>OW804096.1:70917613-75717613 GCA_942159475.1 Sthenelais limicola | reverse complement strand
TAATGGCTCTTCGCCAGCAACACTTTCGCGTAATGACCAGGACCACATCACAAAGGTATCTTAAAACGCAATGAAAGCCCAAGGGGCAAAAAATGAACATTCGGCAAACAGTCAAATTCTATAGTTAAAGCTACAAAAGCTTTGTTAAACATGCAATTCTGTCTAGACCGAACCATGCTTTGATTTGTCTTTTAATTGCCTGAGTGATGAGTACAATTTTAAATTCGATCTATTGCCACTGCCAACATTTTATGAAACGAAATCATATGTTTTGCTTTATGAAACAATTTCCTTCGGTTGTAATACAATTATCTTCTGTCTGCACGAAATGTTTTTGTGATATTCAAAGCACGACACAAATGCAATCAATCCTGCCCGGTGTTTGGTTCGGAAACCAACACACGTGATTCGGAAACTGTTAGTGTTATGTCACTCAAAGTCTTGCCAGGCTTACATGAAGCCTAAGATCCAGTTAGTATGAGGTCTCTTATATATATTTCTATCCACTATTCCTCCCTGTGCCTTTCCAAGCGAAAGGAAGAACCTCTCTCTGTATTGGTTACTCAACTAATACCACATGTTACAGGTCACATAGGAGACGCAGTAAATCATCTCTACATATATTAACGGTAAAGAACTAAATCGTTTGATTTGTTTTTATCAAAACGCAAATAATCAATATATATATAGGAAAGACATTGTTGAAGGCACGGTAGCCGTAACACACAATCGTTCTCATCTTTCTTTTAGATACAAAGGGATAGCGTGACAACATTGGTTAATGGAATTGATAGGAGGCCCAGGTCCCCACTTTTAAGAATTATATGTGCCTGCACAATGTCTTGTGGATTGGGACACACGCAATGGTGAATCAAAACATCTTTCCCCATCTACTCTTTTTTGCACATACATGATTTTCAGATGGGAGTTCGTCACACAGCAGATCTAATCAGCATTACTCTGATTACTTTGTGTAAATACTAGTTCGTGGGCGAAATGTTTAAACATATCTATGAAACATTACAACTTATGCCTAATGTCAGATTGTTGTTTATAAAATTAAATAGGTACTTTTGCCTTCGTAAATTCCAGATGACTGACGACGAGGAATAACATCTAATCGATTTTTCTCATGAATACATAGGCCTATAGCTTTTCTTTCATTAAACGTATCATACATCTAAGTGTTTATTGCTCAAATCTGTCCCGAGAGTGTGGTATTGTAATCGTAAAATCGGTCAAAAGCCTCACTCAAATCATGGACAAACTACAGCTCCGTCCTTGGTGTCTCAAAACGTTATTGCAAGTGTACTTTGAAGGTATTGTAACACGAGAAAATGGCACGATGATATATCGTGAAAAAAAATCAAAGCGCAAAGAAACTATATCTTGTGCGATATTACATGCACAGCATGCACGATGTTTGTCGCTGCTTGCCAACGGCAATCATATCTCCGGGGGTACTTTGAAGTGGCAGTCTATGTGTCATGCATGAATGGTACCATACACAAAAGGAGGAAACTGAGTCTGTGATGCAAAATATGGGGACTATCATGCTTGACACGATGTCATTTACCACTTAAGAAGAAATGCCTATTCCTAGGGAGTTCCTGAGGTGGCCCAGTATATACATACCTAAAGTGATCGAGTTATAGTTTCATAATTTGGGAATTTTGGATCATGCCCAGCTCATTGATGAATTATGTCATTGTCCGGTACACATATGATAATTTGGGCATTGACATTAATACATCAATTAATTCAGTTTTCAGTTTCATTGGAGCCCCAACAACTCCTTTTATTGAATGTTCTTAGTATCCATTTCAAAATTACTAAACATTTTCATATACATCAATTAATTACTCGATTATGTTAAATTGTTTTTTTTAAAGTAAACGCCATCATTTAGTGGGGTATAGTATAATGTGTTTGATCTTAACCTCATTGGATCTATTATTATCGTATTATGGCCTTACCCTGCATTCAACGGTGGTATCACATACTATATCACCAGATCTATGATATTTTCTCTAAAAATAAAAGGCAGACATACAAAACCGTCTAGACTTGGGTATATCCCTGCATTCTGAGCTTGATAACTGACATGGACTTTCCCCAACCAATTAATATCTTGTCTTGCTATCATCTCTCCCAAGAAACATTAGAATCAGAGATTCCCTTTCCCATTAGATCACTCATACTAAAAGGAACTAGCATTCTTTCTACATCCGTTGGAGCTTTCTACTTTTAATTTATTAGGAAAGAAAATCAGGAAATCTCTGAAATTTGTCACCCACCTCGTTTCAAGTGTCATACTCAAATGCGAAATTGTTTGAAATATCCATATTCATGAAGAGACTGGACTGGCTTCTGTCCAACTTATTATATATGTGACTCGAAAGTATTTGATTCCAAGCAGACACGGCATGGAGAATATTAATAATCAGAAGCTATCCAATTTTTCCCCAAAAAAGTATTACTGATGACTTGTTGGCAAACATTAGGTGTTCCGGCTCCCAGTATCCAAAGCCAGCCATTCCTGTTTATCCGGCAGAATCAATTTAAAATTAGTTTTATTTTCAAATATTCTGTATTCCAGTCAACATGTGGTGACCAAGATGTAAAAGTAATATACAAGCGTTGCAAATATGTAACTAGCTATCCTCTCTCGGATTTTTTTTTATTAGCTCAGTGCAATTGCAACCATGGATATGTATATATATAACATAGGACATAATACCGTGTGATATTCAAGCATGAAATATAAGATCATGCACACCTCAATGTGGGAATCTGAGAAAAATCAATAAGGGTAAAGCAGCCTTCGTACATACGAGAATCAGATTCGTCATACATCATTGCTTTCTTGGTATATTATTAAAAACAAACACAATATTACATTTTGTGGAGGACGATATATATGATAATAAATGATATGTGGTGTCATATAGATTTAGGCAATAAAACCCTTGAGAGGTTTATTTGCCTTTATGTCACAATATATAACCTTTGTATCAAGCATCAAATATAATGAAGAATTTCCACATGGAATATACCAATGACTTGTAAATCATATGCCCTTAGACATGCACAGTGAAGCCTGCTGGAACCTAGTTTGTTTTTATCATACCATGGTTACATGGGAATCATTTCCCGAAAACAAATAATAGGCTATGCATACATATTGTAGGTCGTACATTTCAACCCCGCACAATACAGCCCAACAACTATAGATCTACTTTTTGTATAAAGTAAGAAATGGTGTGAAAGAGTTGGGAGTAAATTATTATAAAAGCCGAAATGTCAATATTATGTTCAGGAATCTGGTGTTAACGTTTTTGGTGCTACTTTGTTAATTATAATGCAAATCCTTTCTGTAACTTGATCCACTATTTCATGAATATTTTTTCCTTTTTTTTCATTGTATGTCTTTTTTGGTCAGAAAACGGTAGTCTATAAAGGCTCCATTAAACGAACAACTATTCTCTTTTTTCTCCCTGCGAATTTTGAGAATATTTTTACGCTGTTGAATTTCAATTAATTATTGTTTTCACTTTGTTCTTGCAGGTGAGGAATAATGCGAGATTATCTTCCATACATTTGTACCGAGGCGTAAGACAGAAGTTTTCATATAAAATTCTGATTGCCCGATATAACTGTATAGATGACCTATCATAGAAGATGTGAATATATATATAACTTTAAACGTTAAGATTTATTTACCAATGATTACCATTGTGTAGAAGAGATCTACCTCTGGATAGCTTTCTTCTCTTCCCAGCCTCCTCTCGCCAGCCTCCTCTCCCTGTCTCACCCATCCATAACACTGTATCACCACCCTGACAGCTACAATTCCAGATTACCCACATTCCTGGAGATAGGCCTTGTAAGGATGATGAATTAGTATGTCTTGGTCGAACCCCTTCCACCGGCTTTTGTCGGAACGAGGACTGAGTAAAACATGTCAACCCTTAACATACTGCCCAAGCACGTTATAACACATGAAGTACTCATACATTCATTTCAAATAAACAAAAGCAGCGTCCAGTTTAAACCCGATGTACATATGACAGTTCGCATGAACTTCAGTTAAATTTCATGCAGTGGTTTCCCGGATTCAGCTCCAATGCTGTTGGTAGGACATACGCAGTTCCAGCTTTTAAAAATGTGAATGATTACATAACAATGCTCTACCTTGAATATATAACTACTATGCTACCCATGTTTTAGCCAAAGAGATAAATCAGTAGGTAAATCGTGTTATATTAGACTTGATGCATTTCCTTGAGGTTTAACTGAGCATTGCCAACCCTCAAAACGTCACTGTTCTTACAGATGACACGGTGCTTCTCCCATCAATCTGGCATTGTATGAACCTGAGATGCAATAAGATTATGATGGCAATGGATTTGGAGTAAAGATATACAGAAACACATATCTAGCAAGGGGGAAGCGATGGATATTGATAGAGTTCCGAAGGTCAGAGTATGGAATTGACAGCTCCCTAGGAAAGCATCATCTGCCAAGGTTTCTTTTCATCCTAGATGCTGCATGGGAAACTCTCCTACGTAACCATATAATGTCTGGCTTTGATCATATATCTCCTGTCGGCGGACAGCATGTGATATTCCTAATATTTGTCTATCAGTCATAATGGCAAGGACGAAGATTAATCTGTTGGCTTTTTGATAACTTGTTACTCAATTTTCTTACCCTTCAATGTCAATGTCAAATATCTGAGCTAGTTTCCTAGAGACTTCATAAGATAATAGTCTAGGAAATTGAAGGCACACTAAATTGTCTTGGTTGCCCTTTTATTATGTCAATTCATCCAGTCTGCTTTTTTCTTTCACCACCAGTGTACCAAATAAGAAACACATCTCAACGAGTCTTCTTTTCGGTTAACTTTAATCAAGCATACAAATTAAGAAAAGAGAAAAGTGGAAGAGTGAGGCAGGCTGAGTAAGGGAATAAACTAGATGTTCGGAGAGAGAGAGAGAGAGAGGAGAGGAACAGAACAGACTGGGGGATAGGGTTTGGATGGATATTGAGAGTACTAGTGTTGGGTGAGTGTGCACATTTAAATGAAGCAGTACAATTTTTAGGAAATGATATTATCTTGTCTCACAAGGGTTATCATTATGGCTTAACTGTTGGCCAAATCGTTTACGGTATTATGATACATAGAATATAAGCATAAATTATCCTTATCAGAATGTGACACGCGTTTTCAATGCGTACATTTGGGAATAATATCATGTCATGAAAATGTACCATCGAATAGGGTGTTAAACAACCAAACTTCACAATGCCGTATACCATGCTAATTTAGCCACTCGATCTACTTTTGTATTGAAACACTGACGTATACAGTACGGTGTCTGAATAAGCTTTGTGTGACACGGATAGCTTACGAAATCCTTGTGTTCTTCGACGGAACCAATGTCCTTTTTATCTTGATGTCCTTTGGGCAAAGTTGGCTGCTTTTTATCTCTACAAAACAGAAGAAAGAAGGTGGCATGGCTCCAGACAATAGGTCTTTCTTCCATGTAACGTAACATGAAATGCTATAAATAACACGTCAATAGAATAAAAACTGGAGAACAAAGGGATCGGGTTTAAGGACATAGGAGACGGTGGCTGTGTCAGGAGGGTACAGGACCAATAACACCAACCCTTGGAATCATGTGACCCATAATAAAAATATCATCTCAGAAAAGATATATTAGAGCAGTAACACCTTAAGGGCCGGTGTCGACATCAATTATTTTCCTTATTTCCTTTATCACCATACTTGGCTGCCTTTACTCAATTTGATCAGTAGAATAAGGTCTAGCTCACTGTCTAGTTACTGAAGAAGTAAAATAGGTTTTTCGTCAGAGGCCGAAGACATAGGATCATGGTCGGTTGGACAAAAACAAATTCTTGTGTGTATGTGTAATCTTTTTTGGATAATTTTATTTTGAGTCATTTGCATGGTCGAATTTTATTGTTCACTTTAATGTATCTTTGCTTATTGCGTATTGTGTCCCGTATTTTTCCCCATAAATGTACATAGACTATTTTCAAGAAGCTAAAATCGCCAATGCCACAGGTATTGCATTAATGGGTGCATCTATGAATGATTCGGTCGATGTTTACACAAAGGGACATGTTATAAATATGTATACCAAGCGGAGAGAGGCTTTATGTATCAATCATAAAACCACAATTTCTGCCTTGCCTTTATCCCTTGCTTATACCCTGGATATTGTTCTGGCAGAATACAGGGACGCGGCATTTAGAACGAAAAGGAAATAACGGATTCACATTTCATATCAAGAGGGGTGCGCAAACGGAAGCGGAGCGTCCAAGTAGGACCATCAAACTGATGAAGAAAATATTGCAATCCTTTATGAATACAAAAGTAATCAATTCTTTTTGTATAGTCGACGTGTCAATTAAGTTGCAAAAGTCTTAGTAAGTTTGTGCCAATCACTATGTGAACGATTCTGTCAAATGATGAAGACATAATAAAGAAAGGTCTCTTAATCCCTTTCCTTGTGACTAAATCGTTCCCAAAGTATCATCCCACAACTCTAATACCCCCAAGCGGGTCGTCCCTTATTTTATCTGCTCCCTCTGTGGTGTATAATCTACACTAGCGACCCTTACTGCCGGGTCCGGGACCCTTCAGGGGCGCTCTCTGTTATCAGAAAAAGAACACAGACAAGACGTACAGGGATCAAAGATGGCCGTTGATCTCCCACTGTATTAAACATCAGTAAATTCCAAAGATAAACTGCCTGGGGTCATCACACGGTGCACGAGAACCTCACGATAGAACAACTACTGGCTGGAAGTCGGTATCTAGATCATAAACCTCTATGTTGGCCACGGTATGGGGGATCTTCCCAAAATCCTCCGGTGTAGCCTACCCAACTTGAAGAGTATGATCTATTCTAATATATGGTACAAGCAGTTACGAGGTTGCACGAAAAGGTATGAATAAGAGACTTGCATATCCACAGTGCGTGGCTTAATTATATTCCGTCTGTAACAGTGTAAGAAAGCAAAGCATCATATGGCCGATCCCTCTGAGTGATTTATCAAGCAGCTTTCCGAAATAGACTCGATGGGGTTTGCCCCCAAATTCATATTTTATTTATAGATGCCGCGGGAGCCACGTGACTGTTCTTAGTGATATGTCACCCCCTCGGTTCGGGACGCTCAATCACAGTTTGGCTGAAAAGTCTTTGTGTCTGGCTATAGTTGGAGTGTAATAGCAATTGTGAAAAATCATGACTTAGTTCTGTTATAACGGTAAATCCTGAGTGTCCCATGCCTGATCAAGCTGTGTCTATAGAACATTTACCTCCAATAGGGGATTTGAAGGTCCGTCATCTTGAATCTTTATTCGCATGGAATTATGATTTGAACAGGCAACGCTTGCAAAAATCCATGGCGGATCCGAAAATAAAAGTGGTGTTAAACATTTTTATGTCCGATTTGAACTGAATTCATCCAAGCACGTACTGTAATAGACATGCGCAGAGAGACAGATTGACGCAAATCGGCGCAAATCCCCTATTCCTATAAAGCATAGATCTGTAGACGCCCTTCCAAGACATGGTAAGGGTCACAAACTTGTCATTAGACCCTTCTAATCTGAAGCATTCAAAAACTCATTTAAGTTATAATAATGTATAATATTATGTCTTTTTCTATTCCACCTAATGTGAACACACCACAACACTTCCGGGTCAACCAAGAAAAATGGCTGACGTTCTGTGGACGTCCCTTGGGAGTGTCAGCTTCTGACACTAGGGGGCATAGTGGAGGCCACTCTGCCATCCTCGATTTGGAGCCTGTGGCGAGGTGATTTGGCCAATGACCAAAAGAACAACGAAGAAAAATCTCCGCCCTGACCTGGGGCATTTAATGTTAGCCACAAAATCAATAGCTCGACGGGGGCTAATGATATTTGCGTCGACATGGTAGAGGTCGGAGAATGTTTAGGACCCTCCAGTCGACGTTGATAGCAAAGCCAGCATTCATCTTAAGAGCGGCATTATTATGAGTAATGGTGTTTGGGATTCATATGAGCGACCGGCCACTAACCAACACTGGCCCGTACTTAAACCACAAACATAAAGCAAGCTTGATAGGGTCCTTGGCTCATGATGCCATCCGACCTTCCCGCCAATTGGGCGATAATGGAAGACGCTAGGCCATATTCGGTCTTTTAGTATATGTGTCGATTACAGGGCTTATCCACGCGCAGATGACGTAATTAGACGCGTGCCCTTGTCTGTGCGCTGTACCCTTGTGTGCAAGCATGGAACTAACCTTTTCTGCCCATTACCTATGATCCCTTTACAAGACACAGCAGTCTAGACCGAGTCTTCTGATTATGTATGCATACTTCCGGTCGTGGGTCTTACATGAAGGATTGAAGATGGCCGGTGAGCAGGACACGCCTTGCTGGCAGTGTGCGCGGGTAAAGCACCCTGCTAACAATCACAAATCACAGGCTTGTCTTTTCTGTGCGTGTCAGTGGAGGGCGCCTTTAATATTTCATCCAGATCAGAGAGGGCACTACAGCATGACCCGGTCTCCCCAAGGCTTTCCGGGTCCTCCGTTACACATAGTTCAATGTCGACTGGCATGAAATCATCAGGACCTTTTACAAGTCTTGATATATGACGCAAGATATTTGTCTGTGAAAATATGATTTTCACGGGATCGCCGAAGAAGAAATTATGTGGGGAATTTGTCATTCGAAATGAAGTATTATCATACAAACATTTTTTTAGAGAAATGGCAGCAAGTGATTTTATAACATTTTTTAATAGCGGCCAAAATATAGGAATTCTATTGCAGTGGACAATAGGAATTATTCACACATATTTTGTTTAACTATACTGAAATAGTTCATGACAGACATTACTGTATTTCCTTCTTTAGAGCGTATCCTCAAATGATCTCCCTTCTCTGCCTCTTTTGGTACATGCTTTATTTTGGAGCATAAGGAAAATGCAGTTATTGACTCTAAGCATGCATGCAGGGAGGAGAGCCATCATCCATGTTCCTGCTGCTCTTTACTGAGATTTGTTTCAGGCAAACTAATGATTTAAGTATGGCAGAATATAGTATAATATTAATTGAATAGGGTCATGCCACACTGCCGCAAAGTATATATGTACTGCCCACATATCTAGAAATGAAAAATTAAGGAAACATGTTGAGAAAAATTTCTCATTTTGGCAGAGAATCTTGCTGGAAATAGTATCATTGTGGGAGATGTGAAATTAAACTAGATCTATTGAACTATAGTACATGCTTTACCTTCAGCTTCATATATTGTTTCTTGGTTGGATCTCATTGAGCACTACAGTCTTCAATTCCATTCGAGTCGGGTACTACCCTTTACCAGCGACCAATATTTCCAGGAGCTCCCCCAATTCTTAGCCAGCAGAAAGGAAGAACCCATTCCTCTCCGAGAAAATGTTCTCCCAAAGGTCTTCGGATGGTAGTTGAAAGAGAATCCGTGTAACAATGCCCGTTCCGCCCATCACTCATTCTTGTTACATTTCTTCCCTTTGTCTTGGTATCAACATACAGACCTGTGAGGAAAAAAACTCCTAGTCGTGAACCAATTGCAATTCGAATGTTTGATGATTACTTGGATATCATATCACGCAGAATCATTGTTTGCAAGACCTCGTGTCAGGGAAATGAGACCAAAATCACTATCAAGTGTTAATTTGCTCTAAAATTAGTAGCCCTTATAGTCCGGGTAGAATTGTCGAAATAAAGTGGTGTTTGATATATCCCCGGGTCTTTGAACCTATCGAATATTGCGGAAATAAGAGCTATTCGGCGCATATTAAATCATGATGAAGCATGGGAGATGAACATATATGTTTGTTTATCATGAATTGCTATTCATGTATACATGTACGATAGTCTTTTATGTTTGGACATGTGTTTTGAGGATATTTTCTTCGTGTGCACTAACACACACACATATATATTTTTGTTTCAACTAGGCAGCGTAATAGATGCTGTAAGAGTGGGCACAATCATATAATCAAGACCAGTCACTTAGGAAATGTTACAACCAGGCAGCAGCTGTTCCTAGATGATTATTTTAGTTATTATAGTATGGTCATACATAATATAATTAAATATATATAATTATAGTATATAATGTATTGTGGAAGAGGGGGAGGAAGAGGCGGAGGAAGGCAGGGGGGAGTAAGAAGAAGAGTGTGAGGAGAAACTGTGATCCAAACATGTGAACTTACAACATTTGAACTTGGAAATCTGATATTTTCAAGAAAAAACGAATAAATCCCTTACTATACTGTATATAAAAAATAATCGATGCGCGGAGACCATACCAGTTGAAGGTATCAAACATGAAATAATGTGTTGATTGAGATGGCGATTCTGATAACAAAATCAATATTAGAGGGGAAGGCTTTAATATTATTGACAGAAATGGCTGAAAGCTTTTTCATGTGTTAATGGATTTGCGAGCACTTGCCAGCCACTCGTGGTGCAGTCGCCAACTGGAGAAAAATTCAAAATATTGATCAGTGGAGCATATCATGATCGAATGTATAGATTGACAGCTGAATATGGTGGCAGACGTAAGCCCCATTCAGGCCCTTAATCACTATTCGTGCATCAACAGGTTTTACACTCTAAATCCACTTTCTAGCACAGATTGCAGTCTGGGGAGAACAGTGCCGACCATGAATCTAAAACTAGTTTTCATGGATTTTTATTTATTTAAGTAAGTAAGTCAACGGACGCAATTAATACATTGAATGTGCATTCACCCTCTAATAATATTTATAATGATTCTCCCTCTCGATCCTCCGACATATAACATATCATGTAATTACATGTATTGTGAGAGCCTTTATCTCCACTGACTCTTGGCGGTGAACCTGATGTGACATATATAATCAAATGAATAAAATAATCAAATGAAGCCTGGATGATAAACTTGCGCCAAAATGTTTTGCATGGGCTTTGCCTATCACGCTGAAACTAACTTATGAGTGGCGCTTGTTCCTTAAGCGTCTTAAACCAAGAACATCTGGCCTTCTCGCCAGCCATTGCTGAGAGGTCAACATCAATTTGTCGAGAGGCATTGATCCAGGGAAAATCCCTTTCGTCTTGTATTTTTTCCGGTTCAGATATTCAACCGGAAAACCAGTGTTCTTTTAATCAAAGATCGCACCGCTCTACTGAATACATTGGTTCAGTGGAGGAAATGGATGTTGTTGCGAGGCGAATGGCCTTGCCTATCTTAATCAGTTGAACCATATTTTATACGACTTGATTACAGGCATGGTGAATACAACGACGGGGAGGTATCGCAATCATCTTTCGAGGCCAACAATATAGTAGAATGAATGACACCTAATTAATATAGAGTTATTCTTACCAGCAGTCGGACAGGAAGGGTGCTGAAAGCATGCCACACGCATCACCCTTGGAAGACAGCACAGATATATAATCAAAACGACACATGCTTGCATTATACTATTAATTTTATAGACATAGACAGCACAAAATAAAACCTATATGAAATTGCATTGGGTGCGATGATATCATTGCCCAACATAAAATACCTGGAGAACCACGGACAAAAGGTTATCCAGAGCTCTGAAGATAGTATATTGAAGTAGGCACATTTATATCTATATGATTTTCCTTTTAATGATTAATGACTATACATAACTTGATAGACATTATGCCACCTCCAAACTTACCCACCCACAAAAGAGCAAACCTGAGTCTTCCCCTTCTTCTTGTCGCTCAAGCTAGAAGAGCGCACGCAGTATGATTGATGTAAAACGATGCCAAAGGACGCAGGGGAAGCAGCCAAGCTTATCCTTAATTTTCTCTCTCATTTAGCCAAGGTAGAGCACATTAGTGTCAGCTACAGACAATAGATGGCCTTATCACTGGTGTCAGATGTGCCCAGGGCAAACAGAGGGTGTTGGGACAGCGCTCCTGCTTCTTCTCGGTTTAGTTCAGTAATGTTTGCAGGAGGAGCTCGTCCTGATAGGGGGAGCCAATGGTGGACGACCCTGCCTTGTTGATATTTATACAGGGTAAACTGTCCATAGACACTGCTGCCCTGAACCGTTGTTTGAGGAGAGTGAGGTTTCCCTCAATAATGATAGCTGGGATGGAGTAGCAGGGTTGCTTTTATACTTGGAATTGATAGCGGGTTTTCTGTACCTTGTAAAGCTCCACCGTATCGTCTTTGAATATATTATTTTAACTATTTTTTTAACCAGGATATCTTGAAGAACTGTGTCGATGGCAGATGACCTGTTCTCCACTATATGTAATTTTAATACAATGGAAATTTTAAAAAGTCTGTGTGTACATATCATGTATAAGTGTATCCATGGGGTGACCTCTGCCAAGGATTCAGGTAAAATAAAGATCTTATTTTCATCTAGTTCCCGGCGGTTGCTGTTGCCTGAGCAGCAGTGTGCAGAGGTATAGTATGGTGGAATGAGATGTGATGACGTTTAATTTGATGAGATCATAAAATATCTGAGATTCCATATATGTATTATTTATTTACATTTACATCCTTCTGTGTAATAATTCAAATAGACATGTGTCAGCATCAAGATTTTCCTGATTCTGGTACTTTAAGGTACACCATGGTTTTAATATTTAATTTGAAAATCACAAGAAAAAGTTCGCTTTTCAGCGTCGATACATTATTTGATCACCAAAGGAAGAGGTGAGAAGAATCTGAGGATAACTGGGCTTTTGGTCGCCCATTATAGGCATGTTTGTTTGCAATAGGGAAATAGGTATGATCTGTTATTGAGAATAGTTAGATGGTCCGACTAATTCTGTAATTCCATGCTGCAGGGCTCAAATCCATAGATCGTGTTTTCTGGGCTCGCGCTAGGATTTTTTTGCCTTTAGCCACTGTGGCGAAATTCCAAAGAGATATTATCGCCACACTGATTTTCTTTTCGCCACAAAGAAACCATCATAAAAACATAGGTTTTTGTATAAATGCGACTATAACTCTCATGAATCAGCTGGGCTCGAAAAAAAATCTACAATTGGGCAAGTAGCAGCCAAGATTTACTTGTTGCCCATAATTGTTTTCACTTGCCCTAATTCATTGGCAGAATTAAGATTGAAATTACACCGATCTGTATGTGACAAGTCCTATTTCTTTTCTAAACTTTGTATTTCATGAATTGAAAATAATATGTATAGTTAAATTTCAACTTTAATTATATTGTGCAGACATATGTTATCTGCATATTGCCCCATATCCTGAAAATATATTCAACCACCAACTTTAAGTTAAATTGATTTTTTAATTGTACCTTATATCGTAAATAGACAGAGTTCTCACCAGAAATAGTTTACAGCACGACAGAGGCAAGACACCATGTAGGGGGGTTGGGGGCATGCTCCCCAGAAAATTTTGAGTAAATTGAGTGCCTTTTCAGTGGGTGCTGCTGATTTTAAGGGCAATTCTTAAGCATTATTTAAGCTGTATTTTCATAGTCACCCTAACAATATTTTTGAGATATCTACTTTTCAAATGCATAGCAAAGTATCATTATGGAATTAAATCATTTGAAATAGAAGAAAAAAGATTATAATAATTACCATCTCATTTCGAATGCAATACAATCTTCATGAGCTATAATACTTTGCACCAAAAGATGGATATTATCTTCCTGGAAGAGCCATCATTGAATAATGATCTCCGGAAACATAAGAAGTTGACCAAATATTGAATATCTATTATAAGAATTTAGGAAAGGACGAGAGAAGTTCCACAATATATCCAGTATTCTAACCAGAAATATTTCAGCCTAGAATGTTCTTGTTCTAACATGTTTTGGTCCTAAATTTCCTCCAAATTGTAGTTTGGGTCATACAGATCGTAGCATCGTATTTTGACACTGAAATCCTAGTTACAACGGCGAAATCGTAGAAGTTGGCAGCCCTGAGAACGATTCACCTTTAATTACATTTTATAGTCTGTATATTTTATGCTCATATTGCCTCAGGTTACCCCAACCTACATCCCAAATCTTAGCTCCGAACTCCCAAAATCAACAAAGATATCAACTGTTTACTGCATCCTCCATCATTGAAAAGATACAACAAGATACTAGAGATTTTCTATATGTATACTCGTTCGATCATGTTTTCTTGTTAGCCCTGGTCAGTCACATGGTATGGTCATAAGACAGAAACCAGATGAAAGCAATGGAATGATTGAAAATATCATTTTATCAGAGATATTTTGTTTTCGCCACTGTGGCTAAACCCACATATCCAAATTGAAATTTTTTGCGCCAAATTGATTTTCCTTTCGCCATTGGCGATGTGGCGATTGGCTAGCGCGAGCCCAGGTTTTGTCGTGAATAGCGTGACAAACATTAATTAACATACTGTTATATTAATTTCCTTGCCCGACGCAGTCACCAATGCAAGATCTTATTTGACACCAACGTACCACAGGGGTCAATACTTTTCACAAGACCATTACTGATAGTATGGAGAAGTAAGGAAGTAAGTCTAGACATTTGGGCGGAGTTTACACACAGTGTTGTGGGCACAGGCTCGGCACAGTGACAGAGAAAATGCCTCCCACAAATACACCCTTGCAGTAGCCAGCCATGGCCTTTCGCCCCTTTTCGTGACACCAACTAACCTCCTATCGACAACTATTGACACAATAGAAAGCCGACATATCCACACGCAGGTTGCCATTCTTTGCTGACAGGCCTGCTTTAGACACATTCTGATAGAAACGTGTATTATATATATATGCGTGAAGAAACCACCAGTTCCACCGGCCAGATATACTTATAAGCGCATGTGGAAAATGGCATATGTTGAAGTATGCACCCTCAAGATCACAGGGCTATATATGTTGGCTACTATTGTCAAGCTCGCCAACACAATTATAGATAATGAAAAATAGAATAAACACACATCTATGAGAATAATGGCATATGCTTCTAAGGGGAGCGGTAGCAATATGACAAAGATAGGAAATTTCACGCAGGTCAATATTACGGAAATATGACTGTAAGTAGTGTCGAGATGTTGATTTGTACCGGGCGACTAATATTGTAAATTATCAGGCTCAAAATGTGGTCGTGGAAAGATTCTGATGCATCCAGTACAATACCAAAATATACAATACTAAATCTTTTGCACGTATGTGTGATGCCAGGATTGTGTTGGTTATATAATGTATATTATATACGCCCTATTATTTCAGAGGGGTTGACATAAACTTTTAAAAATCGATTTTTCCAACCCTGTATCTCTTCTATAGCGTGTGTGGGGCTCCTTTTCCTAATTCTAAACTTTCCACGACTATTGTCGACCGTTTTATTCAGAGTAAACTTACAAACACTCAGCCAGCATCTGTGTTTACAGATAAACCTGATCCACCAGTCCCATCGCCATCATCGCCCTCTTCCATCGCCCCCTCTGTAAATGTCAATATTCGCCCAACTCATCAACTCGCGCCTTGCCCCCTGGGTCCACCAATCCCTAACCAGGGTTCACACTAACTATCTACATGTTGGCCTAACTAAAACAATAGAACGCCTGTCATTGACAATGGATTGGTCACTTGCTCTCATCGTGCCCTTCCCAAGATTAATCGTTAGCCGCTTAGGAGTGGTAGGAATTTTGTCGCGCCTTGATTCCTTTGCTTTGTGTACACACATGGAAAATGTTAAATTCTCACTTGACAAAAGCATTACCTTAGGACGTGAACGCGTGTATGTAACCAGTTGAATTTGTCCTCACAAGAGCGGGGGGGGGGTATGAATTCATGATGCTCTGAAATCTGAAAATAGTGCATAAATCGATAATTATAATTTGATTATCAAACATCTATCCTATTGTGGAACAAGGAACAGACGCAATGGATGTAAAATCAATCACTCTGACTTCAGCTCCATGCGAGCGGGTACCCCAACTGCGACATGACCATTCATTCAGTTTGGCCTTCAAACATACATTTATCAGCCTCGTGAGTAGGCTTCCTAATGATTTCATTCTATAGACTGCTGTATGCATTTTGTATACATACCCAAGGACGGTGATTATGGCATCCAATGATAACATAAAGGATATATTTTTGTATCGTTATATTTTTGTTCTTATAACCTTCCTGTTTTTGTTATTCAGTAAAAGAAATACGTTTGAATACTTGGTTTCTTGAATATGGAAGGCAAAGATGACACGTAATAAAGATAATAGGAATCAATAACTATTCAAACAACTTATAGCTACAGGTTTTATCAAATTATTGAGGTTCGATGTTCCATTTGAACCCTAAAATTAATCACTGTGGAAAATTATTGTTTAATTACCTCATCCTATGCTGTCTTTTAGACTTCCCTATTTCCCTGAAGGAAAAGCCCCTACAATGTGTAGTGACACAACCACCCTTCCAAGTCCGGACCAGGATACTCAAGTAGTCTGTGTGAATAATACAAGAATGGTTTCCTGAGACAGAGTAGGGCGGAAGAGGAAGTTCAACAGGGCTAGCAAGTCGTGTTTCTTCCTGCGCACGGCAGGCAATTAAAACACAACTGGCTCAAACATTCATATTCTGTCTGCAGCTAGCTTTGTCAAATAGGCATCAATTATCCGTTGTTTTGTCACAAAGGGGCGCGTCCAAGAAAAACCTGCTTTAAACTTCAATGCTGGGTAAAGTCTTTTTGCAGAAATACCTCCCCTTTAACGTGTGTCTGTGTTTAATATTTTTGTTCCGGTTAATATTTCGATATAGGATAAATTTTCTCATTTATAATTATCCCACTCCACACCAAGTAACTAGTATAATACCGTTGTACAGATGAATTCCATATGTTGAATAAGACATACATCCTTCATTCATAGAAACAGCTTGATACACGATAATGCAGGTAGGCCTATACCAGATAGCCCAAAGCTTCAATGCAATAAACAGGAAAATAATATTATTACATTTTGTTTTAACTACGCTTTTTTATAGGTTTCTTATTTCATTATATTCTGCATTAAATGTTGTTTATGTAGATGTATCTATGCAGACTTCTATTCTATACTCAGGTCGTAGGAGTGGATCCCCCACTTGTTTCTGTCTGAAGTAGGCCTATCATTGTCGTACGTTCTAAACATTTTGTAAGTGGAATAACCCTAAAGGTCACTCTGGCTGTCCCTCACATAATCCTTGTTATTAAGTTTGGCGCTTAGGTTTATTCGAGATCTGACATCTACTTTGCTAAGTATTCTTTGGTGCCTTTGAATAATTCCAAGCTGTCACAATGGAATTAAATGATGTTGGATTAATGAATGAAGATGGGGATGGATCAATAATCAAACGTTTTTTGAGTGGCGGACGCAACTCCCATGATTTAGTTTTTATTTAAAGCAGCTCCTCCCGATTTGCACGCCTGCAAGATTATAATTGCTTTAATTTATGACCGGAGAGATGATCGTGACGAAAGTAGCCAATGCCGGCCCCTTAGCAGGCCAGAGTGAAGCTAGATGAACAAATTAGAGACCAGCCCTCTTTTCCAGTGTCGTAGAATCTCGTACAAGCACGTGATTTGCAAAAACATGTTGATGGCGTGACTAAAGTGAGAGTAGACTTTCCATGATTGCCCGCAAGGCGGTAGATTTATGGACCGTGTGTGGCTCAGTCAACAAAAGTCTGCAATGACCACATAGGGCGAAGGTGGGGCAGAGTTTTTTCCCTTGCAAAGATATTAGGATCAGGATTTTTGACCGATTGGCGAAGAGGGACAAATGACGATTGCAAAAACTTGCCGAGTCTCGCGTGAAACTGCGTCAATCACGCAGGAGGCATGATGGGAATTTGACAAGGGTGGACCACGTGCCATCAGGCTGTGGCCCACGCGCATGTCAGAGAGCGTACGCAGACGCAAAAGAGTACCAAAGTGACACCTCGTGACGACAATGGGAGACACTTTTCGAGGCATTCCCACTTGCGATCAACTAAAAAGGATGCATTGTTGGAGACGGTTTGCTTTTATGGCCATTAAAAGCAACAAAGACGAAAAACAATCCAACAGGCCTGAATATTCGTTGATAGTTTACTGTCTGTAGGTCACAATGGGCAAGATCGTGTTTTTTTCAAGACATAATGCCACGACCATTGTTCCAATAAATACCTAACGACTCTTCTCCCTTTCTGTTTGTGCGTCTGTATAAAAAGATGTATTTCATTGGTTTTTATTTCAACCCCACAAAGGAGACAATCATATTTTTTTAAAAGGAGAAAGCGAACCTAGGCGAAATTCACTTTCTACAAAGAATCACCAAGCACACAATATATTTGCGGACGGAATAATTCATACAATTAAGATGGTGTTCTTTGTCCTCCCATAAGTCACAATTATGACGGAGAGCCTCACAATGAACCGAGGCTAGCTAGAGAGGAGAGGTAGGATTATGGATATGTGGCAGACATTGACATTGTTAGGCCGACCACTGTGAACGGGGAAAGATTTGTTAAAGCTGCACTCAGTTAACATCGGTCAAAAAACTAACGATTTTCCAAATTTTGTTCTGTTCTGTTTCAACTCATCTAAAAGTACAAAATTGACCAAAATTTTGGAAGAACTTGTCTGGTTGTTTTTGCTACATGGCTTCATAAAAGCCTACATTTATATTTCGGAGACTCGCAGCAATCGTTTCCTGTGGTGGTTTCTAACGTCTAATAGTAACATGAGGCATGATGGCTATAATGGGAAGCTATTTGACCTTATGTTGTTCTCCGGCCCTGTCATTGACAGATGTAGAAACCTGAAAAATACCTTATCTTGAAATTGTATACCATTGTCACCCACCCACATCCGCGCCTTGGCGTACAACCGCCATGATGCTCAATCGTGTTTCCTTTTGTCCATTTTGTCCATGTGAGCTCACCGTACGCTGCAGATGTTACCCCAAAATATTAAATACTCTGTAGCTATTGTTGATTATAGAAAATAAACATTTCACATTTGGTGGTCCAAAGCTTTTGAACAAGCTTGAGTGAACGCCCATCACTGAATGTGAAACGATGTTTACAAGAAGGGCCCTCTTCCCCACCATCTTCTGACGAAACTGGAACCATAAGATCCATCAATCTAAATCAAGTTAGATCGCAGCAACTCGAAAAAGGTTTGCCAGAGAAAAAAATGAGAGAGCCGCTGTCTTGGCCTTGGCTGTCAGTCGGCCAAAACCGGCGTTCACCAGGACGCAAACTTTGCCACAAAATGAAATTAGCGCACCCGAGTTTGACCTACTGAACACCAGGGGTCGTGCTGAACCATCGATCACGTGACGCCAGCACTGCAGTCGATTATTGCATCTGTTTGCATGGTGATTTTGATTGGCAGTGATTTGGAAAAGGAACGTCCACCCCGGTCCACACTTTCTTTGGTCGCTGGGCCGTATCGTGCCAGGGTCTTGATTGTAGCAATGTTATCAGTTACCTTATATATAAGACCATTTGAATTAAAGCGCTGTGAGCATCAGGGCAGGTATAGGCCTACAACATAGGGAAAATCATGTATGCGATCTAGCTGAAATTCGAGCCCGATACTATAGCTTAGTTGATCAAACTCTTTTTGTATTTATTGTCCACCTGTCTAAATCTGACCATATTAACTCAGGCAGTTATGTACATGTATGTAGACTGCGTTAGTCAGCAGTTATACACCAAATAGTTCTCTGTATGCATGGTTTCTAATCAATCGAGACACCATGTCCGAAGCAAACTCTTCTGCTTCAGACATGGTGTCTCGATCGATTAGAAACCTACATCGTGCCATTTGGTCTTTATTTCATATTTATCTGTTGAGAATCTAAACAAAATTATTCCGTGTAAATTTACCTTATGTATGCTGTAATAATGGTTTTTTTTGTATTCGTAGAACAATGTTTGTAAAATTGAGTTGAACTATCGAAACCGGCAAGGTAGCATCCTATTGCAGACAACTTCTTTAACTAACGGAATTGCATCATTTAGGTCACCTTATCTTATCAAAGCATAATCACATGCGTGTATGATTCGAGTGAGACATATCGCACGGACGTGATTTCCCAAATTACACAGCAGTAAATGGAAATCACACAACAATACATGGTATCATGACATACGTGTAATAATGGACAGAAAGTTCATCACCACCTCCCATGACCTTTCATCATCATTATGTATACGCCACCGAGGCTGGGGGTGGGGGGATATTGCACCTGTATTAAAGGAGGAGATCCTTCAGGATGTGCCACACCTGAGCTGCTATTAATAATATTATGTTGGTTCTGGTATATTATCGGAGGAAGCTATATATATAAGGAAATATTTTTTTGCGACTGACAAAACCTAAATATATGTGATATTGGCGAGTATCATCTATGAGTGCATGACTGCTGCTGTCCAAGATTAGGGCATTTATATCAGACCATTAACAGTGAAGTGAACCTGGCAATTAATGTGATTATTGTCACAAGAAACTTTTCCCACAGCCGGATACCATCACAACACTCCCCACTCATCATTAGCGTTGGAAGGAGCAGACTTAATTATTGTATGACCGATGTCAGAACAACCTTCATGAAGCTTCGGTTTGGACTTGAGACTGTTATCCATCATATATATTCGATCTCTCTTTATGAGACATCCATCACTTTGTGTCTCTATTGTGTGAGGTATGATCATTGCTCTCCCACAACCTAACTCTTCAATACTATCGGTTCTTGTCATTTTCATCACTCAAATTCTACCTTTTATTTTTAATACTATTTCTTCGTTCTCGTACTATTACTACCAGCCTGACCTTGTCCTCCCCTCCTTCTTGGTGTTCTCCTTGTCACTAGCTGCCCCATCACATTTCGCAATTGTACATATTAGATGTATTCGTAATTGGTTTATCACATGTTTTCCTAGCTCCATGGTCCATGGAAGGAACTCTAGGAACTCTTTTTCCTAATCCCCTTCTGTGTATACCTTATATATAATTCTTTCTTTCACTTACGTTATTCAACAGACCATTCGCCAACTTCATTCCGTCTTTCTCTAACCTGGCACATATATATTATCGATATCTCACCTAGTCCCACTTCTCTATCAGTGCCCATACACTCACACAGCTACCGCCTTTCCAGACCACCCTCTACGGTACTCAATGACTGGGCTCCATCGATTCTGATGGCATCGAGATAGGGCCAGCCATAAAAAGTGCATGTGATTACTGCCCGATAGATTTCAACAGATTCTGATCTTGTGCTGATAGAGGTCAATCTAAAAGGATAAAAATGTGGATATACCGCATATAGAGTTCCACTATTGACAGTGGTTTCTTATCATCTGCCACTGAATCGATATCGACTTGAATATGGTACTTGATGAAATAATATTTATTTAAAAAAGTTGGTCCTGTGGAATTTTGTTTGCACTTGTGTCAGGTATTTTTACATCGGATCCAAGATTTATGATTTTGGCATGAAATATGAAATAGGCATTACTTATATTTTGATAAATGTAAGGGCTTTGAATACAGAAACTGAGCACCAGAGATACATTAAGGCAATAGAAGAAGATTGAGAAGAATAGAAGAATAATGGGGCTTCTTAGTATCAAAATGTCGATATTTCACCAATTCCCTGAATACCTTTCGGGACACTGATATCACTAAATCAAAATCTAGACAAGAATTGCTTTCCCTTTGCCTCTTAGTGCCAATATAGCAAAGGAGAGCAGATTGGATATTATCGGAAATCAATCAATCCACAAATCGATGTATTTCTGGCTACCCCTGACTCTAATAATTGGGGGCGTGATACTTACATGAGGCAATTATGATATAATCTCAAGGGCAGTTATTAATGTCCAACTTAAGCATGGTGCCTATTGTCCTTGATCGGTATTATATCAACTATAAACTGTTTTAGCATAGCATGATATCATAATGTACATAATGCCCCCGTTGCATAACAATCTGCGAGCTCGTGGATTGATTCTACGACATCGTAGACAGCCATCTGCAATGAGTGTATTGCATAACTTTCTACGACATCCTCTACGACATCGTACATCTCTTGGCATCCACGATCGATTTTCTACGCTGCGTCAATACTGACATGATAAATGTTTAGGATTATTTCTTACTCTAAGAATGGCCATAATTAGACAAAAAATCAAACCTGAATACTTATGGTTATGGTTATTTATTTCATGGAAAAAATATCAACATACATCATTTTGGTGAAAAAATAAACTATGCTATGTTCACTGCATGAATATTCTGCCTTGCATAACAAACATGCTCTGCGATGCACAGATATCACATTTACCCATCTTAAAATATATTAATGGTGAAAAGATGTAAAATTTAGCTATCCAAATATGCTAGTATTCAATGTAAAATGATATTTTATGAATTTCATACATTGCAAATTTATTTATTTTTTGTACTTCAAAATAGGTTTCGTTATTTTCTACCATATTTTTACATGAAAGTGATAAAAGCTGATAAAAGCCAGATTTTTTAAATCAGAATAAATTAGAATTATGGATGATGTTCTCCCATGCACCATTTCGGCGTTTTAATGCCTCTATACCCTAAAATTATCCTATAATATCATTTTTTAAGCCACGAGGAATCCCCTATTTCACGATTCGTTATTATGCAATGCACCTGTTTTATATTTTTACGATTCGCAAATAGACCTCGTAGTCGTAGAAAAAAATGTCTACGATATCGCAGATGGACATTTGTTATGCAATGACCCCATTGTGTTTATCAATTGTCTGTTTAGTCGATTCACTTAATATGATGGTTTCACTTAATTTCTGCTTAATATCCGAGCATCTAAGGGCACTAGACATGTGATGGCTAATAGAATTTACTCAAATCGATTTTCTTTTCATTTTCCTTCTTCCACCGAAGATAATCAGCAAAGTAAAATATGCCTCTACGAGTTCATTTTCTTTCGATGTAACACCAAGCAGGTATATAATGTTTGAAATAGGTCCACAAAAAGAGGTGGTACATTGTTATATGCGCGGGTTCGTACCTACAGTAAAAGTTAAGGAGTTGTGGTCTAAATTGAATCTACCATACGCATAGAACTCTACCATAGTACACTGCTACTTTCAGATATGCGGCTAGATTTATAAATGTTCTGGTGTAAGCAAGTTGCCTATTTCTCCTGGTCTCTAACTATCTAAGAGGCAACCAAACTATTGCTACATCTTAAAGAGCAGCGCCTTCAAAGAGGTCGGACAAGGAATATCCATTATCTCTCTACTTGCTTCCTGAAGATCATTGCTCCGATTCGGCTGGGCTCAATCAGGAAGGGATTTTGAATACCGTATTCTCTCTCATCGTAAGCATGGGATATCTAAATACCCCAGCAAAGCTATTGTTTGATGATCTTTGATCTTCAATGGCCATTTCTCAACCAAAATTGTTAAAACAAAATATTAGAATCGCTTACATTTTTGGGTAAAATTGAGGAAAAATTAGGATCCCTTTAATTGGTGCGCGAATTCGATTCCTAATTGGAAGACCTTGGCTTGAATCCCAGTCCGATCTTTTCCTCCGTTTGACAGTAGGCCATATAATTTCATCATTATTTAAGTTTATTATTTTTAGCCAATATGTTAGTTGATAATGATGGGGCGATTTATATTGGTAATTATGCTGTTAAATTATATAAAACATATGTCTATAGTCAGTAAATACTTTTGAAAAAGCCTCGTTCCTAAATTATATACACATGTATAGCATGTAGACAATACAAATCTAACCCATCTTCTTATCTTCCATGGGAGTGGTACAGAAGAATGGGAAGGAGGAGTTACATATTGCACCTCCATAATTCACTCCTCCGTAACACGACGTTCATATTTCATATAGACGTTGGTTCAATGGATTATGGTGGAATCTCATGGTTTACATGGGATCAGGGGATATACACACGGGGGGGTGCTGAGGCAGTGAAGTTTGTATTAGGCTCCAGGACTCAGTAAAAGGGATCACATATTTATATAAAGACTTAGGTGCGTATACCTCGTCTCCTTAATAGTGAGGTTCAGCAAGTCTAGCCTATACGTAAACGTAAACGTATCCGTATCTCTGATATAACAACATACGTGAAAAGAAAGAAAGAGGTTCAGCAAAACATGGCGGGGGAAACATAACATAACATATCAAGCATACTCATGACATTATGACATCATACTCTTTTGATTTAGAGTTTCCAAGCGGCTAATAATGTATTGCCTATTGCCGTATTATGTTTTACATCTCATGTTGCAAAATATCTTATGATATGGTTTAATGTATTGCCATGAGAGTAGTCTACAGGGTATAATGTCAATACTGTGCACATATACATTCACTATTGCTGTCTACTAGATGCGTAGGTCACTCCCTGGTCATCTGACAGATAGGGGAAACGTGAGTATTGCTAAAGTAAGAGCCCCAATCCTGTCCCTCATAAACAAAAGGAAACCTCGCTGTCATATCACTTCAGGAATATCCCAGACATTGTTTCCTCCTCTGAATAGCAGCTATATAGTGACGCTCTCTTAAAATGCGCTAATTCCCCTGGCTTACCCAAAGAAAAGAACCATAACGGAAACGTTAATTAATTCTATAATGTCGACTCACACAGCCCGGAGTTTGATGCTATTTAGTGGATTTTTATTACATTCAAATCCATCGTCCCATGCTGTTTGTTCTATCCTTAGCCAACAAAAATCCATTGAAACACTGAGCTTTCATTTTAAATATAAATCCCTCTATGTGTACATCTTAACACCCTTGTTCCACTATAATATGACATATAGTCAAGAAATAGTAAACCATTTATTTTTAGGAAATCCGTCTTTTGAGGAAAATTTAGAGCAATAGTTCAGCGTTCCTATACATATTCCAGATGTAAATGAAATAATTGTCGGTATAAAAGAGGTAAAACAAATCCCAATAAACGGGCGATTTCCATCATATGAGAAAATGTCTACTAAAGAAAAGGGCATTAACTTTGAAAAAAATGTGCCTCCCAGGTTTTTATAAGGCAATGTAACATGTTTAATTAATTCCATAGCTTTGATTTTTCATGGGAATATGTGCTTATTGCGATCAAAAATTTACAATATTGTCATTATAATTATCATCGTCATGGTTCTTTAGTATCTTTGATATAAGAAAGAAATAATTCATACAAACCCTGAACTATTGTTATGACCTACGAAAAATATTACATTCGGTTTTAGCTCCCATTTCAAGGGTATTACCTATAGAGCTTCTCTTAGTAGTGACTATGAAAAAGCCATCGACCGTCGCCGTCGGCAATTTCATTGACTCAGAATTAGTCCGGCAAGATCAAAGAGTTAGAGTCGCGATATATGGACTCTGATAATCGATAATAATTTAGATCTAAATCCTGCATTTCGTATATGGATTGGATAATCTCAGAAGTAGGTTTTTTTCTATGGTATGATGATCTATTTTGGGCGGCCAGTATGAGCTAGATGACGAAGTATGTAGTGTGCAGTATAAAGTTATTATCTAGAAGTAGTACCCTGGAACAAAAATTCATTTAAGCGTTCTGAATCGGCTGAAGAGAATCCACATAGATAGGTTGAGAGCATTAGATAGGGACATGAAGCAATCACTAAAACTGAATTTAACTTTGAACCTCGGGATTCAAAGCCCTTGATTCAAGGCACTTTGATTCGATCCTATTTAGAATATCATTGTCTATTATGAAGGAAATGGCTTTCAGCAAAGATTACTATAAAGTAAGTATTCTTCCATATTCCCAAAGGACTCATCTTTGGAAACTAATTATTACTCTTTATAAGAAGCGATTCTATGTGTGTATGACAGTATTCCTGTCCCCAGGCTCGCTTCCTCTATGTTTACATGCAGAGAGACCTTATGTTTGGTGTCCCGGACCTCTGTGGTGCATCCTCTCACAGTTCTGGCACATCTTCACAAAAGCAGGTTGCAAGTCCAGAACTGATAGAGTGCGCTGCAGGCCAGCTGTACCAACTTCTGACGGTGGGGGACTTCTTACCTGTCTCCATCCCCAGGGACTTACCTGCACGGATGCTCCAGGTGAGCCATAGACTGGCTGTATCCTGAATGTTTGAAGAGTGGAAACTAACAACAAGTCTCCTAGCTGCTCTGATCATGGAGCTACAACACCACCTGAGCAACCACTGGCCAGGAGGTGGTCCAAAATTTACAAGTCGGTCAGTCCTCCTAAGTCAGCTAAACCAGTAGAGAGAGAGAAACTTCAGAAAGAGGGACATTTCCAGTCGTTTTGTTGACCACTTGTGCTTCTGCGGAGCTCTTTGATCTGTATCTGCAGATCTGTGTATTACATTACATTCCGAGTAAAGGTCCTAATCCACTAAGCCGATTCTCGTGCGATTTTGCGCTGCAGAGGACACCTTTCCACTATATTCTGTGAGAATCGCATGAGAATCGGCTTAGTGGACTAGGCCCTTTATCTCGAGTTTCACTTCTTGACTCCCCTTTCTCTCACTTTAATTTAGCTTGCCCCTCTTCTCTTCCTATCCTATCTTTCTCTCTTATCTGACCCATTCCTCTTTCCTGTCCCTTCTCGCTCCCTTAAGAGATCTCCCCTCCTCTTTTCCCAGTGCATCGCTGATCCATACGAGGCACTATGTGAGTCACAGAAAGAACCATGATTTATTTAACTTTAATGCGTGATTCGATTTAATGCGATATATTTCATCACCCAACCCACGAATATTATATTGCACTTTAAAATGTGTCCATGAGAATCAAAGCCTTGTGACCGGAGACTGACCGAATCAAGTGACGTTTCATTCTTTCATAGGATTAAGACTATGGGCCCTATGTTGTATTCCTTCTCTATAACACAACTATAACTAGAGTAAAACCGCAGTCGAAATTTTAACGAATGTATTCTCATCGAGCATAAAAAGAGATTCATAACGATTGGGAACTTATTATTAAATTATTTTGTCAACCTACATGCAATGTAATCCTCTCCTACTCCCACACAACTTCATCACCGTTTATTATTATAAGAACATGGTATGTGTTTCATTGTCTAATAAATAATACCATATGACAATATTTAATAATCAAAGATGTGTAACAGAAACAAAATCGAGTAAACATCATCAGTTTATGTTTATACATTTTTATAGATTTTACTGGTGAATCTTTTAAGCATAGTAACATCTTGAATATCTTTCGAGGTGTCCCATGTAATCCGTGTGGAAATTCTGAAATACGATGGACTATCGGTTTCTTGCTAGGACTATTCTATGGAGTCATGTCCTACATTAGTCTAAAGAAAGCAACATTTGATAGTTTTGAGATTCCCCCATGATACACCCTATCCTTGAAAGGGATGGAACACCAGAAATGATATCCCTTTTGAGAAAAATTAATTTCGATTTGAGCTTTAGAGTCTGGCAATCAACAAAGCTGAATCCAGCGACCATTGCTCTCATCCATACTGAATCATTGAATGCGCTGTCAATTTGTTTTTATTTTGTCGAGAATTCGGTGTCTCTCGGGGGATGTTTCCTTCCGGTAATGATCCCCTTTTCGTCATGGATGTTATATCCATGACGACCACTATTTGCCACATCGAACATGTATACTTGTACAGAGCAGCACAATGCTTTTGTCTAAGACAAAGTGTCAATGGAGAATTGTACATATAAGGAATGGAAAAGCCTTCTATGTACCCTACATAATGTCATTGGTTTAGCCCACACGATGTAATAGATTTAAAAATGAAAATCAAAGTTGATAACCAAACACAGTTTGGCTATCCGCCTGCTTACGTTGTCTTTAATTAATTAACCGGTGCGTAGCCATTATTCATCGATGTTGCAGGTAGTATGCACAGACAAGATGAAAATTAAGCTTCTGGAAGGGCTTCACAGTAATTAAATTAGTAGTATTAAATGGTGGAATGAAAGTGTGGCATTATTTCATTGCCATTACGAATCGTGTTTTGATGACAGACAAAACATCACATCTGTCCCAATCTATAACGCATCCCTGGGAGGAACACTGGCTATTTATGTTCCGTAAAATTGATGCATTTCCGAATCAGCTCTTCCTCGGGAAAAACTGTTTGACAGCCGACTGATTCTGGTTTTGAACTGAAATGAATGACGGGAAGCCGGTTGGTGATCCCAGCCTAATACATCAATAGTTTGATGCCACATGACCTGTTGTGACCAATCAAGTTTCTTTTCCCTGGAACAAGCGTCTTTACGCGGCTGCTAATGTCATTGACTTTGCAATATGGGATATTTACAAGGCAGATCTGAGATAACGGTGTGGCGATCTATGGACAGGTTAGTTTAGACGCTTTGGCATTTGTGCCGTCCGTATTGGAACACCCTATCATGTCTTTGAAGTAGAAATGCATGAAGATAAATGGGTACACCGAAAGCCATTCTGAATGAGTGAGCGTGCATCCATATATATGTAACATCCCCAAATAAAATTCTGTTAAAAAAGGACAATATTGGCTGAGCATGTCATAATATGATGACCATGACATCGATGTCTACGATGACGCTTAAAGAAATTAATTGTACCGCGTGGACCTAGGGAAAATGACATTCATTCCCATCTAACACTTAACTTTAACCCCTATTTCCCCATGTCAACAATGTGGGTAGAAAGATGTTCGACTTTAAGGTCCATGGTAACAGAATGTCTAAAGAGTTGGAACAGGTTACGTGCGTTTTGTTTTCCTTTGTCTCACCGCACAACAGAAATGGCCCACGTATACGGCGACTGAAGAAAACACGACCTCAGCAAACCTACCAAGATGCCCTCCGACGGGCCAAGTCTTTGCCAAGTCTGACCTGCCCTTTTTACCTAAGGCGTATAAATCAAGAGATGAAACGCTATGACGTCATCTCAAAGAATCAAGGGTCATATTATTAAATCGATCTGGCCGACCCGAATATCCTCCCCAAATATTCATCTTTCCTCCTCCGCAATCCACTGGACGGAGATCAAAATGACGGAGATGCACAGGGCTTGGCCTCCACCCCCACCCTCTAATAACCTGGGGTAGCCGTGCATCTCCCAGATCAAGGCCGGGCATGGGGACACGAGGGCCCAAATATGATTGGTTATTACAAGCCCGGGTGAATATTTCTATGACACAGGCGAGCGTGGTACGATGCAATGGCCGGAGAGTGATAATAGGGGAAATGTGGGCATGTAAACTAATGGCTGCTGTGATCATCGGCTGAGTGCGCATGCGTCATGGTAGACCGCACAAACGTTGTACAGGTGAGATTGAGGCAGCAGAGGTCATATGATCAGCAGAGAGGGTGTTGATTGGTCGATCCCTGAGGAATAGGCTAGTTGTGGTCTGATAATATGTAGCCTAATAATGAAGGTTTTCAGTGGAGAATGATAGCTTCACCCTCACCCGGTGTAAAATAAGAAGAGAAAGTTGAATGTTTCAGATCGGTGTGACATCAATGAATATAGCTATGGTATAGTACATGCAGTCATGAAATAGAAAATGTGTCATATGGCCCTTAAAGGAGAATTTCTATTATATTTAATTAGCCCTTGTAACCCATGTTGGAGAATCTATATAGAAATATCCATACATATCAGTTCCGGTGAACGGGGTTTTGCCCCGAAAAATCACATAATTGATCATTCATCCACACTGGGGAAACTAAAAGAAAAAAGATGTAGCAGCCTAATAGGTTTTTATATACAAGTAAGAGCTATTAAGGCGACTGAAGCTCAGTGCGCTAACTCCTCGCTGGCTAAGTTTTTCATCAGGTTAAATTTGTCAGGGTCAATCAATATAAAATCGAACATCTGGCACTACTGAAACATCTATACAATCCAATATGGGTACAATGACAGTCCTTGAAATGAGAGGTTTGGAAAGGGAGGAATACCATAATGTTCATTCAACCACGCTGTCACAGTTATACCTCTCGTTGTGCTGCTAAAGCCTGAACTTGGTCACAAGTGTTTTCGCCCCAGGCAGCAAGGGACCCCGGTAACTTTTGATCCTTTGTGTGGATTAGGGAGGGCCTTTGTGCATGTGACGGCTGCCCACAATGGTTTTGGCTTGCAGGAGGGGCTGCTAGACCAATACCTGCATATTAGGTGCAGACATCGGGCGATGCAAACGAGTGGAAAAAATGGCTGGAAAATGTTATGAGCAGAATTATCCCGAGTAACCGGTTCCTATCCGGTACGAATCAAATCTATATAACGGTACATCCATTGTCTCTGGCCGATACCGCCTGAAAATTACATTTAACAATCAATATCAGGTTCGAGCCATTATTTGATTAAATATGGTATTCACACAGATGTTACGCATGGGTCATGCAACCTTACGGATCGTTTGGATCTTAAGATATTAAAATATTTATAATATAATTATTTACTTTAATTTCACCTTTGAAGTGTTACATAATCTCATTTTTCAGTCCTAGTTATCAACTACATGGAATTTCATCATATCATTAAAAAATGCAAAAAGGATAGACTTGTGATACTTAGACTGGTCATTCTGTGGCGGCCTAACTCAAGCAACGAAGAGTTTCATAGTCTAAATTGAACTTTAAGTGTCTAATCACAACGTTTCAGATGTGAATAACTATCATGGTTACAAATAGGGCCTCGTAATACACAATGGGATTAGGTTCATTTTACTTTAAATTGGTTTCATTTGACTCTGAGAGCTTAGCATGAGGCATTGTTAGCATTTCTCTATTCAGAAAAGAAAGAGAAGCTATACTTGTGAGAAGACTAGCTGCTTCTCTTTTGAGGAGAGACCGTTAAACTACATGCAGGTAATCATCAAACAGGAAGGGATTTGATGGATGGTACTTCAGGAAGCATGCTTAAAATACCCAGTCCGATAATTGGAATGAATATTAGGGGGATAAATGTCAGAACGCAAGACAGCGAAAGACTCTCCTTCTAGAAGACTTAATTGTTCATACGCTTTCTGTCATATGGGAAAGATCTATACATATAGGAGGGAGGCTGAAACTAGAGGAGGCATATATAGGTATAGTGTCTGTTCGATCTCTAGTGCTATTCCATCCCCTTTGAAACCTGAGAACAATGCTTCTTGATAGACAATGATCAAATTGTCCTGATCGCCAGAAATGTTTCTATTTTCACCATGCTGTAGATGATAACGACCTTTTCCTTTGTTCTCTTTTTGCCACAGACGGTGGAGAGTACTGCGAAGATGAGATGTTCCGTGCTTCCTGCGCTGAGAACGAGGCAGTTGTCATAGAGACGGCGAGCTATGGGCGCATGCGTGAAGGACGTTGTGTTTCCGGAAACTATGGCCATATCGGATGTGCAAATGATGTGCGCGCGCACCTAGATAGGTAGGTAATCCATACCAGGACCTTTTCACTTTTGAATGTACTTTGATGTATTCCTAAGATGTTGTGGTTGTTATATAGATAATATTTTTTTGCCGACCCTTAGCTATGTTATTCTAGACTTAGTGTTGGCGGAGAAGACAATTTCCCAAATATTTAATTGAAACTTTCATTTATAAGTCGATGTAGCCATATTGGCGTATTCTAGTGAACATGATAGCCATCTAATTATTCGGCGTAATACGATCATGTTTCAATGTAATTTAAAACCGATTCCTTTCTGCACGGGGTTCCTTAATTATAAAGCTCTCGAAGTTAATAGTTCCGAGGATTAGTGCAGAAATCATTATTTTAATCATATTAATTAAAAGCTTCTATAACCTTTTAAAACTAAAGTTTCTACTTTAACTTGGCACGCACGATGTACATTATAACTGGGATAATAGTATGTAGAGTTTGTAGAAACTAATCATAGTAATTAATGTAACAGATAGTTCTGCCGACAAATGTTATTGTCACACTCCACCGGCCTCCTCACAAAACGATCAAAATTATATTCAGACAGACTTCAAGTCGATCAAATCGAACCAGGAATGGGAAAAAGCTATTAATGGGAACAAACTTTCCAATTCCCTTAGACTAGATGTATCTCCTACTTTATCTATCCTAATATCCCCCGTGCCCATGTACCATAAAGATTAGGCCCGGAGCTGATTCGTCATCATTTTATAAATATCTTACCAATTTACTGAGAAGACAACCACAAATCACACAAGGCATACGTACAGTTAGAAAATAGATATCTTTGTGATAGATATATATATGCTGTTTTTTCTCTAGATGGTGTTCTGGTCGGCCATCCTGTGAAGTGCCAGTAACCAATTTACTGCGGGGAGTTTCTAAAATATGCCCAAAGGACTTCCGCTCCTTCCTCGAAGCCACATACTCCTGTGTTAACGGTAAGATTTATATTTCATTATGTGTGTCTTTGAAAATCAAACAATCGAGATCCTATATATAAGTCTTTCTATCCTATTCCACATTGTTAGTTATTTGACTGGCGAACCACGGGGTTATATCAAAAGAAACAATGAACGCGCGGTAATAGAGGGGAAGCGGTTGGGCCACTGCACGAATATGTACTCCCATGGCCGCGGGTATTGTGCCCTCCGTCCATAAGAGCTGAATTCGATGTTTTACGTTTTAATTTCGACCATTATAAATCGCCATGTGTAATACTCAGAATTCCATGTTTTTGTCAGGAAATAGTATTATCCTTTTCACATCCATTTTAAGTTATTCATCCTTCATGTGAGCGTTAATTGCATAGCTCGGGAAGTATCATTTGGAGAATGTAGTTTAAAATGCTTTCAACTGACATTCAACCTTCATTGACAAATGACACATTGGAGACATAAATATAACTGACTGAACCAACGAATACAATAAATACCCTGACAAAGGGCCAAGTTAGTCATTGTCATCGTATACCAGATGATCAGATTTCATAAAATGTAGGATATTTTTTGTGACGAAGGTAATAAAGCAAAGTGTGCAGTTATTCCTTTAACAGCCCCCACCCCCACCCGCTCCACCCCTCTTAATCTCTAAAACTTGGTGATTGGTGATTCTCACACATCTCCTCTGGTACAAATCCAGGGATTCTTATGGCTTCCACCTTTCACCTCATTTTAACCAATTCTATTTGGGAAAACCGATCGTTGTAATTAATGTAATACCAATGTTTCCTCAGTATATTCACCGGGGAGGAAAATGAAAAGACACTAACCACCCATACCACCCGATTTTGAACATATTTCGGTTGTCGTTAGAGTATATCCTGACCGGAATGAAGAGATATTGTATGTCGCTATATATGTATAGTACATTATAGTCACGTGACCTTCTCCAACTTCCACCTCTTCTGATATAACTATCTCTTTCCTCTTCTTCCGTCCACTTCACCCCCGAAAGGCACTTCTACTTTTATTAGAAATAAGATTTGTTTTGCTCGAATGGCCATCTCATAGCTTAGCTTATTTTCCGAAGCTGTTGATTTTTCATTCGCTGAGAGTGGTTGGCGCAGATTGGGGTTACGACCGGCAAATGTTTACTGTTGTCATGGTCACAGAGGGTAGAGCAGTTACTGTCAAAGGAGGAAGCTGAAAACACCTGGCAAGTGGAAGGTCCTTGTGATTTTTGTAAATGTTATTATTGGGAAAGAGAGCAGTGAGCCCATCAAACATGTGTATTTCTGTCGTGCATTATTTTAACCTGAGCCTCGATAAATCAAATCTGAGGTCGGGAGATGCCTTCTCAATTTAAGGTAAAAAAAAAGATGACGCTGGCTTTGAAATTGTGAAATCGGTTATACTGGTAAGATATCCAGATCTGAATTGATGGTAAAATAGAAATAGAAATAGATAAATAAGTGGTAGAATACACTCATCTCAGGCATAATAGGTTCAGATTTATTGCAGGGAAGTAAGTGAGGAGCTACAATCAAGAAGAGTATAGTCACACTTGCGTACAGTTAATATAAACTTTACAATAACGAAGTCTCGATAAGGGCTCTGTTGCATCTTTGCATGAAGCAACACATCGACCGAATAAGAAGGCTGGTCCTCCATTTAAATCGGTGATCACTTTGTTAAGAGAGTACGTCTTGTTGAATAAAATGACCAATCAAAGATTTCAATCTCATACCACATTGAATAATAACAATAATATTAATTACTCAATAAACCATATATATAGAGAGAGAGCAAAAGTTCACGATAGATGGGCATGAGATATTTCTGCAGAATGAACACAAAATGGGCGAGATTGCATGACTTTAACTCAGACTGGACGTGAACATGAACTCTTTGTGGCTTCAGGCCCTAAACCTGTGTGGCCAAAGTTCAGAATAAATAAATAAAAACTTGCCTGTCTTTTGGGACCGCCAACTGGCTGACTGCCAGTGACCGCGCCCCCAACCTCAGGAAAGCCATGATTCAGAGTGATGTTGAGTCAGTGCGCTGGCATGGGCCACCGGGGTTAGTACCCCCTCATGCCCTCTTTGGCTTCCTTTGTTTTGTGGCCAGATGAACTGTCACAGTCCCTCTCCTCCTGTTATCCTGATTTTCATGAAATAAGGATCAAAAGGATACACAATGCCTGCTCGTAAGGATCACCAAACCGGCTGCATGTGAGATTAAATAATGGTTATTCTATCATGGATGTCTATTGTCCAACTACTTAGAACTAAATCTCCATAGAATGAATAAATTAATACTTTGCTGTTCATGCAGGTTAACCTCTAAGCGTAATTCTATAAGTACAGGTACACACATTGTATGATTAAAAGCAGTTAGAAGTACTGTGGTCGTGGGAATTATTGATAGAGCATCTTCACATTGTATTTAAAAGAACATATTCCTTCTATTGCCAATGTCTTATATCCCTTCCTATATCAGTCTATATCTAATTAGCGAGAGATGTAAGTGGAGATGAGACTATTGTTTTAGTTCTATTAGGTTAGATAAGAGGAAAGAATGCCTTTAATGGAAATATTATAGCAACATATTCATGACGATCAATTGTCCCTTCGTGGCCTTTCGGTGATAAAGCTGCGTACAAATTGCAGTAGCGTCCAGCATTTCTATCAGCGGAAGCGGAAATGATCAATTATTGGCTTGGGACATGCGCATGTCTAGCCCCTGATAGGGATGCTGTGACGCGCCAAGCCGTAACATTACCCATAATGCCACGGTGTGGGGATTAAGGATCGCTCTGTCAGACTGGTCGACACCCCCAGCATCGCTGAGAGCGACCCCATATGACCGAGAATGGTAACCCGAATACTACCGACCTCGACCTGTCGCCTACTAAACCCCCAACCTGAGATATTGTCCCTGCGGATATTGAAAAAGGATTGTGTGGCAGTGATTTTCATTGGTACAAAAGGCGCCAACCCATACTGTAGTTAATATAACGCGACATCAGAATTTTCTATTCGGGTATCCATGGCAAATCAATGTCTGAAGTGAAATCGTTAAAGTAAATAACCAAGTTGGGTCTCCATGCCCATATAACGCTCTGAGACTCTTTCCTGTCCGTCATAAATTACTTTCAAGATTTATTTAAGAATTAGTCATTAAGAACAAGTGAGATTTATGGCCAATTGTTAATTGTCCTAATCTAATCATCATTAATCATATCTTCACTATTCTAGACAGACTCCATATATATTTGACTGAGTGTAAAATATCATCCCCACCAACAGCAAATAAAAGCAATCTCGGTCTTGTTAACTGGTCGAAAATATCCTATAATAAATGTATTAAAGGAATATTCAAAGAGCAAAACTTATGCCATTGTTGCCGATGTCATTCGTGTACGTGGTGCACGGTACACTGCGGAAGAAGATTTATATTTTCGTGAAAATCCAAATGGATAAAGCCCATATAGTATTCCCCTCACAAATTATGATTATCTAGATGATATAGGCAAATGAGAAAAACACCTTTCAGTAATTCTATGAAACTTAACTATAGTATAATAGGTGGTTGAGTTATCAGTCATAATCATCAAGAAACCACCCTTATGTAAGATGGAACCCTGTATTCAGTAGGATGGTGAACTAATGTTCCATGCATTATCGTCTTCGAGCACCCTCTACGCCATCCGCAGCCGTCCCTCTCTGCCCTCCCTTTTCCATCCAAGGTCAAAAAATCTCCAACCCCCGCAGGACAGTTGCTACTAGGCTAGAGGCTGCCTTGATTCTGGATTGTCAGGTGGGTTATCAGGTCGCGTGGTCATTGCATGGCTTTCTAAGATTTGCCATGCCCTCCAAAAGGCCTCACAGCAGCAAGCAACGCAATTAAATTCTCCTGAGGTTATTCGTTCATCATGAATGTTTGAGTAATTAATTATGAGGCGCGATCAACAAAGTCATCAATTTGACCGCGTCTTCTAACCCGGCAAAGGTTATTATCTGGGCAGTAGGGTCATACTTCCCACGACTAAAAATCAATTTGATGGCGCCGCCATAGGCTCGTTCTAATCAAATGTGGTAAAATAATGTCAAATGGGACCCAGTGGGACAACCAACTTGGCGATACTAGCTTCCATTGCATCATGCAATGGTGGGGCATTCCGACCAACAGAAGTCCATATTGCAATCCGTGGACATGCAAAATGAGTGCAATAAGTTAATGCAACAATGAGGATCCACCAATGAAGATCCACAGGGCAAAACCTATTTATATCTTTGTTGCTGATGCCGTACTAGAGAATTCAGTTATTAATCCATCTCCTTCGTCTTCCTGAAGTAGCAGGGTCAATGTTGAAGTTAAAAGCAATGTAAGACAGAATGTTTTAAAATTTATATAAGTGCGGTATTCCTCAGGAATCCTATGTCTCTTTGTTTAGGACCTTGAGAATTCCATATATTGTATTGCAATATCTTTTTATTTTGATCTATCATGAAACATCCCTGGATAGGAGTGACTGAGCAATGAATTCATTTTATCATGCAGAATTGGAGTTTTGGGTCCAGAGTATTGGACGGACAAAAGTTCTACCCTCACTTCTGGTTCATCTTTTCTCCCCGAGGTAGCATCAATGAACTCTCATAGCTATTATTAACTAATATCCTTCCAAGAGAAGGATCGACTTAGGCCTTAAATGGTATACTTTATGTAAAGTGAAATAAAATATCCAATTTTGAATGACAGTTGTCTTTATATCACGTTGGCTGAGTTGGTCCCCTTTAAACGGCCGGTGGAGCGGGCTTTGCATGCAACCTTGAATTACGCGCTAAAGACTAGTATCTGCCTTTCGAATGTAACGCTCGTTGGACAATTGTGGATCTAGTCCCTTCTCCTTTTCGAGCCTTGCTACCCTCCCTCCACACAGACACACACACTCACATCTCACCTTCTGTGGAATAGACTCTTGTCAAGTGTCCCTGCTAAGAGGCGCCAGCTTGCTCCCAGTGCCATACAGTCTCTGCCCTCCAAAATCCGATATAGATAAGTGCAAATTGTTCGGATATTCTCACTAAAGTTATGTGTCCATTTGGCATGAGTGTCTCACTATTTTTCCCTCTTCACTTAGTATCCTACAGTTCAATTTCCCAGCCATTGTTATATAGCTTCCCCCAATTACACATCATGTATGGATCACTGCGAAATGCTCAAATATGTTCTAACAAAGCAAGAACAGAGTGAAAGGTTTGGCAAAGTCGTCTTCTTGACTGGGAATTTCTTAGCCAGATCACAACATAGGCTGATGATAAGAGGTTCTCTCTAGTGTCGGTCTGCCCTATAATCATCTGCCTAACTCTAGAAACCGTCTACTCAACCATCGGCAATAAGTACTCTTCCTTCCACCCCCTTCTCCAGGTTAGTCTGCCTCGGCGTTCAAGGGTCTCCCATTTATCCACGTATAAAATGGCGTCTGTTTCATGCAATCACGTAGATTTGATTTAGAAAATATTTTATTCAGGTCTACAACATTTCCACACATACAAGTATGAATATTTTCAGGACAGCCTGATTTAAAAAATTAAGGAAAAAAATTAGATCTTATACATTAACTCTGTTTAGGACAGTTCGAATTATGATTACAATCTCGTATTAACATAATCTTATGTGATATCAGAAAAAATTACATAATGACAATAGTTTATCATGGGATAGTGTACACCTTTTGCAACTAAAAACAGGTATTCCACCTCATATCACTTTGACAATAGTGTGTTTTGAGAGGACGAGGTAAGTTAAAAAACATACGATATACAGTGTAACCGACGCCGTGCTCTTACATATTAACCATTAATAATCATACATACCTCATTTATTTTTACGTTGTATTTGAGGCAATATACTAATGCTGATACAGAGAAGTGTATTTTCAATGACAAGTGATCATGAAGGGAAGCAACCTATGACAAATATAGTGTAACATTCCAATAAGTACCAATCAAGACAGTTTTCTCATATGTTTCGATTTTTTGTGATTAGCATTATGTCACAAAACCAGCTCTAATGAAGTCAGTCAAATATAAATGTTTCAACCTAACTTTCAAACGCTTAGGGTCCATTTCTGTTCTCACAGCTTCTGGCAATCTGTTCCAAATACTAATTCCCTTAAGCAAAGTTCACTAGCATCATCAGCCTGCATTCAGCTTGTCTTAGTACAGGTTTAACAAGGCCGACAAAGAGTTCCGTAAGATTGTAATAAGAATAAAAAAAGAATAAGCATAAACCCTTAAATCCATCTATATGTATAGTATAAATCTACCGGTATTGGCGATATTCCAACATAGAAACATCTTCATCTAATCCACTTCTCCGCACTTCAATCTTAGCTTAGTGTCTGATGATATTATGTAGCTCATTTACCTTCTTAATTGATTCATTGGTTTGTAAACCTCTATAATTATATTATTCCTATTGCCAATGCACCCTCGTCTTTCTGGGCTCTGTACAGGTTGTATGACTTTCTAAGTTTATTATTAATTTTGCTCATATCACCCCCCACACTGGGTCTTCTTTAGTTATTCATTTTTCATCCACTTTGACTTCTTCTGACTATCAGATTGGCGATGGTTGTTCATAAAAGCTAAATATCAGTGAAAGCTATCACTGTTTTAGCTTTTATGTGGCATATAGCTAGGTAGTCATGATATAACATAAAGATAAAACCAAAGATATTTGTTTTCAGTTAAAACCAACAGAAAACTACGTGGGAAGGGTTACGCTTGTATCATCAAGAACAATGACTATTATAAAGAACTGACAACAAGTTCATTTAGTTATAATGGTATCTGAAATCTTCACTTTGAAATGTATTTTGACATGTTACTGTTTTAAAAAGAGGAAACACGATTTTCCTAAGGTCCAAAAGAGATGATATGGAGTAAAAGGAAAATAGGAAGATTGTGTTGCTGATTTAGTTGACTCGTCTGGGTCAAAAGAATCTTCAGATAGTGTCAGGTTTTTCCAGCAGGTAGGCTGGGTTGTTGGGGTGTGTGTGTGTGTGGGGGGGGGGGGGGTAGTGTCAGGAAACTCGCCAAAGGAAACTCTTAAATCTGATATATATTATTTAGTACCCACAATAATTGTATATTCTTGCTAGATGCTAGAGCGGACTCGAGTATCGAGAATTCAATATTCTTGATAGTAGGGCTCCAGCGTTAGGCGTTAAGCCCATTCCCTTCACTCCCTCCCATCCCCATTCTCACTACTCTCTCCCCTACTACTTCCTTCAAGTTCTCTGTGCCAACTTGCCATTCCCAGCACCATACCCAGTATCATTGACGTCATCAAATACATGCAGCATGGTTTAAAATCACGCCGATGTAAGCCTGTGGCGACGTGAGCAGTGTAGTTTGAAATTACCCACTTTAAGATTGATTTTTGTTACGATAAATCACGCCGAAGTAGACACGCATCAGACGAGAAACCGCCGAGTAGTTTTAAATGCTTTGAGTAAAATGTCGATTAGAGGCTTTCCACTTTTGATGACTATATTTAAATCTTGTCCGATTGGCGGCCTCAGCCGTTGGGAGCGACTTGACTTGAATAGCATGATCAGTGAGACATATTGTAATAGAAATGTGCAGCCTAGCCTTGCCAACCTAACACTAAATGAACATCACACTTTTCTACGACCCCACTGTTCGAGTAAGCTTCAGTTTCCAAAGACGAAATTTCTTCTTTTAAAAATCCTGTGAATCGCTTAATTTTTATAAGATGCAAAATATTAATTTTGTGTCATTTTATATCATTTGCTGATCTACCCCAGAATTTCAATGGGATAAGCTTCCATTGAATTTAAAATATCTTTCAAATTGAATCACATGTTATTCAAATTAATGAAAGCAACTGTACAGGAGTTTTACGACTAGTTTCCGCTGTTTTCCTTTGTATTTCACGATATACACGCACAACAACATGATCATTTTGGTGTTGGACTTGATCTAGATGACACAAATTTCCCTTTTTTGTGTAATTCGAAGGGCTGAGAGGTACTGGCATATATATATACGGAAGTTCGGGGTGACGGCCAGGAAGCCAAGTTATGAGGCATGAAATAGACTAACTGCTAATCAGCTATTGGCTTTACAGCCCTACTTCCCTCTTTCTCCCCACACTCCTTACTTACCATCACCAGTGATTCAGTCGCGGATACGTGGATGGGGGCGGCAGGGGCTTATGAGTGCATCTTCAATAAGTCCAGCCCACAAACTGAACAACTATATGCTAATCCACCATAGAATCGATGACAACTAATTCGTTCCACCTAATTTACATGATCTAAGTACAAAGAGGCATTTTTTTCTGCAGAGGGTGGCAGTGCATAACTGAAAAAAATTAGGTCTAATCTTCAAGCCCTTTTTCCTCCCCCACTAGGCACTAGGCAATGCTTGGTTTTGCTTCCACCGCTTTCTCTTCTTCTCATACTGTCACCAGAGAATAGCCAATCATTGAAGTATGTGATAATTCATTGTGGACAAGATTGGTGGTAATTCAAGCCTTTGTCGACTTCCTTGCGAAACGACTACCGTATATAATAGTTGAGTTCTGTGAACATTATTGAGTCAGTTTGTGTATTTTACCAAGGATTCAGGAAATGTAAACTTTCATCTCAATTAAACATATTTCAAATCAACTGTTGAAGTTCTTTGCGGGGATCTTAATGCTTTTTAAATGTTGTTTTGGTCCAGATAAAATCTGAGATACGGCCTATATCTGAACCCATGGAGACAAGTGTCATAAATCTGTTCTTGTTTCAAAATATGGGAATACAATTATGGTACAACTATAGCTAAATAATGATGACAATGCCTTCATTGCAAAATGGTTTGTGAGGTCGCACATGTCCTCTTAAAGCCTTTTCCATTGCACAATGAATTGCAACACCTTCAGGGATGTGCATATCTTCTGCTATACATTGTATAGCAGACTTATTGTACCAAAATGAGCGAAGTTTCTTGTTCGAGACAATTATCAGAATGACAATTTATTATGCAACGGGCCTAATATCTTCCCTACTGCAGGAATACAAAGTTACGTTATGAGATTGCACATCCCGTGATCACATGATTCTACATGAAAAATGCATTGTGACTCCTCAAAGTCAATGGTCATATTTACTTATTGATGCTTAATAGGTCATAGGCCATAACGAATAAGTCAAATTTTCGTGAGTCCTCTTTCTTCAACTAGAGCATAGTCCTCGAGACAAGATATGAATACCAGGGTGAAAATAATTAATATGTGAGAACATGCCTCTTTCTCAACAGCTTCTCCAGTGTACATGATCGTTTTTATTAAATTTCACCACATTACATTTTCAGTTATGAGCGTTAAAAAGGATGAATGCCGGTCGGCCTCGTTTGTGGAAGTAACGGCAGCAGAGGGATTCATCTCAAGCCTTATAACAGAAGATTCTGGATGTGGAAGCATTGATACGCCTTGGCTCATCAAAGCTAAGCCAGGACAGAACATTAACATTACATTATGGGATTTTGACACTATTAATCACAAAAACTCAGGTTTGGCGGCGAGCCATTCTGGGTTGCCACCTCCCTGCCACGTTTACGCCATTATCAAGGAACGTACTGTAACGTCATCAAAGACTGTGTGCCCCAAGGATCAACGCAGGAGTCACGTGTTTCTCTCTTCCGGTGATACGGTAGAAATACGGATCGTCACCAAGAAGCAAGAAAAAGATGACCATGGATATTTCCTCTTGAAGTTCCAAGGTTGGTTATTTTAATCATTTTCAATTTGTGTGCATAAGGTTTTTTCCCTCTAAGACATTTCATATCCATTGACCACTAAAGAAACCCACTATGTATACTAGTCTGTGGTAAAAAAAAATAGATAAGACAGAAAAAGTGTATAAAGTATCTATCATTGCGAGCTTTGAAACTATCTGATGGTAGGCCTTTACCTTATATGAAGCGATATCTTTCATTTGGGGACAAAACATTGTGGTTGTGATAATATTATAATGGGCAAATTATAGCATTGAAATTCGGAATGAATGAAAATATTATTATTTCCTAAAATGTATGTATGTGTGTGGAGACTGATAACTTCCCACGTCATACTCCCAAACACAGATAGAACTACACAAATAGAAAAATAAATGAAACATGAACCATATCTTATGAAAATATTCAGGCTGAAGCACTCTTAACCACTCGTCCATCCTGCCTCTGGAACCGTTGCTGATATGCAATGCAACCATAAGATATAATACAGATAATTCACACAATAAATGTTTATGTAGATAAGTAAGAGTCGGTATTTGGCGCGTAAATCATGGAGCTATATCTGTATTATTTCCCTTTCTCTCCCACCCCTGCCTCGCTTGATCAGTGAATAAATAACACTTATCATTCTGCTTTGTTTTGTCCAGCCATTGGCTGTCCAGATATAGAGCCCCCAAGGGGTGGATGGGTGAAACGTGTGGGCGATAACGCTGTGGTTGGCTGCAAGGCAACGGACGAGTCATGGCGACTTAAGTGCCACCACAACACATGGGTGGGCAACTTCGCCAACTGCTCGAGTAGTAAGTATGATATTATGAATAGAATGTACATATTTAGCTTGAGTAATGAATAGCCAACTCTGACAATAAAAAGCTTTAGGTCGATATAAAGGTTCCTCTAATCTTACTGAATTGAAAGTCTCTCTGCCAATTTACGATCGAATGTATACCTCTTACTGAAATAGGAACTTTTTAATAATATTTTAATTACACAAAGGAAACATATGTACTGAAAACATGGGTAATATAAGAAATACTTTCATAGAGAGTAATTAAATCTGTCTCTACACCACTCCCGATACCCTCTCCCGATAATGGCGACACTTGCGATTGCCATTTTTTCCCCGACAGTACAGATTTCCCCGATACGTCGGGACCTGTTGGCGGCGTTAGTAAAGGCGCTACACTGGCGATGTTTGTCGGCCGACTGTCCGCGACGCACGCGATATTTCAAACAAGTTAGAAGTGATCGGCGACTGTCGCCGACACCTGCCGATAGCTACAAGTGTCGGGAAGCCGTCGGGAAAGCCTATACTATGGAAGACCGTAATGGGTAGTAAAGATCTCGGCATTCCGATATCGGCCCGGTCCGGTCAAGGCCCGGCCCGGTCCCAGTCCAAACCCAACCCGAGTAATTAAGAAATGTTACTTCCATATACTAATACTATGGCAACACCATAAATCTGAAAAAATCGGGTTACAAATACATCGGTACCGGTCCCGACCCGAGGTTGACCCGGTATCGGAAGCCCGAGTTTGTTACTACCCATTACGTTCTTCCATACTCTACACCAACCCCGACAGTTGGCCGATAAAAGTATCGGCAGGTATCGCCAACTGTCGGCAATGCACAATCGGGAGTGGTGTAGAGGCAGCTTAAGGATTCCATTCTGCACTAAGGCAACTTTGATGTTACGGTTCAACATTAAGAGTTGTCTTACGATTTATTCAGGAATTGAAAAATGCATGATGTTTCGCGAGAAGTAAATTATATGCACTAAATTAACCTGGACTAAATGAAGCTATAGGCGAGGCAAGAGGCATTGGCGCTATGTATGAGTATATATGATGCCTGACAAGACCCATCACAGACTCTGATCAGTCAATTAAGGCAACTGGTGAAAACCAATCCTCCTATAGCCATGAATTATGAACTAGCCCTCTCCGCCCTGGCACTCTGGACCCGTCGACAGGATATCAGAGGCTGTCATTAGGGGCCTTGTGATCCTATGTGTACGGAAATACTATGCTTTAGGAAAAGACTTATTATTTCCTTTTGGGGGCTATGATATATTCTACGTCTAAATAAAGAGTACATGTTTTACAATTGCGATGGACCTTTTGTATAATTTGTAATCTTTTAATGTCACCCTTTTATATTCTTGTCTTATTGAGTGGCCTGTTTTGCTAACTATGTATTATAAAGACATTGGCTTTACTAGCTTATCTGTGTATTGTATTTCTTCATATTCACCAGGTTCATAAATCATCATTCTTATATTGAGGAAAACAAAAGGATCCCCTTACTCAGGAAGCGAATGAAGATAGTCTCATGTTTCATTAATAAAATAACGTGTTTCCATGGCGTTATCTAATTGCAAAATTATACCCAATACTGTGAGAGGACGCCAGCATCATTTTTCGTCGTAAGTTCATTAACCGCCCATAAAAGAACTTCCCTCCTGGTATCACAACCTCTGTCCTGACCTCTATCCCTAATTCTGATTTTTTTCAAACGCCACATCTCGGAGCTTCATTACTGATTCATGTCACGTGACTTATCATGTTTCACCTTCAGACAGTGCTGCCAACTTGTGGCCCTAACGAAGACTTCCTGTGCAGGTCCCTTCCTGAGGGGCTTTCCCTTTTACTGTCCCCGCCACTTCTATATATCCATTGCTCTCTCTAGCTCTCGCTCCCGTACGTGAATCTCCCTGGCGACTTGGCCATGCTTCCTGGCAGTAATATCCCATGTGCCTTTGCATGGATTGCTCATGCACGAGGGTACAACTCTTTTGCAAAAGAGTTCGAGTGAGTGAGTGAGATTGGTTGCTTTACGCCCCTATCAAAAACATTGAAGGTTATATCAAGGGCGGGAGAGCTGAGAGGGAGGCAGTTTATGATCTTACCCAGGAAATAGAGATAGAGAAGAAGGGAGAGAGAGACAGAGAACAAGGACCCAGGACCAACAAAAGAGTTCGACATGACTTGCATTAATTGGTAGTTTGCAGATTTTTGTTTGGCACTCTATAAGCTCACAGCCTCTCAGATCAGATACAAATGGTACGTTAATGATTGGACGTCTACCGCGGTAATGGCTTACTTGGCCCTAAAGTAGGCGTCCTAATGATATTCTAATGGCATTCTGTGGTTTGGAGGGACTCATTTCATGGCACCATTTCCTTAATCGTCATAAACAGGTCATGAAAACAATATATAACTCAAAGAATTATCAGCCTTTATGTCACTACTAGAGCGTGTCCATCGCTGTTTTTGCATTATATCGCTAATTATCACTAGCGTTAGCAAATCACTGGATATGCTTCATTAGCTATAATCATTAGCGACCGGGTCAACCATCGCTTATGGTCGATATAATGATAGCTGGAAAATTGAAAAGGTTTCTTGTGATCATTAGCTAGGGACCGCTGGTCGATAATGATCGCAGGTGATCGCAAACTTTCGCTAATTACATTAGGGAACGTTAGCGATGTGCACTGGCTAATGCGAATCGCTAAAACGTGCTAATAATCGTTAATGAAACGAAAATGCAGTGGATATGGCCTATTAGTCCAACTGTGCTTCTCCGAATTGTTCAATGTTTTATAAGATCCGTACATGGCCGTGGTATTGATTGACGGAAATTCATTAAAAACTGATTTGAAAAAAAAAATGAACTTCTCAAAAGCAACTACACAAAATCATGGCGGCCATTGCAGAAAGAAGGGGGTAGAAGACACAAAGAAAGAAAAGTGAATTTAAAGGACACCTGAACAAATCTCAATCTAAACACTTTGCAAAACGTGCGCTTTATGCTGTTTGTTGCAAACACATTTAAGATAAATTGCCGTACGAATATTTTAGGACATTTGAATGACAATGCACTTTGCCTTTTGTAACAAAGAGCTCTCCAAGGCATGGACATTTCCTGAAAGTGACTCAGAATAAATCCTTTCAGCTGGTACTGTTGTGCATCTAAAATATTCCCTGGCAACCCTTTGTGTTTGACTTGGAAAGTCACAAGATGCATTTGACATGTCACTTGATTCAGGCTGAATTATTCAAGGCGATGGCCATAGTTTGTGTATAGGAATTCCTCTAATGCAATGTGATCGTTCTATTCAGGCGCTAATGTACCGCTGCCTGTGGTAGATGCATCTCTCTGTTTCATCGTTCATTAGAGAGTAAAAATGTATCAAAGCCCTGCATGGGCGCGCGAGAAGAAAGTGTTAGCTTTACTGATAGAGTAATAATTGAAAATGCGACAAAGAATGTTTTCTGCAAACGTCCAAGGTATTGACAGCTTGGCTTAAATGTTCAGGGTCTGCCTTATTCATCAATCTTTTATTTGGTGGGAGGTTACATGTTGTTATGGGAATCGTCGTAAAAAGTGAAACTGTATTCCTGTGTTTAAAATGGCCCTGGGATGAAGTGTGCATTGCAAGGAGAGGAGCTAGCTATTTAGGTTTCAAACATGACCTTTTCCCTAGATATATGCCGATTATGTATCTTTGTAGAATAATGGATTATAGAGGGACAATAAGGAAGCTATAGGAGAAAGAAATATCTCAGCCCGGAGGCTTTGGTTCCAAGATGTTGACTGTTTATCATATTAACTATCTCCCATATAGGGCGAGTAGCTCTGGGGTACTACTAGCCCCCCTCGGCGCGGTATGCATAACAACATGGCCCATGAATGCAATATTTGTTAATGTTTTGAAGGAAACCTTTTTTAGACTTCTTTGCAAAAGAACATGCTTACTATGCACAGTTTCTTCTTTTCAGCGTGTTTCGGATTTTACTCATATATCCATGACGCCCAAATTGTTAGCTCTATATATAAACACCCTACCTAATCTCGTGGCATCTCGTTGCATCTTTTTACCCCCCTTTAATCAAGATAACATCCTGAGCAAATGGGGATTTTCCTTTATCTGGTTAATTTCCTCTATATTAGTTTTGACTATAGAAAGGCACTGCGTCACAAGCTAACAGATTATTCTATATGATAATTATTCATCGCTGACATTTTGTTCTATTTTTCTCCAGTGCCAGTGACAGCAGGAGTTTCAGGAAGGATCTGGAATGTTATGTCTTCTTCTCAAGGTAATTTCCACATCACACTGAATTCAACTAATGAATTTGCAAAGAATGCTGGACGATTACGATTCTGATAATACTATGGAGCTGTTATTATTGTACAATGACAAAAACAATTTGTTCCTGGGATAGTTCCAAGATCCATGTATACACGAAATACCAATTAAGAACTCCTGATATTAATGGCTAGTACAGCTCATAGCATCTGGCGATGCCAGTCGGAGGGAGGTTTCCTCGTCATATCGCTTATCTTTGTTTAAAATTCTTCCAGGTATATCAATAGCTATCATCATCGGAGTGGCCATTCTTGTGGGAATCTTCATCTTAATAGCGGGCCTTGTATGTTTGAAATGGTAAGTTTACAATATGATTCATTCATAATTAGATATTAGTGTAGATTAGTTATAGGGAGATAATTGTGACCCGCCAAGGAGAAAGGTACCTTCCCACGGGAGTTATAGTTCCTGGTAGTCCCGCTAGGAGTCACATCATATTCATGACGTCACTGTCACAAATGTTTATATTAGTAATTCTGACAGGGAGGTAACATTGAAAGTCTGTAACTTCACTAATTGTTGGAGTATCAACAAAATTCTTTCACTTTTATAATGCTCATTTCCCCTTCTGTACATCCCTGTCACTTTAAAAAAGATTTGTTTAATATTTATTTTTTGTACATATGATGTGTCACAGGAAAATGAGTCACTCCCCCAACCTATTTGAGATCATCTACTGAAAACTGACATAACTTTACAAAAAAGCTCACATCTCAGCAAATTCTTGGAATTTTCAACTATTTTTTTCGGTTATTGACTCAGGAGGACATGCAGAAACTATAATAAACCCAAATCCGAAAATTTGGCCCAGGAGTCCCCTTTCTGCTTGGCTGGTCACATATAATTGTCTCAATGAATACAACTATACATTGCAATTTTGCTGTTGTTTTATAGTTCAAGTAGATTTTCTTAATCCTGTTCCGTCTTAATTAAAGTTAAGTCTTATTCAGAGGATTATTGTAGATTAGATTATAGGAAATCAAGGGAAATAACAGATTCCTAACCATATCAAAAATAATTCCTTATCCTGAACTTCGCCGAGCCACCCTTCCATATCTACCCATCTAGACACATTTGATAGGAGAACCAATATAGTAATAGCCCTCCAGTCAACCTCCCTATGGTTCTTAACACCCGTCTGGGAAGTTGACCACTGGATATTTATGATAGACTGCCAAGGTATATTGGATGCATGATATTTGCAGAAGCGTGACAATGTCAGCAGTGCACATCTCCATGGGGAAATCATAGTCATTCGGACCATTGTCAGTGAATTATTGCATTTCTGCCCAATGTACCCTATGGCGAGTTATGTGATGTTTATCACATTCATACACAATATACATATTATATATAGTATACCTAATTATGTGCGTATACTACACCTTCTTCCATCCTAATCTATAATATACCATTTAGTTTACATGGGCTGGGAATCTGTCCAGCGCAACGGAACCGCCGAGTGAATAGTTCGGCGCTTGTGGGGTAGACAGTCTTGTTCTTGGTATGTCAGAATACAAGAGTTTGCCAACATTTGCTATACTGTAGACAATCGAAGTTTGTTTTGATAAGAAGTTCCGTCGGATACATCTAGCCATAATTATAATTATAATTAGATACATCTAGCCACATCCAATTAATTCTTGGTAATGAATTGAAGAAAGAGCTGTTGTTATGTATAATAATTGTATTATAGCCCTGACGATTAAGATCTCGGTCGTTGTGGGCGGCAGTTGGTGACACGTATAGGAACACGAATCCTTGTGTTTATATTTTCGATTAGACTCCCCGGAAAGTGCCAGGAGGTCATTGCAGTTATTTCAAATCCAATTTATGAAATTTATATGATAGCATGAGTACTAATGTGGTCTCGCTCCATGTATGGAGATGTTCTATCTCAGACTATATATGGCCTATCGTTTTGATTTTAGCTAGACTCTTCGCAAATGAAGCCTTATGCTCATGATGCATTGATTCTATTTTGCATCTATCCCAATAGCAGCATACAATCGTCGTTATACAAAACACACAAGTTTATAGTAATAGTTTTAACAGAAGGAGTACAAGGTTTTGCAAATCCAATTTGATCAGATAGATATATAGGCATGCAGATAGAACAACAGATCTGCACCACTCCCTTCAGATTGGATATATTCAAATATGTTATAATGAGGGCTGTGGGGAGCCAGGATGTTTGGAGTCGGAAGGGGAAGAGAATACAACAAGCAAATGTAAAGTGTTATAGGAAAATGAGTCACAAGTCGCAAAAAATGAATTTGGGGATTATCGTCATATTTGAAAAGATGACATCAAGCGGATTCCAATGGTAATAAACAGTACAACATCTAATAAGCATTTCTTATTTTAAGTTTGATATTTCTATTTTTTTTTAAAAAGTTCTGCAATATTTCTTGGTGGACGTTTAAGAGTAAAGTAGCTAAATATACTCTATACGATGACCTTAGAAATGCATGGATATAGGTATAGTTAATACAGTATCTTGAAATTTGGGACATGTATTCATACTACAGAGAGCGTTAAGCACCTCAAAAACAATTTCCACAAAGACATTTTTGTGACTTGTGACTCACTTTCCTGTAACACATCACAAATATCAATACATTCTTCTCCCGAACCTAAAAGCATTCACTTTTTTCCACAACCCCATGTCATGAATGATATATTTATTGAGACATGATCGATGCATAACTGAATATTGATGAAGCGACTCTACCCCAGGTCTACACATTCTTTCCGCTGTCAAAATGCGCATTAAATTTGATGGAACTAATATAGGCCTACCCGATTTGAAATATTGATTTAACTGTCTCTTGTATACGTAAATAGAATGTTCAATAGTCATGACCGGGTATTTAGGTGTATTAGGCAATATTAGGAGGTCGATTATGCAAATCGGTCTCTATCGATTTCCAGTTTGGTCCTGATTGTTTTCTGGCATTGTAATAGGTTTCTAACACAGGATCAAATGTGACATACTTCCTGCATTTACAAGACAGTTTTCTAGGCAAAGTGCAATTTGTCTTTGTTGACTCCAGCATTCCGATAGATAATTAACTCCACTCAAATCGGAATGGGGATTAGAATTCATAAAAATGAACATTTGTAATGACCCTAGATATATATGTTGAGGAGGAGAAAGAACAACGGGAACAAGGCTTTACTCTTGCTAATATGATTAATTATTCTGATGACACAAGAACTCTGGATAATAAGACATCATACAAAGGTGTAGTAAAAACGGAAGTATAAAAGGAGTACCGGTAGTAGAAGTAGTAAATATATTATGGCTGCTGTCCAAAGGCTCCCTCTGGTGTTAAAATACTCTAAACACAATGTGCGTAAGGACGTAAGAAAGAGGTCCCGCGTACGCAGCATGCGTACGCAAGGTAATATGTCATAGAGCTACGTGAGTAGTATTGGTAAAGTGGACATTGTGTAAGGTTTCACACATGTATAAATTCATCGGGAATACCTTAGATGTCTTCCACTGTTCACACCAATGATAGGTTTGTATTATTTCAGGGTATGGTCCGTTAACAAACCTTGTCCAGTTCAAATAAAGTAGAGAAACTAATGCTTTTTTTCCCCTTTCTCTTACAGGCAAAGACAGAAAAGGCAGGACAATGCGAATACTTTCTCCCAGGTGGCGTGCTACAACGCGGAAGACGCCCGTGGATATACAGCAAGTGAGGTGGAGAAGCACAGGAATAGTCTTGATCCATATAACGCAAGTGAAAACAACTACTACCGAACTTGGCAGCTGCAACAGCGTGCCAAGCAGTCTATACAAGGTACAGAGTTGCCGCCTCCTCCCTATCACCCAGTTTCGTCCTCCAGTGACGTCAGAGACAGTCGCTACGTCGAACATGTCTATGAAAGTCCTAAATTCGATAGGCGAGACGTGTCCGGAAGTGAAAGTGGCGACTTTACGCATGCCCAGTATTTTGAGTTGGACCCGGATGCTGTAGACATACCCCATACCCTAGGTCGGAACCGTAACCATCTAAGACAACAAAATCTCGCTCAAGATCGCGAGATCAGCTGGCTCCCGAGAAGCGAGATGGAAATTAGCGAGGTCGGCCCAGGCCCTCTACCTCGTTGAAACATTGACATATACTCGTCTGGGCCTCTGGACATAAGTAATTAATATACCTTACTGCGGTATTTCCCTTGTTGGAGTTGTATAAGAAAAATAAGTGCTTTTTGGTCGCAGCTGTTGAATGGATCGATTGACGCATCGCTAGGCCTGACATTGGATGTCAGCAAGGGGAGAATTGACATCCAGTGATCAATGAAGGCTGATCCATGGAACAGTAGGGAAGTAGGGCCTACACATAGCCTACATACATATAAGTATACATAATTATAATGAATGTAATCCACCGATATTTTTTCATGTTGCTGACTGAGAGACCTGGATTGCTAAATAACTTCATATTTCTCTAGAAGTATTTATTCACATGGAACCATACAAATTCACATTTGAACTCCCAAACTGGGCAGACCTTTGTTTCATAGAGTGTAGATGCTAGAAATGGCACATGATAAATATTTCGGTAAATAAATCGCACTTGACATTTAGGTAAAAACATATAAAATATATTTTTAAAATATATCCTATAAAGAAGAAATGGCGAAATGTATATCCATCATAGTGAAATATATTGATTCCTATTGTTTTTGTATAGGCCTACCACTGAAAATGCTGTGTACTCAATTTCTGTTGGTGATGAGGTGCATACAGCGAGATATACTAAGTGGGCATTTGTGTAAATAAGATGTAAACTCATACTGAAGCTTTAATCATTCACGAGGTTTGGCGGTATCCTTATATGACCCTTAAATCTCATTTGTATATTCTGCTATCACCTATGCTTAAGTATAATGGAAGGAAAGGCATGTATTGCAGCCATGTATGAATAAATAACCAATATGTTTATATAAATACAAGTGTCCTTGATATCCTCAAACGGAACTGGATGCCGTTATTTTAATTGTCTTGGGGATACGACAGGATTAGTTTTAAAGTTCAAGTAAGCTTTGCACCAAGCCGTGAATTATAAATATGATGTGACTGTTTTAAATTTACTTGAAAATTCTTCTATTTTGTCGCCAATAAAGAGAGAGCGGCCTCGTCGATACTTCACTGGTCAGCTTCTGAAAGGTCTATCGCGCATCTGCCCTGATCCATCTTCAGTCTGCCCTCAATTGCCACATTCTGTTTATAAATAGTTTGCCTCCTCCAGATAAATATAGAATATGTATATGGACTCTAAGAGGCAAATACGTCCTTTCAAATCCTCTTTATGTCAATTGAATTAATGACATGTCCCAAACTAAGTATATGAAATATATTTATATCAATCACAAGGACCCGCTTTTAAATGATAACTCTGCTATCCTGTCTTCTTCCAAACCACAGCCATTGATGAATAAAAGAAGTATAGCGACGACGAGGTAACCATGGGCCTGAAACATAATCATTTCCTTCAAATGCTGTAATGTTTAGAGAGTAAAAATTGCTACATACATGGGTGGTTTGGAATACCTGGCCTATGGGGAAGACAATATTGGGCCTATTTTTCAGGAAAGGGCTAAATTTGGATTAAATTACCTATAGTGATATTGATAAGAGTGGTTCAAATATGCGGCCATTTCTCGCATTCAAATGTATTTAGGCATCATAATGTGTAATACTGCATGAACTACTTACTGCGATTTTGGGTGTATCCCCATGCCTTTACATGATCCACAATAAAGGAAAGACCCAACATGATTACTAGAATTACCTCCACATTGTCAGTCAATCGGATGTCTTTAGAGAATTAAGAAAGAACACTGTTCTGCAATATGTACCAGATCCATCAGGCCAGTAAGTCATCTCGCGGGTCATGTGTTATTCCTTACGTGATTATAGGGTATGTCGGGTAATGTATGACCACGTGACCCAATCAACCGTCCTTCAATTGAACCGGAAGCTTTTCCGGTCTATAGTGAATCAGAATCGTGGATGACCAGTTATTGATATCCTCGCTGAAAAGGCTACGAAATATTGTTGTGTTCCTTGAATCTGAACGCTCGCGCCGACCCCGAAAATCAGACTTCGCCCTTCTAGGAATTGATTGTTATGCCAATCACTCTCTGACATCTAATATTAGCCCCTCGTTGACATGGAAGGTTGGAGACGCTATATTTATGCGCATGGGGAACTTATTTCAAATGGGAATTGATGGAAAAACGAAACCATAATATTGAGAGGTCTTTTCACCGTGATAACGTTGAGTGTCGGCTCAATCATTTTCAATTGGTGTCTAGAATATTTTAAATCTGGGTTTGTTTACCCAAACTAGCAAGAATCATAGCAATATTTTTTGGTTTATATGGACGAACTGTGATTGCCGAACCGTGAAAAGAGAAAAATAAAAAAAAAATGATGGCCCTCTATCACCTCTGTACCCCTCCAGATGAAAACACATTCGTTATCAATAGCATTGTAGTCGGATAAAAGCCGCGGTAACAGCTTATAAGTTATTGTTTTAAATTATAAATAATAAGCGAAACTGTTATTTGGGAAAACATACGGCGAAATATTGCTGACGGATAAACAGGACGCCAAAAATTTAACCGAAGTAATTGTAAATTTTTTAGAGTATAGATGCTAGCGAAATTGGGTGATTTATTTCTTTGACAATTAAATTGATCTAAATGTAACTTGAAAGTGCAGAAGAACAACCATTATTTTTGTTATGATGTCTTAAATAGCCTACGATAAGCGACGTTTAAGTAAACAAGTTTTACGCGGTGTCAACATGAGGACATCCCAAATCTGAAGCCTTTTTAATATGATTCCTGTAGCTAATTAGTCATGCGATTCTCATGCGATTTACAAGACAATGTACTTTTGCAGCGCAAAACCGTATGAGAGTCGGTTTAGTGGACATGAGTTCTAACTTTTTGGTGATAATTATTTGAATGGCTCTTATACTAAGAATGTGAAATCCTTGCGCTGAATAATAATAGTGTGGATCCTCATTGCGGTTTTGCGTTGCACAATCGCTGCGGAGTATTTTGAAGTTTGCTGCAGGTTGGTGCAAGATCTTTGCAATGTCTGGCAGGGTTCTGCAGCAGTTTGCCGCAAATCCACGTTCTTTTTTGCAAGGACAGCGCATCCATGTCCACGATTGTGTGTATACGAGTTATACCCGAATTCCATTTAGTTGTGTGCGCGAGAGGTTTTCGAAAGACTCCGTGATAATTATTTTCTTTTTAAAACCCATCATTACCGTTATCTTTAACGTGGTGTTATTCCTTGGTTTTACAAATGAAATTATGACTTCAAATGGAGAGTATTGTAAATATTAAAGATACAATGACGTTTGCAACGCGCTGTATTTACGTACAGGTATTATCAAAAGATGATGTAAACAAAATGTAGTTAATTGGAAATAAAATATATCTTTACGAATGGATAGGCCTTCCCTTGTTTTGTCGAGTGCGCTTGAAGCATATTTGAGAATATCTCTGCTCCTGATGTTTGAGGGACCTTTTATTGATACAGCAAAAGTCGAACAACGTCTCTTCAGAGAGTAGCATTGATATCAAAAGATATATTTCTCGGGTATATCTAACCCAGCATTTCTCGGGTATATCTAACCCAGCATGGAACGCCCCCTGTCCATGATAATTATAGCAGACAGGGGCGGATCCAGGAGGTGGACTCTAGGGGGGGCACAGGCAGTCCTCATTCAGGTCATTTATGTGGGGTGGGAGGGGATTAATTAGGTTAATTTTTACAAATAAAGTTGTTAGCATGCCAAAAAATGTCTTCATTTTAAAAGACTAATTCTGTCAAAATTTTGCTTGTTAAAATTAAAGAGTACAAATCTTAAGTTGCCTGAGATCAGATGAATGTTACTGGTTGTAAAAAAAAAATAAAAAAAAATGAAAAACTGGTTTAAAATAATGACCCAATATATGGGTCTGGGATTTCCGATTGTGTTCATCCAGGAAATATTTTAGAAAATGAGTACCACTTGAGCACATTCTACAGGACTTTGAGCCTCAGATCTAGAATTACTGATGGACTTTGAAAATTACTGATTTTTAAGGCCCTTAAAAACCCACAATCAAAATTACTGATTATGAGAACCCGGCCTTGAACTGTCCTTAATTGAGTAGGAGAGATCTCCATTTTGGGTTCTCCTCAGAAATATGAGAGAGTAAATCTAACATCTAGGGGCCTCCAGGGGACATGATCCCCCAGGATTATTTTTAGTATATTGATTACTGTTTAATGCATTCTGCTGGTTTTCAGGCCCATCAGGACAATACTTTAAGGTTCTGAAGGTACATAATATCAAATTATTTTCACAGTTACCTTAAAGATATTACCAAGGTTCAATGATTCTTAAATACAATAGTAGACAAAAAAATACAATAGTAGAGGTTTTCCCAAGAATAAAAAGAAGGGGATAGCCCTGGATGAAAAAAAAATAAAGAATTGTAACAGTGTGCAACATAGTGAATTTGGAGATGAGAGACCGTCGGTCTCTGCCAAATTGTAACAGTTGAGACCGAAAAGATTTTACAGAGACCAAAAAAAGTCTGGGTCATAGACAGGGTTCCCATGGTCCATAGCACTTTGAACATTTTTATCACTTGGATATTTCATTGGAGACCGTCGGGCCCTGAAAAATATCAATCTCAGAGACCGACGAACATTCTGTGGAGACCTGGGCGTCGGTCTCTGGGTTATGTTGCACACTGTTGTAATAGTATAATGTACATCAGGTGAAGTTGCATGAATTTTATAATGTGTACTAAATCAGTAGAGGGAAAAATAAATTGATAATAGTGATGAATCATAACTTCATACTTCAATTAGGAGAATTATAATATTTTGCTCTAATATTAAATGTTCCCCAAAAAGATATAATTAACATACAATTCACTTCAACACCATATTCTGAGAATTTGCAGGGAAAATGTGTATTTGAATTTCTAAATATTTGTTTCTCTATCTGGCATGCAATTTAAATGCTGGAGATATTTTGTGTAATGTGGGAGTAATTGCTCAAATGCATTGATGAATTCAAGATTAGGAAAGACTATTGGAATAAAATATTATATGGTTTATTGACATATCAACGGTGCAATATGTTTAATTACACTAGGACAGAATTTCAGACTTGTGAAATTCAAAAAAGAATCATTGATAGTCTATTGGCAGTAATTCTTTTTATGATGCTCTGATATATCCAGTGATATGAGCATTACAATGCTTATTTAATATTAGAGTAGGCCTAGTAGTGGACACACTGCATCTTGGTACAAACGTATTTGGACAACATGATTTGGTGGGGTGACTCAGGCTTCAAAGCAATTCAGCTAGTAACCTACCATACATTCTGTCAGGAACACAATCGGAAATCCCATTTAACATATCATTTTAATTCATGGGGATGCTGTGGCAAAGTAATGAGTCTTTGTATGATATAGGTCAGTTCTTCTAAAAATGATCACTAGTCAGATCTACACATTTAGTAAATTCTGCTAAATTAGGGTGAAAAATGGCCAATACTAGGTATATCCGAGTACATTTGATATCGCCTTGACTCAAACTATCTGTTTGATCATGCTGAACTGAATTTTGAACCTCACTTTTGTCTTAAATTTGGATTATTTGAGAGGATTGGTGAAGGCAAATTGTTCATTTTCTGACGATTTCACCCATATATGAGGGATATTTTGATTTGTTTTTCATTGTTTTGCATTGGAACTATCAAAGTTTTGCCTAAATTATTTTTTATGAGGTGGGGTCTAGGGGGGGCACGTGCCCCCCAGGCCCCCCCCTGGATCCGCCCCTGCCAGATAATTATAATAAACTTTTTAAAAAAGATTCTCGATCAGTTTCCTGCCATGGCAAAGCCTACTACCATATGATACCAAAATCATATGGCAGTCGATGACAGGGCTCATGGCAGGCATGGCATTTATAATGATCATTATTAGTCTAACCTATATTCCGAGGAAACATGAGTAAAAATTATGTGTCTAGATCGGCGACGGACAGCCGAAGCCACAGGATTTTCCTGGCCTTATTCATCGCGTGGATTTATTGATACAAACAGCTGAAGAATGCTTTTGGTCCAGCACAATTATGTTTCTATCTAAAATAGGAACTATTTACTTTCTGTTCATTTTCTTGATTTCTTGGCCTGCAGAAAGATATTGTTATCATCCATGAATTAATAATGTTAATACTAAAATTTATTAATAATGAATTAGTCAAAATGCCATGAATATCGCTCGAGTTACGTACGTAGCAACGAGTGTGATATTCTAAGCGAGTGAAACCAACGAGTTAGTCAATTCATTCATCATCTATGTCTTTAATTATTTAAGAAGTGACATTCTGTGGACTTTTCTCAAAAGTACTTCCAGTGATTCAGGTGACGAGGTCAGTGGTATACACATATGACGTATCGCAATCTATATTTCATATAAAATACCTATATATAATATAATTATGAATAAATGTATCCCATTGGCATCATAAAATACCTCAATGCATTTAATTATACCTCTCCTGGGTAAGATCATATAGTGCCTTTCTGTCACTTTTCTCTGTCTCTCTCTCCCTTCCTCTCTACCTCTATTTCCTGAGTAAGATCATAAACTGCCTCCCTCTCAGCTCTCCCGCCCTTGATATAACATTCAATGTGTTGATAAGGGCGTAAAGCAACCAATCTCAATCACTCAATGATATAATCATAGGTACATGTATTTTTTTTAATTCAAACTTTATTCAAGTTATAGAACAAGTACATCATGTTTTTGTTTTTTATTTTTGCAAAACGACTTTATTACTGAACTTGGAAAACATTTGAACCAGGTTACATCGAGCTCAATTGAAACAACAATTGCATGATATAAAAAACATAGTAATATCTCCTTTTCTTCTTCTTGGTAACCATACAGCAATGTTAATATTTTTGTTGCCTTTTTTTTCAATTCAAAACCTGCCTTTGGCCTCTACAATGTTCAAACAATTTTTATTTTGTTTTATCTTTTGTCTTCTAACCTGGGTTTCCCCATATACGCACATAATGAATATAAACATATAAATATAGATAGATTAACCTATTTCTTATCTGGAATCATAAATCACTCATTCATATGCACTAAGAACCAAATATTACTGAACCATGTATTATCCCTCTTTCCATACCTAATCATTGAGGTAACTTGTCGCACAAAATAAACCTGATCAATAGTGATTTATTATATCATACAAAATCCATAAGGGATAGGCCTATTTCTTGATTTAAATTATTACATCATGATCAAACATCTCTTTTGATACAAGAATGAAAACTTTATATACTCTTCTTTTAAGGATATGAACACTGCAGATATCAATCCCTTTTACTATAATCAATTGAACCATATTAGCCAATCCCTATGCGGGATCTGGGTTCCCATGTGTTAGTAGAGAATAATGGTTCCCTGTCCTCCTTTTCCAGTTTTTGGAATTCCTCTTTGACTGTCACTAGTTTCCTGGTTATATGGATCTCTTTCGTGTCACTCACCCCCTTGCCTTGTAGAAAGGTCATGACATTGGGGGTGGCTTTTTTGTCCCTTTCTTCCAGTCTATGGCCTTGTAGGGCGTTCTCATTGGGCATGTCCTTCTTTTCCAGTTTTTCGAATTCCTCTTTGACTGTCACTAGTTTCCTGGTTACCTGGATCTCTCTAGTGGCACTCACCCCCTTGTCTTGTAGGAGGGTCATGACCTTGGGTGTGCCTTTTTTTCCACTTTCTTCCAGTCCATGGCCTTGTAGAGTGTTCTCATTCGGCATGTCACTTTTTTCACCTTCTTCCAGCTCATCACCTTGTTCGAAGTTCTCATTAGACATGACAGCTTCCTCACTTTCTTCCAGCTGCTCTTTGTAACTCAACAAGCGGATCAGCTTGGCAAAAGAATCCCTCTGCCTTTCGTAGTATGCTTGGTTCTCCTCTGCCATCTTTTTAACCAAAGATTGTAGGTCGAGTACATCTTCCATTGTCTCTGATTTTTCTTCTGTTTTTTCACAATTATTTATTCAATTTTACACACCAAAGATGTGTTGATACGTCTCTTAATTCCTCTTCTCTACTGAATCACTTTCTTTCAAGTAATGTTTTTGTTTAGATAAGTCTAGAATCAAATCAAAAGCCAATGTGGCAGTATATATAAAGTGACTGAAGGTAAATGCCAATCTTCAAAAGGCACCACACACTGCTAGGGTAATTGCCAAGTTTAACAGCAGATGGCGCCACTCCTACATGCTGCTATATGAAGGCAGCGAATGTACGAACAGCTTTTTGACACCCAAACAACTTATTATTATGAATCACGTAATTTCCACAATGTCTTCATGTATTATGTAAACAACAAAGTCTAGTCCAAGTGTATTCAAGTGAAAAAGACAGTCCTCCACTGCTTTACAGCATAGCTACCTGTGAGCGATAATGCCAGCTTGTGGAGAATCATTGATGATACTGTTATTGTCCAATCGGCGGGAAAAATAAACTCCTGATTTCTCTTGAAAACCTTAGTCTCACACTAACAACCTTTCAAATTATGTCTCCTTGGGTACTTATTAAAGTCCAGTAAGGTTTAAGGAATCCAATTCTGCCGTAATCCTGAAAAAAAGGAAGAATTAACGTGAGCTGGGCTCACAAGCGTGTATCTTTCTTTCAAGCACTGTACATCATGTTACTATTGTAGTAATTCAAAACAAGCTCCCCAGATCACCATACGGTGGTCTTCCCACAGACTTTCTCTGCAACATTCCTGCAACATTAAAGAAATATAGCGCTGCCTATTATACGTGTATATGTACTTATAATCTCTAACGAGGATTTAAAAAAACATAACCGGATGCATTTTTCTAAATTTTCTGTTTCATTCGGTTCCAACCTATCCAAAAGTAATTTGATACATCTTGGGACGTTTGATCGGTTGGCTTTTCTACAACGCTAAAATAAACCTCCAGGTTCACATTTCTGCGTACACGTTAAAATCCTAAGCACACATTCCACATAGCAAACTATATTATCACCCTCAATATACTGTTATTCTATGGGAGAAATTAGAAAATGAATTGTTTCGTCTGTTTTGCTGAAAATGTTTAAGTTTAGTTTAATAAGTACCATACTCATGTTCCTTAAAGAATGCTTTTCACATGCATAATATTATTCTGCAGGATGTAATTTGAAATTCGGCCGATGAAAAGATATTATCATGTCCTTCAAGAAGAGATAGCCTACTATAAATCCAACAACGGTCCTCCTATAGGAGTTTTGTCCATTGAAGAGTAGCGTTTGCGGCAGCCCACTTCTATCAGTTCGATTTTCGAATGAAGAATAGGGATCAATTCTAAAATGGTAGATGGAGGGTCTGATGATAGCGGCCTCTAGCGTTTTGCCATTAAATCTATAAGGCATGCTCTAGCGGGAAAGCCTTATACCAAGTAAAAAACATTCCATTTACGGCGACAGCGTCTGTCATGGCGTCGGTCGATCAGGAACCATTGCCAAATTGAGAGAAATCTTACATGAATATAAAAAATGTTTGCCTTTAGAGGGAAAACAATATAATTATGTCGAATATGCTCTGACAAATGAACTATATAGCCTTTAACAAATCAGAATTAAAAGAGCATTGCCGAACTTCCAGCTTCCCTGAACCGCAGTCGGTATGATCTATTTTTTTCATTAGATTAATTATATTATGATAATACACATTGGATATGGCGTCAGATTATTATTGCTATATAGTTTGCTATGTGGAGGTTTAATGTTTTAATGTTGAAGTAAAACCATGGTGAAACTTGCCTTAAAGAACTATTAAATAGTATTTCCATGGCCATGCGATAGAAGACCGGGGTGCTCCAACGGAATATTCCCTAATTATTACTTCTTCCTTTGACTTCTTTTCCAGACCTAGTTCAAATCCATACAGCCAAAAAAGCAATATTTTGATCTAGTTTGTTCTTATCTTCATAAATTTAGAATTCACAATAAAAATAATTGTCCGTTTAAAGTTGGATCCTTTCTGGGATTCTTTGAATTGCGGCTGGTGCTCGTTATTTCGATCCAGCGCAAAAGAAACATTATTTTTTTAATACAGGTACTAAAAGTACAAGTTATCATTATCACGTGCCATCATATCATGGCAGTCAGTACGCTGTAAGGAATCTATATAGATTCAAATTTTCTCTCACGGGTCTGAATTTTGTTGAGATTCCATTGTAGGCCTAAACTAAACTAAAAAGACTGAGACTATGGCTGAAATTCCATTTAATTGGAAACTAAAATGAACGGTAAGGGCCTTCGGAATTGTAAGAAAACACAGCTTATTGTATTATATGTATGCAGATTAAAAACAAAACACGATATAATCGCTCTCGTATTTGTTCTATGAGTAATTCAGGTTCTTGTAACTTCGTGGTATTCGTCTGAGGTATGCAAGTATACATATAATACTCTTTAGTTGACTTTAATGTTGAAGTAAAACCATGGTGAAACTTCAGATGGCGCTTCGGTCTGTATCAAGGCCCGAACAATGACTTCAACCTACTCAAAATAATAGTATCGTATGCAGTAGACGCCAGTCAAAACTGTCAGCATGTTGTTATTTCATTCTGTAAAATCACGATGAACTCATTAATTATCATAGTAATTAATGTGTATTGATGATTATAGCCTACCTATGGCAAATAAAGGACAACGTACGTAAGGCCCACTGACCAAAACTAAGAATGACCATGAATTTGATATTATTTGTGGTACACTGATAAACTTATGGCGGTGGTGTAATATGATATGAATAGCTGATATGCACCCTGACGGAGCTGTTACTGAAATTGTGTGACATGTATAGATCGATTTCTGATGACTGCAACTTCTTTGTGACTCCCGAGACGTATGTCTTTCCCCATTAAATCTGTAGCATATCACTTTCAATATATAAGTGGGGAACTTGCAGTGAACATTAAAGCTTAGTTTTATTCAGTAAAACGGGAAAAACTCACATGTATACATACTAATGCACTGGTATTTTCAAGCGACTGTTAAAAAAACGTTGGTGACTTTTTTTCGATTTATTTATTTCTTCTGTATTTCTGCATTTTAACGAATAGTTCCATTACTGGGAATGGATGGCCCCTTCTATGACAAGAAAATGCTCTTCCAGGGGGTCGTGTAGTAAGGGATAATCCCTGAAAGTGCTGTTCAAATCTAAGTGCACATTTCTTTTACATTTAACACCCCGGTAGCCACACCAAGCCAGCCAACCATGCAGTCACTCTGAAGCTTTCATTTTCCAATTATTTTATGCTTAAAACGTAGACTAGAGATGCCCAACCACCACACCACATTGAAACGCTATTCCAATTCATACATAATGTCATGGTTTCATTTATATACATGTGTAAACATGTCATTTACGTGTAAAAATTAATTCTAGGGAGCGTTTGTATCACCGGAGACATATATATATATATATATAGGTCTTCGTCTCTGACGATGTACTATATGTCTTACTTGTCTGCGATGTCTTTTATGTACCACGCTATTGGTGTGTACACACATATGTATAGTAGATTACGTAGTAGATATTGATAATCCACAAAAGCGCTCCTAGTTCCATATCTCGCTATGATGGCATTTATCTGCTCAAGGAGCGATTCCCGAGGGTGAGTCAAAGTCAGGGGCTAGCTGGGGCTACACTAGGCTGCGACTCCCTGCGACTATTTCCTTTGTACTATATTAAAGAGTGTTAAACAGTAATAATTAGACTGAACATTTATTACAATGTTAATTCTAATGAATAGATTAACACAATATCCATGAGTTTTATGTATAGGCTAGGTCATATGGCTCTCATTTTATTACGTAATACATTGTATAGGTCTCTGTCGAATGTTTCGTGAATTCAACCCTTATATCCTATACTGTGCTAAAGACTTGATCAGGTTAGTTGTACGCGAGTGTACACCTACATTTCCCAGCATTCCGTCATGGTTACCTTCTGCTTTACTAAACATGTGTGCTCAAGCATATGACCACATCACGCACTTTCCAGCGCTCAAGGTTTCACCTGTTTCCTCTAGAAAATATATTAATTATTAAAGTAATGTTAACTTAGGTTATATTTTCAATATAACACTTTTCAATAGTGACAAAAAGTCAGGCTATCTATCGTATCCCGCAGCGGACTTATAGTGGACATGGTGGCCATGACTGTCTATCTATCTGTAGAGGTTCATCTCCGATATCACGTCAATGTCCTAGTTGGCATAGTAACAAACGCCAAACTAGCGTCCCGTTAACACGTTAATGTGTCATAAACATGTGTGTAAGACCTCCAATGTGTACTCGACGGATATATCACGAAAGCGGGGGGATATCTAGCTGAATTATTCTTGATATGATTAATAATCCTGGCCTTTGTAGGTTATCTATAGTTTTACCCCGCTCTCTCATTTTTATAAAAGGAAATATGTACAAATAGTTTACAAGAGACCAATGTGCATTGGGGAGCTAGTATGTAGTCGTTTTGAACCATCCTTTTACAGAAATCTGTTCATTTCTACCACATGAAAAAGAAACTGGATTAATTAAATATTCAGTTTCTTATATTCAATTAATTCACATAATATAGGCCTACGCATATTTCTTGGTGCTAAAAAATATCTAATCTTGGGGAAAAGGGATACAAACGGTCGACTTTATGTTGTAGCGTACCCCCTTCATGGTACTTAGGTCTATAGTGGACGAATCTGGACACGGGTGCGATCCAAGGATAGCATAGACGAATCACAGAACATTCGCCACACATCGGAATATTTTACTAACTGTGATTTATTCTTTTGGAATCTTGGAGAGCGGTTTTAGGAGTAATTACGCATTTGGTAGATTGGATAAGTGATCTCGGAGTACGCACAAATATGATGGTCATATTTTGAATGTAGGTGTGGAAACACTATCCGGATATAAAACGAAAATAAGTTAGACACCTGCCATAAAATAGGTGTCGATTTGTGTTTTTATGTATTAGATGATCCCTTGTGTACGATTATATGTGTTGTTTGGTATCTATTTCACAACACGAGTTAAATCTGTCGGAACACTTGGATTATTTGATTAGGACATCAATATTATTTCATTTCCAAAATAAGACATTATTGATGTTGCGTGATAGCTGTTGTTAATTGCCCAGTGACGTCATGATAACGGATCCAGTTCGCACTGAATCAGTCGTTAAGACAGTCAGATATCTGTAGTGCAGATATCACCGTCTTTTTGCTTGGATAAGAAACACTATACCTTTTTAAATCTGGAACAATACACCTGCTAGAGAAGTTCGTGTTTTGTCTAAAACGGTTTTGGATATGTCTACATTTCATGATTAGTCAATTTCACACATAGAAACATGAACATGAAGTGTGTCAGTGTGAAATAAAATGTATACAGTAGAAGCCTATGAAGAAAAGTGTCTTTAATGGATTTGCAAGAATATTTTCACCATTTAAGCTCTATGTAACTGTGAGCTAAGCACCCTCATGGAAGAGTTTATGTCGGTTGTCTAGAAAAGGACACTTTCTATCGGATATCACCAGGATGTCTAGAAGCCAGTCATGAATCAAACGCCATTATTCGAGTCCGATCCCTTCCATGTATATTCAGGACGATACGTATTAGGTAAATTATTAACTATTTCAGTTGAGACTTGTTCAATTAAGTGTGCTTGGGTCCATTGCCTTCCATTATATCGCGACTAGTTGTTTAGCTTTTGGCTATATCTTATTAATTTTCAGTACAAAATAGATTGAAATCATTCTTCATAAAGATATGTGGGCAGAATGTAAATAGCATGAAATGTTATACAGGCATGATGAGTTATGTGTAACAGTTATCCCAGATATAGTTGAATTAGATATGACTGTAAAAAGAAAGTTCCTTTTGTTATTTTTATTTTGAACAAACGATTCATCTATTCCATGTGTTCCCTGATCTTTGATGATTTGAACCAATTTGGCATCAACAGACATGTTTGTGGGGACGCAGCGGTCTAAAGTGTTGTCTTTGGAACCAGAGGTATGCGGACCTATAGTGGGTTTAATCCCCGCCGTGGGCAGGGGTACAATTTCTCCTCCTGGCCAGCTGTATGTGGGAAAATAATTAATTAAGGCTCTGGGGCAAATGATTATGAGGTGGGACAGTTTTGAATACGCATCTATATAGGTCTATATTCTATGATAAGTATGATAACTGTCATAAAGTGCCATAAGTATACATGTAGGTCTATATGTACAATTCCAAATAGGCCTATTATGTTTGTGTCATTTCTGTCGTGAGAGCTTCAGAGCTCACATTTACCACCAAATGTCATGAACCTTTATTTAATAGCCTATTTAAGAGCATACAATGAGCTTTGAATGATATAATAGTAGGCTATTTTGTAATTCATATAATCTATACCCCAGACCTGGTCCGTTATTGCCTGGACTGAATGTTTTTCATAGTTTGATTGATTGAATGATTGACAGGCTAATGCATTATTGCCAATATAAATTAGACAGTCGGGGGGATCTTCTCCACAATTCGTAGGTTTTCAAGTATATCTCAATCAATTTAATGTAGTAAATGTGACTCTAGGCCTACATGAGAAAACCAATTCTGTCATTTACGGGGCGATTTTTCAACTACCAATACTGAATGGCAATCATTAATTGGCTAAAAGCAGTAAGCTAGATTGATAGCCTATATCCCATCTAGAAGAGGAAAGCCGATGAACAATTTCCCTTTTCCTGTCGTATAGGGCCTAACCCTATCATATAATCTATATCTATGGAAAGCCACATTAATTGTAGGCCTATAATAATGATTTTGAAAGAGAACTGTCTACATGGGCTCCCATACAGGAACTTAAATTGTAGGCCTATGATGTAGATCTAATCCCAGAGAGGCCTACACACACTTAGGCTAATTCCCCGTAGTACAAAACAGTCAAATAAATGCTAACACTAACAGCCATTACTCTATCCTTTCCCACAGATCATCGGTTACATCTGACCATCAAGAAGGAAGACAATGCAAAGCTGTAGCTTAATCACCGGAAGTTCCTGCTGCTTAGCACGCGCACTGCATAGACTATGGGCGTGTGTTGCCTCTACCTCAGCCTATGGAGGGCTGTGACGGGCGAGGCCCTGGGGGTGTTCTTTATAAACTTTACACTGGGCGCTGTAGCTGGCCAGTTATCTCAAACTAAAACCGAAGATGTATTACTCTACAGTATCTTTTATGCCAGTATAACCGTTTCCATGACACTAAGCATGCACCATGTCAGTGGAGGTCACCTCAACCCGGCCATCACCACGGCCATGGTTGTATCGCGGCGCGTCAATATCGGACGCGCTGTGCTTTATTTCATCGCGCAGTGTTCCGGAGGGGTGATGGGATCCGGACTCATTTTCGCCATCACGCGCGATAAGTCTGTTGGGGTGACACGGGTAGATGAGAGACTTGACATTGCCCAAGCATTTGGGATGGAGACAATGGGCACGTTCGTTTATGTGTTTTCCTATTTCGCAGCTATGGACCAGAACCGGAAAAATGAGGTTGCAGAAGGCTCATCTGCCACTCTGCTGGCAGCCTCACTGCTAACAGCAACGATCTTTACTGTAAGTGATTGTAATTTGTATGATTCAGAAAAGCCAGCTTCAGTTTCTTGCTCCTCGTCATTTATAGAATATAATATATAATTTTATATTTATCTTTAAATTCAACTTATTTAAGGAAAATTGATTAACCTATTCAAGCTGTTAAGATACTTTGTCTCAACTATGGGCCTAGTATCAGGAGGCTTCCAGGGGATCTATTTCATTTAGCACCATTAGTGCACCAGCTGGCCAGAAATGGAATTGATTAATCATTTTAGTCTCTATCTAAGATGGTTATAGCCCTTGGACCGTTCAAGGTAGAAACTAAACAGTGATTAATATTTTAATAAAAGTGTAATTTGAGCAGCCATTTTAAAGAATTTCGATGTATAGAATTGGTGAATCGATTCATGTTAACATCTTAGGTCAACTGAATTCAATTCAACATATTATTTATTTGTCCCTAAAAGCATTGCAACGTTACAAAAAGGAGGCATACACCAGAAAAGTAAATTCCAGGTCTTCCAGTATGCGCAAATTCACCGTAGCCTCGTAGTAAAAGAGAGAAATTTAATTTTAAATAATATTATGTGGAAGTAGCTACTGCGTGGTAGGCTATTAAATGCATGGTTTGATGTCGAATTTCCTAGCGTTCATTCACTTGATTCGAAGAGAATCCGGAAATAAAGGTCCACTTTAGTGCTTCTAATTGATGTGCACTTTCCTGTGTTTTCAAAGTTTTAGGCACTGGTTGATAAATGGCAATATTCTTGTATTCCAGAGACCTTACACTGGAGGTAGCATAAATCCCGCCAGAAGCTTGGGCCCAGCCGTCATAGAGAACCATTGGACGAAACATTGGGTAATATATCATTATCATGGCATCATAAATATATTGCTATTGCAATTGTAACACGAATACAAATATATATTTATCCGGTTTATATTTCCCATGAAATGGAAATCGGATAGGGAGAGGGATAAGAGGATACAGAAAGAAGAGGGGGAGAGAGGAGAGGGGGAGGGTAGGGACAGGGAGAGAGAGAGGGGAGAGAGAGAGGGAGAGAAAGGACGAAGGGCAGGGAGAGAGGAGGAGGGGAGAGAGAGTGAGAGGCCGAGGGTGACCGTCCGGAAGACAGGTACTTTGCTAGTCTATTAATAAGTGTGTGTGTGTGTGTGTGTGCTGCGGAAGTGTGTGCGTTTTTAGTAGGCTTATAGCTTTGCACCAGCAACAGGTTGAACCGTTCTAACTCATTATTTCTTTGGGAATGTTGAAATATAATTCTTGTTTAATCAATCGGGTTAACCGATTTTGAGAAGTTTTTAGGTCGAAGGTGGACCTTGCTTTTAAAAATGGGCGTTTAGTATAGGTTTCTGACAAAAGCTGAATATATTGGAACAATCAGCTTGCAGTTAAGCTTTAGTTCATGCAGTAGGAATCGAATATGCTATAAGTAAAATGTATTGGCATAGTAACCGGCTTTATTTTAATTGTTTTTCTAAAGAAATGTTAAATTAATATTGTTGTACTCAAAGTAATAATTTAAGAGAATGTTTTCTCTCATAGGGGGAGCTCGGAGGGGAGCTAGCCAGGAAGCTAACCACCATTTTCAGAAATCCCTGAAATAATACTAATTTTTGACAATTTTCCGGTGGGAACATGTCCTCGGACCCCCTGCTTTTGTAGACCGTGGGCCCAAATCTGAAACCTTCCCCGCCCCTGGGGATTTTTCGTGGTGGTGCTTTTTGATACTATGGAGTGTCACCCATCCGAACATACAAGTTTGTCGTCCATTTGGCCTTTGGTGATCTTTGGTCAAAATGGGCCGTTTCCATGGTAACTTGTGATTTTTTTTGATAGGCCTACTTTTAGCAGAAAATAGATTTTTAGTGTCCCATTTATATACTGTTATCAGGAATGTGACCAAACTTGGGATTATTGATGATACTGCATTTGCTTACAGTGACTAAGATCACTATGTTGACTGAATGCCAATTTTAAATGTAATGACGGATTTTCATGACTTGCATATGTACGATCATTTGGGTGGATTATTATAGCTCTATATGTATTTATTAGATTATTTGATATTTGCAAATATAGTTTGAGTGGAGTGGAGTCGTTGGGTCGATTGAATTATTAGGGAAGTAGCTCGTAGCTGCCAACTGACTATGGTGGAGTGTTTGGTACCAGGACAGAGTCAGCCTGAAAGCCGCCACATATACCCGAGTCCCATCCAGTTGGTGTGACCCAAGAAACTATTTATAGTACAAAATTAGGTCAGCAACTGTCTACTGTCTTGGAGAGGTTACGGTCCCGGCGGCTTAGTGTTTTTAATCCCTAAATGCTTCAAATCCACTTTTTCCTAACAATGACCCATCAAGGTATTAATTACTGACATAATGATCTAGCCCATGTTTGAAATTCAAACCAACTTTCCCAAAATCAGGAACTCAGTGGCAAGTGGCCAGCACTTAAAAAAAAGAAACCTTCAGCTTCAGCCTTGTGATTCTTTCTACAAAGCATGGGAACCATTTCCTTCCACACCCGCAAAGCCTGAGGCCATAGACACAGCTACGATTATTATGATTAGATTTTCAATAGTAAAAATCTTTGCACATCTATATATAATCGCAGCAGAGAATTATATAGACACTATATGAATTTGATGACGAAATACTCTGCCCGATGTTTAGCTAGGCGACACTCAATAGGCCTACCCGATTCTATGCTTCTTTTCCATGTACTACTTACACCATATATCAATACGGTACATCAAATGGAATACAAGACTTTCCACTTGGTCCTTGTTGATCGATGAACCAAAACAGTGTGACCCCTATCTCTACCCAATGTTCTTTTTGACAGGTCTTCTGGCTAGGTCCACTTGTTGGAGGTTCTGTTGGAGGATTCATGTACGATCTGATCTTCGCTGGAAACTCTTGTCCCAAGCGGGCCATCTCCTTCATCACAGACACTAAGTATAACCCAGACTTGAAATACAGGACAAAGACACAGGTGCAAGTACCTATACACACTTTCCATTCTCATCACCGAAGATCCTACATGTCCAGATCTGAGTCTAGAACTGAAAGAGCCATCAGAAAAGTCAAAGGTCATCGGGACCAAAGGTCAAGGTCTCCTTCACATCTAGGAATAGATGATAGTTACACGACATATGAAAAAATGGCTTCCGTTTGATGAAATGGGGGGGGGGGGGGGTTCCGTTGAAGATGATATAACAATTGATATATATACTGTATTCGTCAATATGTAGTCTATATCAATCAACATGTATGTATACACATTACATAATACCAGCATATATACGCATATGGAAGTGCTACGGTATTTACATTTATTTAATTTTGAATTAATTCATTTCATTGATGGATGAATTGTAATCAAAATTAGAACTGAAATTATGGAAACTGTGTTCAAATTAGTATGTGATAATCTCTGGTTGATCTAGATGTTCTTTTCGTGCCATAAATTTAGGGGATTGGGGAAACTAATTGACATTATTTACAGGCAAACGCGAGTTTTCTAAATGTGATCCTAGTTGAATTGAATTTGCTGGGGGATTTGTTCCAATTCTTTAACAACATTATTCCAAATATTCTGCAGAGGTCATCCCTTTAAATTCTTTGTTACTAGTATAGTATATCTTATTCGTATAAACTATCACTATACCATGTGCCTCTTGCCTCTAGCATTGAAGCAGGCCTCATAATAGGGTGTTGATAAAATAAACTTTTTTATTGGAATAGTTTTCTGAAAATATAGAAAATTTCCGCGAAAATATGAACCTTGAGGGTTAGAAAATGTCAAATACATGGTTTATCAATTCATACCTTCATAAGGAAAAATGGGACCTTGAGTGTTCTCAATTACTTTGTACCTTAACTACTTAAGCATTATTATATGGGCAATTTCAATGAACTGTCCGCTTTGGGGGTTGAAGGAGGGGAATACCAATTAATCTCTAAAACTAACAAGAGTGGAAGTTGCTAAAAATAAGACTGTGGTGCCTTCTTGAAGATAAAGGTGGCTTTTACTTGTCAACACGAGTATGAAATATTAACGTACGTTATTGATGTCGTGCTTTGAATGTCTAGAATCATTGGAAAGTATTTTTCTTTTAAATTCAATTTTGTTTAATTCACATTTGTTTAATGTGGTCAGAAATAATTTAGCATTTTGATGACCTATGCAAATTGTTTTCAGTATCATTCACTTTCAACACCTGTGACTCTTGGGAAAAGATCATATGATTCAATATCACTGATTCAGTTGGTAGGGATTGCAGGCGTTCCAATAGTATCCAGCGTTATATTTGTTTATACTGTTTTGCATATGAGCTAGAGTCCAAACAAAAACTGCGTATTTACGGTGATACATTCTCCAATTATACTATACTAGTTGGGCTTTTTAAACCTTTGTTAGGCCTACTGTTCAGAAAAAGATTTTATTTCTCTCCTGGCCTCTTTGACTTTAGTGCCATGAATGTTGATATATTCATGCTATTTCAATTTTTACTTCCACTTTTCTATGTTGACGATTGAGTGATATGCTTCATAATAAAATGTGGTTGAGCCTGTGGCTCTCATTGTTGCCCCACATCCCCACCCCACTCCTCAATAACTTTTTAAGTCTCAGTTGGTATGCTTCCCTTTGGACCATATTCAAATATTATTGGTTACATTTGCCTTTTAAGATCCCTATGCATACCCACACATAATTACAAAATGACGAAAACAGTTGTAGAAATGCTTTAATTTAGTATTGACTTCGGTGTGTCTCTAAAACTCCCTGTTGCTGGCTGCGCCACCTATTTGATCTCATCTGTTCTGCCGTCTGACGAAAAGCTGACAAACTAGAATTGACTATTTACACAACTCTATTGGAATTCTGCAGAAAATACGTTTGTATCACATAAATTCTAAGGTAATATATAGTTCATTAGGGCTATACCCTTTTAAAAACTGCAAGTAATCCAAAATAGCTGAGGTCATCTTTTTCTAAATGGTGAAAAATTGCCCGTAGAAGTAGAAGTTCGTATCACAGGTTAGGTATAGCCTACCAAAGCAGGTATCCACCAAATTGGAAATAGGTGGATTCAGTGACACAAGTTTTATATCTGTACTAGCTAAGTACCCGCCCTCTCTCCCCTCACCTGGTCCTGGGTAAGACCATAAAGTGCCTTTCTGTCTCTGTTTCTCTATCTCTCTCTCTCCCTTCTTCTCTATCCCTATTACCTGGGTAAGATCATAAACTGCCTCCGTCTCAGCTCTCCCGCCCTTGATATAACCTTCAATGTGTTGATAAGGGCGTAAAGCAACCACTCACTCCCCCCCCCCCACACACACACACTTCACCCTCTCCTTCTTTCCCCTCCCCCTCTTCTCTGTCTCTCATACCTTTTTCCCCTTCCCACCCCAAGGGCTCCCCCTCCCCGCTTTCTCTCTTTTCAAAATATCCTACCACAAAATATATTTCAATATAAACTGCTGAACGAGACGAGACGTTTTTTGGAGCTTTTACTGTTTGATATACCCCACTTTAAGGTGTCATATCCTAAAACTAAAAATAAGCACGGGTACCCATTTTTTTTAAATAGAAGAAACACTTCATGAATCATATGCTCAGTCTCAGTCTCAGAAAAACGAGATTTACTTCCATTTTCACTAGATACTCGCGTTCGCCTTTAAATAATTGTCAGGTCAGACGGAATTCAATAAACTAATATATATCTCGGATCCAGTATGATTTTTAATCTAAACCAAACAATCCGGTGCAAGTTCAGGAATACTGATCGATCTCGTGATCAACATTACTGGCAAACTAATGTCATTATCTTTGGTTTCTTTTATCACGTTCCAAAGATTAACCTGATTGAATGAAGCTTAATGTAATATTTTGATCTTAACTATGATAGGAAAATTAAAATTATGGGAATTACTAGATAACAACCCGCGACATCTACGAGGTATTATCACGTTCATATAGGGGGACGGCAAATAAAGCTATACATGTCGACCCTCAACTGCATTCTGCCTTTATATTTCCCACTATGGTCAAAGACTCTAAAATTCTTTTTTATACAGCTGTTAAGCTAAATGGTAAACACCCTCACAAATCTCAATCTTTTCTGGGGGTGAATTAAAGATTAAACTACCCAAAGGTACATTTGAGATCACAATGGAGATTTTTTTTATATAATATATATGATATACATTGTAATAATAAATATACATGTATCTATGTCAACATACATTTATTCGAATATTTCATGTAAATATATGTCTATTGCTGTTACGATTTATATTTCAAACTTTGGTGTCAAAGTATATTATGAAGATCGTTATCTCATGGCGGACAAGATAGTCAGAAGTGTCGTGACATTTGATGGAGGTAATAAGCGGAAACACAATGTATATTTAAACTACTCTTATTCTCAAATTAAAACCATAATTAGCCAAAACCCCTAAATATCTTGTTTTTGTAGGCCTATACATACAGCCAATCGTTTCATTTATGTATATATAATATAACAAATAAAATACAAAATAAAACGGCTTTTTTCATCATTGGAAATCTTATAATTGCCTTAAGACACACGGACTCATGAAAATATAATATCCCTTCCCAATATCATCACGGGAATTACATCCAACATGGAGGACAATCATAAAAAGAGGGGCATAAGTGAAATGTCCTCTTACAAATGTAAAGCATTCTTTAAATGAAATTAATTCTTTCTTTTTTTAAATGAAAACAAGAGAGATTCTGATCAGGGAATCTACCGGAACACACGTACAGTGGGCGTATCACAATAAATATTGAACAATTCTATTCTATTAGTTCTTATTTCAACTTTACATTCACACTAGAAAGCGATTCAACCACCCATTCAGGGTAGTCATGTTCCGGATACATCGTCTCCATGAAGCTTCTAATGAAATCGGGGAACGTACCGGCAAGAATATTCTCTTGGATATTCTTCATTAACTGCATCTGAAAATAATCAACAAAGGATATTTATAATGAGAGCGATTCCACTAGTCATAACGATGTAGAAGTGAATCATTTTTAAAACTTTGAATTTTGAATTGTATATTCAGGAAACCTTTCTTTACTATTAAATTTGTGCAGATGTTTAACATCTGGCGTATTCTTCTACTTGTACACTAACTGGTAACATTCTTAGCCGTTCATAAAAGCTTTCTATCATTGACTATTACTATATCTGGAAGTAAATATGCAAAACCTTTCCACATGATTTTTCTTCAGCTTCAGTATTGTAAATATACTCCTTATTGTAAAACTGCTTCTTTCACCGCCTTGTAAAATAATGTATTATTGCCATTGTTGGTGATAAATTGATTGATCTGAACTATTAAGTTTTACAATTTTCTACTGCAATAGATCTGTATTGTTCCGTCTAATGATATTCTGTCAATTCGATAGATGCTTGTGAAAGCTTGTTCAAAAATTGAATATTTCAATCAAGGACGAAATACGAATTGTTAAGGTTAAGTTAAGGTCCTGAAGATCTGGCTGTACCTTTTTCAGAAATACGCTTCCAAATCGGTTTTGTACTTTAAATCCAAATAAAGAAATATTTAATCGAATCGACTGCCAAATTATCTAACCTGATATGCGACATTGTGGATGGTGAGGAAGGAGCACGCCACCGGTTCGGTGGTAACAATAGTATGTAAATACGCTCGTGTGTAATGTTTGCAAGTATAGCAAGGGCAGTTCTCATCGATGGGCCTTAGGTCCGAGGCAAACTTCTTAGATTTGAGAGCAATCTGTCCTGTAGCAACTAAAGCTGATCCGAATCGCTAGAGAAAAACAGAGAAAGATGGATCCTTAAACGAGGAGTGCACATTTAATTGAAAGAGTAGTAAAAAGGGCTGCACGGATGTGAATGCCTCTCTACAGGGGCAATATAGGCGGGATAAAATCGCCCCTGTCCATCACGATAATTCAATTTAAAACAAGAAATAGGTGTGAATTTCATAAGAATAGTGAGATGTGCACATCTCAGTTCGGGGAGCCAGCCTATAAGGGTGAAGTCTCCAGAAAATGTATAATTCGCCATTAACAATCCTTACCAAGAGCTCAAATTTAAAACAAAAATGAGGTTCGAAATACAATTCAACATAAACAGACACGTTTTTGGAATCAATGCAAACTAAATATTCTCAAATATACAGGTAGTATTTATCAGTTTCAACCTAATTTAGCAGCATTTACTCAATGGGCAAATATATATATTATATACTGAATTTTTATTTCATTTTGTCTAACAACTACATGGAATTGGACATAAATTCTACAGTGTAGTTCTTCCATTCTGTCGGTAAAGCTGCTGATTGTACTTTTTCTGACAATCTCATTCTGTACAAAGGCTTCATTGGTTGTGGACTACGACTTAATGCAGTAGAATGCAGAATTGCCAGATATATTTTTCCAAGTAGTATTAAGAGAAACGGATGCAGCAAAAATGTGCATCCAGCAGATAATCATCTCCCTGTGGTCATTCATAAGGATGACGGTACTGGTCGACTATATCAGCAGATGATCGGGTAAGAATATACTTACAGCAGTTCGAGTGGGAAACACGCAGTCAAACATATCACATCCCAGTGCACTGCAAACGACCAAATCAACAGCAAAGCTGGAAAGGAAAAGGAAAATAGCAACGTTGGTAAAAAAAACTATAGAAACTACTTAGATTTAGAATATAGGTGGTAATGGCTTGCAACAGTAAGGTTATTGGAATGATAAATTTATAGAACTCGATTATATTGTGATAAATACGGTAATGAATAAAAACAAGAGCAAGTATCTAAGGCCCAATATGTTGTTAACTTCGATTGTCTGATCACTTAGGTATAAGTAGACAGTCATAAGTGTAAATTTTAAGTGCAAGTTAATAATTTTTTCACAAAAGCATTTTTGGACCTAGCTTGACTCAGTATAGGTCGATTCATCGCAATGTAATCGTTAGAGGGCTTATGATGCATTATAAGTTATTCCATTTTAAAACGTGTTGTTTAGGAACAGTCAGACTTACCCAACTCCCATTAAGTAACGTGGCTTTTCTCGAGGTAGAATATCAGTAGTTAAAGTTACCATTCTCCAAAACTGAGCCTTTTCCTCCCCACCACTTAGTCCACCAACTGCGAACCCAGGAACATCACGCTTAATCATTTCTGGAGTAATAAATCAATGCATTAACTTGTTTCAGGTTGGTTAGAAACTTGTGTAATATCCACTTTACCAAATGCGTGGTTTTTGATTGACTGGTGATATTCAAACACGTAAAAACTTTAATATAAAGCCAGGAATAATATGGAAGCCAAGAGAGGACGCATCCATTGTGCAGCAAGATTGATATGACATATAGTTAGGACTGTCTTTATCTAAACACATTACCTCGGGCACACTGTTTCCTTAATTCAGGATCAAGGCCTCCTTGAACTATGGCAAATAAATTTTGTTCGTGTGGTCGCTTATGTCCTTTGATACAACGATCTAGCCATCGTATAGACCTATGCATGGCTTCTTCCACCCTTGGACCCGTAGTTGTACTCGACACTACATCATCCAGTTGCATCATGATGTCAGCCCCAATAGAATTTTGGATGGCCATTGAATGCTCTGGAGTTAACATCATCATGGATCCATCATGGGGGGATTTAAATCTGACGCCTTCTTCAGTTATTTCTGCAAGGTCCAAGAGCGAAACCATTTGGAAACCACCGCTGTCCTGAAATGACATTAGTTCATCTTATAGTTCAGGTTGGTCTTGTTTATGAGAAAGTTATAGAGTGGGGTGGGAAGCGAACAGAAAAATCAATTCTACAGGCAGGGGTGCTCGAGGGGAAAAATCCATTTGAGTTATGGTATTATTTAACAAATAGTACGAATGATTAGAACAACTTACCGTCAGTAGTGCCCTTTTCCATCCCATGAATTTATGCAATCCTCCAGCTCTATCGAGAATATCGGGACCCTAAAGATAGTGATTTGAATTTTGATCGATTGATTGACTATTTATTGATCGTCTTTTACAATCATAATGTGGTGTGGTTCCTAGTTTTTTTTATTAGGGTTTTCAGCCACTGTTTGTATTTAATACAATCATTAATATTTGTCAAATTGTCTTAAGTGTAACACAAACTGTTATAATTTATTACACCGATTATAGTATAAGTATAAAACAATAGGCATATAATATAAAAACATGATTTTCGCTATTTTCTTCAGTTTACCAAAGTACAGTAAATTATCTTGTAGCTGAATAGATTGGAAAAGATGTTTTAGAATAATTATAATTTTTATTATAATTTCAATAATTTTACAAATCGATGTTTCTCCGGGGACTGACAGGGTGGGCAATGTATATTTTATATTCATAAGAGTCGTGATTAGCCATTTCATGTGTGACAGGGCCCACTACATCTACGGCAACCTCTCTATAATATTGGCCAAATACACCACGGACGGGTACTCACCGGGCGATGACCGAGGTGGTAGGTGTTCCCAAGAATAATCTGACAATCGAGGTCTTCTAGTTGTTCTGGCAATAACCCTTTCAATGTACCTTGAGTACCAACTGGCATGAATACTGGTGTATCGACCACTTGATGAGGTAGTGTCATTTTACATATTCGAGCCTTAGTAGTAGCACATTGGGCTATGATTTTCAGACTCAGCGCGTGTACACAACTGGAGGCCGCCATGTTGGATCAGTGTATATCCATCAACCAATCGGAAAAGCCCATACAAAAGAGATTTGATCTACTTTAACTTGACGTCCTTGAATGAGTTTCGAATACACAATTTGCGCTAGTTGAACGTTTAAAACAAACACAGAAAAATATTATAACTTTAATGATTTATTTTTGTCATTAACAAATAAAGATAAAGAAGAAAAAGAAACATGTTTACGAAAATATTCATAACTAGCCGCACTTTACGCGAGCAAGATGGAGGGCCACGGAACAGGTGCCCTGAAGGAAAACATTATTTTCGATTCTACGCATTCTTTTGAAGACATTAAATGGACTTCTATATCATTAACTCACGTTGAATATCCCAAAGGTAGGGCTTGTTGATACATTTGGCATGGAAACCCCACATTTTAGTTTCTGTAAGGCCTCTACCTCCAAGGCCAGGGAACGTGGCAGTTGAAACTCTCCAGAACTGCTTTCCTGTGGCTGATCCACCCATTTCTCTCCTCACCCAGTCCGTGATAATGTGAAACCCTTGAAATATGATCAGAGTCTGATCAGTGTACCAGGCAAACTCACCAGGTCATGTCCACATATTTAGGGGAAATGTATATAAACAATCAGAGCCTATTAACAATGAATAACAAATAAACAATTGAATTTTGTCCACCCGAAAATAAACTTAACTTTGATATGCATTGCCATCGAAACACTACCGTACGGCTCTCAGCTTACTATAGTAGCCTACTGTTTTCCTAGGTAGGAGTAGGACGCACTGCCACTGGTAATATTTGCTTAGTTCTGTTGTTTTGCAGTGAGCTCAGCAGCTTTGAAGTTTGCATGTAGACCAAACTGTGTAGCCTGCCCTAGCTACAACCCCATCCATAGCATAGGCCCCTACTATTACTATACGTGACTTAGTTGTACTGTCACTACTGAACTCATAGTTTCTTTTTTTTTTCGAATAAAGATAATATAATTCACATTCGTGGACGCGATTGTTCGAATACCTTGGTCCGCACCCTTGTATTTTGTAATTGCGTTACGAATTATTATGAAGAATTAATAAGGTTCATATTATGATGTAACCTTATTAATTCTTCATGTGGAACTCTTCTGGGGAACCTCTTTACCTAGGCCAGTGGTTAGGTTCGGTAAAATAACTTGTTTTGTGTGTGTTGAAAATAATCTTTAATCCTTATTCTGTAATTGTAACTTAATTGCTTATTAGGTTTGCTCTTGGTACTGGGAAAATAGTAAAAATATTAATTCAATTTCTTTCATCATCATTCATTTTGTTTATTTCTCTTTTGCAGGAGATATCATAGGATATGTTTTAGCATATTTAAGTCTACTCCCAATATTTATTGGGGTTGGCTTTGTTACATTAATCATATTTAGGCGAGATATGCACACGGTACGTACTGATATTAAGTAATAATTTGACGCATAGAATTTTAGTCTCATTTCATTTATGTCCCAGATAAAATTACTATGTAAATCTTATACGGTACGCTAATTGTTGATCGGGACCTGTATACAATACCATTAAGCGATTTTTATTGTTATCCATGATATACCATTGAATATCATTAAGGAACATTGCAATCTAATTCCAGATGTCCTATTTCTCCGGACTCATTCTCAATGAAGGAATCAATTGGGTTCTCAAGCATATAATACAAGAACAACGACCACTGAGACGTATGTGCTATTTCCGTCGTCATTATCAATCATTAGCTTTGTTATTCACATAAGAATATGACAGGCTGCATCTGCATAAAGAAAGTCTCAATTAGATGTATATTTAGTTTAAGATATTGTTTATCGCAATGTGGTTAAAATAATTTGTGGTCATTCTCTTAGTTGTCCATGAGTAACCTAATATTTTTTTTACATTACAGTACGAGAAGTGCTCAACACAGAATATGGAATGCCTTCTAGTCACACTCAGTACATGTGGTTCTTCTCTGTATACCTTGTATTCTTCTTATTCATCAGGTATGATATTGATTTTTTTCTGCCAAACATTATCTATACCTGTACATGTCCATTCGTTTCTAGTAAAATCTAGTAAAGCATGCAGATAGCAAAATAAGTTTACACTATTTCGTTTTGATGGACCAGGGTACCAAAACCCAGCACTGACCTAGGCCTACTCATATATATGTAATTCAGGGAACTGTGTATAAATTGAATTTCTTCATTTCATTGTTATCTCATGAAGGTGTGATTACTTGGGAGTGTTTTCCTAAGGCTAGTCATAATATTTGAGATATTTTCACACTTGTGATTTCATTTTTAATTTGACTAACGAATATATACCATTAAAGAGACTAAAATGCAAGAAAACGTTTTCAGTTATCGTATTGCATTATTCTACATCATTCGTCTTTCAAAATCTGGAAACTACTAATACAAATCTTTACATGTTTATATCGTTTCAGAGTTCATCACAACATCACCTTAGTAGAGAATCTGTGGAAGTACTTAGTATGTGCTGGCACGTTTGTGTTAGCAATTCTAGTTGGTTATAGCAGGTAAGATTGACTGACGATGGTTTTTTTTATTATTAATAAATATAGTGCTATATAACTCATTTCATAGATCATGGAAAATTTTATTTGGGTTCTCATTTTATAACGCCGGATTGATATGGAAATCGTTGGCTTATTTGTTATGGAATTGTGATCGGAGTTTTTGTTCGATTTGAAAGTAAATTATATCATATGCCATTGTTGAGTTTAAAAGAAATAGAAATACATGTATGTATATCTTAGCCTGTTTACAACCATCACTATTAGTAAGTACTCTAAACCTGATAACTTAATGCAATCTCTTTACATCGCACAGGGTCTACCTGGGATACCATACATTGCTACAGGTAGCACTTGGTGGAGTTATTGGAGCTGTCCTTGGGGTCTTATGGTTTTGTTTTGTGCAACTCATATTAACTCCATTTTTCCCAGCTGTGGCATCTTGGTAAGTCATACATCATACATCAGTTACACCTACCAATGATCCTTAGGGAAGACAGGGTAGAGGGTTGTTCTTTTTGCCCCCAAATAGTTCCATAGTTTAGTTATTTTAAAAATAATATTGAACAATCAGATGGTATAGACTATGTTTTTAATGTCTTAATAAAACACTTGTCTCATCTTCGAATGAAATCCGCCTGGTAGAATAATATTGATCGGAGAGCGATCGAGGCTAACCGTATCTACTCACTTTGATAGATCTCCCTGATAATGTTAACCTAACATGTATTGACCATTGGTCGCAGTGGTCTAACCTCACCCCGCCCATGCAAAAGTCGATCTCCGTAACTCAGATACATATTCACCTTTGTAGTCCTTTATGCTTTTAAGTAATTAATCATGTTCTTGATCATTGCAGGCCTATTAGTGAATTCCTTATGCTCCGAGATTCTACTCTCATTCCTAATGTTCTCTGGTTTGAGTACACCTCATCGCGAAGCGAAGCACGCAACCGACAGAGGAAACTGACGTCCCGCAAATCACAATGACGTTTACAGAAACGTCGTAGGCGGTAACACGTGTTTAAAGGTGATTGCTTTTGGGATGTTTGTATCGTTCCCATTACATTATGATATAACGGCCTCTTGATATTAGTAATAAATGAAAGTTCACTGTTAGTTTGGGAAGATTTCCATATCAATCATGGTCGATTTCATAGAGTATGTTACCTCTACAGTGAAACTGATACAGTTATACGATTACATCACGTTAAGTCAGCAGATAATAGGGATGTTCAGCAAGTCTAACCTATACGTAAACGTATCCGTATCTCTCATATACAAACCTAGGTTAAAAAGAAGAAAGAGGTTCAGCAAACATGACGGGAAAAACGTATGGTAACATCAAGCAAAATGTTTCATCTTACATTTTATTTTTTATACATACAAATGTGACGTAATTCACAAAATAGATACGGATACGGTTACGTAATTCAGATTTGCTTGTGGAACCTCCCTAGTATCTTTTGTATCTTATTCATGCCCCATGAAAACTCACAATAAATTGCTTTGTTTTTTACAGGTAGCATGTCCCCTTTCCTGACTTAGATCACAGTTTTGTTATCGAGTATCTCAGCGTCTTCTGGAATCCTTCGTTAACTTCAAAAGATATGAACCAGTGGTCGTCCGGCAATTATTTACAAGTTGCAAGTTAACCGAGGGTTTTGCCCAGAATTAAATTGAGTGGTTAATATTTAGTGCAAAAAGGCATTCGTCCAGTGTTGTGCATAGTAAATGAAATTTATTTTCTGTCCTTCGGGCTGTATTCCTGGAGGATGAACCCTGTTAACTATACGGTAATCAATACTAATGTACTGAGCAATATGTATAATTACCAAGTGTGTGTACTAAACTGCGTTCCAGTCACAATATGGTCATAGTTTAATACTGCACCTCTATCCCCACATTTGAAATACTACCCAGTTGTGACTGACACCCGGTTTATATCATGATATTTGTCTGTTGTAGCTGTGTGGAATACTTCGGTTTTAGTGTAGACCTTTTAAATGTAATATAGACGAGCCAGAACTTGGTGAGTGTCTAAGACTAAATTTAATTATTAGATGAGACCTTACCAACAGAATGATTACAGTATCACCCAAGGATAAAGTATGATGCCCGTCAAGTTCGATGGGGTTTCGTCTGCAAGTTCTTTTTCTCCCTTTGAAATGTTTGTTACCTTTTGGTTCAGATGCCATAAGTACATTTGAATGTTGTGATGGTAGAGTCGTGTGTGAGCCAGGTTGAATAAATTTGTATGGACATGGTCGTAGTACATGTCATACATGTAATTATAACCTATAAGAATATCGATGGTTCGGTGTGAGTACATGTATATAGCCAGCCTTATCCCCCAGTATTTGTTTCGGGTTTGATGTTCCCACATAGTTACGTGATGATTGTGCCTAGTGGAGAAAATATTGAAACCATTCAGGGCTTTGTTTAGATTCCTTATCTGCATGTCAACCAATGTTATCCCACTCATTCTTACTACATCACTTTTTTGTCTCAATGGTTAATTTTTCTTCTAATTTGCCCCTGAGTTTTTCCATGGATCCTTTTATTGCACCAACATTTTATGGCATCCTACTAGATACACAAGTGAGTCCTCCTGACTCGCATCTAACTAAATGTTAACTGGTCTGATTAGTTGAGGGATTTTGATACCCAATGTAGTGTCTATAGATCAACCTCAAATCGGTCATGTATATTTTTATCGGGATGACGCTGATTGGACGAGGTAAAGACGATTTCAAATGCTATTTGAACTGTGAGAGTCTTAACGAATTGCTATTATTTAAAGAGTTAATAATGTGATCGTTGAATTGCTATTCTAGACCAATTAAGTACAACGCAATTGAATTGTAGACACCAGTATTTGATAAGTTGTCTCATCGATTATTATATTTAATGTGCTCGATTGTATTGGTACATATTTGTTTTTTAATTATTTGTACGAGCTAATTTCTTTATTGGTAATACTTTTGTCTGCTAAAATGTGTGAATGTTCTGTACGCTGTTTGTATGGACTTTTAATGGTGGGATATGGGAATTCACTGTGTATTATTTTCTCAACATTTCTTGTATTGGTGTGACCGTGGATATTGTGCTCTGAGGTTAAAAGAATTCGGACACCAAGGCGTTTTGTCATTGCTGATTGTCATTTAAGCCTTTTGGGCTTTGAAGAATAGGGTATTCATTTTGATGGATCTTTCGCACTTTGAATTTGCGTGGCATTGATATTTAAGATTTTCAAGTGTTATGCTGAAATTTTAATTAAACTACGCATATTCTGCTGTACGTCCGATTTAGATCCACAGTGATCTAGTGTCGTAATTGTGAATTAAGAAAGCATTCTGACGGTATTTTGTTCTCCTTGATTTGCGATATTTCACCAATTTTTGGGATAACCTATTGAGCGGTATATATACTTTTACATGGGATTCCTCATATCGGTGTTGTATCTTAATCTCTAGGGAAGGTCCAATGTCAAGGATTTTAAGTCATCTTGGGAAGTGATCAAAAGTTGTGGCACGCGCGGAAGGTGACAGTGCAGCTGTACTCGGTGTATGTGGTATAGCATCACCCTACCTATGTATATATACATCGTCTGTGGATTTGGCATATTTATAGTCTTCGTTTCTTAAACTTAATCCCAGGTTTGTAGCCAAGTGCTACTTTTTGCGTTAAATTTTGGCATTATTACCTATTACTCTGCGGTGTAATTCAACGGGGATTTTATACATAATTCTTGTACATAATTCTTATTACTGATAGGCGAAAACAAATTGATGAAAAATAACTATTCGTCTGTAGCATTGAATTCAAAATTTTCCATTGGAAATATAGAAAAACTGATCTAGCCAGGCCTGAATACGTTGGTCATAATATGTTTTATTGTGATAAAGATGATGGAAGACAGAAATATTCAAATCCGACAGGTTTCTTGTTAGGTGGTAGGCTTTTTTCCCAATGTTTGATAATAGTAATAACTTAAAATTATTGTTTCTGGCCATTTCGATGGGTGTTTTGCATTATTCTATGAACCTGAAGTTTATTCGAATTGTTTATCAATGTACAAGTATTTTGAGCGCATAATCGGATTAGGCCCTGGATTCAGAAATATCACTTAATTGTGAATACATTTTCTTTTACGAATGTAACAAAGAAGGTTAACAACACTTGCTGTAATTTAACTCTTGTCTTCTCGCTCTAGACCGTAATATTCTAAAAGCTGGCCTAAGTGTGGGCTAATATGAAGTTATGCTTATTTTGTTTTGACCGGTTGTATCTGTCTAAACTATATTCTCACATAAGTGTTACTGGAATCAAATCAACCGTCTGTAATATACAGCTCAACATTCTGAGACGACCAAGCTCCCTTACCGAAGGCATTAATGGTATTTTCTATTGTTTGTTTTTATGTTAAAACACCATTGTCGCATTGGTAGTATCGCTTCAGCGAATCTACTGCATACGGATACAATATGTTTAGCTCATTTTCCAAAAGTATTTAGTGCTCCGTCTTCATTCTATCAGACTGCACTCTGAATACCATTCCATGTCGAGCATTTTCTTTCTACATGTTCCATTTGTTTTACTTGTCTTCAACGAATTCCAACTGACCATCTTTTTATCCTTTCGAATCGGTACGTTTAGAAATCTTTGTGTACTATATTCACCGAGCGAATATTAGTCTTGTTACTACGTGTTGTAAGGGTAGAAAGGCGCGCAGAAGAAAATCGTTTTACTGAGGAATCACCGTTATGCAGGTACATGATAAATCTGGTTCATTCGTGGAAGGTTCGTTACCTGTTACTATTGGTTGGTGTAGAAGGGAAGCTATAAAGAGTCACATTGCCATTGTATAATTCATTATGTACATTTTATGTAGTCGGTAAAGTCAAACTATGCATGATGCATTATTGGTCTCATTTTCCATGTTCCGAGCAATGGAACGTTTTATTCGTTTCATTTTCATGTTAGATGTACTGACACAAAATGAGTGGAAGTAGCTCTGAAAAGACGGGGTGTGTGAGTGTGTTTACATATATATAATGTTATATACTATTTAGTATGATGTTCGGTAGCTACAAGTTTGGGGGAACATTCTTTCCGCCACCCCTGTATATCCGTTGAAGAGAGTTTTATTCGATATTTAGATATTCTCCTGAACTTCCCCTTCGTGGGCTGTTTTTGATACAGGGAACATGCGGTCATATTGAACTGTGCGTGGTGCACTTACAATAGACGAACCGGCAATTCATTTCTTCCTAAATTAAATCTGAAGTTCGCAATGTCCCGTTGGCACCGCTCTTGAGATTTCAATTGGATAGTTTTCCACCATTCATTTGAGTATGATAGATGCGCTCCAGAGATTACCTTTTGATCGTTAATGTGTACAAAATTATGACATAAGTGTACAACCTTTTGACTTGAGTACAGAAGTCTAGTGTTTCACTTGATAGTTGCTGGTGGTGATTCAGTTAGCTATCAGCTGTGAATGAAATATGAGTTGGCTAATTTGTATTCACTAATCTTATAAGTCATACTGAAGGAGACTTATTATCAATGCATCACTACTACGACTGGTGTCGTGTTTTAGTCATTATGGTATCGAGGTCCAGTTCATTTGAATCATTACGCATAAGCAGTAAATAGCTTCCGACTAAACGCATGGGTGGTTATATAATCTTCACGATTAGATTATACCTTTATGATATAATAGAACTCCCCTTATTAAATTTCAGAGCAGCTTTCACAATCCTATGGGTCAGTGAGTGAAGCTGTTGGACCTGTTTCTACATTAAAAATACGAAGGGCATATAGGTTCACCTTCTCCGCCCGAACTCCCTATTTCTTTTCCAGCTGCCGGTATCGCCATAAACACCTTTGCACGTTCTATACAGCTCCGCTGGGTCGATGAATAGTTTACCTTGTCAGGTCTGCCAAATCAATTTGTGTATATTGCATTGCATTAACACGTGTTCGACTTTGCTATGCATTCGTTCCCATATTTGTCTGTTTTGAACCTCCGGTCTGATATGACAGGGACTCCTGTGACAGTTAGGTTACAATTTAATCACTGATAAGATTATACCACCATCTCATTCCATACAAATGACCCATGACTGACATTGAGATACGCTCTGCTGTATATAAGATGACATTAATTTTACATATGTGGTTTATATCATCTTTGGCCCTGAAGTTTTAATTGAGTCGAAACTGGGAATACATGCTATTTTATTGGTCAATTCTTCAGAGTGGAAATGTAAAAAAAATCTTTCCTAAAACATTAAGTGAACCTAAAGTTAAAAGACATACAGCTGTTTCTTCCGAACTGAAGTTTGAGAAATAAAGATAATGAACCTATTTTGTTTCGGACTTATTTCTATAATTCCTTTAATGTTTTGGGGAAGTGGAAATAGATATGCCCGTCGGCCTCAATCCTGTATTGCGCATTGGCATTAGTGAAATGATAGTTATGCGTCTCTTTTTCTTGTTGGCGATTCGAAGGGTTCTTTAAATTATCAGAGTTGGTGAATTCATATAGATACTTTAAGATTTGAAAATGTTAATTTCTACTGTTGCTGTCCATATTGCCTCCTACATCTCTCTTACTAGAGACTATTTTCTTCGGGGGGGGGGGGGGGGGCGTTACCCCCTAAATCGGCAAAAACGATTCCTACCTACCATTTACTTCTGATAAGATGCGCTACATCTGTTACCAGATTATTGTCATAATTCCATAAAAAAAAACGAACGTTATTAATAATTATTTACCCTAAATGACAGGAAGCTTCATGAAACAGTTCAAGGACTTAATGATTTGAGAACCGCTCGTTTCTCAACTGTCTAATTCATTATTATTTTAATAATTTAGAAAATCAAAAATAGGGAATCCGATGAGGCTATATTGCAATCGCTGATGTGATTTGACTTTTAAAAAAACGTTATTTTAAATTGTGTAATTCTAAAGAATATTGGTTGGAATGCTGGGCCCGTAGAGTTGATTTCCGGAGATAAATAATAACTTGAAAGATAAATAATCTGCATGATTTAGGTACTATCCTCTGTTCACTCAAATGGCTTGAACAGAAGTAGAATCTTTAAACACGATGTCAATATTTCAAGCTGATCGCATATTTTTTAGGGAGGGCCTTCATGTCATTGGCCTTGGGCAGTGTTCTGTTTAATATCGGTGATTTGTTGGTTAAATAAGTTACATGATGTTGTGTACGTGATCATAAAGCACTACGTGTGGAACTTATTGAGTTTTCGGTCATGGTTTGAATTGAAGGGCATATTTTATACTTTCACTTTATCATAAGCGATGGCTTATGTCCATATGGGCACCTTTGTTGATTTACAAATTTTATTTCAACAGGATATAATTCATATATATATATATTATATGTAATGGTTCAATCATACCCTACGCTGGAACGCACAATTGGCTAGCCTGAGGGTACCAAGTGATTATTTCATACTGTATCATAGTGTAATTGGCATATCTTACAGTTTAGATGGACGACATGTGGCGAATTTCATATGTTCTGCAAAATGAGTGACATCAATTGGTGTGACTACATTTGTCTTATCAAGCTTGTTTTGAAATAAAATATTGAACTCAGACAAACATATTTCAGATACATTATCATTGCTAAAAAGATATTGTTTGGAAGTTGAAAATTCAAAGATTTGGAAATAATTCACGGAGCATTTTTTTCTTATCCCGTTTATAGATGTATTCACTAGTGTAAATTGGAATATGTAATAGAAAAATACCTTGTGTAGATTGCATGAGTTATTATGTTTACAAATAGGCAAATAGGCACGGGTGTGTCTATTATTTATTATATATTCCAATGTAGAATAGGGTGTGCCATTGTATTTTACTATTTGCTATTACTTCTCTCTTGATGTATGCAGCTAGTTAGAGAAGTCTTGGTACCTTTCACAAGTAAGGTTCTTTGTGCGAAAAAAAAAAATGAAATGCTGAAATTATCTTGTTTCACTTTACTTATAAATAATAAATCAAATCTGAGGTTCACTGCTGGTGTTTCTAGTTCCTTGTCAGGTAGCATATTAAAGGTTAGGACTAGGAGTGTGCCCATGCTTCCTTAGGGGTTGTCTTATAATTGGCCCGGTGAACTTCTGCTGAGGAACAACCCCTCCCTTTATGCTATCCCACACTTAGGTAGTATTTCAGAATTACAATGAACTTACATTGAACACCAGGGTAATAGAAAATAAATAATTATTTTGAAATACAAATAAAATTCATTTGAGATATAATTTCCTAATTTCACGTAGGGTCCGCCTAAGCTTTCCCTTTAGTGTCTACATGTATGCAATCAGAATTCTGAATAGGGTTCCAAATCTACTATAACGTCTTCATGTAAAGACTACATAATATTTCATTTATATGAATTGTTTATAAAACATTTAATCAATAATACACATTAATTAATTAATCCAAACTTGATCTTGAATTGTGTATTTAACATCACTATTCATGTCAGCAGTACAAGAAAATCCTCAGTGTGTGAGTGGTAGAGGCCTTTTGCCATGAGAAGATGGAAGACGATATAGTTACTTTAGCCTTTATTTTTCCTTTGCATGGGAACAAGCAGAAGTGCACGATGCGCCTGACTTGACAAAATACTATGGAGCACCAAATATTCACGTCATTTCTCTCGGCGAAGAAATGTTTGAAAATGTACAGAACTTGTTTCATCAGACTTCAATAATAACAAAGACCCAGAACTTTATGAACACAGACACTACCGTGAACATATTTCAATTTCCAGTGTCTTCTCCATGAAGGTTAAGCACGTAAACAAGTAACATAGTGTATCATGTCCGAATTGAGGATGTGTTTGATAACAACATACCATACACCTGTATACTGAGCATCAGCAAAGCATACAACTACAAACATGTAGATTTACCTCAAGTCCACCCAGAAACTAGACCACCAGTATAGAAGGATTCAAATTAAAAGGGCATATATAATACATATACATTTTTTTATATTCCATTATTCTCACAACGTGCAACACCTGCTCTCGCAAACTGCTACCATGTAATGGGGTAAAGACTAGACTGGTCTTTTCCCCTGATCATGAATCGTCAATTTCTGGAGGTCTTGGTGAGTTACCAAGCAAACATAAGTTAACTAAATAATGAACGCGTAAGACAATACATTTAACAAGGAGGTGTTGACGAGTATAAGACCTTCACCCATGGGTGAGATTTATAGTACAAATCGCCCGAAAAAAAACTTAACAAAGAATAGAACGTTTTCGTGGGTTAAAAAGTATGTGGCAAATGTGAACAACTCAGCAACCCATCCAATGTTGTTCGTTCCAATTTAATTAACAGGCGAGTATTCCACTAACATAAGCAGACTTTACTCGCACAACGCCAAGGTGATTCACTCGCAAACATTCACTCGCAACAAACTCCATACCTTTGCAATCCCGTCAGACATACACCACCTTAGTTATTGCGACAACACGAAGACAGGTCAACAAAATGTTTATAGTTCGTCAAACGAATACATCTGAATTGAGAGATATATTATTTACAATCAATATTCACGCTCTTAATTTAGGATTTAGTAGCAGCTAGGATGACACATTGCAATGAGATATTAAGGCAGCGCATTGGATGCAATTCATGGTACTGTATACTTCAATTTTATTGTCACTCACTTAGTGTTCAATTTATTCATACTTGATAAATCACATTCACATATGGGGCAATTCTTAGTCAAATTTTGTCAGAAAAGCACGACAGACCGAAACAATGCTGTTTAACAGCATCAGCTGTCCATATTACTGGGGCACATATTTACATATCACATTTCCTTCATTGAAGGAGGCAGCATTCCACTACAAAAACGTAGGCCCCTTTTTAGCGACAAGGCCAAACGAAAACGACACCTTGATTTCAAACGGCTTTCCTCGTGAAAAGTAAAACCTAATACTGGATGACGATCATCTTTCGGTCTTTATCACAAGGTTTGTTGGAATCGGGAATTTAAGAGGGTTAACTTGCCCTAGAGTCGAACACATTCGAGGCTCAAAGGACAAAGGAAACAGGGAAGTATATTACACCCGTGTATAGTTTCTCAGTGATCCTCACTGCCTAATGCACAATTCGAAATAAACTTTTAAAACCTATTTGATACTAGATTAAAATGTAATAAAGAGGCATCTCCTCTTGGGTATGGCTAATTTATGCAGATAGTATGGTAGGGTTTTACTTCAAAATTACGTCCCTCAGGTAGGTATCATAGCGAATAGTATTTCATGTTAAACAATCAATGTCTGTGCCCCTCAAGTGGTAACATTTCATGATATATGGCATTTCATCTCATGAATACCACCCAAGATCTAGTCCTTTTCAATGATACTGAGACTGGAGAGTAACTCATTGTGTTACGGAGCTTGGAAATTATTTTAGTTCCAAGACTAAAGCCAGTAGTGGGAAGACCGCAATAGTGAGGGGGCCGGTGGGGGGAGGCTAACATGGTACGGAACTGCATGTCATTCATTGCTAGACAAATCAGAATGGCCAGGCACCAATGAACAAATTGTTACAATGTAGGAATGACTAGAAGGATTAAGCAAAAAGTATTAACAGGGGGATGAGGATGAACGCACAGATATTTATAGATATACCGAGGAACGAAACATAAATAATCTACAACAAATGGGTGTTACATAACTGACAGCTGTGAGAGGAATACAGCACACCCAGGTCAGCAAAACATATACTGTCAGGATTTCAGTTTCAGGGTCCCCCAATCTCAGTAACTATTGGAATGAACTATAGCACAAACCATACGCAATAAACATTTTATGACTAGACCGGACAAAGGTCCTATTAATGCAACAGCGTTATGTTGACAATATTAATAATTATTAACTACAAGAATGGATGCATGTACCCAGACCGTCAAATATAAACAGAAGCTACTATCGGAGAAATCGGCCACATATCACATTTCTTTCAGTGCGACAACGCCCCGACCCCATAAAAAAAATACCATGTCAGGATTTAGCAGGAAATGACACAATACAATAATTGATAACAACATTTGTGTTAGTTTCAACGTCAACTTAATGCCTTAACAGTTTGGAAACTAATCATAACTGTTATAGAGAAAGGAATTTACTTTGAAAGTGTGCCCGACCCTTCAACAGTGTTAAAGCTGGGATATGGATTGGTAACCAAATCAGGGATAGACAAAATGGGAATGACTCAGTCGAGTCATACCAAAGTTGCCATCTCTTAATAAATAACATCTGTAACAAGCCTTTTTTATGTGAATTAGAGATCCAAAACGCGGAAGGCCGGGAATACTTCCATTCGTTTACGCCAGTGAACTGATTCGCGTCATTCAGTAGAGAGTGATCTGTTTAGCCCGCACTGACATTTCATTCACTCAGTTGAGGGAAAACATATCTATCCAGATGCACTTCCCATAGAAATTCATTTTCCGAAGGATTAACCTACATAAATCCAAAGACACTATTTTAATCATGATATCAATTTCCATCGCAATTCACAATCAAGACTTATTTGAACATACATGCCCAAATTGGAAATGACCTCATCAAAAAATAGTCCTGATATTATTTGTCATTAATGGGTACTGCAAACGTCAATTGAAGTTGTCAAGTGGATCTGTTTTTGACCGTGCACGGTCGGTAGGAGGAGTAGGTGTGTTGGGGGCCTTCTCACTCTGGTAAGATTTAAAGGCTGACCCTTCTGAAGCTTGCAGTTTAAGCGAGCCAACTGAAGCAGCTTTAAACATACCAGAAGTCATCGCAGGGCTTGGAGAAACGCTGGGAGATGCATCAGCGGAAGCGCTAGAAGCAACTGAGGCGTCAACGGCACCAGTAGGTTCTTGAGGCTCCTTCAGCTTACTGGGTCTTGACACGGTACCTGTGTGACGAAATCATTAATTAGTTTTGTGGGTAGGACATCGCCCCGACAGCTAGTGAAAAAACAATTACATGAGCTGGACTAGCAACAGCCTGGTACAATATGACAACACCAAAACATTACTGATAGCAACAAACTCAAATAGGCACGGCTAAGATTATAATTGCCAAGTTCAAATAAACAAGTTTGTCTCTCCGTCCAAAAGTGGACTATCAACACAAAGCTTAGCGGTTGGCGAAAAAATTAAAAATCTAATAGTTAAGTATAATTATTATCACATAATTTACTCAAGGCTAGTATACTTGAGCTGAGGTAGTCACAGCCTGGAAATCATAGTAGTTATAGATATAAATGCACAAAATTCATACTTTGATTTTCACTACGGGTAGGCTGAACAACTTGTCCATATAAATCCAGAATCTGTGCATGGAGTCCGAGCTGTATTTTCTTCTGGGCCTGGTACTTGTCTTCTACCCCCTATGAATGACAATGAGAAGTACGGTATACATAATTTTGTTTAAAATAATACTAACGCATATTGACAGTCTGTTTCATTGAACTTCCATTATACGGCCCCTGAGTCTAGTAGAACGATACTCGAGGACGAAACCAGCCGTACTTCTTAATTGTTTTTATAACAGGTTGCGACCGGTCACATTGCCTTTTTATCATAAGGTATACGTATATGGTACCCCTTCAATATAAAGACATTCTTCTAGTCTATAGAGTTAAGACTCCATTGGGTATGTATTATGACTCATACACGAGCACAGATCCTATTGCCTGGGAGGGCTGGGGCTACATCTCTAATGGGTAACATGCTAACATAACACCCCTATGTACTAACAACGCCCCAGACGAGGGCCCAAAGTGAGTCTTTCCTCCTTCTATGTAAAGTAATAATTTTACAATAAGACCTATTTACCTGCAATTCTCCTTTATGTCTGATACGTAACTCTTCCAACAACTTCTTTGATTCAGCTAGGCTACTTTCCTGCAAAAGTGAAGAGAGCTGTCAGAATAAACTTTTAACAATCGAAGAAGGAATTTTGAGGATTCAGAGACACCCTCTAATTCTGCGAAGGAGATGGGACATTTTCACCATTTCAGTTTTATTTTACAGCTTTCGTTTGCATAGCTTGAGATTTCCTTAAAGGGTCACTAAACGGGTTATGGATCCATAAGTACAATATCCAAGTCCCAATTTCTTTACCTCCATTTATGTCTAACTTATAGTTGCTCACAGGCACCAATTGAGAAAGCTTAGGTGAAAAGGTCTGTTGAGTATAAAAGGGCACTGAGGGTGATGTGTGACGTCCCAAAGTGGCGCTTGAAATGTACACAATACCTCTCTTCACTTGTGAATTATGCACAGTGTATGTTAATTTCAAGATTTAGCCACCTAATGACGTATGCTAACAGTGGCGCCCTGAATGGAGTGTTAAACTGTGGAACTACTTGTTCCCTCATCTAAATGGGTAAAACTCACTAAATGTTAGGTTGGATCAGAGCTATACATCCTGGGTGTATAGCTCTGGTTGCATGATTAAGAACCATTGGGGCCGTTACATTCGAATAATAGCACAGAAGTTGATTTTCTCATAATATTTTGGGGTTTATTGACTCTTTAAGGTAAACTATGGCCTAACCTGTACCCACCGTCTATTTGTACTTCCCGAATTCTCTGAACTCCCAGAAGGCGGTTTATTCAGAGGGCACACAATCACCAGAACTCTCCGAGTTCCGAGAATTTTGGCATTTTTTTGCTCTTTTGTGGCTAAAGCAGAAGCCCAATTTAATTATTACTAACCCTATGCTTGATGTTCTCCTCCGCCTCTGAGAGTCTTGCCTTGGTGGCATCAAGCAAAGTGGTTTTCTGATCCAAGGTCGCTCGGACAGCTAGAAAAAAAAAGAGAAATATTTTAAACTGGTTCGAGGTACGCACAAGAGATAGATCACACCAATGGTTCTCATCAATTACTAGGAACCAAAAACATCTGCTACAAAGGTTGCCCTGTTGGCCCATTAAACAAGGTGTTTAAATTATGACATTACACTTACAAGCCAGGTCCATCTTGTAGGCTTCTATGATGAACTGTGTTTCAGGTTTGGAATGATGGCTTTTTGCTGTTGCTGTGAGGCGCTGCTGGTATTTCTGCTGCAGTTCGCCCATTAGCAATAGCTCTTTGTTCAGGCGGGTCACCTGTAAAATACAAGATGATGGTTCATAGGCTTTTCATTTTAAAAGCTAATTGCTAATAGCCTATTCAGTATTGAAAATAGAAGATACCAAAATCTGAATCAGACAGATACATCTCAACGCCCGTACATACTTTTGGTAGGGTAGAAGAGAGAAAAAAGGCAATTTCTCATCTGAACCATATTTGAAGTCGAAGAATACTTATTCACCGGGTTTTTAAATGCTGTACAACGTTTTTCAGAAATATCATGATAAATTATTCTCAAACACTCATTACCTGTTCCTGGAGCTCCTTGTTTAAACTAACTTTAGATTGGATCGCTGTTAATTCCTCCTCCAAACAGAACATTCTGGCTCGCGTGGCTTGCAATTGCTGTAAAAAGAATTAAAGAGTTTCGGCCAATTAATATGAGAGCGCGCAATACACCTATAGTGGGTAGGCCTACTTATATTAATTGTGTACATGCCAATAGACTAGCGATTCATAGTCCGTCATTATTGGCCAATCTTAAGGTATTGATCATGGTTTGGAGTGTATTTTAATTATTAATAATCGGTAAAGAACAGAATGATATAAAACTATTGCATTAAATACACCGATTATACTTTGGCGAGATTTCGGGTGGTTCGATGGACTATAGAATTCAGTGGGAATCGTTCCAAACGTCCACTAAAACATGAGACAACTCTGTACTCCTCGGGTTGAGGGCATTGTGTGGATTTACCGTCCCGAGGCCGCATTGTCAATGTATGTTAACTCCCAATCGCATCACCAGTGTTGATGTCAATATTGCCAATAGTGTTGTTTATACAACCATAGCATAACCAACCGCTGTCAATGATGGGACAGAATGTGATTTCAAAACTCATTGTATTAATTAGAGATGAATGAAATAAAATAACTTTCGTTGTTGATTAGTAGAAATAATTCAGCTTCCTAGACAACATATTCAGAACGTCTAACTTTAATCCCAGCTAAAAGCCGGATAAGCTGGAAAAAGACGTTCAAATTCTTAATTTGTGGTAGGCACAAAATCTACCTTTTCAAGTGCATGGTTTTCCCCTTCTTGAGATGAAAGCTGGCTTTTTAACATATCGTTTTCCCTCTTTAGTGAGTCGATTTCCACAGCATTAGACCTAGAGAAAAAATAATTTAATATATTAATTGCTTTTATATATATTAATTGGGTCGCATCAAGGTTATAGATATATTTATCTTCAAAATTTCTTGATGCAAGTGCTCAGCAGATGAACCATGCAATCAATGAGCAGTTGTTACTTACTTCGAAATAAAAAAAACTCGAAAATATGGTAATTCATTGAACCGTTTCAATGAAATAATCGTAACTTGAGCCCAACAATAATTTCCTTGAAAATTTGAATAGAAAAGAAAGTTTATATATGTATTGCTTACTTTTGTTGTACGAGCAGATCGCAACTAACTTTATCCTTAGCTTCCTTCAGGTCCGAGTTTTCCTGTCTTTGTTGGCGTAGCGCACCGGATAGATTCTGAATTTCATTTTCCTGAAGCCGCATCTGATCTTGCTATAAATGGATATAAATTGTATAAATACCCTAACAATATATTATATTATATAATCCACCGACAACAATAATAAATTTAATGAGTAAATATGGTTTACCAGATAGAAATAACGCACGATGCACAGTTTTTTCTTTTTTTAAAAAAACATCAGGATGTTTATACAGCAAGGTCAAAGAAAAAGTGATCAATATGAAATGCAAGAGATCGTACAGTGATATATTATATTGACATAGTGCTGTATACCTGGAAGATAGGGATAATTGAGATAATACATTCGCTTGAAAATGGAATACATTGAATGCTATCATTCAAATTTTCACTTCAGACACAAGCAGAAACTAATCATAATTAATATGCAAGATTACATATGGGCAAAATCCAACTCACCATGGCAGCGTACTGTTCCTCAAGCGCAACTGTTTTAACAGTCCTTCCCAAAAGTCTCCTGTTTCTCTTAGCATGTAATTCACATTTGTGCCTTTCGAACATGAGTTGGTTATGAAGCAAGAGCAACTGACTTCTCAATATTGTAACCTCATCGGCCGGAGGTACTCCTAGATAAGTAAAAAGGAATACATTCGGTTGAACAGCCAACTTTTTATAAACTAGCTGGCAACTACAAAGAGACAGTGCATATTGCGCCTCCCTTCATTCGCGAGTCAGTTTTATCAGCTAAACTAAGAGTGAGTGATGGTTGCTTAATGCCATAACGACATCCAAACTTCACCGAAGTGATTACTACGAATACTAGTACCAATGTTTTAAAATTTGATATCATGTTAATAATTAAGGGGAGAGTGTCTCCCGATAATCACAATTGAAATAGTGTGTTGCTCGATGTCCACTACAAGCTATATAAATTAGTTGTTTATTTTCATTCAGTATTAGCCCAAAACAAAGGAATCATAAAAGGGAAAGCTACTGTGGAGTCAAGAAAATAAATAAATAAATATTAACGAGTCTGGAGAGAGAAGATAATAAAAGAAATACTGCGGGGATTTATTGACATGCTTGAGAATTCCAAGCGATGGAGAAACAACTTATCTATCTTGGTCGCTAGCACACAAAGCAAAAATAAAAGAAGGATAACAAACGTCAAAACCCCACGTACACAGACATTTTCTCGATAAAAAGGGCTAAAATAATGATAAATACCTTACAAACCTAGTAAAGATTAAGTCCTAATAATTTCAAGAGACACAAAGGGTAAAATAAATGGGGAAGAAAAGTCACGGTCCAGAATATTATGTATAAATTTAAAAATTTGGTGGATTATATATTACCTGATTTTTCAGCTGTAGGACAAAAGACATCCAATAATCATTTTTATTCTGTGAAAGCACACTCGCTACACTAATACATATCTCCAATCAAAACAAATTCACTCAAATCTACCAGGTCCATATAAAACCATCGACTGAAAGGATATATCATTCCCGAAGGTGAAATAAAGGCTCTTTACCCGACACTACCTAAAGTTAATCAAAGTCGAGCCAATATAATATTATATCACTAGGCGTATATGTTGATTTTAAATAACCAGTTGAAAATAATAAGTTAAACATGTATCGTTGGGATGATTTTAAACGTTTTAGTCATTAGCCCGAATATTCCAAATTTGGACTATGGTAGGACAGTGAGATCGCCGCCGGGTTCACTCCACCTAATAAGAAACCTCCCTCTAGTCGAAAATTCGGAAAACGTCCGCACATAAATCTGTTGACTCAGTAAGTTACTCTCCCATCCAAAGATCACTGGTAAAATATACTATTCAATGGAAGAACTTCATCTTCCCAATCTTAAGTATCCAAACAGCTATATAATAAAGCTCTTTATGAAAAAAAAAACCCGAACGCTATCGGAAGTAAAATATACTAAAAACTGACCACCGAAGTGAGTCCAGCTAACAGCCCCTTGGGATGTGAGTGGAATCTTAGCCTGCTCCTGAGCGTGGACCTCTCCGCCCAGGAGGATCTGGCGATCCAGCATCTCCGGTGGGGAGAGGGTGGTGTAGATAGGAATCCCTCCAGGCGATGTAGGCAAGTATTTATTAGCCCCATGAGGTACTTCTGTAAAAAGAAAATTATCGAGAATTGAAATTTTAGGTCTGGGGGAAATGTAACTTCAAACACAACACAAAAGGTATTTCCAAAGATATTGATAGGCAAAAAGAGTACAAAATACTAGGATAATGCAACGACGTATAAGAATATTTGGTGAGGTGTGTCTTTTTCTAATTAAGAATGTTTAACTAAGCATAAATTAAACAATTGATGCCTATTGTATTGAATCACTCAGCCTGGCTGAGTAAATTGATTTAATAACAACACAAGCTTGCTAGCCGGAATAACTGCGGTATAGACCAGATTTTTATTTTAGGAGATTAATGTATTCAGCTGCATTCAAACGACTATTTATATAGCAATGTTTATGGAGATTTAAAAGCATACAAAGGGTAATACCTAGACCACTGGTCCTAAAATGTCCAGGAGCGCCGACTTGATCAGTAGTTGACTCTGGATTAAGCCCCTTTCTACAGTTCTCACAGTGTGGAATTAACAGGCTTTCAACAAAGTACCTGAAGAATCTAGAAACAAAGTAAGTGAAGTTATAATATTAAGAGAACCGACCAGACTGCTTCTAGGTGAGGTCTTACACTTGTCCATTTGTATTTCTACTTCAGTTATCAAAACCGTTCTTTAACTGTAGACAAATATTCGTGGGTAGGACATCGTCCAGACAGCTAGTGAAAAAACAATTACATGAGCTGGACTAGCAACAGCAAAATAGTCAATTTACTGCAATTAGGTGGGGCTACTTGGACAGTTTTCTGTTTATTCCAATATGACACCTTGATATGGAAGCAATTCAATAAAGCAACATAATTATATTCTATTGGTATTAGATACAATTTCTAATGAATATGAACGACTCAAAAGTAAATTTAATGACTTTTAAGGGCCTTAGGCCTACATTTTTTTTTCATTTTTAATGATGCGTGGGAACCTTGTAATTATACAAATCGAGGGTTCACAAGAAAACTTTGACAATATGATACTACTACAGTAACCTTACAGAGTAAGCAACAAGTAACAAACAACACACCGCTCTGCTTCCGTCTCTGGCTCCTTGACCACCTCCGTTCTCAACCGCTCATCCGACGTCGTACTGATTGACGTCTGCGTCTGGATGGTCGTCATGGTGACTTTGCTAGTGACTTGGGTGGTCGTCATTCTACTTTCTGATATTACACGTGGCGGAGACGTCTCTCCCTGAGTTGGTATTTCCTCAATGACATCATTCCTAACAGGCCTGCTTTTACTAAAGGAGGCCCGCTGGTAATTAGGATGTAAAAGTTCTCTTTAATTAATGTAATTTTATTTTCTAGAATTATCATTTAAAGAATAAATTGTTTCCATTTTAACTACTTTAAACAAGATATAACGTCCAATTTTTTTCTGTTCGGAAAGCCCGAAAGACCTGCTTTGCAGAGGCTTCCATCCACTTCTGATGTGTATTTGATGTGAAAGTCAGAATAAAAATCTTATATAATATCAGAAATATACATTTGTGAGCCATTGATTTGTCGTTTCTTATATTGAGTTATGCCTTTGTCCCACTAGTCTAATTAGTTAACGTGGAATTTTCATATTAAACTCAACCATACATGAAGTTAAAACTATTCTTCAGGGTTGTCAAAACAACAGCTACTCAGAGCTTAGGAAGGATCCGCCTTTAAAAACATCTATACACACCGGAATCTCTTCCGCTGTTTCGTGAAGGTTCTCTTGACTATCGCTGAGATTAGGACAGGAGGAAGACCTGCTTCGATACTTGGTCCGGGCAATTTTCTCTCTAGTAGCATTCATGCTGTTGAACCTATATAATATGATGATAAGCATATATTTTAAAACCAGAAAGCAGGTAGATAGGTACTCACTTAGGCCTTGACCCTTTTACCGGGTTCACAATTAGTGGGGAGTGCGATGGAAAAATCTAAAGCAAGGCTACATGAAGCCCGCAATGATATGGGATTTATTAAAGAAGGGGACCAATATCTACGTTGATGATGCGAGTCTCTGTTGATGAGTCTCTTCCTTTAATTACAAAGAAACTTGACAATCCTCCGGCTCTTATCATTTTTGTAAATTATTTGTGTGTATATAGTGCGAAAGGATGACTGCATACTTAATCAACCTGACACGTAAGGATGTTAAATAATTATACATTCTAATCGTCATTTTAAGGTCTGCAATGAAATATACAAACCTGATTCGGTTGACTTTCTTCATAAAAGCAGCCACGGATTCAGCCGTCATCTCTACAGAGGCAGGGATGTGGGATGGCACGCCCATCTCTGAATCGGTACTCTCATCATCTTCCATATATTCCTTGGTAATTGCCGACACTTCTATGTCTTCCTCTGCGAAAATATTAATTTCTGTAATCAGGGAACGCCATTACCTCCTCCAATCAATCACAGGTGTCGCTAAAGCCAGTTTTTAGCATGCGAGCATAACAGAATACCAAACAACTATACTAGAGTTTCTAGCGTTAAGGTCGTAGCGTTTGTTATTCAAATGGTATTGATGCTGGCATTATATGCATATCTTTTTGATTAATTTAAATACTTCCAAAGTAAGTATATGACGTGTTAGTTAACATAACTACTATGTCAGAGCTATTAGTCACAGCCAGTATTGTAATCAGATTAGCATAAACTGAGGAGGATATACGATGCACGATGCAAAATGGTGAAGTAAAAATAAATTATTTAAAACATACAAAAAAACCTCTTTAATATGCCAAGAATGTGGCGGTTTATTAATTATATAAATGGTACATGTATGTCATAGCATTCCAAAGGGAATTTAACTGGGGAAATATTACCATAGTTGACATTATTATTACATAGATTAATAAAAGAAAAAAAGATGGATTACGCTACCCAACTCACCAGCTATTCTATCGCTGGAACTTTTGTCCACCTCAAGACTCTCGATGTACTGAGGTAATTGTTTAACAGAAGGCACGGAGCAGGACGCTGGGGTAGTTGTAACTTGAGCAGGTTCGCTTGTCGTGGCGGCAAGCAAGCTAGTTTGTGCCTGTTGTGTGACAGAGGAAGGCTAGGAAAAATATCAAATAAAGTTATTATAATGGTTATTTTTAGTCCGTGTCTGCCATACATTTTGAGGAATGTTTTATCTATTTAATTGTATATATATTATAATTAGAATGGAAATATGTGCGGTTTAATGATTTCTATAAAAATGACAAAAGTCAGGTTATAATACTATGGCATACTAAATATTTTCAAAATAGCTAGAAAAGACAAGTTTATATTTCAAATCCATCTGTAAAATAATTCGGTAAAATAGAACATGGAACTACATTAGGCTCTCTATACTTCCACTAGAGCAAGTGTAGTTACATACAGTTTACTAGAAATAATCGCGCGTCCACAAAAAAAACACAGATCATCTTCAGTACACAACGAAAAACTAAATCAAAATAATCAATCAAATAAGAATGCGCCTCTACCTCTACAAAGTTTATATCTAAAAGAAAGATGATGCGCATTAATGGTTTTCAGTTAGGACCACTCTTATGGCAACAAATAAAAAGTTCAATGAATAAAAAAAAGCAGACGTATCACCACATAAAAGAGTACTCCCGCAAGTACAAAATACAGGTAAAAATATTTACAAAAGCACATGCACCTAACAGCTACCCAACGAAAGAATCTAGCACTAGTGGGATTTGATACACGGTACTTAATCTTCCACTTCGGGCATACCTTAATAGCAGGAGGAGCAGTAACCTTAGTTCTAGGAGGGTCGACTAGAGCTAGCATATCTTCTTTGGCTTCTTCAGCTGGGGCGACATGATCCACATTGCTGCCAACTCTAACCCGGGACCTTATATCATTAGCAGGGGAGTTCACGTGCTCTGGCATATGTTCGGGACAAGGGTTGTCGAAGTTGATTTTGCGGATGGCCTTCATTTGATTGATGTTAAACGGGGGTTCTGAGGTGAAGTCTGGTTTAAGTGGGGACGGGGGAACCGAAACCAAACCATCCACAGATTGACCCTGAACTTGTGCAGCCAGGTGCGTATTCAACATGGCCAAACGCCACTATAAATCAAGGGGCAAGTAGAAAATAACATGGTGAAAATAGGGCTTTGTAATTCCCCCAAGCCATTGCGTTTTGAGAATTTGGGTCCAATTGCATCAGGAGACAGTCATTACAACGCTCATAAGAATATGAAATTGTCAATCTGTGGTGATATTGAAGACCAACTCTAAACAGAACGCAATGATGGTACAATAGCAGCCCAAGACGATAAGGTAATGAATAGTAAGACAGTAAAATCATTTCAGACATATTCGTGCATTGGAGCCTTGGTAGCATAGAATTGGCCATATAGAAATAAACAATACCGTTGGGCAAGGGTAAACAAAAGAGTTAAACAAGTCACGATAGTAATGTGTTCCTATTCCTAGGTCAAACAAGTTTAAATATGAATTAAATAATTATTTAGGAAGTCTTAATAAAATATTCTTACAAACATGGGCCCAAGCATACAACCGAGAAACGCGAAAAAGCCCCTTTGTCATAGATAGTTCTAGAAATGATATTCCTGGGAAAGTACTTCTTCCCCCAACCCAATTGACAGATTCGTGGACGTTACACCTCCCGAGTAAGATGCATACGTTATTAGGCAGCGAACATCCCGGTGAGTGAGTGATAGCTGCTTAATGCAGGATTCCATTTAGAATACCCAATCCGCGCCAACCCATTTATTACACATGCAAATAGTCCAAAACACACGGGATACATATTAGCACACAGTATTTCAGAAACATACCCACACACGACTCCACTTAAAAATAGTTGGTGCACGCGAGGAGCATAAATACATAATTATATAGGCTGTCGGTTTTGATCTATCTGTATTTCCAGTGGATTTTACATACCCGCTCCGTCTCGTCATGGGGCAGAGGAGAGTCAACGTGTGTGGTTGGAGTGAAGCAAACGTTAGTGCAAGCCTGGGTACTTGTTCCTGAAACATCAGTTTATTTTTAAATTTTAGTAAAAAAAAAAAAATGGTTCAAAATGCTCCTATTCAAAATATAAAAATATCATCCATGGAATAGCGTTTTTTATTATATATGCTTCTGGTGCTACTTATATTTTATTGTAATTTTAGTCTTATTAGATGCATATGTTAGTGATACCTGTATTTTCTTATAATCACATAGATGCTACAAAACAAAAAGGGCCTAGTACAAACATACGTTTAAGGTCTCTCACTCAAGTCCATGTAATCTCAGCTACTAAGTGGCTCAGTTCAGAGACACTCACTGACTTTTATATATATAATGTTTATATTGGGATGCATGACTCAGTGCAGCATTGCTGAAAGATTGTTATTACAAATTATATTACAACAAAAACTGTGAGTCCTATACAATGCCATCTACAGAGCCACCTTCTTGCCTCAAAGTCAAAAACTTAAAATTTTCTCACTCGATAAGAGGCTATATGATATATTATAAAATGTAACAAACCCGCAACCTTAGCACCACAACCAAACCCCTAGTCAACCCCTAAACTAGCTAGTCATCCCTCTGTAGCTAGGCATGCATGGGAAGACCAGGTCTTGACCTGACATGTACAACCTATATTTTGTAAACTAGTCACGAAATAAAAGAATTTTATTATTATTATTATTATCCAATCAAATCTAATCAACAAAACAAATACATACTTCAAGCAAAACAATAATTTAACTTGTAATGACAGAAAAATGATGTAGGTTTGTTTAATGATATATATTATATACGAGGAATTATAGCTTATGCTGCACCTGTGATCGAACAAAAATCTGGTACAAAAACCACTTTGAAGCAGTAAAGGGTCTAGTCCACTGAGCCGATTCTCACGCGATTTTGTGGCGCAGAGGACTCTTTTGCACTAAATTTTGTGAGAATCGCATGAGAATCGGCTTAGTGGAGTTACATTAAGACATTCGCGAAATAATCCGTATTCCAATGTTAATACATTGTCTCACTTGACTAGATAGGATGGAGTTCAATACCAATTCTAACACATTGTCTCACTAGATTGCGTTGAGTTTAGGTTTCATGCTTATTTAGATACTCCCTAGAGTATAGTATACCTGGGGCCTGTTGAATGGAATGAGTGTCTGAGAGGGAAGCGAATGGTGCACTGTTGATGGGCACAGGAGGAGGTGTGCAGAGACCACAAACCGCAGCCGGACTCCAGAAGGGATCTTGAGAAAAGAGAGGCTGTCCAGAAGTATCTTGTCGGGACTCCAACAACGAAGCAGCCTCGACAGGCAAAACTGAAAAAGATTTGTAAACATGTCAGAATATCAAGGGTGAATCAGTTTTTAAAAGCTTTCAACTAGGGAGATATATACATATATGCCTCCCTGCTTTTCACTCAGTTCAAGCTTCATTCCTACTCTGAAATTCTCATTGTCACCTACCAGTCGACTGTGTTTACCAGTCTGCAAAATGATTTAATGTATCGCTCTGAGAATTTCTGATAATAAGCAGTTCACTAGCATTTGGATCAGTTTGCATATAGAAGACACGGGCAATTTATTTAATAATTAATATTACATGCACAGACGTGTTTACGTGTTACACAAAACGTGTAGTGCGCCTAATCATTCGTTCCGAAATGTGTCTTTAAAATCCTATTACGATTTTGAACTCTCTATCAAGATTTATTTATCTAAAAATCCCCCCAAAAGATGACTCCACTTACCTATTTGCATTTTCAACGGATGAACAGACTTTTCTGGCAGAATCGTTTTGTAACTGAATATAGGTCCAAGCGATTCTTCGCTCCATCCTTCGATCGGATCTAGGGACATCTTGGCACATTCAACAACAATGTCATGAACTTCTTTATGTCGCCATCTAAACAGTCATATCACGTGGGCATGATTAATACATAATAAAAAAGATCGGTTAAAATACCTTAATGAATACAGCTCGAGAAAATAGCAAATAAAGACCTAACAATGCCAACTTCTCAGTAAATACTAAGGAATTTCATAGGGTAAATTACAATTACACTAATATCAATGATATTTTGGGGAAATCGGATTGCATGATGATGACAATTGTGTGATGACCATAGACCAAGGGACAGTGACATTTCTCATACTAGATTAATAACCGATCACAAACATACCTTTCTATCGCCAATTCTTTATCTTTCGAGGCAGTGACTAAGAGTGGATGCATTCTAACCCGTTCTAACATAGGCTGAAAAAAAATAAAAAATAAAACAAATTGTAACTATCCGTAAAATAAAAGACAGTGATCTAGATATATATATAAATTCTACATGCTTGAGTGGTTCAATAATAATGGAGTGTACGAACATGGGCAATAAAGAAAAGACCAAAGTAGAGAAATAAAAAGAAATTGGGTTACCTTAATGTATTCTTCAAATGCTTGTCTTTGTTCAGCTTTGGAATAGGTAGCACGGAGGTAAGTGAGGAAGTTACAGGGATACATCCCATACAGTCGGTGAAACAGAGCATACAGCCCTACTTGTAGATGCAACAGATAAACATCCGGAACATTGCCTGCAAATAATTCATAATTAGAATGACCACACTATACCATGACACCAGATTTTCGCTATCCAAATCCGAGAATTTTCAGTGACTTTCAGTCACCTGATCAAGAAAAGAAATCTGTTCACCCTTTTAAGTGTTCAGTAAGTAGTAGGTTAAAGAACTTTAAAACGGTAATAACATGATTGAACATATCAAACTTCAATTTTTTTCATTTTTTTTTAATTTCAAGGCCAAGACATGCCAAAAGTTCAAATGTAAATACGTATTGTCCTCTATGGACGTATTCAAACTTACCGGGCTTCCTCTTGTTGAATTCTATAAGGCGACTGAAAGCATCAAATATGTCAGAGAGGTGGCCAGTAATGGCTACAGGTATCACAGGCATGATGGATGTTATGATCAGCACGCCACACATCAATACTGGAACATCATTGTCCGTCTATGTAAGAGAGAGAAAAATGGGGCCCACATTAAATGGTAGGTAAAGTGAAAAGTGAAACGGCATATGGTATGATGCGACACTGGCGCTTCCAGGCCTGGTGTTAATTATTCTACTAATCACTTGGTTAAGATCATAATGTTATGAAAGGTATTTTCTTCATCATCTTTGAATAACATATCCAAAAATATACTTTCTAGTACTCCATATCTAAGTTTCGCCGCTAAAGGTTTTGGACTATCGACACTTAAATTTCCATACAGTGGGTTGGTTTTTCAGCTCCGAGAAACCCCACAACTGAAGGATTGGAATAAATAAAAAAATAAAAAAGATGCTAAAATTAGCTTGTACGTCGACAATACATCACGCATACTGAATGAGTCTCCCATACTTGAAAGTTTTCTTTCTGGCAGTAATCAGGGACATGGCATTTCTGCACCTATCAGGGAAATCGGGTATGGCCAAAAAGTCTGAAGATTTTTTGAGTTCCAAGGGTGGGGAAATATATACATACAGTATAAATAACTTAATTAAGAAACATGGAATCATCATTATCAAGGAATCACATTATCTAAATTCAGACAATAATCTGAGAACTTGCATCACTGCACCTATGAATAGCATAAACACAACTGCTTACCTTAAGGACTTTAGTGATAGTGTGCATGAGAGAGTGTTTGGCCACTTTGTACAGCCAGGGCGGCTGGTGATGTAGGATAAAGGCGAACAAGGACAGAGCCTGAAGCCTCTGCTGCCCAGCCACTTTGACATCATCAGTAATACGATCCAACAGAACCTGTAACATGAAGCTTAAAGATGTTAGTAATATGAAATGATTGGTAAAATCATCAAGTTATTAATATATTGGATAATGGGAGGTCGTTGGAAGAACTGCAATCAGTACGTTGATTTATGATGTAACACTGGAGTGTTTTGTAATGTGAAATGTAAATTGTTTTCTGAATAAAAGTATTATATATTATGCAGAGTATTATGTCAACGATAAGTGCAATTACAGGAACATTAACTTTCGACATCGTTGAAAGAACAATAGAAGAATTAAATTTATACTTTAAATTTAATACCGGTACCAATTTTAACTCTATAACACAGCAGGTAATTTTGATATCATATCGTGTGTATGAAACAATCACATTCCCAGCTATCACGAAGTACCCATCAATATTACTTTATTGTTATCAATAGCTTTATTTCTCTATAAGCACTTATTTAACAGTTACAAATGTCCTTAGTGAAAAGGGTCACACGGACTTTATCTTACAAATACAGCATATCATCTTTAAAAACGTTAAACCTAGTTGCCTCATTAAAACACTTTTCCCATTTAAAGTTTTAAGAATATACCTGAAATTCAGGCGACACATGAAAACATCCCTGAGGGATATTGCGTTTTTTCAATTGAATGAGTTTTGCTTTGAATATTTGTATTGGCCTGAAAAAAAAACAAATGCACTTACCTTGCAATGCTGTTCCGGGACAGTAGCGAGAATCTGCATGCACCTTTTGGATTGAGAAACTCTGTAGGTGTCGATCAAACTGTTGAGAAGCCATGGTTCCCGGCCTGTATTTCAAAGTATATATATGTAAGTGTTGGGGGAAAGACTCTTTCATGCATTAAAGAGTTGTAATGTTAGCTAAACACGAAATATACTTTTCTTCATTTGCACAGTATTTACTGGACTCAGAAAAAGGTCAAGTTATCCGAGGTTCAGCTAAAGGGAACTAATGCATAATTTAAGGAGAAAATCTGTAGGGACATTACAAAAAGTTTATTGAAAACAGAGTTCATATTTGAAAGCCACATGCTTCTTCAGATGTACGAATTACAATTTTTTTAACATTTTAAGATAAAAGAATTATCAATGCTATCATATGTAGGCCTACGTCATAGTATTATAACTAGATCTATTGGGAACCTCGCTGTTCAACCACAAATGTGATGTGTAGGCTATGTAGCATTGCTGCAATCCATAACAATAATAATGCAAGAAATAAATTATATTGTAATATTCACACCATAATTTTGATTCAATGAATCATTAACCCGTAGGCTCATCTGGCATAACAACAAGACTCAAGAGGATATTGAAAATAATTTCACTTTCGGTGGTTTCAATAGCAATGTCTCCGTTGAATGTAAAGGAAAACCAGTTACTTGAATGGAGATTTTCTCTAATCAAAGAGTCGATATCATTGGCGATATGGAGATCTGGGGAATCCAAGAACTTCAACAATTCTTCGGCATCCACTTTATTCGTGGCCATATTCATAATGGTTTTGGTTCATCACCTTGAATTAGAATGAATCATAGCAATATGAAATTTAAAACAAGGTAAACTTCCAAAATATATGTGGATGCTTACAAATTTAATAACAGGAAACCGTAAAACTAAAAGAGAAAGAAATTGAAAGCGATGTAACTTCGGTGATGTCAAATATTTAGATTTTAGTCTGTTTAAGCTAGAATACTCCTAAAACATATTTAAAATGAACTTTTCTAAAAGTAAAAGAGTCTCAGTCTTAGACTTAATATAGCCAAGGCCCTAGCAATCTTTGACGACTCTAGCCTAGATCCACGGCTGTTACTGTAATTCTTATAGGAGACGTTACAAGATTAACGATATTTCTAATCATTTGCCAAGAAACAGAAAGAGTATATTTCAATACTTTCCTATCCTTTGAGCAAGGTGAGATTCTACGAAAAGTGAAAATTCTCATCAACTCCTATGGAGACTGACTAGGCCTAGGGCTAAGTCTAAGAAGCTACAGTATAGTAGTCTGTACGGTACTATTGTTTGACAAGTGACATGACTGTAGCAGTGTAGGCCTCTGGCTCTGATGTCAGATGCAATTTTAAAGAGCTACGTGCACGATTTGAAAACAGGATAAACACTTTCAACAGATTTCAAAAGCAACAAGCTTTTACCGTATTTCTTCTCCAAAGATGAATCATGTCATAACAACACACAGGGGTTAATAGAGAAAAAAACACAAAAATAACTTACAAGAGGTCGGGGTTCCGAGGCCGCTCTCAGGCCCAGTTTCCGTTTATCAGTGCGAGATAAAATAGTACTTGTCATGCAGTGTAACTGGAAATAAAAAGTTATACTATTGATCTTGCTTCTGCCTTTTTCTTTAAGAAAGAAGAAACATTAGTTGATATATCTTCCAAATAAACCTATTCATCGAAAAACTCATTTAACATTAAAGAAAACCGGCAGATATATATGAGCACAATAATCCTTTTCCCAGATCTTAACTCCATATTTTCGCTCCCAGACTTCAACGAATCAAAACGTTTGTCATATTCCCTTCCCAGAGTGTAAACTTACGCGGGAAAGTCGATAAATAATCGCCATGGAGGACATGGAAGTAGATGTTTCAGCCCCTTCTGAAAGCGGTGACAAACAAGCTGCCAAAACTAAAAAGGGAGGATATGAATTACCATGGTAAGTCATTTGAACTTATTAAACTTTGGAATTTATATTTACGAATGAATGGTGATTTACCCTATTATCGCTCAGGCTCAAAGGAAACTGCCTGAGCTCCAAGCGGGCAATTCGCTGTCAGCTAATTTCTGTTACGTCCAACCAACGACTTTTTGTCAAATTAAAAATGTTACAACTAGATTCTATATCTTAATGGAGCTCGACTATTAGGAGAATCTTTCTCTAAGCTGCTTACGGGTACGGTTCGCGCCCCTAGCCCTAGGACTAGGAGGGGTGCAGACGTACATGGGTCCGCCTAAAAGACGCACGCACCCACACGCTCCCGCACGCACCCACACGCACCATGATTCAATTCAATTCAAAATATTCATTATTTGTACCTAAACATGACAACTGTTGAAGGCACTGTCGCATCCCCTTGTGCGCTCCCTCCATCAATGTAATAAGATAATATTACCTTCCTAATCATTTATTCATTATTTCGTATTTGATCAGGAATAATTCAGCAGTCTCACTATTAGTAGGCCTACAACTACAAGTCGTTTAATTTTGCTGTACCCACATATTCTACAATTATATATTACATTACAGTATAAATTATTTACATTTCTTGACAATCGTCCTTATTTAACTAATGATTAATTTTCTTTCACATGTACATATTATTATAATATATATATCATATATATTTAAAGATATATATTACCAGTGCATATTGATACACTAGCAGTAATATTCTCGTAGATGTTAGAGCCATATGTAGGCCTAGATGACAAAGTTATTAATTAATAAATATAATTATTCATGCGTAAGTGGTGTCTCTCCATAGACTCAATGGTATAGAAATACATTAAATAAAACCGGGTAATACAGTTAGCATAGCCTACTAATACAATATCTGACCAAATTTAGCCAGACAGCTACCTCCTTTCATCTTAATGGGAAGACAATATATATTCGGATACTGTAGCAAAGAATAAGTCATTTTGGAGGTAAATAGAACCTATATTATCTGATAGATATAGAGTGGAAAATATGCAAAGATGACCAAATACACAATAACTTGATAGTGTTTGAAACTAACGTTGAGACAAAACAAATATGTGCAGTAGCCCATAATTCAAATAATAATCATACATCATACTGAAAATACTGAAAATCTTTGTGCATCATAGGTCAAATTGTGTAAAGAGAGAGAAAATTGGGAGTGAAAGGGAAATGAAATGATCATTAATGGTAAAGAACTTGTCTGTTATCAATAACAATATACAAGGACATTGAATAAAATAATCAACCATTCAATCTTGATTGAGCTTGAATACAAACAAATCAAATATACATCTTCCCAATCAACTGGTCTTGCGCACTGAAATTAAATTAAATTATAATGGCAGTCAAAACGATTTCAAATCTCTGACCCCTCCACCCTAGTAGTATATGGAACAATCCGTTTTACAATGGGAATGACACCCCGCCCCCCGCCCCCCCCCCCCCCCCACACACACACACACCCAATCTTTCGCCACAATCATATAATCCTCTTCACAGAACTTTTGGGTTTAAAGTGATAAATATATTGCCGCCATACTTAAATCATCGTAAATCAAATCATTCTTAAGGCATTTTGATGGTGCGTGCAGGTGTGTGTGGGTGCGTGCGTCTTTTAGGCATACCGGACGTGCAGGTCCCGAGACTTATATATATATATATATAGGGGAGTCCTGTGTTACTGGTGGCGGCGCCATCGGCGCTAAACGAACTACGGTGCGCGGCCATTGGGGGACATGAGTCAATACACACACCATGACACACCAGTGTTATAGCATTGCGGGAGTGTGGCTTTATCAGTTTCTGATGATAAAACGTGCACGAAATATTTGTTTTACATAGCTGAAAGCTTTCAGAGAAATAAACTTACCATCCCACTTGCTAAATATGCGTTTTATATAAAATATATACTGATCAATTTAGGGAAATAAGCAATTGAATTGTCAGGCTCTATCAAGCGGCTTGCCTTGCTACATAGACCTACTATAATGGCTTGAAAGCGCCTCTCTGTTCAGTTTATTCCAACTGGCTAATATACATATTTATCATAAATATATATTGAACAATGTAGGGAAATAAGCATTTCAGCCTATGTCAAGCAGCTAGCCTTCATATATTTCCTGTGAGAGCAATTAATTCCCCAGGATTAATTCTCTTCGCAATGAAACAAAAATAAAAGGAATGCCATGATTTGTACTGAAACAAAATCTCAAAAGTACATAAAATATTTGTCTTACATGAACGAAATCTTTCAGGCGTATAGACATAGCTATAAACTTTTGAAAACTCTATTTAATCTAATATATTGACCAGAGTCCGGGAAATAAGTAATTATAAACGTCAGGACACGTTATGCCCGCAGAGGCTCCATACCTCCCAATATATGGTGGCAGATCTCCCGCTATGTTGGGGTTTCATTTAAGAAGTTATGCTACCATATCAGCAAACTGTTACAAATTTCTATAGGCCTACGATTATATCTGATACTTTAGGGTGATAAATTACCCTCAGAGAATGTATGATTTATTTGCAGCACAAGAGCATATCTAGTAAAATAATATCATTGATAATTAGGAATCATCTCTGTGTTTATGTGCATGAAATAATTACTTAACTATCTAGCTTGCAAATATATTACCATTTAAATATTTCTAGGCCTATATCTATGTGGTGCATTCACACATCAAAATTATAGCCTCGCACCTACCAGTCGCACAACCCCCCGTGGTACTAAGACTAATGGGTTGAGTTACTTTGACTGAGGGTGTTACAGCTAAAACAGGTTGCCCTCTGCGATTTTTACATACCAAATCGCCAGGGTAGGCTCTTATATACTTGCCAAACCTCTAAGAAGGATGGAAACTATAGGTTGCAGCAGTATAAAACAATAAGAGCATGATAATTGAAGTCCGCCAACACCTTAGCTATGCATAGCCATTGTTGATAAGGGTAATACTGTCCCCCGAGTCACTGCGCATCGCTTTCGCGCACAATATGGCGGCGCCCATATAGTAACACACTACTTCGGTATAGGCTCAGCCTCAGACGTATGGGCCCCGCGCATTGGACGTATAGGCCCCGGTAGGCCCAGCCGTTTGGACTTATAGGCCCCGACCATTACAGGGGTTTTGGACTTATAGGCCCTGCTTCAAAACTTAGTGATATATTTTTTTTAGTTAAGTCAGTTTTTACTAGGGACAATCCACTACTACCTTTACTGACTTAGGACAACCGATTTAGGGTTAGGTTTAGGGTTATTTTTGGTATGGTTTAGTATTCTTCTGGGCCTATAAATCCCGGGGCCTATAAGTCCAGAGCTGGGCCCATAGGTCCCGGGGCCTATAGGTCTGGTGTTCAACTAGGAGACTAGAATGGACTAGGACATCTCCAAGCATACCCTACTGCCCGGCTACTGCGTTAGTAGTAGCGTAGGGTATGCACTGTGGGTCAGAAGTCTTTGACTGCCAGCCCCAGGCCCAGACAAAAAGCACTACCCCATCGTTCACCTAGTAGGCTAGGCCTAGACTAGTAGGCCTACTGCCTGCTTTACTATCTCATTGCCATTTGGATGTGGTTTTTTTTTAATCAGACACAAAAATTAGTCGTACTTTAAACCAAACACGAATATATTATTATATATATTTGTTATTCATCATACTACTACCCCAATACACAAACAAACTTCGTTTTTTGGCTCTATTTGTTCCCATAACGATATTAATTGAAATTTCTCTAATCTGATTAAATATAAAAAGTAGGGTTATGCGTATTTTTGTAATTGTATTAAAAGATGTGTCCAATAGACAATAAAAACTTCTTTTTTTTAAAAAAAAAAAAAAATCACATTTACAGACAGTTAAATTTATTTCTGCCTCTAGACTAGTATGTTAACAATGAAGACCTACGGTTCTTTACAAAATACTTTCCTATGTTGACTTTTATATCGTTTATACATTTTTCCAGGGTTGAGAAGTACCGTCCCGTACACCTCAAAGATGTTGTAGGAAATGAAGAAACGGTCAGTCGTCTATCAGTGTTTGCAAACGAAGGAAACATCCCTAACATCATCATTGCAGTAAGTTGTATAGAAGAATACTAAAAAGCCTAGTCCACTAAGCCGATTCTCGTGCGAGTTTGCGCCGCAGAGGACTCTTTCCCACTAGATTCTGTACGAATCGGTGTAGTGGACTAGACCCTTTTTACGTTTTCGCCATAAATCAGGACATGTTAAAAGGCATTTGCTTCTTTTTTTTTCAAATTGATAGGTAGTTATCCATTGATTCACCTGTTGCCAAAGAATATTCTCGTCGGGTAAAGGTCCAGCTTGTCCCTTTATTCAACACAATCAATACATACAGAGATATACGTATAGCTCTGATACGTATAATATTCAAAAGAGCTGATCATCCTTTTTTTTCTTTACTTTAGTTATAACAAAAAAGAATTAATACTAATACAGAATAAAATGATAAATTCGACCTTTGTTCTTGGTGGACAGAATATTGATAGTTACCTAGGCTATCATCTACATATACTTGGGTTTTGTAGTGGTGTATGTTTTGCGTTTACAGGGTCCCCCTGGTACTGGAAAGACCACCAGTATCTTATGCTTAGCACGTACTCTGCTGGGACCAGTTTTCAAAGAAGGTGTTCTTGAATTGAATGCCTCTAACGACAGGTAAATACTATCTTTTGGAAGGTATACCTTTCATGTTTAAACTTTTAAACCCTACTTACTCGTCTAGATTGCTCTGATTTAAGAAGTCCAAATAAAATAATTCCTAATCCGGTCCTACCTAAAGATTTTTCTTTTCTTGCCTACCTTCTTTTTTATTTTTTTGTTACCAAATATTAAAATTGATAAAGTAAAGTGGTTCCTTAAAGAAATCCTCACCCTCTCTAGTCTAGGGGTGAGTGGGGCTATCTAGTTCAACTTTTGAAATTAAAAGGAAAAAAAACGGAAATTCTAGAACATTTTCATGATTGTTTTTTGGTAAATCAAAATGTCTTCAACCACTGATTAGAATACATTTCATCTTGCAGAGGGATTGATGTTGTACGAAATAAAATTAAGATGTTTGCTCAGCAGAAAGTCACACTCCCCAAAGGACGACAAAAGATCATAATTCTTGATGAAGCTGACAGGTAATACAGTCATAATATTTTGTTCTTTGATAGCTATATTACTGAATTAATATCTTCTTCTTGTGCAATTTTTTCTGGGGTGGCCCAACCCCACCCCAGAATTACTATGGGTCCGTGCCAAGGCCCGTGGACTGATATTTCCCGTGTCCACGAACTGCTGGTCGGGCCGGAAGTGGTACACCGCTCCGACAAGGCGTTGACCCCAATACCGGTCTAGTAGGTCATAGAATAATTTGACCCCACACTTGAACCCATGTCTAAGCCAATCCAAAGGCGAGCTGGCGCGCACGTTCACGTGCACGTCCTAGTCACACATTGTCCACGTGGACAGACCCAAGCCCTACCCTGACCCCGATCCTAACCACACCTCCGATCACGTGATTACCTTGACCCAGATCCCGACCCAGATCCCGCTCCAGATCCCGCTCCAGATCCCGCTCCAGATCCCGACCCAGCCAAGAAAATAAAACTGCTTTCTGACCACTTTGAATGATTTTACACAATAATCCTGGCATATGAGGTTGAAAACAAGGTTAGATTAAACGTTCAAGCATTTATATTCAGTCGTTTGTTAATCATTACGGCGTAGTATGCACGAGCATAGGCCGGGGCTCTAATGACTTCGTGGACATAAGGGTCCGCCAGCACGAAGGTCCATCGTGCCGGCGACAAGGCCCACCACCGCGTGTACAGCGAGAAGCCCCGGCAACACAATCGCCTAACCGTAGGTAGAAACGCGCATGCGCATGGGCCAAAGCAAACAAACATGGCGTCAGAAGCATGGTTCCGAAGAGTTGGAGGTGGTGAAATCGTGATATTTCCACCGAAAGGAATATCGTCAGACGTTAATATGTTCATAAACTATTGTTGGGATAGTACTTGAAGTCGACATGGCTCATTTACGCAGATTATACGGATATTATTGTGTCAGCGACCAGAAACAGATCGGAAACATGGTGCAGCATGTGCGATCGGTGAAATCGTAATAAAAAGGTTGGTTAGATTTATTTCGACAAGCTTAGCTTAGACGTTCATATATTTATTTTCAGCCGATGGTTAATCATTACACATTCTGTCGAACTAACATCAACAGGCTTTCTGAGCGCTTTGAATGATTTTACACAATAATCCTGGCATATGAGGTTGAAAACAAGGTTAGATTAAAAAAGCATTTATATTCAGTCGTTGGTTAATCATTACACGGCTAATCGCAAGCAGCGGAACCTTACAAAAACGGTGATGAAATCAACTGCGTAATTCTGTTAGAAAATGAACAAATATGGTTGAAATCGCTAGAAATCTGCTAATGTATAGGCTAGTATCACTCAATATAAACTCTTATGAGCCTCGTTGAATGATATGTCATGTTGATTTGACTATAATGTCTGGAAAGCTGTTTGGTCAGCAAGGATATATTATTATTCGGGAACTAGTTCTATAGGCCCCGGGACTTATAGGCCCAGACTTATAGGCCTGTCATGTTGATTTGCCTATACATGAACTTAGAATCTGTAATATTGTGTAATTATTAGTTATAATTGCTTATAATTGCGACTACACCCCAGAATCATCTTTCTGACACGTCAGAAGATTGTCACTTGTTAAGGAATATCGATACATTTTCATGGCAGCGAGTTGAAATGGTGAATAAATACAAGCTTCCCCCTCAGTATGTTAATTAATATAGCCAAACGGCGTTGTTTTTTTTTTAAATAAAACACACAAAAATTACATTAGTGCATAAAATCAATGTAAACTCGTATGTGTTTGGCTCATTCAAATATGATCTTGTCAATAATTATAGATTCTCAAATTATTGATCGAATTCAGATTATTTAGAAAAATTGACGAATGCCCCCCTATTTAACACAATTTTCTGGTCTTATATTCGAAGTATCTTTTTCATCCTTCAGCATGACCGATGGAGCACAACAAGCATTGCGAAGAACGATGGAAATATATTCCAAAACTACCCGGTTTGCTCTCGCCTGTAACACATCAGATAAAATCATAGGTGTGTATTGACTCATTCTTATCTAACATTAATAAAGACTCGTCTACGTAACAAGTGTTCAGTTACCATGTGCATGTACTGTAGTTTCTTGTCCTTCGCCGCCTCTAGGTAGCGTAAGGACACAGGAGAAGTATACAGTATCGATTTCTTAATAAGGTTTCAAACACCAATGGCTTGTGTCTTTGATGTTTTTAAAAGAAGAAATTTTGACATGATTTTTTTCAGAACCTATCCAGTCTCGCTGTGCGGTGCTACGTTATAGCAAGTTAACTGATTCCCAATTATTAGAGAGACTTATAGCTGTGGCCGAGGCAGAAACTGTCTCCTACACGGATGATGGCATGGAAGCCATCATATTCACTGCCCAGGGCGACATGAGACAAGGCATCAACAATTTACAGTCCACGTTTCAAGGCTTTGGCCATGTTAACAGTGAAAATGTGTTCAAGGTGAGACGTCATCCCTCTCTGCTTTCGTTGTTGTTTTTTTTTCTCTAGCTGAGTAAACTCATAATTAATACAGAATATGTTACGGTGATACCGGGAAAAAAATCTCAAAATCTAATCAACAAAATTCAGTGATTTTTGTGGGGTTGTCAAATGTCTATAAATCAGTACATTTCTATTCTCTACCGGTGGTAGAAGGCATAAATAAATATTTGAAAAATCAGTATTTTTGGTATAACCCGACTTTCATCCCTGCCACATAAGCCAATCCCTGTCATTGACAGTATTTCTTTATAACTAATAGGTATGTGATGAACCACACCCTCTGCTCGTGAAGGACATGATCGAACACTGCGTACAAGGTAACATAGACGAGGCATACAAAGTTATGTCTCACCTCTGGAAGCTGGGCTACTCTTCAGAAGACATAATAGGTATTGTGTTCAAGGTTACCAAGAACCACAACATGGCTGAATATCTCAAGTTAGAGTTCATTAAGGTAAGCAGATATTTGGATCTTGGAACTTTTTACAAGGGAAATTATCATGTAATTCGACGTTTTCTACAGTCTAAAAAACTTTTTGACTCCCGGTTTCAACGCATTCAAGCCCCCACCCCTTTTCGATTTGATATCGAAAACACCTTCATGTGTTATTAACTGTTAACGATTTTATTTACCAAATAAAATCTCATACTTTTCTTGGCACTTAGGTACCATGCAATTTGGTATTTCCACTTGACCGTTGACTTCTTTCTTGTTCTTTTTTCCAGGAGATTGGATACACGCACATGAAGGTGGTTGAAGGTGTCCGTTCTCTTCTACAAATGTCTGGAATGCTCGCGCGACTGTGTAAACTATCTGCGGCTCCCCAGCTCATAAACTAAAGTTATCCAATATGGGAAAATATTGAGTGATCTTGCCTTCCACTCAAGGCATGCCTCTACAGTTTTCAAAATGTGTAATATCTAGTAACTTCCTTATTTCGGGGAACTCTGTTTAAATCTGAAGCATATGAGATAGCTTTATCCCTAACATATCTTAGAACATAAATGTTATATATTTGAAGTAGTAAAAAAAAAAATGCCTTAGCCATCAGAAAGCGTCGACTATTGATCGCACAGATGAAATTCCTTTTATCCACTTGAGATATTACTGTACACCCGCTTTCATCAACAGGTGAACGTTTATAAAATAGTGAATGATAATCTTGATGGTACATGCGTTCGTCACATTGCCTTTACAATCCGAAATATGTATATGTATATAGCAGTCTACGTGTAAGGAATCTTGTGTAAGAAACAATTGTAAATAAAAATATATAAATCATAGCACTATGGTGTAGTCATCGTCTCCTATTGCATAACATTGACTTTCTTGTTCCCTCAGGTGAACAATTATTTAAACATGCCATACTATAATGTATCCACTTATTCCTGGCAGGCAAATCTGGTACAATAATGTACTTATTCAATTCCTGTGACTAAGTATAAGTAATTTTTTGGATGGAATTCTACCAACTACTATGGATATTACTATTATTTTCGATTCTGTTCTTCTTGGTTTGTGTGACGCATAGAGTACTCAAATGAGTTTTTGTTTGACTTTCTTTATTGCCTATATGTAAGTATAAGTAAGGTAATAAGGGCAGTTGGAGAATAGCGGAAATTGTCCATTTTACTATTTGGACTATCAATATTCGTTTTTAGGAGGGAAGCATGGATTTTATGGTGTAAAACTGTTAGTTCGTTGGAATGAGTCTTGCCTCCTTTTAGTGTCACTAGGGGAGAGGGTAACGTACATAGGGATGGTCACGCCGGAAGTGGGCGGACCTTACTTGTGAGCACATGTATTTGTTTTGGTTGGTGCCTCCATATATGGCATGCGGTAGTCAAGATTCACAGCTCACCCAACCTCCCCTCCACCCACCATGCATAGGATTGGCTAACCCGACCTCCCCCCACCATGCATAATGCATAATGCATACTCCACTAGCACACCAAGCCTAGGCCCTACCTCCAATCAACAGTCCAAGTCTGACGTGAGAAATTGCTAATATATAGGCTAATATCACTCAATATAAACTCTTATGAGCCACGTTGAATGATATGTCATGTTGATTTGACTATAAGGTTTGGAAAGCTGTTTGGTCAGCAAGGATATATTATTATTCGGGAACTAGTTCAGTTCAAGCATTAGAATTGTGGGTCAGATTTTCAGAAAATGTACAATTTAAAGCAAAAAAGAACTTAACAATTACGCTAATCAGCTGTGCTTCCCTCCTAGTATCGAAAGATACTAAAGCAATAGGCAGTAGTAGGTTGTCTTGTTTAACCACATTCCTGCGATATTTAGAATCAAAGTAAGAAAGTACGGCAGTTTTAAAATATCTTCCTAAATGCCCCTTAAGTAATGTTAGTCTAGGCTTAAAACCATCAGATCAGATAAGAATGATAATGTTATATCATTGATTGGACGCCTACTGCGCTAATGGATTTCCTGGCCCAGAACTGGGCGTCCTAATGACATTTTGCTGTCCTAATGATATAATGCAGGGTTACCACAGGATCTGGAGAATGGTCAAAAAGAATTCCCTTCAGGGATTTGGAGAAAATCAGAATCTTATTCTGTGAAATTCAGATTTGTAAAGAAAAATGGAAAATTGGGCAAAATATCCCACACGACATCTGGATAATAACATTTGTTTGAAAAAAATATCGGAAAATTAGTTTCCTCAGCACTCACTACATACCTGGTACCCTTAATATTTGTTGTGAATCAGGGAAAATACAAACACGTCAGGGAAATATCATGGAATTTGACTTTCAGTTTTCTTTGATAACCCTGATAATGGCGCTGCGGTTTGGGACGAGAGGCCTTCCCCCAGTTTGAAGGGACTTTCATTTTTTAGCCTAGACTGGTTACATACACTCAGCATCCGTTGGGATATTTAAGTCATTTTAGCTCTCTTTACAGTTACTTGAATGTTTAAAGTTACTTCATATTTTTTTATCGGACCGGATTACATTGTTAATTTCCGTCACATGGACCTCTGAGATCACTCTTACATTATTCCCTCAGTCTTACCCTTCAACCTTCTCTCCTCACACCAGATGGAAAGTATGACAGGAGTGGGGCCTGGAAAAGCCTTGAATTTGGATAAATGAATTCCAGGCCTGGAAATGGGCATTTTGGTCGACGGGTCTGGAAAATCATTTTCTGGGCCTGGAATTCTGTTTGAATTTATAATTGGAATTTATTAATTGGCCTGGAAAATGTTCGAAGATAATCTTTCTCGCTGTACACTTTCCCCTGACTGGCCCCTCTCAAACCTTACACTAAATGACTCAAAGTAAAAGTTGAAAAACGGTTATTTATATAAAATCTGATTCATGGTTCCCGCGGGTCATTAAAAGTCATTAAATTAAGATTTTCCGTTTTAATGATCATTAAATTTCGTATTTCGTCTTCAAAAGTCATTGAAAATTGGACAACCCAGCCCCTAAGCCCTATGACTAGGGTCCAACTCAGAACATCTTCGCTGGGCAACCAACTTCACACACTATTTTGTCAGTGCAGCAATAACATTGTACCATGTTTATGCTCTAATTTAAAGGTTTGCACGGACAGATACAAAGGGGCATGCAGGTCTTTTGTTTTGTTTGGAGTTTAAGAAATGGTAACAAGTTATGCCTGCTATGTCTGCCGACCACCAGTCGGTCTTTTATGTAATACTAGAAATGTACATGTACTGTGACTCTCCCTCACAGGCTCCAGCCTCCATGTGCCTCGCTTTATCTCTCTCCCCTTTCCATTCCTTCTGTCCCTCCTCCTCACGTTTTGCTCCTCCTTCTAAAACTAAGCCCTAGAATCGTTATCTTGGGAATGGGAAAGCCCGTCAGGTATTATTTTTAAAAGGACAGAGTTAATTCTATTCACTTAGGGCCTCTACTACCTACACCCGGCCCACCCCATCTTTTTCTGAAAGGTTATGTATAAAATGAATATGAAATACGTTAAAAACGATTGTATTATTCATTTATTTGTCTCTAAGAAGTCATTAAAAAAGTCATTAAAAATCATGTAAATAGGTCATTAAAAGCCATTAAATTCAATGTGCTTTGGGCCGCGGGAACCATGTGAATATAAAACTCGTAAATACGTCATTGGCCTATGAAAACAAATGGCTACAACCCCCAGGTCCTGCCATTACGGTTCTAAAAAAATCATTGATATCAGCCTTGAAAATCACTCAAATAGGCCTGGAAATGCATTGAATTTCCTCGAGTCCAAAAGTACGGAGACCTTGTATGAGTATTATTTTGAGGTATATTACTGGTAGCCAGCGTGTATAAAAAAAATGTTGATATTTCATTAGAGACAGCTGACTACATGCATTAAATGTTTAGCAGTGGTAACATGTTTAACGGTCGAAAACAGAAATAAAATATTACACAAAATGAAAAGGCAAGTAAGATAACCAAGCTAATTGAGAAGAATAAAACTAGGTATTGTTTTATCAATGATCTAAAGAATAACTTCACATCTGCTGAATATCATGTTTTAAAATAGTAAGCACGATGTATAACTTATAATCTTTATTCAGGTATGGGCACGGTCATCAACGGTACAATGAATATTATAGCTGAAAGTTTATTCAATATTTCTCTGCTCCAACTAAATTTAACATAGCTGTGAAAAGCCCGAAACGGACAAATCCGATTTTTTCGCCCCACACACCCTCCACTAATGGGCCACTTCCTCCCAGTCGGATAATTCTCTATGTGTCTATCTCTGTCTGTGACGCTATTATTAGACAAGCTCTGGCTGTGAATCTATTTAAAGTCTCCGCCCTGATGCTCACTCATATGTGAGGCTGTTAATACTTCCTTGTATATGTACTACTATGATATATGCTGCTAGGTTCTGCCTTCCAAGACCACTAACTTAACTGTTGCCCGTCCTGAATTATTGATAACGGAACGAAGAACTTAATGATAAGACATTCCTATAGTATAGTTGGGAAAATGTCTCCAGGCTATGTCACTCATCGAAATGGCTATCTGTAAAAAAAAATCAACATTTGGCTCAAATCAAAGCAGAAGCTTTTTCACCTAAACAACTTTCATTGTTCGACTTGTTATTACATGCATTATACAATACATACACAATTGTTTCTGTTCTCATGGGATTAGGAGGTGCCCCATTATTCCTTAAGCTGATAAATGACTTCAAATGGCATTGGTGACCTGATAAGGCCGCCTCTGTCCTCAAATGTGGGGTCAGGGCTGTTGGGTGGCCACAGTATGTTGTAGCGTTGCAGGGTTGTTGCCACGTAGAGGAAGGCCTCGTTTTTAGCCATCTGTTCCCCTATACACATACGGCGACCTAGGGAGGAAATTACATTATTGTCAACGTGTGAATATCTAAAAACATGAGTATAATTTTCGGAAAACATTTAACCTGTTTTGCATGTACATATATTGAGAATTGAAAATATGTCTGTATTTAGTAAGGCAATTAACGGAATAATATTATGTTAATAGTAAATAAAATGTAAAGAAATTAGTGAGAACCTGATATATGAGTCAAACGAAGTGTGGATCACTCACTCACCCGCAGGTAGGCTATTATGTAATACCGAAAGTATAAATACCACCCATCATTTCATCACATCAATATGTACTACTATAATGTACATCATTCTTTAATTATAGTTAACTATAACTGTATAAGAATATTATAAAAAACATCTCGCAATGGTATGGGTATACCGTGCACAGAAAGATTTAGACATACAGAAACATTCTCGGGGTAAAAAGAAAACGATCGCGATATCGAGACTACTTCTTAAGATATAGCCTGGATAAAGATTTTGTAAAAACAAAAGATAAAATAATACACATGTTATAATATGTGTGCGTGTCAATTCTTGTTGATCTCTACTTGTTGATCTCTATGAGTCAGATCCATTCCCGATCAATAATTTGCATTTGTGCTGCGGTCCCGAAGGAAAAAATATAAAACCTTGTCTCGAACTGTCTCTCAGTAATTTAATGGATGCAATATTTTACTTTGGGACTATCGGACCATGTGCCACACATATTGGGGGCTTTAGTAAAATCGCGTAAATACCGCGGGTGCAAAAAGCGCCGACCCAAATAGCTGATACGGGCATATGATTGCTTTGGTGGTTTATGGAAGATTTACGGTCATGACACTGTCACAAGGGAGGAAAGCTAAACATAACAAGGATGAGAACTGTGGTGGGTGAGGTGGATTCTATGCAAGAATTCTGGGGCACCCAACTGCTCACAACTGACAGGAGGCTCACAAAGTAACAAGGGCTCACAACTGACAGGAGTGGAAGTTGCTGCCCTTCACGCACCGTCGGGGCTGGAGAAGCCTTTGTAATAGTGAACTTTCAGTGCATCATCATCCAGCTGGTGATTTGATCATTGATTATGAATGCATGCACCATCTATGCTTATACATATTAAAAACTTTACGATAGTTCATCTACTTCACACCTTATTTCAAGATCCAACCTTCAATACATCTCTCATGATCAGGACTTATCACTGTAGTGGAGAACTACTGGTCACTATTATATTATCACATTATACTAGTGCCTCGGTGATAGAGATGGGGCAGAGATATTACAAGAATGTTCTGATGAACTGAGTGATTTCGAGAAGTATTTGTTTTTTATGGTTAATGTGTAACTGATAGGACCTGAAGGTTTATGTTCAGGTAATGATGCGTAAAAATTGCTGTACTTTCATTATAACTTGTGTCATTTAATTAGCATAGGCAACGTTGAAAACGTCCTTGAAGGACATTGCGTTTTTTCATTTGAACGAATTAATGTCATTATTAAGAATGAATGGCCTTTAAATGAAATTTTAAAAATATGTCAAAGCCACGCCCTGGAAAATGGACATGTTCGAAATGCATGGAAAATGCTCATAAATGGTCTTGAATTTTTCGAAGATTCTTAGCTTTTTACTGTACACCTCCACCAGATCCGGCCCACTCCCACTGAGTAATTCACAAAGTAAAAGTTTTAAAAACGGTATTTGATATAAAGTCTGAATATAAAACGTGTTAAATACAACATTGGCCTATGTGCAACAATGACTACAACCCCCTTCATTAAGGATGATCGAGGGTATTTCCCAAAGTAAATAGATCAGCCTGATTTTTTCACACTTTGTACTCCAAATCATGCTGATTTCAAATATAATTTTTTTAAGGGGGGTTCCCAGACTAGATTTTTTGCTATTTCCGTTTGAAAATAAAAAGTTATTTGATTAATTTAATATGGCCGTCTATGGAGAAAAGGGCGTTTTTGAAACGTTTTATCCATTTTAAACCATGAATTGTAAATACAGTTGGCTGATTCTTTAGTATATCATAGTTTAAGGGATATACTTTCTGAAAATAACAAGAAAATGGGTGGTCCCCAGATTACTTTAGGAGCTGAAGGCCCCCGAACTTGACAGTGCAGTGAGTGAGAGAGGATTCTGTCACTGACAGATCACCTCCGCCTGGATTGACAGGAAGACATTACAATCCAAAACTGACATGTCAGCTTAGCATTTTTTTGTATACTTTTGCCCCTATATCTCAGAAGCCTTTACCCAGTAGCTAAACTTTTTTTCTTTAAAAAAAAGGACGTTTTTCATGAAAACGCTCAGTAGAATAGCTTTGTCAGTAACGTTAGCCTTTGAATCTCCATGTAAACAAGGTGGCTTACGGTGTCGTAAAACAATAACAAACAAGAAAAAAACCATATACTAATCTGTTCAATCTTCAGAAGTGTTTTTTTTTAATTACTGAACATCACTAACCAAAGAAATGATCAAAAAATAAATAAATATGAACATGGTCAATGTCGTAAAATCCCCGCCGTTTTTGGTAACTGAGAAATACCCGCGATCATCCCTAAGTTTCTGGAAAATCTCTGAAATCGGCCTTGATCATTTTCAAATCAAAGGATTCGTTTGACATTGCAAAGTAGGTAAGAAGAATAACACTTTTTAGGTACATCTCTATGGCACAAATTCTGAAAAAGTTGACTTTTTTCTGGTGGCCCATAGAAATTTTGTGAGATATTGACCTAGTCCAGTTTTTTCCCCTCTTTTCAAATCTGGCCTCCAATTTTTTCTATTGGCATTATTGGCGACGTTATCGGCAATCCGACTGTTCTCACCAGGTGGCAGTACCATGGAACTTGGCTTTCACTAGGTGCCCTCACAGGTTACTACATGCTATTTACAATTTCTATTAGAACAAAAGTCTCACTAGCAATACTTATATGAGGCATTTATACCTTATAGATATTACACTTTATAAACTTAGGAATATTGACAGCAATGAAATCAATACTTTATTTGTATAACTTACCTGCTTGATGTTGAAAAATGTTGTGAAGAAAGCACCCTTATAATTCTAATATTATTACTATGAGTACTACTGAAGTACCAAGATTGTCAAACACCAAGTTGCAATGGATACCTATGTCAGCTGCAGGAGAGGATTATATTAAGGGTAAGTTTAAGTGATGGAAATGGATGAGGAACTCTGAAATAGTCAAGCAAAGGGACTGCATATAATAAGCAGTCTCTCCTTGAATGCTCTTGGGCAAAATGCTTCTGTGGAGAAACATGCTGCCTTAGCACTGAGCACAAATCTGCTGTTATAAGGACCAGTCTAGATTCAACAGGGAATAATGAAATCAATACTTCATTCAGAATTAACATTGTAAATTACAGGCAATTTTAGGGATGCCAAATCAGGGTTCTATGTAAAACCCTACCTATTTTGGCCAGAGGGTTCTTCAAAGGGTTCTTCAAATCGAGGGTTCTATGTAGAACCCTGCCTATTCCCGAAACGGGGGTTCTACTTAGAACCCTCAAAAAAGGGTTCTAAGTAGAACCCTCAGGGGTTCTGCCATGTCGACAAGCTGAAGAACCCTTAAGGGTTCTTGTTAGAACCCTTTCTTCTTAGAGTGCATACTCGCATATGATGCGGTGTGCGCGAGTTTGTTGACTTTGATAATCCCCCGGGATAATCCAGTCTGCAAGTGTTTGGATGGAGGCAACTAATAAAGCCAGTATCTTAGGCCACCTTACATTGTAATATAAGATAATCAAAATAACTTATGCTACCTGTTCCAAAATATTGGAGCTTGTCATTTTTGATAATTGATCCATCCTTGTCAATGAGTCTCCATGGCTCAAATTTGTCTCCTTGAGGGAAGATTTCTTTCTCTCTGTGTGCAGCCCAAATATTGGATAAAATGTATGAGTCCTGAAAGAAATAGATATATGCACTGAATGTGATGTATATAAAACCAGGCACATGTATATCTTATATTCATAGTTAGTCATGTATCAATTGAAAAAAAGCATTCCAACCAGGCGTCGATCTAGATATTGATCGATTGCATTTCTATTCTTGTAACCATATGGCGCAAGCTAGCTTTTCTATTGATAACGTGATTAAAACGACATTGAGAAAAGTATTATTAATGTAAAAGAACATTGTTCAACTGACTTTAACTCAAATTATCAAGGAAAGAATAGAAAGAGGGGTTTCTGAATACAATAAGACTGATATGAAGGGAAGACCACTCCATGCATCGCTATTGATTGTGATAAAAAAGGTCCTTTAAATACAACCCCCAGTTCAAAAGTAACAAGTTTAAGGGGTTACTGACATGGAGTCAGAAAGGTACCATGATCTCATGCCTTTGGAATCTTTATTTGTATGTAGGCCTACACATGTTTATTGAAAGTACCCTTATAAATACAGCATGTATATATATGAATACAGGAAAATACAGCAGAATTCACCACAGCCTACACCTGTTGATAGTCCCTTCTCAGATAGAGAATAGACATTCTCTACACATAAGGTGAAACATCATTGGTAAAATAAGCCATTAGATGATAGAATATGATCCACTAAAATATATATTAGATATACATATGTATTAGATATACCTTCCTGATTTGCACTAACTATCCTGGCATGATATCTTTCCTGCGATGTATATATGCATAAATTATTCATTAATGGCGCACTTTTATAATTGATAAAAGATTAAGACTTTTTTCAGTGAGACAGAACAGTGTACTCACCTCTGGAATGGCATACCCGTCTAAATGGGTATCATGAGTGGCCGAGTGAGCGATAGAAAGCGACACGACACACGACAGTCTCCCGGCCTCTGCGATTGTCGCCTCCACTAAAGGCAGGCTGGAGCGATCAGAGAAAGAAGGCCTTCTTCCACCACAGACTTCATCTATTTGATTCTGCACCTTTTGGATTGATGGGAAGTTACATTAGCCATTGCATGAAACATATGGTTTAAGTTCTACTGAAATGTTTTAGTTCATTTTTCAGCACCCTAATTCCCTTCCATAATGGAACCTGACCGAAACTAATGTAAACTGAATTTTGTATAAATATATATATGCGGTATAGAGGATATATAGACACTTGGTTTAACATTGGCCTACTCTTAACCTCCAGGACTCAAGACCATACAAGTGCTTCCCTGAAATATCCGTAGGAATAGCATTGATCTCTACGGAGAAATCTAGCTGCTTCTGGGGATAAGATTATAAAAATCATATTCTATATAGCCTATAGTGAAAATCAATTCCATTACAGTATTTTTGGATACGCGTTTCCAGACAACTCGGTCTGTTGACTTAAAAGATGTATAGAGCTAGGCCGGATTTTATTTCCTTTCGGATTCAGACCAAATCAGAGTGAAGCTCCTGTATAATAGTAATTATGAGATAATTGTATACATGTATCAAATATATGCTACATTTACAAGGGCTTTACAAAAATGCAGAATTCTAGAACACAATGTTAAACTTCTGAAAACAGTGTAATATTCTATATTTCAAACTTTTCCTTTAACTTAAAAGTCTGTATGTATTCCTGTTTATTTTGCTATATAGAGACATATAATCAATTCTACCGACTTTTTGCTGCCACTCGGGATAGGCTGCGATGTATAGGGTTATCCAGCTCATATAAATGGAAGTTGTATCCACAGCATCGGGCAGGGTCATTAGTATGGTTCCGGCCAATTTTAAATCTGTCAGTGTTGGATCATCACCTCTTTCTATTATGTAGGCATCCATTGCATCCCGAGGGTTCTTTGGGTCCACTGTAGCTCTATGTTCATGCAGCTGAAAAGAAGGATGATCAACTGATAGATATTATATGCATGCAATGTAATTAGGGTATACATGTTATGCTATAGACGCAAAATCCTATATTGAAACTATCGGGGTAAGTTGGTGCACACTATAATGTAGAGCAACCACGACGGGGATAGTGTACATGTGATTAGGCACGCACCCACTGATGCTATTCTTATTTTATACTGTTGCCAAGCCCTACTGCATGTCATCGTAATACAAAAGACCATTGCACGGGCCATTGCAGTAGGATCGTAATACCATAAAGCATTATTGACATAATTAGAAGTGTTCTCGGTGCTTTATTCCAAAATTAGTATTCATGATTATCTTTTATTTCTAGGAAACCAGTCACCAACTGGTATAATTTGTATATTTTGCAAAGGAAGTAGCTTGATCCAAATGTCACTAATCTTTTCAATGAATTATCAATCCATTCCTTGTATTTGGAAGAGAAGAATTACCTATTACTTTAATGAAAGGTCCCGATACATTACCTTCTCAATAAGGAAATCTTGGAAAGCCCCGTTGTTAACTTTCATGACCTTCATCATTTCTGGCAATATCCTGGTAGTGACCCAGAGAGGCACACAATCCGCCCAATACCCATAGTTCATGCCCGCGCGGAAAGCCGAATCCACCCATCCACCAACCAGTTTCTGGAGGAGCTTCAACTCAGGGTCATCAAACTCATATTTCCCTCCATATGAGACTGCGGCTATAGTGCAGCCAGTAAGGTTGGCCAAAGGTTGAGTAGGATTGATCGGATCCCCCTTCTGAGAATCGAAATAGGCGTAAAGTTTGTCAAGATTTTGTTGGAATGCTGGTTCTATCGATGTTGATCCAAATCCATGATTGCGCAAGACTCGCATCATAAATTTCTTGTGTACCTTCCATTCGGGTGTGTAGTGGTGGTTGAACAGTTCTGAGGAGAATGGAGGAAACGCCAAAATTTAATTTCCTATTGTGTCTAATTACATCATATTTATCATGTTCTGGTTGGGAGTTAGCCCAAAGATGGTATAGTCTTTGGTTAGCCACATTATTAGCCACTTGACTTTCTGAGTTCGTGAGTACTATATTCTTTCCCCGTGGCATACCTCTCCTATATCTATAGACATTGTATAAGCTAGAAAGATGTATTTGTCATGAAGACTGAATAGAAACACTACACTTTGATAATTGGCAATCTATCCTTGAAGATCACATCAAAATGTGTTTTACAGTGATGCTATTTCATAATGCATTTCATGTTGAGTGGATGATAAGAAACATGCCTCCGCATGTATTATGTGCTTAGGATTTATGAAAAAGGACATAATTAATTGGACTTAAGGGCCTAGTCCACTAAGCCGATTCCCATGCGATTCCCACAGAATTTAGTGGACAAGAGCCCTCTGCGGCGCAAACTGCATGAGAATCGGTTTAGTGGACTAGGCCCTTTAGAGTTACAAGCATAGACAACTTTGACTAACCATCAAATAGATTCATTTGGTTTAGATCGTACATGACTGGTCGGTTGGCAAAGTCTTCTCCGCGCTTGACGAAAGCTTCCTTTATCAGGCGATGGGAGTTGAGAATTATCATTGGCCTAAAATCAAAGTGATACGTTCCCTTACAGTTTCATTCAGTACGTATTGTCTGGCGCACCATAATGTGCTCTGCATCTGTACCACAGTATTAATCTGACTCTTTAAAAGTTGTTCTTGATACGCAGACGATTTTCTAAAGTCAGATGATTAATTACGATCATTAGAATGAGTGTTGGTGCTTTTCCTCATTATGCATTATGTATAATTTCCAACATTTGGTGTTAAAAATACAAGTAGATAATATTCATCCTGTTTATACAAACTTAGCCAAGCAGAGAGGTATATATTTAATATGTACCTCTCTGGCCCAAGTGTTCAACACGTCGAACATGGATTGATGATAGTGTTTTTTCTCAATTTAATTCTTATCAATACGCTTGCTTTCAATATATATTAAAATATTTTGCAATACTTGGAAGTTGGATAATTGAATAGACTGAATTATCTTCAAATGATTAAATTAGATATTAATAATCGAATTAAAGTTAATAGTGTTATCTTCTATGTGGTCAAACACTTTCGTCGACATGATTGGAAGCTCTTGAAAATTATTTACATTTTTCTTCTGAAGATAGAGTGTGCTATCAATGATATAGAGTCTGAAGTTTGATATCTATGCCCAGGCCTTTAATATAATACTTAAGTAGATGGTACGATTAAGCATACATGTACTCTAGCCAAAATACATCTATAGGCCTATTAGTATTTATACATTTCAATAGAATCCCTACATAGTGTAATACCATGCATAGGGAAAATGTTTGTTCCTCGTGTCATTTTTAAAGAAACAAAAAGAACAAATGTAGATCCAGAACACTCGGACCTTAACCTATTGCACCTCGATAAAAGAAGACAAAAATATATAATACATCTAAGCCACTTCATGGCCAGATATAACATAATGAAGACCTTTTTGGACAATCGAAGGCTGTGGACTGGAAGTCATGTTAAAGGCAGATGAAATCTAAAAATATTATACCCAAAATTCACAAAAATATTAAACTCTTTCACTTATAAATCTGTAAACGTATTGGAATTCCCTTGAAACAGCAGCCCATCAAGTACAAGAACCGAAGACATCCCGCAAATTTATTAGTGTACATTTGGATGAAATTGATCTGTTATAGATTATCCTGTACCAGTTAAATTGTTTAACCTATCTGGTTCTACCAGAATTTGCATTGAGCCTATATAATATTATGCCCTTAGTGGTTGCTATGGATGAGCTTCCCATCCATAGCAACAAGATGGCCGACTTCAGCGCCACCACACGCCATTTTCGCGATACTCGCAAGTGGGTTATTCACTGTCCCTGTTACTATTATTGTTTCTACTATTACTGTTTTACTGTGTTTTGTGCTGCACGGTCTGGACCAACCATTGTCTTTACCATTATTTGTGAAAATTGTCGACGTATTTAAAGTGTTTTAGATATCTCACTTTACCTGTTAGATAGTTGAGAAGCTGATACTATTGTTATTATAAACCACTTCTCCCATATAATCAACCCCATTTAGCGTAGATCTGTATAAAAAAAAATAGCCCTTTAAAATAATGTTTGGCCTATCACTGTGAATCTAAATTACTTTAACACTTCCAAGTAGTCAGGAACACGCTGGAAGACGTTAAAGTCAGTCGAAGCAGAGGGAGCGGGCGGAACACGGCAATTTGAATAGATTCGCTTCTACCTCCTTTGAACAAAATAATCGGGAAAAACGAAGGCCGTGGTTACCTCACTTGAGGCCAAAGTAAACTGCGTGGAAAGTTTGGGAATTTTACATGACTCGGGAAAGAAGTTTTTCGTTGACGTAACATTGTGATTAATTAGATGGATGTCTCCTTCACTCATTACATGGTTGACCTATACACTTGTATTTACTCTGCTGTTACCTGGTCCTCTTTAGTAGACTTGCATAATACTGCGATTAATTAATTTAATAAAGGTAATTAGAGTTATTATAGATCATTAATTATAACTTCATTGTTACGTAATATGATATAACACTTTGACTCAACTCAGAGAGCGGGAGTAGGTGTTGCTTCCAAAAGGGAATCCCGGAGCAAACACCGTGACAATAACAATATATAACGTCAAATATGTATAAGTAAAGATACGTTCAATCAAAATGAATATTATTTTTCCCGAACTTAATCGGTGGATACTTTCTATCCTCTACGTACTGCACACTTCGCAAAAGGTACGTATGTTAGAATTCATGCGTCAGGATAAATTTCGACAAATATATTTCGTAACACACTGACCTGAAACCCATCATGAGTGAATATATCTCTCCGTACTTCTTCGAAAGTCTGTCAAAATCATGATTCACGTCATCACCGAATAAATGAGGTGAGCCAATGTAAGGAATGGCGATGGGACCTAAAGGGTAGATAAGTATTCGGAGCTTAAATCTGAGAGGAGAAGCTTATGTGAAGGTCTATAAGTTAGAGAAATCAACATCCTAAAGATCATAAATTTGCAAAATAATATTTCAATACTAATTAATGAAGTTACGGTCTAAATTACTCCCAAATCATTTTGGACAATGGTTACCTACCAGGGGGTAGGTTCCTTGGTATAGATCCATAGTAGTAGAGAAGTGCTAAAACAACAGCAGAGGTTGACAGAAAAACGGCTGGATGATTAAGTACACAGTTCTTCCCAAATATTAAAAAGGGGTCCACATGAGGATGAACTGTATCTGTGTACCACGCAAAGTATGGGGCAACAGATTCACAAAGCTTGGAGAGGAGCGCCATGGTGGAAGTGGCCTGATCCTAATATCGTTTTCAGGCGTTCCTTTCTATTTTATACTTATCGGTCATGTGACTGTTATATCCTATAGGGGACTTGTTTGCTGGTGCTGCGCATGCCTGAAGTGAATTAAGGAATCAGAGCGGACTTAAATTTAACTGGATCAGTCATCAAGGTCTGTCAAATTTTAAAGAAAAACAATTTTTATACAGTGTGTATTATTTTGGCATATAGGCCTAAGTCTGAATATTAGGGCTCGGATAGTACCATGTCTTAATTCTGTCCCATCCAAATCAACATCATGGGGATATTTTATCAACTGGTGCATACTTGTTCATTTAACAGCATGCTGGTGGGTAGTACTGGTTATTATCTATACCTCGAAATATGAATTGGCTGATAGGGATGGATTTAAGTATGACATTGCAGGGGCGGATCTAGGGTCTAAAATGAGGGGGGGTCCAAGATAAAAAGGGCACATCAGTCCATTCCCCAAAAATGAGCCAGAGGGGCACAAAGGCATACAAGGAAGAGATCGTCAGAAAATGTTACTTTGATATACCAATTATTCATATTTGTCTAATGTAGCAGATGTTACCAAATTTGTGGACCTGCCTAATGTGCATTTTCTGAAAATCTAACTGACTCGGGGGGTGCGGGGGCATGCTCCCCCGGGAAATTTTGAAATTTAAGGTGCCATTTGGAGGCATTTGGCGCTTTTTGAAGCACTAAATACAGTATTTAATCACACATGAAAAGTGATCATTTTATTTCTATCATTTATTTTGACTTTTAAAAACTAGGGATGCAGTTTGCAAGGACCTAAGAAACATAAAACATACAACACACACTGGCAGTTGACCATATATACAAATTGTAAGATGTGGAATTATCTTTAAAAATCAGTTGTGGCTACTATTGCAAGTGATGTAAGGGGGAAGTAAGGTCTGGGGGCATGTTGCCCCCAAAATTGTAAAACCTGAGGAGTGAAATGGTGTATTCTGGGAGCATTTTTGACAATAATTAGCCAGTTTTGTTTGTATTTAAAGATACAAAACAAATAATTAGGAGGATAATCTCAAAGGCAAATTTAACTAATTGACATTGAATCAAAATCTCCCTCAAAAAATGAAATCACATGTATCCAATGTCACATTGGGTTACCAGATCAATGGAGTATGGCTGTACTTCCTGCAGGCAGGCCTGCCAACAATAGGACAAATGTAAGGCAGCATATTTTAATTTTCTCACAACTGCCCCCAAGTGATTGTCCACATGATGTATAAATGTAAAGCAAACATAAGAGGGGGAACTTGTCAGAACAAACATGTGTGGGGCCCATACACCCAAATTAGGGAGTCATGGAAACAGCATTTATAGGTTCTTTTAACGGCCTTTTACAGCTGTTACCACAAGACACTTTTAGTTGTAAAAGAAATAAAGGCACCTTTGGTTCTTAAAAAAGGTTTTTGGCTCTTCAAAAAGGGCACTTTTGGTTGTAAAAAATACACTGTTTGGTTGTTACACTTACAACAGAAAAAGGGCACTTTGGGTTGTAAAAAAAGGCACTTTGGGCTATTCAAAAGGGCACTTATGAAAATGTTGAGGGGGGGTCAGGACGTCGGCGACACCCCCCTTGGAACCGCCCATGCATTGTTATCCAGACACAACAATGATCTATCAAAGGAATCAAGGTTCAACTATACATTATACATAACTTTCACAAATTTCCGAGGAGACTACACTGGGACCAATATTCCTGCTGTAACTTGTATGTTAATTATTATCGATTTGCTAAAAAAAACCCAGTAACATGCATACAGCTTTTTCGATTACGATACTGTTTTATCTATATCGTATGGAAAGCCATTTATGTACATATCCCCATAACTCTAAAACGGGAAGATTAGCATGCTGATCAGGAATACAGAAGGAAGAATAGCCATAGAAAAAGCGTGCAGACTGGGAATTATATTTACTGTTCAGCTGTGGGATAGCCTCCAACCTGCACTCTTCCTATTCTTCCAAAAAGTTACATTTTAGGAATTTACTAGTTTTCCAGTTTCATAATTCCCGCTCAACCATGACCAATTCCTGAACAGCATCATGCTTCTCCTATTCTTCCCCAGGTTGGACACCATTCTGCAAAACGTTTTCCTGTTCAGAAATCGTTCAAATTTCAGATACCCTAATCTACACCTGTTCAGCCTGTGCATTTCCTTATCAGGATTATTTTTTTGTTTTTAAAATACTTTTATTCAATCTGTCAACAAATTCTCTGGTTCTCCTGGGGTCGATAACACTAGGTTTACGTTGTATCCTCAGGTGCGGATCTAGGGTCTAAAATGAGGGGGGGTCCAAGATAAAAAGGGCACATCAGTCCATTCCCAAAAATGAGCCAGAGGGGCACAAAGGCATACAAGGAAGAGATCGTCAGAAAATGTTACTTTGATATACCAATTATTTTACATCGACAGAGGGCTATTTAATATTTATTTCATACTGAATCAACAAGATAAAGACAATTTTAATGACATTTTACCTTGGTTTCCATCGAGTTTGCGGACATGACAGCGGAACGAACATGACAGCGGAAGCCATGATGGCGGAAGTAAGTTATATCAATGCGCGCTTAGACTTTTCACTACCATGGCTTCATTGTGAGATACGCGTTTGATTTTTCTTTAATATATCTTTCTACGTCTGATTTCTTCGAAATTGACATATCTCGAACTGGACATTAAAGTTATGTATTTGGGTTTCTATCTTATGGATCACTATATATCGCTTGAAATTCTTTAGACGGGGGACTACTTTTTCTCTCCCTGGTTACCAAGTCATGACTCCGTTCACAAAAATTGTCAACAAACCGTAACTTTCGTCTTTATTTAGACATTAAAACAACAAATAAATAATATATTGTTCAATTCACTTTTCAACATTGAAAACAAAGCTGCCGCCACTTATGTTTGCTCCAGCAAACATCCCATACATTGCTTGTTGCTGACTTTTATTCAACGCAACCGGAGCGAGGCTATGTGCGGGGTCGACATTTCTCCTGTCAGTAGTGTCACAGTCATACGGAAGGCTTGCTTCGGCTGCACATGGATTAGTAGCTGGTAAAGCAAGTTGATCGGGGCGTACATAACTTGGCATTATGCTTGGTAGACATCTTTCCCTAGACTCTCCCATGAGAACACTCGACATGCCATGCTGTTGGTTAATATTGGGAACTGCATATGAAGAGACAGATGCAACGTTTTTGTGCCCGGCTAGCTGGGAGGTGGCATGTGCGGACACACCGCTGTCAAGCAGACGATTTATCATCGTACGCCTAACACTATGGTTTGTTTTCTTCCCTGGAACACCTGCTGCCACGCACATTTTGGGAAGCATTGATTTGAGCATATTAACGCCCAGAGGGGCGTTCTTGAACCAAACGAAATCGCCGGCCCTTCCATTGTGTTTGATAGCAAGGTAAAAGGGAGCATCTGGCGCCAACATTTCAACTGGTCGATGTGAGGCGTATGCGTCGTAGATCCGGAGAGGGCATCTGTCAGGATTTTCCGTGTTCCGGAACATTTTGGGCAGAAAAGGCCTAAGGTGAGTGCCTGAAATTTAAAATATATTCTTAGCAATGTCATCAGAGGCTTCATTTCATTTACTGACATATAGACATCGACTGACAGACATTTACTGAGCAAACCAGACATGCGAACGTTCATGAGAAATAATCGACTGCTGCGCCATCTGAAATCAAATGGAAGAACTTATGCGCTTTTGTTTATTTACCTTTTCCCTGACGAGTTTTCGTAGACCTTTCATTCCATTCTATAAACGGTCCGTGATGGTCATCTTTCTTCAACGTCAAGTCTCCCCATTTGAGTTGTCTAGACTCATCATTGCCTCGAAAGCCCAGAAATTTCGTATTATTGAACCAGACGGTACTAAGTAATTGCCCGGGAAAATCGCTGCCTAGGCACCCTGTTGTCCACAATTTTTCCTCGTCCTCCGGCGTTAAAACCTCAGCTTTGTTAGGTTTGTTACCTTTGCCTTTTTGTTTCAGTTCTTTTTTTTTTGCTTGAAGCACCATCCTGGATAGATTGAACTCTTCTGCAGTAACGATATTAAATGGGTATTTTATCTCCTCTAGGTGTCTTGCTAAGGCTCTGTGTATAGTGGTCAACGAGTCGGGCTCGTAGTCGGATCCGTCCTCTTTGGTGGCTGTCTTGATAAATTCTCCAATAAGGGTGTTTAGACGATAAGCTTCGATGTTTTTCACGTTTTCTTCGATTCCTTTTTGTGTCAAAAACCTCTCAAATTTTCGGGCGACCCCTTCATTTTGGCGAATCGTGTTTTTCGCCACTTTCGACAAGACAAAGTCCCTAAGATCGTCATCCGAATCCATTTTGTAGGAGTCGTAGCAGACAAATTTTTCTAGGCTTCTCATTGGTCAATCTAGTCACGTGACCCGCGAAAGTAGTTCGGTTGTAATCACATACGTATGCGATACGAGATTTCTAATCACACCTCCGTATCACGCACTCTAAATCATGTACGTATGTAATAAATATATCTAATGGCCCGATCGAGGTTTCAAATCGGTCGAGACGGAGGGTCAAATCGCACGACACCCCGAAGGGGTGGAGTGCGATTTGACCCGACGTCGAGACCGATTTGAAACCGAAGAGAGGGCTATTAGATATTTATTTCATACTGAATCAACAAGAGAAAGACGATTTTAATGACATTTTACCTTGGTTTCCATCGATTCTTGTGGACATACCGATGACAGAACCGCCATGACAGTGTGACAACGGAAGTAGCTGTGTTTGTATCATTGCGCGCTGAGACTTTTCACTACCATCGCTTAAATGTGAGATACGCGCTCGATTTTTCTTTAATATAATGCTTCTACTTTTGATTTCTTCGGAATTAATATAACTCCAACTGGACATTAAAGGTATATATTTGGTTTTCTACCTTATGGATCTCGATATATCGCTTGAGATTCTTCAGACGGGTGATTATTTTTTCTCTCATTGGTTACCAAGTCATGATACGTTCACAAAAAATGTCAACAAACCATAACTTTCGTCTTTATTTAGACAATAAATAAGCAATACATATCATATTACTCAAATTACTTCTCAACATGGAGAATAAAACTTCCACCGCTGATATAAGCTCTGGCAAATACACATCTTGCTGTTTGTTGCTGGTCACTTGAACTGGTGAACGTACGGCCGTGCCGGCATTGAAAAAGCGGGTCAAGCAGACGATTTTAATTCTGGCTTCTCATTGGTCAGATCAAGTCATGTGATGCTCAAAAGTAGTTCGGTTGTAATCACATACGTATGTGATACGAGATTTCTAATCGCACCCCCGAATCAGGCGCTCTGTAATCATGTACGTATGTAATAAAGTATTTAATCACACATGAAAAGTGATCATTTCATTTCTATTATTTATTTTGACTTTTAAAAACTAGGGATGCAGTTTGCAAGGACCTAAGAAACATAAAACATACAACACACACTGGCAGTTGACCATATATACAAATTGTAAGATGTGGAATTATCTTTAAAAATCAGTTGTGGCTACTTTTGCAAGTGATGTAAGGGGGAAGTAAGGTCTGGGGGCATGTTGCCCCCAAAAATTGTAAAACCTGAGGAGTGAAATGGTGTATTCTGGGAGCATTTTTGACAATAATTAGCCAGTTTTGTTTGTATTTAAAGATACAAAACAAATAATTAGGAGGATAATCTCAAAGGCAAATTTAACTAATTGACATTGAATCAAAATCTCCCTCAAAAGATGAAATCACATGTATCCAATGTCACATTGGGTTACCAGATCAATGGAGTATGGCTGTACTTCCTGCAGGCAGGCCTGCCAACAATAGGACAAATGTAAGGCAGCATACTTTAATTTTCTCACAACTGCCCCCAAGTGACTGTCCACATGATGTATAAATGTAAAGCAAACATAAGAGGGGGAACTTATGTCAGAACAAACATGTGTAGGGCCCATACACCCAAATTAGGGAGTCATGGAAACAGCATTTATAAGTTCTTTTAACGGCCTTTTACAGCTGTTACCACAAGACACTTTTAGTTGTAAAAGAAATAAAGGCACCTTTGGTTCTTAAAAAAGGTTTTTGGCTCTTCAAAAAGGGCACTTTTGGTTGTAAAAAAGACAGTTTGGTTGTTACACTTACAACAGAAAAAGGGCACTTTGGGTTGTAAAAAAGGCACTTTGGGCTATTCAAAAGGGCACTTATGAAAATTTTGAGGGGGACCCCCCCCTTGGATCCGCCCATGATCCTCTCCATCTTTGACCAAGATTTAGACTATCGGGTTAGAAACGCAAGTAAAAATAAACATTTCAACATACAAAATTTGTTGTGTTAACTTCTTAAACTAACTAGCGCTGTCACTACATAATGAGCTAAAGATAGACCCAAGGTGGGGGGGGTCATATTGCGAGAACAAAAACTCCCTGGCAAACGCCGTATCTCGCTGAGTGCTCAGGATTATTTTAAGGCAAACCGACGTGCCATAACCTAAAAGTTCCTGTTCGGTAGTAGGCCTATACTATGGAAAGCCATTTATACATGTTATGAATTAACCCTAAACCGGGAGAATTAGTAGGCTATAACCCGGAAAATGACTGACGAATTCACCATTGAAAATGCATGCAAACTGGGGAATTTCTTTCCAGGTTAGCCGAGAATTAGAAACCAAATCGGAAACTTCCTAAAATTCAAAAATTGTGCTTTTTAATATTTAGCTAATCGTCCCTTTCCATCATTTCTACTTAGACTTCATCAATTCCTGACTGGGGCATACCTTTTGTTAATTCACTCTGAGCTGCCATGTAATTTTCTAGACACCCTGCTATTTCGGAAAAGCACTGTTTCTCTTTTGCCAGTTCACACCCTAACTTGAAAATCTGTTTCCCATTTTTTCTCCCACTTAGTATATACTACCAGTATAGATTATCTCAGACAACTATATGTATCTTATATTTAAGGAAATTTTTTCTGGGTTAGCTGAGAATTAGAAACCAAATCGAAAACTTCCTACAAATCCAAAATTGTGCTTTTTAATATCTATATCCTATTTCATCAGAGTCAAGTATAGGCACATTCCAGATTGGCCGCCAAGCTGGGCCAATTTTCCCGAAATAGGATGCCAGTTCACTGAGAAAAAGGCTAATCAGGAATATGGTTAGGTAAATTAGGAAAAGTATTACTAAAATTCTGTACATTTGGGTTATGAAATTGTTTAGGCCTAGTAAGGGAGAGTTCTCCTTCACAACTATTATGTACGAATTGAAGTTTAGATGTGAGATCTGTATGAAAGGCAAGACGATGTATGAGTATAAAAGAGAAACATCCCTTCCCCGGAGGAGAGTTCACAAGGATATATGCGAAGCCATCAATGGCCTAAAGGGTTGAATGTTTAGTAACCATTCCTTCTGTTACCTAAACCGGTGTCTCCTAGGTTTTTTCACCTATGCCCCTTTTATAATTAAGAGAGGAGAACAAATCGCCTCATTACTATGTTCTTTCTACTCATCACCAATGAATGATTATGGTTGATTCCTTTGTCTTGTAATCTGTGTGCTTTGGTCTCCTTTATTATATGCATATTCCATTTGAGAGGTGCAATAAGTAGGGTGCAATAAAAATATTTTTATGGTACACATACCATAAAAATTTGGTTTTCTTTTAGTTTTAGCTTTTAGATTATGACGATTCAAAACCCCAAAGAAATTGTTATATATCAATATTTGTTTATGCTAGGGGTATATAATAAATAGTGAATGGAACTTGGTACTAGTAATGGAATATTAATTGAATAATATTTTAAAATAGTTTTTGTCCCCAAAATATCCCCACAAATGACCACTAGGTGGCGCTTATTTCACGTGTTCTTAAGTATATCAGCCAAAGCATTAATTCTACAGCTTTGTATATATTAAATCATTTACAGTAGTCAATACAATTACATTTTGTTTGATATATAACACATAGTTATACCATAAATAGAGCATGAGTTACAAATTTTGCGTTTTTGGAGGAAATTTATCATTTTGGTATTGTGTGAATTGTTACAGGAAAATGAGTCACAAGTCACAAAAAAATGAATTTTCGGATATCATAATATTTTAAGCGATGAAATCAAGTCGTTTCTAATGATGGTAAACATTAGGACATCTAATAAATATTTCTATATTTTAAGATAGCCTACCTTTATTTTTTAAAAAAGAAAGGAAAAAGAAAACCATTGCCCAAACTGAAGGGAAAGCAATACACAATGCATTTCTCTCTTTGAGTCTTACTCAACTTTGTGAAAAATACCATAACATTGTCTACCACACTAATATTAGACAGAAATATAGCATGAAATTAAAAGTATTCCAGTCGTTGGTAGTAGAAATGTACTGCGTAATAGGCTTTGACAGCTAAGTACTGTCAATGCAAAATATCCATAGACAAAATAATTCAATAGAAAATATACTTAGAATTCTTATTTTCGCATAAAAAACGAAATATGAAGTAAATGAAAGGGTTATAGGCTACTTATTATATAACGTATAGGAGGTTGTTGTCCATCCTCTAAACAAATCAGCCCCCCCCCCCCCTTGTTAGTAAAAAGCGAAAAAAGGTCACTTTCTAACATAACATCAAAGACAGAGCTAGAGAATGGTTGTTGGCTAGAGGGCCTTGGTGGGCCTTGGTTCTCACCAGAAGTTTGACCACCTAATATGCAAGTAGACCTAAACAATTATTAGGACGGTTGAAATTACATGAAATGTTTTTGGTAGAAAAAATATTGGAGATACTTAAATGTTGTAATGCGACATAAAATATTCCCACACCAGTTCTAGGAATTTTATGTGAGGTAATAAAACGTTTCAGGGAGGTCGGGAGCTAATAACTTTTCGTTTTTTATTTAAATGTATATATACTTCTTCCCTCCACAAAAAGATAAATGTAATTTAATATTAATTGTTACTCCTAGGGTATTAATAAATTAGGAGACCAATTTATCTTTAAAAAAAAGACACACAAAGGAATAAATACACAATGGAGGACTTATATTTATTCTATTAATCATTTTAGGGTTAGGGCATATCAGTCCCAGTCCGCACACTTTTTCTATGGCTATTCTTCCTTCTGTATTTCTGATCAACATGCTAATCCTCCCATTTTAGAGTCAGGCCTATGGGGATATGTAGATAAACATATTTTTTTACATATGGAAAGGAAATCCTATTAATGTATAGAAAGTGTAAGAGTGTGGATTGGGCGCACCTGATTAGGAAATTAATTTCTGTGGCTATGGCATAATCTTACGCCGCATATTTATACTCCACACCACATCACACTACTCTGCGGGTAATGGGTAAGGAAGGTTCCCATTGTGCAGGTATTCTCAAGGCCTGTTCTGAATGTAGTAGGATTGTCAGGCGCTATTCCGCACTACTCTGTGTATTGCAATGGAGGGTTGTGTGTGTGGAGGGGGGAGAAATGATATTATAAATTTAAGATTTTGAGACTAGAGCCCTGTTGCTGATGAGCAGGGCAGAAGCCTAACCCGGCAGCTGTGGGCTACTACAGGTCGACCCACACTAGAGAAGTCAGTTAAATCGGCCGATTAAAGTGCTCCCAATGCATCGGCGCGGTTACTTTTAGGAATAAACCTGGCAATTTTTTTGCCCCACACTAGCGTCGATTGCAGGAAATGCCAGTATAATCGGGAGTTGACCCAAACATATCCCCGAATAGTGTCCTCACCACTATAAAGGAGGTTTAGACACTTGAGTTTAAACTGTATTAACTCAACTCCCCCTGGCCCTGCGTTCATAATAAGTGCTAAGATTTGCGTGTCAAAATCGTGTCCATAAAGGGCTAACACACCTCCCAGGGGTGTGTTGGCTATCCCGGTCTTAGCTCTGAGATTTGCGTGACAGCCAGGATGTTCCCGTGACAGCACTATCATGCATTCTCGTGACAGCCAGGACATTCTCGTGACAGCCAGGATTTTTGTAACAGAGTTCCTTAGTTCCTTATTTTTTTTTTATTTCATTCACTATTCACATAGATCTTTTTATTTTATTAATTATTTATGCATTTTATCTGATACTCTTCACAACCACTAACAAGGGTTTGTAGTATATATCTGAGTATATGTTGAAATAATAGATTGTTAGTTCTCATCATTTAATATAATTTTGTAGGAACCCCGGCTCCCTAGAGTAAGAGATTTTATATCGGTGATTGGACGCCTACTGCGCCCATCGTTTTTCCGGCCCTGGATTAACCAAATTGAGATTTTCAGAAATATTCCAAATGTCCATAGTTAATTTTGTACGTTGGTGATTGGACCCCTTTCCTCTGTCTCTCTCTTCCCTGTCTCTTTCTCTCTTTCTCTCACTCCCCCCACTCTTTCTCCCGCTCTCCTTGTCCCTCTTTTTCTCTCACCCTCTCTCTCCGCTCTTCCTCTGTTTCTTCCTCTTCCTCTCAATCACTATCTTTCTCCTCTCTCTCACTCTCCCATTCTCTTTCTCCCTCGCTCTTTCTTCCCCTGTCTCTAGTTTTGTCTCTCCACGCTTTCCTCTGTCTCTTGCTCTTTAGTCCCCATTGGTTGGTCTGAGCTGGCCCGTTATAGACGCATAGAGGGCCAGTGGTCACTACCGGGCCCGCTGGCCCTCTATGCCTAGAGAACTTCCGGTAAACAGCCCAAGTTTATTGTCCTCGCTGGCCCTCTATGCCTTCGGGAACCTGTCTCGGCCCCCGGCCTCGACAGGATTCCCGTCAGGCATAGAGGGCCAGCTCGGACAATAAACTCAGGCTCTAATTGCCCAGTATCTACCCCTTCTCCCTCTCCCCACACACGTTTGGTGGGGGGGGGGGGGAGACAAATGTAACAAATATAACCACAGGGTTCACATCCCGTGTTTCTACATCTTGCTGGGTGCTTGTGGTTGTGGACTATCATTGGAGTCCATCAAATACTTCCACCATCTAGATGTTAATTAGTTATGTGATATGATGTAATTAACATGGGGTGGCAAGCCAAAAATGGCAGCTGGATGAGGTGGAGGTAGTTGGGGTTTTGTGTTATTCGTGCTGAGTGGAGGGTGGACGGGGATGAATGGCAAGGTTTATATTGACTCTAGGTGTTTTATTTAATAGATTATGCTCTAATAATTAATCTACTTTACAGCAGCAATCAGCTAGAATGTAAATGAAATTAAACTCAGGCAGCACCAATTTGCACCTACATTTTCGTGAGGATTCTCAATGTATCAGTACCAAATTAACCATTTATTAAAAAAAACGCCACCCCCACCCCCTCCAATTAAACCCCGACTACTGATTCTGCAAAAAACATTTCGAATTGATTTTCTCGATATACTATTCTTGTGTGATTGTTTAAAGAATTCTGTAAGTTCTATTGATTGCGTAATTTATAATCTAGATAGTGATGGAGAGAGAGGGAAAGTGAGCGGGGAAAGAGGGAGAAAGAGATAGAGAGAGGGGGGAAGAGCCAGGAAAGCCTTTGTGAGACACTACGCCATTTCCCACAACCTTTCAGGGGGACCTAACTACATGCAGAGGAGTGGGAGAATGAAGAAGAAGGGGGAGAGAGGGTGGGGGTATTGGAGAGAGGGAGGGGATGGAGAGGGTGTAGGAGGGGGAGAGTTAAGTAAAGGGAGGGTGGGAAAAGAGGAGAGGAGGATCGAGGGGGGGGGGGGGGAGACAGGATGTAGGGGAAGGGAGAGAGGGGAGGGGGAGCATGCGGAAGAGGGGAGGGATACTAGGGGGCGGAATCGGAGATGGGGTTGGGTGAGAAAAACAGGTATATGCAGAGTAGTGGGAGGATGAAGAAGAGGGGAGGGAGAGGGTGGGGGTATTGGGGAGAGGGAGGGGATGGAGAGGGTGCAAAAGGGGGAGAGTTAAGAAAAGGGAGGGTGGGGGAATAGGAGAGGGGGATCAAGAGGGAGGGAAAGAACAGGGGGAAAGAGGCGAGAGAGAGGATGTAGGGGAAGGGAGAGAGGGGAGGGGGAGCATGAACAAGAGGGGAGGGAGATGGGGGGGGGGGAAATCAGAGATGGGGTTGGGAGAGAAAAACAGGTATGAAAGACAGAGAAGAGGGCAAGGGAAACGAGGGAGAGGGGGAAGTGTGGGGAGAGAGGGTGACCGTCCGGAGGACGGGTCCTTTGCTAGTATTATCATAATTGCATTGTGTTTCAGGAAAATGAGTCATAAGTCGCAAAATTGATATTTTTCAAAGTAATTTATTCACAGGATCGCGTCAATGAAATGTTCTGATTTTTATAGGGTTTAGCCGTTATGGTCGTATAAGTATATGTAATAAATTTCAGGACATTGTATCAAATATATCTTTGCGTTTTGAAGGCCTTTGTATGGAGTATATTTAGTTACTTTACTGGTAATTACCACCCAGAAACATTGCAAACCATTTTTTTTAAATAAAAATATCAAACTTATAATCTAGAAATACTTATAAGATGTCCTAGTGTTTACTATCATTGGAATCACCTTCCTCTTTTCAAATATGGTGATATCTCAAAATCCATTTTTTTGCGACTTATGACTCATTTTCCTAAAACACATCACAATTACTATAGTCGAAATACATGAGAAAACAAGTACATGTTCTAACAGTGAGGGATTTATAGAACAAGGGAATACATGTCCCGATGCTATAAAACAACTGGTTTATAGACAGGTCACTTGTAGTCCTGTATTAATTAGCCCCCTCACCCACAGAGTCCAGATCTGGTAAGCAACTAAAATAACTTCCTTCAAACCAATTTCCCTCTGTCACTTGGTCACTTGGTCTTGTCACTTCCTTCTGATAAATAAATGGGTGTTGGGTGTACTATGCACCATTTAGTAGAGACTTGGGTCAACTGAGACTAATTGATTACATCATGCATCAGTCTCTCTGTATTCACCCGTCCCCCAAGGTGGCCTTATACCCCCCCCCGACCCCTCCTCCTTCCATAAGAATCAATCCACACATAATCACATCACAAATACAAAGCTTTAATATCTTTCCTCATAGTCGTCACATAGTGATGAAATAAAGATGAGAATAGTTCTTATGCCTAGGAGAATACTTCTAAAAAATATTTAGTTAGTATATTTCACAATTTTAAAAAAAGTTCCAAGATGAGTGGACCACCTGCTGATTGAGGGATAAGGCCACCCTTGGGGACAGATGCTTAGTCCAGGGCTAGAGATGAACCACTGAAAACATCTGGCATAAGACTCCACCCAGTCACACCACAAATACAAAATAGAGATGAGAATGGTACTTCTGACCAGGAGAATACTACCGATGATTTAGTTAGTATATTTCACAATTAAAAACACTTTAAAAATGAGTGGACCACCTGCTGACGAGAAAGGAAGATGGGGTGGGGGAAGGGAGGGAGAGGGTGGGGGAGAGAGGGGAGAGAGTTGGAAGGAGTGAGGGAGAAAGAGAGAGAAAGCTAGAGAAGGAAACAGCGAGAGGGAGAGGGAGGGAGAATGAGAGAGAGGGAAGGAGAGAGAGGGAGAGAGCGGGGAAGGGAGAGAGAGGGAGTATTTCTTGCTTTAAAATTCATTTGAAAATTGCATGAATCATCTGTTGTCACTAGTGACAAATTCAATCTTTTCTACAAATACCTGACTTCAACAATGTCTTGTCAATATCAGAGTTGATCATAGCTGAAAAACATTTCCAATCAAAAGGTGTGTATCAGAGTTAATCAGATTCAGAGTTGAAGAACATTTACAGGCGAACTGTAGAGTCGAATGGATACCGCAGAAAATACCTGACGCTAACAGAGTATTACAATTTGCACAACATGTACAAAAATGTATGAATTCTGGTAAGCTGTTCATATTTCAGAATAGCTCATGTGTGCATAGCATTTGTCTAGGAACCCTTGTATACCTTTATACTATAAGAGTAAATCCAATCTACTCTAGTTGCAGTAATGGTAAATCCTAAAATGGTAAATCCTAAAATGGTAAATCATAGTTGATAAGGCTTAGACTAGTTGCAGCACATATTATGTCTGCATGCGGTAATGGGAAGTGTTACCAGATGTGGGGATGGCAGGGGTTCGGGATGGGTGGAAGGGGGCGGCAGTTGGTATAGGCACCCCCTTAAAACTATTATATTATATAGATAATTGTTCATGTATTGGTACATGACATTCCATTATTGATTTATTTTCATTGGGTATTCATTCATCTTGATTGTTTCATTGCACATATTGCCTCATCTCTATTTTCGAAGGTTTCTTGAATTTGGCACTTTTTTTTAAAAAAAGCTTGATGATGTCAAAAGCAGAAGGGAGGGCATGGATAATGGGAGTGGAGAGAGAGAGAGAGAGGGAGGGAGAGGGAGAAAGAGAGAAGGGGGCAGAGAGAGAGAGATATCAAGAAATGAGAGAGAAAGGAAGATGGGTATTTTTTTTTAAAAATCTTTATTCAGGCTACTTTTTTTTTACAAAGTAGTCTCGGTCTTTCAATTGGTTTTCGTTCTACGCTGAGTGGGTAAGAGGGAGGAGGAGGCATAGAGAAGGGAGAGAGAAAGAGTAATGAGACGAAAATAGAACCCCTTGGACTTTCGTTTGTCCCTCGCTCAAGGCATAGGAATCATACCCTCCGTTTTTGTTTATTTTATTTTCGTCCCTAGGTAAATGTTTAATATTATTTCATTCATGCATTATTGCTCCTTCTTTCTACATTGTTCCTAATGTCTGGAATGTAAGAGCGGGGAGAGACAGTGATGGAGAGAGAGGGAGAGAGACATACAGAGAGGGCGGCGAAAGAGGAATAAAGAGATAGAAGTAGAGGGGAGAGAAGGAGAGATAGGAAAGAGGGATAGAAGAGAGAGGAAAAAACATAAACTCTACAAATCATTTTATCAACTATAGCCGAATGTAGTGAGGAGAAATATACAGAATTAGTCAAACTAATATCAATAATATATTTTCATCCTCGTGACAGCCAAAACCCTTGTAACAGCCTTTTTAATCTGCGTGACAGCCAAGGTTATTGTCACGGGAAAATCTTGGCTGTCACGCAGATTAAAACTTTATGGACACGGCCGCTAAGACCGGGTTAGTCACAGACACTAGTGCCCTGGCACCAGTGCCCTGGCACCAGCTTTTTATGAACGCAGGCCCTGGGGGCGCGCGGCACTCAGCTAGTGGACTGGTCAAGGAAGCTAGTGCAGCACTCGCATCTCAGCAGCGCGACGTGCCATCCACCACCCCGACCTCCTCCCTCAAGTATTACCCCCATAGGGGGAGGGGGTCAGTGAAGCCTCAGTCGGACTTACAGCAGGAGATATAACTCAGACATTTCTTTTATTGATCTGCACTCTCAACTTCTTTGACTGTTGATTTGTTTCTTTAATTGATCTGTAATTGATTTGTACAACTCTAGCATTGTTATGTACTTCTGTAATTGCTTCTATTGTTTCTTACATATTATCTCTATGTACTCATTATGTACTGGCGCACGCGCTTCACCTTAGTTGAGTTGAATAAAACTCCTTTACCCAACTTACTCTTGAATTAATCGGGAGTTGACTAATATAATCGGGAGTTACTCTACTCCCTCTTCCTTGCAGGTGTATGCATAAATATGTATATATATACATAGTGTCTGCATCATATATGTTTTTGTGTGTATATATATGGTCAGTTCTCACGAAATGGGTACACAGGGGGTATTTTTGGCTAAAATTTCAAATGCATGCATGCAAGTGAGCCCAATTCGTTAGAATTGCTCATATATATATGACCCATTCTCACAAAATGGGATCACCCCCCCCTTTAAAATAGGATGCTTAAGGAATGCTTATGCACTTGTCAATTGCAACCCCCCCCCCCCCCCCCACCCCCGGGGATGTGGGGGAATGTCCTGGGAGTTTTGGGAAATATGATGAAATCCCCGACCCCCCAGGGCAAGAGATTTGTGTAAATTCCCCGACCCCATGGGGCACATTTTTCTTATTATAGAACTTGTCCACCTGGCCTGAGCTGCCCAGTCACAGCAAGGTTAGAGCAGCAAGTTGGTGATAGCCTCCCTCAATATATGTGTGAAGAGTGTCACCCTTGAACATGACAAGGTTTTTGATGTCCACAGCTGTGTGTCAGACTATCAACCCTGAACTATACTGGATATATGCTATGTAGACAACAGCTGAATGTCTGAACTAAGCAGAGCCTGAGCTGCCCAGTAACTTTGGTCCATTAGAATTGTACAGGAAAACTCCAATGCTATACCTATAGAACATCAGAACTATGGGTATATGTAATTACTAGCAAAGTACCCGTCCTCTGGACGGTCCCTATCTCTCCCCACACTTCCCCCTCTCCCTCTTTTCCCTCCCCCTCTTCTCCAGGGTCTCTTCTATGTCTTTCATACCTGTTTTTCTCTCCCAACCCCATCTCTGATTTCTCCCTCCCCTCTTCCTCATGCTCCCCTCCCTGCTTTCTCTCCCTTCCCCTACATCCTCTCCCTCATCTCCTCCCCCCTCTTCTTTCCCTCCCCCTCCCCCTCTCCTATTTATACACCTCTTCTTTACTCTCCCACTCCTCTCTTCCTTCCCCTACATTCTCTCCCTCCTCTCTTACCCCCCTTCTTGTGTTGACATGTCCACTGGTCTACCTATTCCGACACCCTCGTCTTCACTCTCCCACTCCTTTGCATGTAGTTAGGTCCCCCTAGACGTAGGTTGTGGGAAATGATGTAGTATCTCACAGGGGCTTTCCCAGGCTATAAATAGAGTGTAGAGATCGCAATTTCACATTTTCACCCCAGATACCTTCCCAAACCACATAATGACCTCCAGACAGGGTCGACGGACCTGTAGAGACCAACAAAGTAGATGGGGAGACCACAGATTCCCAGAACATGTGACACAAACATGTGACACAAAGAAACACCTCTTTTCTACCTCTTTTCGTAGAAATCGCTCTATCCATAATATTATATGGATGCCATTTTTTAAATCGACCCTGTGTGCGGGCTTGAAAGGTCAGAGTGAAATGTATGCAATGCTATTTCCCTCTCTTTTGATACATTGTGACACCAAGGTATCACACATTTGTGATGTGTTTCAGGGAAATGAGTCACAAGTCAAAAAAAAAAAGATTTTGAGATAATGATCATAGTTGAAAAGATGAGATCAAGCCGATTTTAATGATAGTTAACAGTAGGGCATCTAATAAGTACTATCATATTCTAAATTTGATATCTTTATTTTTGAAAAACAGGTTTGGAATATTTTTGAGTAGACAATTACTAGTAAAGTAGCTAAATTTACTCTATAATATATAGGATAACCTTAGATATGCATGGATTTATGTTATACACCATCTTGAAATGGCACTTTAAATTATAGTGGAGTTGGTGTTGGTGGACATTCCCCCACCTCCATTCAGTTCATACTGCTGTAAACTAAGGGAAATCCCCGCCTGGGTGGGGGCATATTTTCTCAGACATTCCCCTACCATTCCCCCACTTCCCCGGGGGTGGGGGGGTGGGGGTTTCAATTGACAAGTCCATTACTATATTGTTATATACTATCAAAAGTACTTCTATTGCCTAGATCTCCTCAAGTTCTATCTAGCCATATATAGTTTTGCATACTTTACAATAATATCTCTATAGATGGTCAATTCTATTTTTGGAATTTAAACTATTTTTTGATAATTTTTAAATTTTGGTCGGTTTTAGGAGATATGAGGCTGTATAAATACATATTTATATAAAAAAGCAGCCAAAACTATACATTCTAAATGTAATAAACATAGCGCGGGACAAGTATGGAATGTATCAAAATTGTAGCAGACGACACTTGTGCGCTAGGCTACTCGCAGCATGCAGAGGTAGGCCTAGATGCTTTCTCCACTAGGGGCAAGGGGCCTGACAGGGACAGGAACCCTCTCACATCAAATGACTTTGAAAATCAAAACCTTCCCTATATGGATTCCAAACTTTTAAGTTTTTCAAGTTCAGATTATATAGTGAGATTATGTAGTGAAGGAAATAACGCAGAAGATGAGAGAAATATTCTGCTTAGCCAAGTTCACAACGTAACGTTGTAACGTTACAAACAAGTAGGCGGGGTTGTGCATGTCCCATTCCTAGGGACTGTTCATTTTGTAGGCCTAACTACTGAAGGAGGGCAGGGGGAATGGAGAGCATTTGGAAAAAAAATAAAAATGTATTCTCCCTCATGCACATGCTTATACTCTGCGCAATCTCAGAAAGTCAATCAAAAAGTCAGAAATGTCATTCGTTAAGTCAGAATAGTCAATCAGAAAGTCGAAATAGTTAATCAAAGTCAATCAGAAAGTTAGAAAAGTCAATCAGAAAGTTAGAAAAGTCAATCAGAAAGTCAGAAAAGTCAATCAGAAAGTTGAAATAGTCAATCAAAAAGTTGAAATAGTCAATCAAAAAGTCAGAAAAGTCAATCAAAAAGTCAGAATAGTCAATCAGAAAGTCAGAAAAGTCAATCAAAAAGGCAATCGAAAGTCAGAATAGTCAATCAAAAATCTAAATAGTCAATCAAAAAGTCAAAAAGTCAGAAAAGTCAATCAAAAAGTCAGAATAGTCAATCAGAAAGTCAGAAAAGGCAATCGAAAGTCAGAATAGTCAATCAAAAAGTCAAAATAGTCAATCAAAAAGTTGAAATAGTCAATCAAAAAGTCAGAAAAGTCAGAATAGTCAATCAGAAAGTCGAAAAAGTCAATCAAAAAGTTGAAATAGTCAATCGAAAAGTCAAAATAGTCAATCAAAAAGCCAAAATAGTCAATCAAAAAGTCAATTATTAATTGGAAATAGTCAAACAAAAAGTCAGAAAAGTCAATCGTAAAGTCAGAAAAGTCAATCATAAAGTCAGAAAAGTCAATCGTAAAGTCGAAATAGTCACTCAAAAAGTCAATCGTTAAGTCAGAATAGTCAACCATTAAGTCAGAACAGTCAATCAGAAAGTCGAAATAGTCAATCATTCAGTCCTAATGGGATTTTAATGACCTTTGCGGTTTGGAGCATTTCATTGGCATTTTGCGGTTTGGAGCAAGACCCTAGACAAGGTAGATGAAAAAAAAATGAAAAAAAACAAATTCCGTCCTAATGGGATTTTAATGACATTTGCAGTTTGGAGCATTTCAATGGCATTTTGCAGTTGGGAGCAAGACCCTAGACAAGATAGATGGGAAAAAAATGATAAAAAAAAAATGCGTCCTAATGGGATTTTAATGACATTTGCGGTTTGGAGCATTTCAATGGCATTTTGCGGTTTGGAGCAAGACCCTAGACAAGGTAGATGGAAAAAAAATGAAAAAAAAAATTCCGTCCTAATGGGATTTTAATGACATTTGCGGTTTGGAGCATTTCAATGGCATTTTGCGGTTGGGAGCAAAACCCTAGACAAGGTAGATGGGAAAAAAAATAAAAAAAAAAAAATTGAAAAAGTTGAAAAATGAACATTGGCTTCCCCCCCCCCCCCCCCCCCCCCACCCCCAATCAGTCGGGAGGGCTGTCCCGATTATCCAATATATTGGATAATCGGGAGGGCCCTCCCGAGCGATCGGGAACACCAGCCGACTACCTTTATGGAGCTCCCGACCAGTCGGGCCTAGACCCAAACTAGTAGCTGATTAATAAAAAAATTAAATCGCCGATTAAACCGGTTAAATCGGCCGTTTTGGGGATTTAACTTTAGGAAAGGTTCCTTGGAGCAATCGGGAGACCTCCAGATCGCTGATTTTAATCCCCGAGTGAAGAAAATTGATCCCCGACTGAATCTTAATTCCTAAAAAGAGTTGGGACACTTAAATCGGCCGTGAAATGTCTCTAGTGTGGGTCGCACTTACCCCGGCTCTGTATACTGCTGAACAGGAACTGCATAAGGCTGAACAGGAATTCTGCTAGTCCATTATTACGGATTGGCGATGTGTACATAAATGGCTTTCCATAATATCGGCAGATGATGAAAATGTAAATGCAGAGAAAATACAACGAGACCTGAACTCAATATATCATTGGACCAGATCGAATAAAATCTCCCTGGACATAAAGGAAAAAAACAATAACATGATAGAATGTAGCTAACAATATGAGAGTTATGTTGGATAATGATCTGACAATGAAGTAAGTGTTGAATAGGGTCATTCAGCAAACTAACAACTTGTACCTATATGGAAAAATAAGACAAAATTTGAATTTCCAGGCATCTGAAAAGACTGCAACGACTAAAAAATATAATGTTGGCTACAATAGAGGGTTAGAGCTAAAATTCCTTAACTATGAATATATCAACGCGTATAAAATTAAATATATAAAAATGATGCCTTAATTGTAGAGCTGCTGCTCAGACATATATAAAGTTCAAAAAGTTCATTGAAGAATATTTGCATAATAGAAAACAGTAAACCTCATTGAATAATGTATAGATTTAGGCGTACCGCAAAGAAGCTTGTTAGGACCCTTGATCTTTATCATCTATATTAACGACTGACTCTGCTGCTTAAAAAGAACTAACTCAGATTTTAAAATGTACTGAACAATGTATGCTAATGACACACCAGACTGGCCCAAATGTTGATGAATGTTTCCCAGCAGGTTTCGAACGAAGTATACAGGTGGAGGACAGCAGACAAACACAAAATCAATGTTAAAACAATGCCTGATACAAGTAAAAGGATTGAAATAGAAAATAAGATTTTTTTTTCATAATATTGGGCCGATCTACAATGAAGGAAAAGAATTTTCAAAAGTATCTCATGTTAAATATCTTGGGTTTGAGATAGACGACTTCTTAAGCTTTAACAGGCATTCTCTAGAATAAAAAAAACTCCTCCCAAGCCAAAATAAACCAATTGGCACGTGCACGATTCTATCCAGAAGTAAATCGCCCCAGAATCTACCTTTTACTGTGATAAATCAGTTGCTTGTGAGAAATAGTTAACCTCTCTCTATATTCTATTGGACTGTCTAGCCTCCCCCCCCCCCCCTCCCACACAAAGCTGTTGATTGTTATGTTGACATGCGTTGGTCATGCTCTGCTGAGCCTGACCAACTCCACAGGTAGTGGTAGAGGGTTGATAGGTACTTATTTGGCAATGTTCGTGAGCCCCCTAGAAATGGTACAGAAATCACCATATTTTTTGTTTCTTTTTTAAATATGGCCGTATGAAACAATTCCTTCGGTCCAAGTTGTAAAGTGGTATCACTGATATCGATAGAGAGTGATAATAGCATAGTTTTACGGGGAATATACATCGGAAAACACATATCCCCTCGGCGGGCCCTTGTATTATACGAGAGACCCGATTTACGGGCATCATTTGAAACGTTCTATATGTTCAAGCTACGCTATGTACACATAGGCGAAAGGATGCCGGCCGTCCAGAAATTCTACCCGCTAGTACTTTTGCTTGCTCTACTTATTTTATTGTCTGTTTTTGTTCTTATAGTTGTCATTTTTCTCACCTTGAATGACACTGCATGCCCACCAACCACCCATCCTTCACTCCTCCCATGTGTTAGTGTTTGATACCTGACTGCCTACCTGCCTAGTGTGTGTGTAGCCTTGAGGCAAGGCTACACACACACTAGTGGCAGGCAGTGGTAGGCAGTGGCAGGCAGCGGGAGGGGCAGTGGCTGGTGAGTGAGTGTAGTGTGTGAGTGAAGGTGCAGTGTGTGTGAGAGCTCCGACAGGGGTGGGATTCTAAACCAATCTTTATATTTAAAATTGCAACTTTCCTGTACCAGATTATACATAAGTCGTCCCCTAAAAAGGCATGAAGAGGAACAAAACTTGCCATTCAGATGATGTAATGGTACCCATTTAGATGGGAAAACATAAAAAACAGGTCGATGGGTGTGAGTTCTGTCTAACTGAGAATACCAGGGGTAATGGAGCAACGAAAGGAGGTTTAAAGGTGGTCTAAATCCGCCCTATAGGGGGCGGGGTCGGTTGCGCTTGGTCCAGAGGGTTAGTGGCACCAGATAACAACAAAGTCAAAGAAATCTTAAATTAACTAGGATAGGATACGGTTTGCCTGATAATGAAACATTAGGCTATTTAAAAAGCCTTCGCCGTCACCGTCCCCCCGTCACCCGTCACCCAACACCATGGCAGCCATGCTAGCCGGGCCCGTCTGCCCGTCTACATGGCACGCCGAGTAACGTTTGGAAGAGGTGATCCCATTGGCTGAGAGCCTAGCTGAAGGTTGATGTAACGCGCCCTGTGATTGGTCGATTTTTTCCCCTGAGTTATACCGAAGATGCGATGCCGAGCGTTACCGAAGATGCCATGTGGCCGTACGCAGGGTAAAATATCTGTCCATGCTTTAGCATAGGGGTCAGGGAATCGCTTATTTCTCACGTATTATACCAGAAAGACCTTGTTGTATTGGAGGCAACCTAAGTCTATACATTTTCCCTAGGCCTGGAGACATTGTTTGGGTCAATGGGATGCCGGGAAGTAGTAGTTTCACACGATCGATGCAGAGTCGAGTATAAAGCTGGCAGTTCGAAATAAAGGGGGCGTGGTTAAAATCTTAAGCGGTATGACCTATATAGGCCATTAATATGGCCACTTTTGACGCCAAATCGTCTAGAAAAGGGAACCACCATCAAAATTCTAAAAGCTCATATTGTACCACTATCTGAATATGGTATTTTATTCTTTAACCTCGCGAATAATATAACCATTCGGAAATTACAAAGTATATTAAATAGGGGTCTAAGTCTTATAGAGATTAATATATCATTGTCTAACTATATTAAAGGACTAACTCATCAACAACTCAATAATATATCATTACCAATTGTTGATGTAATGAACATGTATAATTTTCAATCGATAGAAAAAAGAGGATGTGTCTCTACATTAGGTTTGATGGACAATCTGAAAGAAGCGGATTCTTATGTGCCAGATATGCCGCGCCATACAAGACTTCCGGTTGGTGTCAATTTAAAAACACCTCAACCGAAATGTGAAAAATTTGTATTGAAGTATTCACCAATTTATCATGTTTATTTGTCATTTTTCGTCCGGTCGACCGAACATTAGGTAGTGGCGGAAGACCACCATAAGGAGAGCCGTTGTCGGGAATCTCAATTGTAATTGTGAAACTGATGTATAATTATATAGGCTTATACATGTACGACTATCACCTGAATAACTATTTAGATTTTTTTTTAAAAATGAAATATTCACGAAATATTGTCATTATTTTATCGTCCCTTCTGCCAGATGGAATTTATTGATGCATTTCATTCATCTCATTTCATTCACACGATCCCCACACATTCCACATTGTATCATTTTTCTTTCGGTGGGGAACAGTCTTCATTCTTTTGCATTTGGCCGGCGCGGAATTATTATGCCAAATGTCGAAGATCTAAGTATGCATGTACGAACCGATATATATAATGGTAGTATCTACGCATTTCCTTTATCATTTTCGTAATTGCAGGAAGATATCGTTGAAAGAGTCCACTAGGTCACTGTGTCTCATCATAACAATATATTAACATGGAAACTACTGGGAAAATATATTGCTGAGCCATACCATACCATTTCCCCCATGCAATAATATCAAGATCATTGAGTCGGGGCAATGAGGGTCGGGGGCAACCAACAACACTATGAGTCACAATGAGATAGCGGCTTGATTTAAATAGCATGTCATTTTCTTTGCATGCAGTCCCTATAATTCATAGGATGGAATTCAAGTAACATTTGGTTCATAAATTGGCGAGGAAAGGATTCCAATAACACATTTTACTATGTAGTATATGTCACTGCGGCATGCCCTAAGCTTTCATTAGTAAAAGTGACATGTGACGTATGTATCTCTTTTTATGAAAGCGCCGTATGACACAGCAAGTTGAATATGAGCTAACGTAGAGCTAATATTGTAGCCAAATTATATATGTCGTTTCTGCTGTCATGGAGAATTCCATCGACAATCGAGGCACGGCCCTATCTGCTTTGATAATGTATGTCCAATATTATTTTGAAGAATCATTTTAGTAAAATGTGTGTACGCATTGCCATATCAACAAGGTACAAATCAGATCACCAGTGGTGCATTTAAAGGGCCGATAATATCAATAATGAATATTATAGGCCTGTATTTGTTGGCGCTGCGAATGGAATAGTTGAAAGAAATGTAATTAATTGTTACATTATCGGAAGATACTGTAGACCACTTAGGATTTGCCTGCGTGACGCCAGGGACATTTATAAGATGGTTGATGAGTGTGACTGACATTGAGAATAGGGAGAGGGTCAGGTTTATTGATAATGCCTGAGGCGAAGCCTAGGGTATTTTCAACAATGGGGCCCTCCTAGTGTTATGTGTGTTGTGTATGTTCGGGGTATTGAGGGAATAATTAAAACAGTCCTAATGGATTTTTAAAATAAGTTGACAATGAAAGAGATAAACGCTGTTCTTGACTATATTATTTATTACATATGAAATTTGCATCGTTTCCAAGAATTATGAATTATTTAAAAGTGCCATAATCGAACTTTTCGTAGCTTGAAAATGATAGAAACAATAATCAATGACTACAATAAACTCAGGTATATAAACAATATACCTCAAACCAGCCAGAAATATCATACGATCTAGAACATAGATTACACATATCTCTCTTCTCTCCCTCCTCCCCCCCCCCCCCCCCCCACTCTCTCTGTTACTGATGTGTCAGAATTTTTACCTTCATTCTAGCGATTTGTTGGTCCCTACTCCTGTAGGAAAAAGAAATAGGCGGGGAAAATGTCGGCGGGGAGCCAATTTGGTGGGGAGAATGACGGGCGGGGAAAATGTAAGGCGGGGAAATGGAGGCGGGGAGATTGCGGCGGGGAGATTGTCGGCGGGGAGGTTGTTGGCGGGGGAAACACCGGACACCATCTAGGTCTGGGCGAGACCAGGCTGTTTGAGACTGGGAAATGGTGGTCACCTCGCAAGACCGTCGCTATACCGAGAAGTCGCCATTGCGGTAATTTGTTACAAATATCAAATAGAGGGGAAAATTCGGGGCTGAGCAAAGTGGTTTTAATTATGTGTTAGTCTCTATACCGAGGTGGTCGTTATGCAGGGTTCCACTGTAATAAGATTTAGTTTGATATAATGATTTGATTTAGACTTTAATCAAATTATATCTTCTATGGAATGACGAGATGTCATTAAGATATCGTCGTCAGTGCACTGAAACCTATATAGAGTTCCTTCCGAAATTGGTAGACCTATAGGCTCCCGATCTGAAGTGGTTTTTCTGGGTACGCTATCTTCAGTTAATTGTTCTCTGATATGAGTCGCTAATAGTACTCGGATTCTGAAGTAAATGCCACATTCAACACTAGTACTTTTTACCACGCATCATAGAAAAGTTCAGTCTCAAGCTTCCAATCCTACACCTTCATACGTTTTCTCGTTTCATTTTATTTCAAGAATCCTTTATTGCATAGGTGTTAATACATTATGTCGTTCAATCAATCATGATAATATTATCATTTCTCCCGATGAATGCATTATTTTTTAATTCTGATTTGAGGTTTACACTTAAAGTTACAAATTGTTAAGAAAAAGTTTGAACAGTTTTGGAACATAAATGCATAGTGATACAATTCTAGCCCCATATAGTTACTAAGCCGATATACCCACGCATACAAATAAATATTGCCAAATTTACTCCACATTGGTGTATGTACCATATGCTATTTATATGGGCGGGAGTAGTGTGGCAATTTGCACCAGTTCACCGCATGTGGTATGACATTGTCATTCCCTCTTCCTCCCCCAAGTACACAGCTATATACTTATACATAGTAATGTGGGAGTAAATATAGAACCTAAATTCGAATGTGGTACTCAGGACACTATTGCACTGTCCTCGATGTTTTTGTTTTTTTAACGTAACGTTTAAAAAAACCAAATATCTATTTACTGTATCTATTTATTTATTTGTATGGGTGGGAGTTGTGTGGTAATTTACCTTTGTAACCCACTCGCCTCTCGGCTCGGCCCAGGACACTATATTGCACTGTCCTCGATGGGTTTTTTTTAACGTAACGTTTCGAGAAATACAAACATTTCGGACAGTGCAATAGTGTCACTCATACCACATTCTCATTTTCTATAAATTTGGTCATTTTTTTTTTAGAATGTACAATTGCGATTTTGTGAGGTTTAGGAAGATTGTAAAAAAAAAAATAAGTATAACTCATATTCCTTCTGACTGGTATCATAGATGTCCCTACCACCTAAAAACACCAATTATACTCATCAGATTTCAATATGTCAGTTTTTATTGTAGTTAAAACAAGGTGATCTTTTTTGAGGGTATGCCCGGTATCAAATTAAGTGGCAGCTCCTTAAATCCTCAATAACTCAGGACAAAATTATTCAATTTCCAAATAAAAAGTAATTCCTTATGAGGATTGAATGTTCCTTTACAAGTATACCAATCCATAACTATGTATCATCCAAGGTTATTATGAGAGACATGAAAGCAAATGTATCATATTTCCCCAAAACAGGAATGTTTTGATCAGTAACATATGGTTCAAATATAAATTCAATAATGCTGCATGTGTTGCTATAAACGGGATTAAAACCTGTTTTCTGGTTACTTATACATCTTTTCCATCAATATAGCAACTTATTATGAATTTATCATATTTAGTATCCCTGAGAAAATTGGTAATAGAAAGCAATCTTTGATACCGGGCATCCCTTTACATATAATACCGGGCATCCCCCAGTAAAGTACCTTATATCTGACCTTTCACTGTGGCTACACAAGTGGACAAAACCACTTGAAACCTAGCAAGTACATGAACAGCATATATTTCGTACACAATTGATCTAAGTTCAAGTCACTCCTTGACTAAATATCACCTCACTTGGCCTGAGACAAACACCTTCTCAAATATACCGAGCATCCCGCTACATACCGGGCATCCCCCAGTAGGGTACATGTTATCTGACATCTCACTGTGGCTATGTTATAACTCGTTGTGACACATCATAAATTTTAAAAGCTGTTAATACAGGTAGCTCCTTCCCCTACGAGGGCTAGACAGCTACTGAGGTACGTCGCAACCTGATTGGTCCAGACGTACCTGTCAATCAGTGGGATAGGATTACCACCAGGTAATCCTATCAAGGTATATAACCCCATACTGCACGCCCGTTCGGGCACTTGCCATTACCATCAACATCTGGTATAACCATCTGAAGGCAATAAAACAGCATTCATACTCTACTGAATTCTTCACTCCTTTATGTTACATCCATTATAACATATTGGTGGACAACCCTCTACAACTTTCTCAGTACCTCATGCGATTGTTGCGGCAGTCTGCGGAACAAAGACAGGCATCAGAAGAACGCCGCAAGCAGCAGCAAGCAAAGGCGGACCAGAAAAAGTCACGCAGGCGAGGTCGATCGAAAATGACCTCTACTCCTCTTTTAGACAAGGATGGCCAGCCCATCATCAACGACGACGAGGAAGAAGCAGACCTCTCTTTCACAGAAGCTCTCCAGGAAAACGAACAACCTCCAGGAGAACAGGTAGAGCCCAGAGGGGAAGAGGCACACCTCCAAGACGGAGGCAATAAGCACGGCGAAAACGGGGAGAACGCCCAACAGTGGAATCAAATGGGCACCCCTTTGAACGCCGCAACGACATCGGCAGCCGGCCGCGTCGAGCCTCCACCGCCCGCTCCCCCAACGGGCCTCGCCGAGGACGCTTTAATGGACAAGTTTACAAAGGCTATGGCAGGGCTTCTCACAGCAGAAGCTTTAAGGCAGAATACTGTACGCAAAGAAGACGAGGCAGCACGCCTAAAAGTGGAACAGGAGAAGTCAAAAGCTCTTCTCAAAAAGAGCGAGGAGCAAGCCTGGATAAATAAGTCACTCAAGGACCAATTGGCCGCAGTGAAAAATACCCTGGTCGCAGTGCAACAAAACGTAGCCTCAATCAACACGGATAAGGGCCCAAAAGGTAAAGGCCCAGGACCTGTGAAATCTTCAATTAGAACAGCAAATGTGAGTGTCGATACCAACCCAGGCGACAAGGACAACAGTGCCGGCAATACCAGCAAGGATAGCCGACAGGAGCCCGCCGCCCACCGCAGTACCAACGGCAGCGGCCAAGGCCAAGACCTCCGGCCGCCCCAGCTTCGCCCCGTCTCAACAGGCGAGGAGGAGGACGACGTCAGAGAAACAGGCTACCTCCCCCCTCCCCCACCTCAATACCATCAAAGCACCAGGAGGAACATTGCTCACGAATTCCCTTACCCCAGCAACGGGATTTACAGCAAAAGTAACCAGGTAGACACTTTAAACTCTCGCTATCAAGCAGGTTTTTCATCAACCCACCATATGCCCAGCTACAATAACCATTTCCAATACCCACCCATTAACGCCTACCGCCCACCTCTCACCCCCTATCCTCGTGAAATTCAACCTTCAACCCCTTCCTACCATAGCTACCCGCAGTACCCTAGTTACAATCAATTTAACTACTATGACGAGCAGTCTTCATATGGCAAGCCAAACTACGCCCCAAATCTTTACCAAACGCCCTACCAGCCCCAGCCCCAATACGGGAGCAATTACGAATGCAATTCCTCCTACAATTATCATCTAAGGCCCGAGGTTCAGAAATACCAAAATTCTGAAGATAGCAGAGCCTACGACAATCCCAGGCCTTATTATGCAAAGCTTAATGCTACCATAGTCAGACCCCCCAAACCCTTCGACGAACCTGACGCTTACAGGTCCGCCAAAGACTTTATCAGGCAATTCAAAACCTACATTAGAAATGCCTGCCCCAATGATGAAACCGCTTATAGTAGAGCAATCCTAGGTTTCCTGGAAGGTCGTGCAGCCTGCTGGTACAACTCGACCATGTACCAGGAGGACGAGGAAGAGGTTGACTTCAAGCTCTTCGTCGAAAAGTTTCTCGAAAGATTCTCCAAGGAGGACAGCAAAACCATTGCTAAATCTTGGAGGAGAAGGAAACAAGGTTTCAACGAAACAGTAGCAGACTACTCTAGGGACATGGAGCTCTTGCTCTCTGGTTCAGGCCTCTCCAAAGAATGGAAGCTGGAAAATTACCTTGAAGGCCTGCTGCCTGAGATAGGAGACGCCATACGTCAGCGAGATCCAAAGGATATAATGGAGGCAGAATCTCTCGCAACATCACAAGAGATCACCGTCAACGCCGCCGCCTCCAGATCGGAGAGACTGTCAAACATCTCCGCCCAAAAATCTCACAGGTATAATTACGGAAACAGCAAGAACAGTAGCAAGGGAAAGCAAGAAAGCAAGCCTAAAGATAATAAGAAGTCAAAAGACTCAAGTGAAAGGCAATCAAGAAAAGATAAGTACGAGTCATCAAGCAAAGATAAACCAAGAAGTGAATCACAGAACAGGAGTAGAAGCAGGCCCGCTTCTACATCCAGCAAGCACCACTCGACGGAAAAGAGGGACGGCAGCAACCACTCAACAAGGTACCGTTCCAAGAGCAACGACAGAAAGGGCAGCAACAGACCTCCAACGCCCCACACCTCAAGCAGCAACAGATCTTCAACACCTCACAGCTCTAAATCACCCTACAGAAGATCTGCATCAAAAGAATCTAACGGACACTAGCGGTGCGACAGTCAGGCGCGAGCAGTGCCTGACGCGCTGGCGTCAGCCCTGGAGGAGCGCAAGCTACAGGACAATCATGCACGCCCCCCAGACACGCCAGCGCACATTGAGAAAATACTGACAGCTCAATGTAACGCCGCAAACCAGTCAGAATACAGCACCCCCTCCAAAACTATCAAGTTAACATCAGCAGACGACGATGGATCAGGTGAGAATACATTTGTTTCTGCTAAAATTGAGAGAGGCTGTTTAGATTTAACTTTTGGTAGCAGGACCATTCCTGCGCTTATTGATACAGGTGCCACCTCTTCCTTTATCTCCCCAAGATTTGCAAAGAGTCTGGAGGTAAAAGGACACCCCATTCGCTATTTAAACGTCCACACTAGAGTTTTTTTAGCATGTAATGAAGCGCACAACTTGCGCAAAAGGGTATATGTTTCATTCAAGGTTGCTGACACTGTTTTCTCCCACTCTTTTCTGGTGCTTCCCTCTCTAAACCGACCTATGATACTCGGAGATGATTTCCTAGACGCCACCGCAGCAAAAATTAAATACAAGGGTAATGTGAAATATCACAGAACTATCAGGGCTAGGAGATCATTCACTATTCCAAAAGACTCTGAGTATCATATGCGGGCCTATGTACTTTCACATGTTAAACTATCAAAGACAGTTGGTACGACCAAAAATCTGACAACAAACCAAGACTGCAAGTTTCTCGTTAAGCACGCCTTGGTAAAGCCTCACACGAAGGAAAATCAGATTCCAGTTACTCTCATAAACACTTCTTCTTCTCCAGTACAAGTCGCTAAAGGAGAAATCATCGGTCTGTACGCAATTGCTAGGGACGAAGATTTCATACCCGTCCCTAGACAAAAGCTTGAGTATTTCAATTCCATTTCAGAAAAGATCATCGCTCAAGTTTCACCCTCACCCACTCACCCTTTTACACATTCTTCTATTTCATCCAATCATCAAGAAAATTGTTCAAATATTAATACTCCGGAGGGAGAGCTATCCAACCGTATAGCCCAGTCCCCTAATACAGGCGCGACCCCTCCATATGTGATCTCAAAGGACTTATCTGGTGATCAGACAAAATTAATGCAGGATCTCCTTAGTTCTTATGCAGATGTCTTTGTGGGCAAGGACAAAATGATCGGTAAGAAAGCAGACTGTGAAGTGCCCATTGATCTGAAGGAAAATTATGTTCCTTGCAACAAGCTCCCTTACAGAATGACCCCTGAAAAGAGGCAATACATGGAGGAATTGTTGGAGGAGCAGGTCAAGCAAGGCGTGCTCGAGGAATGTATAGAGCCAACGGAATGGAGTTCACCAGCTTTCCTAGTGCAAAAACCAAATTCCTCAGCAAAAGGGTCGGCCAAATTCAGAGTCGTGGTCGACTATCGCCTCCTGAATAAAGAAATACGCGATATGGCCTATAATTTTCCAAGGGCAGACGACACAATCAATCTTATCGGTCAGTCAAATCCAGTGTATTTCAGTAAGTGCGACATCTACTCTGCTTTCTATCAAATTCCGATACGAAAGGAACACAGAAAACTAACAACATTCGCCACTCATGACAAGCGCTACAGATACACTGTCCTGCCCATGGGACTTAAAACTTCAGCAAAGGCATATCAAAACGTGATGGATATGCTATTAAAGAGATGCAAATATCGCTGTGCCATCGCCTACGTCGATGATATTTGTATATACGGTTCCTCTTTCAAGAAACATCTGACCGATCTAGCAGATGTATTTAACTTGTTGCTATCAGCAAATCTAAAACTCAAACCTGAGAAATGCTTGTTTGGATCAAAAACTATAGATTTCCTGGGATATCGCCTGACGGGCAAGGGTTTGAAGCCGTCTCCCGATAAGGTAGAGGCCGTTCACTCTTTCCCAAGACCAGCCCGCCTATCCCAGGTCAGATCTTTCAACGGACTGGCGCAATTCTATAAAAGATTCATTCCCAATTTTGCCATACTTATGCGACCACTCTATAATTTGACTAAGCAGGGTACGAAATTCCATTGGTCTAATGAATGCGAGCGAGCATTTATTACCATTAAAAAATCAATATGCGAAGATGCTACCCTAGCTTTCCCAGACCATGACAAGCATTATACCATCTCCTCTGATGCTTCAAATAGCGGTGTAGGGGCCGTAATTTGTCAGCCTGACGAACATAAATTCTTGCGACCAATAGAGTTCGCCGGTAGGGGCCTGACGCCCGCCGAAAAGAATTACCATACAACCGACAAAGAACTCCTTGGGTTAATTTTCGCCTTAAAGAAGTTTCGTCACTATATAGAGGACAGGCATTTCACATTGCTCACTGACCATGCAGCACTAGTTTCCCTCTTCAATAAAAAAGAAAACACCAGCAATGGACGCCTCGCAAGGTGGCTGGATACCTTCCAACGCCACAACTTCGAGGTCAAGTTCATAAAAGGGAAACTTAACACAGTAGCTGATTGGCTTAGTCGCATTGACTATCCTCCAACACCTGACGAAGAAGACACTGCTCTCACCCCTGAAGGGACAGTGTATCTACCTCTCAAAAAGGTCCAATTCTCGGATGTTATTACAACAAAAATATTCCATCACGATGACTTATGTGAGAATAACCCAATATTGATGTACAAACCACGATCAATATTTATTTCTCCATCACCAATTAGACGCCCCAATGTTGACTATGAAATACCAACTGAGACTCTGAATGCGCTGACGCGAGCTCAAAGCAAGCGTCAACTAGGTGATACAGCACCCATTAACGACCTCCAGCAAACCCTACCAGCTGGCGCAGGCCCAAAGGTGAAAAGTAAACCTAAGCGGAAATCAATAGCCCGCCCGCGCATTAACAAAACTAGATCAGACGAGAGAAGGCAGAAAATTAAGAAGTCGCTCGCTCACCACGCCGAATCTGCCTTGCTATTCTTGTCGCAAACCCCAAATCTTACCCCAACAAGAGAACAACTAAAGAAAGAACAGAGGCGTGACTTCTACTGTTCTTCTATGTTAGATTACCTCGAGCAAACTAAATTACCAACAGATAACGCAGCAGCTCGGGTGATACTCTTGCAACAGGACAATTTTGTCATTATCGATGGGATTCTCTATAGAGTCAGTCAAGACATATTTAACTCTCTTGATAAAGCTAACTTACAAGTCGTTATACCTCAGATCTGGACAGAGGCAGTGATAAGTGCTCATCATGACCAGCCACTAGCTGGCCATTTGGGCACAAATCGCACCCTCAGCGTTCTTAGACCTAGGTTTTTCTGGCCTTCTATGGTGCGAGACACTACCAACTATATAGCAACATGCCATAGCTGTCTCCAGGCAAAGAAGATCCGACGACCGCTAGTAACGCCCATGACCCTTAGAGAACACGCCCCAGTTCCATTCAGCCACATTTGTCTGGATACTATAGGCCCCATCCATAAAACGGCTAGTAATATGCGTTACATTCACGTGGCAGTCTGTTTTAGCACAAGGTATGTGACGACTTTCACGACAAAGTCTAATACAAGTGCTGAAGTCGCACAAGGCTTTATGTCTAACTTTATTTGTATATATGGACCTCCATCACATCTATATACTGATAACGGTGCAACTTTCACTTCTAATGTGTTTAAGTCAGCTTGCCAACAATTTGGAATAACCCAAATCCATGGTTCCGCTTACAGGGCTTCTACACAAGGAATTACAGAGAGATGCAATTCCAGCCTCCTAACAGGGCTAAGGGCGTACGCAGATAAAGCTCAAAATTATTGGGACATTTACCTGCCCTATATCACTTATGCGCTCAATAGCTCCGACTCATTTTCTCTAGGTGTGAGTGCCTACCTGCTTGTGTTCGGTCGCAGAGCAAAAACGCCCACCATGGCGGCTCTAATGGACCATACACAGACAGCAACGCTCAAGCAGCACCTCGGTGATATTTTAAAAACACAAACAAAGGCTTTCCAGAACGCTCAGGCGAGGCTGAAGGTTTGCCAAGAGAAAATGAGAAAGAGGCATAACATCAAAGCAAAGTTGCATGACTATGAGCCCGGAGATTTGGTCTATCTGTACGTCCCCACGCTTCTTACGAAGCAAACATCTAAGAAACTCCAAAAATGTTTCACAGGCCCCTTCATTATCTCAGACCAAGTCTCACCCGTCACAGTTAAGCTGAGGCGCCTGTCCGATAACAAAGATTGTCAGACATCAGTACATGTAGAAAGGCTGAAAAAAGTAAGATCTACAAATCCATCTTTCTACAAGCGCCTCATTAACAATCCGGGAGAATTCTGCGACCCTGAAAGAGTAATAAAAGCACCTCTCACCAGGACAGATAGGCTTCTGATACTACCACCACCCCTTATCAGAAAGCAGCCGCACTAAAAAATGAACAGAAAAACAACCAAGGGCCGCCCATCCCTTCGTAGCAAAGCCCCAAAGACACAGCAGCTACAAGCCCTTGAGTTTCTCTAAAAACAACTTATCATTCATTTTCCCATCATTTTCGGCGCCCGCTCGGTCTCAGCTTAACCACTGAGCACTGCTCGGCAGCGTCAAGGAATTTTCCCTTCACAGAGTTGAAGAGAAAGATTCGCCCACCTTTCCCACAAAAAGAAATTTTCACCCAAATTTTTATCCTGACCGACGACGTCATGGTTTCAATTTTTTCAAAATATGCCAGCGGTCGACGTACCAAAAAGCATATATATTTTTTTTCTAATAATCAGATTCTATTTCAGAAGCAGCACAAGTCTACAAGCTTACTCAAAGCATAACAGCTAGACAACAAAAAAAAAAAAAAGGCTATCTAAAACCCCCATAAACAAAAAGCTTTATCAATACATTAAAAGCTCTAGCTGCCAGCCTTTTAAATCTTCTTTTATTCTATTCCCGTCCTTTATCAAGACCCAGGCTAATAACATTTGCCGGACGGATATTTTCTTAAGCTCTTACAGCGCCACGTTAAATCATAAGAACTCATAATTACTACCAAACAGTAGCTATAAGCTACTGCCTTTATCTTTAAATTCACAAACAAAACTTAGGTTAAGAGTAAGGCGCCAGGAGATGTCTAAATCATAAGCTTCCTAAAAGCAAGGGAACAAAGGTCCCCTAGACACATGTCCTCAGACGCCAATTATGCGACTCTTAGACTTTATAAAGCTGTTAGTTTGTACTTTCTGCCAGCTATAAAAACAAGCGGGCACTCAGCGTGGTAATCTCCGCCTAGATAAAAGGATCGGCCAACACGCCGCCCGGGCTATTACACTAGCGCACACCCGCCTTTGTTTTTCTACGTAATTTCAACCTATATCAAAGCTATCATTTACTTCATAAGCTTTATTCTAACTAAAGCTGTGGCCATGTAGCAGCCTAAGCTCCTTTGTTTACGAACCAGACACAAAGCTGGTTCCCCCCAAAACAACCTTATACAAACACTGACCAGTATACGTCAAGTGCATTTAATTAAGGAAAACTAGGCTTTATGCCTCATTATAATTAGTCATTGTTCCCAGTACAGGGACCAAACAGACGGCACCCAAACCGTCTTATAACTTCTTTTCAAGCGCTTTAGCAGCTTGGAGCTTAACATGCCAATTTTAACAAATCCTGTTTCACATGTCTGTATGTAATTCCCGTAATTCCAGGCCTGGGCTTTGTTTCTATAAGTGCTCTAAGGAAGCCAATCCCTTTGTCGCACCTTGTATGTTGACGCCATGTGCTAGCCCCACTGCCCTGCCGGGCTATGTGACGCCAGTGCGAACGAGACCAGACACACTTTGTTGGTAACACCCTCCATAACCTTTTGTTTTAAAATTTAGCCAAGCTTTAAATTTCCAGACAGCTTGGCTAGGTGACCAAAATACAAGGCACGGAGAGGGGGGATTAACGCCCCCAGCCAAGACGCTCTCCCCCATACGCCTGTTTTTGGAAGCCAAAGCCTTAAGCCGGGAGTAGTGAGAAAACAATAGTTTGTGGGCTGGGAGGGTCAAGAGCCTGTCGTCCAGGTAACTTGACTTACCCGGGTGGTAACCAATCCGCGCACCGTCCCGCCCACACCTCACGCCTCGGCCTCCTTCACACCCTACTTAACCTTAAAACTCAAACCTTCCCAGGCCACTTCCTACCTGGATTCCGGCCAGCCTCAAGACACCAGCAATTGTTCTATCTCAGGATACTAAGTAGACCGTCTCGTTCGCTGCCAAAACAGTGCAGCATAGTCATGGATATTATAGGGTATGTACCAGCGGTGCATGGAGTCACTTACTAACACTGTATATTTATACCTTACCTATACTTTGCGATTTGAGATTGTGTTTTTCTTTCCTTTAATGCGACTATGAGAGCCATGATCCTAATAAGTTTATTACATTGGGTTTCAGACTATGTTTGATTCTAGTGATTAGTTGTGTTAGTGAACCCACTAGTGCAAGGCTAGCACTACGCCAAAATTATGGCGTCTTATTTAAAGAACAGAGCCAAGTCCTCCTCAATGGACACGACTCTGTAGACTTTATCCTCGCGATAAAGTTCAAAATCTTAGATCCGCCTTTTGACCCTAGACTATCCTCCATTGAATCCCTTATGACCAATGCCTCCTTCTCTGACTTTGCTTACTCACAAGCGAAACAACTATCTCAATTACTTTCGTCTACTAATTCACGCATAAATGAAACAATTTCTGACATACACACTCTCATGAATTCACCTATCTCTTCTAAGCAAGCTCGCAGGCAGGCCAGAGCCGCAGTGCTCCAAATAATTGGCGATATACTAGAACCAATTATAGGCACTGCAACCGACCCTAGGGTTAGTGCGGTGGAGGCCAACTTCCACCATCTTGACGCATATTTGCGTCAGGATGCCGCCCAGGGACAAAAGCGCGACAAGCTTCTCACAAAAATAGTTTCCCATTTTAACTCTAACGTTAAAGCTTACAACGTACAGAACCAAGAAACACTTTCAGCTATCTCCAACCTCACCTCTGCTATTTCTTTCCTAACAAACTCTGTTAACTCTGATTTTTCCTCTATATCAGAGGAGGTAGAAGCTTCTCTCTACAATGGTTTCGTTCTCCAATCAGCCCAATATCAGATTTCTTCTAGAGCAATGTTTTTGGCTAAACTAAGTACCTTTTTAAGCGGCATTAAGGAACTCGCTATGGGCCGTCTTCCTTACACGCTGGTAGCTCCTACAAAGCTAGCATTTGCCCTAGCCGAGTTAGAGAAAAATATTAAAATGGGGGATAATGACCTTCACATCCTGGTAAAAGACCCCAAATATTTCTACAACATCAAAATATCGCAATATGCCTACAGTCAGGACAACCTGTTTATTCATTTGTCCGTACCTATCTCAGTGGGCCCGGCCGCCTTCAAAATTTTCCAAATTAACGCCATACCGGTCCCTATCCACACTTCTACCATATTTCAGCCAGGATACACTTTAATCTCCTCCCTGCCCCGCTATGTGGCTATCGCCCTCCATAGCAATATTTTTATCGAATTGAACGAAGCCGACATTTCTTCCTGTACAAATAACGTTGTGCTATCTTGCGACAACACCTTGGCACGCCGCCACGGCCAGCACCCCACGTGCGCCGTCGCCTTGCTAAGGGACCACATCAAAGATATAAACAGGTTATGTACTTTCAAAGTCTTTCCTCATCTTTTTCCTCCTACCAAGGCTATCTCACTCGAGCCGGCAAAGTATCTATTTACTACTTCTTCCCCAGCCTCCACTCTATCCTGCAAATCCACGCCCCCTGCGGCAGTAAAAACACTATCATTTTCTGTAATACACGTGCCCTGTGGATGTGTGTTGACAAACAATAACCATACGCTAGTCAACCCCTCCACAGCATGCAAAATAAAGACTAACCCTATCATCATCTCTCTATCTACGGTCAACCTCCCAATAGTCCACAACTTCCTTTCTCCAAAGAAGGAATTTACTGGACACACCCTGTCCCCCTCGCCCATAAATTTAATCTTACCAAATCTTACTGAAAAGGCAGCCAGGTTTGCAGACATCAACAATAAGATCATGGCCGAAGGGCTAGACTTAGAGCTGATGGCGCGCCAACTTGCTGCCAACTCTCCAACTTACAACCCTAATAATTCCTCCCTATACTACTCAGACATAGCCGCACATCCCTCAGTGATCACTGTTAGCACAATAATTTCAATAGTCTCTCTAATATTATCCATCGGTGCTTGCTATAGGGTTCACAAACTGCTCGCCGCAGCCACGCTGACGGCCGTCGTGCAAGGATCTCCAGTGATCCAAATCAATTCGACGCACGAGGCCGCTCCAGTTTGGTGGGGAGCTTCACCTATAGTAGCACCTTCTACCTCCAAGACCAGCAGCGACCGCCCCTGGACCACCTCGGACCACGCTTTCATCTCTGCAGGGGTCATACTTGGCATTTACATCGTATACAAGCTAGTGCAATGGTGCAGACAGACCAAGTTGCCTTCTAGTTTAAAGTCCAAGGCTGCAATCAACCCCATCGCAGTGCTCAAAATCCACAATGGTTGGAAAACGACTGTCCTCCCCCTGACCCCCATGCATTTCGACAAGAACATCGTGCAAACAGGCGTAGCCCCAATCCTAGACCCCCCAACCATGGCTCACTGTTTCGCCAAGACCATGGAATTGGCATGGGATGGCCCCTTGTGCGTCAGGATAGGGACGGCAGTAGTCCCTCTGCCTCTCCCCAACGAGGTCAGAATCCCACTGGTACAGCGATACCAGGTGTACAGAGCACTGCGCTCGGCCACCACCACCTTCTCCTTCGCTCTGCTGGAAGCATCAGGCGCCTTTCACCAGATACCTTGGCCGACGATGATGACAGCGGCAGACAAGATAAAGCAGCCCACCGAGCTGTCTGTGTCACCCGCACCCAAAGTCAGACCAGCGACTTCCTTTGGTCTTCTCAGGTCGATTATTGCGGTACCACCACCAGGTCTTTGATAACTTGTGAATAGCTCGTGAGTTTTTGCTTCTATAAAAGCTCAAGTTTTCCTCTCCAAACCTAACTCTCTATCTCACAGTCTGTCGCAGCAATTACACCTTGATTATGTCCTGTTTTTCTCCCATAAAACCGCCTTATCAAGCCGACAGACGCCAGCCATGCAAGAACTAAAAACACCTAGCAGTGTAATTACAAATTTATTTTTTTTTTTTTGCCCCACTCCCCCCCCCCCCCCACCCACCTTCAAATAGTATTTTGTTTCCCTGAGCGAAGGTACGTAAGGGACCGAAAGTGGATTATATTCCAGTCTCCACACAGGGAAACGAACCATTTACCCTACCATAATATTTGTTTTATCCTTTTCCAATACATCGGTTTTTTGTTATATTTGTTTATATAATATATTTCTTTTCTCCTTTCTCGGCACAAATATCAATTGGCTAGGAAATATTTCCATAACCATAGGTTTACGCCTAAAAGATAAGAACTCTCTCAATCTTTAGACAGTCTCATTTGTATTCACTCCACCATTCACAGATACATTCAACCTGTACTTATAGATCTTCCTTTTGTTTTTCTTGTCTCTGACCAGCCAGCTTCACACCATCGGAGTGGTGACTTTCTCCACCGGGGAGGGCACCCCTGACGACATCATGAACTTTCTATAAAACCAGCCAAAGTAAACAGAGACAATAACCACATATCTAAACACTCCTACCCGGAGACACGGACCTGCCTACACCTCAAACAAAACCTCTCTACAAGCACACCACTCTGTGAGCAGCCCACCGTCCGGTCCTTGCGCACTGTTCGGCGTGGCCAATCGCATCCTCCCCCGGCAACTCCATATCTCTCCACCAGCCGCCAGGCCGGCGATACCCACATCGCCTCAGGAGCTGTTCTCTGAACAATAGCCTAAATAACCGCTCACCTTGAGCAATAGCATTATGCAAGATGTTATGTAACTTTTCTTATCTCTTATGCAAAATGTGATGTAACTTTTCTTATCTCTTATGCAAAATGTTATGTAACTTTTCTTATCTCTTATGCAAAATGTTATGTAACTTTTCTTATCTCTTATGCAAAATGTTATGTAACTTTTCTTATCTCTTATGCAAGGTATTATGTAACTTTTCCTTATCTCTTATGCAAGGTATTATGTAACTCTTCCTTATCTCTTACGCAAGGTATTATGTAATTTCTCTTACCTATTACGTAAGATTACTCAGGGTTATGTTAAAATGTGACGTAAGGTTACGCGGGACTGTGACCGCATTAAAAACACAGCCCTCCATTTTTCTTAAAATTTACTGCATAATTATTATGTAACATTACGCAACCATGTTCTCTTAGTACCATTCTACTAGTTCGCGAGTATGACTAGCAGATATTGCCCCTCTCATGTTCTCTCCATTACATAATGTTATATAAGAGCTCTAGCCCATATTTATTACGTAACAAATAATTATTACATCACCACAAGACTAATTAATTTATTTATTAATAACTGCCGGCAGAGCTAATTAGTTATTAATGGGGGATAATATGTTATAACTCGTTGTGACACATCATAAATTTTAAAAGCTGTTAATACAGGTAGCTCCTTCCCCTACGAGGGCTAGACAGCTACTGAGGTACGTCGCAACCTGATTGGTCCAGACGTACCTGTCAATCAGTGGGATAGGATTACCACCAGGTAATCCTATCAAGGTATATAACCCCATACTGCACGCCCGTTCGGGCACTTGCCATTACCATCAACATCTGGTATAACCATCTGAAGGCAATAAAACAGCATTCATACTCTACTGAATTCTTCACTCCTTTATGTTACATCCATTATAACAGCTACTTAAATGGGCACAATCACATGAAGCACAGTAAGTATATGAAACATGTGTACTAATGGATACAGGCTCTAAAATCAATGATAACAACTCAATGTGATGGATCATAACATTTTTAAATAAAATTATATGGTATAAAAAAAATAAAAGTTTCATAAACATCAAAAGATTCATATGATAACTTTTTACTATTTTCTTGTTAAATCCCTGAAAATTAACATGTTTTCATAAGACATAAGATTGATACTAGGAGCCTGAAATTAGTTTCAAGTGATTATGATTTTTGTATCATTGAATTCGAACTTAGAACCTTAAAATGGAATATTTTCCTCCAAATGGTCATATTTGAATTACACCATAGGACTTTCTTGGTATTTTTTTCAAGAATAAAAGACTACCATGCCTGCATATGTGACCTTATGTATATCAAACTTTAATTAAAAGAAGAGAATTAATTAAAATTTCAGAATAGATTGACTTCACATATTGTATTTCTAAGTAAGGAATCAAAGAAAAAAGATTATTTCCACAATTAGATAGAAAATACAGTTCTTGTCATTCCCAGCATTTGACCGTATATATTGAAATCATTCAAGAGATTTATCGCATATTATATATGTATACATTTTGGTCTTGGGGCGCACCACTACAGTAAAGCTCCAGTTAAGTATCAGGTCAAAGGTTTAAAATCGAAACATCCAACCATGCACATCGGACCGTAAACAATAACCACTCTATAACACACACACATATATACCTTCTTGCACCTTATCTCATTGTGACTGAATAGGGGATTTGCATGTGCCACTGCGCATGTCTGTAATAGTGCATGCTGGGATGGATTCAGTTAAAATATGACATACAGATATTTAGCAACATTTCCATAGAAAAATGGAAGGATCTTTTCACCAACATCATATAGCTTGTGTAAATGATCTATGAAAAAGTAAATGCATGATGGGAAAGATGCAATCTTGTGTTATGGAAACATGTAAAACACATGGCTATTGACATGAGATCATTGTTAAATATGCCATGTTGCACATAACATGTTTTCTACAGCTTTTACACTGTGCCATCATTCCCATAATTCCGTGCAAATGAAGATTTAAAATGGTGGCTATGCAAATCCCCTATTGTTGCTGTTATTTCTGAGGGGTTAGGGTGTACTCCGGGTGTACCTGTATATCCCCCCACCCCACACCACCACCCACCCACCACCACCTCCTCATGCATGAAGAGTCCCAGATAGAGAAAGGGCCATGACTTGTACTAACTTGGAGTCCATCGCGAAAACGAAAGAAGGCTGCATTTATTTTCATAACACCAAAGATAGGGACTCCATACGTAAGGGCCCTAACGTACTCTAGCAGTATGAGAACATGGGTAAGCTTTAATTCGTGACACACATTTTAATCTTAAACTTTTGGACTTCACAAGAAAAGAAAATCACAGTCTTTAATTTATTCTAATCTTGGCATGGGGTGGATAGTATGTCGGCTGATTATCAAGGGTATCATTTGAAAGCCGGCCGACTAAGTCGGATAACAACCGTTAATTTATACTTGACAAGGTTGTAATAATCCAGCTTTCGGGGAAATGATATCATTGTATTTGAATGCAGTGAATAGCTATGCTCTATATCTCGGTGACAGATTTTTACAGGTATGAGAGAATCGTATTATACTAATGGTATGATTCAATGATACCAAGTAGGGGGTCAGTTTTCGATGGTATACATAGGTATCATACTCTATGCATACCTCAGATGTGACAGAATAGTATTATACAAATGGTATTGTTATTATGTTGGGTTCGATATTTACCATCATGATCCCCAATTTAAAATAGTATGATTCAATGATACTATACAAGCTCAATTTTCGATGGTATACATACAATATGATACCATGATACACCCACACACACACCTAAATATGATATCAGACATGGCAATATATTGTTGTCACCGTCTCTGTCGTCTACCATTCTTGTATTCGTCTCAGCTGACTTTGTCTGTTCATCCGATATTTTAGTATAAGTGCGTATAACTCTTTATCATCAATTTAGGTTAATATTCTTGGGGAATTTGGGGGACAAATAGCAGAGGCTGTATCCTTCCTGGTGTGGGGATCTCACCACCCAGGGCTCTCTGTGGACTTATTATTAACTCGAGTTGGTTGGGGGACAAATGCCCAGCAGGGCTGAGTAGCGGCTATGTCTGAAGAAGACTAGACAGCCGGCATCAATCCGACTATGTTTACATAGCGTAGTTTGAAAATTGAACATTTCGAACAATGCCCGATAAAAATTGGGTCTCTTGCTCTATACTTATAGTAGAGCAGCAAGTGGCTCAAAAGGGCTTTATTTTAGAAGTTACCCATACCCAAAGGGTAACAAGACATGCCATACATCAAATTAATCCTTGGAATGTGTATAATCAGAATATGCCAGGTGACATTTGCAAATTTTGGTGCGGGCTGAGAAAAAGTAGGTCAAAGCCGAAAACATGCCGAAATTAAGTTTTTTTAATAAAAAATTCACACTAAATTATTGAAACCATTTTTTAAAATTCTGATTTCACTTTTGAATAACAAACATACATACCATTAGGGAAAGTATAGGTTTGTACCCTTTTATTTATTATTATTACCTGTTTTTCATCCTTTTTGACAAAAAAATGATAAAAATCTGATAAAAATCGTCTCACCCCATAACTTTAACACCATAAGTCCTACATTTAATTCACATTTACCTGCCATTTCTTAACTTACAAAATAGAATAGAACTGTTAGCAATGTGGGAAAACCTTTAAATTCTTTCTATGAGTAGTATAAGGTACATAAATAAGGTATTGAATGAAATAAATTGAAAAATCCAATAAATCGGTCATTTGTCGGTTGAAGGCTGGTTTATTGGGTTTTAAGATGGATTATGAATCTATGGACATGAATTTCTTTATTCTGATTCCTCTATTGAAGAGCAAACATATGTACCATTTGTGACCCGCCGAGGGGAAAGGAGGCTCCGCGCAGGAGTTATAGTTTCTGGTATTCCCGCTAGGAGTCACAACATGTTCATGATGTCACTGTCACAAATGTTTATATTAGTAATTCTGAGAGGCAGGTAACTTTGAAAGTCTGTAACTTCACTAATTTTTGGAGTATCTACAAACTTCTTTCACTTTTATAATGCTCATTTCCCCTTCTGTACATCCCTGTCATATATTTTTTTTTTCTTTTTGATATTTATTTTTTGTACATGTGATGTGTCACAGGAAAATGAGTCACTTCCCAAACTTATTTGAGGTCATCTACTGAAAACTGACATAATTTTACAAAAAAGCCCATATCTCGGCAAATTTTGGGAATTCTCAACTATTTTTTTCGGTTATTGACTCAGGAGGATATGCAGATTCAGAATCTGTAATAAACCCAAATTCGAAAATTTGACCCTGGAGTCCCCTTTCAGCTTGGCTGGTCACATTTATAAAAATAAAGGTTAGTACCCTTTTGATAGTAATCAATGGATGTTTTTCATCATTTTTACCCAAAAAATGGTGAAAATCTGACAAAAATCTTCAATTCTTGTAACTTTAAAGCTATAAGTTAAACATTTACCTCCCATTTCTTTACTTAAAAATGAGGATAGAACTGTTTACAATGTGGAAAAAGCTTTAGATTCTTCCTATGAGTATTATAAAGTACATAAACAAGGTATTGCATGAAATAAATTGAAAAATCCAATAAATTAGTCATTAATCGGTTGTTGGCAGGTTTATTCGGTTTTAAGTCTATGAACATAACTTTGTTCCTCATAATTTCTCTATTGAACAGCAAAGATATGTACCACTTGAAGAAACATGACTAATGTGATGGTTTTTTACCATTTCTTTTTACCAAACAATGCTAAAAAATCTTGCAAAAATCTTCTCATCCTGAAAATTCTTGATTGGTTCTATTTGCAAATATTTCCTTAAAGATTTAACTGGTAATTCTTTACAAAAGAAGTACATTAGGACTCTTAAAATGTAGGAAAACTTAGAGATTTTTTCTGTGAGTAATATTAAGTATATGAAAATATTGAGGTGAAAGGTATTGAGGGAAATGCTAGCAAATCGGTCATTTATTTGTTGACACAGAGTTATTGGTTCAACCAGAGATTATGAATTTATGAATATGAGTTTCTTCCTTCTGATTTCTCTATTGAGGAGCAAACATATGTACTATTGGGAAAACTATAAGTTTGTATCCTTTTTATCATATTAAATGTATGTTATTTCATCATTTTGAAAAAAAAAATTAGGAACGTTCTCCATTACCTCCATTTTATTTTAAGAATTCATAAGAATTAAATTCTCCAATAATTTGGTTTTCACTACCATAGCTCATATTACATTCTTTCTAATATTAATATGAAGCTTATCACTCCGTTCATACATTCAACATGACATTTTGTTCAGTACTTTTTGTTGTCAATTTACCTTTGGGGCAGGAAATATTTGCATTCAAGTATATAGATCTGCACCCAATGTTCCAACATTGAAGGTATTGTTATATTGCTTCTCTTAGGGTTTTCATGCAGCTTTGCATTGTTGGTGAAGTACCTGGCAAACACATTTGGTACACCAGAAACTCCCCATTTGCATTTGCCAATCAAGTAATTAAAAACTCTGAAGTTTCAGCTTGAAGCTGAAACAGCTACGCTTCAATTGTTCATGCATAGGTACAGTTGCTAGTACAGGTACAGGTCACCATATCATCCCTAATTGTAATGTGGCTCTAATAGTATTTCCAGATTTATACTTATAAGCAAATTAAGCTTAAAGCTGTCTTTTGTGGGGGGATGCATCTTTGGTTGAGTCTTTGTCAAAGCCTCTTGGCATCAAGCTTTGTTGAAAAATGTATGTTCCAGTTGATAATGCCATTCGTTCTAACCTAATCTAACCTTGCCACTGCTTCAGTTATCTCCTTTATGATGGTTGTTATACAGCCATATACTATGCAGGACTGACTTCCCTCATCACAATAGAAAAGGTGTGCTTTTTCCATCATAATGCTGGGTTACTAATTTGTCTCTCTTTCAATAGGATCTTATGAAATGGTAAGTCTGTAGTGATGTCTTGATATTTCCCCAACTTTAAAATAAATCTGGACAAACAATTACTCCCACAGTTGAACCTAGTCTGGCTGCCTCTGCCACATGTAAAATTAAGCAGCTGCCTCCTACTAATTTGAGTTCAATACTCTCATTTCTGTCATTAAATTTAGTGAACATAAGAGTCTGATGTTCCACTTCCCCACGAATTATTTTTTATCTTTGTTTCTTCCATTTTGATGAGGATACATCTGAGTATATAGTCTGCATGGTATTTGGATAGATTGGATTTGTCTGCCCCTCTGCATAAGAAACCTTTGCAGTTGTCATAGATGATACATATCTTGCGGTCTGATCAGCCAGGAACAGGTCGTCCTACTGGGGATATGGTTAGGAATCTTCTCAGCCATGTTGTTAAAGACCACTCTATATCTAGATCTGAGTGGCTATTACTATCATTAGTAATACTATTGTTACTATTGCTTGTACAACCATTGTTTATACTTCATATCAAAGAATCCAGTTTACAAGTGCAGTTTAGCCAAACAAACTGGGGCAGGTGAATAATCCAGAGAAGGGGACCTAGTCTCCCAGTGTAAATATAATCTTTAAAAAAAGAAATATACATTGTAATGTAGGCAGGAGTGATTTGATGACCACTGAAACAAGGGTTTAAATGCTGTTTTCTTTGACCCATGTATTTCTTCTATGTTTGTGCATAATATCTGATTTGCAAAGCGGGACATAGATCCAGTAAATTTATAGAACTAGTGATATCTACACATGACTCTCATCAGAGTCAGTGCATATTTTGCATGCACTGCTATATGCAGTAGACCTATACATAACAGCATTCACAGCCACTTTGGTATGGACATTCCCTTCTTAGCCATTTCTTGTCCAGGAATTTATTCTTCTGCTGAATGTATGTTGCATAGTTTTGTCGACCTATCTGACCTCCCATATAGAGATTTTATGTATAGATTAAGACTTTTGGATATAGGTGAATATATATTACACATTAACTATGATACACTTCACCCATAATCTGTGAATTTAGATATGATGAGCATTATTTCAGGAGATATTGTTGTTCACAACCTCCATGATATAACACTGTCCCTTTTGTTTCGGCTCAGTTTTTCTCCTTAACTTGAAAAAGCTCCTCAATAATTATGATTAGAAATGGCCTTGTGTATATACTATAGGGACTATTTGATGGGAATATTTCAGTAACTTAAAGGTGAAGTGTAATGAAAATTCTAAAATTCGAGATAAGGGCCGATTTACATTTGTGATGATGCTATCGATGACATCTGAGGTTGAAAAAATCAAAAAAAATCTTTTAATGCCCATTTTTCACAGCTTTCTTATGAGTACACAAATGGGGCTCAGTTTGCCTTAGTAGAGGGTGTGTATTCGTGCCCCACCGCTGTGACGTCATCCATGTCCAAGCTAAGGCCTGCTTTAGCCTGGCTAAGCATTGTCTCATAGCATGTAGGCGTTAGTTGGTGTTGTACGGCTCAATTTATGGATAGCACTCATGCGGATATTCTAAATTTTGATAGTATTTCAGGGTGGTCTAGTGAAACTAGGTCTGGTATGATTGGCCATTACCTGATACCACATAGGGTTCCATAATATTCAATTCAATTCAAATACTGTAAAAGTATTAATGTTCGCGCAGTATTGATTTTCCCGCACACCCTTATGTGCGCGAATTTAAATCATGCGCGAACCTATAATTATTACATGAACAAAGTGTGAGGCTTCCTGGCTGCGCGAATTTAAATCTGCGCAAAAAGGTGTCAAAGTACTTAGTGCGCGAAAATTGATCCGCGCAAAAATAAATACATTTACAGTATTCTTTATTGCCTGTTTGTTACAGAAACAAGTGGTAGTCCAATTCTAGGGTGCCAGATCTTCTATGAATGCCACAATTTAACTTTATCATCTTTATTTCATAATTTTACCATCAGGACCTAAATAGTGATATGTGTGACATTGAAATCAACATTGTTTAGCCATATTTAAAATTAAACCACTGTAAGATCTTAGCCTCAGTGAAGCCCATAAAGAATTCCGAATACAACCAATTATACCCTGAACAACCAATTATACTGAAAATCTAGTATAAGGTCCAGTCGTCCAAAGCTATTGATAAATAGACCCTGCGCACGCATATATGAGACCATGGGTTCCCCAATACCCCTCCTGTCTTCATTAGGCTATTAGCATGATTAGAGGGCACTCATGCAGTGATATGCAGAGCAAAAATCGATGCCAATTTTGTTACTTATAATCAGTTTTTCTTCTTTTGAAACGTTTCTCCAGGACATATGATAGCTTTTGAGTGTTTATCTCAAGGATAGTCATTTCATTTCAGGATCTTCCATAGCTGATAATGCATCTTTAATGAGACTTTAAATCTAATCGGATCACCAATAACTAGCTACATATATCTAGCTACATGAGATTCGTAGCTATTCCCCTGTGCGTTTTTGTGAAAAACGGGCACATTGTTTAAAGAAAGAAGTTTAACTATTGGGTTGATACTGTTAACATACAAGGGCAAAAGTATTATAGAGAATAAAATGATGACCTCCCCCGCTACATTGGACCATAGAACAATAGTGTCTACAGTTCTATGCTCAGACCTACCAGTCACGCAGGACATCAATGACGTCACAGGCCGCTGGACCCGTGCTAAGATGGCTACCCACCCTTGCCGCGCTGGGTTGCAGTGGCTCACTAAATGGCAGCGCTTAAACACCTCCCACTGGTTTGATTTATTAGATTGGAAGCTATAACTTTGTAGATCGTTTCAAAATATTCCCTCGAATCTATCAAACACCAAAAAAAACCCTTTACACTTGACCTTTAACATTTAACAATTCTATATTGAAGCTTTGAGGCATAAATTAATTGACAGTGCCCTGAGCAATTATTCTGAAGTCATATATAATTATCAGCTACAAATGACTGATATATTGAAAAACAATGGTGTTCAAGTCATAGGACGGTATTTTTTCCCTGATTTTAACTTTCCTTTATAAACAGTGAAAAACATGGGTATGAATTTATAGCTTTCCTAATTGTACATATGTTTGCCCCTGAAAAGTGAAATTTGAATGAATAAATATAGTATGTTTATATATATATTTATTATATGCGCATGCTATATGAAGGGTGCTATAAGTGGGGTGCTATAAAAATATTCATATAGGACGCGTCCTATATGAATGTAGTTGTCTAAAAATAGCTGTTTATATGCTTCGCGGAGCTTTGGCTCTCCGCGAAGCATGTAAACAAACCCCCGCAATCGGTAATCCACCCGTGATTCTGGTACTTTAATTATAGAAGTACATAACAAAATCCACACCATTAGATATAGCATTGAATTCTCTATTGAAAGATATAAGATTTATTAATGTAGGCCAAGAAATGGCTGCGATATGAACATTTTAAGTCAACAATATAAGTAGGCCTAAAAACTGCATGATCGCACAGTGGGCACCGAACATTGTAGGCCTACTAACGGGGCTGTCAGCGGGGCTCTCTGAGACTTCTTTAGTATTTTTTCAGTGATATCTGATGAAATATGATCAAATTTTATGCACATATAATAAATATAGAATGGAACTCGCCAGCAATAATCGAAAATTTATAGGACTTGATTATGCATCATGCTTATGTGGACGAATCTCATCCTATAAATTTTCGATTATTGCCGGCTCGTCCCATTCTCTCTATATATATTGAATTTTTATTCCATAATAATTTTATAGATTCATAGTGGAAATTCACTGAGTGAAATAAATCAAATTTAAAACTAGTAAATGGTATTAAGTTTCTAAGATGAAGGTGTAAAGAGTATCTAAACCCATAGAAACATCGAGCTGTACCGAAAAGATAATAAAAACGCTGCAGCAACAATACATTTATACATATGTATGCATATTTGTATGCATACATCTTTATTCATCCACGAGGAGAGAGATAGAGGGAGAGGGAGAGAGAAAAAGGAATAGAGACAGACATAGATACATAAAGAGAGAAAGGACAGAGACATAAGACAGGGAGAAAGAGGATAGATTTACTATATATAAGTGTATTGAACCATCTCACCTGAAGAAGGGCAAACTAGCCCGAAAGCTTGTGTCAAAATAAGATCAATAAGAAACAACAACTTTATTACACCTTGCACCTGAATCATCATTTACCGAACGACCAAGATCGATATACAGCGATAACTCGATCCCCTCTCTACTATATATAAGTGGGACAGTTATAAAACAGGAGAGAGGGAAGCTGAAGGAGAGCGAGATATAGGAGAAATAGAGAAAGAGACATAGAGGGATATGATAACTCCCGGAAAGCGGAATGAAACCAAAAATTAATATCAAATTAACGTCGGTCACTTTGCGATTATGTCGGCCTTTATTGCCGACGTGGTTCTCTGAACTTCAAATCGGTCTGTCAGACTTCTCCATTCCTAAATAAATATTTTAGGCAGGCGACAAGTCGGCCGATAAGTCGGCCGATATGTCGATGATTTTTATTTTGTTTGGCCGACATGGCGGCCGTCAATATAGGCTGTTTTTTCCTTGTATCATTAGTCCCTACTGAATCATTTTTTTGGCTGTAACCTAATATTTTTACAAACTAAAAAGCATTATGACCCTTATGTCGGGACCTATGAATTACACAATAATTCAAAACATTATGTGCATATCTGTTTTAATTATTTCTAATTCAAATCCTCATTTATGTAGAAATATGTACCATTCTTTGGTGCACTTATCATCAGCATTCTCGTCACAGAGTTTACCAAGCTGCCCTGCCTACAATTTTCATCATTAACATTCCCAGCTTCGTCTACATTATCAACAACTGTCCTTGATGTTTGTTTTTTTCCAAACCTACTCGCCTATCGGCTGGTGGGCCACGAAAAAACAAACATCTTGGACAGTGCAATAGTGTCCCTTGTACCACATTCTCATCAGGTTCTATCTATGTACCTCATCGTTTCAAATATGATGGTATCTCAACATTCTTTTTTCGCGACGACTTGTGACTCATTTTCCCATAACACATCACAATTATTACACCATAATAATAGCGTGAAATCTTGCGATTAAAGTGTTATTGACTATGTAAAACCCATTCAGCTGGGGCCTGTTGTATGAGGTAAATAAAGAAAACTTGTGTGTGTGTGTGAATTCCTACACTTGCCCTTACTTCTGTGGGTAGGAATATAAAAGCATTGTGTGTGTATATGATTATAATTATAGGTTATTCCTACCAGCTTTGAAGGGCACATAGGTAGAATTTTTGTTCTTCCTACAGGTGAAGGTATATCCACAAAAATCATTTCCTTAGCTTATACAACAGCCCCCATATACATGAGATTGGAAATGATTGTTTTATGTACTAAATATATCATATGGATAGTTTTGGACGCAGTATCAACGTTCTACAATGAGTTACAAATGATGTTCTTACTATTTCTATTTCAGGTAAAGGCCTTACTTCCCATTACCATCTTAGGACTAGTCAGCTTAATATACTTGGACCAACCCGGAAAAATGATTCTGAACCAAGGGAACAGGGCCAATGCGCAAAACTTTGAAAACGGAAGTGTTTATTTCCTTAAATTGCCAAAAACAGGATCGACAACATTTTACAATATTCTTTGCCGGTTTGCAATAAGGTACCCAAACATGAAGGTGGTTACATACATAAAGCCGCCACTGTATCAATATACTCACCACGCTATTATTACAAATGCAATTCCACAATACAATCCGGGTAATGATTTACTTTATAATATGATAATTGATCATTCAGCTTATCAATTTGAAGATATAAACAAGATTCTCCAGCCGCCCATTAGATTTGCGACATTTATGAGAAACCCTGTGGACAGGGTAAGATCTGAAAATATTTTTAATGGCATCGGAAGGAAACGCATGACAAAAGCCACATTCAAGGATCCACTAAAGTATCTCGAGAACCAGGCTAGAAATAATTCTAGAAATAATTCTAGTCATGTTCATACCAAGGGTTCCATGCACTACTTCAGATCAGCTCCCAGCATGAAACCCTTGTCCGATTCTGAGTTTCTCGAACATTTTAAAAGTAATATTTCCAAGTTATTTCTCTTCGGGTTAACTGAGTATTACAAGGAATCATTGGTTCTAATAAAACGACGTTACGGTTGGGAGTTGCAAGACATTTTATTCATCAAATTACGTACTCAACATTATCAACAGTTTCTTGATAAAAATAATACATTGGAATCCCATCTGAGACAGAAATTCTGCCAATTGTACTCCCTTGATTGTGAAGTGTACCAATTTGTAAATAAAACTTTCTGGGAGCAAGTGGACGCCGAAGGTCCTAACTTTCAGGAAGAGGTAGCCCATTTAGACCTAATCATCAAAGATATCAGCCGATATTGTGCATTTACAAATAATAATGGACTGTTGCCGCGTCAGCTTTTAAGAATACAAGCAACCAAGAGACCTCTGCAGTTCCAGGCCTCTAAATGGAGCAAGTCCTTTACAATAAATCCCGCAGAGTGTGCAATGATGAGATTAGATGAAACAAGTTGGGCAAATTATTTTTATTACACGCAGAACCCCTCTGCTTGTCAAATGTTGTTGAAACACAAGGACGATAAGGAAATGACACGGTGTAAAATAGTACCAAGACGAAATGGTATTCGTGACTGTCTTGGGTTGTGCAAACAGTCCCCAGACAAGCATAACATGATGATGGCATTGCTACAATCTCCGTCGGTGTATATGCTTTATTAAAGCTCTACTTAGTAAAGTAAAATCATTTCCTTTATTCAGTCATTTTCTGTTCAATCAAATCTCAAGGTCACATGGATATAATATTCAAAGGTTTTGCCATGGTCCTCTTGGTCTAATTGAAATAATATTTCTAAGTGTTTTTACTATTCTATACCACATAGCAATCACCACCCTGTACTTAGTAAGGAGGTGTTATATAATAACAAAAACAACTACTTGATGGATGCAACCCTTATTGAGAATCTTTTCCGAGACGTTGCATCGTAAACAGCAGCTGAACAGGCAGATCAGTCACAGTTCACGGTCAGTCAAGTGATTTGACTCAATATAGTTAGGGTAATCAGCCTTACCAATAGACTTATATTCCAATAGAGTAGCCAATAATTGGCCACTCTATTGGCAACACAAACTTGCTGCTACTTGCTGATAGTGGAGGCCCCCTATAATTGTGTTGCCAATAGAGAATCATTGGCCGCTCTATTGGCCTTGCTACTTGCCATAGTGGAGGAGGTGGTGAAAATGAGTGGCAAGTCATTGGCCTCAACTTGCTGCCATTGGCCGAAGAATCAAAATAGATTGTCATTGGCCGCTATTTGCCACAGTGGAACAGCTCAGTACCAATTTGCTTTACCAATAGATTTTCTATTTGCCTCTACTTGCCGGTCATTGGGCAATAATCTATTGGTCACTCTATTGGCTACACCATTGGCCACCACTTGCCTATAGTGGAGGACACTTATGTTGTTGTCTGGGGAGCTGTGACACCACATAAACTCAATGTCAATCAAATGAGATATTGTAGATCAGGGAACTATTAAATATAATTATAGTTATGTTGATATTCCAGTCGAACTAGTTGAGCTGTAAGAATAACTCTAGTAGAGCAAGGATCTGCAGGAGTATAGGCTTCTTTATTAACCCACAATTCACATGTTAATATTTCAATATACAGAAAATATTAGAACATGGCTCTCTCATGGCTCCAGGGCAGTCAGTTAGTTAGTCAGTCAGCATGATGTCTTCAATGGTTATAGCAGCAAGGGTAGATCAGGTCTTCAAGATAGGTCTGCATGGGTCTTCATGGCAGGTCTGACCAGGGACTGACTGGGGCCCTCTATACTCTAGATATTTCAACATATTTCATCAGACTTCCAGAGCCTTAGAGAAATCCCCTAGCGGGCTTACATCAGTTTCCTTGGGTATTACTACATAGAATTACATTGCATCAGCTTCTGGGATCTTCTAGAACCATGGGGAAACCTCTGTGAGTCACTTAGACCCACTGATATATCCAGGAGAGCTGCTACTCATGCAATGCCCAGCATTCATTTCACAATCACAGGCATTGCATCAGACTGAGCTCCCTGAGTCAGGCTCAACAGATAACCTAACTATAGATCGAACTACCATGTTCATGTAATACATATAAATAATTAATCAACACATGTCCACTAACTAAATGGGACAAACAACATTAAAAGCAGAGTTGACATTAACACTTATTAGTTGTATCAGTAGGATTAATGGTGTGTGGAATAGCCTCCCCGAGAAAAATTGATTAACAGAGGAGGTGAAACAGTTCAAGCACAAAACTAAATAAATATTAAATAGGCTATGGGTAAGACCACGGTGCTGGTGACGTTTTTTTTAAACGTATTTGTATTTTATATTTGTTTTCCTTAATATTTCTCAGGATGCAGATTAGCCCTGGTTTTAAACTGAAAATTGGCCTTCTGTTTCTCTATTACGTGTTTTGCATAGAGTTCTAGTATTTTGCTCTTGTCATTGTATACTGATGTAATGCTGGTCCCAATAATTATTTCGATGTATTGTCATTATCTAAAAGAGATTATGAGACTGGTATTCACTCTGTTATCATTGTATTTCATAACTATACAGTAGCGTAACTCAATCTGTAGTAACTGAAAAAAAGGCTTCCCCCTCGGTTTCTTGTTAAGTTGACTTGAATACTTGTGTTATGCAGGGACTCCACTATGGGGAAAACGGCAAAAAACGGCTGCGACAAATTTTTTGCGACGAAATATCTAATCAAGTTAGATATTTTGCAATTGTTGGCAACAAATAAATGTGTTGCCAACAACCTATTTTACCCCCTCTTCCACTAGTGATTTTTTAATTTTAGTTTTTTAGTGAATTTCGTCGCAGCCGTTTTTTACCGTTTTTCCCACAGTGGAGTCCCTGCACAACGCGAGGTTTTGAGTTCGGGTGACATCATTCTTTAGCGTCTTTGATATAACATAATAAACAGCAGAGGGTTCTTGTGGATATAATATACGTGTTTTAGCAACATAATGACTTACCTTCCCCCTTACTTTTATTCACTAAATTCTAAATATTTCACTAATTTTATTGACTAAAATGTTCCACACGTTATGGTGACAGAAAGAGTTCCCAACATGTATGGCATGTATGTATGGACATACCCGCAAAACCCCGCCATCGGTTGGCAGGTTTCTGCCCTATAGAATTATATTATATCCCCGGTAGAAGAGTACATCCCTCGCACAACAAAACACAACTATCCGACATACAATCCTACATCAATACATCGCCCGGACCATGGCAACATCGGGAAGGGACGTATCATCTACGATATGTGGCGCATCATAAACAACATCGATCAGGACATCGGAAGAGTGATGCAAGCTGTGATGATCAAGAAGGAATATCTAAAACTTGATTAAGCTAGTTATAAATTTGCAAGAATTAATGGTTGCCTAAATACGCACAAATGTTTTAACTTCATATTATATATGCATTAATAAGATTTCTGACAGACTAATTCTACATTCCAATACGCTTCGAATAAACTTTACCGGACCGTCCTAGACCAATTATTAAAGTAACTATTGTGATATATATTATTGACCAATCAGCATCCCGTATTCAATCTGTTGATACTGTAACTAAGCAACGCACCTGCACAAAATTAATATACTCCCTGTATTTGATCCATATAATTATTCCCTGATGAAGGATCGACCATATAGATCCGAAACGTAGGAATCGAATGTACCAACTTACAAAACTTCAATAAAACTTACAACATCAGAAGTTGCTGACTCATGGCTTTGGTGTACCTAGACTAAAATCAATTATATTATATGCTCTAATAATGCTGAGGGACATACTTATAGCAAATGGCCCGATGGAGGGTTCAAACTGATCGAGACCCATCAGAAAACGGGACGAACCCCGAAGGGGTGAGTTCCTGTTTTCTGATGGGTCGAGATCAGTTTGAACCCGAACAGAGGGCCATTTGCTATTTATTACACACTCTTTGGATGTTAACACTAGTTAGGACACTATTTGGATGTTAAAAAGTAAATTTAACTTGTTAAGCCTATAGTTTAACTCGAGGAGGCTTCATTCACCACAATTTGTAGGCCTAAGTTACGCGGTCGGGACGACGTCATCTGGCCTACGCTGCACCAATGAAATTGCGTCTTTGGCCGAACGGCACATGTGAGCGGTTCGTATCAACCGAACTGCACCCCAAAACTGCACCTTTCTAACTGCTCATGTGTGTAATAATGTCAAAAATTGTTAATATGCCAGACTTCTAATGGACTGCATAACTCCTTACACTATGCACATGTCACTTATCATAAATCCCCTATATAAACTTGACACATGTCAATACTAGTATAGCCCTAACTATCCTAATTACTCAAATACATGTACATGCGATTGATACTAATTTTTATTTCTCCTCCTCCCCCCCTTTTTTTTAATCATCATCCATCTACCATCCAACTTGAAATGTTAACTGAAATGATTATAAGTAATATGAATTGACACACACACTTTTATATGTTATAACATTTATTTTCGATTTTCAGGGTGTGAAGGAAGACCGGGAATTCCCGACTCATGTTAATTGCATGGCATATGCCATAAATATCAACCTGAATAAATTCCGAAGTAAATTAAATTATTAAACTACATTCATTTCTATACGGTGGAATATATTATATCTATCTAAAACATATCCACTCGCCCCATCTTGGTGTTTCAAATTCATTTTTAGTCTAGGTTTAGACAACACATGTTATGCAGACTTCCCCAGACATTTTTGCATTGCACATCTACCAATGGACTATTCGAAATAGATTTTTTTCAAATTATGTTATGAAATTTGAATAAACCACGATCGGACATAATTCTTTCTCTTTACATACTTTTTTTCATATTAGCGATATTATTTTTTGATTTTGAGGCAATAAACCAGCGTTTTTTATTGTTTAATTCCTAGAAATGTTGATCCTAAATATGCAAACATTATATATATACGCTAGAATCCTCAAGCTATGAACAATGTAACTACATAATCTATTTGTTAGACACTGCAAGACTGTCCCCCAACCTGACTCACCATTGCCTGGCTACACACATGCCAGCGCGGCAATAACATTGCATTTCAAACTTCAAAGCAGCGCAATACAGTTGATGGTTTCATATATTTGCTCAATTGATAAAGGTGGTCAGCTTAGGTTGTCTCCATTCTTGTTGTGCACTGGCTGATTGATTTGAATGTGGGGTGAACAGCTGGACCCACTTTTGTATACAAAAGTGCAGCTTCTTATAAAATATTGCAAACGGCGCCCCATATAATTTTTCTTATGCATACTATAATTCTTAACTGAACAAGTTCGAAGCTGAGGGGAGGGAGGACTGCTTCTTTTGGTAATCAGGCCTGCCATCCTGATACATACTGATACACCTCACCGCCTCTGGAGTTGTGCTTCACCACCATCAGGGTTGTGTTGGAGAGGGTGATGATAAGACAAGGGGAGCTGTCCCCCAAATCTGAGTTCCTCCATCCTAACTAACCCAGCTGTTGTTTTAATGAGTAGGTGACAGATTTCGAGAGGTTTAATGGAATTCCGTCTTCCACACATCCCCATCAAAGAAATATCACTGCTGCGAAGTTATCAGGTTACCAACTATATTCCGGTTACCTACCAGATTTTATTTTTTTGCCGGTTTTTTTCCATGTTTCTCTGCGGTCACAACTGCCAATCGACATCTATCCAATAGTACTAGCCTTCCATGGAAGTCAATTAATCAATATGCAATGGGAAAAATTATGAACGTCAATAGGGTGAAAGTTGGGCCACGCAGATCAACTGACCGAAATTGACCGAAACGCACAGGAATGGTACGTAAGGATTCTCATAGCCATCACTGGGCAAGGACGAGCACTGTCATTGGTCGCACACTGTCATGTGATCACGCGACTGCGAAATGACGTAATTATACATAGAAATGGCTTCAAAACAAACGTAGAGAATCTAGGATTATCACATTAAAAAAGGTAACAAAATATAAATTTTAATTGTCTGCAGGCTTCTTATGGATCTTCCATAAGATCAACGGCAGACTTGGCCAGGCAAAACCCTTGACAACCTTCTTTCTGAACAGCAACACAAAGTTAGTGGCCAGGTCTCCCGGCTTTTTAGTGAAGCGGTGGGACGGCGGGGCCAATGGCCTATTGATGCTCTTATAAGCTTACCTCAACTACATGTCTTATGGGAAGCAAATAGGAAATATAAATCCTAGCAGCTATACTCTGGACTCTCCCATGACCACCGCTTTTTTTTAAAAAAGCCGCCATCGGCTAAACACAAGAATTAGAGCAGTCGTACCGGGATCCCAAACTAACGCAATAGTACAAGGATCGTCCTTTATAGATGTCTCTGCCCACCAAATACATGCTTATTGAGCTTATTCTCCGTTCTCACTCCTACCGTATATTAGTAAGCAACGATATTAGCTAGGTATTATTGGAACAATATTGTCTAGAAAAGAAGATATAAGCCCATTTACCACTTTCGATTGCTGTGTTATGATTTGTACCAAGCGCCCATTGCCGCCCTTTAGTACATGCACTCGCCACCGCATGCGCTCTATGGTAGCCACTACCGGCGCTCCCAGCTCCCAGCTCCCAGCTCCCAGCTCCCAGCTCCCAGCGCAGTTGGTAGAGGGCCGCTGCTCAGTGCGTACATAGAGAACGGGGCAGCTGGGTGGACGGGAGTTCGTCGGCAACTGTTTTTCTTTATTTATACAAGCAACTAGCCTAAAAGTCAGATCCCCACACAACCCAATCCAGCGGTATGCTTTCTGGACGCACAAGGAGCCAAGGTCAGCTGACCCGTGACCACTTCCGGTCTAGATATATACCTATACAATATCTATATAGGTCAACATACATATATATGTAGGCTATGTATACATATAATTATATATGCATGTATGTATGTATCATTTGTATGTAATGTTTGTACGGTATGTAATGTACATGTATGTATGTTTGCATATACAATGTATGCATAGGACTAGGCCTACCGTATACAATTTCTTTGCCTCCATAAGGTTTTACATAATAGCCTATGTTATATTATAGGGAGTGATATAATAAAAGTATTAAATATAGAGCGGTATAACCTATACATAGCACCTATCTTCAGACATATTGACTTTTGACTTAATTTGTAAGGTTCATCAAATCCGTCATTTCTGTCATACTTAGAGGCCTACTATTCTGGGCCACAAAGTTGGTCAAATGATGCTCTAGCATTACAAATACCCCTTTTTCAGCATTTCGCAGAGTTCACTTGCAAAACGCGTATACCCTTATTTCCGATTTCGCGGTCCGCGTTTATGTTTGAAAAATGACCCTTTTTTGTTGTTTTTGCAAATCGAATTTTATTACTGAAGTCATGACACGGTTCCTCCAAGTTACATCTAGGATAATTATACCGGTACTTTAGGTCTATATATATAGGGCTTGAGTTGTGTTCTGGAGGTAGATACAATTGCCTCAAGTTAGCACATTTGCACAATAGAATTTACCAAAATTTATTTTGCAAAAAAAATTACCCCTTTCTCCGCGAAATTGGGAACGATCATGTGCACATTTGACCCCTGAGTGGGGGCGGGGGCGGGGATAGGCTACGCAAACATATTTAATGCATGCCTGAGCCATCAAAGTTAAATTTATGCCCAAACTGTTTCCAAATCAACAATTTAGAGACAAAACTTTAACTTTTCGAGACAAAACCGTCTATATAAAGGACAGCTATGTGAGCTTTCTTTAGTCTTTTTAATCCTAATTGTCTTTAGGGCTCAAAAATGTCTTTTAAACAAAAGACAAAGTGCATTATGAGCGCGATATTGTCTAAAACTGCTTAATATTGTCTCGTTTTGATTGTCTCCTGTTCATGTGGGCCCCTGCAAACCCAAATAGATGAACAGTGGACATTGGCCAAGATGCTAAGAAATGTGTTTCTTTTCCTTCTCACTATGCCTATAATACCCCCGTCGAAAATTGTTAAATTGTTGGCCAAAGTGTTTATTTCGTAGGCCTTATTTAAGATGATAGGCTTAGGCCTATAAGGAATTTCGTATTTGCGGACCCACCTTTAAATTACGCAAAGGCAGAATAGCGGAAATCCGTTCCGCTAATAGCTATGAAATGCAAAATATAGATCTAGCTAGATCTATGTTATATATTTTAGCGCCCCGGTTAGCCCCCGTTAGCTTCCGCTATAGAAATTTATGAAACGGGCCAATCATGTGTACATGGTCCTCTGGATCACGTACGTACGGTAGTCAGTATAGGCATATATATACCGCAGTTCAAAGTTCAAGGCCGTGTAGGAGGTTCTGCTAGAGTCCGTCCAAACGTCTGCACAACAGCCAGATTTAGATCTGTCATTCATCATGAATGCTTTGGACATACAAAAGGTAAACAGATTCTCCTGTATCAATCGTTATTCAGGTATTCTGATACTCTTCCGTCTTGTTTTCAAAAGAACCTTATTAGTCGCTGACGTGGGCAGAATCGGGTAGGCTACTGTAGGCTACCTCTACAAGTCAAAGTCAAAGAGGGACAGCTAGAGAGGCTTGTTCTAAGCAGGTTTTTGAGTTTCAGTACAGATGGCAGCACCTATATTATTAATTTTAAAGTTATCTAGGCCTTGTGCTTGGGAATGGTACTTGAAAGTTATTGAGCGGAAAATGGTTGTAAGCTCTGATATCATGTACATTTACAAAACTTGTATAGGAAAAATAAAAAGATATCTGGGGATGCCTGAGAAGATAGTGTTTATATGGACCTAACATGGTGTCTCAGCCTATATAAGGGCGGCTGGAATGTAACGTTATTAGGCCTACTTGAGAGAGGTGACCTGCCCCAGCAATGATGACCCAGTGATATATCATGATAGCCCACATGTTAGTACTTGATATAGGCCTATTCATTTAGCATTCATAACGTTGTATCTATTCATCTCTTGAAAATGCACCATTTAAAGAGTGTTTTCAAAGTTTTCATGAGCTTGAATCCTACTCTCTTCAAGACGTTCCATAATTAATTTGTTCAACCCCTGACTGGCATCCCTGCATTTATACACGTAGGCCTAGTCTATACTAGTTTGAGTTTAATTTGTTTTAATTTTTCCCCAGAGCCAATTATTTGAGAATTAAATACCGGCAGGCCTATCTACAATATACATCATTTCATCAATGGAATTTGGACATCATCCTTATGAAATAATCTGGGGTCTATTATTCTGCCTACAGACAAGATGTTTGCTCATTCCCGATGTCTTCCAAAACCATGCCGAAATTGGTCATTTTTTACCATTTCGACCCTTGAGTCATTATTGTTTTTACATTCTACGGTATTTTAAAAAAAAATAATTCGTGAATGTTAGTGAATTGGGTACCATTCTGTCAATCATCCTGAGTAGCAAGTTCATGTGATACATTTTGAGGTGTTGGTTGAGGATTGGTGTGAGGAGTGTGGACACTTATCTGGGAGGATATCTGGATGCCCATCTCTGTGTGATGTAATTCACGCCAACACTACTAACTTGAGGGTCAGCTTCTGGTCTATGAGAAAGAAATACGCTTGTGAGCATAGCTCACTTTAATCATTCTTTTTTCAGGATTACAGCAGAATTTGATACCTAAAAACATATCGGACATTTTGATAAGTATCCAAGGACACATAATATCAGAGCTTATTAGTGACAGACAAAACGTTTCAAGAGAAATACAGAGATTCTTATTCCCGCCAATCGTTTGATTTGGATTACCACTCCCATTGCTTGATCAGATGGAATTATCGCTCAGATACACCCACGCTATAGCTTCAATTTGAGAAGTGGAGAACTGTCTCTCTGACTTGCATACACTTGGGACTAATTGTTGCTTCTATAATAAGTGAGGACATTGTGAAAATTATGTGTGTTATAATAATCTAGCCAGTGAAGCAGGACTTACTGGGATCCCAGCTGAGAGTATATTTGCCTAGCCTATTGACATAGCGCTATACTAGTGGCACCACCTAGTGTTTTTAGTTGGAAGTACATACATAGTTGTTAAAGAAAGGAGGAAGGATGGAGGCTGCACCTGACTTGATGGAGTCTATGGCAGATCAGGCTGAAATATATCACGAAAGACAGATGGAATGCTTTGCCCAGCTACTCCATCTGTTGGAGGCAAAAGAACAGCTGGAAAAATGTGAAGAAGAAATTGTAGAGTTGGAAGAATTGGAGCAACAAGAAGTCGTATCTACTGGGGACTTGCCTGTCATATCTGCTGAGGACTTGGCTGTATTACAACCACTCTGTCTACAGGGACAGTTAACTACTGGGGACTATCTGGAGGAAAAGTTGCCGGTATTACCACTTCTACTAGCCTCTGGCCTGAGTCAGAGGTGGATAATTAACCTAGAGAAAAAGGAGAGTGATTCCAAAACTGTGTCAGAAATTGTTTCAAATTGGGCTTATCTAGTAAAAGAAAGACTAGCAGATGTAAAAGATGAAAGGACAGTCAAAGAGACATTCCAAAAGCAAGAAAAGAAGGAGTACAGTGAATCCTTATTCTGTAATGACACATGGGAAGCCAGATCCCGCATAGGGATTGGTTAATAAGGATTATTTAATCTAGTGTAGGCCTATAGTAATATCTGCAGTGTCTTTATATATAAGGTTCTTTCTAGTTTAAAATGAGTTTGATCTTATTGTAATAAGTTCAAGGTTTTACTTCCAGATAAGAAAAGATGTGAAGCGATTTATATTTTTATATTCATTATGTGAGTATATGGTGAAACCTACAGAAAAAGGAGAATTAATATTCTTTTTTGTTCAGTTATCGAGGAAGGAATATATTTTTTTAATTGACTGCTATAAATTGGTGTAATCTGTTCAATGAAACATAAAAAAAATTGATGTAAAGTCACCACAAAAAATAAGATTTTCCATCTTATGGGGCTTTTGATGAAATTAATCAGTCTATCAACAACAGTTTGTTTGAAAGTGTCAATGGCAATTGTCCTTATTGTGCGTCAGCCTATGTATTTTTCTCATGTGACTGTTCTAATATGTTTTAAGTCTGTATCACAAATCTATTGATCATCACGATATTATGATATGTACCATGTGTAATGGAAATAAAACCGTTGTGCAAAAATAAAAAAAAACACTACTAACTTTGCACTTATGCAAGGACTGCTTGATTGACAACCTTCTACCATCTCTGCAGTAAATCCCTGAAGGCCAGTGTGACATCCTATAGGTTGACATTTGTTGTATTCTATTGGCTATCTTGGTTTGATTGACAAGTTGCCACTTAAGGCCACTGTATAGGTTTTGAGAGGAACCCATTTAGAGAGGACCACCCATGACTGAATCTGAATGATCTACACCTACTACACCCTTTGGGATTTCTGGGTTTCAAGTCTTGGAGACAGACAAGCTCGGAATTGCAAAGACTAAAAGACAATTGTGTATTATTAGATTACAATATGTTGTTTGATGTCCTTTGTCTAATTCTCTTGCATTGTACTTGAAATCATGTTTATCCAACTGCCTTTGTAAACAGGGAGCGTGCAACTTTCCTAGTTGTTAATAAACTGAATTTTACTTCCACTCCTGTGTTCTTCTAATACAGACATTCGAGGCATTTCAGATTACAGTACGTCTGATATTCATAATCTAGCCATTGCGCACAAATAGTTGACCGTAGAATTTGTTTCCTTTGGAAACGCACAATATATACATTAACTTAAACTGATTATAAAGTTAAACAGAAAAATAGTTCATTAAATGATTGATTAACTTAATAAACTTATAACTTGTTATTCCTCGTGACAATATTGGAATCACACATGTGATATATCAACGTATATGCGGAAATTCATTTACCACAACTTGGAGAGATAAAATTAGTTTTCATCAATTACTGAAATGGGAGAGATTTGATTGCCATAAGGTCCTTATTTTTTTTATAGTACTTATACCGATGTTGGGTTTATAGTTGCCCACTGGAACCGGCATTATAGGACTTCAGTCTATGTTTAGGATGATGCTTGCCCGGCCCCCGCCTTCATATGGAATTAGTAGGACATATAATATGCTTGTTCCACCTATCAGAAAACAGACCCTTTGTCACGGAGTTTGAGCAGGGAAAGTACCCCTTTTTCCTGAGAAACGCTGAGTTTTCGGCCTTAAAAACACCCCTTTTTCCTGAATAACGCTTAAAGACATGAAGTTAATCCCCTTTTTTTCTGAAAATCGCTGATATTTTTTTAATTATTTTATATTGTATGTTAGATATAATTATATAGATCTATTATATGCAGGTAGGTACGGACAATTTACATAGATCTTTAAATCATAATGTAGTCAATAATCAGTTGATTTACAAAGAAACAAACACCACTATTCTTTTAACCCTGTACAACCATAATTTTATGGCTATCGTTGGGTTCCACTTTATAATAAATTGATTATGTAATGTCCTAACCCTACTAATCCTAAAACTAACCCTGGGCCTGCTAGAATTAAGTGCCCGGTTCTCATTGAGACTGCAGAAATCCGTTGCATCCTGTGATAGCATCTCCTAGTTTCTTGTTTTCACAGCAGTTGTCTGCAATCCGCAAGGGAAAAATAACTATACAGGCCTGTTGAAAGAAAAGCTCATTATAGACGTCCTATGATAATGACCATTGGAATCGCCGGGACAGACTTTTCTCTTTACCTGCCCATTTAAGACCCCTTTTTTCCATTTTCGCGAAGTCCTCCAGCAAAAAGACCCCTTTTTTTAGGTTTTCAAGGGCATGCAAAGTTCTCCACCAAAGACCCCTATCTCTGCAAAAATGGGAACGAGCATGCATACCACTAATATATATAGGGAGTGCGGTGACCGGGGATTCTTGTCTATAGTTGTCCGTGATGCTGGGCATTAGTTCCACTGCTGGGAATGACCCGTCGGTACCATCGGTTTTACCAAGAAACCAAGCACCTAGGTTTCCATAGGTTTCTCACACAAATATGCTATTCCAAGCGATCCATGCCTAGACAAGCTGTGCCCAAACTGCTTTGTGGGCAAAGCGAATGCTAGGTTTAAAACATTGGGACCGGCACTCCAAACATTCAGAAATGCAAATATAGCTAACACCTCCCTAAACAGATTTCATAATTTTCAGACTTTTTCTCCTATGAAAGTCTGTGGTCACTACCATGAATCGAAAGCTATGGAATCAGAGGCTACCTTAGTTCACTGTCAAATTTGTCAAAACAAACCCAAATGAATTACAACTATCGTTAACATTGGCCTCTACCTGAGCCATAGCCTACCTCACTATGTTTTTATAACTAGCAAATAGTTTGCAACTTGGACCCCAAAACCCCACTTGAACCCCAAAGATCGGTCAAAACCAACCATTCAACTGTGGCTGTCATATTCAAGGTAGAGAATCTGTGATAGTAAAATTAAAAAGCTAACAAGTATAGAATCTAATTGTCTGCTGGTCGTTGGAGTCCAGGACTCCATAAGACTACTGCAGACTGCTCAAGGCAAAATGCCTGACAACTCTGTTCCCAAACAGCCGGACAAAGTGGACATTTAAGCCGGCGCCACACTAGCCGCAATAAGCCTTGCAATAGGCTTCGCAACAGGCTTTCCCGATAGGGTTTGCTATTGCAGAGGCTTATTGGGAAGGCCTGTTGCAAACGTCGCCACACCTTTGCAACAGAGCTTTGCAATTAATCGCAATAGCATGGCGACGTCTGCGATGCAATATTTATCGCCAACAAATATTAAACATGTCTAATATTTCTGCGATAGACGGCGACGCATTTCTCATTGTGAGGCCTGTTGCGAAGGCTATTGCAGAGGCTGTCGCAAAGGGGCCCACACGTCTGCAATACAGTGCACTCCAAGATCGATTATTTTCATTTCTATTGCAGAGGCCTGTTGCAAAGCCTATTGCGAGGCTTATCGCGGCTAGTGTGCTCTTGCCTTTAATTGCCAGGTTTCTTGGGAATGGATAGAATCGGGCCGCGATCCTGTATGTTTAGTAGGTCTATATAATTAGCCTTTGGCTATTTCTATCAAAATAACTAACTTGCCCACTAACCTAACCATGATAAAGCACTCCTACCCTAGCACGGTACACTTTTCTGGACACCAATTGGTCTGTTCAACTGCTCGGTTCCGACTCTGATGTCGCTCATAATTTGTCACAACTGCCCCGAACGTCTGCTTGGCTTCATCAGTTCCCTGTTGGTTCCATGAAAAACTGATCAGAAACCGATCAAAATCAAACAGGTTGGATTATCACAAATACCCCTTTGGCGCTATCTGCCCTGCTGATGCACTGATGGTGTATACTCCCAAGGCAAAGCTCCCTATAATCGCCTACTGCAGGGCAATATGACTCACAGTATTGACCATTATTACACCCCTGTGATGTAGTTGCCTATACTTTCAACATTGTACCACCCGCTTACAGAGGGTGGTTGATAACATGTTAATTACATCGCCCTTAGCTAATAACAAAAGTAGGCCCAGTACATAGGCCTGATCACTGCGTGGGAAAAAGCGTTGTCAAGCACAATTTGCATTACTAACGTTGTGTAAATAGAAGACGTCACGATGTATGCTTTTGCGTCATGGCCGGCATCGGGGAAAAAGGTAAATTATGGCCTCCTAGCTTCCTTATTTATCCACAAACAGTCCGGATTTCTACTTTATATTGATATAGCCTATTCTCTGTGCAAATCATGTTGATTCACTGTCAAAACTGGTGTTAAATCTGCCAATTCACTGTGATTCACTCTCACCCACATGTAGGTCTATAGGCCTAGTCGACCTCTGTAATTTAATTATTTATGCAATTCAAGTCCTTATAAGGTGTGGCAGATGTTAATTAAAGTGTTGTTACTAGTTTTTTTATACAATAAAAGTAATAGGATATTTATTTGTATTCTGTTAGGATCTAATCCATAGACCTAGGCCTAGGCCTAGCCTAGGCCTACTCAGTAACTGAATTGAAACTATTCCTGTCTAAAAATTGTCAGGAACTATTTTCCTTCATGTTCACAAGAAAAACACAATCAAATGAGGAAAACAACTTGATTTATCAGAACTATAGTATACACATTTCTGTTAGTTTCTGTTGTATTTATTTCAGGGGTGTAATAAATACAGAACATGCCAACGGGGAGGGCAGGAAAGGTGTTATCCACCTCGATTTAGGTGGAGGGACCTCGGGCCTACGCTGCGCTTCGGCCCTCGGTCCCCCCACCTTAATCCTCGGTGGATAACACCTTTCCTGCCCTCCCCGTTGGCATGTTCCATCTATTTATTCCATGATTTGGCCATGAGAGTGAAGTATATCAGAAATACTTCACCCTCACGACCAGTGAAGTATTTTCAGAGGCTCATACACCCCTAGTTTTTTTTCCGGAAGTGGCATCAGATGGAGACACTTCGCTGAATGTTTGACAAGAAAGCATAGAAATGCTGATTTTTTTTTACATGAAATCATGTGTTTTGCATCGGGGTTTACCCCAGGCAGGGACATTGGTAGTAGAGCGACCCACTATTAATAACATATCTTATATATATCCTTCATCTCCCGCTCTTTCCCATGTCCCACACTACACCTCTCACTTCCTCTCAGCCCATATAAGTAGGCCCACTTCGCCTAAAAAACTCACACTTCTTTCAAATCACCACTACATAACGCTTCAACAATACTCACCTTGTAAGCCCAGAAGCAACTCAGCCTACGGCCTCGTTGCTTCTGGGCTTACTCGGTAAGTATTGTCCACCTCATACTCCACACTATGGTGTTCTTACTATACTATCGCGTTATCCAGACCCATATATTATGTTGTTTCAATGTGTTAAGTATATGAGGGGTGGAATGAATTTTGAAATTAATACAGCTTTTTTATTAACAGTTCCAGAAAGATGGATACCTCATCCTCCAGAATTTTGCCACAGATGATGAAGTAAAGGCTATGCGCAAAGAATGTTATGAACTTGTAGATGGCATGAATCCAGCAGATCACCAGACTGTGTTTTCTACCGTCAAGCAGGTGCCGTTTAACTCTTTGTGCCATACGTACAATATTGGCTTACTTCAGGGAGATATTTATACAAATATATTTCCTGCATGCTCACATTTAGCATGTCCCGAAAATTTCGGGACGGATTTGTGCACATGTGATGGAGCACTTAATTGTAGTGCCACATACAGTGCAAAACACCAATGTAGAAATTGTTTGATTTATCCAAATTTCCTTCATTTGATTGCTATTTGTCCGAAGGGATGATGATTCTAGAGTGTTGATCTGAAGGTCAGTCAGCATATTCTAGGCATTTTCACAGCGGAGAAAGCTGCTTTAAAAAGGAAAACCTTTGGATTATAGGTATTAATTTCAGTACTTCATTGCAGACTCATAGAAATGATTATTTCATCAATAGCGCAGATCAGATAAGTTATTTCTTCGAAGAGGGCGCCTTGAATGATAAAGGTAGGTATTTCCGCCAAATTACATTTGTGGTGGTGTTGTGTATTCTTATGTACTGTCCACTGGTGGCTAGTTCTGCCGAAGTGGCCTCATAAACCTTATAATTGTATGTACCTTTTTATCTGTTAGCTTTTATGTAATCAGCCGAATAGAGCTCTGTTGTCTCTTTTATGACAACTAGGGTTTAATCTATTTGTTCCATTATATTGTCTGTGATCATTATTGCCTCCAGAGAGATTGTACCATATGTTGTTGTTGATCAACTCCCTGTGTACTTCACTGTAGACACTTGGGGTCTTGGATCACCTGGCTGGCCAGGAGATCCGAGATCCTTGGTGGTCAGCAGATATGTTGAACTTGAACAATTGGCACTTCTAAAGGAATAAAACCCATGCAACAGGTCATGACTTGTTTGTCTATTTGGTTTATCCATAGTCAAGGGACACACATTGGTATATTATTATTATAATATTATACTGGCTGAATTAATTAAAGGTAGATTAAATGATCCTAACATCATCACCTTCATATCGGAAAAACCTTATCACATTGCCTTCATTACTGGCAGCCTTGACACCATTCTCTCATGCCAAAATAGTTTTTCCAAATAATAATATAACATGATAATGATCGTGTTGTTTGATATATATTATATATTATTATACAGAGTTACTTTTTTGATGAGCTCTTGAATTGTGTCATTAAAAAATAATACTCAGGTATAATCATTGAGTAATATTCAATTCCAGGGAATCTGGTTGTTGACAAGCATCGCTCCTTGAATAAAATTGGTCATGGTAGGTTTACAATATTTTCTCCTGGGATTTGTGATGATATACATAACACATGTATTGACATTGACTTGTGATTTCAATCGAAAATGATACTGTTTAAATAAATCTATAAAGGGATGTTTTTTTATTACAGTTCTTGATATACTATTGTAGAATAACCGCCGTTTCAGTCCCCTTGCTCTTATAGTCTATTAGTGCTATCAATTCTACAGAATATTGAAGTTGAAGAAATAAAATTGTATGGACTAGTGATTCAGAATACTGCTATTACACAGTACTATCACTAAACTAGATTCGATATAGCTTCACAGAGGAGAGAAATATAACCAGACACAGTTCTTTGGTATTATTCTCCCCAACACGGGCCTGAAGAAGCCAGGTCAACAACATAGTACAGGCATGAGTGGACATGGTCTAACCAATAGAGTAAGATGTGTAAATACAAAAGAGGTTAAAAGCAACAGAAGATACAGAAAATTGTACATAATAGATTCTGCTATCATTGATGAGTAAGAAACTGTGAACTGGTAAAAGAAGATGAATGGCCAAAAGCACATTGACTTGATAAAACTGGGAGATAACTGGGGGATAAATTACTCTCCAATGATTCTAGCTCAATAATAGCTTGTGCCAAACAGGTAGGTTATTAAGAGGTAAACAATAGAAAAACTATTAAGATTTCTATTATTTTATTCGTTTTACATAAATTCAAGACAAATTCAAAATAGGCTGATTGATTTATCTTTGTAGCACTGCATCAATTGTGCCCCGCATTCAAAAGCATCACATTTAGTGATCGTATCAAGGTGAGATATACCATTTAGAATGCAATTCATAAACAAAAGGAAACAGAGCCAATAGTTAATATACATGTTTTCTATAACAGTTTCCCACTGAATACTTTGTGAACTTAAATCCAATGTAGGTTTAAGTTTGATGCAATTTTATAGTAGGCCTACATTCATTAATTTGCACAGAGTCTTGCCATGAACATGGGATTTACCGATGCAGTGGTTTGCCAGAGCATGTACATATTTAAGGTTGGTAGATATATGGTTATTTCTCGGACGTAATTAAAGCAAAATATAACATGTATCTAATCAATGCTAAGAAAGAAATGGAAAATTCACAGTGATTGTACCAAAAATATATTCATAAATATGGAATGCAATGAATGGTTGGTTCGCTCGATGTTTCCTTAGCATAAGGAGTGAATTTGTGCATATCATCATTTGCTGAGTTAGTTCACTATTCTGTTGTCGTCATGTTGAGGACATTCTTCACTGGTGGTGCGGCAAGTGGCTGAGTGGGGAGCCTGAGTTCGTGTTTGATAAAAGAGAAGCATACAGAATAAAATCAACACCAACTTTATTATGTTTGCTTAATGAAATCATTTCATCTCTGGCCCACCCCAATATAAAGCGATACTTCTCCCCTCTACTGCTTAACTGTTTAAATATTATATTGGCCTTGAAGGAAATAAAAAAAGAGAGAAGCAGTTTGATCTTATCTAGCCATGTGTTACCACTCATTCTGACGAGCCCCACCATTTACCTAATATCTTTTAAATTCGAATGAATATTCAGTTATACAATAGTTGATAATCTAGAGCAACATCTAGCCTTTGCAATTCAGTAAACTATCAAATATGATTTTTAAATCGTATGAAATTTTATTTCTAGCAACCGGGGATTGGAGGAAAAGGTTAGTTTTTTTAATCTTTTTGTTCTAAAGAAAATCATCGAAACCTCTTCTGGGCATACTTATAGAACCTGCAATGATATATTACCTTTCACAATATAAACTTCAGGATACATTTGGAAATTAGTGTCTGGATTTTGTTTTGTGGCCGATACAAGTATCTGGTACACAGTTACATAGTCTTTTCCTCTATGACCATTTCTCCCTGGAAAACATAGCAGGGGCATTTTAATTTATTGTCAACTGCCTCAAAATAAGTAGAGAAGTTGATAAAACTCAGTTTAGACATAGACAGCAATTTTTGTATTATTAATTAATTAATGACTCTGAATTGGCACACATTCCTCATACAGAGACTGTGTATACCGTCCACTAGGTTGCAGAGTTATAATAACATCATTATTTATAACCCAGCATAGGTTGTCATCAAGTATTATTATTATTATTATTATTAATTAATTAATGACTGAATTTTCTGTTATTGCACTTACCTGTATTTTTATTTACAAAGCTACATCTGCACTGCCTCACTTACTGACACTGACACTCTCTATCTCTTTCTCTCAACCCCCTCTCCCTCTCTCTCTTTCTCCCCTCTCCCCTCTCCTCCTTGAATGAGAATCATACGGTATTGCCTCACTCACTCACACCTTTCTCTCTCCCTCTCTCTCTTTGTCCTTCTCACCTCACCTCTTGTATCCCTCCACACAGTGCACTCCTCCCTTCTCTCCTTCTTGTCCAGTGTGCATGCGTAACACAACTACCACACTTAGTCCTCCATAACCCACTCCGAGTATAGCACAAGGTACTTATTTGCCCTGCAGATCAGATGAAATATTAGATGGATGGTGAGAAAGAAGATGTTTATCCAAGATTGTATTTAGGTTTTCGGTTGATCAGATAATTCAAAGGTGTGAAGTGGGCCTACAAGTTTGGTCAAAGAGCAGGTGGCTTTGCCCCCTTACTCTAAAAAGTATATTTTGTGATGTGTACCCGAGATGTAATAAGTATTATTATGTTCTTACCCAAGGCACGCAAAAGTAATTTAACAGCTTTCTCCATGTAAATGGTGTTAAGACATATCTGCCTGTAGCATTCTCCTTCCTCCCCTCACAGTTGTTCCCCACCAAGACGCCTCTTATCTTTATGCTGATACGGACATAGAAGCTGGAATCTGGATTGCTCTCGAGGACGCTGATGTAGAAAATGGTTGTCTTTATTTTATTCCAGGCTCTCATAAAGGTTAGTTGCTCTTGCCATCATCGCCTATATCTAAAGATTTGTTTTAGTCCTATTTCGTCCATTGCCTTGTACCTTGTTCATTGAAGTGGAAAAAGTTATGTGTGCCACATGGGTAGAAAAACCCCAACAAAGTTCCCTTTCTCATTGTCAACTGTACCTCCTAGCCGCCTGTAACACTGCACCCACCTGCAACACTGTACCCCCTAGTGACATCAGCCTACCATGTAACACTGTACCTTCCTGTAACACTGACTTTGCCTGTAACATTAAGCTACCATGTAACAATACCCACCTGTAACACTACCCATCCTGTAACACTGTACCCACCTGTAACATTAGCCCACCAACACTACCTGACCTGTAACACTGTATCCAGCCTGTAACACTGTACCCACCTGTAACAGTTGCCTGTAACACTACCCAGCTTGTAACACTGTACCTGCCTGTAACATTGTATATGTGTGTACCGTTGCTATGTTACTATGTGTATGCATGAATACTCTGACCCAGCCTGTATATGATAATGTATGCTGGGTGGGAGACCACCAGTGTGGCTGTGCAGACACTATGTTAATTTAGTATTAATGGCCAACAAAGCACTTACCAACTGGACTTGGACCTTAGCGGTTGTCTCTACTATCCTAGCTCTTACAGTTCAAACATTTTTCATAGTGAGTAACTATTTTTTAGTAAGTAACTATTTATTTCAGCATATATATCAACACCATAGTATAGCAACATTACCCGGCCTTTAACATCGTACCCAGCTTGTAACACTGTACCTGCCTGTAACACTGTACCTGCCCTTAACACTATTTGGCCCAATCCTGATCCAATCCCCCTTCCCCTCCCTCCTCCCTTCTCCTCCCTGGCTCTGTACACAACTCAGACCCAGAAATATGTACCTAAATGCTGGTAAAGCAGTAAGCAATTTCTGTTTGTACAAGGATCAGTTACAGTTGATTATAGTGTATACATTCATCTTTTTCTGGTTTTTGCATTTCCAATGTAAATGATGACTTGTGTCAGTATAATTCAACGAATTTCAATTTCCAATGGAAAAAAGACTGATTTCAGTTACACATAACTAATGGTTAAGTCTCATGTTGAATTAGATCATTTTAGTTTTTTTTTATTATTGAATATTTGGAATAATGAACATGAGTAACTTTCTGGCAATTACCATTCCTCATTAGTAACCCATGAGCTGACATGTCTGACAATTACCTCTACATTTTTAGCTTTGGAGATCAGTATTTTGTGTTAACACTTATATTTATTTGACTATTGTCACAATAGTGACGATTTAAGAAGGCCATTTTCCATAACCTAAAATTACCCAAACCCTCCTCAAATACTAGACATCTTTATCCTCTATGCATTTGTATAGTAATATGAAATAGAGTGAGAACTCCTTATCGGTGGGCAATACCCCCAACTGATTTCCGCCCAAAGTTGAAAAATGAGCCTACAAGCTTTAATATGTAATAGGTATTCTTATAACACCATGTGTGCTGTTGTGTATCACTTTTGAGTGGACTGATTTCATCACAAGATATGTAAAGGGGGGTGGTAATAGTTCACACTGATAAAGACAGTTCACACGGATAATGGAATGGTGAGATACAAGAGGAAATCAATGATTGATAGGTAGGCCTATATGGTAGAAACATATAAGACAGGTTCTGTGAAATCTGTCTTAAAAAGCATACTCAGCTGGTGTAATGCTTTATACAAAATTTCTTTCCACCAATCCAAGGATATGGGTACATTCTGTATTCTTAACCGGAATATATCACCATATTCCTAGAAATAAAATGAATATCACCTGTTTAATTTCTAAAAAAGGGCAACAATGTGGGCGATGATTTCTTGCTCTGGGCTTCCCTGAACTACTTCTTGAATGCCATTATGAATGTTCTAAGTTGGGTTCCCTGACCTACTTCACTGATGTCACAAACCCTAGAGAGTATAGAGGGATAATTATAAGAGATATATGAGATGTATGTTACAGGAAAATGAGTCGCAAAATTTATATTTTTTCAAAGTGTTTTTTCACAAGATGTCTTTACAGGAATATTTTCATTCTTGCGGTGCTTACCGCTTTTTGTAGCATGAATACGTTTATTGAATTTCAAGACAGTGTATTAATATATCCATGCATTTCGTAGCTCACCATATTGAGTATATTTAGCTACTTTACTAGTAATTTGTCCATCCAGAGATATTGTAAATTTTCTTTTCAAAAATAAGAATGACATCTCACCTGAACAAAGCTGGAAGCTTGTGCAAATAAAAACAACTGTAGCAATAACTACTTTATTATAACTCATCATTCTCATCAAATCCAAGAACGACCATAATCTATATACAACAATCGCCTTCCCTCTACCAGAAGTAAAGATATCAAACCTAAAATAAAGGAAGACTTATTACCTGTCCTAATGTTTACCATCATTAAAATCGGCTTCCTCTCATCTTTTCAAATAAGATGGTATCTCTAAATCCATTTATTGTGACTTGTGACTCATTATCCTGTGACACATCACATATCAAGGCAGAGGGAGGAGGGAAGGACAGATAGGCAGGGAGAAAGGAGGGAAGAATTGAAAGTTGTTGGATCACGAATTACTCAGATCTATACTGACATTGGTAAAATAGGTCACTTTAGAATAAAACAAACACTTTAGGTGACTGAAAAAAGGTATTCATGTAAATTTATACATACAGGTTAACTAACAAGTTACTTGCGGGTTTGCGTTTACCATTAGTGGTATATATATAACATTCATATATGTATGCAACGTATCCGACTCTAGATACATTGTTTCATATAAATTGCATATATATTGTGACATAGTCTGTAAAATCACTCAGTTCCAAAAGTGGTCGAATAAACGGGAGTCAACTGTACTACTCTAGCTCCAGCCACCCTTAAATATGGTCACGAATTACTCAGATATATACTGACATTGGTTAAATTAATCATCTATTCACTTGTGTTTACCGATTTAACCAGTTTAGGTGATTGAAGAAGGTATTTATGTTAGTTGCTATAATCTTAGAATAAACCCTATCCACGGTGTGTTAACTGTCTAATGCGGTATTTCGCACTTGATATTGGCCAGGAGGAGTTTATGGGAACTACCGTTTTGTGAGGACGAAAGACGTTGGTGATGGAGTGACTTGTAAATACATCGGGAATAAGCCTGATTACGACACTCTGGGAGCTTGGGCAGCCACTCCAGTAAAGAAAGGTATACTTTGTTACATTTTAACGGGTTGGATAATAATAATACAACCTGGTCGATATTGGTCACATAACCTCGGTAGTAAAGGTCATCCCCTATACATTTTTATATTACGTCATGAGGATAATGGGTCCACATTTCTTCCGTGCATGACTATGTTTTTATTCATGATAGGGGATGCTATATTGATTGATGGGTACGTGGTTCACAAGAGTGAAGTGAATACTTCGGAGAGGTCAAGGCACATTTATACATTCCATATGTTCGATCAGGGACGAGGTAAATGGAACGAAGAAAACTGGTAAGAATTTGCCCTTGTATAATCGTATATAAATTTATATAATATAACATATAATAATCTAATATGTATGCATGTAATGAAAAATTTCTATGATACTTATATTTTGGGAGGATAAGTATAAACTAAGGGTTTGGGACAGGACCGAATATAAAGTCATGTCAATAGACCTATACTATTTAATGATAATCATGAAAGTCATCATCTTATGATATATCTTAGTCCTTATTTGTTTTAAAATAATTGCTATGTGTAGTATCTTAGCAATCAAACTTTCAACTATTTATGAAATCCCTTAGAATAATGAATGGCTTCGTTTCTTTTCAGGATTCAACCGACTGAGAAGGGTTCATTCATGTCGCTGAATAAAAACTAATCCAAACATCTTTATGCAAATGGACCTTGTGATATCACATCAAATGTTGTCAGGGTATACAGTCAGATTATCTTATGTTGATGGCCCGGAACATACGGAACTCTGAACTTTTAAAACTAATACAAAGCCTAAAATTAACATCGGAGTAGTCCAAATTGGAAAGTCTTAACCAATCTTACCATTCCAATATCCAGTTAAAGGGATATCATAATAATCTTTAATTATCTGCATGCCTACAAGATACGGTATAGTTACAAATCAAGGCGTTCATTTAAAGACCCGAGACTATTTCATAATGGTAGGATAGATTTACAAACAGCATTATATGATCCTCGCGTCAGGTATTCTGAAGTTCGATACACCCATGAAGTAAAAGAGGAGGACAAAGAAGAAAGCAAAATCTGAAAGAAGGTCCACGCGACCATAACAGAGTACATATAATTGCTAAATACATGAACTAACGTGTCAATATATCATTACACCTTGTACAACAACGAAGAATGATTAAAAGTGATTAAATGTATCGCAAAATAAATGTCATAAGAACATTCACATAATAATAAACATCATCCGCTGTTCAAACAACAAAATAGTGCTTTGGTGATTATTTGTTATCCTTGCTGATCCGAGTGTCTGTTAAAAGAATACTGATTAAAATCAACTGTAATCAATTTCCTGATGTAACGAGACGTAGTTTGCTGAAATTCGGAACCACTCATAAGTGGGCACAAGGCAATCACTGTTAAAGATTAAAAATAGTCCTGTAAATAGATGATCTGTATTCTCTCACCATAACATAACGGTAAACACAGTAATAGTTGATGGGCTAAAAGATGGGCTGGTACAAATGGTTTTTCTGACTTCTCTCTCCGGGGATGTCTATTCTTGGTGATGTAGCCCCAGATATATTACATGAAGCCCAGATAATATACATGTACGTATGAAGTCTTATGTTTGACATACCGTATTTCCTTGAAAGAGCTCCCCCGGTTCTAATTAAGTCAAGGGACTTTGTATCCGGCGTTTATTCAAGACCCGGCATTTTCTAAAGAAGGCAGAATGAGCATGGAAATCATAGTTTTACTTTCTCAAAATCTCTTATACTAGTATATAGGGTTAGGTGGTCGTCAAAAACGGAAAATATTTGTAATTTATAAGTGTAATTTACATACTGGTCTTACTTTACCATAATCATATCCCAAATCTCATGGATCCCCATTAAAAATATATAAGCAGTCAAGGCCGGGCGCTTTTAAGTAAATCATGCTCTGTCCCCTGCGCTCATTAATTCAAGGCCCTGCGCTTATTCAAGGAAATACGGTATATGTAAATGATTCCTTTAAGCCAAGGGGTATAAATGTGGTTATATATTGCCCATAAGGTAAGTCAGAAGCTGGGTGAACCCAAGAACAGTTAAAGCGTAAGCCTATAGGCCGTCTAAGCGGGTGGAGGGGTACCGACTTAATACTAGGCGCCAGGCTACTATATTGTTTGTATATCTACTACCTGCACTGACTTAGGACCACCAATTAAAGTTTAGGGTTAGGGTTATAATTAGTATTTATATTAATCCATGTACTCTATTGCACCTTAGATGACGCTAGAAAAAACAAGTGCATAATGGTAGCTAATGGTAACATAGCTGTGTTAGTCGCTTCCGGGTGGAGGCGCGAAAGTTCCGACGCATTCCACAAGGTGCGGAGGGAGCGCCTGGCTAGTCACAATGCTTGAAATGATGTCACAGCGACCAACCATAGTCTCGTTATTGAATACCTGCAGAGGGAATAAATATGTAAGTGTTCCCTGACAAAGAAACAGATCAGCTGGAGAGTTTCTACTACAGTGCGAACCCCAAGCTGACTTTGGGTAGGGGATGCCGTATTTCAGTCTCAGCTGCATGCGTTTGTTATGTTATTTTGGTTAGCCTCCTTGGCCAGAAGTGGAAGGTGTTATAGTTTATAATGATATGAATGCGTCCTTACTTAAATTTTATACTTTTAATTCTTATAGGCAGAATAATAATAAAAGTGCTTTGTTGGCGTTGAGTACTACTATGAGTTGGGTGCTACGATGAGTAACTATTACACATATATGACTCACCTTCGCTATACGGAATATGACGGATATATAGGCCTATGGCCGCATAAGATACGCTCATAATGCTAGGGCTACACCAAGGTGTTTGTCCTTGCGGCAGATACGGTTCTCTAATCCGGCACCATTGGTTTATTACCATTAGCCGCAAGGTGAAAACCGGATGGGCCGTAATGAAAAATCTCTCGGTGAAGTTACACCTTAAACACGGACATGGACAACGGACGCGTGTACATGTATAGATGCCTAGCTGTAGGATTCGAGGGCCAGTTGGTATCCAATATTTAGACTTGTAGACAGAACTGTGTATTATTGAGACATCGGTATATCTAGAAATTGATGAAGCCAAACCATCTAGCTTCCTTTTATTCCTATTATGTATTTGGCATATTTGGAACTCCTAAATGCATCTGTTAGCCTATTTGAAAACTAAAGGGCCTAGTCCACCAAGCTGATTCTCATACGATTCTCACATAATTTAGTTCAAAAGGGTCCTCTGTGTCGCAAAATCGCATAAGAATCGGCTGGTACGTCAACATACATACAAAAGGTACATACAACGATTACAAGCACAAATATGTCAGTATAAAGGTACACGATACTTGTCATCAAATTCACAACGTAGTACAAACACTTTCCAGGTAAACCTGCAATTCTTGGAACTTTTAGCTGCATAGCTCAAACGGATAAATGCATTATCCTCAGAGTTATTGGCAAAAAACCTTAAAAAGTCAGAAAAATTGGCGGCCATCTTGGAGTTTCTCAGCAAATATAGGTCAGCGCAAGTGGCATCCACCATGAATTTAATCAGTGAGGGTCAGGCTACCAATCCAGGGTGGATGCCACCCTCTAACATTCCGTACCTCCTATAGTAAAATTTGAAAATTCTGCCTTTAGTCTAGCTGTACATACAACCCATTCAAGTGACTGGATTCACGCGTACACAGTAGCACGGTATAGGGTTGATGGTTCGGCTACCTTTAGTCCAGAAAAGTGTACCGCCTTGAATTGGATTGTTCTAATAGTTTGGTTATATTTCTGACCGCCTAATATTGTTTTTATATATACAAATGAAGCATTGTCGCGAAAACGACCCTCCCAAACCGCCCGGGAATCCCGATTACTAAACTATTTCTAGCTGCTTGGTCACGCCAGTTACGGCATGGCTACCGAGTCCCGTTCTCGTTCAGACATTTTGCTTTGAGTTTGTCTGCTCAGGTCGTGGGGGTTACACCAACCCAACAACCAGCAGACACTAAGATTTTAGCAGAAGAATCTATATTTCGTTACCTTTTTAATGGAATAAATGATAATCCCGGATTTTCTACCTGCAACAGGCTATGTCAGCTTTGTTTTTCTGATCGGAGGGCTTCCCCAACCTGTCGCTATATATGACGTCATTGTCCCCATGGTCACGTGACCGATTCGCATGATCTGATTGGCTTAGAGCAGCAGTGTCTCTTCTCTGGTTGCTCGTCATCTACTTTTTGTTATGGCGGCCATTTTAAACAGCCCTCGCTTCGAATATGCGGTTAGCGATAACTTTTTAATTATTCATTGAATGAAACATTTTTCCATTTGAACCTTGCTCTCCTTGACTCAATCTAGCATCTGGGATCGGTTAGAAAGTTCCAGAAAAAAATAAAGCATGAAAACAGGTCGATGATGGGCAGTTTCTGTATATACGTCGTTTCTCCCTTCGGTCAGTGCCCCGGTCACGTGATTTGAGAAACATAGCGGAGCTATTATTCCTAGCGGAATAGCGGTAAGGGGCTGTTTGTCTAGTCCGAGCAAGACCTGCTGACGCCTTGTCGGGCACTATACATGCAGTACCGACTGGTGATCCAGAAATGTTTTACCGTCTCGTGTACCAACCGAAAAATAATACTTTAAAAAAATACGCATTGGACTTGAAATGAATGGGAATACATCGAGGAACTGGAAGAACTTTTTATTTGGGAAAAGTCTACACAATTAATTGTTTATTTTTACCATATAAGGACACTTTACCCAATTCCTCTTTTGGAATGCTCTAGCTGGCATCAGAATCAGAAAGCCTCTTCGTGTGTTTCAGCCGGATCTTGCATTTCATATCTGTCACGCATGAAAATTATTTTCACTTATCTTATTTTAAAAACATATTACGACAGTCTCCAGCTTTCGATTCGATTTATTTTTGTGCAAGCAAATGAGCTGGTGGGTGAGAGCTGCTTCCCGCCGTAGAATGAACTCGAGGTATTTTTCCCGAATCGGCACCATCTGATTCGTGAAAAATACGGGTCTTTCATCCGAGGATAGTGTCCTAATGTTGATAGAATTGTAAATGGTGAACTCTCCAATATATATTTTTCTCTCTCCCACCAAGCTTAATATTTTCATCGACACCTATAGTCCTGGGATAGTCTTATTGTCTTTATTCCCGTCTGAAGGCCTTGTGGCCTGGTGGTTAACTTTGCCACCAATGTTCCCCGTGTTGGGACTATTATTTTCATTATCTAGTTTTGATTGTGAGATTTCTCTTTGCACTGAAACATTGCCAAGGCCTTCAAATTTGACAGCAGTGGCTAAGCGTAAATCGGGCTGAGCCCTATCATTGGGTATTCTGTTATTAGCGTTTATGTTATCATTAACGTAAAGTTCCCTTTTTGTTCCACGGTCACTACCTGGAGGTTTCTCAACAGCAGTTTGTCCTGGCACGGCTTTAGTTGCCATATCATTGCCTCGGGATATTGATACATCACTGTGACTCTTTGAAAGGCCATTTAATGAATTGGGCCTACTATCGGTAGCTTCTTTTTGATCCGAGGGAAAGGCACTAGGATCCCCTACGATAGCCTTTGGATCACCCTTGTAATTGGTATCACCAGGAATCGTTTTGGAGCTATATGATTTATTTGGATCACTCGGTAATACGTCCTGTCCTGGCCCTATACCCCCTTCAATATTTGCAATCGTTTGATTTAAATTGTAAAGATCAACATTATCAGCGGAAAACTCACCAAGGATGTCGTTTTCTAAATTCAATTTAAATAGTTCTTCAGCTGTTTTTGACATCAGTTGATCATTAAAATCCGTCATGCTTTCATCGCGGCGAATGGTTGAAGTTTTATTTGCACATAGGCCGGGCTCGTTATAATGATTATCCAAGTCACAGAATTTATAAAAATGGGTCAAAGCGATGGTCGGCTTAACATCAATTACCCATTCGTCAACATCATACTTAGGCACGACAATGGTACAGCGATGACCGTCGATTGATAAACAGCTTTTTGGACTGACTATACTCCTGGCATATACTCCTTGTTTGTCCGGCTCTGAACTGTAAAGATATTTCTGTGTTACTAGATAGGAGTCTGGATTGAGCGGTGGAAGATCCATGTAAAAATATGCATTCCTGACCATGTACATGGTTGCTGGATGTTTCGACGGATGCTTATTCTGTATGTCTACTACCATTTCAAAATAATTGGTGCTTGTTTTTGGTACAATAACCGCACCCAGTTGAGAATTCAATAACGCCCGGTACCTATACAAATTCCGATACATGCAATCGTTTCGCATGGGTGCCTGCATGATTTTTCTACCAACTTCAGATACTTTCTCCTCAAACACATCAGGTGCTGGAAGAAGGACTACAACACCTTGATTGATGTAATCATTCAGGAGGTACAATGTGTCATTATCTAGTGCGTTGTTGTATATAACAATTTCACCAACTCCCCAGAGTTTCAGGAGTTCTAACCATTCAATAAGCATATATGGATCAACCGACCCATGCAGTATTCCAAGACAAAGTCCGAAATCTATAGGAACCATGGGTATTTCGGGCCTCTGCACAGGGAGAACATTATAAGGCTGTTGGTCTACTTTCTCCAGAATAGATACATTTGACGGGGGCTCTTTTCCACCAGGATATCCACATGAGAATATTTCTCCCTGGTAATTCTCGCCCGGTCTGATTTCTCGAGGATGTCCTCCTTTAATTTTAATGGCTTTCACCAAATCAGGCTGCTTCTGAAAAGGGTACCATAACAAGCAATATACATCTTGACGTTGTTCCTTAAATATTCCCATCACTCTTACCATGGAGTGCTCGATTGACTCTCTTTCGTCGAGGTGTGCAGAATAGATAAAAAGTTCTCCTCCTTCAACTGTCTGCCAAACTTCTTTAATAGTTTTTGGGTTGGCTGGGATGATGTAGTCGTAAGTACTGGGAATGATAGAAGCTGAGGTGTGGTAGTCATATGGTACTACCCCCACCTTAGGTTTCTTAGGTACCCCTCGATCTTTTTCTATTTTCGTTTCGCCTTCATTCAGATCAGAATTCGTTTTATCCTGACCGAGCTTTTCCACCTTAACTACTTGGTCAGCAGTTTCTGGTTTGTTGTGAATAAAGACGGAGTATATCACCAAAACTAGAGCTATGGCTGCCAAGAAATTTGTTGGGATATTTCTCACCGCGGACATATTCCTGACAAAGCTTACCTGCAAAGAAATTAATACTTCGAGTTTTAACCAACCAATTAACAGACTTTTAAGTAGAGTTCATTTTCGAAACACCGGGATGAACGTCTTTAATTGGTTAATAATTTCGACGAGGCTTTGCAATAATAAAAATATTTTTATAGTTTTATATTTCAAATTTAAAAAAAATGGGAATCTTTTCTGTTTTCGATTTCGAAGAAAAGTGAAAAGTAAGATTGTACTTGATATATAGTAATCTTGATTTCAAAACTCTAGTTTCATCCCAGTCTTAGTTGTCGTGTGTATATCTTAAGTGAATTGCCCATGGCTATAGATTCGGTGAAGACTGAAGAAAGATATTATAATCAGAGTCATTTCGATTCAAACAGGTCATACCAGGGACGTGTATGTTTAAAATGTGAAAAGGAATACATGTATCATCCTTACAGTCTATACACCAAGTCATAAATCGCCATTATAATACCGGGATGCGTTCATGAAAATTAGTCAGAATGAGACGTATTTAACTTAGTTCTTTATTTCATTTTTACATAAATTGCACGTTTACCTGATGTTGTGAAGGAACATGCAATTCTTGATTATATTTTAGTTAAGGAGGTATACGTGAAAAATAGTCTGCACCTATGACACATTTCTACAAATATTTGTCAATGGTTTGGGTATAATGTGTTATGATATTGTTATACCTTATGGTTACATAAGGGACCATAGTCCTACCTGTAATTTTCATTTTTAGTACATGTTACCTGCATGATGGTACAATAATAATAATCCGCGTCCTGTACTTCGCCCGATCTCCTTTATCCAGAAGTTGTCTATATGATATATACTGACTATTGAATTCAATTAATAATGACATCCCCAAAATCATTTCTTTTCAATGAATATCTGTAATTATATCATCACACTTGCTTCCTTCCAGTTCGGGAGGGTTCAAGATTAAGTGACTGAGTCAGTCTATCTATCAATGAGAACTGGAGATATTACTTACCGGGTCGCATCACAAACACCACAAAAAAAAGTAACTGCTGCGAAAACAATTATTTCTTATTTCAGAAGAGATAAAATTATGTTACCTACCATTATAGGGTGTCACCTTGACTAACAGCCTGACAATGAGGTACTCCGGCCACCTTGTAAATGCTTGGTGCACGTGTCCACATGTCCTATATAAATGCACCGGCATGTGCATTTCACGTATCTCACATATTCAATATGAATATTACTAATTATTATGCCCTCGAGATATCGCAGTTGCTTGGTGTTTAGGCCATGTAGGCCAGAACAATAAAGAGTCGTCCTTGACCCAGAAATGAAAACATCTTCAGAAAGATCACCAACTTGTTAGCAGCATGCAGTTAATTTCGTTGTGATGGATATGTTGTATCTAAAACGTCTGAGATAAAAATATTTACCCACAGTATCTACGATCACCATCTTTTTTTCTTATTCTATACATATAATTATATACAAAAAAGGAGTCCTTCTGATTAGAGTAAAACCAACCGCTATCACGAAATCGACCAATTTCATGACCAGTTTGGTCTGCTACCACTGAAGCAGAGGAGAAGCCTGCATATTTTACAACAAGCTAACAGAGTAAAAACTAAATCAGAGTACCTGGACTTACGATCCATCCAAACGCGACAATTGCAACAGGGCAAAATATTATCTAAAGGTCCTATCCCCAGATTAGCCGATCCTTGTACTATAAAATCCCGCACTATTGGAACAAACTGGAAGCTGTACTTAAGGAATAATTTCCGAGGTTTTTTCTGCTCGAGGTGTCTATAGCGTCAGGGAAGTTCGAGGGCGAAGCCCGAGAACTTCCCTGACGCTATAGACACCTCGAGCAGAAAAATCCGAGGAAATTATTGCTTTTAGAAGAGAATTGATGAGATTCCCTTGATTTGATGATATTCCCTTAATGTTAGAGCAAAAAAGATAGACAAACCTTCTTTATTCCGTCCAAAAACATCCAAAAACATCCGAAATATACCATGCGAGTCGTCAGCCTTTCTATGAGACCGGAAGTGATTTTGAAAACGATGCCTTGGATAGCAAGCAGCGGAACCTTGTAAAAACACGCCGGCTGGCTGAACGTAAACATTAGCGAATACGCACCTCTGATTGGCTGTTTCTCCGCTAAGCCCCGCCCACTTCACTTGGCCAGCCGTCGTGGTATCATGCAGTTTCCGACTAACGCGGCAAGCATCGGACACTTCCGGTTCTCGAATGCCGTGTTGCGTGTGTCTAGGGACTTAAAAAAGAAATAAATAAAAGATTTGAATCGGTAGAAATGATTTAAATAGTGTTTGAGCCTGATAGCGAAGATTTAGTCAACGGGAATCAAGCAATAAATGAATGGCGAGTTCAGAACCTATACGTGCGACCGGAAGAGATGTGGAGACCCTTCGGCATAGCCACTCATGTGCACATTCACTTGGCGTTGCATTGTGTATGGTGGCCTATATAGCGCACGGAGGATTTCATTCGAAAGTGACCCGCACGTCAACTAACGAAGCATCAGACTTCCGGTTCTCGAATGCCGTGTCCGTGTGTCTAGGGACTTAAAAAAGAAATAAATAAAAGATTTGAATCGGTAGAAATGTTTTAAATAGTGTTTGAGCCCGATAGCGAAGATTTAGTCGACGGGAATCGAGTAATAAATGAATGGCGGCTTCAGAAGCTATACGTGCTTACGTTATAGACCGGAAGAGATGTGGAGACCCTTCGGCATACCCACTCATGTGCATGTTCACTTGGCGTTGCATTGTGTACGGTAGTCTATATAGCGCACAGAGGATTTCATTCGAAAGTCCCCGGTCCGGGTGCGCGCAAGCGGCTGTGTATGGTATCACTAGCAAAATTTAGCCGCATCTTATCCACCAGTTCCGTAGTGTAGTGGTTATAGCGCTTGACTCCTGCGAGAACGTTGAGGGTTTGAGCCTCGTCAGGTCCCTTAGCTTTTTTTTTCATTCTATACTTGACTGGGTTGGGTTGATCTATGGAGACGGAACTCTTGAGACTTGATCTATGGAACTCTTGAGACTTGATCTATGGAGACGGAAGTCTTGATCTATGGGAGACTTGATCTATGGAGACGGAAGTCTTGATCTATGGAGACGGAAGTCTTGATCTATGGAGACGGAAGTCTTGATCTATGGAGACGGAAGTCTTGATACTGATCTATAGGCTTGATACTGATCTATAGGGACTGATCTATGCCATAGACTATGGGGACGGAAGTGGTTTGAGGGAATCTATAGAGAAAAAAAACCTCCCAGAATCTCATCAGATCGATTCTAAAACATCATAATTATTGAATCACCAACAACATTTACCCAAAACATGAGAACTATCACCATTTGGCAAGACGAACATTTTCTGTATTAAGATAACATTGAGACCCCTTCCACCACTTCCAGTAGTACAACCCGCTTCCACCTACCACACCTCTACTGTTCCTCACTCGTTATTATTTACCTATTTTAGACAGTATAATTATACTGCCTAACGTTCTTATAGTGAACAAACGCAAAAACTATTCACAACCTTAACTGGTTGTAACAGTTGTACTAGCAATTAATAATGATTGCTCTATTTCTGAGTTTATCACCATCTTTTGCCATGACATAGTATTGTTGCTGAGCTAACCATCTTGCTAAATTATTACATCCAATGAAGACCAGTATTTATAGGAGCGACCATTAGATCGTTGACCTAATGGTTGAGTGTTACTCCTATAAACTTGTAACCAACGTGTCCAGTAGGGCTTGAGATCCTCCCAAATCAGGGAGTTTGACCCACTGACATTGACCTAGCTGTTCGTCATGATAAAAGTAACAAAAACAAGAGTTGGGAGTGAATTAATATGAAAACTAAAACGCCAATAATTATATGTTCAGGAATATTTTGCTAACTTTTCCCGTGCTACTGTGCTAATTATAATGCAAGTCCTTTCTATAACTTCGATGTAACATTGATCCACTATTTTATAGATATTTTGTCTGTGTTTGTTTTCACTGTTTTCGTTCAATAAACGGCAGCCTGAAAGCTCCATGAAACGAAGACATAAATATTACGCAGGGATGTAGGAAGCAATCTAAACATGGGGGGGCCAACTTTGTCCCACAGATGAAATTGTATATGCATATGGATATAACTAGAAGTTGATTTGGGAATAGTTTTCCTATGAAACAAGGTCGAACGTTGTGTGTTATCGCAAGTGGCATGTTTGACAGCTGAGTTTGTATTTCAAATTCATATCTCTATTACCCTGTATGGCTGTTTTAATGATAAAATTTACTCATTGATTGTCCACTTCATTTTCAAGTCATTTTATACTTTAATGTCACTAATATCTTCATATGTTGGGCTCACTTTTCTTTTAAACTCAAACATTTAGTTATTGATGTCATTCCTTCATTGGGGAAAGAATTAGAGACGCTAAGATCAAATTAAGCAAGAAAAGTGAGTTAAATGAGGTTCTGGGCTATTAGGGTATCTAGACCAGACTGTCCAGAGGCATGGCTGGCGGTCCTAACACTCTAGGTCCAAACCCTCAGAAGGCTGTTGCACAATGCCTGTTCGTTGCAAATTTGTGGCTGTTTTTAGCCTTTCTGTTGCTCGTTGAAATTTGTAGAAATCCCCAGTCGTTCTTTGTGCAACAAACGAGAACCTGTTACATAACCAGATCATAGATGCTCGTTTGTTGGGATAAATGATCCCATTCATTATTTGATTAATTTAATCATTGATACTAAATAAACAATGATTCTGTATCAAACCTAGACCTCAGTCATACATATGTTGAAGCTGAAGTGCAAGAAGTTTCGCTTATAAACATTTAAGAATATGAGGCCTGCTTGTGGCCTATTCATTGATGCTCATTGGCAGACTTAGAATGGCCATGAAATGTCAGAAGCTAGGTTAGAATATCCCCTATGAATGACATCAATCCATGGAATAAGTTTTAACTGGGTACACACCTTCTTGTAGGGTACACCCAGGAACAAGCAGACATATGAAATGTGCATCAGTGAGTTAATTGTGGACATTCCTGCTTGTTTGTGGGGACTTAGACAAATTTCAAGGCAAGAATTCTGTTGCACAATGAAAAGTTTCAGACCTTCAGGGTTATCCTAAGTCTATTTGTACCTAATTTGAAGGTCCCTGAAATTTATACATTGATATATGGCTGTTATTGGCCATCGGTAAATAAGGTTATAACTGGCGATATGCTATGGTGCCCCCTGAATCTCCGCTTGTTTGTGTACCTTGACGACCAGCCCAGTTACCAACTAGTTGCTTCTCCTATTTCAAACACACCGGTTGGGCTTTGTATTGCTCTTCGAAAAGTTTTTCTTTTTCTAGTAATATGGCTGACTTACCTCATTAATGGAGAAGCGTTGTTCTGCATGCCAGACAACTCACAAAGCACCTTTCGGCAGTCGTTGTAAGATTATTAATCCTACTGCTACCACATCCAGTACTACTACGTCTAGTCCTACTATTGTCATGGCCTCCTTAGTCGACGGGATCGAACGGGACGACGACAAATATGTGCCTGCTCTCGAAGATGCCTTCACCAGATCCAAGAAATTAGTGGAGAAGTCTCTTCATGAGAAGGCCCAGTTCTTAGAGAAGATCAGAGAATTGGAAGCAAAGGTTGACTCCGGTGCATCTGGTGGGAAGAAAAGTGATACCAAGTCTGCTCCCAATGCCTTGGTCATGTCGGCCATGCTAGACCGCCTCGATGCCTTGGAGCGTGCCCAGGCTAAGGGCGGTGGTTCCCGTCAACCACACACCCCATCCACCGATAAATCTTTGTCGGGCAACACCCCTACCTCTGATGTCATCAATGATCCACTCACCAAGGCCCTAGCCAAGTTATCGGTACAAGAAGCAGATCCAGGTAAACTCTTGCATCCTGAGTTCTATGTTCAGCCGGACAAGAAAAAACTAGACTACGAGAAATTGGATTTCGCTGAGTTCATGTACGGTCAATGTTCTGTTGCTTGCTACCTTGATTCTTCGGGGGGGGGGGGGGGATGTCTCCTCCTATTTACGTCATATGTGTTATCTGACCCAGTTATTTGCAACTAAGAAGTTCGGCGAGAAGGCCCCGATCGCTTATGACAGATATATTATTGACAGATATTCTACCGATATGATCTCTGACTTTGACCCAGATCCAGTGGGGGTTAGCCTCCATTTTGCCACCAACACTAAACAGGAGCCAGTCGGTGGTGGGTCGAAAGGGAAGAAGGGCACCAGGGATAATCGTGATAGGAAATCCCAGTCAGAGAGTGAGGGTGAAGAAATTTGTTCCAACTTTAATTTTCGTGCTTGCAAGGTTGACAACTGCCCGAGACTGCATGTTTGCAAGAAATGCAAAGGCAAGCACAGAGCGGTGGGTTGCGCTGAGGTGGCGAAGTGAACCCCCCCCCCCCCACGCCATTTTCTCGTCGCCAGCGAGATTCCTCGAGACCGGATCCAAAATGGCGTCGGCTCTCCAAAAGGTGCGGGGTCCGAGCTTGTAACTTTGCCTCCATCTTCCAATCCCTCGACTATTCAGCCTCCATTCTTCAATCATGAGTGTACTAGCCCATCTACTGCTGTTACCTGCACTTACGAAGGTGGTGACACACAGTCTCATCAGTGCTATACTCCTTTGCTCCGTGCCGCACGCCAACCTGACTGTGACCTAGTTTCTGACAGCACCCTGCCTCATTGTTTACATCAAATTTCAAGGCAAGAATAGCCCACCTGCGCGGACGCCATTTTGCGAAAGGGATTATGGGGTCTGATGTCCTATTGCAGTAGCAAACAATCGTCATGCATGATTTGGCAGACTGCACGGACCTCAAACAATCCCATATTTTAATAGCATCCGGTCATGCGCTCTTTGCAATGCAGATTGTTTATTCTGTTGCACAATGAAAAGTTTCAGACCTTCAGGGTTATCCTAAGTCTATTTGTACCTAATTTGAAGGTCCCTGAAATTTATTCATTGATATATACCACTTCTTAATGAGTAAAAAATGATATATCAAAGGTTTTACACATTAATTAATCATTTTTTTATGTTTTGGATATTTGTGGCTATGAGACTTGCTCATGGTAAATTCGTTGATCTGCCATAGTCTATATATGTGTGTGGCCTGTCAATCAAACCCCTCTTAAGTGTCCTTTATTAACTGCCTATATACATATAGAAGGGTGCATTCATCCTAATATAGAGGCACTGTGTAAGACCAATTATAGAAGTAGCCTAAGGCCCAATTCTGCCCTCACCACAGACCCTGAGAAATTCAAAACAAACAACTAAACAGGTCAGCTAGGTTGGAATATCCCCTATGTATGACATCAGTCTATAGAATACCCAATTCTTTGACTGGGTCCACACCTTCTATATTCAGTGGAGTACACCCACAAACGTGCAGATCTACCAGTATAGTTAGGACCAGGCAATATGCAACAGTGGGCTAATTGTGGCTATTCCTGCTCATTCTTAGACCCCTATGAGGAGGTTATCCTGTTCGTTCATTGAATTTTGTTGTGCAACAGCCCTCAGATCAGATAAGAATGGTATGTCAGCCTACTTTGCTAGAACTCGGCGTTTTAATGGGAATATAATGATATTTTGCAGTTTTAATGGATTTATGAAGGCACTTAGTGGTTTGAGGCGGGAGGCTTTCCCTTCGCTGGAAGGGACTTTCTCAACTTTGGGCCTACACTGCTATGCTTGTGTTTATTTTCGGCGAAATTGGTTTTCGCATGGGCCACAACTTCTCTATAGTTACAGAAGTTTACTAGCATTTTACATTACTGAGAGAGGGCATTCTCTATCTGGAGGAATTCTTTTTCAGCATTCAAAATTGTACATGAAGGTAAAGTGGTGCGGGGGCCAAACCATACTCTGCCCCCCCACTTTCATTAGGGGTGGGAAACGGGGGTAACGCCAGTTGGCCATACTCTGCCCCCCCACTTTCATTGGTGGGGGGGGGGGGGGGGCATGGCCCCTGTGGCCCCCCTGGTTCCGACATCACTGTTACGTATTGTTGTAGTCGGGGTCGGGAGGCGGGGGGCGAGTGATGTATTGGGGTACATTCGTCTCCCGCCTGGGGCCACTAGGGTCTCACATTGTGAGTGAGCACGGGACCATGGGGGGAGGGACTATAAATAGGGGTGGGAAACGGGGGTAACGCCAGTTGGCACCCAGACAGGGATAAGAGTAGATCTCCCCAGAACTCTTCAAGAATAAAGCAGATTGATCGCTACCTGTACTTTGGACTTGGAGTCATCTTCTTGCGGCGATAAACGCTCGACGGCCCTGCCGAGCAGATTCTCCTCACCAACTCACTTAATTAATACTTCAGAGGTCCCAGGTGGTGCAATCCCCACACTGGGAGGATACAACCTCTGCTATTGCCCCCTTCCCCAGTAATCTAGAAGTAACATAATATTAACTGGTAAAATAATCGGAGACGAGACCCGGAGACGAGACCCGGAGACGAGACGAACTACCACACCAAAGACAAACACCATGTTCTCTTCACATTTATTCAACCGAAGCTCTGATAATATTGATGGCGACAACAGTATATATATGTATCTTACAAACGACTCTTTGTTATGAATGTGTGATGAAGATCGAGAGGGGGTTTCATGAAATTTTGCACAAACTTTCAAGAGGGTGGGGCGGGGGGGGGGCAAGAGCTTTTGCCGAGACTTTAAGCGGGGTCATACAATTTTACACAAGAACTTTTCGCAAATTCTCCCCCCCCCTCCCTCCTAGTGGTTCATTATGAACAGTCCCTAAGAACGAGTCAATATGTGCTTTATGCATCTAACGAGAATATACTCACAGTATATTCTCGTTGATGCATCCTGGGTATTTAATCTCAGTTTTGGGCGATGGTAATCAGCCCCTCAGCAGTTCCATGAGTTCCATTTGGAGCGATAGATCTATATAGAAGAATCTAAGGAAGGGAATTCTTGGAGAGCACCTGGGTGATAGCCTGGAGACAGTAACCACGAGAATAAGGGATCATTTCGAAGTATTGCCAAAGTGAGGAGGTATACTCATATCAGAAGTAAAACAGAGGTAAGTATTCAGGATTGTATAACTCAGATTTGAGAATAAAGGAGGAATAATCAAAAGCCCAAATGGAAATAGAAGGTATAACTGCTGTCGTAATAGAACTGAAATATGAATTTTCTGTAGATGTGTTCGAGGAAAATGAGTCACAAGTCACAAAATTGATATTTTTCAAAGTGTTTTTAAACAAGATCTCTTTATTGAAATGCTCTGATTTTTAGAGGGTTTAGCACATATAGTCATATAAATTCATGTCACAAATTTCGGGGCATTGTATTAAATATATCCATGCGTTTTGAAGACTTTTGTATGGAGTATAGTTTAATTAATCATGTTATTGATTAAGAATCCCCCACCCAAACCAACAATATACCGAGGACATCCTGATAGAGCATTATCTGTATTTATAAGGTGTGCCGAACATATTTCTTAAGTTTGTTTTTTTTAAATGTAATTTTCAGGACCGAATTGTGATAATGTATCCCATCAAATTCATGAAGATGAGGCTATGTACGCCTGAATTTTATACAAGATCATTTAATTTATGAATTGTCTACCCAGTATTCCTGCATGGTGTTTTTTCCACAGATAGTTTTATTCAAGAAGCATCAGTTACAATCTCACAAATTCATGTGATTTTCGTTTTGCCCTGATGCATATACATGCATCCAATAGACAGTGGGTCTGTAATTTGGGTACATAGTCCCATACATTTCTGTGGAAGGAGTCGCCTCAACAGTGGCAAACTAAATAATGACACCAGTGTAAACTCCTAGAATTACAATCATCATCAGATACCATTGCAATACAATATGTATACAATATACAAGTACAACGTGCTCAGTGGTGAAAGTCGCTGGCTTAAAAATGCACTACCAGCTATGCATGCGAAAATCTGCGCATTTTTTCCTTTAGAGCGGAATTGAAATAATTCTTGTCCCTTATTCTTTTAATCTGAGCAGGCAGAGAATTCCATGTTTTGGACATATAATTCATAAGGCATTTACGATCTTTTCACTTTTTGGAGCAAATCCATCTAAGATGGGTGCTCCAGCTTGTTGTGTAGCTCTAGCTGGATTTACACCTCTATTTTTAATATAGACATCTGTATGGGCCAGTTTACACAAATTAAATTTCTGTCTGTAATCTATAGGTTCATAACCCTAGTCTCAGTGTACATATCAATTAAGGGAGTTAAATTATCACACCGTAACGCTACACGTAGTATTTTATTTTTGCAAAATTTGTATTTTTTTCTTTTGAGTAATCGTTAGGGGGGTTAGACTTCGACTTTGTAAGAAACACACAGGAAATATAAATAAATACAAAAAGCGGTTCAGTGGTAGGAGCCACAAGCATAAAAGAGTATGTCGCCGTAACAGGGCCTAGAGGGGGGCGGGGTATGGAGGTGGCGGGGGTGGAAACTATTTTTTCAAACTTTTTCCCTATAGGTTTTGTCTCTAAATACATAAACATAACTTATATTGACCTTCATAAACAACCGAAACAAGTATTCAATTCATCTTAACAGGAAAACGAGGGTGAAACAATGTTATTAACATTTTTGTTTATATTTTAAATATAATGGGTTATGTATAATAGGCAGTGGGTCAATAACCTTATCCATTATCATTACTATTACTGAATGGTTATTTGGCTGTAATTTTTCTAGTTGAAATATCTTCACAAACTAAAAGGCGTTACTACCTTATGTGAAAAGCTATCAAGTACAAAAATAGTTTAAAACATTATGTGCAGATTTGTTCATTTATTTCTAATCTAAATCCCCATTTATGTAGAAATACCCCCGGCATGTCCCTGTGCCCTTTTCATCATCAGAGTTCAAGCCACATGCAGTCTGTCAAGCTGCCCTAACTATAATATAGAGCTTTATTCATTAACGTAACCTCTATACAGATATAAATATGACCTGGTTATGTTTATGATTATACAATTATGGATATTAATAATTATGCTAATTCATATTTATAATATTACGTAATCATACGTAACCAAATGAGGTAATAGATTTAGCATAAAATGGGTGTGACGATATATGCCAGTAGCGAAGCACTAAATTAAAGTCATCAAACATTGCACCATCAATTTCGGTCATTAAGGGACTGTTTATAACTACCACTGGGAGGGGGAGTGGATAATTTGAGAAAAATTCGCACAAGTGTATGATCCCCCCCCCCCTTAAAGTCTTGTGCAAAATTTCTTGCGCCCCCCCCCCCTCCCTGACAGTTTGTGCAAAATGTCATGACCCCCTTCATTGTTGTAGTTCTGAACCTGTGCAAAAAAGATCCCCCCCGGCCCTCTACTCCCATACACACTTTTAGAGTCTGTGCAAAAAAAAGGGACCCCCTTCAGAGTTTGTGCAAAAAAAGATGGCCCCCACCCCTCCAGAGCCTGTGCAAAAAAGGTGCCCCCCCCCCTGAAAATCCCCCCCCCCCCCTCCCCCCCCTCCTCCCCCCCCCCCCCCCCCACACACACTCAGTGGTTAGAAATGAACAGTCCCTAATCCTACTCCGTTACATTAAAGAGGTCAGACACACACAGCGGTGTTCTGCCCGGAGAAAAGGGCAACCATGCGGCAGGGCTAGATTGGTAGAATCTCGCCCTGGCTTGGGAGGGTGGGTGAGACCTACAACACACGCTACCTAGCGTCTCGTGGGCGTCTCGGATGTCAGCCTCGCGCTCTAGCTGATGCAGGTCGTGGTTCTCCACATACAAAAGCAGCTAAAAGCCACCTCCTCGTCCTCCTTTTTGCTGTATTTACCAACTCAGTCTGTCATAGGCGTAGGTAAGTGCATTATGACTTAGTGGTGTGGTTGCTCTAGTCACCAGGCCTCATCTTTTTTTCCTACGCCCACAGTTAGGCCTAAGGTTCGAGAGGCTTAATGTTTGTTTTGGTAGCTTTTGGTGGTTTTGGTCTAGGCACGACCAAAACAAACCAGCATCGGAGAGTTATAATAGAGGCTCTGGGGGCTAAGCTATACGACTCTATGTTACGTAGTGCTTCTATTTCTAAACACCAAACTTGTGTTGTGATATGATACCAACAATCCCGGTTCCCGGAGAGCCCCAGCCCAGGTCTCTGCATCTCTCTAGTATCGGGACATACGCAGAGGCAGGTTCCCTGACTACGGTTACAGCCCAGGGAGATAGCTAATCTAGGCCCCGTCTGTTATCTTTGGTGGCCTCTCGATCGGCCCTCGATTGGGCCCATAACTAGTTACTTGTATATGTTTAGTATAGACTGGATCGAGCTACAAAGGGCAAATAATTTCATTTTTTGTTTTCGAAAATATGAAATATCTCACCTTCCTGCTTTGTTAAAATAATAAATTGTAAAATAATATGGTTTCACATAAGGTGGGTCTAAAATACCTCCAGCTAGTATAGTATAATCCACATTAAATGGCGCAGGAGGAGAGGGGAGAAGGAGAAAGAGAGAATGAGAGGTAAGGGGATAGAGAGAAAGAGATAGTCTTTCAGTTGAAGTGAGTGAGGCAGTACAGTCCTCCATGCTCTCCCTTTTGTCCATTGTGCATGTGTTACATAACACAGGTACCACACTCGGATATATACCCTCACTCACTCCCAGTCTCTCTACCAACCCCCCCCCCCCCCCCTCCACTTGCACAGAGCACTTATATATTTATGTGTTTTGGGAAACATGTTATACATTTTTTCTCAATTTAACTCTCCCTGAGTGAGAATTTGTCTACACAAAGTTAAATATACAATTTTATTTACATGTTGAAATCCTTTTTTCCATGATTGGTTATTTGAAACCTTATCATAATAATTTGAGAAAGGACAAGAGAAGTCCCACGAGATAGTGGTATCGTATTTTCTAAGATTAGCCAATCTACTCTTAAAGGTTGCCCCAAAGGATATAATACACAATGAATTCAAGACCTTATTTTGAAAATTTGAAGGAAAAATGTATCATACCTCCTTGTCTAAAACTTGAATCTATGAAAATGCATGGAACAATTGTGAATTGATATTTCACATAATGTGAAAGAATCAGAATTCCTGCCCTATATGAGCCTGACTGATTTTAAGGGTTCTTCTACTATTGAGTTGATAGGATGAATATGCACCCTAATGTATATCAGTATCGTCTGGATATCGGAGATTCTTTGGTATTTGACATGCCATTTAAGCGCAGGAGATATGTACTGTAGTGCGGGAGAAATTTCTCAAAGGCATAGATGAAATCAAGATTAGGAAAGACTGCTATTGGAATAAAATGTAAGGTTTATTGACATGTTTAATTAGACTAGAACAGAACTTCGGAAAGTCTCGTGAAATTTAGAAAATAATCATTCTTGGTTCATTGTTACTCATAGATTTACTGGATACATATCATAAGTAACTTATGACATGTTGAAATTAAATGGACTCTTTGTGGAAAAAGTAATGAAGTCTCTGTGACTGAATGCTAAATAATTGAGGTCTAGGGGGAACGTGCCCCCAGGCCCTCTGGCCCCCTGGATCTACCCTTGGCACAATGCCATCCAAAACGGTTTAAACCAGATATCTCTGGGATTGATGGGATGGCAATAGGGGCTCGATCACTTCAAGCAAGCGTTACAATTTATGTTACACTATTCATAACAGCGTATATAATTTGAGTATATAATTTTTATGGATGGCAGCAGAATGCTCCCGCATCTGAAATTGTTGAAAAGGAGACAAAGCTTCCTTTCTCCCAATTTTATTTAACAAGGTGGAAAGTATCGTATGCTGTTTGCTTGGTATGCCCTTGTACACTTGATCATGTATCTGTAAATTGTCCATAATTGAAGCTTGAAACAAAATTAAAAAATTTCAAACGAATGTTGTAATTCACACTATATATGAATAGCCCTGCTCTATAACAGCTTATATTTTGTCTTAAATCGTATCTACTTCGTCCTAACATACCTTATCTGTTCATAGTCCACAGCAATGTATAAATAGCATTCGCTCAATACACAATAATAAACAAAACATCAGAGGTAGATGCCCAATACTCTGGGCTACCAAATTATAATATAGTACACAATCAAGTCAAATCACAATTATACCTGAAACTAATACAATAGGTAAAATAAAATTACTTAAATATAGAGCCAGGAGAACTGAGGACAGACCGAGAAAATATTTATCAACATAAGTAGTAAAATGCTTACCATAATTAATGCGACAGGTAATTTGACTGTCCCTGCCACGTTTCCTATGGGAAAACGCACATATAGACGATGAAGACTGCTAGAACACAGCTAAAACTGTTAACAGTAAACCACTGTAACTGCCGGCAGTAATATCAAGGCCGGTTATCGACAACTGTCACCGTTACTTATTAAGGAAATAAAAAGTCATTTCGCCCATGTAATGCCCTTGTACAGATCTCGGGGCGAAATCAAATGCCAATTTCATGAAGAGCCCAATCAAATAGAATAGAAAACATAATTATTTAGAAGGAAACTTATTTTTGGCGTGGCTTCATCCAGAGCGAGTTTAATTGCGGGACATCAATCACCTCTGCCAACCAATAAGCCAACTATTTGTTTGCATTCACGCCTGGCGCAGATACAATAGCTTGTTATTAGTAGTGCGCACTGGTTAGGACTAGTTATTATCTCGTTATCTAGATCAACATGTCTTGTTGAAGATAACCTAACCTATTGTAGCTTGCCATGCGGATGTTTATATCTCGAGTTCGTACCTAAGTAAAATATCTCATTCATGTAATTTATCTCATTCACACCAGTCATTGGAAATAACCACTTGTGTTGGTATTAGAGGTAAGTATTCAAAAGTATCTTAATCTAATTTTGAGTCGATTTGATTAAAATCAGTGCAACTTGTTACCACTTGTTAAATGTCAGTGCAACTTGTTAAATGAAAGATTTCGTTTGATAAGCATCGAACGCAGGAAAGAGGTGAAAGGCCGACTGACTTATGCCTGATCCTCATCAAGCTGAGATGATAAAGGCCACTCATTTGTTTTTCCTGCTTAAAATTACAATACTTCCCTCTTGTGTGGTAGCTTGTGGTGGACCTCTATGTGTAAGCATGGCCGTGTTTTTGTTAATACATGAAGTCCATCTCATTTAGTTATTGATATCATTCTTTCAGTATTGTTCATCATTCTTTTACAGGCAAATAATGTTGTCAGCATCTCGATTTCTCCGCCCCGTGCTGACGGCAACAGGTGGAATTCCAAAATCAGTTCAGTCAGCCTCCTATCGGTTTACCCCTTTTCTAGCCAGATGTTCGTCCTCCCAGACCCGGGACGAAGCTGCAAGTGGCGTCCCATACAAGTAAGAAGTGATTTTCTTCTTTTAAAAAAGTGAAACTGGAATGAAGGCTTTGCTAACTGGTCACTATTCTGGATGACCTCCTGGTTGTAGCTTGGTTGTCAGGGCAGCTAGGAGACTTGTCTTTGGTCTTGAGCTGTCTTGCCACTTCTCAGATAGTAGGGAAAAGAGTCTGTGGCTCATCTGGGACATCCACGTGAGTCCCTGGGGAGACAGGCGAGAAAATCCCCCTCCAGCGCACCCTCTAACAGTTTCAGAAATGAAGATTCGCGGGACACTTCACATTTTATGAGGGAGGGTTTATTTTGGAATTATTTTACGAGTAAACATTTTAAATACAGAATTAGCCGAAAAAGTAACACATGTTTGTTATAATAATTGTTAATAATATTGGAAATAATGCCATAATAAATCTGGAATAAATTCTGCCAAGTCATTATCATATCTTTTTAAACAATCTCATTTCATCTCAGCAGGAGTTTTCATACTCTCAATGCAAATCAACTGCAACATCTTCACTATAGATCTCCAGATCTTCTCATCTCATCTCTCATCATGTATTTTGGAATTCTGTGATATAATTAAAGTTGAATTCTTTTTTGCAGGACTTACAAAGCTGATGAAAGCTCGACTGACACAGTTCCTCAGCATGCTGATTGTGTCATCATTGGAGGCGGAGTTGCTGGATGCTCTACTCTCTACCATCTTACTAAGTATGGCATGAACAATGTGGTACTGATTGAGAAAGATGCTCTTACTGCAGGCACTACATGGCATACTGCAGGTAGGCAAATTAAAATACATGTTTTGGTGTTGTTGTACAAAGTATGAAATTTGCTCTGTTTATTGATAAAGATAACAGCTACAACTATCATATTTTAATCATATATTTATTGATAAAGATAACAACTACAACTATCATATTTATTTTTGTCCAACATCGGATCTTTATTCAACAAAAACATGTAAATAACAGGAAAGATTAAAAATACATCAACCAGGGTTCTATGAATTTGTATAGTAATTTGGTACAATCTGACGCTTCATTTAACTATCCAGGGATGCAAGTTCTCAGATTATCAACTGAATTCAGATATATGGAAAAGTTGGCAAATGTCCCATACAATACACTAAACTGACTTATAAATACGAACATTTTCTCAAAATCTCATTTGACAATATTGTTGTTGATTCAATCTTGTGTTACACCAACAAATGTAGGCAGTTTGAGTAGAGGTTGTACACATGCCATAGGGGAGTGATGTGTAGAGACCCCTATCTAAGTGTTCTCACGGAGCCTGGAGCTAACGGAGCCGCCTATCCCTGCCGGGGGAGAGGCGGCCTCAGATCCTAACTGAAGTGAGATTCCAGATATTTCCGTTAGTCTTTAGCATTGGGTCTATGGAGCGCACGGAAATCCCCGAGTGCCTCCGCTCAAGAACTCCGGGAAGAGTGCAGCAGGTGGAGATCTTTTACACCCCTTGGACTGACCCAGATACCCACTGTTAGTTAGGCCGCACTGTCCTACAAACACATATGGTCATTTATATGACATATACACCTTTATATACCTCCCCTTGGAGCTTGGAAAATATTCCGATTATTTTACCTTAACCAACTTGCATCCCTGACTATCATATTTTAATCATAATTATGTCTATTGATAAAGAGAAGAGGTGCAATAATCCTATTTTAACTGTATTTATTTGACTCACCTAGGTTTGGTGTGGAGCCTTAGACCGAGTGATGTGGACGTAGAGTTACTCATAGAGAGCCGTAAACTGATGACCTCTATAGAGGAGGAGACCGGCGTACATCCAGGCTGGATTAATAATGGCGGACTCTTCATTGCCTCCACCAAAGAAAGACTGGATGAATATAAAAGACTCGCTGTGGTATTTGGATGCCATTAGATAATTTTCATATTGCATAATATACCCAACTCCAAAATACCCTACATCAACCTTAGATAATTATATAATAATAACTAATATATCATACGGTGTCTCTTTTATTTCCCCAGCTCATGTCGTATGCAGTAACAAGCATTTGTATTTAAGACAACTTCAGCATCTCCAATATTAAAGTAGCTACAAAAGTTACCCTCTAATTATCAAGCATGGTATTCTTGTCTTGCTTTTCTCACATACCCCATGTTGGGGGAGAGGGATGGGGGTCACGATTACCTCGCTCGAAGGCGTTACCACAGCTACCTGGTACGCTACAAAAATCACCTCCGGAGTGAGAGTGACCAAGCACCCCTGAATAAAATCTTTCCAAAAAAAAATAATACAACTTTGACCTTAAGATTTGTGTTTATTCTGTTGAAAACCTAGCTCGGAGAGGCGTTTGGTATACCTTCAGAAGTGCTGGGACCGGAGGAGACAAAGAAAATGTATCCACTAATGAATGTAGACGACGTGTATGGTACATTGTACAGCCCTCGGGACGGTACAATAGATCCCGCCCAGTATTGCGACGCCCTAACAAGAGGTGCCAAGGCCAGGGGAGGACAGGTTGGTTAGCTTCAGTTATATAATATTATTGATTAAGGAAGTGTGATAAAAATTAGCGATTGAGTTGGGAAAAGAGTAAAACATATTGCTCTTGACTGCCTGTTTTTAGACTGCGATAGCTAATAAACAGCCCAATGTTATAAAGATAAAGCTGTGGAAAAGGTTAGATTTAGGAAACTAGCCTTTAAAGCAGCAACAAAAAAAGAGATACGTGCGGGTAACCTGCATTTAGACTCATTCATAGCAAGACAAAAAAATAAAGAAAGTATGATAAAAAAATAAGCAATTGAATTGGGAAAAGAGTAGAACGTATTGGGAAATGGTTTTATAGTAGATTACATGTATAAAAAAAATAATGGGTTGTGTCTTTCCCCACCAATACAATCCATTAATTCTATTTTATCTGTTAATACTTTGCCCTGAAGGTCATACAAGGTTGCAGCGTAACAGATGTACAAGTGAAGGAAGATGATTATGGAACTAAGCGTGTGATTGGTGTAGAAACTGAAAAAGGAACAATAAAAACTAACTGTGTTGTCAATTGTGCAGGTGAGTTTGTTGAATCTATAACTGATTAATCCGTACAACTTCAGGTTTTTCCATTGTCCTACATGAAAAAATGATATTTTATTATTTAAATTTAAATTTATATACGTGAATAATATAATAGCTGAAAAATTGGTAAAAAAAACCCCACAACCCCAATCTGCCCATCATTAAATATTCAAAAAATCGATACTAGGTGTGTGGAGCCCTTACCTTGGCGCAATGGCTGGAGTGAAGGTACCCCTGATAGCTCTGCGACATGCATACGTGGTGACTGAATCTATAGAAGGTATTAGAAACATGCCGAATGTACGTGACCACGATGGCTCCCTCTACTTAAAGCTACAGGGCGATGCCCTCTGTGTTGGTGGCTACGAACCCAACCCTATTTTTTGGGACAATGTGAGTTATTACTTCATGTTATTTACAAATTGGTTTATTCTTTTCACGTCAAGTTACTATGCCCATCTTACCTTTTATGTGATACCATTGTATTTTTAGAAACCTTGTGTGAAAATCAAACTTACAAAAGTCATTTCTAGTTGTCCTGCGTATATCGGAGGAATCATCACTATTCACTGGGATTTCGGGCAATGATCATAATCATTCAGCCTATCGATATTGATTGATTTGATATTAGAACCAACAGTTATGGTGAAGATAAAACACCCAAAGCGATTGATCAACATGAAAGGGTTACATGATTCACTTATTTCTGTTTTCTCCACAAAATATTGTGTAGGTCCCCAAGGACTTTGCCTTCTCTTTGGTAGACTTGGACTGGGATGTTTTCTTGTTCAATATTGAGGCTGCTATTAACAGATGTCCCACCATAGAACAAACAGGAATTAAATCTACAGTTTGTGGTCCAGGTAATGTATCGTGGCATCTGCCATTCCAACACAAATTGACCTATAGTTCGGTTCCGCCAAACCATCGGAATAGCAATCGTTTTTTTAGTCGCAGAACTAATACTGTTGCTGCGGCATCGATCGCTATACCGATCGCCCCGACTGTTAACTGTCATTTCAAAAGATAAGATAATCTAAAAATAATCTTATTATCTAAGCAAATAAGATTTTCGACCCGTTTTCATTGATTTGTGATATAGAATATAAGGATTGTTATACATTTTTGGAACCATCTTTGTTGTCAAATCTTTTTGGTAAATTTTGTTTCCAAAGATAGGTACTGGAAACCCAGCTAATAATTGGGAATAGCATTATTTTATCCTACCTTTGTCTTTTATCCTTGCTACAGAATCATTTACCCCAGATCATAAACCATTACTTGGTGAGGCGCCAGAAGTGAGAGGATTCTACTTCGGCTGTGCATTCAACAGTTCCGGGATGATGCTTAGTAAGTCCATAACTATCTTTCAGAAACTAGGCATAAAGATATTTCTCCAAATGAAACTTAATATAAGACTTTTTATTCCATGTGGTACGGACGTGGATAATGGCGTATTCGATACAATACATCTCTAGTGCCAAGTCCCTGCCCTCAGTTTATTTATCCTTCCAACATATCCTTTTCTCTATAAGCATCTTTTAGCTACACAGCAGCAAATGCATGTCCATGTTATTGACTGAAACCTGGAACTATGATATTTTCTAAAATTCTAAACCAAACTCAGACATTATCTCCGTACGACATTGAGTGACTGCTCTCAGAATTTCTCAACCCCTGACTTTCTGTCAGCATGGACTTTCAACTGTTGAAACTCAGTAACAATATGGTAACTTTGATATGGTTAACAAAACGGGGTGTAACCAGAGGTGGCATTAGAGTATTGTTCTTACGAAAAGGCTTAAGTCCACCCTACCTGCATGTGATGATGGATTGAATATCTAAAATGAGGAATTCTTACATATCCACATGATTGAGGAAGTGAGAAACAGTAAAGGCTCTATACATATACGCATGCATGCATTCAATAACGATAGATTGTATTAATCACCAGGTGGAGGTGTTGGATCAGAACTGGCAAAATGGATTATACATGGAAGACCAGATATGGACATGTTTGGTTATGACATCAGGTTAGTCTAAAAAGATGTTTTTATATTGTTTTCTTTTTAAATTAGTAAGTTGAAACGCTATTACTTACTCTGATGTATTGGGTTAGATTGGAAAGCGTTTTTATCAAATTTTATCTCGGGTACATTATTTGGCAATTGCCATATTCTCAACAGTTTTAAAGTAATGGGCCTAAAATTGTAATAGTCGCTTATATTGTTAGCTTAGTTATTGCTAAGGTTTTTGTTATTTTCCTCTGGTTTATTCTCTGGGCAAAGTATATGATATATTCCATTTTCATTCAGGCGCTTCACCTCCAAGCTAACAGACAATAAAAAGTGGTTAAAAGAAAGAAGTCAGGAAGCCTATGCCAAAAACTATTCTATTGTGTTTCCCCATGACGAGCCCCTGGGCAGCAGGAATATGCGAAAAGATGCTCTACATGACGTAAGTATTATACGTTTGGAACGATTCTGGGGTCTAATATGGACCCTAGGAGGATTACATTAATTCAACGTAACCCTTCTGCAGTTTAGGTTATGGCTATTGCATGAACGTAATCTAGATTATGAAATTTGTATTCATAGATTTAGCTTAGACTTAACATTTTAAGCAACCAGCGGCACATGTCAGACAGAAAAGGGTGGACACATCTGCGAATGAAAAATGTGTGGAAGTAATCATTAACTAATCTATAGGAATGTGTCATATACCCTGTACCCAATAGGTTCTCACTGAGCAAGGGTGTGTGTTCCAAGAGCGTCACGGGTGGGAAAGACCTGGTTGGTTCTCTCCTGATGGACCTGCACCAGTAAGTATCTTTTTTATAATTTGGTGATGGCGAAGTTTAGCTGTGATTTAAGGCGAATTAAAATATTATTTTATGTGAGTATTTACTGGCGAATTCAATTCAATTCAAAATATTATTTATTAATACCTAAGGGTGACTTACAGATAGGAGCCATACTTCAGAAAAATACTTTTGGTCTTCGAGTATGTTCCTGGACTATAGGAAAAGAACGTTTTAATTTTTAATTTTAATTATAATGGTCAGATAGATTCTGGAATCTATTGCAGTCCTAAAGGCCTAGTGTTTACTGCTTGGAGTATATAAGAGAAATAGTTTATCATAAATATACACATTAGTTTCTCAACTAACTAACATATTATAAGGCGAATAGACACAATGAAAGTTTCTGCAATTAAAAAGATATTTAAATTAATTGGCCTAAATTAATGTATGCATCAAGTGTGACGCATGACAATTTCTGTTCTGTTGGAAATGCGTTTTTTCCTTGACAAATTGTTTGATGAAGCTTCGATATACCGCGAGGATTCCCCCAAATTGCGTCTCATTTGAAATATGTGTTTTTGTCTCATTTCAGCTCCTGGAATATGATTACTATGGCTTTTATGACCACGCCAAGCATGAACCCTACCCATACAACGATAGATTAGTGGCTGACTACACCTTTGATTTTCCTGAACATCACAATATAGTAAGTAATGATATTCATTTTTGTTCAAGTATCGAAAGAATTTACGGTCATAAATGTGATTTGCATTGCCTACTATAGTTACCATTTTGTGGAAATCATTAAGTGAGACTTAAATGAGACCGCTTTCGTTTTGCCCCTTTACAAACCCTTAGTCGATCTCTTTCACTCGATACATTCATAAATTTACACCTCCAGATAGGAGAGGACTGTCTGACCTGTAGGGAGAAGGTGGCTATATTTGACATGTCATATTTTGGTAAATTCTACATCATCGGACCTGATGCGCAGAAAGCCGTAGATTGGATTTTCTCAAATGACATGCAAAAACCCATTGGTAAAATATCATATTCAGTTCTAAAATCGTGTGGTTTTTTTCTATTTTATTGATATGTAATAATATGTACACTTTTATATTGAATTGACACAGCAGCTGGTGTTTAATTTGGTGTCAGCTACCGCCTATATCATGTCGTTCTATCAGAAAATTGCTATAGCTGCTACTACTAATTCTTTTAATATTTTGACTGAGATGGACATTCCTTCTATACATAGTATTCACATGACGTCAGCCCAGTCAGCGGCTGTCCTCACTGGCAGCCATACTGTGTGGCTACACAGAGAGCGGGAGGCCACAGATCGGCAGGCTTTTCCCGTTCCGAGGCTATTATACTTATTTCCCCATCATGACACACTAAAAAATGACCATTGAACCTATCAGCATACTTTATATCACATTTGCTCAAACTTTCGGAGGTGAAAACGGCCGGAAAACAGCATTTTCGAGGCTTGGAGCACACATGTCCAGCTAACGTTTACAAAGCTTGACCCACAGTATGGCGAGCCGCGGCCAGCGCTGTGACGTCAGTGAATACTATGTATATAGGAATAGCTTTCTACAATTGGAGAAAATGTGTTTTTAAGTATTACTAGTATTATAGTTTTATTTCTTAATGTCTATTTGGTTACCACAGGTTCTTGCGTTTACACATGTATGCTCAATAAGAAAGGAGGAGTTGAAGCAGATCTCACAGTTAGTATGATAGAACCAGGGTCTGGCGCTGCCCATGCTCCCAAATTCGAATCAGGTATGATCATTTTCTGTTGAACATTTAGTTTGTTCTGTTTCCAGCATGTGCATTATGTGATCATTGCAGAGACATTTAATTGATTCATCGAATGAGGCTAAAATACAACCACCAAAGAATTCTTTCATGGACGAAAACAGTTATTTACTGTTATGTAATTCAAGTTCTGGCAAATAGTCATCTTTTTTACAATTGCACAAGGGAGGGATTTTAGTTTGAGTTGGTTTCAACCACTATAAAACCGTTATTGGTATATTATCAGAGTAAATAGTGAACTAAACAAAAAGAGAATAAAGAAAAGAATTCAATTTTTGTTGCAGGTCCAGGATTCTTTGTGGCTATCGGTGGTGCTATAGGCCAGCATGGGTATTCCCATATCATGGATATACTCCAGGACCAGAAGTGGGACTGTCAAGTCATTGACCATTCAGATGACATGTGCCTCATGAGTATCCAGGGCCCAAATAGGTATATAATCCGATTTACTATCCACTGATCTATTATCTCTGGATGTATGTATACGCTTTGAAAGATAATTTGGATCTTAAAATATAATTTTGCTTAATGGTCCATTCATTTAGAATTTTGAATTGCAGATCAAGGGCTATTATTTCTTAATTAATTTATCCAAGGAGCTATATGGGTCAGATTTTCAGAAAATGTACAATTGGCAGCTGTACACATTGAGTAAATTTTGCAAAATTAAGCTGCAATTTGGCCAATACTAGGTAAATTCGAGTATATTTGGCATTGCATTGATTCTAGCAATCTGTTTGATTAGGTTGAACTGTATTTTGAACTTTATTTTCGTCTGAAATTCGGTTTATTTGAGAGAATTGGTGAAGCTGAATTGTACATTTTCTGAAAATCTGGCCCATATACAATCTCATATAAACCACCCTGTAAAATTGTTTTGTAAAGGGTTTTGGGTCATATAAATGGAAAAAGATAGATGGCCCTGCTTGTTTTTAAGATACGAAGCCTTAAAACCATAATATATTAATGTCATTTCCTCCTAAATTTATACACATTGTAGAGTAATATCTACATGACGGGAAAACAGGAGAACACTATGTGGTCACCGATGAAAACCTCAAGCTTTTCATCTAAATATCTCACGGTACTCAAGAGAGTAGGTTAATTAAGAGCAGGTTTAATGAAATAGAAGCCTGAGGTTCTATTCGAGGAAATCAAAATAGGAGCATTCTAAATGTGTTTAACTCTCTGGAGGAAAAACTGTTGACAAGATCATAGATTGATTGACAATACATCATAAAGGGATACTCTAAAACAAAGTTTAAGATTTTGCTGTAATATAATACTGTAGATTTTCATTCAGGAAGACTTAAAAGTTATATAATCATATAAAATGTTTCTTCCTCATTCCACCAGTCGTGAATTACTACAAGGCTTGACCGATCAAGATCTCAGTGATGATGCTTTCCCATTTTCTACACATAAGGTAACATATTTAGTATTTCTATTAACCTGAAATATTAATGCTATCTTCACCCTCTGAAGGCATCAGTGATAAATCTCCGAATTTGTGGAATACTTGCAAATCATTTTTGAAAATGTTATCACTCACATGTAGTGATACGAATCTATTGATATTAAACCCGTGTCTATCTTTCCAGGTTATCAATTTCGCTGGCCACGAATTAAGGGCTATCCGTTTGTCCTTTGTGGGAGAGCTAGGATGGGAACTTCATGTCTCTAACGAATCGGCTGTACCAGTCTATAAGGCAATTATGGAGGCTGGAGAAAAATATGGTATCCGTAATGCAGGCTACAGGGCCATAGATTCACTCAGTATTGAAAAAGGTAATGATAGATAAAGCACGTTTGAATTAAAGTATATTTGTTATTGGTTCCGACATAGATCTTTAAATTTGGCCAGAGAGATCCAATTGGGTTTTTTTTACAAATACAAGCAAAAATCGAATAAATCAGCTCGGTTCTCATGTTATATCCAATACAGTCATTTCGAAAGATTCTTTAAGGTGAATGTTATAGAATGTAGGAAACAGGGACGGCGCAATGGTTAACGCGTTGGACTCAGAGCTCCAGATGCAAATCCCATAAGCAAATTGCCGAAATTTCACCACTCGCCCAGTGTTCGTCGACTGGGTTGCCGAAGGCCGGCCATATAAAGCTGCCTTTGGCTTCATGCATGTACATGTGAATTTGCTATTAAGCCCGGGTCCCATTGCCACGCTACTTCTCCCACTACTACTCCTGTTTCTTTGGTCTCGCTACTTTAAAAGTAAAGGCTGGGTTCCACTGGCCGGCTACTACTCCCGCTACTCTTCCTGTTTCTTTGCTCCCATTCTTTAGAAGCAGGAGCTAGCAACTGAAGGCATACCGGCATGGGTGCTATTGCCCCGCTACTTCCACCGCTACTTCTAATGCTACTCAGAAATATAAGCAGACAACATTTTATTTTCACATAGAAATGGACGCATCAAGTAGCATGAGAAGTAGCGTAGAGTGATGCCATTTCCCCGCTAGCTCCCGCTACAAAGTAGCGGCTGCTTCAAATCAAAGATGTTTGATAGAAGCGGGAGCCCTCTACGCTCCAAAAGAAGCGGGAAGTAACGTGGGTTTGTAGCGGGGCCCAATAGCACCCATCCCCGTTACTCTCCCGATTCTGCTCCCACTTCTTTCATCAAGAAGCGCGAGCAGTAGCGGGAGAAGTAGCCGGCCAGTGGAACCCCAGGCTGCAGCCTTAACGGGAAGTAGCCGTTTCTAATCAAACATATTTGAATTGAAGCAGCTACCTCCCGCTACTTGCTCCCGCTTCTAAAAGTAGCGGGACCAAGAAACGGGAGTAGTAGCGGGAGAAGTAGCGTGGCAGTGGCCCAGGCTTAAAGGCATAAAACAACCAATTACCCCCCCCCCCCCCCCCCCCCCCCATTCTCTTCATGTATTCTCTAGTGTTTTTGTTGCTATTCTAGGATATCGTCATTGGCACGCTGATCTGAGATCTGATGATACACCTTTGGAGAGTGGTCTTGGATTTACTTGCAAACTCAAAAAGGACGTCGACTTCTTGGGAAGGAGTGCATTGGAACAGCAGAAGGTCGATGGTATGAAGAAAAGGATCGCATGCTTTACTATTGATGAGTACGTACATTTCTTTACCATTCCACATGTTTAGGCCCCTCGCTGGCTGGGTACTTTATATCGTTTCGCCTGTGATCTGGAAATCTATGACAATCAGTGAATGATCAGATTATACTTCCCATATAGTGCAAAGAAGTAAAATGAACATGTATTTATATATCAATGTCTTATCATCATATATAAATAATACATTCAGGTCCTCTATAACTTTTATTTTTGCAAATCTTTGCAATAGAAGATGTTAAATTCGCAAATAGAACATGATATTATGTCTGAAAAGTAACAGAAGAACCTATTAAATGTTATCATTGTGATTGAAACCAGACATCAAGTTAGTGATGGCTAAAACATTATTTGAACGATTGTCGAAAGCACAAGGTGTATCAATTTAAATAGGCAGCATTTGGAAATATTGAGGAGAAGAATACACTTGTAGAGGGAGCTGGAGAGAGAAAAACACCTGAAAAAGAATATTGTGCATGGTGACGGTGGGACAAAGTTCTATCAGCGTAAATGTAAATATTTTGAGCCCTCTTCCCCAAAGGTATGCCTGTTGAACCTTTGGTGGTACAGGCATGCACACACAGGGGATCAACATGGCGGCAGACAGTGTCAATTGTGGGGGAAACTTTGAATAAAGGTAATATGAAATATGAAACAAAATTCAGAAAAAGCCCAAACAATAAGAAGTCGTATTAGATGGCTCTGGCAACTTCGGTGTCTAATACCTATGTGCTGTTATGTATAATTATGTTGCTATCAAAAACTATGCATATATTTAACTTATGTTTTTTTTAATTTACACGCAGACACTTGGCTCTTCAAGGAACAGAAACCATCTACAGGGATGGCGCAGCGGTCGGATTCCTACGTAGAGCAGAATATGCTCATGCATTAGGGAAAAGCATTGGCTATGGTTACATCAAAAACCCAGATGGTGGTAAAGTCACAATGGATTTTATGAAGTCTGGCAACTACCAAATAGACCGCATGGGCGAACTGCTTACAGCTACAATCTACACAAAAACACCATTTGACCCTACGAACAAAAGGGTAAAGGGAATATACAATGAACCTCTACCAATTCGCCAATAGTAATATTGATCAGTACTATCTGAAACCTATAATAGTAAGGGGGACGGGAATTGGGGCTCATAAGTAATGTACCACTGATTATCTGTCTAAATAATCAAGTTGTTGGAAGAAAAAGAATATGTGATTGAGACTTTCAATAAGTCGGCAAAACTTACAGGGAAAAGGAATGTATCTTTTGGTCTAACAACAGTATAACGTGTGAATCTGTTGCTTTGAGATTCACTTGTTGGCATGTCGGTTAACCTCTTCTTCGGCTAACAAGTAATTGATTACCTTAATACAAGGGCATCATTAACAGAAGACAAGCACGAGCGCGCATATAGAGCCCTATGGCGAACAACTTGTTCTGTGCTTACTGTTGCTCAGATCTGACGGGTCTGTTTTTAGCCAACCACTTAACGCTCATTTTGAGAGCGTAAGATGTATGTAAGATAGCTGAGCAGTGGCATAGCTGTACATACAACCCATTCAAGTGACTGGTGCGAACACAATAGTCAGGTATAGGGTTGATGGTTCGGCTAAGCAGTGACAGTGTATGTGTTTGGCATTGGGTTTTACTACTGCCATGCTCCTGTTACGCTAAAACTTGCGCTCAAGAGCTCATGAAAAAGCTCAGCAGTAGAATCACTCTACGCACACATCGTGTGTTAATGTCTTTTTGTTCACGTACATGATGTCGGATAGCAGAGACGCGCTGACCAGTGAAACTCAACCTTTAAGCTAGTACACTTCACATAGAGCGCATATGTAAAGTATCTAAATATATATCTTGTAAAATAGAGCATGTATGATCATGATCGCGGAAACACGGAGATCTGATGTTAAAATTTGATCCTAGATGTCTATGTCTAAGGCATATCCTCCATAGAGCCTTATGTATGGCTAGCCTAGGATAACACCTTGCAATTGATGTTTTCCTCCTGTGTAACTCCTGTGTATGTGAACCTCTTTGCAATATCTCATACAGTCCCTAAATATTGCAATTGCATTGGCTGTTGCCCTTAATACTTATCAGGGTAATGTGTGATTTGACCATGCATTTAATTGATTAATATAATTTTTAAAAAAGATTTGGTGCTAAAATCATTTTTCTCATATCATATAGCCGTGACCGTGATCTTGAATTTTATAATACCAATTATTGAAATAAAAATTCTTGTGAATTGGAAAATGCTTTTAATTGACTGTTAACAGATTTGAGAGAGAATATCGGGGACATTCCTAGTTGAACCATTAACCTAATTGCTAATATGTGAGGGGATTATAATCAGTTTAATGGGTTATATGTACAGTTAGGGACATTCCCAAATATTCAGACCATAAGCAATGGGAACGGGTCCGAAGTAGGTGATGTTAGATGGTAACCGGGACTGTTTTCTTTCAGACTGGTAATGTTTTTAGTTAGGCCCTGATTAATTTATGAAAAAAAATAAAAAATAATCATATATTTAAGCAATTGCGAACCGTGTATTGGTCTGAAACTGATGACCCATGTGTTGCCCCTGATAAGCAGCCTTATTTTGATGGGGTAATGTGCCAACATACATAGACATGGCAAGGAGGTTCTGCTCTTTGATTAAAATCAAGATTTATTTACATCGGATCATTTTAAGGGAGGATGGCTATGTATGGCTTTCTTTCCATTTAAAATTATGGTATTTTCCCTTTCTTGCCATAAATAGGTATGTTCAATAGGTTAGGGTCTAACTCTATATTCAAATCATATTATCCGCATCCTGAGTTTTTTACAGAAAAATACCTCAGTAGGCTGTGGAAGTTAAAACAGAATTATTCCATGAAAATAACATTGTTTTTAAAGCCTTTTTAAATGAGATTAAAAAGTTGTACTGTGCATTGAAATAAAATGCGGTGTTTGATCAAAAAAGCATAAAATGATTTTTTAAAAAAAGGTTAATAGATATGTTGAGCAGATGTATAAGATATAGAAACATGATTTGGATATGAGACCACACTGATCTATGTTGAAATGATGCTTTATTGGTAATTGCAAAGATTTTAATGAAAAGACGAAGGATATTAAAGAAGGTGTTCCCCTACAAACACAAATTCATGTTAATCCTGATAGGTCGTACCAAATAACCACCCACAAACCACCGATCGCTTACTACCCACTACACGCGGCTGGTGTGAAAAAAGGAGCGATGAAGCCAGGTGAAGGAGTAGCTGGCAAAATAACTCTCAAGCTCGTCTACGAAATAGCCAAAATAAAAAGTGAGGATCCCTGCTGGGAGAATGCCTCTCTCCAATCCATCTGTAGAAGTGTAATCGCCAACGTGCACAGATGCGGCATAGAAATTGTTCAAAATTTAGATCCTGTAGAATATGGAGAATTTTTAGAAGAACCAAGACAAATAGTGAAAGAACAAGAAGACGAATTTGCTGAAGCCAGACAGGTTAGATTAATGAGAGTAGCATAATTTTATATTCACTGGAGAAAGAAATTGTGTGTGTAGATAAGATGAATGGGAGACTGTTACGACAGTGTGTTTGATGTGTATTTGTATGTAGGCCTACTTATTGTAATAAATGAATGCGAGAAATGCGGCCGAAATAAACGATGGCCTATGCGTTTTTACGCATCTTTTAACGAAATATGCGCATCAATGACTGAGATTTTCGCTTTCTAGTGCGTTAAATACGGCCGCTACATATAAATAAGCAAAGCAACTATCTCCCGACTCTACCAAACTCTCCTTGATATTACCAGATTATATTTTTTTTATTTCTTGAAAAATTACAAGCCGAAAAAAACGGTACCCGCATTTAGCGCAAGCGCTTTTGTCGGACCCTCCCGAATCTATCAGGCGATATTTACGGATGCGAAAACTACACTCCCATACAATTAGTATGGCGCCGCTATATACGCATGCGCAAATTTCGGTTATATGCATCCCACTTTCCATAGTATGGACCCGCCGAGCGTATCATATAATAATAAAATGTACCAATAACAATAACAATATTGGGAGAAAAACTGAAAAAAAATACCCTTTTCCCCCGCAGACTATACTGATCGGTAATACATTTCAAGAATTGATTTGTGTGACCGTATTACTATTGGCTTTTTGTATTCACCCAGCCATAATCCTACTCAAGTTCAATAAAGATTTTGATTCCTTATTCCACTGAAATGGTAAGACACTCGTAGATTTTGTTTGGTCGTCTGGAGATGCTAAACCAGTTAATGTTCTGAAGTGAACAATAAACAACTGGCAGAAGTCCGCTACCTGGGGAGGGAGGATTTTTGCTGGACCGGGATAATATAGATGAAACAGTAGTTTAAGTTGAACTGCTTTGAATGGGCTTTCTTATTTTGAATCTGATGAATTTGAGTACTTGAAATATGCACGATTTATCAAATATCCCTTACAAAGTTTGGATTCCATTCCTAAACTAATAATGCATATTCTAAAATAACCTCCGTTACCTATAACCTTTGTGAATTAATTCATTTTAATCCTTTAATAGAAACTTATAATCTTCGCCCTCAGTCCTGTAATCTAATCCGCGAATTGATGCGTTAGTAATCCCTGCCAGAAACCCTTGGCCATTAATCCCTGTAGAGTTGATGGACCGATCGATACTGCACGCACCTAGGCGGACATCATACTTTGCGTGACCTACTTAAGCCAAGGGTGGAGGATATGCGGCGGATTGGTAGGACCGTTGGCCCGTGGCAGTGTCGAGTAATACGAGAGTTCATCGGTGTTTAAAGGCAAACGCTACTATCTAGTGGAAAATGAAAATAAATGTCATTTTTCTGAAACTTTAGTATTTCATTCTTGAAGTGTTTCTGGTCATAAGGATGGAAAAAAATCATTGGGTCGCCGTGCTCATTTTTGAATTACAGTGCTTCAAAATTTGGCATTTCAAAAGTACCAATGACGACCAAAAAGGGGGCCCATTTTGCAGTACCTCAACTTCATAGTTCATATTTACTATTTATATTCACTCAATTTAAGTAAAATTAACAGTTTTAGAGAGAGTATTATTTGGCCAATAATTCTATGCCTCTTTTCTATGGGGTGCATTGTTATTTTTATTTTGAAAACAACAAATATATAATGTGAATTTTAAATTAAAAACTCGAAAAAACTCAATTTTTTTCACCATTTTTATAAAAACAATTTTTTTTCCTCCCCAGTGAAAATAAATGTCATTTTTCTGATTCATTAGTATATGATTTTTGAAGTATTTGTGTTCTTAAAACTGAAAAAAAATTAATGGGTCACCGTGCTAGTTTCTGAATTATGGGGCTTTGAAACATGGCTGACAACCCAAAAATCTGCTGCTTTCAAAGTGTTCTATGTTTCCTAAACATGTCTATTTCAGACAGCTACAATTATTTTTTTCACGTGATGACATACATTTTTTTCCCTATATTTGTGTAGAATATTACCTGCACTATATGTGTAGAAAATTCTGGGACATTTGGAGTATCCATTTTTGTTTTATTCCCAAAACCGTGAAAGGAAAATGCAGCATTTTCCAATAGACTTGCATGCTAATTAGGTACAACTGAGAGTACCCATAGCTAGCTCTGTTTCCCAAACATGTCTATTTCAGACAGCTATTTAAAAAAATCGAACGCGATGACATATATTTTTTTTCCTTTTTATCTGTAGTATATAACCTGAACTGTATGTGTAGAAAATTTTGGGACAGTAGGAGTAGCCATTAATTGTTTGTTTTATTCTATAAAATGTGACAAAATGGGCCGTTTCCTCATTTGATATAATGCGTATGAAATGATACATGCATGGTATTTAATCAGCAAGGCGACAATTAATTAATTTTCTCATATCATAATTGCTCTCTTCCCCGTGGGTTGAACAATTGCAGAGGACAAGGGGAGGCAGAGATAATATGACCGCAGATAATTAAGAAGGGTACTGAAACTTAAGTGCGTACGATATTGCAACAACAACATACTCGCGAGTTAAAATTATTTGCATTTATATGAGTGTGATACATATTAAGGACTATCTTTAACGACCTAAGAGCCCAACGCAGAGGATTTTAGATTAGAGATTGTTAGAAATATTGCTAGATAATATTAAAACCTTATGTTTTAATTTATGTCATTTAAGGACGCTTAGGAAGACTTGCTATGCAGATGATGCTTGCCCGATTCTTGCATCTGTATCTTGTATGAGGAATGAAGTTTGAATAATGATAATGTTACCTAATGTTACGTAATGCCTGGTGTCCCCAGGTGTTAATTGATCATCGTTCATCATTATTTTCTCAGGAATGAGAAAATAAGTAGGTTTATATGACGGATGCCAATCATTGATTAGAGATCTTGATCAGATATGACAAAGCTCCAGTCTTATAACACATGTGAGATCAGATGATATCAGTTCGCCTGCCTTATCTATTCCACTTCATCAGTCATACATTTCTGCTCAGCCCATGTACCACCCATTTATCACCTCTACTATACTCCACTCTGGCACATGCTCCCTGCGCCATGTTGCCCCCTCTATAATATCCGCTATAATGCATGATACAACGAAAGAAACATCAAATATAGTCGATGAGTACACACTTTATTTCAACTCCTTTATACTAACTCTAAAATGAAAGCACCAGTTATTTATCTTATAATTAGCGTATTTGGTCTTATGCAACAAATCCCTATTAGAATTGTCTTTTTAAGATTTGTTGAACAGATTATTTCTCTCTTATTTCGTTAACACTTCAGAGATAATCTATGGTTCTTATTGTCCCATCTGGATGGTAACAATGATACACACTTCATTTAACCTGAATAAACCTTTTTCATATCCACAAGGCACAAGCATATCTTATCCAAGCAAATGTTAGACTTGGAAAATGTAGTGAAATGGCGAAATTTGCAGTTCCATTTATGTCTATATGTCTGCTCACAAGTGTCTTCATTTCCATACATCGGTCCATCCATTTATCCATCTACCTATCCATTCAGTTTGTCGATCCATCCGTTCATCCGTCCTTCATTTCATTTCTCTATCAATTCACCATTCAGTCCATTGACTATTTTTGATTGCTTAACTGTGGTATAATGTATGCATACAAGGGGTTAATAAAGTGTTTGTACTCCGATTTTACAGCTTGAAAATCATCCTCTGAATAGGAAGGATAATTATTATTATAACATTTTTATTCCAATACTTTTCATACAATCATATGAAGATGATGTTACATTGTCATACATATAATTGTCGTATCAAAACAGGGTAAAGCATCCTCTACAAGTAGTTTTTCCTGATGACCCTAAATAATAATACATAGTAAACCGAATGTTGATCAGGATATTGAATAAGTCTTCCTATAACATTATCTTCTTCACTAAATCATTTCCATGTCCATTGTCAACACACAACACTATTGCATAACCCAGAATGTTATGCTGTAGATTTGGTTGATAGATTTCCTGACAAAGTTCTTCATCTTTTTCAACATGAATACATTTGGTTGACTTCTCTGAATGTACAAATGTCTTTTCACAATTCACCTTTTTAATGTTTTAGGATAGATCTACTCAACCATCACAGTGGAAGACATGAAAGGCTTCATTTCAGAAGGTAAAGATTCAAAGTGAACACGTTTTTTCTTAAAAAATTAGATCTGCAAGAGACATCGATATTCTTTTTTACATTTTGTTGAACCACGATGTTCTATTAATCTGTCTTCTCGAAATAGTACTCTATACATATTATATATACATATTATTTAAAGTGTATCTGAATGATCAAATCTAGTTGGATGTCATGAGGTCCCCATATATCCCCCTTTTGCATATTTGATATTGAGTTGATTACTATTTAGGTTTGATGAATTTCTTTTTGAGATTGAAGTTCGCTTTTCGTATCAACTGTATTGTCTTCTTTAATATAGACAAGGAAAGTTGTCCAGGCAAATGCAGCTAATCCTACGTAAACTGTTCTAAATGCAGTCGGGAGAAAAACAAAGTTGATAGTCTGAGCGACCGGCCAATACAGCCATCCCACCTGAAAAGAGAGATAGGGAAGTCAATACAAATTACGATACAATTTCCGACCAAAATGTCAAATCCATTCACAGTTCTCTATACTTGTGATAGATAGTTATAAGCAACCAAGAATAAGATAGAAGAGGAATTGTGTACAGTTCATACTATAATATTTATAAGGTATTTAAATAGGGGTCTTCGCGTTATATTACATAAATGTAAGGCACATATCATTCCAGTTATAGGGATAGAATACTATTAAAGATACTTTGTTTCACACTTGTGTAACGTATTGCGAGAAAAGGCCTTGGGTCATGTCTATTTTTTCATAATTGAAATCTTTAAACAATACTTGAGAAAACCACAAAAACTGCAAGACAATCGAAACCATCAGTCACAGACGGTTACCAATTATCTTCTATATGTTCAGGCCCACTGTTTAGATATTGAAGCCAATCAACTCATCAAACAGAACCCAATGTTTTAATTGGAGGTTGTAATACACCAGATCCTGCCTACTTATTTGCTTTAATTATTCCGATAAAAGTATACTTACAAAATAAGCGGTCGGCCACCTCTTTTTTGTTTCATCTACTGCTGTCCTAGGATGTTTACCTTCTAACACACTATTCCCTGTAACAGAAATGTATTTATATAATCATTCTGAGCACTTCGAATGTGAATTTCAACAGAAATATACCCATTTGACATTCCATACTATTCAAAATATTCACCTAATGTTCCAAAATGTCATTGACACATGAAGTGGAACGACTATATAAACTTGTTTATTCGTTTTTGAAAGTTTCCCAGTAGATGTTACTGAATCAATTGACCGCTTCTGTATATTTTCCTATCACTTACATGCTCCCTGGTTAGTGTACTACATTCTGAACTTGTATTTGTTTCGAAGTTGATATATATATACTACCATGCTAGTAATTCACTTACCAAAGAAAAACACAGCAGAACCAACCGCCCCCATTATGCCTTGATCCATCATTACCTTTGCGGCAATTGTTCGTGGTAGTCTCCCAGGTAGGAATTTATCCAGCCAAATGTACCAAAGGTAATATGCAGGTGCAAAGTATCCCGAGGCCAAGACTGCCATCCTCACTGGTGATTTCTTGTCATATTGTTCAACTCCTTTCAATGATTGCTGTGTTAAATCTGCTCCAGCATAAATGCTTGATAAACTGAGACAATTTATTAGAAGAGGGTGTTTGGCAGAGAAGGCCCTGATTCTGGACATTGCCATAGTGTCAGCTCTGTAAATTAAAGACAGTTATTTGAGATAATTATAATGTAAAAATTATAATTCTACACCGGTTATATTTTTTTTAAACTTTTAAACGGATCTCTCTATAAGCGCCTACAGCCAATAAGCAAAAATGGGTCGTTTTGATACATTACATAAAGATGGAAGACTTTAGATGGTATGATGCATACCTGGACACAGATGGTTGTTAATGCCCTTCTCTTGATAATTTACATTTTCGATTCGCTATGTTCGACAATGTAACATCTGTAGCCATACGTAAGAAAACAATCGGAATAAAAATCTTTATAATATATATAATGCATAAAAGCATACGTCTATCACTAACATGAATGTTTAGAATCAGAAACATGAACGAAACAAATTCAAATTGAATTGCTGTACCGGTACATGCATTTGGACCCGGATGCGTTAAAACTTTTTTATCGCATTAGGTTGATTGTTCCATAGTATTGTAATAATTCATTACTTTGCGCGCTCTTTCCCGCATGCCAGTCTCAATCCTCTATCATAATACTTGGTTTATTTTTGGTTTATTCTTTCATTGGCCGATATAATGAACCATATTCAAAATGTATTTGAATCCATATACATGTACCTTCTTGATCTTTTAATTTCCCTAAGTGTACCACATGGCTTTTGATACAGTTTATTAATATGATGCTTCATAGTGAGGGAGTCATCAATATGAATTCCTTAGTATTTGTATAAGGTACTTTTTTCAATTCTCGTCCTTTGAAAAATAGAAAGATGCTAGCATCTATGGTGAAATAATTGATACTAGTCGGCATTGGCTGGATGTTTCAGAAACCTATCATCGTGTGTTTGGTTTCACGAACCATCGGTGGATACTACTAATATCATTGAAAATGTGAGAGTGAGTCCCCCTAATTCAACGGAAATGGAAAAGGAAATTAACATGCTAAAATTCAGATACGAAATAATAAATAGTTCCCCCTGGGTTTCTAGGTCTTGACACAATCATTCCTATATTCAGGGTTAGTCTAAAATAGCCCCCGAACTCGGTCAGCTGTTTTGGGCTTTTTCTTGGAGAAAATTCGCAGATGACATCGAATGGGAATGAATGATAATCATTATGCAAAGATTTGTAGAAAATGGGGCACAACAGCGATTGACTTACTTGCTTTGTGCATAAATGAAAAATGTGGGATCTTATGTATCGTTGAGGCCAAAACCAAAAGCGTGGAAAGTAGATGCAGTTTCTTTAAACTGGGATTTTGATAATACTCTCGTTTACTGACTACGGTATTCACACTTCTATATGTCCCACTACTTGCATATGGCTTTACTTTTTATTACTTTTATTCGAGAGCATATATAATACAATACAATATTTGGTAGGAATATTACCGTCCTGATACTAACGATAAAAGTTATACTCAGTGCTCTCATTACGAGATATCTAGTCTAGAAAGGAGGTCTAAATGACATACGTACACAGTGTGCTTGCTGCAAAGCACTTGTTTGCTAGGTCAGCAACGTATTCCCACCCTATAGTACTCTCTGCATGTGTTGGTAGTAATGTCCTAAACAGGTCTTGTACACGCGTATACTTTATCTATAATAAGACTGATATAGGCGGGCCTCTGTATATTATATGCGTATACAATCTTGTATCACTTTGAAAGAGGCGGTGATAAATTATGACCATGGGGGTTGAACAATATAGTTATAGGAATGGTTCGGTCCGATTGTGCTGATCCTGTATTTCTTATTTGTTTATTCAAAAGATAGAATCATGTTCTACATATTTATAGCCTACATATTATTTACTTGGTCGATCGTGCATAATTAGTATTGGCCATCCTCCAAACGACTTCTCCCATGTAGTGATGCATATGTATATATTAAGTTTTGTCTGCTCGCATGTATAAACATTCACATACATAAACCACGCCCCGGCGTCTAAATGACGTCGTGATAACTTGCGTTTTACCTCATCATCACCAAATCTTTAACTTTAAAACAGTGGAATAATTTTCCTGACGCTGAAAACAAGCCAATTTTGCGCTTGAGCATGGCGTGGTGAGGAATTCTTACAATGACCAAAGGGTCCTTATGTGAAATTGCTGATGAATTTTCTTGTTACGATCATATGCTAAGGGTTCTGTTTTATTTCTGGTATTTTGCAGGATAAGTCTGTGCCTCCTGATTGTTCAGGCAAGGGCAGATCACTATGTTCTCCGGCAGAACTAACATTCACGCGAGCTCCCTCAATGTATTTATTCCAAGGTTCTAGTGCTGCCCGCGTGGACGCAGCCACGCCCCAGGCCTCCCGAGCCTTCCCCGAAACCCACTACTGTAACATAATCAAACCTCGTGAATGTCTAGCTGTGCTTAATTGATTGAACTATAATGTTGACATAATATTAGTACATTCCTGGATTTAATGTTGGTTACTTTGAGCTCCCATTTCTTGCATGAATAATGAACAATGCTACTCTTATTGAGACACACATGAATATATCGCTTCTCTCAGTATTCAATTGAATAAGCTCAAATATGCAAATTAATACAGGCAAAACTGTGTGGGAGAATCCTTCCTTTCATAGCAATATTTGGGCTAGAGCTCATCAACCAGTAAGGACAATTACATTCTTCAATATGTCTCAGGTTAAACGTAATGATAATTATAAGGATTTTCCATTGTTTCAACATTATTTTTTACCCAATCTGATAAACACTGACGTTCCCTGCTATTGTTACAGATAGGCTATCTCCGGCCCTTGCCACTATCTCCGATGAAGTAGATCATACTAGCGACATTGAGATCTTTATCATGAGATCTTCATCAATCGTTTCACGATGCATGATTTTGGTCCACTGGGACCAAGAACTAAGCTACCAGGTGGCACTGCGACTGCTCTGGTTCAATTCAACTATAGGTAGCGTTGAAGAAACTTCACCAATGCGGCTGGTCTTTTGCGGCTAACGGCTGATAGAAAACCAATGGTGCCGGAATAGAGAACGGCTAACTATACTGAGACAATAGGCGGGTTTTTCACTTGAATAAAATAAGTTACAGAGCAACAATACAATTACCAATGCATCTAATACCTTCCGTGCATATAATAAGATACGAATTGCGTGGTTCTTTACAGTAATGGATTAATACAATGTTTTTTCTAGGTGCAACCTTTTATGAAGTATAATCTGTTATAAAAGGTTTGTGTATTTGATATGAAAGTAACGCCTACGTCTGTCGCGCAGTTGTATTGGTTGCTATGGTAACACGAGCACAAGCTAAACGCAGTCATCACAGGCCGAGTTATTATTTACTTATTGAAAGATACCTAACAATGGCGACGAGGCAGGTTTAACCCACAGGAGGCAAGCTTGAAACGAACTTTAGTAGTAGTGTAGGAATCATGCATTCTTCATTGTAGTAGTATAGGAATTATTCATTGCTCATAGTAGTAGTTTAGGAATCATGCATTCTTCATTGTAGTAGTATAGGAATTATTTATTGCTCATAGTAGTAGTATAGGAATCATGCATTGCTTGTGGTAGTATAGGAATCATGCATTGCTCATGGTAGTAGTATAGGAATCCTGCATTGCTTGTGGTAGTAGTATAGGAACTATTCATTGCTCATGGCAGTAGTATAAGAATCATGCATTGCTTGTGGTAGTAGTATAGGAATTATGCATTGCCCTTGGTAGTAGTATAGGAATTATTCATTGCTCATGGCAGTAGTATAGGAATCATGCAGTGCGTGTGGTAGTAGTATAGGAATCATGCATTGTTCATGGTAGTAGTATAGGAATTATGCATTGCTTGTGGTAGTAGTATAGGAATCATGCATTGTTCATGGTAGTAATATACAGTAATCATGCATTGTTCATGGTAGTAGTTTGGGAAGCCTGCATTGCTCATGTAATTGCTCATGGTAGTAGTGTATGAATCATGCATTGTTCATGGTAGTAATAGTCTAGGAAATGTACATGGGATATGTACACTTGTAAAGTAGTATGGATAACGACTTCTCCAATGTAATATTTGATGTGTGATTGTACTTGGTAGTATGAGAATGAATGTAAGGGAGAGTATATACAAAATTTAAACTTATATGTAGGTATGTATCGTGGATGATGTTTACTGTCAACAAGACGAGTATAGAGTGTACCTCTATTAAAGGTATATGCGGGTGTTCAATGGAAAAAAAATTGGTCGGTGACTTTTTTATGAAACGTTCAGGGATCATTCCTGACTACATAAGAAAGCAAGAAATGAAAAAAAAGTACATCTCATCGACTTACTTTTTTTTCTACAGCCACTTAAAAATAACAGTGCTTTAGCATTGAAGTCTATGGAAAAATGTGTTTTTCTTCACATTTCATTATATAAAAAAATAATGATCGGTGACTTTTCATTAATACTTTCTACACATATATTTGGTATATTATGCTACAGATTTACCAAAGAAAAACAGTATGTTGACGTGGTTAAAAAAAAGTTGTGGTCATTTGAAATTGACCACATCACCCAAATTTAGTAATCAAGCAGCATAATCAATGAAAATGAATCCTAAAAAACATGACCCAAAACTGCTGTAATAAAAATAAACCCTGTAGATATTGAAAATGGTGCACAAATACATCTCAACTTATGATTATAATGAAATATTTCAAAGAAAAATAGGAGCCGCTAGGTGGCGTGGGTGTTGACACCCGCATATATCTTTAATCATTATCTGAGATAAGGACCTACACATACCATTCTGAGTGAAACATTCTCTTTATAATGAGAGTATTTCATTGTGATTAAGGAGGCTACATAGAATTATAATCGTTTTTCTTCAAGCTTTTATTTTTTCTATGTGCATTCCATTTTCCTCTTTAGTCATCCACTCAGTGATGAGGGCACCGAAAAGAGACACAGCAAGTATCTATACATCATATTATGCAATACAGTAATTGGGAGGAATAAAGTAGTTGAGTTAAAAATGTTATTTACAAAGCCACAAATATCTTTTTTCTGTATAATATAAAAGCAATGAATATCCAGCAGGAGGTGGCCCATGTCGACATGGCCAAGGCCTGCCAGTGCACGTCTTGGACTCGCCACCGTATGGGGAAGTATGTGCCGAATGACTGATGACAGATGTAGATGACCAGAGAATTCATGCCTGTAAGATTAAAATACATATTATTACTTTTTTTTAAAGAAATATTAAGTGGAAACAGATTCCCTCAGGTTTTGCAAATAATTATAATCTTGCCACGATACAATGGTAATAGCTGTATCAGACTACGAAGAAGACATCATTGGTTCTATTGCATTATTTCACCTCGGGAATGGAGTGCCCATAGACTTTGTATAGGCGTGTTATATACGAGTGAGCGGGAAGAAATATGTTTCATTCGTCCCTAGGGACGAAACAGATGACCCAGTTTCTCCATCTGCGTTTTCATTGGTCATTCTGAAAGTAGGGCAGCGTTGTCATGGAGACACGCCATGCCATGACGTTACGTCGTCTGCAAAGCATTGAAACTGCGGAGGCCGTCGTCAACGTCACGACGGCCGTCATACATTTAAGGTCAAAGGAATTCCATGCCACACCCTCGATGTGTTTCTCTCGCAGTAAGTTACCGTAATTAAAAGCAATCTAATATGTTTAAAATCGTTTGTAAGAGGTCAAATAAATCTCGAACTAACCTTGGTCCTGTCTGTGGCACGTCCTTGTTTTCGGTGTGAGGAATCCCTCGGTGCTACGCTACGCTCCGCACCTCGGGATTCCTCACACCTTCAACTCGGTGAAGAAAGATCCCACAGACAGCACCGCGGTCAGTTCTACCTATTTATGCCATGATAGGTGTGCGTATCCACAAAAACATGGCCAGATTGCATATGCATGCGTAGATTTCACCAGTGGAATCTGCTTTTCGAATGCACCCAATTTACTACACTATTTTGATTGGTCGCGTAAATCAAGTTGCGCCAATCAATGACGCTCCATTCATGACGCAAAGTTGTAGGTGCCTGTTTTTGCCGAGTTGGAGGGTTGCGAGACATTAAATGAAGGTAAATTATGATCAAACAACACTTAAATATATATCATGGCATAAAAATAGAATTAAACTTGAGCTGCATATGCGACAGCACATTCACAAAACGCCCATGTCTTTTGGCACTTGTGAAGACATTCACCAAAGGCCACTTAAGTTTTGTGAATATGTTGCCGCATATGCAGTTCAATCCACCCTTATGTCCTCTTATTTTTATTAAGTATACCCTTGGTCTATAAATAGGCCTAATGTTGTATCTTGTGCTTTCTAGTGGATATATTGATGGAATGAACTTGCTAGGGCGTACATGCAGTCGTTATGCACCGAGAGCCGACGACGAAAGATTCGAGGGCTTTAGCCCGAGAATCCTTTCGTCGGAGGCTCGAGGTGCATAAGACTGCATGTACAACCTAGCAAGTTCGTTCCATATTTATTACATCCCTTTTTATTTCATTTTTTTATTAATAAGAAATAGAAATAAATCAGAAGGAAGCCTCCCTACCGTGTTCAGCCATTTTGTATGCCTTTTTGCGCCTCTTCAAGAAAATAATCCCTCCGATGCGGCGACCTACTTCTGAACTTTCGACTGTCATTGAACATTTGCTTTAAACTTATTACGTTTCTTTTTCTTTTTTATTAATAAGAAATATGAATAAATCTAGGAACTAATCATTACGGTGTTTAGCCATTTTGTACAGGAATTAGTCGAGGCGCAGAAAATAGTCCCTCTCTCGGCGACCTACTTTTGAACTTGTCACTGTCAGTGAACATGTGCTTCTTCGATATTGGATTACTCACTCGTGTTAAGAAATGCAAGGAACAACAAGGTATTTCAACAGTTGGAGGCATTTATTTGGTGTTAAAGAACCATAAGCTTCTCCTGACAACATAATATAACATGTTTGATCGAGTATTTCATCGATAATATACAAAAATTACTGCGAACAAAAGGCGGCGTGGTGACTGTCACCCGGCCTCACCAGCTTAGAGCCGGTGTCGATGATATTCAATGACAATGTCCAACACCCCCAACAATATTAAAACGTGTTCAATTTATGGCCGCCTTTGGGGAAACATTTAACTGGGAAGACGTAGCATGTACGTTATAATTTATGTTTAAGTTGACATTGCCATGGATCTGGGCGGAGCTGAACATTCCGTTCGTTGCCTGGAGAAGATTTTCGACAGCAGGAACCATCTGTTTCTGCCTAACGACTGCTGTCGACGGGGACCCAGCCGAGCTAGAGGCAGAGGCGGAGGGACCAGGGAGGGCGACCGGTAGAGAAATAGGCAAGGCACGAGCGGGATAGGCAATGGTTGGGATGACATTTTCGTTAGTAGAAGCCCCCGTAATAATATCAGACATTGCCCTTTGTTGGTCTATATTTGCAGTTGTATAGCTGGACAAACTATTGACATTTTTGTGGCCTGTTAGTTGGGCCACAAGGACTGGAGGGACCCCCGATGCAATCAAGTTTTGACAAGTGTTTTTACGAAGGGAATGGTTCGTAATCTTCCCTGGAATTGAGCAAGATTTAGCCATATTCGGCACTATTTTCGCGATGGAATTTTTCCCCATAGGGATAGAGGCATACCAAACGGTTTGGGTGGGATTTAGCTTGGTTTTAACGCAAAGATAGAAAGGCGAATTTGCCTGCAACATTGACTCAGGTCTGTGACTCTTATACAATTTAAACATTTCAACTGGACATCGGTCTCCACCCGTAGAGAATATTTTCGGAGAGAAGGCCCTAGCCCCCGATGCAGCATCTCCGGTTCTGGTCTTGCTCAGTTTCTTGTTGAATGTTAAATAATCTCTCCCATTTTCGTCTGTCATTAGTTGAACATCACCCCACTGGAGCTGCCTTGACTCGTGGCTACCACGGAAACCAAACCCTTGTGTTAAAAAGTAGAAAATCGTATTTTGTAAGGATTTAGCTGTGGCAGATCCGAGTTCTCCCTCCGACCAAAGTTTTTCCACCATGGTGTTTGACATAGCTTCGGCCCTATTCGGTTTGTTGCCTAGACCCAATGACTTGAGATTTCTTCTCTTAGCGTGCAAAACGTCCCTTGACGACCTGAACTTTTCGCTTGTGATGATACTTTCACCGTAGTTATTCTCACGTAAATATCTGGTAAAAAAATAAAAAAAATAATAATATTATGTTAAAATGAACGATTTTTGAATTATAGAGGCTTTTTTTTAGCTGAGCAGCTGTTCCTTTGCCTATATAATGTACGGAGAATGACTTTTTGGTAACGCGATGGATTTTATGTACGGAGAATGACCTTTTGTTAGCAGACGCATTACATGTACGGAGAATGACTTTTTTGCAGCAAATACAAAATATCCTTACCTGTCGATTGCTCGATGGAAGCTGGTTATAGAGTCGGGTTCCATGTCGGAGCCATCCTTCTTGGTTAATGACATAAGGAAGAGGCCTATCTTGACATTCAGATATTCTGGTTGCATATCCAATATTTGTTGATCTTCATTTTGTTCAACGAGCCATTCCACGAATCGGCTATGCACCTGAATAATTAAATATTGGACTAAATATAAATCTCTTTTATTTATAAATCAGTTTTGAAATAATCTATACGCTTAGAGTATTTTATTAAAATAAGTAATATAATTATAAATTAACTTGGACATACCTGTCGTGTTTTCTTGTTGGTATTTTCGTTTCTCTGACCCCGCACGTAGTCTTGCAGTGCATCTGCCTCTGTTTGCCTCACTTCGACTAGGTTTTCTTCCATTTCTTGCTGATTTCTTTCGATTTCTTCGTAATTTTGCTCAATATCACCTCCCAAAATGTCCTCTAATTCCTCTTGTGACAATATGATCTCGTTGAAACCTTCCATCTCCTCAGCTTCGAAAAAACTGTCATCGACCAGGTCGAACCGTGCTTTTTCCTCAGCCATACTGTCAGGAATGAACTCGTTTTCAATGTTTGTGTCGTCTGCCTTACTCAAAAAGCCCGCGCTTTGTTTATCATTTTAGCATATAGTAATATCCATTTTACATCGATTTGTTTTTAAAGAATTAATGATTTAAATCTCATTCCTCGTTAGAAATGTATTTTGAACTCTTAGCTATCTTATTTAGAAAGAAAACAGCGATAACGATCGACTATTACTGGGTGGGCGATAATAAGAGTCTCGATAAAACGTAAACAAACAAGTTCATTCGTCGAATGTGGCTAGCTAGTGAAATGATAGGATCTTTGTTCATGGCGGGTCTACATCGATATAATTTAGCATAAAAACATTTTTTAATGTGATTATACGGTAGAACTTTTCATTTTGAAGCCCTAGGTTTATTATTTCGAGAGAAAATCGGGAAAACGATCGACGATTTACCGAGTGGGCGATGATGTAAGCTTCGCAAAATCAAAACAACAGCTGGGTACACGCGCACCCTGGCACTGCCTAGGTTAACTTTAGAATCAGTGTTCATGGTGGGTCTACATGCATATAATTTAGCAAAATCACTTTTTTAAATATCATTATTGGATAGAACTTTTTATTTTGAATCTTTATATTTAGTTTTTCCACAGATATTAGCTGAACGATCGACGATTCCATCGTCGGAAGTGGCAGCACATGAATACACAATTTGACTTCCGGTGATCAGGCTTAGCCGCCGGACCTATTTTCGTTATGCACCTGGAGGTGCATAATTTACATGTTATGCACCTGCTTGTCTAGGTGGTGCATACAATGCTGAAGGTATAGGCAACTACAGCAGAGGGGTGTAATAAAATGTAGGCTACACATACCTGGATATAGGAATGGCGCCCCAGACCAGACTTGCGCGAGGTCAGTTAAGGTATAAAATATAACCAGACATGCAGTCCCTGTTGCTGCGGTGACAAACGCGAATGAGAGCGACCTGAAATTAGACATATTAGGCCTACTTTATTTTCTACATTCTTATTCACATTATAGTGTGTCTGGATATTATTGAGGATATTATATCTAAATGTAAGAAAGATAGGAAACAACACTTTTCGAGATCAGCGCTTCCTTGATCCGCACCAACAGCTTAATATTATGTAAACTTTGTGAATCTATTTAAATAGCCTTAATTCAAACCTCATCTGTTTAGAATTCATCTGTTTATTATTATAAGTGTCAGGCATACATGTAAAACAACTTCCGGGGGCTCCAGACTCTAGTGATCTATTTTCTTAATACTAGACCAGGGTGGGGGCAATAACTTTTGACGTTTATATTAAAATCAGAATATCAGTTAGCAATATAACATTTCTACGGTATGAGGAAAGCTTTTGCCTTGCAAAGAATTTAAAGTGCTAGCTAAGAATTTCTTATTGAACAAGGGTTCACCTAAAGTAGCTTGGAAAGCAATATAACATTTTTACCATTTTTGAGAGGTTTGCCACCTCTTCTTAACTGGATAAACCCACTTAACCGGGTTTGGTATTTCTATGTTTTTCCCTTAATTGTATGAGATTATAATTGTCTATTGTTATCAAAAAATGCCACTCGATCGGGATCCAATCCGCGTGTATGTCTGCCTACAACTGTACTAATGGAATACTTACCATAAATTTTTATTTAAGGGAATCCAGCCATCATCAATGGAACCCTTGCAAAGTAGCACCCCGATGGCCGCCTGAAAGAAATTAGAAGCCGTTGGTAAGGAAAAAAGCTAATGAATTGACAAGAACCCATGCACTCTTGTTTAATTGTTTAATTTAATTGTTGGTATTTTTTCTTCAGTATGCCTATATAGATCTATGTTAAATGTGTGTCCATATGTAAATGTAAATTAAGCACCAGCGCGATAACAACACGCTTGCTGTAGTTCACCTTTTGTATTTTTATTTGCAAGAGCAACTGATTATCTTTCATCTAGAATGTCTGCTGAATGCTCAGACAATTAAAGTAGTCAAGTAATTCATTACCGTTATTATTGCCCATAACGACCATCTGATTAGGCGCCCTTTATGTGACTTATGATGCAATAAAATCTTTCCAGCCTGAAGGAAAAATGCCATCCATTAAACCCAAAACATACCATTGTTATTCAAGTATTCTAGTGTAGTATTGTAACGTTTGATGATTGTAAAAGTGTAATGAGAATAAGAAATATATATATAATATATAGTATATTTCAGTTTAGATGTAGGAAACGTAGTTTGCCATTCCCTCAGGAAAATGTAATGAGACAAGAAAGTTACATGAAAGAGTTAAATGAAATAAAAATAGATAGTTTTCCTTATTATATTTTGCGAGTAGAAAATGAATGAGGCAGCTATAGTATTGAATTACAAATGTGGATCCCCCAAACTCTATCCGACTAGTTTTAACTTCCCAATGTCTCAATGTCAAGACGTGAAATTAACCTTGACATAAAACAGGCTTATACACTAAATGCTAAAGTAGATTCATGTCTACCTGAAGGCCAAGGAAACACGTGAATGCTGATGAGAATGATCCGAGTAAGCCTTCGGGGTCGTACGCCTGCTCACCATGGTACATGGACTGTGTTGAAAAATAATATTTCTAATTCATCAACAGAGCATTGACAAACATGTGGCAGTTATTCGAATAATATATATAGGGTGCATTAAGGTAAACCGAACCATTTCGTCTTCGTCTTGATTTCCCATTATAAAAAAAATAGCAACAAACCATTCAAACTTCAAATGAACATTAGATGGGGTCAGCTTCCTATGGCACATAAATTAATTATATTATTATGCATATTTATGCCAATGGTCTCCATGGAAATATCTTGTAGAGTTGGTTCGCTTTACCTGACATTTCATATAAAGCGAACCACCACTTAAGATAAACCGAACCAAGTGGTTCGCTTTACCTGATATTAGAAAAAATATATAATAAGTTAGGCCATCACTCCCCCCACACCTCTCTACCCTCACCCACATCTACCCCAACATTTCCCCCCTTCCCCCTACCACACTCCCACACACCCCTCCCCCCTCACTTTCCTAACCCATACCCATTCACTTACTTTCATCCCTGTAATCTCTAACCCCCCCCCCCCCCCCCATTAACTTCCCTTCTACCCCCGCACACCTCTAACCCCAGTTACCTCTACCCCCGCACACCTCTAACCCCAGTTACCTCTACCCCTGCACCCTGCACACCTCTACCCCCAGTTACCTCTACCCCCACACAACTCTACCCCAGTTACCTCTACCCCCACACACCTTTACCCCCAGTTACCTCTACCCCCACACACCTTTACCCCCAATTACCTCCACCCCCACACACCTTTAACCACAGTCACCTCTACCCCCACACATCTTTACCCCCAGTTAAATCTACCCCCACACACCTCCACCCCCAGTTATCTCTACCCCCACACACATCTACCCCCAGTTATCTCTACCCCCACACACATCTACCCACAGTAACCTCTACCCCCACACACCTCAACCCCCAGTTACCTCCACCCCCACACACACATCTACCCCCAGGTACCTCTACCCCCACACACTTCTACCCCCAGTTACCTCTACCCCCACACACATCTACCCCCACACACATCTACCCCAGGTACCTCTACCCCCACACACATCTACCCCCAGTTACTTCTACCCCCACACACATCTACCCCTGTTACCTCTACCCCCACACACATCTACCCCCAGTTACCTCTACCCCCACACACATCTACCCCCAGTTACCTCTACCCCCACACACATCTACCCCTGTTACCTCTACCCCCACACACATCTACCCCCAGTTACCTCTACCCCCCACACACCTTTACCCCCAGATATATCTACCCCACACACCTTTACCCTCAGTTACCTCTACCCCCAGTTACCTCTACCCCCCACACATCTACCCCCAGTTACCTCTACCCCCACACACTTCTACCCTCTGTTACCTCTACCCCCCCCACACCCCCCCACACATCTACCCCCAGTGACCTCTACCCCCAGTTACCTCTACCCCCACACACATCTACCCCCTGTTACCTCTACCCCCACACACATCTACCCCCAGTTACCTCTACCCCACACACACCTTTACCCCCAGATATATCTACCCCCACACACCTTTACCCTTAGTTACCTCTACCCTCCACACACATCTACACCCAGTTACCTCTACCCCCCTCCCACACACAACTATGGCTGGGTTTCCATTGACGAGGATTTTTACCGCGCGACAACCCGCTAGGCATCTTGCCGCACGGCTAAACTATTTTTAAAACATGAGGAAAACGTGAGTGGATTTGATTCTCAATCCAGAGACCACTGGCTACTGCACGGCAAGAGAAAAAAAATCGAGCAGTGAGCGATTCGTTTTACCGCGCAGCAACGACCCATGCGGGTGGCCGCGCCTATGGAAAGAGCTCAATAGAAATGCATGTGAGCGATTATTTGCCCCGTGCTGCGCACCGCACGGCATGAAAAACCGCGTCAATGGAAAGGCAGCTTAACCCCAGTTACCGCTACCCCCCATCACACACACACATCTACCCCAAGTTACCTCTACCCCACACACCTTACTCCCAGTTACCTCTATCCCCACACACCTTCCCCCCCAGTTGCCTCTACCCCCACACACCTTTACCCCCAGTTATCTCTACCCCACTCACCTTTATCCCCAGTTACCTCTACCCCCACACACATCTACCCCCAGTTACTTCTACCACCGCACACCCCTACCTGCAGTTACCTCTACCCCCCACTTGGAGAGGCATGTCCCAATCTCTTGCTTGTATTCACAATTCAGTGAGGTCATTGCTTAAATCACAACTGGTGACATTTGAAATATGAGGAATATTAATTTGGGTATGGTATTCAAATGTAGCCTGTGAAACCAGCACTGTTCCAAGTCTCCCTTGTCTCCCTGCTGACCAAAAGTAGGGCCGCAGATGCTGAAACAAAAATCATTTTCTGCATGGCCATATTTTAAGGCTCAGCTGATGGCCTATTACACCTGTCAGCTCTATTTTCCATTTTGTATAAGCCCCATTTTCCAAATCCCGCAGGTTTTCAATTTGCAATCCTGTTTTTCTATATGCAATCCCTACCTGGAATAATTAAATCTGGCTCTGAATCCCTTTCAAGAATCCCGTAGACCCTTAAAGCCGAAACACAATATAGGAATCCAAAGATTTTTGCAAATCACAGAAACATTATAGTCATAGGAGTACTATGGCAGCATATTTTTGTGATCGTTATCAGTATTTACCAACAAAACCATACGAAAAGAAGTCACCTCCTCTCTTACAAGGAGGCAGACATATTGGTGAACAACAGCGCTACTGGTGGTGATTTACGTGTATTGGTGACGTCACTGGCCCTCATTGTCTGATTGGTCACCCTACTCGGGACATGTAAACAAACATCAATCTTAGTACAAGAAGTTAATTTCAAGCATTGATATATCCATAAATATAATAGAATGTAGAACTGATCATTAGAACTCGCCACTTCATCTCAGAGCTGATCTATATGTATAGATATGGCCTGATGGTCCAGACTGTGGTGGGACACCTGATACATGTATGCGCTATCAGCTTTGGGAGAGGATTATATATGGCGTCGGCGACGGCGATTGTTTTTACAATTCCACTCGTCATCCTGACCCTCAGTAGCTTCAACACCTTTCCCTGGCATACATTTTCACTTTCTATATAGTGCATCATTCATTTACATATAAATAGGGCTCAAATCAATTGAGAAAAGAATTAATTGTCTCCATTCAAGCTCTGCGCAGGCTATGATGAGGGTATGTGACGTCACTCCCAGTCACATGCAATGGCACTGACCATGCAAGGTGTCTGCTATGATTAAAGGCCATGTAAAATAGCTCTCTTCTTTCTTATCAGATGAGTATTACAAAAAATACATGTGCAGGATCGTTACATATGGTTTGCCCGCTTAGAAAATGTATGCATAGTTACCCATGGTGTTTTGGCTTTAATTTTAAATCCTGAATCCCGATTTAAAATAGGCCCCAATCCCGATTCCCAAAAAGGTGTTCCCTACCCTGTATGTTTAGGCCTAAGCGTATATATATGGATGATAAATCTTAGAACAATCTATTAGGTGGCACAGCATTACTAATGCACACAAAAAAGTGTGGAGAATGAAAATTAATAGGTCGGGGATAGGTTTTTATGATAAAAAATGTTGTTTCAGGTAAAGCGAACCAGTGGTTTGCTTTACCTTACACTACATGGTTCGGTTTATATGAACTGTCAGGAAAAGCGAACCAATGACATTTCAATGACCTTGAAGTCACTTGCAAGGGGTTACCCATTTTTTCAATGAGGAAATCATAATACATTATGATTTGTGATGTTTTGCGTAAAAATTGTTTCCACATGTTCTACATAGATTTGGAATGATCGATGAATCGGTATATAGACATTAAAATCTTGACCTTCAGATAAAAAAAAAAAAAAATAGATAGTTTGTACTTCCCGCCAATTTCCCATGTGAGCAAATTCTCTGTGACACCTAGAAAGATTTGCTGAAATTATCTCCAATTTATTCTCTTTTAAACAATAGATGGCTCTTTATCCTGTGGTCCAATCTACTGAGTTTGCACGGAGGTTTAAGTTGGTTGGTTCGGTTTACCTGATGGTTCGGTTTACCTGAAGGCACCCTACACTTGTAGGAAAATGCAATAAAGTTGAAAATGCAATAACAATAGTAAAATAAATATATAGTTTGGTTACTTCTACAATTCCCTCTCTTTACTGGAAGTAATTTACCCATTAATACAAATAACTAGTATCATTCAAATTATATTTATCTTTTGATAATGTCAATTTAGATGGTTATCAGACAGTAGGATTAAAGGAAACTACGTTATTAGCTTGTAATTAACAACAATATATTAATAATCTAATACCTTTGTAGGCTACTAAAGGTATTGCATAATTGAATGTAGCGTCGGTAGATTTTGTATATCTAAATAAGATTACTCCATACCTTTGAAGTTGGCCACTGATAGATGTGTTTGCTGGTGAGGGCCAGCCGGTCGATGTAACCTGCAGCTCCTCCTGTACAGTTGAAGTATTCCCCTCCATCATGCATGCCTCCTGGCCCAAGATATCCCCTGAAAAACGAGTTCACTTTTCAGTTTCACTCATTGCACATACTTACAGTTTCGAGGGCCTCCATATTTTCAGCATTTTCCCCCAGGGCCCACTCAAACAAGATCTAAACTCTGAGGATGTTAAAACGATTTCTTCTATCATCAGGATATGGTAGTTTTTAACACCATATGGATAGTTTAAAGTGCATGCACAAAGGAACCCAAACTCATACTAGCAATGTACATCCTTTGGCCATGGCTATCTTTTGTGGCACTTGAGACTGCAGTCAGTACCAAGCATTTGACAAGCCAATATACCAGTTGTTATGCTTTCCACATGTATAAACTGCAATAGCCTGTTGAATGAGATATTGCTAAATGAAGACTCGGAATCTTATCGGATTGCTATCACCATGTATCGTTATCATTTATTGCTCCCGTTATCGCATCATTATCACTAACTACCCCGTTTGACTTCAATGGCAGGATAACACTAATGATCCGAGCACCCAGCTAAGCAACAAACCCTGATCTAGTGGGAAGCCAGAAGTCTAAGGGGCCGAACGAAAAAGAATGGTAAAACATAATACAACAACGTCAGTAGAATATAGTTCATGTTTATAATAGGATAATGATAGGACCTTAAACATTGTTAGGTATGTATACACACTAACGGAAGCCTTCTCTAAATTATCACCAATTAGTGTTACAGTAATGAATTAACAACATAATCCTCTAACCCACGTAGGCTCAAAATGGGAATTTTATATATTAAATATCTGAAGTAGATCCATAGACCTGACATCACACACACAGTTTCAGACCTCTACCTAGCATAGGACCAAAGATATCTGCCGTCCACCACTATACATTTTTGAGAACTTTTTTTGATATTAGGTTATTTCACATAGGGACACAATATGATGCATAGAGACTAAACTCTCAAACAGCCATCATTTAGGACATACCCCTACCCATTGTACAACAAGCTAAATTTGAAGTGTTCCATGTTCCCACTCAAATTCAGCTTCTGGCTGCTGGTCTTTTTAGGGTAATGAGCAGACCCAATGCTATTATGGTCCCATAAAGGCTTCATCACGATCAGAGTAGTACAAATTTGTCAATTCTTGGGGTGAACTTTCAGAAACGGCATTTTCCACAAATCGCATTTGGGGCCTTCATATGCATGCAGTGATGTTACCATGACAACACATCATTACTTCTTTCTCAAATGTTTTATAAAGACTAAAATCCCTCAATGTACATAACTGGTAGAAATATTACTCAGTTTCGAAAAAGATTTCTTGATTCGTTCAATATTTTAAAAGCATATTCTGCCGTTCTATATGTAGAACGGTTGGTCTATATGGGATAATATCCACATATGTCCAAACTGTAACCATCTAGCATCTAGGTGATTGGAGGCACTTTCACGCATGTACCAACAATCTCCCTCGCCTCATTATTGAAGAACGTATACAGTATAGATACAAATCGAACAAGAGAAAGAATGGTATACGTACTTCGGGCATCCTGGCACTGGTAGAGCATAGGTGAGAGCAATGTAGATTGTAAGGTATGTGATATGAATGATCCATTCTGGCCAGTACTGAACGATGTCACTCACTACAGCCAATTTCCCCTGTATGACAGAACACACCACACAAATTTGATCACTTCCAATACAAAAATTCACATACATTATATGCCACTTTATCATTTTTACAAAGACCTATTTTTATTATCACGCATATCCAATTCACTGACTGTCTTATTAATCAATGTATTAACCTCTATATTAGCTTCTAAAAATTCCCTATCACAAATGTGCATAGCCTGGAGGCTAGAAGAAACCGTGACTGGGGTATTGGGTCCTGTTGTAAAACTAAGCAAAATGCCCTGGATTCGGCAATATAATATTACATGGACTATTAAAGGATTAAGGGGCTGCTGGCGCACTGCTTGGTGCATAATCTCGAGGCGAAGCCAACAGTGCACTAGCCGCTGCGAAATGGAGGTTATTCATCTTTTTAGTCTCTGGCTTAGGTTGTTATAACCACAAGACCCTGCAAGGCACTGACTAAATACTTAAATATGAATATAAAGTGACCATGAATAGAGCTAGATTTTATGTATTTGACATTTTAAGAATCTTAGGTCTTTCGCTATATATGAGGCGCAGTACAAATATAGTAAAGACACTAAATACTGGCAACCATTTATATGTGAAATTTATAAACATTATCATGCCATTTAGGGCTATTATCCCAAAACATAGTTTACACACTTACTGAGTGCCCACTAGTTGTTGATGCGAAGAAGATTTGGGGAAAGGCAGTGAGGAAGTATGTAACTGCCAATCTTTGCAGGACCCCTGGGATTCGTAGCTCATTCAAATACGGATCTGAATGGGAAAACATGGAATGTTCCAAAGTGGCTCGCCATTCTCAAATCAACCTCAATCAGTTGGAAATCAAAACCAGATCAATTTCTCTGACTGAACAAAATCAGTGCATCTTTTTTCAAAATGTACGTTCATTGTTATATCAGAAAGTGTTAACCTTTTATAAAAAATGTTTGTTCAGAGCGAAGGGCATTTATATATAGAACCCTCTTAAATATACGCACACCAGCTCGAGTTGAGGGAGATTCCGATGAGGAAAAGTAGCGCTGTTCTCTTGATGACTCGAAAGCATATTGTGCCTTTTGGGATTTCTCTTTTTGCCATACCTCTGAAGGCAAAAGCAATAGATGTTCCCATCATGAACACGAACCTATTATGACAAAGATATATAAGCAATTGTTAATTTCTTATTTCATATAGCTTGATTAAATTCTCGTGATTCGCGAATCTGGAGAAACTACAAAATACATTTGTTTTAGATGTTAATCATTGATATTTATATGAAAACAGATAAAAAAACAGTGGATGAGTAAATTAGGGAGCGGACTCTATTCCGCCCAAAAAGGTCAGGCAAAGATTTGGGACAGTAATATCGAGTAACATAATTGGGGGAGTTTTTGGATGCTTTATATAGTACGTGATGTTGTTATTGTTGAGTTATTGTTGAGATATTTCTTCAAAATGCGTATGAAGAAGCGATTGCTATATCTTATATGACAATTTTATTCCTGTGACTGTCAACATGTACATCATCCTTTTTCATCATCCTATTGGATTAAACCTATCATTAGCTAAATGCTTTGCTAGACACGAAGTGGAAAGCAGGAGATATTTCCTGATCGTCTGTTGTCAAATGCTAGTTAACTCTCATTGGTAAACCCTGGTTAAATAAAACAATTAATAAGAAGAAAAGTATCCATCGCAAGGCTGGATGTCTCTAATGTGTAAGATTATGCACGGGGCATCTTTATATGAAAGACATAATATATATTGGCTACCCACATTCAAATCTCTCATCTAAACCGGGTTTGGTTTTACAAACGTTTACCAATTCATTCAAGTGACAGATCTCCTGATAGGCCTATAGTCAGTCGAACCAGTCTAAACCTAATGGCGGGTTGGGCACGGCCAAGCCCTGAAGCTAGAGTTGCGCTAAATAGATTACAATTTCAATCTCCTATTCCTCCCTCAGGATTTTCGACACGTGCCACTTCACTCAGACTGAGGCGAAACAGGAGGAGATAACAGATGATGGGGATGAAGGAGGGTGAGAGAGACCCATTAAATCTTTTGAATTCGCGATGTAATTTACCGTGTTGGGGAGGAATTGATATATAAAGGTAGATGAACTTACCAGGGGAACACTAGGTCGGCAACATAAAGTCCATTCCAAGGTGCGTGTTCAAAGAAATAATATCCCCCTCCACCATAGTTGACAAATATCATGATTGCAAGAGACAGTCTGGAAATGGAGAGATCTTTTAGAATACATATATGTTTTTTTTAATTTAGCACAGATAGTTTTCTTTAGGCATTGGCAAGATGTTGATCACAGATTCTCAATGTGAGTCTTCCGAATTTCGAGTTTGTTGTGAGGAGACTCAAGTAAAATGACTTGACTAGAAATATGTTTCGGGCATTCTTTTTTTTGAGCCAGACCAATTTCCTTTTTGAGCCAGAGATTTCAGGGTCATGGACGCTAACAAAGGTCAGCGCTGCATGTTGCAAAAACTGTGCCTCTTGCCGTTGTCTGTCAGAGACTGCTAGTTTGCCCTGTCCCGAAGGTCAAACTTAACTTACTGATATGACAATTCAGGCAAGGTATAAACTAGATAAATGTCTCCACCTTCTCGACAAATGAGTATGTAACTAATACGAAATGGCTACGGTTTGCAATCGGTCTCCACAGCGTGTCTCGACGCGATTACAAACCATCCATCGTTTAATCTGGTATAAATAATTATTGAACTAATGGAAGGAAATACCCCCTGAATGTGTCCAAAGAGACCAAGCGTTTCCTTGCTGATTGCGATGATTCACTTTTGCTGGCCGTTTGATTTGATGTATTCTCACGAGAGACTTGGGTTAATCCATTCACCATTTCCTTGAAATTTAGAAAAGAGCAAACAATTCATCAAATGCATCCTCAAACATGGGACAAACATTGGAGAATTAATTGGAGAATTAAACGTGAAGAATGAATTATGATATCAATTAAATTAAATAGAAAGCCCCCTTTTCTATACCAAATGCCTCTATATTCCTACAGCTGTATTCTCTCTATTTTGAACCATTTTTTTAAGTTTGACGAAAAGAGAAGATAATATGTTCTTACCACATTATTTGCAGTGTTGCTTGTCAAATCAACAGAATCTGAATTCCTGCAATGACGCAAGCGATGGAGAACTCCTCTCCTGAATAAATATGAATGGGCATTCAAGATAACAATGACCAAGGTTTATAAAAATGTATACTGTGATGTACAGAAAACCTTTGGTTAAAGCAATTGAATTTATACAAAACCAATAAACCCCATGTTCTCTAAGCCAGATGGTGCCTGACGGTACTTACTTTTGCAAGACAGTATATGCTATCCAAATTAACACCAGCCCAATTATTGTGATAAACACGTATAGAATTGCTGAAAACAAGATAATTTTATATAATCAACTCGTTATTGCAATGGCGTTATACAATTGGAATAAGAATTATCATTGAGACTCATAGATAGGTGACACACCTTTAAACATAGAACTGTAGAATTTCTACCTGTCACACCGAGATTTCTAAGTAAAATTATTTACAAGTATCTGTCGTTCAAATTATCTGGTTTAAATGAACTAGAATTATAGGTTGACATCAAAACGTACATAGATATGTATTTGGAGGATCATTCACCAGATATTGGCGACAAGAAATACGCCCTCCATCTTCACCAACCACCAACCAATAATCCCCATGTTCTCTGAGCCAGATGTCAGACCTGGATCACAAAAAAACATAATTGGATTCGAGAATGTGCCTTCATATCTTAAAGGTGTTTAGAACTATTTCTGATGTAATTAGCTTGGCAATTTGAGGTTCACAACCAACTCTTAAACGGGTGTTACCCTGCTCGAGTGCACTGTAATATTACGCAGCCTATGAGATTATGCAACACAATGGCGCTGCATAATTTCATCCTTTAATGCATGAAATTATACAGTTCATGAAGTCATGTTATACATACATAACTACTCTGTATACACAAGCTTATGGTTCATAACTAAAGATAATTATATAGCAGTTTTTTCCACTTTTTGTTGTGGTTGAAGTGGAAAGAAAGGAAAAGTAGAGGTAATAGTATGCTAAGGGAAAAGCAAATGAAGATTTTCATTCGGGGAATCACTCATGTGAGTGAACCCTATTTAAAGTCACTTTCAAAACCGCACTAAAAAGAGTATGACTTGGATTGTAAAATACAAAGAAAGGAAGGGAATGATATAGACAAAATGGAAAGGATGTTGTTCATATTGAGCCCTTGGGGGCAAAATAAAATTGATATGACTTCATTCCTGGATAAATCATGACATCTTAGAATTGTCTTTATGGTACATACCATGCACAAATAATTCCTATGACGTTTTAAAAATTTGACCATTGCTATAAACACCCCAGATTTAGAAAAGAGCACACTTGAAAAGACTGACCTATGGCCATGCAAAGGAGGTCATTCAAAAACAAATATCTGATGTCAAGTCATCACTTCAAGCTTTCAGACAAGATTCGAAGGGATCTCGCCAAAATTACACAATAAGTAAGAGATCGACCCAACATGATCTTACTTCTAACTATTCGAACTCACTGTTGCCGTAAGCCTGTGGCCATAGAGACCGCTACTTTGTTGCCAATTAAAATGACCTTACATTTGACCTCTCCACAGTAGCCTCAAGCTTTCCGCCTCGGAGATATTATTGGAGGTAGAATACATGAATAGCTATGATAATTAACATAAATACTGCCCAGTGGCGTAGGAAGTCGGGATAGAGAGTTCCCCAATATAGAGGCCCCCTGGAAATCTAATAAAACAGTTAGAAATTCGCATAGTCTCTTGGATTATGTCTGAAGTTATTTAGGTATTTGGTATTATATGAATTGGCCTGTAGGAAGAACCTATAGCTTTAGGGCTTTGGCTTTGGGGCTCTATAGCTGCTATACTGTTATAAATATGTATTGGTTTCCCTTATGTGTATTCGTTTGGTATGTTTGCACGTACCCATAAAGGCAGGAATTGGAATTGTAACAGTCGTGAACTATTCTTAAATCTTTAGATATAATCAAATCTGATAAATGTATTTATACCGATGCATTTGATGATAGTAAATTAAATATATCACAACTTCAAATGAATTGTCTAAAACGTATTTTGTAAACTGATGGTCTTGTCTTGTTATTGTATATAATATAAGTTAGCTAATAAAATCTTAAAAGAAATTCTACACAACATGTTTGCAGGGGTTGCACGAAGTTCTGACTTATGTTTTGTATGAAAACTATTTTCTTCTCTAAAACTATATTGTTCCTAGTTTCTAAATTTGCGGTCAACATTTGCAAGATTAATGGGTGAGTTTCTTCGTTTTAACATAACAAAATGAGAAAAAGAGACATAGTATAGTGCGGGAAGGACACATGGTATTGCTATGAATATAGCTAAAATCGCGTAAAGATTTTCCACTTACCTGCACTCAGTTTTGTTAGGAGATTCAAACAGAGATATTGCAACCCGACTCCCAAATTTTGAGCTTATCTTCTCAACAAGCACTCCATTTTCCTCTACTACACCTTTCGATGTCAGAGGACACTATTTGGAGACACAAAACAGCAATATAAATTACTACCTGTTCAGGAACAATGTGATACTGTGGTAAAACGTATTCATAATGTTAGATACATATATATATTATATGTAGGCATTTCTAACGTTCAATATGATCTTTTAACAGGTCTTTATTTCCAGATATTTCACAAAGTGGAATTGGAAAATTGATGGAAACCCTAGGTGATTTGTGGGTGTCATAGTTAGTGACATAACGTTGGTTGTACGCCTCATTTTTCTTTCTTATTTTTAAATCATAAAACCAACTTTGGAGAATTCTCTATTATGAACCTTTAGATTGTTATCACCATGCAGTTTAGATGTAGGATGCATGATTGTTTGGCCTCGAAGGTTAGATAAACGTGCGAGATGTGCAGCCCCCCACCCGCTTCCCTCCAACCCCAAACAACAATAGCATACTATCTGCTTATCTTTTTAGGGTCATTTAATGGGTGGTCTCCACTGGCTGCGGTAAGCTCTGCGGTAAGCCTTGTGATCGCCACTCCTCAACAACACAGCACCATCGCAAAGCTTACCGCAGAGCTTACTGCAGAGCTTACCGCAGAGCTTACCGCAGAGCTTACCGCAGAGCTTACCGCAGCCAGAGGAGACCACCCTTAAATCAAATTATCTTTTGCAATTGCAATCTGATTGTGTCACTATCGTTTCAGATAGTACTTACTCCCACACACTGTTGGCTTTCATACATCAGATGGAAGGATGTGCTGGTTTTGGATCTAACTGCAAACCAAGCCTCATCCATCCCTAGCGTTGGCCGACTTGAAGAATAGTTGCGGTTCCATTCTAATATCCAGCCAAGATCACCATCTTCTTCTGGAGTTATTGATAAGTGCGGGGCCGGTCCTGTAATGAACACTTTCCTTCCAATGTCATTAGCGTCTGGAATAGTTTTAACATAGTGTCTGATTAAACCTAATGTCTCTTTTAAAATACATAATCGGTGTTTTAACGGGATGTACTATACGGTGCCAGAATTATATGCAGCTGAGAAATGTACAGATGGTAGAAGGGAGTGTTATAGTTTTTGCTATACACCAACACTACTGTTAACTACATGTTAACTACATGTAAGATAAATGTATTGTATTATATATTGAAATTATATTGTACATTATAAAACAGTTAAAGAACTGGACCAATGCCTCTATATAATACGTCTTCCAACATGCCCGAAAATGATGATGCGATGTCTCGCACAGATTAATAATACTTTTTGTAATCCGTTTCTTGACTATGGCAACGCATGAAAAAATCATGTTCATGGTTATGCGTTTTTGTAATTGTATTTAAAGATGTTGCCAATAAAAACTTCTTTTTTTTAAAGAAAAAAAGATCAAATATCTTAAACGCAGTTCTGGCCGTTATCGCTGTAATCTCAGTTAATCTAAGGATCTCTGACATGAGAATTGTTTTGGGAGATGTTTGTAGATATGTTTTTAATTTTAAAGACTAAGGTGACAGGAACTGATTATGTAAATAGATATTCCGAGAGAGGGAGCCATTCTAGATAGGGAGGCAATATCTGAAGCAAATAATTATAGCACAAGAGGTCAATACGCTTCTGAATCACATCCAGAACATACAGCCTATAGTGCTAATTAATCCAAAGAAATACAAAACATTCTTGATGCAATTTCAAAAAGAATTACGTTCGCTATGTAACTCTAGAAAGAAAACGCGTAACCAATCTGCTCATAAGACGGGTATACCAATAACATGATTATATCATACCTGCGATTTCATTTAATCCAGTAAAACTCAGTATCCACATGTGAAATATCATCCATATCTTCATCCCTGCCATGAGTTCTTTTGAGTAGCAAATTCCTTTTTAGTATCGATTCACAGAGAGAATACGGCATGCAGGCTTTATCTTATCTCTTTATGTCGAATACAAAGTGTGCGGTGGCAGTACTCGCCACGTCCGTGGTGTTTATCTGTACGTTTACCTTCAATGTGTGTGACAGAGCAGCACACTGTAAAACATTGGAGCACCGCGGTACATATGCAAATAGCTATTATTGTTTAGAAACGTAGGAAGATTTGATAGTGATCTCGCGAAACGAAAGGCTAATCGATCTATAAATTCATCATAGATACTTCCGAAGAAGAACTTTGTCCACCCCTGAATATGTAGTTCGTTTCCCTCCGTCATTTTTCGATTTTTGTGCATATCAATGTACGCATGAATATTCATATATACACGAGTGGAACTTTTACAGTGTTCCTAACTTGACCATATAAATCTGTCAAGACAATGCAAACATCCCCAATCCATAACAATTGACCTACAACTAAGTCACTGCTACTGAATTTGACCTTTTTATCGATAACTAATTAATTAAACTCTTATAGGCGCCTGTATAACCACAACAATCATATATGTTCCTATATGGTATATATAAACCGGCACATTTCGTCGAAAGTACATACATTATATAATATATTCCAGGCAAGGTAGATGTGGCACCACCAAATGTCAGAGTGAGCCATCAATTGTTTAGAGATATGTGACAGTCTCTGCGATTCCCTGTGTTACTGTTCATTATGTCGTAAGGAAAAAAGGGAGGTCAGATGAATAATCCAAGAATAAACCCATTAATGTTTATACATGTGTTAAAAGATGAAATATCTGTGCGACACCTGAATAAACTCCTGTTTGCTGATGACGAATTATACGTTTCACTAAACGGAGAGGAAAAAATGCTTTCTAAATCATAGGTCCCGACACGCCTCACCATTCCGCGGAAAGATGATAGAATACATATAATTTGGTGGAACATGTGCCATGAAAAAGACATCGTCATTTCATCAGTGCACGATCGAGCAATGATGAAATGAACGTCCAACTCATTGTTCCCAAATTCTAATTTGAGGAACTGAAGAAGAGTGGCGGGCTAGAAAATGTCCAACTAAGCCCAATTTATAAACAAAAATCAACTGCCCCAGGCTGGGCCTGAGGACATCATACACTGCATGTCGCATATGACAGAATTCATCCATGTGACCCATATACCTGTAAGCTGCTGCAGGCGAAAACGCCTCCTTCCCAGGCTCCAGTAAGTATAGTAGGTCTATATAGTATGGAAAGCGGAATGCATTAACCGAAAATTGCGCATGCGCAAAAAGCGGCTCAATAGTAATTCAATGGGGAGCATACTTTTCGCATCCGTCAATAACGGCCGATACATACGGGATCCTCCGACTAAAGCAGGTGCGCCAAATGCGCGCTGCGTTTTTGTCGGCCGGTAATTTCGGTCGCGAGGAATGCGGCCGAAAAAAACGGGTGACTAAGCGTTAAACACGCATGTGTGACCGAAATTGGCGCATGTGTGACCGAAGTCGGCGCATGTGTGACCGAAGTCGGCGCATGACACACCAATATTTTCGCCCGTCTTTTGCGTCAAATGCGGCCGTCAAATGCGGACGAAATAAAAAGCTTGTAAGACCTTATGTAAAATCGATATAACGATATTTATGAATTTATGAATCAATGAATCTGCATTGTTTAACTGTATCCTTGATATTGTGATTTTATATGTATGTAACCCTGAGTTTCTTGCAATGTTTAATGTATAACTGTTATGTAGTTCTTAGAGAGGATTTCAATTTGATGAAATCTAGTTTTTAACTTGAGCCATGCTAATGAAGGAGAGTAATGATTAGAAATAACGAAGGGTGATTTAAATTTAATTCAAACCGACTTGACAATGACTTTGAACTTTGAACAATACAACAGAAATATATTGACTTCAATATCAATAATAACTATATCAGCAGACAGAACTCTGTCACACCCTAATTAATCAGGTAGATTAGATATGTAAAGGGCTGGCTCTGGCTCGTTTTGTTTCACTTACTTCAATATCGGTTTTGAACGGACAGATTTATGTACAACTTAATAACCAGTAACTTATAACAGGTATTAATAACTGTGGATACCCCAGGAAGACCTCAAATGCGAGAGGCTGGCGTCCCGTTATGGAATATGTAACTGTTCGAATCAGAATAAAAATACGATATATAATATATAAGAAATGCCTGGCGGAAAAAAGAAAGTTAGTCCAAGTTAGAACTTTTATTTTAACAGAATAATCTGCCAACATTAATTAAAATATCTCTATCTCTTGAATGGTTTGAATTACAGCAACACTGGTAAAACCTAAATATAAATATAAAAAAAAGGTAATATTCTTTGATGTGCATGTATAATAATTGTTCTCCTCCCCTTACTTCTCTGCCCTGTCCCCCCTTCCTTCCTCTTCCTCCCCTCGTCACCCCCCGCCCCTCTCCTCCCTCACCTGGATGAGGTGGTGGAGGAGGGCCCGGAGATGAAGGGGGGGGGGGGGGGGGGTAGGGTATGGGGAGGGGTATCTAACATGCACAATATAGTGAAACGTAATTTTTTATGTTCATGTACACCCCCTGTGCCTCCTCCTGGACATACCCCTGTACCTCCTCCTGTACATCCTCCTGTACACCCCCTGTACCTCCTCCTGTACATCTTTCTGTACATACCCTTGTACCTCCTCCTGTACGTCTTCCTGTACACCCCCCTGTACCTCCTCCTGTACACCCCCTGTACCTCCTCCTGTACACCCCCCTTTATCTCCTCCTGTACGTCCTCCTGTACATACACCTGTAAATCCTCCTGTACACACCCCTGTCCATACCCCTGTATCTCCTCCTGTCCACCCCCCTGTACCTCCTCCTGTACATACCGCTGTACCTCCTCCTGTACATACCCCTGTACACCCCCTGTACACCCCCCTGTACCTCCTCCTGTACATACCGCTGTACCTCCTCCTGTACATCCTCCTGTACCTCCTCATGTACATACCCCTGTACCACCAACATGTACATCCTCCTGTACATACCCCTGTATCTCCTCCTGTACGTCCTCCTGTACATACACCTGTAAATCCTCTTGTACACCCCCTGTACCTCCTCCTGTACATCCTCCTGTACACCCCCCTGTACCTCCTCCAGGAGGATATACTGTAGGAAAAGCTGGATGAAGTACTGGAGGAGATACTGGAGGAGGGGGTACTAGAATTGTTACTGGAGGATATACTGGAGAAGGCCCTGGATTAGCATTAATTGTGAAAAACAATGATAATACCACCGTCAGATTTATTATGCACAAAAGATAGTTAACATAGGTTTGAATGGAACTCCAATTGAATCCTATGTTAATTCTTACTGCACAATTTTTTGTTTGCATAGGTTTGAATGGAACTCCCATTGGATCCTATGTTAATTCTTTCTGCACAATTTTTTGTTTGCATAGGTTTGAATGGAACTCCCATTGGATCCTATGTTAATTCTTACTGCACAATCTTTTGTTTGCATAGGTTTCAATGGAGGCCCAATAGACACCAGTGTTATTAGTGTATCATAGTTTGTTGTAAGCAGTGGAACATATGGGGGATAGTGCATGTTTAATGGCTTTCCCAGCACTGGAGTAACCACAATTTACCAAAATTATTCATGACACATTTTAGCAGATTGGACTAAATGTGGGGGGTACTGGAGGTTATACTGGAGGAGATTACTGCATGAGATGAGATAACTGCAGGAGGTAAGTGGAGGAGATTACTGGAGAAGGTTACTGGATATAACTGGAGGAGGTTATTGCAGGAGGTTACTGGAGGAGGTTACTGGAGGATTTAATGTAGGACATTAATGGAAGAGGTACAGGAGTAGGTTACTGGAGGATACCTCCTCCTGTATGTCCTCCTGTACATCCCCCTGTACATCCTCATGTACATCCCCCTATACACCCTCCTGTATGTCCCCCCATACCTCTTCCTGTATATCCCCCTTTATGTATATCCTTCTGTATGTCCACCTGTACATCCTCTGGTATATCCCCCTGTGCACCTCCTGTGCATCCCCTTGTACCTCCTCCTGTACATTCCCCTGTATGTCACCCTGTTAAAAGTGGTGGAGGAAGTTACCTGAGGAGGTTACTGGAGGAAGTTACTGGAGGAGGTACTGGAAAGGGGTATATTTGGTTACTGGAGGCGGTTACTGGAGGAAGTTACCTGAGGAGGTTACTGGAAAGGGGTATATAGTTGGTTACTGGAGGAGGTTACTGGAGCAGGTAATGGAAAGGGGTATAGGAGGTTACTGGAGCAGGTTAATGAAGGAGGTACTGGAGATTACTGGAGGAGGTTTCTCCCTCCAAATCATTCCCAAAAATTCACTGGCAAAGCGGATCAGTGTGTCAGAATTTTTAGACTTTCTCAACACTTTTTTAATACAATTTAATCCCAAATTCCGCGGCCGATTTTAGCGGCTGAATTGTGCGGCCGATTTTAATGGCCGAATTCCCCGGCCGATTTTAGCGGCCAATTGTATCAGCAAGCATGCATCTATATGTATATCTATACATATACATGGGCACATGGATGTATACACGGGCATATGTATACATGTACGTATGTCTGCATATATGGGTCAGATTTTCAGAAAATGTACAATTTGCCTTCACCAATCCTCTCAAATAAACCATATTTAAGGCAAAAATGAGCTTCAAAATGCAATTTATTTACTGGTATTTATGATTTTTCAGCCTAATTTAGGAGAATTTCCTTAATGTGTAGAGCTGCTAATTGTACGTTTTCTGAAAATCTGACCCATATACACACACATGCATATATGCATATGACATGGCATGATGTGTACATATATACACAAACATATATATTATATATATTATATATGCATACACGTGTATATCTATACATATTTATGCATGCATGTATTTATACTTGTATATAAGTATACAGGTATGTATATGTATCCATATATGTATGTATATGTATGTATATGGATATATTTTATGAATATGCATGTATACAGTATGCATACCATACATATAAATGCATATATAATGCATACATAATGTATACATGCATATAAATGTATGCATAATATGTATACATATGTACGTATGTAATAATGTATACATGATCATGTATGTATATGTGCATAGACGTATATGTGTACATAAATTCATGCATGTATGCATACTATGTACACAAGGATAGAGAGAGGAAGGAAGGGAGGGAGAGAGAGGGGAGGTAGGAGAGACGAGAGAGGGGGAGAAAACGCGAGAGAGGGGGAGAAAACGCGGGAGCTAGATGAGCCAGGCCAGACAGAGATATATAGAGCGGCCGCAATTGTCGGCCGTAATTGGCGGCCACAATAGGCGGCTTCAGGTAGACACATTTTGTAAAATGTTAAGCCCGCTTATTTAGAAAGAATCATTATATAATCATACAATTCATACATGTCAGAATGATATTAAATGTATTTTTAACAAAGAAAAAAATCTCGATTAGTTAACTAGTTATATACTACTAGCAAAGTACCTGTCCTCCGGACGGTCACTCTCTCTCCTCCCCCCCCCCCCCACATCTCTCATTTCCCTCCCCCTTTTCTCTGTCTTTCATACCTATTTTTCTCTCCCAACCCCATCTCCTATTCCACCCCCGTCTCCCTCCCCTCTTCCTCATGCTCCCCTCCCCTCTCTCCCTTCCCCTACATCCTCTCCCTCACCTCTTTCCCCTGTTCTTTCCCTCCCCCTGGATCCCCCTCTCCTATTCCCCCACCCTCCCTTTCTTTACTCTCCCCCTCCTACACCCTCTCCATCCCATCCCTCTCTCCAACACTCCCACCCTCTCCCTTTCCTCTTCTTCACTCCCACTCCTCTGCATGTAGTTAGGTCCACCTGAAAGGTTGTGGGAAATGACGTAGTGTCTCACAGGAGCTTTCCCAGGCTATAAATAGAGTGTAGAGATCCCACAGAACTGAATAGATTTTAGTTGTTTTGTTTTTTTATTTGCAATATGCTCCCATAGTCAATGATATTTTAAGTTCAAATAAATAGAAAGAAAAAAAGGATTATCATACAGAATTACAATAAATTTCATTATTAGACCCTCAAAGTGATCTTTAATTTATTTCCATAAGCATTAGTTAGATATGACCTTCTCTCCCAATATGTTCTTTTAGAATTGTTGGTGTAAGATTATCAATGAAACAAAGGGGGGTAATTTGAACCTAGAGGGGGTCATTTAAACCTAAGGTCTAAAGCTCTAGGGAATCCCACATTGCCACAGACGGTGGGAGAGGCATGACGTCAATCAAAACCTTCACAAACCACATACGACGACATCCAGAGAGGGGGGACAGACCTCTACAGATGAGTAAAGTGGTTTGCAAAACAACAAATTCCGAGAACATTCTGGACAAAGAAAACCTTCTTTCTACCATTTCTTTTCTACCTCCTTTCCTAGAAATCGCTCTAGCCGTATATTATATGGATATCATATATCGTGTACTTATTAGACAGTTACTCTATTGCAGACATACTTTCTCAACACTTTTTTAATGAAATTTCTCTACCGAATTTAGCGATTTTAGCGATTTTCGGCCGATTTTAGCGGCCGATTTTAGCGGCCGGTTTTTAGCGGTCGAATTTAGCCAATTGTAGCAGCAAGCCTGCATCTATTTGTATATCTATACATATAGGGCACATAGATGTATACGCAGGCATATGTATACATGTATGTACGTCTGCATATATACACACATGCATATGCATATATGACATGGCATGATGCATACATATATACACAAACATATATATTATATATGCATACATGTGTATATCTATACATATTTATGCATACATGTATTTATACTTGTATATGAGCAATTCCACCAATTGGTCGACATTTGGCTGAAAATTCTTAATTTTTTTAAATTGCTTCTATTGATTTATTATTTTTCGTACATAAACTACACATATTGCTGATAATATAGACGAAATTGGGAAGGTTAATGATGAATATTGTAGTCAGAGCAGCTTCGTGGAGTCTCTGATGGGAACTAGCTGATAAGGGCACAGAAGAATTGTACATATTTCTACATAAATTAGAAATAAATAAAAAGAAATATGCACATAATGTTTTTAATTATTGTTTACTTCATAGGTCTCGACATAAGGGTTATAATGCTTTTTAATTTGTGAAAATATTCCAACTAGAAGAAAAGTTACAGCCAAATAACGAAATAATAATGGTAATGTGCATGCATGGTAATGGCAGCGGCAATGATTGATCCCCTGCTCATATACACATATAATCAATTATATTTGTAATTAACCAAAGTATAGAACATTCTTCCCCTGGTTTTCCTGTTAAGATGACTTGAATACTTGTATTGGTTGTTTATGAAGGTAAATATAAGTTCTATTTAAGTATTTAGAGGCAAAACTATTATGGAAATGTTCTCTATGTGTCCACACAATACATGTACATAATTAATGTCACATAATTATTATGTCACATAATTTATGTCACCGTAACGTGCCGGCACGTTACGGTGACATCATGTTTTAGCACTCTTGAGGTGCAATAATGCAGAGCAGGGGGATAATGTGACTGTTTATGTTTGGGCTATATGACGACTTACCTTCAGTCATACTTTATTTTTTTCAACTCTAAATATTTTATTTTTTATTAATTTAAATGTCCGGCACGTTACGGTGACATTAAACCTCCCCAAATATATATTATGTGCTCTAATTCCCCCCCAAATTATAATATTGAACTTTTTTCATTATTATATGGGCAAATACCTTGAAACCCTTCTAGAACATCTCTACTTGACTCATCTTTGTGTTACAAATCTAGTTTTACTCCAGGTTTAAATAGGCACGTTATGGTGACATACCAGACTTCCCCAGACATTTTTGCATTGCAAATCAACCAATGGATTATCAGAAATATATTTTTTTCAAATTATTCGGTACCCAGGGTGATCATATGAAATTTGAATAAACATGTAACCATGAGTGGACATATTTTTTTCTCTCTTTACACCATTTTTTTCATATTAGTAATATTTTCGTTAATTTTTAGGCAATAAAACAGTGTTTTTTTCCTCTAGAATTTTAAATATTTATGCCAGATATGCAAAAGTAGGGTATTTCTGATGTATTTCCGATCGGGGAAGCAAACTGAATTGATTAAAATAACTCCAGACCAAGATTTCTCATTATAAATTCAAAAATCTATTTTAGAGTCATATGTCGACCAATTGGTGGAATTACTCATATAAGTATACAGGTATGTATATATGTATCCATATATGTATATGTATATATATATTATATAAATATGCATGTATACAGTATACATGTATAATTACATACAGTATGCATACAATACATACATACAATACAATACAAATGTATGCATATATAATGTATACATGTATATAAAATGTATGCATAATATGTATACATATGTACGTATAAATGTATAATGTATGTATATATGTGCTTAGACGTATATGTGTACATAAATTCATGCATATAGGCATAATATGTATGTAGATGTATACATACTTGTATACGCATGCACATATTTTTTTGAACAGATTTATTTATTCAGGTAAAATTTTTACAAAGATTATAGCACGCTCATCCGGAGATGAATTTTCGTTGTGCCCTGAGTTACCATTAGCTTAACATATATATTGAAAGAGAGCATGATAGATAATACAACATTTCTAATTTACGACAGATACAAATTATATTATATTACAAAACAATGAGAAGGTATAGATGAGATGGATGATATGATGATAATATACTCCAGTCTAGTTATTTAATTACATGTAGAAATTTGAGGTGTGAGAGGGTGCCAATGATTTTTGGACTTATAGCAACCACTTAAATAATCGATTAGGATGTATTTTGGAACATTGAACCTATACAATTTCATACAATAGAGGATACACGTATTACAAAGGTAATACAAATACATACACAAGGATAGAGAGAGGAAGGAAGGGAGGGAGAGAAGGGGGGGAAGAGGTTGGGTTGGGGTGGGGAGAGAGGGAGGGAGAGAGGAGAGAAGAGAGAGGGGGAGAAAACGTGGGATGAGCCAGGCCAATCAGAGATATATAGAGTGGCCGCAATTGTCGGCCGTAATTGTTGGCCGTACTTGGCAGTCGTAATTGAATGATCCAGTACCTACACCAGTACCCTCCTCCAGTAATCACCTATACCCCTTTCCAGTAACTCCTCCAATAATACCTCCTTCAGTACATCCTCCAGTACCCCCTCCAGTATGTCCTCCAGTGCCCCTTACATTATGTCCTCCAGTACCCCTTGTACGTCCTCCAGTACCCCTTACAGTACCTCCTCCAGTATCCCTTACAGTATGTCCTCCAATACCCCTACAGTATGTCCTCCAGTACCCCCTACAGTATGTCCTCCAGTACCCCCTACAGTATGTCCTCCAGTACTCCTTACAGTATGTCCTCCAGTACTCCTTACAGTATGTCCTCCAGTACCCCCTACAGTATGTCCTCCAGTACCCCCTACAGTATGGCCTCCAGTACCCCCTACAGTATGTCCTCCAGTACCCCCTACAGTATGGCCTCCAGTACCCCTTACAGTATGGCCTCCAGTACCCCTTACAGTATGGCCTCCAGTACCCCTACATTATGTCCTCCAGTACCCCTTACAGTACCTCCTCCAGTATCCCTTACAGTATGTCCTCCAATACCCCTACAGTATGTCCTCCAGTACCCCTTACAGTATGTCCTCCAATACCCCTACAGTATGTCCTCCAGTACCCCCTACAGTATGTCCTCCAGTACCCCCTACAGTATGTCCTCCAGTACTCCTTACAGTATGTCCTCCAGTACTCCTTACAGTATGTCCTCCAGTACCCCCTACAGTATGTCCTCCAGTACCCCCTACAGTATGGCCTCCAGTACCCCCTACAGTATGTCCTCCAGTACCCCCTACAGTATGGCCTCCAGTACCCCTTACAGTATGGCCTCCAGTACCCCTTACAGTATGGCCTCCAGTACCCCTACATTATGTCCTCCAGTACCCCTTACAGTACCTCCTCCAGTATCCCTTACAGTATGTCCTCCAATACCCCCTACAGTATGTCCTCCAGTACCCCCTACAGTATGTCCTCCAGTACCCCCTACAGTATGTCCTCCAGTACCCCCTACAGTATGTCCTCCAGTACCCCCTACAGTATGTCCTCCAGTACTCCTTACAGTATGTCCGCCAGTACCCCCTACAGTATGTCCTCCAGTACCCCCTACAGTATGTCCTCCAGTACCCCTTACAGTATGTCCTCCAGTACCCCTACAGTATGTCCTCCAGTACCCCTACATTATGTCCTCCAGTACCCCTTACAGTATGGCCTTCAGTACCCCTTACATTATGTCCTCCAGTACCCCTTACAGTATGGCCTCCAGTACCCCTTACAGTATGGCCTCCAGTACCCCTTAGAGTATAGCCTCCAGTACCCCTACATTATGTCCTCCAGTACCCCTTACAGTATGGCCTCCAGTACCCCGGCCGTTAAAAAACGCGATAGAAATAGCAATATATCGTTAAACCGTTGCATATAGGTCGTTCCGCTAAAATATCCTTCATTAAGGATCGTTAGGCATCGCTATCGCTGGTTAACCATCGCTGTTGCGGTTAACCATCGTTGAACGTATTCGTTACAGATTGCTACCATCAGCTATGGCTTGCTACCATCCGCTATATTTTTGCAATCATTTCCTGCTAGATGTTATGATTTTTAGTGCATAGAATAGTTATATAATGATAGTGTTCAACTTTAGGACAATCAGATAGACATGTTGGGACATTTGCTAGTAAGCCTAAAGGTCCGATTCCACTGGATCGCTTATATATGTGCTCATGGCTCGCTCTTGCTGCGCTTGTTTATAGTGCGCTTGTCATTCGCTCTTCATCCGCATATATTTTTAGCGCAATACAAGCGCAGGGCGATTCTACTGGTTTGCTTCTTTCCTCATGAAATCAATGGTAAATCTCTTGGTCCGCTCTCACTGCGCTCTTGGTGCGCTACTTTAGCAGGCAGAAAGAGCGGTGTTTTGTTGCGCTCATATCAAACAGATCAGATATAAGCGCAACATCCTGCGCTCTTCTAAAGAAGCGCACATAACCACTTTTTAGAGCGTATAGAAAGCGCAATAACCGATTCTATTAGACCGCTCTGGTTTCGCTCAAACTTCGCTTGTTATGCGCTCAAGACAATAAAAAAGAGCGGGCCATGAGCGAGCCAAAAGAGCGAGCCAGTGGAAACGCAGCCTTAAGGTATTATGTATGCTTAATATCTTACAATATAACAGTAGGCAGTGGCAATGCATATAAAATAGTAATTAACTCAATTATAATATCAAAGCGGTAATATTCATATAGTAATATTCATATAGTCATGTATTAATCTGATTAATATACAATAAAGGTAGGCCTATATACTCTTACTTCATACGCCTTTTGGGACGCTGGCGAGTATCCAACCAATAGAAAGGTGACAATCTAATTTCTTTTCCATTGTTTAGCCTGTGTAGACTACTGTTATTTTATGTAATACTTTTGCTAACAAAATGATATTAGATATAGGTAAATTGTCCCACTAATATTGATAAAATGAAAGAGATAATATAGGTATCATGGCTCTTTATCATATATATCGCCATTTCTGCTTATATGTGACTATGGGTGCAGAGGGAGGGGGCGTCATCATGTAAGAATATCAATATAAATATATACCGTATATAATCATACAATTGTTTAACATACTAGCAATAAGCAACATGGCTGTATAGCTTATAGGCTGAACTACCCCAACTTCTAAAATGTTTAATCTTCCATTATGACCCCCTCCCCACCTGCCAACACACACACACACACACAAGAAGCAATTCATATGCATAATGATATTAGAACGAGTCATTACGGTTGACCAGCAGTATGTTCTATTTTTTTCCAAAAGAATTCATATAAATTCCATTTTCTAGAATACCTTAAAACAACTAAGTGGACGATGTAGAAGACATTAAAGGCTAACTTATTGAACACAACAATTTTTTAGTTTGGCCCTGATTAGAAAATGAAAAAAACATCAAATAAATGATCATATATTTAAGCAATTGCAAACCGTGTATATCGATTGGTTTAACACTTATTACCCATGTGTTGCCCCTGATTACCACCCTAAGGATGGGGCAGTGTGCTACCATACATAGACGTGACAAGGAGGTTCTGCTCTTTGATTAAAATCTAGATTTATTCAGATCGGATCATTTTAAGGATTAGAGGATTTAGAGCTTTCTTTCCAGTTAAAATGTCCCTTTTTGGTACTACCAGGTATATAAAGAGCTATTGTTTCTACCTCTTCTCACTATTGTAGCTAGTAAGGTTTATTTCGATAGGTCTGAAAGAATCCCTTGGTCACCGAAATAATGTCTGAAATAATCTCCAAATACTTATGTGAATTTATGGAAAAAATATGAGTTTTTGTAATCGTTGCTAGCTAGATTTGAGGGCGGGGGGGGGGCAGGGGGGAGTGACTACCCGACGGGCACTGAGTGCAATTGAGTGTGATAGCAATGCGATCATTTTGTGATTGACAGCAAACTAGTGAAGTGTGATTTTTATGGCTTTGAATCACAGTGACATGGACATACCATTAGCAACCATTATGTGAAATCCATTGCGCCTATTTCCTCCCATGTTGTTGGTGGTCTCACACTTTTGTTGCACCAGGTTCTCATTCATATTCATTTATATTTGTATTAAACATGTGTTACTCAACCAATTGTATCTGCTAATACATGTTTTCTTCAAAAGTCAATAATATGGGTGTGATCTCAAATGCGCATTATAATGCGCATTCAAATTCGCGTCTAAATACTCATCATAATAGAACCACAAGTGTTAATAACCATAGCTTCTAAAGTAGTTTGAGTAACACAACGATCAAATAAGCACTTATAAAATCAAATGAGCCTCGGTAAGGGATCTAGAAATAATGAAAACAAGGAGGAAGAACAGGAGGGGAAGTAGACAGGCAGGGGCAGAAGGAGTCAGGGGAGTCAGGGGTGAAATTCAGCTAATATTGCCCTAGGCAATTGACCAATTGCCTCTCTAGCTTAAGGTTATTTTATTCATTTCCCCCTCGATTCGATACTACACAAAATAAGTATTATAGGGCGCGGGGAGGGGGGCAGAGTTTATGAAAATAATGACTGATCATCCAGGAAATATATCAATTATCTCAAGTATTAAACAGTTCAGTTAAAAGAGGAGGAGGAGGAGGAGGAGGAGAAGCACGAATTCAGAGGATTTGTGGCAATTTTGTTGAAATAAATTGTATATATCTGATTTACTAACATTTCACGTCTATATTCTTGATTAATATCCTTATTTGTTTGGTGTATTGAATAATATTTTCAACGACTGGTTCTTTTAAGCTTCTTCAAGAAAGAGAAGGAAGAGAGAGACTAGGGAGGAGGGGGGGGGGGGGGGAGAAGAGGGGAGGGAGAAAGAACGGAGGGGGAGAAAGAGACAATATCTATTATAGAATTCGGCAGTAGAGGAATATCACAATAATATATTTTTCTGAAATAACTCACTATATGCTGCCACTCAATTTTTTTTTATCAAATACAATCATCTGGCGGGGTTCTGGAACGGCCGGGTAAAGGCAGGGAGGGGTTCTGACAGGCGGGGTATTGGCATGGGGGGATATTGGCTAGGGGGATTCTGGCTGGGGGGGGGGGGTCTGACGGCGGGATTTTGACTAGGGGGCTTTTCACTGGTGGGATTCTGTCCGTCCACAGGACCAACCACCCACCAGTATGTTAGACATAAATAATAGAGATAAATATTCATTCTAGATCTTAGGATCAAACCTTTATACTTCTTTATACTTCATATTTTCTCTACCATAATTCTACAACTATTCCATATACAATAAAGACAAACCTTCATGTAACACTGGTGGAATTCATATAACAGAACTGGACACAATTCCTGGCACTGCTCACTCACCTAGCATTCACACTTACTGTCGCGCATGACAGGCCATTCTCTGACACTCATACTCACTCTCTGACGACACCAAGTAAAAGAAACCCCTACACACAAAGCTAAACGATGCCTAGGTCCATATTACTAAAAAAATACTTGATTTTCTCACTGATTTAATTCCTCCTTTTATAATTCCCACCCTGTTTTTTTCTTATGAAATCAAATGCTGTTACTTATTCTAGTTATATCAGGGACTTTCTCTAAAGGAATCTTTCTTTCTCAATTCATTCAAACTAATATAATTATATAATATATGGGCACTTCTCAGGAAACGTCAACAGAATTCCTAGACCTTTATTTCATGATAATGAGCGATTTTGAAAAAAATAATAGCTTGGTATCCGACTGGCTCCTGTTTCACTCAATGCTAGATGTATATATATGAGTCAAATTGCGGCCGCATATTTCGGCCGCCATTGTCGGCGACAAAAGCGGCCGCCATTGCGACGAAAGCGGTACAAGTTCCGAAATCGACGGCTAGACTACCAAAAATTGCGGCCGTCTGTGCGAAAAAAGCAGCTACCTTGCCGTGAAAGTCGGGTGAGTTCCCGTCAATTACGGTAATGTTGCGATAAAAACGGTTGCCGCTTTTTGCGCATGCGCAATTTTCGGTTATATGCATCCCACTTTCCATAATATAGGTCCATGTCCATTGCCACGGCCGGCCGACTATAATACTTTACCTTATCCTCCACTTGCGGTGGTGCCCCTATTCCCCAGCATTGGCTTGGGCGGACTCCCATGTTCGAAGAATGCTGTCCTGAATTCCAGGTGCATTCTTTGAGACTTCTGAGCAGACTCTTTCATGAAAGAGTCTGTTCAGAAGCTGTCCTGGGTTCGAATCCAGGCCAATCCAAATTCAAAATAATTTCCATTTCCATCATGATGCCTGAGCGGACTCTATCAACGAGTCTGCTCAGAAGAGTCCTCTCAGATGCCTGAGCTGACTGTATCATCATAATAAACAGATAAGATCACGCCGATTCTAATGATGTTAAACATTGGGACAGCTAATAAGTATTTCTATATTGTAAGGTTTGATATTTCTAATTTCGAAAAAAAAGTTTTCAATATCTCTGTGTGAACAATTACTAGTAAAGTAGCTATATATATATAAACGATAGGGTGAGCTTCGAAATGCATGGATATATTTGAAATTTGATACATTTATTAATACGACTGCAAGTACTAGACGATAGGTTGCAGTGGCATAATTAATTATGCATGCATAAACACCTTAACTAGTAAATTTGACCCAAGCTCCTTGGGGCAAAACTATAGGGGAAAATGGTCTATAATTTTCAAATAACCCTATGTTTTTCTTATGTCCCCACACTTAAAACCTGTCCCAGTGTCCAAGATTATGCATTCTAAGAGACATTTCACCAAAAATTTTAAGCTCTTACTAGTATAATTACGGAGTTCCAGCATTATGTGCTTAAGCCTATGTCTCTATGTTTCTGTTCAATGCCGACATTCTGCCCGTCACTATCGCACACTCGGCTCAGTAAGCTTCAGAACGAGGCCCATGTAATGACGTCATAGCAGTGGGGATTCCCCCACACAGCTATAAACAAAGCTTGTAGGCTTATATGTGCAGAACCATTGTGGAACGGCTTTGCACATGGATTTAACACAAAAACGAAACGATTTTAATGCAATTGGCCACGGGAGGAGGGAGGGATAGCTTTCAGAATAGTGGGCGGGATGGTGGGCCTACAAAAACACTCCATTCCATGTTTAGTAAAGTAAATAGCCCAAGACTTCTCCTGTTGTGACGATATCCTGGTGCCACATACTCTCCTGGACGTGACATGACTCAGTTGTGGCTACCAAAGGTACCACAGGTTCCAATCAATTCCCTGCAGGTGTCGCACCAGTCTCTCTTATTTCAGAGAAAGGATACATGCTCAAACGGCTGAGGAACACCTTTTTACAGGGATCTGATTAATCTAGTCATTTCCATTGCCACAGAATGCCCCCTCAACATCTCTAGATTGATGTTTTAAAGTAACACAGTCATCATAGTATTAATAAAGGAGTAATGGACATTTTCCTTCCTCTGCCATGCATTGGCCCCTCTCATACCACTAGCCTACACTAGCAACGTTCACCCTCACTGCTCCACCCAAGGTTCATAGCTCAGTGGTAAGTCAGTGACACAGAGAGTTGAAAATTGTGAGTTCAAGCCTTGGTCAGGCATCTCAGTCTCTTTTTTTTTGCTCTGGGTCGCGTAGATGCTCTCATTCTACGCGACAGGGATGGTGGGTGGATTGGCATGGTGATGGGAAAGGCAGGAGAAACAACATATGTATCCATATTATGTTTTACACATAATTACCCATCGATATTCAACGAGCTATCAATAATACTTTTCTTTCTTTTTATAAAAGTTTTGATTGCACACAATCACAGGAAATCCTGCTATTCTCATGTAGTACAAGGAAAATATTTCAAAATGTTGTGCCGTATATTTTAACTGATATAGCTTCAACATTTAAACTTTAACCTTTTTAACATGCCCATGATTTCAAGGGCCTAGTAGAGACATAGTACAGTTTTTATATACAAGTAAGGGGTTTCCTTATTTTTTTGGTAAATTTGTGCATGTCCTTTGCAAACGAAGTGGCAATAGAATAAAATACATCACTCACAACAATAAAAACAACTATTTGTATGTGTAATTCAAATTTGATTCAAGGATAAGCATATATACTCTTCTTATAGATAGTAGGCAAGGCAGCACCTCGTTTACTGCAGAGCTGCATAGGGCAGATTATACGTGCTGGAGATCATAGAGTTTGGTTTACTACTGATTCTGATTCTTCAGAAAGTTCTTTATTTCTGGCCAGCTTTTCTTTCTAATATTAGGCGGTAGGTTATTCCAGATCCAAGGGCCTAGATAATGGGGCGTTCTCTTATACCTTTCTTTAACAGGTTTTTTTACACGTAAGTACAGTTGCGTCAGCCATTCTAGTGGCACAAACATTTTCTTTGATACATAGTTTGGCTTGTTTCTTGTTATACATAATATTCATCAAAGCTATCTTACTCCGTTTGTCCAGGGTGTTAATATTACCTGCCGCTTTTAAGACACTGACTGAATACTAAAGGAAAAATTAGGCGTTCAGGCCAGCGCTAGCATATCGCCACTTTTCCTGGATACCCCAAAAGTGAGAACATTCTTGTTAAGGTATGATGGAAGAATACAAACAAACGTATGGCTTGGCGTGTATAAGTAGACTTGCACAGTACTGGCGGGCGTTTCATAATCAAGACCAGCGCGTGCTATTGGACTTAACAACAGTATTCCGTTTCATAATGCTTTAACGCAACGACAAATTTGTACGCAGCGCTCGTTAATGAACAACTATTGTGGTTAATCAGCACAATGCAGAAATTGTTGCGTTAATATAGCGCGGAATTTTTCATTTACTTATTATTAATATAATCGTTTCATTGTGTCATCTAAAATGTTACTAATATTAACATTAGTAATTTACCTCTGTACCAGGAAGAAAAATAGCCAGTTATCGGCCAATTTCATAACTTTTTGAGTCAGAAATAAATCTCCGATCTACAATAACGGGATTGCCAGTCCCATAACATAAGGGGTGTACGGACATAATCGCGCAGTGAATGCCACACACCCCCCCCCCCCCCCAGCCATAACCCCGCTGTCAGAACCCCCAAGACAAAACCCCTCCAGCCAATATCCCCCCATGCCAATACCCCACCTGTCAGAGCCCCACCAGTCATAACCCCGCCCTGCCTTTACCCCGCCATTCCATAACCCCCACCAGAGTATTTTTTAGACAAATTCATTGCGAGATTCCTCTACTAGAAAGATATAATGTGTTGTGGATTTGGGTAGGACCTAAAAATGGGGGATGTGTGATAGCCTACATAGAATCTGGAATTTGTTCTAGTATGGTATGGAAAGAGAAAATTATTTTTTAAAAACAGTATAAAGAAGATAGCAATGCAAAAACAATTAATGTCAGGTTCTTCTTTAAGGCAAATTGTCAGATATATGTATAACCACATGAAGGGTGGGGGTGTGTGGGGAATAGTTTGGCCCTGTGTGTAATGAAATTAGCATGACAAAATATAAAAAGAGTGAAATTTAGTTGAAATTGCCTAAATTTCTCTAATTTTAGGAATAAAAACGATTATTTCCCATATTTATAGGAAATATTCATGCAATAAAAAGTGCATGCTGTCCCCCTGAGGAGGGGGAGAGAGAGAAGAGAGAGAGAGAGAGAGAGAGAGAGAGAAGAGAGAGAGAGAGGAGAGAGAGGGGGAGATAGATACACGGGTCATATTTTCAGAAAATGTACAATCTTCAGATGAACGCATTTAGTAAATTCTGCTGAATTAGGCTGCAATTTCGTCAATACTAAATTCGACTATATTCGGCATTGCATTGATTCTAGCAATCTGTTTGACTAGGTTGAACTGTATTTTGATCTTTATTTTCGTTTCAAATTTGGGTTATTTCAGAGAACTAGTGAAGTTGAATTGTACATTTTCTGAGAATCTGACCCATGTATAAAGAAATATGTTGCGTCGTCACGAACAATACTGTGTATACATGTCTCTTGTAGTGAAGGTAGAGGTAGAAATATGCTATGCTAATTTGGTTCCCACACTATAGGTAGATGGCGTATTGTTGAATTTTTCTAATATTGGTTGTTAGCTTAACGAACGACACCTTGGTTAACGCATGGTTAACGCAGGCTTTATGAAACGGGACTTGCGAACGCGCGCTATTTTGGTCGTTACCAGACCATCGCTGCGTTCCGTTTTTTACCGAGCGCTGCGTTAATTATGAAACGCCCGCCTGGATAGCTAAGTATAATTAACGATTTTAGTAATGAGATGATATAATAAATGGGTGATAATTAATAATTAACATAAATATAATGAGGTTACACAATGTTACGTAATGTTACATAACTTTCTTACAAAGAAATCTTGTGAGAAAAACATTTTGACAGATATCATTACTGCCAATTGTACCAATGCATCCCTCAGAGGGAGGAATTGCTTAATATATTATAGGGCCATAATTCTTGAAGCAATACCAATCACTGACCGGGTAGTCGTGGTAGGGTGGTAAGGTGGAACGGGGGATTTGGTCACCTCAATAACAACTAACAATTGAAGTTGGAGGATTTTGACTCTGTTCTCTTTGTGAACCTGACGGCCCTGGACAATTATATTCAAGACGAAAGCAGAATATCGTCCTCTATCCTACACATTGTGGTGTTTGCCGCGTATCGCTTGTACACCAAGAGTACATCATGCGGCAGTGGTAATGGATATAGAGCTTAACAGTCATATTATAAAGGCCATTACACAAGCAGTCATTATAACATTCAGGTGATGTGTGTGATCCTGGAATCCTAGATTGGGACAACATTTTCTGGAAACACAAACATTTGTCTATCAAGGAAAGTGGGAAAGACTGCTTAGGATGGAGATTTAGGTAGAGGTGGGAGAAAGGGGTAATTTTTAGGTGCAGATGCACTTAAAATGGGTGGCAATGTATAGTTAGAGCACCTCGCCCAGTATCCGAAAGGGCGCTAATTTTGAAGCTAAAAAGCACTAGTTTCTCTCCAAGTTCTGAATGCATCAACACTCGAGTTAGTGGCAAGGTGCCTCTCAATGAACAACTGCATATTTGTTATTTGTTATTTTTATTATTCTCACTTATATACTTTATCTACTCTCACAATGTATATAATCATAATCAAAACATGGAAGCACCAACACTCCGAGCCAGTGGCACGGTGTATCTCCTACTATATATCCTTTATGTAAATTAAGCTGTATCAATGAATATTCTCACAGGAATGTAACGTCGATCAAATATGTCCTACCTTCTCAAAATTTGTATATTTTATTATCTCGTCCTCTGCACGCAATGTATATACAATGATTACGAAATGTACAGTTACCTGGGGCATGTGAAAAACCCTACTTTGGGATTTGAACTCCCAGAATAAATAAACTTTTTAAGAAAAACTGTATAGAGGCACTAGTTGTCAAATTGCAAAAGTTTATCTAGAGTAAAAAGTATTTTTTTTATGTTTTTATGTTACATTTAAACATAATGATACTAAAATTCAGACCACCATTTCTGGTAGCACTATAGTTGACATTTCATTTAACACCACTCTCCTCGTTTTTATGTACATTATGTGAAATAAACTTTAGATTGGAATTTGTTGAGTTTTTAACACCCTCACTACAAACCATATGTTATTACTCATATATAAATACTCTCTGTATATTTAAAAATGTTAAAACCTCAACTTACCTCACTTACTTCGATGTAAAAATTTTCATCAATAGTTTTGCTTCGCAATGAGAACTATCACGCATGTGAATATTGTCCAATAAAATTTATTAGAAAAAAATAAGAATAACATCATCATAAATAGAAAAGGTTTGTATTAACTTTCACATAACATGCAGCTATAATTGTGTTATGCGCTTCCCCTTGTTGATAGACGCCGGAGCTATATTGGATTCGTGCTTGCTTGCGTTCCCATTGTTGAGTCAGTGGCCTGTTTTCTGGGGTAAGTAAAAGAACCTAAAATATTGAAGATGTTATAGGTTCCTTGAAAATAGGTCAATAGCATAGATCACGCTGAACAAATGGTGCCGTTTTGATTTTGTTTTTTGTTGGTTAATTACTATTATGATCTATATCACTGTCTCTCTTCTTGAATTTGTCTCTAGTTGATAATATTTCCTGCAACTTTTTCCCAAATTACATAGGCTGATTAGATGCACGTGTGCTACAGGTGTTGGGTTTTTTTAATATTGTATTTGAAATTTTATGAGTGATTAGTACAACCCCCCTTATGAGACTTGATAGCCCGTTTGGATTTGTGTTTAACGCTCTCTCTTGTTTCTTTCTTTATAACGTAACGACAGAAGTCACTTACAGGTGTCAATCTTGCTTTTGTTGTTTATCTATACGTACTTATTACCTTCTCTAGTAGTAATAGTTTATTGTTTGTATACAGTAAATCAGGATTTCTGAGAATAGCATCATCGATGTAATGTAATTCCTGAATTTAAAAAATCTAAACCCTAATCACCTTGTGTCGCTTGTAGGTGCGACAGGGAGGTTGTTAGATGAGACATGGATGTTTGTCTCTCGTATGTTGCAGAGGTGATGACACAAAGTGTAACAACTCTTAAAGGAGGCAGAGTTGTCGCACCTTGTATCTATATTTCGCAGTAATTGTTGTCACTATTGAAAATCAGTGAAGCATGAGAGACCGACCGGGCTCCCCTCTTCCAAAACTACCACCAATCAACTATTACATAACTCCCTCATATATAAACCCTCACGTCCTCCCTTTCAAATCACTCTTTCGGATTCAGCTTGTCCTGTGCACATGCACGTGTAGAGAGCACCTGTGTCTCAACACACCTTTGCTATTGCCCCCAGCCCGGCTGCCGGCATTTACACTATACTATATCACAATGACTACACGAGCTCAAAAGTCAGCAAACGTGGAAGTCATGGCAGAATTGCCCGAATCCGAAATTGTTGACGAATTTGCCTCCCAGGTGAACCAGAAACCGGCGAGAAAGAAGAGGGCCAACTACGTTAGCCAGATTTCCGACCTCATCAGGCGCATGGACGAGCAGTCAAGCCACACCAACCGCCTACTGAAGATCGTGGAACAGTCAAGAAATCAGGTGATATCGCCACTTAATTCCTCTCAATCCCCGGGGCATGGGTCCAATAGGGCTGGAAAATCTGTCACTAGTACACCAGTTAAGAAGAAAAGTCCCAAGGGAAGACGGTCCAGAAGAGATAAATACAGGTCCCCATCACTATCCGAGTTTTCCACTAGCCCAGACACCAGTCCCTCCACCAAAAAATCGGTAAAGAAGGCAGTCGAAATGCTCGAGCCAAAGTTCAGAAGAACAAAAGGTAACCCAAAGCGTATTGATAGTAACATAAAACGGTACAGACCATTTGCATTCCTTGAAAGAGAGACCCAACGATCTATCCTTAAGAAAGCCCACCCAGACGAACTTACACTCACCCAACACATCTCAGGCCTGTGTGCAATGGCGGCAGACGCCACTGACGCAGACACTGAGGAGCAGGGCATTTTGACACATATTGGTCAAATTGTTGATGATTCAAATGCAATCCCATGGGAAAACGTCAGGGCCTTCTCCAACGTTGTAATCGCAAACATAGCAAGGGGAAAATGGGACTGGAATGATACAGTTAATATTGAAAGAGCCCGCACCGATAAATATCTCAAAACAAAACCAGTTGAAGAAGTAGTTTGGTCAGTCCCCTGCCCCCAGTTTAATAAAGGGAGATGTGAGGCACAAGAAACTCACAATGTAGGAACCGTCCAAATGAAGCACATCTGCGCATTCTGCGCAACCAACGGCTTTGAAAACCCCCACACTAGTCGTGCCTGCAATAAAAGAAAGGGAAACTATCAGGGAAAACCCGATGATAAGAAGGATTCAAAACCCTTCCATAAATCCTCCAACACCAATGATAGTTCAAAAAACCACTAGCTCCCCCTGCCTGCCACCCCACCATCGATCAGGCCATACAACCCCAGGGGGACATAATTACTGATCAAGCTTGTAATCAAGCATTTACTGAACTCAACCTCATTGACCTACCGCCGCCATTCTCCCGCTCACAAGCTAGTATAAGTGTTGACTTTATATATCCTGAAATTGACTCTTTCCCGATATTACAGTGCCCCGATCATGATAGCTATTTTGGTCGGAGCATTTACCCAACACCTGAACTAACAAGCATACTACAAAACGAGCGCGTCAATGCCTGGCCCCACCTCAGTGAAGAGGCATCGAAATCTGATTTACTTAAAATCTACATGGATGTCCGAAACATCGCCCTCCCCAACGTCTTGGGAGCTCGAATTCCAGTAAAGTCATGTAATAACATTTCTAAATGGCGACAACTAGCTCTCGTATGTTGCAGAGGTGATGACACAAAGTGTAACAACTCTTAAAGGAGGCAGAGTTGTCGCACCTTGTATCTATATTTCGCAGTAATTGTGTGTTGCATACTGTGTCGCTCCATATCGCTCTGTCGCTTCAATGGAGATTTGTGTCTCATCATGTTGCAGCTTGTCGCATACATGTCCGGTGTGACACTGTCTCATCAATGGAGAATCGGTTGTTTCATGCGACAAGCCAAGTCACATGTACCTGTACCACCAATGGAGATTGCCTTTAAGGAACATTTTGTGGAGGGATTCCCAAGTCTATGTTCCCTTATTTTGGTTGGAAATTACTACTGTAAAAATAATAGAAGCATTGTGTGTATACAGTTTTCCTTCCCTAAATTAAAGCTGCTATAAGCAAGGAAAAATAGCTCATCATATTCCTTCAGTCCCATAGTCCCAGTTATGTTTTATTGGCTTTCATACAATGTATCCTTCTCAATAATCAGAGGAAAACACGTTGGAAATTACTATTACCCTTCTCTCCCTTAACCACTCAATACTGTCTGCCAGTAGCAACGTGTCTAACAAGGGGTAATTCAAACAATGGTCTCCAAGGTACATAGTAAATCAAAGATTATGCCTCGTTTTCCCCAGAAATCAACGTTATTGACGCACAAACAATTAACACCAACTCGGTCAAGCACATTTGATCTCTTTGTAATAAATATGCAGGTCGACGGTTCTATCCGCGACCAGGGCAACTTGTCCTTTTCTACCAACGGTCCCTACGATGTTTATCATGTAACACTCTGGTCATTTTTCTCTGCTGGAGGCTTCTTTAAAAGAAACATAGGCTATATTTAGGAATTATACAACACAGACATAAAAACCGTTGTTGTGCTGTTCCCCAATATGATAACTCAATTCTCCATTAAGCACAATTGCAATTTTCGTATGACATGGTTTCAACAAAACTTAAATGCTCTATATAAGATTTCCTTTACCCAATATGCAGGTGTGTATACCATTACAGGCTTTCATTCGTGATATGTAAAACATAAGAATAATATAACAATTACAAATTTGCCAACGAAGTATAGAAATTTCCTTGAGGAATCTCACAATATATTGTTAATTGTATTTACTCCCTGATTTGTTACGGAAATTTTATCACTGGACAAGACAACTACGCGACTATAACCTATAATATTATCCGTTGTCACAAAATGATTGACACTCTAACTAAACACGGACCTCAAACAGTCTCATACATCATGACCGACCACCGAACACTTATTTTCAAATACTGACTAAATATAATAATGTTCAACAAGCAAGATTTGCCTGGAAGACCTGCATGTCACTTGACTTGCAGATGGTATGTTCTTTTCTGATTGTAATGTATTGTCTGTTCAGAATAAAAATCCTATATATAATATATAATTTTTTCGCCACGAGATAGATATTCCGGTGGGGTTCTGGAATGGTGGGGTAAAGGCGCGGCGGGGTCCTGACGGGCGGGGTAATGGCATGGGGGATTATAGACAGGGGTTGGGGTGGGGTGGCTGGAGGGGTTTTGGCAGCGGTGTTACCACTGGAGGGATTATGTCCGTACACCTTGTTACGTACCCATATACCCAAGCTGTGGCTCCACCTGTCGAGTTGGCTGTTCCCTCTTAGCTAGCTTCCAACGACACTATTACAATTATATGAAAGCTCAAGTTGTGAATGCCTTCGTTCTATATTGTCTTGTATTGTATATTTCGGCAAGCGCAGGTAATTTGAAAGGATACATATATAGTCCAAACACACATGCCAAATGAAAAATGTGTCCGATTGAGATAATTATTTATATCATATGATTACTGAAATATGCCACATCGAATCTTTGAGAAAATCGGATTTTAGTGCCCAATCCTAAACGTTTGTCAGGAATGTAACCAAATTTGGGAATATAGTTGGTATGCGTGAGGGCTATATATATATAGATCACCTAGGTGACCTGACCTAGACAAAGGTCAACGTCACCATTTCTAGGGTTAAATATGAAATTTCGATCTCATTTTGCATTTATGGATCTATATGTTTGTTTCCGTTTTGTTGATAAATTTGAAGTTAATGGTTCAAATACACTGAGTAGAAAAAGAAACATGTTACTTTTAGATCAGCGGTATTATATATTGAATATGTTAATTAAGCCTTGTATTTAGTCAGCCTGGGCAAATTTACCCGCCCCCCCCCCCCCCCGACACACACACACCACCACCACCCTTAATCGTAATAATCGATATCTGGGTCGATATCTATCCCAATATGGTTTAAATGATCCTGAGCTAACGCCAAGGTCGAGGTAATTTTGTCCACGGTCTAAATGTATTACTGGCACACTTAATTCATATGTCATTTGATTAAGGGAGATATGCTGACAATCGAGACAAAAATGCTGTAGATGTGAGAGTTGTAGAGATGCTGTCTGGTATGCGAGCAAGTTTATTCGATTGCTGCAGGTATGTAATTGGTCTATCAATATACTTCGCTTTAGAGATATTTTCACAGGATTTAAATCCCAATTTCTCCGGGCAGCAGGATCAAGACTGTTCCATTTGAACCCTAGCTGGAAATGGAGTGATCTTCTGTCCTTTTCCCTGTTGTTGTTCGGCCTAAAGAGCGGTAAGGTCGGGGCGACAATCCTTCTTGTATTGGGGATATTTGTAATACTACTCTGAGGGAGAGAATTTAGTATTTTCCATGATTTTTAATAGATATTATGTCTGTTTCTGGCGGTCATTATTTTGCATCTATTATAGATTTCAGTTTTAGGTATTTCATAATTACATTTTAGGGTTATTATAATTGCTCTATTTTGTAGTTTCTGGGGCGTACCTATTTTCCTCGTCCCTAATATGGCGTAAAATGGGGTACACTAACCTACTTATAATCAGTAATAGTAAAAATAATTCCCTATGTCATTCATTGATTCTTAGAAGAATATGAAAATAAAACACCTAAAATCCTTGTGAAAATGCTAGGACCTCTCCATACAGCTTATTAAGTACTTTGACTAGGCAGGCCTGATATGAAAATTATTGCAAAAAGTGTTTCTCTGTCTTCATGGGACATTGTGTATTTCTCAAAACTAACACAACAATAATGTATTTTTATTCGTCTAAAACCCCACACAAATAGCTGGGAGTCGAATCATTTCCCCCTGTGTGCAATACCTGAAGGTAAGGAATGGTTTATGCAAACTATAGAAATCCTCCTATTTTACTTATTGGATAATTATCAGTCATCTATCCTTGAGTGGAAAATTACAATTCGTTACGTTAATGTGATCATAAAGGAATAATAGAAATACTAATACTGATGGTAATAACCGCGGAATTAATCTTTACAATTATTGTTGAACATTGCACTCGGTGTAAGCGTTATGAAAAATTGAAATGTTAGTATGCTAGTATGGGTATATTGCAAACGAAGTGGTTGAACCTCTTACTCCGACGAAAAAATATATAATTATATGGTACAAGGAGGTATAACAAAAGGGTCAGTTCATTTATATCATAATGGATGTAACATGTGGGGTCACTTTTGAATGGAGGCTCTCTATAATATGACATGGCATAAGTATATGATATAATTTGCAGTACTTTAGTTGCATAGTTGTGGTATTCATGAGGTTGTATTTTTTCATTTTGTTTCTTGTGCATTGAATCATTCTGCCCAGCCAAATTGTACTCGGCTCATGTAATTAGGCTAGGTAATTAGAGCTACAATTATTTTGAACATTATTAAAGTATTTAGGACAAAGGAATTTTAAAATGTATGTGAAAGAAATAGTTTATCAGGAATGTATGGATAATATATACATAACGCATTTGTAATCTAGATGTTTATTGCTCAATAATTGATGATACTCATAAGCATAATTGTCCCTGTTTAATTATTGCCAGCTATTGCAACTGTTGTCAGCCCCATCCCAAACCTCTCAAACCATAATTCTATCAGCCAATCATCTCCACCTAGATCGATCCTACAACGTCATATGTGCCATTGAAAAGATGTTTTATTTTTGTGATCAACCTTCATCATATTATTTCATAAGCATGGAGCTCTGGAAAGATTGTTGGAGGAAATGTTTGCTTTCAGCCCAATATACATCTTCATTTTTTGTCTTATTTAGATAAGTTGTCACAGATAATTATTTTCTATATTCCTCCAGAATTTTAGTTGCGAACCTTTAAATTGAAGCAGAGATAAATATTTATATAAATATTTCCGCTATTCGACGGCGGGGCTGAAACTGACAAACTAGCTTTTGAAAGGTTAGCGAAATACACTGATTACTGTGCTTGCAGTGCCAGCAGTGCCTCAAACAGCCAGAAATCGAGGGAAAATATTTTAACGACATACAGCCACTCCATATGTTACGTAAATTTAACCATTATGGTTTTAACAGCCAAGAAGAACTAACATTTCCCACATTTCCTTTAGGAAGGAAAGAGCTTTGAATGACAGGGACATTTGTTTGACGATTAAGACTAATTAATTACGACATCAGCTCTTATCGCGTGCAGAGGAGTCAACCTATTTTTAGGTTTGGCTCTATTGAGTCAGAGTGAACTTTTACACTTTCAAACGGTTGCTTATGATCGATACCCTCAAATCCCGTTTGCAAACGGTGATAATTGTAGCCTGATAGCCATCCATATTTCAAGCAAACCGTCTCAAAACCCCATCCTATGTATATATCATATATAAATCGAGTCTGGTCCTTTACACTTAGCCCCTGGGATATCTAAATTTAATTTAGTCACTGATATCGATGAACATTTTTTTAAAGTAAAAACAGAATGATCATTGATATACCTCCAAAAGCAAGTATACTTATAAAATTATTTTGAATAAAGTTTTTATTCCACACTGATATCTACACACCGTAGATATTCACATAGCAAAATGTATGAAGTAATTTTAATTATTACAAAACACTATCTTGAGGGTTGATATGAGTATCTGGCCTTGTATATTGCGAGAATACTCGCATGTTTAAACAGTTGTATGCACACCCTCAAGCATAGGACAAAATAATGTGATGTGTTACAGGAAAAGGAGTCACAAGTCGAAAAATATGGATTTTGAGATATCATCATATTTTAACAGATGAGATCAAGCCGATTCAAATAATTCAAAACATTAGGACATTTAATAAGTATTTCTATATTTTAAGTTTGATATTTTTATTTTTGAAAAAAAACAGTTTGCAATATTTCTGGCTCGAAAGTTACTAGTAAAGTAGCGAAATATACTCTTTAAGATGACTTTAGATATGCATGGATATATTTAATACACTGTCTTGAAATTTGGTACATATATTCATACGACCTCAATGATTAGATACCCAAATACAAGAAACATTCCAATAAAGAGATTTCTGAATAGATGACTTTGAAAAGTACCAATTTTGCGACTTGTGACTCATTTTCCTGAAACACATCTTAAATAGTTGTCAGCTCCAACCTTCTAGTATACCATAAGGATATGGTTATTTAAAAAAGGTTAACTTAAAAAAGAAATGAACAGGCAAAGATTCCTCCTGGGATGGAGCGAATATCGTTGCCATGCTGTGCTGAGACAAGTTCCCATAACTCATTATAAGTTGTAGTCGGTTCGCATTAGAGAAATAGGTAAATAAAGATATAGTCACCATCAGTCAAGCATGTATTGTCAACGAAGGGGCCAACACTAGGGACCGTTTTGTTTCCGTGACGGAGAATGGTTGACAAATGACATAGGACGTGCGATATCCATAACGATGTTCTCCCACTATTATACCATGGATTGGTTATATTGTCTTAGTACACCTTGCAACGATACTTGGGTACATATCTCTTCGTAGCACACCATAACATCAAATATAACCGCGGTGGACTTAAGGATAATTAAATCATGGACCACAAATCATGAGAGCTATGCTGTCCCAGCTATTAAGATTCAAATCCAAAATCTGAATCCCAGGCCGTTATTGGAATCTAGAATGAAGTTTATCAAAATCTTGACGGTATATAGAATCATTAATGTGCCATGGGTTTTTTTTTATTTCTATAGCTCCAAACTTATATTCACGTCTGTCTTTCAACCATATATCATCATCGTGTCACCAAAAATGAATAATTTTAGTTAGACCATTTAAGAATTTGACAAATGCATTCCAAGAGGAGGTCCATAACAGTCCACATTCAATAATGGAGAACCTAAAACAATCACCCAATACCTGTTAATTACACACCCACATTTGCGGGTCACAAAAGAAGAAAAACCTTGGTCTTTTCCATTGAGGAAATGTGATGGCAGCTTAATGCCTTTGGTCATGGAAGTACATCAGTATGGATAAGTTATTGGTCAGTGTATATTGTGCCCTCGATAACCATCATAATCGGTATATATATATTCAAATGAGGCGTAGGTGTGATTACAATATAAGGTAAAGACGTTGCATGCAATAATCTATACAATAGATTTCCCATAATTACAATCTATACATACATGTACATCGTATACTACACCGGTATAGCATATATATACCCCTTCCATATAGTTGTTCAGAACCATGGAATCCAAGGTTATTAGATGACATTGTTTGATATATATGTACTGATCGGGTCATTGGCATGAGGTGGAGCGAGTACTATACGTCGTCTTTATCGCTGTCAGACAGACCCGACGTAGTATTGTATCATGCATTGCCCCCTATCATTCACTTCGAATGAATCCCGCTATTCCTCTTACCCACTCAGCATAATATGTATTCCTTCTGTCGTTCCCGTTTTTAAAAGAAAGAACTAGTAGAGAATGATGATTCCATAGATAGGGTCTTTGCTTAGCCTCCATACATGGGTTACTACCTCGTGACCCATTGAAAAAGTGACTATACATCCATTTTGATTCAAACAAGGTATAAATATGTTTACATTTTCACACTTATAAAAATGCTACGCTTATTATTTTTCACACTGATTTATAAATACATTTACAAGCTTCATCCTCCTCGCCACATTCAAGGCCGCATGCAGGTTGGACAGTACAAGCAGCACACAGTCAGTGATGGTGAGGGTATCATTTATCACCTCTGCTAAGATCTTTTACTCTGAGGATTAACAAAGCACCCTCGATATGCGTGATCCACCGCAGTGTTATGACCATAACCATATCACAAAGTCGATAACTAATCATTTGCAGCATTCCTACATCCGTTAACCTTACACCATATATATAAAGATGAATATGAAGTGTCAGTTACGGTCAAATTAAAGCAAACTATTTATGCAAATTATCTCCCCTAGCATTCTCTTTATAGTATGTCTCAAACACTTAATGATTAGGTCATACTCCAATCGTGCAGAATTTTCCGAACTTAAATCCACACAAAAAACAGTTCCGCAAAAAAAACACATAAAACAGTTACTGAGAACGTCATACACTACATAAAAAGTGAAATTTACACGAACCTTCAATGAAGCGGTCATTGAAAGTTAATTCGAGGCAAATCAAACTGACAATATCAGAAGGTTAAAACATTATGGTTTGATGGGTTCCTTGTACATTCTTTTTCGAAGTCTTCAGTGGTTGAAATAAGATATTTCAAAATTAATCTCAAATGTGGGTTCAACAAACCCCTTCGTCTACCTTGAAAACATTGTTGTGGGTTAACACTTCATCCTGGGTTTTGTTTGAGCCCACAACATGTGGAATATGATCACAAATGCAAAATAATATACATAATGATAAGCAAATACAAAAGACATAAGCACCAGGTTGCACAGGTCCACCCTCCCTAAGCAAGACGAGTTACTACCACACTAGGCTACGCCCTGCCACATTGCTGTCATTGGCTGGAGTCTAGGGTACCAAGTGATCTACTAGGCATTCAGTGATTGGTTAAGATACCGTCCTCAGGGGGTAGTTAAAACAGTTGCATACAGAATTCGAGATGCAGGCCCTATGATTGGTTGAACAGATCAGGTCCAGTCTGACCCACTCGCACCAAAACTCACAGCATTGTGACAGGGTCTTAATTGAGTGGAAGGGTCCAGAAGTAAAACTGGGACCATACATACTGCCATTGGGAGGGTAGTAAACATCAAAATTCACACACACAAAAAGGACAGAGAGAATAAAGGAAATAAAAGTTTTTTTAAAAACACCATACGATTAGGACATAATAATATGTAAGCCATGCGACCAAGAAAGCCTGCTACTGACAGAATATAATGCATAGATATTTTACAATTATTACTGTTCTAAGGAGTCTTTTTATCAAACTGTGATCGATTAAATAAATTTCTTACAGTTGAAGAAATGCGTGTGGCTATTTTGTTTATACCACACAGCATGTGAAAAGGGAACAAAAAGCAATTACAATATCACCTCTAAATACAGGGTAGGGAAATATCTTTTGGGGGGAACAAGATCGAGTGGGATGTATTTTGGCCCCACAATTCGGGAGTAAAGATATTCGGGATTCGGAAACGGGAAATAGAAATAGATTCGGGATTTGGCACGTTAAAAATGGGAAATAGGACTTAAGCGGAGTATGCCCTACCCTGTAAATATGCCTGATAGTCACATAAAGTGGTACAGTTTAAATAGGTTCCATCTCTCGTACATAGAAAAGTATATTCCTAATAAAGCAGAAAAACAAGGTGATCAACGCTCTTGACTCCCAGATTGAGATTGAGTCTTTGAGTTCATTGGCAGATATTCCTAGATAGATCTTGAATTCGCTGACTTAACCCAAGTAATGCTTTATGTTGTGGAACCAATGACTGGTATCGATACCCAAGCCAAATGCAGAAGAAACATAAGAATGCATAGTAATAGACTTTGCTCGTTTCTACAGTATGTGAATATATATACATGCTGCAGTCTTTCCACCAGAAATCCGTAATACCGACCGTCATCATTGAAATGGATAACTTGATTGGCATTGGGACCAGCTTGGTCCAGATGTACGACTGAATAACTGTGATCGTGAATGAGAGGTATTCCAATCAGATTCTGATCATAGTTTAAGGTAAAAATAACATGATTCACCTTATTTTGCTAACCAGATTGGAGACTCGTAACCGTACACCTCGATGCATTCACAGACCTCTTCCTTTTCAGAGATCAAGCCTTCCTTTATTTCTGGTCATCACAGACCCTTAGATCACAATCAAAGTCAAAGCGCGACGACATCAAATTTTTGCACATTGATGCTCTGCTTCTCCTTACTTCTCTTTGACCAATGTTTCTTTTTTTATGTTCAAACCTCAAATGACAGTTCCCCCGAGGGGGGTTTGTAAAGATCATGAAGCAAGAGTGAGCTTTTTGTTTGCAAATTTAAATTGAGCGCTTCAATTTTGCTGAGGAGGTCTCTACCCAAGCCTGAACGAATTGCTCTCCGTGTGAGATCCTTTAAACTTGGGGGAGTTGATTTTACAACTTCGAGAATTTTCTTGAGCATTTTTTGTTTTTCTTCAGGCATAATCTCTAAGAGTCTTTTATCTTCCTGCCAGTCCTCCAACGGTTTAAGGTCACAACCCATGTTAATCAGCAGTTCTGCTATGTCCCAACAGCCTGAGTAGAGGGCATAGCACACTGGTGCTAGGATTTCAGTTTGGACTTCTTCATCTGGTGATGACTCCTTGCATACCAATCCGGCAAGATTTATATCACAGTTCCCATCCAGAAGATGTCGGACTGTCTTCATCGAAGCCAAGCAGACTGCAATTAGAAGTGGAGTGCTAGCTGGAACAATGTCACTGTTATGGGTGAGTTTACTTGATTCAACATCAGGGCTAGCCTTAGCTGCAAGTAGCGTTTGGACAACATTTGGTGCACTAGCCCAAACAGCCACATGGAGTGCTGTCCATCCTTCTGGTGTGCTTAAATTAACATCAGCTCCATTAGTTATTAGAAACTGAGTGATATCCAAATGGCCTCCTGAGCAGGCTACCATGAGAGGAGTAGCTCCTAGTTTTGCTCTAGCATCCACATCACACCCGTTGTTGATAAGCAGCTCACACAGTGAGTGAGCTCCAACACATGCAGCCCAGTGAGTAGCTGTGAGACCCTCTCTATCCTGGATTGTTATTGAGGCTCCTTTCTCTATCAAGAATTCAGCAAGTTTCTCATCATATTCACAAGCTGCCAATAATGGTGTCCTTCCTTGGGTATCTACACCATCAAGCTCAGCTCCCAATTCTTCCAGGAGTAACTTCACGTTGTCCATACTCCGACCCCTAATGGCCTTATGTAAGGCTCGGTTCATTTTCTCCTGCTTGTCTTCGGGTGTGTATTTTCCTATGGTGGGATGTTTCTCTATGATCAACTTTACTATCTCGGGTCTTGCTTCTTGAGCCAGGTACATGAAAGGACTGTCATCAAAGCCATGACTACCATACTGGCCGACGAAAGGGTCAATCTGTAGTTCCTCTAATAATATGCTGACCTGAAATTAATTTGAGGAAACCATATTGATACTATTTCAAATTAAATGGGATGATATATTTTTAGAAATATGGTCTGGTGTCCTGGGGACATGCTAACTGCCACAGGGAGCTGCATTAGCAGAATTCATTTATTTATATGACCGCCACTTCACCTGGCTGTTTCATGATCTTGTATGATAATGGATGAGTTTGTATTCAATTATTGTGGCTTTCATACATTTAACCTGGGGTACTAAAATTGGTGAGGATACAGGCTGGCAGCGTATTTCAAGGTGTTGGTTTTGGATTCAAAGCATTCGTTTTGGACCTACAAGCATGCAGATGATGTGTGTTTGAATGCCTGCACCAATTGTAGCAACCAAAGTAAAATGTATAAAAGCTGAAGTAAACAACACCAGAACGACAACTTTACTTTAACTGTTATGTACTATTTCACATTCCAGCACTGTGGGCACTCCAATACCTCCTGATACATTAATGGAGATTTGCATTAAGTCACAGTTCTATTTAAGTTCTATTTATCAATGACAGTGGACGCTCAACTCCTTGTGGGCAACAGAGCATTGTGTATTTATAAAATGCTTAGGAAGAAAGAAAGGTCTATCACAGTCTAAATTACCTCCTCAGCATCTGCAGTGTTCCAGTCCTCATTTTCTGTTTGAATGTCCAGTTGGTGACAGAATTTGATGAATTCAACATCCTTTGTAGCAAGGGCCAGACTCATCTTCACAATTTCTGTCTGACAGCCTGCATCACGAAGAGTCTGCATTATTTCCTGTATTAAGGAGAGTCGAGAAAGTTTCATTAGTGTTGTACTTAACCACAAATAGGGGATGTGTGGATAGGCATGATGACACAGCCTTGGCAAAAACACATTTTGGGCATCGTATACAGAGATGTAAGGTTCATGTGCATTCAATAAACTTTCTACATTACAATATAGGCCTAAAGTAGAATTCAAAACGGGACCATACATCCAAGGTGTATCCCATCGGAAGATAATACATACAAGACCTGTAACAGCTGTAAGGTTGAACAGGTTTGGTAACCTTAGACGCATACAATACATAATTTTAGCTTAAGTGAGGTCGTAACGATGTATATATAACTCAAGTCAATTCCAAACAGAAGACATAATATTATATCTTGGACTGGCACCAACAGCTGTGTATGTATATGTATACAAGTGTATGTATGAGCAAACCATTTGATAATCATAACACTTTGGGAATTAGTCTGTAATTCATTTAATGACAACGACAATATCCACATCAACAACTCACCATATGCTTGCCTCTGAAGGCGTGTACAAAGGGAGTATCTCCATTCTCATCTTCAGTGTCGATGTCAGCACCGGAAGACAGAAGAACCTGTATGAAGCAAAAACAACCCAACACATTAGTATTCATGGTTTCTGTAATTGCACACCTAGCCGATGACGATAGCCAATATATTTCTAGAACTCTCCCTTGATGAGTGACCTCTGTTTTATCTAGAATGTTGATCAAACATGTAAAACTAACAAACAGCTACTACATAGCCTATCAGAAATAACAGACATAAATTCTGATCAATATTTCGATAGTCAGAAAATTCAAACAATTTATATGGCATTAAGCAAACCTTCCAATAAATGTGTTGGTCAAATTCTGCCAGTAAAATGGCTAGAAATATATAGATAGTGAGGAGTTTAACCTTCCACAAGAAACAGATTTATTTCATATGGAGGTCAGTGGAAGTTACCCTTTTTTATCACAGCGAACGTCTGTGTTACATTGTTGTGAACCTCAGGACAACTATGACAACCTCAAAACAACTTCAAAAGGATCAACTAGTTAATAAATTTAGTGAAAATCAATTAATAGATAAGTTGGACACATATACCGTACCGGTGCTTCCTCTCTTATCTCGACCAAACCAAGGCACTAATACACGATTGCCACTAAGAACAACATTCACTCTAAGGATTCCTTATATAGGAAAAACCTGGGAATTAATATGTACTAACATAAGTCGAAGATAGCTCCCATATATATAATTGATTAAACAGCAGCCAGCAGCCAGCAGCCAGCAGCCAGCTAGGTGTGTCCCTATACCTTCGGTTAAAATTACCAAATTGAACAAGGCTATACACTGGCCCAGCCTTGATGACTAACACAGTGATAGTCTTAACGCCACTTTTACTATTCACGTACCCTATATACAGCCATATTTCCTAACAGGCCATTGTGCAGATATATATATGTGACGCTGATGGTGTGAAAGCCATTTGCTCTTAACTTGATGACTTGGGTGCAATAAGCTAGCTGCTCTCTAATGAATGGATTCACACATTAGTGGTAGCACTATTGCTCTAATGAAGCTTCTTTGCAAGACCTTTTCTTATTGGCTGTTGAAAGCCTTCTGGGTAAAATATGCTGTTTTCTCCCCCTTCAATCACCCTCCAGAAGTGTTTTATTCATGCATTCTGCACCCCATCCCCCATCCACCCACCCAACCCACACATGATTTAAACATGTGACTAAAAAATGCTTTAATAAGAGAGCAGGAAATTTCGGTCTCTCACTGAAAATTCATTGGGAAGTTGCACTTTTAATAACACTAGATATGTCTAAATTCTTAAAAAATACAGCTAGCAACTTAGCAGCTCTGAACCAAAAAACCTCCATGATTTGGAAACCACTGTAAAACGCCTAAAGGAACCTGCCAGCTTCAGTGAAAGTGTTATAACTAGAAATACTTTGACCAGTTCATGGATCGAAACAAGAAATCTCACAGCATACTCTTAGAATAAGAAACACCAATAATACAAGAAAATCGGAAATATTAACAAAGCAACTACCTCTTACCAATCCTTAATCAAGGGTACACTGTTTACATCACAGATCATGAAAACAGCAATTTCAAATTTCAAAATCCAACTCCAAACTTGCAAAACCATACGCAAGAAATATCCACATGCAACAATAAACTGTTTAATTATCAACGAATTCAAGACATCAATAACAAAAAATGAGAAACTAAATGAAAAGTGCTAACCTCAGAATTCAAGTTATCAAATAAATCAGACTTCCTTGATGTCAGGCAATTAAAAAACAGAAATTATTTTCAAATGCGCATTCATCCCCAAACATAGACATTAGGCTACTCAATGCTTCTTCTGACCCTCAGTTAACATGTCAAAAACTAAAGAGTTTTTACATTTTGTTTCGTTCCTTTCCAACCCATCTAAAAGCCATTTGACCAAGGTTTTGGAGGATTTTGTCCAGTAGTTTTTGCTGTAGGGTCTCATAATAGTCCACATCTATATTTCAAAGACCCGCCGAAAGCATTTTCCGTGGTAGATTCACTTATTATCGCTCACCGGTGGCCGTTTCTCTCGGGCGATTTGACCTTTAATTATTCAATATCAACTGGAAAAGGCTGTCTACCCAAACCCATAGTAGTGTTACATTAGCCATAAAAAAAAGTCACCGAATACCTTACTTAAACGCTAAATTAGTAAGAACCTGACAACCTGTATGTAGGCCTATAATAGAGGATATAATATAGGCTACCGACAAAATATCCCCATTCTGATTTTGATTTCACAAGAAAGTTATCTTCGGCAGTCTAATTTCTTGTCTCAATTTGTCATAATTTAACAATGTGATGCCTCAAGACATTCTGAAGCTCATTGCAAGGAAACACTTTTCTTAAAATATTCACTGAATTGGTGGTTGCCATTTACCACAATTATGTGTGCCTATCACGTTAAACAATAAAGGTGTGAAGGCAGCTGTATAGATCTATGTTTGAATTACCTTGATGCATCCCACACTTCCCACTTTGGCGGCCTGAATAAGAGCTCTATTCAGACCCGGCTTGTAAAGTGGCGTCCACTGCAGCACTTGCTTAAGCAGTTCCACAACATCAAGTTGCACCGTCTTAGAAACACTGAAAGCACAGAAAAATATACATGGAACTTCAAACAATGTGTTACCAGGTCATCCTTGACGCTGAAATAACCATAATTATCATATTCGTCCATGAGTCAAACAAAAAGGTGGCTTCGTGTCCCGGCGGCCTGGCAATTTTATCCATGGTTGATATTTATAGAACCCATCATACATCGCACAACTTCAGCAGCCATTTCATGATTTGTCTACAACAATCTCAATGGACCTCAAATAAATAAAACTCAAACTTCTCCAACATTAAAAAATATCTAGAGGCAATTAGAGGGATAGAACAATTTATGTCATATCACATGTAAAACCTTTTGATTATTGATTAAAGTATTAAATATGAATTGTGTAGTAAATATAAATAGCTAAAAAAGATACTTATATAATGACACATAATGTAATTTATGATATGAGATATATGTTAGGGGCTGGCCCTTTTGACTTTGACTATTTTAAAGACACCTCTCCCCTCCTACCACCACCACCACCCACATACAAATTGACATAAATGGGAACTGTATTTCCTTTGTTACAAGGGTATATAATGCCACCTCCACCAAAATCACTGACATTTTTAAAAACAAAATAATACAAAAACCTACAAAATTCATATCAGAGATGATTTAGAGATGAACTAGTCTTTGGATACAAGATAACCCCAAATACCAGCAATGTGTTTGTTTCATCTAAATTCAATTGAGGAAAATGCAACACATTTGGTTTATAGTATCTTCGATTCCTACTGCATGAAACAGTGCTGAACTGCAAGCTGATTGTGCATAACACTCATTTTCAAGAGCACGGTCAACCTTCGACCGAAAAACGTCTCAAAATCGGTTCTCCGATAAAATATATAGGAATTACATGTTGCCAGTGCAAACGTATACTAAAATATCACACACCCTGTAACACTTTAATAAAAAAAAGATTTGTTTTGGGTCCAGATCAAAGTAAGATTTCTATTTTTAATTTCTTGTATTTAGTATTTTTATACAGCAAATCTTCTGTAACAACGACAGTCGAGTTATTAACAAACATGCACAATGTAAAATGAAGTTATAATAATCAATTGAAGACATTGAGATATGGGCTCATGGGCGATAATTCGATACAGAATAATCATGGTCTTCCACCCACCGCTCTGTCTATCTAGACCTAACTCTACAGAACAAAGTTCAACCTAAGACTATGTGGTCATGACTAAAATGAAAATTTAATCACATGGCTGGGCCGTTTGTTTGAGTGGGATGGTTTTGGCAGCGTGAAGGTACAGCATGCACTTGTTTGTGTTTGGTTAGTTGGCCTGCGTGAGGATCTAGTGTCAGCGGGAAGTTTGACAATCCATTGGGGGACTTATCTCGATGTCCAAACAAAATTCAAATCTTCTGAACGTCACTAAAAATGAAGATACCAAAATTCACTCACCTGTCCATGACGCCCTTCACCATTGGATCCCTCTAAGAAATGTTGGCCTTAAACCTGTATAAATGAGAGAAAAATCGTCCGAATTACAGGGATGAAAGCAGCGAATGTGAAAAGACTTAAATCTATCAATTTCCTTTATAGAAAGATTAGAATTTCACTTGCATTTGTTGCTTATCTGACGTTAAGTACAGTCCTACAGATACGCCACAAAAATATCAAATAATTATGTGATAAATAAAATCTATTTTTATTAATTGAAAACAGGCTTAGCCTTAATAATCGCAATATAACCGTGCCTGAATAAATATTTGTCCAAAAGAAAATCTATTTCACCAAGTTATTTCACCTGAACAACAACTTAATGCCCCGAACAATATATTAGAAATTGAGTACATGCAATATGTGTGTTAAGGCATCTTTAAAATTACCGCGATACTATGAGTTATCCTTGCATTGAACTCTTCTGATTCTCAGAACTGTAAGGAAATACAATGTCATGACCATGAGTTGCCGAACTCAATCCCCTAGCTTTACGATCAACACACCAACAAGAAGAATCCATGCCTCGCGAATTTGGATCGCTGTATTGAGGTATGGTGAAGTATACTTAGATCAATTAAAGTCCCTATATCTCTTCCCATCCTAGCCCTCGTTCATCCCCCTGTCCTTTGGCTTACAACACCTACACTAATCCTTCGGGGGTGGGGCAACATGTATGCCAGGCTTATATTACAGGAGTACTCCTGTGAAAATATTGTGTACATCACTTTGGTCATACATTTCGGTATGTACTTATTCATGTTGTTTGGGTTTCGTTAGTTTAATATTTAGCAAGCAACAGTCAGAATATACACTAGTTTTAAACGATAAAGATACAAGTCGTCTTTAGTTAGGAAGATCTAATCGATTGAAAACAGGTCAAAATGTGTAAGATCCCGCTGCCCCTGCGCCGAATGAACTCAGATCTATACTCCATCCGTCAGACTACAGGGCCAATTCTTCCAGGAAGAGCCACGCCCCAGCTAATCGTGTTTTCACTGCAGAACAAGACATTGACCAGCAATCAACGACAAGAAAAATACATCACCAATACCAACTTAAAATGCTTTGCTGCTGCGTGGAAAGCTAGACCAGCAAGACAGTGACAAAACAGAGTGACCGAGACACGAACTGAACCTTCCCTCCTCGTCAATATGAATTGGTGGATGGAAAACATTCATTGTTCTATTTGTTACTTTTCCTCATTGTTTACATCAGAATATTGACAACCTTGTATATTATTCAACAGACTGCATAAATGTAAAACTTTCACACATGTAGGCCTATATAATAAATCATTTGTTATTAAAGAATTCGGGAAAAGTTACTTGTTCCCTGCTTCTAGTGTAAAACACCGGCAAGGTCTGTTATGAGCACTTCCAGTGGAGAACGTGTTAAATATTATAACGGGTATCAATACTGGGAGAAGGGACTCGCCATTGCTTGTATCTTGCCTATCCATATATCGAGTCTGTATGCTCTTCAGTATGACGCCCAAAAAAATAACATTCCCTATTTTATATTGTCTTGTCGTTGTCGGCTTAATTGGAGCCTGTTTCATAAAAAGGAGTATAGCTGTCGTTAAGACGTAATATGCATTTTTATATTTTACTTGTGCTGTACTTTCTGCATATCTTGGGATTCATTTGACTAAAAATCAACGAAATTCCTGATTTTGAAGGCGTAATAAAAATCAACAGGTTCAAACTTTATTTGGTATTTGTCTTTTTGGTGTGATGCTCCGGTGAGGAAACACCAAAAGACATCACCTGGAGGAGACAGGGGCAGGATGCCAACATATATATATAAATATTATGTGATGTGTCACAATGTTTCACAAAATGAGTCATAACTAAAGTAAAATTAATTTTGAGATACCATCATATTTTAAGATGTGAGATTTAGTAGATTCCAACGATGTTAACATTTAAGAAATCTAAAAAGTATTTCTATATTTTGCTTGATTTTGTTTATATTTGAAAAAAAAACGTTTGTAATAATTCTGAGTGGAGAATTACTGGTTAAGTAGCTAAATATATTCCAAAGGATGACCTTAGAAACGCAAGGGTATACACTGTCTTGAAACTTGAAACATGTATTCATACGACTCAAAGCGCTAGATACCCAAAGAAGAGGATATTCCTACAAAGATGTATAGGCAAGACCTTGCCGCCATATAGCTGCGACGAGGCCACGCCCACTTGTTGTTTGTGTACGGTCGTCAACCACGTGACAGGCTCGACCAATAGGAGCGCAGGAAAGTTGGAACATTTTGTATAACTGCCACACCTTCTTCCACGCTCGGGTCGATCAGACCTATTTGCATGTGTCAACATTGGAAATTTTGAACTTGGTTGTTCTAACCTTATTTCCTTCGTGATGAATCCTAGGAATTGCAAGACGTGTGGGCAGTTCCATGATCCGCCGACTGGCAAGAAATGTAAAGGAACTAAAGTTGACGGCAAAGGCAGCGAGAAGGAAGGGGGCGGGTCGGCCTCTGGCTCTGGTGGAGCGGTGGGCGGTGACGACATGGCCGTACGAATGACTGCATTGGAAGATATTGTGAAGGCTTTCATATCATCCAACGAGAAGAAATCTCATGAGTCTGGGGGCGGCAACCATAAATCCGAGTCGGACCAATCACGTTCTTCTTCGGTTGACAGTGATATTTACCGAATTAGCGATGGGCGGGGACCTCGCCAGAGAGTCAGGTCGTACAGCCGGGGAAGAGACCGTGCATCTAAACCTTTCGATCGTAGTCGTGAGGTTTCTAAAGGTGAGAATATAGAGAAACTCTTGTCGATTACCATTAGACTTGCTATCAAATTGCTCGATGATAATCGTCCGGAAGAAGAAATCGAGGGTGTTCTCCGACATGCTTTATTATTGTCTGACAAGGCAGCAAGTGGTGTCTATTCTCTAAAAGCGAGTCTGGATTATGACACTTCTGTTCGTGAACGTGCAAACAGGGTAGGACTGTCCGCGTTTGAAGACATTCGTCAAGATGATATACTCAGATATTTCTCCTTTGAAAATTCAAAGCGTTCGGCAAAAGTTGATTCTAAAGCTAAAGTTGTGAAGAAAGGGATCTGTTTTAATTTCAACTCTGAAAATGGCTGCTCCATGCAGAGTTGTCGTTATGTACATAAATGTCAAAAGTGTGGTGCATTCGAACATGGTTCTAAATCTTGTTTGAGCAAATCATCAAATTCTAAATAGGATGAGGCTCTTCGTGAGAATATTGATACAAGTTGTGTTGTTCCGGATGGTGAAATTAACAATAAGAATTCTTGTGTTTATGGCGGTTGCCATGGTGAATTCGAAACTGTTGCTTCGGCTGACTCCGAAGATGAGAACTCTCCTGTGCTTACGGAGACATATGTATCTGACAACGGAACCAATATGGCGGACATGGATTCACGTGTGAAGTCTACAGAGTGTTCGCAAGGCAACTTTACTCTCACGGAGGACAATGAAAGATATTTAAATGACATTTCTGGTGAAAATGGTGATTTTGTACATGTATCGAATGATTTTGATATTGATAACAATTTGTCACATGCTTGTTCCGACAAAAAATTACTTTTTAGCACGGCTCCTATGCCGGCCGGTCATGTCGTTGATGTGTATGACTGCTGCAGTCTTGGTTGTTGTGACTGCTTGTTTATGCTAGACGGTGTTGCTTCTCAACTTAAACCTTGCAGATTTGCCTATATTAGTAGCATTGTTAATGACACTGATGGTAACGCTCACCAGAAAGTGTTTGTGGGTATTACAGATGGTTTTCCAATCAACTGCTGCAGTCTTGGTTGTTGTGACTGCTTGTTTATGCTAGACGGTGTTGCTTCTCAACTTAAACCTTGCAGATTTGCCTATATTAATAGCATTGTTAATGACACTGATGGTAACGCTCACCAGAAAGTGTTTGTGGGTATTACAGATGGTTTTCCAATCGTAGATTCCCTTCCACCCGGGTACCATTGCGATAATTATTCCTCTATCCTACAACCTGGGGCTCGTGAGAAGATGGATATTATTATTAGGGATGAATTTGCTGAAGGTATGGTCTCCCAAGTAGATAGTAAACCTCGTTGTATTCATGCTTTAGGGGCGGTGCCCAAGCCCGATGGAAATATTAGACCCATCACAGATTGTAGCTTACCTGTGGATATGTCAGTCAACTATTTTTGTGACTCTTTGGTAAGAGAATTTAGTTACAAAGGTCTAGATGATGTGGTGGATTTGCTAGATAGAGGTGACTATATGGCCACTATTGATATTAAATCAGCTTATAGAGCTGTTCCCATTGCCCCTGAGCATAGAGATTTATGTGGTTTTATATGGGATGTGAATGGTGTGGAGAGATATTTTTGTGACAACAGGTTGTGTTTTGGTCTTAGAACTGGGCCCTGCTATTTCGACGAAATATCTAACTTTATTGCAGATGTATGCAATTCATTATTACACCCCTCTGCTGTAGTTGCCTATACCTTCAGCATTGTATGCACCACCTAGACAAGCAGGTGCATAACATGTAAATTATGCACCTCCAGGTGCATAACGAAAATAGGTCCGGCAGCTAAAAAGCCTGATCACCGGAAGTCAAATTGCATATTGATGCGCCACCGATCGTTCAACCTGATTTCTCTTGAAATAATAGATATAAAGCTTCAAAATGAAAAGTTCTACCATATAATAGCATTAAAAAATTTTATTCTGCTAAATTATATCAATGTAGACCCGCCATGAACAAAGATCCTATAGCGAATCGGTAGCGAATCGAACATGCCCCTTGTTGTCACTTGCTATACACAGACGTGTTGCACTGTCATGTAAGCAGGCCCGATCGTTTCTCCTAAATTTGATACTAATTAATGCAGATTGACAACCAATGCTTCTACAGATAGAAGAATAAAGGTTAGATTAAGTTCTAATAAGCCTAGAAAGATGGAAAAACTTTTATTTGATAGCAAATTTCCTGTTCTTCGATGACACACTAAATGCGTACAAGTGGGAGCTCTTATTTTGATTTTGCGGAGCTCATATTATCGCCCACTCGATCGTTTTACCGATTTTCTCTGGAAATAATCAAGTTAGAGACTTCAAATGAAAAGTTCAATGGATGAATCATATGTAAAATGCGATTTTGCTAAAGTATATCGAAGATAATAATTTATTTCATTAACTAGCACGGATAGCCTGACAGGCTGCATGAGTCTGACTGACAGCTATGGCTTCACGTGTCTGGCCGTGTGGCTGTAGCGTATCCGATTCGCAGCAGAGGGACTTTTTTCTTTTGATTTATTCATATTTCTTATTAATAAAAAATAAAAAGGGGTGTAATAAATATGGAACGAACTTGCTAGTGCGTACGTTCATTTGTTTTGCACCTCGAGCCTCCGACGAAAGGATTCTCGGGCTAAAGCCCTAGAATCTTTCGTCGGAGGCTCTCGGTGCATAACAAATGAATGTACGCACTAGCGAGTTCGTTCCATCCATTTATATGGAATTACTGTAGTAAATTATTTGGATGATTTTTTCATCAATTACTACTCATATGAAGGTTGTGTTGCTCGTCAGAATTTAGTGATTAGCTTGCTGAGGTACCTAGGTTTTTACATAGCATGGAAAAAGGTCTCCCCTCCTGCTCGTGAATGTGTATTTCTGGGCATAGAAATTAATGCTGATGATATGACCCTATCTCTTCCTCCTGGCAAGTTAGCTAAGCTTAGGGATTTAATCCAGAAAGTTAGCAAATTCACTTACATATCTAAAAAGGATTTAGAAAGAATGAATGGTTATATGGCACATTGTGCAACTGTCTACCCTGGAGGTAGGACTTTTTGTCGTCGATTTTTCGACTTGTACAAAAATATGCTGGATAGAAAAGTAAAATCTTTACCTATCGACGATGGTTTCAGAAAGGATTTAGACTGGTGGAGGGCCTTTGCTAGTATTTTTAATGGAATTCGCCACCTAGATAGACCCAGTTTTCCCCATCTTCTTATTACAGATTCCTCCAAGAAAGGGTATATGGTGCTGTCTTGGATCAGGATTGGGTTGGTGGGACCTGGAGAGGGGTAGAAAACCCTTTTATTGACACTGAATGTGCCCATTTAGGCCCAACTTCTGAATTTTTGGATAGTGAAGATAGCATCAATGTCTTAGAAATATTCCCAGTATTAGTTGGGTTGAAGCGTTGGTGTGATAGGCTAAGGGGGTATGATGTTACCTGCCTTATAGATAATACCCAAGTCATACATATGATCAGAAACGGCTGCAGTCGTAGTCCCATATGTATGGAGCTAATGTATGAGATTTTTTGGGTTTGTTTCATATATGATATTAACTTGATCCCACTTTATATAAACACCAAGAGTAATGTGGTAGCTGACACTATTTCTAGACTACCTTATCCAGCTACCTACAAAGAAGCTAGTGTTATATTGGGGGCTGCTCACTTATGTTGTGCCTCTTATATTCAACACAAGTGTGGAAAAATAGAGTGATATACCTACGTCAGTCCTCTGTATCCCCTTCTACACTGAAGATAAGGCAGCATCAATGGAAGTTTTATCAAGACTTCATGTCTTCCATTGACATTCAAACCTTACCTATTAATGAGGAAAAAATTTGTATGTATGCTGCATATTTATCGACCTTTATGAAGGCTTCTTCAGTGGTATCCTACCTATGTGGGGTAATTTTTCATCTTAAAATGATGGGCCTACCGACTGTTTCCCTGTCTAGCCCCCCTATTAAGGCTGTAATTCAGGGTATTTTTAAAATTCCAGGGTCGGCTCCATCTCCCTCTGACCCCCTTCTACCCAACCTGTTAAAGAGGATGTATTTGGTGTTGGATAGATCCTCCCCCTTGGAGGTAGTAGTATGGTCTGCTATTGTCCTAATGTTTAGATCTTTGCTCAGGGTTTCTCATGTTACTATATCTAAGCACACTCTACTCAGATCCCATATCGAATTTTATGATTGGGGCTTGGAGGTAAAGGTTATGTCTTCAAAGACTTCTGATATTCCCTTTATCATTCCTATTGCTAATACTAGCTGTAGAGCCTTATGTGCTATACGTTGGCTGAGAAAATTATATTTCTCACATAAATCTCCTTTTAACGCCCCCCTCTTCTCATGCCCTGCTTGCCCTCCTGTTACTTATGATAGATTCATGTCTGTTTTTAATCATTTGATTATTAGAGCAGGCCTCAAGGGTAATTTTTCCTCCCATGCCCTTCGTAGAGGTGTAGCTAGCTTTATGGCTCCTTCAGGAGCCTCAATTCTTGATATTAAATCGAGAGGTAATTGGAAATCATCTGTAGTATTCCAATATTTGACTCCTTCACATTTACGAATGTTAACTATTGATGCTCAGACGTCGTCTAAATTATAATAACTTATTTCGGTGGGTTTGGCGTGTTTTTTGGTGGAATAAATATTCTATGTTCGCCAAACTCCTCCTTCATGTTATTATTAATAGTTGTTCATATATAATATAATCGTTCAAAATATATATCTATTCCTAAATGCCTCCCACGACAGACTATGTATAGGCAAGACCTTGCCGCCATATAGCTGTGACGAGGCCACGCCCACTTGTTGTTTGTGTACGGTCGTCAACCACGTGACAGGCTCGACCAATAGGAGCGCAGGAAAGTTGGAACATTTTGTATAACTGCCACACCTTCTTCCACGCTCGGGTCGATCAGACCTATTTGCATGTGTCAACATTGGAAATTTTGAACTTTATATGTCTTTATTATGGTGGAATAAATATTCTATGTTCGCCAAACTCCTCCTTCATGTTATTATTAATAGTTGTTCATATAATATAATCGTTCAAAATATATATCTATTCCTAAATGCCTCCCACGACAGACTATATCTTATGAATAAAACACTTTAAAAAATATCAATTTTGCGACATAATACACTCTGCAAAAACGGGTCTTATGTAAGGGGGACGTAAGACCCGTTTTCGCAGAGCGGGTCACACATATATGACTAATTACTTTTTCTGTAACACATCAGATATATAGATGGAACCTAGCAAGGGGGAAGTCTGTACACTTGTTATTGACCGAGGGAGCGCAGGAAGATAGAGGGCGTTAGCCCGAGATCTTCTGCGCTCCCGAGGTCACTAACAAGTGTACAGACTTCACCCAAGCTTTGTTCCATATTTATTACACCCCATTAATAAATAAAAAATATAATTGATTAAAAATAAAAGAAGTAATTTAAGTTTTTGGTGGACCTACTTGTTGTATGTCCCCAGGGTGACATAACTCACATGTTATGCACCACTTTGACCAAGTGTGACATACAATGCTGAAGGTATAGGAAGCAACATCACAGGGGTGTAATAAAATACCATATACATACATGTATATGTAATGGTTTAATCTGACCAACCCCTTATAACACATGTCGACTTGTATCCTTGTATTATAAAGGAAAACAGTTAATTATAAAGGAAAACAGTTAATACAGAGGAAATAGTTGACATATCTATTGCACCACACCTACAACCTTACTCGGGATCGAAACCGTACTATGCAGCCAGCACATTACCATTGTAAATTGAATCGATCTTTATCGATATAAGGAATCCAGTTCAGTTAGATGTGTCATCTCACAAAGTGACAGCATGAAATATGCATATTGGAATCGACAGTGGGTAGCTGGAAAGTAAGACATCATGTACACAATAGATGTGATAGTGTATGTATACATAACTGCCGGATATATCTAATAAGCCGTGTGTTATTCCAGCTGCATGTCTACCTCCGGCAAACAGGGCAGATTATCTATAATCGAAGTGGAGAATAGTATGTAATTAGATTGTTAATCTTCTGGAACAAATGTTATCTAAAAGAATCGATGCATTGTAAATCCTCCAACGGAAACCCCTTCAATACTATTTGATAGTCTTTCATGTGGACCTCCTTACAATAATCTTGCATGGAGAGAACGCCCTTATGTTTACACATGTTCCACAACTAATTCTCACGCAGTTGACAGATTTCCCTCATATTACACTGCTGTGTAGATAATAAAAGGGTATGCAGCAGATGTTTCATGGTAGTTGTCTTTTATGGAAGACGTTCTGGTAGAGATTTAGTGTGGTTAAACGAGGCCAAACACACATGGGCATTTATATTGATAAAACTTAATATATGTATTCATCTCTCTAGTTATATGATGAACTTTATATAATATATTGCAATAAGCTTAAAGCTGAATTTTCAGATATTATGGTAAAGGAATCTTACCAAATTCGTTCATATCATAACGTTTAGGACTGCATTTTTCTATATTCTCTGATGTTATATGCTTATACTAGTATTTGAAGTCGAATCGCCCGAGGAAAAAACGCCCGCATTTTGAGCCAAATTTACTCATAATTATATGACTGATTAATCCATATTCCGCTGCTGTTATATGTGTAGCCCATACAAGAATTTCAAGTCGAATCGAATCGAATCGAAACGAATTATAAATGGCGATATCTATGAGGCCCTATAGCAAAATTAACCTGGCAAAATGTTCCAGAACTGTGGTTAAATAACTTTTAAGTGGGTTGGAAAAGAATGAAACAAAAAAGTAGAAAATGTTTAGTTTTTCACCGGCGGTAACTGAGAGTGTAGCTCTAATATAGGAGCAGCTAATAAGTTTCACATAGTGGCAATGGATTCTTTTGCATAGGAGGCAAAAGCTTTCATGCCATCCAAAATCCCTGGCAACAACAAGTCAAAAAGGAGGCCTGCAGTCCTGGAGCCTTTCATCTACTAAAATGTTGCCAGGCTTACAATTTATGTATATATGGCTGCAAAGCAACTTTCTCTTGCAAGCGTGCCTGCATCCCTTTTTGAGCTATTAGAGAGGAACTGAGGACCTTAGCTCTTATTCCAAAATATGTTGCATGTGAAAATATATTCACATACAGCTTACGTGTATGCAATATGTCTGAATCCTCCTAATAATATGAATCAGACGATCTATAAATAGATACCGTCACTGCTTTTACAGGCAAAGGCATCATATTTAGCTGTTATATCATGTCAGAACAAGCTGAACTATTGTAGCTGTAACATGCGACATATTTGTCACATGCAACATGAAGACATATCTAAGGACTTTTAACAGAGAGAATACGTGTGTCAGATAGGGGTGTATCCTTCAGGGAAGCTATAGTAAACTAATGGCATGGCATGTGCCCTGATTATCTCCTTTTTTAAAAAGAAATATGATTTTATTGGCCTTGTACATCTAAATTCTTGACAAAATACGCATAACCACAATGGTGATTATTTTCATGCGTTGCCAAATTAGTCGGATTTTACAACTTAATCAAATACTACCAAATTTGATATGATGCGATGAATATAATCTAAACAAATGCAATTAACTACCCTCCCTGCAACGATCTCATGAATGGAATATACTTCAATCTATACGTTCTTTTCTCTTACAATACATATACTCGGAATCCACAATCATACAATTATATACAAACTGGGACAAAAAAGCCCTATTATCGGTCACTGTGTTTTTGTATGTCACCGCATTTTACCATTGGATAAAAACATATGCAATTAAATACAATCAAAGCAAAGTCAGTTATCAAACATTCAAAACCTTAGGATATATTACACTAACGGCACGTACAAATAGGCTATTTTACCCAATGGTTTTGAGTGCCTGATTTGCCTAGCAAGGGTTAACTGGAAGACTTATCCCTCGGATAAAAAGCAGAATCCCATTTCTATGACATTGTATCGATGATGGAAATACAAATCTTGTAATAATGATAATGTACAGACCTATGCAGGGCGTGGCAACTTCTCAAAATAATTATACTATGCATTGGGATTCAGATTTAAATTTCAGCATTATTGTAAGGTTGACAAGCACTTGACTGGGCAATAATTTGTTGTATCAAGTGTGGATAAAATATGAGTGTGTCTGTTCATATTCTGAAGTGGTCAACTGTAATACGTACATATGCGAAGAAGATTATCTAAAAGGAGCATTATCGCAATGAACTTAAAACACAAATGAGAAAGAAGCAAAGGAAATGGGAAGAATGTTAGCAAGAGCTGTCAATATGTGTTTAGATGCGTCCACTCCCTGATTTATAATAGTGCCTGATTCAAACAATTCTTCAAACTTTAATTCTCAAACTATTTCAATATTGAATCATTTCATATTGTTGCTAATAGTTTGCTACTCTAGCTAATTTATGCGTAGGTAATTCCCCCAGGAAGATGCCCTTTAGACAGAGAAAGTCCAACAACGCATCCATTGTCCCATGTTCATTATGTTGCATGTGACAAACACTTAATTTCTTGTTCTAGGTGCGCTCCCAATCTCTCATCTAGGCCTCAACCAATATCTATGTAGGTTTTTCAAGAAATATAAAGAACAAGCAAGGTACCCGTCCTCCGGACGGTCATCTTCTCTCCCCACACTTCCCCCTCTCCCGCTTTTCCCTCCCCTCCTCTCCCCCTCCCCCTCTCCTATTCCTACATTACTATTCCTCATCTTCACTCTCCCACTCCTCTGCATGTAGGACGATCACCCTCTCTCCTCACACTTCTCCCTCTCCCTCTTTTCCCTCCCCCTCTTCTCTGTCTTTCATACCTGTTTTTCTCTCCCAACCCCATCTTTGATCCCCCTCTCTCCCTCCCCTCTTCCTCATGCTTCCCCTCCCCGCTTTCTCTCCCTCCCCTCTCTCCCTTCCCCTACATCCTCTCCCTCCTCTCTTCCACCCTCTTCTTTCCCTCCCCCTCCCCCTCCCCCTCTCCTATTCCTACACCCTCTTCTTCACTCTCCCACTCCTCTGCATGTAGTTAGGTCCCCCTGGACGTAGGTTGTGGGAAATGATGTAGTGTCTCACAGAGGCTTCCCAAGGCTATAAATAGAGTGTAGAGATCGTAATTTAAAAAAGGCTTCAAAATCACATTTCCATCCCAAATACCTTCACAAACCACATAGTCCTCCAGAGAGGGTGGACAGAACTCTACAGATAAGTAAAACGGTTTGTAAAACAACAAATTCCGAGAACATGTGAGACAAAGAAACCCCTCTTTTCTACCTCTTTTCGTAGAAATCGCTCTTCCCGTATATTATATGGATACTTTCGAAGAAGACGAAAGGTTTTATTCTATGTCCAATAAGTCAAGCTCTAGTGGATTCAAACTTCTGTGATATATCCTCAAATGAGAGGAACATTGGGCCTAATAATTACTACACTGGACACCATTTAAAGGTTCGCTTCTGTAATAGAGTAAATACTATTATGTAGGGTATATATATAAAGTGGGGTTACCTCAATTTCAATCTGTGAATAAGAGAAGAAATTTTATAGTGACAAATGGCAGTATTTTCTGGTCTACAGTAATATGATATTGGCCATTTCCTTTAATTTTGAGATATGTATTTATATGTCGTTATTTCAGGATATATATGTATGCAAAGGCATTACAAGGAGTTGATATGGATCAAACAACTGACCCATCTCCATCAGGGTCTTACGAACCTGACTTATCCTACAACTAGCATAATATATAAGTTATAATCTACAAATACCAAATAGTGAAACTAGGATGACAATAGAGTAGGGGTAAGCCAGAAAACATGTCTTTGGGCCAAAATGACACCCCAGCCCCCCCCCCCCCCCACACACACACACACCACCCCATCTTTTTCCCCTCTTTAGTTACGTTACATAAATCTGATATGAATCTATGAGCAGGGAGAAAAGTATGTTGGATAGTGAGATAGCATGTTTAGACGCATGTGCGCTACGGTGGAGGTGTTTTTTCTTATTTTTGTTCGATTCGTTTTTTGTTTTTTTTGTCTTCCTCTATTTTTGTATTTGTTCGCTAAACGGTAGATGTTATCATTACCTACTGTGATACCTACCCATTATTATTATCACTATAGTTGCTGAAAGATTTTTGTTCATTATAACGAATGTCTTGGGTTATTGGCAATACAGTATGTATACTATTCATTGAAATTATATTTCGATGTTAAAAATACTTCATATTATGTATCATAAATATGCTTTTTCTGAAAATGTATAACTAGAACAGGAATATCTGCGAACAGCATCTTGCGATGTAATGTTATCTCCTGAATAAAAAATATCTAATCTAATCTAAATCTACACAAATCACCATCTGTACAAAATGCTCATACAAATCATGATTAAATTAATAATCTGACTCGATAGATGACAATGAATAACATACACTAATTAGCTGAAGAATTTCCTTTAACCTTAATTGTTCAACTCATAAAGACACCTATTCAGCTTAGAGTGTAAAATCAAACCGTTGCCGTATTATTTCCGCCATATACAACAGGAAAAGGATTCTGTGCTTATAGGTCAGGTTTTCCAGAATTCGTGGACAGTCGTGGATATTCCTATACTTAATCTAAGTTTAGGCTATATATATATATCTGCAACGCGTATTTTTGTGAATTATTATTATATTCAGTTTACCTGGTTTTGCATGCCAGAGCCATGTTAATATTTCCTAGATTATACTACTGTGGTCACATTCAGTTACTCTCTACCCAATTACATGGGTCTGGGTGTGAACCTGTTTTAATGTTGTCCCTTCGTGGGATTACACACCAGCATTTGGTGCTGTTAAATCTCTGAGTCTAATGAAGTGTATACATGTTTTAGAAGGATTCTAGGTATAGAATATACTTGCAATTATTATAGGATTCAATTGAAAGGCAATTCCTCGTTCAGAGAGTATGTGATTGGTTCGTTCATGGTCCATGCTAATGTAAAACCTTCACTGGACACCAAAAGCAAAGGTGGAAGATGTCCAGGCGCAGGAATCGTAATGTCTGCAGAGAATTCTGGTCCGGAGCATGCAACTGTCACGGTAAATTCCATATATCGCTGAGGAAACGCATGCATGTGTATCCAATGTACATGTTATACTACACACAGAGAAGAACCATAGATAGAGTGGCGTTGTAGTCTCTCACAAATGCATGTTTAAATAGGCAAGATGTATGCTCACTGACCTTGACATAAATGCTGGGTGTGTGGTTCAACGTTCCATGGTATGAACGACTCCTGTTTCGCTCGGTGAGAGTCGGTTCAAGAGGTACAGACCAAGATGGAGAAACGAACGGGAGAGCAGGCACTAACGTTACCACCTATTCGTGGCACCAGCAGGCTTGCAGGCTTGGACTGGCGGCTCTCAGTAAGCTCTATACACTGACTCATTATGAATCAGATGCCTGCCGCATACAGCAGGGGCTGTAGTGTACGCGGAGAATCGGACGAACCATGCTACCGACCAGCCAATCAGTTATGTGTTGATCAACAGTGGATCGTTGTAACTCCCTCGTCCCCTCACTCCCTCAGTCACCTATCGCAATCTGTCTGTGGCTCTTTCCTTCTCAACTACCCACATATTCGTTCTCACTCTATTCCTATGGGCTATAGCTCTAGCTATAGCTGTGCTAAATTCCCTGCTCATCTGGCCACTCTCTCGCTACCACTACATCAACTGCGCCATGCGCACACACTACCTACTGGTGCCATCTGCTTTCGATTTGCTAGGTCGCTCTAGCAGCAGTAGTTCAGTTGCAGTGACTACAACAAGGCAGCGGCAGCAGCAGCAACAGCAGCAGCAGCAGCCCGAACCAGAAAATGATGTCATAGGGAGAAATAGACGAAAAATGCAGTCGGAACCTGGTTAAACCAGAGATAGGCAAAATCGGGGAATCCTGCAATATGAGCTTTAAAGGCCTTTATGAGTCACCTGTAATACAACAGGAATTGCTCCCCCTATATACATGTGGATATGGGATGTGTCACAGCAAAAAAAAGTCACAAGTCACAAAAAAATGGATTTTGAGAAATCATATTTGAAAAGATTAGATCAAGCGGATTCCAATGATGCTAAACATTATAGGACATCTAATAAGTATTTCTATATTATTTGTGTGTTTATGAAAAAGAAGGAAAAGATTTGAAAAATATATTTTTTGTTGTGACTCGTTACTCATTTTTCTATAACACATCCCATATACATCACTTATGAGCTCACACAGGAGTAACACAGCCCACATAATAACTCCGAATAGAATGTAAGACCTGCATCAATGGTTATGTATCTAAAAGTGATGAACACACAAGGATTTCACATCTATGTACATGGTGCTAAAATTAAACAATTTCTTGAACTCAAGTAATACCATTTCATCTCCAATGTTTTTCTCAATTGTACCTGATACAATTCATATTTCTTAGGCAAGAAGTACCGTATACATTAAATTTTTCATTTTAATATAATATATCTTTATAATACTTCTTTTAAAATAGCGTCATATTTCTTTTAAAATAGCGTCATTTTAACATAATAAAAAATACCGTTCTTTATAATACATCCCAAGTATGATAAGTCTAAAGACAATTACTCCCCTACTATAGGGTATATTATATGCATGCCAATTATCAGAGCATATTCATTGTTATATAAGATTGACCTAGTTTATAATAAGCATATCTATCTGATATTATTTATAATATATATGTATATGCATATAATGAAAACGAGACAATTCATACCACATGGGACCAATCACCATAGTTGTCAGATTAAAAAATATTTTGCATTGAGAAAAATACAACTTTGGCATTATTATGGCCAAAATGACTAGATCTACACATTCGGATTGAAACAAATTGAGTACAATTTCGTATCTCCATTGCAAGGGATAACCCTACTTATAGGATGAAAGATCCCAAAAGTGAATCGATAGGTTCATTTTTGAAAATTTGGTGCTTAAGTTAAGTTTTAGGCATTTTGCATACTTTGCATGCCAGACTCCATTGACACAACACTAGAGTTGGTAAAGTCTCACTTTTTCCCTATGCGAATAAACAGAACATAGCATGACATAAGTGAGGCTGGTAACTGTATAAGATGGTAAAGCATACATTGATATATACACGATTTCCTACAGTCATTGATCACGAGAGGTTGGTAAAGAGAACATCGAGATAAATTTGAAATTTGAAATGGTTAATAAAGAGATAATGATAATAATAACATAGTTATTACTTAGGGTGAGAAGGGTGGGCAGGACTTTACTATCCTAGAGTCAGTGCGGGAGTGAGGGCGATGAAAAGTTGCATCGAAGTGGGGTGATGGTAGTGCCCTCTAGTGTTACTCCAATAATTTACCATTGAACCAATTGGTCTCGGTATGTCGTTTATATAATTATATGATTTTTATTTCAATAAAAATATTTGACAGTAAATGGGTTTGCTTCCTGCTTAGAACAGTACTTCGAATCATAACTGAATTGAAATTAAAATATAAAACATCATTGTACATACATGTCATTTTAATCCTTATAATCAAAAACCGTTGAACATTTCAGACTTTAAAGTCTTTGGAGATATTTGAATACATCATTGAGATCTCGGATGAGAGTAATAATAACGCGAAAATCATTAACTATATCATTCATTTCCCACACTACATCTGTTCCTAAATTAATATCAGCATTCTTCTCGTGAAAGATTAATATAATTAGTCTAGTCTGTTTTATCAAGTCTTACAGCCTATTCGTGTATGGTGTTTATAATTTATCTATAAGGCTATTACACGTTTTAATGTTTATAGTGAACAATATTACTTAGGAGTACCAAGTATAACAGTAATGCTAGACAGGAGTAATTGTTTTTTCACCAAGCATATATACTATTTCTTAGGTAAGTTTGGTAGGTCATTAACACCAGCTCAGATGAAAAATGAGTATTAATGGTGTCATTCCAAGGGAGGAGACAATGTTAAAGGAACTGTGTAAACAGGAAATGGCAGGAGAGGGAGAGAAGTTTGTGTTTAGGGAGGTGACTCAGGCTGATGTAGTAAAAGAAATAATGAAATCAAGTATACAAAAAGCTTCTGGTATCCCACACTTGCCCACAAGAATATTAAAACCATGCTTTATTGCTCTATCTTACCACTTCACCCACCTCTGTAATATCTCAATAAGATCACAAAAATTCCCCCAACAGTTCAAAGAAGCCACTGTACCACCACTATATAAAAGTGGATCAAAATTGGAGGCCACCAACTACAGACCAATCAGTGTAATTAAATTTCCAGCTAAGATATTAGAAAGAGTTATCCAATCTCAATTATCAGTTTATCTTGAGTCCAAAAATAAGCTATACAAAAATCAATTTGGATTTAGACCTGGTAAATCTATTACAGATGCCCACCATCTGTTAATGACCACAATCTATCATAATTTAAACAATAGTGAGAAGCCGCATCTGGCTTTTTTGGATTTCAAAAAAGCATTTGATACGGTAAACCACTCAATACTATTAAGCAAAATGTCAATATTAGGCATCGGACCACAAGCACTAGATTGGTTTGGTAATTATCTGGAAAATAGAAAACAGAGGGTTAGCACAAATGGGTGCCTTTCAGGGGAGAGAACGGTAACGTGTGGGGTGCCCCAGGGCACAACCCTTGGACCGCTCTTGTTCTTGATCTACATAGATGACATCCATAGAGTTATAGAGAGATGTAAAATACAGATGTTTGCAGATGATACAGTGATTTATACAGCACATAAGGACATAAAAGTAGCAGAACGAAACATACAAGAGGATCTGATGAATATTGATATTTGGTGTCAAACTAACAAAATATCGTTAAATGTAGGTAAAAGCAATGTAATGGCGGTAACACAATCGAAAAGAAAAGTGGAGGAAAATCCAATGAAAATTTATATAGGAACAGAAGAAATCAAAAGAACCATTAGGTATACCTATTTGGGAGTAACAATTGATGAGAACCTAACATTCTCAGCACACTTGCAGAATAAGATAACAAAAGCCAAAAATAAGATACACCACCTAACAAAGTTAAGGCCGTTTGCTACACCAAGTACCATAAGAATGCTGTATAAAGTAGCTATCAGCCCTATCATCGAGTATGGGGACACACTGTATGATGCTGCCCCAAAGTACATTTTAAACCAATTACAAACATTACAGAACACAGCTTTAAGGATATCAGAAGGTCTAAACAAAAGGACAAATGTAAATCAGCTCCATAGAGAGTTAGAAATACCTCTACTTGCCAAGAAGAGAGAATCACATTTATTAGAATATGCCTACAATATGAGCAACAATGAAGAAAATTTAGACCGGAGAAAAATTAATCTTCGGAATTTAACTTCAGGGAAAAACCTAAAAGTGCCTAATCCCAAAAATGATAAAAAAAAAGATCTCTGATATACAGAGGACCAATACTTTGGAACAGCATCGCAAATGAGGTTAAATCATATAGTATGAAGGAATTCAGAACCTTCCTAAGAGGATATGTGTTGAGGATTAAGATTAAGGAAGCCTGGGTCGCCCTCCTTCATCCTCCTCTGGCGTTTCCTGTACTCTTTTTATTTACTTTTTATTTATGTATATTTTGTCAATTGTTCACTGTACTACACATTTATTTGCGTATAGGTGGGCAAGAGGCTATAAGCCTCAAAACCAAAAGCAGGTGTGTAAGTCCTGGTCCAAAAACTGTAAAAACTGCACGGACACTTAGCCCTCCAAAAGTTGAGTGAAATTTTGTTCACTGTACGAGAGTCGTAATATTTTGTTTTATTTTTTCTATAAACGTGTAGTTAGAAATGTAGTTACAGAAGGTTCGTTCGGAAGAGCTGTCTGGAACAGAGAACAAAAACCGATTTCCATGTAGAAAACTTTTATCACTGTCTGTATAACAAAATGGAAATAAAGTTTCTTATATATATATATAAATGGTGTCCCCAAGGCAATGAGCGGTAAACGTGTTACTTTATAAAGGTTTATTATCAAATTGTCAGAAAAAGATTCTCTCATTCTAGCGAGCTGTTGGATTTGGCTCTGAGTTATTTGGATTTTCTTTTGAAGGAGAGATTACTGTCGATGTATATTCTTTGGTTTGTTTAATATGGGTATTTCCAAAAGTATATCCACATAATATACGGATAGAGCGATTTCTACGAAAAGAGGTAGAAAAAAGGGTTTCTCTGTGTCACATGTTCTCGGAATCTGGAGTCTCCCCATCTACTTTGTTGGTCTCTACATGTCCGTCGACCCTGTGTGGAGGTCATTATATGTGGTTTGTGAAGGTATCTGTGGTGAAAATGTGATTTTGAAGCCTTTTTTAAACTGGGATCTCTACACTCTATTTATAGCCTGGGAAAGCCCATGGAGAGTAGGGGGAGAGTGAAGAAGAGGGGAGGGAGAGGGTGGGGGTATTGGAGAGAGGGAGGGGATGGAGACTGTGTAGGAGGGGGAGAGTTAAGAAAAGGGAGGGTGGGGGAATATGTGAGGGGGATCGAGGGGGAGGGAAAGAACAGGGGGAAAGAGGCGAGGGAGAGCATCAAGTGTGGGGAAAGAGGGTGGCCGTCCGGAGGACGGGTACTTTGCTAGTATATATATACTTTTGGATGTATCATTTGGATCAGAAACATTCTTTTTGTTGCTTATTCCACCACAGTCGATGAAGTCGCCACTAGGATCGCATCGAGCATAGTACTTGGCGTTTGCGTAAGACTCTAGAACATGTCTAATAACATATGTGGCGCCAAGTGTTACCTACCTTATTCTGTCATATGGAGAGACTGAAATAACAACTGCAAAGATCAAATCTTGAAAACCGAGACAAATACACTATACCAGAATTTAAAAGAAATCTGCATGAGACAGAATTGTAAAATGTAGTGAGACAATAAACAGTTCTGAGACGGAAGTAAAAAGTGAGGCGGAAATTAAATCTGCTGAGACGAGTAAAACAAATATAGGATAAATCTAAAACTGAACTATGCAAAACCACGACAATCGAAAATAAGAAAAATAGACGATGCCTTTGAGTAAGGTTGTAGTGTTACCAGCAAAGAATTGGAGTTCCTATATATATACAATCCCATTGTTTAAAATTCTGTGTCGAACGAATTCTTACTATATTGTCTAGGTGCATTGAACCTAAAGTATTTCTTATATAGTAAAATGAATGTGATAAATGGTTAAGAGCATGGTTTAAAATAACAGGATATAAACCAAGTAAAGATCAATTAATTCATGTAAATATATGGGACAACGGCTGGATTGAAAAGCTAAGCGAAAATATTACTGATAACTATAATATATGTGAAACAAGAGGCAGGCAAAAGATTTTTTGGGACGAGTATATTTAATATTTATTGAAAGCATTTCATATATACAAACATTATTCCATGCAAATGATAGATATTACATTACTAATTTTACTACGAGAAGAGTAAAAGATTTATGCACAATTAATTTGCATTCATACATCACATTTCTATCCATTACAAAAAATGTCAGTCATAATATAGGGGTATCAATTATATAGTATATCTTTTCAAGGTTTGTTGAACTGCGAAATATAATAGCTCTAGCTATGTTTGAAATTTAAGGTGCTTCAGTATTATCTGCAGCGGGCAGGTATAATTCCATTATATAATAAATGCACTGTGAAATAATCATCTGGCATAATGGCAACTTTAAAGTTTGTATCACTATACGTAATCCATAAATTTATACAAAATATAACTATGCGAAATCCACCATGCGTGCACACACACATACACATCTAGCGTCCCATTATCGATAGATAGGAAGATAGGAAGATTTTAACCCCAATAGTTGTGTCCCAATTCATGCAATATAATTAGTATTGATTATATAATTTTCTATTTCACACTTACTGATCATAAACGTCCAAATACTATTCTTCGGTCCAAATCAGATGCCAGGTCAGATTGAAAGTGCTACAGAACTGTGTTTTTTTAGCTTATTGCAATTATGGCGTGTATTCAGTTGAATACTATGGAAAGCGGAATACATATAACCGAAAATGGCGCATGCGCAAAATGCGGCTCAATAGTAATTGAATGGGGAGCGTACTTTTCGCATCTGTCAATATCGGCCGATACATACGGGTCCCTCCGACTAAAACGGGTGCGCCAAATGCGCCCTGCGTTTTTTTCGGCCGGTAATTTCGGCCGCGGCCGAAAAAAACGGGTGACTAAGCGTTAAAAGCGCGATGTGTGACCGAAATTGGCGCATGTGTGACCGAAATCGGCGCATGACACACCGATATTTTCGCCTGTCTTTTGCGTCAAATGCGCATCTTTTGCGTCAAATGCGGCCGTCAAATGGGCCCGGAGATGAAGGGGGGTAGGGTATGGGGGAGGAGGGGTATGTAACATACATGTACAATATGGGTCAGATTTTCAGAAAATGTACGATTTTAGCGGCCAATTGTAGCAGCAAGCATGCATCTATATGTATATCTATACATGAGCACATGGATGTATACACGGGCATATGTATACATGTACGTATGTCGGCATATATGGGTCAGATTTTCAGAAAATGTACAATTTGCCTTCACCAATCCTCTCAAATAAACCATATCTAAGGCAAAAATGAGCTTCAAAATGCAATTTAACATAACAGAACTGATACTTTAAATCAATGTGATACCAAATATACTTAGATATACCTGGTATTTATGATTTTTCAGCCTAATTTAGGAGAATTTCGTTAATGTGTAGAGCTGCTAATTGTACGTTTTCTGAAAATCTGACCCATATATACACACATGTGTAATGACCCTCGGTGTGCACAGGGGAGGAGAAATAAAGATAACAAGGCATAAGCTATATTGTAATTACTCTAATTTATTCCATAATGAAGGTCCGAACCAGGTACAATAGTATCACATATAAGAAAAGGTGTTATAATTAAATAATAAGAAGTACAAAGAAGCAAAGGAGAATATAATGAAGTTGACTAGCTTATACTGCCATCTCGTGGTCACACTCAGAATTATACAACACAGGATAACATGCGCAAGGCGCGATAAATGGATGCGCAGCATGCACGCTCTATACACTCCATTTTAAAACAATCGTAAGTAGTATAAAAGTGAGAATAAGCTACGGCATTACACATGCATATATGCATATGACATGGCCAATTGTACATTTTCTGAAAATCTGACCCATATAGAGCGGCCGCAATTGTCAGCCGCAGAGGTTTGAGGGCAGAGGGTCTGAGGGAGGGTCTGAGGAAAGGGTGACTGAGGGAGGAGGTGGCCAATCTGTGGTCTGAGGGGGCCAATCTGAGGGAGGAGGGTGTGTGGGAGGAGGGATTGAGGGAGGGTCTGAGGGAGGTGGGCCCGAGGGAGGAGGGTCTGAGAGAGGGACTGAGGAAGGAGGGTACAAGGGATGTGGGTGTGAGGGAGGCGGGTTTGAGGGAGGAGGGTGTGAGGGAGGAGGGTATAAGGGCGGAGGGTATGAGGGAGAAGGGTGTGAGGGCGGGGGGTATGAGGGTGGGGGGTATGAGGGAGGTGGGTATGAGGGAGAAGGGTGTGAGGGAGGAGGGTATAAGGGCGGAGGGTATGAGAGAGGAGGGTATAAGGGCAGAGGGTATGACGGAAGTGGGTGTGAGGGAGAAGGGTGTGAGGGAGAAGGGTGTGAGGGAGGAGGGTATAAGGGCGGAGGGTATGAGGGAAGTGGGTGTGAGGGAGAAGGGTGTGAGGGAGAAGGGTATAAGGGCGGAGGGTATGAGGGAAGTGGGTGTGAGGGAGAAGGGTGTGAGGGTGTGAGGGAGCAGGGTATGAGGGATAAGGGTGTGAGGGAGGAGGGTATAATTTATTGAATAATTTATTGGCATGTAGGAGACTTCAGAGTGCAGCACTTTTCAGCATATTAAGAGGTTAATTCAGCACATCAGAGTGGTGGAGACGTGTGACTCATTTTCCTGTAACACATCACATAATATATGCATATATATGCATAGATACATGGGTCAGATTTCAGAAAATGTACAGACACTTAGGACACTTGCTTACAGGCTTGCTACCCATACTAACTGCCCATACAACCCTTACCACTATATCCCTACCATACAATCTTCTCATCTTTCAACCCTCATAACTTCTAAACTATTAATTTTCCTTATTAAATTTTCACTCCCATTAGAATTCTTATTTACCCCTCTACCATTTTCCATTAAAAATTCTTTAAAATTATCAACCCTCCCTATTATCGCTCACCTTACCACGATATCCCTACCATACAATCTTCTCATCTTTCAACCCTCATAACTTCTAAACTATTAATTTTCCTTATTAAATTTTCACTCTCATTAGAATTCTTATTTACCCCTCTACCATTTTCGATTAAAAATTCCTTAAAATTATCAACATTCCCTATTATCGCCTTTTCCTGCCCTTCTCAAGGGCTCTATACAACTCCAACCTACACTTACTTACCTACACTTACCTACACTACCTCCCATTACTTCTACCATTACTTCTACCATTACTTTATCTCTATTTCCCCTTTTGTCATAACCAGTGTTATTAGTGTATCACTATTTGGGGGGAGCACTGGAACATATGGGGGATAGTGCATGTTTTAATGGCTTGCCCAGCCCTGGAGTAACCACAATTTTCCAACATTATTCAAGACACATTTTAGCAGATTGGACTAAATGAGAGGATGTACTGGAGGAGGTTACTGCATGTTGTAAGTGGAGGAAGTACTGGCGGAGATTACTGGAGGTTACTGGAGGAGGTTACTGGAGGAGATACTGGAGGAGGTACTGGAGGAGGTACTGGAGAAGGTTACTGGAGGAGGTTATTAGAGGAGGCACTGCTGGAGGAGATTACTGGAGGAGGTATGTGGAGCTGGTTCCTGGAGGAGGTTACTGGAGGAGGTTACTGGAGGAGGTTACTGAAGGAGGTACTGGAGGAGATTACTGGAGGAGGTTACTGGCAGAGGTACTGGAGAAGGTTAGTGATGTGAGAATTAACATATAATTCAATGGGAGTTCCATTCAGCCCTATGCAAACTAAAAATTGTGCAGTGAGAATTAACATAGGATTGAATGGGAATCCCATAGAAACCTATGCAAACTAAAAATTGTGCAGTAAGAATTAACATAGGATTGAATGGGAATCCCATAGAAACCTATGCAAACTAAAAATTGTGCAGTAACAATTAACCTAGGATTCAATTGGAGTTCCATTCAAACCTATGTTAACTATCTTTAGTGCATAATAAATCTGACGGTGGTATTATCATTGTTTTTCACAATTAATGCTACTCCAGTATATCCTCCAGTAACAATTCTAGTACCCCCCTCCTCCAGTATCTCCTCCAGTACTTCATCCAGCTTTTCCTACAGTATATCCTCCAGGAGGCGGTACAGGGGGGTGTACAGGAGGATGTACAGGAGGAGGTACAGGGTGTGTACAGGAGGATTTACAGGTGTATGTACAGGAGGACGTACAGGAGGAGATACAGGGGTATGTACAGGAGGATGTACAGGTTGGTGGTACAGGGGTATGTACAGGAGGAGGTACAGGTTGGTGGTACAGGGGTATGTACAGGAGGAGGTACAGGGGGTGTACAGGAGGAGGTACAGGATGTACAGGAGGTGGTACAGCGGTATGTACAGAGGAGGTACAGGGGGGTGGACAGGAGGAGATACAGGGGTATGGACAGGGGTGTGTACAGGAGGATTTACAGGTGTATGCACAGGAGGACATACAGGATGAGATACAGGGGGTGTACAGGAGGAGGTACAGGAGGAGGTACAGGGGGTATATGTACAGGAGGATGTACAGGTTGGAGGTACAGGAGGGGGTACAGGGGGTGTACAGGAAGACGTAGAGGAGGAGGTACAGGGGTATGTACAGGAGGATGTACAGGTTTGAGGTACAGGAGTATGTACAGGAGGAGGTACAGGGGAATGTCCAGGAGGAGGCACAGGGGGTGTATGTGAACATAAAAATTACGGTTCATTATATTGTACATGTTACATGAGGCAGATTTTCAGAAAATGTGCAATTGGCAGCTGTACACATTTAGTAAATTCTAAATTAGGCTGCAATTTGGTCAATCAATACAAGATAAATTCGAGTATATTCGGCATTGATTACATTGATTCTAGCAATCTGTTTGGTTAGGTTGAACTGTATTTTGAACGTTATTTTGACTGAAATCAGGGTTATATGAGAAGATCGGCGAAGTGGAATTGTACATTTTCTGAAAATCTGACCCACATACCCCTCCTACATATACATATGATAATTATATACATACACATATATGCATGTGTATGTCATCCTTCATTAAACATGAATAGATAGCATCTTGAATTGAATTGAACAAAGAGAAGGCGGCAGGGTGAAGGGAGGAAAGGGAGATTAATAGGCTATGTATATGTGTACATATATGTGTACATACATGTACATACATGTCTACATTCATATTTGAGCCGCATAATCCGGCCGCATATCACGGCCGACGAAATCGGTAAGAGTTGCGAAATGGGCGGCTGAAGTACCGCAAATTGCGGCCGCCGGCCCCGTAAAAAGCGGGCGGCGGTGCGTAAAAAGCGGTTCGACGGCCGCGAAAGTCGGAATTTGCGTCAATTTCGGTAATGTTGAGATAAAAACGGTTGCCGCTTTTTGCGCATGCGCAATTTTCGGTTATATGCATTCCGCTTTCCATAGAATACAGTTATAAATCTGTACAGTGGTAACCTAGGGACGTCGCCTGGATACCGAGGGACGAACGTGACGTGGGACGTGGGACGTCGGACGTCAGCGTCCCTTCACTGACAGTGATCCGCCATTACACTGCGGAGGTCTTTCGAACTTGGAAGGGAAAAAAAAACATTATACCGAAAATTCTTTCGAGCGAGAAGGCCATCATGTCAGAGATTAATTGTTCGGGGTGCGGGAAACTGCACAAACGGCCAGCTTGTCTGTCAGATTCGGCGTCAGCAAAGAAATCGCCAGCGACCATGACCGAACTAGGCCAGGAGCACGGTCTAACGGCTCCTCCAGCGAAGGGCTCGAAGGCCTATCAGGAGTGGTTAGAAACCCTTCTGACCAAGCAAAAGGAGAAGTTAGAGGTGCTAACACTGGAATCGAGGGCTACGGCCACGGAGGCAGAAATTACCAGTCTGGAGAACTCATTCTCAGAACGCCCGTCTCCTAACCGCCACAAATCAGCCATCTTTATGCCGAACCTGGGAGGCCCGGGAGAGTGTCAGTCAACGCCATCGATTGACGTCAGCAAAATCGCCGATCTTGGTAAGCTTCGCCCAGAACATTATAATTATTGTCCCAGACCGTAAATATGATGACCTATCAATCAGAGAGTTATTATATGGCTGCGTGTGTGTCCTCAATCACCTGATATCTTGCAATGTAGATCCATTTGGCTACGGCCTTCATTTGTCGTACATCGCATCAAAGGCCAAAGGCAAGGAGTATGTAAAATCGGCCCTAATCAGATATGAAAGAGCAGTCACTGATCTTGTAGTGGAAGGAAAATTGGGGGATTGGGTGCAGGTATAGAACCTAATTTATCGAGTCAGCATTTTTCTCCGGAAAATATGAAAGCATTCAAGACAATGCAAAACCTCAAATTCGCGACCATGACCACGAGAGGCACGGGTCGTGGACGTCCATCATCCTTTAGAAAAATGCTTCAAGATGCTAACTACGATCCACTATTTGATTTTGGCCGCTGGCCCAAGGATATCTGCTGGCTATTCAATAAACCGTCTCATGCAAAGAAATGTTTCGGCTGCAAACGTCAACATGTGTGTGCGGACAATTGCATTTGTGCCTGCAGTCGGCGGGACTAGCAATGCATATATCGGATACAAAACCCCCGCACGTTAATTCCTAATATCAAACAACATGATGGACAGGCATGGTGGATGTCGGACTTGTTTTCAAGAGTTACACTCAACAGAAAGATCTCACACAGCCACCAGCAGATTTCCTTCCGTCAAAGTTGGATAATCCAATCTAGATTCAATCCATTTTTACGGGGACGGAGGGGGGAGGGGGAGGGGGCGGTGAAGTCCACAGAAATAATTTGTACAGCAACACTCTCACATCGCAGTGTTTTTCGTCGTCTCCTAATTCTCATACAATTTTAGCCTACATCAAATATTCACATTATTTTCTTTACTGTTAGGAAGCTGTATTTCTTGAATATTATATTGGCCTTTAATGAATAAAAAATATTAACCGTCTTTTTACATGATTATAATGCCAATGATAGAAATTATATGAAATAATGAGGATGGTATCAGAGTCAAACATGGAAGTTTTTGAGTGGGAGGTGGTTGTCAGTGATATATTTATAATCTTAAGCAATCTTTTGGTAGAAATAGATCTATGCCTTTATCTTAAAATGAATACTGTACTTGACTGGTCAGATGCAAGGTAAAATATCATACTCCATGAGAAGACAGGGAAGGGAGAATCTGGTCAAATGAAATGGAAAGAAATGAAGGAAGCTATATAACGGCAATAACCACCCTATAGACGAACCATGTATAGGAACGATGAAGGTGTGGCAAATCATGTGGTGGTATTATTGGGTATGAGGGTATTTGCTAGTTTGATATAATTATGATATATAATTAAAACTCAAGCTGCCGTTTGTTTTGTTTTATTCAATATCGGCGTGAAATACAGTGCATATACAATGATGAAAGTATTTTTATATGGTAGTACAAGTGTAGAGGTTCAGGGTGAAATGTTTACAGGTTTGGTAAGAGATGGTTTGTAGAAGGAATGTTTATAGGGATGGTGGGTGGGTAGCTCTTTGCTGTGTGGACGCGGTCGCCTGAGTGGCAAGTCTGAATCGACGGTTCAACAGGTCGATTCCGGTCACCTGAGCTCACATGATTGGGTGGTGCGTTCGAGAATCACAGTCTGTTTTACTTGTGAGATTAAATTACCCGTAATTTTAAACAATTACCGCCTATTATACACTTTAATATAATACTGTGCAGATATATTGTATATTACTTGTTGGCGTTTTGTGACCTTATTTTTATGTATTAACTTCCTGTATTCAATACATCTCTTGATAATATCTGGCGCCTTATACAAACAGTCAGAGATTTTACATAGTTTCAATGCTTTCCCAGTTGAGCTAGATTATACTTATAGTATATATAGGTATTCATGGTTTGTTATGGACACCAGGTAGTGCAAGTACAAAATAGTCATACCATCTTGTGTGCGTCTCATACACTAAGAGCACCCTTACCTCAAATTAAAATTTGAGTAATAACATTTCAATGATTAGGCCTATAATTTAATACAAATTAGTGAATATTTTTTAGAACATTATGATGATGAACTAAAATTTGATTTTTAAGGTTTCCCCGAGAATGATGATGAAAGATGTGTGGGTGGGTAGGTGGGTAGGTGGGTAAAAAATGTAGGTACGATGAGTATGGAGGTGCGAGGTGAAGTGCAGGTGAGTGGTTTGTCAAATGATTAGTTCTTCTATTTTATTAAAGGTAGTTGAATTAAGTCCATTCAAGTCACTAATGCATAGTGCAAAAACCTTCTTGTATATGATAGAACAACCAAAGTGTTAGGAAGCTGGAAATATTATTGTCCATGTGGATCAGCAATTGCTTTGTGGGGCAAAGTTATGGTCACTGGTTTATTGACCCAATAGCACTAGCTGCAGTTACCTGTAGATCAGTGGCCCAGTGGTCTTGACTCTCAATGCCATGCAGAGAACTCTTTTTTTCGTTCATTTTACAGCATACAAGATGTGAGGAAAACAGTGTAGAATGAGTGAGCATCAATATATGAAACCGCCTGATGTTTCAAAGCCAAAGTCTTGTCACTCAGTCATGTTATACTGGTGAGGATGTCAGCCCCCAAAATCATATAATTATTTCTTCGGAATAATAAAAAATGAATAGCAGGACTTTACAGACATTTCTAACAGTTACCCACATGACCCATTCAGCGCCATTCTGAGAACCTTTCCTAAAATTACCCCCAAGAATCACTATTCATCATTCTGTTTTTAAGTGGAAAAGAAATTCTTCTGATTCTCATTAAATTTGGTTTGGGTCATTGTTACGAAATAGGCATTCCCAGGGTTCGTGTTCCACAAGTGTTTTAACAATGGACAATACTGAAATGGCTATAGTTATATGCTATATGCTAGTTATATGCTATGTGTTTGAGGGTCAATGCCAGCAACTTGTGCCCCCAAAGATAAGAGTCAAGCCGAATGTAGAATTCTCAGCTGTTTATTATGTTATACTCCAGCGTCATTGCTACCGCATTGGTACTATCGCTATACTGCAGCTGCTCTCTGAGCAAATAAATTTAAAAACTGGGGTCCAGCGCTTTTATTTGAAGGCAGTCATTGACATAAAAACGGATGGACCGACAAGAACATGTGATAATTGACATCTGGTGGAGGAGCAGCCCTGCAGGGCAATTATTGATACATGTGTGAACAGCATTACATACAACGAAATACACCCCACAACAATGTTAGCATTCAATTCCACTGAAATATAAGGGAAAGGGCAAAGATGAGGAGAATTTCAGGGTGTGATTACACATGTATTCCTATAGTTCATCTGAGACACTGCATGCCTTGAACAGTCTTGGAGCTATATAAGCACCTTACTAGGCAGAGACTTAGAGGATAAATGACCGATATTGGTGCACAGCTGTTTGGTGCATAATCCCTCGACTTCCTCTCGGGATTATGCACAGATAGTGCACCAGCATCCCCCGAATATCGGTCCTTAACCTGTTAGCATTCATTTCCGGCAAAGTATCTCAATAACTGTTGTATATCTGATTAATAGAAAGGGCCATGGCCAAGGACTTTTATTTCTAGACGTTTGAACTTGAATGGCTGTATTCTAAACGAAACTAATCATGTAATAATTAAAACTAGTATTGTTTTTATTTTTCGTCGACTGCAAATAAAAACACATGTATACATGTCTTGAGAGACGTCTAACATATTCTACATATTTGCCAATCATGGTGACTTTTTTTAATAATGGGTAAAGCCTCCACGATAGAGATAGCAGATGAATTAATATTATACAAACATCCTTAGGAATTTCATTTTCAATTTTTACGTCGGTATACCCAAGAACATCATGACAAAAATTACCGCCTGTGCAACCAAAGAATTACTGCAATCCCTGTGATGTAATTCGCACACTAACATATCACAAGTTCTATTCCAGTTTGAGACAGGGAAAAGAGTGGTTTCAATTTGTTACACCTTATTTGGGGTGTTATAACAAGCCCACTTCGATGCGCAGGGGTCAGAAAGAGGCCTTACATATATCACTCCTCCTACTCCTCGGACGTCACCTCCTGATGTGAGATTGTCATTGCATGGGGACGGTTCTTCACACACACAATATTCACCTGCCAATATCCCCCTGAACAATAATCTCCCTAGGAGAAAATATCCCCAGACAAAATCATCCAGATTAGATCTGCAATACAATTGTATTGGACTATTTCATTGGCATTGTGATAGAAAGTCCACAAGTCCACCTCTTTATGCAGAAATATTTTAGTTCTTGGACGAGAGCTCTATTATCACATAATCTATATGTCCATATACATTGGCCTACATGGATATATGTTTTTTTTACCGAAAAGAGTAAATAAAAGCAGTTAGTAACACAAGAAGCTTATTAAGCACAATAACCCTTGTAAGGCAAAAAAAATAGGTGTGTTTCCGATTTATCTGGCTGAAAACTAGGTAGGGGGGGTGGTAACTTTTTTTTTTTTTATTTTTTTTTGTTTGGAAACCACCTCCCAGGAACTGAAAAAAATGTCTTTTTCATAACAATAATTGTTTTGAACATGGGAAATGTGCCTTTTGACAGTTTTGGGTTAGGAAAACCCGTTTTCCTGCTTTTATAAGCTTTTTTGGTCAAAAAATCCAAAAAAAGTAAGATATGATGGGGAAAAAATCAGGTATGGTAAAAAAACTTTTAGGTAGGGTAAGGTTTTTCTAGGTAGGGGGGGGGGGGGGGGTAAATCGGAAACACACCTATTTTTTTTTTGGCCTATAAGTACATTTCCCTTGCTTAAAATGATTATTGTTATGAAATAAAAAAGGTAACCCTCTAAGAAAGTTTGGTCTAAATAGGAAACACACCTATTTGTGACAGAGGGATCTATAGAGTTCACAGTGCGCAGCGATGTGGGCCTGCTTTAGCATACCACAATAACCTTATTACCTCTTGTGGGAGATTATGGAAGAAAAGGACATGATCACCAAAGGTACCACTTTAGCGGGGCTACATGAGTCGTATTCACAGTTGTGTAACTTTATTTTATTTGTGACTCACATTGAAATATATACTCCATGATCTTGACTTCAACCCCCTTTAAATGAATTGTCTGTTATTTATTCAGGAGGTGCCCTGGAACAGTAGCAGCCACAGGGCCGCCTCCTAATGAAAAGCTTAGCAAATGCCCTCCGGAAACTAGGATTATACAAACAGTAAATGACGGGGTTGATAGCACTATTCACATAATTAGTCCATACACTAATATCAAACATCCTTTGCGTGATACAAGAAGGGCATACTGTCCTTATTGGCCACATGATTGCAAATGGTAGCCAACACAGCAGCAGAAAGCCCATTATTACTCCCAAAATCTTAGCTGCTCTTATTTGCTGTTTTAAACGAGCCCTTTCAAGAGATGTTTCTCTCTCTGAGCGGAGTAGGCTTGCATATCTTCTTCGCCATTTCGCCCCCAGTTTCACTAGGCTTAGTTCACTTTCATCCGTTCTCGATGCTGAGCTGGAACATGTTGATGAGGTTTTGATAGTATCGGTGTCAGAATCGTCAGATCGTGTATCTAAAACCCTCGAAGAGCTAATTGCCGAAGCTGATGCTGAGAGAATGGACGCTGCATCAATTAGTGACTTTCCAACACTGGCCACATCGGATACGCTAGTGTCACAAGCCGCATCTCTCTTTTGCAATGATGGCGATGTATTGGTGCCAATCGATCTTACAAGACCGAATCGTTCAGGGCTTGTGCTTGTTCCAACTGTTCTAAACTTTCTCCCTCTAAAGATGTACAATTCTTCATCGTCGGTGCAGACGGATCCGTCATCTGGTCCCACACCAGTGCTTACAAGGTGCCCCATTTCAATACTTGAAGCCCTTCCGTAAATGGTCTTCATTGGTATATTTGCTCTTTCGCTGTCTATAGTGTTCTTAAGATTACCTTCGGAGTAGCGCGGATTAAAAGATATTCCTCCGGCTCTCTCAGCATTTAGATCGTCACTCTGATCTCTGAACGAATCCTTACATGAAGTTGATCTCAGCATACGATTATTCATTGAGACCATGTGATGTTTCAGAAGGCCTAGGATCGCAATGAACAATACCAAAATAACTGTCAGTGGTAGGTATATTATGATTACCGCTGATAAGAGTGCTATAAGGTTGGGTCTCCATGTCAGGTAGCATTCTCCTTCCTCAGGCCATCCATTTATCCCTCTTAGCGAGGAGATCACCACGAACCAGAACACCATGGGGAAAGCCCAGGCAACAAAGATAACTTTTGAAACTCTCTTTTTTGTTCTTTTCCGAATTGCTTTCAGAGGCTGTGCCAGAGTTATGAACCGATCACCAGCTATGGCACATACATTGGTCAATGAAGCCGTGCAGGCCACAAAATCTACATATGTCCATATATCGCATAGCACTTTCCCAAAAATCCAGTTCCCATTGAGTGTTACGGTATACAATAGCATGCATGTCATGACAGGGAAACCGACTATCAAGTCAGCAGTCGCCAGGGAAGCCAAGTACATATTGCTCACCGAACGAAGACGTTTATAAACCAATATGGCAGCAATTGTTGCTAGATTGCCTAATGTGATAAATAGTATAAATACAGAAAAAGCCAAAGTGATTAGTATACGATATATAAGCCCGATAGGTTCTCTCGTCAGACGCGACATTTCATGGTCTTCGTGACGCTCTTCTAATAGAGTTTTATTCAAGAGAGATATAGTTACTGAACTGATGTCGCTGGAGATGTTCAAGTGACTACCATCGTCAAATCTATCTAATATGGACAGCACAGGCATCGCCATGACAACGAAGTTGCAACCCCGTATATATGTGCAGAATATATATATGATTTGGATATCTAACTTTGATGTATATAAATTACACCTGTGCATCAACAAATCACTAGAAATTCTTCATATTTCCAGAATTTCTGCAATGCCAGAATATTGATACAAAAGCTCACCGATCGTTGTTCATGCACCTCACTTCACACGTTATTGTAGTGTTTACTACCTTCTACCATTGGTGGATTCCATATATGACTGTAAGTCAAATGATCGCGCTGTGAAATCTTTCTGAGTATCAAAAATATCTGTGCATGGCACCTGGAGGGATAGTGTGAATGGTAGTCCATTCAGATGAAAAGAAAGCCACGGGTGTCTTTGCTCCTTTGGCCCATGGCAGGCAGAAACAAATTTATAATTATATCCTGTTTTCTGATCAGATCTCCGAGATATTCTCACGCAGTTTGAGCTGAAGCTGAACGATCCTAAGAGAAGCTGACGAGCTGGAGAAGGGAAAGAACCCACTCTTATGGCCCTAATCAGCATTTGCTATAGAAGAGGTAGAAGAGGTGAAGGAAGGGTAGGAGGAGAAGTAGCCCTGCAGACGGCGAATGCTGACAATATTGGAGGTGGTTGGTCGTAAGGGCTATAGAGGAGAAAGGGGCAGAAGTAGGCGATGTGAGCTCGGGCGGATAGTATACGTCCTCGGTGTTCCTGTGGGCAGCACTAGGTACTGCGATATTATGGAAAGGCAAATGGAGAATTTAGAGGAAGGACTTGGATCCGTGGGGGTAGCAGCGCGCAGCACTGGGAGCGGTACAAACCACTCGGAGGAGTTATATTGCTGCTGAGAAGTGGTGCGTCAAGGGGAGGGGGTTATAGTGGTGTCAATGAAACCAGTACCAACGTCCCAAGAATCAGTTTAGAATCAGGAGAATATCGACTTACAATATATAAAGCTTTATGCGTCTAATTACTTCCCATCCCTGATTAACAAAATATAAAGAATGATATTAATTACCCCCCTCCGGTCTATTTCTCGTAGATTAGGTCAATTAGAAGAGGATACCCAAACTGTCACCCAGTTGCCAGTCGATCACAACAGATCCCAAAATATAACGTGGATATTGAGTTTCTAACATTCCATTGATCAAACAGTAAACACGATGAGCAATGATTATTTGTTATTGGCAATGTTATTATGTGAGGGTTACGGAGTAATTTTAGCCATTGTAGGTCGAAGTATTGATAATGAGTGTTTGTAGAATTACCGGTAGTTTTAGGAGTTTGATTACTTCGTATAGTTCATGGTTAAGTTTATTGTAAATGTCACAAAGGTTTACAATACCAGCGGTCCATTTTTTTCAATTAAGGTGATATACAACAAAACGTTTATATAAATACATTAATTTTCTCCTGAAGCAAAATACTTCGAGAGTGATTTTAACATGGTCAACATTTTTTTCGTTACTTTCATCCTGTAGCTATTTTTTTAAATGGTCAAAATATCCCGATCGACAAATTAAAACCCATAATTTTTTCAATTAGGCACTAAAGATTGAGAGTAAATTTCGACATATTCCTAAAATTTCGAATATATAAAAGACTTTTGAAAAAATCCAAAATTGAAAATGAGCCCAACCCGAACCTTGTAGCTTATACGAATCATTTCGAAAATATATTAAAATAATAATAAATATTTCTAAATGTGTTCAAATGCTTACTTTCCCGATGAGAACATGATATAAATCACTTTTCAATAACCACTTGGATATATATTGTATATATTTGCTTACACTGGGAACAGATGAAATACCCCGACGTGGGATCTGACACACCCACTATAAATAAAAAAAATTAAGTGAAAAAAGAAAATATATAATTCAAAATGATGCACTTCTTTATCTCGTCATCATAACAGACGAGAATTTCTATTAGATAAAACAATATAAGACGGTAATACGTGGTCCATATTTGAATGAATAGGGAAGAAACTTATGCAGTATCGAAGACAATAATTATAATGAAAGTAAAGAAACTGCCAAATTCATCAATTTAATGTTTTTCACCAAGAATTTGGTGCAGATTGCACTGGGTTCAAAAGAAGGGATTGCCAAACGTCTGCTACTGCTCCTCATCCTCCCTGTGCCCTTTAAACTTGGTTGCGCGATGTTACAAAGAGAATATGTATGAGAGGGTAAGAGTTGACTCTAGAATTGATAATTAGTGATTATCAGAGCTCTATACATATATGAGCTATTACATATTGTAGTATAATTTATGTAATACTGGGGATTATCTGGTGATTATAAAGTAGGATACAGATGTGGATTGTCGGTCGTAACTGTTTAAGAATTACTTGGTAATGATTGGAGCTTATAATTGTGGTAGTGGTTATTGTTAATGGTTCATCTGTATTTGTTTAGAAAAGGGTGTGAGGATTGGGCCAGCGATTTGGCCGTCGCAGAGACTTGATCATGCATTTTAGTCATATCAGACTGGTAAATATATCGGGGTCTGTGGCAAAACAATGTAAGAACAAATAAGTTTAAGGCAATGAAACTTTCCCGGTATGATAAGTAGTATACCTTCTTTCTAATACGCAATTTTCATTCATCGTTAACAATTTCACAGAAGCAGCTAGAAGGACAACCGAAACCAAACTTTATCTGAAAGTTGGTGGCGATTATACAGCCCATTATAAACGAAATAGACCACACACAAATAAGATAAAATTATTACTGCACACCTGGACATGTGAGAGAAGTCGTTGGCTTGGAGAATTATAATTTTAGTAATAATAATGGATTTTTTTTTACAAACTTTATTCAATCTGTCAACAAATCCTGCTTCTCCTAGGGCGATTAACATAAGTTTACAAAAGGCCTCCATTTCTGCATCGATAGACCTTGTGATAGTGACGAACAATACCGACAGCCCACTAGACCTTTCCCTACCTCACGTAAGAACCTGTTGGCAAAGGTAAGTGGGGTGAATTACCATCGAGCAGAGTCGTCTGATTTGAACGTTTCGGGGTTTACCGGGTTAAATAAGATACTGCCAGTTGATGAGCAGCTACCATGCTTTAATGAGTTTTAACCATTTTTGGTACCTGAGGTGAATCGGGATGCTGGTGCTCCCAGCCTTCGTCATAATGACAAATCTCCTCCTTATCTCATTGCATAGATTATGAAAAGAAAGTTCGTTTTTCTTCTCAGGATTTTCCTGAGAAGTAGGAGGTTGATACCCATTATGTCAATCATCTTTATCGTTTCAATCCAACATAAATGTGTTAGCTGATTGTGGGGTAACAATCAGTGTGAAATCATCTGTCTGATCAGTTTGCATGTTTGCAGAAGGCTTATCTACTCCACCCATGTACCACCCATTTCTCACCTCCACCACTCCACCCTGCCCCCCTCTGGTTATTACATAATAAGACAAACCAGGCCTGCCCCTCACCAAGTCATGGTTGGTTGTCCCCTCCCTCCCTTGCCTCCCTCCCTCCCTCCCTCCCTCCCTTGCCTTTCACCCATTACCCCCATCTCTCTTTCTCTCTCTCACTCTGAGTGCTGTTTTAGTGCATTCAATTTTAGAGAGATGCACATACAAAATTTCTTACTTTTAATGTCCTGAAAAAACAAAAATCATAATTACTTTAAGAGACCTTAATACTGACCTCAGGAACCCTGTATAAGACAGTATATGTGATGTGTCACAGAGAAATGAGTCACAAGTCGCAAAAAATAAATTTTGAGATTTGCCCCCTGTTGTGCACAATCAGCTAACAGGTTGCAGACTTAACGACTTATCATGCATGACAGCTGCAGAAATAAGAGTAGACTTAAAGTTCAAAGTAAATGTGCCAAGACTTGAATTGAATAAATTTATTTCACACAGGTTAATTGAATAAAAGTAAATCTTAAAAAAAAACTTTCTAAATTTTACAAGAAAGTTACAAACTATTTAGCCTAGCCTAGATACTACTTTTTTGTTTTAACAACACTTTATTTTTATACCAACAACCTTTTTTTCCGACCAACTTTTTTTCTGACCAACTTTTTCTCCGACCAACTTTTTCTCCGACCAACTTTTTTTCCGACCAACTTTTTTCCGACCGACTTTTTTTTACGACCAACTTTTTTTTCAGACTTAACTTTTTTTCAACTAACATCTATCTATCAATATGATTGATACAAAACTGATTCCAGTTTTTAAATCACTGAGCTCCACATGCATTGTACAAACACATATTGAATTTGGAACAAATTTTGCGATTTAATTACAATTTTGACTATATTTAACTGAAAAAAAATCTGTATTTCAGGACACCCTCACAAAAAAACTAGAGTGAAAACTATATTTTTTTCTTTTATTACAAAGAAGACACTCCCAGGCAGTATATATTACAGTTTGAAAAAAATCTATATCTGGGTTCTTGGTGAGAAATATGAATATGTTTCGAAAAGTCATCATCTTCCATAGCAACCAATAGTAAAAGGGTCAAAATGTTTGCCACCCCATATTTCAGTATGTCTTGACATCGCGCACAAATAATTGATCCTGAGAAGTCGTTTCCTTTGGAAACGCAGGGTATAAACATTAAGTTAAACTGATTATAAAGTTAAATAGAAAAATAGTTGATTAAATCATTAGTAAACTTAATAATTAGTAAACTTATAACTTGTTATGAAATAGTCTTCTTCTATGAATACACGCTCTAGTACATAAGAATACAAATATTAATGAAGTTTGTGCTAACATTCAGATTTTTTAGTCCCAATAGGGCGGTTGTATTTTTCGGGGGAAATCGTCGACCCAACTTTAAAAAGGTTGTCATAAAAAGGACTGAGGTTGTGTTTGGGGATCATTCTGGCCAAAAATATGGCTACTTTTCTATCGTGCCAGGTTTCAAGAATCTTTACCCAACCATCTTCTTGGTTCTGAAGAAACCTTTTGGCCCACATTACTCTGTTGGTCCAAATTATTTCTCTGATTGTTCTAAGCTTGAGTCCCCCATCAGAGATCGGTTGTTGAAGATGGTCGAGGCCCATCATATCATGGTTACCATTCCATAAAAAGTTTCGGGTAGTTTTTAGTCTCTTTTATGATTTCTTCCTCTTAAGTTATATAAGACAAGACGTGCTGTATTCTAGATAACATGATAATGTTGCTAATTAATATTCTCCCCTCCAGGGAAAGATTTCTTCTACGCCAGTGCAAGGCTATGCTTTTCAATGATTCTATTAAACCTATAACAAATTAACCTCGTTTAATTTCTTCTGATTCGGAGGGCATAGTAAGGTTACACACAGGAATGTTATGCGTTCCGTCCATGAAATTTCTTTAGAGACTTCTGACAGATATTGATTTTCCTGAATATGATCCTTATTGTGAGGTACCGTTGTTCATCCTTATGAATTCTAATGAATGCTAATTGATCTCCAATTAGCATCTACTCTCTAATTAATGACTTCAATATTATGATAAGAAATGTTCTCTATTATTGTTAGTGATAATTGATAGGAGGTTTGATATCTCCTCTGGCTGCAAGATAGCTGGGCTATCTGGGCTACCCCCGTGTCTTGTCGTTGGGGTGTATTGGTGGGCGCCGTTGTCATATCGAAAAGTGACCCCGTCGAAAAGTGACCCATGGGTCACTTTTCAGCAATCGAAAAGTGACCCACCCCATCAAAAAATGCCCCACCCATTTATGCAGAGGTATAAAGACATCATTTTTATAGCATATTGAGCGTTCATTTGCCAGCAATTATGAAGTTACATGGAGCTAATATAACAACATGGAATGTGGTATAGCTCCCTAATATTGTCGCACTAAATGTTATACCTATTCACCTGGTACATTTTCACGTATGGTCCTATAATTACTGTGGCTGGTGACAATTGAGTTATTTATCATTATTCAATAATAATTCTAAGCTAACATATGGAGCAAATTTTAAGCTAAATATGGAACTTTGCATTTGAGGATGCATGGTATCATATTATATGTACATACCATCGAAAATTGACCCCCCTTGCAATGGTATTCTGTCATACATAATGTACACATAATTATGGTATCTTATTTCATGTATACTATCGAAAATTGACCCCCCACCCCCACCCCTTTGCAATGATATTCTGCCATACATAATGCATACATACATAGTTCGTTCTTGGTCGTGCAAAAGCATTTCACATGTTTCTAAGCTGTCATTATCTAAGCGAATTTACAGCCATACCCACACATATACTTGTACCCACGCCCTCACACACACCTAAATACAATATCAGACATGGCAATATATTAATTGAGAACATTAAATTTGAAAATAAGAGAATTTTCGATGGGGTGGGTCACTTTTCGATTGCCAAAAATCGACCCATGGGTCACTTTTCGATGGGGGTCACTTTTCGTCATGACACCGTCGCTCCGATGGTGGGCTGGGGCGTCCCATCGGCCTATCGGGCGCAGCTTCTCTTGCCGTCTACCTCGTTTGAATAACCAGCCGTGCCATTGTCTTTGGCAGAATGAGACTTATCACAGATTGTGAATTTTGTTGTCAAATAAAATTTATCAAAAAAAATACAAAAATTCAAAGACTGACCCTATAATTCCCCAATTAACTCAAGTTCAAATCCTCAATTTAAGGTTGCATTCTCAGTTAACCTCGAACAAAAACTAAAGATTTTCCATTTGTTGTTCCATTCTTTCCCTTCCCATCTGAAAGATATTTGACCAAAGTTTTGGAGGATTTTACCCTGTTCTTTTTTGCTGCAGGCTTTCATAATTGTCCACATACATATTTCAGTGACCCACCGAAATTCCTGCTGTCACGATTTCCCTTATTATTGTTTGCTCTTTTTCTTTCGGCCAATTTGACTTTTATTATATAGAACAGCAGCAACATACATGTGTATATGATATATGGTCGAAGATGATTGCCCCCGTATTAAAAAACGCATGAAGATATATTCCATGAATGCACATGCAAAAAAGAGAAATGCGTCACAAAATCAGTAGAATTTGGCAGTCGCAGAAAAGTAAAATGTCTTTTGGAGAATCTGATCTGAGAATCCGATATCTTCGATAGGCTATTTCAATAAACTTTGGTATTCTTCCCTACTAAATTTACTGAATATACTATATCGATCTGTAGAAATTTATATAATTGCACGCTGAGTTAACATTGGTCAAGAACACAAGATTTGACCGATTTGAAGTCTTTTGACCAACATTTTGGAGCATTTTGTTTTTATAGTGGCTTCACATACACTGTGCCTACACCTACTTATATATGATGAGGTAAAGTGGGATTCGGAGGTTTCAGTTCATAAACGTTTAAAACTACAAAGTTAGCATTGTATACCTAAATTGCAGGAACGATGAAAACAACTTTTTTTTAACAAAAAGGGAAACAAACATTCCAACTATTGTTTATGACAATAAAATCTCTAAATGTAATCATATTATTAATTTAACAATATTCTGCTGCTGTTATATGTTTATACAAGAACTTGAAGACGATTCGGCCGAGAGAAGACGGCCGCCGGTAAGCTATTGCACTGTGACCACACTAATCAAGAAAACCGATTTACCTCATAAAGGGGGACATTGTTTACATGTGAGTTTCTGTATTTATATACCTCTGACATGTATGAAAATCATCAGAGATCATAATCAATACTAGATCATAAGGATTTCATCATTATCGTCATCGACAAGTTTCCAAATCTGATAGTGATGAGTGTAAAGCCAATGTGATGATGAGTGTAAAGCGACTGAATGATTTCTGTACCACACCAACACGTTACGGGCATCTTCCTTAAAAATAGTAAAAGCATTTCCACACTTTTTACTTCCAGATAGCTCTAAGTTAAAGTTATTACAGTATACCTTGGGCTGTATGCATCCACTAACATATAAATAAGCATCCCATATGAATGAAAAACGTGTTAAACCTAGCACATTTTCTTGTCATCGCACGAGGCCTTCGTACATACATAAGTGGATACCCCATTTTACAATACCTGTTGATAAACCCTTCGTGTTACAATGTATTCTGGATATTTTGGATTTCGATCCTGTTCAAGAGAATGCAGCGTTAGCAGGCGTTTCGAAGCAGGTATAGTTTGCTAAAAAAAAATTCACCTGAAGACTTCTGGGAATGACCTCGATCGGTTCTACTTCGTACACCTACTATTTCAAGACAATTGATCCCTAATCTACCACTGGACGCTGAAGGTTAAATGATAAGAGCAACAACCATATTGAAGTACCTTTAACGTTATCGCATGTAAACCATTATAATTATACATTGTATCTCCAATAGTTAACACAATCGCTACCTTTATTGACCCTTGTACCCATGCCCTGGTTTATCGCATAAAAGTATATTTCGGGTTTGAACTGACACAGAACACATTAAGCTGTGAACACTATATATAAAGAATTCAACATGTCGGACAGAGGTAAAGTTGTTTACAGAAGGGCCATACCGGCAGACAGGGAAAGGGTAATGACAATTCATCAAGATGTGTATGAAGGAGGAGACTATTTGCCAGCTCTTTATGATATGTAAGTACATAATTAAGTCACTTACTTATGTGGTGCAGTAATAGGACGTATACCCTCTCAGTGTATACTGTCCCTAAATAATAGATCCTGATTGTGAGGATGATTTCAGCATATATTATATGCAGCAATTATCTATATCTAAATGTTCGGCTGTTTACCGACAAAATGTGGATAGATTTCATTAATAGTATATATATCCTCATAACTTGTATAAGTGTAAGGACAGAATGGACCAAGACAAAGTAAAACTTGATAGTTTCCATAGAGCTGAGACTGTACCTTTAAGATATACTTAATTGCCAATGTGAAGGTGATATGATAAATATTTATCGACATCAACCATTTGTTTTCCGATATAAAAAAAAAAGAGTAATTAACTGAGTAAAAAAGCGAAATAGATTTTGATATAATCAGTTAATTTATTATCATTACTAATACATTGGAGCCCATAACTCCTAAAGGAAAACAAATCCTCAGCCTCATAAAGTATTTCAATCAATCAATTAAAGCCCCTGCTCAAACAGTCCTGGGATGTCATTGTTTTGGCACTATATCTCAGTTGATAAGAATGTTTAAATGTATCCCTTTGTACAACACTGAAATTGAACTGTGATCACTTCCAGTTATATGCAGAATCCCGATATACATTGCTTCCTCGGTGAGAAAGGCGGCAAAGCAGTAAGTATACGGAAGTTATGGGCTTCCACAGTTATTACTATTTTGATGGGATTTCTCTTTTTTTTCATATATATCAGAATGCAAGCATTAAATACAGGTTAACTAACGAGTTGGTTGAAGGAGCGTGAATAGTGCACGAGTTGCGTAGCAACGAGTGCAATATTCTAAGTGACTGAAACCATCGAGTTAACTGATTTATAAAACAATGCTTTTAATCATGAAAATAGAAAGAAATCGAGACACAAATTTGAATTTCAACGGTAATCTTAGTTAAAAAAAACAAATTGGTTGCCATGACATCACCGCATAACTCACTAGTGAAATATGCACAATACGTAACTCACTCTAGTTTGTTTTGTCTACTCCACGTTGTTTTCATAGCAATGCACATGTATCTTTTTCAAACGACTATATTACATAAGATGATAGAGTCCCAGGAATTTTACTAAGTATTATGGATGATAATGAATTATTTCTAACTAGTTTCACATATAATTGTGTTGAATAAAACATTATCATTTTCCCTTTCTTTTTTTCTAAGAATTTTATTTTCACATTTAACAGAAAAATTGCAGACGAACACTTCGCCCAAAAGCGACTTAAAGCGATTTTCCAGGCAATCTGCCATGATCTATGTAGACAGAAGGAACCATATTACATGGAAAATCACATACATATTTAAGAACAAATTCAGGCGACCTAGTGGTCAAGATTTCAAATTAGATTACATATGTTCTAGTATATAAATTGTTCGCATGTGGATGAAAACATATGAAAGAAAAAATGATGAAAAATGATAAAGAATATTTCCTTACTATATAAATAAAACAGTTCTAGGGGTCGGACGGACAGAGGGTGTTCTCGCTCGAGTAAGATATCCATTTTTCTTATCATCACAGGTTGCGTTTGCTGTAAAATTAATCATAAATGATGGGAAAGCAATGCTTGGTGGAGCTGGACGAACTGATGTGACTGTCCAAAGACAAGGCCTCAGTCAGGGTATTAGTAAATTTTCGTCAGATGAAGTGAAGAAAATGTATCCAAACCTGCAGTACGGTCTGGGAGCAAACAACCAGAAAAGGGTTTCGGAGAAAATCATGGCAGCAAATGATCCTCTTCGTGAAGTCATAGAAATCACCGTAATTATTTTTAAGTGTCATATATATATGGTCCATTCCTACGAAATGGGCCCAGGCCGCTTTTCCCTACCTTTGGCCCCTATGTACCTCATATCTCAGTCTAATATTCATTGATATTAAAACAAATCATACTGACACATTCCTCTTGGCATGAGAATTCCTCTGATATATATACACATTAAAATTATAATTATAGGGCTGATGGATATTTTATGTGTTACCCTTTAAAATCAATATTTTCGTAGAAAAATGTCAATGATTAAACATTTGGGACTTTTCAGAAAGGTTTCAGAAATTTACATCAATTTGTGTTTTTTATATCTGATTAATTTTGCTCAGTCACCAGGGTTTTTTTCCGTCTTTACGTCTTTCTATTTGCTCACTTTCATGCAATGAACTTGTAGTATGACACAAGAATAAAACTCATTTGATATATATTTAAAACAATCCCTAACATTTGATACCTAGTCCAAATAGGACCGTTATCAAGGATGTTATGCCTGTTTTAAAAAGTTCAATGGGAAAATGGCTAATTATGTATGTTTTCACATCGCCACATTGATTAGTTGTGCTTTTCAATCCTATTGTAAAACATCATTTAAAACTAATATGAATATTGTTGTAGTCGGGGTCGGGAGGCGGGGGACGAGTGATGTATTGGGGTACATTCGTCTCACACTGTGAGTGAGCACGGGACCATGGGGGGAGGGACTATAAATAGGGGAGGGAAACAGGCGTAACGCCAGTTGGCGCCCGGGCAGGGAATAGAGTAGAGCTCCCCAGAACACTTCAGGAAGAATAAAACAGACTGATCGCTACCTGTACTTTTGACTTGGAGTCACCTTCTTGCGGCGATAAACGCTCGACGGCCCTGCCGGGCAGATTTCCCCTCACCAACTCAAGTAATTAGAAACCCAGAGGTCCCAGGTGGTGCGATCCCCATCCTGGGAGGATACAACCTCTGCTATTGTCCCAACCCCTCAGTAATTTATAAATAACTAAAGGTAACCTAGTAAGACACTTGGAGACGAGCCGAGCCGAGCCGAGCCGAGACGAGCCGAGACGAGCCGAGAGACGGAGACGAGCCGAACTACCACATATAAGACGACAACCATGTTCTCTTCACATTTATTTAATCGATCCTCTGAAACAATTGATGGCGACAACAATGGTGGCAGCGGTGGGATTGAGCCTGAAGATTCCCACCCTCTATCGCCGTCTGGGGAAGTAGGAGTGCATCCGAGGACGTGGAGTAGCTGGTTAGGCCAGGGCTACGAACGAGCGGGGGTTGGGATGACCCCAAAAGATGAACCAAGGGAGAGGAACCCAGGGACAGCGGAGACGAACGGGCCTCCAAAGAAGATGAAGGTAACACCCCGGGCCTTTGATGGAACAGGGTCTCTCTCCGAGTTCCTGCATCACTTCCGTCTCATGGCGGAACTTAACCAGTGGACGAACCATGAGAAAGGCCTGCACCTGGGTGTGTGTTTAGCCGGACCTGCATTACGCCTCTTGGAGAAGGTAGACTTTGAGGACGAGGGGACGTTCCCACGATTGGTACAAGCCCTCTATGAACGATTCCAACCAGCGATTCAAATCGCCTTGTACAGAACGGAGCTTCGAGCCAGGAAGCAAAAAGAAGGGGAGGGTCTTTAACAGATAGCAGATGAAATCGAGAGGTTGGCCAGATTAGCATACCCCACAGCTGACAGGGACATCCTAGATGATCTGAGTAAAGACTTGTTTACTGCCGCACTCGATGATGCCCAGCTACGAAGATGGGTAGCCCAGGCCAAGCCCCGCACCCTAGCGGAGGCCCAGTCGGCGGCTCTCCATGGAGGAGCTCACTTCGCCGCAGAAGCTCAGGGGGGACGAATCCGGCCATCTATCCGGGCTGTCCAACCAGAGCGGAGCGCGGACGAGCGCATGGGTCAACTCGAGGAAATGATGAGGAATTTGATAACTAAAGCGGAAGCATGGCAACGCCCCAACAGAAACCGAGACATGACCAATAAATGTTATGGTTGTGGCGAGGCAGGTCACTTTAAAAGGGAGTGTCCCAACTGGGTCACCAAGATAAGGAAGGAGGAGACGGAAAACTCCGGGGGACAGTAGGTGGCCGGGCCACTGTCCCAGCAGCATCCAGCACAAGCGGTGGACTAATAAACACGGGGGAGACGAACATCCAAGGGAGATGGGACCAACGATCAAAAGGAATCCTCGTTCGGGGACGATGTAACGAAGTATGGATCGATTGGCTGGTTGACACAGGCGCTTGTGTCACGTTGCTGGGACGGGCAGTGTGGGAGCGAATGACGGATAAACCGGAGCTCCAACCAACTACCATCAGGGTGGTGGGAGTGGGGGGCCAACCAATGGAGATACTGGGACGAGTCCAATTAGAGGTGGCCTTCCAGGGAACATCAATACCGGTTCCTGCCATTGTGGTAGATATAAACTATATGGGCATCCTGGGGATGGATGTCCTGAGACCCCTGCGCGGAGTTGTTGACGTAGATGAGGAAACGGTTAAGTTTGACCACAACATAGTGCAGGCAGGGCCTGTGGAGGTGAGGGAGGGGACGACAGTTCCTTCAGGCACCTGGATTAATCTCCTAGCATGTGTAAAGGAGTGGAGCCACCAATCGGAGGTGGTGGTCGAGCCCTATTGGCTCGGGTCGGGGCTACTGACGGCCCGGTCAGTCAACCAGGTAGTAGCTGGGGAGACGTGGGTGAGGGTATCTAATCCCACCAACAGCGATATTGAGCTACACCCAGGAGAAAGAGTGGGACACTGGGAGGAGATTGACGAAGACAAGGGGGACGAACTTCGACCAGTGGGACGAATCGATCAAGGGACATCAGTAACCGAAGAAGACGTCCAGGTGCAAGAAGAAGGGAAAGAATCCACCAACCAAGCCCTCTGGTCCCAAACGGATGACACTGTGGTACGAGGCAGAGAACAAGTTGTGCAACAACTCTATCAAGACTTTGCAGACATTTTTTAAGAAAGGCTGGGACGAACGTCGAGAACCACACACACTATTGACACAGGGGAACATCCCCCGATCAAGACGAGACCCCGACGGGTCCCGATTCACCGCAGGATATTGGTGGAGGACGAGTTGGATAAACTCCTACAGCTAGGGGTAGCGGAGCCTTCTTTCAGTCCTTGGGCATCACCAGTTGTCTTAGTCAAGAAGAAGGACGGAGGTTGGAGATTTTGCGTCGACTATAGGCAGCTAAATCAGATCACCCGTAAGGATGCGTACCCATTACCCAGAATGGATGACATACTAGATAGCCTGACTGGGGCCAAGGTGTTTGCCACCATAGACCTGGCCAGTGGGTACTGGCAAGTTGAAATGTCCCCGGATTCGCAGGAAAAGACTGCCTTTTGCATGCATAAAGGACTATATCAATTCCGCGTCATGCCCTTTGGCCTGGTAAACTCCCCCTCAACCTTCAAAAGACTCATGGATGCTGTCCTGTCCGGCATGGTGGGAGACAAATGTCTGGTCTACCTAGACGACGTCATCGTGTTCGGAAGGACAGTGGACGAGTGCGCCGGACGGTTGAGGAAGGTATTTGCCAGGCTGAGGGAGGCGGGGCTCCAAATCAAGACAAAGAAATGCCAACTATTCCAGAAGGAAGTGAGTTTCTTGGGACACCTGATATCGGGGGAAGGAGTGGGAACAGATCCTTCAAAGATAGAAGCACTACAGGGATGGGGAACATTACAAGACCGGAAGGATGTGAGGTCCTTCATGGGTTTCTGTTCCTATTACAGGTCGTTCGTACCCGGATTCACCCAAATAGCTGCTCCTCTCCATGCTCTTACCAAGAAAGGGGTCCCATTCGAGTGGACGAGCCACTGTGAACAGGCTAAACAGGAGCTGATCCGAGCTCTGAGTCACTCGCCACTTCTAGCATTTCCTGAGGCAGAGTCAGAGATGATCTTAGATTGTGACGCATCAGCCGAAGGCTTGGGAGTAGTTTTATCGCAATGGGTGGAGGGAAAGGAACGGGTACTACAATTCGCCAGCCGGACAATAACTAAAGCAGAGCGGAATTATTGTGTAACCTGTAAGGAGTTACTTGCGGTGATATTCGGGGTGAGGAAGTTCCGCTCCTATTTGGTGGGAGCCAAGTTCCTCATAAGAATAGACCATAGTGCCTTAAGATGGCTCATGCAGACTAAAGAGCCGGAGGGCCAGTTGGCTCGATGGATAGAGGAGCTGGGTTGCTACGAATTTAGAATTGAACACCGGCCGGGCACTCGACATGGCAATGCCGACGGGCTCTCTCGCCAACCATGCCATCAGTGTGGACGAATGGGGGACGGGGACGAGCCCGGGGACGAAGAAGGAGGGGTGGTCGGAATGTTACGCATTGATCAGGCAGTAGACGACCTACGAAGAAGCCAAGAGACTGACCCTCTTCTACAAGAATTTCGTCAAGGAGTGGAAAAAGGGGAAAGACCTGAACCAGGGCGAGGATTCGGAGACTGGGAGGCTGACTGGCTCCACCGCAGATTCAGTGACCTGTCAAAACGAAATGGGGTACTAGGGTTGATAACACTAGACCAACATGGGGGACGAACCTGGAAGCCGTTCGTCCCGCGGTCAGTTTGTGCATCACTAATAAACCAAGCTCATCAGGGACCGTTCGGATTGCATGCGGGCAGAGACAGGACCAGGGAGAAACTAGGAAGAAAACAGATCTGGCCAGGGATGGACAAGCAAATAGCCCTAGAAATTGAATGCTGTGCGACATGCCAACAGACGAAGACCCAGGGTGCCAGGAGACGAACCCGGATGGGCTCTGGTCCCCTGGCCACAGTAGGGAAAGAATGGGCTATAGATATCACTGGACCCTTCAAAACGACAGAGAGAGGCCATAAATACGCGTTGGTAGTGACAGACCTCTTCTCCAATTCATTTCCAATAGCCGACATGACTGCGGCTACGGTGGCCAGAGTCCTCGTCCGGGAAGTAGTATGCAAGTTCGGGGCACCCAAGACCTGGCACACCGATCAGGGTAGAAATTTTGAATCTGAATTATTTGCAGCCATTGCCAGTTTAATGGGGATAGATAAGACCCGCACTTGCCCGTATCATCCACAGGCCGACGGGCAGGCCGAACGCTGGAATCGTACGATGTTGGCAATGTTGATCACAGTCGCGGATGTACAGGACAAATGGGACGAATGGGACGAATGGCTACCCTATGTGAGTGCGGCGTATCGCGCAGGCCAACATAGAACAACAGGATTTTCACCGAATTATCTGATGTTTGGAAAAGAAGTACATCTACCCTGGGAGCTGTGCTACCCCTCCCCCGAGACGGGGACGAATCCCTTTGGGTTTGTCCAAGAGTGTCATGACAGGATGGCAGAAGCTCACCGTATAGCGTGGGAAAAACTTGGGACGGCCAGAGAAAAAGATGAGGCATGGTACAACCAAAAAGTCCGAGAAGTCACATACAAAGAGGGGGAGAAGGTCTGGTTTTTCCAGCCGATAAAAAAAGTGGGCATCAGCCCCAAATTTCAGAGGTTCTGGACAGGTCCCTGGATGGTGGAGAAGTGCCTGTCGTCCACCACCTATAAAATTAGCTGGGGACGAAAGTCTAAAGTTGTGCATGGAGATAGCTTGCCAAAGATAGCTTTGGCAAAGGGACCAGGACGGGGAAGGGGACAGGGCCCCCGTAGAAGTGGTTACCAGGGAAATTCAGACGTCCTCCTGACAGCAGATGAACAGGAGCAGACCTGCTACAGCTTAGTTCTACCTGTGAGAGTTATCATGCCACACTCTGAGAGAAAAGACGACCGGGGCCGGGATCGTTCCCGTAGCCCGGTTAGAGGTAGGCGAAGGAATGATAAAGACAAGGAAAGGAGAGATAATACCGACCATAGGAGGAGGAGAGAGCTGGAATTACAGACCATTGACACCGGGCGGGCCGAGGAGTTGGGCCTGGAGAAGAAAAAGGTAGCCTCCAGGATAGTAGTGCCCGGCAACAACAGGGCAGAGACGACAGACCGGAGAGTGGTGACCTTGACGGCGGGACGAGACACTATCAAAGAGAAGCCACAGGGCAGAACGGAGACGAGGGACCGGGAGGTGGCGCCGCCGGTGACGAACACCAGCACCACGAATTCCATGCTAAAGGACCATAGGGTGGCGCCATCTGCGACGGACCGGGGAAGTACCACAGGAAATCTAGCCAGTCAAGTCACTTCCAGAGTAAACAGAGTAGAACAAGCACCTCGCAGAGAGACAAACAAAACCCCAAACCAAGACGAAGATTCCTGATTCCGACCTGTCCCAAAACATCATGCTGTCCCATGAAGATGAAGAGTCGAGCTGGACTCGTATGGATGCAGAGGCATTAGCACCAGGAGAGGACGGCCGTTTTAGCTGCTGGGCATGTGAGAAAGTTTTGGCAAGTAGGAAATACCTTCACAAACACTTAGGCACTCATGAAACCTTATTCAAGGGGGTACTGTGCCCGATCAAGGGGTGCCAGAAGGCCGCCTATGCCACGAGGGCCGCGGATCTCGTCCCCCATATCAAAAGCCACCACGGGGTAGAAATAGACATTGATCAGAGTATGGCCAGAGTACTTCGCTCGGCCGGCCACTGAGGAGGAAGTCATCCTTTATAAATCTGGAGAGAGGATGTGCCCTCGTTTGCCAGGGGGACCTGTGATGAAAGCGCTCCTCGAAGGAGACGACCCGCCATCTAAGAAACGTAAGGTAGAGGAATGGAAAGAAGATACTAGGGTGATCATCCCCAGGGGTTCTCGTCCCACAGGCCCCGCGCCAGTAGACAAGTCGCCACGGAGAACATCTCCCCGTCGTGCCACAAACCGTCCAGCCCCCAGACCAGCGGCAGCGTGGGGACAGGAGCTAACTCTTTCGCACCGAGACGACCGAGAGTCCAAGCCCACCAAAGCCAGGGAACCATCCAAGTCTTCTCACCGAGACGAGCGTGATAAAGTCCCCAGGGACAAGAGGGAGCCAGGACCAAAAGATTCGGCCCACCCAAGCAGGGACGAGCCGGAGTCCTCAGGTAATAGTAAAACCAAACCTAAAGACTCTTCTCACTCTGACAGGGAGGGTACGGGGACCACCAGCCACAGCAGGTCCAAATCCAGTTCTCATCGGCACTCCAGAGAGGCTCAAGCGAGCCGAGACAACCATTCGTCCACCTCAAGCCACCCCCCAATTACCCTTCACCCAAAGGAGGGAAGCAGCGCCACTCAAGAGAAGTCTAGGAAGGAAGATTCCAGCAAGCAGGCTAAAGAGGTCAAGCACGAAGATCACCGAATAGTTGAAGCGGCCGTAACCCTGGCAGGGTTAGATCAAGAGGAACCAGAGGAGGGTGAGATTGGAAGCAACCTGGGGGACGAACCCAACATTGAACTTGGAGAAGACGTGTATATTGACTTAACCACTATGGACGAGCCGAGCAAAACTCTCACTGAGGGGATGAAGGAGGAACCACATCGCACTGTTGTCTCCACCACGGTCTGTGAAACCAGTAGTGTCGCCCCAACTGGCCCTCGCAAAGGCGAGACGAAGGTATAAGTTCCCCCACCATTGATGACTACGTATCGACCGTCCCCAGCTCACCAACCACCACACGTAGCACCCCAGGTCTTACCTCCAATGATGTATACACCACCTGGAGGGGTTCGTCCCGGAGGGGTATGGGCCAGCTGGCCGTCCAACCTACCGACACCAGGTACCCAGCAGATAATGCTACAGATGCTGTCTTCCTTGGAGCGAGGGACGATTCCCACTACAGCAGCAGCAATACCTACTCCACCTGCGAGGGAGCTGGTGGCCCAGAGAGGTCTAGATGTAGAATCTCCAGATACCCCGGAAGACAGAAAGCAGACCAAACCCCCCTCGTCGTCCCTGAACACCCCGCTGTTCCAAGTGGCCACAGGAGGAGCAAGTGAAAGGTCAGAGCCCACGGAGTGGTCCATACCCCTAGACCTGACCCCAGGCTCCAAGAAGAACCTCGAGGCACTACAAACTAAAGCCGAGGCATCATTCGACCCGGAAAAGGCAGTCAATAACCTGACTCTGGGGCCACAGGACGACAACCAGGAGACCATGGGAAAAACAAGTCTGAAAAGGAAGGTAGAATGTGCCGAGAGGAAGGGGAGAACCCCTAAAAGTGGACCGTTCGTGAGACGAACCCGCTCACCGCTACTGTCCGGGTCGGTCTTTGATCCCAAACGAGAGCTGCCCGTCCCCGCTGACATGTGGATCCCATCCACCGTCACCATGTCTGAATGGAAACAACAGTGGGATCTGGCAGACGTGGATGGCATGTGGACGGTGAAGTATCGCCGGTCGTTCGTGTGGAGGGGGGATGCCCACACCAAAATCCCCAACCCCGAACTCATCATCGAGCTCCCAGAGATAGCCACACACCCCATCCAGTCGGTGAGGGAACGTCTCATGCGAAGTGAGATCGAGCCGGGGATCGTCCGCTTTGTACAAACGACCTGGAAGACCCACCACATGGAAGATGATGACGAGTTATAATGAGATATAGAAGATGCGCGATTGAACATTACTCTAGTTGTTATAGTTGTCCTTAATATGGGACCGGTTGAGTAAACGCACTCAGATGCTTATGTACTGTTACCAGTGATGTTGTAGACTGGCTTATGTTATTGTTAAAAAGCTTAGCGATGTATTGGGGTTAATTTTTGTAATTTTGGGGTCCAAAATTTATTACGGGGAGGGTATTGTTGTAGTCGGGGTCGGGAGGCGGGGGACGAGTGATGTATTGGGGTACATTCGTCTCCTGCCTGGGGGCACTGGGGGTCTCACACTGTGAGTGAGCACGGGACCATGGGGGGAGGGACTATAAATAGGGGAGGGAAACAGGCGTAACGCCAGTTGGCGCCCGGGCAGGGAATAGAGTAGAGCTCCCCAGAACACTTCAGGAAGAATAAAACAGACTGATCGCTACCTGTACTTTTGACTTGGAGTCACCTTCTTGCGGCGATAAACACTCGACGGCCCTGCCGGGCAGATTTCCCCTCACCAACTCAAGTAATTAGAAACCCAGAGGTCCCAGGTGGTGCGATCCCCATCCTGGGAGGATACAACCTCTGCTATTGTCCCAACCCCTCAGTAATTTATAAGTAACTAAAGGTAACCTAGTAAGACACTTGGAGACGAGCCGAGACAAGCCGAGAGACGGAGACAAGCCGAACTACCACATATAAGACGACAACCATGTTCTCTTCACATTTATTTAATCGATCCTCTGAAACAATTGATGGCGACAACAATATATTAGGCAATTGATTCTCTTGCTGCCAGTGCAATAGGAATGGTTTGAACAGATATGCCTTGTGCATAGAGAGTGAAAACACCTGTTTTTACGTTGCACATTGCACGTTTTTACGTTAGAAGTTTTAACATCGAACATCACATTTGCTTGATAAAAGCAAAACTATTTAAGATAGAAAGTTGTGACATGTACCAGACAATCTGTAATATCAGCTTTCTGTTGATATAAAATCATCCAGATCCCTTGAATAGTCTGGACAGAAATGTCTTGTACATAGAGTGGGAAAACATCCGATTTTAGGTTGCACATTCTTATGTCGCACGTTTTTAGATCGCAACAGTTGCTTGATAGAGGCAAAACTATTTAAGATAGCAGGTTGTGACATATACCAGACAAACTGTAACAATCTCAGCTTCTCAGCTTCATCTCAGGTTCCTGCTCATAAATAATCATCCAGATCCCTTTAATAGAAGCAAGGTTACTGCCAATTTAATATATATAATTATATATGCATTTCTACTTTTTAAATGACCATTAATTTTTTTATTTAAATATTTAAAATGAACGTTTTCGGCTATAGATTCGTAGATAATTGACTCTGGATGTCATTCATTTCAGGATTATATAGAGGAGAGTATGAGCTTTTAGGAAATATTTTCCAGAAACCTCTTATCTTTAATCTAAATTTCATTTTTTCTCATTTCCATCACTGAAAAGCAAGATTTTTCAGAGATTAGCTCGATAGCGTTTTTACGCCGCCCATATTTTCAACCTGTTTAGAAAATAGAAACATAATCCCTGGCAGAAATAACTTGAATCTTCAAGGTAAGGTGATAAGAAAGCTATCTGAGCCATTTTTCTTATATCTCTCGCTTATGAAGAGAACAGTGGTAGATGAAAAAAGGTAATGTCTGAAAAAGCCTATAACTGAAAAACGAAGCTGTTTTTAATTTTGAAATTCCTATATCAAAATAGGAGAGTCCTTGCACCATAAACTGCAAAAATACATGTTGAATTGCCCCTATTTTCTAAATAAATTGCTTAATCTAGCCAAAACAAATGTCCCATTGCCAAAATTCCTAGTATATAATGCCGATTTGATGTATGACGTAGAAAAATAGGGAATCAACCCAGTTATTGATTTTATGTAGAATAAAAACTGTTTGATCAATTTAGTAGCAAATTTAGATGTAAAAGGTTCCATTTCTCTACTTTATGTTCCTTAACTATTGAAAACATTAAAGGACTTAAATGCCCAACGTCCTGTTTTTCCTTATTTTGGACTGAATTCACTCCCTTCGGATCATATATAAAAGGTTTTGTACTGATATGAGAGCAGTAATATACGGGAAATACTGAATATCAAATAAAACTGTAATTTAAGACAAGATTTTTCTAGCTATTATACATGTAAGGAATGATTATAGATTCCAAAGTTTCTAAATCTTTTTTGCAGACCTTTTTGTATTTCAAAACCAATTGTAAGTGTTTGAAACTACTGAGTGAATGCATCCCACCTGAACCTACCCATCAACTGCGGCCAATCCAAACGGACACATTCTTCCAAGATGATCAAATGCGAACCCGTCTCTTCCCTGAAGGAATCGTCAAGGCATACGTCTCCTGGGTCCCATACGAGGCAACAGCATCAAACCTTAAGATTGTGGCTCAAAATTGCCAAACCTATTACTCCACAGATTCTAATGGACAGGTGTATGCAGTTAGTTTTGGTCACCTTTGTCCAACGAAGATATTCGATATGAGGTATGATATAAAATTCTACCATTGGGGTAGCAGGCCAGCCACGGCAGATGAGAAAGCTAAATGCTGTTTTTCCCACATAATTGCACATGCAAATCACATTGTGAACATATCGAATCGTGAAGGTAAAATCGGTGTGTTTCCCCATATGCCATTAGATGTGGACGCAATCAAGGTGCGACAAATGCTGAAACCATATATTGGTGAAAGGGTGCGGTCAGAATTTTTTAAAGACGATTTTGCATATGTAGTAAAATCACAGATTTAATTGGTTGCGTGTATTTCGTGTCGCCTTTCATGCGAGGGGGTTCACCGAATGACTTTATAACTTTCGTCAGGCTTTCGTCAGGAAGGCTAGGAATGTTTTATGATAATGAATGTATAATTCAATTTTCAAATGTACATATATAGTAAATGAGTTAAAGTTAAAGATTCACTTTGTTTGAGTTCTTTTGCGTGGGGGAGAGGGTAGATACTACTTTGTATCCCTCCTGTTTTTAGGAGACAAAAACAAGAATCAGTTACAGTTAACACTTTGCATTCTTTTTTCCCGGTTTTTGTATTTTCAAAGGAAACGACGACTGGTGTCAATATAATTTAGCGAATTTGCTTTTCCAAGCGAAATGATGACTGATTTCAGTTACATGTAAAGGATGATTAAGTCGCAGTTATTGTCAGATACTTTAAATTAAATCTTTTTTTTTATATAATTAATCCACAAGCTTACATGTCTCAGATTTACCTCTATATTTTTAACTTTGGAGATCAATATTTTGTGTTAACACTTATAACACACCTCACATACAAACCACATTATAATTACAGATGAAAGGAGAAGACAATTGTGAATGTGATGTGAATGTATTATACCAACTAGACAGAACTTATCAGAAAGTTGTGTGACCTAACTTATTCCACTGACTACTCTCCCTCAGCCCCTTTAAGTGTTCCTTTAAGTCTTATACAATCACTTTTGCCAACCTCACCCCAACCCCAGCCCCTCCCAGCCATGGGCAGCATGCCACTGATTCATATAACAAAAGAAGGGGTGCCACTAATATAATCACAACGTTCACACCAAGTGAGAAAAGTGAGATACAAGATGAAATCAATGATTGGCAGGTATCTGATACAAACGTTAAAGACTGATTCTTCAAAATCAGTCCTTAAAATGTTGTTGGTGTCACCTCTATGCCTTGTTGACATTGAAACCTTTGGTTTTCTCTAAGTTTAATTTTTCAGACCAGACTCCTCACCTAACTCTTGTATCGTTTTAAACGCTTCACATATTGAACGATCATTTTTTCACATAATTGATGTGTCATCCGGGAATTGTATTAATTTTTTAGGCTGACGTCCCATTGAAAAGGCTCAATTCGGTTGTTCTGTCTAATTTTCACTGGGTGTCCAAGAGGTGGCACCAATGATCCTTCATAAGGCATATGCCTATGAATCAACAATGATTGTATATTGTATGTTGAATTCCACAGTCTATAGGCCCAAATCCTCAGATCAGATAACAATGGTACATCAGTGACTGGATGCCTATATTGCTAATCGGTTTCCTGGCCTCGGACTGGGCGTTCTAATGGGATTATAATGACATTTTGCGGTCTTAATGGAATTAGTATGGCACTTTGCGGTTTGGGGCGAGATCGAGGCCTTCCCTCTGTTTGAAGGTACTCTCTCATCTTTGGGCCTAGACTGTCCACCCCACACCCACCCTCACCATACCACACCACACCACACACCCCTCACTGGAAAGCTGTGTCTTACTTGCTGAACATCCATATTTCTAGTTACGTGTGATAATATATTATGTGACATTACATTCCGTACAGGCTACCTTCAGTTATCATAAATATTTGATTGCGCAATAGTACCACTGTTATACCACCAGGTGGACAGACATATCCTCAGGGCATGTCTACATAGTTATCATTGTATATTAGGTAGCGTGCATGTTGTTTTGGACTTTACTCCATTTAACATTAACTATTATTTAGACATATACTATCTACCCAATAGTATATCACTACGCAGAATGGTTTCACAATGCCATTCGCGGTCTAAGTCATATACGTAGCGACTTTTGATCCATATTTCTTTTGGAAAATTGAATGCAATAAAGTATGATGTTATTAACAGGACTTGTGTGAAGCACAAATTCGCGTAGATATTGGCAGTTGATGAACAAAGAATTATAATAATATGTAGGGAGATGGAATATAACATCGCAGTCGGAATAAGAAGCAATTCATGAATATAAGGTTGCTGTAGTAGTTTATTTATAATTTGAACCAACATTTATGATAAATTATAATAAAAATTTAGTGGAGATCGCGTAGGCCTATACATAATTGGGACCGATCGTGGTGGTCTCAGCGATATCAGCAGGTAACCTAATTGATGCTTAGATCTCCTGCCAGGTGACGCTCGCTGTGTACTGTACCAACTGGTATAATGTTGCTGGGATCGAGACCGGTATAGTTGGAAGATCTTGCTCCTCCGCTCCCTATATAGGCGCTGCGCGTTTAAGTAAAATTTTGAAGTTGGCGGAGATTGAAAAAGGTATCAAGTTAAAGGCGAGGCACCGCGGGAAACCCACATATTCCAGTGTACAACATTTTCTTTGGTCAGATAGTGAAGGAGACAGCTTGGCGCTTTCATCGCAAACTATTGCCTGGTTTGCTGCGCACAGGTCATGCATCGGACGGCCACTGCAGTAATATACGTTGGCGCAGATCAGAAGCTATGAAGTGATTAATGTGTACAGCAAATTGTTGGAAACTATTTAAAGCATCCTCTCATTTGATCTGATGGACGCCGAGCGCTTGCCCTGCTGTTTTATATTGGAGGATACCAGTAGTGTAGATTCCATTGGATAATAATTTCATTCGGGATGTGGTCGCAGTTGAGGAACACGTTAGTCGTACTCTGCATGTTTTCATCAGGCATGGGATACAAGGTGTGTAATCTATTGTTGAGAAGTGAACTTATTATTTTTTTATCGATTTGCATATTCAGTACATGAAACGGAATTTGATTAGGACCCTTTGGGTTTGTGGAACTGACACACGAAGTCGTTTAAGCCGACTGTTACTAATAGTGCAAAATAATCTAGGAGTAGCAAGTTCATCTCTTTTCCATCTAGAGGTCGGCGTTCACCGAACCGTAGCAATCATTATATCCGTATCCAGTAGTTCGCTCCTCAAAGAGACAGCGCAAACAATGTTCTATTTTAGTTGTAGCAGTTTCTATTTTTACAGAAATATATAGACTTAATTTGTTTTATTATGTCCTTGTATAGGCTTTCCATTTTCCCCTATTATCCTGGATACCCAAAGGAGAGTTTATATCATTTAGGTCATGTCCAATGGACCTTGATTGCTAATGGATATACCCTTCATGCTAAATACGTTGATCTCTTGCAGGGTAAAATATACGCCTTAAAATATATGTATAAGCCATTACTAGTAGGATCACCCTACTTGCGCGTTTAAAGAGTACGTTCATTATTTCGCTTAAATGAGATTTTGAAGGATTAATGACCGACATTGAGGTGGTATTGGTGCATGCACGTTTTGGTGCATAATCTCAAGAAGATGAGAGATTATCCACAGAGGCCCTCAATGACCGCAGGACGCCCAAATATTCAATGACGGTCAACGTCTGTCTAAGGTGGTATAAACCCCAAGACATACAATGCAGAGACTAAAAAAGTATACATATATGTATTACGCGAACAAAGAAGGTGGTGAATTGTTAACCATCTAGATATTTGAAACAACCACTCAAGGATAATTGGATAATGATTGGGCAATTCTGGGGTGGGAAGTGCAACTGCGAGCTTCCTGAAATATTTTGATGAAATGGCGTGAAGTTAAAAGATCTGCAAGCTTGCAACGAGCTAAACAATTTCTATGCCAATCTATGGAGTATGTATACTTTCCGATCTATATCCCTGATATATACATAGCGAATGATGATTAGGAGGATTGATATTAGCAATATTGGAATCAATCCACAAGCTCGCAGATTGTTATGCAGCGGGGACCTTATCTGTCATCTGACTGTGTCTGAACTGATTAACTTACATTGTCATACTCATAATTCCATGATTAAATGTTCTAAATATGATTATATAAGGTTACGCAACATGGCGTAAGTCATTATTAAATATTGACATACATCCTTTTGTGGTATATTGGGGGAAATATGTGAATATTCTTTCGTGTATGACAAACATGCTCTGCGATGCACTGACACTATATATGAGATGGGTAAATGTGGTATCAGTGCATCGCAGAGCATGTTCGTTATGCAAGGCAGAATATTAACACAGTGAATATGGCATCGTTCATTTTTTCACCAAAATGATATATGTCGATAGTTTTTCAATGAAATAATTAACCATAACGATACGTTTTCAAGTTTGATTTTGGGTCTCATTACGGCCATTCTTATTAATAGGGAAGAAATAATCCAATAATCAAGTCAATATTGATGAGTCGTAGAAAATCGGTCGTTAAAGTTCTGCTATACAGTCATCGCAGATGGCTGTCTACAACGTCGTATAATCAATCCACAAGCTCGCAAATTGTTATGCAACGGGGGCAAGTTTGCGAAGGGATTTGCATTGCATAGACAATTATACATTATTGCTTCTATCACCGCACGCATCATCCCCGACTACCGCTCTCAGCTAGGTCGGCGCACAAATAATAACCAATAATTTTGCACTAAATAACGGTAATAATCATTTTAGTTACCGTCATTTGCAACAAACGGTATTCCTTCCCCCTCACACTTTTGGACACTCAGGAAGAAGCTGGCGGGGAATTAAGCTGGTTAACCAGCTGTAGTCAGCGTTGCATTTCTTTTAATGAATGCTGATTATATGAATGCTGAAGTATTGTTTTATTATTTTCACTCAGCCTACTGTAAAATAAATTATCGCGCGGAAAGATGCCAGATTTATTATTCTGAATAGACATATGATACTCTAGTGTAAACGTATTTATTTTCGAGCAGATCTATCTATACATTTTCGCGCACTAAGTACTTTGACACCTTTTCGCGCGGATTTAAATTCGCGCAGCAAGGAAGTCCCACACCCTGTTTATGCAATAGTTATACCTTTCGCACAGGATTTATTTTCGCACACAAAGGTGGTTACGCGAAAATAAAAACTGCGCGAACATTAATATGTTTACAGTATAACGTTTTTTTGCACGGTGAGCGGGTGAATGTGGGTGAATGCGAGCTTGTGCCTAGAGGCGGGGTCAGGCGACAACAGGTTCTAGCACAAACATCTTCATGTAATAGGATTAGGAACTGGGTCGTCGCTCATTGTTTATTCTGTCATTTGACTGGTCATTACCAATTTACAAAGTAGTATGGCTGTGTGTCTGCAGGGAACACCCAGAATATTCCTATATGGATGCATTTTTTATATATACGTAGGTACGATATGTACGATTATCATGCATCGTGATCATGAATGTCCGAGAAAAGCCAGCTGGGACAGGGAGGGGGAGAACCAAAGAATAAAAGTTTCACTTCGATTTTGCTCATCTAGAGAGTCTATGTGATGAACGAATTACAAATAACGTTGGGGCGGGTAGATAATGATTATTCACAATGTATGCCCAAACCTACAGTTAACCAAAAGAGATAATTCTCCCGTTCAGAATAGCACAAACAGTGAGTTGTAAGATTTCGATGTCACTCACTTGGAGAGAGAGAATGTGTTGCCAAGATAAATAAAACAGCAGATGCTTTATAAAAAAAAATAAACAACCACACAGAATCTGGCAACGTTACATAGTCACAGAAGCAATTTGCAAGAAGCAAGTTAGGCTGTTTAATTTTGACACATAAATGAATGAACTATATATTTACTGAATGTTGCTGTAATATTTTTAGTATTTCCTACTCAGCCTACAAAATACACTATCACATAGATTGATGTCCCACCTTCTCCAAACCATGGAATACTATGTACAGATCATATCAAAATTCCTATTCAATTGTCATGATATCTGGTGGAGATATTTTTTTATATAAATCTATCACAATTTCTAGCTAGTCTATAAGAAGATAAAATCAATTTGTTGACAAATCAGATTTTACCTTTTTTGTAGGAAATTAGGTCTATCGTATCTCTTATGTTTGTACGTTATCGGAGAGACAATTATTGCTACTGTCCAAACTATCATTCTGATTCTGGATGTAGGCTACATTGAAGACCGATCACTGTATGATTCACATTTATACCTGTGATAATAAAGGTTTATTTTGAGAACGGTTATACATAGTAATTATCTTTTACAAATACATTATATTAGATTGAATTAACCAGGTCTGATTACGTAATCATCCTAATGAGAGTGGTTGTAAAGGGTTATGTATGCATGCATATACATATGTAAGCTTAATGCAATTGACATCATTAGGGAGTTTATTTATTGAATGCATGAAGGGGTACTTGCATGATCGTATATCGATCGAGTCATAAGGGTGTTAAGACCTGAGATTTTGACAGAAATGATCGGTGGGTTCTTGTCTACATTTGTATATCACACATTTTCTTGCATTTGTTCGTGCCAACGAAACGCTGACAGTACAATTAGCAAGCCACCCTATCCCCTTTTGTGCAAGTATATTGTTCTTACACTCATGCAAACATTGCTCAATGGTTCTATTGTATTGTTATTTATACCACAGGCAAGGTAACGATGAAATGGAAGTTATTATTGTTACATAATATGTTTCTTATATGTTGTCTTGCCATCTTGTATGGGAGTATAGGCATTAACCATGCCTCCGTACAGATTAGGATAGAGTTGTTGTTCTCTAGCTTTCCTGTCCCCGGTTCCTGTCCCAGAACTTCGTTTACAAACGAACACCATATTAAGATTTCTAGCTGTGAGAAACAATTACAAAAAATTATGGAAATAAAACAAACCAAAACATGCTTTTAAAAACTTCAAGATGTACTTCAAGTTTGACTAAGTAGGATTTATTATCAACGATAGGTAAATTGTCACAGAGTATTAGACCATGCAGTTATAACATGGTTATTGCTTTGTTACCCTCTGCCCATAAACCTCCTCCTAGCTCCTTCTGCCCTTTATTCAAGCCTCTACATAGGTAACATAATGTATCTTCAGCCAGGTGTGTATTCCTGGACATTCGTAAATTACGTAAAGGTGCGTTGCTTTGGAACAATAAACATGTAATGCTTTGTTCACATCAAAATAATACAACTGCAAGAAACTACTACCATTCAAACATATCACCAATACAAACTTGAAATGTTTTGGTGTTTGGGCATACACACTGCTGACTGCATTGTGGGGACAGGAACACCGACAGTACAATAACATAATAAGACATATTAAAGCGCCATTTTCCATTATTGCTTGAAACCCTTGTATTATCCATCAGACGTTATGTAAAACACTCACGCATTGCCATAAACGTAAGGTGATTGCCATTGTATTTTTTAATCTAATGTGTCACCGTGACATAGAGATATACCACATATATATGTCCAACTTTTCAGCCATTAGTGGTAGGGGTCCGCATTTTCTAATCTTTTTTTAGTTTACAAGTGTCATGGTCAAAAGTATGAGGATGAGAGAATTGAATTACAAGTACTTACCGTTTGTTGCAATACTTTAAACGTATTTATTATCGCGCGGATACATTTTGGCGCACTAAGTACTTTCATACATTTTCGCGCTGATTTAAATTCGGGCAGCAAAGAAAGCCTTACACCTTGTTTATGCAATAATTATATCTTTCGCGCAGGATTTATTTTCACGCACGAAGGTGGGTGCGCTACAATAGCGGAAATAAATACTGCGCGAACATTAAGACATTTACAGTATACAGGTTTGTATATCGCCAGCCAGCCTTTTCAAATTCATTGCCAGTAGTTCCTGGCTATGATTAGCAAGATTTGTAGATGGTTATCAAAGGTAGTTTGGTCGCAATATATCTGATCTCAACTGCGATAATGTTCCAATAGTCAATCCTTATACTTTAAATTGGGGCAAACATAAGGGCAATAATCTCATGGACCGGTACAAATAGTATGAAATAATGCGGAATGAATCTATACGCCTGATACTATAAATCAGTAAATGTATCTGATGTTCAATTGATCCGCAACATATCTAATTTGAGGACATGATTATTATATGTATTAAAACAAACGAGTTGGTCGAAGGCGGGTGAATATCTAAGCCACTGAAATTCATGTTAACTGCAAATATTCAAAATAGTAATGGCAGTAAGTATTTCCCTTCTGTCTCTGCCTCATCCTCCGTCTCCTGAACCATTGATAATTTGTCGAGTTAGACTCAGTCTAAGTTAGAAGTATGCGGAAATTATCCCTGTTGTTCATAAGAGATGCAAGTTGTTACAGTCAAGTGTTACAGAACACTCTTCTGCCAATTCATGTGTCTTGATCATTATACAAATGTAACGTTACATAAATCATACTTGTAAGCGAACAAAGGTTTTCCAACCCAGTAGTCAAAAGAAAACCTTCCTCATTTTTAAAGATATGTTTACGTAACCGAGCAGCCAGTAGGAAGTTTCCTAATTTTAGAAACCAACCACTATAAATCTAGCTCTGCGTCCCCCGGCTCAATCCGGTTGTTCCTTGAAGCCCAAGGTTCACTTCTTGATTTTGGAGTCGTCATGTCTTCATCGTAAGGGTATTTTGGCGTGCATGAGAAAATCAGTTTCGTATCTTTTTTGAAAAATTCTACGATCAAGTAGTAGAAATGAAGTGTATTCATGGGTCGGAAATTTCTACAATTACTTGCAGTACAGCCCCGGAGTACAGCTGTATTCAGATCCACCCGCGAGGCCGGGTCTTTGGCATTAGACTAAATAGGAGGGACAACTTGGTCTTATCTAGGGTATTTGAAAAATCACACTCATGAGACAAGGCCCTGGTACAGGGGTGGGGCAGGATCATAGAGGACGTTCTGGGAGGGACAGGGAGGGACAGGACCATACACATGCAGGAGGACTATACTGGAGATACTGTACCAAATGAGGCAATGGAGGGTTGGGGCAGGACTTATATACCATGCCGGAACACTTGCAATGGTACTTATCATCATTTAATGGATTCAATATATTAAGCCTGGGAAGTAAACGTTAATTCGGTCACAATCTCATGATACTGTACATAAAGGTTTTATAAGTACAGCAGGATAACATCAATATACAGAAACCCAGTTCAATTCCAATAAAAATGAGTTAAATATAACCTATGGTGACCAACAATGCTACCTAGTGAGCCTGAAATGTAGCCTAAACAAGCACTGCCCTCCAGCGTACAGCAAGGTAAAGTCACTTGCACTTAGCGCATCGGTAAAAGCAGCAAAGGAGCCTTGCCAACTGTGGCTGGACCCGGCTGGGTGCTAAGAATAGCATATATACCAAGCCGCCAGCATTATGCACTTGTTAATTGAAACCCCCACCCACGGGGAAGTGGGGGAATGGTAGGGGAATGTCTGAGAAAATATGCCCTCACCCAGGCGGGGATTTCCTTCAGTTTACAGCAGTATGAATTGCATGGAGGTGGGGGAATGTCCATCAATGCCAGCTCGAGTATAATTTAATTTAGGAAAGCCTTAATATTATATGGTTTATTAACATATAATGTCTACAGTGCACTATCATTATGTCTAATTAGACTAGGACATGAAAGACTTGTGAAATTCAAAACATAATGGTTAATAGTATATTGCAGTGATGCTTTTTACCTTGCTCTGATATATGCAGTGATATGAGCATTACAATGCTTATTCAATATTAGAGTAGGTCTAGTACTAAACACTTAGTCCAGTTCTTATTTGAACAACATGATCTGGTGAGGTGAGCTGGTGAGGCTACAAAGCTAATCAGCTAGAATAAATTCTGTCAGGAACACAATCGGAAATCCCATTTAACATGTAATCTTAACTCATGGGGATGTTGTTCCTAATTATTGGGTCTTTGTGTATATATATGCGGGATCTTTTGATTTTTCACCATTACTTTGCATTGGAACTATTAAAGTTTTGCCTCAAATCTTTATGAGGTGTGGTATAGGGGGGGGGGGGGGGGTATATGCCCACCAGGTCCATCACCCCCTCCCCCTTTGGCCCTGGGTACCACCCTTGAAACTGAATGCTCTGTGGTCGCAAAGCGAGGTGTTGCATTATGGGCCGCTTCCACAGGTCAGAATAAGCCTTACGTCTGAATCAGTTTTTTAAAAAAACGATCATTAATTCCAACCTGTTGGTGACATAGCTATTGGTTCGGTTTGGTTCCATTCTAAAAACCGATCATTAATTCCAACCTGTTGTTGACATAGTGATCAGTTTGGTTTGGCTCAATTGGAATTTTTTTTCATGAAACCCACATTGCATTTCATTCTGAGCCGAGCAGTTGAAGAGACCAAAATGTGCAAGTTCGGATCGGTAGGAATAGTGAGAAACCTATGGAAACCTATGGAAACCTATGGAAACCTATGGAAACCTATGGAAACCTATGGAAACCTATGGAAACCTATGGAAACCTATGAAAACCGATGTGCTTGGTTTCTTATTAAAACCGATTCAGACATAAGGCTTATTCCGACCTGTGGAAGCGACCCATTATAGGGACTCTAGGGCTAGGTGGGAGGAGGTATAGATAGAAGACTGAGAAAGATGAGGGTGAGATAAAGAGTGGGGGAGAAGACAGGGTATAGGTATAGCAATGGACTTTTCCTGTATAGTTCTAATGTGTCAAAGTTACCGGCCATCAAAAACCCTGTCATGTTCAAGGGTGACACTCTTCACACACATATTGAGCGAGGCTATCACCAACTTGCTGCTCTAACCTGTGGGTTGTGTATTCACCAATTGTTCTGTTGGCCATTGAGAACTATTGTCAAATTGCGCATTTTGCCTGCCCCGTTTTCCCTTCCCCACCTCCACACACATCCTAGCTTGCCCCCCTACCCCCAATGGCTATAGCTTCCTACATCACTGGGCAGCTTAGACTCTACTTAGTTCAGATATTCAGCTATTGTCTACATTCCATATATCCAGTATAGATCAGGGCTGACACACAGCTGTGGACATCAAAAACCCTGTCATGTTCAAGGGTGACACTTTTAATGTATATATAGGGGGAGGGGAGGTTTGTAACTTAGCCTAGCCTGGCCGAAACATATCAGAATCCACAAAAAGCTGAAGTTGCTGTCTCCCTCCCGATAATAGTTTCTGTTACTAAAAAGATATCCACTGAAAAATATGCCCCAGGGGGTCGGGGATTCACCAAAAAATCTTGCCCTGGGGGGAGTCGGGGATTTCATCATATTATTTCCTCAAAGGACCAGGACATTCCCCCACATCCCCGGGGGTGGGGGGGTTGGGGTTGCAATTGACAAGTGCATTACATTTATAAAAATACTAGCAAAGTAGCCATCCTCCGGACGGCCCCCCTCTCTCCCCACACATCCCCTCTCCCTCTTTTCTCTCCCCCTCTTCTCTGTCTCTCATACATGTTTTTCTCTTCCAATCCGATCTCTGATTCCCCTCTCTCCCTCTCCTCTTCCTCATGCTCCCCCTCCCTGCTTTCTCACCCTCCCCTCTCTCCCTTCCCCTACGACCTCTCCCTCCCCTCTTTTCCCTCCCCCTCTTCTTTCCTTCCCGCTCCTCCTCTCCAATACCCCGACCCTCTCCCTCCCCTCTTTTTCACTCTCACACTCCTCTGCATGTAGTCAGGTTCCTCTGGAAGTGACATAGTATCTCACAGGGGCTTTCCCGAGCTATAAATAGAGTGTGTAGATCCCAATTTAAAAAAGACTTTAAAATCATGTTTTCATCCCAGATACCTTCACAAACCACATATATATAATGTCTTCTAGACAGGGTCGACAGACCTGTAAAGACCAAAAAGACAGATGGGGAGATCACAGATCTGTAGGGCTGTATTGTGGTCGTCTATCCTCTCTATATAAAAATCTCTTGCAACATTAGGTTGTAATTTTTCTCTTACGATTATGTTGTAATTTCTAAAAAAAAACTGCCAAGCCTTGTATCAGCTAGCAAAATTGTATTTGTACATTGTCCTCGTATATATGTGCTATTTTGATACCTACATATGCCTATATATATATCTATGTTTTTGTATTTCTTCTTTATCAATGCCATGTCATACTAAATTGTTCCTGAGTGTGATACTTTGATGATAACAGTTGTTTATTTTGTATTGTTATGGCAATGCCATTTAACGTTCTCTGTGTAAAAAAGAAAAATGGTCTATGTATAATGATTTACACACCGTGTGTACACACCTCTACCGCTCGTTAATTAGTAATCTTGAATAACGTGTCCGGAGTCTTCATCACTTTCATTAATTATTCATCTTTTATTAAATATTCTTTTATTAAATTTTCTCGTAAATATACCAAATGATAATAATTGACTTTGCTTTATTGAACGTCTGTAATGTTTGTTTCCTATATAACAATTGCTACCACCTCCAAGAAAGTGTACTTCAGGACATCACAAAAACCACTATTATTGTGAGCGTCATTTGTTGACTAACCTTTCCTGAATAAAGATTTTGTCTGCAAAAAAAACAGATTCCCAGAACATGCATGACAAAAATCCCTTCTAGAGTTTTATATTTTAGATATCGAGATATCATAGACCTCGGAGTCACTGTTCTATATGACTCTGGCTGGACCTGCCAGACACTACAGTGTACAGTGTACTTACTATCTTACCCTAAGTCTTGCATGGTGCAGGGGCTATAACCACTTTAGGCAGAGATTAAACAGATTAATAACCTCCATTTCAGGCCTCCTGGTGTGGAAGTGGAGGTGTGTTTGGAAGGGCAGGAGCTAGGGACAAATGTCCTAGTGTGTGGGAGGAACTCCTATAGGGGGGGGAGTCCTATGGGGGAGGGGAGGATCTGGAGGGGAGACGTCCGGGGGAAAACCTAGACCCTATTAAACAATCGAAAAACAGACCATAAAGTATCAGCCTGAGATGTACCTAAACAAGCCGACATTATTTAAACATTACTTTGAAAGAAATAGAGGTCTGCCCTAATCAGTTCTTTATCACCTAATTTTATATGTATTTTTCTAACAGAGAAAACATTAAGGAAATGATAATTAACTGGTATATTGCAGACACTAAATAACAGTTTGTCAAATAACAGATTTATCTCATGAAATGATATAAAATCATTAGGGCAACCTTTTTACTAGCCTAATCTAGTGCAACCACATAAAAGTTAAAAATAGTAACTACAGGTGTTTAATGTTAAAAGGGAAAACATAGATAAAGACGCTGTTCAGGTATGATTCGCATGAGCTTCAGGGTAAACACCGACACTTGACGGAACATGCCAACGCTCTGCCGGGCACGACATTCAAGTATTTTATGGCAGTCAATAACTGAACCAATTTGTCTTTTGTTGCATGGGATTGCATTGAAGAATAGGCCTAGCTCAATTGCCAGGTTTTACGATCTATTTGAATGTACATACCTGGGTATGTATATTTATCGTAAATCTCCTGTAGAAATCAAATTATTTGCAGAAATCAACTGTATTTCCCGAGGCAGTGCATTCTGGTAGTACTATACTAAATAAACGTTCTAGTGGAAGCATTATTACGTTTATCCTATTGAATATGGTAATTTTGTTCAGTAATTTTATTTCTTGTTTAGGCAGAACTAGTAACACTCGGAAAAGAGGAACAAGTGGTGAAGTTGCTTGAAGCTCAACAAACCTGTGACACACAGATGTTGAAAACACCTTATCAGAATACAGGTGAGAATTCTACTGCTAGTACCAAAGATACTATAATTACCTCACCTAATACTATTTCCACGGGAAAGTTTAACGATTGATAAAGGTTGAAGCCTCATTAACTCCCATTAACAACTATTATGAAGCATTAATCAGGACGCTTGTTCATAATAGGTCCTTACTGTAACCGTACATGGGATGGAATAATGTGCTGGGATGATACTGAAGCGGGGAGCGTATCAACGCAGCCTTGTCCTACCTATATTAACGGTTTCAATACCCGGGGTAAGTAGATAATCATTAGAAAGATACTTTGTTTATACTATTTCTGTTTTGCCTTGTGCCTCATACTTTGATTGTATATTATGAGTACCGTACTATCATGGGTACTATGAGTTAAGTACTATAGGAGTAGAGTACTACCATAAGTACTGCTATGAGTAATAGAGTTCAGTACTGTCCTATCAATACACATAGGACGTTGCCATTTCCGTCCTACAACTCAGATCAGGTCCAACGTCAAACGTACCTAAAAGTGTTATATCACGTCCGAAAGGGGCGAACCATTTGATTAAAATTAAACATTACTTCCTATATATTTTATAAATGAGTTATCATGTTGGTGACCTCGTATTTACATCTAGCAATTCCTTCAAAACTTCAACATAAATGAACAACGCGACAGTCACTTTGGTATATCTGCTGACATTCTTTCCATTTAATGTCTACTGAAGTTATGACCGAATTCGTTACCAAAGTTGTGTACAACAACTAATGGGGAAAAGATTTTGAACCGTTCCAATTTCATATTCACTTTTCTCAAATTTATAATCCCTGCATGTTTAATCAATAGATAGCAGAGCCCGCTATTGTTTCGCTGAATGCGATGGTGCGACCTCAAACTGCGATACTGTTGCACAGTTCAGAGTTTGCACTAAGGCATTAATAGTACTACATTTATATACTAATACTAATACCACTTAGATGTGCCAAGTCACTCAATTACAGAGTAGATTTCATGGCACCCTATCATTCCAGAGACAGTAAGTCGGACATGTCAGCCTGATAGTACGTGGCTCATTCACCCAAAATACAACACAACATGGACAAACTTCTCTCTCTGTGTCACGCCATCATCGAAAAACCTCAATTTAATCGAGGTAAGCAGCCAAAAAATCGTTTTCATGCCACCATAAGAAATGATGCACAGCACTCAAGATCTTATCTTTTCGATAAGGAAATTGGTACACAGGTAATGGGGAAACCCTAACGGATTGGGATCTGTTGATAAAACTTCAAATCAAATCAAAGCAAATCAAATTGAATCAAAATGAATTATCTTCTACCAGTTTTAATGAACTTCATTGGATTAATCAAATGAAAGTGGACAATGAAAATGCTGTTTTTTTACCAGTGTCTTGCATCTTACATCAATCATTCATAAAATATTAATAGGACATGAATAACAAAAAAATAAATGCTCTCCTATTGGAGTATTTTACATCCTTCAGAACTGCCAAGTTGTTGCTTTTTCGATATACTTCTAGTCACGTGCATTACTCACTTCAAACAAGAAATCATCAGAAATCAAAGTAATAAATGACTATTTAGAGGAGGATGTAAGGAATAAACTCTGCCAGATTGTTCAACTTTATTTCAACCTATTAGCAGTTTATTTAGAGCCTCATCTACCTCTTCCTATCACTCCCTACCCCTTTCCTCCTCCTCCTCCTCCTCTTCCTCTGCCCTTCTGCCTTCTCCTTTTGTCAATTTCCATACTCATACCATGGTGTTTTCTATATATCACAAAATACTTTGCAAACAGCTTTACTGGAAATGTAACATGCATGCCACACTGGGATCTTTTACATCCCAAAAGCTGCTGACTCAACTTGCCAACACAATCATTATTGCTTTTTGTCCAACTGGAAAGGATGCATTGGTGATATTATTTGAACGTGAATTATCCTCTGAATATTTTCTACTGCAGGAGCATGTGTGGAGGATCAAATTACTCTACAATGTGGGATATGGTGTGTCTATTTTTTCCCTTGTTCTTGCAGTCATCATCATGATCTCTTTCAAGTGAGTCACATACATATTGCATGGTTCATATTATTTGAATATTGCCATTGACTTTAATTTGTAGTATATTCTTAATTATTATGGCCTGAATAGAATTGGAATATGAGGAATATAGAATAACACTTTATGATTGTACACGGCTTTTGTGCATTTGCCAAAGGTGATTGTAAATGTGATTGTAATTTACATTTTCCAATAGGAGGTTACACTGCTCTAGGAACACGCTACACGTGCATCTTTTTATATCTTTCATCCTAAGAGGGGCCATCTCATTTGTCAAAGAGAACGCCATGGTAAAAGGCCTGGGATTGCGTCAAGACATATCCTATGATCAAGCAGGGCATGTACGCTTCATTGAAGAAGGCACGGTAGGGCAGAAATATAAGGCAGATTAAGTTGAGAATGACAATATAATAAACTATATATAATTAAATAGTTTGTAGATTCTGTAGCATCCAATAAGGCGTTTGTCCATTCTATCTTGTGCCGGTAATCTGACATTATTACTGCATTTCATGAACATTATAGATTTTAAAAAATGGTTAATTACGAAGATAATATGTCATATTTCAGCACTGGCAATGCAAATTTCTGATGTGTCTCTTCAACTACGTCATAGGAGCAAACTATTTATGGATATTCGTGGAGGCTCTATATCTACATATGCTTATTTTTGTCTCTGTCTTGTCTGACAGAAACGGCGTCTTGCCTTACATATTTATAGGCTGGGGTAAGGAAAGTGTTTTGGATTCTTGTGACAAATATTGAAATCCTATTAATTATTTAAAGATAAGATACCAATATTTCCAAATGTCATAGAAGTATTTACCAACCCTCAGGCATTGCTTGAGTCCTCTCAGAAATAGAGGCTTATGCTATTAGAACAGCTTGTTGGTATGACTTCTCTAAGGTTCTTGCAATTGAATGTATTTGTGTGGGTTATCATTACCTTATTAGCTTTTATTCATGTTGGCCCTGTTCCATCCTGCCGCAGTCCTCTACTGAAAATATGTATTTGAATCACCCACCAGTACACATTTAAGAATTGGAGCCGACGTTCCCCAAAGCCCATTCGGATATGAATGTTGCTAAAATCGTTTAAAAGAATAATGGAAAGGTAGTAGAAATATAATGCTCCTTCACTAGAAACAACATCGGCTGTCCAAAGTTCTAAAATGTGTCCATTTAAAAAGTATTAATATGTTGTTTATGTATTCCCCTCTATAGTCGTGCCCATCACTTTTGTTGGACCATGGATTGCAGTGAGAATAACTTTTGAGGATGTGTTGTGAGTAAAGGCTCTCTCTCTCTCTCGTATTTGGTTGTAGCGTTAAGATGGTGAATCATATTGGCATTAAAGGTTAACATTTAGGACTTCACTCATAAGAACGAGTTATTTTCTTGCATTTATGAGTCAACGAGCGGGGTAAAAGGGCTCCCTCTCTGCAAAGTGCAGTTCTTCCAGTTCTATATCAATACGGTGCATTTCAGATGCTGGAACACTCATCCTACCCACGCCTATGCTTGGATTATTAGAGGCCCAATTGTAGCTACTATCATTGTAAGTATTGAACACCTAAATAACTTTAAATAATGTATTTATACACTGTGTTCATGTCTAGCGATATAATCATTGATGCTTGCCTTGGATATTTGCCTCAGAGCAGCGAAATTCCCGGCTCTATCTACAAAATGGATGGTTTACATACGTAACGAATCTGTAGAATATGCTGTGTTTATGACAACCACAGTTGAAGGAGAACGTGATATAGTAGTATACCATATATATATTATGGAAGACCGGAATGGGTAGTATACTTCTCGGTATTCCGATACCGGGTCAACCTCGGGTCGGGACCAGTACCGGACCGGTACCGGACCGGGGCTTAAATTACCGGGGCTCCGATGACCGGGGCTCCGATGACCGGAGCTCCGATGACCGGTCAACTAATGTCTAAAATTATGTCCGAATACTTATGCTCATTACTCAAAAACTATTTAAGCCTTTTACACAATTTAAATTGTATTAAATACCCCAACATATCTATTCGACTTTCCCAATTTTATATGATTTTTGCGCAATTATTTCTACCTCTATTTCCAATCGTTGGTAAAGTAGCTATAAAATATACCCTAGGCCTATAGGATGAGCTATTCGCCGACATAATGTCTAAAATTATGTCCGAATACTTCTAAGATAACTCAAACACTCGGTAAGAGTGATAAGGGGGGAATATAAGTATTATATTCCCCCTTATCACTCTTACCGAGTGTTTGAGTTATCTTTTTCTATCCTCAACCATCTATATGAGTTTTACACATATCTTATTGCATTCAACCTATTATCTTCACTTATATATTTGAATACTTTCTGAGTGAGTTCCTTCCCCTCCGATAATTTCTGACAACGATTTCATTTACATTATTCATAGTAACTTCATTACCTCTGTTTGTGATTGTGTGAACCTTCCTTATACAATTTCAACTAAAGTCATGTATCCAGGGTTTACTACAAATAAACACTATTTGCCTTTACTAGTAATTCCCTTGGTTGACTTTTGTCATCGTTTCCTAACCCGGATCATATTCAGTTTTTAAAAACCTCTTAAATTCCTTAATATTACTCAAATTCTGTTGTTTTGGGGCCATACTGTTCCAGAGTGTGGGTATGGTATATATAAAAGAATTTTTCACTCTTTCTGAAGTGGGATTTAACACTTTCATGTTTTTTCCTCCAACCAGACTCCTAAGGTTTATTTCTCTACTGTCTATTGATGGATCAATGGTGGATTTGAGATGAACAAAATTACTTTTTAGTGCCTGTAATTAAGGATATTTATACAGAATCAAGCTCTAAATCTACCAATGTCTGTCATGATAAAATTCAAAGATTTCTAGACCTAAAGTCTTCAGTCCTTATAATACTGAAATCAGTCTCCGGAACGCTGGGTAGTACCTCCAGACGCCACTTGGGGTCTACATTGCAACCCATGATGATATTTGTAATTTATATTATGCGCTTAATTTATTGTTAATTAACCATTCATATTATTTAATCCGGACTTTAACCATGATGGTTATTACATATTTTACTATTTATGTTTATGTTTGTATTTATTTCATTATCATATTTATTTAGTTATTCCTGTTTTGTATTGCAAACATAATGTTCTCTTGTGTTGAAAATCATTGATATACCTTATGTCGGTTGAATTCCGATGACCGGAGCTCCGTTGACCGGGCCTCCGAGAAAATTTTCCCCCGGTAATCGGCCGATCATCGGCCGAGGACCACCCGATATTGCACCGATATCGGTAATTCTTTACCGGACCGGTAATCGGGATACGGGAAAATTTTTCTCGGACCGGGAAGATTCTACCCGATGACCGGCCGGTCCGGTCCCGATGTTAAGTTACCCGATTTTTTTAATTTTAAGGTGTCGCTATGCTTTAAGTATGACGATATATAGTTTCTTAATATACCGGGTCTGGTCTTGACCGGGACCGGGCCGGGCCAGGACCGGACTGGACCGGTATCGGAAGCCCGAGTTCTTTACTACCCATTCCGGTCTTCCATAATATATGGTATAACACAACACATTTCATTGGGTGGAATCATCATGTCCCGGAGTGGCTGGATCCAAGGACGTCACTAAGGCCACTGACTGACAAGAGCGATTGTCATAGAGAGGAATGACGAGTAGACGTTGGACAGAGGTGCACCAACCACGGCAGCCATCCTACTCGGGTGACCTCGTTTGTAGCTGTCGCGTAGAACAGCAGCGCCACGCGGTGGAGTTTTTTACGGTGGACGAGAATGGTACATCGCGGCCCGTTCCGTTCAGCTCCGTTCCGTCCCGTCCCGTGCCCGCCCGGAAAAAAAAATGGATGTCGTCATACATTTACTATAGAAATATTCATAACGGGGCCACTTGTATCGGTGGCGGGACGGGACGGCCTCCTAAAGTTTGGCGACAATTACCGTTCCGTGCCGAACCGCTAACACGTCCCGTCCGCACATTACATTTTTTTCACGGCACTTGATCGGGAAAATTTCCGAAAAGTACGGGTAACGGCGGGGGGCGGGACGGGGACGGGGCGGGACGGGACGGGGGCGGGGCGGGACGGAACGGAACGGAAGCCAGGTCGCCAAGGCCCAGTCAACGCTAAGTTAGTCCAGGCAATCTGTGGTTTGACAATTTGTCAAAACAAACATTACACATTATATCAGTAACAAAATCATAATAAATTGAATATTTATGACAGATCTATGTTATTGATATCATCTGAAAGTAGATTTTATGGGCTTTAATCAATTTAATATAAACTAAGCTCTATGTTTGCATGCTATCATAAAGGTAGGTCATATAAGATAGCAATTTTGTAATCTGCAAAATTATGCGAATTTTAAAATCGCTATATCTCTGCGGCTATATATCTCGTAGCAGCATATATTATAAGTCAAAAAATAGGAAATATTGTCTAGTTTTATTGGTTTAATAAGAGTTAAGTTGCATGAAAAGTATTTTTTGAGTTATAGGCTAAAATGTGAAAGTCGGTTCCCCTAGTGGCGAATTTGGGAACTTTCCCCATGGCAAACTTTGGTAAACTTTTGACACATTAAAAGGATATGCATAAGGAAGAGGATCCCGCAAAAATAAATATGTTTGCAATTTGTTTTGGGTCAGGCCACTATTTCTCACAGATTGCCTGGACTAAGTGTGTGGGGCCTTGTGGAGGGGTGTGAAAATTAAAAATTTTCCACAATCCTTAGAAGGTACTCTATATTTATGTTTGGGTGCGTTGGTATATTTTGCATTTTTAAATTTATGGTGACGATTTTTGTAAGGACCATGTTTGTGTCGCTCATCCCGCATCTCTTGTCCCTCATCTCTCACCTCTTGTCCCTTATCTCTTGATATTTCTCCTTCTCACTCTGCCTCCCTCTCTCTGCCCCCCCCCCACCCCATCCTGTCCCCTTTCCTGTCTCTATGATCCATCTCACCCTCCCATGCCCTCTCTCCCCCTCCCCTCAAATTTATGCATACATTATGTATGTATACATGTATATAAGTATACAGGTATGTATCCAAATGTATGTACATATATATATAGGTATATATATGTATGTTTGTATGTATGTATGTATGTATGTATATGCATGTATATACATATACAATACATATACAATGTATGCATATATAATGTATACATATAAAATATATGCATAATGTGTATACATAAGTATGTACATGTATACATAATGTATGTATGTATGTGTGCATAGATATACATCTATGCATATATATGTGTACATAAATTCATGCATGTATGCATAATATGTATGCAGATGTATACAGAGTGAGTGAGATTGGTTGTTTTTACGCCCTTATCAACACATTTAAGATGGTTATATCAAGGGCGGGAGAGCTGAGAGGAAGGCAGTTTTTTATCATACCCAGGAAATAGAGATAGAGAAGAAGGGAGATGGAGACAGAGAAAAAGAGACACACAGGCACTTTATGGTCATACCCAGGACCAATGTATGCACAAATACACAAGGATAGAGAGAGGAAGGAAGGAAGGGAGGGAGGGAGGGCGAGAAAGGGGAGAGAGGTTGGGGGGGAGAGAAGGAGGGAGAGAGGAGAGAAGAGAGAGGGGGAGAAAGTCCGAAAATGCAATGGGAGTATTTGAATCCAATGTAGTATTAACTAAAGGAGTATTGAGTATAGGCATATATCTATATGCTATAGTATAATTTGTAATATATTAGTCTGTGTGGCCCGTTCCGTCCCGTTCCGCCCCGCCCCGCCCCCGCCCGCTCCCGCCCCGTTCCCTCCCGCTCCCGCCCCGCTCCCTCCCGTCACCCTTATCAAGTATCATACCGCACAGTCTGGTAGAGTGGTGGCGGGCTGTGGTGGAGTCGATGCGGTGAATAATCGCCAAACAGACTGCAACACCAAGCGGTGGGCACGCTACCACTTGATCGTCAACTGATATTGAAGAAATGGACAAATATAAAATTAGATAGATGGGGTATAGGACGTTGGGGGCCGGGACAGGGACACGAGGGAGCGGGTGGGGAGGCTTACCTTAATTCATTCCTCTGCATGAGACTCCTTCTCGTGGAAGAAACAGTACTTAATCCCATAATTAAGTTGCAAGTACATATAGCCTATGGAAAATGATTTTAACCGGGCCTTGGACTATCCATCACCATGCGTTAAATCCATTCTAAAGGGACTTTGCCAGGACTTGGCGACAAAAGACGTATCCAGACGCAGAATTGACGGGATGGTACGCATCCAGTGTGGCCAGTAAACATGATTATTCACATTGGATCAGCACCATGCCCCTCTCACCCTCTCACCCCATATATGATGTGTAATAGGAAAATGAGTCACAAGTCGCAAAAATGATATTTTCAAAGTGATTTATTTACAGGATCTCTTTTATAATATTGGAATGTTCTGATTTTTGAAAGGTTTAGCACTGTTAGCCATATGAATCCATACACCACATTGCAGGACATTATATTAAATACATCCTTGCGTTTTGAATGTCATCCTATGAAGCATATTTAGTTATTTTACTGGTAATTGCCCACCCAGAAATACCGCAAACTTTTTTTTACCAAAAATAAAAATAGCAAACTTAAAATGTAGAAGTTGGAGACTATACTTATTAGATGTCTTACTGTTTACTATCATTAGAATCCGCTTGATCTCATCTTTTCAAATATGATGATATCTTAAAATCCATTTTTTGCGACTTGTGACTCAGTTTCTTAAAACATATCACATAAGTATAGTCTATAATAGAATCCAATTTACATTATTCACGTGATGTGACGCGCCACATCAAGACATGGCGTGTCGGATGGCGAATAGATACAGTGTAGCTAGCCCTCTTGTGTATGAACATTTATGTTTTGTGACTATAAGAACTTTCATTCTTATGTTTCAGATCAACTTTGTGTTCTTTTTAAACATTGTGCGTTTTCTGTTCACAAAGTTACGGACAACGAACACGCTTGAGTCACCAAAATATAGGTAAGTTAAAGATGAAAGAAATGACATTGAGAAAAAATCTTGAAATCTCATTTATATTACATATTCAATGCACCCATGCAGTATGTATACATAAATACTGAAGTACGGCTCTCGGGCTGGTCACATAATGGTAGTAGGCTACGAATGCAAGAATCACAAGGTTTGATCGCAAAGAATAAGTCACTGGGAATTTCAGGGCCAAAGGCCTAGAATAAAATGGCAACAAACTAACCAATATCATCAATGGATGGGTTTCTAATATATGCCGCCAGTTAGTCCCTCATCTCAATGGGCACGGGCTCCGATTTTTAATGTCTTCAAGTACGGAACTCAGTTATCACATGAGAAACCATTAGATATAATAATGTAATATATAATAAGAATTACACAATAACTGACTACATGGCAATAACATGATTGGTTGTTTTCGTAGTTTGTTTTTCAACCGTTTCCTGATCCTTTGGCAGTAATTGTTGTCATTAATGAAGGTTGATGATTTTCCCCAGAAAGCTAGCCAAGTCAACATTGGTCCTGATCCCTTTATTTGGAGTTCATTACATCGTGTTCGTAGGCCTTCCAGACAATGTCAATGCTGTAGCAGAATTGGTTAAACTATATTTTGAAATGCTGTTTAATTCTTTCCAAGTAAGTATCTGACATTTGTGGATCCTTAAAGCCCCCATATCCATTACCACGGTCGGATTGGTGTACTGCTGCCCCAAGGCAAACAGCATAGGCCTAGTTAAAGTATTACAGTCGACCGGTTGGTCGTCGCAATACAGATAGATCTTTACATAGCGCTTTCAAGTTTTGAAACTATACTATGGTAGAAACCGCTCTTGTTAGGTTACATCGATACCTCAAAAGTGAAAAAGAAAAGAATTTTTAAATCAGAGATGATTATGACATTTGTGAAAATAACTTATATATATCCAAGATTGAAAAACTTTCTTATTTATAATCGTTATCATTTTATACGTACATTATCATGATTATAATAGTACTTTGAAGCGTGATATAATTATGTTGGTTTTTTTGTTGGATATCGCTTCTTTTTTGTTCAAATTGATGAGAATGATACACATTTAGAGGAAAGGTCCTTCTACTTGAGGCACACGCAAATGCCGGGGGAGCGGGAGTATATATACTACTAGCCACTAAATAGCTGGAAACTTATAAGAAAACGCACCTCCAAGATGTCCACATATTATATATTTCAGGGATTTTTTGTGGCTCTTCTATTTTGTTTCTTCAATGGAGAGGTTCAAGGCGAGCTGCGAAAATTTTGGTATAGATACAAGCTAAGGAGTCATTTTATGGGTTTCAAGAGTCGACGCAACAATTCATCAAACTATGTTACATGGGCCCGTACCTCCCTCTTCACCGCTTATTCCGCCGTGGACAAGCCGGAAGCTTATTTAGGAAATATGTCCCTTCACGAAGTGAAGCCAAGCCTTGCTACAGGTACAATGTAGATAGTACAAGCTTAATTATATTCCATAACGTCATGTGAGTAAGCAGCGTAACTCTATAGGCGCTAGAGGTCATGTGCATTAGTTCTTAGTTGAAATAGATTAAATAGCCTGGCTGCCCTTTCTGCATAAACAGTACGCATCACGCAAGATCTACGTCTACTTCTTCCTTCCTGGAAATGCACAAAAAAAACATACAATGAATATTATGAAACATCATAGATGTTAATCTGCTTTCCTCTCTTTTTCGTTCATGTACCCACCCTATTATATAGCATGATTGTATTTGTCTATATTAAACTCACCACCGACCCCAATCAAAATTAGTATAAATGTTATGCATCATTGAAGGCCAATCGAATGTGTTCTTCGCCAATTTATGCACCCGAATGTAATTTGAAATAAATCGTGTTGTAAAGACTTCACAATCTTACATTCTTAGACAATGGAGAAAAAAAATTCATTGAAAAAAACAACAACATTATTTGGAACATGCGTTATTTGGCCCAAATATTATCATTTTGATTCTTGTATACATATAGGATGTCCTTGGAGCTATTTTGAAATTTAAACTGTTTAGAAAGGTAAATTGTAATAAAGTTCTGCTTTGGACGAGTTGGTGTTGAATGAATACCTACAACAGTGTACTTTCTACTATGGAATGTACAGGTAGTGATTATAGTTATATATGGAACCTACATCATTTTCATGTAAGCTGTTCTGATTAAATGTTTTGATTTTACCGGGTGGCTTTTTACCGGTTGGCTTTCTACCGGTGGCTTTTGTTATACCGTCAGTGGCGGTAGCTATTAGCCGTCCCACCAGGTGGCGCCATAGTCAGTACCCTGGAGGAATTTTAGCATGGAACTACTCACTTCCAAGAGAATAAAGCCCAGAGATGTGGTCTTGTGCCACACTCCCAGTTTGAATAGTGTCCGGACTACATGTGTCTTCATTGTGACTCCAACATTTAAACTTAATTTTAGATTATAAGGATAGTATATTATTTGGTAGATTATACCTCCGAGGGTGTAACATTAGTGGAGAAGAACGGTCGAAATTTCGGTACAATTAAGTAATTAGTTAAAATTTCACGAAATTTCGGGCCCTGGAGTAAAGTGGAGTGTTTCTCCAGACAAGCCTGAGGAGTTACGGAGGACGCGGGGATCAGACAAAGGAGGAATTTACCATCACCTGCTGGCGAGGAAATAATATTGATGAGAAAATTGGCAATCCGATGGAAAATAATGATAACGATAGGAGTCTAATAAAAGGAAATTTATTCAATAGGTTCCTACTAGCGAATTATCAATTTCTTCGCAAAGATGTTGAATGAAACCTGCATCATGTGCACAAAGACACCTATACAGATGTATTGGAGTATGTTGGAAATACAGGCAAACCTTTAGATAGTTGATTCCTTTTTGTCATGTTCGATACGTTGACAAATAAAGGTAATATAACCCAATTAACTCGATTAAGTAACCGTATCCATATCTTTTTGGTGAATTAGGTCGCATCTTTATGTATCAAAAATAAATTGTGAGAGCAAATATTTTGCTTGATATGTTACAATTACGTGTTTCCCGCCATGTTTGCATGTTTCTTCCTTTTAATGTATTTTTGTATATCACGGATGCGTTTACATTTACGTATAGGTTGGACTTGCTGAAGCTCCCTAATACTATTACTACTGTTCGGAATCATATCTATTAATTATAGTAGAAGTGGAGATTATTGTTGATGTTGATAACATAAAAACTAGTTGATTATAGTTTTATTGATAACACAAGCTTTCGGTCATTAGACGCCCTTTTCAGGTGTGATAATAATTATAGTGTCTAGCTATTTTATCGGATCGAAGACCTCACACAAATAACAACACAACCAGGTTCTTACAGGTCCTCGCCAGCCAAGTATCGTTTAATTCCACACACACACCACCAGACCGCGGTTCGCACTCAGAAAGCACAATCCAACCGACGACCAGGTAAGGTGAATAAGGGTAAAATGGTTACAATAGATCAAACGTGTCTGCTACACATACACCATTAAAAAAAATAAAAAGTAGTACAAATGCAGGATAATAAACCACCACGACCTCTGTCGATGGGGTAAGAAATAGAGCCAGCTCGACCCTGATCCCGTCACCTTTAGGGAGGCATTGCTCCGGACACAGCGCTGACCCGAGTCGGGACCAGCCCGTCTCTTGCCAGAACCACAATATGTTATTATGTATAATAAATATGCTGATGATCTTCAAAAATGAGAATGAAAAAAGGAGGCGATCACAGGAATAGATGTCTGATAAAAGGAAATGTATTTAATATGTACCTGCTAGAGAATTCTTCTTCATTCATTGCTAAATGAAAATAAAACGATTCCTTACAATTGTAACTGTTGTAAGCATAAATATTCAACCGATGATATGTATTCAGTCGACGTATTTCATGTTGATGCAGTTAACTCCACTTTTTTTACCCTTTTAAAAATACATTCTTATGAGATTCTCAAGTAACCGTCATGTGTAAAGTTATACAACATATGTAAAGGTATATTATGATACACAATCTTGGTTATGGTAATAAATAATCGTATTTTTAAAAAGTGTCTATCATCTTGTCAATCGGGGCGAACATAACTGTAGATTGATAATTCAAACCACCTTAATGTGAAGATGCAAAAGCATCGCTACGGTCTACCTTTGTGTCATAATAATATAACATTAAGTAGGATTTTATGACTTACAAATGCAATTTGGAATGTTTTACTCCTAACTAATTTGGAAGACAAAACGTGAGTAAGGCATATACATGGAAGACGTTAAGAAATTTAACATAGCGTTATGCAGGGACTCCACTATGGGAAAAACGGCAAAAAACGGTTGCGACGAATTTTTTGCGACGAAATATCTAATCAAGTTAAATATTTTGCAATTGTTGGCAACAAATAAATGTGTTGCCGACAACCTATTTTATCCCTCTTCCACTAGTGATTTTTGTGCGCCAAATTTTTAGGCATGTCGGCGAACCTGTCGGCGCCGTTTTTTTTTCTATAGTGGAGTCGCCCTATTACGGAACTATTATTTGAAATTATAAGCCACATTTTGCTACCTCCGTTTTATCATTGCATGAATTCCAGATTATGATACAATTTCTATATACGGTGTATTAGGAAACTAGGAAGCTAACATTTAAGCATCAACAACAAAAACATCCGGACAACAACTTTCGGAAATAAAAATCTATACATACATACACAACATTCTATTCACATTACCTATATAATATATACATTGTATAAATATAGTTTTTACAATTTTATCCCATTTTCTTTGTTTGGTTCCGGCGTAGCTTATCCCAACCAGGTTTCCTTCAACATAACAGTAACTGTTACTATTTCCGAAATAGTATATCAACTTAAAGCTAAGATAATATCAGGACAAAGTTAACACATAAAAGGGAGAAAATGATATGAATTACATTCAGTAAATGGATAACTTTCTTCAAAAAATATTTTTCCTACAGTAATTACTATTTATCCAGGAACCTTTCTATACGATTCTCGAAGTATCTCTCAAATGCATTGTCAGTTTCATATGCCGTTGGTCCAAGCGATGTTGTTTTCCCTAACGGTCGTTTGGAATTCCCACCAGGACTGACCAAAGTGTTTGCTCGCAGAGTCCTTTGAAGAGCCCTGGATAAGGGATGATCTCCAATATATCCATCAGGTCTTGATATTGGTCTAATACTAGTGTTATGAATAGCCGCAGCTCCATGTGGCATTATGCCATCTTTTTCCATTTGGTGTTGTTTGAACTCTCTTAAGTGCATTTTGATAGATTTCTGGAATTGGGTTGCAGGTGTGTTGGCAAGAGTTTTCCTCCTGCGGAGACCGGATTCAGATGAGCCATTTGATTGTGTGGAGGGCATGTGAGCTTGTGGCTCTGGATCCAGATCATAATCAGGAAGTGGTTCGGGAATAAACTTTGACAGTGGCTTCTGTAGTTCCCGACTAAAATCGATTGCTTCAGCTACTGATAATTGTTCAGTTTTGGTGTTTTTCAACCATCGCTTGCTGACCCTAGTCAGATCTGTGATTGATATAAGCTGCAAGAAAGTGCCCCACCGATGTATGAACATGCAAATGACTTGAAGAGCAAGAATGAGTAAGAATATGATGATGAAGACGAGTCCTTGAGGTTGGATATCAACTCCAAATATTTTAACTCTATTAGATGAATCCCTCTGAACCATAAAATTCAGGATTGTCCAAAGCAGGTTACAAAACCAGAACCCAAAGGAGACGTTGTTCCTGGCAGCGATTAGATCTTGGGCTTGTTTCTTTTCTTTTTCGTCGTCTTTCTTCAATGGCTTCAGATATTTGCCTATGAGCTTTAACCAGAACTCCTCCTCATCCATGTCCAGCCTATCGATAGCCCCAACACCAAAGGCAGCATAATCTTCCAGCCATCTTGGCCTATAAGGATCATCGATAAAAACAGGCGGAATTGGTTTGGTCTTGTCCAATTTCTTCCCTTTGCTCACCATGTGACGTGATGGAATGTCATCCAGCGCTTTTCTTCCAGAGTCTCCCCCATCCTTGGAGTTGGAACTATCGTCATCAGATGATGACGAGGAAGAAGATCCGATAGATTTCCCAGATTGGAGAGCGTTGAGCTTTTTTAAATCATCGTGAATCTTTCTGAGAAGTTTGAGTTGTTCATTTTGTATTTCACTGCTGCCACTGCTGGAGAACACCTGGCTGATGATGTCTTTGACATCCTGAAGTAGATTCTCCCTGGTGAACCAACTCAATATACCACTTTTCTTTTTCTTAGCATCTTCCTCAGCCTTCTTCTGTGCATCTTCAGCTTCCTTTTCTAGCTGAGCCTTGGTCTTTTTCTTAGCCACCTCTCTCGTACCCCATGATATCACATGCATGTTACTCAAAGAGTATATCATGAGTATGAGATATGCCGAGGGTATGCAGAAATAGTAGAGCAGACCAGTAATTAAGATGCCTGCTTCGTACGGATGAAAGACGCCAGCAACGAGGAATGAGCCTGCCACGACGATGGTGAAAACCAATGTCGGTGAAAGCGTATTGATGAGGAATAGTCCTTGTATGATTGAAACAAGGACTATGACCATTATACATGCATATAACACACTCAGTCCTGCTGCCACCATGAGTTGAGTTTTGGTCTTTGTGGTAAAAGTTATTGTCAAGAAGAAAACGGCCGGGATAAAGCTGAGCAAATAGGCTACCCACAACTCCACACCGAGAGCTTCCCATATTGCATTGGCGATTGCAATGATGATGGTAGATGGTCCTAAAATTGTTGAGACCATGAGAGCAAATTGATACAAAATGTAGAGGAATGATATATTGTCATTGACCACTACTGTGTTTTTGTAGTCTGAGAGCAAGTCCATAATATTCGCCATGGTTGATGGCACCCAGCGACGTCGTTGGTTGAAGAATTCATTAAAGGTCTCAGGTGCATATGTTAGAGCATCAGATGCAGCTGTATAGTCAACACGATAGCCTTGTTGTAGGAGGAGTGTGCAGAGCCAACGGTCTTCGCCTGTGATGAAAAAAGAAGAAAGAGGACATTAACAAACGGGAATATACTGAATCAGACACTCGATCAAACTGTGCGAAATTTGAGGAAGTTTAATCATTTATGAAGATCCGAGATTTGTGAAACCACAACGTGATGAGTAGGTGTACACCCATATATTCATTCTATCCTAGCTAGTTCCACAAATATCACCTAGGATAATATGATAATAATAATGTCCGAAGGCAATTGCTATCCACTAACTAAAATTTGATAGCACCCACTGCAATAAACACTTAAATGAAAATGTAATGTGTTATGAATGTATACCTTGATCATACTGGAGAAAATGGGACGGAGCAGTAGAGACTTTGGTGTACTTCTTCATCACATTATCATCTAAGAGAGCTGAGCCTCGGAAGAGTGAGAAACAACCGGGACTACACAGAACGCACCCAAGTACATGCTCTGTGGCCTTCTGGAACCAATGTCCTATAGCATATTCAAACTTCTGATACCAAACCATGGGCCCTGTGAAAGTATAATATGAATTATTATGGTAAGTTAACTACAATAGTTTCAATCATTTACGGATTGTATTAATTTTCATTAATGCCAGGACTAAATTGAGTCAATATAATGCAGAATATAATGAAGAATCTGCAGATGAACTTATTGGCTATAATTCTGGCCTAATGGAACTATGAAAAGGTTCGATTTATTGACATATTGGGATCGAACCACATTAAAATGAATAGCTGTTTTGTCACATACACGATGACATCGGCATTGACATAACGATGTTACGTAACCTTTATTACTCATGAAAATGACATTAATAGTCGTGACACCTTTGTACCGTGACAAACCTTCTATCAAATCGGAATCATAAATGAACACTTAGAGCTTTTGTCAGTTCACATTTATTTTAATTATTTCTTCGTCATGCCATATTTCCATTGTGCCATAGCCATTAATATGAGTAAAATGTTGAATACACTGAACGAATAATTCCGATATAAGAGCTCACTGAAACAACAGGTAAATCAGGTGATTGGTCATTGATTACAACCAGTACGTACCACTGCCTATTGGATGAATCCTACCACAGGCCGCCCCTGTTTTCTGGTTTTTCTTCATCCTGTCAACTAGTAGTCTCACCGCTTCAGGTCTGAAGTCAACGTCTCCATCAAGAGCCAGAATGAACGTATTTTCGGCCTAGCATGAAAATAAACCCGATTATCACCATTTAACAATTTGCATTGATCATCGGACATGATTGCCGCTCATTACCAATCCTATGTCTATGGGTACATATCATCATATTTATTACACCAAAGGAAACCTAGAAAAATATGCAATACCAGTATATTCCCAGAAAAAAAGTAAAAAAGTGTTATGATAATGCTTTATCCAATTAAAGAAATTAGTTCATGTAGGCAAAATTTGCTACTAAATATTAATTAAACTACTAAACTAATTTAAATAGCTACAATGTTCAGTAGCAATAATCTTTTAGGGAGAAATAAATGAAAATGTGCATATTAATACAATATACGTGTATATTATTCATTTTCTTAGATATAAGCCACTGGATAATCGCCTTGACCTTCATTTCGCTCATTTACCAAGCTTTAATTTAGGAAGAACGCCCGCTTTAAATGGTAAGCAATGGAACTTACTTGTAACAGTAACGTGTCTTCCATGATATCAAATATGATACTCTTGCCAAAGTGTTGCTTTTGTCTGCTGACAACATCTGTCCATGATTGAGTGGCATTTTTCTTTGCTGCTGCGGCCAGAGTTATCACCGGTCCATCGTCTGTGAATTGCTGCCGTAAGTATTTAGATTCGGCACCAAACAGGCGATAACCAAGTAGGTAATACATATACATCACCTATTGCATCAAGAGAAAACAACATTTTGTAGTGCAGATCAGTGTGCACATACCAGTGCAACAACATCCAAAATCATAATACTTGTGTCCACCAAATCGCATGGTTTTAAAGGTGTTGTTATAGATATCAATATTTATAGGGAAGAACATGTATGTAGGTGATATGGGACTCGGTAACCTAGTATAAATAAAATCTTTAAAAAATAAATGTAATGGAATCCGGGGCTTCGTCTGCATTCAAAAGTTAACCTATCATAAAAGCATTATTCTTTCCGATAAGTGGTACCGTATTTTATGTCCATTAAGAATGCCCAGAGTGCAAGTGATATTTAAAAAAAGGAGTCTCAGGAAAAGAGTCTGAGACGATGTTGGGTGTGTCTACATTTTACATATAAATGTAGTGCCGCGCCTATCCGAACATTTACATATACTACTGCTATATGTAATCCACATGCGACCTTCACGCAGGCCAATCGCAGCTTTGCTGGGTTGGTTTCCAGGACTTGTGGCTGTGAGAGGGAGCTGTTCTTCAAGCCTCTACATTTGAATGAAAACTGTAGTACACGTCCATCAATGTCATAAAGACACCTCTTCACTGTTTGTATACGGTTTTTATAATGATCTCCTCATGAAGTCATTAAAATCAGAGTATTAATATTAGAGAGTGTCTGTGTTTCTATTCTCCTCCTCCAGCGAATCCAAGGGTCATTACATATTCATATACATCATATAATTCATCACTAACCTGGGACCAGCGTTTTTTATGCCTGATCTTGTCCTTGTCTTTCAGGTGCACTATGAGGAGGTTCTTCCCTGGGAGTAACCAAGTTAAACGTGCACCATATGGTGTGACAGTTTTGGTTGGAGGTCCTAAACTCCAGGTAACTTCCATGACAGATCTGTTAAAAATTGAAAAGAAGAAATTACTTCTAGTTTTAATTTTTAGCGGCATGTAGTCCCATGTGTCTTTTTATACATGGCGAAGGGTTTATATGTCTCACTTAAATTACTTGGGAATACGTAATGTAGACTAGTATTAGTTTTCCCTGTGGTTGTATTCATGAAGGCTAAGGCAGTGGGCAAAAGCTTAATATTGTAGCCTATAGTTGCATTGATTTATTAGGCATTTATATGTGTTTCTAAAAGTATCTAAAGAATTTGGAGTTCACTCAGTGGGAGAATATGAGAGTGATAATAGGTTTAGCCACGACATGCGAGGTAGATCTGAATAAAGGATAACAAAATAAAAAGAGGGTAAAAAATACATACGTAGCCGCTTCATCGATGTTGTTCACCAACTCTCTAACAAACTTGTTTGGGACGAAGCACTCGTCATTGTCAATCTCAAAGGCATCATCAAAGAAAACATGGGCTGGAAAATAAACTAAGAATGTTGATCTGGTCTGACAAAATGCGAGCATGGACTGCATATATACATGTATGTGACTACAAGAACCTGGAATTGTAGTTGTATAAGACTGCTAGTTATAACACATAACCTGTCTATAATGGATTTTCAAGAACCGAGGATTGGGAAAAACGTAGTACATGTATGTGCAATCAATCAATACTACCCATCTCCTGTTCTTATAATTAATTTATTTCGATACAGTAGTAACATATACCATGATTGATAGGACTCATTTATCAAGCATATTTACGTTGTGGAGGTAAGTAAAACAGTTTTGACCAGGTAATATGAATGTATATATGGCCTTAATAGTAATAGAAAAATCCAAAAAGATTGGGACATATATGGTACTGCCCTGGTGTGGGAATAGATTCGTGAAATAAACTCGTTAATAAACAGAAGGGGGACAGAGCACGTATTCAGGGAACTAAATTCCAAGTTAGATGACGGTGGTTGGGGACAAGTGCTCTATATATAGAATCATCAGCTAACAAGATCATACCTTCAAACTCATAGTAATCGGGATCAGTGACCTTAAGTTTCTCTACGGCCAGGCGGCGTGCACTCTGGTCCGCGTCCATTCTGAAGAAAGAAGTATTCACAAAATTAAATTGCATGCTTGTGAAATAAAATGAGAAATGTTGTAAAATGTGATTTACCCCGTTTTATATGAGGAGTTTTTTTTATTTCCAAAATGGATAATGAGACAGGTTAGACTAAACAAGACGAGTATATCGGTAGCAAGTATATTTGTGCAAGAGAATTATATAGTCATGTTAGTATGAAAATATATAATAGTAGGTGGCTGGGGAAGTTTGATTAGGTTAGTAGAATTTTTTACTGTTATAACAGGCGACGCTCTAAAACACCCATGACGGATGACGTTTTTCTATTAAAATGTATTAATTATATAATTCGCCTTTAATGAAATAATAAATTGTCATTTCACTGAAGATTGGGTGTATTTAAAAGAGTGGATCAAGTTACAATGGGGCTCGATAAGGACAGCTGGAGGAGTTATTTCACTGGAAATCATCACATACCACCTGTCCATCAATCCACTAGAGTACGAAATTGACCCAACCATGTTAATTCTAATGATGCACAACAATGCTAAAATTTAAGACTGCATGACTTTATACAGCTGAAAAATGAACACTCATTTTACCTGAGTATCGACTTGAGCAGTTGTTTCATTTCTTTAACGGTCTCATGCCACATGGTCGCACATGCATAGATGACAGGGATAGCAGAATTTCCTCCTTTCTTCCGCGCAAGTTCTCGCCTACAATCCAATAAAAGTGATTAAGCTATGTATTCCTGGAATATGATAATATTCGAGAACAGCATTTTTAACAACCTAGTGATTATTAAATGTACTATTCATTACAGTCGATATAACTAAAGTATCCAGATTGCTGGAATCATCTTGAATACAACTTACCTTTCATGTTCAGCAACATGACTTGGCGTACCGTAACTGGTACCGTAGAGGTTGGAAGTCGAGGCAGAAGTTACAGTAGCTGCGTCGCTAAATTCTACATTTCCTGTGTGAGGGTTAGAGTTCACTTGGTTTTCGTTACGACGCCGGTTCAGGAAGAATGACTGCACAAGCAGGGGTCCAACATAAAGCGGTGTAACAAATATCCTTTAAAAAATAGAAAGGAACCATGTTACAAAAGTATTTTTAAGTTTAAATGGTTTTATTCAGGAATCAATACACTAGATCAAGAGTGGCCCCCATCCCCAGGCAGCTATCACCAGAACTATTGCTCAGTCCTTATTAAGTTAAGTAAAAATCGTGTCCTTAAATTATCCTTAACACTTTACTGTTGCACCAGCCAATATCGTGTCCTTAAGTCATGTTTCATGTCCTTAAATGGGGGTTTTTAACGACGTGCCTTTGGGCATGGGATATCCTTATCGTAGCGCTAAATGATTTCCGTTGTCTGTTATACAATACTGTGAGTATTTTCAAAAGTAGTTTTTCTCAGAAATGGTGATGATGCATATGATAAGTAGATTTCGTGATTTAAAATAGTTTTCTTATGTACAAAAATGACAAAATGTATGGGTATGTTGCTACCTGTCTGGTTACGGATACAACGGATAGGTCTCATGCAACACTGGCAAAATCGTATTGTTAATATATCCTTAACGTATCCTTAATATAATGTTAACGCTACGATATCACCAAAAAGTGGTGCAACGGGCCCCTGGTCTGCTGTTGAGGATATGGCGAGATTCAGTGAATTGCATTAGCATTTGATATGAAACAACGGCTCTCGATGGAGATACGTCGCATGCATATCACTGAGTGACATATGCAACCCCGACATCTCAACCACCAGAAACACTTGGGGGGGGGGGGGGAGTCCACAAAATGGCTTTAAGATTTTCTTTGTGTTATGAAAGGCAAATGGTAAATGTCTTCTGAGATATTGTTAAAAGTTTGATAGATAGATAAATAAATAAATGAGGCCATATAAAAATTTATACTGGGAAAATTCTTTCTGCAGAACCGAAGGGTTTCAAGAAATCACAGGGTTCAGGGGAAGGTGGCAGAGAACCGCCATTTTATAAAAAGTACCTTTACCTTTCTCTCTTGGCAAGACGCTCAATTTTTGGTGTGAATATGTGTACGCATAGAAGAATCATAGATAGCCACCAGATAACGCTAACTGGTAGGTACCAGCTCGTTTCTCCACTCTGCCATTGTTCACATTCCGCTATGATCTGTAAGTCAAAGTTTATTTTCTTAAACCTGCACAAACTACCTTAGAAGATAGATTAAATATCACGTCAAATGTTTTGGTCAATCCCATTCTCTTAAATCCACTGGTAAAATAACATTTAAACAAAGTCATACTTCCCTCGTACTTGGATATAAATGTATAATTTTTTTGAATAGGTAATCTATGTTTCTCGGTATGACTATAAGAGGCACTCTTGGAAGAACTGTGTAAACTCAGAAAGAGAGGTCCTTTTTCCAGATTATGTAATTGTATTCAAAAGTAAATTAAAACACTTATATATATGACCAATAATTGAATGTAAACAGCATTATTATATTAGGGCATCCAAATTTTCGCTTGATGAGCATTTGTAATGTAAAGATATTTTGACGTTTGAGCGATTTCCATATGAGGGAAAATGCATTTGCTGCCTATTGCCTATCAAGAATGCTGCATTTGCCACCTCATTATATCTTTTCAAATATCCTCTCAAATTTAAATATCATAGTTCTTCAGAGCATTTCCAAAGTAACATGTTTTAGTTCTTTCAAATTATTCAATAGTCTGGCGCAAGACGCAATGATTCTGCAGCTGTTGATTTCCCAGGAAGTGTTGATACCAAGAGGAAAAGGTGGCCAGCGTAAAACTGTTCGCAATATACTCATTGTTGAATGCTTACCTCAACTCCATCCATCAATTTAGGTATTAGGTCATTACATTGCAGTACTGACAGCATCGCCACAAGCGGAGTTGAAAGTATGAGAGGCAGCACAAAACTGAACTTCTGCATTTTCAGTTTACATGCAAGGCTGGCAAAGTAGTAACCAATTAGGGCTAGCACTACCTGAAAACAAAGTACTTCGTCACTTCATTTTCTTGAGAGACATACATAACGATTGTGGGAAGGTTCACTATTAACAAATAGTACTACTTTAGTTACCGATATGCCAATATTAGGAAATGATTGCAAATATCCATTCAAACATTTAACATCCATGCTTATTTTTTCTTACAGTAATTATTATATCACATGCAACTCACCTGAACGATAGAGATAGAAAAGCCAAGGACTGTTTTCTCAACATCGACAACCGATGTACCATTTGTGCTGTTTTGCTGAATAGGATTATAATAACCGATCTCAAACCGCTCGGTTGTAACCCAGTTGAGGACGTGTATAAACAATACGGTAAACGCCATGCTCCAGATGGAAGTAATGACAGATAGCCTTGTCCTGTACAGGTGCATGTTTTTTTTCAGTTCATACAACTTGATACAAGCTCTGTCAGTGTCGACAAAATTTTCCCACCATTTGACTGAGGTCAGGATCAGGCCTAGGGGAGCCTTGAAAGTTAAATTCCGAATATTGTTTAAGTTAGATGTCAATATTGATTAGGGTTGCAGTCTTGAAAAATGTTGCTGTTGGTGTAAGTTTGGAAGGTATTAAACTCATGAACCTTCTGTAAAATACGATTGTAATTTTTAGTACTTTAAAAGTGATTTCAAAATATAGAAGCTTCTGAGTACTCTATGTATTCTACCTATAGGTATTCCTATACCTATATGTATTTTATCAATAAGCTAAATTGATCTTACCTGCCAATAGATTGGCTGAACCAGATAACCTGCCTCAAGATTATAATCTCCAAGCTGTAGTTGATGTATAGCAATCAGCATTACAACGCCTCCAAATTGGACAAAGAAGACCACCAAGTCAACAATGCAAATCCCTCCTTTCTTCAATAAATTTCCATCTGATTTCCCAAAAATTATTTTGAGGAAGGCGGGAACGATCCCAACACCAAACATCATGGCCAGAGCTGTTTCACTTCCATAACGGGGCATGAGCCGTAGAAGCAATATGCAAAGTCCAATTACATGCAGAGTCTCAGAGAGAAGGTTCTGGTAGAAAGGAAAGAGATTGGTATACTCATCTGTCATTGGCATTTTCATTCATGCAATGTTTAGTTAGATCTGATATCAACTCCTGCCTTTATTCCATGCTGTTACAAACTACTATTTCATTATTGATACGGGGATATACCAGATGTTAAGAACATTTGAAAAATGATAATTTACAAAGGGTATCAAATAAAAGTAGATTCCTTCGGGGATATTATAGCGATTTTTAACCAGAAAACAGCAGGAATATCGAAGAAGACAAATATGGTGTCGTTCAATACTTAAACGTTAAATTAGAGGATGAGATGTTTTTTTCCGGCGAACAATCAGATTTAGATTTTCAAGTATCAAAAAGTGGAAGTATTAAGGAGTGCAAAATGAAAATTCTAAAACCTACCATCAAGAGGAGTTTCAGCGGAGGCCATACTGTTCTGCCGAAAAGGCTTTTGAAGATGGATGAGATGCATATCAAGAATTGGGGTATGAGGATCAATCCCATCAACTGGTATGTGGCGGCCGCTGACTTTGACTATAAATATATCGTTTGAAATCAATGGAAATAATTTTGATAAATCGTCAGTATTCAACCAATAACCGTAAACTTGTTTTAACTAGCTTTAGCAATCATGTAGTGATGCGATTGCTTACCGTGGTGTTGACATTTTTTGTGAGAACCAAGATACAGACTTGGGATGCAGAAGAGCAAACAAGAACGATAATGAAGATGAAGAAATAGAAGAGTATCTTAATAATTCGCAGGAGCCATGCCGTCGACTCCAGGGCAGTTTTCTCATCTTTGGGCACCAGCTGAGCTACATCCCAATCCCTGCGGAATAGGAAGAGCGTTTATTATAAATATTCGGGCTTATCCATATCCTAACTTCACACAAGGTGGCATAAGGTCAATTTTCAATGGCGTAATAACATAAAGCTTAATAATATATTGAAACGGTGTATAAACCATATCTAATTACTGATTCATAAAAGCAATTGTAATACTAACTCTCTGAGAGTAGAATAGATTTCTTCTTCACTCTCTTCCCCCTCATCGCTAGACAGTTCAGGTGGGGTCGATTCCCCATCACTGTCGACGGATGGTCCAAATTTAAGCGATTTTCCGCTCTTAGTCCTTCTTGGTCTGTCAGGAATTTTAGGTGGTGCATTGTCCGATATACTGCTGCCTGGTGTTCCCAGGCCTGGAAACGATACACGAGGTGGCACGGCGTCCCCGTCAGGTGTGGCCTGTGAGACATAATTCAATTGTAATCATAGGGTTCATTAGGTTCTCCTTGTACAACACAGTCTAGGCTCAGAGTTGAGAGAGTCCCTCCAAAGTGAGGGAGCACCTCTCACTCCAAACCGCAAATTGCCGTTAAAATATCCAATCACTGACAAACTATTCTTATCTGATCTGAGAGGCTCTGAGCGTAGACTGAACATGAATAATGTTTTAATGTAATATTCCTTCTTTTTTGTATATGAAAATGATTAATGGATTTGTGAGATATATTATACTTTGGCATTTAGCAAATTTCCATTCATGTAGGCCTTATGCTAGAGAGTTACGAATCAATTTGATTATCATTGTTGGAGTATATTAGATGTTTTCAATGAGGCAGACACTTCATATCATCACAGATAAGCTGAGGGGTACATTTAGAATCAGAACTCTTGGACAATTTAAGCAATACCTACATCAGGCGTGGGTGGAAGGGGCTTAGATTTCAGACGGTCTGCCTTCCTTCTCTGTTCTTCCTTTATTTCTGCCAACATCTGCTGAGGCTTGATACATCGGACAAATGACTGTATAATCAACACGGCCTTGTTCTCTATGACCAAGCGTAGCCGCTCTGCAACGTATCCTTTCATGAAGACTTTGGTGTTACCCAAGACATAGTCGCCTGGTTGTGCATGGCTTGTGAGAATGGCCTGACATGTCTCAATGGTGCCCATATTGTTTTTGGCCACAGGGGCAGCTAATTTATACCTGAAATTATCAATATGAGATTACCGCATGTTAGTCAAACTTCATGATGAAAGGGATTAGCATTTTATTGTGTTATGTTTATCATTATTTTATCAATAGATTACCACTTACTTCTCAGCGAAGTCCCGATGAATAAGCCTGACTTGGTAACCCGCTTTCCTGATCTTTGCCAGTTCCAGAATGCCATTGTATCTCAATTGTCTACCTACAGTATCAGCCTTCATAGTTTGCGGTAACTGATCATCATTTGGCTTGATACATCTAGAATGGAAAAGTACAGTATGACTTCTTGTGCTTGTCGTATCTGGGACTATATTGTCTTAGGTTTTAAAATCAATGTCATTTTATTTTTCAATTATCGAAGTGCTTATTTGAATACAAAGCATATATACATACTTGACAAAGAATGGTGAACCAGACTGCAATTTCTTCATCATTTCATTCAATGAAGCCTATTAAGATAAATAATGACTTCTTGGATCACAAAAAAAGAAATGCTGAATTCAAAAATCATTTGTACATGGTGTGGTTAAAAATTGCATGGTCGAGAATTGTGAATAAACCATAGCTGATCGCAATTATTGTTTTCCGCCTTGGACTTGTGTGTGAACAGAATATGAGCCATTAAACGAATACATGTAACCACATCGAAATATGCCTTGGGTATAATCCTAATTTGCTCACCTTGAAATATGTGGACATGGTGGTCTTGTTCTTTAGGGATGTCCCCGTATATTCACTCCCTCTGCCCTTTCTTTTTCTGCTCATGCAATTAAATTGCACATAATTATTAAAGATGTAGGCCTACCGTTGGTAATCTTAAAGGTATCTTAACACATGAAGACCATCTAGTTTTGTTGTTTTTTTAAATATTTTTCTTGGCCTTAGTACATTCAACCATTTCATTAGAAAAAGACGCATAACCATTTACATGATTATTTTTGTGCATTGCCAAAGATACCTAAATATGATTTTAAAACAGTTGATGATGCAATGTCTAGAAACATTGCACAAAGATACAGATGTACATTTTTTAAAGAGATACAAATTGTCTGATATGACCGAAGTGAGGTACCTATTATTGAGATCCTTCAGTGTTCTCCTGGCAACACCACTCGACGCGTCTCTGCCAAGTCGCGTCCCAGGCCGCTTCAAGGACCATTTCCTTATTGTACTATTGGTCCTGAAATAGTATCAGATAAGAAGCTTTATTTTAGTCCTACGAACAAAAGATGGCGAACAAATCTAGCTGGTCGGTTCTCCATCGAAATTAACAGAGACGGAATATGTTACAATTTCTTGCTCATTCAAGGAAAAGTACCAGATCACACCCTCGGCACCTGCGACCCCAACTGCAGTTACCAGCATTGTTGTTGTTGGCACTGATGATTTTCTTTGAAATCTTGCTTAAAAATACTTCATATAACAAACTGAATTGATAGATCTCTTCCTTTTAGGTATGACACCATTGTGATGGGTTCAAATAATGTACCAGGGTTGAAGTTTACTTGTATTTTGTACTTGGAATAACACGCTGTATGACCCCAACTGATTTCCACTACGACCGTAACTGTATAATGCAGTTACGGGTATACCACTCAATGTTTTTCCCCTAGATTACACTGTAGTATAAGCCAGATACATGTATCTGATAACACTCAACCCTAAATGCAACTATAGTAAACACCCACAGAACATGACAGCTACTGAAAACGGCTTTTGTTAGGTAAAAACCAACATTGTTTGTTCTAATGGGAACCCACCTTCCGCCATTTTGAATGCTGGTAACTGCAGTTGAGGTCGTAGGTGACGAGGGTGTGCAGATGGGATAAAGAATGTTAAAGAGGACAGGGTTGTTCTTCTTTCTTTTCATCATTTCTGAGTGCTCTATCGTTAAAAGGTAAAATCTTGTCCACTGATTACATATTTATAAACGTCCAGACCCGAGCTTACCTGGAGATGTTTCCATCGAGACCAAGAGCAGCTCCGAATAGGTCTTTAATGAACTCGTTTTCGCTGCTAAGTACACACTCTAGTAGGTTGGAACTGAACGTGTCTCTATTTTTAGCCAAGAAATCAGTTACTTCATACACCACCTGAACAAAAAGAGAAGAAGTATGAATCATTCCTCTAATGTGGAGAAGATGGAACACGTAGGAAAATGCCTAATATGGATGATTAAGACTTTAATTTTAGGCAGGGGCTTTCACAGATGGTTCAGAGATGATTATGGGGTATAAAATAATGTTTCTATTTAATTCACCTCATCGATCACTAAACCTAGGGACAATGGATGCATGGATGCTTGAGTGGAGTTGTGATGATTTTATTTTGATTTAATGGGATAAACTCTTTAAGAACACTGAAAAATGAAATGCGTGTGCATGCGTATTCTGTAGTGTGGACAGAGGCATAATAGTGCAAGTGAAGTAAAGGAAAGAGTGTATGGCGGAGTGTGACTGTTTTTCCGAGAGGGGAAAAAATGTTCTTTCATCTCGAATAGCAGAGATGCTAGGTAATGTAGCAAAATATATATACCGCTCGGGGCGGGCGGTAGAGACATAGAACTAGGGGACAGAAAAGAGACCTTAGAATAAAAAGCTTCAAACTATACGTACGTCGTCAGCATAGTGGAGTATACAAAATTGTGAATCCTTGCCCGGTATGCGCCTGTAGTACCGAGATCGTGGCATGTTCGTCTCCCATTTACTCAATAGAGTCATGTGTGTAGCCTTGGGGAAACGTGATTCCTCATCCAGCAACGAAAGCATTCCTAGGGGCTTCTGTGAACAACGATATAAACCAACGGTAACGTGAACAAACTTTTAATAGGGTGGTTGTCAGATTTCTCCTTGTAATTTAGCGCTGCTTCTTCTTAAAAATAGTTAATACCATGTATCGCTAAAATCTTACCTCCATGAACATGTTGATAATACCGGTGTTGTCGGGGAAATCAATTCGCGTCCATTCCACGCCTTCTCGTGCATATTGTTCCTGCTCACGAACAAATAGTGTTTGGTTCAAATAGTGTTGAAGCTGCTCATTGGCGATGTTAATACAGAATTGCTCAAAGTAGTTCACGTCATAGTTCTCAAACCCAGCGAAGTCAAGAATGCCGATTTTCTTGGATCTGAATTTCCTGGAAAACAAGAACACCACAAAGTAAGGCGTCGCTCATAGATGTCACCATTCCGCTTACCCGCATATCATATTATTACATGCAGGGGGAATTGTAAAATAACAAAATAGCCTAACTTTCCAGGAAAACATACTATGAGTTAGATCGCGCAATTGTGTACTTCTTTCTCTTGATGAATAAAAGAATATTGATTGTCGTACCACCACTGTTGTTTACAACCAGTTATAATACTAGTAATTATATGAACGTACTCGGCATTGTCGTTTGCTTCAAGGTTTAGGTTAACCTCCCTGACTATCCACCCAAACAGTCTGCCATACAATTGTTTAGCAAGGGCATCTCGCACATCATTGGCCTGCTCCACTGTCCTCAGAGACACAACTGATTCACCTGAAAATGTTACAAAAGTAGACACAGTGAAACTAACAATGTAACATGTTCTTCCGTGCTTAGGCATACGATGCTGATTTTATTCCATTAGGTGACATTATATTTAGAAAGATTGGTCACAAAGATTATGTCCAATTATCACGCTTCACCGCCCATGTAAGCTTACAGGGTTTTTCTGGACATACATAGGGGCTTTTTAGCTACACATACATTGCTACACATACTTTCCTTTATCCAGATATTATGTTTTCAATAGTCCATGTGCGGACGTGCCCTCAAACAAAATGGTGGAAACAGTTGTTACATAAGACACTGAATAAGTTATTGTTAGACATATTTACCCTTGACGTTGCTGGCATTACTGATGAGAGCCGTGCTGAGTAATTCTATGTCCACCTGGAGTAAGTCAGAAACTGAAAAGCAGAATAACAAGAAGGTATTATATTTGTATTCCTAGTTTCATGACTAATCCCTTCACTAACTTATGCAGTGTGGTGGTCCATCATCGTAGCACTTGTGGCTCAGTGCACTTTTGATGCGCAATAGTATTTATTTGTATTTGTATTTAAGTATTCTATTCAGTCAAACATTATGCGATTATACACTATTCTCAGTTGTATCTAAATCAATCGAAAAGTTCGAAATATTAGAAAAGAAGGGTAACCAAGATATGAATTAAAATTAGTAAGATTTCTAGCAGATCTACCGTCGACATAAGGTAAAAGCATACAAAGTAATTTAAATATTAATTGCATTCATTGCAGTTACGGGCATTTAAATTCATAATCATGATAATCCAAACAAATCAACAAAAAATGTTCCAACAGAGTACTTTACATTTAGAAAAAAGAAATAGTCCAACGAATCAGTCAGTCAGTTAGTGTCTGGCATCTAGCAGAGGCCAAAAACTAAATTAAAATGCGTCAGCTTCAGCTTCAGCTTCAGCCAAAGAGTGCATCATGCAGCTCCCAAATAAATAATTGTTTACCAAATTACGTAGGGGATAGTTTAACTACCTTTAATCACTATGTAATCAAGATTTATAACATGTTATTGCATGAACACCTGCATGCTATCTTTATGTCAAAAGTTGGATACAGAAGTCGGACCCCTTTTTACTTTGTCTAAACAAGACTTACTTTGCATTAATGTGCGATAAGAGAGTTGTTTTGATACTATATATATATATATATATATATATATATATATATATATATATATATATATACATATATAATGAAAACCAGGACACGAAAGTTCTCTGTTAGAATAGGACAAGATAATGTTGTCAGTGCCTTCTAGATACACGGAGAACGTCATGCTCTTGACGAATAAAGGAAATTATCATGCTAGTTGTACCAAGAACACAACAAAGTAATAAGATACTGCATCGGTTCCAAAACAGTTCAATGTAAGCAGGAAATTCCTCTTACCTATTCGCAGGGGCTCTTCATCACTGATCAGGGCACCCTCTGTCGTTTCATCCTGCAAGCTAGCATCTACGAATGCGATGTTGGTGATAGCAAGTATTGCTGCTAGGCAAGTGTAGATCATAGTCATATCCTACAAAGGTTGAATTGAATTGCGTAAGTTTTAATGCCAGGCAAATTAAGCATATAATTGTATGCAGTGGGGTTCAAATAAAGACCATTTTAACGTCTATCAAATAAGTAATGTATTCAAGATTAGTTTAATATGTCTTGGATAGTGTTCTGATGAAAATGATGGGGGTCAGGCGTGAATCTATCAAATGATTGTTAATGTATACTTGTGGTTTAAATAAAATAAGAATTATATCAAAACTAGTGTAAGGTATCGGCTTGTGGAAATAATCCTACATTTGTATGGAATCATATGGGTGTGAGGCTTCATGGAATAATGGTCTGAATCATCGTTAGCCTCCATGATGGTGTGCACTTAGGGCTGTCCTGTTTCAAGGCCTTATCTCGGATAACTTCTCAGTGAGCAAAGAGTGTTAAATTGATTTATAAACAGTCCAAATTTGAACATGTTTAATTTACGCAAAATGTATATATACATACTTCCTGAATGAATCCTATGTTGGAAAATATTTGTTCCATCTCCCTGAACATTCTATGGCAATGTATTCGGTGCTCATGGTCCTGAAATACCCTGTTTTCTCCAAGCGTCAGGATCCTGAAAGTGATCTTACAATTATAGCGTGAATAAAGACAATGCATGAGCTTGGTATATATATGATTTCTAGTATGCAGGGTATTTGCGCCCACATTTCCATATACTACTCACGTTTGTATAATACATGCCACTCTGTGACGGCGCCCAGCTACGAGTGCCCGGGTCAGTCGTAACATTTGAAAGCACAAATTCTCTGGTTCATACCTATAGCTTTCTCAATACCCTTTTTCATACAAATATCTATTTTATCACTACACCATTTCTCAGTATAGTCTTAAATATTCACACCCTCGTCACCTACGACCTCAACTGCAGTTACCAACATTCAAAATGGCGGAAGGTGGGTTCCCATTAGAACAAACAATGTTGGTTTTTACCTAACAAAAGCCGTTTTCAGTAGCTGTCATGTTCTGTGGGTGTTTACTATAGTTGCATTTAGGTTTGAGTGTTATCAGATACATGTATCTGGCTTATACTACAGTGTAATCTAGGTGAAAAACATTGAGTGGTATACCCGTAACTGCATTATACAGTTACGGTTGTAGTGGAAATCAGTTGGGGTCATACAGCGTGTTATTCCAAGTACAAAATACAAGTAAACTTCAACCCTGGTACATTATTTGAACCCATCACAATGGTATCATACCTAAAAGGAAGAGATCTATCAATTCAGTTTGTTATATAAAGTATTTTTAAGCAAGATTTCAAAGAAAATCATCAGTGCCAACAACAACAACAACAACAACAATGCTGGTAACTGCAGTTGGGGTCGCAGGTGCCGAGGGTGTGAATATTGGTCAGTGTGGCCTTGTCGGAAAATGAAAATAGAGTAATATAAGATTTTCTTCGGTGTTAATTGTTATTCTCCTCCTCATGCGAAGGTCATTACTGACCCAACTTTCTGCAGATATATATATATATATATATATATATATATATATATATATATATATATATATATGATTATGTAATTATCGATACTAATGAGATTCGTGCCCTTTTTCACCCCTCTATGCCCGTCTCTCTTTCCTGAGAAACACAAATGAAGCTGCGTACCTGTACTGATCTGCCTGGTCTAGGTAGTACTGTTTGAGCTTGTCCTTAGGCATACCAGCAAACATATAATAGAAGATGTGAAAATTGCCGTCTTCTGGTCCTTGGGCAACTACGCGAGACTTCTCTAAGAGGTAGTCTATGATTTGTGCTGAGAAATATAAAGGGGATTCGTCATGAATAATAGTCTTATGAAAAAACATGATGTGTATGCAACTTGTCTACCTCCTCTGTCTATCATAGAATTTCCTTTAGATTGGCAAAACCAAATATTATATGATTGATTAATTAGAGCATGTCAACTGAATCATTGGATACAAATAACTTCACAGGGTTACCCGTGTGCTTTACATCTTATTTTCCAAAGAAATTTGAAACAATTTTCAATGACATTTTCTACCATACATTACTTAAGAGGAATTACATTTATTACCAATTAATGAATAGTTTATTCAAATAACACACCTGAAATTAGGTGACCAGTTTCGCTGAAGGATAATTCGATGAGTTTCCCAAAACGACTGGAGTTTTTGTTGAAAACTGTTTTGGCATTTCCAAATGCTTCCAGTAGAGGATTTACCTGTGGAATGCACAGATTGTTTAAACTTCACTAAACTTTACTTTGCATGTAAATCCAGGAACAAAGGCAATGATTCCTCATAATTAATCTGAGCCTTGGAGCACACTCAGGAAGAAACCGCACTGCCCGTTTAAAGGAAACTGGATGATTGGCTTTCTATTGGTATAGTACGTAATAGATTATGTTTTACTCTAAGATTATACCGATTATATGCAATCACTATTACTATCTATACCGAAGGAAACCGAAACAATACTAAGAAAGTGTGCCAACCATTGCCAATAATTAGGAAATATGTATACGCCTGAGAAAGCAGGGTGTAACGAGAATGAAAGGAGGCAAATAAGATATAGTTCAACATATCTAACTTGCAAAGAAAATAAATAATACTTCCATTTTAAAAATTGCGCTTCTTCAAAGTCCTTACAGTCTTCCATAGTTAAATTCTAATGTTATTTTAAATTTAGTTATTCATGATTATAAAGATGGAAGTCAACTCAACTGAAAACAATTCGTTTCAGTTCTGTTCGAGCATTTTATTTCGCGACCCTACGCGTTTCACCTTTGGTTTTGGCTTCTTAAGTTATTTTTTATCAATAATATTTCGGCTAATGCTATAAAGAATTGGGAGGGGGAATGCTGTTATGTCATATTCGACATTAGTCATTTATGTGTCAGACATTCTTTTTCTTTTTTATTGTATCAAAAAATCAAAAAATCTTTAAATCACAAATTGTCATCGGATACTTACTTGAACAATCCTCTCGTGCATATCACTCTTGTTGGAGCGGGAGATGTATGCAAGATGCTTTATCATATTCTTTGTCGATTCTGTTTTCCCAGAGCCTGATTCTCCACTTACCAAAATGATCTAGACAGAAGTACAGTAACGTTTAATAACATTGACATGTAGGAACATACTGCATGACCACCGAAATAACGATTCATCCAATTAACTATTTGTTATGTAATCAACGGTAGTGCCCCAGTAGTAATTAGTAATCTATAAAATCAAGTCTTCGAGATAGTCAAAACGTATCATATTCAAATTAGAAGTTACAGTGAATTTCAGAAAATCGATTACTTAACAGGCTTGTGAGAAACCGTGAATGTATTATTAATATTTCTCGTGACGCACTCTTTACATGTGTATGAAGTGAGTTTTAATTGTACTGGGAAAGATGTTATCATTTAGAAAGAGAAAATGAAATGAATGACAATGTATACCTGATCTTGTTGCTTCTCTCTCAGGTTTTGGAAAGCTTTGTCGGCTATCCAGTAAACGTGTGGTTTGTTATCCTTAATAGACTTTACATTGGTGTATTTGTCATGATGCTGAAGGGATAAAAACAATTCTAGTTTAAGTATAGTAAAGAGACTGAATACCCACAGAACTCATATAGTCGGTTAAAAGTGTAAATAAATATGAGATGCCATAATAGTATGGGATCTCGCGATGGAGCTTTATAAAGAAACATTTTTGTCTCCATTGAAAATGGTTCTTAACCCATTAACCCGTAGCATTATGCCCATTTTCTCGTTCGTATAACGATAATTTAGACCGTTTTACCCTTAGTACATATTTACAATCCGTTGTATTTGTCGGAGTGAATACTTGTAGTCATTTACGTATACTAATTATATATATTATACAAGACGCGTGCGCGTCAATAAATGGTCTTGTTAGTACATTTATTCGTCTTCACAGTGATATCATTAACGGGGTCTGTCCCTTTAATCATAATGATGATGTCATAGACGCTCGACTGAAAGCCTATACTTATTCGTAATGGCGGTTGCAGAAAAGGAACACTACCTCGTCTGTGTAAATCCCAGTTTCCTCATAGGGGTTGATTGATATTAGCATGTCGGAGATGAAGGTCTGAAAGAATGACATATATGATAGTTATTACGACTGCATTGTTAAGAAAAATAGCTCAAGAAGATTATAGAATGTACAACGCCTAGACCTACATTGAGACTAATGAAAAAGACCTCGATAGTGTCACTTCCTGGATGATAAAAAAAACTAACTTGTGAAATAATACTTTTACACTGTGGTGACCTCGATGACTACACTCTATTGTATCATACATTGTACTCAGTGTATGCCTTAGTCTAACAATATTGTCAAGTTACTGATCGAACTCTTTTTAACGTATGTACACAGTATTCAATGTACTTACAAGCATCTGCCCCCCACGATACCTCTCCTGTAATGTGGATATTATACTTTTATCATCAAGGTTCTCTAGCTCGGCTAAATCATCCGTCTCTGCCATGGAGAGGGCCGATTTAGAAAGCCTCTCCTGGGTGGATAGATTTTGGTCCATGATTAAGTTTGCACCTAGAAAACAAGTTGAATTTAGTTTGGTTAGGAAGTAATGATAATTCGGAAATAAATAAGAGAAAAAGCGTACCGGATTGTCGTTTGTATGTTTTATTCCTATATTATTGCAAGTAATTATATTGTTAACATGATAATAACACTGAATGGAATAAGTGTGTTATTGACCTATAAATGTATTTCAACTTCTACCACTTCAAGATTAACATTTTGTTATTCACTTTTAAAACTTTACATTCACATTAAACTAAAAATAATCGATTAATATATTTTACCTCTTGGTTCTAAAAGTACTATACCAATGTAATATTGTACACTTGGTCGGCAGATAAAAATCAAGTAACGTGAAAGCTCTTATATCAACCTGAAAACCTGACTGCGTGTTTTGCAGAAAATTTGTCTCTCGTTGGCACCTTCTTTTCTCTTAGTATGTTTACCCTGGGTATACTGAGTTCACTGTGGCTATCAATCTGACTCTCTTCGTCAAAGTTAAAGGCAGGGGCCTGTGGTATATTGAAACCTCCCACTGCTCCCACTGGCCGTTCATAGTTGCTGCAGTTGTCCGTACTTGACTCGCTCGACTGGCTGCTCGCAGGGCGTAGACTGCCGATGCCCCGCATGGCGCCTGGAATATAAGTATTAAAGTTCAACATGGCACCTTCAATAATAGATTAGACAAAAGAGTGTTGAGCACAGTCTATCAATGACGAATGCATCCCATGAATTTAAATATTTCTCATTAATGATCGATTTCATCAGCTCTCTCTCTCCGACCCTGCTCTCTCTCTCTCTCTCTCTCTCTCTCCGACCCTGCTCTCTCTCTCTCTCTCTCTCTCTCTCTCTCTCTCTATGATTTTTTTTAAATCTTTGATTTAAGATTTTTTATTCGGGAAACATACATGTACATTTCGTTCAGAATGATGCTCTCAATAACGCCTGATTTATAACAAAAACTGTTTATCGCTAATGTAGGAAAATTAAATTACAGAATAAGGTATACATGAAAAGTACCAGATTCGTATGAAATCAGGACGTTGTATATATTACATAGACATCAATCGATATACGAAAGAATCCGCGAATATTCCATTATAATGACGGGACATAACACTTTAAGTATGTATGTAAACGCAAAGAGAAAACAGGGAGCCAAGTTTCAGATCCAACACCATGGAAATATTAAAAGGAAAAGTTTAGAATACGAGTAAGTTTGTTTTTTTTAAAAAAAAGAAACATCACCAGCGCCGTGCTCCTACACATAGCTCGTTTTTATAATTCCAATTTAATTTCTAAATCTTTTCAAAGAATTCCAATTTAGTTTGTAAATATTTTCAAAGTAGTCCCTTTTATTATAACAGTAATTGACTGCGAGTTCCACCAGCCTAAACGGCATACAAGCCTACCATTATATTGGGTGTGATGTTAACTCCCATTAACGAATTCAACGAATCTTTTTAACAGCATGCATGTAGGCCTATGTTTTCACAATTTACCAGAGTTTTTCTCATATTCTTATTAATCTGTTTTCTTTTCTCTTGATTTTCAGTATTAATCCGATGAGTGAAAAGGAAACCTAATGGAAGCACGACCCAACTTCATACCATCCTATAATTAAATTCCGATCAAAATGCCAGCACGGTACATATATCGTGACTCGCTTATATGGAATAGTATTTCTCCATCCCCTGTGTATCCAAGTATGTATAATCCAAGAGAAATGATGTACACAAAGCCACCAACCTGATAATCGGTATATGCTACCGAATAAACTGTCCTTAACTCTGCATTAAATTGAATGCCGTCGTTTTGTGTAGGGTCCTATATTATTCTATTTAGAGTATGATTGTTGTAATGATCCAAAGGCAAAACGCTGGATTTGATAGGAACAGATGGTGTTCTGACACTCCATAGAGGAGAAATAAATCTGGAAACTGTCTTGGGGGCATAATTACCGCAGCTATAATGCAATCCTGAATTTATCCTTATATTTAAGTTACCTTTAAACTTCCTGGAGCTGGAAGACATGAACACAGGTTGGTAATGCATGACGCTAGCAATGTTTTCTGTCTGCACATGTACATGTATATACCACCAGTTATAGAAAACATTTTTGGCAGTATGCGCTAGCAAACCAGACAATTACTACTGTCCGGTCACGCTTCATTTAAAAGCATAATATTAATAACATGCATATCGTGGTAGTATTTTCTCAAGACTGCAGAGACAGTAGAGGCCATTGTGTAGCCTCGACGGACCATTCAAATACATCAATTTGGTAAGATAGTGTTTTAATTCGGGGGCGCACTCTCGGAGTAAAAAAGGAGATTTGGTATGGTTCTTTTGTTTAAATTATACATTTTATTTTCGTGTGATCATTATCACCTATCAAACATACAGTGCATCAGGTTGAACTTGACATCATTTGAATCATAATAAAAACCCTTCTTTTTAACAAAATCTCTACCTGCTTTTCATAGTATGGTTATCTTTAGGGATTTTTACTTTAAGTATGACCAACCACCAAACCATGTATTGAATGAAAGCTCTCTATATAGTTGGATATTCTCGTAAATTACACATATATATACTACGAGCTGCATTGAATCTAGTATGATATTCTACTAAGTTCCTTATCCTGATTGTAACAGGTACACTGAGGATTAATTTTGTCAACATTTTCTTGGCGAATAGATCATACAGTTGTTCAGCATTGTAATTGTTCTGCTATAGTGCTCGTTGGCATACCACAGACTGGTGCAAACATGTGAGACTCAAAGTGTATATGAGAATATTGTTAATTAGAATACTGCAATTTCAAATGGTGGGAATGCAGGACGAACGTTGTGGAACCTATTTGTAAACTCAAATGTGTTTTTTTGATATTCTTCTTTGAGATATCTGTAATTAATGGAAGGAGATTTTCTTACTGCTTGATATTATAATACATCACGCAGCGATGAAGCAAACTATGATTTTAATCATTTTTACAACATGTCAAACTTAAAAGCTTTGACCGTGTCTATATCGTTTGAAAGACAACATGTAACAATGGAAATGAACAGGTCATATTTACTGTTTTGTATACGGGCTTTGACTGGAAAACCTGGCTTTAACAAAAGTCTATATATATAGTAACTACCTATTCTGTCTGTAACTCATCTGAGACAACTGGACTATATCTAACTATAGTTTTATAGATTCCTCCAAAGAGGCAGAAATAATTAATTTAATTCTGTTGTGAATAACTAAGACAATTGTAGAAGAATGCATTTCTTGAAACTCAAAATCTATAAAAGCTCCATGGCGATGCATGTGACGTCACAATTGCTGATTAATTGGCAATTCCAGGGGCCCGATTGTCATTTAACTCATCTCCCCAGACCCCTGAACACGTCACGAGTAAACAGCGGGAGTAACATGTGGGTGATGTGCAGTGAAACGTATACAATCTTATGCTATATAAAAACCAACACCAACACGCATCATTTGAACATAAACATACCACCATTCTTCATGCCTTATCGATATACCCTCGGTAAGAAGATACTTACCAAGTCTAAATATGTGCCTTCAACAGTTATAAACTGGGCTATAACCACCTGAGGCAGAGACTACAAGGATTAATAACCTACATTTCGGGCCTGCTGTCGCACTGTTTGTGCATTATTCCTCGGCCGCTCCGTGGGAGTATGCACCAAACAGTGCACCAGCAGCCCCCCCAATGTCAGTCATCAATCCTTTAATGTTTGACATATATGTACGTATATGAACTAAAACAATTAATAACTCCTCTATCATGTCATCAGCACAGAAACTATAATTATGTAAAGAATCCAGCGCATTAAAAATTCTTTCCAAGTTCCCTTTTAAGAACGGTCGCAAATTGGTAGTTATTGATGATAATATTATGTCTAATGTTTGGATCAAAGAACTATGTTGGAGTTCTTTGGTTTGGATGCATATGTAATTCATTTCAATATTGTTTCATCAAAATTGATGAGCACACATATCTCAGTGACTAATTTCTTCCTTAAATTAACTTCCTTCACCATGTTAATTGGTTTGGTTCAAATATAAGCATGCATTGATTGTTTTTAATTATGTAGAGCAAATGCTGTTAAACTCTCAACATATATATTCAACCAGGTAGTCAAATCTTGTTTTAAAACGTATACATGTACTGAAGCGATCCAATCTGTGCAGCATGTAGAGTAATTTTGTTGGGAATGTACTAGGGATCGTCATGGGTAGTGCATCCGCAAATATGAAAATTACATCCTGATCGCAAAACCTTATAGCAAGGTAACAACATCTAGCCTTTGAAAGAACAAAGTTCTATTTTTAAGACTTGGACAATGCAAATGCATGACCTCCTTACCGCAAAGCAATGTAAGGGCCATATCTTTAGATTATTTCACAAAAACGCCTATATACCTGGAACTCAATGATTATATAATTAACGACTACGAAGAATACGCGAGCTGATTTGGCAACATTAACGCAACATTAGGCTAAACCACCATCCTCTCCAAAACACTTTTAGTCGTCCTTCCTGCAATGGAAAACACTAAGTTTAGAAATAAATATTGAAAAAATGACTTGCCTTCCTGAAGTTGATCACTCTGTATGATGCTATAAGGTACAGCAACGTGTTGTGTGTTGCACAAATGCACGCAGATTACTCCCTATACCCGGAGATCCACCGACTGTGCCTTCTGTGTACGGAATTCCCACTAGCGAACTGTGTACTTCCTTCTATTGAGCCCCCGGAAAGGGGGATACTCCCACCGTCTTCGGCTAGTCTTTGTGGTTCTAAAATAGTTGTAGCATGATTGGCGAGGAATCGTTATTATTTTCCTATAGGGATAAATTCCAAATTGTGTGAATGTAGAATCGCCCAACCAATATTCTTCCACTGGCTGTTTCTAAGCCTGAATAATTTAAATGGGTATCTGCTAGAAATTATCCCGATTAATCATCGACACCCTTAATTACTTTTACCGTTTATTCATCGATGTGTCCTTAAGATTTTCCGCACATTCCAACAAAAAGATTGTTTAAAAATAAGCTATTGGTGTTTGGGTTACAAAGACTTTCAAAACCTTATGAGAACATTTTAAGAGAACGCATGCAGATATATACATGTATACATATATATATCTAAAGGGGTATACCCTCTTTTAAAACCTGTATATCGCGTACCCTCCCTCGGGTTTACCTTTAGGCCTATTTTTGTTCATCACATTCAAGAAGCGGAGGCGTGACAGTTTGGTCACGCTCCCTGCACCTTTGGTTACCCTTAACCGTGCATGTGCTATATATGGATTATGTCTTATGTTTGGCGGCGTGTCGAGCGAGTCGTGAGGATAGGGTATAGGAAGTGATAATATATATATTGTAAGCATCAAAGGCGTTTAAGGCCATACGATACCGACTGCCGTACATGTATATATGAATGTTGCTACAGTAGGAAGATACATAATAGTGAAAATCCGTGAACATATATGATGTGGACTTATATTGGTTTTTCTAATAACTGTCAATAAAGATAGTGCAATGATGAGTAACAAGTTGCACGTCAGATTTTGCACTTGCAAAAATGACTCCCATGTGTGATTGTAAACAATAAACTTAATCAATAATATAGTAATTAATGTATATAATATGCATAATGAAATAAAATATTCGAAGCAAAAATTGTCACGAGCTTTGCTTTAGTCGTCTAGAATAAATCACACAGAGTGATGGATAAACTGGGTCTTTTTGTGTTAAGTAAAAACTAGTGAAGACTATAACCATACACCCCATAGCACACACATATGGCGCTGGAAAATGCCTCCACGAGGCGTTCGATGTTTGACCATGTTTTGTAGCTTTTTGTGTGATGTTGGGAAGAACTTTTGCTAAAACCATACTGGGGGAAATTTTCAATGTGATGGCATGAATAACATACTGTTGGTGGTGGTGGTGGTGGTGGTCTCTCCCCTCACCCCACCGCCACCACACACCCCACATCACCCAAGTCCTCCCCCTTCCTCCTCCTAATGGGTCGTAAATCCTTGGTGGGCCCCCTTAACAATAAAAGGGGTGATGTAAACACCTGTTTGCACTGACGTCATTTGGATTCCGACAAGCACGACTGAGATTTCGAGTTGCAATTTAAGAGTCAAATTTCAAAATGAATCTAGCTTTTAAGCCTTATCACAGATGAAACTCAACATCTTTAGGTATTAATCCGTAAAGTTGTGTACACAAATCTTTAAAAACAAACCCGTGACATTATTCGGAGTAGAAATTGGAATGTCTGGAAGTCCAAATGCAATGCTCTTCAACGCACGAGAATTAATTATGATATTCTATTGATCCAAATGTATGTAAGTGAGCTTTGAACATATTAAGGAATGAATGCATTTCTCAATTATATTTTGTAGTCTTAGCTCCTTTAATTGAATTATGAGCGTTTCCTATAGAAATATCCATTAAATTTAATCAAGTGCAGTCATCTTTGTTATCGTTTACTTGACAAATATTACTTTTTTTTAAACCCTTGACAAATATTACTAATCATACTAGAGAGATTTATGTGAGAAATACAAGTTATAACCAAAATATTTATCGATGTCTTTACGGGGAACATACAATTTTCGTAGTGAAAGGAGATGCCAAATCTAAAATTTTCATTTTAACATTATCATAAGTTTTTTGGGGTAAATTGCGGTCGACTTTGTATGATCTTCCCTTTCAATACGTGACTATTTTAAACTTTTGTCTAGTCTTTTTTTCAAATTTCTTTTTACTTAGGGGGAAGCCGAACACAAAAAAAAAAGTACCAACAGATACCATAAATAAACCAGCAAATACTGAAGATTAAGGCAACAAGATGTGTGTGTGTGTTGGGGGGGGGGGGCATTGAGTTTGTCCTCCCTGTTTACGATATATTATCAATTGTATACGAGCAATAGTTGTTATAATGTGACCTCTTGTAAGTGCACGTTGCGCTAGGGTGGCTTTGGGGTTTCTATTTGTTGTATTTACCACATATTGATCTTACTTTAGGGATCTATGATTGTACTTATGAACCATCCTCTTGACTAGATCGACTGACTATTTAAGTCCTTACTGTACTTAATTATATAATTTATTTGGTAATTCTTTTGGTAAAGGACATAAGTTCCTCTCTTGATGTTGATATAACGAGATTAACTCCCTTCAATGTATATTAGACTATTTATAAACAATTTATTTCTATAATCTGTACTACTGAGAATAACGTCCTCGTGACGTAATGTATCTGCAGAATAAACCATTTAAAACAAAACAAAACAAAGATGGTCGTATCAATAGCATCTATTTATTTCATCTCACCTTGCGGGCGTGTACCGACATATGTATGCATATATGTGCGGTGTATGTATATGTACCAGTATATGTTATGTGTCTGTATACGTATGAATCTATCTGTATACATGTATGTGTGTATGTATGTGTGTATGTATGGATGTATGTACGCACGCAAGCTTGTATGCATAATATATACTCATATGGCAAGAAAACCACTTAAAACACTGGTTTAGGAATAAAATTCATTCAAATGTTAGCAAGGTAAAAAGCATTGAAACACTGTTGTGAGCGAGAATAAATCTACAATGGTGTACATCGTATTCATTAGATACATGGGCCGAAAAAAAAACATGAATCAACCGTAAGCCAGAAATGACCCAGCTTATATAATATAGTCAAAACACCAAAACAGACACAAAACAGAAAGGTACATAACTTGGACCGCCCTTAAAGAAACATTGATATTTCATTCAACTGTTGAGTCCACGTGCTTCCCATAGTGATACATTTGATTCACCTGTTATAGTAATATTTTCGCCAAGAAAAAAAGGCTAATTTTTAATTTAGTGACGCTAAAAGCGAAAGTCAATACCATTCCTAAAGAAAGGGGGAAATAAGCTAAACCACATCGATGAACAACCTTGTCGCAATTGTCCAAGTCACATTATTACATCGAACAAATACTAGATTTCTTTTTTTCACTTTTTAAAAAGAAGTATTTAATAATAATCGAATATTCTAACGCGTTTCATTTTGACAGCAACCCCTGCAAACAAATAAGGAGACGCCGTGTCTTAAATTCAGCTTTTATACAAATATTTATTGCATAAAAAACAAAATATAAGACATTATATCTATTACCTTTTTATACCAAGAAGTAGGATACAAGATTTTAGTCCTATTTCAGAATTGACTACCCAACAAAAGCACCCTGGTGTATGAGGAAGGGATTTTTTTTAAGTTTTCTTTTGTACCATGTAGGCTATGTCAACAAGATATTTCCTTTCATAATTGGGGTAGGTATTGAAAACCCTGAAGGACAAAATACAATACCAACAAAATCAAAATGGTAGCAAAAAGTGGAACACTAAGTGCGTACCAAGAGTTTCTACGCTGAGTGCCAACAGAGCGATCGTATACGAGACATCGTAACTGGAGTCGTCTAAAACGTCAGTTAAATATCAAAACTGGCTGTTCCAAGAGAGCTCCTTAGTCGCACCAGAATGTACCGTAATGTAAGTTAGTAGTAAACCCTTTGTGACCATTCTTTAGAAAGAATGATAGAAAAGAGTATCGGATAAAGGCCACTGAGTGTAATCCCTACTCATTCACATCTCTGAATACATTTCCTGGCGTTGTGTAATGTACATGTCAGAATGTCGAGTCGAGTTATAGAAATATGTTAATTTACCAGAGTAGTGAAAATAGTTTATATTAAGCATCATTATTTTAAAAATACCCGAACAAGGTTAACATTTTGTGGCAGTTTTCCTTTGTCCATAGTAGTGCATTTCGACAAAATGTTAATGATGCCGATGGATACGTGGAAGGATACTTCATTATGTTGGGTTTTGCATATATGTTCAATTACAATCGATACAACGGATACAAGGACGTGCACTTTTTTCTAAATCATAATGAACGATAGGGCCCTAGCTATTTCATAGATAAGGTGAAAGCATAGTGTTCATTTTAGGTGTCAGATTGAGTCCACACATGAATTCGTGATCGTGGTAGTGGCTAGAGTCGAAGCTAGGGTCCTTATCGGCCATATGGTCAGTGGCCAACAGACCGACCCGGATAGAACTCCATAATTCCATAATTCTCAATAGCTGATGACTACTGAAAGATGAAATATATGGATTGCCTAAAAGACACGATACTGTGGGTGAAAGTAGAGGAGGTTAACACACTATACTAAGTGATACCAACCTATGGGTAAAAGACGACACATGGGAAATTAAGATGACTAGATGATCCAAGGGGAACAGAGAGGATCTATAATTCTTACACTATCATTAGACTACGATGCGCTTTGGTCGAATATTGGTAGGTATACATTGTTTAGTTTGATACAAAGTAAATGGTAGACCATTGTTATAACCCTAAGCGTAACATTCAACCTTAAAAATAATATACTTTCTCCATTTCGGTCAACATAGATCCTTCCACATGTATACATGTATGTACATGTATACATAAATTCGTAGGATGTAATTATATGAATACACGTACTACAGACATATATAGGCTGCATGCGTGCATACATAAACAACAACATACAGAATGTCAACGCAAGGAAATGAAACCAACACACTAAAAGTTGGCTTCCTTCAGCCTGTCAAAAACTGAAGAAAATGTGATGAGAAGATGATTACCGAGTACTAAAAGTCCGTATAGTACCAATGAGAATAATTATGTATTCTCGTTGATAGTACTAAGCGTTCTTATGCTTAAGGTTCTGACAGTTTATGTCCAAGTATGAAGGCTCATATTTCTTAAGCCCAGTATTATTACTTAGCTGAGTCGACATCAAATCTAAACTAATCTAATCTCAAAATGTACCACATCAAAGCGACAGCAGTAATTTTATGATTGCTTTCTTGCACCCCACCAACAGATAAATATTTAGGTTTCATTCAGGGGAATTAACTTATGATAGACATTGGTACCAACAATCACATGTTGACTATTTAAGAAACCATGAGCCACAAGACCAATAATAAGGTTCATACACCAAATACGTAGGCGACTAAATGGGAAAACCAAAGAATATTCAAAACAATATGAATATTGCACTACTAATTTGTAATACATGTATCAAGAATCAATTATAATGAAGTCAACACTTCAATTTGTATGGACTCAATGTACAAAAGGAAGAATATACCAAAAATGAAAACAATACTGTGCAGTCTTTAACACAAGTAATTTCCACCAATGCATCATACGCGTTATCGCAAAGATTGATAATTTCCGTCTTTAAAACTGTTATCACATATTTTCCACACGCCAACTCGGGCGTGAAGCACCTCCTCCTCCCTCGTGCCACCTGGGGGGCTCTACATAATCTACAAACCTTCCGTTCTCAAATCGGCACGGTCATGAATATATCATGAATATTCATTTTACATGATACACCTCTTCTGCAGCACAAACCACAATATGCGGTCAGTGTATGATGATAACGATAGTCGCTTATGTTTGACAAAATAATACATATATATGGATATATCTTGCCATCAATGACAGACCAAATCACGAGCATTGATTGGTATTCAGATGAACCATTTTTTCTCATCCAACCTTCAAAACGCATAATAATAATCCACCCATTCGTTGCTCTATTTTTGTATGATAATAAATTGTCCATATATATGATGATTTCCTCGAGACCATAGTAGTGTTCGGTGATGAAACCCCTCATGTAGCTTGCACTCTACGGTAGCGATTGTCGTTGAGGCGTGCCCTCAATCTGTCTGGAGGTAGAACCGCAGCAGTCCTCACTGTCTCCGAAACTTCCTCTCCTACATTGAAAACGTTTGCGAACAAAATGGCAAGGCCGAGGATGACGGCCAAGGAGGGCCAGAATAGAGAGTGAATGACTGTAGCTTTGGTAACTATGTTCAAGATGACATAAGTGGGGTCAGAAGGCTCGTAGTGGCACTTGAATGTGTCGTCGCCAGGTTGCTCAAACTGCGCCGCAAACGCCTTGACAGCATCTGCGTTCTTCTTAACAACCCGGTTACACATGTGGAAGGAACACTGCAATAGAAAACAGTATGAAGTTTAATCGATCAAAATTCTGGAAGAGAGGACATGAGACTTTCCTTTATTTTTATATTTACCACATATATACCAAAAGAAGGGGGCACTCGGTCTCGTTGATTTATAAAGTATGGTCCATTGGCAGAAATATAGCAAGGAAGCCAGGAGGAAAGAAAGTAGTTCACATTTTCTTGTAAATAGCGTAAGTAAAATAGCGACGAGTCAGTAATTACGACCCAATGTTCACCAAAGGCAAAGTCATTAATTGCTTGCTCCTTCCGCCACTTGAGCGATGAGCAGACGATATACCCCCTACCCCCAATCCCACCCCCTACGCGATCGGACATTTCTTGCTCACCGCCCTCCTAGTTAGAGTCACTCATGATCTATTTTCAGACGTGTTGTTTGGACCCTCGGCCTCTGGCGTTGCAACGGTTGGGCATCATATGAATACAAAGTCTTGGGACTCCTGTCGCTTGTGATCATGTTTTTGAAATATAATTTTAATTCTTTGGCCCCTACCCTGGCCTGGATGAGAGCTGGTGCATTGTGCGTTAGTCTGCTCCATGTAGGGTTGGGGATTTGTTTTATTTATTTATTTTTGTTTTGTGATCACTTTTTTTAAATAGTTAATGCCGTGATGACAACCAAGTGGTATCATATTCACGGTAGTGGGGGCTAGTGAGATAAGGTGAGTAAGGTGGTCCTAAAGTACTACATTGGTAATAGTAATATATGGAAAGTTAATTGTTCTATATGTGTGGAATGAGATGAAATTAGGTGAAAATTAGAGTATGAAATAGGAGGTTGTGATTAAAGAATTTGACATCATTTGAGGGTACATATTTTAATATCTAATAGATATTAAAATATGTACCCTCACACGATGTCAAATTCTTTAAAAAAACCCATCTATATTGCCTTATGCTTCTCATGAACGTTTGGCATGATTAGCCATTGAAAATAAAAGGTCTTGCAATTCAACAAATCAAATGACCAATTAAATAAAGGTTTCTTCTTGCAAATGCTCCTTATGCTTCATTCTAACCAAATTTTACCGCACGTTAGCACCCTCCCCCTTTCCCCCTCCCCCTGCAAATAAACCATATTAGGCTAGCATAATTTTTTTTAAATAAAAATATTTAGCTTAATTTGAACTTCAATCATTCTCTGTGAGCTAGCTTTCTTTCACAATAAAATTCTTCTAGTCTACACACACACACATATATATATAGCATTTATATATACCGGTATAAGCATTATAAAAATGATTTGCTTCACTACTTAAAAACTCCACACATCAAATGCGCAAATGGCCTCCAAAAAGTAAATAGGGTAATAATAAATTTGCAGTGAAAAATGTTGGTAATTATTTCTATCAATAATTGTTGCTATAAATGTAGGCCTATAGCAATGACCAATGAACTATAGTCTATACTCTATTGATATATTCGAATACGGTTTAAGGCCTATACCGTACACAGTTAACTTTGTAAAGAAATCTCTTTGTTTCTTCAATATTTGTGATATATCATATATTAACGTAGGATACAAATAATCAAAAATTGGTGTATTTAGCTTAAACCCCTTCCCATTATTCATAGGCCTAGAAGACACATCAAAATATGAAGGAGGAAATATACAACTACAACGTTATAATTATAGTCTTACTCTTAGTAGTACCGTGCCTTAAGCTTTTTATTTTCCCAATATTTGTTATAGCAAATTCCTGTATAACTGTCAATTCAAGGCTCTTAAGGAAGGCAGTCATAGGAAGACCTGTCAGAATAAGTCAGAATCAGGATGAGTCACCCAACCTGGTTGTAAACAACAGTCAACATCTGCAATAAAAGAATTTTTGAATTTGAATTATTTTTTCTATTTCGAACTCACCTAAGTTAACGGATTCACGAAACCTAAAATAGCCTATACTAGCCTACCTGATAAGCGTTCCTCTGTAGTAAAAAAGTCTCGTATGAATCGTAGAGTGTAACATTGTCCATGTAAGTTTGAGTAGCTTGATCAAAGAGGCTAACTTTAAGTCTTAGACACGGGTATTGTGAGTGGCAAGATGAACTTCGGTCTGGCGTGCACATACAAGTCACTGATATCACATTCACATTTTGACTTACTACCCCACAGTCTGCTTCCTCCATTGTTTTCACTTGGAGGTAAGGCTTTAAGTATAGTAATCCAAAACAAACAAGTAACGAGGCTCCGAGAACGCCTATAAATATCCCAAGACTAAGAATGATCCTCTGCTTATTCATTCTTGGTTACCAGTGACTCGTCCAGTGATTGTCAGAATCTTTTTACTGGCTTTGGCTCCCTTTGATAAGACGCCTATCTTCCATTTACCGAGTTTGTATCAGGATTTGGGAGACAGAAACGATAAGACTAGATTGCAAATAAAAGAATGACTTCACAACTGTCAGCGGATTTCCATCTTTGGATGAAATTCAATCAAAATATTGACTTCTTTTTTGGACGATGGCCCGTCTCCCATTTTTCCAACCTGAGCGATAAAACGGGGGAGTTGCGCATTCAATCATTCCTGATTCTTTCCCGACTGTCGCGACGTCTGTTGTAGAAGCTGATAACTAAATTTACTGTCGTAAAAAGACTGGGCTGAAGTATCCTAAATACTACCGTAAATCAAAGCCCAAAAAAGTTAATTCGTCTATATGAATAATAGATTTGTTATGTGAAAAAATAATTGAATCAGAAGAATGCCAGAATAACACAGGTCAAGGTCACGCGCGTTAGCTTCCGGTTAAACATTTGTCGGCTGATCCAGAGGCAAAGGTCCAAAACCAGACACGCGAGAGTAAAGTCCCTAGGCCTAGGGGCAAGGTTCGGACCCTTATGGCAGTATGTTTACTAGATTATTACGACCAAGTTGTGGTGTTCTGACGACTCGTGTAAGAATGGCAAGCAGTAAACCAGCAAGAAAACTTGATGGGAAAGTAGCGGTTGTGACCGCCTCCACCGAAGGAATAGGCTTGGCGATAGCTGAACGTCTCGGAATGGATGGCGCTAAAGTTGTTATAAGTAGCAGAAAGCAGAAGAATGTTGACAAAGCATTGGAAGCGCTGAAGGCGAAGAACATTGATGTAATGGGGATGGTTTGCCATGTTGGAAAAGCTGACGATAGGAAGAAAATCATCGAGGAAACGCTGCACAAATTTGGGGGTATTGACATTCTAGTTTCAAATGCAGCAGCAAACCCACACCTTGGTCCCATTTTGGATTGCTCTGAAGAACAGTGGGATAAGATCTTCGACACAAATGTTAAAGCTGCGTTCTTTCTTTGCAAAGAAGCCATCCCTCACATGGAAAAAAGTGGTGGAGGTTCGATTGTTTTCGTGGCTTCAATTGCAGGTTACGTTCCCTTTGAACATATAGCACCTTATTCTGTGAGTAAAACAGCACTCCTTGGCCTCGTGAAAGCAATGACACCCCAGTGCTCGTCAATGAACATTAGGGTGAATGGAATTGCACCTGGAATAATCAACACGAGTTTCAGCAGTGCACTTATTAACAACCCGGCTCTTTCCAAGTTTGCCTTGAAGAATATTCCACTGCGTAGATTTGGGAAACCAGATGAATGTGCTGGAGCAGTTTCTTTCCTAGCATCAGAAGATGCCGCCTACATCAATGGGGAAACGATTGTTATAACCGGTGGAACTACATCAAGGCTTTAATTCAGACCATGAAATAATTGCAATGGTTTTGTTTTTTTAAATGATTTCTATCACTAAAGCTTTATATTTTGGAATAAAAAATGTCAAATGACAATACTATACCATGCTGTGAATGTGTATTTGAAAAGCTCTTTGTCTTAATTAGAATCCATTTTGCAAACTTGATATTAAATTCAAAATTGATTTTTAAATCCTGCCAAATTTGACAACACTACAGTATTATATAATACTAGCTGCCCCCGTTTATCACCTGGTAGACATCCCCTGTTCCCTCCCCCTCCCTCCCCTGTTCACATCACATGTTTCACCCCATAAATTAATCATCAAGTAAGAAATTCGAATAAATAATGCCTCATTTAATTTGCGTTGACTTGTTGGTAGATTGTTTCCTTATTTTTTGTTCAAACCGCCATCGTGTCCAGCAGAATCTGAAAACCTTCCACTACTGGGGAGCATTGGATTTGCTGATATGGCACTTGCCAATAATAGTTAAACAAACAAACAACAACAAGCTTTCCTCTCTTCCTAGCCCCTTCTTCCCCCTGTCCCATCTCCTCCCCCTTTCCCTTCCCCCTGTTATCCCCCCTTCCCTGTTCTTTATCTCCCCCGTTCCCTCGCTCCCCTTTCCTCCCCGCATTCTCCTCCCCCTGCAAGATGTTTCACATGCAGCTCTCCCCAATATAAATAAGAAATCCCAGACAGATACTCCCAGCATGTAGGAAAACAGTGGACAAATTGAGTGAGACATGTTGCTATGGAGCATTTCTATGCTGACAAAGTTGCGTCGCCAACTATGTGGCTGTAATTTAAGTTGTGTCGCAAGGAGTTAGGACCAAAGTTGCGTTGCCAAATAATAATATGAAGTAAGTCGGTCAAACCTCATGTGTGAGAGAGAGAACGGGCGGAATACAGTAATTTAAATTGATTTGCTTCTACCTCTTTTGAAAAAATTTAATCGGGGAAAAAACCAAAGCCTTGGTAACCTCACTTGAAACCAAAGTAAGCTGTGTTGAAAGTTTGGGAAATTTACATTTCTCAGGAAAAAAGTTTTTTAGACTTCTTTGTCGTAATAGCATGATTAATTAGGTGGATAGGGAATTTTACTTCTAGTTTCCTGTGGTAACCCTGACACAGTTTCCTAGTTTCCTTAGCACTCATTACAGACCTGGCACCCTTTATATTTGTTATGAATCAGGGAAAAATACAAACACACATTAGGGACAAATCAGGGAAACATCAGGGAATTTTCTTTTAGTTTCCTGTGGTAACTCTGGTTCCAACAACTTCAGCGAGTCTAAACAAGCTTTCAATAAACGCAAAATAATTATACTGAATATACCGTGTGTGCTTTGTAGGATTTTTTTATCAGAAAGTTTTTATGATGAAGCATTCAATTCAATTCAATTCAAAAATTCTTTATTGCTGATGTTATAACAATGGTGGATCACCATCAAGCATGGAGATGGCACCTATACTATGAAGCGATTATTGGCCCATGTTGACACATGGTGTGCATTTCGGTAAAAAGTACTGATGAATGTTACTAAACATGGACTTTGGAATCATCAATAATGAGGCAGGTTAGGCATATTGAGATGTGCTCAAATTCTGCTGTATTTCTGAAGGAGCACTGTCCGTCCCCGCTCCGCAGGTGCGGCAGGATACAGGGATGATAATGAGGAGGCTATGCTTTTCACTAACACTAACATATATAAGGATGAGGTACAACAGCTCTGTGATATATAGACCACTGTGACTAAAGGATAATCTAATCCTCTTTTAAGCACCGTTTTTTATTTCACCTCTGAAAGCGTGGAGAACGGAATGCCCATTGGATTAACATAGGCAGTTCGTTCTCCTCGCATAGGCGAGTCTGGTTATCCGTTCTCATGTCCTCAATGCTGCATTTTGATTGGATAAGACGTTGTGGATTGATAGTTACGTAAACGACGCACACCTTGACGCAAAACAATCTAGTTCCTATTCAGGGCATTGAAATTTTACATTTTGATAACTTTTCAACCATATAAATGGTCGGAAACATTAAAAATTTAATACATCTAGTGGGCAGAAGTGAAATAAATCTCGAACCAACCACGTTTCTCCTGTTTTGCTTGTTCTCCACTTGTCTTCAGGCTACGCAATCCACTTGGCTCCGCCTCGTGGATTACTACGCCTTCCGACGCGTGGAGAACAAGCAAAACAGGAGAAACTGGGTTAGTTCTACCTATATACCTTTTCCTCTTTTAAGCATCATTTTATACTTTTGACTAGACTGACACTACCTTTCCAAACTTCAATGACTGCGCAGTATTCAACCCAACATGGTTTTAAGGCTGAACATCTTTTTTTAATTACTGATTAAGGGACTTCATAATTAACCACGGGAGGTTGGGGGAGTGGAGAATCTGTGAAAAATTTGTTGTGGAGACAATTTGTTGTGGTGATCCTGTTTCACTAGGACATGATCTCCAACTTTGAGATGTTCCACCTGGATAAGGTCCACTGAAGTTAACAAGTTCTTTCCATGGTTGGTCTGGAAGTTTTGTCATCTGAAGGGGTTCCATTGTGGACTGTGGAGTACATGCTTGACAAGCAAGGCAGTTGACAATTTTATTTTCCACCCTCCTGTCAATACCAGGAAACCATACTGTCTCTCTAAGTACTGATTTAGTCTTCATGATGCCTTGATGACTGGCATGAGCAAGATCAATGGTGCGTAGTTGAAGAGTGTCTGGAATTACAATTCTCTCTCCTCTCATTAGAATGCCTCCACATATGGACAGCTCACTTCTGATTCGCTTGAATGAATTATAATCACTGTACAGCTGGTCGTTGAGACTCTCCCATTCTTGTGTGGCGATGCACCTCATGACATTTTGTAACATGATGTCGTTGCTTGTTTCTTCTTCTATTTCCTTCATCGAGATGCTACCTTGCTCTTGGTTTTCAAAGTAAGCAATGGCATTGATGCAAATCCTTTCCGTCTGTTCATCTAACCATATCTTCTGTGGCATTTTGGCAGATTTAGGCGGATGTCTTGATAGATAATCAGATAATTTTCCTGGGGTGTATATAATCTTTACTTTATACGGTGTAGGCATAGCCGTTGTAGATGTGGTGTAGATTTAGACATAGTTTTTCCTAATATACTAAGTAACGGTTTATGATCCGTTGCCACTGTGAATTCCGCACCAATGAGATAGTGGTCGAAATGCTCACATGCCCACACTACTCCTAAGGCTTCCTTCTCGGTCTGACTGTAGCTAGTTTCACAATCAGCTAGCTTGCGGCTTGAATATTCGACTATTCGAATTGCTCCTTTATCATCGCTTTGGGTGATCACGTACAGCTCCTAGGCCCACTGGACTAGCATCCACTACCATCTCTGTCTTCAGGCTGGTGTTGAAGTATGATATCATTTGCCAGTTGGCCATGCTCCTCTTCAAATTGGAGAATGCCGTTTTTTCTTCTTTTTCCCATTTCCAAGCAATGTCTTTCTTTGTCAATTTTTGTAGTGGATCTACAACAGTGCTGTAATTGTTTATGAACCTGGCGAGAAACTGGGCCATACCTAGTAAACTGCAAACTTCCTCTGTGCTTTGCGGTTCAGTGGCGTTGAGAATAGCTTCGATTTTCTTTTCACTTGGGGAAATCCCGTCTTTACTGAAAACATGACCAAAGAAGGTGATTTCTTCTTTCCAGAACTCACATTTCGATTTATTTGCTGTGACATTGTACTCAGCAAGTCGTTCCAGAACCTTGTTGATTGTTTCAGCATGCTCTTCAGCCGTTCTCGAAAAAATAATTATGTCGTCTGACATATTCTTCACACCAGTAATACCCTGCAGTATGTCAGCTATTTTCTTCTGGAAGATTTCTAACTCATGGTGACCTTTATTGAGATCTATCTTCGAGAAATGCTGGGCTCCGTTGAGATCCACAATAAGCTCTTCGATTGTTTTCATTGGATACCGTTCTCTTTCTATGGCCGTGTTTATGGCTTTACTATCCAGACATAACCGGATATCACCCTGTGGCTTGTGGACTATTACTAATGGACTGATCCATGGTGTCGCTCCAGTGGCATCTTCTATAATGTCCAGCTTCTTTAGTCTTTCAATTTCTTGGTCCACTTTTTCACGAAGATGAAACGGTACACGCCTTGCTTTTTGCGCGATCGGGTTGACTTCTTTGTCAATGCTTAGATGTACAGAAGTATCCTTCATCTTTCCGATTCCGTCGAAGACTTTCCTGTGTTTGTCTGCTACTTCTTCTGTGTCTTGCACATGGCACACAAACGTAACGATTCCTAACTTCTCTGCAGTGTTGCAACTAAGAAGATCCTGAGCTTTACCTTGAACTACATAGACAGATGACTTGGTCTGTTTCTTTGTCATTGGAGATTGAACCATACATTCAAACACTCCAGCCATAGGTATCTCATGTTGTGTACCCTTAGGACCGTAGCCAAAGTATTTCTTATCTGTTTGCTTGAGTTGCGGTGTAGCATTGAGAAGATCAAAAGTGTCCTTACCTAAGATATTTATTTCAGATCCTGAGTCGATCAGCATTGTGGTGTCATGTCCATGTATTTTTACATTCGTAGACCTAGTTTTTTCTCCATTGACTGAAGAAATGACCACAGGAATGGTGATGTACTCTTCCTCGCTGTCTTGAGTCTCAGCAACCTGATTGACTTTCGAATTCAATCTGACCTTAGTCCTGCACTTCTTTGCATAATGCCCTTTATTAGAACATTTGTAGCATACATTCTCCAAAGCGGGACAGTCATCATCATGAGGATATGTACCTCCGCACCTAAAACATGATTTGCTTTTGGATTTCTTGGGCGTTCCTGATGAATGTTTCTTTTCTGACGTCACCTTTTGAGTATATTTGCCTTGTTTGCTGACCCGACTAACAGCTGATCTCTCCTCAGATTGAGTCTCCATGTCTTTGAGTTGATATTCGGCTCTTTCAGAAGCTCTTGCTGTCTTCAGATAATCCTTAAGACTCAGATCATCACGAATAGTTTTGTGTTTCACACTCTTGTTGGGACATGTATTTACAAGATGTGATAAAGTGATGAGATCAACGATGTCATTCGGTTGTAATTCTTCAAGCTTGATTGCTGCGACCTTTTCTTTGACGCGAATATGGTAGTTGTCACTTGTTTCACCAGTCTTTGGCCTCATCTGGTGTAATACACTCATGCCGTAGACCCTATTCAATTTAGGTTTGAAATGATCATCCAGTGCCTGCTTTAACTTTTTATAGCCATCATCAGCTGCAGAATCACCTGTATTTTCAAGTCTTTTGATGATTCTTCTGGTTCCTACACCTACATAATGCATCATCATGGCTCATTTGTCCTTATTTTCAGTTAGTCTCATTGCAGACATCATGGATTCTAAACCTTCTAACCACTCTTCCCATTTTGTTGCTATTTCCGGATCCTCGGTTACTGTGAACTCGGGATATGCTGGAAGATGAATCATTGGCGGTGGTGGTGTCTCTTCTGGCATTTTGTATGATTCGCCTTACTCGAACTACCAGAGCAACCAGTAATCAAAAAAATCTGCACGCGAAACGGAGTATCGTACCGGTTTGTCGTAAATGGGACCAAAATTACACCAAATTTACACTGTGTGTATTATAGTATCACTGTCAGAAATTACTGAAATAATGGCACCACGACTTTTAACTTCATGCACAGATTATGAGTCAAGACATAAATCAATATCAAATTCAATGTAGGGTAGATATTTAAATCAATGTGTCAGCAAAGATCAACATTCAAAGTAGTTAGTGAGAAAATATTCTTGATATCCCACTCTACATATCATAGACACAACCACTATTTCATGAAATTTCAACATCAAATGAGTCAAAACACATGTATAGAACAACAATATTATATGTCAAGTGAGTCAATAGTGTTCATTTAACTGCATCTCTTCTGTCTTCCTGTAGTCAACAGCACTTGGAAAGTCACACTGAGCTTTAACCTTTATATGAGTTTCAATGGTGAGTCCCAACTAGTGTCAATACAGCTCAGCTAGCACAAGATCAAAGTTGATAAATGCAGGAAAATACTGGATACAGTTCATATACATGAAGACTTGACTTGTTGTTTACTCACAGCTTGATTATACCTCTCAGGAACAGTTCATTTTTACTTAGCTGAAAGTTGTGGTGAGTGCGCACGTGGCCTGGGATGGAGCGCACATGGTCTGGAATGGAGCAGATCCTTCTCTCTCCTCTTCTTGAGATTCAAATGGTTTTACCTCAGTCTAAACACTTCTGAAGTATCCCAGTGCAGTCCTATGCTTATAAAGTCTCTTTTAAACCAATATGAGGCTTTCTGCCGGCTGTAGATTCTTTTAAATCTTCTATCTCGTCGCCAATATAATGTTCTATTATTGAATAATCAACTCGGCACAGGACGTACAGCTATGATCTAGTTTATTACTATATCCGTCAGGTGGCAGCAGTGCATATTATGAACAAGCGCATTCGGTATTGGGTGATATAAAGATATGACAACATTACAAGTGCAAATATGACTTTGATTCTGGAGCCATGGCCTTAAGTACATTTTCAAATAGAAAAAATAACAAAGTTAGTCAAACATCAAATTTGATCAATTACATTTCTCTATTAAGCCGATTTCTTGAACTGGGGAATAAATAAACTTAAGCTGTGATTCCACTGGATTGTTTTTTTGATCTGCCCATGACCCGCTCTTTTGATTTTCCCGAGTGCCTAACAAGCGCAGTTAGAGCGAAACCAGGGCAGTCCAATGGCATTGGTTACTGCGCTTCCCATACACTTGGAAAAAAACTGTTATTTGCACTTCTTTAAGGTGTGATTCCACTGGATTGCTTGTTACTGTATATGTGCTCATAGCTTGCTCTTGCTTCGCTTATTCATAGTGCGCTTTTCATTCGCTCTTTGTCCGCTTTTATGTTTAGTGCAGTACAAGCACAGAGCGAATCTACTGGTTTGCTTGTTTCCTTATGAATCTAATAGCAATTCCATCGGACTGCTTTCACTGCGCTATTGGACCGCTACTAAAAGATGATGAAATAAATAATGTCATGTTGTTGCGCTCAAATCAAACAGGTCAGATATTAGCGCAATGTCTTCAGGGCTCAAAAAAAAAGTCCAACATTCATTTTTAAGAGTATAGAAAGCACAGTAACCGTTTCTATTAGACCGCTCTGGTTTCGCTCTATCTTCGCTTTTTATGCGCTCAAGACAAAAGAGCAGACCAAAAGGGTGATTAAGTGGAATCGCACCTTTAGAAGCGCTCAGGACGTTGTCTTTTAGTAGCGGTCTAATAGCACAATAAGAGCGGACCAAGGTACTAGCTATTGATTTCATAAGGAAATAAGCGAACCAGTAGAATTGTATCTGTGCTTGTACTGCGCTAAAAATAAAGCGGACAAAGAGCGGAATCGCACCTTTAGAAGAAAAGGATTTGCTTGCATTCATGGAAATATGTGATATGTGTCACAGGAAGATGAGTCACCCTGTCGCTAGATATAACCTCTTTTTTCTACTTCCTCAAGTCTTTACATATTTGAGACAATTAAGCCGTTTGACAAATAAAAGAGGAATAACTTGGAACTCACTTAAAAAACGAGAACCTGAACCTGTTGATGTTTGTTCCGTGTTCATGGCCAGAAAAAAGTCATTACTATTTCATTTACTATTGCACAGGATAACCACGCAACTTGACTTTAGCACATATAAAGGATATAAATACCTACATCCAAACTATTAGATTGAACTCCACATTTAAACCTAAAAGGAAAACTTTAAAATATACTTTCTTTTTAAGGAGTAGAGCACTGTAGATATCAATCCTCTATTACTGAATCAATTAAACATATAATTCTCAAGGGAATGGGGCTTGTTCCTAATTTTTGCTCCCCCTACTGTGACACCAGTAACAAAGTTATATTTCCACTTAAAATAGTTACAGAAATACGCTGAAAAATGATGAATAAGAGATGAGCTATATGAATCTAGAATACCTAAATATGTTTGAATATCAATTATTAATTAAGATTTTTTTCCTAAGCTGGGTGCACGGGTCATAAAGTAGGCTAACACATATGTGCGGCCAGTTCGTTTTATGGAGTACCGGTACCAACAAATGGCCATGGAGAGCAGGGTTTTATGGAATAGGCCTACCAATAAATGATCATTGTGAGAGATTCAACCACATTCCTAGGTTTCAGGTTGCAAATCTGTCAGGTTGCAAATCTTTCAAAGAAAGCTGTTTATACGGCATGAAAAACTTCCAAGGAAAGTCATTATTTTACCAATTTCTCTTAAGAATAAAGTAAAATTTCCAGTCCAAAAGGTTAATGCATGGTAAAATTTCCAATTATATAGGCCTATATAGATTTTTGTAAGGCTAGCATCTAAGACAGGGGAAATAACCTTGTCTGCACGCTCAGAGAATGTTAAATTGCATGCTCAGACATGGTTATTGCAGGTGGGTATTTTCAGCGTTTCTATATAGGCCTATCGAGAATATTGCATGGACTTTTTTACATATAAAATCCCTTAAAGTGTGATAGGCCTAAATCATTTTAGTTATTTTGTAATTTGTATAATTCGTTATAGGCCATTCCTTGGCCCGTTCACGTGTAGGCCTACTGTGTAAAGGCCTAAAACAATTCCGTGCAGATAATAATTGATTATTGTTTTACATGCTTATTGAAGCCCAGAAACATGTTACCAGACAAGGACAGTTTTTCATAGTTTGCATCCTATTTGATTGAGTGAGCTGCATGTGACTGGTATAATTTCTTCCGTAGGCTAAACAAAATCGTAATTTGCCAGCTCAAAATATGGGATGTGAACACTGGGAGATGTCTAGCGAGTATGTGGCACCAGGATATCGTCACAACAGGAGAAGTCTTGGATTATTTGCTTTACTAAACATGGAATTGAGTGTTTTTGTAGCTCCACCATCCCGCCCAATACTATCAAGACCCTACCTGCTTCCCTCCCTCCTATGGCGTCTCCCGACGCCTTCCAAATCGTTTCGTTTTTTAGCTTTAATCATCGCCGATCATGCATGCACATGATACGGCGATTCCCCGCTGCTATGAGGTCATTACATGGGCCTCGTTCTGGGTAGGGTTCCGGTGGGGAATCCCCGCGCCTATGACGTCATTACACGAAGCTTACCGAGTGTGGCCGAGCGTGTGTCAGTGAGCCGAGTAATGTCGGCAACGATCCGAAACAGAGATACATAGGCGTAAGCATGTAATGCTGGAACTGCGTAATTATATGAGTAAGAGCTTAAAATCTTGGGTGAAATGTCTCTTATAATCAATAAGCTTGAGACTGGGACAGGTTTGAAGTGTGTGTACATATGGGAACGTAGGGATTTTTGGAAATTATTTGCAGATTTGCGTAATAGGTGTTGGCCAATGAGCTTGGGTCGAATTGCTGAGCTGAGGTTTTTATGCATGGCATTGCCACTGGCGACTTTTCGTCCAGGAGATTATTTTTTGTGGAAATCACAATGAAGTCATGAAATACAAATTTTAAAATGGGCCTAGATCTATATTATTTAGAAATTAACTTGGACTTTTCCCCCTTTAAATTATGGCTTAGATTAGGCGTTCCGAACACAAGCTATTCTAATAAACGACAGCTGGGGGACAACAAACAACTTGCACCTCTCTACACTCGGTGCCCGACTCGTTGTAACCTGTTCCTTGTTCCTTCGCACATGGGGCACAAGGTGAAAGCGCCCACACCGTGGTCTTTGTGAGGTAATCATTCTCTTCGCTCATTGGACGAGAGTGATGCCATGTGATTAGTAGTTTTGGATAATGGCTGCCGCCATGGAAGAAATATTGAGTGAGAAAAATCCACAACAAGGCGTTTCTCATCCATTTTATGACCATCCGAAGGTAGGATTAGTGTAGAATGGCAATTTATTTTCTTAATCACCTTGGTATCATTCGATTTCATCAAAAGACTCCAAAAGAAAGAGACTTATTGTAAAGCTCTCTATTATCGCCCACGTTTCGCTGGTATGCTGTTGTTGAGGAATGGGGGTCAATGAGGGTATACTATAATGATTATAGCACCCCTTTCATATCGGTGAATAGTTCTATGGGGAAACTATATTAGCGTCCATATTTCGTATGTGGATATAATGTGATTATCAGCTGCTATCTTATGACTTACAGTACACACGGTTTTAGACGTCTTTACAACAATGGTCCAACTTGTCTAACTTTGTTGGGCGGTTGCACTAGTCCAGAAAGTAACCGCACAAGGTATTTATTTGTAGGAAGTAAATTGGTTATAATATTTCACCAGATCTGAAGGCTTTTATATGGTTTTTATATTTAAAAATAAAGGATTGGTAATGATGGACATAACAGGACACCAATCACAATCTTTCCACCTTATTAAACTGAGTTTAAATATATTCCAGCCTGATGAAATTAGTTTAAAAACTAAAACAAACATAAATATTTCACCCCTGAGAAGATTTTTCTGTAAAATTCAGCTTATAAGAGGAGTTCTGAGGTGAAATTGATGATGGACGTAACATGGACACAATTTCAAGGTTTGAATGCAAAATAACAATATGTATTTCGGATTGTTGGTAATATAGTTTACATTTATACAAGCATAATTTGTATGAGCAATTTTTTATTTGTCTTTTTATGTCTAAATTCGAACCTTATTATGAGAAAGATCAAAAACAAAATTTTTGTGTCCATGTTACGTCCAAACTCAGCTTTTTTGATACCTTAGATCAGAATAAGTAGTTCTTCACAGCTATGGCCCACTAGATCTAATTGAAACTCTTTTCGTAAATGCCAAACATTTCAGAGAAAATAATTGTTCAAATTAGAGCTTTAAAAATAAGATATTTTGGTAGTTGTCTCCTTTTAACTGAATGGACGTAACAGGACACCAAAAAAACTGAATGGACGTAACAGGACACCAAAAAGTTTGATGGGTTTTTTTTTTAACCTTTAGCACAATTGATTGTCATTTGTGTCACTATTAACATTTCAAATCTTTTTTATGGTACATACTTGGCCTCTTTACCTCAAAAACAAAAGAATTATATGATGGACGTAACACAGGACACCAAATGGTGTCCTGTGTTACGTCCAGGACACCATTTGGTGTCCTGAGTTACGTCCTACTAATAAATAGTCTTTTTTAGGAATTATTAGTTGGATCAGGATTTCATCTATAACATCCCCAACCTTTAAAATATCTAAGCTTTTTATTTCTACTCTTAATTGTGGAATAAATCCAACGAAAATATGCTTAATCAATGTGATGGAAAGGACGTAACATGGACACAGCATGGACGTAACAATGGACACCATAAATTCACACTGGGTCTAACATGTGAGCACTAAAACTTTGGACACGGGTTCAGAAATCTAGTATTATTAACTCCCAATGTCTTCTAGAGACCTATTATTTTTATTGATTTGAAAGTGAAATATTTAATTTCCAAGTGTAATATATTAGATATTGGATCCATGGTATTTTCAATAAGATTTTGAGCGAAAATGTAAAGCAAGTTAAGAAGGTGGTTGGACGTAACAGTATCAAGTGATCAGTCAGATTCCCACTCCTCTGACATGGCCTCCTATGTCAAAGGACACTGATGGCTTTCATCAATTCAAACACAAGTGTTTTGATGACATAAAGGATGTACGATTAGCTTCCAACACAGTATATGTTTCATAGGACCATAGCATTTTAGATAAATTGACTTTTAAACTGCTGGTTGGACGTAACACTTTTACCCTATCTACCACTCTGGTGAAATCATTCATAGATTTATCTAAACTGAAGTGCTATGTTCATTTTGTAACATATGTCATGTGATAACCAGTTCTCCTGGCTATTAATAGAAGACAGGATAGACCTTGGGGAATGATGTCTTCCTGTGACTTGATAGCAATGTATGGACGTAACATTTTTGGACACCAAAATGATATTAATGTCACCATTGAATTAATTCATTCAGATATTTATTCTAGTACTGCTTAAGTATTTATAAAATATTTAAATTCATATCCAACAGAAATATCCTACACTTAAGATATTTAAAAGAATTCAGTTCCTGATGTTAAAGCAAAAGATAAGCTTTTAAAATCGGCCTAACTATTTTAGACACTACAAAAAACACTATGGTGTCCTGCTCCAGGGATCGAAATTTGATAATTTCTAGAAAAAATATGATTTTGTAAGAAAAATGTTTTACCCTAATTTATGCATAACAGGCGACTCTATTCCCCTACCAGAATTTCACTATTGAGTATTAATTTAATATCTGCAAAAATCAGTCAAATAGGCCACCTGGTTGGACGTAACAGAAATTTGCTGACAGTGAATTCCTGCCCATATCCCTCCTACCTACAATATCCATTTGATTTAGTGTTAAATACCGTAGACGTACACACCACAATGTGCTGTGTACGTCAACGCCACCCACCCTTTAAACATATCAACAATACCGCTATCCATTTCGAATATATCCCATTTGCCGGTGTGACTTCCGGGGACGTTATGGAGCCGGTACGGAACGGAATAAGGAATCGGAATGGTCACGCGATATTGCCGATAATGACGCACCAATAATGAAGTGCTGATTCTGATGTTTGTGTACCATAAACGTATGTATTCCTCCAGTAAAAAATTTATTATACAATCATAACTTTCGATTGACACCAACGCGTTTGCCGTACGGGTTGTTAAAGTTGCTTGACTGGACGATCCATTTGACCTGGACAGTACTGGGAAGGACCGAGATATCCTGCGACAGGTTTGATTTTTAGTTCTGTGGCAGTCCGCCTCTTCTCAGAGGGCGGGATAGTCGCTAGTGGTCCAGAAAGCATACCGCTGGATTGGGTTGTGTTGTGATCTGGCTTTTAGGCTAGTTGCTTGTATAAATAAAGAAAAACAGTTGCCGACGAGGTCCCGTCCACGCACCCTACCACCTCCACCCAACCCCCACCCCTAGCGCTGCTCAGTGCGTAGGCACTGAGCAGTGGCCTATGCAGTGGCGCTAGCGGCGGTATTGGGAGACACCATTTTCGGCGCTTGTTGATATATTTCGCGGCAATGGCCGTCCATTCGAATCTTCCCGACGGGATCTTTCGAGCTATACCTGACCCTAGCGTTGTATATAGACAATATTGTTCCAGTAATCACTAGCTAATATCGTTGCTTACTAATATACGGTAGTTCTCACACCTGACACAAAGCTGAATGAGCATTTATTTCGTTGGCAGAGACAGCAGCAATTCCCTTTTCTTCTACTATGTACGAAGGACCGTGATAACGGGTACGACTGTTCCAATTTTAGAGAGTAGCCGGTGGCGGCTTTTTTCAAAAGCGGTAGTAGTGGGAGAGTCTAGTATATGATGTATATGCCGCATTTTACACAAAACACACATTTTACACGAAAAAAACCCGCATTCGATATTTTGTTTGTGTATTTCTATCGGGTTGGGGGGGGGGCGAAGGGAGGGGGGAATTTTTTTTTCATGGTTTCATTTTACACTTGTGACTTGTGAAGTTGTGTTGTGTATTCTATTGCTACCCTCATTACTGAGTAACTCTACCCTATATTATATAGTAGCCTTCCCAACAACCCTCTTGTATGTCGACTCAATATACACTGTCTTGTTAATAGAATACACATTCAAGTTTTTAATAGCCTACAGAGAAAAAAAGGTAAAACCAAGCAATGATACTCTTCTTATTCTTTTACCTCTACGCCCAGTAACAAATAGTAAATAGCAATTCTAGGCCTAGGGCCCACTAACTACATCGGTGTAGATAGGCTAATGAGGATGCCTACAGACCCCCGACCACCCCACCCCACCCCCACCGGTTCCTAGAGAACTCGGACCACTCTGATGTCGGACCGGGCGGGTTAGTGGAGTCGGACCAGGGGGTTAGTGAACTCGGACCACTGGGTTAGTGAACTCGGACCACTGGGTTGGTGGAGTCGGACCAAACCATACAATACAAAAACTAACCCTAACCCTAACCCTAAAATTGGTTGTCCTAAGTCAGTAAAGCTAGTAGTGGAGTGTCCGAAGTAAAACTGACTAATAAAAGAATTACTTTAACTATATACCTATCATAATAATGCTCTGCCTAAAGCTATGCCTGGTCCGAGTCTACTAACCCCCTGGTCCGAGTCCACTAACCCACTGGTCCGACCTTACCCAGTCCGAGCTTACAAAGGTCCGAGTATACGATGGTCCGAGCCCAGAACGGTCCGAGTTCACCAGCCACCCCCCCCACCACCACACACACACACACACTCACCCTGTCCAACTAGAAGAGATAGAATACACCACCCAAAAAAATGCGGGTTTTTCGTGTAAAATGCTGCTTTAATATAGTGCAACACTTTGTTGGGTCTTGGGCTTGATTCGCCTCCCTCGGCTTAGGGCAAGGCGATGAATATTTTGTCCAGTCCATGCCCAGCCTAGAATTGTGAATTGGTCTGGCTTCTATTTTCAAAATGGTGCTTCTAATGCAGATTCAAGAAATGCGTGCCTATGGATTCCAGAATGAGGAACAGATGAAACAAACGCTACTCGTTTATTTGGATTTGCTTGAAGGTAAAAACAATTTCGATAATCTGTGTCAGTGGGCACAGATGGTAGTCTGAACTAGTATATTGGAAGATTAGAAGAAGAAAATCCGACATCAAAGAAACTACTATCACTGATTGAAATTAATCTCCGAATATTTTATGTATAACCTGTAAATTTAGATATAGGATCTTAAATTTTCAATCTTTCCACATGTCAAAATGTCCTACCTCGTAGCTAGGAGGAAAATAATATTATATAATTTTTTATTTTTTTTTTGATACTTTATTTTATTATACGATATATATGGTACAGGTTGGCCTACTTCTCTGACATAAACCATATATATTTCTGTTGATAGTAGGCCTACATACGTATCAAATTGTTTTCTGTATTTTCCCTGGTCTTGTGTTTATATTTATCGGTTTCACTATTGTATTGTCTCCTCAACTGTAGCGAAACATTGGTGGGATGTACGAATAGTTCCTTGTGCTGGACTCCAACAACCTTTAGTCTGTGGACAACCTGGTCAGGGAGAACCTCTAGAGGTGGTTCTACCACTTCGCCATGACAACGAATTAAGTGTTTCTGATCTACAAAACGTCCTCGGCAAAGTCAAAGCAGAACATGATAGCAATGGGTAAGGTCCTTGATATAATGTCTAAAGATTTTTTTTACATCAATTTTGACCCAATGACCATTGATCATTTTTCACCCCAAACATTTCAAGACTGTCTCATATTCTAAAAGCCCTAAGGAAGTGACATTTATTTGGAAACGTACTTTATAGTAATTAACGTTTACTTGTTTCTACTTTTTTTGGTGGTGGATGTTGGAGGGGGGGGGGGATGTACCGTAATACGGAAGGAAGATCAAGGGCTTCAAGTATCATATACCGGTATACAAACCTATATCCTATCTCCATTGGTCAAATATCATGTGTTGCCCTCTGAAAAACATGTTACTTCTGGACTAAATTACTTTGAAGGATTTTTTTTCTCTGTGCATTAAAATGTAGTCGCATCAGCAGAGGTGATTTGTTTTGCAGTGAAAATAGTGAATCTGATATACATGCTATCGCGATCACGATAATAATATTATATACACTTCGGAGAAAGGCAAAATAATGTCTCTCTCCAATTTGGTATAATGTTTGAGTTGGACAGACATATTCGAATATTGTGAAATTTCACAAGATTCTTAATCAACTTATACATAAAAAAATATAATCTGTTGCTTTTTTTTCTATCCCAATTCATTATAATGTATTTCATTTTCTCCTCAGAATTACTCTTGGACTTATGGATACTGAATCTACGGTCGTGTATTATAAAATTTCGGACGGTTTCCTTCCTCCTGAACCCCCGGAGGCACTTCAGGAGAAAAAGAAGGAGCGTCAACGCAAAATGCAAAAGAGAAGGACCAAGTACATGCACGTTCCCCAGAGTGTTGATAATGCCCGGGCTCGATACATGGGACTTGGACCTAGTACATCTACCAACTCACCCTCGAATGTCCCTGATTCCAGGGTCTCTGATGTTCCCAAACTTGGTGAGGATGAGACAGATATGTTCTGTCACGGTGAGACAAGAGGTGCTAGCAAACGAATGATGGACTTAGTGCCTTCACAAGAAGCTACTGATGGAGCAAAACTTCGGAAGCTTGATGATGGGCGCAGTATTCACAACCCTCTTGATGATTCCGCCTCTGTCTCTTCTTCCACCACCTCCCCCTCTCCTTCTTCTTCAGGTCATGAAGCAGGGCTACCAGGAATACCAGGAACTAGTTTCGGAGTCGCTCCTGATCAGCGACCCCACTTGGCCCACGAGGGGTTTTTACGTTGTGACAAATATCTAGGATCAGCGGGTTCCAGTTTGTCGGGTGCTATGAATGTCTGCCCTCCTAATGGAGAAGTTCCAATGGCCCAGGTGCCCCCGGTCGTGAAGAACGATTCCGATCATGACTCAGGAATGGAAGCTGGCGACGATGAAGAGGACGAAGGTTTTGGAGAGGAACTGTAAATCATTCCAAAGGGAAACAACCTGATTTTACATTATTGATTGAAACGCCGGTAACTTACGCTTAGGGACAAATATATTCGCATATATAATTTAAAACTAGGTTCCAAAGCTAAACTGGCCAGTACATTTTGTCATGATGTTTTCGTTATTTGATCCATAGTTCAACTAATGACATGTTCTTGACAGAATGAAAAAAAATATATAATGGTATTGTGTCATATATTCATATATATTCGGACCAAGTATCCTTTTTATGGGCATTCTTTGACATTATATATTGTATCGATTTTTAAACATATCGATGAAATTCACTCCATGTGGTTTAAATATATTTTACTTACTAGATTTCCCTCAAATCTTCATTTTAAAAAAGTGATTGTGTTTTTAATAGTGGAGAAAGAATCCTATTCGGAACGTGGAAATGTTAACGTCTGCTGAAATTGATAATTCGGCAGAATGTTTTTACCTCATGAAATGAGGATCGATTCCTTTGATAACGTCATGTTGACTTGGTATAGGTCGAGAAAACATGGAGCGGATGAGAAACAATTTCTCTATACCGACTGGAAAGGTGACTGAAACTATCATTCTTTTAAAATGTTTTTCACTGTCTACAGATTTCACTAATGTCTTTTTGAATATATATGAGTTGCGTCTCGTGTTATAGAAGAGTTCTAGTTATCATTGATTCTCTGTGTTGTCTTGACGTTTTGACTTGAAAACATGAACATCCCATGTGTTCTTATATATTTTGACTTAATCAGTACTTAATTGCCTTGGTGTACGATAAGTCTTAATAGGAGCTTACCTCTAAAGGCGACATGTTTTTAGAGCGAGCAGTGGATTCTTGATGAATGTGTAATGCTGAAATTTAATTGTCTGGACGATTTGATGCGATATTTTTTAAAACATTATTTTTACTCTCAACAATTGCAAAAATTTACTATTTATTTGGAAATCATTGAATTCAATATTATCTAAACTACGAGGGTGCTGAGTATATTTGCTACAGCATACATTATGAAGTTGATTCACTTTTTCTAAATGACTAAATTGGTTATAATACTGTGCTCAAAGACGGAATTGAATACAAACTTCCAATGTACCAAATACAAGTTTTCATAATTATGTTCTACACTCAGATTATTTCGTGATGATTCAGTCTAAGTTAAAATTGTAATGAAAGGCTCGCTTGTACCCTCCTCCCCCTTCTCGCCTGGGAATACATTTTGGAATCCTTCGTTTGACTGATACATTTTTATTATGCTTTTTTCATTTTACAATATTATATATTGAAAAATGTAATGACTAACAGGGCGTAATCAACCAAAAACCAAACCGTATTTTTTCATAATCGTTTGTGCATACCTCAACTTTGAACACGGTGCTTATTATATACGCATTAGATATGATGCTGCACGATCCCACTTTGTATAAATATAGGTGTTATACGTAATGCTGTACAAGGACAAGTTTAACACAATGTTTTCTATTAGCTTGCATTCTCCTGTTTCCCGTCGAATCCAATTTAATTCATCATAAACATGTGCAGCAGCGATATTGATCTATGTTGTTTTATGTTTTTCCCCATAAAAGTACCACAAAAGCAGTGAGTCCCTTCCACCATTTCTTAAATTTTCCTAAGTGTATTCAAGGCTCTATCGTTTCGATTAGTCATGTACATAATACTTGTGATCTTAACCATGTGATGCAAGGAAGTAAACAAAATGAAATAAAGGTCGCGAGAGAGAAAATATCAACATTGCCGTGTTAAAATAAAATGAGTAATAATTATATAGGAGAACCGGAAAATTAATTGCAAAAATGAGATCCGGAGCACTAATATATTGTAAGAGTTGGTCTGTTAGGGTTCTGTGCACTTAGGGTTCTGATTAATTTCCATCAGGATTATGACAGATTGAGATATGAATAACTATTGGAGAAAGATAAGGAGATCCCTCATATATTTCTTGTTGAATAAAAACTAATGTTGTTTTCTTCAAGATACATGGAAATGCTGTAATGCTGATTGGGTTTTAAAACAAGTCGAATATTCTTGTGTTGTTTAGCAGTATTCAATTTCCTTTACTCAAAATTAATGGCTTCACGAATACTCCCGAAATAAGTTGGGTTTTTTTCCGTACACGCTATGTTGTTTACATGAACTTTGTTCATTGTGTTCAGTGAGTTTTCATCTTGTACGGTATCCTCCACCTTGTGGATGTATACAATTGGTATCAACATTAATTTTCATTTTGATATTATCCGTTATGAATATTACATATAGTATATAGGACTCGCAATATTGAGGCCACTGGCATTTCCACTTTCCAGTATAGGATATCTCAGAAAACATTTCAAATGACAACAATCCTACTGTCCCATCCATTAATTTAGATACGCAGATTATCAGGATATATTAGCCAGGCAATATGATATAACTTGTGATGTGTTTTTATGTACAAACAATATTAGATGTGGTCTGTCATCTCTGACTTGTGATATTGTCTATGCCAAATCATATTGGCCCCCTGCATGGGCCAATTTCCCTCTCAGACCATATTCCGATATTAATTTCTGTATCATAACGCCTTATAATCAGTTGAATGATGTAGGGGCAAAAACAAAATGTTCAATGACTTTTAAAAACATTGTCGGTCCTTGTTGAATAATGTTGGCTTGTGTCCGCCAAGGAAATATCTTTTCCAATTGTTCCTCTTGGTACTCATCTTTTTTTGTGAATTTAACCTGTGCTATATGTCTTAAGTTCGATATGAATAAAGTAAATAGAAAAAGTGAATTATCGTATGGTTTTTAGTTTTTACTCGTGAAATAATGTAATCTATAACCTAGACTTCGACAAATTCGTCTTGAGTGTGGGACCAACTCTAAGTCTAACCTTGACCCTGCCCAGAGATGTCATTACTCATTTATGTAAACGATACCATTATCCTGCGATCACTGTTCGAAACAAACAGTGTTAGTTTCAAAATTTGTCGCATTATTGTGGCCAATAACAAGTTTTTAAAAAAAAAACATCACCCCTAGTACCTTATGTAGAAAAGAACATCGGATTCGGAGCATGGGTTTGTTGAACTGAGTCTTTAGATAGCGTTTTAGATGTGTTGTGCCTAAAGGTTTCTTCCATCGAATGATTGTCCCAAATCCGCCTCTGCCCATCATTTGCTGGGATTAAAATGGAGGATGTTCACCTGGAGAAAAAGCCACCCACTCAACTAGTCGATCACTGTCAGGTTTGGGTTGGGACAGATCTAGTAGTGCCTGGATGAGCGGCCAACCCCATCTCCCGCTAGTGAACCACTCAACCAGCCGTTTTATTTCGTGACTTCCTCAACAGGGGGCATATAGGAGACAGATCTACTCCTGTGGGCCGTTTCATAACTAATAGCGGAGCGGAGCAGTAGAAAAATAGCGGATTTAGCGGATTTCCGCTATTACGTTTCATAAGTAATAGCGGAACGGATTTACGCTATTTTTCCGCTAAGTCTCCGCATTTTTTGTGGAATTCAAAAGGGCCTCCGCAACTTTTTTTCCCTAATTTTACATGAAATAAATACCAAATAAACACTTTTTATCCTTTCTATAGTTGTTCATTGCTAATTAGTATATGTTTTTATGTGAGCATTCTTTTAAAAAACAATTTTCGACCAGTGTATTCTTGTCATATTCAGGGTAGCCTAATCTTGTCATAGGCCTATTATGATATATCAATATCCATCCAATGCTTAACGTTTCTTCTCTACATATTAGATATATATTATATATTTCAATTTCATATTTTACAGAGTACCGGCCAAAATACTAATCCTACAGCTTTGTGTATATAAAATTATTTGTAGGCGATATAATTTTCTTTCGTTTGATATGTAACACATTATTATACCATGAATAGGATAAGAGTTACAGAAGTTTTAGTTTTCGGCTTGGTTGAGAGGTCCGTTAACAACGGGAATAACGGAATCTATAGCGGGGGATAACGGAACGTAACGGAATGGAATTGGTAATTGCAATACTTCTAGTGTCCGTTAACAACGGGAATAGTGGATCCTACGAGCGGAGGATAGCGGAACGGAACGGGCAATAGCGGAGCTTTTTTACGGGACATTGGGCGGATTGGATTAGGCAACGCAATAACGGATATCCGCTATTTCCCCGTTAAAAAAATATCCGTTAATAGCGGATAGCGGATTTCCGTTACTAGTTATGAAACGGGCCCCTGGACCGTAAATCTGCCGTTCTATTTGGGAAATGAACTTAGGATCCATACTTCCTACATTCATGGCAGGAAATGACTTTTCTGCAAACGAAGTCAGGATCGGATGTATTTTGGAATTCGGTATTAAACTCTAAAGGGTATTCGGGAAAATAGTTGCAGATCATCCGGGATTCTGAAGAGAAAACTTGTGGGATTCATGATGTAGCTTTTAAAACGGAAAACTTCAAGTGAAATCGGGGTAGGCCTATCCCTAACTGTTGCATTACGGAAGGAATAAACTGGACGATCGATGTCGTTGTGAAAACATTTTTTAATCAATGATACCTTGCCTAAACATCACGATTGTCTTTTCCACATATTCAACCGTAATGAAATTAAAATGTATAGAGAATATTAATCAGTACGTCTTATTAATCTATTAAACAGGAACATTAGTTTTTCAGAATTTTAACAGAATGTGTAGGCTACATAACTCCACCGAATCTTTTCGTTATTATATCATTATATATCTAATTAGGCCTACTAGGCAGGCTATACAATTTTTGCTAGAGGTCATCCATAGTATGGAGTAGCTCAAAGTTGGTCGAAATGGCATTATTATGATAATAACAGTGAATGTTTATAGATCAAAGTATATTCACTCACCATTATTTCCTTCTTCGTCGTGGCCTGATATGAGGAAATGCCTATAGCTCTGCCCCCACGTGGTATCAGGAAATATCAAACGTATTGATTATTTACGATATAGGCTGCAATTGACAGCTATTTATATAGTAAGGGCCTGACCTATAAACGTTTTACACTTGGCTACTAGATATTTTGTTTAAACCGTACGTACCTAGCACCCGCGCTCTTGTGGGTCTTGAATGTTTTGACCGAAATTTCGATGTTTATGACTGCAGGACTGAATATATTAAGTTACCATAGCAACGCCTCCGATGTCACGATTTTCCCATAAATGACATGGGGTCGTGGTGTCGAAGAATGTTTCTGGTTTCCAGGAACATAATGGCGTCCCCCATCTCCCTCGTTGAACTCTGGACAACTCTATGAAATCAGATATGAGCTTTAATTGAAAGAACGTCTTGACAGAAGCTGAGGTTGGGAAAGGGGTTTGGGACTTGGAATGCACGTATTTATTTTTGCATCATGAGACAAAGTGGTGGCACGCTCAACATGTTTTGGTTTTTTTTTGGTGCAGAATGTTGGATCCGAACCATTAAAAGTATCTTTTCGTGACTAAACTGCACCAGTATGTCTAATTAGGAATCAGGTCTAACCGTAGTTCAATATTAACAACGTCTTTCCCCCTATAATAGGCTTATATATATTTATTTCCATTTGGTTATACATAGGGTCCTAACATGACCTCCGATTAATACGAAATATCATTTTTAATACCTCTTGAGATACCCTGTACACATATTTAAAAAGCTCAATGCAATGATGAAAACATGTTCAAGTTGGAAAATGCCTTTTAAGCCTTGCAAAATTCCCAGATAAATCTTCAATATCGTAAATTGTGAAATGTAGGCCTATATAGTATCAAATCCCCGTGGCGCTACTATCATAATTTAATTCAGATTACATTAACAGTAGCAATATATTTGATTTGAAAAGTATTTCATTCAGGATATGAATTACACAAAGTGCTGTTTTCATCACAACTTGAGGCATTTTATAAGATATTAAATTATAACGATAGAGAGCGATTACAATGACATAAGAGAGACAATAGCTTGAAATATAATACTAATTACAATATCCAAATTATCATTATTTGTGTGTGTGTGGGGGGGGGGGGGGGTCGTTAATAAAATACAAGAATAAATGGCTACCTTCATACATCAGAGCCTATAAAACCTCCACCTGGCGCGACGTCGTTTACTTTTAAAACAATTCTACTAAAAGTACTTATAAAGCAAAAACAACTGCAAAAACATTTATTTCAAATCTACAATATTACAATTATTTTTTAAAGTCTTGCATTTGGACTGTTCAAGAAAGCCCACCGTTCCATTAATCCGATAAATGAATTAAGCCATCAATCACAGTTATGCACTTGTCAATTGCAGATAGGGAATGTCCCAGAGAAATGGGGGGACGACAATGAAACCCCTCCACCCTACACCCTCAGGGCAAGAAACTCTTCGCGATTTCACAACAAATCCTCCCGACCATGGGACACCTCTATTTGCTCCTGTCGTAGGCTAAACTAAATCGACCCCCGAGGTTGCAATTGACAAGTGCATTATAAATCATAAGATTTGGTCAAGATCATCAACGCGTATCCTAAAGTCTTCTCCGTTACCCAATTAATTTCAATCTGTAAATCTTTATTATCAGTACAGCATCTGCTCTCTCCATATTATACCCGCTACCATTCCACTTTCCATAGAACCCAGTGAATATAGCTGTTTACACGTCGCCTGTCAATTACCAGATGCCGAAACTATCCCAGAACAGTCTAGGCCCAGAGTTTAGAGAGCCCCTTCAAACGAAGGGAAAGCCTCTATTTAGCCCCAAACCGCAAACATAGGATACCTATCCCTCCCGACCACCAACTCCCATTAGACGATATTTCTGGGCCAGGAAAGCCTTTAGCATAGGAGGCGGCGTCCAATCACTGACATACCATTTTTTTTATCTGATCTGAGTGGCTCTGAGCCTAGACTAATTGCAAGTTTTGACTTTCAACAAAAGCTGTAGCGCTTCTATCCTGAGGGAAGATATGCACTAAGATGCGCTTAATTAATACCATGGACAAAAAAACAGTTGCCTCCTTGAAACCTATTCAAGGCTTCCAGTGCATGACTTCGAAGTATGGAATATATAGTTGTGTTACTCACAATATAAAGGTAACCGTATAAGTATAGAGCTATCTAATTACTATATATATATTATATATATGTGTGTGTGTGTGAGAGAGATTTTCTTCAATATAGTCACACTGTCACTATATCGACGGAAATCTTTCTTTTACGATCATTTCTGTCTCACTCCATTTGGTCAAGGTAGACCAATACAACGATCATTAGGGTTATATATGGTACAGTGAGGCATTTTATATAAGTCCCGATGTCTAATCCTATATAATATATATTTCTCCTGTTTGTTTGGATGATGAGCTTCATTATTTTAAACACTATATGCAAATTATTGGATATACTTAATTTTGTATAGTACTCGTTCATGAATACTTCAATAAGGTACACATGCAGGGATGACTTTGTCGTGTGATATTGCGAAGGTATCGCGATATTATGGTAAATATATAAATCGCGCTTGGATGCTCCATACGCGAAATGATTTATACGCGAAATAATTGGTTTTCTGGACACGGACTCGGCGTTTTAATGGGAATATGAATACATTTTGCAGTCTTAATGGAATTATAACGGCATTTTGCGGTTTGAGGGGAGAGGCTTCATTAAATTGAAGGGACTCTCTCAACTTTGGACCTATAGACTCTTGGGAAAATCGCACTGATTCCCGTCATGTGCGAGTTTTTTCTCAAAGAAGGTCCCGGCCAGAAAGAGCCCTGTATACAGTATACTAAATATAAATGGGCAATATTTTTTTTGCAAAGGAGTAAATTATAATTGTTTCTAGCTGGTATCGGACACCCAGAGTTTTTCTTTACTCTGAGGTGAAATGTGAGGGTGATGAAACCGAGAGGGACCCTCCTTGAAGATGCGGGTGTAAAACACTATAGTTACTGCTCGGAAACCGTGGCAGATGGACCGCAATCGATTTATAACTTCTTTCAAAACTTTGGTGTCTTTAACAATACGAAATAAAACAACTCACGCATATAAGGAGTATGGATGAGGAAAAATATAGGCGGCATTCAAACTGACCAACAGAGGTGATCGCTAACTAAAGGAACAATAAAGATCTTTATCCCTAATATGAGTGGGCGGGTCCGATGTCATGACTGACTGGCCGGCGCGATACTACCACCCCTACTCCGCCACCCCTATGGGTCTCAAGTGGTAAAGCCCTGCCGGTAAAACCACCCCCTTCCATGGTGCATAAAGCGGTCCACGGTGCGATATCCCACCCCTCAGTAGTAGCGACTGCTATCCTAGGCAGCAGGGGCTTTGAGGTGACTGGAGTTTGGCCATAGTACGACACTTGGTCTCAGGACCTTTTGCTCTAGTCACCCCGAAAGAAGCAGTAATAACTTACTCATATTGCTGAGGGATATATTTCTTTATACTATTTGTCAAGTCTTCAAACGTATCCTTCAACCTGGGGTTGATACGGAACGCTAGCTAGACGGTCGCATCTCTAGACATATCATCAAACATCAAGTAGTTGCATATCGAAGGAGGAGGGACCAAGGGAAAACTAACCTGCCACCGCGCATCTGCACCAACCCTTTGCTACGAGGTGGGTAAGACATACGAGGCAACAGATAAAAACTTGTCCAGGAGAGGGATGTAACTGCTCGTTACTTTATATATAAACTCAACAGCTATATCATCACGTGGGCTGGGAATTTAATGCAATTCAGATTCAGGGTGCAGAATATCAGCTGTGTCCTGAATGAAATCGTTGCTAAAAGGTTAACTCAGCACATCGAAGCTCAACAAATTGGAGGACTTTGAAAACATTCCCCACCTGTGTAGTAAAGTATAGTACCTCAACTAATGACTCATGGAGGGGGGCTACAGAACTTATCCGAAACATTCTGCCAGAGGGGTAAACATATAGAATACTCAACTCACTCAGGCGCGGATATAGCCCTTCGTATTTATTCCTTGTCATGGAAGGATATAACTGAAAATCATAAGTTGGATTGCTGACCCGTGTTCGTAAATTCTCCACCTTTTTCAGCTGGAAAGAAGTATGCAGGATCCACTCACAGATTCTGGCATAGTGCTAAGATATATCCAATAGTCTCCAGAGGAGTTGTGTAACAGGAACATCAAAAGGGAGAAGCAACTCCTGTTTCTTGACTTTGTTCCAGCCCTAATTCCTATACGTATGTTTAGAAACGCATGGACTCACCAAGGAGAAAGGAGAGAACGAGAAAGAATAGGAGTTTTGGAGAGTTGGAACTGATAAGGAGTCCGGTAACCCATCACCCAGAGGGCATGTCAGCAGGGAACCAATTCGAGACCTGTTGCTGTTGATACTTCCAAATCATCCTTCCCCGCTAAGTATGCTGAGCAACTAACTTGCTGCATCTACATACGAGTTAATACGCCGAATTAAAAACCCGCAACATCTGAGAAACTTGTTAATTTTATTATCAGATAATTTACACCCACTTTCCTGATTCCTTGTGTGACAAGAACAGTATACAGACTCGGTTCAGCAGTGGCCCCTGGTCAGTACCAGTACTTCTTCGGCAAAAAAAACTGTCCATCAAAAGAACCCTATTTTCCAAGTAGGTTTGGTACTTGGTGTCTCGCACCCCATGCAGGAATATCTCGGCGAACTTCATTGCCTCCGGCGAGTAAAATGATTAATTTAAGTAGAAATAAAGGCAACATGATTTTTATATCACTTACATGTGTCATACTAACCCTAGCTTCTTGGCCTGGGGTTGATGGACAAAGAACGAAGTATCCCGATCTTAATAGCTTGCCACAAGGAGCGGCATCTCTGGCCTTTGTCTTTGATGTCACTGGTTCCATGTACGACGATCTAGTTCAGGTCATTGAAGGGGCTGCTAAGATTTTGGCCACCACTCTGGCACGACGGGAACAACCCTTGTATAATTATGTCCTCGTCCCTTTCCATGATCCAGGTAAGACCTATACACATCTATTGCCTGCCATACCATTCTTGAAATTACTGTATGACCCGGGATAGATTAATACTAATGATTTATTATAATTACACTAATAATACTTCTAGAATAGATTGAATATTTTCCAATTCAAAGTGACTGGGATTGCCCATTCTGCGGTACGTCGTTAATATACATGTAAAATGACGAACGTGCATTGCTTTCAAGTCCATTGATTTCTTCAAGTGAAGACTGGTTTGTATGTGACTGGCACTGTATTGTTAATAAATTGTCGTATGAAGAAAGGAAAGGACAGGTAAAACTCAAAGCAAGTTGTAAGTAAATGATAATTTACTGTCCCTTGGTATGCCTTCTCACTTTTTGTTACTGAAAACTATCGTTTCACATCTCATTTTGTTTTATGTCGGAATGACTTGACTGGAGATTAGATAATTGTCCACATTTTTAAAATAAGAAAAGGTTAATTCATATGTTTGTAAGGTAAGCACATATATCTCTTTGACACAGACGGGGTTCTATTCGTTAATTCCTCAGGGTTGTTTTCGTCCAACTTAAAAAAATCCTTTGTTCTTCTCGACGGTCAAACCTTATAGGCTAAAAGTAGGGTCTTTAACTGAGTTTAATCGAGAGTTGATTCATATGTTTGTAAGGTAAGCAAATATATTTGGTACATGGGTGTATTTAAAGTTCTACTCTTTCTTTAAGATCTCTTTGTCTTTAAAGCATTTCTTTGTTCTCAACGGTCACACTTTAAACCAAGGTCTTTAGTAAACTCGAGACATTCAGAAGCATAGTGAAAATTGGAAAAAAATAATTGTGTGGGTTTTTTCCAAGTCGGTCGATGGATATATAGTAACAGGGGCGACATTTGACATTGCAGTCATCCCCCCAAGACGTCAGTGTGATGAATACCCACCCTCCTTAAAATGAGCCAATATCTATCCTTCGCTCTGTTAAAATGCCCCGACAGAAATTCACTCTGACAGTTGTAATTTATTGTATGTAAATAGTTCAGCGCTTTAGCATGAAACGTAAATAGAACAGTAAATTCATTCACGCCTCTATAAATACTTGCATTTGCACTGGTCATATACCCATGTATATTTATGTATACACACATATATAAATATAGGTATTATACATTTATATATATATAGAGAGAGAGATATCGTGCATATATTTGCGCAATATATTATAGTATATTATATATTAATGTGTGTAAACATACGGTTCGCTTGTCCACCCCGAGTACGTCCCCAAACCGACCAGTGGCGGACTCAAGGGACGAGGAGGCGCGTGGGACACTTTTTGCCACCATAAAGATAAAACTTCCAAGACTCGTAAACAAGAAGCTTGGGAAAATGACATAATATACTTTGGAATTTGGTTTATGATGTGTTAACAATATTTGAATTTGTGATTGTTACGTCATGTGCATCATGACAACTTCATTCAAAAGTGAGCGCCCCTAACAACTTTCCCCTGAAAACAAAATACAAATCAACATTCTTTAATATCTTGGAAGTTTCGGGAAAGGATGGCTTTTAATTCAAATACTTACTGGATTACCACTGTATCAATCATTTTGGAGTGGCCGGTGACAGTAAAAGGGCCCAAACATAGCCTTAAATGACACCAACCTAATTGGTTGAGACAACAGATCCAAATGAAATGCATGTGTGACAGGACACATTATCAATACAACAGCCTGGTCATTTTGTATAAGCGGAATAGTGATTGACATATGTAATGTATCAAGTATTGCACGTTGTTAGTTTTTGATCTTTAATTGACTGCCACGATTGCAAGTTATCATGGGAATCTGGACTTGATATATTTGCACGTCGTTTTGAATAAGGTCAGATCCTACCACTCGAAGCGAACTCTCTATGCTAGGTCCGTGGCATAACCTATGTCAAGAGAGAACCAGGCAGGGACATTCTATTAGAGAACGAAGAGGCACACGGCAGATATCTGTCGCATTTTGACACTATCCATGTGTGAGGAAGCTACTTCAGTCTAAATAGTGCTCCTGGGGTACCATATTTTATTGGTAACTTATCGATTGTGCCGAGTCGATAATGAGTATTTATGAGAGGGAAAGGTTGTACCTATGATATTATCATGTATGGTTGACAACATGACATAAGATGAGGTCTTGGCCCGGCATATCCAATTATGTTGTAGGCTAAATAATTCTTTGTTATTATTTCTTGGCCTCTACCTTGAACGGTCCAGGGTCCATCTTGGAGTTAGACAGACCAAAAGGATTAATAACCACCATTTCTAGCCTACTGGTGATAATCTATCGACATACTCCCCGACCTCACCTCGGGATTATACACCAGCCGTGCACCAGCAGCCCATTACTAATATCGGTCGCCAATCCTTACCTAGTTCCAATTGATACAGCCTAAAAAGGATCAATTCATTAAAACATCAGCTTTCCAATGCTTTTGAGTGCAGAAGTAATTCCCAAAACAGTTCGAGTTTTATGGCTTTATGATCTGACATCATTCAGACAAAAGTAGCCAACAAAAGAGTTAAAACTGGTCAGTGGGCGCCAATCTCTTTTAGTGACGAGGTAAATGTTAGCAAATCAGCTGATCTCAACCCATACGTGGAAATGATGGCTTCCCCCGGTACATACATGTATATCCATATAATCCTTGACATGAAGTTAAACAAAGCTATTCACCCTCTATTCTAGCGTGGAAATACACCTAGATACCTAGATCTATACATCTGGATATCCATACTGACTCAACCCTTTGGCGTCTGCTCTTCGTTTGAAAATATTTACCATGTCTCGGTGTATTCCCCAAGTCTCTAAGGGTCGTCCCATGACGTTAACCCGCCTTTTATCCTCTTTTACAGAACCAGTTCATTCTATATGTCACTTAAAGGAAGAGCTCAAACACTTTTCAGCAAGTTTAGTTGAAATCATTTAGTTGAATATTCGGGACGACCACCAGCACCTAAGTATACATCCAGAATATCCTATAAACAGTAGGGTTAGGTAATACTAATTTGTAACTATGATATTGCATAGTTAATAATTACATTATTAAAAAAAAAAAAATTACATAATAGTTATTACAATAATTATTACATATTTAATAATAATGCATTCTTTATTTGATCTGTGTACGATACGAAACGTCCCCATGATACACATGTCTTCCACCACGTTACTATTGAATATCATAGTATAGTACTAAAGAGGTTACTGAAATAAAGATCGATGTGAAAAAAATATATCCTAAGGTAGATCTAAAGAGATATGAGTTCCTGGTAATCCTTCAGCTGAGGAGTATGTGGACCATTAGGATTATTATTGCATTATTATGCCCTGCTGACAGCCTTTGATAACCCAGTCTGTATGCACTGAGTGGGAGGTGAAATGACACTTTGGCAGGCCACTTGTGGGACTTGAAGCAGACTCCTAAGAGCCTGTTGGTCCAACACCTGCCCTGCTGGGGGAATTTGGTCGTATTTAGCGGAACAGGAATGATACCAGACATATACCTTACAGTATGACATAATATCCCTATGGTGATAACATTTTGATGCAGAATCGCCTCATATTTTCTTTCACTTTGTATTTATCTTTATATTTGATCATTGACCATTGTTCACTAAACAAACTAGATACCGCCCTCTCTGTCCTCAGTCATTCCTTTTGATATATTTATGCTCTTCTACTATGGGGTCAGGCATAATATATCATGCAACAACTGAGGGCCATGTGGGGGGATGTATCTAGTGCTTCTTAAATAGATAGTGGGCAGTCTGTTAAAGGATTAGTAGCCTCTGTTGAGGAAGATGAACGGTTTTCATATTGAGCGACCGAGGGATAGCCATATGCCTCTATAGCTTCCAATTCTTCTTGGTATGCGAGGGCTCTAATCCTTTTAGAGCTAGTTTTGGTTGCCTTGTCACTTCTGACCATTGAATTTGAAAGAATTCTGTATATGTTTAGTTTCAATTCCTTTTTATTCGTTTTTTAACCACTGTCGTGGTTGTTTCTTTTTTGTTTAGCTGGGTAAGGTCAAGCAAGTCACGTCTGATTGTCAGCTAGGCTATGCTGTGGGAGTTTTATCATTAAATTTTGTTCTACAATAAGTCATCAACAAAGATTCAATAATGTATATTCCATTTGCTGCAGGTATATAAATAACTAGCAATGTAACCATCTGCGTCAGGTTGACAGTCAAAAAGGGGCCGGTCAAGTGCATATTGTGGATAGTAATTTTTAAATATCTGTATTCTAATTTTCTTTTACCTTCCACCGACTCTTAGTTGCTGCATTTTTCTTTAAAGATTTCTATTATTATTTTTAAAAAATAAGAGTCACGCGATGTTAACATAATAATTAAACTGTGGTATACCTATGTTTTCATGCATATTATTCTTCCAGCTCTATTAGATGTTTATTCCAAAGGTCTGTGATTTTCTTTCCTCTACCTTGGACCACATTATTATATTCCAAAACTCTCAACTGTATCTTTACTCCGTTTAAAAAAGCTCTAAATACCATTTTATTTTCATGGAAGATTCTCTGACGGTAAATAAAACATTTCATCGCAGTTAACAGCCAGTTGATATATTTTTTTTGAGGGCTCTTCCCACTGTAACCTAGTAAAATGTTTGTTTTATTTAGCTCACTCGACCTGACACCTTTCAGTATTTTGCTTCTTTGAATCCATATTCTGATATGCTCCCATAAAGAGCTTTGATCTTCACATGTGACAAAAAAATGACAAATCGTGTCCTCCTCTCCACAATAATCACAACTTATTTTCTCTTGAATTTGATCTGGCTTAAGTAGCTGTTACATCCAATGGTTCTGTGCAATATTCTATATTGGAGAGATTGCCATTTTGGTACCTTATTACACTGGAATGGAATCATAAATTTCTCCTTCCACACTTTTTCTGAACCTACAAACTGCTCGTTTCTGAGTAAAATGTCCCAACCTTCCAATTTCTCATAATCAGGGTTAGCCTGTTTTACCAGTTCATCATATACATTTTTTGTTTCAAGCTCTTCGATCTTTAGCAGCTTATTATTTTTTTTAAACATTATATAATTCTTTTTAGGCACATCAAAATCCTCTCTTGCCACTAAGTGAAGCCATTTTCTGGGAATCGCAGCCACCAGCTTCAATCTATAACTTACATCACAATCAGAAAAGCAGAAAAAAAAAAGACAAGGGACGCTAATGCTAATTAGAATTGTATGAGCCTCGTTGGCAGGATATATTGAATAAAACCTTTTAAAAAAAAATATCTGTATTCTAAGGCCTATCCAGTCTAGGTCCAAACCCTCAGATCAAATAAGAATGGTATGTCAGTGACTGGATGCCTACTTTGCTAATCGGTTTCCTGGCCTAGGACTTAATGGAATTATAATGGCACTTTGTGGTTTGAGGCGAGAGGCTTTCCCTCTCTTTGAAGGGACTCTCTCATCTTTGGGCCTAGACTGTATCCTGCTTTCTCATCTTCCCTCTGCTCCTTGACCCCTCTCCCGCAGCTTGTCTTTCAATTCCTCCCTCCTTTCTCCCTGCCTATCTGTCGCTCCCTCTTCCTCTCCCTCTCGCCCTACTGCCCCTCCCTCCTTCTCCCAGTCTCTCCTCCTTGGTCAGGAATTAAAAGGGTTAGGTATTTTCTCTTCCCACCCTCTCTCCTACATCCCTCTCCCCCTCGTTTCCTCTGCCCCTCCCTCTCCTTTTCCCCTTCTCTCCCTCTCTGAATCCTATATCTTTTTTGATCACTCACTCCTCTTTTGATCACTCACTCTTCTGGGGAGTTTGTGACGTCAGTGATGTAGGTCAGGGAACCCCAGAGCAACTGCAGTGAAGTAGGTTAGGAAACTACAGAGCAAGGAAACCCTGCTGGCCATTTTGCCTATATTTTGGAATTAAAAGAAGGGATATTCATTTTATTTCTTGCAATATGGCTATATATATATTCCTGTTAAGATCACCAAAGCTATGTTTCTATAGAGACACCTAAATATATTGGGGGTCGGTGTGGTCTAGTGGTTAAGGCGTTGGACTCTAAACCGAAAAGTTCCTAGGATCCTGGATTCGAATCCCATTCAAAAAGAGCAGGGTAACATATCCAGTTAGCGTGTTTCCTCTCAAGCCCTGATAGGACTAAATATACGAAAAAATATGGCGTCAAAATAGGCCATAAAGCAACCGATCCGCATGGGCGGATCCAAGGGGGGGGGTCGGCGACGTCCTGACCCCCCCTCAAAATTTTCATAAGTGCCCTTTTGAATAGCCCAAAGTGCCTTTTTTTACAACCCAAAGTGGCCTTTTTCTGTTGTAAGTGTAACAACCAAACAGTGTCTTTTTTACAACCAAAAGTGCCCTTTTTAAGAGCCAAAAACCTTTTTTAAGAACCAAAGGTGCCTTAATTTCTTTTACAACCAAAAGTGTCTTGTGGTAACCTCTGTAAAAGGCTGTTAAAAGAACTTATAAATGCTGTTTCCATGACTCCCTAATTTGGGTGTATGGGCCCCACACATGTTTGTTCTGACATTAGTTCCCCCTCTTATGTTTGCTTTACATTTATACATCATGTGGACAATCACTTGGGGGCAGTTGTGAGAAAATTAAAGTATGCTGCCTTACATTTGTCCTATTGTTGGCAGGCCTGCCTGCAGGAAGTACAGCCATACTCCATTGATCTGGCAAACCAATGTGACATTGGATACATGTGATTTCATCTTTTGAGGGAGATTTTGATTCAATGTCAATTAATTAAATTTGCCTTTGAGATTATCCTCCTAATTATTTGTTTTGTATCTTTAAATACAAACAATACTGGCTAATTATGATAAAAAAATGCTCCCAGAATACACCATTTCACTCCTCAGGTTTTACAATTTTGGGGGGCAACATGCCCCCAGACCCTACTTCACCCCTACATCACTTGCAACAGTAGCCACAACTGATTTTTAAAGATAATTCCACATCTTACAATTTGTATACATGGTCAACTGCCAGTGTGTGTTGTATGTTTTGTGTTCTTAGGTCCTTGCAAACTGCATCCCTAGTTTTTAAAAGTCAAAATAAATGATAGAAATAAAATCATGTGTGAATAAATACTGTATTTTGTGCTTCAAAAAGCGCCAAATGCCTCCAAATGGCACCTTAAATTTCAAAATTTCCTGGGGGAGCATGCCCCCGGACCCCCCTAGTCAGTCAGATTTTCAGAAAATGCACATTAGGCAGGTCCAAAATTTTGGTAACATCTGCTAAATTAGACAAATATGAAGAATTGATATATCAAAGTAACATTTTCTGACGATCTCTCCCTTGTATGCCTTTATGCCCCTCTGGCTCATTTTTGGGGAATGGACTGATGTGCCCTTTTTATCTTGGACCCCCCCTCATTTTAGACCCTAGATCCGCCCCTGGATCCCCCCTCTACATGTGTATTCTTGTTTTGATGATGCTTTTATTGCTATATCTTATAACTGGGGGTTCAATATTATCCTCATTAGATAAAATGCTATTTAATGTGCATCTGTGGAGTTATTACAATATTTATATACTTTGTCTTTGCCGGAAAGTAAAATTGAGAATTTAAAAAAACTGGGTGGTTGGCAGCAATTATATATATAGGAGGTTCTGTGTTCTTACTGGTGTAGCTTCACCAAGAAATATTTTCTGTGCAGTCCATCCAGTTTTCAGTTTATGACTGATGACTGATGGCTAACGGATCTTAGCCATCAGTGTTATGCAGCAGATAAGCTACGGAGTAGGAGGGAGCACCCCAACATTTCTTATACCTTCTGGCAAGCCACGATAATATAAGAAGAAGCAATTGCAGTTGATATTTTATGATTCTATTACTGTTTTGCTCTTTTGCAGTATTCACAACTTGTTAGCTTAATTCAATTAATTTCCATTTCCCATGGGCAAGTGACAATTATTATTGTCATGTATTGAAAAGAATATAATATCCTGACTCTTATTAATGTAGCACTTTTATTGGAGGTTATATGGTAATCAGACAGACAGACAGTTGACAGTCTTATGGGCAGAGGTGGGCAGAGATGTTACATAACACAGCCATGAAGAATTGGTGACGTATTACTAGAGAAGCAAGACCAGATGCTTAGTGAGATAATCAGAGATTTCATCTTAAAGCCACGCCTCTGTCCTGCTGATTTATCTGTGATTAACACTAACTGCAATCATATCAGATGTCACATGGAGGGGTTACAAGATGCGATTCTAATCAATGATTGATGTTTATCTACCAGATAAGCTTATTTGCAGATTACCATAAATCTGCAAATAAAAAGGTTTTGATATTGCTGAATAGAAGCTCCAGCTAACAACTCATGAATTGCCATAGAGAATGCATGGCGAATTTCCAACTGCCATAACATTTCTATTATAAAATAGAAATAATTAGCATAAAATTGTAAAGTTTTAGGATAGGAGAATAGTCATATGGGGATATTTTATCTGTAGAAATCTTAAATAGTCTTTCAGAAATGAGCATAAGTATTCAGAGATTATTTTCATTTCAGGCCTGTTGAAATAATGATAATAATAATACCTAAGTAGATCTTAAATTTTTTTCAAGAAATGTGCATCAGTATTCAGACATATTATTTCGCCGAAGGATGGATTTGATTTCCGGTCTAATACAATAGTGGCTTACTTGCAACGATTGATAGAAATGGTAGAAATAATAGTTATAATATTATAATGATAAAAAATTAGGACAGCCATATATTGGGATATTTAATGTTTTTTGAATTTCATAATAATCTTAAATAGTTTTTGAGAAATTAACATAAATATTCGGACATCATTTTGCTGAAGGGTGAATTATTTTAGGCCTGTCAAAATACCTTACAATAGCGTAATAGCAACGATTGAGAAAGTCGGTAGTCTCTCACCTCTCTCTCTCTCCCACTATATCTCATTTCTCACCTGTATCTCTTTCTTCTCTTTACGCAATTCGGCGCTTCAGTCAAATTACATACCACTTTCCATAATTAAAGCTGCACAAAAGTTGTGGCAGTAAAGCTACCATGTGCCATCCTTACGACCCGACCCTACTTTTCAGTTCCCACTGCAGAACTCTAGAAAAAAACCCAGCCAGAATAGAGGGCCAGAAGAAAGTCGCATCTGCCGCAAGGACAACAAATCTGGTGAAGCCCTAGCATATAATGCGTTGTTGGGGTGATGCATCTTCTCAACATGGCCAGGCAACATGCGTATAATTGTGCCTTGCTGGGAGAGCCAATACAACGTGCAACTCTTCCAAAGTAGTTCTAAAGACAAGGTATGACTAAGTTCAAATGTACATCTATACAATTACGCTTATGAAGCAGATCGTCGTATGCGTTAGCACATCTTTAACAGAATGCATAACATTTAATGTGGAAATCAATGCCAATTTTAAATCCATGTTTCAGAGAGGAACTAAGGTGTTTTTAGTTGATACCAAACCTACTGAACAATTTCACTAAGCAAATTGTTTAGTTAATTCACATCATTTAGTTCACAACTGACAGATATGTATAGGGACGCTAATAAAAGAACAAGAGAGTTTCTCATAGAGCTTGTCAAGCCGGAGTCTTATTTGGCTAACGTACCAATCAAAAGAGGCAGTTTTTCTGTACTTCCCATATAACTACCATATAACTCTCCGAGGTTCACTTAAGAAGATTCTCGAAACAGCTGTTGGCATTTTTCGATCATTTTCTTAGGAAGCAGCAATTTTCCGGTGGCGATAAGAATTTATGACTTCAAGAGCAGCCTTGGTTCGAGCCTGTGTAAGAGGGTGGTATGCGCAGCTTGGTCAGGTGTGACAAGTGTTTTGCCATGCATACCTATCTATATAAATTCTTAGAATTTCCATACGCTCTCCATTGACATAGGTGTACACAGTGCTATGTCTGCCACCGTGATCATGCTGTGCCAGTATTTCTTTGCTTGATCAGAGAGTGATGGTCTGTGGGGTGTTGGGCACAGGGTGGTAACCAGACGTTTCGATATGGACATGATCAAAGCTCTATTGATAGACCTTAGCAATGTGGTGAAATATATCGTTCAAGGAGCATAAAGTGTAATATGGTTGGGGCCAATTTTCAACATCCTGGGCGCAAATGCTGAGACATTTATGGACGCTTAAATCTGACTTACAACACTAAAACCGATTAAGAACGACACTAGTGATTATTTGTGAGTGGTCCTGTGAAATTTCATGATGCATGGAAAAACTTCAACTACTTTGTTTAGTTTAGTGGAAAAGTATAAATAAAGTGGTGCTCTCGAATATTAGAGAAGTCTTTATTGTGCGGGATGATGATTATTGCCCTTGTTAATCAATAGTGGAATCGATATCGTCAATCTTGAGAATCCAAAGTTTGTGCAACTCGGGGAACAACTCTGGAGCTGAAACGACGCATGGATATAAAAAATAAAAAGTCGGCCATGGCGTTCATACAGTTGGTACAGTGTGCGTTTGCCTTTCGCTTCACACATTGTCATCATTCCCACAATTTTTTCTTCAATAAGAAACCTCCAGTCCCCAAACACCTTATCATCACGCCTGATTTATTAGTCCAATACCCCAGATTTTGGTACAATATAATGCTTATATTCACCTTACAGGTCGTTACTTAGGGAGGTTAGTTGTTTATCAGCTGGCTCTCACTAACTCAGGGAAATGGCTTATTCATTGTTCTTTTTTTTAAAAAAATAAATAGTGCACAATGGGTTTTTACATCTATGATTTGATCAAGTAAGTCTAGTTAGTTTTCTATATACCTACATTCGCGTATTTGTAAACAGTTGAAATGCATATATCATATGCAGGCTTTGGCATATTGAACTTTGAAATGATACAAATATATTATGAGATAATTTCTATTTCATCCTCCACCGTGCGCATTAGGTCGGACTCAATCTGTTTAAAACCAGTGCTCACACTACGGTATTTATTCTTGGTGGTTTCTTTTTTTTTGGGGGGGGGGGGGGGCGGAGGCGGGAGTAGGGATGTGGCATGCATTATAGAAAAAGGACAGCACTCTGTCGGTTTAAAGATTCATGTCCATTTTATGCATGAACGGAAGGTGTAACGTGTCGAGCTCACGCGGTTCTAAAAAGACATGTTTATCCAAATACTATCCCAAAGTATTCTCATTCACCATTGGTGTTTCTAAATGTATTTCCCGTGATAGACTTCAATACATTTTCCCCATCGATAGTGAATAAAGAATTTCTCTATCATTCTTATCATGAATTAAAGGTGCCATATCGCTGCGAAGCGTATATAAAGTATCAGTGTTCGAACGTTGACATCCTGTACATGAAATGTAAAGAGGCTGTCTATCTAGAAACACGAATATGTACATTATAGCTAGGTTATTATGCCAGATTGAAGAGAAATTCAACTCTCAGGTTTTATAAATGACTCAAGCTGGCTCCTTGGGTGGGCGGATGGATCCGCCCCAGTTAAAATATTGGCAGTAATGATATTTGGCCGTATGGCCTTCCACCACCGTTATGATTGATACTCGCTAGGAATAATTGGATTCGATACGATTGGGTTCGTTGCTTTAATACCACGTTTGTTAATATGTGCAGAGAGATTTGGGTGAACAGTGGTCCGCTTTCTTCCCATGATAATAATTTCACAAACTGATCGCTTGGTCAATCACAATTTTATCTGAATAAACGGTAGGCATAATTGATTTATCAATTACAAATATACATTCAAATCTAATAAAATGGAAAGACACTAGCGTCCAGTTATGTTCGGTGCCCTTGGCCACACCAGGGACCTGATGAAATAACACTTCTCTCATCTGACGGAAATGCACATAAATACCCAATATTGGGGAAACAGTTGTCGGTCTATCCATCTTCCCAAGACCCCAGGAACCTTTCACGTAGCGACCTAGCGACACAAGTGACTTTATCACCGACCATTTAGGCTTGTAGTAGTGATACAATGAAGGCTTGTGAATGGCCGGTATAGCTGAACTGAATGCTGACAATCTTTCGTTCTGAAGGTCCACGCTGAAAAGTTTTCAGTTAGAACTCTAATAACACCTTTGAAAATTACATTCTCTCGTACGCCTCTAAACATGCATACCAACATGAAATATAGATTTGCACTTTAGTTATGATAACTCAATACACATTCTTCACTACGTCGCTGCCTTTGGACCATCCAGAAAGCTGGAATGACCGTGGCATCCCAGGAGCCAGAGTTTGCAACTATTTGCAGCACTTAAAAGTGGACTCGTGATCGATATTTCAGGTGTTGGGTCCAACATATGTTTGGGTTTCACCACTCTAATGGGGTGCTTGAAACATAGGGGAAATACGTTGAGGATGTCTGTCCCCTGCCTTGGTGAAAACGCTTAGCATAGGGAATGTTTTATGTTGCTTTGTGGGAAATAAAAGCGCTAGATATTGTCAAGAATTGTCAGTCCAGGCCCAAAGTTCAGAGAGTCCCTTCAAACGGAGGGAAAGCCTCTCGCCTCAAACCGCAAAGTGCCATTGTAATTCCATTAAGACTGCAAAATGTCATTATATTCCCATTAAAACGCCGAGTCCTAGGTCAAGAAACCAATTAGGGAAGTAGGCGTCTATTCACTGACATACCATTCTTATATGTGATCTGAGGGTTTGGACCTAGACTGTTATCAGGTTTTTATATTTTCCGTTAACAATTTGACAACCATGTCGAAGTAATTGATTCAACAAATGAACAATAAGATCAATTAATCCTTTCCACAATTCCTCTTTCTCCCATTCTCGAATGGCTTACCAGCTTTGTGTCCTATAATTAAATAATGAGAACTAGTAATTTATTATTACATAGTCAGGGTATCTTTTCCCTTATATTTTATGTTATATTTCCTCTAGTTATGACCTTTATACTTATGGTTGCAATGGAGGTCTTTCTTCACATTTTGAAAAGTACATGTATACTCACAATATTTTCTCCCAGTAGCACTTCGGCTGAAAAAAGACTTAAGTATACAGTATGCCTACTCCAGAAGAAATCCACAATAAATAATACACCAATCTGACTGTGTATTACTTCTGAAATGCACATTTAGATTTTGATGTAAATCATCTCATATATTTCCTAAAGATCTAAAATATATCTTCGAATAGTATGTAATCATTTATGTCAGCAAATTAAATCGAATTTAATTAATGTAGAACATAATTTGTAAGCACTTTGAGTCCATCTATTGCATCCATTTGTCACATTTAGACAATATTTATGCAACTAATGAGTAGATATATAATATGCAATCACACCAGCTTCAAGATATAGGCTTGGTTGCATTTTTTAAAACAAAAACCCTCACGGGATCTGAACCAAGTAGCACCCCTAGATTCCGCCAGCCAGGACTGCTCCGGGCCCCACTCCCTGCCCCCAAGACATAAACATATATATTTTTTTATTAAAAAAAAAAGATTTTATCTAAACTGGGTTCACATGGTCCCCAGTTGAAGTTGTTCGCCTATATAAACGTCATAATTGTTTCATTCTCCAATTAAGGGGTATATGCCCTATTTCACCAGTTATCTATAAAAGATTAATAATGTTAGCCCAAATCTATATATTTCTCCGAAGTCTGAATTGAAGTGAATAGTTCTTTATTTCTCGATTTGATTGTTTAAAAACAGGATTGTGCAAAACTCAGGTCTTCCATCACATGCCCGTCGTTTTATTTTACTTATTTATTTTATTTTACTCGTCTTGCATGTCTATTCTTAATACCAATAAAGCAGCATGCTTGCCTCTGTAAATCGACGTTGCCTTTTCTAAGACCTGATCCTGTAGACTTCTAATCATCTTAAAATGCTGATGAACCCAGCATTTTAGTGAGTCAGAGCGTATTCTTGGCGCTTCTGCAACTGAGGAAAACTGACTGGCGGTTGAACCATTCTCACAATTGGTACCACATTCTTTCCGAGTACACTCTATACGCGTTCTGTAGGCAGTAAACATCAAAGCCCGCAACAGTTAACCCCATGGGAAGCCGCTGCCTACAAGATGCGTATACATAGAGTGTAGAGGCGGAATTTGTCCGCGCACGGAAAAATTGCCTCAAATTTTCTAACAAACTGCGCTCATGGCCATGTCTGTTCCTAAAACAGGCGTCCATAAATTTCACCGCACGCGTAAAAATAAACAAACAATGCTCTAAACAATATTCGAACTAAATAAATACGTTTTAAAAAAAAATAATCCGGCCTTCTCAAAAGGAGATTAATACATGTACACGTAATAAGAACACTCTTATTACACAAATTAATAATTAAGCGATTGATGGATCATCTCAAACAAGCTCTATTTTGCTACCAAATTAGCAATTCAGTCTACCCTAGGCTCAGAATTAAAGGCAAACGCTACTATTCACTGCCACGCCCCCCTTTTCCATATACCAAATATACGGGCATTTTACGTACTATTGCTTTAGCACTGCAGTCTATGAGGAAACGGCCCATTTTTTCATGTTTTATAGTATAAAACAAACAATTAATGGCTACTCCCACTGTCCCAAAACTTTCTACACATATAGTGCAGGTTATATACTACATATTAAAAGGAAAAAAAACATATGTCATCGAGTTCGATTTTTTTTTATAGCTGTCTGAAATAGACATGTTTGGGGAACTGAGCTGACTGTGGGTACCCTCAGTTGTACCCATTTAGTATGCAAGTCTATTGGGAAGTGCTGCATTTTTCTTTCACGGTTTTGGGAATAAAACAAAAATGAAAACTCCTAATGTCCCAAAATTTTCTACACATATAGTGCAGGTAATATTCTACACATATATAGGGAAAAAAATGTATGTCATCACGCTAAAAAAATAATTGTAGCTGTTTGAAATAGACATGTTTAGGAAACATAGAACACATTGAAACAGCAGATTTTTTGGTTGTCATGCCATGTTTCAATGCCCCATAATTCAGAAACTAGCACGGTGACCCATTATTTTTTTTTCAGGTTTATGAACACACATACTTCAAGAATCATATACTAAAGAATCAGAAAAATGACATTTAATTTCGATGAGAGAGAAAAAAAATGTTTTTATTAAATTAGTGAAAAAAAAGTGGGTTTTTTCGAGTTTTTAATTTAAAATTTGCATTTCATATTTTTTGTTTTCAGAATAAAAATAACCATGCATTCTATAAAAAAGAGGCATAGAATTATTAGCCAAGTAATACTCTCTCTAAAACTGTTAACCTTACTTAAATTGAGGGAATATAAATAGCAAATATGAATTATGAAGTCGAGGTACTCCAAAATGAGCCCCCCTTTTGATCCTCATTGGTTCTTTTGAGATACCAACTTTTGAAGCACTCTAATTAAAAATTGAGCACGGTGACCCATTGATTTTTTTCCATCTTTATGACCAGAAACACTTCAAGAATCAAATTTCAAAGTTTCAGAAAAATGACATTTATTTTCATTTTCCACTAGATAGTAGCGTTTGCCTTTAAGATTCATGGAAAGCCTATTGCCCCAAACCATTATAATGCCATTAGCACCCCTACACTAGGACCGGGAAAGCCATTAGCACAGTAGGCATCCAATCCCTGACATACCATTGTTATCTGATCTGAGAGGCTGTGAGAATCAGTCTAGACGCTTAGTACGCGTGCGCAGCTTTTGAAATAAGTTAATCCTAATGTGCTGGAATCTTGAGAATTAAGCAATTTTAAAACCGTGGTATAAGCAATTGGAGAATGTGGAATCTAGTTAAACATATTACTCCAAGGTTAATCTTATGATGTACTCCCTTCTGCGATAGAGGTGTGTTGGTCTATGGTTTGAGTTGCAGGTTGTATGATACTGTTGAACTTGTAATTTAATATTGCCTTTGGTCTGCAGTGTTGCGTTTGAGTAGCTGATACGAGTTGGTTTGCGTGCCTGGTGATGGTATTTTATCTGATTGATGATTTTATGATACTGTAGAAACTACATAAAAATCAAAACTAGTGACATCATTGTTACTCAATCATTGATTAATGGCAGAGATAATGTTCGTATTTTCAAAGATTGCATTTTTTATGGGACAGTTTCTAACTATCATATATAGTTGTATATCCAAATCAGTAGAAAATCAACTTTGTAGTTGTACCTCAATGTAAGTAACATTTACATAGTGGTAGCGATTTTTGTGTCATGTTATAATCTACAATATCTATATTATAGCTGGATATTTCGCGGACTGTCACATTTTTCGTAACCTTTCATTTGTTAAATATCTAAATACTAGTATTATGACGGGCTAAATTGAGTATAATTTTGTATGTTGTAATACTGTTCCTGAAATGAAATTAAGGATCAAAAACGTTAAATAGGTATGAAAGTTATATTAGAGATCTTGGAAATCCATGTAATTTGCCATTAACACTGTGAGGGGGACGGGGACAGAACCGACAGATTGAAAGTTTCAGATCGTCTGAAATTGCAGTGCCAGAAAAAGCCGGTAATCTAGATACATGAAGTAAAATGACATTCGGAAAGAAAAATATAATTTTATCATAACCGCACGACCAATAGGTAAAGTGGATAACCCCTACACATGAATGGGACAATCTCCTTGTCGCAGTTCATAAGAAACAGGTCAAATAGCTTCTTTAAAAATAGTCTAACCGCGGGAAAGCCGAATAAAGATTGGATCCACGGAAAAATAATAAAAACCTTCAAACCAAACATCGACCTCAACTTAAGTGAAATATGACCAAAATATATGAACACATTCCTCTGTGATATGTTACGATGACACATTCCCTATAAGAAAGTATCGCATTAGATTTTCTATTTTCTTATTTTAGTTCAACCTACTCCCATATGGCCTCCCTGCTTATCTAACCCACAATTTTATTGAAAATAAATATACATTTTCAACTCCAGTTTACAGTTTATACAAATTATTTCACATTTTTATCATCAGTATGGAGATGAACAAAATAGGTGTGACTCCGATTTATCTAGCTGAAAACTCGGTAAATCTTTTCCATCATCCAGGAACAGGTTAGGAAGACTTGTTTTAATTTCCCTTTTGTGTGTGTGTAGTGTGTGCGTGCGTGGGGGGGGGGGGGGGGGGTGCAAGAAACATACCTTCCTCAGGCTCTCCAAATAATTGTGGATCCACAAGTGGTAACTTGGTAACGTTACTTTAATGAAAGATTACCTTCAATATCCGACGGGCATTTTTTCACCTGTAGAAAATATCACACTGAAACCAAGTACATAACAGAAAGCTTCACCGAAGCTGGCCAAACTTCCTTCTACGTTATATTATCATTATACCAAGCGTTGGGTATATATTTGAATTTTCGTATAGAAAATGTATAAGATTATGCTGACCAATCCGCCATTCGCTGGTATGCATGGGAGTATGTCATATAGATCCAACTCGGTCAAAGCTTAGAGTAAAAGGATTCCATTTACTGTATCAAGTAATAATGCTTGCGCTGTTTAGAATACATATATGTGCATAGAAGATCGCACTAATTGCATTACAGCTATAGGCAACGGGTGACTTATTGGTGTCCAGATCGGTATGTGTGGTCTGGCTACCCCTAGATCGACCCCCTCTGGTGACCGGTATACGCATACAGGTGGGTATGTGGTCACCTGGCCTAGTATTGACCATAAGTCATCATTCATTTCAGCTACTGACACACATTCACTAGCTGACCCATGAAGCCCAGCTCCTCCCTCTACCCTCCCTACCCCGCCGCATCATTTCTTCAGCCAGTAGAACCCGGTTACAGTAGGTTTCGATGGTCGCTAGTTAGGCCCCTTTCATTTCTGTGTCCAGGAGCCTGTATTTACTTATAATCGATTGCTCACACACATGGCCTTTGCCATCCATTAATTTCATTCCACCGGCCCATGTGGTTTTAGCTAGACATAATGCTACGTTCTATTTTTATGGGGTCGTTAACGCGATTTCTCAAGAAGTTTCACATACCTGTGCATAGAGACACGGAGGTAGCTTATTTTAGTCTATGACTTGTGCAATGTGCCCGCCCCCCCCCCCCCCCCCCCCACCCGAATCCATTGGATTAAGTGGTTTGGATCTGATAACTTTCTTTAGATATTTACTCATGCATTTTTCAGTTTCATCTCAGAGTAAAAGATGTCTCAGGTTGCATAGATCCGATCACAGTCTGCTTTTGAAATTCAGGTTGTTCAGGTTCTTGAACAGATGTAAACATATAATCATATTATTCACTAACTCCCACGAGCTAAGATATGGGGAAATGTTTATTTTCACAACCCGAACCAGGTCACAATATTTTTTATTGCCAGGCCCTGCATCTAATTTGTGTCTGCTTCGTGCTTACAAGCAAGGTTAAAGGTGACAATAATAGCAGGACGTCGCCATAATAGTACCATTCATCCTAAACAGATGAAATCCTGAATTGGGGCGGATGCGAAGATATTGTATTTTTAAAAGAGCACCTGTCACTGATCTATTGTATGAAGGGTAATTGTTTGTGGAGTTGTCAATATAGCCTACCAAATATCATATGTGTATATTAGTCTTGTGGGAATGATAGCACCACAGCCCATTTTTCTCTCGTGTGTTGTTTTTTATAAATGTGGACACAAAGGTTCACAAGCCAGTAGACCTTGGACCCCTGGTAGAAACCTGGGAGGGATTTGTTTGATACACTTGTTCGTCAGGGGGAAGACGGGTGGTGTTAGGGCGGGTCGGGCATGGCGCCTCAGGTCACGTTCAAGAATTCTTTTTCGGTTTCATCATGATTTGAATGTGGGGACGATGTTGGACTTGGAATGTTGCATAAACCTATATTATTTATGACTGATGAGATAATTTGAGGACATGTTTTTTTTTACCATTTTGCAGCATCATTTTATTATATTATATGTATTGGCAACTTTGTGTTAATTGCCTGTTTTTAATTGATTGAATTGGAAGTGAGATGGAGGAAATAGTTTAAATAAAACGTACGCACTCGGAATAATAAGTTATGACAATAATGGCAGAATTGTATTTTCAGATTTTCTAGACAGATTTTCTAGTCATCTCCGTTTAATATTGTGAGCAACGTTGGCTTTAAAATATGAGAAAGTGGATACAACCGCCTACACCTTCTTTGTGAGAGGCGGTCATACCCCTGCATCTTAAATGATTGTTACAAATAACTTTCTGGCATACATCCCATAACACGGGTGATATGAGTTGCATAGTACACACAATATATCCTACCTTAAGTCAGTAGCCTATATATAAATCCATGTTTATGTATTGTGTCTTAATACCCCTTATAAAATAAATACAGAAGTAATCCGCTATTTGCACATAATCATGCAGGTCACATAGGGGGTTGCCATACATCCACACTGAGAAAAAACAAAGAACCTGTTCCCATAGTAAGTGGTAGCAATAGCAATGGTAGAAATAGACAATATTTCATAATATTTAGAACCATGCAACCGTATTATGTTGAGTCTAAGGCCCCGCTTATGTGAAAGTAGTACGTGCAATATACCTCTTACATGAATTATATCAACACCCATGGAGGTACTGGCAGAAAACCATATCGCGGTATAGAGGCTGATACAGGTATCGTTATTTCATATCTTGGGCACCTACTCCGATTTTTCGTACCCCGTAAGAACCTAATACATATCGAAACGCATAAATTTAGAACATGTGCCCGGGGTATTGTAGGGAATCTTCTCTCTTATTTTATTATGCTTTGTTTAGCATCTGGAGCGATCCCGCTGGGGTCTGTTTCATAAGGTTAGTAAGGAAAACTTGGTGTGAGAATTCCCACACATTATGTTCCCTTGCTTCGGTAGGGAATTACTATATAATATATAATATACTATTTCATAGGCGGTTGCCATAGAAACGGATTTTATTAAAAATGCTCAAGCATGCTCGCTAGGCACCCGTCAGTTTCTTGAACCTGAACACCTGCTGAATCCATTTCAGCAAGAAAATCATAGTAGTAGCCTACTCCAAGTCACGCTTACTCCATATTTGGGGGTTTGTCTACTGGACTATACTATAGGAATACAAATTGCGTTGTGGGTATAGCATATTCCTCCCCAAAAACTTTCTTACCAGCTGCTATAAACCAGGGCAAAGATCTAATCATGATTAGATTCCTTTCCATAGATGACTAGAAACCAATGTTATTGACACACAAATAATCAAGACATACTAGGTCGAGTACATTTGAACCGTCTTAAATGAACTATGCAGGTCGTCGGTTCGATTCGCGCCCAGGGCAGCTTGTCCTTTTCTACCCGGGGTCCGTAAAATAATGTTTATAATGAAATAGTCAGGTCGTGGGTGCGACTCCGCCCCGCCCCCTAGGGCACCTTGCCTTTTCTACCCGGTCTCATTGTAATACTGTTAATAACCAGCAAAAAACTCACCTTTTAGAAGAACCAAACACAAAGTACTATAATAATAAAAGATGTTCGCTTAATAAATCAATACCAGGGAGTTATAATTCTTGTTAAACCTTTGCTCTGACATCATTAGTTTGAGCCCATGGATATCGGTCGTCAATTACTAGTATGATTTACCTCAAATTTAGCGACTTATGATTTGGTCAGAGAGATGAATACACATGTTTGACAGCTACGCAATCTCCTTGGTACATGGGTATCAATATCAAAATCTCGGTTTAGGAGATAAACCGTTTACACAGCCTCAAGGCGCAATCCAAGGGTCAACTATCGCTGTTGTATGTATGCAATCAGTTATATTATGGTACACATCTGCTTTCTTTGTTGTTATCCTGCCAAATAGCTGGTCCCTATGTATACAAATTCATCAAAGGCAATACATATACATTATCATATGATCAAACTTGTGAGTCAGTGCTATAGACTTGACCATACGTGTAAGACTACTATAACAGGCATGTGATAAAAACAAACATGTCCCCCGAAGAACTAGCTAGAATTGTAAACTTGGAAATTTCCTGTTAGTATTTACAATAAGACCTATATGTTAATCTCACAAAATCTGAAACGCATAATGATTCATTCTCAGCTGAATATTTCATGGGGGGTTCTAAGATATACATGAATCTCTATATATTTTTTTCTTCCCTCGAGCAAACCTTTATTGGAGCTCTCTTCTTTTGTAATTTTGATCGCCTGGTTCCACAGCCGATTCGGCTGACATGTCTGAATTTATCTGCATGTATTTATAAAGGTACTAGCAAAGTACCCGTCTTCCGGACGGTCACCCTCTCTCCCCATAATTCCCCCTCTCCCTCTTTTCCCTCCCCCTCTTCTCTGTCTTTCATACCAGTTTTTCTCTCCCAACCCCATCTCCGATTTACCCCCCCCATCTCCCTCCCCTCTTCCTCAAGCTCCTCCTCCCCTCTCTCCCTTTCCCTACATCCTCTCCCTCGCCTCTTTCCCCCTGTTCTCTCCCTGCCCCTCGATCCCCCTCTCCTATTCCCCCACCCTCCCTTTTCTTAACTCTCTCCCTCCTACACCCTCTCCATGCCCTCCCCCTCTCCAATACCCCCACCCTCTCCCTCCCCTCTTCTTATAATATATAACAACTTTTATTCAGTATTACAGCTTACATTCTTTTGCCGTAACATCCTATCACCGAATTGGAAGAATACTCTGTGTGGCAGATCTACCACACATTCCAAAACTAATTTCTAATTCTTAATTGTTTGAGTTTAGTTAATGTTCAATGTTCTTTCTTTGTGAGTGTCTCTATTTTCAAGAGCAGTAGTCTATATATCATATGTGACTATATATCAAGAGTCTTGTTTACCATCCAGATTGTGATATGGTATATAGTTCTTTCTATATAACTATCCTGATTTTCAAGAGAATCACTCTCCCACTCCTCTGCATATAGTTAGGTCCCCCTGAAAGGTTGTGGGAAATGACGTAGTGTCTCACAGGGGCTTTCCCAGGCTATAAATAGAGTGTTGAGACCCCAATTTCAAAAAGGCTTCAAAATCACATTTTCCCCCAGATACCTTCACAAACCCATTATAATGACCTCCAGACAGGGTCGACGGACCTGTAGAGACCAACGAAGTAGATGGGGAGACCCCAGATTCCGAGAACATGTGACACAAAGAAACCCCTCTTTTCTACCTCTTTTCCTAGAAATCACTCTACCCATATATATTATATGGATACGCTAATAATACACATACATATATAAATATAATATACTGCCTGATCCCTTGAGTCAATCAGAGTCAGAGATTAAGTGTCTGTAGTCTACGCATCTATTTTTAGCTCACCTGTGCAGGACCCATGTATGACACTGAGGTGTCTAATCCCTTTAGAACTCAACTCGTTTACGAGAATTGCACTCACATTTTCCTCCCTTCTTACATTCTACACTTTCCGAAATTTGATATTCTTACCTTTATTGTAAGCTTAACATAAGATTCCTGGGTGCCCTGAAACTATAAATAACTGACTATATCTACATGCATTGTCATGATTGTACTCTATTGACTCAAATTTGATCTCGATCGAGATTTCTGGTAGATTATTTCATGAATTTTACCTTTATCACTATTCATTTCTTGAATTCTTCTTCTCCTCTTCACCATAATTATGATATATTATATCTAAACCATGTAATAGTCTGCAACTACATAACTATGCCTAGTTTGTATTTCTGGCACAAAATAAGGCTAGTACCCATGAAACTGGTTGGGGAAATCATGTGATATTACCAATCTACTTCTTTATAGTGATCTAACCATATGGTGAATAATTTGTACTAATTCATGATACCGTATTGCCTGAACTGGAATAGTAGAATATGTAGACGTTTAAGTTACGGGATAATGTTAATTACTCTAAGTGATCATACTAATCTAAGGTAGGCTGGCAATACTTCAAGAATCCAGACTGGAATACATTCAGCGAGCTACTCGGTAATCTATTTAACCTTGGTGAACCACATGTGGCTGGCCAATTGCTATCGCTCTATCAGCTGGTCCTATTGATTAGAATTGATGACTGATATTAGCTCCTTGATCCTCTACATATGTGTTGAGTCAGGAACCATTTGTAAATGAGGCACACCCTCCTTGACCCACCTCCCCAGGTATTTATTTCCTTGTTAAGGTATAAATCTTGGAATGGTTTAAAAGATATTGAGATTTCTTCCTTTGACAGGAGGATGGGGTTGCTGATGGTTTATGGTTAAAGGGTTAAAGGGGCAGAAGCCATGGCAAGAACAGTCTTTATTGTACCACAAAAATGTGTTCCAGTGACTGACTGCTAACTGCAATAATCCAAAGCAAATATTTGGCAGGAAATAGCTCCGGTGGACTTGGTATTCCCTCTAGGGTTTGGCTGTAAGATAATACGGGCTTATGGGGAAAGACCTTACTTTTAGTCTTTATATCTCTCTAATTGCCGAAACTGGAGCCTCAGGCTACCAAACTGGATATTCACCTCGGCCCGAATTTACTCCTGCACCAACTCTTAATTAACATAAAAGAAATGAACATCAAGATTCAAGTATAATACAATTATCACCATTACCATCGTTGGAAAATATCTCGTTATGCAATATTAATCACTGCCTTGAACAGTGTTGAATCTATAGCCGTCTTAGGCAGAGATCAAAATGGTTAATTACCTCCATAAACCCCCAGCTTCGCCTCAGTATTATGCACCAAGTAGGCCACCACCGGCCCTTCAATATCGGTCATTACTCATGTAGGAGAGAATGGGGTCTTCAATATTTAATTTTTCTTGTTCCTCTATAATTTAAAATTCGACCTAAGAAGAATGAAATAATCGATCAAATAGGATCCATTGTTTAACTCCATCGAAATGACGTAAAAGAACCATGTTACATCGATTTTCAATGACATATTGGCAACAAATCCACCATGTTTGACGATGGACCAACTTAACAATTGTCACTTGAAAATCATTCTTTTAGCTTTGAAGAATTAGCCAGGAAAATATCTTCAATTTGTTCTATCACCTGTAACTTTTAACAGTTATCCAGGATTAATGATTTAATCCCTTTGCATAGAATAGAGTTTTGAGTGAAAGAAATCTTCGGGCGTTGATCTAAAATAATATCTTTCATTGAACACATTTTTATATATGAAAACTTTTTCATATATGACATGCAAATTCCAGGTATCCAAGTAAAAAGTTGCCAAAAAAACAGACTGTTGGAACATTGGCTCTCAAAGATTAGATCTCAAAGATAGCGATCCATACTAACACTTAAGTTTAACATTAATCACGATCAAATCACTTGATTGATACCTTTCCTCTTTCTTGGCAGTTCAGACTTCTGGTCAGGTCCTATTTCAGATAGGGGCTATATGTAACAAAATAAATTATATGTGCAACTCAGTGATTCAGTACCAAGTGACTTTTGAATACAGCAAATACTTCTATGACACAAAGATAACTATATCTAACTGTACATTGCCGTTGGGGTTTTTTAACTTTCCTTTAAACGGTTTCATTTTACTTGTTCCTCCTGTATGCTACATTCTTCACAGGTTTTTAATCGAGGCTCAATCTCATAATTCTTCACAGGTTTTTAATCGAGGCTCAATCTCATAATTCTTCAACCCAGACACATATATAAAATCATCAAATCATTCCTTTATGGTGAAAATGGGAATGTATGTCAGGGGGTATTCAGTGGTGTAGGCCCAGTTAATTTCGAGGATGGTTACAGCAGAACCGCTTTCCAGTTAGCTGGCCATAGCACAATGATAGGCCTACTCCGGAGGGAGCAAAATCAAATATGAACAGTTTCTGATTCCAGAACATCTCTTTGGATCTTGTAGCCTATTTGACGGATTCAACTTCTGTAGCTAATGGCAATTTAATTTTTGTTACCATCTATTTAGCAGGGTGTGTTTAATAAGCGATGCCTCTACTATTTACACAAGATAATTTTCCTATAGTATTATGATCTTCGTTTTAGGTTCATCACACACATATCAACTTATAACAGATTGTAATTTTCCTAATTTTCCTAATTTCATATGATGCTAACACCCCATTTTCGTGATAAAATTGGCAAGTGATTCTGATCCAAGCTAGTTGTATTTAAAAGGAAGATACTTATTCAATTTGCTGGTTATCTATCAGTAATCCAATTGACAAAATAAATTAGATATGATGTCAACGCTTTGTAAAGTGGCTTTGAATGTAGTACATTCATTAAATTTTAAATACCAGTATTTAGGCTGTCACAAGGGCTATGTGTATAATCCTCTCCATTGTACCAATGTCAATTACCTCTCCTTTAGCCTATAGAAAAAACAAGAGGCGACTGTCCCCAACATAACAGAATATGCTTAGTCTTGATAGTGTGTCTCAGTAGTTTTCCTAGCTATCTTTTGATGAAATTTATCACTTCCCTTCCTTGGGACCTAGCTAGATATATGTTATGTTGAGAATTATCACTTCCCCTCCTTGGGAAATGGTTACACAGGCACCTATAAATATTGAGGCCACATGAGGGTTTGTCTGGGGGTGGGGGTGCTGGTGGGTCATTGCCCCCAAACCCAGTAGCCCTTGAAAAACTACTGTACATTTCAACCCAGACACTGGTAGGAGCAGTCCAGTATTGATGTCCTGACCCCTGACCATCTCCATCCCTACACGAATGTAATGGTTGTGATAGCCACGCAAGTAGTCAACGCTTAAGACGATTCTATACAATGTTTCTCCTGTTATTCTATTAAAATCATATCAGAGCCAGACTGTGTAACAGTCCTCGTCCTCAGCAATATCGGCATTGGGGAAAAGATATCGGCATTGGGACCGATACTCGAATCCTCTATAGATCTAATCAGAGGGAAGTATCATGTATGAAAACAAGAATAATTAACGAATTATGTGTAATACCATGCCGGTAAGAAGTATAATGTGAAATATTAAATTTGCCGATCGTTATAAATGTAGATCAACCCCATGATAATTGAATGCAGCATAGACTCATACTAGTCATAGACTGAATATTATAATGGCGATACAAAGTATGTGCGATTATATATTACGAGTTCCAAGACTACAGCAATATAACATAAACACATAATAGGAAGGTTTACACAGACGAGCGCTAATAGACAACTGGGGTATGTTGCATAAGAATAGCCTTAATTCAAATGTTTCCTATGTTGCTTAGGAAGGGAATTCCTAATGTAGAAATCAAAATTAGCATTGTCCGTATAGCAGATTCCTTACCTAACAGTGCCTTACCATATGCTTAGCAAGGAAAAGTAGCTAAATGAAGGAAACATATTAAGTAAGGAGTTGTTATGCAATGAGCCTCAGCAGAGGAAACGTTGAAATGGGAAAAGATTATGATGAATATAGTTATTAATCAAAGCAAGTAAAATTTCACCGATCACCATGGGATAGAATTAAGGGTAGGAAATCACAAGCCTCCAACCCCGATTCAAGAGAAGAAATCAAATGCTCCTCTCTGCTATGCCGCCTTTGCCACCATGTATAGGGGCGTGTTCTCGTGAGTTATAGGCGTGGGCGCCCACCCACATCCAACTTGGATTCAATCATGCTTTATGAGAATGGAGATTTAATCACTAAGAAACGATGATTCTTTGATGTCGCAAATCATCATGTATTAATAGCGTTTACCTTTCCCGGGCAATGCTACCCCTTTATCTAAGTATGCATCCCACACTTCTAATACGTATTCAGCAATGCCTGGTCCTTATCAAATTTCTTTCCATGAGGGTAATAATCTTCTGCTTTGTTCAAGGGGTCCGCCTCCAATCTCGTGTCCATTTACCTCTATAGTCATAAACGTACGAGTCTGACAATAGTGTTGATTAAATGAAGTAGGGATCGTTGTCAGATTTGGGTGATCCTACAGGGGTTTGGATAATTCTTTATAATGAATTGGAAGTGCGGCTTCTTTGAAACAAACAGTGACAAATATGCCCGAGAGAAGAAATATGGCCACAAAACAGAAATGGGAGGAAAATGGAGGGAAGAGAAAGAAGGTACATACATACATATATCACCAGTTTCACCGAATCTCCATCTTTGGTTTGGAGTTGTCAAGTAATATTCCTATATTGTATTGCCCGATAGATCGTTTTAAATACCTTTCCCAGATTGTTGAAATATTTGCAATTTCTCGGCTTCATTATATTTTCGTTGTATTTTAGGCCCAGGATTTGTGGACTTTTCAAAACATATTCATTGCTTTCAGGTTTACGATTGTAAATTCTGCAACCATACGTTTGTCGTCGTGGGCATTAATCTCCACGGATAGTATAGTCTAATGTACATGTGCATATGTACATATCCTTGGTTTCTTGGTTGGGAGGATGGGTTTCACAAGCTATAGGCCTACGTTAACTGAACAGGGGCAACAATTAACAAAAATGTTTACATTATAACACAAACGTTAGTAATTATCACCCCATAATGCCTCGTATTTAAAAAAAATACTAAAAAGAATCTTCACAAACAACATATTTTAAGAGGGATTGGCTTTTTGAATTAACCTACGTTGCTCCGATTAATGGTAATGGAATTAAGTCTTTTAAATATAATGCATCTGATGTGTACGATTAATAGCATTCAATTAATGTTAACACTGATCGGGATATTGATTTTTCAATGAACTTTCGATTTATATTAAATTTGTCAGTCATTCGAGGAACAATATTGTCCGATCATGAAAATCAGTGAATTAATTTTAGAGGCATGACATGTGGTAGAATGATTGGTGTACCAACATTGTCTGTAAATCAATGTGGATACTGAATATTAAGTATCTATAATTATAATCCTATAATGTCTGTACAATGTTGTTCGCATCAGACATTAATCCATTATCTCATAATTATATCATATTAAGAAATAACATTTTCTTAATAATATTTCTTAATATGATATATATGTTTAGAATATTTTTGTAGTTTTGGAAAGAGATAGGCCTAATGTTAGGGCCATGTGTTGAAATACATTGAGCAAAAATTTGCATCTCAGCATTTTATTTACACCTATTCACGCGTGCACAGTAGCCAGGTATAGGGTTGATGGTTCGGCTACATATTACCATAAAACAAGCAGTTCGATTTCATTCTTATGTAGGGATGCAAGTTTTCAGTGGGTTACTTCGAATATTTTGGTAAAATTGTCTGAAGTTTTCAATGTAATAAGCGATTGCAGCTATTAAATCTCAAATGATCCCCCGATCGACCCTGCAAACTGATCAGATTCTTTCAAATAGTGTCAAAATTGTTCTTTAAATCGATTGAAATGTTTCTATGTGGTGGAGGAACTGGAGAGGGATTAAGAAACCTATTGTGACCCGAAAATTGTCAGTTTCAGTTTCATTTTCAGTTTGTTAACTACTTCTACATGAGGGCCTTCCCCTTTCATAACAAACATAATTCAATTCAATTCAATTCAATGCAAGGAAGCAGAAGTAAAGGAGTCCCCCCCCCCCACACACACACACAGCTAGCCCACATAAAACAAACAACAACAACAAACAACAAAAAGAAACAAACAAAAAAAACCCAAAAAGAAACCACCACTTATTACAGCTTATAAAACAAACCGGGCTCTGTGGTGCCAAACCCATATATGACGGCGTATTGAATCTAATGGGGTCAGAGACCCAATACTTGGGGACAGTTGCTGAAGGCTATCTCCTTAGATAAATCATGGCAGATCGCCTAGAAGAGGTACATTTTATGTTTACCCTCACAGTGGTCTGGTGTTGGAACCCGGAAAAGGCCTTCTCAGATGAAACCCGATCGAATAATCATATTTACAAACAGAAGTCAAGTCACATTTATACCCATATGGTCAATGTCCGAACATCATCCGATGAAGTTGAATAAACAATTAACGGATCGTATTTTTCCGTTACCCTCGTAGGGCACTCGTAAGATTCTTCTACCAGAAACAATTACCAGACTCCCATTGATATATTTCACGGCTTACATCCTTGCACTTATCACGTCTGGGCTGGTCTCTGACGCAAATAAGATCCAAGACCGTAGAGATAATGCTGTCTCCGATGTCTGAAAATGGAGTTGGCAAAAAGGCTTCAAAGTAAGCGTTTCAACGGCGTATCACCTGCTATTGTTTCCTTATCGTATCTGTATCACACGCGCCTTCTAAGAAGGCGATCCCTTTTTGCTGGATGTCAGTGGTCCGAGCCTCTGACATTATTTTCCAGACGTCCTAACTAAATTGGATTTCCTTCTCGTGTTAGTACATGAGAATACGGTAGCTCTTGAACGATGAGGGATGAGTGGCTAGATATTGGTATCTTGTTTATGGGCGAATCCGGGGAAACGAGCCGTTTTCACACTGGAAATGCCTAAAAATAAACATTCTATTCCAATTGTTATTTTGATGTATATGGATACCCACGACTCTTAGTTATATGGATACAAAATTGGGTACGGTAGCTTATTTGTAGCCTAAATATTTATCTCTTTTTCAAAAGGTGGTATCCTAACTGTAAAGTATCCAATAATATTCCACCTTGATTTCCACTTAATACACATGGTGGTTTGGTTCATAGTTTTGATATTTTCTACTACAAAATCAATTGCTAGATCAGTTTGCTTTCTTTTTTTATTTTAATTTTGGGAGCCCTCTCTCAGTCACATTTATTTCAACAGGACATAAAAGTATTAACCACTAACAATAATTATAACGTTGCCAATTGTAGATTGTGCCACTGTTAAAAAGTAATTGAACTAATAATTAAGCTAGCGGTCACATGATTGATGTTTCTAGCCTGTGTAACGTTTAGCTACTTTTAGCATGTTAATAACAATTGTTATGTGTACTTTCACCCCAACTATGTCCAATATGTCCTCGAGTCTGTATTGATACTATTCTGTTTTCATCAAAGTTTATCTCACAATGACGGTAGTTTTAGTTATATTTACCTTATGAACATGCCAAGGCCTGAAGAAAGGACACATCATTCTGATTGGTCAGGGTTCAGTTTGCGCCATGCTTGTTGCGTCATTGCAATCGGCCCGAGTCTTTCACCCTCAATCCATAGTAGGCTATTCCGAGCATGTTTGTCCCCTTAAGTGATATAATAATGTGTATGTATTTCTCTTAAATTCAGATTCAATTGTGTATATTATTTCGCATTATCAGTTCCTTATCTTCTTAAATTCCGGAAAACAAATATCTAATTCATATTCGTCTAACGAGCCGTTTTCAATACCTCGATTATTTTGTAGGACTACCCACCTTTCTAAATGATCCCCAAGGGACATTCTGTAACAGTTAGATAAAATAAATAAGGAATGGCGTCTTTCTCTTACAATAATTGCAGTCCAATTTGGCTTTGACCTTTATTCTATTATATGGGAAATTATTGGTAGTTAGTGTCCTTGTAATAAATTTGACGCGGAAATTTTAATTTTATGCTAACCTTCGGCAAATGCCACCATTGGTACCAGAAATAAATATCATACATTATTCTTAACGGTCTCAACCCCTTTAAATCAAAATTGTATTTAAAAAAAAGGTTCACCAAGTTGCGACATGAAGTTTCTGCAGGCTATAGGACTACTGATCTTCGAGGTCATTCCCAAAATATGAACTTCCCGGTCCCCCCCCCCCCCCTGTTATCCTTAACATGGGAGGCCGATATGTCTTCCTGCTTTGCCAAGTCTAAACATTTTTTATTTTGTTTTCAAAATATTTTTCTTTATATTTCAGAGATTGGTCCTGTAACAGTTACCTCTGACCACAAGCTTTTCCAGAGACAGTTAAGAGAATTATATGTACAAGGCGGTGGCGACTGTCCTGAAATGAGTGTGGGAGCCATCAAGATGGCCCTGGAAGAATCACTGCCTAACTCATTCATTTATGTCTTCACTGACGCCCGAGCTAAGGATTATGCTTTAACCGAGTCAGTTCTCACGCTAATTCAAACAAAACAAAGTCAGGTAAGTGCAAATGTTGTTTCTGTAGCAAACCTCCTGTTCTAGCGTGAATCTGTTTGGTCGTTTTATATTACACAGCGAGGCATACTGAACCACAGCTTCCCTCCTTCTGTTGGGCTTCTGTTCCCCCATTTACCTTTTATAGCATCGGATCCACAGGAGCAAGGTTATTTTGGCGGCCACTAAAATAAGGAGAGACTCAGCTCCAGGGTTGGGTGTTTCTTTCTTTGAAACACTGTGCATACCAAACCCTATGATGGGTTCCATCCTAAGAAAAGTTTACACTATTTATATTTCTTGACAAAAACTGTGGAAAAACGGGTCACCTTTGCATATCAATTAATTATATAGTATTATTTATTTGATAGACTAACATGAATAATGAATTTCTGAAGTGAATAATAGTCTCGGGGATATAGTTAATATACATCCTAACAAGTACTAAGTTAAGAAATCATCAAGTTAAGTTTGGTTTATCTATTTAATATTACAATTAGTGTCAACTTAATTTATATACCTGGCGTTTCCAATGGAAACGATTTCTCAGCCTCAATTACTTATGTCCGATGTCAGGCAGAAGACCTACCTAGACACCTGTCTATTTAGAATGCTGGACCACCTCATTGTAAACAACATCTATTGCAATAAAGAATTCTTGAATTGAATTGAATTGAATTTATGACCAGTCACTGAGGACCATTGAAATCATGAACTCTGAAACATGTAGAGAAAGGGAGAAAAATGATAAACTTAGGGAAATACCTACGTAGAAATAAGATCCACTAGTCCTCCTGAGTTTCCACTAGTCCTCACAGACCAGAAGGTAAAATCTAATATGGCACAAAAGACATACAAATGTCAACTAGACTAGGGTTTATATACACTTGACTTTTATTCCCACTTCAGTAACTGTAACCAATAATGAATAACTCTGCAATAGCCAGGGCTGTAAAAAAAAGTTGGTCGGAAAAAAATTGTCGTTAAAAAATAGTTGGTCGGAAAAAAATTGTCGTTAAAAAAAGTTGGTAAAAAAAAGTTTGTCGTAAAAAAAGTTCGGTCGTAAAAAGTTGGTTGAAAAAAAATTGTCGTTAAAAAATAGTTGGTCGGAAAAAATTGTCGTTAAAAAAAGTTGGTCATAAAAAAAAGTTGGTCGTAAAAAAATTGGTCGAAAAAAAATTGTCGAAAAAAAATAGTTGGTCGTAAAAAAAAATTGTCATTAAAAAAAGTTGGTAAAAAAAGTGTTGAGTTAAAAAAAGTTTGTCGGAAAAAGTTTGTCGGAAAAAGTCGTTAAAAAATAGTTGGTCGGAAAAAAATTGTCGGAAAAAAAAGTTGGTCGGAAAAAAAGTTGGTCGGAAAAAAAATGGTTGGGGAAAAAAAAGTTGGTCGGAAAAAAAAGAGTTGGTCGGAAAAAAGAGTTGGTCGTATAAAAAGTAGTAAGCTAGGCTAGGCTAGGCTAAATAGTTGGTAACTTACTTTTAAAATTTAGAAAATGTGTTTGGCAGTGTCCATTTGAGCACCTGAAGCAGGTGAGGGGGGGGGTGGTGGGCAGAGGGATGGTGTGGGAGGTGGGAGGGCCTTCTGCAGACCTATCTATCATGGTTGGAGAAGCATCTAACTAACAGCCAATCAACTCCCTTGGCTAAACCTAGAAAGGCTGTCAATCAGCCTTCAATAACATCTAGGTGTGAAATCTATGACTGATTGAAAGGATTAGATATGGCATCCTCGCCTGATGTCACATCTAAGCTTAAAGGCAAACGCTACTATTCACTGCCACGCCCCCCTTTACCATATACCAAATCTACGGGCATTTTACGCACTATTCCTTTAGCATTGCAGTCTATGAGGAAACAGCCCATTTTTTCACATTTTATAGAATAACACAAACAATTAATGGCTACTCCTACTGTCCCAAAATTTTCTACACATACAGTTCAGGTTATATACTACAGATAAAAAGGAAAAAAAATACATGTCATCGCATTAGATTTTTTTTATAGCTGTCTGAAATAGACATGTTTGGGAAACAGAGCTAGCTATGGGTACTCTCAGTTGTACCCAATTAGCATGCAAGTCTATTGGGAAATGCTGCATTTTCCTTTCACGGTATTGGGAATAAAACAAAAATGGATACTCCAAATGTCCCAGAATTTTCTTCACATATAGTGCAGGTAATATTGTACACATATATAGGGAAAAAAATGTATGTCATCACGTTAAAAAAATAATTGTAGCTGTCTGAAATAGACATGTTTAGGAAACATAAAACACTTTGAAAGCAGCAGATTTTTGGGTTGTCAGCCATGTTTCAAAGGCCCATAATTCAGAAACTAGCATGGTGATCCATTAATTTTTTTTCAGTTTTAAGAACACAAATACTTCAAAAATCATATACTAAAGAATCAGAAAAATGACATTTATTTTCACTGGGGAGGAAAAAAAATTGTTTTTATAAAAATGGTGAAAAATATTGAGTTTTTTCGAGTTTTTAATTTAAAATTCACATTATGTATTTGTTGTTTTCAAAATAAAAATAACAATGCACCCTATAGAAAAGAGGTATAGAATTATTGGCCAAATAATACTGTCTATGAAACTGTTAATTTTAGTTAAATTGAGTGAATATAAATAGCAAATATGAACTATGAAGTCGAGGTACTGCAAAATGGGCCCCCCTTTTGGTCCTCATTGGTTTTTTTGAGATACCAAATTTTGAAGCACTGTAATTCAAAAATGAGCATGGCGACCCAATGATTTTTTTCCATCCTTATGACCTGAAACACTTCAAGAATCAAATACCAAAGTTTCAGAAAAATGACATTTATTTTCATTTTCCATTAGATAGTAGCGTTTGCCTTTAAACACCTCACAGACAGTTAACCAAGTTATCAAGATGTAGATGCAGTATCAGTGATTGGCACATTTCATAGTGACTCATATGTTTTCTCAGCTATAAATAGCTGAGAAAACAAAAAGCGATTCTACACAGTTGCGCTCTATTGTATAGGATTCGTCAAAAACTGCACTGATATTTTCTAAATACCACATTGTTGCGCCCTTAGCTTAATCAAGTTTAATGTTATGGCCATTATTGTTGCGTGCGTGAGAAATCATCGATGTACATGTACCTGGTATCCTAAGCTCCCCCCCCCCCTCCCCCTCCCCCCCCCCCCCTCCCCACACACAAACCAAAGTCTGAGCTCGAATTTCTTGTCAAAGCTTGAGGATCTGCTCTTGCAGTCTTCAGAGTTGTGGCCACTTTTAGGCCTATAATCGCCTACGTACGTGTTCAATTATTACAATAGGCCTACTGTTCGGGGCCGTTTCCAGGCTCACGCGTGCCGTATGGTTTGTCATGGTTTCGTACGGATTATTTACCAATATTGAGGGGCTGCTGGTGTACAGTTCGGTGTATAATCCCGAGGCGAAACTTACGGATATTATCGATATGTTGTAACTAATAATTGTGTCTTCATTCTCAAAACCCAGTATTCCCTTTTCCGAGGCCCAGAAATTGATCTGGCATATATACACAGACATTTGCACTATCTCCTTAGTCGTGTAGATCAGCTACTGCTTCTGTTTACTGATGGCATAAGTTTTTTTTACCTTGACCCTGTATCAATCTAGACTCACAATAAGGCCCAAAAAATAAATAGGTGTGTTTCCGACTTACGCCCCCCCCCCCCTACTTAGAAAAACGTTTCCCTACCTAAAATGTGTTTGACCATACCCGATTTTTTTTTACCCTGTCTTACTTTTTATGGATTTTTTGACAAACAAAACTTATAAAAGCAGGAAAACAGATTTTCCTAACCCAGAACTGTCAAAAAGCACATTTCCCATGTTTACAACAACTATTGTTATGAAATAGACATTTTTTTCAGTTCCTGGGAGGTGGTTTCCTAAAAAAAAATTGAAAAAAAGGTACCACCCCCCTCCTACCTAGTTTTCAGCCAGATAAATCGGAAACACACCTATTTTTTTGGCCTAAGGAACGCCCTCTGTTTGAATAAAATTAGTAAGGATCTCTGCTTTTTTTAAGGAGCTCTGTTTTAACTTTGGCAACCAATTGCCCTTTGGTGACCCTAATAGGTGAGAGATTACCAGGACTATACTTTACGGTAATGACAGTAAACTATTTATATCAAGCTTTTAACTATATTAACTAGCCCAACTGGGGGAGCACCTGCATGTTGAATCATCCATATCTTCCTCGTCATTAAAATCAAGCTCAAACCTGGTTGATACGTAAGCTATATATTCATGAACATCAGGAGCCCAACATAATTCAGTTTCTGATTCATGTCCTGGCACGAATTCTATCAATTATGTTTTTGATCCCCTAAAACCCCATCTTTTGAAATGGACCTAATCTAAGGTTCAATGTTATTGGCCCCATTATTTAAGCACTGTACTGACTGCTTAGTTGTCTCATCTGGCAGCAAGTTCACCTTCCCTAAGCTTAATGTCGGTCATAATCCTTTAATATACATGCTATTAACATTCACTGAAGCAACATGTGATTGGCAGTGATGGTTATACCTTGTCTGCAACCCCTCTCTACTGGTACTGCCAGGGAATTAAGGTCACTATTATAGGCATGATCTGTTTCGTTATGATCCCCACCAGACACCGATTCTGCAATAGATCCGTCTGGCTAGTCCCTGCTGGTGGTATGACATAAGCTGAACCACTTGTGCGGGCTCGTTTTTACTACCCCCGAGTTGGTGTGCAGCTGCAGCAAAAAGTCCGACAGGAATCTGTTCACCAGCGCACTGCCAATGGTAGTGGTCCAACACCAACAGGTCGATTGGCATTGTTCATGAGCAAGCTATTATAATATAGATCTACGATAGGTGTAGATCTTGTCGATTTTACTTTCGGGGGAAGATCATGACACCAAATGTAATAACCAGACCGGTCGACTAAAAGGGGAGACGGAAATGACAAAAACTAAAATATTCACCTTTTTTGCCTGGCTTACCGTCAGTTAAAAATAGTCTTCCATTTCCTCTTTCTCTCTTCTCAAGATTAGTGCTCGTGAGTTATCGAAAGATGTCATGCATGGTCACTTGTCTTAACTAGATTGCATCTATCATCAATCTCTCAAATAGGTTTCTCACTATTGGGGCATATAATATATCTTGCTCTTATATCATTACTCTCTTTGCACTCTAATCCCAGATGATTTTGTATTCTCCAGAGAATTACTGGATTAATGACCGACATTGAGGGGCTGCACTGTTTGGTGCATAATTCTGAGGCGCCTGGAATGGAGGTTCAATTCCTTTTATTTTCTGCCTGAGGTTGTTATAGCCCCAAGACAGTCATGCATAGGCAGAGACTAATTATATCTAACACCTTTTTTTATTGTTATCTGATCCTCCCACATGCAGGAAGTCTGGTCCACCACTCTTTCTTTCATTTTCCATAATTTTCTCCTGCGCCTTCCAGAATCTCCTTGAATTATTTCTTAAGATGTTATATATATGTCCAATATAATATCCTCGTCTTATCTTTAGACTACAATATCGGGTATTCAGTCTAGGCTCAAAGTTGAGAGAGTCCCTTCAAACTGAGGGAAAATACTCGTGGAAGTCAAGAAAGCTATGTGCAGTAGGCGTCCAATCACTGTCACCATTGGCTTTTATAATTGGCGTTACATTCTCACTTGTTAGGTTGGTTTTATCCCTAGTCCTTGTACTTTCTATATCGGGTGTTGACGTCTTTTAATTGTAACACTATATGAAAAACTCTGAATATATTGCATATGAATAATCGATTCTATATTGACAGTTATACTCGTTCTCCAAGACCATAACATATCTAAATTAGGGCAAGTGCTCTTGCTCTTGCTCTTGCTCTTGCTCTTGTTATGCACCTTTAATATTCACCATATAATATATGAAAGAATATTCCTTTATATTAAATACTTTATGTAATTCTATAGGGAAAGATAACCAGCCAATCTTTCATATTTTCCCTCTAGTGCCATTAAATTACATTTGATTAGCTTTAAAATACCGGCACCAAATTGTATGTTCTTTTATGTGTAAGTTGTATTACTAGTCCATTCACTGCCATGAGCTTGTTCAAAACGTGGTCCATATATCATCTCTCTTTTTGATAATGGGCAGCGATATTTTCTTTAATTACATTGCATGGCCAAACAGAGGATAACAGACCAACAATTTGATTATGGCGAAATTCAACTTCTAAATTTAATGTTAAGTTATGTAATGTAATCGCTGAGCTTTACAATCTTATGAATCTTACGAATGGAATGCTCAGCGAATTCATAAGGCACATTGGATGAATAATTCATATTTATTTTAATTTGAGAATATTTCAACGTAAGTTATCATACACTCTTCAGGACGCCACGTAGGAACATAGACTTCTGCGTTGATCATTATACAAGCAGGATCTTAACAATCTTCTTAGAAGCTCAATTTAAGGAGCTTAGGACTGGCGTAATGCTATATTTTGACACATGTTTTGACGTAGTGAACTCTGCTTGAAATGAGATAAACCACGTGTGGCGTTTTTTTCTCTCACTTTACAGTCCACACACCCTTCCAGGCCTTATTTTAGCTACTGAACACAAGGAATATCACAAGAGTAAAATACCTATTTAAAAGACTATGGCTGTCTTTGAGAAATCCCTCAATCTGACTGTGTAGTTTGCATTCCAAAAAAGAATTGAAATATCATATATATGTACCGACGTATCAAACTGGGTAAGAGCATTGTTTGAGCCTAGTTAACTATTCCAGGTGGAGTAACGACAACGGTTATACTAAGTTTACGAAATAGGGTACATTAGTTACGTTTCTCATTAACCTATTATGTCTCTCGAAGTTTGAATGCTTCAGGTCAAGCTAGGACTCTCGACAAAACAGAATTTATATATGCCAAAACCGTTTCCAACCTCAACAGTGCATTCCGATCAATTCTGAAACGAAAATATCAAGTTTGATATGTCCTTTTTGTACTGTCTTGGGGCATTAGGATCGATTGGATCACATCCGGTGTATTGTTCCATTGTTGTCATCGGTGGCCACACTTCGGGTGGTCATTGATACAGAGGGATCTGAGCATCGGGTTAACTCACGTCTCTCCAAATACACATACCCCATGTGAAATCTTCAATTTACATGTGTATAACTTGGATTCTTATCTTCATTTCGTATTTCGCTATAAAAAGGAGTGGCTACTGCGATTCAACCATCCTGCTTATCAATTAAGGACATTTTTCTGGTCAATCGTCGTGTCTTCAACACTTATAAATGTCTGTCCATTTCGAGGGGGTCTATTGTTAATCCGATAATTGGTTGTTAATCCGAGGATTTGCTGCCAGCCATTTCTTACTTCCAAAACATTAGTGTATCAAGATAACTTCTACGGTACCAGAAAAACTTTTCTACAGTTTACACTATAGTATAAAAGGATAGAGTGAAACGATACGATTTCAAGAATAGGAAATATACAACAACAGTGTAGTAAAAATGTTGATTTCTTTACATACGGCAATCTAGTGATGGTGTTGATCGAATGGTATCTGAAGGTATTTAACTCCTAGTGCTCATGCTACAGAATTATAATTGATTGATTGGTTGATTGATTGACCTGTCAACTTTTTATCTTTTCGACATATTATCTACATGGAAGGTCGGGCGTAGCTACTACTACATTACTATTCTGCCACTACCACTTTTGTGTCAACAATTTTCTAGAGTCGTTTTTCTTATCTTCTAAAAGGGTAGATTACTACTGATTTTACTCTGTATAGGTGTTTTCTACTTTTTGTTTGTTGATTCTTGATTGGTTTTTACCTTTATCTAAGTTATAAAATTATTACCTTACCATGCAGAGTAATTGGATATGCCGTTAAAATATGAGTCTGTAGGCTTCGTTATCTAGACTATTCCAGTGGGCCTATATATATGAGCTAGGTATCCACTCGTCCGCATGTCCATCGCCGTCATCCATCGTTCGGCTCCGTCAAAAATCAGGGGATGCAATTGCCAAATCCAATGCGAATCCATGAAAAAATCAAGGGATTTCCCCACCTCCCCAATATACATGTACGGTATACAATTATGAGATTTGACTTGTTTATTTTATGGATGGATACTTGAAAATCTACGTTTTATCAATTTCTATTAATTAGCTATTTGTGTAGTCAATCTAAAAGTTTCGTGGTTACTTGAAGATAAGATGTTGAATTGATTCATCCAGATAATGCAAAAAGAAAGTTATTTAAAGATAAAATTGAGATGCTAGATGATATAAATGTGAAATGGACAGGGAAGGGTCGTAAGGAAAAACCGGCCTGAAGGATGTTGATTGTGAAATAAGAATTATATATTACCTACAGCTGTAGAAAATATATTTTATTGAGAGTATAAATAGACATTTAGGACATTTCGCAATTGTAGAAAACTGTTGTTAGACCATTAGGGTTACTAACGAACTCTATAATATATATAAAATAAGTTTTATTCCCCGAGAATTTCACAAGTGTGTGATACATTTCATTTCCAGAACAAAACTTCGATAATGCTTCTACTTACAGCAATTTAGCTTTCTCATTACCTTCGTTATTATGATCGTTCTTCTATATATCATCCGATTCGATTAATATAATAGTAATAATAAAGTTAATGTAGCCCTGCTTTCATTGAATCCATGCTGCCCATCTACCGCAAAGTTAGAAGGTCATCTATTCTTGTATGAGAGTGCAAATTCTGCGTTTCCATTTAACCGGAAATCTACCCATATTTCTGATAAGTATCAGGGAGATCAACACAGGAAAAAAGTCAGATCTTCCACCAATTAAGCACCGAGACCCACTGAGACTAGATCGATCGTTGGTGGGACCTCCTCTTTATTTATACAACCTCCTATTAAATAGTTATAAAGAATGTGTTCTTCATTTCGAAATATTATGTTGTTATATAAATATCAAATTGTACAGGCCCAAATTTCACTGTAATCGAGATACATTCTAGGCTCACAACCTCTCAGGTCAGATAAAAATGGCATGTCAGTGATTGGACGGCCACTGCGCTAATGACTTTCCTGGCCCTGGTGTAAGCGTCTTAATATTTCAATGGCAGTTTGCGGTTTGGAGCGAGAGGCTCTCCCTCAGTTTGGAGGGACTCTCTCAACTCTGAGCCTAGACTGTATGCATATTTCTCCTCTTCCAAAAATCAAAGACATCAAATCTGGAAATTGTATATTACCAATTAGATGGATTCAGAGGTATCGTAGCGTCTCTATATACAACCTTTACATAGAACACCACAAGCTACATGCTTTGTTTTGCAATAAAACATGTTTGTTATGGTCTGTCACTTGTGATTATAGCATTCAAATTAAAGCATCATTCTTGCTTGAGATTTAAATTCAAGGATTTACGACCTTTTAGGAACAACACTCAAAATAAATCTTTGAAAAAATAATTGTAACCATACAAAACTGGGATCTTTTATCTTTCACCAACAACATTTTGGTGACAGTAATTTGCTATAAATGTCTTTTAGAGGGTAGACATAAGGACAGAGACTCGGGTTGACATAAGGGACAGAGACTCGTGATAAAGGTAGACGGGTCGGGCATGACATATCATAGGGAAATATCTTGAGCTCAAATTACTTCTCCATGGTAATAATATTGATACTATCCCAAATGTTTGAGCAGGCTGGCTGTCCTCCTTGTTATAATTCATTATACACTATACAATGTTAAAGGTAACATTGTACCATTTTGTATAGTAGTTACATGTTCAGTGCATTATATAGATCATCCTAAACATCTCATCTCACACACCTCATGAATGTTCATCGCCGCGAACATGACCCTGACTGTTTACACGGCATAAGACCCCAATCAATCAATCACTGTATTAGATATTACATCACTAGGATCTGCGTAGGTGGTTACTAGTAAATATTTTTCATCCTCGCATCGCTATTTTCACGTAGGTATACCTGAATGGGGAAATAATTTAAGGGGTCGCACATATCAAGAATTCTCACATTGCTAAGATAATTATGTGCTGTGAGGCTTGGAGAGAATGATTGAATGAGTGCCCCACCAATAAAAAATAGGTGTGTTTTGGATCCCTCGACCCCAGCAACCCCCGACCCTATACCAAGAAAAAAACCTTACCCTTCTTAAAGAGGTTTTTACCCTGTCTGAAACGGAAGTTAATCAAAGCCGGAACATGCATCATATAGACATCTGTCGCTGACAAATATACCAAATTAACCTCTGAGGGCGTCTTTATTTTTTCTGTGTGCTTCTTATTTTTAGCGGGGTGTGCTATTCTATTATCACTTTCCTGTACGGGCAATACAATGCTAGATGGTCTGTTTTGACACTATACAAACCAAAGAGTTAGTGGTTTAACCGTAAAAGAAGTAGCTTGGCCCCGAAACCCCACTGAGGTGAAACAGATATGGTAGACATTGTTTTTCTGGGTGATCACTTAGAAAATAACGGCCATGTGGTTACCCACTGAGCCCAGACGTGCTGAACTTGATTCGGAAGTACCATTAATACCTTTCCTTACGTCCACCAGATCTTTGGAATCTCCCTTTGGCATCAGTTTTTTTAGGCGGATGTACATAACAGCTCGTATCCAAGGTTCCAAAATACACCCAGTTCCGATCCTTATACAGTATACCCATGCACTGGATATCTGTTTTACACTTCTACAATGATCCAAATGTATTACCAACGATGGCCGATACACCTGAATGGCCGACCCACTTTTAATGGAGCAAATTTAAGTGTCTCGATATCAGACAAAACGCGAAGTGATGTTAGAAAGGGACACCTATAGTCAGGCTCTATAGTGAGAATTTCAACACGAGCTGACTCTACTTCAAAGAAGGGATTAATTGTGTGTTTTTGTCAAGTATGAAATGTACTTCAAGTTGAAGTCATGTAAGAAACTGTGTATTTAAAGCCGAAGACATTTTTATGTTTAATTCTAACTTTTGGAATTCTGAATGCAACGCCGACGGCACCGTGACCATCAATACGATTTCTTGACTGAACACATAGAAATACTCCATCACTCGGTTCAAATCTTTGTTTCTTTTTTCCTGGACATGTTTATGTTTTACCCCCTCCATACGTTGACACCAAGCTAAGCGTAATCAAATGAAAAATTACATAAAATCAGGTACTCTATATTTATATCATTCACAGGCCCCGATAAACATTACAGGTTCTTATTTTAAGCTCAACTTTATTGGTAATAGCCCACTATATGGTTCATAACTTTATCCCATTCTCGTATCTTTTTAATAATGTTCGGTCTCATAAATTGATGATAGAAAATAACTCAGTTTGATGACGTTGATGTCATAGTCCAGGTCCTTCTCGAACATAAAACCATTGAATTACATTTATTCTCCAACAATCTCTGCCTATATAGATTTTGCGTTGAGGCTGGCTATCTAGTAAACATATTTTGCCATAATTCCTTAATTTTTGGACATGTAATGAAGAATTCGATGTTATCTTCAGTCGACCTGACAATATAGTTCGATATTATTTAAATACACATTACAGGCTATCGTCCTGTGTATGATCCATGTCTAGGCTCAATGCCTCTCAGATCAGATAAGATAGCTGTGTCAGTGATTGGACGCCCACTGCGCATGACTTTCCTGAGCCAGGAGTAGGCGTCCTAATGGGATTAATTATAATGGTATTTTGCGGTCCTAATGGGATTATAATGGCATTTTGCGATTTGGAGCGAGAGGCTTTCTGTTTCCCTCAGTTTGAAGAGACTATCTCAACTTTGAGCTTAGACTGGATCCTGTACTTTCTGGAGGCGTACGTCTGTAGTATCCCTAAAGGGACTTTTGAACAATTCGGGCCAGCTAGAATGATAATAAATAAGGCCAGATTCATGCAAATTCATTCTTTTCAACTTGACATGGGCATAGTAAATATATTTTGCTGACAAGTTTTTACAATGTATAATTAATTTTGTTGTTTGAGGGGGTACGTATTTCTTACAAGATTTAACCAATGTTTTGTTTTTAGTACAAATTCGGTGTCTATTCCATAATTCTCTTTTATTTGTCTGGTTGTCATAAAGGTGTACTATTTTGTAATATGTCACCAATTCCCTCCGTCCTCGGATCTTTGATTGAGGCAATTGAGGAATGCTGAACTAGTTTTTTCAAGTCCAAATATACTCCATGATAATATGTTCTTTCAATATCTTTCACAAAGTAACGTAGTCCAAGCACGAAAGAATGTGTTGCAATATGACTTTAGGTTTTATGGATAGGGGGGTCCCTCTGTGAAAGTGGAATCATCAGCTAATTAGGTCGGAAAACCAACTTGGACTTGGACTTTGTTGCATGCTGAAACTCAAGAATTCAACAGGAATAATATGATTATAGAGAGAATGGAACGAGGTTCTAGTAATTAATGTTATTGTGTGATGTGCAATAAAAATAATTTCGTTGCACCCCCTTGTTGTACCCACAGTCTTTCTCCGAGCTGTTCTTCAGGTTCATTGTAAATGGTATTGGTTATTAAACCTGCAATTCTGTTCCCCAAGGTGAGGGTAAGCAAAACCACATGCTTCGCATAAAAATGTCATAGCTCAATTGACGTTTGACGTGAAGTAACAAGTGGTCAGTTCAGTGAGCAAAAGCATGCAAAATGGGAACCGATAGGCAGGTGGTGGTGTGGGGGTGGTGGTGTGGTGGGGGGTGGGCGATGATTAAGTGATTGATAGAAGCGCTATAGGTAAGTGGTATTCATTCTCCACTAATGTTTAGGATCATAAACAGTGGATTGTGTATGATATCTCTATTATAATTTAGGGATAAAACTTGACCAATGAAATGCATTGCCCTTAATTCCATAATACATCTTTCCAAACATTCACGATTTAGTAAGATTAGAGCTAACCCTCTTGCCGATGTTCCAATAAGGGCGAGTGGATCTAGGCAGTTGACTCATACCTACGCTTAATCCCATAATACATCCATCCAAACATTCATGATTTAGTAAGAGTAGATATTCTATAATACAAACTTAAGTACAGTTTTAAAAATATGGTTTCGGAATCAACTGTGAACCCAGTCCGCAAACCTTTGAATTTCACGAATTGATGAAGTATTATCAACTTTTTAGACACAAACACACGTAATCAGACGACCAGACATATAGTAGACCATGTTCTTGGACCCTGATAGAGAGAGAGAGAGAGGGGGGGGGGGGCATCAAGCTTTCATCCCCAGTGCAAATTTATGTATAATATACTGGTAGTGCAATACTCATAGCTTAGAAGTTATATTACTTCTAAGCTCATAGTCATAATTATTACCAATTGTACATAGGACCTCCTGGAAGAACTACGATTAGCGCCGAAGGAGAACATCCTTTTTCCAGATATCTATTTATATAAGTCTGTACCTGTTCACTGGAAATAAATTATATGCATGTACATACAGAATATCGCCATTTATATGCTTCAACCTAGAGGCGAATTATTGGTGAACATTGTTATATTGTGAGGTGACCAGCTATGTTAATATCTAGATACAACTAGATTTAACAACATTTGAAAATAATTATATGATTGTTATAAGCAAGAATAGGGGAACTTGAGACTTTCGGGTCAGGTAATATTTAGGCTCTGTAAATGTTCGGAGAAAGAAGTACAAGGCACGTTTTATTGTCTGGAATGTCCCTCAATGCAAAGCACAAGACCTGGTAATCAGTGTGGGCGTGGCATTGATTTACTTTGCTGGAGGGAGGTTTATATTAGACCCTGGTTCCAGGTGTCTCCATTGGAGCAGAACTTCTGTGATTTTAGTGGACCCTGAGAAAACAAATCTGCAAAGAAGAGGTATACTTTCGACCATACCACGTCTTGAATACTTCGCAAGTTTCCTCTTTCTAATTATTTAGTTAATGAATGACTGGGCGTTTTCATCGACATGCATGCATTAAATGTGTTAATCTTGTTTCACTTTTATTATGAGCGCGACGCAGATCATATTATTCTGAAATCGTTAATTATACTGACATTCATACTTATTCCCGCACGATATAACACTTGGATGACTTCTGATTCTAGTTATGTGTTATAATAAAACGTAATGCTAATCATTATACAAATTAATTGTTAAGCTTCCAAATGCACACGTAATTTACTTGTCTTTAACCATGATAGTATACCTATTAAGCTGTATGGCAATACTTATAATATACATCACCCTCCTTGGCCATGCGAAAAAAACATCAACCGATGACCTTGTAAACCAAGTTTAAATAAAATCCATGCTACAGTTCTGTTGGAAGAGAGGGTCGTCAAGATGCTTGTATAGCCTTGGGCGATTGGCTCATAGGGTTGGGAATCAGTTTTGTGCTGCCGAACGCTTGCTTTTTTTTGCCAATGAGCACCTGCTCGTCGATGGCAGATTATCTCGAAAGAGTTGAGCCAGTCACATAGCATACGTTTGCAGCATTGGAGGAGGAGGAGGACCGCCAGTTCCATCTGCATACTTGCAGGTATAAGGAGAGCCAGCCCCACATGTCCTATGGCCTGCATGTATACGCGGCACGTGGGCAATCTCCTACTTAGTGGTAACGATTTACACCCTCATGATCGCCTTACCACATGGGAGTGGTGGCCTCTGACTACTCTAATCCACCAACTAATTAACGGCGGCCTTTGATATTGGAACGAGCCAGAGAACCCACGAATGTAAATAAATTGTTGTAAATAAATTATAAAAAGGTGGTGAGGGATTATCTGGCAAAGCGACCTTATTACATCTCCTAATCCAAGGCTTATATAAAAATGGTGGACCGTCCAGGTAAGGGGAGGATCAGGTATGCAGGGTTGGTTGGGGGCGGGGGCGGGGGTTGGGGCGTGTACCTCGAGTCCCTCTGCCAGCGAAGTGCTCAAGGGTCGGGGGCAAGGGAGAGAGGTGTTGGTGGCGCTCTAAATCCGTCAGTGAACATCCCTCATTTTCCGCACCTGAAAAAGAGGGGGCGGGGGTGGGGGAGGGGGGGGGGGGGGGGCTCCTCCACAGTTTGCATACCCGGTGGGATTCGTGATCTCTCTGCCTTGTTCCTGGAATGGAAACATCCACCATCCTTTCCACGCCCAAAGGCAACACTTAAGAAAGGAAATTTCTTTGAAGAAAAGATTATCACATTTTTTTTCTGCTTGAAGTTTTAGCTCCCCTATGTTTCAATCTCATCCTTTGCGGTTTAAAGAAAACCCTAATCATTAAGAACATCAAATGTATAGTTTCTCTACACCAAAAGCATTGTTCGTGACGAGTTGTTTTAGACAAAGGACACATCCACAATTATGTAAAGCTACTGTGATTTCCTGCGTGCATGTCTATCAGACACGACTCAGCAAATTTGCGGTCATCATCATGCATTGCTCAGTCACGGAAATCACGTTGAGGAAAGAGAGCATCTGGAGTTAGTGAGGCTGAATGGGCTCGATCTTTATTAGTGAGTCGCACTGACCATGGCAGGGCCAAAAACATGTTTTCATTTGGCAATAAATATTTCCTTCTTGGCATATTTGATGTTTCCTATTAGAGATAAAGTGGACATATCAGCCAGGTCCATGAAAATCGGTATCCTTGGTATCCTATGGATTCCCACGAATGAACGAACAATATTATTATCAATGGAAATCCTGTGGGTGCAGCAGGAATATTCCTGCTGTCCCTTCACAGTATGTTTTACACTCCACAGGAACCAGATCAGCGTATCTAACACACCCCTTTACCTCCTACCCCCCCCCCCCCCCCCCTCCGCACACACACCCAACACACCCCACCCCTTTCCTCCTTTTCACACCGACTTGGCTGCCTGGGCAGTGTAGGGGTCGTGTTTGGCTATCGTATTTCCTTATCAAAATGAATTTAGCCCTTCATCACGACATTTTATCTTGGGAAGCAGATAGCCAACATGTTCTTTGCTTGTTCTGAGCATGCTGCCAGCATGTTGTTCATGAGGGCCGGATGTTGATAGAGATCACTTATTGTGGCCCGTGCCAGTGTTTAGTCAGCTGTCATAGAGTGATGGAACACGAGCAGACCTCTACTGGACAGTTGCCGGACTGAAGCAATTGATAGATGTAGGGTTAGGGTTCACGCGGTGGAGCCGCCGGTGGTGTGGATTAGGGTGTGCGGGGCAAACTGATCATCAAGCTGTCAACACCCTAGGTGCTATGAGAACCCCAAAGCTGAGTTGACGTTTCGGTTTTGACTACACAAGTCTCTGCCATCCTTGTTGCTATTTATTACGCTAGGTTACAATAAAAAGTCCTGGTGTTTTTTGTTATAATAGCTAACCTTACTGAATGGAGATTTTTTGCATAGTTCAACTTTTTATGTGGACAGCTATATATATGTGTTTACTGGGAAACCAAGTGGAAGTGTTTTATTCCCAGCAGGTAACTATAATGCAGGTAAAAGCAATTGCTTATTAAATAGCGATTAAATGATTACCATCTCTCTTAGCCTGGAAACGAACATTAATTTTTGTTTTTCTCTATAGATGAGCATTTCAATTTCAATTACTATTAGGTATCAATCAATCAGGTGTCATGCCTTTCGTTCGGTGTTGGTGATCAAATCTTAACACCTTCGCCATGGATGGTCTCCTTTCCCCCTGTCATACGAACTTAGCATTCACATTTCTTTCTTTACGTACCTGGCCCAACGTGTACAATCAAGGATCGCGCGCGCGGGGCGGGGGGGGGGGGGGGCGGTTACGTCAAATATAAATATATAAATTACACAAATATAACAGATAAAATTGAATCTATAATAATCCTGCTTATTTTGTCAATACTGCATGTAAAATCGCATAACCGGTGCATATGCATATGAGTCGATTCTGATAAAGCCACCCTACCCACAAAATATTTCTATTTCAATACCCTAGCTAGTCCAATTACTTCCACATACCAGAATTGTGCACACATCTATCAAGTTGTATGCATCTTACTCGAAACACTTAAGTTCAAATGAGGTTTGTATCTTGGACAGTACGAATGGAATATATAGAAAGGTTGGTCTGAAGCTTACTAAGTTGCTATAAGGACGTCTTCATCGAGCGTTGGATTATCCATCAATGCATTGAGTACGTGGACAAGCTAAGGAGATCAAAAACCCATTTAGGGGAATTCAGAACAAGGGAGGGCATTGTAATTAATAACCGACCTGGTGATCGAATGATATTCTATTGGGGATGCATCACTCATCTGGGCATTCAGGACAAAGTGAACCATTAACCTCCAATCTGAAGGAAGATCATTAAGACTTTCTGCATGGCTTTTTGACCGAAACGTGTCACACAAGTCGCATCTTAAAATACCATCATTATCAGCTCAAATCCTATGCGTAAAGAATGAACACTTATGAGTAAAAAAGAGATATGCCATTTTCACTTGCCTGGGTTAGTTTACCCTGGAAAGGAAGTTTTTTCTGGTGGTATTTTGCTTGGTATCCTAAACTCAGTAATTATTTTTATACTATATTATTTTTTGGAAAAGCAATATTATTATTGAATAAAGGCCCGGGGGGGGGGGGGCGATTGTTTAATATGTTGATATATTTGATATTTTATTCACAAATGTATCCATGGTTTTGTTACATATGCATATAGAACATGTGTCAATTAAAATGTATTGGACCCTATGTATACCTTGAAAACTATACTATAGATGAAAGCTAAGTAGTCCAACCCACCCATAAGATCTAGGTATGTAGGATGTGATGGGAGCAACCCTACACCTACTCATAATATACCGAGATGCATTTGCTGAAAGCATTTTTTTTAAAAATATTTTTACCGTAATCTTATTTTCATGGAATGATATATTCCCAAGAAATCTTTGTAAACTTGATTAAAATTACTCAATGAACGTTAAGATGCGGCGGATACTGGTGTTTCATTTTGAAGGTTGCCCCCCCCCCCTCCCCCTCCCCCTCCCCCTACCCCCCTCCCCCTAGCGGGTAATTAAGACAGTGATGTGGCGAGAGTTTATGTCCTTCCTCAAAAATGCCCCCACTGTGTCTCATCTCTGGTTCGGATTAGGAGAAAATAAGCTCGGCTGGAGCCACGAGTACACATTCTATGCTCGTTGGTTGGAGCGCCCTCAAATAATTTATCAGTTTGATCTCTCCTCGTTCTGTGCTCGCTCTTTAATTTGAACAAAGAGTATTGAATGACACAACATATACGACATGATACATGAATCGATAAAAATGTTTTCTACCCATGTTATTAAGGTATCTAAGGTACGAAATAGATTTATCTATGTAATAATGTGTTCCTCTCTACATGATACGTATTCAAACGGGTTGCTTGTACGATTTTGATTCTATTAACAAAACCCTCTCCACTTGCGTGAATATTATGTGCGATCACATTATTTTGAAATAAAACACGGATCGTATTGATATATTCCATCTTGCTGCCTAACATTGGTTGTGTGCATCCAACAAAATTTACAACCAGATCAAGACTCTCACCTTGCATGAAGGCAATAAAAAACCCATCCTTTCACCCAACTCTGACAGGATCACGCGGAAAGGCGGTCGTCTCTCTTCAATAGTTTCCACCTCAGACATTAGTTTCCACGAGTTAAATTCAATCTATTTCACCAATGTAGATATTTAATCTGAAGTGATTTGCTATTTTATGTTATGCCTAATCGCATAAATGCAAACCTTTGGTATCCGTGGGTCATATTCCATTTAGGTAAAAACCATGATGACACAAAACTATCTCTGATTGAATTCTATAGGGCTTTTTTTCGGTATAGTATATGAGATGGGTTAATTTCGCATTTACTTGATATGGACCTCGATTCTAGTCGTTGTTGATATGTTCTTCCTGTAGTATTTTTTATAATGAATTTTAAAAATTGTGGATGTTTGTGGTTGGGTTATTTGAGATTTTGTTTTAACGACCACCCAGGAGGTCGAGTAACATATGCAGTTAAGGTAAATGCTAGCGGGTGCGCTAAAAGAGGACATTACCATAAAAACACTTTTACCACGATACTCTCTTATGTTCCTCTTTTACATCACCTCAGAATGATAAACTTGAACTCGAAATCGATGTGTCGCCTTGAGCTTCATAAATTATGAAACACTATCTAGCTAAAATTGTCTTCCATAAAAATTTGCGTCGTAGGAGTGAAAGAGTCATGAATATATATGATGGAGACATCACGGCCCTTGGAAAAGATCTCGATATCTTAACTATAATGTTAAGAAAGTAGCAGACCTTAAACATATGGAAATTCAAATTACAATTTATCAGGCTCGTATGATCAAACAGTACCAAGAAATTACGCGCTCTGTTGAAACGGTTCCATAGGCTTTTTGACTGGGAGACTCGGTTACTGTAACTATATGATGTTGACCAGAAATTGATACAATATATTATATGATATGATTCATTGGATGAGAGATGCTAATATATTCATTTTTGCTGAACCTGACCATGTATGGACCCCACCGCCACTGTGAGTAGGCTACACCATAGGACCCTTGTCTCATACTTTCTTTTTCCCGATCACTTTTTGAATCTTAAATTGAGGTATTGCCTCGCATATAAAAATACTATTATAATGTTGCCGCATGCATTATTTGTATAGCAGGATATTATCATAGAAATGACAAAATGCCTGGCAGAAGGCCAGATGGGCGGGTCTTTCCTGTCCCACCCCCATCTTATAAAGCCGACCCCCCCCCCCCCGACCCCGCCCACACATCTATCAGGACCAAAACAACTCTCAGTGAACGGTAAATAGGTTAATTGGGAAATATTCTAATAACAAATTGCCTACAATAGACAATCCTGTCTCCAAATATTAGGGATTTACCGGTAATTAAATGTGCTCCCATTAGATGTCAGGATCTCACTTGCACAGGAATTCACCGATATGCAAATGTCCTCGTTTCTTTGGCCAGGGGTATAATAATACGGTGATGTCATTGACTGGTGCATTCTTAACAAGGCTAGGACAAACCAAGATCACCGGTATTGATACGATTGGAATGCTCAAAATGCATACATCTAATTTCCATAAACTGTTTATCAAAATTAGAGCGATATACTGCTTCCCGGTTATTCCATTGTTGCAGCAATACAGTCATAATGCAGGTTTTTTTGCAAGGTCGGGGCGTCAAGCCATATTTTATTCATACTTGTAACTGCATGTAATAGTAGATATACATATGCATAACTGTAATGGTCATTCATGAGCAGTCAACTTGACAGATACTCTATAGCTGGGCAAACAAAACCTCTTACGGTTCAACTTCAGGGCAATGCCAAGATGTCCTATGCCCAGTTCATGATTGATCATGGATTGATAATAATACCACATGTTGCAACGCATTTCACACTGTGATCTTGGTTTGAATTCCCAATGAATAAATGAACCTACTGAATCTGGTTCCTTTTGTTTCTAAAAAGAAAATTCATAATGATAACGACACAACAAGAAGCTTTACTATACGTAGACTATGGTGGGCGCCTGTCAGGGCAACGATTGAGTTTTTGCCTTTAGGGAAAATGACGAGTAAATGATCTTCTAAAAGGTCAGGTTTCCAAGGGTCACACATATATGTAGTTTGTAATTGACGAAATTGCTCGAGGCCCGTAAGAAAAGGATACTATAACTACCATAATATCTTACTGCCAATCACATATTTTAAAGTGATAGATGCGAGTAGGAAACAACTCCTCGGGGAGGGATATTGAAGTTGTCTAAATTCTAATATAGTTGAACATTCTCTAACTCTATTTTGAGGTGATGACTTTGAATATGGTAATTGAGTTTTCTGTCACTTCAGTGTAGCTTCCTTGGTTGCCTTTGGAATTGACATGTAATTTTGTATCATTGTAATTCTGGTAACATTATATCGCCATGAGCAAACACATAAAGATTAGTAGGATCCCATGTTTGTGCCTTACGACCCATTTTCCAATGGGTGGCGATCGGGACATGAATATGAGATTTAGTCAGTAAACCTCGTGAACCTTAGAATGTTATGGAACTTGGTAAGTTCGTTTCTATCATCATGACCCCGGGACTAAGTCAACTTTCAAATCAATTATTCTATGAAGAGAATGTTTATGTAGCAAGTATGGGCCTTGCAGTGAGTCACTATAACGAGGATAGAAAGCAAAAGGTAATATTAGTTATGTAATTTGTGGGCGCAAATATTGCTGTGCTGATGGTGCAGTAATTATTATGATTATGTGTGATGTAGCAGTTTGACCATGCAGGGCATCTGCAGTTCCTCCTACAAGACCCTGACATGCAGAGAAGGCATTGAAAGGACACTCTCTTATACTGTCTAGCTACAATTTAGCAGCGCCAACTCTAAGCAACAGCAATCCCATTTCAAAGGAGATATACGCTAAGAAATATCCCTAGAAATGGTATGAAATTGCGTAGTGCATTTTGTGGATTTCGTAATATTAATTCTACGTAGCAAGAGGCATTGGGATAACGCAATGTATGGATTACGCAATCAGTCAAGCGTGCCCAAATGGGAAGGCTTGCCACGCCATTGTTTTAAGTAACACCTCCCAGACAGGCTTTCTCTATATAACTAGGTGCGAATATGAATCCATATTTCCTTGTTAGCATTGTTGCATGAAATAGTTATTAATGGGCAAATGGCGTTAATTGGCTTACATTTCTGTATTTATGATAAAATTAATTTTAAGCTGTCCTTTTAGTCTATTTTTGTAGTTAAGGCATTGATTTCTATCATGAAGAAGATACTACACATAAAATTCTGATCATCCGGAAATAATTGCTATCATTACATATCATACATATACAACATAGAACTGTTCCAGTGCGAGTGTAAAAGCCTTTACATATTTCAGTATTCATTCTGCACATACAAGATGTTATGCAAATTTAACAGCAGAAAAGTACTTCCAGTCTCTTTGTACTTTGTTATGTTATATCTGGACATAAGCACTATACAATACAATATTTCACGGAACATATGTATACACATTGTGACAACAATGCATAACAGTTCGAATATTGCTGTTAAAAGCAGAATCGGATCTATGACAGTGAGATAAGTTATTTGGATAATTAGGCAATTTAATCAGACGCATTTGATCAGACAAGGATATATTCAATGCAATGTCTTGAGATTTGATACATGTATCAATATGACTGACAGCAATAAACTCTCCGAAAATAGGAACATTCGAACAAAGAGATTTTGTGAATAAATCAGTTTGAAAAATATCAATATATATTAATGATATAAAATACATTTTATATCGTTTCGAACGACTTGATGCGGCCGACGGAAATATTTTTTTACTAACCATACGATTGTAAATCTGAAAGCAGGACTGTATTCCTGACATTCAGGGGGTTCCGGGATAATTTTTATGTTTAGATCAGAATTATTGTGAAGGAGTTATGAGTTATCTAAAAAGGGAAGCAATATTCTTTAGTTTTTTTGAGATTGTGACATATTTTCCTGTAACTCATCACACATATACCTGGATATATTCAATATATATTCCTGAAAAAAAAATATTCCCTGCTCTTCCTCTCCTTTCCCGCCTATCTCTTTCTTACTTTCTTTCAATTGCAATCGCCCTGTCTGCCTCTCCCCCTCTTTCTCTCTCTGTTTCTCTCTCTGTCTCTCTCTGTCTCTTCCTCCCTGTCTCTCTCACACACACACTATTAGCATTCAGATTGATTAGTTGAGGCCTTGTTCATAGCTGGTTCTGTGGTGTAGTGGTGAGGACTCTCACCTGTGAATCCCAAGGTTCTTAGTTTGAACCCAAGCATGTTCAGGTTTTTTTCTCTGCTTTCTCTCACCGTCAGGGGTGAGTGCACACTCTGTCAGGGGTGAGTGCACACTCCTTCACGCACTGCCGCACAAGGCCAGACGCGCCAACTCTTAATGCACCACTGCACACCTGGGATTAGGAGATCTATCTCCTAATCCTTTAGCTTTATCAGAAGCAAAATTAAGGAGTTATAAATTACGCCAGAAAAAGATTACGAGGAAAGTGAAGGGGAATTTCCAACGAATTCCCGTAATTAAAAGGGGTCCGCGCTTAGAGTGTATCCTTAATGATGCTATAACAAATATCTCCCCTTCAACCTTATCAGGGCTGGGAAAAAAATCATCTTTCTTTGGTGTGAGTGGACAGCCACATAATTCTATGAGATATATGTCAGCCAACCATATTTTTAAAAGTGAATAAGAATTGATAAGTCTTGATTATCTCAAGAACGATACTTAAAATAAAACAGGCAGATATGGCGATAGTGGATCGCTCAAGACAAAGGGAACTGAGCTTCCCTTTACAATAAATAGGCTCAATATATTTTACCCCAACATCCATTGGGTGTCGTAAAAGTACAACTACAAGATAGTTCTTTAATAATCTCTGAGTGTATTCACCACAACCAATCACATGGAAAGGTGTCCGGACTCTTTGCTTTAAAAACATCTTCAGTCTTTATTGGCCACACTTTTAAACAAGTCAGTTAAAAAGAACCGAATAAACTCATGTGAATGGCTGTTTTCATGCATGCGTTATCATTAAACTACGCTGTTATATGTATAAAGAATTTGTATAAAATTTCACAAAAATAATCTTACTTTATGCATGATTAAACCCATATTCTTTAATCAAAATAAACCCTGTTCAAAACATATATTATAAAATGATGAATCGGGCATTACATTTAAATCGCAGAACTAGAGATATCTATATAGTTACAGTATACAGGGCCTATACTCAAAATCTGTACTCACTGGTGTTTGGACTATACTGCATGCCACCCAGTGGCTTCTCGCAAGCCCGGCTCATGCTTCAAATAAAATAAAGAAATAAAACAAGCAATCCCCCAAACGACCCTATATTTATTTATTTATTCAATAGTGATAATAAATTACTAGTAGGCATATAGGTGTAAAAGTGGAAATGTGGTATCGGGGATAATATATGCTGTCTGAAAAGGAGGCACTTGCTAGGCCGCCTACCTAGGCGGTGTTCATTTAAGATCACGTTGTGTTATCCTAATGGGATAACTCCACTATGTTTTTTTATTGCGGCTGTTGCGACTTTACGTTGCGGCCCTCCTGCGGCTAGAATTAAATTTGGGGCTGTCCATAAATTACGTAACGCCTGAGGGGGTGGGGTGGGGGTGTCAGACCATGCGTTACGGTCCGATTGGTATAACATAGCGTTACGCAGCCGTGGGGTGGGGGTCTAAAAAAGCGTTACGTAATATATGGATACTATAACTACCATAATATCTTGCCTTTGGGTCGACAGAAGCATGTGAAATGTAGAGCGGGGATGGGGTGTCAGACCTAGTTTACGGTCCCATAACATAGCATTATGCAGCCAAGGGGGTGCGGGGTCTACATTTTTAGGCAAAAAAGCGTTACGTAATAGGCCCATATGGACGGCCCCTTTGCCTTTGGGTCGACAGAATCATATGAAATGTAGAGCTGTTAAAGCTGCAGAGTCGCAGCGTTTATGGGCTATGACTTTCACTCTTCCGCACTAATATCTACAAATTTAGATTTTGCCGCAAACAATATTGCGACTAGAAGCTACTATAACTTATAAGACTTGCGACAGGAGTTGCGGTAGTGGAACGGGTTATCGCTTGTCCCAAGCGGCTCCGCAAGCGCGGGAAAATAGGACAGCCAATCATATTGTGAGTTCTTGGCACATGACTTATTCTTCCGGTCGTACACAACAAAACAAGCATGGGCGGCGAAGTAGAAATTCGTAAGGACAAGAGAAGGGGGAAAAGCGGCTCCAAAGCCAAAAGTTGGAAGAATGGTGCGGGTGAAAGTTGTCAGAAAAGAAAAAGAGAATGTTGCGACCGATTAGGACAGTGTCCAAAGTGTGTCCTGACCGGAATCGACTTTAGAAACGTTTCAAATGTTGACAGCGGCGGGGACAGCCACAGCCAGTAACCAGCCTTCCGTCTACCACTGGGCTAGTATAGTCGAGATGGACACTCGATCTGTCTACACGACCTGACTAATGTTCGGGCAGCCAGGGGACGACTATAATTGTGTCCAGATCACAACATCCACGTGTGAACCGGGGTGTGAACAGAATGGCGATGAATAGAATGGAGAAACCGCATCATGGCATATGTGGCGCAACAGTATACCGCCGCGTGTATGAAAGTCACAGAACGTCAGACAGAATAGAAGAGGAGCTAGTCGTTGCGACATGATTTGCCGCGCTGAAGAGTCGCAGAAGACGGGCCGCAATGAAAAAAGTCTTGCCACTAGCATACGGCGTTATTGCATATCATCGATTATGATTACAATAATACAACCTCAAACACCATGGATGCATGAGATTAGGTTCAGGACAAGAGACGATAAATGTCTACCGAATGGGATATTTCTGGAAGGAAACAGAATCGAATCTTATTCTTAGTCATGTAACTCGAAAATAACTTTGACTATTTTACACTTAAACAAAATGTAATACTATCCCATGATTCGTATGAGGTCTGGTCTTATGTGTGAAAATGTAAGCAAGTTTGTCAGTCATTTGTATATGTGTACATAAATTTATATATATATTCTTGAAACATTTTACATGTTAGGCAGAAAATAGGTGACTTTTAAAATGTCCACTTGTGATATGAATACAAAACGTAAACTGAAGTTGACTTGCTTGAGCATTCTTTTGATGCAATTTTACTCGTGACAAGCGCCTTCGGCACTTGAGAGAGAGAGAGAGAGAGAGAGAGAGAGAGAGAGAGAGAGAGAGAGAGAAAGAGAGAGAGAGGGGTTACATTTATATAAGCCTATGGTGGAGATTGGTGAGAAGAGCGCCATCCTGCACAACACTGACCACTGTGGTGGAGATAAAACTCAGGGTTGCAGGGAGACGCATGAGGCACAACGAGTTATGTAACTGGGAATTATCGTTATGTAGCATAATGTCGCAATATAGCGGCAGCGCCCGAATTCTGGTAGTTGTCTATCCATGCTCCCTGCATAAATCTGGGTCGATTTTGATGAGTAGGTTAACACAGCTGGGAACGACCTTGTGCATCAAGAAAACTCTTGTATACGCGTCTTTTGTTATCCTATTAAACATTGTACCATCGGCCAATACAAATATTTTTAAAACAAATTACAAAAATATCAACTTCTCTACTTTTGTCTAAATATTCTATTTAAAACTTGGATATTTATACATGATCATATTGAAAAATGAGATTTCTTTGATCATGTACCATTATCATACTGCAGATGATTAATGTATTAAAATCTAAAGCTGGATATGATATAAAATAATAATTAAATTTCCATTATCATGGTGCAGAAATTAATCTATTAAAATTTAAACATGTATGATATTTATATAATATAAAATAATAATTACAATAATGTTTATTGCTTTTCACAGGTTGTATTCGTCATGACTGGTGACTGTGGCAACACTTCACATCCAGGGTATAAAGCATACGAACAAATAGCAGCCACATCATCGGGTCAAGTATTCCTGTTAAAGAAATCACAAGTCAATCAGGTAAGCGAATATATTTTTTTAATAAAAGGTGTGGAAGTAGTCGCAGCATTTCCACAGTGGGATATATGTACCCAACGCACATTTACATCAAACAACCCATATAAACCCCCTTTGTGTCAGACCCGATTCATATTGGATGTATGTATTTCATCAAATGTTGCTCTTGTCCTACCCTTAACCTACTTCAGAACCCTGCTTTTGAAGAACTGAAGTTATATTCAAGACCCGGCTTATATTAATGTCATCATGTCTAGGCAGTGCGTCCATATACCTTCTCAACAAGCTGTCACATCATATTGATATATCGTTAAGTATGTGTTCAAAATGGTTTAGTGGGGACAGATTTACTGCTTTGTATCAACGAGTAAAGATTATAGAGTGTTGATTATACCCACCACTAGTGACCTCTTTACTCCCTCACATTGAATAGCCAAGATTCGGAATGGGACATGCTGACTGGTAGACTGGGGCCAGAGTAGAGGAGGATGGGTAATTTTGACCGGAAGAGGGGTCAAGCCACCTGTGTTTACATTATGAGGGTGCAGGTTTCAATGGACCCAGAGAGGGCCCTTCATTAAATGTAATTTTAGAGACAGAAAAACATTTAATATTGCCACAAAACTTTAGGATATATGAGACAACACCATGCTCTATCTTCATCTTACTTAATGTTCCTTTAATAGTTATGGAAAACAAATAACAGAACAAATGTTGTGTGTAGGTGCAGGTTGAGTGCATGATGCATGCACCCGCACTGTGTTTGAGCGGGTGTGTACCAACAGCTGTGGTCAGTGCCCCACCCACTTTCAGATAGGCCCCCGGTGCCTGTCTGAAATCAGTGCCAGATGTGGTATTTCGACCTAAAGACAGCGTTTCGGTTCTTGCCTATTGAATGAATTCTTTATTCGCGACTCTGTTAAAATAGGTAACACATTCATGAAAATACAGTTTTTCCAGGTCTTCCACGATATACCATATATAATATAGGCTATATATTACTGTTTGGTGATTTCACTGACAATATTTTCACCCCCCCCCCACTCCCTCCTCAATCCCTATTTACAATACTCTGCTCCATGCAGGCCTGGGTGACGTTTTATAAAAAATCATACGTTGTCTTTTATTTCACCTTATGGGCGGGTATTACTGTTGTTCTGCAATGGAAACTGAGCCTCGAGGGACCTGAGAGGGGTTTCGCAAATTTGTGATGGGTTATCCATCGAGGGGGTGGGGGGCGGGTGCTCCTCTCAAGACCGTCGCAACTGTTTCCATTAGAGAAAAACAGCGTTCCTTACAGCGCCCTCCCCCAACCCTGGTAATGAAACAAGACAATTTGTAATAAGGCGTTGTTATACGTAGTGTAACACAATTTGATGAAGGAGAAATAACGTAGGGTGTCGTAGTAGTATTTATTCCTGGTTGATGGTAAGTGAACAGTACCCTCATATATGCGAGGGGGACACATGCATGCAAGCAGTAGGGCTTGCGCTAGCATGCAGGTAACATGTAATGGTAATGCAAATTTTAGGTAGGTGTCCTTATGTGACCATAAGGTATAACAGCGTAAAGAATAATGGCACTATATGTGGGTCAGATTTTCAGAAAATGTACAATTCACATTCACCAATCCTCTCAAATAACCCAAATTTCAGACGAAAATAAAGTTCAAAAGACAGTTCAACCTAACCAAACAGATTGCTAGAATCAATGAAATGCCAACTATTATCGAATTTACCTACTATTGACCAAAATGCAGCCTAATTTTGCAGAATTTACCAAATGTGTACAGCTGCCAATTGTACATTTTCTGAAAATCTGACCCATATACTGCTGATCTAGATTGAGAATAGCACTGAACCGAACTGTCCTAGAAATTGCAATAATAATATAGTTATTATGGAAAGATTGTACCAGAGCTTTACATACACGTATTGTATGTATAGCTCTGATTGCACTCACTGAGGTAGACATTACAATCATAATATAGTATTCTGATTTGAGGAAAATATTGTACTGTATTACAATAAATGTTACATTGATTTTTACCGTGGTTTATTACTATGTAAATTAAACATGTCTAAATAGTAAAAGACAGCGAATGTAATGAAAAGAAATTGATTATACTACTTGGCATGCACAACAAATTGAGCTTATAATAGTGCCGGTGACTCATGTATTGTTTGTTAATTTTACTGATCAATCTGGAAGAGCTGGTAAGTGAGCAGATGATTAATACTATTTTCCATTGCATTATAATGAAATGTAGATACTACATTCATGTTAGTAAAGGATATATTCGGAGCAACTGGAGGCCCAGAGGCTATACACGTTATAATATCCCAGCCACGTAGCAAATAATGATATATTGTCTAATCATATATGTTGAAGAATTTGAAATGTAAAAAGTACCTTTTATTGACATCTGTTCACATTACTTCAGGTATTGAACTTCGTAAGAGTTGCTGTGCAGTCTCGAAAAGTTAACCTTTTGTCTGCGGATACGGAGATACCAGGAACGCGATGGTACACCCTAGCGGTAGACAGTCGGCTGAAGGAATTCACTGTATCACTCAGTGGAAATCGTCCGAAAATTGTTTTAAAAAACCCTAACGGTAAATGATCCCTATCTGGGAATATCCTTGTTGAAGTATATAGTCTTTGCCCATTTTCATGAATATATATACACAATATAAATATTTACTATAATATAACCTTAAAAGATAAGAAGTTTTATACTAAAAGTGAGATGACCAAATTGCTTTCGACAGGGGACCGAGTAAGGCAGAACAATGGACTGCATGAGTTGCTGAACTTAAAGAAAGCCCTAATCATCAATGTTAAGGATCCAGAGGCTGGATTGTGGAAGGTTAAAGTAGCAAGTGAAGGACCACACACTGTCAGAATAACAGGTACTTAATTCATGTACAGGTACAGGAATGATATTTTCCGCTGGTCTAAAGATGAGTCAGGAATGATAATATTCTAAGTGCAGATAATCTCTGGGTTTCCCTTACCTGTGTTGATGAGATCTCAATGAGCACAAGTTTTTCTGTGTGTAGTGTCAGTTCGCGTGGATTTCCATATTGGAGTAGACATGCTTGATTGGTAAGTGCCATCCTTCTTCCTTAAGACCTCCCGCAGTGGTAGTTAAACTAATGAATAATGAATATTAGATGACCACCCCAACCCTGCACACACACACACAAAATATAAAAAAAATCATACACTGACTTGGGGACAATATTCGGATACTTGAGACGTACTTGGGATGTCAGCAATGTGTTCTCTACGATTAATAATTGGAAACCCTCAGAAGACTTATCACTGCAATTTCCTTCTTACAAGTTGCCTATTCTGATGCTTCTTACTACTTCTCAAAGGGGCCACACCATCATAGATATCTCCCTGAAAGGTATGGCTATCAATGAGGAGCCTTCGATGCAATCCTTTCAGGGGTTAAGGCCGTCTCGTTACCTACCCGTTTGGATTCAACCTATGCAAAGCTTTCCTGTCTTTCTTCGTAACCTAATAACTCCAAGATTTGCCCCATCAAATGGCCATGTTCATATTGGTCTGAAACTAAAAGAGGTTTCACAATAGCCTCATATTCGACTGTAGAAAGCCATTACAAAGGATACACTGTCTAACTGGATTAGACAAATTTCCTTAAAGAGGCAGGGATGGACGTTCAGAAGTATGGGGCCCACTCGATATGTAGTGCTTCTATGGTACGGTAAGGCTATAGTAATCCCCATAGAACACATTTTGAAACATGCGTCGAGATCAGAGGACTCCTATGATAAGTATTATACCATAACAAACAGATAGTTGAGTGGGGCACTGTAGGGCAACAAATACTGTCCTATTTGAAGAGGTAGTATAGTTGTAAAAATGCTGTTGCTAAGAGCCTACTAAGACTGAACTAAAGCTGTTTGTGTTGACTCTTTGTCTTTTTTCAAGCCCCCCCCCCCACTACCACACACACACACACACCCCTGGCATGAAAAACTTCTAGATCTAGGTCTATATGCCCCCCTCCCTGGTTTGGTTGAAGGTTGTAGGAATTTTGTGGAATTTAGTTCTATTTAGACTTTGAAGGCTGATGCTATGCACAGAAAATCTCGTACTCATCTAGACACCGCACCACAATGTATTGCCCGAGGAAAAACACAATTCTTTATCACCCAACACAGTTTATATATTGCTAAAGTATATCACCGGACGAAATATCAAATTAAGACAATATAAATTAAAATCATTAGTTTACAATAGTGATATATGATTAGACGATATAGACACCATTGTGTAAACCGATGTTTTCATGTATTTCTTTTTTCTTCCCAAGGCTTGAGTTCACTTGATTTTACCTATGGATTTTCAAGGAGACCTACCCTTGTACTGCGAGAGACGGGGAGACGTCCAATCAGAGGTGAACAACTTTTAGTTTCATCGTTAAACACCACTAAACCTCTATAAGTACAAATATATGTGTTTATTCAGATCAGCCAAGGAAATTATTCATTTCTCCTCATCTTTTATTTCTAAAAAAATCAATAGAAATGAATTTATGTAATAGAAGCATTATCTTCGTGATATGACAATCCTGTGAATACTGGACACCTGATAGATGTGGCTCATTGGTCAGTCGCACCTGTCACTCACTAATATTACTGGATCCGCCCTGTTATTAGCTGTGGTGAATTCTTTGTAAAGAATCTACATCTATATTTAATTCCAATATTAATTAGTCTGCACAAAAATAAAACCTTACAATTGCTCATCCTTTCTTTTTAGGTTCAAGTATAATTATGGTTTGGGGAAAGCATACGTCTCTGATGAGTTTTGTGTACCCCCCGTGTTGTACATTATATTATAGGATTAATGTCCGACTTTAGGGGGCTGCTGGTGCACTGTTTGGGGCATAATCCCGAGTAAAAGCGGACGCATTATGCACCAACCAGTGCACCAGCTGGCCCGAAATGAAGGTTATTAATCCATGTAATACCTACCTAAGGTGCATGGTTAACGCAAGACCGTACAAGGCAGTGACTAAATATGAATTAATTTATAATGATTCCATTGAGAATAGCATAAATAGTTTAACACATTTAATGACATTGACCAACGCTACTTCCAAGGACAGCCCACACACAAAGAAAGTAGATCTCCTTTTGATTTTAGCCCTGCTTTGATCGATTGAAAAAGACAGTATCCAAGAAGCAGACTTAGCAAATTATAGTCTCCTAAATAAAATAATGTCAACGCAGTAATAAAGTTCCAACTTTGGAAAGAAAATGCTTAAATCTTACATTCATTTTTTTTTTGCACAAATTTTTATTCAGGAGGATAAGCGGCATTTGCCAAAGTTTTTAAACGATTCGGTTGATCTCCTTATATGGGGGGCACTGCACAAAACTCAGAGGCTCTCTATCATTGCTTCCAAATGAAGTGTATAGCTGCAGTAGAGCTGCTCTCAAACATAACTACAACAAAGTGTTATTGCTTGTGGGTATGTTAGTGTTAACCCTATATTATATGGACAGGTAACCTTCAATTCAGTTCAGTGGAGCCCCAGTCGACTCCCTTTGTTGTTTTTATTATTTCCAGTATATCAACAGTCTAACTTAAAATGGCCAGGTATTTCTTATGTTCAGTCATCGAACAAATTGGGAGCTATTGGGCATATTGTTTAGTGATCAACATAAATATATACAGGTTAACTAACGGGTTGGTTGAAGGAGCGTGAATATTGCACGAGTTGCATAGCAACGAGTGCAATATTCTAAGCGACTGTCACCAACGAGTTAGTTAACAGATTTATTATGTATATGCTTTCAATCATGAAAATAGAAAAAAAGTCGAGTCATAGATTTGAATTTTATCGGTAATCTTAGTAAAAAAAAACCAGATTGGTTGCCATGACAACCTCACGTAAATCACTAGTGAAATATGCACTATGCGTAAATCACTCTAGATACGTTGTTTTCAGAGCAATGCGTGTATACTATAACAATGTATGTGATTCTGTATTACAGGGATCCCTACGTACCTGCTATTGAATGTGACGGACCAGCGGTACCCTGGACGTCTCACGCACATGGAATTGATGAGTCTCAGGGGTGATCCTCTTGCAAATATGCCACTTATACAAGATCAGAGTAGGCCCCATCTGTACAATGTTAGTGCCTTTTTACCTCCAGAGGAATTCTTCTATCTTAAGGTGGGTCAATTTTCTAAATTATACTGTTGAAACATTATTGTAATCGAAGAGAATAACATATAATATATACATATTATCTCCTCGATTACATACCGCTGCTACATGTAGTAGTACATGTAGTAATTTGTTCTCAGAGTTTTTGAGGGTGGCTATCGCCTTCACCGTCTAGGGTATGCTTGCGAAACTTGCTTATTAGAGGTAATACCACTGCTAGTACTGATCACTATGCAAGTGAACCATGAACTTTCATAGAAAGCCCACTAGAGGGTTTCCCGAAGTAATTTCCATGTGCAGTCTATCTATTGGGTCTATCACCCTTATTCATACACATCGTTTAATATCAGTTGAATAGTTAGTTAAATCTGACTCAATTGTATACCATCTGTAAGGCGACATGTTAACCAGCACATGCGTTCAACTCGTTGGTTCACCTAAGACGTGGCGTATTAAAAACCATGCCGCAACCTCTCATAACTTATGCATACCTTTGGAATTTGAGGTCGGGTCAAAATTTCAGCAACTACCCATTTTTAACCCGAAATATTCCATTCCAAAGCTTTCAGCAGAGCAAGTTAGTGCCAACAAGACTATTTCCCATGTTTTAGTTTATGCCTGGTAAAACCTATCGGCGCAATATACTTGACCCTGGGAAACTGTTAACATATTTCAGAACTCTAAGTAGAAACTTTTGTGGAGCAAAACCAACGCCCGTCTCTCTCAGATAAATCGATGTTTATAATGCCCCAGTCCCATTGTGTGAAGAGCGGACAATATACAGTTTATACAAATGAGTAAGAGTATGGAGCTCTCAACATAACCATAACATTAATTTCGTGAGAATATTATTAATTCCTTTATGGTGCATTCGTGACTTGTAAATACCATGCATGCTCCTACAATTGATTTCTATATTTTTGTATGGTTGGAGATGTGTGCCATAATGCATGCGAAAAAGAATCATTTGCTAGCGATTATTTGCCAATGGGTTAATGTATGTGGGGAGAGAACAGACATGTCGGAGGAGGGTGATTAGTCACAATCCGGTGAGTGGGTCTCAGTTACATTCAAGAGAAACCAAACACTCCCCGGCCTGTGCCAATAGAGAAACACATCTTTCACTATTAACTTTAATTCGCGTCCATCATCAAAAGTCAGTTCACATTTAAATCCTTTCCACCGCACTCGCTGACCTACTACTTTCTGGTCAGTTAGACAATGTAACATCGTGAATTACGATTAATAAACCAATTCTAATATAGCTTAACATACCGAGTACTAACAAAAAGGCTAATGGTCCTAGTCCACTGAGCCGATTCTCATGCGATTTTGCGCCTCGTAATTTTTCACTAAATTCCGTGAGAATCGCATGAGAATAGACAGTAGCACCAGCCAGGGCGATTTGGGAACTAAAGGGTCAAAACGCCACTGAAAGGCTTCTGACAGTAATATTAGCGATTTCACTGGCAAATTGTAACTTGTCGCTAAAACTGAGAAATCGCATAACTTTGGCGCTAACGTATCTAAAACTCTGGTCAGATCACTAATATATGTGTGCTTGTAGCTTTAATGCAGGGACTCTAGCGAATGCAGGTCTTTAGCGCCAATTCTCCATTGAAACGATCGTTGTTCGCGATATCAGAAATAAGCGAGTTGGCCGTTCATATATTGGCAACCTTGGAGACGATTTTAATTTTCTCCAATACTCCATTTTCTTAATAACAAAAATATTACTTGTTTCCATCGCATGGAAATATTGGATAATTGTCTGGTATGCACATCTCCTTAAGTGTATAGTAGTCTATTGTTCTCTATATAACTTAAACAACCTGTAGAACTCCTTAAACCTTTCAGGCTTTGGAAGCCTGAATGAAATATTTTCAATCAAAATTTTCAGGATGTGCCCAGCGCAACCGTCGCTATATAACATATATTTAAAATGCGTTCAAGATTTTGGGGGCTAAATTTTTAGCAAATTATTTATAGGAAATCATAAGGCTTTTTTCCCAGAGTGCGCCACTAGAATTTTTCAAATATTAAACACTGTCTTAAATACTAAAGGAAGTTATCGATTTAGCTTGGAAGGCAGCTTTAATAATGAATGATGCCAAATGTATGTGTGTGTGTGGGGGGGGGTGTGTGTGTGTGGGGGGGGGGGGGGGGTGGCGGGGAACCTTGATAAGGCACTGGGGTGGGGGGGGGGGGAGAAATCTCCCCTATCCTTTATCCTTGTTGTAATAATACAATAACGAGATGATAATTTCCTTATACCGACAGGTGAACGGCAAAGATCACAAGGGTTTTGAATTCCAGAGGACCACCCCAACTGCAATCAGCCCTATCAATCCAGACCTTCCGAAAGTTACAATTCCGCCCGTTACCAAAGGTCACTATGACAAACCAGCTGTCATCACTTGTGCTGTAGAGAGCATGGTTCCATTCACCCTCCAATGGTACCGAGACCTGGAACCTATTGGAAACGAATTGCACTTTACGTAAGCTCTTGTGATTCAATTAAAAAAATATTGTATACAATGATACTTTCACCATATTCCTTACTATGTATAGTTTTATATTTGTCTATGGCAGGACTTCTTGCCAACACCAAATTGTATAATATGTATGATAAGAAGGAGGGCTTGAAAAAACGTTGGGGGTGTATCCCTTTGAGTTTATCCGCGATTATCATGGATTACTAAATGCTGAACAAACATACAATTTATATTTTAGTCTGTTCCATTAATGTTATGTGTGCCATTAATTGCCATGCAGATTCAAGCCAGACTGTATTTCTTCTCATGTATCATTATTTCTTTACCTCAAACTAAAAGGAACGTTATATGTTAGTCCTTACATGCCAGTATCCAAAGATTATAGAATGATTTTAACTAGATGTCCTATAAGACCACTATAGTATAAAAAGTATTCCACCACTCTTTCTTTCGATTTATTTTGCTATGGGAATCGAATAAAGTCGAGTAAATAGTTCGTACAAAAACAACGCGTATAGCCACAGGGTCATTCTTTTCTTTATTTATTAGAGTACGAAGTTTCTGATACTCAATAAAATTGACACAGTTATCTATGTCTTTAGAGAATCGGCTAATGTAACCTGGGTCGTTGAGGATGCAAGTAGCTTCTCAGAGGACGTATATATTTGCAATGCTACAAACGTTGCCGGATGGACACCTGGAAGAACCTATTTAGACATTAAAGGTAAGGGAACTATGCTTGTATGTATTCTATTTTCAATAGTTCTCATTGAAAGTGTTTTAAATTATTGTCTTGGATGGCTGCCGCCCAACCCACCACTGTTTATTCCTTCCTTCCTTTCCCTAACATGTATGAACTGTTTTATATTAATGGAACTTTCCAAAATGTTTCCTTCCTTCCTTCCCTAGCCTGTATGAACGGTTCTATATTAATGGAACTATCCAAAATGTTACACTGTGCATGCCTGTCTACGATTTAATTATCATTTTACGGAGAATTAGCTGTATACAAATCCTAAATAAAAGAATATATCAGGCATATATATTGGCAATATCAGCCAAGATATCGATAGTGTAGAAAATGTACCCAGGACATGAGATAAAAAGGAAAGTATTATTTTATATCAATTTTGGTGCTGGATCATTTAAATCTGAAGTGTTTGGTGTGAATAACTGACACATATGTACCTTTTCAGATCCTCCACCCAGCATCATGCCGTCCAAAAATGTATCTGTCTTGCCTGGTAATTCAGCCATGCTAACATGTCTGGCTTTTAGCACCGTGGAGTTCAACCTCACCTGGGTTAACGGACTCACTCGTGAACCACTTCAGGACAGGAGCAGATTCCATGTCTTCACCAACGGCTCGGTGGAAATAAGGCAGGAATAAAATTCACTTAAAACAGGACTTTTAAAGAAGTCCTTAAGTTAGGATTAACGATTATTAAATATGTAAAAGGTGGAAGTGAGGGTCCACGGACAACCATAAGAACAATGGTATAAGGGTAAAAACGCCAGAAAAAATACAATTCGCCTTCACTAATCCTCTCAAAATAAACCAAATTTAAGGCAGAAATGAAGTTTAAAATACAGCGCAACATAACCCAACAGATTGTCTGAGTCAAGGCAATACGAAATATATACTCAGATATACCTAGTATTTATCATATCTCAGTCTAATTAACCAGAATTTCATAAATGTGTAGAGCTAGCAATTGTACATTTCTAGGCGATCTGACCCATAAACTTTGTAATTAGTTTAACTGAATCCCCATGGCGGATCATCCTCACTAGAACAAAAATGGGTAACGAGGGCCATCATTTCGTGTTTGTCTATTTGGAAGAACTAGTCATTTTTGTGGGTCTTTTTATATACTCTGGGAATTGGATGAAGTTATGCGGAACGTATGATTGGTGGGGTGGACTTCCTTCATGATAATAATGTTCTGATACGATTCGTAAAATTTGTTTTCCTACTGTTTAGAGATGTCAGAAAAGAAGATGAAGGAGCATACATCTGCCGTGCTGAGAATGAGGGGGGTCACACAGACGCTACTATTCACCTCTTGGTTCAAAGTAATCCATTTTTATGTACATGTAAATAGATATTCTTATTATTCATATATGTACCTGGATAACCACATGCTTAAATAAATATCATAACTGGGACATATTATCTTGCTTATACGCTTATTTGATGCATTGATTAATCAATTTGCGTCTTTAAATTGTTTGACTCATTTTTAAGTATAGATCTACGTGTATAAATTTTGTAAATGACACTCTGGATGTAGCTTTGAATCTTCGTTTATAGAGGCACCAAAGATATTCTTTGCCTCACCGACGAGGAACTTCCAGAAGGGGGAAACAATAAACATCACTTGTAAGAGCGTGGCCTATCCTACCCCAACCTATGTATGGCGAAGGGGTGGCGTTGATATACTAAACTCAGACAGGATGACCCAAGACAAACATGGGGTACTAACTATCAGAAACATGAAAAGATCGGATGAGGGAGAATATGAATGTTTCGGTGTCAATGTGGCGGGTACTGGCAGTGGACTCATCAACCTGAATTATATAGGTAACATATACAATGCATTTGATGAATAAGTGTTAAACGCGATGATGACTGTAGGGTTGATGCACTAACTTCGCACTGGCTCTCGCAGTATATATAGGCCTATATATCATGTTTATTCCTAAAGTACATACAGTAACAGGAACTGGACAGAAGCTTCTGCTGGGCAGGTCTTCCAGCCTGACCATAACTTCATGTAAAAGATAACAATACTATCATCAGAATCAATGTTACATTTCTGCAAAAGTTAGTTTACAGTGAATACTTGATTACATTTGCATTTATATTCTGGTCGACGCCCATACTGGAGTTTTGATATTTAATTAGAGTATTTCGAGAATATCAGGGAAACGTTGTGATGGATTGGTCCTATATAATCTTTCAAATAACGTTCGATCAATTGAGCTTTACTTCGGGAGTCCCCTATCACTCTTTCGCCTATCTACCTTCAACTAACCTATCTACTGTTCTGTAACCGAGAGAGTAAGATAACCCATTTGTTTTATGTTTATTCTAATTTAATTAATAAAAATATTATGTTCTTTCCATATTCGTATAGATTCACCAAGGATCACTGTACCTGACCCCAGAATACTCGTGAATAACGGTGACACTGCGACACTGATCTGTGAAACAAGAGGCATTCCCAAACCCACCATTTCATGGTACAAGGGTGAGATTGAGGTGAGATTCTGTGACTTCGCCGACCTGCCTTGTCATATTTACGAGGTCAGGTATTTTATCGTTGAGTTTCTGACCGCCTTATGATTGTGGTTAGTATAAGATTTAAATATGATTCTAAAGGAAATTCTATTAACTAAAGCAGATGCAATACAATCTAGGTTTGTGGGCGACCATATAAATTATCGGTCATTACTATTTATTACCAATACAGGTCAATAAAGGCTATAATGATAATATTTAAAGTAATATTTAAATAAGAAAAATAACTAGTTACCAATTGTTGTCGGCAGGTCATGGTCACAACTGACAACCAACACAATTATAAAAGTAATGTTTCACTCACTTAACCAATCTTGTCTGAAGATCAGATTAAAATAATAATAATATGCCCGCAGTGGCGGAAATAGATGTTCAAAAAATAGAAGCACTTCATAAATATTTGATTGTGATCTGCAGCTCCACGAAAATATCACGGAAGATCAGTTGGTAAGAAAGAAAGAGGCGCTGTCCAAAGTTAAAGAGCATGCTGAATAGTACCACTTTCCTCGTATCTGCGCGCGCAGCTCCAGCACTGTTTCATCTTGTGGTTTTTCTGTGGCGTCATGTTCGCTTTTTGCCCATCTACTTTGACTATGGGAAAGATTGAATATCAACACTTTTTTTGTTTTGGTGAAAACGGGCCTTTGAAACTGCGCTGCCTGTTTGTAAAAATGTCTTCGTCGTTTAATTCATGCAACAGCTATTTCAATTTCCTTTTGTAGTTTTGAAATATGAGTGGTAACTCTAAATGTTTTGGTTGGCATCTGATTCAATCAAAAGATATAAAAGTAATTCGATTCATTATCTGGTAAATATATCTTAAACTTAAAATAAAAATTCCATTCGTCATTCTTTTAAATAGGTTTTTAGTTGAGCAGACAAACCTTGTAATAATGTAATTTTTCGTAAGAGAAACAACTTAAATTTTGTGTCGATGTATAATTGATAATTTACCAACGATATTTCACTTTGGTTTTTTAAATTTATTCAAGCAATATATCTTTTTTATACTTTTTTATATATACTTTATTAAGTTATTGATACACCTGTGCCGCCTAGCCGTCTCGTGTTTTGTTTGTTCTTGTGTTTTGTTGTAACGTTCAATGTTTAAATACATTTTGACTTATGAAATGTGTTAGTTTCTAAATATCCCTAAGCCATGGTCATTTTCCTTTTATCCCCGTCCCAAATGTTGACAATTGATCCCTTCTAATCTATCGTAGAGCTCGCTCGCCATGTCTATAGAGAGACCAATAGAATAGACTACAATCCATTTAGTATATTATACACCAAACCTTTCTCCATTCACACTCCCTCCTGCATGCCTTACGGTTTTTGAGAGAAGAAAATCATGATCGAGCATTTTCAATGGTAAAAGTTGTCGGTGCCGTTCTGTTTTAATGTTTATGAAAGTTATCTGACATAAATTGAATTAAATTACATGTACCTCTTCATAGTGAAGTCTCACGGACTGATGATTTTATCTGTAATTATTATGCCTTTCTGCCAAGGTCTTGAAATATTCTTTTATTTGCAATCAGTCCATTTCCATATTTTAAATTAATTTATCTTTTCATGATCTTGCAATATTAGATGGTATTGTTTGGGGAGGCCGTGGAAATGTTTCATCATGACCTTAGATAACATATTACCGCAGATTTCGTCTTATTTGTTTCCTATCCTATTTGTTTTCTATCGTCATCCTCTCTTACCATCGCTATACCCATTTAGAAATAATATTGTCAAAAGAAAAGAATGCAAATGCATATCTTTTGCGATATGATTATAACGTTAAATTGATGATTCTGAACCGCTTTACCTCATACCTACAATATTAAAAAATATATATAATTAAAATCTCATTGTAAATAAATGTTGACTAATCTAAACACAACTTTAAATAAATTAGACGATGCTAGTGGATGGATGTTTAATTAAATATTTTGGAAATTGATAAATCTTAACAAAAAGTAATTTATTGAATCAATGAATTGGATAATGTCATCATTGCACAGATAATAGTTCCAGGTCACCAATGTTCGAGATTCCTTATGACCACAGCCTTCATGTGCCCTTGGAATTGCCAAAAACCTGTTAGAAAATCAGTACCTAACTACCTTATCGTCTCCCCTTTGCCTTCACGTTTTAGCATGTCCCGCACCTATTATATAGAAAAAGCACCTAGCCATATTCAATAATAAGATTCCCATTATGGCATTTTATTTTACCATAACATGACATCCCAGGCGTTAGTCTGAACCTATCCTGTAGTTTGAATGCAATAAATACAATACGGTATACATGTAATTATGGCACAGCAACAAATGCATCATAGAAATAATGTTATTTGCTTTCAGTATAAAGATCTGTCTTTTATCGAAATAAACGAGGAAGGCCATTTGATGATTCTTGGAACTCAAGACATGGATGCCGGGGATTACACTTGCGTGGCATCGAACCAAGCCGGCAGGGCAACGGCCAAGGTCAAGTTAATAGTGGGCTGTAAGTACATATGTCCTCACCGACAATATGATAGTTTACAAAATAGACCAGCCCTCTAAAGCAAGGGGAAATTGGCACCTCTCCTTTTACACGCGCACAAATGTTTTCGCCTCCTCCTCCCGAAAGAAAAAGTTTACTAGTGGGCAATTGGATGATCTGCGCAGGGCAAATGATGGATCCGCATACTCTTACGTTAACAAATGTATTGATAAAAAAAATCTTTCGAAGAAATGTGTCAGTACACACGTATACTTCGACTTTTACTTGACAAGCTGCCTACCATTGTAATACGATGATGGCAAAAATACACAGGTCATGTAGAAAGTCTTTAAATAACAATTTTTATGTTGTTTTTTTAGCTACATCACATGTTGGTGATTGTTCGACCTCGCTACCAACTTTGGTTTCAGTGAAGTTTTTTTCTTTCAGTGAGCAAATATGACCATATTACATAAGTGATTTTTTAGCATTGAAGCTAGGAGGAGGGCCCGGAGGAGGGCCTCTCGCCTTGTCTAATATATTACATAAGTGAGTTATGAAGTATTAGTAAATCAACATAAATTTACTTATTATAACAAATTACATGTATTGCTTGAGACTTCTTCCATATGGGGTGCATTAGTTCACAATGAATTTCAATGTATGTTTTATCTCATCATATGTTAACCTCCTTGCCAACTTCCTCTAAACCTATAATGTAAAACAAAATAGTGAACATTTTCAACATTTGGTTCTGTTTGCCGGGAGAAACTGGCAAGATAATTGTTCGTGCTGGAATCAGTAAATGTTTGGACGTAGCCTACGTGGTCAATCATTTATTTGCACGGAGCAAATCTATCGGATGTGCGAAGCATAATTATATTCTTTTTGTTTGTGTTGGTGTTTAGAAAGACATGGCGTGCATATCTGAAAAGGGTTTACTTTAGGGTTGACTCAAAGTAATTATTCGTCATGATATGGTTTGAGAGACAATATTATGTTTTAACTTTACTATGGAATATGCGGGTCATAGTCTAAGCGTTTGCACTATTGCGTCTGTACTATTGGGTTGCTGCGTGTCTATAACATAGAACATCTGCTCTATAGCTAAGTCTTGGAAATCTAAAAAATTCGCAAGATTTATTCACTTTAATGCTGTAAACTAGTGCAGGCACTTTAGCATCGAACGCGGAAGTAAATATTAAATTAAAGCTAATTTTTGGATATAAGATGCGAGACACAAGGGGGAACATTCCTGGAAAAGTCCCCACTTAATTGGGACTGCATTTTGAGTTTTATGTGACATTTTCACAAAATAGCATTGATCTCTATGGGACCCGGCTCAGGCTCAGGCTCGCACTAAACCTTACGAATATTTGGCATTGTTTTTGCAGGGAATATAAAATATACAGTATAGGTTACCTCTATAGAATGTGTAAATAACATATGTGAATATACAACCTGAAACCTCAATGTGAAATTTCCGCCAATGTTCATTCCAAACATGAGGGTTTTAAGGTGTTCTCATCCCTGTTTTCCCGCTAATGATTCACCCTTTTATTTGCAGCGGCACCAATTATCACACGAGCGCCAAATAGTTTGGGAGTTGATATCTTAAAAAATATTACTCTTCATTGTGCTGCCAAAGGAGTACCCAACCCGGAGATAACGTGGAGGAAAAACGACAACGATCCAGTTCCAATCGGCGGCCGTTTTACCCAGTTACCCCTAGGATCACTCCGTATCGTCCGTAAGTATAACTAATTTCAAAAATCGCCCTTTTAAAAAGATGCAGATCGAATTGAATGAATTCTGTATTTGAGATTCTGCTCAAAATAGTTACAGGTTTCTGAAAATAAAAGTTGCCCAGGTCTTCGAACATGTACCGGTAATTTTCGAGTTGTTTGCTACACTGATTAAATTAGATTAGAAAACATTTTATTCAATTCTTTTGATTGCTGTAAGAGGGTATATCTCCGGCTTTTTTGTCTTTTTTTGTCGATGACTGGAAGTGATTCACTACTATTCATCAGTTCGTAATCTTAATAATCAGATAATATATCATGAAATGACCTTACGACAACAACTAAAACTCTAATATAGTTGATTGTGAATAATTTACATGAATGGGTTGCTTCATTGCAGGGGTGCGGAAGGAGGACGAAGGCATGTATACGTGCAGTGTTGAGAACCAGTTCGGCCTGACACAAGTATCAGCTTTTGTTACCATTACCGGCATTGGTAGGTCTCAACTTTCTAATCAAAGTCTAGTTTGAGTAAATATTCATGGTGGCAAAATTTATGTCATAGATTTGAATAATTAAACTCAGTTTTCATATATGTGAGGCATTAAGTATAGGTAATACAAGTATAAATCAATAAATTTAACTTATTAAATGCAGTCTTCATATGTATTCATAACAAATGAATCCTGGAGTTCGTATAGTTCTCATTACCACACGGGTGCAAAGGGACCTCGCCGACTGTTTGGTCATTGCTTGTTATTTAAGGCCAATATTCTAGATTTCTCACTCAGAAAAATTATTTCCGCTAAAACCACTATATGTATTTAAAAACATACCAAAGAATTAAATTATAATAAATCTTTGCCCGTTAATTAAATGGGGTATAAAAACCCTCTCGTTGTAATATATACCCCTCGGTATTAATCGATGGTACTATCAAAGCTATACAATGTCATGTCTGTACACTATATTGATAGCTCTGGTTCTATGAAAGGACACACCATGGGCCTGTTGTATAAGAAACTCATCATATCCCCGTTGTAAGTGTTTCACAAGCACTCGCATAGATGGGAGAAACGATGCGCTTACAAGGTGTGATAGAGATACAATGTACCACTTGTATAAGCTTCGTCGCAGGAGATACGTATCTTCATCAACTTTTTTCACATATATTTCGCTCTTAATTCAGTTATGTGTATGGATTCTGGGCTTCCCGGGACAGAGATAATCGGACAAAATGTTTCTATTCCAGAAAATTTGAGAACCAAGTGCGGTCCATCTGTACCTGTGTGTGTGTGTCTGTGTGTGTGAATTATGTTATAATGTTATAAACATTATACATGATTTTTCATCATGGGAATATTTAGAATGTGTGTGTGTGTGGTAATAAATGTGTGAGTGGAAGGTAATGGGGGTGGGGTTAATCCAGGGATCAAGGGGAAATATGGAGAGAGGAGAGGGGGTAACTTGAAACTGAGTAGTGACCACACCCCAAATTTTCTAGGAAATTTGTGTGTGTGTGTGTGGGGGGGGGGGGGGGGGGCGGTGCGGTCAAGGGGTTATTTTGCATTATGGGTATTGGGTTCGGCGCTAGGACTGGGAGGGCAGAAGCAATGCACCCCAAGTTATACATTGTTACTTCCTCCATTACTTCCTGCTGTACTTTTTCCTATAATTCTTCCAGTACCTCCCGTACCTCCCGCAGCTTCTCCACTATACCTAACCCCACCCACCAAATGATCCTTCTGTCCCCCCTCCAGTATTTTCTCAGGTACAGGAGGTGGTACAGGAGGAGGAGGAGGAGGAAGAGGTACAGGTGGGTGGGGGGGGGGGTACAAGAGGAGGTACTGGAGAGGGTACAGGAGGTTACTGGAAAAGGTTACTGGAGGGGATAATAGAGAGGGGTAAAGGAGGGGGTTCTGGAGGAGGTACTGGAGGAGGTACTGGAGGAGTTACTGGAGAGTGGTGTAGTAGGTTAATGGAGAATGTACTGGAGGAGGTTACTGGAGGAGGTACTGCAGAGGAGTGTAGGAGGTTACTGGAGAAGGTACTGGAGGAGTTTATTGGTGGAAGTAGTGTAGGAGGATACTGGAGGGGTACTGGAGGAGGTTACTGGAGGAGGTACTGCAGAAGAGTGTAGAAGGTTACTGGAGGAGGTTATTGGTGGAAGTAGTGTAGGATGTTAATGGAGGAGGTTACTGGAGGAAAGTCACCTGAGGAGGTTACTGGAAAAGGGTATAGGGGGTTACTGGAGGAGGTTACTGGAGAAAGTTACCTGAGGAGGTTACTAGAAAGAGGTATAGGGGGTTACTGGAGGAGGTTATTGAAGGAAGATACCTTAGGAGGTTACTGGAGGAAGTTACTGGAGGAGGTTACTGGAAAGAGGTATGGGGTTACTGGAGGAGGTTACTGGAGTAAGTTACCTGAGGAGGTTACTGGAGAAAGTTACTGGAGCAGGTACTGGAAAGGGGTATGGGGGTTGCTGGAGGAGGTTACTGGAGGAGTCAATGGAAAGGGGAATAGGGAGTTAATGGAGGAGGTTACTGGAGGATGAAACCTGAGGAGGCTACTGGAGGAAGTTACTGGAGGGGGTACTGGGAAAGGGGTATGGGGTGGATATGGAAAGAGTTCCTGAAGAAGGCTATAGGGTGTTACTGGAGGAGTTACTGGAGGAGGTTACTGGGGGAAGTTACTGAAGGAGGTTACTAGAGGAAGTTGTTATACACACCTTTTTGCCTCTATTAATTAATTCATCCTACTGTTCATCCCCCTGTACCTCCTCCTGTACGTTCTCCTGTAATACCCCTGTACATCCTCCTGTAATACCCCTGTACCTCCTCCTGTACATACCCCTGTACCTCCTCCTGTACATACCCCTGTCCATCCTCCTGTACATACCCCTGTACCTCCTCCTGTACATACCCCTGTCCATCCTCCTGTACATACCCCTGTACATCCTCCTGTACATACCCCTGAACATCCTCCTGTACATACCTCTGTACATCCTCCTGTACATCCTCCTGTACATACCCCTGAACATCCTCCTGTACATACCCCTGTACATCCTCCTGTACATACCCCTGTACATCCTCCTGTACATACCCCTGTACATCCTCCTGTACATACCCCTGAACATCCTCCTGTACATACCCCTGTACATCCTCCTGTACATACCCCTGTACATCCTCCTGTACATACCCCTGTACATCCTCCTGTACATACCCCTGAACATCCTCCTGTACATACCCCTGTACCTCCTCCTGTATGTCCTCCTGTAATACCCCTGTACATCCTCCTGTAATACCCCTGTACCTCCTCCTGTACGTCCTCCTGTAATACCCCTGTACATCCTCCTGTAATACCCCTGTAAATCTTCCTGTACATACCCCTGTACCTCCTCCTCTACATCCCCCAGTACATCCTGTTCTATGACCCCCTGTACCTCCTCCTGTATGTTCCCCTATATCTACTCCTGTACATACCTCTGTACATCCTCCTGTACATCCTGGGGATGGTGGGAGACAGAGGAGAGAGGGGAGAGAGAGCAGGTTAGACAGATAAATGGCGGGGGGGGGGGGAGTGGGGGAAGGGGGAGAGGAGGGGGAGGGAGATAGACAGGGGGAGAGAATGAGAGGGAGGTAGAGGGAGGGCAGGGAGAGAGTGAGGCAGGGAGAGATCATAGGGGGGAGAGAAGAGAGAGGGAAGGGGAAGAGGAAGAATGACAGGCGGAAGAGTGGGGACGGGGAGAAAGAGTAGGGGGGTGAAATAGTGAGGGAGAGAGAGAGATGGATCATAGAGACAAGGGAGGGGATGGGACGGAGGGGGCAGAGAGAGAAAGGCAGAGTTAGGGGCAGAGAGAGAAGGGGGGGAGGGAGAGTAGCAGAGCTCAAGATGGAGAAAAAAGGAGGAAGAGAAAGAGGCAAACAGGAAAATTGGAACATTTTCCTGGAACACAACACATATTACACTTCATTTCTACTTTACATCTCCTGCGAAGTAGAAACGAAGCCCTTCAGGGTGATCGCAGGTTTTAGCCAATATTTACGAAAAAGATACGAAGCGGATTTTTTTATGCAAGCCAAAACAGACTTACGATGAAAATAGTACGATTTGGCTGCGAAGGACATACGATTTCTTGAGCTTATACAAGCAGATTGGACTTACAACGCACTACGAAGCATTTGCGAACGGCCGTCGCAATTTATACAACAGGCCCATAGAGTCATAATCACCGTATTTGACCGACATTTTGACCAACACATTTTTTTATCACATCATTGTTCAACCATTTCAATATCCCGATGTAACATAACCACCTCAATGTTATATTATTTGCTCAGGAAACTTTTAAAGTTATTAACAAATGTCAATACGCACTTCTACACAACAGACACACACACACCTCACACATTGATTGATTGATGTTGTTTATTACCAGAACTTTATAACAGTTACATAGTGAGAAACTATACAATAAGTCTGGAGGTGGGTGCTCGCATCTATGCTAGCCATAGATCTTCCAGAGAGTCCTCTTACATTAAATTATATTATACATTTGTGAACACATATTTGCAATATAATACATTATTTAGCATTAGGGGTCGGAATTTGACATGGCAGGTTATTATTTTGTCCGTACCAATTTTCATATTGGTATAGGGCGAGTGGTTGGATTTTTATTAAGTTGTCAATCCTTTGTAAGGACCATATGTCCTTGTTTACTGATGGGGGGTCGTACTAGGTTCATACTAGATTCATTTTGTTTTATAGGTGTTACATGGTTTGATATAGACTTTGCTATGCTAGCTGCATGCTGTCATATCGCTGGGCAAGTCGGTCGCATTCTTACGAACACTAATGGAGTTGTCCAGCGGTTTTGACTTACATTGGTTTCGTTTGCCGGCTCAATATTGTTGGCCTTAAACATACTTTACTACCCAGCGTTGACATCCATCATGCACTTACGAGCCTTTGCATTCTGAAGAACACGCTGGTCGCAACGTCATGTTGGAGTCACTATACGGGGCGGGTCGGTAGCATTCTGACGAACACTGGTCGAGCCACCCCGTATTTGTGCTGGGCGAAAGAGAGGGACAGAGAGGTTCTCAATGGTCGTTTTGGGGTTGCTACGTATGGGTCGGTGCTGGGTCCGTTGGTACAATTGAGTAGGAAAAATATTCCCGTTCCAGGTACGCCTTAAAGTCCGTGATTGTAGGACAGTTTCGTCCTTTGGGAGGAAGTTTGTTAAAAAGGATAGGGGCCTGTACATAGAATGATCTTCTTATTCTTTCGGTTTTAACTTTCGGGACTTTCAGTAGTCTGCCTTTGGCCAGGCTTCTCAGATTCACTTTCCTGTCATCGAGATATTCTGTGTCACAGCTCATTTCATATGCCACCTGTAGGAGGCGAGATTCTCTTCTTTCTTCTGTAAAAGGAATTTTGAGGTGTTTATGGTGATCTTTCACACTATCTCGCTTATTTAGGTTATGAGCTATTTTAAGGAAGGAATTTTGTATAGTCTGGAATTTCTCCAGAAGCCTCTTTTGGGCAGGGGCATAGAACGTGTCACAGAAATCTACTACAGGACGTACCATGGTAGTATAAATCAAGATGGTGTTTTTTGTTGTCAGTGCCTTTCTGATCTTGGCTGTGGCCTTCAGCCTTTTAGTTATCTGCTCGATTTTTGCCTGAACTTGGCCATTAAATGTGAGGGCTTGGTCTATTTTTAGGCCAAGATAGCAGTACTCGGAAGCTAGTTCCAAGTCGGTTGAATTTAGGTTTAGTGTAGTCAGGGGAGTTTTGTTTTTGGTGGCTTTCAGGCTTATGTCCATTACCTTGCTTTTTGCTACATTAATCGAAATTCTGTTTTTTCTACACCATAGGCCTATTAGATTTAGGTCCTGCTGTAGCTCACATTTGAGTGAAAATTCGTCTTGTCTTGAGTGATATAAGACGGTGTCGTCCGCGAATAGCTGCACTTGCGACTCACGGACGACCTCATGTAAATCATTCACGTATAAAAGGAAGAGCAAAGGGCCCAGCACCGTTCCCTGAGGGACCCCACATGTGACCATTTCCCTACCCGATGTCTTCCCATTCACCCTCACCTGCTGGTACCTCCCGGAGAGATAATTCCCGACCCAGTCAACTATTGGTTTTGCTAGATGGAATTTTGCTAGTTTTTCAAGAAGGATATTATGGTCGATCGTATCGAACGCCTTCTTGAAATCTAGATATACCAGTGATACTGGGTTGTTTTTGCTTTTGTTCCCATAGACATATTCAAACAGTCTCCTATGAGCCTGCTCCAGGGAGCGGCCTTCTCTGAAGCCATATTGGTGGTCGTAAAGGAGGTTATTTTCCTCTAAATGTCGGTATATAACGCCATGAACTACTCTTTCCAGTATCTTTGCCGGTAACTTTACCAGACTAATCGGTCTGTAGTTTGATGGATCTGCACGTGCACCCGATTTGTATATTGGTGTAATTATTGCTTCCTTAAATTTGTTTGGGACCCTTGAGGTCAGTACCGAAACATTGCATAGGTGGGTGAATTGGTGCGAGATGGCCAAGAGCACCGGTTTCAACACTTTTGTTGGGAGTAGTGGCATACCGGAAGATTTTGAGGTTTGTGTCTTCCTGATTTTATTGAAGACCGTTTGAGACCGTCTGGGAACGTGAGTTTTGGGATATCTTTAACATTTCCCTCAGTCTCTCGGTTGGTACCCACAGATCGGGAGAACATAGCGTTTTCCTTGTCTGTTAGTGGTTGTATCCGGTCGGCTAGGCTGGGTCCAATGTTTGTGAAGAATTTATTAAATTCTGTTGGGATTTCCTCTTTCTCTACGAAGTTTCCATTACTATTTTTGAGTTTGATCTTCTCTTCTATTTTCATTTTACTCGGTGTTATTAAAGGTTTTAGGATATCCCAGAATTTCCCAGGATTCTTGTCATGTTCTGCCAGCCGATCGGATACATACTCGTTCTTAGCTTTCAAAAGCTTTGAGTTCATCCGATTCCGGATTATCTTAGCGGATGCCCAGTGGGCATCCTTGTTTGTTTTTGATCTACATTTTTGCTTTGGTAGAGTGTCGTCCAGTCGTTATTTACAATATTACTACATAGTTTATTTGTATCAAGATTTTTCCATGCCCGTGTAGTTAGCGGTGCATGTTCGTACTTGTTTCTTCCCTTTTTCTTTATGACGAATATGGGTAGATGGTCACTCGAGTTGTCATTCACCACTCCCATGTCACTGATGTATTTTGCATTTGTGTAAATTTGGTCTATTGTTTTCGCTGATTTTCGGGTAATTCGTGTTGGCATTTGAATTTGGGGGGAAAGCCCGTTTTGCCGAAATATTGGTGTGATTTTGCAATTTTCCTGATCAGTTTCGTGGTTGAAGTCACCCATTACATAGATTTCTGTTTTGGGGTTTAAGTTGCTAAGTATATGTTTTAGCATATCCTGTGCTACTGGCAGGCTGCCGCTTGGAGGGCGGTAGGCATTTACAACCATAAGATGCTTCGCCTTTTGTTTCGCACAGGTGATTATTTGCAGCTCGAGATCTTTATTTTGAACATTTAAGTGTGCCATCGATTGATCATACACCTCATATCCGTCTTTCAGGTATAGGAGTAACCCTCCTCCCTTACGCTTAGTTTGCCTATCAGCCCTGTATTGCTGATATAGGGGTACCCCTATCTGGCCATCGGTGACACTGTCACCGAGCCATGTCTCTTGCAGAGCCAGAATATCTGGCTTTATTACATCTAACATGTCTCTAACATAATTAATCTTGGGGAGGACACTACGAATGTTCCATGAGATAAGGGTAACACCCTTTTTTCTCCCTAGATCTTCTGCCTCTAGCTCTATACTCCCAGACATTCTCGTGGGGGTGGCAAGAAGCACTCTATATTATTCTACTTTTATCTTTTCTTTTCTTTTCTTCTTCTTATATATACTTATCTCTCTTTACACTTTCACTCTTTGATTCAGTTATCATTTACGATATATAAATTTGAAATTGGATTATAGTATTATGTGATATATTTAAAGTAACACCATCCTACCCCGAACCAGGGTAACATGATCCCACCCCAACAGACTTTATATAAAGCCCTTAATTATTGCTTCACACATTTCATTTCCCCTGAAGAAGGTCAATTGACCGAAACGTTGGGACTTCTGTTATGAAAATAAACATTAGAACAACTCACTGCGAACGTATACATACTAAAACCAATGTCGTCTCCCTTGTTTTTTTAATTTTGTTTTTTGTATTTTCAAATAGAATCAAACGCAGCATTGTACTTTAGGTCTCTGTACCGACTCTTTATTTCATTTAAAAAGGCCCTATGCACAATGTTATTCTTATAATCGTGTTTTACCATTAGGGGGGTTCCGCAAGCAAACATATCTCAATTACGTAACCGTATCCGTATCTTTTTTGTGCATTACGTCGCATTTTTTTGTATAAAAATATATTGTGAAATGAAACGTTTTTCCCGCCATGTTTTGCTGAACCTCTTTCTTCCTTTTAATGTATGTTTGTATATCAGAGATTCGGATACGATTACGTATAGGTTAGACTTGCTGAACCTCCCTAATAATTTAATGTTATCATCCAACAGTAAAACCTCTCATCGCCTACTCTAATCCCAATGTTGCAACGACCGAGGAACGTGATGTCCGACTGACCTGTGTGGTACTTCTCGGGACACCACAGCCTACCATCTCCTGGTACAAAATGGGGGAACAAGTGACGTCCGATGGTCACATAAACGTCGACGACGATGGTACCCTAATCATCAGGAACGTAAAGGTGATCCACGAAGGAGAGTACACTTGCGTGGCAACTAATGTGGGGGGCAATGCAACTTACGTTACAAATTTGGATGTCCAAGGTAACGACTAACATCCGTTTTATTAGTATATATGAGTGATTGGATAGACATATGGTATTTCCTGTTAAAACATAGAGCATTACAGATGAAATATCAACACCTTCTTGTGTTGCCAATTCCTAAGTGGATCTGTTTTTCTCTTTAAGTGGCTCCGTCCATATCAAAGAAAGGCAAACAGGATGTCACTGTGATCCAGGATCGCTCGGTCAGTTTGCCTTGTGACGTAGAAGGTGATCCGAAACCCCAGATCACATGGACCAAGAACGGAGTGCGCATATCGGAACAGGATCCACATTATTTCATTAGTGAAGATGGCAGCTTAGAAATTTTCAGCGCAGATCCCCAGGTATAAGTTAGCACTGCCGCCACACGATTGACATGTTTATCAATCGAAATGGGGCTGTGTCATTGTGTGAATAATGCAAATGGGGTTGCATTTGTCATTGTGTGAACAGTTTCCTTTAAGTATGTTCCCTGATGAATCCACTGCCTTAAACAACCATATGAAGTGGGGTCGGGATGGCGCAATGGTCTAAGAGGCTTTGGGTTCGTACCCAGCACCTTTAGGAGTTCTGGGTTCGAATCCCGTATTTAAAGCGGTTTTCCAAAGCGCCATTTTACCTCCAACCCAGTGCGGGTATAACAGGGTTATCAGTTCCTTCATTCACATTAGCAGGTAGCGTTAAGATATGACTATTCCTATTAGTAGGAACACCGTGGTTAGTAATTGTTCTCTGTGTTTAAGTAATCCTGTTCATATTATCTTTTCTTTAGGACACAGCTACATACTCGTGCACAGCTATCAATGTCGCGGGAGTTGATGAAGCAAGGATCACCTTGTTTGTCCAATGTGAGTTGACGTATTTATGTGTTGCTAGAGATGGGATAGCTGGTAAACAATTAAATGGATATAGATATGATAATACGGATCAACAAGCATTAATCGTTCCTGAATAACGCATGGTTTATTGATTGATCAATTCTTTATTGTATCTTTAATTTAGCACATTATCACATCTGAAATCAGCATAAATTAGATCATCTCTTAAGATTTTTATTGGCCACAATTTTAAATATTAATTACAAAAGACAACCTTATATAAATGGTTATTTTTATGTGTTGCCATTTAAAAAAATAAACTAAAATATACAGTAGTCCAGAGACAGTTACACAGAGATAATCTAACTTTACACCCAATTAAACATACACTACATTCTTTAATAAATACTTTCAGTGCCGCCGAGAATAGCTAAGGATGAGCACGACTACACAGTAATCGTTAATAACCCTGTACAACTCCCTTGTGAGGTCACAGGAAATCCTCAGCCAGAAATAACGTGGAAAAAAGATGGCGTAGTCATCACACCTGAGACGGTCGATGAGGATCATATAACGTTTCTTCCTAACGGGGCTCTCAGGATATCCAGTTCTCACACAGATGATGGGGGCATGTATGAATGCATTGCCGCTAGTGTAGCTGGTAATGCTTCGAAAGTGCTCGAGCTCTTTGTCCAAGGTAAAGTATACATGAGTCAGGTTGCCAGAAAATGTACAACCAACAGCTTTACATATCTAGTGAATTCTGATAAATTGTGCTAAAAATGATAAATACTAGGTATATATCTGAGTATATTTTGCATTGTGATGATTTAAAGAATCTGTTCAGTTATGTTGAACTGTATTTTGAACCTCATTTCTGTCTTACATTTGTGTTATTTGAGAAGATGAATTGTACATTTTCTGACGACCTGACCCACATATGTGCGCCCATGTCCTGCGGTGGTTTTGCGACTAGATCAGATTACAATTTGACAATATGTATATAATGACACTCGCATCATCATTTTGTTTAGTTCTCTAATATAAATACATCTTCTCTGGCGTCACTATTTATCAGAAATACATCGCAGACCCCATGGCAAACTCATTTCTAACGTTCTTCTATCACCAACTTCTATTGTCAACCTAACACAAAAGCCCATTGCAGTATAGTTGGCTGCACAGTATTAAGCATTATCACACTTACAGACAATCGTTCACTATGATGTGCACTAATCATTACCGGGGAAGTAATAACAGTCATACAGTAACATATGATAGCTCTTGTAATAATAAGATGGTTATTCTAACGATACGATCGCACACTTTCCCCCTAGGAAGCTAACATGCAACTGCAAAAAAAAGAAGAATAAAAGTAGTAATAAGTGGATTTCTCGTTGATTTAGAATTATTTAATCAAATTAATCTTCTGGACTTCTGCAATGTTAACGTTTCAAGGTATTTGCATTGATGTTGGAAATGTGTTACCTTGTCACAGTAAAAGCTAGTGACCATGTGGAATGCTTTACGCCCTGGAATCATACCAATAATAACATATTAGCCTGTTATAGATGTTGAGTTTCTTGTTGATACTCATAAGGTCAATGTTTTATAAATCTGTATGTTTTAGTTCCACCAACTATCAAGGATGCCGGTGACACTGACCTCACGGTAATTGTTGGACAGTCTGTAACTTTGGACTGTGAATCAAGCGGTGACCCTCCCCCTGTTGTACGCTGGAGGAAAGACCTTCAGGAGATAAACTTCTTTGACACCAGCCACAAATATATGATGAAGGAGTCTGGGTCTCTGATGGTGCCAGATGCTACAGTGGATGATACAGCAAGGTTCCTCTGCATTGTGGAGAATCCAGCAGGTGTAGTCACAAGAGAGATCAACCTTGTGGTCCATGGTAGGAATAAATTACCATATTGTTTTTTATGGATTTTTTGTTGCTGTCCTATATATATCCCATAGCCTAGTAGTACACAAAATGTAGATAGTTTTGAAGATTCCAGTGTAAAGTGTGTCAAAATATTTATGAATACTAGTATACCATAAACAAGGAAAACAATTTATTTGTATTTAGTTAAGTTAACTCCTAAATGAGAGGTAGACGAGAGGTCTATGATTAGAAGTTATCACCGACCCATATGTCACAAAGTCGCATCACGGGCCTAATGAGAGACCCTTTTTTCTATGACGGCATACTCAGCTGGTAATGAGTTGGATACAATGACGAGATTTCGTTCTCTCCAGTGCATTGCAGTAGTTAAAAGACGGAGGAGACGCTCTCCATTATTAGATCCCCTTTGTTAAAAAAAGTAAACCCATTTTTAACAAAGTCTCATCATAATATTCATCATATAAATTTGGTCTATCGATATCTCTGGGTTTGTTTTGCTTCGGGTGCTGTTCCTTTCAAAGACATTAGATAAGGGGATCTCGCATTTGATATCACAACGGTAACCTTATACTGATCAAAGAAACATGTAATTTCCTTCAGATCCCCCAACGATATCAGGCAAACTTCCATCGAATGTCACAATTATTGAGAACCACAGGATCACTCTGCCCTGCCCTGCAACGGGCACGCCCCCTCCCGAGATAACCTGGTACAAAGATGATGTCGTGATAACGGGTAATGAGATAGGAGTGCGTATATTACCTGCCGGAGGGCTTCAACTGGAGAACCCAGGGGCAACAGATACCGCCAGATATGAATGTATCGCTACTAACATTGCAGGGAATTATACACATGTTGTAGAACTCAAAGTTTATTGTAAGTACACAGATGTCATTTAAGTTTTTATTAGAAGCTCATTAGAAGCTCAGAATGGTTATGCGTTTTTTTTCTCAATTGATTGTTTTAACTGTGTAAACAATAACTCACAGTCACACACTATTTTTAAAAAGGATTTAAGAAAAAAATCTATAAATATTTCACCGAACTTACAAGTACAAAGAAAGAGTATAAGCTATATATAAGCCTATTCCCAAAAGTGGTACCATTATGTACAGTATCATACTGTAGGCCTACTCTGATAAACTTTAAAGCAGGATAAAGTTCATTCCGATTCCCCATTTAAATCTATAGACGCTAGCAATTATAATCTATGGGCGCGGTACATAGCCCTTGAGATCAGATATGCTCTATATCCACCAATTCACAAACCTCACTTTAAACCTATTACTTTCATCAGAGATAATGGTTATTATACTTTATAGTACCTCATTATTAGGCCTATTGCTTAATCAAATAGTTATCACCAGTACGGTTTCTTTATTGCAGTGCCACCTAGGATAATTGACAGAAATCCTAATGGAGACAGTTCCCCAGAGAAAATCGAGGTCGTTCTTAACGACACCACCATTCTAGAATGTCAGGTTAGCGCTGTCCCTCCTCCTCAAATCACGTGGTTTAAGAATGGGGAAGAGCTGTCTCACGCCGACCTGGCGGAAGACGGAACAACCATACTCAATAATGGCAAGGAGTTGAGAGTGACCAATGCTCAGGTTGAAGACACAGCCAGGTACACCTGCGTGGCCCGGAATCTAGCCGGAGAAACAGAGAAAAATATTGATCTTCAAGTTCTAGGTATTTCGATGGTTGCACTATATACGCTTCTTTTTTAGGGTCATTTTATCTGAAAAAAATCTTGTCCCTTTTGTTTCACTGTGTAGCTCACACGGACTAATCTTGGTCATTGTTGATGAAATATTGCGTTGTTATTCTGAAACCAACATTCTTTCCATGACTTTTTACCATAATGTTACATTGTGATCCATGGTAGGAATACATTACCATATTGTTTTTTATGGATTTTCTTTTGTACAAAAAAAATGTAGATCGTTTTGAAGATTTAAGTGTCAAAATATTGTTGTCAAAAAATCCTGAATAGACTATAAACCAGGAAGAAAATGTATTCAATGAGAGGCTAATATATAATATATTGAATTTTCAGTACCACCCAGCATAGACCCAAGCATTGTCTCACAATTTAACTTGTCTGTCATCGTTGAGCACCCTGTCGCCATTGATTGTCCCGCAAATGGAGTTCCTCCGCCCGAAGTTATCTGGTTCAAAGACGGCTTCCCCATTATTCCCGAACTCGAGGAAAATGTTAGGATCATATCTGGGGGTCGGCGTCTTGAGATCACCTCAGCAGAAGTAGGGGACACCGGAGAATACAAGTGCACTGCTAAGAATACAGCCGGCGAAGTTGAACAAGAATATGTCCTTTACGTTTGGAGTGAGGACAAATTCATTTTTTAAATCGTTCCATATCTATTTTGAATCGTATTTCTATTGATGATAGAAACTAATATTTTTTATAAGTCAAACCCAACATGTTATAAGGTGAACGTTTAAAACATTACCTACTCTTAACCCTGATTAATTGGAACACATTTTTAAAAAACTTTGTCCAACTTTCACATTTGACATTGCGAAGCGCCAGTCGATGTCAAGACAGTTTTGGTTTCCCCCCAGTTATGGACCTCCAAACAGAAAATTTATTCATTTACCGTATTCATCATATTAACTGCGAAACAAACAATTTCATTTCCGATCAAGGTACTTACGCGAATATCCGATTAATTTCAGTTCCACCTAAAATTGACAGCTCCAACATCGTTTCCAGTCCGGAGGTGATTGTCAATAAGACCATAATTTTACATTGCCCTGCCTCGGGCAACCCACTCCCGAATATATCATGGTTTAGAGACGAGGAGCCCATCAACCCTAACAAGAGCCGTACCAGTCTCCTCGATAACTCGTGGAGGCTTAAGATAACAGATGCAAAGATAGAGGATACAGCCCGATATAAATGCCATGCAGAGAATATTGCCGGGGAAGCTGAGAAATACTTTGATCTTCAAGTACTTGGTGTGTTCAATAACCTTTACCATATCAGGCTTTGGATTTAAAGAAATCAATTCATTCATTGAACTGTGTATACATTTTTAGTCAGCCTTCTTGAAAACAATCCCATCACTGTTTCTATTTCCAGTGTTTACACATTATCATCTCTTTTGTCAATTAATTCTTCTTTGAACTTTCTGAGTGACGACCATATTCATATTCATGAAATTTTTTATTCCAAACTTCCGAACAGTTCCACCATCTATTGAAGAAGGCAATCTGGATAAAAACCCTCGTGTCATCATTAACAGGACGATCATCTTGAACTGTCCTGCAGTAGGCATCCCCACACCTGAGATAAAGTGGCAGAGGGACGATGATATCATAAAAGCCGATAGATACAAAACCATCCATCTAATAGCTAATGGGCGTCAACTACGTATAGAACAGGCCCAAGTATCAGACAGTGCCAGTTATAGGTGTATCGTATCAAATAAGGCTGGCAGAGCATTTGTGGATTTCAATCTTCAAGTTCATAGTAGGTTTTATTCTAATGTATGATATTGGGTTACTAGACTCAATGTTGCTGAATATTGATCAGATACTGCTTGGTTTAATTATAGCGGACGATCTCGAAGGAGCACGTCGCGCTGGTATAGGGTTTTAATATTATTAGATAGTTCTTGATTCACACATTTCTAGGCTCCTGATATTTCAATTTTCATTTGCATAGAGGGTTATCTATGTAATTAGTTCCGAAGCCTTAAATGTCTAAATAAGTACTTATTATCAAATGTGTAAATTGTTTTTGTATCACATTGAATCTATATCTGCCGAGAAAATCATTCTGTAGGTGTAATGTGTGAAACAGAATAAAAGAAAAATCAAACAATCAATATGATACAACATTATCTATTAAAAGACCTTTTAGTCCAAGAGAGTGCTTGCTTGGTCAACCTATATATTTGTTGGTCCCTAACTTCGATCAGAAGTTTCAATGAGTAAAGTTGCCTGGGGTGCATTTCGTTGGGGGCAAATTTCATTGGGACATGTAACAAGTACTCTCCAACCTAATTCGTTCTTTGCTTTTCCTTGTTTTTCAGTCCCAGTAACAATAGATCGAACAGACCTCATTTTTGATCCAAAGGTCATTGTCAACCGCAGCGAGACTTTGGATTGTCCAGCTGATGGTATCCCACCTCCGGTTATTACCTGGACTAAAGACGGAAAGAAGCTGGGCAACTCAGATCACAACTATAGGCTATTGAACGGTGGTCGCAAACTTGAGCTTTTTTCTGCTAAGGTGACCGACACTGGTCGTTATGAGTGCCGAGTTGAGAACGATGCGGGAAATGACCAGATTGCGTACGATCTCGAGGTTTGGGGTATGTCATGGGTTCCCAATTTTTCCAAATGTTTTTTTAATAAATATATATATATACATGTTTTTTCCCCTACACTATATGTACATGTTTATAACTTCACATCATTATGGCATGCACCGTATATAATTTAAATAAGATTATAACTGGTTTGATTATTCTGTATGACTCCCGAGTCTTGTTAAGCTATTAATCTGATTATCATGAAATGATCTTTTTGTTATGATATTTGCAAACACATATAACAAGTATTCTAAATTTAGATATAGAATCTATGTTTCATATAATTTCATCGTTATGAAGTTTTATGTTCAATTCTCGCTCGCTATTAAAAAATGACATTTTTCATTAAAATAATCCCTCCTCAGAATCTTTTCGCCTTTATAATTACCGGTTTTATTTTATTTGTCGACCTTCAGTTCCTCCAAGAATCAACAGAGAAACCAGTTCTCCATCTGACCCGACGGTCATCGTCAATAGAACAACCACCATCAACTGCTACGTTTCTGGGATCCCTGTTCCCGATGTTAAATGGCTCAGGAATGGTCGGCCACTAGAAAGTAACCCCAGGTATGGATACAGAAATTTCCCCAGGTATGAATATAATCGTATGTTCTAGATTGGCGTGTCTGCTCTCTGCTACCCGTGTTTCTGTGATGGTCTTCATTGCTTCATTGGATGTACATCTCTCTTGTACGCCCATAGTTGGCTAAGTACAAGAAGTTGAGGAGACGGGCTGAATGGTTATGGTATTCTTTTTTTTTACATAGCATTCGTCTTAAGAGCCTAGACCACTAAGCCGATTCTCATGCGATTTTGCACTGCTGAGGACTCTTTTCCACTAAATTCTGCGAGAATCGCATGAAAATCGGCTTGGTGGACTAGGCCCTTTAGTTTCAAATATTATAGAGTTTTATTAAGTTTACTTTTGACTTCCATGATATTGTGGTATCTGTGTTAGTTATTACTGTAGATTTTTATATAATTAGGTAGTGAAATAGAATAGAAATATCATTAGCGCATCTGAATGTTTAGATCGAAATATACTTAGATTTAACCTTCCTTTGTGAAAATATTATTGTAGCTTTAGTTCTACGCTGCATAGTGCATGAACATTCACTCATTGATATGTATTAACACATTCTGAGGTTGGAGTTTTATCTGAAGTATATTTATATTGTGTTGAGTCTATCATAATATAAAAATTTCTTTGCGCATGCCACCGCGAAGCATATATTATATCCTGTTGTGTTTGCAGCCCATTTAGACCTACTGTACTAGTCATTCCAAAGGTATGCATATCCCCGCATAAGTGCACATAATTATGCACATATATACATAATGCATACAGATACATGTACATACGTACGTACATCATGTACATGCTAGACACGCCCAAACTGCACGTGGTTGCTTGTCATCCTTGATTATTCTTGAAATGTTACTTATTCAAAATCACTCGTTATTTTAGTACTTACGCTTATCCTTGATATAATTATGTTGACTCATTTTTATCAAAGCAATGCACATCAAGTTTATTCTAGACTAATAAGTTGTAGGTGTTAGCAAGTTATAGATCTTGGAATCGTGTCTGGCTTTATGTACACACACCAGAGCTCTCATTACATTTAGTCGCAAGCGATGGAATGCTGCATTGATTACCGCCCCACGCCAGTTACAAAACAATTATCTACCACTAGATGGGTCAGATCTTCAGAAAATGCACCATCGGCAACTCTACTCATTTAGTAAATTCTGCAACATTTTATGCTTAGAATTGGTCTATACTAAGTATATCTGAGTATATTTGGTGTTGTGTTGATTCAAACAATCTGTTTGGTTATGTTGAACTGAATTTGGAAGCTCATTTTTGTCTTAAATTTGGGTTACTTGAGAGGATTGGTGAAGGGTAATTGTACATTTTCAGGCGATTTCACCCAGATGTCAAAATTGCACAGAATCATCAAGTGTAAATAACTTACATTCGCATGAACTTCATTAATTGAATTATTGTTGAAAGTGAATAAGGATTCCATGTGGGGACGTCAATTGACTCTTGACCCTAAATGTTTTTGTCAGGTTCAGAGTATTATCCGATGGTCGCCAGCTGGAGATATTTAATGCTGAAGTCGCCGACACTGGAAGCTATTCATGTATTGCTACCAATGAGGCTGGAGTGGCTGATGCTGATTTCGATTTGGATGTCTATGGTATGTTGTATTCTGGTACATCTACCTTTGTTCTAAAGATAGTGTACGACAAGCAAACCTATCTCAATTACGTAACCGTATCCGTATCTTTTTTGTGAATTACGTCGCATTTTTATGTATACAAATCAATATGTGAGATGAACAATTTTGCTTGATACGTTACGTTCTGTGTTTCCCGCCATGTTTTGCTGAATCACTTTCTTCCTTTTAACGTATGTTTGTTTATCAGAGATATGGATACGATTACGTTTATGTATAGGTTAGACTTGCTGAACCTCCCTAGTAACTTGCATTCTTACCGTAATGTGTACTGTATTAATTCAATGCACTTCACATGCGAGTCACTACAAGTATCAAACCGTAAAGGAACAATTTCCACCCCCACACTTTTCTCCAGCATTTGAATAGTTGAAGTTAATAAGTCCATATAAAAGACCATATATATATTTTCCTTTTCCCTAGTGCCTCCATATATCGATATGACGATTGTGGAACAAAGTCCTAAAGTCATTAAGGGTCGACCGATCACACTCAGCTGCCCCGCTCATGGTATTCCCTTCCCCAACGTTACTTGGTATAAGGTATGTGCAAAGACTTTCCACTATTAATATTATTGTAATCGCTTTTGGTATATGGTATATTTGAAACTAGCAGCCGGTCTAGAATCATATTGATTTGATTTTTTTCAAGGGATTACTTGCCTAGTTCAGTGGCGTTCCTCTTCCAATGTTTAGTACTTTGTATTTAATATTTTGTATTCAGCACAAAATATATCATAGTTATTTATATCGTGTTTTAAATTTATTTATCAGGAAAGGGATGAAATTAGAGAAGACGGACGTATCCGTTTTCTGGCTGGAAATAGGCAGTTACAGATATCTTACACTCAGGAGACGGACACAGCTCGCTACACGTGTGTAGCCTCCAATGTAGCCGGGCAAGCTAAGCTAGATATTGACCTAAGCATTTACGGTAAGAGGAATTTTTCCTTGAAATTATAATAGGGGATTTGCATAGCCGCCGTTTTGAATCTTGATTCGCATGGAATTATGGGACTAATGGTACAGTCTAAAATCTACTGAAAACATGTTATATTCAGCATGGTCTATTTATCAATGCTCTAAAATCAATATATCTGTATCATACATGTTTCCATGACTCACATCTCCATCTTTCCCATCATGCATTTGGTATTTATAGATCATTTATAAAATCTGCGATATTAGTGAAAACATTCTTGCAATTTTTGATAAAAATCTTGCCAAAATGTTTGTGTCAGATTTCAAAAGAATCTATCACATGATGCACTGTAAAGACATGCGCAGTGGCACATGCAAACCCCCTATTGCAGGCATGAAATATGGAGGATAGCATGCCTTCCAAATAAGTTATGTTTACTGGTACACACACCCCAGTTTTTCAGTATATAACATTAAAGAGCTATCTGGGGTGCATAGACATAGTTACTATGATTACATGCCATTAGTTACTATGGTTCATATAAGGGAGTGGATATACGAAAGTCTCTCTCATCTCGGAGAGGACATGTTGGTGATTATATTTCCTTTTGTGTATTGGTATGGGGTCTATTAATTTTGACTAATCTTTCATGGAGAACTCGTTAAGTCCGTTTGTAACAGCCTAGTAAATGAGATATTAGTGTCTGTTAATGTTTTACTAATACTTCGTGGAGAACCAATTGAGTCTGTATGTAAAACAGCCTAGTAAATGAGATATTAGTGTGGTGTGTTAATGTTTTACTAATATTTCATGGAGAACCCATTAGGTCCGTATGTAACAGCCTAGTAAATGAGATAATAATTTTCATTTTCAGTGCCACCAGCGATTGATGAGGCCAATATTGTGGACAACCCTAGAGTGGTGGTGAACCGAACAGTATTACTGGAGTGCCCTGTGTCTGGTATCCCTCCACCTACAGTCAAATGGCTGAAGAATGGATTACCTTTACAGACGGACAGAATGATAACATTATTGTCAGACGACAGACAGCTGGAGATCTCCTCAGCTAAAGTTACAGACACCGCGAGGTATACTTGCATTGCAAGTAATGAGGCAGGGGAATTGCAGAGGAACTTCGATGTTGAAGTGTTGGGTACGGTTCCATTAAGTTAACCTCACGGATGAAACCAGGGAGGTATATATATCCCTGATGAAACTTATGATAACAGAAAAACACGACAATTATAAACGATATCTTAGTCTATCTTCTATTTCTATTGCCCATGTCTAATCTGGATAACGGAGATAACTGCCCAAATGATAATTCACGAGTAAGACAATTTGTGAAAAATATACCTCATTATATTTTGTTTAACATTATATTGTTTGACATTATATATTGTTCTTACACACGTTTTTCCTTTTTGAAACCTGAGTTTAAAAGTAAATAATGACTCAAGTCTGTCAAGTCGCTGTCATATTAGTCAAATCGTCTCCCAATTTATAAGTAAGGTACTATAACAATAATTTTAAATCTGAGCCAACGTGTATTACAGTTAATTTTCATGAATTGTTTTTGTTAATGGCACATGAACTTGTAAGTTCAAAGGTTTTTTTAAAATGTCGGGCTGTCTTGAAGATATGCGAATATCATAACCACAAGACAATGCCTCATCTCCCGTTCTCTTTATGTAACCTGATCTGATGTCGATAGTATTGAGCACACGTATTGTCAATTTGTACTTATTTCTATCGGACAGTGCCCCCAAGCATATCGGGAACCATACCCCAGGAAATCACTGCCATAGAGAACCGCACCATATTCATAGACTGCCCTGTTGAGGGAGTACCCCCACCCTCCATCATGTGGCTGAAGGATGCTCAGCCTCTGCTTGATTTCCCCTACCCGCGCATGAGAGAGTCGTCTAACGGAAGGCAGTTAGAGATTCAGGACGTGAAGATGACGGACGGAGGAAGGTATACGTGTATGGCTACCAACGTGGCTGGCCAGCTAGAAACGAGGTACAACGTCAAGGTTTGGGGTATGTATTCTACGCACATTTAAAGGAGGTTCCACAAGGAAACCTATCTCAATTACGTAACCGTATCCGTATCTTTTTTGTGACTTTTTGGTTTAAAAAATAAATTGTGAGATAAAACATTTTGTTTGATATGTTACGTTACGTTTTTCTCGCCATGTTTTGCTGAACTTATTTCTTCCTTTTAACGTATGTTTGTATATCAGAGATCCGGATACGTTTACGTATAGGCCTACGTTAGACTTTTCTTTTTTTTTTAAAGATTTTATTTAGACTTGGATACCGACTCCCCTTTTCGGACTTGCTGAACCTCACTACTATTTCCCACACTCCATCCCCTCACGCATTCTCATTCATCAATCATATCTGTCTGTCTCAGACAAAATAGCAATAAGTTTTTTTAAAAAAATGTCACGACTGAAAATAGGAGAATTCCTAGCCATTATCCACCAAGGATGTACGATTTATTGGCTGGTCTATTACAGTGCCCCCCCGGATCAGAGGCAGTAGGGAAGTTTCCGACCTGGCCGTCAATGTCAAACAAGCAATAAGAATAGAGTGTCAGCCAACAGGCGTGCCAGAACCCGCGATCACATGGTTCAAAGATGGAGAAGAAATGAACCCGCGAGAAGCTCGTCACATCAGGATCCTCCAGAAGGGTAGGATCCTCCAGATCATCTCGGCCACCGTGGATGATGCCGCCAGATACACATGTTCAGCCAAGAACGATGCAGGACAGGAACAGAAGCGTTACGTACTGCAAGTCTATGGTAGGATCACTTGGTTATTCAATTTTAGTTATACACCCCTCTGACGATATGTTACGGTCCCTGGCTAAGTTCTATAAATATGGATACATTTGTGATAAGAAAAATAAGTCATATATTGCAAAATTAAATTTGTGATGTGTTTTATTCACAAGATCGCTTTGTAATGCATGAATGTTTTCATCTTTATCTTCATCTCATCTTTACATGAAATATAAAATCCTAAGTGTTAGCATAGTTGGAATCCACTTAATCACATCTTTTCAAATATGATGGTGTCTCAAAATCCTTTTTTTCCGACTTAAAACTTATTTTTACACATCACATATATGGTGGTCCCAATCGAAATAAAAGCCAACAAATCTGATCAAAACCGCATTGATATGTATTTGTTCTATTAACTGTTATGATATCAATTACCTTTGACGTCTTATAAATATTCAAGAGACATATTTTCCGAGAGAAGACAGAATAAATATGAATATTGAAACTGAATAAATATTAAAATTGTTTATATTTCAAGTGCCACCCCAAATCAATGATTCCCTGCGTGTGGAGCGTCACTCTGTGATCCTGGGCAACTCTCTCGTCCTTAAGTGTGATGCAACGGGCAATCCTCAGCCAAACATCCGTTGGATCAGGGAGGGTCATGCTCTTACCTTCATCTCCAACCCCAACCTCCAGTTACTGGATAAGAACAGACAGCTACAGATTGTCAACGCTCAGCTCATTGACTTGGGATCCTATATCTGCGAGGCTAGTAACGTTGCCGGCAATGCCAGCAAGGAGTACAGTGTCTCCGTCCTCGGTAATTTCTTCTTGATTTTAATTTCATGAATCAGCGACGAATTGCATTGTTCTTTAACATTTGTAAAGAATCTTGTGAAACGCCTATATGATACGTTAAGTGGTTTTTTTTACGTTTAGTACGATAAATTGGGACATGAACAAACTAGCCACTTTTTAAAACAAAATATCTAGAGAAAATCGATGCGTACTTCAGTTCAAGGTCAAAATAATAATGATATTTTAGTTTATATCTTATTTTATCTTTAGTCGACCAAAATGGAATTGTGTTTGTTTTGTTAGGGGAAAACATCAGTACACAAATGTTTAAAAAAAATTGTATTGGAAAAGTGTGATAAACATTTGTATTTCCTCACATGCTATTGATTGACATTTTCCTAATGCTATTCCACGTCACTTCACAGTTCCACCTTCAATCGAGGATGGTCCAACCGAAGTAGCTGCCACCATGAATACACGTACCTTACTTTTGTGTGAAACCTTGGGTCTGCCTGACCCTACTATCTCATGGGAGAAAGATGGTAGAGAGATCCCCAACAACGGACTCAGATACAGGATGCATCGGTCAGGTTCAATTGAGTTTTCGGCGGTGAAAGTCGAAGATTCTGGAGTCTACAAATGTACGGCTGATAATGAAGCTGGAGTCGCTGAAAGAACCATTACATTGCAAGTTCAGGGTACGTAGATAGTCTCATCAGAAACGAATGTTGCTGTCAGTTCTAAACCACTTGTTGTATCCTAATGCAGACAATGGATATTGGATGCAAGTGATATTAAACATACTTACAGTTTCAAAACTCGAACATCAGAATTAAGGAGGCCATGTAGACGTACCACTACATATGATCATGTGTACTGTAATGTATACCTTTAAACCTCTGGAAATAGCTTTGAAAAACCTTTTCCCACTAATTTTAATTCATGTATATCTTGCAATATCATGTCATATCAATATCATCTTCATTTTACAGTACCTCCTAAATTGATAATTGACGGATACCAGAACGTAAAAGTGACCGTTGGCGATGAGGTTGTTCTGCCATGTGAGGCAACTGGTGTACCTAAACCCAGAATTATGTGGAGCAAGAAAAATAGGAAGCTCGGTAACTCTGTTGGTAAGTACTGGTGTGGTAACGTTTTGAAGTAAAGTTGTCACCGGTCAAACATTTTTCATTACTCACATGCATGGTAGTAATCAACTACATTTCTATGAAACCGAAGAATGGAGCCCTGGGACTCTCATGTCAGTCGGGCATTTGGTTGGGAGGAATTAATTGATTCTGTTCTTTATTTCACTGATTGACTGGCTGTAAATTGGTAGCTCGCATTCTGAATATTGAATTAATTGAATTAATTACAGTAGTAGAAGTATTTCAAGTCTTTTACTGAATGCCATGTATCAATCATCCTTAGGAGTCTCCTGATCCCTATAGCCATCCCTTTTATTTTCAGAGTATGAGATGTTGGAGTCTGGTGGACTGAAGATAAGGAGGGCCGAAATTTCCGACAGTGGAGCATACATTTGCAATGCTGAAAACAACGCTGGAAATGCCCTGAAACAAATAAGGCTAGAAGTTCACGGTAATTTCTTCTTGTTTTTTTATCAGTAGTTACATCCGAACGTTTATGGTGTATCTGCCATTTTTCTTTTTTAAAATAAACGTTTTAGTTTTCAGATGGGTCCAGTTTCTGTACGTTTATAAATACTAGCAACACAAGGACGTGATTCAATAGAATAAACAACATATTCTTCTAGCCACTGTATATTCGGATGGCGCCATTGAAGTTCCTATTTAATAGTCTAAGATGATAGATTGCTTCACAAGTCTCTTAAATATTCAGTGCCACCGAGTATAGAGGAACAGCAGACAGAGTTCACAGTGGTACAAGGTCGGGAGGTGATGCTACCTTGTCGCGCCAATGGTATTCCTCCACCGAAGGTCATCTGGGAGAAGGATGGTCAAGTTATTCCTCACACAGACTTCCACTTCAGGATTCACAAGTCCGGATGGCTTGCTATTCCAGTAACAGAGTATGTGTTTTGTGGTATATTCTCGATTGAAGTGCGAAATCTCCCAATCTCCACAACTGGTCATGCCTCTGGTTAAGTTGAATTTGCATTCGTTGACCGAGACGTTTAATAACAGTTGTGAAATTGAAAATTTAGTTCTCATTTGAATGCAATAGCCGTGAAAGTGACTACCTGGACGCTCATGTCCTTCGTAGAGTACGTTACATAACCTTACGCAATAGAGGAGAAATACAATAAAATAACCACATTACGTAATCGGACAAACGCAGGATATCAGCGTTTATGCAAGAGCATGCATCAGCCTGTGCATAGGGAGATGAGATCCGTTATCACATTCGATATATAACGCCGTTATACGCGGCGAAAGTATGATGGCTGCCGTGGTGAGTGCAGCTGGGCGGAAACCGGACCACTCCCACCTCGACAGCTCCTTTCCTCCTTTCCTTTACTTTACCGCTTGTGCGTCGGATAAATTATTACTGAAATGCTTAATAAATAAAGGAGCGGTTATACAAGATTACACTGTACAAGAAAAAGACGTAGTGACTTTTACGTATGATTATGTAATGAAGCTAAAAGGTGACCAATGTACAAGGCAATGCTGTGGTAGAATTAAAGATATTGCCTTGTAAGATATTTATTAAAAACGATCGTAGTTTGGCGATGCTGAGCAATACGGTACTAGATAATGTCAGAAATACTAGAACAGTTGTTCGTGGAGACATATATCCCTTAAGTTAGAGACTGTATTCAGGGGGTATAATTTATATGTAAAACGGGTGTTTTCATATGCACCCCACTGTATGACATTTTATCATTATTGTAATTCAATTGTCTTTTGTAGGATTGATGATTCAGGAGCATTCTCATGTATTGCTGAAAACGATGCAGGGAGGGCGTCGGTTTTGATAGACCTCGTTGTTCAAGGTAAAAGAAATTAGTTTATTTTAATGAATTAGTTTATGAAGGATCTCAAAGACATGACAAAACCAAATTACACAGCCTCGAAGACAGGCAGATGTCTTTGAAATGCTCGACGGTATCGATTCAACATTCAAAACTTACAAAAGGGAAGGTTACATCCCTTGAAGTTTCATTTTTCTTTCTCTTTTTAAACAGCAACAATACATTAATTTTTATATTGAGACAATATTTGTTACTATCTCTACCTGTTATTTTTGTAGAATACAATTACCATTTATTATTTATCATGCCAAGACACACTGCCTTCTAGCCAACTGAAATGCGCGATCCTCCTCTAGTTTCGGAGCGATTCATGATTTGATCATATCGTGGATGTTCTCCCCAAGGCATTAACTCACTAATATATCATCTTCTATTTCGTAACTTTCAGTCCCACCCTTGATAGAAGGAAGGACCCAAATTTTGACAGGAACCCAAGCAGAATCGATCAGACTGGAATGTGAATCTTCAGGCTTCCCACCACCCAAGATAAGCTGGATCCACGATGGTAGGACTGCCATCAGACAGGGAACTAAGCATGATATTGACGAGTCAGGAATATTGACAATTAATGACCTTCAGGTATACAATTTGGTACTATATAATGCGTCTGAGATCGCCAGTTAATTTAACAAAAGTTTATCTTTGTTGACATGGAAACATTTAAAAAATACATTTAATTTTTAATTGCATCGTGTTCTATTAAAATTGTTCTGATACATCCGAATAGTTTACTATTTAACTCTGCCTAAAACACAGAAACGTCTTTATATTTTTTAGCCTGAGGATCGCGGTAGTTATGTCTGTACGGCAGTAAATGAAGCTGGGAGGGACTCACAGGAAACCATTTTGAGAGTGCGAAGTACGTACCACTTAACCATTAAAGCCTCTTTTCCATTACCACGGCCGCCTGAAGTACGTTTGGTGTAGGAGCGATGTACGGCAAACACCACAATGTTAAAGTATAGTCGGCCGGCCGGCCGTGGCAATGGACATTCTCTTTGTGGAATAGGATGCCAACTTAATTTTACCATCGTGTGTCACTCCATTAGGTTCTAGACCAAATTGGAGGTTTTGAAACGCTGGAGTACTTACTTATTCTCATCTTCTTTATGATTCACCAGCTCCACCGACATTCACCCTTGTTCCTCAAGACCAGGAGGTGACCGCGAATGGTAGGATAGAGCTAGAATGCCAGGCTGATGGCATACCCACCCCCAAACTATCATGGAAAGTCAACAACACAGATTATCCCTGTAAGTAGTTCATTCTAAGAACACTTGAAAATCTCTGTCTGTTTTGATAGCTCCGGTCAGATTTGCATATTCAAAAGAATTGCTTTTCTAATTTAATTCTATTACTATAAGCAATCATCACATTCCCTCTGCATTCTTGTTATTGACGATAACCTTTCCATGTTTTAGCTGTTCCCAGTGTGAATGGTAGAAGTAGGATAGTGATAGACAACGCCATGAAGAGAGATGATGGAACTTACATGTGTGTGGCAGAAAATACTGCTGGACTCCGACGAGCTGTCGCCGCGGTCAGGGTCAAAGGTGAGATTATTTAATCGCTCTAAAACACAAATATTCCCCGACAATCCTCAAATAACACAATATTATGTTCAACTTGTAATTCCTCAAGATTTCAAAGTTAGGGATAGATGTGGACTCTGAGTATTTCTTTGATTTACATTAAGAAAGAATGATCTTTAATTTCAGTACCATATTGTAATATAGAATCCATTTCTTTCTACATAACATTACATTGGTAGCTTAACTTTTTTATTCGAGATTCTAATAACGCTAGGAAGAAGCTTCCTATAATTAGGTTATTAGTTGACATACAATACACTTAAGAACCTGTATAAAATTTAGTGGTGGTGATGTGTAATACAGAAGGATAGAGATGAGTGATGAGGATGGGAACATTATTGAAACAACTTTCTTTGATCAAGCATTACCGATTTGGAGTAAGATTTAGACATTGTTAATCATTAAGGAGGGTGTGGGTTAAACTAGTTTATTTAATATTATAATGGAAACGCCCCTTGTGGTGGGCTGATGTTCAGTGTTGTTGTATTCAACGTAGAGGTTGGTTGAGGGTTAAAAAATAAGGAAGTAGTAAATTAACACTACTGCTATAGCTGCCATACCCGACTGATATACCGAAGTAGTGTGTTACTGTATGGGCGCCGCCATATTGTGCGCGAAAACGATGCGCAGTGGTCGTGAGTGGACTCGGGGGACAACTTGACACTTATCCACAATGGCTATGCATAGCTAAGGCGTCGGCGGACTTAACTTATCATGCTCTTATTGTTTTATACTGCTACGACCTTTAGTTTTTATCCTTCTTGAGAGGTTTGGCAAGTGTGCAAGAGCCTGCCCTGGCGATTCGGCATGTAAAAATCGCAGAGGGACAGGTTTTTTAGCTGTCAAACTTGTAACGTAAAAGGGCAAGTATAGTCATAGTCAGAGGTGCCAAATTGGGGGTTCAATTCAATTCAATTCAATTCTAGTATTCTTTATTATGCTGATCTTGCTGCACAAAGGATTTCCATGTCTGGTTAATACAAAATTATTACAACCTTGAATTAGCCAGTTCTTCCAGAGAATGCCTTTACTTGATTGGCAACTTGGTTATACAACAGAACGACTTAGTTTGTAAAATTATAAATAACAGCAAACAGGTAATATTATGAGATGAAGAATGGCATAGGTAACATAAAATGAGTAGTCAATACATGAACTAATTGGGAATGATGATAAATTCGTCTTAAGAGACAGTTCATGTTAGGACAGAATACATATCAGAGTACATGGGAGTGGGGTGGAGTCCCCTGGCCATTTGACTAGGAGAGGGATCGTAGGCACTAGAGTAAGTTACGGTACACTGTTACCCTTTCATTGTCTCATAGCACAGGTTTACCAGTCCCCTGGACGGAATTATGTATCGTAAATAAAGTTAGAGTTTGTGCTGTAAGAATAGTAGAAAGAGTGGGTGACAAGAATAATTCATGCTATTAAGTGATTAAACAGGCATAGTTATTTTCGTAATGATGAATCGATGTAGGCAAAACATTAAATTCCTTGTTAACATTACCACTCACTGTACAGCAGTAATCTGTTATTGCTATAGTAAGCGGCCATGGGGCAAAATTCAAATAGATTTCTTTTCATAAAATTTAGCCAGTGGTAACATCGAATATTCATGATTTAATCTTTGAATAAAAAAATATGGATTTTGGGCTTTCAGGAAAAGTTTATTCCAACAGAATCGGTCCAGTGGTTCTCTACGTATGGTTGATTTGAATTGGTCACTTTTATTTTTTACTTCTAAGTCAATGCTGGAATTATAATTACCGCGCGGCAAACCGCCTAGCGACAAAAAATCGCGTCAATGGAAAGGCAGCTTTTTCGGCGCATATAATTTACAAAAAATCCGTTGCATTACACCTAACGTGTATATAATACATTCATGTGTACATTTGACTACTTTACTACCGGGAAATGATTGCTCACTGATCTGTATTATTCCGGGTATTATTCACAGCTTTCATGTAGGCCTACATGCTCGTCATATATATGTATTAGGCCTAAGATATAAAAGTAAAAATATGGGGTTTAATGGAGAAGAAAACATATTAATATTGCGGAGATTCTGAATATTTTTGGAAGTATGGACATTATGGATATTCATTAATTCATGGCAGACTGGCATCCCTGTGTGGGAAGTGTGGGGACCGGGGTGTCCGTATTTTGCTGCCAGTGTAAACAAATATTAACAGGGTATAATGCCAGTTAAAGTTAATTATAATTAAGCTTATAGCTATGTCTATATGCCTGAAAGATTTCGTTTATGTAAAACAAATATTACATGTACTTTTGAGTCTTTTCTTCATAAGTAACTCTCAAAGCCACACTCTCGCAATGCTATAACACTGATGTGTGTATTGACTCATGTCCCCCAATGGCGGCCAACCGTAGTTCGCTTTACCGCCGACGGCGCCGCCACCAGTAACACAGGAAGATATCATAGTATATAGCTGTTGTATGTTATTCTTGTTTGTATAAGTATATCCTAATAAGCATTTCGTGAGAGTGCAAGTTGGTCACCTTACCAATTTCTCTTATAGTCCCCCCTCGGGTGTTGATCCCACCTGGTAATCACGCAGTTACCTTGGATGGGAGAGTGATACTCGACTGTCCGGTGAGGGGAGACCCTGCGCCCGAGATTACCTGGGTGAAGAACGGCGCTGCCGTCGATCTCAACAGCAGAATACAACAGCTCGGCAACGGATCTCTTGTCATTTATGACCTTGCAGTAAGTTTCCTTTCGTGCAGATAATCAACTATTATATAAATATATTCATTAAGTTGAAGGTAACTTAACTGAAACTATTTAAAAAGAACGGGGAAAAAAGACATTACTGAACATATTGTCACTGATAAGAGCCGAAGAACCGCTGTCCTCGATTCACTATTAAAATCTATTTATTATTAAATTTATTCATTAAAATGTATTGCTATTAAAATTGTTGATACATGCTCTTATGATGCAGAATGAGGACGCAGGACAATACAAATGTATCGCTACCAATGAGGCCGGATCCTCGGAGGTCACTGCTCAACTTACTGTTAATAGTAAGTGCATTCACTCTCTAATCTAAACTTATTCTTATATACTACTCACAGTGTTATAGCTGGTATCGTAGTACTGCAGCTACAAACTGTGAAATACAACTTTTTGACTACTATAACCAAGCGCTCTTGTCATCTTTCTTCTTGGCACGTCTGGCTGTGGTTATGGTCATTCTTCATGGATTCTCAATGCTCTGTTTAGGGCAGCATGTAGGGGAAACCCTTTAAATGTTGTTAGAAGCCGGGCTTTGGAGTTTAAAAGAGGCAGTTGCCTGGTTCTTACATTTACTCTTAATATACATCGAAATTTCGATGGCATCACACCATACATCCATAAGATTTCCAAAGTATCTAAGGTTGACAACAAGTATTATTTGTAAGTGTTTATGTAAGTTGTAAATATGTTTATTTAAGTATATATGTAATGGCCTTGGGTGAAGAACCTGGTAGTAAGGTATGTCTCGGAAAACACATCAACCCCGGATCAGTACATATGTAAGAATCAAATCCAAATTTTCTAATTCTAAAAATGATTGGCGGGTCTGTTTTTCGGTGTGAGTGGCCTACAAATCAATGGTTTTCCAGTTTTAATCGCGATTTTATTCCCAGAGCCACTGACTGATATTACTAAATAAAATGGTTCTAAATGGAATATGAACACTGCAAGTATTCTGAACCATTAACTATAAGACCCGGTGTATTTATCCATCGTCCTGTGGTTTTTTCCAGGCCCGCCCACTTTCCGCATTGAGCCCCAGGCTATGACTGTGTCCCAGGGGGCGACGGTGATCATGAACTGTGTGGCCGCCGGAGAACCAGCGCCTAGAATCCGCTGGAGGATGAATAAGGACGAACTCGTGTCTCATGATAGGATCACCATCCTCTCTAATAACTCTTTAAGGTCAGCTTTTCTTTCGTTTTAGTCCAATATGTTTCTATCGTGAAGTAAGACTTCTATGGGCCACATAAATATGCATCCTTATAGTGATTACATCTGTTCAAATACTTCACTCAAGTCCCTCTCTTTCCCTACTCGTTTTATTTACTAGATCCCTTTGTTGGAATGTTCTGATTTGTGGAGGGTTTAGTCTTTTCAAAAGTAAAAATATCAAACTTAAAATATAGAAATACTTATTATATGTCCTAATGTTTACCATCATTGGAATCCACTTGATCTCATCTTTTCAAATATGATAATATCTCAAAATCCATTTTTTGCAACTTATGACTCATTTTCCTGCAACACATCACATTTAAGCTCCTTGACTATAATCAGTTCATTGGTTTTGAATCTATAACGATTATCTCGTATTCATTTAAACTATTAATCATGTCTGATAATGCATATTTATATATTAAACCGCTGGCTTCCGACGACCTCTAATATTAGCTCTGGCCAGTGTTATAAATGGTACAATGTCTCTGTAATAAATGAATTTTGAATCAATTTTTAGGATAATTGCAGCGCAACTTTCTGATTCAGCAACTTATCGATGTATTGCGAGCAATGACCTCGGATCCAGTCTTGTACCAGCTGAACTCGTTGTTCAAGGTGAGACCATCTAGAACGTACGGTACTGTAAAGAAAACACCGGAGAAAACACAAGTGATAGTGGAATCGGTATTGATAATGACAAGTGTAATAGTTTATTTTCCACCATTCGATTATCACCCGAATGTTTGTGTATACCCAGATCACATCTCCCCAATGTTTGTGTATGTGGAGCACAACGTGGGAATGTTTGTGTATGTAAGATCACTTGCAAAGCAAGCACAAGGTTTGATGTGGACCCGTCATGTGTCTGATGCCAGCCCCTGTCTTGTTTTCCAGTACATGGCCTGTGGTCCATGTGGTCAGCGTGGTCTGATTGCAGCTCCACGTGTGGCCTTGGCTCACGTTTCCGTACCCGCGCTTGTGACAACCCAGAACCTGCTAATGGTGGTCGCCCATGTCAAGGTGCCCAGAGAGAGAGTAAAACGTGCTCAGATAGACAATGTCCAGGTAAGATAGTGAGATTTAAAAAAATAGGAAGGTGATATAAAGTCAGAAGAAAATCATTGTATTATATGCGCATTCCGATAAATGGCGTGCGATAAAAATATTGTTTTCGTACGTGTACGATAACAATTCGGATTGGGTTTCTTTTAGCTTTAAATACTTCATGACGATTCAAAACAAAAAAATAAAGGTTTGTATTTCATTATTTTTCTATGCTAGGGGCATATGATAAATAGTGAATGGAAATTAAGCATAAGGTTTGGGAACTCTCAATAACTTTAAAACGTAACTTTTTGTCGCAATGGAATTGTGACAATTCTCCTAAAATCTCAAAATTGTAAAATTAACAAATTTAACAAATACGGACGAAATTTAGAAACCAAAAGTTTGGGTCTGGCTTCTAGTAAAGATTTCACAGTATTTTATTTGTGACATCAGAAACCAACCGTTCAAGCGATGCTAGCTAGTAAACCTTTTGCTTTGTGGACATTTTTCTAGTAACCATAAAGATATCATAGCTGAAGTTATGGAATCTATTTCGGTATTGGTTGTTATTCACATTGTCTATTGTATTGCAGTTGACGGAGGCTGGGGAGATTGGAGTTCATGGGACCCCTGCAGTCGGTCATGTGGACAGGGAGAGCGGTCACGTACTCGTGGTTGTAATAACCCCATACCCCAATATAACGGACGGCCTTGTGAGGGCCAAGCTTCAGAAAAGGTCATCTGTAACCTCAAACCCTGCCCAAGTAAGTTGTCATTTTGATTTGAGGATAGTGCGATATGTGTGACACATCAAAACCTGTTGCTTTTGTAGACACCATATCACGAATCATATTTAGCAAATTTATGTGTTGCTTAAATTCCGCTTGTATATGTTAATGTACACTATGGATTTAACATGCCTCATTGCCCTAATTATCTTTGAATGCCTAAAATAATTATGGGATAACTAATGTTTGATTATCCTAATATTTAAACATGTATGTATTAATGTATTACTCTGAAATATATCAGTGGATGTGTACAATTGTATTGAATAGTCTGGTGCAATGATTTATGCTGACGCGATGTTCTAAGCTGAAGCAATGATTTATATTGTGAAACAGGTAGGAGCCATTGCTCCACACACACTCCAAGGTACCCAGAGATTGCTGAAATAAGTGTAATTAAGGTTCTACAAGGAATTATTTCATCATGTACTCCAATAAGCCTGAAACATGTCAGCAGTTATACTGCATACTAGGCAAAGGTTTTTCTAGAATATGTGCAATCTAATCATATCATGAGCCTATATTATAAAAGGGTCCTCCTTGTATGTACTATTTTTATTTCCGTGAAAACAGTTACATTATATCGGAAAAAGGAATAAAGTTATACATCATATATAACAAAACTTTCAAGAACTCCTGGTCTTCCAAGTCTTCCTAAATTACAATGATGGTGGAAGAAAAGTATTGTTTGATTGAGATTCCATAATGTTTAGATGTTAAGTATTAAATAATACAACAAGTGACGTGGGTACATGACATATACTATATACTATACATATACTATACCATATACGATTTGACAAACCCTTAGGCTTGGATTTTTCCAAAATTCTTGGCAAACACAGTTGACAAAGTTAGATGTGTTTAATTAAGCATGATCTTGAATTATGGCCCCTTGTCCCTTGTAGTATAATTACTATACCTATATAGTATGGATCAGAAAGATTTCCACATTCATACCATATCTCTACACTGCCATTTCTACACCGGTCCGAAAACCACTTCTAGCCCCCTTAATTCGTAACTGCCTTTACTATCAATCCTGGATATCACTGGAAAAGGATTTTTATTATCTATTTGCAGTTGACGGTGACTGGGGTGACTGGGGCCCATGGCAGCAGTGTTCGGAGACGTGTGGAGACGGAACGCAGCTACGTTACAGACGTTGTGACGCTCCTAGAGCACAACATGGCGGTCGTAAGTGTCTGGGAAGTGACAAAGATCACCAATCTTGTCGTCTCAGGGACTGTGCAGGTAAGAAAAAAGCGTTCTATTTTTATTATAGAGTTCTTATTTCTTAATAATTTCATCTTTTATAGGCACAGGGGTCGTACAGACCCTTAACATTGTTTAAAGTCCTTAGATTTTATTTCAATTTGAAATTAAGACTTTTAAGGTGCTTGAATTTGAAAAGCCTTGGCATCTATCTCAAAACTTGCTTTTCACATCGAGAAAAGAAATTAGAAAAATTCTTTTTTTGTTGTTGTTGTCCAACATCGGATCTTAATGAGAAGAATTTTAGTAAAAATTACAAAATAATTTCTGTACCAAGTGTCTTTTGTTTCTTAAGTCATTGAAACACCCCATCCCCATAGCCTTAAAAGTCCTTGCAAAGTCCCTGATCTTTCATCATGACAGACGTGTACGAACCCTGAAATGCAATCATAATTATCATAGAATCATGTGGTTACTCAGCCTTTTTACTTGATTTTCAGTGCATGGAAGCTGGGCACATTGGACTGAGTGGTCACATTGTACTCTTTCTTGTGGCGGTGGTTCCCGTCAACGTGTCCGCGTGTGTGAGAGCCCCTCACCTTCCAACGGTGGACGTTACTGCGCCGGAGTTGATAAGCAAATAGACTATTGCAATCGGGAACCATGTGCCAGTAAGCAAACTTTACTTATCTTTTGTCGTATAATTATTCATTGAAAACATTTTCTCTAAATGTTCTATATTATTTACGAAGTGATCAGGTCCAGAAATAGATACTTCAAAAAGAAATTCCCTTAAGTAACAGTGAAACTGAAATTATAATAATGTGAATTATAGGATATTTAAAAAACTCAAAGGTCCATATTATGCTGGAAGACTCAGAAAACAGTGCATGGCAAATTTGATCTGTACCTCCAGATGAGTAATCTCTCAGCTTGCTGCTGAAGGGACCATTATAATATGTAAGTGAAATGAGAGATAAAACCCTCTGATGATGCCAGACACAAGAGTTGGACCTCTCTTCATTCTATACCAAGAAGAACCGTTTGAGAGGTCCCCCAATTCATCACTTGTGAGTTAATCCTTATTTGAAGCCTTGTTTCTGTTAAAGTTCATGGTAACTGGGCCGAATGGAGTGATTGGGGAGACTGTACCGTTTCTTGTGGGGGCGGTCAGAGACGACGATTCAGGACATGCACTAACCCTGAACCAAGCCATAATGGTAGACCCTGTATAGGACTGGGTACTGAAACAGATTCCTGCAATGACCAGAGATGTGCTGGTGAGTACAATTCCATTAACGTATTTACATTTGAACTTTTGGTATATTTATTAAAAGTCTTGGCCTTGAAATGAATATTAAGAAAAACAAAATTAAGAGAATACTAGTATTTAGGTTACATGCATTGTCAATACAGATTCTGAAATCCTAAAATAGCAATTGTAATTTTGGCTTTGCAAACTTTAAATAAAAACAACAGATATATGGGCGTAATCAGGCAGTTATAGAAAAGACTAAATGTATACATCAAAGAAACGTTAATGATACGAACAAATATCATAGATGATTATAAAGTGAGAAAGGTTAAGCTGAAACAGTTAACTCGTGAAAAATGTCAAACAAATTCGGAAATATTTCTGCAACGTTATTAGAGTGAGACCTTGTCATGTAAGCCTCTTAAAATTAGATAATAAAGCTAAAAGAGACATTTAAAATTGACATACTTGCTTCTGTTTAGTTGATGGCCAATGGGGTCCTTGGGGTGCATGGTCAGAATGCACCCAGACCTGTGACATCGGAACCAAACAAAGATACCGAATATGCGAGCAACCATTATTTGGGGGAGACAACTGTTTGGGAGACGAATCTCAGATACGAAAATGTGGAACCAAACCGTGTGTTGGTAAGTGCATAACATCATCAAGAAATTTTATTCAACACACATGTACAATGAAAAATCGTTGAAATGGGACAAAACCTTCTAAAGATAGATCTTCCAGGCAGTCCGTTGAAATAAAATAAAATATTTTTTTTTGAAAGAATAGACATAATCACATATAGTACTGGTACATAATAATCATATAGTCAGTCAGTAATAGTTGTATCATGTGAGTCGTCCAATGATTGACTCTCTCCCTCACTCTAACATTGTGCATACGTATGTATGAATATGTAGGAAGATGAAAACGAAAATTCGTCTTTGGTGCAATTTGTTTACTCAGTTATCAGATAGTTTCTTGAGGCACCTATAGAGAACCTGTTTAGAACTGATGGTGATTTACCTACGTTGTTTTCTCCCATCAGCTGGCCAACCAAGATATGCTGTTGCGAATTTAATTGGAAATATCAACAACCAAGAGTTTGGCGTCGCTGAAGTCCGTGCAAATATATCGAGAACTGGAAAAGGAACGAGGCTCAAGGCTGATGTCCATGACTTGCCTCACAGTGTCAGTGAGTATCTGTTCAATTCGCTTTTTAATTCACCAACTGGACTTTTACAAATATAAAAGTTACTGACCTACAGACTACTCTTTTTTCAATCATTGTGCCATGGCATTATCTTCACCCAGTTGTATGCCAAGTCGCACTATGACACTATGACCCGTACACCAATAGAAGATTCGTAAATCTCAAGTCAGTGAGTGCTGACAGAGCCTACCCTCCATGTTATTGTACCTGTTGATAATATTGGATGGCAATAAGTCTTATCCCATCATTTGGAATGTCCGTTCGGCAGGGTTTGGGAGTCTGTTCCCAATGGCTTTGGAACAGAGTCTTACCAGGCCTGAATGCATGTCCTCATCATTCTGCAAAGGTGTCCTTGGCCACACCCAAATCGTAACCTGGTTCCCTATATACACAACATGGCATATTCAACTCTGAGGTTGTTTGGTCGCTCAGTGTGAACCCTGTGTACAACTCATAAGCGATCGCAATATTAGTTATTCGTTATTCCTTAAAATTTCCAATTGTGTTCAATTAGTTTTCTGGTCCCTTCGAGAACTTAGCAAATATCGGCCCTGTTAGATTGCCGTTGTCATGTCAGAGTTGATAAATTTGTTTTTGAACGCGAACTATTGTCATAATTTTAATGAGGCCACACAAACGCTCACAAAAAATGAATGATCTATTGTGAGAAAAATCTAGGATCCTAAAACATGAATGTACCATTTATCTGAATGAATAAACTCTTGTAGCAGGGCAGGGTATAATAAATTATAGCATTGTAAATAAGATCGAATTTGAAAAATAAGTATAACGAGATGTACATAAATGGGTTATATTTAAAAGAAATGAGACATATCACACATATATGTGAAACTTCTGAGAAAATAACATTTGTATAAAAAAAAATGTAAATATGGCCATTTTATCGTGGTGGATAAGGTCACTCAGAAGCATTACTGAGCATTTTTATTAATAACGTGGTGAGCCATTAAATCAACACCACGAAGGTATTGTTAGTTTGTGAGGATTTTTCTAATTAATTTTAATCATTTATTGGAATAACTGTCGCGTGTGGTTTTGATTAACTTTAGTTCAACCATTTATTGGTAAATTTCTTGTAATAACAGTTCCACTTACAGTATATTTTGTCATGTTTGAGTTTCTTCCATTGACATAGGCGTAAAGAGAATGTCACTCTAAAATGCACATGTATCTGTAGTGTTTAATGTAATACTTTTTTCATTTACAGCCAGTAAGTTACCCATTACCATAACGTTCCCTAGAAATTAGAGCTTGTCTCTATTTATTGCATGCCTATTTTTCCTGATATTTTGCAATACAATCAATATCATTTTGATTCTTTTCAGTGAAACTTTGTACTAGCGTTCTGTTCTAATCATTTTTGATAACATACATGCTGAATAGTAATGCATTCTTCATAACTATGCATTCAAATTGAGTCCTATATCTAGGACCTCTAAAATATTTCAAATGTGTCATGTTCATTTTGAAATATCTACATAATTATGGTCATGTTTAACTTTAAAAAAATCTATGTTCAACTGAGCTTCAAGCTGTTCACACATATAAAATTTGAGGCTTTAGCTTTAAACGTGCCTTTTTGTACCATCCCAATTTTTTCCCTGAAGCTTATTTGTCTACCTTTCATTGGCCTTGCTAAAATTCCGACGAAATATATAATATTCTGCCTATAATCAATCCTTAAATCATTCTTCAAGTTAACGATTTAGTTCAAATTTTTCTACATCGAAGCAATTTATCATATTATCCTAGCCTTGTGTGTCAGTAATATCCCTTAATATCAAATTAGAAGTAGCATTCCAAAATAAATGTTATATCTTCCAATTGCTGCCTAGTGTTTTAATATTTCGACGTAATGTAATCTTATCTATGCTTTTCATTTAAATTCAGCCCCATATCTCAAACACCTGATATCTTTGCTGTCACCTGTGTATTGGACAACTGCGGCCGAAGTTGGTAAAGCTGCAAACGGCTTCACACTTACCAAAGGAAACTTCCGAAGAGAGGTTCAGGTGGAATTTGCCACAGGTAAGTCTCTACACCAAGGGTGATAAATGTGTGTATTTATACCATGTACATGCGGCGCTTTCTTATCTAACAATTGTTCTCTCCATCTTTCTCTTCCTTCTTACTCTCCTCTCCCCCCCCCCCCCCCTCGCCCATCCTCTCTCTCCCCCCCCCCTCTCTTTCATTCCCTCAAGGTTTACGTTTCTCCTCTCTTCTCTCCTCTCTCCTGTTCTCCTTTTTCACCCCCTGGGTGATGAGGAATTGTAGTGGGTGTTCAAAAAAATGTGCCCCTACCCAGACTGGGATTTCCTGTAGTTTACCACGGGAGCAAATGGAGGTGGCCCATGGTGAGGAATATCTGTCGCAGGATTGGGTGGAGAGGAGCGGATATAAGGGATTTTGTGATTTTTCCCTCCAAAAAAAGCTCCAGGACATTCCCCTTGGGGGTTGGCGTCAGGGATGCAAATAACAAGTGCAAATTGAAGAAGTTATTACGACAATTATTCGTTTTCTCACATTCCAGGTGAAATTTTGAGGATGACACACAGCGCCAGAGGGGTTGATGAGAATGGAGTTTTACAAGTAGACATTGTACTTAATGGAGAGGTACCTATTCTACCTCCCAGAGCTAAAATAACAGTTCTGCCTTATACTGAAGATTATATTCAAACTGGACCAGGTAAGTGTTGCAACAGTTCTTGTAATGGAAGTTCTTATTATTATCATATAAATGAGGGTTGTCTACTTCAATTATGATAATTAACTTTTATAACTTCTGTTGATCATAATGTATTAATTTACTTTTTCAATATGAATGCTTTCAATGGCTTACTACATATATACGGCCTAGAAATCTCAATAATTTGTCAAATCATTTTTTCTAATAATGCTCTGTGTAACTGAGAATAACGCCCTCCGCGGCCTAATGTTTATGCAGAATAAACAATTTAAAACAAAAAAATGTTACGGAAAACGTGTAATCGTGAACACACTTAAAAATCACGTTGATGTGTCCGATTCCTTGGGTACTACTGCTATCATCAAATTTATGAATACAGTGCAGTGAGGTAGGTTGAATAAAATCCTGAGAATACATTCTTTTTCCAGGGTCCATCTATGCTCAGTCTTCAAGGAAGTTTAACGTGGGCAATTACTCACTACCTTACGCCTGGAACCATACGATCTCATATGATCCTGTGCTCGGCCGCATGCCTTACCTCGTACAGAGATTAACAGCCGATGACTTGTATGTGGAATTCGATATAAGCAAAGATGTGCTTCAATATCAATTATCGGCCACCATCTCCAAGGGTAGGTTTTGTTTAATCCAATCATAGTGATATTCAATGTGTTTGTGTATTCAATGGATGTCCGTGTGTATGTATGTATGATTTTTTAGTGTAGGTTTGCACTGGCAACAGGTTCTATACTTCGACCGTGCTCTTGAAAGTTAGTGTTATATTGGTTCATGACAAAACTAAATATCTTGCACAATCAGCTTGCAGTTCAGCATTGTTTCATGCAGTAGGAATTGAAGATGCTATAGGTTGACCTTGCTCTTGAAAATGAGTGTCATATGGGTTCCAGACAAAACTAAATATACTGCGCACAATCAGCTTGCAGTTCAGCATTGTTTCATGCAGTAGGAATCGAAGATGCTATAAACCAATTGTTTCGTACATTGTATATCCCTCAATTGAGTTTAGATGAAACTAACATATAATTGCTGAAATTTGTGTTTCTCCTGTATCCAAAGACTAGTGTTTGTATGTAGGTTATGTACATGTATGTATGTTGGTATTTTTGCATACATGTACGTATACATGCAGATGTTGTAGATGAATTAAATGGAAAGGCTGGTTCGGCAGGTGTGGACAAGTGCCAAAAGAGGTCCGGTGACCGTGGCCAAACAGTCGCCAGATGAACCAGATTCTATTACATAACTACATTCTCGTACTATAGCAAGAACAGCATAGTATTGCGGATGAGGGGGGCTATATTCTCTGAGTATGGCCGAAAACAACGAGGCTGTAGGCCGAGTTGTTTTTCGGCCATACAAGGAGAATATAGGCCACCGAAGACGCAATACTGTGCTATTCTTGCTTTTATTCCATGATTCCTAACTTAAAACAACTTTATTTGCATTAATTTCATCAAACTGTGTTGTCCCCCAAGTCTTGAATGGTCGTGACGTCGCTGTACAATACAGGGAGTTTATTAATGGCAAATTTATAATTTGCCATTTCTTACTTTTACTAAAATAAAATTATGTGAAGTCAGGGATTTTCGTCCCAGCATTCTTCGTCGTTCGTCGTTCACATTCCCAACATTCCAGAGTCATGTGTACAATTGGATGCACACATTGAGCATATAAATCAGGCTCCAAGTTGAATAGTACTGAATAGATTGGAGTATGTTTTGTACTGCATTCAGTTTGGTTAGGTTGCAATGTATTTTGAACTTTATTTTGGTCTGAAATGTTGGTTATTAGAGATTGGTAAAAGTGAATTGTTGAAGTGAATTGTACATTTCCTGAAAATCTGTCTCATCGGTGGGCTCCTCCTGCCAGTCCTCCTGCCAGAAATAGTCAGAAATATGTACAATTGGTAGTTGTACACATTCAGTATGCAAGGCTGGCTGCGATTTGGTCAATAGTATGTAAATTCCAGTATGTTTTGTATTGCATTCTGTTTGTTTATGTTGAAATGTATTTAGAAATTTATTTGGGTCTGAGATGTGGGTTATTACAGATTGGTTAAAGTGAATTGGTTAAAGTGAATTGTACATTTTCTGAAAATCGGACCCATACATCGCTTATGTCTGTAACTAAATTGTGTTGTGTCTGTAACTAATGGGCCAGAGATAAGATAAGGCCTGTGGAGCCAGACGTATGACACCTGTTGTTGTTTGTTTAAACAACAACAGTTTAAACTTTTTAAAATCTATAATATAACCAAGACATACGATTCCAGGTCCAATCTCCACATATCCCTTCATTCTGAGGGAAACTAAAAACTTAAACTAATCAACCTTAAATCTCTACAGGCCCAAACCCCATGTATCCCTTCATTCCAAGGGAAATTATTTCATCTTGCAAATCCATATCCAGGCTATGCTACATCATTGCATCATCCACCATGCTATGCCCTGGGATTAACTGATCTACTTGAAACCTTTATCCTCACATAATCAACCATATTACTTCAGGCTCAAACACTTTAAAAACCCCTTCAAATGAAGGGGAAAATTAAACTAATCTAACCAAGACATATGATTCCAGGTCCAAACTCCACATATCCCTTCATTCTGAGAGAAACCAAAAACTTAAACTAATCAACCTTGAATCTCTACAGGCCCAAACCCCATATATCCCTACATTCCAAGGGAAATTAAAACTAAAATCAACCCACCATGGTGTATAGTGGATACAAGGATGTGTACAGGGAGACATTCCCCCGCCATGGAGACTAGTATGAGTAGAGGAGGACATTCCCCCGCCATTGTATATAGTATGAGCCCAGGGGGACATTTCCCCGCCATGATGCATATAGTATGAGTGGAGGAGGACATTCCCCCACTATTGTGTATAGTATGACCCCAGGGGGACATTTCCCCGCCATGGTGCATAGTATGAGCCCAGGGGACATTTCCCCGCCATGGTGCATAGTATGAGCCCAGGGGGACATTTCCCCGCCATGGTGCATAGTATGAGCCCAGGGGGACATTTCCCCGCCATGGTGCATAGTATGAGCCCAGGGGACATTTCCCCGCCATGGTGCATAGTATGAGCCCAAGGGGACATTTCCCCGCCAAAGTGAATAGTATGAGCCCAGGGGGACATTCCCCCGCCATGGTGCATAGTATGAGCCCAGGGGGACATTTCCCCGCCATGGTGCATAGTATGAGCCCAGGGGGACATTTCCCCGCCATGGTGCATAGTATGAGCCCAGGGGGACATTACCCCGCCATGGTGCATAGTATGAGCCCAGGGGACATTTATGTATGTGTGTATGTATGTGCTACATATGTATGTGCTAAGTATGTATGTGCTAGTATGTATGTGCTAGCTACGTATGTGTTAGCTACATATGTGCCCTGCGAATGTATGTGCTAGCTATGTATGTGCTACATATGTATGTGCTACATATGTATGTGCTAAGTATGTATGTGCTAGTATGTATGTGCTAGCTACGTATGTGCTAGCTACATATGTGCCCTGCGAATGTATGTGCTAGCTATGTATGTGCTAGCTATGTATGTGCTAGCTATGTATGTGCTAGCTATGTATGTGCTACGTATGTATGTGCTATGTATGTATGTGCTACGTATGTATATGCTACATATGTATGTGCTACGTATGTATGTGCTACGTATGTATGTGCTAGCTACGTATGTGCTAGGTATGCATGCATGTGCTAGGTATGCATGCATGTGCTAGGTATGCATGCATGTGCTAGGTATGCATGCATGTGCTAGGTATGCATGCATGTGCTAGGTATGCATGCATGTGCTAGGTATGTATGTATGTATGTATGTGCTGTGCTGCACTCTAATGTGATGCGCAGCACAGTGCTGCACTCTAGAGTGTACAGTGCTCCCTCCAGGACATCAAAGATACATCATTCATGGCACTTATGAATATATGAAGGCACAAATTTGCCATTACTTTTGTATCGCAAAAGTTCTATGATTAGAAGCATATTCTTGTATTGTCCACCTTGTGAGCGGCAAGTATATCGATTATATTGTACGCTCACGGCCAAATCATGGAATAAATACCTGTAACTTGCACGTAATATACCCCATGTAGCGACAACTTTCTGAATCCAGTAATTGTTGGGCTGTTGGCCACGCGTAAATAACCATATAAAGATACTTAGAGATCGGCTATCTTCACCGCAGCTGAATAATCCCTGACCGTGAGTAGTATAGTCAACAAGGAATTTTATCATGGAACTGACTCGCCTACCATTTTATTGGTCTCCATACCTGCGTGTGTATCATGATTTGGTACCTTTGTCACAATGGTGTATATATATTTTGTTTATTATTATTACATTGAAATGAAATAGTTAAATTCCTATACGCACATAATGTAGACAACTTGTAGGCCTATGTATCAATTGTTCTGTTTATTATGAGGAAGAATCAAAAGATATTAACACGTTTTGTTTTTGATATTTATGCCGATATTCTATGCCGTCCTAAAAGTAATTATTTCCTATGTAAGCATAGTGTTCATTGCTACATTGTTGCATCGAGATGCTACGAATATTGTACTATGTGACAAAATACCGTCAATAAAAACATAAACACAAACAAACATAAACAGTATGGTGATTATAGTACGTGTTTCTCGCTCTCGTGCTACCACTGTAATGAGTCAAAAGCTCGTAATACGGGACATCATAAGGTATGACGTGACGGAACAAATGTGACGCAACTATCCATTGGTCAAGGCTGCGTTGGTCGTTAGGTTAGCCGGGTGGCATGGATACCTTATTAAGAATAAACAGTATGATGAGTACCTCTAATTTGTTCCTCTCCAACAACCGTAGTTGCTTTACGAGTTGAAAAGTCATTACGACTTTAAGAGGAAAAGTGTGTTATGTGCTACGTTTTTCATCTGGTATTCATTTTAATTTCTCTGTTTATATGTTTTATTTCAGGTCGACCAAGTAATCAATGTCCGTCAGGATTCTTCCTTGACCCCGAAGGTCCTTATTGTACAGGTGAGTGTTTATATTATTTCTATTAGTCCCAATTGTTTGATTTATATTTCACTCATAACCAGACGAAGGATTAAAGATTCGTTCTTAGAGACTCGGTCGTTTGTGTATCGCTAATGTATACTTGTATTGCGTATTCAGGTGAATATGGTCTGGCAAGGCATAATATAATAAAACTGGAACTTGAATTTTTAGTAACTGAACAGGAGGTTTCACAAATTCTCACATTATGGATACAAACATGGTCAGAGTCATATTGAGTCGAGTATTACGGCTTTGAGCCACGTTGGTATAATAGGGCCATGTCTTTACTGCCAGGTGTTATTTCTTGGCCAATATAAACCAATGAAAATGATATTTCTTTGGTGGTTGAAACCATTGTGTTTCTCTAAATTCCATGCACACCGACTGTGCATTGATCTTAAAAGTTTGCTCCATATTTCTGGGATCTAAAATTCTTTTAAGAATATACTTTAGTGTCAGTTAAAATATATCCAATCCCGGAAAATAAAATTCGATTATGATTCAGATCCAATTATTTAGACCAAGCAGAAAACATTTAAATGATGATATTGCTTCCCACAAATGTTGAGGAAGACGTTGAGTGATGCTTATATCTACAACATTTGGTAATTTATAATGTATTGTGTTGGGTTTTTTTTATATATAATGTATTGTGTTCAGTGTTCCTACTCAAGTTGTTCCTACTGTTGGGATATAATATCTACAATGATATAATATAATTTCACTCTGGTGAATCTAACTGTGTGGTTTAAAAACCTTTCAGATCTGGACGAATGTAGTAGTGTCCATTCACCATGTTCTCACCAATGCCATAATAAACCGGGCAGTTTTGCCTGCTCATGTCCAAGAGGACTTTCTCTGTCGCGCGACGGGCGCAATTGCCGAGGTTGATGATTAGTTTTAATATCTTCTTCTTAGTTTCTAAGTTTTAAGATGCATTGCACTGATAATAGCTATGTGTATTGCCTGTTTATTGTGTGTCACTGCTGTGAATTAGGTCTCCCACAGGTGTTTCTGTGGAGATACAAATGTGTACTGTCTTACGCTTTATTCATTGTACTACTGACCATTCATGTGCGCCTGGCTCTAAAAAAGGAAAACAAATATTTAATAATATTTGGGATGCTGTCCTGTGGAAAGAACAGTGGAATGTCATTTTTATTTATGGTAGAGCGCCATGGGAGTCGTAAACGTCGAGTGCTCGCGTTGGATGTTTTCCCTCTTCTTTAGCTCATATTCATACCGTTCTCTCAAAATATAATTCTTGTCTCTTTTCAGTGGCAAGGGTCATATGTTTCTAACTAGATTCCAGCAGTAATTAACACGTAAATAAGCACTGGTATTGAAACAGGCTCTGGGTCTACCCAAGAACTTTAACTTTTTTCGAGGCCTACCCCGGGAAATATATTGTAAAGCTGAATACCAGTGCTTGAATTTGTTCATATTTTTAAAACAATTTTTGGAAATTAATAACCCATACTGTTGTATGTATGAATGTTTTTTTATGGGACTAGATGTCATAATTTATTTAATAGGATGATTTTTAAAAATTCCAAATTTATTCCAAAGTTCATAATTATTAGGTTGCCATGGAAACATGTAAACAAATATAAAGGTCAGCTTTGCGCCATGTAGTCTCGAAATGAATTATTCATACTGAACTGAGAAATAGTCAAAATCGATTTACATGCCAATCTCACAAAAAGAACACTACGAAAACATGTATAGGGTCAAATGAAAATAATGAATAATAACCCCCCCCCTACACACACACACTTCCTCACTATTCACTCCTTTTCCCTTTTCTTCCCTCCCCAAAATGTCCACTCTATATGAAATTAGATATGGTGGCTTAAATGTGTACATGTATCAATATCGGCCATTTTAGTACTTGTTGTGCTCCGAAGAAACTTTATTTTGTCATTTTGAGTTTATCGACTGTGGATTTAATCTATATCAATCACCCATATCAAGACTTTATTTTAAAAAAACCCTTCTAGTCTCATTATTATAATCAAGTTTCCAATGCAAATGTGGGTGAATATAGTGAGAAGGTAGGGAGCGACGCCACATCAGTTCCCCCTATTTTGTTTGTGTCTCTGCTTTATATATGTACGTCAGTGCTTGATGGGTTCCTGCACATTTTTAGTAGTCAATTTATTCGTTCCTATTTACCGTGAACGAAAATCCCTAAAACTGGGCATGCTGTATATATTTATGTATTATTCTACACCAAAATTATATCAGGTTATATAATATGACCAACAGATGAGAAAAACAGTTATGGTTCGATTTAGCTGGGATTGCTACTTTAAGACCTCGTTTAATTTTGTTATCTGATGAAAACCACCCAAGTGACATAAAGAGAAATAATTATATATATATTGTATTTTTATTCTGAGTCAAAACAGTTACATCAATTTTCAGAATAGGATGCCAGCCTCTCCCTAGGGAGGTCTTCCTGGTGGATCCTAGCTCTAATACCTGCTATTTAGAAACATGATATCGGGATGTAAAAAAATGATCTGTTCAACCCAAAGCAACAATTACATACAGTGTAGCAACAATCAATAAATCATTCCCCGCCCTGCCCATATTTCCCTTAATACAATAACCCCATATAAACCTACTGACTAGACTGTACAGGCAAAATGGCATATATTTGTTAGAATTTCAAAGAGACCTGTCCCAGAGAAGTGGCAGACCTTAATTAATCATGGTCTCGGTTATATGTGGGCAGATGGTCTTACGAAGGTCGGTTTACATGTACATACACACGATAATGATAAATAGGAGAGTAAGGATAGACATTTAGAAAATATTGCAAAACAGTTTAGGGAATTTGCGAAAGTCTAGTCTTTGGTCCTAGCAGCAGCCCCCATTCCGCAGTCCGGAACGCACACGCTGACGAATTGTCTAGGAGGTAGAGCCTCATAGAATGGACTTTGCCTTGAGAGGTCTTTCCCCATTTTGAACATTGGCAGGTCCATTCCATATAAACCCTTGTTCACTTTGAGACTCTTATAAACTAAAATATGCCAGCTTTTTGTAGATACTTTCTCTTTATCACAACGAATGTAGTGAACTGTTTAAAATAAACTAATGTTTTGACGCAGAGGACTGAAGCATGACATAGACATCAGATATAAAGACGGTTTAATAGTCATTACTAACCACTGGAGGACAGCATGATTACTGTTTGATCATGTATCTTTGCTGTATGTATTATGTGCTTTAATTGTCATAACTATTGTGGTTAATTAATGCTCTCTAATGCATTTGGTTTACTTGGATATCCCTAGAAGGATATATACATGTATATAACGATTTATTATTTATATAAATGTCGAGTATCAATATAATTATTTGCTTACATATATTTTGTATTAACACACAATTTTGATTTCCTTCCTAAAAAATCATGAAATCCAATTCACTAATTGTTTTTTTAAAACTTTCCTTATGTTAATTTTCGCACTTAACGCATCCTTTATGACTCATATGATATCATGGAATCGTATACAACTATGAAAATATCTACCTGAAATAATATTATCGCCATGTTAAAACTTCATGGATTGATGTCTATTTCAAATACTTGTTATTCTACATATAGTTGAATGCATTTCCATGATCCGAGGGGTTCACCAATGCGGATTTCTTCTGTTTTTAATTCTATTTATTTAACATTCAATTATTTATTAACCTCTATTCATTTCCATCCTCACGTGATGAGATAAAGTTATTAATTCATTAATAGACGATTGTTACGACTGTTGACGTATAATAAACATGACTTGCCTCCCTGACATTTCATTTCTATCAGACATAGACGAATGTGAGTATAAAATCGCGCGCTGCCGAAGGAATCAAGAGTGTTTTAACACCATTGGTTCCTATCGGTGTATGGTCAAATGCCGTAGGGGCTTTATACGGACCGCAGGAGGACGATCATGCACGGGTAGGCATATGATTGTAGTCATAGCGAATGACAAATGAAAAACAAGAATAGTTTAATTGGTACTATACAACATGTCTAAGATGTTTAGTTTCCTAGTGCGAAACATCTATACCCTTGTGATTTTACGAAGGACATGCTTTGAGATCTCTCTGCTATGAAGTTTGTTAAATGTCCTTGAAATAAATAATAAATATGTATGTATTCATTCATTTGAATTTGTAGGAACCTGTCAATGACAGGGTTTCAATTTGCATGTATTCCTCATCCAAACGTTTCAACTATGCATATTTTGATGAACTACATGAAAACTAAAGTGACATCGATCAATTTGGGGACTATGAGAATCGAAGTGTTCTGATGAATACTAGGGTCTATGCAAACCCCGATTCTTTGTGACATACACTATCTAGCTGTGTACCTTTAATTGTACAGCACCATGCTACTGCGCTTGACGCATACTTACCACAGTTAAATGCTAGTAAACAACAGTATTAATAAGCCTTTGGGTATGATAAAAAGTGGGTAATATGATTATATATATATAATCGGTCATATATTGAATATGCTGATTCAGTTTGTGTGTAAAAAATAGTTTGTGTTATCTGTACACTAAAAGTTATTAGGAATATTGTATTTATAAAGGTAGGTATCAAAAGCCATAAAATGTACTTTAATTCTTTCCATCTAGAAATTCGCACTCTCACACCCACACCACTTCCACCCACACATTCTAATGTATGCAATACTCCTATAACTATTTTTAATCAAGGAAGTAATTGATACATTGTATATAAATGATATATCTATGCCCTTCCATGCAGATATCAATGAATGCAGAGAGAAGAAGGACACGTGTGACCACACCTGCCTCAATCTTATTGGAAGTTATAAATGTGCGTGTAACATTGGATATAAATTGGTCGGACGAAATAAATGCAAAGGTAATATAGTTGTTCCTTTTATATTAAAGGACTGATTCTTCATTTCATGGAATAGTTGTGCTATGTAATGTTATGCCTACAACAGCTATAATTGCACGGTTAGAAGACTGTTTGGTGATCGAAACATTACATACATTGCATTACCGGAGAGCCGACATTTTATATGTCAAATAAGATGTTTTTAGCCTAATGACTGAATAACCTAGGTAAATTAAACATGTTCATTTGACTCGCTTCAAAAACTCTAATTTCGACGGAAGTCTTTTTTTTTTAAAAAAAAACAACAGCTAGAAACTTGACGATATAATATAAATATATGCATTCTGAAGAAAACCGATGTACATATAAATACACCTATTCTCATGTTGTCGTGCTTTATCTCATCTTTATAACACACAACAATAAGGACAAAGTCTGTATAATCACCATTGCGTTTCCTCTTGTAGATAGAAACGAATGTGTATCTCGCCCTTGTCAACATAGCTGCAGTAATACACCAGGAAGCTTTAGGTGTTCATGCCGTTCAGGTTACAGGTTACACAATCGAAATTGTAAAGGTAAGTCTGAGTTTTCACCCTTTATATAAATACCTCAATAGCTTCTATAATCTTCTATAAAGATCTGAATATGGTGCAGTTTCCATAATCATTTGATCGAACGAGTAGAATACCTGCGACAATCTTGACCAATTGAATTGAATTGAAAAAAAACTTTATTTGGCGAATGTTTTACAAATGTGAGGTAGACAAATAGGAAATCAGGCTTCTGGATAAAATCCAGGTCTTCCAGTCGTTACCTTTATAGAACAAAGATTGCTAGACTATGAGAGTGACTGTCTAATAAGTACACGATATGATGAAATAGTGTTGCTGATAAATGAGTCAATGTTTCTCTTATTTTATTTGGCTCCGATGGGATAACATTTGTCACTCGGTCTGCCAAGTCTGTGTAAGAATTGTGATATAAATTGTGTTTTTCCCTTTAGATGTGAATGAATGCACGCTAAATCTGCATGACTGCCAGGTTCAGCAAGAGTGTCAGAACACACCTGGCGGGTATAGGTGTATCAACACATGCAGTTCAGGCCTGGAGAAGGCGGACAATGGCACCTGTGTCGGTACGTCTTAAACTGGAATTTCTAATTCTAAAAAAGGGAGAGAATTTCTGGTTAACCTGCTTGATACCAACATGTTTTATTGCAATTAAAAATGTTTCATTGAGCCTTCAGGCTACCGTTTATTGGCCGAAAACACACACATTATTTACATGTAGCGTATGGTGCAAAGAAAGAAAGAAAAATCAATAAGTAGTGAATCAAAACTACATCAAAGTTATAGAATGGACTTACATTCTCATTAGGATAGTAGCACCAGATTCCTAAACATACATTGGTGTTTCGGTTTGTATAATAATCATTCACTCCCAGCTCTAGCATGGATGCCCTTTTTGTATAACCTACAAAGTAAGAAATATTGAATAAGCAAAACAAGGGTTGGGGGCTGGGGGTGTGATAGGAAAGGGACCATCTAGATGATCTAAATCTAATCCTTTATTAACCCGCATTATTCCAGAGTAAATGTGGACTTGCTATGACCGTCTCGTTATGTTTTGGATTACCTGTTTTTGTGAACCTATTGATGTTTGCCTTCCAAGGTAAATTCCGGACATTTCCGGACATTATAATTATATCCTCACAATGTTCTATCCTTTGAAAAAGATATTGATGAATGTACGAGGGGACTAAGTTACTGCCATGCCAACCAAGAGTGCAGGAACACCTTCGGTGGATACATATGTGCCTGTCCATCAGGGTACCGATCGGATGGCCCCGGCAATCCCTGTGTGGGTAAGTAGTCGTTCACTTCTTTAATCTCAAATTATTGCTAATTGTATTATAGTTTCTCTTTTAAGTGAAATCCAATATCATGCCTATATAAATCTTTGTGGTGTTAAGAACTGCGCAATTTGTAACATTAAAAGTGGGATCGCGAATGTTTTCCCCGCGATTTTTGTCTCATTTCTACCAACCAAGTAAGTCCCCCTCCCACGTCCAATATCATGTTTTTAATCTATGTCATTATCATACCATCTTCTAGTGTGAGTATAGAAACAGTTCGACCACATGCAGTAGATAATCAGGGATTTCAAACCTTATTGACTTTTGCTTTGCGAACGCGTGGAAATAAAGGGTGTATTTAGAATTGAGCTTATGATTAAATTGTACTGTGACCAATGAAAAATGCAAAAATACAAATATTTGGAGTTATCGCATAATACATACCTAGGCTATTACATACATGCATGTATGTATGCATTCATACTTGTATTCATATATATTATGAATGTTCTTTGAGCATTTTGTGTGTAAGGAGACCAATGTAAGCATTGAGCATAATTTGGCCAATTGAAATTGCAGTCGCTCCAAGATTTAGTATCAATGATAGCACCCATGCCATTTCTTAAAGAAAAATATGATTATGATTTACATCTCTTGATTCTGTTAATAACTTTCAATATCTTCTATTGGAACAATTGAACCAAAAATAAACATAAATACGCAGTAATAAGTATTAATTTGACAGGGATCAGGAGCCTAATTGTCAAAATCCGTTCGGTAATACCACAATATAATTATGTGTTGACTCTTGTTTCAGATGTAAATGAGTGTCTTAACGTGGATAAGCCATGTTCCTTCCGCTGCCGTAACACACCCGGCAGTTTTGAATGTGTCTGTCCTTTGGGACAACAGTTATTAGCTGATCGACGTTCGTGTGTTGGTCAGACTATTTTTTGATCTTTCTGTTCCTTGGTTAGGTTTTTTCTCGTTATTCTGTGAAAGGCCATAGATTTATGTTGGGACATTTACCTTGTGATTTAGTTTGCTGTTAAGTTTCTCGTTGCTTATCCAGCTTCTGTCGCGTCGAGAGAAGTTGTTTTATCATTAATCCTTGTTTTCTGCCTGCATGTTATTTGCACGCCATTGGCAATGGGTTCTAGTGCTTTTTATTTGAATTTTACGTCCTATTCTCGCTGGTTTGTATTTTTATTTTCGCCTCGATCAATCATAGATGCTTGACTCTCTTGAATCTTTCGTTCTTTCATTAATGAGAAGTGCCAATAAGACATGACATATATGACACTAAAGAGGCTAGAGCAATATATCCACACCCATTATATTGAATCAGAGCTGTATGTATAGTTCTGATTGAATCGAAGTTCCAAGGACACGAGAAAACCACAACAATCTTACAACACGTAAACTTTATCATACAGGTACAATATCACTTATATTCGTAGGATTCATATTCAAACTTAAATTAATCGGAGCCAGAACGTATAACAAGACTAGGTTCGACACAATTTTAATGCAATTCAAGGAAGAGATAGTGTGTACACTGTGGTCAATCAACTGATACTTTACCGGAAAAGAAGGAATATATAAGCTATATATGTAAGGCTTATTGGGCGCTTATCGCTGGGCATTACTGACGCTTTCAAACGAACTTCTCAGATAATTAAAACCATAAAAATGTAGTTCTGAAGATGCATTATAATTAGATTCGCAGTATCTTTGTAATGTATACAGTACATATATAGAATTCGTGATTGATTGCGGATATCTTTCCATAACAAAATTTATTTTTTATGCAAAAGCTATACAAAATAATCACTTCTAGATTTCTAAAAGGTAGAGACCAAAACAGTTTGGAAATTCCGGGGTATAGATTCAGCAGGTACTTTAAGAACAATCATTTCAATATTGAAAACTGGATTGTAAAATATTTAAGATATTTTAAAATGTAAGATATTTTAAGAACCTACCGTATATCTAATTTATGTACATAAAGTTCATAGCCCATATATGCACTACATGCAGTACACGCTGATTTATTTCATAACATGTGTAATTCGCCACCATAACATGTAAAACTACCTGAACTATGGCTAAAACATAACTTGTTGTAAACAGAAATAACTAATAATAACAGTAGTGCCCTGCATATTTATTTTCACCAAAATTTTCAGTTTCTCAAAACATCCCCAATGAAAACAAATGCCAGCTTACCATAAAAAACAAAAATGAACTTAATTGGCTCTTTTTTTGTTTTAATTGTTTTGCTTCATATGCATTTCGCTTTTCTGATAAGTAATACATCTTTATTTAATATTTATAAATCTGACTTTATTTCATTTATGTTAAGCAATCGTGATAAATGATATGTATTAAGGCATTTGACAAATGCATCTTTTGCATGTCTATATCCGAACATAATTAATTCTATTTCTAACTTAAAATGAGTAAATGTTGTCATTCATTAAGTCTATCTATGACTTGAAAAATACCTATATCGCCATATTCTTAAATAGTTATTGATCGATTTATAAAATAGTATTTAAAATATCTTTAGAAGTCTAGATAGTTGACTTTTAAATCTTACTATCAGCTTTTTGTTAAAAGAATAGTATTCATGTAATGTATGTAAGACATACGTTTAAAAAGTAAATGTAGATTTAAAGTGTACTAAATCTACTACTGATAACTCGCCCCCAAGCCATGAAACTGTCTTGAATTCAGGACTCCAGTTCTTGGACAATGGTGAAGTCATAGAAGGAGACAGCAAGGACTTGTGTAAACAGTTTGGCGCTTGTTCAGAAGAAAATTTGGTGATTGATTGTGCCGAGGGCTATGAGTATTGGAACGGGGAATGCAGAGGTATGATTGTCTTGATGTCCTGGTGCGTGTAAAATACACAATCATCAGATATGTACTTTGCTGCAAAACGTCCCCCCACCCCTATCCGTTCCCTATTGGATAATCTTGGATTTATTTTGCTTAGCATTTCTTGCTCACAAGTAATTTACTTTTTCTCTGACGAAACGGTTCTAAAATGCTTATTTCGTGATGTGAGTTCCAAGCTGATTTGTAATTACTGAAATTACTAAACTGTTAATCCTGACATACATATTGCAGCTTTGTCTTATTCGGAGTCTTAGTTTAATTACCTGTGTATGAACAAAAATGAGCTTATCGCTTTTTTATGGGTCATTAAATCATGTATACAAGTATAAGAATGATGTTCTTTCATTGAAGATAACGTTTTTATATAGACATATAGTTATAGGTCAAAATTCTAATGTAAAATATGTGATTGAATGAGGCTTAACTGTTGTTCATGAATACATTTCATCATTCTGATATACGTATCATCTGCCCCCAACTTTATGTTGTTTCTTCCTGAGAGGTTTCGATACTCCCTGTGGCTTTCCCTTTGATGCACTGTTAGTGACGTTTTCATGTCGAGATGGATCAGCAGATATATGGTTTCTTTTGCCCTTGTTTAACAACAGGTGTTACTCACTAAGACAAATCTTACAAATACTAAGTGTTAACGTCCCCACTGAATGAATTTTTTATTTAACTTTTCTTCTTCACAAGAGGTTTTTTCTTAGAGTATTAAGACAATGAGTCGTAGCCTCGCCGAACATACTTCTTCACAAGAGTTTTCTCCATTTTATAACACTAGAGGACGGAAGCTAAATCCAACTAACGTATATCTTAGTGTAGAAGAAAGCTATGGCGTTTGTTTAATATTAGCAGAAATCCACTCAGCCGTCCTCAATATCCTTTGGAATAGTCGTTTACCAAGAATTAGACTTCACAACCTAAATATTCTTTGTTTTGATTCTCGTGATAAGGGTTTAATACATTGACGCTTTTAATGTGTTATAGGGCTGTGGCCGTACCACCATGTGCCCTTAGATATGATTAGATAACATGTTCTCTGCTAGCATTTCAATGGTAACGCATCCGAGATTATCGTCTGACATGGCATAGCTTAATTTGACGATTATACAAAGGCATATATACCTGATCAGGTGTCCACTTATTGTTTTAAGGGCCAATTGCCAATTTGATTTTTGTGTCAGATAATTAAGAAAAGATATGTGAAAATTCCAGCTGATTGGTAGAACATTTGACTTAGAGGTTGATGATACCACTAGACAGTATCGTTTTTATCTGTTGGTGTTGATACCATGATTGTTTGTAAGTTGCAGTATTTGAGAGTGCAGAGTTTTTAAAACATAATAGAATTCATCTGTTTTGCAATTATTTGAAAGAATATGGCTTCATTTTGATCTAAAATCTGCTTCGCCTTTTTATTCTTCCCAAATTTCCCCTTAATGTTACAATTCATCGAAATGGTCGGAAACTGCTTGAGTGAGAGTATACCAATGTAGCTCTCTTTGCTCGTGGTGCCATCTGATGTGTTAACTGATAAAGTTGCTTTTTATATTCTAATTCATTAACACGTACTTATATATTCATAGGCAAACATTCCTGGAGAATCGACAAGATTGAAAAGATGTAAACTGTGACCAATGAGCTCAACAATGTTATATATAGTGCCATGGCATACACTGGAAGACCAGATTGTTATCTGAAGTGTATCGCTAGTTTTGTAACATGTAGTCTTTGCAAAATACAGAATTCATTATTATTATTATGATTATTTCCAGATATCGATGAATGTAAGCAGAGAAGATGCCAGCACAGTTGTCAGAATACGCCAGGGAGCTATCGCTGCACTTGTCCTCAAGGGTACAGGCTGGGCACTAATAACCGTACTTGTCAAGGTAACAACGAATCTTTTTTCATCCATCTTCTACTATTTAGTCTATCCTTCTATTATTAGGAGGCTAGCAGATATTCTGTTCATTTAAAGGCGGGTGAGGTTTTGAAGTCCCCGGTACAGTCGGAAGTATCTTGTAGCATGTGGCTAGGTGTTGGTTAGTTTACTTGGTGTGCGGCTTGTTTTTTCTTCATTCTTATAAAATCAAAAAGAAGTTGGTGTCGAATTGAGATACTGATATAAATTCCGTTTTCTTTCATATATAGAATTTGTTATTGGTACTTGATTATTTTCTATCTATTTTTTTTTATATAAAAAACGACATTTACTCTCAATCATGCCTGGTCCACATTTTTAGCGAGGCGTGCCTCGAATTATTGCTCTTCTTCTACACAATCTAATCTATTCTGGATATTATCACTTTTATTTTACGGATATTTTCTTACCCAGATATCGATGAATGCTCTGAGTTGAGGATAGACTGTGGACAAGACAAGCTCTGCTTCAACCGACTCGGCGACTACGAATGTGTGGATACTCCATGTCCTCCCGATTACCATAGGGACCCAACAACAGGGTCAGTTTTTAGTTTAAATACTTTTATTCAGGACACTAATCACTTTTCGCAAATGTACCAGAGATTAATCAATATACTAATACTACGATAAGTTATACATTATGCAACGATTGGGTGACTTATAAAAATATATAATATAAATAATATAAAATATAAACGCCGCTCGTCCAGTTCTTCACCAGGTATGGGTTTGTGTTTGCTCACTCACTTGTTAAACATTTAATTACTTTCACATTTTAATCGACTTCTTCGTTTGTTAAATTGATCCATAAATAGATGTGTTATCAGGGAGGTTGATGTAAAGATCCTCCTCCCTGATGGTATGCATAATATTATACATTTAATATGCAATTTGCATAGCGTGCACAGTCACCCTTCTGAAGCTTTCATATTTGTGTCACAAGGAGTAGTGGAAGAAATAATAACTCATGTGTATCGCTTTTCCGTCTTGCAGGTATTGTGTTCTGGAATGCACGGCAGCTAATATTTTCTGTGAACCAGGCAATCGTTATGCGGACATCCTGGAGTTCAGAACACTGGCACTACCATACGGTATCCCATCCCACCAGGACCTTATCAGACTGATAGCCTATTCATACGATGGCACTCATCTGCCCAAAACTTCTTTCACAATCTTAGAAAAGGACGAAAAAGTCCCATTCAGTATAAGGATCGAAGAGGGTCGAGGGGTTGTATTCACGACGGGGCCATTGGAAGAAAAAACCTCATATCGTATGAAAGTACGTGCAAAATCATACGATCACCTGCGGAGAGATATTCAGTACCAAACAACATTTATCATATTTATATCTGTATCAGCCTATCCATATTAAGATGTGTAGATAGTATATAGTATTCTATTTTATTTTGACAATACTACATGTGGAAATAATATTATATATTTTCAAGTCAGATCGGCACCCATAATCATATTGCCTCTCTCAAGACTAAGATGTAGAAGAAAATGTAATAATAGATAATTAAATACAAAGTAAGATCAGTATTAGGCTATGTAGATCCTAAGATCCTATGCAATGCCATTGAATGAAAGCACTATACTACAATATGACCCCTTTATCCACACTCCATGATTGGTTATTCGCTTCTTCTCTGGTTGAAACGGGTTTCATTTTAAGTTAAAGAATCTACGATACTGTGAGGATGGCTGAATAAAACACACTTCGCAAAACTACCATGTATGCGAAAGGGCGTTATAGATTCTGTACATATGCCCTTTAAATATTGGATTAATCTAAACCAGTTCACGCACAATATGACCTAAATGTATCAATATAGTGAATAGTATTTTAATCTTTGTTGATAGTGACTTGTCGATATCAGTAGAGAGTTTAGCAGGAAAAAAATGTATGATTTAGCGATATTTCCCTGGTGATACGGACCATAAAGAACGTTCAACTCTTGGAAACATCTGTATAGGATATGTACTTTGTGATAGCGAGAGGCTAGATATGAAATATGAAAAGTTGAAAAATGAGGTTGCCATAAATTATGAATATGTGTATCATTCGAATAGGCGGTATAGATTGAGAATATGTATAAGGTATTTTTAACGGCATGTATCAGTACATGGAAGAAGTAGTCTCTGAATGGATACCCTTTTGTATTAAACAATTGGTAGCAGTTTGAGATTTTTATATAATAAATGAAGCATCTTATTTAGATGGATCATAGGTACAATTATCTCTGATAACCTCTCTGTGAATTGTGACGTTTCATTTCAAACTATAATGCTAGGATGTATGTAATTTATTTTTGCAAAAGATACTTTATTCCCTTTCCTTTTAAACTTATTTCAACATAAATGCGAGCGTAGTTTATCGTTTATATGAAGTATATCCGCCAATTAGTTGTAACAAAAATTAACGCTCCAGAGCCTGAGGAGAGAAACGTATGAGATGATATCTCAACGCTACTTTATTCTATATATTAAACATAGTTTAATTATGTAGACAGTGTAAATACATTATATTATCACTCAGGAGGGCAGAATGAATGACAAGGATTTATTTCGACTGGGAAAATCTGTATGAGTGATTGCGTTCTTACTCAACCTTATTTCAGTTGATTGCAAGTGTCTATACGACATTGGTTCCAATAGTAAAATTAGTTTCATCAAATTTATGAGGTAATGATATCAACGCAATGAGTTGAGGATGCTCTGAGAAAGCTGAAGTTGTATAGTGACCACAGTAGCACTACTTAATGTATTCGCAGTGCAGTGTGTAATCTTCGCCAATAAAGAGATAAATGACCTTAATGTATCGCTTGATTTCTTTAACTTTTGCTTTAACACTCGATATCCTCCACTCCCTACATACATATATACATGACATACGTTCTACGGCATAAGTTCTTATGAAATATTTTGCGCTTATTTGTATTTTTCGGGGAGGAAAAATTAATTAACCTAGTGAGTCCTTTTATATTTGGGGCAATGAGTTCCTGGAGGTATAAACATCAAAACGGAGGTTGATCATGTCCAGCATAACCGTGGACCACCTTGAAAATGTTCTTGGCTGTTAAATAAGGGTGTATGATGTATATATGGTAGAAAGTGAATATTTTACATAAAAGGATTCCGTGATGGCCAAGTGATAATAAGAAAACTACAATTTCTCCACATCTTCGTCCTGGGCCGAGATGGTCCTGGGAATGTCAGTATCCAAGACTATGACGATTGGAGATATAAGTTCCTACGATTTCTCATATCTCTACAAATGGTGCAGAAACCATGAAGCACTGGTAATATTTATATTTGCAATTTTAGATTAATTAATTATATGAAAACTAATAAATTTATTTGGATTAAACAAATTTATCAACCTCGTCCACCGCAAAATGTATCATAGGCTAGTTCCCTGTGGATAAAAGAGTCACAAAGGTAAATGCATTTAAATGGGACTACATAGACTCGAAGCTCCTTACCTCCGCAGTAGTTTACAATACTGGGAGTGCACCAACCCCGGCGGACATCATACTTTATTGACCCACTTTCAACCCCGCTGTCGCCGGTGTATCTCTCCTTCCCTCAATGAATCGCTCTTTCTCCACATAACTCCAAAATATGGCTTAATTCGAGTTGGTAAAAGTCCCTATAAGTAGTATACTATATAAGCACATTATGACTACGCCTTGTATTTGAGACCGTTTAATTAAAATACGGTATCGGGATGTGTCCTACTATAGGCCGAGGGAAATTTTTAACCACACGGTCTCTAATTACCACCATATTTTTTGAGGCCCGTTGATAAAATAGTCTACGGACACATCGTCTACTATAGACCGACGGGAATTATGTACGTAAAAATATGAGATTATTAGTTTACCAGCTTGTCTTAGACTACAAGTCTGACTTGTTTAAACTTATATTAGCCCGGCTAAAAATTGTTGAGCACGCGTTGAAATAGTTTACCGGCTTGTGCCCTAAGACCTCTCCGTTGGGAAAGGTTAGCTTGTGGGCTAAGACATCCCGCACAGAGATTTTAGTTTTTTAGCTTTCTTGGAGGTGGATAGCCTTGACATTTAAATTTTGTGAAATTTACTGCATGAAATAAGGCTCAAGTATATATGTTGATTGACATCCCGCACAGAGATTTTAGTTTTCCAGCTTTTTGGGGGGGGGGGGGGGGTGGATAGCCTTGACATTTAAATTTTGTGAAATTTACTGCATGAAATAAGGCTCAAGTATATATGTTGATTGACATCCCGCACAGAGATTTTAGTTTTCCAGCTTTTTGGGGGGGGGGGGGGGTGGATAACCTTGACATTTAAATTTCGTGAAATTTACTGCATGAAATAAGACTCGAGTATATGTTGATTGTGCTATATATAGTATTTTACTGCATTTTTTGGTTTTCTTATTGGATTTTTATTGCTTTTATTGCACGAAATAAGACTAAAAAGTATATGTTGATTGTGCTATATATATATGGTGAATATTTCTGGAAATGTGATTATAAATGGAGACATCAGGTGGCGCCACAGGTTAATCGCCAGATACATGAACTAGACTATGTACAGCTACCCGATCGACAGTCAGTCGTTCGCGGGACGGTGAAGGGAGCAGACGTACCAGAAAAAAAATTTCTTTCTCACTAGTTGGGAACAAAAAAATTGTAAAGGAGGTATGTTGATGATAACGTGCTCAACCTGCGGAAAGCGCCATGTTAGACCACCTTATTCCATGGTTGCTAAAATAGAGAAAGACGACTCACAGGGTGCTTCTGGTGGGGTGCCGGCTACCGAGTTAACTGCTGACGAGGCGGCTAGCTTGCTGGGTATTGCATCGGAGGACGTGCCCGACCGTAGTTCTGCTGCATATGCTAAGAAGTTGGAGGAGTTCATTAAGCAGCAACAGCTGGCCATTGATGGAATCCACGAGAAGCATCGTATCATTTCGTTGGAAGTTGAGGCGAAGGCTTTGGTGACCAAACTGGGTAATATGCATCTGAATACTCCGAAAACGCCACTCGTTGACGCTACGAGAATACAGTCTAGTCCCGGTGGTCGGCCATTGCCGGGTCCCTTCCAGCAAGGTAATGATAGCATTCTTGATGGTATTTCTATTGATGTGGCCCGTTTGCGTCCAGAGTTCTACTCGACTAATAAGAAGGTATATTGCAGACTCACCATGTATGAACTATTATATGGGATGGTCAAAGTTTGCCAATTTCTGTCGCCCTGTGGTGTCGATAATACAGGATATCTGAGTCACCTTTGGTACATTTCTTATAAGGCGTCCCTCGGACATTATTTAACTGAAGGGTTGGTTTTGTACGAACGTGGCGTTACTACTAGAGTCATTGAATATGAGCTTCTTGACTGGCAATCTTTTGATAGGGATAGTGACGGCATGTTCTTGGGTACAGAATTCACCGTTGCTTATCGAAAATTGTTCAAGAAATCATATGCTGGAAGCGGAAGTGGAAGTAGTAATTCTAAATCGTCTACCATAGATAGGCTCTATGATTTGTCAAGTTGGCCACGAAATGTTTGCTGGATCTGGAATAACCCAGAAAATAAGGAAGGGAAAGTGTGTAATGGCTGCTGGCGCAAACATATCTGTGGTTTTTGTCAAGCTGACTATCGCGCATTAGAATGTAAATCTAGCGGAAGTTCTAATGTTGCGACATCTTCAGAACCTACCGGCGCACCGGAAGTGTAGGGGTGTCATGGCGGCCACAGTGAGGAAGAAGTGAGTTTCGACTGTATTGATATGCCCTTTTCTTCTGACTGTGTAATATCTGAGCCCATTTTTGCTGAACTTTTTGACCATGCAAATAAATTATGTGATTCTTCAATGTTGGAAGGTGTAAGATATCAGCTAAAACCAAAAGCTTGGTCAGAGTGGTTAATGCAAGGTGCCCGCTGGGATCCGGATAGCCATTTTATACTGGATGGTATTACGAATGGTGTTCGCATGGTTGACAAAGGTGCTGCTATACCCGCATACAGTCGTAATAATTATGCCTCTTGTTTTCACCTTGATAATGAAATGAAAATGTCTTCTGTGCTTGAAAAGGAGGTGATTGCAGGGAAACTCGCTTACACAGATCGTCCACCCCACTGTGTGCACGCCTTAGGAGCTATACTAAAGCCTACCGGAGCCGTCAGACCCATCACGGACTGCAAACGACCATTGGGGTTGTCGGTAAATAATTTTACAGACGAGGTTTGTTCAAGCTTTTCCTTCGTAACTATTGACAATGTCACTACAGAGCTGGCTAGTGGTGATTTTATGAGCTCTGTCGACATCCAGGCTGCTTATAGGTCTGTTATTATTCACCCTTCAAACAGACAATATTTTGGCCTCAAATGGAGAATCGATGGTAAAGAGAGATATATACAGGATAACTTCATTTGCTTTGGAGCCAGATCTGCCCCTTTTATTTTTTCTCGTATTACTGACAGTGTTTCTCGAATGATGAGATATCAAAATATACGATGTTTTTCATATTTGGATGATTTCATACTGTTATTCTCTAGTTATGAAGAAGGTGGTGTCTCAGCGTATTCTCCTCAAGTGCCTACGTCAGCTTGGGTTCTATATAGCATGGGAAAAGGTGACATCTCCATCGCAGATATGTGTGTATCTTGGTATAGAAATTAATTCTCTTAAGATGCAGCTTCGTTTACCAGATAAAAAGATCAACAAGCTGAGGAAGGAGCTGGATCAGATCAGGCCATTAAAACAGCTATCCAAGAAACAACTGCAGCGTCTCATTGGTATCTGTATACATACTTTGAAGGTGGTCAAAGGGGGAAGGCCACACATTGCTTCTCTCTTATATGCCTTGAAATCAATGGGGAATGGTAACATTGTGAATATGACCCATCCAATGCTAGATGAGATAAATTGGTGGAGAGAAATGTCTGTTGAATTCAATGGTGTAAAGATTATTGATGATCATGTTGACTCTGCTGTCTTATTATCTACAGAGGTACCAGGAGGATTCAGTGTGCATTACTCCAGTGATCGTGAAGAGGCTCAGGAATTAGGTGGTGTGATTGTTCCATCTGACGACGAGCTTTATTATGAAGAGTTTGAGTGTAATTTCCATAAGTTTGTGAGGCTGTCTGTCCCTAATAATATGAGGAGCAAACCTACCTGCATGTTGGTGGTGTTTCTCTGGATGGCCTTGAAGAATTTCTCCATTAGGAACGTGACAGTTGAATATTTCTGCCGTACACTCTCTTCAGTGAAACACATAAATGCCCTGTCGTCTAATTGCCGGAACTGTTCATCGATAATGATGGATATGTTCTGGTGGAAACAACATTTTGACATTATAATTGTGCTTCGTTTTTCATTTGGTTTCTTCTAAATAGATCTGCAGAACCTTGATGTGTTGGTGGAGCACTTCAAATTACAAGCCTTCGCTGCCAATACCGTGAGGACAAGGATAAGCCAGTGGAACTCTTATTTCAACTTTTGTCTGGTACATGAGATTGAAGCCATTCCAGTGGACAGACAAAATTTTTCCAGGTTCCTGGTAAGCTTGGTGGATCGTATGAAGTTTACGTCTATCAATAATATGTTTTCTGCAGTTAACCACCTGTCACAGCTTCATGATGGAGGGGATCTGCGGGAAGATTTTGTATTAAAGCTGGTGATGAAGGGAATTAAAAGACATCTTGGATGCGTGCCGTCCTTTAAAGAGCCCTTACTGCCTTCTGATTTGCAACAGATATATCAGGAGGTTAATCTTAACATCGAAGAGGAGTTTGCCTGTTGGGTGGGTATTGTTGCCTGCTTTCGTACACTGTTGAGAAAAAGTCATTTCTTTTCCTCAGGCAGCGATGACCATTTGTTAATCAGGAATGATGTGCAGTTCACTGAATGGGGAGTGTTGATCACAGTGAAGAGTTCCAAGACCAACCAGTTCGGTGAGAGGGAATTTTCAAGTCCAGTCGTCCGTAGTAATGGTTCGTGTTTGTGCTTGGAGAAATGGTTGTTGCTTCTATTCAAGAAATATCCAGGATCGTCTTCATCTCCATTAGTATCTATGTCTGCTGGCAGGCCTGTTGTTTATGAGAGGGCATTGGCTTTCTTGAAACGGTGGGCTAAAAGTGCTGGTGTGGATAAGGATGTCGGGCTTCATAGCCTTCGTCGAGGCTCTGCAACTTATATGCATATGCATGGAGTCCCTCTGTGTGATATACAAGCGGCGGGTGACTGGCAAAGTTTAAGTGTTCTCCGCTACCTTAGTACTCCTCTTCAACACCGAATTAATATAGACACTCGACTTGCATCTTCGTTTGGCAATAACTGAATAACTGTTGGGGTCTGGGCCTTTTGGCGTTGCTTGGCTACGAAGAAATAAAGAAGTTCAGCCACAGCTTTTTGCAATTGATATAGATTAGCTCTGCCTCCTGACTTATTCTTTACTTGAGCAAGAGTCGACGAATTTATGGTGAATATTTCTGGAAATCTGATTATAAATGGAGACATCAGGTGGCGCCACAGGTCAATCGCCAGATACATGAACTAGACTATGTATCGCTCTCCACATAACTCCAAAATATGGCTTAGTTCGAGTTGGTAAAAGTCCCTATAAGTAGTATACTATATAAGCACATTACGACTACGCCTTGTATTTGAGACCGTTTAATTAAAATACGGTATCGGGATGTGTCCTACTATAGGCCGAGGGAAATTTTTAACCACACGGTCTCTAATTACCACCATATTTTTTTAGGCCCGTTGATAAAATAGTCTACGGACACATCGTCTACTATAGACCGACGGGAATTATGTACGTAAAAATATGAGATTATTAGTTTACCAGCTTGTCTTAGACTACAAGTCCGACTTGTTTAAACTTATATTAGCCCGGCTAAAAATTGTTGAGCACGCGTTGAAATAGTTTACCGGCTTGTGCCCTAAGACCTCTCCATTGGGAAAGGTTAGCTTGTGGGCTAAGACATCCCGCACAGAGATTTTAGTTTTTTAGCTTTCTTGGAGGTGGATAGCCTTGACATTTAAATTTTGTGAAATTTACTGCATGAAATAAGGCTCAAGTATATATGTTGATTGACATCCCGCACAGAGATTTTAGTTTTCCAGCTTTCTTGGAGGTGGATAGCCTTGACATTTAAATTTTGTGAAATTTACTGCATGAAATAAGGCTCAAGTATATATGTTGATTGTGCTATATATAGTATTTTACTGCATTTTTTGGTTTTCTTATTGGATTTTTATTGCTTTTATTGCACGAAATAAGACTAAAAAGTATATGTTGATTGTGCTATATATATATGGTGAATATTTCTGGAAATGTGATTATAAATGGAGACATCAGGTGGCGCCACAGGTTAATCGCCAGATACATGAACTAGACTATGTACAGCTACCCGATCGACAGTCAGTCGTTCGCGGGATGGTGAAGGGAGCAGACGTACCAGAAAAAAAATTTCTTTCTCACTAGTTGGGAACAAAAAAATTGTAAAGGAGGTATGTTGATGATAACGTGCTCAACCTGCGGAAAGCGCCATGTTAGACCACCTTATTCCATGGTTGCTAAAATAGAGAAAGACGACTCACAGGGTGCTTCTGGTGGGGTGCCGGCTACCGAGTTAACTGCTGACGAGGCGGCTAGCTTGCTGGGTATTGCATCGGAGGACGTGCCCGACCGTAGTTCTGCTGCATATGCTAAGAAGTTGGAGGAGTTCATTTTTTTTTCTTTTGTTGGAATAAAGGCCTTTTGGCATTGCTTGGCTACAAAGAAATAAAGAAGTTCAGCCACAGCTTTTTGCAATTGATATAGATTAGCTCTGCCTCCTGACTTATTCTTTACTTGAGCAAGAGTCGACGAATTTATAGTATTTAAGATACAAATTTAAATGGTACAAGGCTGTGTAGTATCCCGCTTTTGACGTTGTTTGCGCTTTTAGATATATGTAGTGGTCGTGTGTTTTATGGGTTCCGGAATAGTGCAGTCCGGGAGTCCGAGACTGTCCGCTGGTTGATTCCAGTCCTTTCGGACTGACGCCAGAGGGCAGTCAAGGGCTCTCGGATCTATCCGAAGCACAGACCCTGGAAGAGTGGTCTGTAGCTTATTTACTATTATTTGTATTCATCACTTTATATTGTGTCTTTTCCTTGTATATTGTCATTTTATGCTATGCAAATGTTCCTTTATGTGTTCGTACCCAATCTCTGGTTTTACTTATTCTTAACTTCGCTTTTATAAGAATATCTGTGATATCGATATTCTTCACACCTTGTTTATACTATTTCCTATTGTATATGTTCCCTTTCTGGCTGGTCCAGAAAGGTTGGTCTAAGGTTGTGAGGTAATAAAACCAGAGTATGAGAGTAATTCTTGTTCCGTTTTATTCCTAAGCTAAGAGTCCCGAACCGAGTTCACTACAATTGGTGCCGTGACCAGTTCTTAGCCACAACCAGAAGTTAGCTTTTCAAAAAGCCTGAAAAGTGTTCGGATCCATCCAGGTAGAATTCTATGAAATAAAAAAAAAGAGAAAGAGGTCGGTAGAAATGTCAGACCTAAATAGAGCGAGTCAGACGGAACAGTCGGCCGGGGCGACTGGAGGTGCGGGCAGAGGCAGAGGTAGAGGTACAGGTGCTGTACCGAAGGTCCGAACCGCAGTGCCTAGGCCGAGTCCAAGCACAAAGAAAATTACACAAGATGTTTGGGCATTCCGCGATCCTCGCGAAAGATTTTTTTCGGACGATACGGATGAGGGCTCCCCACAGAGGAAAGAGTCTACTCCACCTCTGCAGTCTCAGGTAGAGGCTTGGCGCAAAGCCTATGAGCGGGCGCACAAGTTCAGCTTGGGCCAGAGAAACCAAGTGGTAATGTTGGAAGATCAGAATGCAGAGCTCCAGAGAACTCTACAAGATTATGCTGAGAGGAGTGATCGTTCAACAGCCAGGTTAATGGCTGAAAACGAAAAACTCCGGGCCGAAGCTTCTAGAGTCGATGATTTGTCCAGATTAATAAATCAGGCAGATCAGACAACAGAATCTCCAAAGGCACAGCCAACGTTAGAGCAGGTGGCTGCTATTTTCGGATTGGGGACGGGCACGGGACCCAAGTCCCCGATAGAGAATCCAGCATCCGAAGAAACTGGCAATGTGAGGAATGAAGGGCAGGGGGAGTCTTATGTACTTAGGACTCCTGCTTCCTTCGTTAGGGGAACCGAAAAGAAGGTCCAGATTATGACCCCGGAAATTCCCCAAACTTCCTCACCAAACCAGGGAGTAGTCACCCCACCCACTGGTACAGCGGGTAGACCGGGCATAGGAGCTGGCATCTCCACCATTAAGAAACTGGCGGATAACACTATTGGTTATCCGGGTGGACATGTCACGGATGGAACCTATGTCCGTCATAATGTTGTTGGTAGTGCAGGTGCTGATTCCTCGCGGAGTTATGTTCCTGTGGCTCATAGTACAACAATGAGGAGAGAAACATACTCATTCAAAGATAAATCCTTGACACAAGGATTAAGATATGACGGGCCCGAGCCAGCTGCAAGCTCATTTCATTATGAGTACATGCATGAAGCGGCAAGTCATGTCCCGAAGATGTCTTTCTTGAAGCAATGGGATTCTTCCAAAGACAGTTGGAGCATTCATCTGGGAGAGATGAGGGTGATGGCAGAAGCTCAGAATTGGTCAGACGATATTTTCTTGATGTTTCTGAAGTGTACCTGCCGCCGCCAAGTTCAGGAGCTGGGGGAGTTACCCCCTGGACTGAAACTCCCAGAGTTTGTCCAGCATATGGAGGCAAATTTCGGGGAACACAACTCCCGGAAGAAGGAGGCCATCTTCTATGCTGCGCGACAAACCATGAATCAGACTAGTCGCAACTTCGCAAATGAAGTTGTGAAGAAAGCCCGAATTGCCTTCGGCAATGTAATAGACTATACCGGACGCACATTGTGTTTGAAGGTATATCTAGATGGCCTATCCAACGCCAAGGAAGCTTGGTGGATACGACTCCAGGAACCTTATGACTTGGAACAGGCCGTCCATTGGTCCGAGGTGTTCGAGGGAGCTGATTTGGATGCTGTGAATACTGTATCCATACAGAACACTACCGCTAGTTCAGCGCCGGACTTTTTCGGACCGCCTGAAACTGGTGGAGGGCATAAGAGCAAGACCCCGAAGAAGTCTGTCATTGCCCAGATTACTGAGGCATTGCACGCCAGTGATAAAGTAGAGTCAGAAGAAGAAGACTCTGGCATTGGCGCAATTGTACAGGCCATTCAGTCATGGCAGGCTCACAAGAAACCAACCCCGGATGCCCCGAAAACATCTTATTATGAGAGGTCTGGGTATAGGGGGAAGAAAGAGTTTCCGAAAACTAAACCCTGCTACTTCTGTGGTGAATTTGGACATAGAATCTCTGAATGTTCAAAGAAGAAGGGGCTGTTCAAACTCCTTGCAGAATCCGAAGCAAGGACAGCCAAAGCAGGAAATTCGGAAAACTAGAAGGGGCCCTCATGAGAAGCGTAGTGAGGGTCGACGGCAAGGCGCTTCATAATACCGCAATCCGAGAGGAGTATGAAAGTAGTGTAGAGATCGGGAGTAAAACCCAGGCACCGCTTAGTACGCTCGGAGGAATCCCAAGTGTGGACGAATCCGAGTCGAAAGGTGGAGAATCTAGATCGTTGCCGGACGGTAAAGCTCTTTCAAAGGTCTGTACTCCTTTGAGAAGTCCGGAGGATGACCCTGATATACGATGGGGGGAATCCGGATTCCAAGCTGAGGAAGGGCAGATTTTAATGGTCAAGAAGAACCGTAATAAACCTGCCAAGATTCAGAAAGTTTCTGTGCTACGGAAGGAAACTCTGGAGATCCCGTCTAAGTTATTAGTTCGGGAGAGATGGTATGCCCCAGTGATGGTAGGTGGGATGAGTGGATTCTTTTTGGTTGATCCTGGTGCTACTACCAGTTTGATCACTAAGAAGTTCTATGATTCCCTTCCACATCCACCGCCAATGATGCCGGTCCGAACGGTGTGTGCGATGGGAGATGGAACACCTATTAACACTTATGGTAGCGTGCTATGTCCGTGGAATATAGGTGGACGGACCTATATGATTACATGTCTCGTTGTCAGTGGTTTACAAGGCCCTGAGGATGGGATACTCGGTGCAGATTTTTATTATGTGCATCGATGTAGTCTTGATTGGTCAGGATTACTTTACTTGGATAACTACGGTCATTCCGTGAGTTGTAAACTCTGGAAGAGACAAGGTAGTAGTAAAGAAAAGTCCTCCGTGAAGGCGGTGCAGGTCGGAAATTCACTTGCAGGTATAGAGGTGACACTCAAAAGAGGTGTAACCCTTGTACCCGGCAAAGTGACTCTGGCCGAATTAAACATTCACGGTGGCTCAGACACATCGGATGGATTGATGTTCGAGCCAGACCAAAAATTACTAAGTGACTATGCCTTGGGAAGCTTGAATACATACGTATCAGGTGACGGGAAACCGGCTGTGGTGGCATTTAGTAATCCGTCCGGGCGAGCTATTAAGCTCGGAAAGAGAAGAATGGTAGGCAGATTGTATAGTGTGACTTTACTTTCACAAGATTCAGTCATGTCTGGGGAAGAGGATGACGGTGTGATCGAAGAGGTAATCATCAATTCAATACAGGTTATGGAATCACCTGTGGCGGATGATGATTTGATCTCACCTGAAATGCCCGAGAAAATGCCCCCCACTGTGTGTCCGCTGGCTAAGTTAATATCGGACTCAGACCTGCGGGATCAAAAAGAAATTAAAAGTGCAACAGATCTACTGAAAGAATATCAGGACTGTTTCTCCATCCCAGGATCCGGGAAACTACTGGGATGTACACATAAAGTCCGACACGCTATTAATACGGGTGACGCAGCCCCTATTAAGCAAGCGTATCGTCGGATACCAGTGGCAAAGAGAGACAAGGCCGAAGCAGAGATCTGGAAAATGTACAAAGAAGGCCGGATCGAACATAGCAGCAGTCCTTGGGGTGCTCCTATAGTTATGGTGGCCAAGAAAGATGGGACCCAGAGGTTTTGTGTCGACTATCGTCAGCTAAATGCAGTGACCATAAAAGATAGTTTTCCATTACCTCGGATAGATGAGTGTGTAGAAGCCCTTGGAGGAAACAAGTGGTTCTGCACCCTAGATCTAGAGAGTGGATATTGGCAGGTAGCCATGGATGAGGAAAGTAAACACAAAACTGCTTTTCTGTCCACTGTGGGCTTATTCCAATTCAAAGTTATGGCTTTCGGATTGTGTAATGCCCCGGCTACTTTCCAACGCATGATGGATCAGATGTTAGACGGACTCAGATGGAAGTCCTGTCTGGTCTATTTGGACGATATTGTGGTTTTCGGAGAGACTTATGAGCAGTGTCAAAGTAACCTCAGACTCGTCCTAGACCGAATCCGAGACTATGGTCTAAAACTAAAACCGAAGAAATGTGATTTCTTTCGGCAAAGAGTGGAATATTTGGGAAGAATTGTATCTCCGGATGGCATTCAAGCTGATCCGAAGAAGGTACAAAAGGTCAAGGACTGGCCTATTCCCAAGAATGCCAGAGAGGTGAGGCAATTCCTTGGTTTTGCTTCTTATTACCGAGAATTTCAAAAGGATTTCGGAATAATAGCAGCCCCTCTGCAAGATGTAGTGACCGCGGCAGGGAAAGAGAAGCGCTATAGCAAGCCTATAGTGTGGACGCCACGGTGTGACGATGCCTTTAGCAAGCTGAAAGAAGCCCTAGTAACTTCTCCAGTGTTGGGATTTCCCCGGAAAGTGGGAGACTTCATTCTGGACACGGATGCTAGCGGTTTCGGGATGGCTGGGATCTTGTCTCAGATCCAGGATGGGAGAGAAGTGGTATTGAGCTATGCTAGCAATAGTTTTTCTAAATCACAGAAGAATTATTGTGCCACCAAACGCGAGCTCTTGGCCGTTCTGACCTATCTGAAAAAGTTTCGACATTACCTATTGGGAAATCGGAACTTTGTGGTTCGGACAGATCATGCATCCTTACGTTGGTTGCTAAACTTTAAGGATCCAACTGATATGCTCGCGCGGTGGTTATTGACGCTGCAAGAGTATGGTCTGGATCAGAATATGATTGTCCATCGTGCTGGAAAGAAGCATGAAAATGCTGACGCGTTATCACGACTTCCCACTCGGAAATGTGGAAGACTAGATTGCTCGGATTGTGGTATTCATGATGCTGTGGCTGCCCCCACTACTGTGGCTTTAGGCACACAGGAGCAAGTGTTGCGGGAGGCTCAGCAGGAAGATCCACTCATCAAAAGATTACTGGCTATTGTTGCGGGTACAGAGGATGTCCCTAGCAGAGAAGATCTAGCTGGAGAATCCAATGAATTCCGTACATTTGTCCAGCATCTGGGTAATATGGAAATGAGAGAGGGTGTGCTATGTCTGGGTTGGACAAGACTAGCCACAGGAAGGAAGTATTGGAGGAAACTCATTCCTGCCTCTTTGAGAAAGGAAATATTCCAAGGGATGCATGGTCCGAAGATCTCGGGTCATTTCGGTACATTTAAAAATTCTTGGTCAGCTAAAATGAAATATTACTGGCCAGGGATGAGGTACGATTTGAAACGATGGATCCGGGCCTGTCCGGAATGTAGTATGAGGAAATCCAGACAAGGGGGAGGGACTTCCCTCCTTAAGAAAGAAAAACATGGGGATAGGTGGAATCGGATAGGATTGGACATCTTGGGACCTCTTCGGACAACTCCCAGGGGAAACAATTATATCATGGTGGTAACGGATCATTTTTCGAAATGGGCCGAAGCCTACCCCATGGCAGATCATACTGCAGAGAGTTGTGCAGATGTACTCTTCAGAGAATGGATCCTACGATTCGGGTGCCCTGTTGCTTTGCAAACCGATGGAGCTCCCGAGTTTAGGTCTCTGCTCTTAAGATCCTTGTTAGAAATGTTGGGGGTTGAGAAATTAATTACTCTTCCCTACAGACCCATGAGCAATGGTCAAAGCGAGAGACTCAATCGTGTCCTCGTGGAACAATTGTCATGTCTAACAGATGGAACTGAAGATAACTGGGATATATTAGCGCCCTGTATTGCTCATGCTTATCGGGCCACGGTACATGCCAGTACACTCTGTACTCCGAATTCTGTAGTCTTCGGGACAGAGCTGGTGGCACCAATGGATTTAGTCTATGGTGTGACACCAGGAGAACTGGATTTCCCATGCAAAGTGGGATATGTGGAGCACTTGAGACAGTGTATGAGAAAGGGGCACCAGTACGTGAGAAATAATCTCGGAATTTCTGCAGTCCATCAGAAAAGGGATTATGACAAACGTTCTCGTCCTCCGAGATTCCAAGTGGGGGAGGTAGTATACCGATTCTGTCCCCCAAAGGCCTCTAAAAAGATCGGACCCAAATGGGATGGGCCTTATGTCATCAAAAGATTCATAGGAGGTACCACCTGTGAATTAGAAACCTCGGAAGGTCTGATGAGATATCATATAGACTACTTGAAGCCAGCCTTTGACGAAAATGGACCCATACAGGCAGCGAACCTGCATCGGGCATCCGAATTCCAGAAGCAGGCTAAAACAGGTAGAGATATTCTCCGACTTATCGATGGGAAAGTAATAGCTGGGAAAGATTGTATAGTTCCTGCGGCAAAAGCTAAAATAACTATAGGGGCCAAGCCGAGGGGCAGGCCCCGAAAAGTTAAACCAGCAGGACAAGAGAAGCCCGTCCGAAAGAGGGGTAGGAAGACAAAGAGAGCGGATACTGTAAAAACTACAGCTCCTGTGTCAACTATTCCTCCTCCTGTGACAGAGAAAGGCCGAGGCAAATTGAAAAAGAATGCAGTAGTGCCTCAACCTGTTATTCAGGGGAAGAAAAAGACGAGGGCTAGAAGGAAACCGGGAAGACCTAGGAAAACAGTAGTGCCGGATAAACCCGAAGCTCCAACAACTCCGAAGAAAAGAGTTGGGAGGCCTAGGAAGTTACCAGGCGCTGCTGTTCCACCAGTCTTACCGGGTGGTAGACGGACAAGAAATAATCCGGGTCCGGATACTAGTAATCCTTCCCCAGCTCTGACAAGGGCTAAGCGCACGCGCAATGCCCCAGTTCGGTTGCAAATCAAATAGAATATGGTATCAAATGAGTTAAAATTACCGAACTGATTTTGGCTCAATAAAAAAAGTACACAACGAGAAGTCCGACTGGCAGTAGACCGGAGAATTGCTGCTGTGTCCCCTACCGGCGTAATGGATTCATTTCTATTGTGACTGGGAGACGAATCTTTGTCTTAATAAGTATTTGTTTGAACGATAGGTATTGACATGATCTAGGCTTGCACTGCGGGTCAATGAGACCTGGAACTTGCTGTAAGATCGGAATCTATTTATAGCAGATAGAATGTAGCAATTAAACCTATCCTGATGGCAAAGAAAGTGGAGATTAACAAAGGGCCTGTCATGTCTCAACAGGCAGATCAGAATAGCTATTGGATTAGCACCCAATCATGCTATGTGAGCGTGCTCGGAGAAGGAGCGCGGGAAGCATTGGCGCTACCGTCGCGGTGTCGGGTTGGAGTACTAGCGTTGCACCAGGTGCGGCGAGAGTGTTCTACCCTTTGCCATTCTGCTTCCGGAACTCGTATGAGTAAGCAACCGACAGACTTTCACCAACCGTACAGTAAGTTTATCAAGCGATGATGTACATAAAGGACTTGTCATGTTGTTGATCTTGTATGAGTGTAAGATGTCTAGAGATTTGAACGTATGGTACCCTGTATTTTGTTGCCGATTGGCATTTCTATACTTTGGCGGGCTGGTGCCTGGTACCGCTACGTCCATTTTGAAATACACACTGTTAGAAATACTAGCTACGGGTATGCGTGTTGTGTGTTGTTCTCTAGCATAGAAGTGAACCATCATGCCCTGTTAACTTATTCCATTATGATGTTTGGACGTAATTAACCCTTCCGGATTGGTGGGAGATGTGGCAACGGTGTGTTGGCTCGCTAGAAACCTAGTTCGGATCGACCCACGCTGAAGGAGTGGGGGACTGACAGCACAGTTCGGATCCGAAGGGCCATCCGGAGCTCAGTCCGAGAATGGACAAGGCTCAGAAATCGGGCTTTGTTATTCCATGAAGTCTTGTCATTAAAATGCTTTGTTTGTATTCCTTTTCTAGCAAAGTAATCGAAGATGGAGAAGGCTATGGCTGAGCAAGTCGAGAGGGAGTTGGCCGAGGCGGAAAGGTTGATGGCCGAGGGCATCGAAACTGAGCTCCCTGCCATGACAGAGGCGGAGGAGCAGCAGTTGTTGCTCGAGGAGGGGGCTGATAATCTGATGAGGTTAGCAGCCGAAGTCAGTGAAGTGGTGGAGGACAAAGAACACGACCGTTCTGAGTCCGAAGCCATGGAAACTGAAGCTTCCGAGGAAGTGGTGAAGGAGGAGCCGAAGCTTCGGGTGAAGGCCAAACCCGTAGCTGAGGCAAGTCCGAGGGACAAAGGGGAGACTGTTGTCGACCCTGATGTCCTACGCCGCTCTCCGAGGAAGCAATCAGCACCCCGGAAAAGTGAGGATGGATCCCAGTCTCCACCGAGCCCTAAAAAGGCTGACGGTGAGGACATGGAATCCCGGGGCAGATCCCGAAGTCGCAGATACCCTGTCGGTGGCAAATCGGGATCCGCATCCATGACCCGAGGCGGGTCAAGTAGGTCGGAAGAGGAGAAGAGAAGCAAGAGCGCGGTGCCACAACCAAGCACCAGTTCTGTTTCTGCTGGGACCACCTCTTCCAAGAAACAGAAGCAGAATCCGAAGCTGTCCTTTAAGAAGGTGAGAAGGGTCCACAAAGCTCGGATGTCTGTGTGGAGAGCTAGGGTTGGTGAAATCGGGGGAAGTCTAGAGCACTTCAAGGCTGTAATGGATAAGCCCGATAATACAGCACCCATCAACCCTGGTTCGGACAAGCCAGGATTCCGGTTTCCTTCTGATGGTCCGGAATCAGACTCAGACGACGTTGATTTCCCCGGGACAATGAAACGCTATGAGTCCGAGATCTGGCCCGAGCTGTTGCAGGAGGACAGCTTGGATGAGGGCACCTTGGGAAAGCTCAAGATGTCCCCTATGCTCTGGAAGCCAGGACACCGTTGCCCCTTCTTGGTGTGTCGGTACACTGGTTTCCGAGATGTGGGTGTAAAAATTTACACCACCCGAGAGAGGTTCTTTCGCCATTTGTGCGAGTGCCACGCCCCCCTCCGTCAAGCCTGGACTTGCCCGTACACTAGCTGTGCACAGGTCCTGGATCGGAAGGGTGAGCTTATCCAGCACTTGATGAATGGTGAGGTGAGACAGCACAACCTCAGTCGGGAGAAGGCCCAGGCCCGCATGGTGAAGGACACAGTAACCGCCGGAACAAAAGAGAATCCTCTCTTTTACAAGATGGTGTACTTGTCCTTCAATCACCTGAGGGTCTTAAGAAAGGCACAGGCTGCAGTCCAGACCCGGCTAAAGGCTGCAGAGAAGGCCGAAGCTAGGAAAGCCTCTTCTTCCTCCAGTTCTGGGCTTAGCAAACCCGCAACTGGACAGCAAGACTCGGTATCGGTGAGCTCTGCTTCCAGCAGCGTTGCCCCTGAGTCCGGAAGTAGGCCCGCTTCGGACAAAAAGTCCTCCAAGAAGACGCACAAACGACAGTCTTCGAGCCATCCGGAGGCACCCATCACCAAGAAGGGCCGCAAAACCCAGCAATGGGTGGAGCAAGCCAAGGAAGATCTGCCTTCTCGCCATGACACCCAAGAACTGGTCCGGGCAGTTGACGTTAACGTCGAAGCTGCCCTGACGGATCTAGAGAAGGCAGCCATAGCTCTAAGCGAGGGGGTACGTCGGTCAATTGCTTCGTTGACCACGCCCCTTCAACGTTTGGAGACTGTGGAGAGTAAGATTGATGAGGTCGCCAACCTCCGAGAGGAGAACAACCAACAGGCGGTCATCATCAAGACCCAGCGCGCGTCCCTAGCCCAGAAGGACAATCAAATCCGCGATTTGATGGAGGCTAACGCGCGGCTGAGGTCAAGGTTGGAGTCCGCGGAGTCCAGTTCTCCGCCGGAGCAGGACCCAACAGAGAGTGTGGGAATCACAGATCAATCTGCCCCCACTCTACATGTGGATGGTGGTCAGGCTGGGGCGATCCAGGTCAATGCCCTCCAACTGGATGTTCTATCACAGTTGTTGGGACAGATCGGGAAACTCCCCCAGATGGCCCAGATGGGTGTTAAAACACCCAGCCATCCTTCAGCATCCCCCTTTCGGATGATTGTGTCCCCCGAGACTTCTCGGACGGTTCCCGCTGCTGCTGCTGGATCCGCAGCTCAAGCTGCAAGGCAGCAGCAAACGCAGAGGTCCGCGCCCCGACAACGCTCACAGAGCAGGGCCCGGACTTGGCTAGAGGGAAGCGGTCTGGGACAGGGAGGAGTGGGAGCATCAGATCTCGGAATCCACCAATTGTTTGGACCCGAGAAAGTGATCTCCCCTCTAAAGTCGTCGCCCGGCTCAGGTATGCAGGCACCTCCCACTCCTGGAACCAAAACTGGCCACAGTGACGTGGAGGATGATGCCGACATGGACATGGAGCAGGACGACGAGAAGGACCCTCATCGCCAGTGAAGGAGGATGACCATAGGACGGACCAGACGACAACACGGATCGCCCACGAATGATGCTCGGACTCGGAATGGAACGACCTGTGTGGATGATGATGACTGGACTGATTTATGGACTTGGCAATGGATACGGACGCACTCGGATTGACACAAAGATGAATCGGACTACCCACGGATATTAACCACTGGAACTAAAGTAATGAAGTAATGGACTTTTCTCTCTTATTTGTTATACTACAGAATGTAGTAGTGGGATTTATTTTTCTCACAGAGAGCCGGAGGAATTTTTTTTTTACTTTTTCGCCATTTACACGGATCATTTTTATCTTTCCACTTGTATCAGTAGTGAGGACACTAAATGCTCCTGCTTGTACTTGTTATGATCTTTTATTATTGTGTTGAGTGACTTTTGTGTTTACTCGTGGTGATTTGTATTATTTTTCCTCTTTTCATATGCTTTATTGTTCTATTACCCGATTTTTAAACAATGTTTTAAACTCTTTAAAAGAAAGAGGGGGTATTGTAGTGGTCGTGTGTTTTATGGGTTCCGGAATAGTGCAGTCCGGGAGTCCGAGACTGTCCGCTGGTTGATTCCAGTCCTTTCGGACTGACGCCAGAGGGCAGTCAAGGGCTCTCGGATCTATCCGAAGCACAGACCCTGGAAGAGTGGTCTGTAGCTTATTTACTATTATTTGTATTCATCACTTTATATTGTGTCTTTTCCTTGTATATTGTCATTTTATGCTATGCAAATGTTCCTTTATGTGTTCGTACCCAATCTCTGGTTTTACTTATTCTTAACTTCGCTTTTATAAGAATATCTGTGATATCGATATTCTTCACACCTTGTTTATACTATTTCCTATTGTATATGTTCCCTTTCTGGCTGGTCCAGAAAGGTTGGTCTAAGGTTGTGAGGTAATAAAACCAGAGTATGAGAGTAATTCTTGTTCCGTTTTATTCCTAAGCTAAGAGTCCCGAACCGAGTTCACTACATATATATATATATACCCAGACGAAGATTGTGTACTTTGCTTTTCATAAAGGCAGCCATGGTTGATGATGTTGTTGTTGTCTTCTGCTGTTTTTTTTTACCCTCCCCCCCTTTATTAATAAAGTTATCAACCTGTGATTATATACCGGCGGTTCTTGTTGTTGCCTTGCATTATATACCGAGGTTATTAGCTATATAAGGTGTTGTCTGAGAACGATAATTAATTGTTGTTTGATAACGACATGAGGTGTTTGTTTGACAAGGGCAATTAATTGTTGTTTGATTATATAAAAAAAGAGATGAAAGGTAATGTAAAGTGGAAGGGGATTGCGTAATGATGATAACGTATAAAAGAGTGGTGGAAGGCGATTAGGCAAGGATAATTATAGCGTATGTATGAGAGAGTGGAAAGCCATTAGGCAATAATGACAATAGATATCAAAATAAAAACGTATGCAAGAGATTTTTGTTTAAAGCTTTTTTATTATATAATGCAATTACACATTTTTTTTGTATATTTTGTACCATTTTTTTTTTTTTTTTGGGTCTTAACATATCTATTCTTATAATATCATTCCTTTGTGAACAAAGTATGTTTAATACATTTATGAATACATACATATACTTAATTATAATAAACCCAATGAACTAACATATATACATATTATAAATTCGATAAAACATGTAGCACTAAAACCTTTTAGTTACCAATAACCACTACAAGTTTAGGAACCACACACATTGTGTTATAGGGATTAGAACTATTTAGGATTTACATTCACCAATGAACATCCCGAGTCCAGAGTTTAATGGGTAAGAAGAACAAAGTAACTTGTTAGGATTTACATTCACCAATGAACATCCCGAGTCCAGAGTTTAATGGGTAAGAAGAACAAAGTAACTTGTTTTTTATATTGCTTGTATTGCTTCATGATTGGAACTATCCGGGCAAGAACAAAGCAATTGATGGGTAAGAACAAAGTAATTTTTTTTTTTTTTTGCTTCATGATTGAAACCATTCAGGAAGAACCAAAGCAACTAAAGTATTCCGCAAATACTGCAACCAGTTCCCACAAGTGTTAATGGGTAAGAGTGAATTGTTACCTTAATACACAAAGCAACTAAAGTATTCGAATGCTTATATTTATAAACATGGTTGGAGTTTAAGGTGTGCAGGTGCAGGATATGTGGGTAAGAACGAAGGAAGTATAACCTTTTATCGTGTGTTTTTACATGCAATTGAATACTGTACGTGGCCACACCTTTTATACATAGTATTCACAGGTGACTGTGACTGTAACTGATGGAAGTTTAGTTTAATTCAATGGGTAAGAAGTTGATTATGTATTGCAATTTCATTTTGAAAGTTGGAAAGTTGCAATGGTAGCATTGTATGGTAATTCATTTGTTGTTGGTCTTTGTAAGGAAGCACAGTTTTTTAGTTTTTGTAAGAAAGCACAGTTTTTTGTAAGTTGTGAAAGGAGATCCCAAGTTGCAGCTTTTTGGAGGGACGATTTCTCTGGGAACCAGTATGACACAGTGAGCACAGTTTTTTGTAAGTTGATCAAAGCAACTGTTGGAAGTTGACCGTATACAGCAATTGCACAGTCCCAATTAAAGTGTGTAAGAGCACATGATGAGTAGAAACAAACGAAATTGAAGTTGTGTAACAGCACACGATGGGTAAGAACAAAACGGAAGCACAGACAGTTTTTTTTTGTCAGTTGATCAACTGTTGGATAAGATGGCAATGTTTGTTTTTTGGTAAGTTGATCACCGTTGAAACAAGTGGGTTGGAACAACTAGCAAGGTGATGGGAATGGTGGTCATACATGATGTAAATGTAGACACGTGTAAGAATAGTTGAAGCACAGACAGTTTGTTTTTTGTAAAAGTTGATCAACTGTTGCAAGTTGTGGTGGCAATGTTTTTTTTTTGTCAGTTGATCACCGTTGAAACAAGTGGGATGGAACAAGTAGCGAAGTGATGGCAATGGTGGTCATACATGTATGTAAATGTAGACACGTGTAAGAATAGTTGAAGCACAGACAGTTTGTTTTTTGTAAAAGTTGATCAACTGTTGGATAAGATGGCAATGTTTGTTTTTTGGTAAGTTGATCACCGTTGAAACAAGTGGGATGGAACAAGTAGCGAAGTGATGGCAATGGTGGTCATACATGATGTAAATGTAGACACGTGTAAGAATAGTTGAAGCACAGACAATTTGTTTTCTTTTTTTTGTAAAAGTTGATCAACTGTTGCAAGTTGTGGTGGCAATGGTTTTCTTTTTTTTGGTAAGTTGATCACCGTTGAAACAAGTGGGCTGGAACAACTAGTGAAGTGATGGCAATGGTGGTCATACATGTATGTAGATGTAGACACGTGTAAAAATAGTTTGACAGTTATATAATACAATAGTTATATAATACAATATAATACAAATTTACGATGAGATGAAAAACACTAAGCTAACAGAAAATAGATGTATGTAAACACAATTGGACATTGTGTTGTTCTAAGCATTTGTAAAAAGTGGATCATTACACCAAGCCAACAGAATAGGTGTAGTTTTATTAATACATTAAATATATATATATACTTAGATCCTTTTTAAGATGTAATATACAATTTGTTGTATACTAGGATTATTACTATATATATAGCAACGGTTAAGTATAATTGCCAAGAATATAAGATATTTATTATTAAAACAAATTTTACCCCCATTACATTTTGGTTTTATTACCATACATATATACACAGATATGTTTACACAGATATGTTTTTTTTTTTACAAATCTTTATTGAAACCTATCCTGCCATCTTGGCTTCTACAATGCTAAAGGACATTTTAAGAGTTAACTTGTTTTCCTCGCTAGGGATGTGCGATATAAATGTTCGAGTAAACCACCAGGTGGCGTTACCATATGTAAGGCCCAGCCTTTGTATTTCTTACCATATACTACCTAGCTTTCGGCGACACATATATACAGTGTTAATCATTATTTTTATTATACCAACTCAATATTTTCGGTTATGTCCGCCTCCAGATATCTCCAGAGTTTGTTCTCCTCCTTGCTAACTTTTCTAAATTTATGCGAACTTATTACCACCCTACACCTTATTCTTAACTGATACAGAGCATTTTTTGCATTTACATTACCATCATCAAACAGTTTCTGCCTGTGAATGAAGGCTTTAATTTGAAGGAATATCCAGTTTATAATTTTCGAATTAAGATTAGTTATTTCAATTCCTAATAAAATATCTCGCAAATCGATCACAAAAACACCTCTTCTCTTGTGAATTATTGGTTCACCATTTGTATTTACATTCAGGTGTCCCGAATCATAAATCATGCGATAAACAATCTTCCACAGGCCAGTAGTTGCCCTACAAGATACAAAAAAGTGGGCTAGATCGTCTTCATCAGAGCAAAAGCTGCATTTCCTATTCTTTTTAATGGTTATATCGCATAAATATTTATTACAGGTTATAATCTTATGTAGTATCTTATACTGGAAGGCCTGTATTCTGGTTTCAGTTGACACCTCGTAGGGTAATTTAAAAATTTTCTTCCAATCTAAACTCTGAAACTGCTGGTCATTTAACCTTAAGATCTCCTGCCAGCTGTTTAACTTCTTCCTTTTAACATTCCTTTTCAAGACTAAATTATTATACAGTATCTTTGAAAAACATGTTACAATATCGATTTGGGTTCCAGCAATTTCAAAATTAATGAGAATAAGTTTAGTAGTCTCCAGTTGGATCTTATTTTTAGTTGTCACCATCCTTTTCCATCTCGATATTTGAACATAAAAGTAAATATATATGGAAATAACAACAACTTCTTTGAGCGTTGACTTTTCAGAAAATGTTCTTCAACACTCTACGCGAGTTATTTAGAAGGGTAAGGTAAATCAAATACTAGAAAATAAAGTAGAAATTCCGTATTACTCTGAGTCTAAGGTGGAAAGTATTAGATTATAAACTAGTCAATACAACAACTTCTTTAAGCGTTAACTTTTCAGAAAATGTTCTTCGACACTCTACGCAACATGGGCAGCGGGTGGGTTTGTTTGCTGATTTGTGGTGAACTTCAAACAATATTCATTGGATATTGATTGATATTGAATCAGTTTACGGTAAATCTATCCATACCCGGGCAGGGTCCCTGTCCCTGTCCGTGTCCCTACCTAAAACAAGGGGTTAAAGAAACAAACTTTGAAGTTACAAAATCAATATGTAAGTGGTGGCATCATCATATTCCGTAAAAATCAATATGTAAGGTTATTCTTGTTTGTGTGTATATAAAAAACTATTTTCCCTTTCCTACAAATGGTTTAAAAGCTCTGTTTACCTAAAACAATGGACTAGGAAAACAGGCACTAACAATCTAGAAATACTTATTAGATTATTAGACTGTTTACTATCATTGGAATCGGCTTGATCTCATCTTTTCAAATATAATGGTATCTCAAAATCTATTTTTTGCGACTTATGACTCATTTGCCTATAACACATCACATATATAAAAATAACTACAGCTATAGAAATCCAATATACATTCCACCAGTAAATATGGAAATGATGGACATTATTAATACGTTATGAATAATTATTGAGATTTTACTGTACTTGCCCGCAAAGGCAATGTTTACTTTCAAGTATTATTGTACATTTTCTACAAAACTGACCCGTATATCTCCTATAACATTAAGTTGGGTATATCTCCTATAATCATACTATATATATACTGTTTTCCTACCATATTGTCTTAAATAAAAACTATTAAACTTTAGCATTAATGCATCACTGTACTTGCCCATGAAAACAATATTTACTTTCAAGTATTATATACCATATTGTCTTAAATATGTAAACCTATTAAATCTATATTCAAGCAATCTTGTTTTTATGTTTTTCTGTCTCAAAAACACCTTAAAAAATAATCATTCACCATTCGATTCACATAATCTTATGTGTATATGGAACCACATGGTTAGATTCTAAGTCTAACCTCCCGTTATTAAAACTTGATGCCGTTAAAGTACAACATAATTAAGCAAATGAAAACTTACTGTTTCAAAAGAGATGTTTCGTGTGAAATATTTCTAATAATAATATAATATAGAAATCTGTACAAGATGGGTATATGTACATTTGTAAATCATTTGCAAAAATGATTTACATATGTCTCAAATACCAATTCATATAGATTTCTATAGAATATTATTATCAATTTCCTTCAATTTCGTCCATTTGTGCAATTCCCTCGTCGCGCACTTCTAAAATGGTCCCGTCCCCCGTCCCCGTCCTTCCTTCTTCTCAAGTAGCGATCGATAAAATAATGCCGGTACAACATCGGCTTATATACGAGATTGGTAGGAAATAACACGGGGGTGGGTTCAACCCAAAAAAATGTACAATTGTTTTTCTTAATCATATTCAATAATTAAAGTAAGTTCGCATAAATAAATTATTCTTAAAAATTGTTTATTAAACTAAGAAATCAATAGGTTTAATAGGTACAATTTTACATATAATAATACATCATATTAAAACAAAATAAATTTGCTTTTAATCATTACAAATTATACATTTCCTCAAAATTCAACCCATAACATGCGCGCGCGCAATGCGCGACAAAAAGGGGAGGGGGGAAATGGATGCTTGAGAAAAGTGTGGTAAACATGACAAATAACATGCGTAATAATATCTTATATCGTCGACCTGTATTAAAAACGCATCCTTTTATAAATAATAACATCCGATATATACGAATCGAGGCTCAGTGCTTGCAACATAACCTTCGATTAAAGTGATTAAAGTAATATATCATAAAACTGGTATATCTACATTTAAATTTTAAATTTAAAAACTTTTATTGTCAACAAATTATCGCTAACAAAGTATGGTTCTCCAAATAATTGAAAGTCTCCATGTTCTCTGATGTTTTACATAATCCATGTACAGTAAACAAGTCCATTTTAAAAACTGTTATATCTAATCCATTTTAAGTTAAAATCTTAATTATTGTATTATATATATATATATGACATTGATGCGTTATATTGTCTCCATGCCAATATTCAAACACTAAAGAAAATATAACAGGATACAAGACATTTGTTGCGCGCAACAATATCTATTCATTGTGACATGGTTCCTTAGAAATGGGAGACTCGTAATCCTGTAAACAAACCTAGAAATGTCACTTTACTTAAAAAAATGGTATACATCTCGTAAGGATGTGTGTGTGTATCTGTGTGCAACTGCGTATAAAAGCTAATATCTCTTTCTCTGTGCAAAGATTTTGTATAATTAAAAAAAAATGTACATGTAGGTTTGTTATTATAGTACATGTGTAAATCAGTACCTTATAATAAGAATTCATACAAGTGATAAAAAGTTAACAAAAAAGCTGGCCATTCTTTTCTCTTAATCTGTGTTGCTTTCATCTGGGATAGGTCGGCGCGGTGGCGGCGGCTTGTGGGCTAAGACATCCTGCATAGATGTAAGACATCCTGCATAGATGTCTTAGATAAACATACATTAAATAAACATAGACCACGCGCTCGATTATAAATTCAATCTATCTATGATAAAACGATATTGTCAATATAATAAACATATAGACCGTGTGCTGCTTCATAATTTTCATCGGCCTATAGTAAAAGAATATGCCGGTAAAGTGGTTAATCATTTCCATCGGTCTATAGTAGACGATGTGTCCGTAGACTATTTTATTGACGGGCCTCAAAGGATATGGTGGTAATTAGAGACCGTGTGGTTAAAAATTTCCCTCGGCCTATAGTAGGACACATCCCGATACCGTATTTTAATTAAACGGTCTCAAATACAAGGCGTAGTCGTAATGTGCTTATATAGTATACTACTCCTATATTTGTCAATCGAGTATTCCCTTGCAATAGCAGTGGAAAGAGATATTATTGACATTATGCATGTGTCATAACTGGCCCTGGTTAGTGGGATTGACGGGGTCCAAGCATCGGGAGAACACGAATACAAGCTATAGTGAATTGAACAGGTCAAGTAGGGTATGCAAGTAGTATTGGTAGCAGCAAAAACTCAACGTCGTATGAAACTGAAATGTGTTTTTATTTTGCAAGTTGACGTCTAGTATCTGTAACTCACATTCTGCACTCCCATGGGCAGTTATCAGATAGGGAAGTAGATGATATCGCAGGTCACAGTCAGAAAACCTTCTCTAATATTTAACTATTATGACACATGTTCAAATGAACCATTACTTAAGAAATGTAAAACAGGATGGCGAATAATCACAGGGGAGAGTTGCAAAGGCTTTTCATGTGCAATTATCATGCATGCTGTGTTGGATATATTTCTTTGGGAATTATATTGTCTAGACTGACTATTTGGAACCGATTATTTTTTCGAGACCCTTGACAGCTCATGCATGTATCATGTTAAACTTCCTAAATATTTAAAAAATAATAATACATATGACTAAATGAGAGATATATTATATATGGTAGAAACACCATGATTAAGTGTCAAGTATGGCGTAACCTCCTGTCTGTATTTACTTTTCAGCAATGCCCACAGAACAGAGAGCTCATATATATGACCGTACACCATATCATTCAGTGTTGGGAGCTTTCATTTTATCATCTGTTCACGTTTGTTAGCCCTTATTTCCTCGCAGCCCTGACAGCTGGAATATTACAGTACCCTTTCGTAATCATGGCTCAAGTGTATGAATGGGAAGGTGAATTACATCGGGGTTACTCCTCCCCCCCCCCCCCCCTTTTTCCCCCCCAGCAGCAGACTTTGGCAATACAAAGTCTGTAGGCGATATAAAATCGAACAAAGGCAATCTACTTGATGGCGATATTATAAGGCTCCATATATGAAAGGTTCATATCATATGCTCACCAGCCAAGACACGCAAATACCAACTCGATGTTTTATGTACTAATACAAAATGTATTCACACAATCGATATAGGTCTGATAAATTCGCAAAATTAAACATTTACCATGCATAGATTGAGTTCATTATCGTTATATTGATTATATGAATTAAAGGGGGAAGGAATATCAGGGGATAGGATCAGCTTTTAATTTTAAATACAAATAATTTGTACATGGCATTCAAAGGTAGTCGAGAAATAATTCTTATTCTCATATTAATCAACACACAAGTAGGATTATAATATACCAAAGACTTCTTTATTTGTTTTATTTTCTAGCCACATGGCTTTCGTTTACCATATAGTATTGTATAGCACACGCACCACGCCGCTGAACCAATCATACATGCTCAAGTTATATGATACAAAATAGGTTTCTGCATTGGCAGTGAAACATAATACATAATAGTCTTGCTTGTGCATTTCTAATAAAAATAAGTCTCAATTGAGTTATAGCAGAAAAAATGCTTGTCTAGTAACAAATAGAAAGAATGTTGATACACAGTCTATCACAATTTCACAATTGGCAGCTTGAAATAGCAAACAGAAGTGTGGGATATAGGGCATGCCTCGCTCATAATGCTCTCTCGGGGCGCTAAACCCGCAAACGGCAATAAAAGATATCGCAGTGTCATCACACGAGTCAAAGTTGATGCTGTTTCATTCTTCGGTGTAAAACCTTATTCCGATGGTTATAGTCTAGGGTCGAACTCCAGTGGAAGACCTCAGATGAGGTTAGAGGTTCCCAACTTAACATGAAGGGCTGCGATGAGTACAATCCCAGCATGTATACTTAAACTAGACGACAGTCCAACTTTATAGCACGGGCACATTACACAAGAGAAAATTCCATTTGTTTCTTTCATGAAAATATTTATTTCACCAATATCAGATAAAACTCATGATAATTGAAATTGTCTTAACATAATACATTAGATACAGTGAAATCAAGGTACAGGGTATTGCTTATATGATCAAAATCCTGAAAATGCGTTATATGAGTACGTTTTCCACATGAAACAATTAAGTTTGTTGGGAGAAGTGAGATTAAATTGAAGGTCATTTATTAAGATCAGTTTCAAAAGATTTATCATCCTTATTTAAGTTAAGATAAAGGCAACAGAAAATATTTTGGTCATACTTGGGGTTATATATGATGTCACACTTTCGTAAATTAATATGCAAAAGTAATTCCTAATGATTGTGCCTTATTTTGTTGGTTGTTTTCAGTGTGGATTTCTTTTCTCATGTCTAACGCAGGGCATTCCATTTAGTATGCTAGCGACGTTCTGGTCTCTCAAACTTGTGTGTACGCCAAGATTTCAGTATCCATAATCTTCAAATGTACATCTTTGGTTTTTGATGATTGGCAAGGCATAATTATGAAAATATTGAATCAAATGTGAAAACTAACTTATTATTTGTCATGTTCGTGTAAAGACCATTCAAGACATCAAATCTTTATTGTGTTCTCGATTTTGCTCCGACAGTTATGCAATGAAACAAACATGCCTTCGAATACATTTAAGAGCAATACAAATATACAACGGCCTCCTAATTTTAAGTTACCCCTGGAGAAATTAAGGGCAGCAGTCAGACGTTTGAATGATATATATACCTCGATCAAATTTCTTCACCATTTACATTAATTTCTGAACTATGGTTTGACAATAACTATTTTTCCTCATGATGCATTCGTCCTAGATTATTAGGCCCAGAGATACTATGTTGTAGATGAATGGTCGTACATTTTAAAGATCTACTCTGGGGGTAAATTTACCCTAGGTAATACATATATGAGGTCCAAGTCCTTTCCACTGAGATCTTTATCACAGTCAGTGGTTTGGCCCTTGACTCGATAATACATTCGTCGCAATGCTTCAATAATTAGCGGTTCATGAAATACACTACTTTTTCCTGTGATATTCCGAGTAACAACTGAGAACTTATTTCCATGTTCAGGATACCACTTACTACTACTGACACCATTTTTTATAAGTTTCATTTCCACCGTTCACCGTTCCAATGGTTGACGGTTTAGTCGTTTGAACATCGATTCAGTGCATAGGAAAGAGCTTTATAAAACAGTCAAGCGAGGACATCCACTGAAATCCCGTATCTAGTACAGTTCTAATTATGATGATATATGCATAGGGATGGGTAGGCCATCGCATAGCGAGGACCGCTAGGAAAGGAAAGAAAATAAGAAGCATTGAAGGCGCGGTCAGAATTATTCTTAATTCCATCTTATAATAGTATGCAAGGCACAAAATGACAGATATGTACAAGTACAATACCATGGGGTGCACATTTATCATAAATTGCTTTGGGCGATGCACATCTTGATATTTTCAACATACATGTATTTCATGTGTATGTGATTTAGCCCACTATATAATATGGTCGATCAATTAGTAGTAAAATACAATAAAATCCCCACGATTTGTTTTCATTCATAGTAAACAATGTGACAGCTTGTATGGGAATTCTGGGGAGATATATACTATTTTGAGGGATGTAAAGTTACGTATTATCGTAGTTACGTATAACCTAAAACGAAAGTGCAGCCAACAATCTTCTGCAACATATTATGTGTATAAAAAAATCAATACCAAGTATCCATATATATCAAACATGAGAAATCAAATTCGAAATAGGTGGGTGGATTTTCAAGACCATCTTAGTCCTAGAGCTCCGTCAACCAAGGTTTATAATAACCGTCTGCAGACATAAGATATTTATGATAAATATTTACACCAAAAGGGATTTACACACGGATATAGCCCCCAATGTACAACAGAGCACCAGTTACAGCTAGCACTTGGTAAGCACACACCGCTCATATGTTAATGATAAAGAAGTGTATCTTTTGGTTTAAGTGCAATAAGACTATTCGGAATTACCAGCGGCAGTGATGCGTGGGAAATGCGAAATACTTCAGCAGTAAATATTTTCCACGTTATTTTAGCACATTCCACAGTAGTGAAAGCCAACAATAAACATTTCTATAAACAACGTCGAAATTATTTTTGTTTCTTTCTCAAAAGTGCCTGTATCTCATTCCTAAACTTAAAGACAGTCGTAGACTACAACCGACGTTTCCGAACTTATTTAGGAGGGTGACATACAGTTTTCTATTAATGAATTCCTAGAAAATATATTGTGCACACATGGTGGGAAACTACCCCAAGTGCGATGCAGTGCTAGTCTTGTGGTGGATGCGATGCAAGTTCAGGTGCAAATTAGAAGGATTCTTTCTGGTGTAACTTAAACGAATGAGCATTGATACACCGGGGCAAGAGTACCTTGTACCGAGTCAGAAAACGATCGGTTAATACATTGAACCTCCTAGAGTGCATGCCAAATTAAAAACGCTCTTGCATGAAAAATATGCAAAAGCAGTCAGGGACTTTCCCAAATGAAAATAGAGCACCATTATGGGCTGGTTTATAATACCTCACATGTATTTACAGCAGGCGCTGGGCGAATACAAGCGCTATACATATACGTACATATATTTAACTTATTTAACCAATGTATCACCCTCTAAATCAATGTCCATTTGATTAGAGAAAGAAATCAAAGACGTTTAATCATACAGCAATCCCTTACAGTTCGTTCCTAAGTGTTTGGTGCATCTATAGTAATGTACTGCCTTGCCCACAAGTTTGAAACAAACAAAAAGATATTCCTAAATCAAAATAAAATCTCTGCATACGAAAGATTCGTAGCGTTCGCAAGAAAGGTGTACTTAATATGACCAAGTACAATGTTTGAGTCGAAGTAACCAACCACTCGCATTTTTTTTTTTTATAGTAACAGACCTTTTCTCATTCGAGTATTTATGTACTTCATGAGATACACTTATCTGTGTCCTTCTCTATATTACATGAACAGAGACACTGGAACCAGGAGATGATCTTGCAAATAGCTCCATGCCCCCTTCACCACTCGCGCAGTGTTAAGAAATAACTTTCCAAAACTTGCAAGGAGCCGAAGGATATATTCATCGAGGTACTTATAAGTGTAGCAGTTTGAAGTATGAGAGTCTCTACCTTGGCATAGGTAGTGAAAACACGGCAGTAGATTGTCTAAACAGCTTCTCCAACAACCCAACACACATCCATAATGTGTTTCCTCTTATCTTAGTTCAAGCAATGTTTAGTACTTAGCCACAGGTTTCAGGAGTATGATAATCAAAATCCTTGGTTAAGCTTTCAGTTTTGTAATCTCTCCAAGCTGGTATCTATTATCTTGTACTGATACCCGGAGTTGCTTTTTTTTCATTTCCCAAGCTTTCTGGACGCGGGGCAGAGGTGGGTGGGCTGAGAGGCACACTCCATCAATTACCTCCTGCTCAGCTTGCTTTTCACTAATCTGTCTGACTGAATGACTGGCTGACAGGGAAAATCAAGTCAAAATAGCACCCAGCAAGGTCCCGTTTGGAGGGACCCACGAGTTCGACCCTTTAGCATCTGGCTTGGTTCGTTTGCTTTGCTTTGGTTTAGTAAACCGTCATCATCACTTGGACGCCATGTTCTGGTAAAGTGATCCATCCACTAAGTCAACGCTGAATTCATTCGAAAGACATGAGGTTATCGGGAGCCTTCCGCCGATCGCTTTTGGTGGCTCTATCCAGATGTCGACACCACTGAAGAGCTTCAGACTGGCTACCTGCACGGAACTTATACTGGTTACCTGCAACGTAGAGAGAAGAGAAATAAATGATTTATTCCATAACTGATAATGGTTTAAAATATAAAAGTGGTCTGTAAATGGAATAATAAAAAAAAAGATAGATAAATCTATATATGCATGATATATAATATATACATGTATATCTATACACGACAGACGAGTCACGTACGCATACACACACGCACAGACTTACACGCATATGTACGCGCACACAGGCTATGACCAAATATTGACTGAAATATGAAGTCCATGATAAAAAACTGTCTTATTAAAACAGAGATGTAACCCAGTTAGAGAATATGCTCAATAAATTTCGCAATAAATAGTAGTCATACATTTTACTAGAGCTCGTCATAAGCTGTAAGTATCTACATGTAATTTTGATCCTAAACTTTATTTGAAAATAAATGAATATCAAATATTTTAAGGTTTAAATTACTTATGAATTCTTTTTGAACCACGGATAGTTTAATTCCCATTCCTACGAGAGGAAAATCTCCAGAACTCCGGCGCTTAAATTAAACATGCAAAGAACGTCGGGTCTATACATTACCTTTAATAGGATCTGTTATTTGGAAGGCGTCCGGTTGCATGGGGTCGTCCCCCATTACCACCATCCAGCCTACTATTGAACACATCTTGCTTGGTTCCGTCTTAAACTGCGACCGAAAGATGTGACATTAAAAGTGAGCCCATGTTTCATAGCACGAACATTTTCGTATCTTAAATAGGATTCGTTAAGTGCACCAATACAGGATTTTCCTTTAGTCTTGGTTAATTATTTTACATGTGAATTGTGTGGCTCACCAGTCATTACACTTCATGCAAAATTGTGTCCACTGGTTAAATGATCGACTACATCCTCACGGTTTTATATCATTACCCTATTTCAAAATATTGACACAATTGGTAACACTCAGTAACCACCCACACCTTGACCATAGCAAGGTATCCATGTCATCTGGCTAACCTAACAACACCAACGCAGCCTTGACCAATAGATAGCTGCGACACATTTGTTCTGTCACGTCATAGAATATGACGTTACGTACTACGAGCGTTTGACTCATTTAGTGGTAGCACAGAGAGCAATCAACACATTATGCAGTAAAGTTATATGTATAACAGCAAATCAATTACGAGAACAGATACATTTTCTAAATAGAGCACTTTAACGTTAAGATAATAGCTGTTTGGACAGCATCTGATTTTAAATGATATGATTTAGATTTTAAATATCAAGATTTAAATAATGAAAAAATAATGATTTTTGACTTACAGCATCTCTTGTGCTGCCGCGCAGAAGCTTTGCCGGGAAGTACAGTAAAGATGTTCCCCATAAAGCTACCCAGTATCGAGACCACGTCGTCACCTAAAACAAGTTTATTTTCGTAGTAGTCAATACATTGCGATTATCGGTAATCAGTTAGTTTTTTTTTTAAATTAAAGGCGCTTAAAGAGAGTTTTCTAATATTAATAATATTACTGGAATCAAACAGAGATATAACAGTTATTATTTGTTTTGTTTCTTATTAATTTTTAGAAGCTAGTGATAACAAGTAACCACCCTATCAGGGATCCTGTACCATTTGACATAATCCAATGCAATATCATTTCTAGTAATGTTGTTTAACAAAATAAATATTAAATTATATAAGTATGCTACAACGTGGTGTAACAACAGGAGGATCTGAAACCACTTAAAAAACTTCTACTTGTAAAATCCATGTAGTGATTATGGAACCCCTCTTCCATATTAGAAAATAAATTACGTCTTAGCAACACAACTTAACTGATGCCATTTCTTCAAGAGCTACCATAGAAAGAAAACTATGTAGTGCCAAACATCATCATGATGGAGAGGTCACTCTAATCCTCAGGACATGTTAATAGCTTAAAGAGGAACATCGCATCATAGAAATAATAAGAGTGTATTTTTTACTTACAGCTGGCTTCTTTCCGTTTTTCAATAAAGTCTTCCTTCGAAGATATCCTTGGTATGTGTAGGGTTGAGGAATGAAGTCTAATTCACCACTTCCAGACCTGTAAATTAGGGAGGAAAATGGCAAGAGTTTTATACACAGATCAACTAGATTGCATTCCTGACCTTATCGTAGACTACCTGCATTAGCGTTCTCTATTAACTAACTGTCTACACGAATGACAGCTACTTCTAATAATGCATTAGTTCCTGGAGGACCTAATCCATTTAGAACTACTTCGGGACGATTTTCCCTTATGGCCTTTTGTTGATGGTTTTATAATAGTGATATATACCTTCATTTCCTTGCTTTGTTTGAATTCTTTTGTCACGAAAACAGGACAGGGATAGGGAGTTCTACTCTACTTTTCTGATATACTGATACTCGTTCAATATTTCTATTTTTTCCTCGAGCACGTACTCCTGCCTCTTATTTTTTTTTTTTAGTTTTAATGTCTACTAGTAACTACCGTACATATTCTGCAGCGGTCTATTCTCGGTTCAGGAGAGCAGATATAGAGTGGAGCCTATACTGTAGCTATCTCAGCGATAGGTGAGCTCTAGCGAGGCTGGACACCCACCGACCGTTCATCACAAGGACCCTCAAGTTGCGGTCAAACTTCCCATTCCGCCTGCAGACACGCACCCTGGCCGGTCTTAAAATCCTTTTTGTTATTTTTTTAAATATATATAAATATGGCCATATGAAAGCACTGATGCCCGGCCCAAGCTTTTCCGTTATGTAATATTGGATGCCAGCTTAGTGACTCACATTGTTCCTTTTGCCTCTTATTTATCTATGATCTACTTCCAAGCTGCAATCCATAGATTAAACATGTCAGAAAGGTGACAGGGTTAGAGAGTAAGTTAAGGGAATTCGTTCCATGCTTAGTATTGTAAATGATGCAAACCTACAATACCTTGCCCTAATATGTCGAAACGTTTCTCCATCCATTTCGTTATCTGCGGGTTCACCACCTAAAACAAAATGCAAACTTTTAATATGTTTTAATGGCAGAAGGAGGAGAAATCAAATTTCGAACTTTGTTAACCTTTCATTTGGATAATGTTCTCTATTCGTGAAATGATTCACCAGAATATTTATACTTTGGCGCGAGGAAATAGTCCTAAGAAGGTTTTGTACATGTTGAACATATTTGTCAATCTGCTTCTGGGGAGGAAATTAGATTGAATAGAAAGGGAGTTTATATTCAGTTCGATTGATTAATCATTTACCAAAGCAGATATTTGTTAATTGTTAATTTTCTGTCTGGTCGACTGAACATCAGGTAGCGGCGAAAGACCACCATAAGGTGAGCCGTGGTGGGAATCTTAACTGCAAATTCTGAAACTGATGTATATGTACGACTATCACCTGAATAAATATTTTGTTAACCATCAGAAAGAAGCGTGATTCTTACCCATGCCAGATAATGAGCCTTCACTAGAGCCGCATGGAGATTCCTCTAGCACACTGTCGTCCAACAGGTGGCGCATTCCCGTCATATACGGCGCCGTCATGCGGCAAGGCAAAGAACCACCTCGCTCAACACTGCTCATACATTGCATGAAACTAAAAATGGAAATAAACAAACATCTCAATTATATTAGGAATGAGTGACAGATTTTCTACTATTTCTCTTGTCTATTTTTCTGCCTATTTGTATATTCTTGGGATTCGGTGATGACATTTAATTAGTGTGATATATCATGGGGGATAAGGTTTTTGTGCTTACTGTGTAGAGTGAATATGGAGTAAATAATGTAAGTATGATTTTTTTCAAAAAGAAATGTCTAAAGTTTGAAAGTTAAATAATGCCAAAGAAAAGAGGAAACTGAATTCTCTTCATACCGAGGTAAGGGGATGTTTGTTGTGCTAAATGAAGCAGTTATGAATTTAAAAAAAATATCCATGAACAATATCAAAATCATAGAATATTTGGACTGCTGCGTAAATAATGTATATACTGGTAGTTTAATCTGGAACATGGTCTATGGCAAATCGTGAATGAAAATAAAGGCTAAATGATAAATATTAAATAATGAAAAAGAAGCTCAAATACATCAGTAAGAACTAGGATGGGACTGAACCAATGACTGTTCCAAAACATCAACTAAACAAACATCAACTAAACAACTATCAGGAGGAGCATGTTCTTACATTTAACATAGTGGCTTAAACGTCGAAACAATTGCATACGTTGGAGCTAAAATGTAATGCCAACCTAGTGAAGAAATTGTAAGGCTTCTACTATGCTACAAATACACACAATATCTGCATTGTAAATCAGCAATTAAAACTGTCATACTCCGTACATTACCCATTTACCTTGAAAACAATATCAGAATGCATATAGTGAGCATACTACAGCTGTGACGGAAAGGCCCCAAAGGGAACTAAAGTTAGAGAGAAACTACGTGAGAGGCAAAATACCAGTTAGTCTACATATATATGCAAAGCTTGTGTTCCCGCCTCAGCAGGTGATTTATTATTGAATATTCGCTGATGAATTTGGAATAGTGAATTATAATATGTTATATCGTGTAAATAGCTTAAGATATTCCCCCTATTCTGGTTAAACGAAGCAACGAAGCTGTTATTTATCACATATTGTCTATGGTTAAAGTGAACGAAGCGCACAAATGTTATCCAAAAATGTACCAAAGTTTAATGTTAAAACGAAACTTAGCCAAATTAAAAATTCAGTGTTTGTCCCGGACAAACCATGCATTAAGAGCACATGGACACAAGAGTGTTGGAGAGGTAATAAGATTTACCAGTCAGAGCTATGTTTAGATACTCAATAGTGCCTCAACTACAAACAACCTTATTCCGATGAGATTATTTTTAAGATTTTTACAATTTCTTACAAATAGTCGCATGCATCTTCAACCGAGATAGTGAAGTGAGGGGCTAAGAGGTATTCTTAGGTGAGGCATAATGGAGCTTCGGAGATCAGCTCTGATCGGTAAATCTTAAGAGAGACGAGGAAAGATCAGGAGCATCGGTGGCAGTTGCGTATAGTTTAGGAATTATGCAAAAGTATTGTAGGCACATTAGGACAGGGATAACAAGACAACGAGTCGGACATGGATACATCCAAGCCAAAAGAATTATTACCATGAACGAGACGGCTCGTGACCCCTGGAAAAGTCAGGTTGGTTTGGGTTCATATTACATATTGCTCTTTGTTCTCATTTTACTCTGGCTTATAACATTTGTAGAATGTAAATAAAGTTATTTGAAATGGGGTGTCCCTAAAACGGGCTCACTTGAAATAGAATCAAAACTTGTCCTGTTTGCTGTACATTTCAAGTGAATCAGAGCCAAAGAACACGATGTGGAGACCAGCAAACAATATAATTGACATGTATCATAAAACATCATTAATGGCTGAAGTCAAAAGACAGTCGTACCACATATGTATGAAACAAAAATGAATATATTTTTTCTTCGGGAAGTTTTTGTGTAGTGAATATGATTTCTTTTTCAGCCACGTTTAATTCTATAACCAACCGTTTTGGTCAACTAGGTTCGAAATATCGAAAGCAATGTTGGGAAGTAATTTTTCCAAAATAAGATTGTAAGTGCGAATATTATTATTGCATGTCATTCAAACATCAAAGTCTGCGTACTTATGAATTCACGAAATATATTAAAAGTCATTAGTACAAACAATAAGACTCTTATCATCATTAACTAACAGAAAGACACACTCTTGATTTAACTTGTATCAATAAACTTTTAGGACAGCGTGAAACGATTCGCATGGTTAAGTATCATCACCCTTCAAATCAAAATTTAAGGAAATTTGACATGAAAATCTTCCAACCTGTGATGGTCAATTTTAGGTTGGAAGTCAATCCTACCGCCCAGGAATGAAAGAAGACAGTGGTAAAAAACTTGCCCAAAATGTTCATAACTTAGGCATTCGACCCTTATGCACCCTATAGTTGTCGTAACTTAGGCATTCGACCCTTATGTACCGTATAAAGTAAATGTTCAACACGAAAATTTCAGCCACCATAAAATATTTTGTATCCCAGCAACTACTTACTTTGTCCCTAGACTCCGGGTTTTCCTGTGTTGGTGTTGGAAGATGGAACCTCCGGGGGTCTGAAGGGTCTTGCTTGTGGGACCATCTGTTGGTGAACTAGGTGCTGAACTAACATCTTCCTTTGATCGTGACAAAGACCCACTACCGGAACTCTGAGGTGGAAGCTCAATTTTGAGAGATAACCTGAAGGAAAAATTTGAGAATTTTATAACAGTGGACTTTTTTTAAAGGAAAGCTTGTAAGTACGTGTGTTGATGTATCTGGTGGTGGTAAGGGGGGGGGTGTAAATGGAAATTCAATAGCCCCTTCCTTGATGTAATAAGCACGGCAACAAATGTTCTATAAAGCATATTATAATAGACCCAGCTGTTGTGTTAGATCAAATATCTGGCACCGTTTGCGAGTTTTATTCACAAGTTTACTTCATAGGACCCGCATAATCCAATCTTTTCTGCATTCCAGAGAAAAATGTTGAATAATATAACCTTCGTGAACTTTGTTTTGTCAATGAAATATACATTACAAATACGAGGTCAAAACTATAGAACTGTTGACAGTAGAAATAAGGACCAAGTGCGATAACTTGAGATAATATTGGATAATAAAATATTCACTTACTTGTAATTGTCATCTTCTACGAACTTTTGTAGCTCCTCTATATACCGGACAGATTTTAAATAATTCTGAATGTGTTCTAAGACAGGTAGATGTTCTGCAATAAAGATAAACAAATTTAGAGAATGACCTCAAATATTTCTTAAGAATTCGTTAATATTTTCTCTGAGAATCATGTTAATATATCAATCGTAGATATATAACCAAAATGAGATTAGATTTAGAGATTAGAAAATTCTTTATCTGCCTTCGTGATGAATACACGAATGCAAGGAAGGGAATAGTAAATTCTTACCATAATTAGATTGTTGGAACTCTGAGATAATTCGGAGTATGTTATTCATCTGGTTCCTACGTTGGTCAGACTCCAGACCACCCGAATGAGGATGGGCAACATCAATATAGATGATGTCCGTCAAGTACAGACCTAAACAAATATAATAATGTAACAATTTATGATGTCTCTTATCTGCCTCCGCAACTTTGCCTGGGCGGTTATATACAATAGATCAAATAAACTTAATTGCTTGGTTAACTATCAAAACCGGCAAATGCTTTTTCAACTAATCTACAACTGTATCAAACGCGAATTGAGTAGAGGTTATAAGTTAGAATCGAAAGGGACCTGTTGTCATAGTTTTACAGGTGGAAGTTTGGTTCAACATAATACATTATGCTAATACCAGAGCTATACATGTATAGCTCTGCTAAAACCAAGTCAAATGCCAGAGTATCAGAAGTTAACTAAAGTTACAGTGAATTTTAAACAGGGAAATTTCCCTTTTTGCAAAAGGACGCCTACCTAAATAGGGTATACAAGGTAATTTGATGGTACTCATGTAGTCCCGGAGCTTTTGTCGATTGTTGTTTTCGGAGAAGAGGTCAGCCATTTTCTCATAGGAAGTCTTATCACGTTTAGATAACATCTAAAACAGGAGATTTGGGTTAACGATCAATGAAATGTGAAAATCTAGTAGATTTACTTCCTATGACACACATATCTCTGCAGTAAAGTTTGGATCATACAATGTATATTATCTATCGCGATTTACATCCTGTTAAGCCCTTGAGGCATGGTATTCATAGATATAATATATAAATAGATATAATATAATCTAGATATAAATCTTTGAAAGTACTTACTCCCCAAGTTTTGGAGAGACGAAAGATCGGTGCACTTTGTAAAGCGGAAATAATAGCCATGACTGCATGTAGATTGTTCAGTTCGAGTAGTTTCTGTAAGAGAAAGAAAACGGCATATACCCATCCGTAGGAAATATACAAACGAACGAGGCCTAACAATATTTTATGAGTATTTTTTATTCTTAAAGGCTGTAGGTAAGACTAATGAATGTTTTATTAAACTGTTGAACTATATTTCTTTAATTCGCGCCTTCATATGTTGGAAGACCTGGATTAACTACCAGACGGACATTTTTGTTAAACTTATGGAATCGATACAATTTATATATTATTATTATTCATTTCTTTGCGCGAATGGAAGGGAAATAGTCGCCGTATTGCACCGTATCACTATTAGATGATATTATCTTGAGACCTTGGAAATTAACAGAAGTCTAGCTTACCTTTCCAATTTTGATGAAATGTGACATTACTTCCGCTCTATTTTTGAGAGATTGGGCAGCCAAAATTTCTTTTTGTACCCAGAAATTAACCTGAAAAAAGATTGGATGTAACAAATTATCAATATGCCGTCACAAATTGCAACCTGTGGAACGTTAATATTATGGTTTTGGACGCGGCCATTTCCACCAATTGCAATCCGTGGAACGCTAATATTATGGTTTTAGACATACATGTATAAACTTAAAGTGAAATTAGTCCCTTCAAAACCGCATTAAATTACAGCTAGTGCAATTACATAATGTACAATTACACTAAGTTAGCTGCTGCTACCACCTGGGCACTGTCATATTTCAGACTTGAAACATAGATATATATATTTTAAAATTTAGTATGTTTATACAACAATCATCAGGCAATACAAGAGATGTCAGAGGATTAACTGTCCGAGTACATACATAGGTCCTCGAGACGGCTAATCAGAGGACGAAGGTAATAAAAGTAATAATTACATGGTTAAATCTTCTAGTAAAGGCAACGACATTTGGTGCAAGAGTCAACTTCGCTTTTGTAGTCCAAGCACAACTTGTCAGCTCCTGAAAGACATTTACATCACAGGTTATAATCATATCTTACTCCCGGAATACATCGAATTTATTGACAGTTTTTTTAAATCGATTACCTGCACTGAAACAAAAACTATATCAGGAAGGGATATCTACAAGAAAGCAATAATTAGCTGATTCGTTTAGCAGTACAATTTAGTTGACAGTTGGAAATTGATCAGATTTGAGTGCCCAAGGATGCGAGACCGGTACTAATTTGTCTAATTTTTCCTTTATACGAACAGTAAAGTCAGAAAGTCAATCATAAAGTCGAAATTGTCAATCAGTCAAATTAGTCCATTGATTTAATTATAAATACACTGGAGGTACACTGAAGATACAATGGGGGGTACACTGGGGGATACTTAAAATTTCGGTCAAAAGCTGTGTCTATAGCCTACAATTGATAGACAATTCTAGCTAGGTAGTGGAGAGGGAGTGCACCCCCTGGACCCCCTATTGGGGGTGGGAACCCAGGGGTAATCCCCAGGAAAATTGGAAAAATTAAGGTGAATATTTCTGGGGGTGCGCCCCCCAACACCAACCACAGCAGAAGGCTGGTCCCCTCCTGCACCCTACCCTCATGTATACAATTTGAACACTGAAATCTGAGAATTATGCTGAAAATACACCAGAAGCCACCAATTTGTATGCAAAAGCCAACATTTTTCTGGGGTGCCCCCAGCAGCTTTATGCAGCGCCCTAGGAAACAGGGCATGTATGTCTCAGAAAATATGGTCCCCCCTACTACCACACAAATCCCCCCAATCCAACCTTAATAAAAACCCTGTTGATACAGTTTATATTTGAATATTGACATTTATAATAGGAATATTTTGAAACCACTGAAATTATTTAGAGAGGAATTAGTTGGGAATTATCTCATCTAAGGAATATTCCAGTTTTCTAACTACCTTTTATAAGAGAAAGGTGAAATCACCCGAAAATGAAAATTGCAATATTACTAAAGTGGAAAATTTCTTTTAATTTGAAATAATGTACATAGAGGAATGACCACTTTACAGTATAGACTGAACAAGGTAAAATAAGACAAGGAAGGTTTTAAGTTTATAGGTTGAGAACGTTTATTTTTGATTAATCGACTAAAGCCTTCAGTAAACCTGAAGCAAAAAGTTGGGCAGGAGATGAGTTTAAAGGTTTATCGTTTAACGATCATTTTTAACAGTGGGCGATAATATGGGATTTAGGTCTGCCGAGTGTGGCAATGTGTATAAGGCTTAGAATCAAATCCAAATCAGCAAATTTCTCACAATTCCAACCATATTTGTTCATCTATTAACATGACAGAATTACGCAGTTGGTCGGAAAAGTTGGTCTAAAAAAAAGTAGGTCGGGAAAAAAAGTTGGTTGAAAAAAAAAGTTGAAAAAAAAAGTAGGTCGAAAAAAAGTAGTTCGAAAAAAAAGTAGGTCGGAAAAAAGAAGTTGGTCGAAAAAAAAAGTTGGTCGGAAAAAAAGTAGGTCGGAAAAAAGAAGTTGGTCGAAAAAAAAAGTTGGTCGGAAAAAAAGTAGGTCGGAAAAAAAGTTGGTCGAAAAAGAGATGGTTGAAAAAAGAAGGTTGAAAAAGAGTAGATCGAAAAAAAGTAGTTCGAAAAAAAAAGTTGGTCGAAAAAAAGTAGTTCAAAAAAAAAAGTTGGGTCGGAAAAAAAGTTGGTCGAAAATAAGTAGGTCGAAAAAAAGTAGGTCGAAAAAATAGTTGGTTGAAAAAAGTAGGTTGAAAAAAAAGTTGGGTCGAAAAAAAAAGTAGATCGAAAAATGACCCATACCAGTGGAAGGAGGATCAAACGGCACAACCATGAATGAATTATCAGAATATATGCTATGTGACTCATTTTCCTGAAACACATCAGTGACCCATTTTCCTGAAACACATCACATACAACCAACCAGGCACCGAGCCACCACCAAGCCACACCAACCAATCCAGACACCGAGTCCCAAGTCAAAACAACGAGTCCCAAGTCAAAACAACGCTTTGTGCCCACTGGGTCAGAAATTAATAAAATGTACACATGGAACAAACCCCAACATTCAACATTTTACTACACGGTATAAAACTGAGTTAAACTCATTAAAATTATATATAGTTACGACATAGTTGCATTGAATATAAGTAGTAATTACAATTTCACCAACATTACAGGACTATTAGCAGACCATTAGCATTTCCAAAAATACACAAGCCTATGGCCAGGACCTAAATGTAAACAAAGTACCATGTGCTCGGCGTTCACAAAACGGGTCAGATTTTCAGAACTTGTAGAATTGCCAAATGTACATTCTGCTAAATTAGGCTGCAATTTGGTCAATAATAGGTAAATTCGAGTAAATTTGAGTACATTCGGCATTTTTTTAACTTTATTTCGTCTGAAATTCGGGTTATTTGAAAAGATTGGCAAAGTTCAATTGTACATTTTCTGAAAATCTGACCCTAAACTTGCCTAGTGTGTAGTGCGTACCCCCCCCCCCCCCCCCTTATGGGCGCAAAAAAAGCGGTACTAGTAAGGATTCTCGACATATTAACAGACTAATAGAATAAATAGTTTGTAGTCTCGCATCCTTAATAACTATAACGCATCTGTCCGTAATAGACACCCAACGGATATTTAATGCGGGGAACCAATGTTTGTTTGTCTGGCTATCTATCCATTGCTTTGACCGAGGTGTGCCTATCTGAAATAATGGCTATGTCGATGAGCGCGCATATTCTTACTTTCTGTCTATAATTGTGTCTTGTTTATTGCACCTAATTATCCTGTTTGTTGGATAAGCAGATTCCAACCGCCCATTCTTACGCAAACACTGAAGTGTTTGCCGTTGACGGTGGCTCATGTAATAAAGCCCATATCACCAAGAGGAGACTTCATGTTACATTTATCACTTATATTGGCAATCATTTAATCATTTTACATTGAAAAGGACCCGTAACACACAAATATAACAGAGTTCGCTATGTTAAAATCCAAAACAATTCAAGTAATGCCATTTCTCATTGGAAACGTTGACCTAAACTAACAGAGGAAGTGGTGCCCAAGAAAATTATTTTCAAGGTAATTACAAATTACACGGGTTATCATTAATGATCCTTCATGATTAAAAACGTCTTATGGTCAATTACAAAAATATAAATATCATAAAATTATAATATATTTTAAAAATGTTCATGACAACAACTTACGTCTGGTTGGATGGCTTTGAAAACTGGATCATCTAGTAGAGTAATTTGGCTCTGAAGATGAAGATTTGAAAATTACAATTTGTAAATCGTGTGTAGTGTACACAGTAATTGATATAGCATAACGTGGATAATACGAGTAAGCAAACGAGGCACTAACATAACAATATTATTAATTGCAGACGGCTAGAAATAAGTTATAGTCACTGCATGAAGAGAGACAAAGTGTCATACGAACTTTATGCCGCTCTAATTTCAACATTATGATTAGGTAAGGTTACCTCACAATGTATTTAATTATCATTAATAATAATAAATGCGATTTGTTTGCATATATATTATTAGCATGGTTACATATTCATGTCATTACCACCATAACATAGTGCTCAGGCAACAGCACCCATAACGAGTAGTTCCCATAGCTCACACGAGGCCTGCTCATCATCATTCTCCACTACATACCAGCTCTACCACATTCACTTACCGTATTTTATAAATCTAAATATTTATAAATGTCTTGGCCTTGAAATGAATATAAAAAAATCCCCGTTTATAAGCCCAGGCTTATGTTATTAATTTCAAATGGTTATACACCAGGCTAATATTCGGGGTAATGATTATAGTGCTTATTTTACCACAAGAATGTGTTTACCCCCGGCTTATAAACGGAGCAGGTTTATAAACGGGGAAATACGGTATATCAAAAGCAAGCATGGTGAAAGAAAAGAGGAGCAGGTACTCACAGCGAAGTCCTCCGCTGATACCCTGAGGACATCGAAGACAACGGCATCAAAGCTTTTGACACGAGGCAGGCTGGCACGCCGGTCCAGCGAGTCCTGACTGCCCTGCTGTAAACGAACAATGGCAACGTTAAATGATGACAATAGCAAATACAGGGGCAACTGGTGCAAGACCAAGTTAAAGTATGTATGTAAACTAGATTGGCATACCAATTAAATCCACACAACAACAGAAGCCCTACTCCTGATTTGTTAAATTAAGCCCTATTAAGCCATCTCTTTCAGTTTTTTGTATATCTTTAGAGAAAGCTATCACAAGACCGAACAATCCAGTCACTTGGATGGTAAACCGATTTATGTTTGGAAATTAGAAAGACAAGTCATATTGACGCTTAAGAAAACCAATGTCCTGATCGATTTGGGCCGGATGAAGAATCGTCATAATAAAATGGAAACGATAGCCGGTAGTTGAAAGAAACAGACAGCGGTTGCGTTTACATAGATTGGTCTCAAATAACTGTTTGTTTATGTGTTTTATTGGTAACATTTCATCAGGTTGATAATCTCCTCAGCTTTTCAATCAAAATATTACAAAAAATCATATGGTATTATCTAATCAAATCTGTTATTCACACTTCTTGTACTTGTACTTTCAACTAAAGATTAATACAATGAGCACAATATTTGATTTAAAGGAACGTAAATGTAGTTTAAAGGAACTTAAACACAACATTAACTCATAAGGGGTCAGCTACGTCTCAGGTGAGGCTATTACTTACCCGATGGGCGGGACTGGTAGGGGTTGAATGAGGCCCCTCCACGTCCATCATGGCTGAATGGTTTGGTCGACCCCGGCCTAATCGGCCAAGGTCAACCCAAGTCAGCCCAAGGTCACCCGAGGTCAGCGAGTACTCGCCGCACCAGCTCTGCACCTAGGAAGATAAAAGAAATACAAATAAGGGCCAAATAAGACGGAACGAAAAGATCCTAATCACAGAGGTGAAGGGTATCATGCGAAACTTAAAAGTTAAGTGGAATAAATATCAATCTCGGAACAGAACAGACGCATTATTGTTTTAATCAGTTTGGTAGGTGTTTAAGGGTTTTGTTTTTTTTCCAAACAGTAGAGATGACTAAATCTTTCATGAATATCGCACACTAGAAATATTACGCCTATACCTCTACAAAGTCCCGATGATTTTTTTATTTCAAATTTTTATTCAGGTAGCGGTTGTGTATTTTAACATTCACGTCGTGTATGTATACCCAGATCGCCAGTCTGGTGGGGGTGGGGAATTGCTTTACGTCCTATTAACCTATACTTTCTTTTGTATATATATTTGGTCATATCAGGGCGAGCCAGTGTGACGGTGTATAGTGCACCCTTAGAATAAGTACAGTTGAAACACATAAGAGAAGATGATTCAGATTTATTCAGAGGGAGTTACATTATTTATAGCCAAATCCACATGCATAGGGCGAAGGATAAATCAACCGAGGAAGAGCTTGGGGGCGTCATCCCCAATGCCATGTCCTCTCCCCGATACAAGGAAGAAAGATCAATGAAGACAGTTCCAAAGACTGCCGTACCATTCATGAAATACCAGTTAGGTCCAGACACCCACATTCCTCGATTCCACATCCAGCGATAAGCTTAACCACAAGGCTAAGACTAAGGCTAAAGTGTTAATGACTCCCTGAAACTTAGGTGACCACAACTGCCTTCTGAACCTGACTGATACGGGTCTATAACTAGTAATACACATACTCTTGAACTCTTTCCTCAAAGTAATACTGTATTCCACAGTTAATACATGATCATAAATCCCTGTAAACGCTAAATACTTAAGGGATTTCGCCTACATGATCCAAAGAGTTCCGGACTATGTTAATCTATAAGAAAAATGATTTCAATTTGCATATATATCTTGTGGAGGGGAAAACCCAAGTTATTCAAAATATATCTAGGCCAAGTGTCCAATAAACTGAGGTCAAAATCGTACAATAAATACAGGGTACAAAGAGTGAACAAGGATAAGCACACATCCAGTAATTCCAAACGTTCCACGCTTCTAATTACAGGTACCAGTCACAAGGGGACACCTGAATCTTTTCCTGGCAAGATAACCTTTGACATTAGGACAAAGGGTGTTATTTGCCTGAACACCAACCGAGAACATTAGTTAAGGTCGGCATAAGCAGGGCTCAGTGTACTGTGGTACTACCATCCATGCCATCAGCATATAATATACATAATGATTACCACCATGATGCCGATATGAATAAAGACTTGGAAAAGATTACAAAGTGTTCACAACCATCCCTACAGTGATATGTACTGACAAGATAAAAAAAAAGAACCCACATAAAAAAATACTTGGGGTTTGGATTTTTAGAGAAAAGACTTAATTTCGCCCTTTAATAGTTATACAACCGTTCATGGCTCTTAATTTATACCGCAAAAATGTTCATCCACATGGTATAAATGTAGCCACTTTGATGGGATTATTCTCCCATGAATACCTGTCAACTCATACTTACCCGCTCATATGCTGTTTGTGTTTCACCTATATTTACTTTCATGGACACAGAGTGTGATTCAGGCCGATCCAGAGGAAAGCCAGAAAACCCACAAACATAATTGTGTATTAAATGACCCAAATACTATATACAGGACTCATCGCTGATTCATTTATAAAGAGCATACATTCTTGTATCGAAAGGGGTGGAGGTGATCAGAGTGTGTTTAATAGGCTAAACACGCTAATTAAAACACTAATGAATCTGACATCAAAGAATTCCTAAGAACTGGTAAAATACCAAACACTTTGGTGGTGTCACACAGGTAGGCAAAGATCCATAGAAAGAAGAATGAGTATGACTGTGTTTCAGAATGGAATGCCATTCTCGTGATCAATGGAATGGCGCTGAATTAGGTTCCACCCCCAGACCTGATCACTTGATCCACACTCTATTTAATAGGAAACTAGCTTTGCACACGCACAAACCATTTCAACGTAAGCATTACATTATTCACGGCGAACAGAAAACAATTTTATTTGAAGCAACTAAGAAAAATACTTAGGCTAAAATAAACAAAATACGAATTCTATACTACTAAAAGTGTGAATTAGAAAAGAAAATATCCATAAAGCATGATATCTGTAATCATCCCACGTCTTACTCTAGTATGGGGTGGATGTTATCGGAAGTTGTTTAGGCTTCGCAAGTATTCTTGCCAGCTGGATATATACCAGGCACTGGATAAGATAATAGGGATGGCTACATCACTCGGGATTTTTTCTGAATCCCGCTCCAGGGTCCCCGCCAAGGCCGTTACATTACTAGAGAAACCATGGTATAATATTTGAATGAAAGTTTCTCATGTGATACTTGTGGAAAACTAATACTGTAATAGCTAATATCTTAAAGATGAGGCGTGTTACTAACTGACCATCATGTACACATGATCAAAGCATGGAAATATGGTCCCTCGATGTGTGTCAATGTCAGTGAGATGGGTGCTTAGTATTCATGAGATTCACAACACTAGTGATGGAGAGAAGGCATATTCACTAGTAACAAATACCCTGAGCCTCATCTCCGTGTATTTGGGGAGCATATCACCATATCGGATCAGTTGCATAAGTGAGAGTACGAAGAAGCTTATTCAACGGACCCATTACCCTGAGACGAAATTATTTCCCAAAATAATTTCTTCGAAATTTTGCAGTAATCCTATTAATAGTACCGAGGGTGTACACACATGTGTCTTTCGAAGCAGGACTAGGACTAGGACCATGTCAAATATTTAGAATGATTATTATTAAGTAATTAGTTGACTGGGGCAGGATTAAGGGCAACTAGTACTAATTATCTGTTAGCTCATAACAGTCTTAGCTCATCTTTCAACACCACTGGAAAATACTTAGACATTGGATGATATAATTATATATGGGTACGCAAGTAAGGAATCCGAATATAGCCAAAGTCCTATTAACGTAAGCAGAGAGCGATAAAGTGAAAGAGATCCCGATAGAATAACATACCCTAAACAACATCAGCGATCAAAAAAGGGCGGAACCACAGCACCTGTCGACACCACATAAACTATTTGACACAGATCCTAGTCATCCAGTTAGATCATTGCGTTAAAGCACACTCATAAACACAGAGTGTACATCGAACAAACAAAATGGCTAACCCAGAAGATTAGTGCCTGAATGAGACGCACCCCTTCATTGACTGACTCCATTCCAACAATATGACTGTATCTTTTTTCCTATTTTAACTACGAGACTCAATTCCTGAAGTGCTAGGGTAAACAACGTTCGCTTTCCTCAAGAATGTGTGAAGATGTTTAGTTCCGCTATTAGCCTGTGAGATCAGATAAGAATGGTATGGTGTCTGTAATTGGACGCCTACTGCGCCATTGGCCATTCTAGCCCTGGAGTAGGCGTCCTAGTGGGATTCTAAAGGCATTTTGCGGTTTAGAGCGAGAGGCTTTCCCCCAGTTTGGAGACTTTCTCAGCTCTGAGACTCGACTGATTAATATTTGTCCATACAAAGTTCTAATCAGGTTACATGTACAGATAAATGCACTATTCTCAGTGGTTCTGACTCAATAATATTTCAGACATTTATATTAATGATTAAAACCCGCATCATAAATCATTTCCAGATTTTAGATCACAATATGTCATAGAATGAATAACTATACGTCTACCTTATATCATCAAGTGTTTTATCGTACAAATTTAGGACACCAATCTCTAGTATTGATATAGTTTACCTTCTGAAATTTGAAGTTATTGTTCCTCAAATCCAAAGTAAAGTTAGAGCCCCCGTCGAGTAACTGCAGAGGCTTTCGAAGTGGAGTTAAGGCAGACATTCCAACTTGGTATTGTATGTCTCGATTTACACAAATATCCCTTATAACCACCTCGCTCCATGTATATATATGTATTTTCCACGAATGAAGACTGAACAATTCTAGGCCACCAACGACTCAACCAAGCTAGAAGTAGAGTCGATGGGAAAATGACGACATATCCTTTATTTGTGGGGATAAGTTGGAAGATTAAGTCATAGCATGACTTTATCACATGTAGGTCCAAGCTGCCTGGGGAAATACTAGACTGGCATTCACCCGACGTTATTGCAGAAGGATTGGGTCTTCCCTCTGACAGCCTATCTACTTGATATGGTGATATAATCACATTTATGTACTTGATAAGGTGTGTGGTCAACAAACAGGCGCAGAGCTGAGCCCATATCTTTAGATGGAAAGAAAATATTGACCAACGTCCCACAACATACGGGCTTAGGTTCAATTGGCCAATTTATAGGTGGATGTTCTGTACAATGTCAATAAGTCTCCGGCACGGGGAGGTCATCAGATCATATCATTTAGGTATGATATAATAACTCTGAATTCTGACTACACATTATAAATATCCCCAACTACTGCGAGGAATTCAATCATAGTGATCCATGAATAGTATGGCAGAATACAACATTTCAGAATCCATCCAGTATCTAATATTAGTATTAACATGATACTGCATATGATTTAATGCAGGACCTATACTACAATACTTTATGCTACAAAATGCGCCTTAAATTTCGGGGATGCCCTGGCGCCATTGGCACAGCCAGGTGCCCCGCTATGTGTTATATGTACGGAATGTTGGATTTAAATCTGCAGATTCCAGTCTGTTTTAAATGGTACCCGATGTATGGCCTCGTACCACTTGACCACTTAACTGGAATTAGTGGTTTGGTAGTATTGAGATCCCCGACCATCTTTCTTTGAATGGGGTGGCTTGGTAAAATAAAGCCAGATTATACAAATATTTATTTTATAAAGAAGTGACATTGTTCCATCAAGATAAGAATGGAATAAAAAAATAAAACTGTTTACTCAATAGGCAAACCTCATTGGTCATATCGACTGGTTCGACACACTCTAGGCCCAAACCCTCAGATCGGATAAGAATGGTATGTCAGTGATTGGACGCCTACTTCGCTAATCGGTTTCCTGGCTTAGGACTCGGCGTTGTAATCTGAATATAATGACATGTTGCGGTCTTAATGGAATTATAAAGGCACTTTGCTGTTTGAGAGGAGAGGCTGGCCCTTCGTTTGAAGGGACTCTCTCAACTTTGGCAAGTTTGGGCCTAGACTGGACATGTATCTAAGGAGCAAGCACATTTTTTCTTAACGACAATTTCACTTGTTAATGGCAAATATATCTTTTGATTTATACCAAGCACGCTCATTAAACCAAGTCCGAGAAATAAGGGACACACAATTCCAATTATAAATACACGTTTTCTCCCTCATAAGATCTCCAAAAATACTAACTGCGTAATACAACACAAGAGTATTGAACCCCAAAATACGACACCTAACGGTGGCTTCAGACAAGATTCATATTTGTTGTCCTACTTTAAATTGAATATAATTACATAAAAACAATATGAAATTAATTGTTTCAGCATCCAATATTGCAGGCGATTGAATCCTTTGAGCTGGAGAAAACCCTTACTTTTGAATATGGAGATGTGAAATAAGTTACCTACCATCATATATAAGACAAGATGAGCATTCAGCAGCGCGGAATTTGATTTCTACAGTGTGGGAGATGGATGACACACTCCCTGAGCGATCTCTCAACAAAATTAGTTGGAGCGAAATCTCTCACTGGCAGTTTGGTAATATCTTGCTCTTGAGCCGAAACGAAATTCAAAACATTAGGTGACTTTGTGTCGTTCTCGTGAGAAGATGGTGAAGAAGCACGTGTCTAAAATGCTGCTTGGATCCAGGAGCAATAGCAACAAGTAGTGTAAACAATCCAAAGTGGTGCATGCATGTGATAGACGTGCGCAGGTAATAAGCGAGTGGTATCAATACGGATGAGGGTACCCCAACTCCCAAGATGTGGACAGGTAGAAAGGAGGGGGAGCTCTTCTCTCTGAGTAATCAACTCAGGCTTGACTGGCCATGTGGATCCCAGGCCGTCTATACTATTGTCGCAAACGTTGGTTGGCTGGCCAACTTGGGAGTGCACAATGGGATCTACGTACGAACTGTATGACCAGATGACCTGCAGAAGTATCTGTATCAGTCAGCATTTGAATGGACCAGCTAAATCCGGTAGAAGCCACACTACATTGATTCCATATATCATGTCAGTGTCTTCTTTGAGTATACAAACAATGATAAGTACTATACGAGTACAATTAATATGACACGCTAGTCCTCGTCACATACCACAGCAGAGTACATGTGTACTCCGGTTGATTCATAGTTTCAAAACAAGTGCAAAATCCCGCCCCCGCCAGCTGCCTGAAGTCGCACAGGTGATACTGATAGGATAGGGGTGGTGGGGGCAGCGAGGCGGTCGTGCTAAAACATGCCAGGCAAGACAGGGTAGTGGCTTCACCTCGTTAATAAAATGACCCAAGAGCTCGAACAATGATCGGTATAGATAATATATTATAATGTTTGCACAAGATAACAAATGGCATGCATATCTCTCCCTGTATCTCTTTTGTCTCCCCTGTACCCCACACACTGAAAATTTGACTGATACCGCGGCAGGTATCATTATTTTTTTTAACATTAAACAAGACCTAGCATAGGGAAGCAGAAGTTTAATTTTAATTTAGTCAAGGACACCACGAAGGGTTTGGGGGAAAACCTTGCGATTATCGTTTACATCTTTACTTCTGGGTACTATTTCGATGTACCAGTAAAACCACAATAAAATATGTGAGCTAGGGGAAAGCCACGAGATTCGGTCCTCAAGACATTTTCGGATCTTTTTTTCATCCAAGGAGAGATAACCTTTTAAGATAGTTTCGCTTTAAGCGAAGTGAAGGGACGAATGTGTAAAGTTGGGGAGTCAGGTATGATAAGTATGCTACACCCCATCGTGCTTATTTTACTCTTTAGGAATGTGTATTCGGCTTAAACATTTTGTAGAATACAATATAATATTGTCAGTCCTAGCTAAGAAATAGAACGTGAACATGTTATAGAATATTAAGATTGTATACATATATGACTATTCCACCACTCTCTTATTTGGCATCCGGGTGGGAGGGGGGGGGGGGGTATTTCAGGTATCTGGTGAAGCCCCTCCGATGTCTCCTTCCAGCAAACAAGTCGCCAACCACCTGTACAATGAGCCGCTATTCTAACTATGTGTGGGGTGGATACCTCCCTGTTCTATCTTATAACCATTGAATATAGGATTTGGGAAATAACAGCAGTGATCAAATGTGATCACTAATAAATATGATCCACATAAAATAGGAACTCAACTCAAGGAGCAAGTAACTTCCAAGAAATCATTCTCTCCGTCACCAAAATAAACGTAGATGGTTGTGTTAATGATACAATAAATTATATCACACGCTTACACATGTATCGTACCAGGACTTCAGCTGTCATCGTCCCCTCCACACCAAATACCTCAGCCCCCCCCCCACACACACACACACTCCTTTTATATATATATAAATTACTATTTAAAACCTAAAACAATTGCTCACAATGGGTTCCAGTTTCGTCAGTGGTAGTATATCCATGATCTCGTCATAAGTACAATCCCATATATATCAGGAAAACTCTGTCTCCTCGGCGCCGCTCCGTGATTTCAGACCACTGACCGTACTAAGGTACTACATGTACATCCAGGAGGGGTCAAAGCTTAGCGACAACTGGCCTAATAACCCCATCTCTTTCCTTACACCAAACTTCCCAACCATAGCCTGAGACCTCAACCAAGTCTGACCTTCATCCAGCAGAAGCTAATATATGTGCTCGTTCTCTTACACTGCCCAGTATCTTCTTGCCCCAGTGAGTATAGAATATTATACGAAAAGCCTTGAATTGAGCCAATAGTAGGCAAAACGCCAATGACAATGCATACATTTCTTTTTAAAGCAATGTATTATAGTATCATGACTTTCAACAGAGTCTTAGTCAGAGAGGTATATGATATCAGGGAGGTATATGGTCAATTCTATTTTATTGGCGTCCAGTGGGGTGAAAAACGGTCAATTTTCAAACAGGTCTGAATCCGAAGTTATTGGTGTATCATGAAACTAGATATTCTGAAGGGTTTTTGTGCATAAATTGGTAAGGTTATCTCTGGATATTAGCTGAGCTATAGGAAATATGTCAAATGAAGCCCAAACTATGTATACCATGCGTATGCTTAATGATTTATTCAAATTCTGCCGAATTTTACTAAATACATCAATACATTTCTTGATTTCTTCTTTCATGATATGATGAATATATATGTTTATTTTTCACAGAGTCACAGATATAAGATTAAATTATTTTTAGATAATAATAATGGATTCGAAATCTTGGTGTTTTTTGGGGGGAAATTATTCCCTTTGAGTACATTACATAGTCGTGTTTAACTTTATTTTATCAACCATATATAATTATTTGCTTGTTCTAATTTGTAGTTCAGAATGTCTATCATATCATGTAAAAGTTATCAGGAATTCTACAAAGGATTTTAATACTTTATGAACTCTTAGGCTAAGGCATACGCACGGTATAACAGATGAGAAAAACAAGTTAAATTAGCTTCAGATTGCAGTTGTTAGTTTTTTTTATAATAGTTTAGATGTATATTGATAATGATTTTAGCCTGACCCCTATCAGATATAATTTTCCATTAAGTACAAGAACTGAATATCTATTTCCAATGGGAATTTCTCTTTCATTCCATGCATACGCACGGTATGCATATTCAGGCATATGCATTGGATAGGTATTTGGGTTGAAAACATTTGTAAAACTCATAAGAGTCATATTTGAACTTGGCAATTTCGAGAAACATTCTAGGGTGACGTATGGCATTTGAATTGGTTTTAAAGTTCCTTATATATACCCTCAGAATAACCTAAGATATCCAGGGATATATTTAATACACAGTCCTCAAAATTGGTAATACTTTCATATTACCTGAAGCATTAAGAACTTGAGGAATGAATACATTTTGTGCAAGGGTTCTTATAATATATATAGTGAATAATATAAGTTCTCCGACTCAATTGCCTGTAACACATCATGTTTTATTGCCATGGGTCATATTAATGACAATGTCAGCTGAATATTTTTAAAAAGGTGATATCAAATAGTCAAAAATCCCCTTATAGAGGTTCTGACAATCTTAACTTAAAGTAGCAGGGACGTCTTAGCATTAATTTCCATTTTTATGAATATATGGCATGCAATTGTCTAATATTTCCTAGTTCTATGAACAATGGCATACGCACGGTATAGGCATACGCATGGCATGTTTCTAATAATCCTGCTAATTATTTTAAATGTGCTTTGGGCACAAAAATGGGAGATACCTTGTTTATTACCTTGAATAAGGGTCCAACTTATGTATACATGTTTAAAGTTAAATATGTTAACTTGCTGAGATATGGATGTCTATAATGCATACGCATGGTATGCAGAAAAGTTGACTACAGGGTATGTGTCTTTACTATTTCATTAATAAGTAGAAAGGGGTGGCCGATTGATTATTTTTCCTGGTTTTATCTAAAACTAGAGTAGTTTGTCTATTATATGAATACATATTCGCCTAAAAAACCTTAATAATTTTAATAAAATTGAGTACATAACGTCGAGGCATACGCATGGTATGCCTAGGGTTGACTATTACATTTCTATCAAAAAGATACATAAAAAATTCAAATAGAATCCCTAAAACATCATATAATACGTAAAAGTATTTTGTCTACGTAATTATTACAAATTTGTTCTACATATATACATTCATTATGGTCTTTTTATATGACAAACAGACATTTTTTTGTACCTAATTGTAAAAATGGCCTATTTTAGGAGGTTTTTTAAAGCTGGAATTTTTAATATTAATCTTAGACACTCAAAAGTGGGGTTCGGATTGTAGCAATTTTCATGGCGGATTCAGTGGATTGAAAACATCATGTCTAAAGTGAATTTTCCTGACAATATCATGCAAAAACCTTATGGACGCCAAAAAAATAGAACTGACCATATATACTAAAATACTTTAAATATATCATTCCTGATTATATACCTCTGGATTTCGTGAATTTTTTTCCTGATTTTATGAGGGCGGTATATATATATATATATATATATATATATATATATATATATATATATATATATATATATATATATATATATATATATATATATATATATATAGATAGACACTGGTACAGATGTGGGACATTCGTCCTTATAAGACCCTTTCTCTAGGGCATATATAGAATTGTGGGGCATTTTCAGTGCCCCACAAGTAATTCCCATTAGAAAATCATCAGGACGCCCTCTAGACTATTCTCTGAAATTATGAAATTGTGGGGTATTTACAATGAAACTATATATACAACTTATTTTACTACCGTTCACTACTGCCACCTACTAGAAAAACGGAAGTACTAAATATATACACTTTCATGCATTCTTATTGGTCAACAGGGATTTGCCAAATATAGAAATATATATATGCACCACAACCGATTCCCATAAAGAAAATATCCCACATGCATTTTGATTGGTCAAAAGGGGTTTGCCAAATATAGATATATATGCACCACAACCGATTCCCATAAAGAAAATATCCCACATGCATTTTGATTGGTCAAAAGGGGTTTGCCAAATATAGATATATATATGCACCACAACCGATTCCCATAAAGAAAATATCCCACATGCATTTTGAGTTATCAACAGGGGTTTGCCAAATATATTAGAAAAAGACTAGGTACATAAGATTTAGCCCTCAATTCCTTTATTAGATAATATTAAAGTAGGCCTATATTTTAAAAAAAGTATCCCCAAAATGAAAACATTCCCCAAAAGACATCAATTCCGCCACTTGTGACTCACTTTGCTGAAACACATCATAATAGAGACCTAATCAGATGAGTTCATTCATTAAAATGTTCATTTCTGATAAAGTTGATATTATATGTTGATAATTATGAGCAATCCCATGAGAAATGCATCATTTAGGTTGATCAATGACAGTTCATCCCTATAAAACTTATTTGAAATCGTTTTTCTTTCTTATACCCTTCTCCACCCACCCCTCCTCCCTCACACCTCTCTCTCCCACACCTTCTCCCTCATACCCATCGCCCTTATACCCTCCTCCCTCACACCCCTCTCCCTCATACCCTCCCCCCTTATACCCTCCTCACTCACACCCCTCTCCCTCATACCCTCCACCATTATACCCTCCTCACTCACACCCTTCTCCCTCATACCCTCCGCCCTTATACCCTCATCCCTCACACCCTTCTCTTTCATACCCTCCGTCCTTATACCCACATCCCTCACGCCCTTCTCCCTCTTCCCTCATACCCTACGCCCTTATACCCTCATCCCTCACGCCCTTCTCCCTCATACCCTCCCCCCTTATACCCTCCTCACTCACACCCCTCTCCCTCATACCCTCCCCCCTTATACCCTCCTCACTCACACCCTTCTCCCTCATACCCTCCGCCCTTATACCCTCATCCCTCACACCCTTCTCCCTCATACCCTCCGCCCTTATACCCTCATCCCTCACACCCTTCTCTCCCACACCTTGTCCCTCATACCCTCCCCCTTAAACCCTCCTCCCTCACACCCTTCTCTTTCATACCCTCCGCCCTTATACCCACATCCCTCACTCCCTTCTCCCACATCCCTCACACCCTCCTCCGTCAGACCCTCCTCCCTCACGCCCTCCTCCCTTAGTCTCTCTCCCTCACACCCTTCTCCCTCAGACCCTCCTCCCTTAGTCTCTCTCCCTCACACCCTCGTCTGTCACTCTCCTCCCTCACATCCTTTTCCCTCACACCCTCCCTTCATCTCTCCTCCCACACACTCTCCTCCATTAGACCCTCCTCACTTAATCTCTCCTCCCTCACACCCTCCTCCCTTAGACCCTTGTCGCTCACACCCTTCTCCCTCACACCCTCCTCCCTTAGTCTCTCCTCCCACACACTCTCCTCCCTTGGACCCTCCACCCTCAGAACCTCCTTCCTCAGACTATCTTCCCTCACATCACCCCTCAGACCCTCCTCCCTCATACTCTCCTCCCTCATACCCTGCACCCTTCTACGCCCTTCTCCCTCATACCCTGCACCCTTCTACCCTCCTCCCTCACACCCTTCTCCCTCAGACCCTCCTCCCTTAGTCTGGCCTCCCTCACACCCTCCTCCCTTATAGTCTCTCTCTCACACCTTCCTCCCTTAGACCCTCGTCCGTCACTCTTTTCCCTCACACCCTCCTCCCTTTTTTCTCCTCCATCACTCTCCTCCCTCACACCCTCCTCCCTTCATCTCTCCTCCCACACACTCTCCTCCCTTAGACCCTCCTCCCTCCTCCCTCAGACCCTCCTCCCTTAGTCTCGAATTGTTGAGATTTGGTGGTATGCTATGGACGAGTGGTGTAACATGGTCGTCACGCACTGGTGAACACGAGCGGGAGCGTGCGCTAGGTGTGTGTGGGTTTAGGCCAGTCCATTTTGGGTGGTGACCGAGGGGTGGCCGTTGTACCATGAATTGGAGGGTAACTGACGCAGGGAACTGAGAGTGAATTGTTATTGTTGTTATTCAATTTGGAAGTGATGGTGAATCCCAACAATTCGAGACTAAAGCAATTAGATCCTTCAGTTGTAGTGGGGGTTTGTTGTCTGTTTGCCCGGGACCCCACCTCAGCTACCGCCTCGGTGGGGGTCCCTAAGCAAACAGACAACAAACCCCCACTACAACTACAGGTTCTAATCGCCCATCAGACTCTCCTCACTTAGACCCTCCTCCCTTAGTTTCTTTTCCCTCACACCCTCCTTCGGTAGACCCTTGTCGCTCACACCCTTGTCCCTCACACCCTCCTCCCTTAGTCTCTCCTCCCACACACTCTCCTTCCTTAGACCCTCCTCCCTTAGTCTCTCCTCCCACACACACTCTCCTCGCTTAGACCCTCCGCCCTCAGACCCTCCTTCCTTGGACTATCCTCCCTCACATCCTCCCCCAGACCCTCCTCCCTCAAACTCTCCTCCCTCATACCCTTCTCCCTCAAACTCTCCTGCCACTGACCCTCCCCCCACTAACCTCCCTCCCACAGACCCTTCTCCCTTAAACCCCCCTCCCACATACCCTCCTCCCTCATACCTCCACCCTCAGTTCTCCTTGAGCATTACACATTAGACAGTCAATCTTCATTTTGGGGCTGGGTGGGAGTTGGGGTGGGGGTTTGTGGGGGTGGGGGGCAGTGGATGGAGTTGACTTGATATGTGATAGTCTCAAAATTTATGTTAATATTAGATTCCCAGCTGAATAAAATTTGGCCCATCCTTTACAATTGTTTCTTTCTTTGATTCTCAGTACTATTTAATGAAGATTTGATTGCTCTTCATGGAGAAAAGTTAATACATGTATATCCTTTGTTTTCCCCATCGATTCATGGATTTTTTCAGGGGGTGTGAGTGGGGTAATGGGCATTCAAGTGGGCATAATTGGAGAGTGAATGGGGGTAAAGGGGAGTGAGTGCAGGTAATGGAGACTGAGTGTGGGTAATGGGGGTGTGAGTGGGGGTAAAGGGGAGTAAGTGTTGGAAATGGGGGAGTGAGTGAAGGTAATGGGGAGTAAGTGTTGGGGAGTTAGTGGGGGTAGTGGGGAGTGAGTGGGAGAAATGGGGACTTTGTGGGGAGTGAGTGGGGGTAATTGGGGTGTGAGTGGGGGTAATGGAGGAGTAAGTGGGGGTAATGGGGAGTGAGGGGAGGTAAATAGATGGAACCTAGCAAGGGGGAAGTCTGTACACTTGTTATTGACCGAGGGAGCGTGGGAAGTTAGAGGGCGTTAGCGGGAAGTTAGAGGGCGTTAGCCCGAGATCTTCTGTGCTCCCGAGGTCAGTGTACAGACTTCACCCGAGCTTTGTTCCATATTTATTACACCCCATTAATAAATAAAAAATATAAATAATTAAAAATAAAAGAAGTAATTTACGTTTTGGGCGGACCTACTTGTTGTATGTCCCCAGGGTGACATAACTCACATGTTATGCACCACTTTGACCAAGTGTGACATACAATGCTGAAGGTATAGGAAGCAACAGCACAGGGGTGTAATAATGGGGAGTGTGTGGGGTAGAGGTGAGTGAGTGGGGATAATAGGCAGTGAGTGGGGGTAATGGGGGAGTAAGTGGGGTAATGGGGAGTGAACAATGGTAAAGGGGAGTGTGAATAGGGATAATCGGGTGTGGGTGTGGTGATGGGCGTTTGAGTGGGTGTAATGGGGTAAAGGAGAGTGAGTGGGGGTAATGGGGGTGTGAGTGGGGGAAACAGGGAGTGAGTAGGGGTAATGGGGTTGTGACTGGGGGTAATGGAGGAGTGAGTGGGGGTAATGGGGGAGTGAGTAGCGGTAATGGGGGTGTGAGTGTGGTAATGGGAAGTGAGTGGGGGTAATGGGGGTGTGAGTGGGGGTAACAGGGGAGTGAGGGCGGGTAATGGAGCGTGAGTTGGCATAATGGGGGAGTGAGTGGAGGTAAAGGGGAGTGAGTGGGGGTAATGGGGAGTGAATGGGGGTAATGAGGAATGAATGGGGGTGTGAGTAGCGGTAATGGGGGTGTGAGTGTGGTAATGCGAAGTGAGTGGGGGTAATGGGGGAATGAGTGATGGTAATGGAGAGTGATTGGGGGTGATGGACAGTGAGTGGGGGTAATGGGGCGTCAGTGAGTGGGGGTAATGGGGGAGTGAGTGATGGTAATGGAGAGTGAATGTTTTTAGTAGGGCATACAAAAAATTTGGTATGAAAACTGAGAGATAATAAGGTAATTTTGTTATAACAAACTCGACAACGAATTAAACGAGAGGTAATGGCACGCAACTGAAATAAAATATCATCTAAAGCTGCCAAAGTCGAGATAAGATTTAAGCAGAAATTGTAAAATTTATACCCGATGGTGTGCTTTAAAAGAATCAAATATAATACAAGCACTGTTAATAATGTTTAAATAACCATAAACAAACGCGGAACTGATGTAATTATCATTTAATCTAGTAAATCTGTATGAGCTTATGCATCTGTAATATTTTTCACGACATGAAACCTATCACGAATGTGAAATTGTCAATAAAATTTGTTAAAAAGTGGGTGTGAGTGGGAGTAATAGGCATGTGAGTGGGCGAAATAGGGAAGCGAGTGGGGGTAAAGGGGAGTCATAGGTTATATAATTATATGGGCTATTTGGAGGCAATGTACAAATGTTTACTTTTAGTGGGCCTATACCCTGTAACATACATTTTGTGGGCCATATAAACATTGGTTCAAGAGCCATATATGGTATGTTATTATGAGCTATATATATGGGCCATTTGGGGGCAATACACAAATGTTTACCTTTGGTGGGCCTATATCCAATATGTAACATATGTACATTTTGTGGGCCATATAGACATTGGTTTAAGAGCCATATATAAAGTATGCTTTTGTGAGCGATATATATGGGCTACTTGGGAGCAATATACAAATGTTTACTTTTCGTGGGCCTATATCCAATATGTAACATATGTACATTTTGTGGGACATATTTATAAACATTTGTTTAAGAGCCATATATAATATGCTTTTATGAGCTATATATATATGGGCCATTTTGAAGCGATATAAGATTGTTTACTGTACTATTTGTAACATACATTTTGTGAGCCATATAAACATTGGTTTAACCCATTCACAGCTGAACGTCACAAAGTGTGTGTGTCTAAAAAACGTTATTGCATCGCTATGATTGACGTCATAGGACGACGTCATAGGACGACGTCACATCCTATAAAAACGGGAGGTGGTGACATAGGCCTCACATAAAAATAACATTAATTTTTGTTTCTCATCTCCTGGATTTATTAATGCGTATATAGTGTTCAAACTACAGGCTTGCTTAGAGGACATATAGGAGGCACACTTTGACATGTAGGCAGGCACTGGAAAAATCATTTCAAACGATTATATATAGCCAGAAATAAATGGCAAATCTTGCTGCATCTCGCTGCAGGGAAACAATATCAGACGTCGTCATAAATGGGTGACAGCACGCACATGGGTATCAGAAGGAAAATCCTATTTATTCAATTTAAAATACAATGATTACATTGATGTGATACCACAGGATACTAAGAGGCATTGGATATCTAACTTTGACAGCTTATTTTGTGAATATCAACGCAATATCTTTAATTATGAGACCTGAATGGGTTACCATTATGAACTGAAGTCGTCTGCATTGTGACGTAATGTTTTCCCACCATGTGTAATCTAATGAATACATGCTATTTTGTGTTGCCATGGCAATGGTATTATTTTAAAACAATATCTTTTATGAAAAATGTAGTCAACATAGCAGATAATCCTGAAAGCAGATTTTGAATATGTAAAATAGTAAAAAAAATATAACTGTTTTTAGAATATAACATGCTCATAATGCCTGGAGGCATTATCCGTTTTTTCCCATGTATTGCAGGTAATGCCTGAAGGCATTATCCGTTTTTTCCCAGGGAATGCCTGAAGGCATTATTAGTATTTAATGGGTTAAGAGCCATATATAGTATGCTTTTATGAGCTATATATATGGGCGATTTTGAGGCAATATAAGATTGTTTACTGTTGGTGGGCCTATATCTTATTTGTAACATACATTTTGTGGGCCATATAAACATTGGGTTAAGAGCCATATATAGTATGCTTTTGCGAGCTATATATATGGGTTAGTTGGGAGCAATATACAAATGTTTACTATTGGTGGGCCTATCTCCTATATGTAACATATGTACATTTTGTGGGCCATATAAACATTGGTTTAAGAGCCATATATAGTATGCTTTTATGAGCTATATATATATGGGCCATTTTGAGGCAATATAAGATTATTTACTTTTGGTGGGCCTATATACTACTCATATATATATTTTGTGGGCCATATAAACATTGGGTTAAGAGCCATATATAGTATGCTTTTGTGAGCTATATAAATGAGCTACTTGGGAGCAATATACAAATGTTTACTTTAGTAGGCCTATATCCTATATGTAACATATGTACATTTTGTGGGTCATATAAACATTGGTTTAAGAGCCATATATAGTATGCTTTTGTGAGCTATATATATATGGGCCATTTTGAGGCAATATAAAGTTGCTTACTGTTGGTGGGCCTATATCTTATTCATAACATACATTTTGTGGGCCATATAAACATTGGGTTAAGAGCCATATATAGTATGCTTTTGCGAGCTATATATATGGATTAGTTGGGGGCAATATACAAATGTTTACTATTGGTGGGCCTATATCCTATATGTAACATATGTACATTTTATGGGCCATATAAACATTGGTTTAAGAGCCATATATAGTATGCTTTTATGAGCTATATATATATATGGGCCATTTTGAGGCAATATAAGATTATCTACTTTTGGTGGGCCTATATACTATTCGTAACATACATTTTGTGGGCCATATAAACATTGGTTTAAGAGCCATATATAGTATGCTTTTGTGAGCTATATATATATGGGCCATTTTGAGGCAATATAAGATTGTTTACTGTACTATTCATAACATACCTTTTGTGGGCCATATAAACATTGGTTTGAGAGCCATATATAGTATGCTTTTGCGAGATATATATGGGCGATTTTGAGGCAATATAAGATTGTTTACTGTTGGTGGTCCTATATCTTATTTGTAACATAAATTTTGTGGGCCATATAAACATTGGTTTAGGAGCCATATATAGTATGCTTTTGCGAGCTATATATATGGGTTAGTTGGGGGCAATATACAAATGTTTACTATTGGTTGGCCTATATCCTATATGTAACATACAATTTGTGGGCCATATAAACATTGGTTTAAGAGCCATATATAGTATGCTTTTATGAGCTATATATATATGGGCCATTTTGAGGCAATATAAGATTGTTTACTGTACTATTCGTAACATACATTTTGTGGGCCATATAAACATTGGTTTAAGAGCCATATATAGTATGCTTTCATGAGCTATATATATATGGGCCATTTTGAGGCAATATGCAAAAATGTTTCACTATTGGTGGGCCTATGTCCAATATATAATGTACATTTTGTGGGCCATATAAACATTGGTTTGAGAGCCATATATAGTATGCTTTTGCGAGCTATATATATGGGCGATTTTCAGACAATATAAGATTCTTTACTGTTGGTGGTCCTATATCTTATTTGTAACATACATTTTGTGGGCCATATAAACATTGGTTTAGGAGCCATATATAGTATGCTTTTGTGAGTTATATATACTTGGGCTACTTGGGAGCAATATACAAATGTTTACTTTTGGTGGGCCTATATCCTAAATGTAACATACAATTTGTGAGCCATATAAACATTGGTTTAAGAGCCATATATAGTATCCTTTTGTAAGCTATATATGAGCTACTTGGGAGTAATATACAAATGTTTATTGTTGGTGGGCCTATATCCTATATGTAACATACAATTTGTGGGCCATATAAACGTTTGTTTAAGAGCCATATATATAGCATGCTTTTATGAGCTATATATATGGGCCATTTTGAGGCAATATACAATTATTTACTGTTGGTGGGCCTATATATGTAACATTTTGGGGGACATACTAACATTGGTTTTTTGGTGCAAATTCTCACTTGGAGCCAAATCGATATTATCAAAGAATTAAATTCCACTGAAAGCTAGTTGCCATGGTGACCAATAGAACATGGTGATCCTGGCAACATGAAACAGCTATCTTGAAAAAATTGTCAGCAATTATCCAACCTTATTAATTCTGTTGAAAATGGATTTCTGACCCTTGAAAAGCCTAGTTTGGCTGAAAACCTTACCTTCCTATCATAATTAGCAGTATTGGTATGGAAGAAACCTCAAGTTTTAGCAACCATTGTAAGTTTCTATGAAAATTGACCTGTCTGTAGACTGATCCATTTCCCACATAATGCAGAACAATTTCATTTTATCTTTGGTTGATTTCATGGATTTTCTAGTGTTCACCAACTACGCCATGTCTGACAGCTTTCCTGATTCAGTTTTGACAGAATATCTAGTTTTCACTGTTGCCATGGCAACAATTGTACTTTTGACACTTTGGGTCATATCTCTGTGAATAAATATCCAATTTTCACAGGACAACCCTCATGTGGCATTTCTCACTTGGGGTCAAATAGATATTATCAAAGAATTAAATTCCACTGAAAGCTTGTTGCCATGGTGACCAATAAAGCATATGATCCTGGCAACATGAAACAGCCATCTTGAAAAAATTGTTGGCAATCGTCAAAGCCTATTAATTCTGTTAAAAATGAATTCCTGACCCTTGAAAACACTTGTTTAGCTGAAAACCTTACCTTTCTATCATAATTAGCAGTATTGATATGCAAGAAACCTCAAGTTTTAGCAACCATTGTAAGTTTCTATAAAAATTTACGTGTCTATAGACTGATCCAGTTCCCACATAATGCAGAACAATTTCATTTTATCTTTGGTTGATTTCATGGATTCTCTAGGGTTCACCAACTATGCCATGCCTGACAACTTTCCTGATACAGTTTTGACAGAATATTTAGTTTTCACTGTTGCCATGGCAACATTTGTACTTTTGACACTTAGGGTCATATCTTTGTGAATAATCATCCAATTTTCACAGGACAACCCCCATGGGAAAATTCTCACTTGGGACCAAATAGATAGTATCAAAGAATTGAATTCCACTAAAAGCTTGTTGCCATGGCGACCAATAAAATATGTGATCCTGGCAACATGAAACGGCCATCTTGAAAGAATTATTGGCAATCGTTGAAGCCTATTAATTCTGTTGAAAAAAGATTCTTGACCCTTGAAAACACTTGTTTAGCTGAAAACCTTACCTTTCTATCATAATTAGAAGTATTGGTATGCAAGAAACCTCAAGTTTTAGCAACCATTGTAAGTTTCTATGAAAATTTACCTGTCTGCAGACTGATCCAGTTCCCACATAATGCAGGATAATTTCACTTTATCTTTGGTTGATTTTTATGATTCTCTAGGGTTCACCAACTATGCCATGTCTGACAACTTTCCTGTTTCAGTTTTGACAGAATATCTAGTTTTAACTGTTGCCATGGCAACATTTGTACTTTTGACTCTTTGGGTCATATCTCTGTGAATAATTATCCAATTTTCATAGGACAACCCTCATGTGGAAATTCTCATTTTGGGTCAAATAGATATTATCAAAGAATTAAATTCCACTGAAAGCTTGTTGCCATGGTGACCAATTAAACATGTGATCCTGGTATTAAACATGAAACGGTCATATTGAAAAGATTATTGGCAATCGTCAAAGCCTATTTATTCTGTTGAAAATGGATTTCTGACCCTTGAAAAGCCTAGTTTAGCTGAAAACCTTACCTTTCTTTCATAATTAGAAGTATTGGTATGCAAGAAACCTCAAGTTTTAGCAACCATTACAAGTTTCTACGAAAAGAAATTGCTTTTTATGGGCTATATAAGCCATTTGTGGGTTTAAGAGCTATATATATAATATGGTATGCTTTCATGGGCTATATATATCAGCCATTTGTGGGAAACATACTATTGGTGGGGCTATAAGCTACATGTATCATGTACAATTTGTGGGCATATAAACATTGGTTTAAGAGGTATACACGGTATGCTTTTATGGGCTATATATGTATATCAACCATTTGTGGGCAATTTACTACAGTTTACTACAGAGTACAGTTAAGCTAAATGTGCCATATATGCATTTCATGGGCCATATAAACTTTGGTTGAAGAGCTGTACATGAGATGCTTTTATGAGCTATATATATAAGCCATTCCTGGGCAATTTACTACAGTTGAGCGAATAAGTCACATGTACCATATATGCATTCTGTGGGCCATATAAACTTTGGTTTAAGAGCTTTACATGAGATGCTTATATGGGCTATATATATAAGCCATTTGTGGGCAATTTATTACAGTTGAGTGAATAAGTCACATGTGTCATATATGTGCATTTTGTGGGCCATATAAACGTTGGTTTAAGAGGTATACATGAGATGCTTTTATGGGCTATATTATATAAGCCATTTGTGGGGAACATACTCCCGACGGGCAAATGAACGCGATTCTACGTGATTTTTAATGCGCAATCATTTCGCCATAGTTCAGTGATGAGCGTGGACGCTTTTCACGCAATAATTATTGCGCAATGATTGCGAGATGGTAACGCAAAAGGTATAATGCAACATTGGTGCAAAAGTCAGCAAATTCTTATGGCATTTGAGCGGGATATTTCATGCACAATTTTCATCTTATGCCAAGTTATGGTTTTTATTTGAAGAATAATATAATTCGGAATTACTCATCATTAATTCGTCATGGTAATACATCAATTGTTTTATCATTATTTCCATCCTGTTAGGCATCCGCATTCCTGGGAAGGGTTATTCCAGTTCTACTTAAATAATCTTGGTGGCTCAGTCTACTTGACCTAATGTATGCAATGATGGCGGGTATTTTGATCAAAACGTTTTTCCATATCAAACAACTAAATTACACAAATAAACCATAATGCGCCACCTGTCTTTCAATAATGAGTGTGGCAATTGAGTGAGTGTATTTAGATACGATTTTAAATGCGCATTATATGTGCGATTGAGATCACACATGAGAGTGAATATATATATCAGAGAAGTATTATTCTGATATTGTTCTGGTTGTCTTGGTGTTATATAATACCATATGAAAACGTATCACAATCCATATAGGATCTGCCATGGAGTTATAGGCCTATTGTTAAGTTGGCGACTTTTGAGCAGGGGCAGTAATTTCAGATGTAAAACATGGTGGGAATTATAAAAGGGTGAATTAAATCCGTGGGAGAAGTTGAGAAGGAATAATTATTTGGCTAATATGGAGATAGTATTATATCGTTTAGTTGTGTGTAGGGGTTTCTGTGATTCAGTGTTAGAGACTAAGTGTGAATGTCAGAGCCTAGAGTGTCAGATGTGCGACAGTGAGCTGTGAATGCCAGGTGAGTGTGCAGTGTATTGTGGCCTCTTGTTGCTTCATTGTAAAAACGAGTAATACAAACATGTATTCGCAGATAAAATTGATTGAGGAAGACATATTTAATACAAACATAAATGAATATGAATGAGAACTTGATCCAACACAATTGTGAGACCACCAACAACATGGGAGGAAATAGACGCAATGGATTTCACATAATGGGTGCTAATGGCATGTCCATTTCACTGTGATTCAAAGCCATGAGTATCACATACACATCACACTTCACTAGTTTGCGGCCAATCACAAAATGATCACAGTGCTATCACATTCAATTGCACTCAGTGCCTGTCGGGCTATTGGTGAGCCTATAAGGTACATGTATGTATCATGTATATGTACAATTTGTGGACATATAAACATTGGTTTAAGAGCTATACATGGTATGCTTTTATGGGCTATATATATCAGCCATTATGAGGGAAACATACTATTGGTGGGCCTATAAGCTACATGTAACACATATGTACGGTTAACATTAGTTTAACAGGTATACATGGTATGCTTTTATGGGCTATATATATATCAACGATTTGTGGGCAATTTACTATGAGTGGGCCTATAAAACACATGTATAATAATTTTGTTGGTTTATATAGCCTACACATATGGCTCATATATAGCTCATAAAAGCATACAATATATAGCTCTTAAACCAATGTTTACACAAAAGCCACAAATGGCTTATATATATAGAGAGAATGGAATGAGCCGGCAATAATTGAAAATTTATTGGACAAAATTTGTTTGCATAAGCACAATGCTGTAGGCAGAATGCTTATGTGGATGAATCAAGTCCAATTAATTTTTCCATTTTGGCCTGCGAGTTCCATTCTATATTTATTATATGTGCATAAAATTTATCATATGTCATCAGATATCACTGAAAAATATGAAACAACTCTCTGAGAACCCCGCTGAGAGCCCTGTGCGATCCTGCGGTATTTACTGACATTTTTTAATTAAAACATTCATATCGCGGCCATTTTTTTAGCTACATTAATAAAACGTATACCATTCAATAGAGAATACAACGTATAGCTATTTTTAGACAACTACATATTTATAGTATGCATACCATAAGTATATTTTTATTGCACTCCACTTATTGCACCTCTCAAGAGGGATGCGCATATAATAAAGCTTATAAAAGCATTGAATATAGAGCTCTTAAACCAATGTATATAGCCCACAAAATGTACATATGTAGGTTATAGGCCCATATATATAGCTCAGAAAACATACCATGTATACTCTGTAAACCAATGTTTATATAGCTCACAAAATGTACATATGTTACATGCATGCTTTTATGAGCTATATATAAGCCATTGTGGGTTTTGTGGGCTATATAAACCAAAGTTTAAATAGCCCACAAGACCACAAATGTCTCATATATAGCTCATAAAAGCATAATATATATAGCCCTTAAACCAATGTTTATATAGCCCACAAAACCTATAAATGGCTCATATATAGCTCATAAAACTATAATATATATAACTCAAACCAATGTTTATATAGCTCACAAAACCCATAAATGGCTTTCATATAGCTCATAATTGCATATCATATACACCTCTTATAAAAGCATACCATATATAGCTCTTAAACCAATGTTTATATAGCTCACAAAACCCATAAATGTCTCATATATAGCTCATAAAAGCATAATATATATAGCTCTTAAATCAATGTTTATATAGCCCACAAAACCCACAAATGTCTCATATATAGCTCATAAAAGCATAATATATATAGCCCTTAAACCAATGTTTATATAGCCCACAAAATCCATAAATGGCTCATATATAGCTCATAAAACTATAATGTATTTAACTCAAACCAATGTTTATATAGCTCACAAAACCCATAAATGGCTCATATATAGCTCATAATCGCATATCATATACACCTCTTATAAAAGCATACCATATATAGCTCTTAAACCAATGTTTATATAGCTCACAAATGTCTCATAGTTCATAAAAGCATGATATATATAGCTCTTAAACCAATGTTTCTATAGCCCACAAAACCCACAAATGGCTCATATATAGCTCATAAAATCATAATATATATAGCTCTTAAACCAATGTTTATATAACCCACAAAACCCATAAATGGCTCATATATAGCTCATAAAGTATAATATATATCTCAAACCAATGTTTATATAGCTCACAAAACCCATGAATGGCTTTCATATAGCTCATAATCACATATCATATACACCTCTTAAACCAATGTTCATATAGCCCACAAAACCCACAAATGGCTTATATATAGCTCATGAAAGCATACCATATATATATAGCTCTTAAACCAATTTCAATATAGCTCACAAAAGCCACAAATTGATTATATATAGCTCATAACAGCATACTATATATTATAGCTCCTAAACCAATGTTTATATAGCCCACAAAATGTGGTTTATAGGCCTTACATGTGGCCTGCATATTTATTATTGTCCAAAAACTATACCAGGAATCTGTTGATGAGATAATTATATGGGCCTTTTGAGAGTTATATATATATTAAAATATGTGGGCTATACATATCAGGCTGTTTGTGGGCTATATATATTGGGCTGTCTGTGAGCTATATATGTTTACATATTAAACCCTGTTATGAGGTCTATAATAAATGCCCCACATTAAGGTCTCAGTTGTCGCCCCGTATCTATGTCTCACTTTGTTGCCCCATATATTGACGAATCTGTGTATATATATATATATATATATATATATACATACATATATATATATACATACATACACTTGAGTTCTCTACTGAAGTGAATTCTCCAGAGTCGAGTAGTGTTGGATTGGAGTGTAAGTACTGCATTCTGGGTCAGAAAGTGTAAATTTCCAGGAAGAAGACGTCAGAGGTAGCTTTATTTACATTAAAAGATCATTTTGGCATGCACATGAAGACCTCCATAGGTGATCTTAAAAAAGACGTGCACGGTCTAGTTTTTAACCTTTTAAGATACAAAATAAAGATTTTAGAGGGGAACATGGGTTTCAATCACCCAAATTTCCCACGAGACAAGACATAGTTTCGTGGCAACTTTGGCCTAAGATTGTATCCGCTCGGTACCATAGGATAGATAGAGGACGAGGGCTACCCACTCGCTACATATTTCGCACACCCCTGCCACACACCAACCAAAACAAGCGGCGCAGAGGCAAACATGTTCTACTTCACCCTCACTGACACGGGAGCTGAGCTCGAGCCTGAATATAATTAGCCTCACGCGCTAAAAATAGAAACATATGGGTGGTTTCCCGACCCAGAGTGCGCGCGGTGATAGATAGGGCTAGTGAAGTGGGTTACTTTCTTGGGAAAGCTTCGCCAGCTTTCAATAATTTTCTGTACTTTTTCTGGAATGTGACCTATAATATAGTGACAGTCAAGATGTTGAAGTGGTAGTATTTAGTTTAATAGAAGTTGTCTATAAAACTAAGTTTACAATGGGCCTAATTAAGCATGATGAGAAAAACTAGTCCATAGAATCTAATATTAATTATGTCATTCACAATTAATTTGTAGCTCAATGATTTATATAATAGATTCAAAAGTTTGTTTTCGAATTTATTTATAAATGTATTGCTACACCTATGTTACTATGAACTGTAACTCCAGTTTAACTCCTTACTGGCATATAAGAAGTCAAAAAAAGACAGGAACACCTGGCCACATGACAGATCTATAGTGGAATGCACTATATATTGCTACTACTATTTAAAACCAAAACTCACAGAGACATCACAACATTACGAAGTCATCTGATTACAGGACAATTGATTCGAATGACGTCAATATCACAGATAATCATTATCAATCATCAATTATCTTTTTGATAAGAATGGGTGCAGATATGCATTGATTAACGGGTTATAACTTATGCATAATATAATATATCATTAAATTCATACATCATCTCAGGTGGATCTGGTCTGAGCTAGTTGCATTTCCATTGGTCCGGTAAAAAAACCCACATGCATCAAAAGCTGCGTTTTGGGCTGTTTACCGCAACACAAACCGGAGCAATGGAAACAAGTCAATGTTATATATTTAATGGATTAAAACGCACCGCAAACCGGTGCAATGGAAAGGTAGCCTAAGGTGTACCAGGTGAAAGATTACCCTAATTTTCACGTCACGTGGTGACAGACATAGGACTGATGGACAGTTCATACATTCCTTTCTTCTGTAGGAAAAACAACTCTGGCCATTCGAAGGCTACCTTTTCGTAAGATGGTGCTTTGGATTTTATATAAAGTTTACATTCCAGGATTAAGCTCAGTATAACCATCGGCTTTATATACAAGTCAAATTGGGGGAATAAAGCGGCTTATAATTATTGGACAGTTGATCATATACCCGGTGTTGAAATTTAAAAAAAATCTATATCCACTTACAACAATTTAAAATTATTCAAAGATGACTTACAAAAAAACGACGGAATAGACTACAAAGCAAGTCTATTTCAGTACTATACATCCCATCCAGCATTGACCAATACCTCAAGTCTGATTTCATCAATTTGACAAGCCATCCAATCCAAATAATAGACGCTACCCAAATAAGACTATAAGTATAAAGAAAGGGAATACTTTTATATCTATGGAAAATGGATCGATATTGATCAGTGTCCTTAATAGATTAAGCGGTAACATACCTGTGGAACGCCTTTCGCCGCCACCTTGACTGTTAAAGAGTTATTTACGAAACCATCTTCGATGTGAATTAACTGAAAAAATATAATAGAATAATCCTTTTTTAACCTTAGATCACAATCTGAACAAAACGGCTGTATGTGAGTAATGACTGAAAAATATATCTTTTACAAGTCAATATATGGAAGAAATAGATGTTTAATGAATACAAACTGGCTTGAAATTATATGGTGTTGGCAACATTTGAACACCTTCACCATTTATACTACTCAGCTACTGATAACAACCTGTCAACCAATGGAGGTTTAATAGATATAATCATAAATCCCTGTTCCAACATGAATTTGGTTAGGAAGTGGGGAGAGATGGATAGAAGAGACAAATGACATGATAGATTATAGGAAACTGTTCCACATATATATTCATCAACTCATTTGATAATTTCACAAATTTAAATCCCTATTTCAAGGGTACAATGTATATAAATGGGAATAATTAGTTAAGAATTATTTAGTAATTGTGTCAGGTAACCAGGTCCCTCATTCAAAGATACTGAGATACATATATAGACTGACAGAGGATATATAGTTTGAAAATCTCGGCCTAAGCTTATTCTAGAAATCCAACTCCCTAGGATGTGGGGATTTCAACTCAAACGACCTCGACTAAAAAGTTCTGGTCTGCCTTGAGACAAAAGTTTAAACACGGGAATTTCAGAATAGTTAACAAAGAACTGATTATTCAGGTTCTTTCTAAACTGTCCTGAAATTCCTGTGTTGAAATCCCTTCTGTCAATATATTATTCCTGGACTGGTCTAGAAGGGTCAGATCATAGCATTCATCTTACCTAATCATTAATGTACCTGACGAGGTAAGCATCACCGACGACCCAATTACGTTATACTTATATATTAAATATCTGCTATACTATAGTGGGCTGTACATCATACTGATAGCTACTCAGCCTACTGATGGTGTAAGCCTACATAATACCAGGTGTCAGTATCCCACGTTATCATTGTTCAATATTACAATAATAATTGTGCTAAGAGTAAGTGCTTTAATAATGTGCCTTTGTCAAACTACGGCTTTGTTCTCGCCAACACACAACAGCATTATTACTTGGCGTGTGTATTGAATAAAACACTGGCTTGGGAGCACCTGCCTGAAAATCTAATCTTGGCAGGGCATATTTATTATAAACTAATTATCCATCAGTCAGCAAACCGACATAGGCCTACTCTGTCTCTGTCTTTGCATCTTTAGATTAAAACTTTAGGATGGGAAGGAATACGTTGGTCTGTCTAACTAACGTAACTTCATTATAACTGCTCCCATACCTAGGCCTGCAACAATGGGTATATAGCCACTATACATGTCTATGGTATAGTCTATAGTATGATGGCCAAGCAATGATTAGCAGGTTATAAATGGACCGCTATAACTCAGTATAAGTATAATAATAGTAGGTACAGTAGGCTACAGTACCTAGGCCCAGTATTTGGCAGTAATCTATTGAACTATTCAACATTATATAAACTGTATCTGGTCTATAGGTACACGTCTTTAGTTCACTGAAGAGTGTAGCGTCATGGAGTTATTTTCATTTGGATGAATACAGCCGTAACATTCTCATTTCACCACTGACACTAAAGCAATCGTATAGCTCCCGAGACGTTAGGGCCCCTGGTCATTAGGGCCCTTGCCAGTAGGGCCCGGGCTTAGACGTTAGGGCCCCCGGCTTAGACGTTAGGGCCCCGGGCTTAGACGTTAGGGCCCTGCCATTAGGGCCCGGGCTTAGACGTTAGGGCCCCCGGCTTGGACGTTAGGGCCCCCGCCTTGACCTCGCTTGTTGTTGTACTAAGTGTATTTCACACCAGAGGGCAACAAAGAGGGGAGTGGTGGTATACCTACTACTCGCTTGTTGTGTGTATTTCACACCAGAGGGCAGCAGAGACGTGGTGATATACCTATTACTAGACTGGCATATCACCTCCCCAGACTGTCACATATTCATCATATATGATATAGATCGTGGATATGCAATGTATATACCCTGGTCTAAAGTGATACTTTAGTTTTATGCATGTACATGTATGCATAATTGTTAGCATTACTTACTCCCACAAATGTCTGTTCTGTTCTGAGGGGCCCTAGGTTTCAAAAGTGACTAGCTACCAAGCCAAACAACAAGTCCCCAGTACGTGCTGTCCTCTGTTGGCTAACTGTATGTACTACTCCTACTCTGAGGGGCCCTACCGTCCAAGGCGGGGGCCCTACCGTCTAAGGCGGGGGCCCTACCGGCGGGGCCCTAACGTCCAAGGCGGGGGCCCTAACGTCCAAGGCCTGGGCCCTAACGTCGGGGCCCTGGGCCCTAACGTCTGGGACCAACCGGTTTGGGGCCCTAACGTCCGGGGACGATCGTATAGGCTAGTAGTACAGCGTACTGACAGTCACACTGACACAAATACTGACACTACTGTCACTAGTGACAGCAACCTCCCTCCACTGTACGTCTTTGTTTACCTTAGTCAAACGCTTGCCCTGAATCAAAAGGGTTATTCAAAATCGATAAACCGAAAAACATCGACATGTAAAAACAAAAAATTCACTTGAGCCCATGTTTTGGATCCGCATGCATTTATTGTAAATTCTCGATTCAACCGAAGTTGGAATTACCACCACTGAATCAGACGACTGATAGAACCTGGCTGAGTGATGGTCGCGAGAACAGGTCTCACTTTACGAGGTTCGCAGCAGAAACCCCCAGGATTAAACGGAAATTGACTTACCAGAAAGATTGGCAGATACTCTTGAATAGTAGGTAAGGATAGCGGTATCTACAGAATCCTTGTTTTGCATCCGAGCTCCAAAAACAAGTAAGCGCGAAAAATTTGTTTTGGGAGCGAAGCCACCGTGCACTTTACACATATAACTTGACGTCACAGGTTATGTCCTATTTGCTACAACCTGGCGTCAAACTTCATCACCACATACAGATGAGGCTACCAACGCGCCACCCTGCGGTTCGCACAGGACATCTGGCACCGAGCTGAGCGGATATCCGAGTTCACCAACACCCAACCTTTTAGTATGGCCTACTGGATGGACCCAAAATTATTCCCGACACAATATCATCCACGATTTGTCAGAATATTTGTGATTATATGGGCCAAGCCGCCGAAAATGACTCCAGCAGGTCATTTATTTTGTTTGTGATGCGCAGTACCCCACTGATACTAAAATAGGCCTACAAGTTTGACATTTCTGACTGGAATCTCAAGAGACCTTTTTAGAAAATCTAAACCGGTAGACCCTACATTGATGACTTGTAGCAATGTAGGGGGCAGCCTACATACGTTACCTAGGGTAACGATGGTTTTTCTTTATACAAATAAATAAGTCATTCTGGGCACCTTTTTGAAATTTAAAAAAAAAAAATATCTTTGGTTTTTTAATTAAAGGAAAAACCGGTGACACCAAATGATTTTCTTACCTTAAAGGCTTTCATAGCATAAAATATAATGAAGTAATTAATAGTTTAATAAATAGTTTAAATATGAATGCCATGTCCCCCACTGCTGTTACAGAACCAAATGCTCAAAACCTTTTATCGCATTTCACTTTTATTGCAGAATGTTATCAAATTTGTATTAATATATCATGTAACATGCCCGATGGTACATATTACCAAGGCCCTGCAAATCCATACAAAGCATGATTATTCATTGCATCACATTAAAGGTAAACGAACGGATTAGGAAAAACAAATAAAGGTAATACAAATTAATTAACACTAGACAGGGTATATGCATAAACATGTAACTGTGGCAAGATTTCGCACCAAGGTAATGGAAATCCTGTAACGGCATCTTTTATGTACCGGTAATGTATTATTTATTTTCTGTGGAGAAAAATTATTTGTCCATATATTTCAAAATGTGTATTGTAACACAAGGGTGCAAAATCTATAAATCCTCCCTTTATGATATGATTTATAGAATTCAAGTAATGGACTCTCGCCCCACCACGCAGTATCACAAGTTGTGTTACATTTGTTTGGTGTGTGTGGGGGGAGGGTATGAGAAATAATCACACCTAAGTTAAACAATGACAAATGCCATATTCCATATGTTTTAAAGTAACCTAATATTAACGCTGATCATTGAAACATAGCTCGTTAATTAATGCCATTCAAATCAGTTTGAATTTGAAATTACATATAGGACAAGAAACCTTTTCTTTTAGGCACCGCCTAAGGCAATGTCCATGGAAATAATGTCCACAGGGAGTCTTCCTGGCTTTCCTCATAGCGCACAAACACACAGCGCAAACATCATCCAGTTTGTCAATTTCAGCTGGAGTTGCCCGGTTAAAATGGGCCAGCAGCGACCACTCAGCCAGCACCGAGCTGACAGCATTGTTTATCACATCTTTACCCCCAGTGTAGATATTTGTATAGAGAGCCACAAGCATGAGGAATTGCTGGTGCTGGATAAGCGTCCATAGCATGAAAAAGCCAGCAAAGACGACCTCGAGTATACCAAGGAGTCCCACAACATAGTACTGGTCCAGTCCCTCCAGGCTGTCCAGTTGAGCTGTCTCCAGCAGCCGTGTCAACGGTCGGCTCATACATGTCCGAGTCAGCGAAAAGTAAACCAGCGTCGTACAAACATACCAAAAGTTCAAATAAAAGGTCTGGTAGAAAATAATTGCCGCTGCAAAAGTTCCCTTGGACAGAGTTATAAGAACCTTTATGGGTCTGGCCAATCTCTGAGGGCGTTCCTCTGGTGAAGGGGGTTGGTATTCGCCCACAGGGACGACCGGAGTGGCCTGGGCAGGAGGCGCTGGACTGGGAGCATAATTGCCCTGCCTCCTCTTCTCCACTTCCCGCTTTATGCTGGATCCTATGTCGAGGAGGAACTTGTAAGCAAGTAGAGAGTGGAGCCAAGCAAACGATTGAGTGGGCATGAGGCAGTTCTGGGCCATCAGCAAGAACACTGCCACACGGGCCAACTTACGCTCCTCTAGTTTGACTCTTAGCGCATCATAATGGTAGAACTCAATTAACCGGTCCTTCAACCTGAACAGGAGGAATACATCAATATATCTTTTATCTCAAACACAACAATGAATGTAAAATGATGATAGGGTTTTAAAATGATGATAGGGTTTTTATAAAAATAATTAATCAGTAGCGGGGAAGTAGATCGCTGTATATCGGGAAGAACGAAGATTTAATCGATGTATACATTAATAAGGTCGTAATAAAGTTGATGTTGTTCTTCATTAGAACTCAAGACTTTCGGGCTTACTTGCCCTCCTTCAGGAGTGGTATAATTAATAATCAATGTAAAATGATTTGTATTAAATGATTTTCTATTATGAAATATTATTGACCTGATAATTTTGTACAAATTTATTTTTTAAAATGATAATTGAACTTTCTATTATGAAATTTTATTCACCTAATAATTTTGTATAAATTGATTTTTTAAAATGATAATTGAATTCACTATTATGAAATATTCACCTGATAATTTCCTTGACAGATTTTCGGGCAAACCTAAAAATGGTAACAGAGACGTCTCCATGACAACCATGCCAGAGCCTGCCTAACAAGATGGCAGCTTGGATGAGGAGGGCCAGCGCCAGGAAGGGGCTCCTCCTGGCAGCGAGTTTAGTCAGGTAGGGCAAGTAGACACAGAGGACGAATGTCACGCCCAAAACTCCTACAAATATAAACAATTTTTTGTTTACTAATTAATACCTTATATGTATGATAAATAATGATAACACAAACAACCGCAAGCAGCAGGTCAATCGACGGACAGCTTGTCTGCCCATTTATCTAATTCATTAAAGACAAAATTTAAGTCTCAATAGCAACGTCCGACTGATTCAGTGGGTGAGTAGTGTCTGGCTAAGTGTGGCAATATAGCAGTACTAGTTCATATGAACGTTACGTATGGCTCCAACTAGGGGCGACTTGGTGATATTTCTCCCCATATAGATACTCTTGGGATTATATAGACACAAAACAACGTTAATTAAATGAACAGTTTATTTATCAGTTAATTCAATTGAATGCAGTCCATATTTCAGGAGTATGAAGACAGTATTCATTAGTTACTTCAAAATATGATGACATTAAATGAACTAAAAAATGGACAATCATTTCAAGTGATTCGACCGAGTGATTAATATCTCAGTAACATCGGCACCAGGTAAAAGATGATGTAAGAAAGATATAATTAAGTCCATAAAGTGCGTACTATTAAATTGGTACCGTGAATTGCTATTTTAGTCGTGCATGTGTCCCCACTACTAGTCTAAGGGCCTTTATCAGGTATTAGGACATTTTCGTGGAAAAAATATCGATTAAGCAACTTAAAGTGGAGGTATGTTTGGTTGTTGTCAAAATGGCTGCCATATTTCGTTGACATTTGCTTTTAAAATTTATATTACAGAAAGAATTACGGTAGTATTTGGAAGATATTATCGTATCTATCCATTCAAATATCAAGCAACATAAATACCAATCTCATTATTCCAGGACTTTTCACTTTAATTATTTTTTCACCAAAAGTGACGGAGATCACTATTTTCTAATACCTGATAAAGGCCCCTAAATATATCCAACACTCGGAGAAAAGAATTTAGAGTTAATCCAACACTTACTGTTGTCTGGTTTGGAGGCAATTAATTAAGGAACAATAGAACAAATTGCGTATTTTTTTCAGAGGTCTCAGATCGAGCCTGAGTCTTGCAAACTTACCAAGGGCTGTAAGCGATTGTTTATGGGCCTGCCAGCTCATCAGTTTGTGTCATCTACTTAAGACAGAATACATCGGGCAGGAGCCTGAAACATGTATTAATATTAAGATAAAAAGAAATCTCAAGAAAGTGTCGATGTAATGCCACGTAAATGAGTAATATAAAAATATAATATAGTACTTTAGTAGTCTGACAAATGGGCACCAGAACTTCTCCAGACTCCTCTTGTATTGCATTGGCTGCGATTCCATAACAATATTTCTAGTTTGTTAGGTACATGTTTGTGGACTCGGCATTACATATATACTGCTGCGAGATGAATTACACCTAGCTACGGTACGGAATGAAGGTAAGATAGGGTTGTTATGAATAGCTATTAACCTAGTTACACCGAGGGATTAAGTTTTAAATGTTCTTTTGTCTCTTTGTTTGAAGAGTGATTTTCCTCATAGCGCACAAACACACAGCACAAACATCATCCAGTTTGTCAATTTCAGCTGGAGTTGCTATTTGTATAGAGAGCCACAAACATGAGTTGGGATTCATTGGATTTGTCAGCATGGACTTTTTTTTTAAGATTTTATTTTGACTGGGATAACATTTCCTAGGTATACCGAGGGTTTTCGAATGGTCCCAGTTCCAGACAGAAAGTTCGGGACAAAGGGACTTGGTTGCATGATCATTGTGGACTCTGTGGATTATGTACAACTGTGTTTGGAACATGAATAAACTCCGGAGGAAGCTGTATACCTGCATTTGTGGATCCTTATCATGGGGAACCATGTATGACGTCACATGTTTAAATTAAGGGATAAATCGACTGGGGGATTAGGCAAACAGCTATAGGTACGGTACCATATTAGGAAGCTAATTTTAAGTCGCATATTACATGTTTTGCTAATTTAAAACCGTATTCATAAAGTAACAATTGGAGTGAGGTACCGTAATGTGAAATCGTGTCCTGGCTTGAGGGGGTACTTTGGTTCTGAGATATATTGGTGGAGGCTTTGCATGAGGCAGGGAAAATGATTATTGTAGCATCAGAGCCCCCCCCGCCCACACACACCTGGGCTGTAGGCTACGATACCATATATATACAAAGACAGATATGGACCTCTAATACTCTATTAACATACACATGTAGGCTGCCGGTATGGGACTATGACACATTCTGAAATAAAGATGTTCCAGCGATATAGTAGGTCTACCGAAATACGGTATTAATTTATGGCCGTACGGACTACGGTATAAATAATATGGTTGATAGGCTAGTATAACTTTAACTTAATAGTATAAGTTATAACGATGTCATAGGCTCACCTACTTTGGGGTTTGCGCAAGGAATTAGGCCTAAACTTAAATTACTAGTATTATTAACGAAACCTTAATAAAACCAACCCTTATTCCATAGACGTAGCCGTAGCCTAGCTCGTAGGCCTACTTTTATATAGGGCCTACTGACTAGTACTAGTAGGCCTACTACTGTCACAGGAGGTCCTGCCTGTGACTGTGTGAGTGTGACTGCATTTCAATTTGTAGGCTACTATTGACAGTAGGCCTATTGGCTATTCAGGCTAGTACTGTAGTCTTATTTGTCATTTTAGCAATCGGTTAACACCCACCAGCATGGATTGAGAAAATTTGCCCTGTTGTATGTTGTATGGCTGACTTTATTAAGGGATGCTTTGACTCTCTACCGACGGACATAATTGACTGTTGTAAACAACTACAGCTAACTACCGTAGGCCTACCGTCACTGTGGGCTGGCCCCTGGGCGATATTTGGGAATTTAAATATTGTAGACAAGTACGGGTGTTTTAGAACAAAGTTTTGAATGCAAATTAGAATAAAATAGTCAAGCGATCAGATAAAAGATTGGTAACAAACCTTAAAATTCCCGGTCATTGCATACAGAAGTAAATGAATTGTAGCCTACGGTACGGAAAAAATTGCCAGCTGCGTAGAGATAGCGACCTTCACCTTTACTAAGTAACTGATGACCCGAAGATGATTTTGGTTGACAGAAGGGGGCGCCATAAGGCAAAGCAGCTGATGGATGGGAACATGGGATGATTTTCAATGAGTGTTACTTTTATAATTTATATACGTACGTCATGTTTCTATAATTATATCAAGAAAAGTTTAGTCAAAACTCGTAATTAATATCGTAATTAGGCCTAATATCCATTTTTGCCAGTATATTTTGAATATAATTTGAAATGGCGTGTAGGGGAGAGCGGGGTGAAATGGGACAGGGGAGAAATGGGACACCCTCTAATTAAGCTTGAATTAATTGCATCAGGATGAGCAAAAATCGATATTTATTGCCTCCATTGTCTCCAATTTAACATATGTAAATATGGTCTCACTGCTGTTAATAACACAATTTCTAGAGGAATATCGGTGTTTTGTGTCACAAAAAGATCTTTTTTGCTTGACCGAACGATTTATATCACAGATTTTCTTCTCAAACCACAAACATGCAATATAGTCAATATTACTATTTAAATTGTTGAGAAAGTCCCCATATCAGATTTTGACCGCAGGAAAATATTTAGAGCATGATATAAACTTTTGTCATGAAAAAACCCTACTGGGGAGAAATGGGACAAAGCCATGGGGGAGAAATGGGACGGTCCTGGAGTGTCCCATTTCTCCCCGCACATACTGTTGTGTTTTCTCCCAAGACATATATATATATATTTAAAGATAAGGAATATATGATAATTGTATCTGTAGTGGGTCTGCCCATCAAACATCCACAATGCCTACCACCACTACATTTTTCATTGATTACCTGACACTTTTTTTCTCTTTATGGTATATCATTTTGAAATTTCGCCCCAAAATGGGGAGAAATGGGACAGTCGAGGGAGAAATGGGACACAACCCGGGGTGGTAATTCCAGCAAAGCTGACTGGCTCATCAGTTATCCTGTATTTATTCTTAGAACCTTTCAATAGCCTTTGCAACTTCAAGAAATCCATGGATTTCTTGAAGTTAAATGAGTTCCGTGGCATATGTACCATTTTTCCCTGACGCGTTCCATTTCTCCCCGACGTGTCCCATTTCTCCCCGGGTTGTGTCCCATTTCTCCCTCGACTGTCCCATTTCTCCCCATTTTGGGGCGAAATTTCAAAATGATATACCATAAAGAAAAAAAAGTGTCAGGTAATCAATGAAAAATGTACAATAAAGAGTGATCCTATATGTCCCTCAGGAAAGGTCATGCATTTAATTGCTTCTAATACTTTCCATTCAGGGAGTACAAACACTGTGCATCACTCATAGTGTCCCATTTCACCCCGCTCTCCCCTACCATTATGCAGGAAAGATAACTTATCTTTTATACGAATGAATCACAAACATGTCAGCATTAGAGATGATTTTGAATCATCAACATCCTGTGAGAAATGGCGAACAGCTAGGCTACGGTACCCCAATATAAGCCTAGGCACTTGGGATAGAGCAGGTTTGATGTCCCTTCTGAAATCTCTCTTTTCCCTCTCCCCTCCTCCTGTTTCTCTGGGTAGGCCTACATAGGCCTACTGAGAAAAAAATGGAACAATATCTTCATTATTTTGAATGTTAGACTTGCCAAATTTAATGAGGATTTAATATTATTTTTAAAAAGAATTTATAAATTCATTGAGGAGTAATGTGTGGACAGGTACATTTTTTCTCTGAGAGAGACAGCACACAGAGAGAGGGAGAGACAGAGAGAGAGGGAGGGACAGAGCGGGAGAGGGAGGGGCAGAGTGGGAGAGGGAGGGACAGAGAGGCGGAGGGAGGGACAGAGAGAGGGGGAGGGGGAGGGAGGGACAGAGAGAGAGAGAGGGAGGGAGGGACAGACAGGGGGAGGAGAAGAGAGGGAGATGAGAGATGAGAATGACAGATATAAGAGGGTTCATGGAAAAAAACTTGAACCCCCCCCCCCACACACACACCTATACATCTATCAATTTTCCTTCTCCCCCTTTTCCTCCATTTCTCTCCCTCCCCTTTTATCCCACCCCCCCTCCCTCACCTCTCCTATTCTTCCTCCTCCCCCTCGATCCCCTTCCTTCTTCCTCCTCCCATTTCTACCTTCGCTTTGTGTCCGCATCCTCCTCCCCTTGATATAACCATATTAAATGTGTTGATAAGGGCGTAAAGCAACCAATCTCTCTCCCTCACTCCTCTCCTCACTCCGCCCTCCCCCAGGAGGAGGTTGAGGTGGGGCAGGAGAAGGAAGAGAGATGGAGGAGGAGGGGTTTGTAACAGGTATGGCAGGCACCCGATCTCAGTGCCCCTCACCACACTGTGACCTCACTGACTCACCTCACCTGCCTCAAGTCCATGCACTCTCACACAGACACTGACCAGTGCAGCCATGTACATACATGTATGTTACCCCCCTGTGTTGGCATATCTTGAGTTGAATAAGCTACCTTTGTATCTGGCTGGTAAAAGCTCTAATATCGTAAAATAAAACTATAAGTTATCTCCAATTGCATATATGGTATCAACTCTTATGTACATGCCTTTATCATCACAATTATAGACATCCAAACTTAAGTGTCCCCCTTTGTTTTGCTTGGTATACTGGGTTGTTGCACAAATAGAGATGAATAACTCAGAGGGCTCCAAACTCAGCTATTTCTTTAAATACAATTCCCAAAAGTTCTCATGTTTTAGGAATAGGGTCTGGCAATCTTTCCCTCGATCCAAGTTTTTGTCCAGATGTTAAAGGCCGGGCACAAGATCCGTCTGTAGACCGACCGGTCGGCGATTAACGTCTAACTCCTCCCCACACCCCTTATATGGCAGGGGTGAACTTTGACCCTACCCCATGACCCCCGCTCTACTAAGCTTTTGTTTTTGTTTTGGATGGAGGAGTAGCAGCCGTTACTGCAGAATAGTAGCATGTAGACAGATGTACACTTTAACATCATTTAATATCTGCCAAATATTGGTCTTTAATTACGAAAATAAGCTGGTTGAATTACTGAGTATCTTTTGTAGTAGAGTCTAGAGACTACAACCGTCGGTAATGTTTGTTCATCAGTTACAAGTGTCAGAGAGTCTAATCTGCCCCCTCACATTTAGGCACACGACCATGTTTATCTAATAATTCATGTTAATTACAACTTAAAGATAAATCATTGAATACACTGTCTCAGATGGTAAAATGATATATAACGTCAAGATAGGACTTGGTATATACTACAGGTCAGTTCAGTCTCAGAGTAAGGTTCAGTTCAGTTTGGACGTGGTGCTTCATAGAAGTATTTTTCTGGTCATATACATGTATTGAGAGATTCTTCAGCCATGTGGATTTTGAATTTATTCTATCTAGTCACTGCAATAATTTGCATTGTCATTCGGAATATGTCTGATGAAAATGAAGTACTAGCATTGAGGGTTATTGCAAAGCAAAAGGATATCATTTATTGTTTGTTTGCTGAAAATGGATAGGATCTGAATCAGGTGAATACCCCCTGGATATAGACCCAGCAAAACTTTAGGAGGAACCAAGGCCATTTACTATTCTACAAGTAACAACAGGATGATTGTGATGAATGTAAACAATGTCTTTGCAACATTGTAATATTACGGATGAAAGGAGGAGACAAGTGCGGGGGATGAGAGAAACTTTACTAGACCAAGTAGATAACTCAAAAGAAAGGAAAACACTAAACAACGGATTTTAGGTTATGCTCTTACATAGGGGAGTTTGATAGGCCCTAGATACAGGAAAAGATTGACTTTAGACCCTGGAAGACAAAACTTTGTTTGGTCAGGGCCTAAAGGATGTAGTTATACCAGAGATATAATGCCTAAATGTGAGCTTGAGTTAGTTAGGATGTGTGTGAGAGGGGTGGGGCAGATGAGGGGGAGCCATGTGCCTTGTGTGTCTGTATACACATGCTACATGGTTACTATGGATACCTACCTGTCAATCATTCCCTGGCTAACGGTTCTCATATTTACAAATTTTTCATGAAAAAACTGAATTTACACTAATCTATGGATATGACCAAATCATATATATATATGAAGATGACCTTTATACATTCATGTACACGTTCAGCAATTTTGTAGGTAAGTAGTTCATTATAATTTATCTTATGTGGAAGAATTATGAACCAAGTTGGTTATGATTCTACAGTTTGAATGTATAGGGAGGACTGCGGGGAAGAGCCATGGGCCGTTTATATATGCTGTGCCCGGCCTTTAAGTTTTCCATATTTCTCTTATGGAAGTGGACGGTAATGAACGCTGAGTGTGTCTCCCATTCAAAACAGTGTATTTGGAGGGCTGGTGGTATAGCAGCCACCCCTCCCTGACAAGTGCATTATTATAAAGGCGTCGTCAAGGTAGCCGGCTGCTTGCCGCAACATCAATCCCTTGTCTATTATGTGCTTAGGGAATATAAGAGAATACTATGTTGGAATTTATTTACATAACAGTATGGTCCAACGTTTCGGACTATGTGTCCCTTCTTCAGGGACTTTTACAAGAAAAAGCTTTCAATGGGGGATGTGCATGCATATGTGTCTGTTATGGTGCATACAGGCATGAGATGAGCTATCTTTATGTTGTGATTATTGCCATTGTTCCTCCCATTGAGTTGGGGGAAAGAAATTATCTCCGAATCAAAGGCATAGGATGGATAATATATGTTTTAATGCTCCTCCGAGTTAAATAAGAGTATACAGAAAATACTTTTGCAATTCCAGTTTTTATTCCTGAACTCCTTGGAGAGGTTGAGGTCTGTGTTCCCCAACCTGAAGATACAAAAGTCTCGAGGAGACCTTATTGAATAATAAACAGATACAGGAAAAATATTCAAATATAACAGGAGCTGGAACAACATTGAACATAAAGGATGGTTAAAGTTATAACGCATGAATATTTACCAATTATCAAATAATATAAATTATGCCATCATATTATCTCTGGAATATCTTCTACTCTGGGGGTCGGAAGAAACACTTCCTTCACAGGATCTAAACTTAGGTCCTCCATCATTTACGGGGGCTGATATCTCATATTTTACCCACTGTTTCTTCATGTAACTAGCTACAGATGTAAATCAATATATGGAGGCAAAGATATCTACTTACATTAAAAATCGTAGTCCTCCTTACATCACTATTTCATTAACTCCATTGAGAATATGACTGTTATACATTTAAACTGAAACAGTTAGCTGTCAATCAAGACTGTGTTTACACCAGTCCCATGACACAACAACACCACATGCTTTGTATACACTGGTTACTTATAAGTTCCTTATGTCTATTTGACTGGAAGGGCCATGTGCCCCTGACAACGACTGTTTTTGTTTGGGCTATTATCTATGCAAGAGTATCATGTGACCTGCTTTGCCCGGCTCCCCTGACCCATATCACAAGTTGGAAGTGATTAGCCTAATGGACTCCATGTGGGCCCTCATGGAAGTTCCCCTTTAATTTAAAGTGGCTAAGATAGTTAAAAACATAGGTTTGGGAGTAGTCAAGAATCGCCTTGAAAATTCCCCCAACAACTAAATCAAACCTTCTTAGTCCTATCACGATCTTATTTTTCTTTTAGCTTTCCCATTTGCTGTGAAAATACAATCCTCTTGTAACTGTTGCCTGCTCCTGTCTGCACCACCCCCATGACAGTTTGAATTCATAGAACCGGGTCACAATGTGGTTGAGGAGAACTGTCAATCTAGCTCAAATCACAAAATGGCCAGTGTCATACCTACTTTTTTGCTCTAACTTAGCTCTCTCCCTTCCTGATTCACTTTTACATTAAATGTATTATTTGGACTTTCTTCCTAACTTTGAAAAATGTGTTACACAACCTTGTCACTTTCCCAGTCATGTTGTGGTTACACTGGCCAAACTGGGTTACCTCGGCGCTGACTGGAGGAACCTCTCCAGTGACCTACCAGTGCATGACAACCTCACTAACCACAACTGTCGCTCACCCGAATTTGCGAAGGCAGCTATAAATAAATTCACTCTCTTTATGGTAAAATATCTGTTAAAGTATGAAATATAAATTCCGCATTTCTACAGATTTGTTAGGTAGGTTCAGATGCACAACATACATGGATATTGGGAAGAAATTCCGTTACTCATGATTCTAGTCCTGAACAGTGAGAAGAGTCACTATAATACTAGCCTACCATAGATATGTTAACAGAACTTTGAATTCATTCTACATAAATAATCTCCTGAATTTGATTAAAATAATAGAAATTTCTTAGGATAGAAGAAATACATGATTGAAAGCATAATTACCTGGCCATGTGGAGGTACTCTTGAGAGCTTTGAGTGGTGCCCTTACATACTAGGGGTTTGGGCCTCAACTGATGATTCTGATGTGGATGGAATTGGTCGGGTGCTGTCATACTATATTGAGATGCTGGAGCTTTCCAACTCTTGGTTCTGGGCTGCCTGAAAATATAGAAGTCATTGTCAATGATTAGAGAATGGTTAAAACACTTTACTGTTGATTTAATATTGATAGATGAAATATGGGATGAGGTCATTGAATGGGAGGAGAAGTAAGTGAACACACTTACTTCTGAATGCAGGAGTTGATCCTTCAGAGGCAGACATCCTTGGCAATCCTTGTCTATAAAATAGTAGAGGTTGTCATTTCAGCAGCAGACATCCTTTGTGATCCTAGTCCAAGAGAGGTAGTTAATTCAGTGGCAGACGTCCTTCACGATTCCTCATAAGATATATTTGATGTTAATTAATACATGGAATGTAATGAATATCAGTCACTGGATATTTGCTAGTTAAGAATATGGCTGAATATCTGAATTAGTCTATCAAAGCATGTCTTCCCCTTTTATTGGAAGATACAATCATGTAAGTGTACCATGATCGGGCCCCAGCAGTGTTTCCTCTGTATTCCATATTGTATTTTAGATATTTATGGATGAAATGTCTGTCTGTTGCCGAATCCAGAGAAAACACCATAAGCAGTATTCATGCAAATAAATTCAAAGGGAATGAAATCAATCAAGAACAAGGAAATGACAGGACATGGGGGATTTAGTGTTGGGGTTGGGGTTTTGTTTATTGGGATAATAAATACTGCTTGTGGCTTTAATTACCCTAACTTACTCTCCTAAACCTTACAGCTGTCATGGAAGCCACCACATGACCCTTAGCCTAACCAACCAACCCTTAGCCTTACCAAATCTTAGCCTAACCAAACCTTAGCATAACCAAACCTTAGCCTTACCAAACCGTAGCCTAACTAAACCTTAGCATAACCAAACAGAACCTTAGCCAAACTGTAACATGCCCTTACCTTAGCATAACCATAACATGCCCTTACATTAACCAATCCATAACATGTCCTAACCTTAACCCAACCATAACATGCCCTTATCTTAACAACCCTAACATGCCTTTACTTAAACCTAACCCTAAAATGACCTAACCTTAACCTAACCATAATGTGCCCTTACTTTAACTTGACCATAAAATGCCCTGAGCTTAACCTAACCGTAACATACACTTACGTGATCTAACATAATATTCCATTACCTTAACCTGAACTTAACCTTACCTCACCAATAACTTAACCTTACCTGAACCTTACCTTAACTATTACTTAACTATTAAGGAAAATATATACATGCCTTGGACTAGAGAGGAGCATATTCCTCTCATCGATTGGCCCCCAGCCAACAGGAACACTTTCTTGTTCTTCCCGGAAATACATAAGTCATTGGGACAGATTAGTCACTGGCTACACCAATGGCATATGGAAAATATGGGAGAAGACAATTGGATATAACAGGAAGAAAGCCAGTAAACACACATATGAAATTTAACAACAATAAAATTGAAAGCAATGAAACTCAACCCACCATGAGAAACTCCATTGATTGGCCCGCGGCCAACAGGAATGCTTGCTTCTTCTTCCTGGATATACAGAAGTCATTGTAACTGGTTAGTGACTGTTTACAACAATGTTCCATGGGAAATATGGGATCAGCAGTTAATTGCATCGAACAGGAAGAGAGCCAGTAAACACACATGAGTCTATCCACCAATCCTTCGTCATAAGACTTCAAAACAGCAAAATTTAGAAGTGCTTATTTCATCTTGATTTTTTTACTCAATATAACCGATGTCTTGGGCAACATTTATGCGAAATTTCGGAAAATGATATTGAAAATTAGAATCTCTATGATATTTTGAATCTGGTTAGCTCAGGTACTATGTAAGCGACCATGTGCATACACTATTAATTCCTTGAACATCACTGCAGTAATATGTGAAAGGTGTTTCTACTAGTTTATATATTATAACATAAGGGTATATACTAATATTCATGATGCAACTTCTTTCATTAAGTTAAACAAGTTTTTCTGAGAGTTAGAGATATTTGCATTTAAAGGTATTTTTCTTCATTTTTGAAGTATAATGACATGTTTATTTCTAAATAAGATCTTTAATAATATGCTTTGCATATTATTATTCTGTGTGGTTCATTTAACAGGATGAATAATGTTTGATGCAAATCAAATAAAAAGTTGGTATTATTCGAAATATTTTAATGTTAGGAATGAATAAAGTGTATAGCATGGTCGCATACATTTCAACCATTTATGTCTCCTGTTCTAAGGTATTCCTACTGCATGAAACAACGCTGAGCTGGAGGCTGAGTGTGCAGTATTTTTATCCATGGTGAATAATTTTCAAATCATAAAATATTGATGTTGGGTATTCAGGAAAATGTTATTCCAACAGAATCAGACCAACTGAATAATTTTCAAAATAATTATGTTGCAGAATTAACTGAGAAAAAGAGAAATAATAGTGACCTATTCAAACCAACAATACATAGAGAACCACTGGGTTGATTCACATTAGTGAGGTAACAATGACATTGAAATCAACTCAACTCAACCCACCATGAGGAACGTCTGATGGGAAATATGTGATCAGCAGTAAATTGCATCAAAAAAGTAAGAGAGCCAGTAAACACACATACCTTGGAATCCAGTGGACCTGTCCAAAAGGACGTTGCTTCCCCACGGCAAACATCGTTCACGATCCGTCCCGGTCAGCTTTCTAAAATCACAAACATACACACATTAGTGAGGTAACAATGACATTGAAATAAACTCAACTCAACCCACCATGAGGAACTCCATCGCTTGGTCTTTCCGTCAACAGCAACGCTTGCTCCTTTTTCTTCCTGGAAATAAGTCATTGTAACTGGTTAGTGACTCTTTACAACAATGTCTGATGGGAAATATGTGATCAGCAGTAAATTGCATCAAAAAAGTAAGAGAGCCAGTAAACACACATACCTTGGAATCCAGTGGACCTGTCCAAAAGGACGTTGCTTCCCCACGGCAAACATCGTTCACGATCCGTCCCGATCAGCTTTCTAAAATCACAAACATACACACATTAGTGAGGTAACAATGACATTGAAATAAACTCAACTCAACCCACCATGAGGAACTCCATCGCTTGGTCTTTCAGTCAACAGCAAGGCTTGCTTCTTTTTCTTCCTGGAAATAAGTCATTGTAACTGGTTAGTGACTCTTTACAACAATGTCTGATGGGAAATATGTGATCAGCAGTAAATTGCATCAAAAAAGTAAGAGAGCCAGTAAACACACATACCTTGGAATCCAGTGGACCTGTCCAAAAGGGCGTTGCTTCCCCACGGCAAACATCGTTCACGATCCGTCCCGGTCAGCTTTCTAAAATCACAAACATACACACATTAGTGAGGTAACAATGACATTGAAATAAACTCAACTCAACCCACCATGAGGAACTCCATCGCTTGGTCTTTCAGTCAACAGCAACGCTTGCTCCTTTTTCTTCCTGGAAATAAGTCATTGTAACTGGTTAGTGACTCTTTACAACAATGTCTGATGGGAAATATGTGATCAGCAGTAAATTGCATCAAAAAAGTAAGAGAGCCAGTAAACACACATACCTTGGAATCCAGTGGACCTGTCCAAAAGGACGTTGCCTCCCCACGGCAAACATCGTTCACAATCCGTCCAGGTCAGCTTTCTAAAATCACAAACATACACACATTAGTGAGGTAACAATGACATTGAAATAAACTCAACTCAACCCACCATGAGGAACTCCATCGCTTGGTCTTTCAGTCAACAGCAACGCTTGCTTCTTTTTCTTCCTGGAAATAAGTCATTGTAACTGGTTAGTGACTCTTTACAACAATGTCTGATGGGAAATATGTGATGAGCAGTAAATTGCATCAAAAAAGTAAGAGAGCCAGTAAACACACATACCTTGGAATCCAGTGGACCTGTCCAAAAGGACGTTGCTTCCCCACGGCAAACATCGTTCACGATCCGTCCCGATCAGCTTTCTAAAATCACAAACATACACACATTAGTGAGGTAACAATGACATTGAAATAAACTCAACTCAACCCACCATGAGGAACTCCATCGCTTGGTCTTTCAGTCAACAGCAACGCTTGCTTCTTTTTCTTCCTGGAAATAAGTCATTGTAACTGGTTAGTGACTCTTTACAACAATGTCTGATGGGAAATATGTGATCAGCAGTAAATTGCATCAAAAAAGTAAGAGAGCCAGTAAACACACATACCTTGGAATCCAGTGGACCTGTCCAAAAGGACGTTGCTTCCCCACGGCAAACATCGTTCACGATCCGTCCAGGTCAGCTTTCTAAAATCACAAACATACACACATTAGTGAGGTAACAATGACATTGAAATAAACTCAACTCAACCCACCATGAGGAACTCCATCGCTTGGTCTTTCAGTCAACAGCAACGCTTGCTCCTTTTTCTTCCTGGAAATAAGTCATTGTAACTGGTTAGTGACTCTTTACAACAATGTCTGATGGGAAATATGTGATCAGCAGTAAATTGCATCAAAAAAGTAAGAGAGCCAGTAAACACACATACCTTGGAATCCAGTGGACCTGTCCAAAAGGACGTTGCCTCCCCACGGCAAACATCGTTCACGATCCGTCCCGATCAGCTTTCTAAAATCACAAACATACACACATTAGTGAGGTAACAATGACATTGAAATAAACTCAACTCAACCCACCATGAGGAACTCCATCGCTTGGTCTTTCAGTCAACAGAACGCTTGCTCCTTTTTCTTCCTGGAAATAAGTCATTGTAACTGGTTAGTGACTCTTTACAACAATGTCTGATGGGAAATATGTGATCAGCAGTAAATTGCATAAAAAAAGTAAGAGAGCCAGTAAACACACATACCTTGGAATCCAGTGGACCTGTCCAAAAGGACGTTGCTTCCCCACGGCAAACATCGTTCACGATCCGTCCAGGTCAGCTTTCTAAAATCACAAACATACACACATTAGTGAGGTAACAATGACATTGAAATAAACTCAACTCAACCCACCATGAGGAACTCCAACGCTTGTTCTTTCGGTCAACAGCAACGCTTGCTCCTTTTTCTTCCTGGAAATAAGTCATTGTAACTGGTTAGTGACTCTTTACAACAATGTCTGATGGGAAATATGTGATCAGCAGTAAATTGCATCAAAAAAGTAAGAGAGCCAGTAAACACACATACCTTGGAATCCAGTGGACCTGTCCAAAAGGGCGTTGCTTCCCCACGGCAAACATCGTTCACGATCCGTCCCGGTCAGCTTTCTAAAATCACAAACATACACACATTAGTGAGGTAACAATGACATTGAAATAAACTCAACTCAACCCACCATGAGGAACTCCATCGCTTGGTCTTTCAGTCAACAGCAACGCTTGCTTCTTTTTCTTCCTGGAAATAAGTCATTGTAACTGGTTAGTGACTCTTTACAACAATGTCTGATGGGAAATATGTGATCAGCAGTAAATTGCATCAAAAAAGTAAGAGAGCCAGTAAACACACATACCTTGGAATCCAGTGGACCTGTCCAAAAGGACGTTGCTTCCCCACGGCAAACATCGTTCACGATCCGTCCCGGTCAGCTTTCTAAAATCACAAACATACACACATTAGTGAGGTAACAATGACATTGAAATAAACTCAACTCAACCCACCATGAGGAACTCCATCGCTTGGTCTTTCAGTCAACAGCAACGCTTGCTCCTTTTTCTTCCTGGAAATAAGTCATTGTAACTGGTTAGTGACTCTTTACAACAATGTCTGATGGGAAATATGTGATCAGCAGTAAATTGCATCAAAAAAGTAAGAGAGCCAGTAAACACACATACCTTGGAATCCAGTGGACCTGTCCAAAAGGACGTTGCCTCCCCACGGCAAACATCGTTCACGATCCGTCCCGATCAGCTTTCTAAAATCACAAACATACACACATTAGTGAGGTAACAATGACATTGAAATAAACTCAACTCAACCCACCATGAGGAACTCCATCGCTTGGTCTTTCAGTCAACAGCAAGGCTTGCTTCTTTTTCTTCCTGGAAATAAGTCATTGTAACTGGTTAGTGACTCTTTACAACAATGTCTGATGGGAAATATGTGATCAGCAGTAAATTGCATCAAAAAAGTAAGAGAGCCAGTAAACACACATACCTTGGAATCCAGTGGACCTGTCCAAAAGGACGTTGCTTCCCCACGGCAAACATCGTTCACGATCCGTCCAGGTCAGCTTTCTAAAATCACAAACATACACACATTAGTGAGGTAACAATGACATTGAAATAAACTCAACTCAACCCACCATGAGGAACTCCATCGCTTGGTCTTTCAGTCAACAGCAACGCTTGCTCCTTTTTCTTCCTGGAAATAAGTCATTGTAACTGGTTAGTGACTCTTTACAACAATGTCTGATGGGAAATATGTGATCAGCAGTAAATTGCATCAAAAAAGTAAGAGAGCCAGTAAACACACATACCTTGGAATCCAGTGGACCTGTCCAAAAGGACGTTGCCTCCCCACGGCAAACATCGTTCACGATCCGTCCAGGTCAGCTTTCTAAAATCACAAACATACACACATTAGTGAGGTAACAATGACATTGAAATAAACTCAACTCAACCCACCATGAGGAACTCCATCGCTTGGTCTTTCAGTCAACAGCAACGCTTGCTTCTTTTTCTTCCTGGAAATAAGTCATTGTAACTGGTTAGTGACTCTTTACAACAATGTCTGATGGGAAATATGTGATCAGCAGTAAATTGCATCAAAAAAGTAAGAGAGCCAGTAAACACACATACCTTGGAATCCAGTGGACCTGTCCAAAAGGACGTTGCTTCCCCACGGCAAACATCGTTCACGATCCGTCCAGGTCAGCTTTCTAAAATCACAAACATACACACATTAGTGAGGTAACAATGACATTGAAATAAACTCAACTCAACCCACCATGAGGAACTCCATCGCTTGGTCTTTCAGTCAACAGCAAGGCTTGCTTCTTTTTCTTCCTGGAAATAAGTCATTGTAACTGGTTAGTGACTCTTTACAACAATGTCTGATGGGAAATATGTGATCAGCAGTAAATTGCATCAAAAAAGTAAGAGAGCCAGTAAACACACATACCTTGGAATCCAGTGGACCTGTCCAAAAGGACGTTGCTTCCCCACGGCAAACATCGTTCACGATCCGTCCCGGTCAGCTTTCTAAAATCACAAACATACACACATTAGTGAGGTAACAATGACATTGAAATAAACTCAACTCAACCCACCATGAGGAACTCCATCGCTTGGTCTTTCAGTCAACAGCAACGCTTGCTTCTTTTTCTTCCTGGAAATAAGTCATTGTAACTGGTTAGTGACTCTTTACAACAATGTCTGATGGGAAATATGTGATCAGCAGTAAATTGCATCAAAAAAGTAAGAGAGCCAGTAAACACACATACCTTGGAATCCAGTGGACCTGTCCAAAAGGACGTTGCTTCCCCACGGCAAACATCGTTCACGATCCGTCCAGGTCAGCTTTCTAAAATCACAAACATACACACATTAGTGAGGTAACAATGACATTGAAATAAACTCAACTCAACCCACCATGAGGAACTCCATCGCTTGGTCTTTCAGTCAACAGCAACGCTTGCTTCTTTTTCTTCCTGGAAATAAGTCATTGTAACTGGTTAGTGACTCTTTACAACAATGTCTGATGGGAAATATGTGATCAGCAGTAAATTGCATCAAAAAAGTAAGAGAGCCAGTAAACACACATACCTTGGAATCCAGTGGACCTGTCCAAAAGGACGTTGCTTCCCCACGGCAAACATCGTTCACGATCCGTCCCGGTCAGCTTTCTAAAATCACAAACATACACACATTAGTGAGGTAACAATGACATTGAAATAACTCAACTCAACCCACCATGAGGAACTCCATCGCTTGGTCTTTCAGTCAACAGCAACGCTTGCTCCTTTTTCTTCCTGGAAATAAGTCATTGTAACTGGTTAGTGACTCTTTACAACAATGTCTGATGGGAAATATGTGATCAGCAGTAAATTGCATCAAAAAAGTAAGAGAGCCAGTAAACACACATACCTTGGAATCCAGTGGACCTGTCCAAAAGGACGTTGCCTCCCCACGGCAAACATCGTTCTCGATCCGTCCCGATCAGCTTTCTAAAATCACAAACATACACACATTAGTGAGGTAACAATGACATTGAAATAAACTCAACTCAACCCACCATGAGGAACTCCATCGCTTGGTCTTTCAGTCAACAGCAACGCTTGCTCCTTTTTCTTCCTGGAAATAAGTCATTGTAACTGGTTAGTGACTCTTTACAACAATGTCTGATGGGAAATATGTGATCAGCAGTAAATTGCATAAAAAAAGTAAGAGAGCCAGTAAACACACATACCTTGGAATCCAGTGGACCTGTCCAAAAGGACGTTGCTTCCCCACGGCAAACATCGTTCACGATCCGTCCCGATCAGCTTTCTAAAATCACAAACATACACACATTAGTGAGGTAACAATGACATTGAAATAAACTCAACTCAACCCACCATGAGGAACTCCATCGCTTGGTCTTTCAGTCAACAGCAACGCTTGCTTCTTTTTCTTCCTGGAAATAAGTCATTGTAACTGGTTAGTGACTCTTTACAACAATGTCTGATGGGAAATATGTGATCAGCAGTAAATTGCATCAAAAAAGTAAGAGAGCCAGTAAACACACATACCTTGGAATCCAGTGGACCTGTCCAAAAGGACGTTGCTTCCCCACGGCAAACATCGTTCACGATCCGTCCCGGTCAGCTTTCTAAAATCACAAACATACACACATTAGTGAGGTAACAATGACATTGAAATAAACTCAACTCAACCCACCATGAGGAACTCCATCGCTTGGTCTTTCAGTCAACAGCAACGCTTGCTTCTTTTTCTTCCTGGAAATAAGTCATTGTAACTGGTTAGTGACTCTTTACAACAATGTCTGATGGGAAATATGTGATCAGCAGTAAATTGCATCAAAAAAGTAAGAGAGCCAGTAAACACACATACCTTGGAATCCAGTGGACCTGTCCAAAAGGACGTTGCTTCCCCACGGCAAACATCGTTCACGATCCGTCCAGGTCAGCTTCCTAAAATCACAAACATACACACATTAGTGAGGTAACAATGACATTGAAATAAACTCAACTCAACCCACCATGAGGAACTCCAACGCTTGTTCTTTCGGTCAACAGCAACGCTTGCTCCTTTTTCTTCCTGGAAATAAGTCATTGTAACTGGTTAGTGACTCTTTACAACAATGTCTGATGGGAAATATGTGATCAGCAGTAAATTGCATCAAAAAAGTAAGAGAGCCAGTAAACACACATACCTTGGAATCCAGTGGACCTGTCCAAAAGGGCGTTGCTTCCCCACGGCAAACATCGTTCACGATCCGTCCCGGTCAGCTTTCTAAAATCACAAACATACACACATTAGTGAGGTAACAATGACATTGAAATAAACTCAACTCAACCCACCATGAGGAACTCCATCGCTTGGTCTTTCAGTCAACAGCAACGCTTGCTTCTTTTTCTTCCTGGAAATAAGTCATTGTAACTGGTTAGTGACTCTTTACAACAATGTCTGATGGGAAATATGTGATGAGCAGTAAATTGCATCAAAAAAGTAAGAGAGCCAGTAAACACACATACCTTGGAATCCAGTGGACCTGTCCAAAAGGGCGTTGCTTCCCCACGGCAAACATCGTTCACGATCCGTCCAGGTCAGCTTTCTAAAATCACAAACATACACACATTAGTGAGGTAACAATGACATTGAAATAAACTCAACTCAACCCACCATGAGGAACTCCATCGCTTGGTCTTTCAGTCAACAGCAAGGCTTGCTTCTTTTTCTTCCTGGAAATAAGTCATTGTAACTGGTTAGTGACTCTTTACAACAATGTCTGATGGGAAATATGTGATCAGCAGTAAATTGCATCAAAAAAGTAAGAGAGCCCACACATACCTTGGAATCCAGTGGACCTGTCCAAAAGGACGTTGCTTCCCCACGGCAAACATCGTTCACGATCCGTCCCGGTCAGCTTTCTAAAATCACAAACATACACACATTAGTGAGGTAACAATGACATTGAAATAAACTCAACTCAACCCACCATGAGGAACTCCATCGCTTGGTCTTTCAGTCAACAGCAACGCTTGCTCCTTTTTCTTCCTGGAAATAAGTCATTGTAACTGGTTAGTGACTCTTTACAACAATGTCTGATGGGAAATATGTGATCAGCAGTAAATTGCATCAAAAAAGTAAGAGAGCCAGTAAACACACATACCTTGGAATCCAGTGGACCTGTCCAAAAGGACGTTGCTTCCCCACGGCAAACATCGTTCACGATCCGTCCCGATCAGCTTTCTAAAATCACAAACATACACACATTAGTGAGGTAACAATGACATTGAAATAAACTCAACTCAACCCACCATGAGGAACTCCATCGCTTGGTTTTTCAGTCAACAGCAACGCTTGCTTCTTTTTCTTCCTGGAAATAAGTCATTGTAACTGGTTAGTGACTCTTTACAACAATGTCTGATGGGAAATATGTGATCAGCAGTAAATTGCATCAAAAAAGTAAGAGAGCCAGTAAACACACATACCTTGGAATCCAGTGGACCTGTCCAAAAGGACGTTGCTTCCCCACGGCAAACATCGTTCACGATCCGTCCCGGTCAGCTTTCTAAAATCACAAACATACACACATTAGTGAGGTAACAATGACATTGAAATAAACTCAACTCAACCCACCATGAGGAACTCCATCGCTTGGTCTTTCAGTCAACAGCAACGCTTGCTCCTTTTTCTTCCTGGAAATAAGTCATTGTAACTGGTTAGTGACTCTTTACAACAATGTCTGATGGGAAATATGTGATCAGCAGTAAATTGCATCAAAAAAGTAAGAGAGCCAGTAAACACACATACCTTGGAATCCAGTGGACCTGTCCAAAAGGACGTTGCCTCCCCACGGCAAACATCGTTCACGATCCGTCCCAATCAGCTTTCTAAAATCACAAACATACACACATTAGTGAGGTAACAATGACATTGAAATAAACTCAACTCAACCCACCATGAGGAACTCCATCGCTTGGTCTTTCAGTCAACAGCAACGCTTGCTTCTTTTTCTTCCTGGAAATAAGTCATTGTAACTGGTTAGTGACTCTTTACAACAATGTCTGATGGGAAATATGTGATCAGCAGTAAATTGCATCAAAAAAGTAAGAGAGCCAGTAAACACACATACCTTGGAATCCAGTGGACCTGTCCAAAAGGACGTTGCTTCCCCACGGCAAACATCGTTCACGATCCGTCCAGGTCAGCTTTCTAAAATCACAAACATACACACATTAGTGAGGTAACAATGACATTGAAATAAACTCAACTCAACCCACCATGAGGAACTCCATCGCTTGGTCTTTCAGTCAACAGCAAGGCTTGCTTCTTTTTCTTCCTGGAAATAAGTCATTGTAACTGGTTAGTGACTCTTTACAACAATGTCTGATGGGAAATATGTGATCAGCAGTAAATTGCATCAAAAAAGTAAGAGAGCCAGTAAACACACATACCTTGGAATCCAGTGGACCTGTCCAAAAGGACGTTGCTTCCCCACGGCAAACATCGTTCACGATCCGTCCCGGTCAGCTTTCTAAAATCACAAACATACACACATTAGTGAGGTAACAATGACATTGAAATAAACTCAACTCAACCCACCATGAGGAACTCCATCGCTTGGTCTTTCAGTCAACAGCAACGCTTGCTTCTTTTTCTTCCTGGAAATAAGTCATTGTAACTGGTTAGTGACTCTTTACAACAATGTCTGATGGGAAATATGTGATCAGCAGTAAATTGCATCAAAAAAGTAAGAGAGCCAGTAAACACACATACCTTGGAATCCAGTGGACCTGTCCAAAAGGACGTTGCTTCCCCACGGCAAACATCGTTCACGATCCGTCCAGGTCAGCTTTCTAAAATCACAAACATACACACATTAGTGAGGTAACAATGACATTGAAATAAACTCAACTCAACCCACCATGAGGAACTCCATCGCTTGGTCTTTCAGTCAACAGCAACGCTTGCTTCTTTTTCTTCCTGGAAATAAGTCATTGTAACTGGTTAGTGACTCTTTACAACAATGTCTGATGGGAAATATGTGATCAGCAGTAAATTGCATCAAAAAAGTAAGAGAGCCAGTAAACACACATACCTTGGAATCCAGTGGACCTGTCCAAAAGGACGTTGCTTCCCCACGGCAAACATCGTTCACGATCCGTCCCGGTCAGCTTTCTAAAATCACAAACATACACACATTAGTGAGGTAACAATGACATTGAAATAACTCAACTCAACCCACCATGAGGAACTCCATCGCTTGGTCTTTCAGTCAACAGCAACGCTTGCTCCTTTTTCTTCCTGGAAATAAGTCATTGTAACTGGTTAGTGACTCTTTACAACAATGTCTGATGGGAAATATGTGATCAGCAGTAAATTGCATCAAAAAAGTAAGAGAGCCAGTAAACACACATACCTTGGAATCCAGTGGACCTGTCCAAAAGGACGTTGCCTCCCCACGGCAAACATCGTTCTCGATCCGTCCCGATCAGCTTTCTAAAATCACAAACATACACACATTAGTGAGGTAACAATGACATTGAAATAAACTCAACTCAACCCACCATGAGGAACTCCATCGCTTGGTCTTTCAGTCAACAGCAACGCTTGCTCCTTTTTCTTCCTGGAAATAAGTCATTGTAACTGGTTAGTGACTCTTTACAACAATGTCTGATGGGAAATATGTGATCAGCAGTAAATTGCATAAAAAAAGTAAGAGAGCCAGTAAACACACATACCTTGGAATCCAGTGGACCTGTCCAAAAGGACGTTGCTTCCCCACGGCAAACATCGTTCACGATCCGTCCCGATCAGCTTTCTAAAATCACAAACATACACACATTAGTGAGGTAACAATGACATTGAAATAAACTCAACTCAACCCACCATGAGGAACTCCATCGCTTGGTCTTTCAGTCAACAGCAACGCTTGCTTCTTTTTCTTCCTGGAAATAAGTCATTGTAACTGGTTAGTGACTCTTTACAACAATGTCTGATGGGAAATATGTGATCAGCAGTAAATTGCATCAAAAAAGTAAGAGAGCCAGTAAACACACATACCTTGGAATCCAGTGGACCTGTCCAAAAGGACGTTGCTTCCCCACGGCAAACATCGTTCACGATCCGTCCCGGTCAGCTTTCTAAAATCACAAACATACACACATTAGTGAGGTAACAATGACATTGAAATAAACTCAACTCAACCCACCATGAGGAACTCCATCGCTTGGTCTTTCAGTCAACAGCAACGCTTGCTTCTTTTTCTTCCTGGAAATAAGTCATTGTAACTGGTTAGTGACTCTTTACAACAATGTCTGATGGGAAATATGTGATCAGCAGTAAATTGCATCAAAAAAGTAAGAGAGCCAGTAAACACACATACCTTGGAATCCAGTGGACCTGTCCAAAAGGACGTTGCTTCCCCACGGCAAACATCGTTCACGATCCGTCCAGGTCAGCTTCCTAAAATCACAAACATACACACATTAGTGAGGTAACAATGACATTGAAATAAACTCAACTCAACCCACCATGAGGAACTCCAACGCTTGTTCTTTCGGTCAACAGCAACGCTTGCTCCTTTTTCTTCCTGGAAATAAGTCATTGTAACTGGTTAGTGACTCTTTACAACAATGTCTGATGGGAAATATGTGATCAGCAGTAAATTGCATAAAAAAAGTAAGAGAGCCAGTAAACACACATACCTTGGAATCCAGTGGACCTGTCCAAAAGGGCGTTGCTTCCCCACGGCAAACATCGTTCACGATCCGTCCCGGTCAGCTTTCTAAAATCACAAACATACACACATTAGTGAGGTAACAATGACATTGAAATAAACTCAACTCAACCCACCATGAGGAACTCCATCGCTTGGTCTTTCAGTCAACAGCAACGCTTGCTTCTTTTTCTTCCTGGAAATAAGTCATTGTAACTGGTTAGTGACTCTTTACAACAATGTCTGATGGGAAATATGTGATGAGCAGTAAATTGCATCAAAAAAGTAAGAGAGCCAGTAAACACACATACCTTGGAATCCAGTGGACCTGTCCAAAAGGGCGTTGCTTCCCCACGGCAAACATCGTTCACGATCCGTCCAGGTCAGCTTTCTAAAATCACAAACATACACACATTAGTGAGGTAACAATGACATTGAAATAAACTCAACTCAACCCACCATGAGGAACTCCATCGCTTGGTCTTTCAGTCAACAGCAAGGCTTGCTTCTTTTTCTTCCTGGAAATAAGTCATTGTAACTGGTTAGTGACTCTTTACAACAATGTCTGATGGGAAATATGTGATCAGCAGTAAATTGCATCAAAAAAGTAAGAGAGCCCACACATACCTTGGAATCCAGTGGACCTGTCCAAAAGGACGTTGCTTCCCCACGGCAAACATCGTTCACGATCCGTCCCGGTCAGCTTTCTAAAATCACAAACATACACACATTAGTGAGGTAACAATGACATTGAAATAAACTCAACTCAACCCACCATGAGGAACTCCATCGCTTGGTCTTTCAGTCAACAGCAACGCTTGCTCCTTTTTCTTCCTGGAAATAAGTCATTGTAACTGGTTAGTGACTCTTTACAACAATGTCTGATGGGAAATATGTGATCAGCAGTAAATTGCATCAAAAAAGTAAGAGAGCCAGTAAACACACATACCTTGGAATCCAGTGGACCTGTCCAAAAGGACGTTGCTTCCCCACGGCAAACATCGTTCACGATCCGTCCCGATCAGCTTTCTAAAATCACAAACATACACACATTAGTGAGGTAACAATGACATTGAAATAAACTCAACTCAACCCACCATGAGGAACTCCATCGCTTGGTTTTTCAGTCAACAGCAACGCTTGCTTCTTTTTCTTCCTGGAAATAAGTCATTGTAACTGGTTAGTGACTCTTTACAACAATGTCTGATGGGAAATATGTGATCAGCAGTAAATTGCATCAAAAAAGTAAGAGAGCCAGTAAACACACATACCTTGGAATCCAGTGGACCTGTCCAAAAGGACGTTGCTTCCCCACGGCAAACATCGTTCACGATCCGTCCCGGTCAGCTTTCTAAAATCACAAACATACACACATTAGTGAGGTAACAATGACATTGAAATAAACTCAACTCAACCCACCATGAGGAACTCCATCGCTTGGTCTTTCAGTCAACAGCAACGCTTGCTCCTTTTTCTTCCTGGAAATAAGTCATTGTAACTGGTTAGTGACTCTTTACAACAATGTCTGATGGGAAATATGTGATCAGCAGTAAATTGCATCAAAAAAGTAAGAGAGCCAGTAAACACACATACCTTGGAATCCAGTGGACCTGTCCAAAAGGACGTTGCCTCCCCACGGCAAACATCGTTCACGATCCGTCCCAATCAGCTTTCTAAAATCACAAACATACACACATTAGTGAGGTAACAATGACATTGAAATAAACTCAACTCAACCCACCATGAGGAACTCCATCGCTTGGTCTTTCAGTCAACAGCAACGCTTGCTTCTTTTTCTTCCTGGAAATAAGTCATTGTAACTGGTTAGTGACTCTTTACAACAATGTCTGATGGGAAATATGTGATCAGCAGTAAATTGCATCAAAAAAGTAAGAGAGCCCACACATACCTTGGAATCCAGTGGACCTGTCCAAAAGGACGTTGCTTCCCCACGGCAAACATCGTTCACGATCCGTCCCGGTCAGCTTTCTAAAATCACAAACATACACACATTAGTGAGGTAACAATGACATTGAAATAAACTCAACTCAACCCACCATGAGGAACTCCATCGCTTGGTCTTTCAGTCAACAGCAACGCTTGCTCCTTTTTCTTCCTGGAAATAAGTCATTGTAACTGGTTAGTGACTCTTTACAACAATGTCTGATGGGAAATATGTGATCAGCAGTAAATTGCATCAAAAAAGTAAGAGAGCCAGTAAACACACATACCTTGGAATCCAGTGGACCTGTCCAAAAGGACGTTGCCTCCCCACGGCAAACATCGTTCACGATCCGTCCCGATCAGCTTTCTAAAATCACAAACATACACACATTAGTGAGGTAACAATGACATTGAAATAAACTCAACTCAACCCACCATGAGGAACTCCATCGCTTGGTTTTTCAGTCAACAGCAACGCTTGCTTCTTTTTCTTCCTGGAAATAAGTCATTGTAACTGGTTAGTGACTCTTTACAACAATGTCTGATGGGAAATATGTGATCAGCAGTAAATTGCATCAAAAAAGTAAGAGAGCCAGTAAACACACATACCTTGGAATCCAGTGGACCTGTCCAAAAGGACGTTGCTTCCCCACGGCAAACATCGTTCACGATCCGTCCCGGTCAGCTTTCTAAAATCACAAACATACACACATTAGTGAGGTAACAATGACATTGAAATAAACTCAACTCAACCCACCATGAGGAACTCCATCGCTTGGTCTTTCAGTCAACAGCAACGCTTGCTCCTTTTTCTTCCTGGAAATAAGTCATTGTAACTGGTTAGTGACTCTTTACAACAATGTCTGATGGGAAATATGTGATCAGCAGTAAATTGCATCAAAAAAGTAAGAGAGCCAGTAAACACACATACCTTGGAATCCAGTGGACCTGTCCAAAAGGACGTTGCCTCCCCACGGCAAACATCGTTCACGATCCGTCCCAATCAGCTTTCTAAAATCACAAACATACACACATTAGTGAGGTAACAATGACATTGAAATAAACTCAACTCAACCCACCATGAGGAACTCCATCGCTTGGTCTTTCAGTCAACAGCAAGGCTTGCTTCTTTTTCTTCCTGGAAATAAGTCATTGTAACTGGTTAGTGACTCTTTACAACAATGTCTGATGGGAAATATGTGATCAGCAGTAAATTGCATCAAAAAAGTAAGAGAGCCAGTAAACACACATACCTTGGAATCCAGTGGACCTGTCCAAAAGGACGTTGCCTCCCCACGGCAAACATCGTTCACGATCCGTCCCGATCAGCTTTCTAAAATCACAAACATACACACATTAGTGAGGTAACAATGACATTGAAATAAACTCAACTCAACCCACCATGAGGAACTCCATCGCTTGGTTTTTCAGTCAACAGCAACGCTTGCTTCTTTTTCTTCCTGGAAATAAGTCATTGTAACTGGTTAGTGACTCTTTACAACAATGTCTGATGGGAAATATGTGATCAGCAGTAAATTGCATCAAAAAAGTAAGAGAGCCAGTAAACACACATACCTTGGAATCCAGTGGACCTGTCCAAAAGGACGTTGCTTCCCCACGGCAAACATCGTTCACGATCCGTCCCAGTCAGCTTTCTAAAATCACAAACATACACACATTAGTGAGGTAACAATGACATTGAAATAAACTCAACTCAACCCACCATGAGGAACTCCATCGCTTGGTCTTTCAGTCAACAGCAACGCTTGCTCCTTTTTCTTCCTGGAAATAAGTCATTGTAACTGGTTAGTGACTCTTTACAACAATGTCTGATGGGAAATATGTGATCAGCAGTAAATTGCATCAAAAAAGTAAGAGAGCCAGTAAACACACATACCTTGGAATCCAGTGGACCTGTCCAAAAGGACGTTGCCTCCCCACGGCAAACATCGTTCACGATCCGTCCCAATCAGCTTTCTAAAATCACAAACATACACACATTAGTGAGGTAACAATGACATTGAAATAAACTCAACTCAACCCACCATGAGGAACTCCATCGCTTGGTCTTTCAGTCAACAGCAAGGCTTGCTTCTTTTTCTTCCTGGAAATAAGTCATTGTAACTGGTTAGTGACTCTTTACAACAATGTCTGATGGGAAATATGTGATCAGCAGTAAATTGCATCAAAAAAGTAAGAGAGCCAGTAAACACACATACCTTGGAATCCAGTGGACCTGTCCAAAAGGACGTTGCTTCCCCACGGCAAACATCGTTCACGATCCGTCCCGGTCAGCTTTCTAAAATCACAAACATACACACATTAGTGAGGTAACAATGACATTGAAATAAACTCAACTCAACCCACCATGAGGAACTCCATCGCTTGGTCTTTCAGTCAACAGCAACGCTTGCTTCTTTTTCTTCCTGGAAATAAGTCATTGTAACTGGTTAGTGACTCTTTACAACAATGTCTGATGGGAAATATGTGATCAGCAGTAAATTGCATCAAAAAAGTAAGAGAGCCAGTAAACACACATACCTTGGAATCCAGTGGACCTGTCCAAAAGGACGTTGCCTCCCCACGGCAAACATCGTTCACGATCCGTCCAGGTCAGCTTTCTAAAATCACAAACATACACACATTAGTGAGGTAACAATGACATTGAAATAAACTCAACTCAACCCACCATGAGGAACTCCATCGCTTGGTCTTTCAGTCAACAGCAACGCTTGCTTCTTTTTCTTCCTGGAAATAAGTCATTGTAACTGGTTAGTGACTCTTTACAACAATGTCTGATGGGAAATATGTGATCAGCAGTAAATTGCATCAAAAAAGTAAGAGAGCCAGTAAACACACATACCTTGGAATCCAGTGGACCTGTCCAAAAGGACGTTGCTTCCCCACGGCAAACATCGTTCACGATCCGTCCAGGTCAGCTTTCTAAAATCACAAACATACACACATTAGTGAGGTAACAATGACATTGAAATAAACTCAACTCAACCCACCATGAGGAACTCCATCGCTTGGTCTTTCAGTCAACAGCAAGGCTTGCTTCTTTTTCTTCCTGGAAATAAGTCATTGTAACTGGTTAGTGACTCTTTACAACAATGTCTGATGGGAAATATGTGATCAGCAGTAAATTGCATCAAAAAAGTAAGAGAGCCAGTAAACACACATACCTTGGAATCCAGTGGACCTGTCCAAAAGGACGTTGCTTCCCCACGGCAAACATCGTTCACGATCCGTCCCAGTCAGCTTTCTAAAATCACAAACATACACACATTAGTGAGGTAACAATGACATTGAAATAAACTCAACTCAACCCACCATGAGGAACTCCATCGCTTGGTCTTTCAGTCAACAGCAACGCTTGCTCCTTTTTCTTCCTGGAAATAAGTCATTGTAACTGGTTAGTGACTCTTTACAACAATGTCTGATGGGAAATATGTGATCAGCAGTAAATTGCATCAAAAAAGTAAGAGAGCCAGTAAACACACATACCTTGGAATCCAGTGGACCTGTCCAAAAGGACGTTGCTTCCCCACGGCAAACATCGTTCACGATCCGTCCAGGTCAGCTTTCTAAAATCACAAACATACACACATTAGTGAGGTAACAATGACATTGAAATAAACTCAACTCAACCCACCATGAGGAACTCCATCGCTTGGTCTTTCAGTCAACAGCAAGGCTTGCTTCTTTTTCTTCCTGGAAATAAGTCATTGTAACTGGTTAGTGACTCTTTACAACAATGTCTGATGGGAAATATGTGATCAGCAGTAAATTGCATCAAAAAAGTAAGAGAGCCAGTAAACACACATACCTTGGAATCCAGTGGACCTGTCCAAAAGGACGTTGCCTCCCCACGGCAAACATCGTTCACGATCCGTCCCAATCAGCTTTCTAAAATCACAAACATACACACATTAGTGAGGTAACAATGACATTGAAATAAACTCAACCCAACCCACCATGAGGAACTCCATCGCTTGGTCTTTCAGTCAACAGCAACGCTTGCTTCTTTTTCTTCCTGGAAATAAGTCATTGTAACTGGTTAGTGACTCTTTACAACAATGTCTGATGGGAAATATGTGATCAGCAGTAAATTGCATCAAAAAAGTAAGAGAGCCAGTAAACACACATACCTTGGAATCCAGTGGACCTGTCCAAAAGGACGTTGCTTCCCCACGGCAAACATCGTTCACGATCCGTCCCGGTCAGCTTTCTAAAATCACAAACATACACACATTAGTGAGGTAACAATGACATTGAAATAAACTCAACTCAACCCACCATGAGGAACTCCATCGCTTGGTCTTTCAGTCAACAGCAACGCTTGCTTCTTTTTCTTCCTGGAAATAAGTCATTGTAACTGGTTAGTGACTCTTTACAACAATGTCTGATGGGAAATATGTGATCAGCAGTAAATTGCATCAAAAAAGTAAGAGAGCCAGTAAACACACATACCTTGGAATCCAGTGGACCTGTCCAAAAGGACGTTGCTTCCCCACGGCAAACATCGTTCACGATCCGTCCAGGTCAGCTTTCTAAAATCACAAACATACACACATTAGTGAGGTAACAATGACATTGAAATAAACTCAACTCAACCCACCATGAGGAACTCCATCGCTTGGTCTTTCAGTCAACAGCAAGGCTTGCTTCTTTTTCTTCCTGGAAATAAGTCATTGTAACTGGTTAGTGACTCTTTACAACAATGTCTGATGGGAAATATGTGATCAGCAGTAAATTGCATCAAAAAAGTAAGAGAGCCAGTAAACACACATACCTTGGAATCCAGTGGACCTGTCGAAAAGGATGTTGCTTCCCCACGGCAAACATCGTTCACGATCCGTCCCGGTCAGCTTTCTAAAATCACAAACATACACACATTAGTGAGGTAACAATGACATTGAAATAAACTCAACTCAACCCACCATGAGGAACTCCATCGCTTGGTCTTTCAGTCAACAGCAACGCTTGCTCCTTTTTCTTCCTGGAAATAAGTCATTGTAACTGGTTAGTGACTCTTTACAACAATGTCTGATGGGAAATATGTGATCAGCAGTAAATTGCATCAAAAAAGTAAGAGAGCCAGTAAACACACATACCTTGGAATCCAGTGGACCTGTCCAAAAGGACGTTGCTTCCCCACGGCAAACATCGTTCACGATCCGTCCAGGTCAGCTTTCTAAAATCACAAACATACACACATTAGTGAGGTAACAATGACATTGAAATAAACTCAACTCAACCCACCATGAGGAACTCCATCGCTTGGTCTTTCAGTCAACAGCAAGGCTTGCTTCTTTTTCTTCCTGGAAATAAGTCATTGTAACTGGTTAGTGACTCTTTACAACAATGTCTGATGGGAAATATGTGATCAGCAGTAAATTGCATCAAAAAAGTAAGAGAGCCAGTAAACACACATACCTTGGAATCCAGTGGACCTGTCCAAAAGGACGTTGCCTCCCCACGGCAAACATCGTTCACGATCCGTCCCAATCAGCTTTCTAAAATCACAAACATACACACATTAGTGAGGTAACAATGACATTGAAATAAACTCAACTCAACCCACCATGAGGAACTCCATCGCTTGGTCTTTCAGTCAACAGCAACGCTTGCTTCTTTTTCTTCCTGGAAATAAGTCATTGTAACTGGTTAGTGACTCTTTACAACAATGTCTGATGGGAAATATGTGATCAGCAGTAAATTGCATCAAAAAAGTAAGAGAGCCAGTAAACACACATACCTTGGAATCCAGTGGACCTGTCCAAAAGGACGTTGCTTCCCCACGGCAAACATCGTTCACGATCCGTCCCGGTCAGCTTTCTAAAATCACAAACATACACACATTAGTGAGGTAACAATGACATTGAAATAAACTCAACTCAACCCACCATGAGGAACTCCATCGCTTGGTCTTTCAGTCAACAGCAACGCTTGCTCCTTTTTCTTCCTGGAAATAAGTCATTGTAACTGGTTAGTGACTCTTTACAACAATGTCTGATGGGAAATATGTGATCAGCAGTAAATTGCATCAAAAAAGTAAGAGAGCCAGTAAACACACATACCTTGGAATCCAGTGGACCTGTCCAAAAGGACGTTGCCTCCCCACGGCAAACATCGTTCACGATCCGTCCAGGTCAGCTTTCTAAAATCACAAACATACACACATTAGTGAGGTAACAATGACATTGAAATAAACTCAACTCAACCCACCATGAGGAACTCCATCGCTTGGTCTTTCAGTCAACAGCAACGCTTGCTTCTTTTTCTTCCTGGAAATAAGTCATTGTAACTGGTTAGTGACTCTTTACAACAATGTCTGATGGGAAATATGTGATCAGCAGTAAATTGCATCAAAAAAGTAAGAGAGCCAGTAAACACACATACCTTGGAATCCAGTGGACCTGTCCAAAAGGACGTTGCTTCCCCACGGCAAACATCGTTCACGATCCGTCCCGGTCAGCTTTCTAAAATCACAAACATACACACATTAGTGAGGTAACAATGACATTGAAATAAACTCAACTCAACCCACCATGAGGAACTCCATCGCTTGGTCTTTCAGTCAACAGCAACGCTTGCTCCTTTTTCTTCCTGGAAATAAGTCATTGTAACTGGTTAGTGACTCTTTACAACAATGTCTGATGGGAAATATGTGATCAGCAGTAAATTGCATCAAAAAAGTAAGAGAGCCAGTAAACACACATACCTTGGAATCCAGTGGACCTGTCCAAAAGGACGTTGCCTCCCCACGGCAAACATCGTTCACGATCCGTCCCAATCAGCTTTCTAAAATCACAAACATACACACATTAGTGAGGTTACAATGACATTGAAATAAACTCAACTCAACCCACCATGAGGAACTCCATCGCTTGGTCTTTCAGTCAACAGCAACGCTTGCTTCTTTTTCTTCCTGGAAATAAGTCATTGTAACTGGTTAGTGACTCTTTACAACAATGTCTGATGGGAAATATGTGATCAGCAGTAAATTGCATCAAAAAAGTAAGAGAGCCAGTAAACACACATACCTTGGAATCCAGTGGACCTGTCCAAAAGGACGTTGCTTCCCCACGGCAAACATCGTTCACGATCCGTCCCGGTCAGCTTTCTAAAATCACAAACATACACACATTAGTGAGGTAACAATGACATTGAAATAAACTCAACTCAACCCACCATGAGGAACTCCATCGCTTGGTCTTTCAGTCAACAGCAACGCTTGCTTCTTTTTCTTCCTGGAAATAAGTCATTGTAACTGGTTAGTGACTCTTTACAACAATGTCTGATGGGAAATATGTGATCAGCAGTAAATTGCATCAAAAAAGTAAGAGAGCCAGTAAACACACATACCTTGGAATCCAGTGGACCTGTCCAAAAGGGCGTTGCTTCCCCACGGCAAACATCGTTCACGATCCGTCCCGGTCAGCTTTCTAAAATCACAAACATACACACATTAGTGAGGTAACAATGACATTGAAATAAACTCAACTCAACCCACCATGAGGAACTCCATCGCTTGGTCTTTCAGTCAACAGCAACGCTTGCTTCTTTTTCTTCCTGGAAATAAGTCATTGTAACTGGTTAGTGACTCTTTACAACAATGTCTGATGGGAAATATGTGATCAGCAGTAAATTGCATCAAAAAAGTAAGAGAGCCAGTAAACACACATACCTTGGAATCCAGTGGACCTGTCCAAAAGGACGTTGCTTCCCCACGGCAAACATCGTTCACGATCCGTCCCGGTCAGCTTTCTAAAATCACAAACATACACACATTAGTGAGGTAACAATGACATTGAAATAAACTCAACTCAACCCACCATGAGGAACTCCATCGCTTGGTCTTTCAGTCAACAGCAACGCTTGCTCCTTTTTCTTCCTGGAAATAAGTCATTGTAACTGGTTAGTGACTCTTTACAACAATGTCTGATGGGAAATATGTGATCAGCAGTAAATTGCATCAAAAAAGTAAGAGAGCCAGTAAACACACATACCTTGGAATCCAGTGGACCTGTCCAAAAGGACGTTGCCTCCCCACGGCAAACATCGTTCACGATCCGTCCCGATCAGCTTTCTAAAATCACAAACATACACACATTAGTGAGGTAACAATGACATTGAAATAAACTCAACTCAACCCACCATGAGGAACTCCATCGCTTGGTCTTTCAGTCAACAGCAACGCTTGCTTCTTTTTCTTCCTGGAAATAAGTCATTGTAACTGGTTAGTGACTCTTTACAACAATGTCTGATGGGAAATATGTGATCAGCAGTAAATTGCATCAAAAAAGTAAGAGAGCCAGTAAACACACATACCTTGGAATCCAGTGGACCTGTCCAAAAGGACGTTGCTTCCCCACGGCAAACATCGTTCACGATCCGTCCCGGTCAGCTTTCTAAAATCACAAACATACACACATTAGTGAGGTAACAATGACATTGAAATAAACTCAACTCAACCCACCATGAGGAACTCCATCGCTTGGTCTTTCAGTCAACAGCAACGCTTGCTCCTTTTTCTTCCTGGAAATAAGTCATTGTAACTGGTTAGTGACTCTTTACAACAATGTCTGATGGGAAATATGTGATCAGCAGTAAATTGCATCAAAAAAGTAAGAGAGCCAGTAAACACACATACCTTGGAATCCAGTGGACCTGTCCAAAAGGACGTTGCCTCCCCACGGCAAACATCGTTCACGATCCGTCCCAATCAGCTTTCTAAAATCACAAACATACACACATTAGTGAGGTAACAATGACATTGAAATAAACTCAACTCAACCCACCATGAGGAACTCCAACGCTTGTTCTTTCGGTCAACAGCAACGCTTGCTCCTTTTTCTTCCTGGAAATAAGTCATTGTAACTGGTTAGTGACTCTTTACAACAATGTCTGATGGGAAATATGTGATCAGCAGTAAATTGCATAAAAAAAGTAAGAGAGCCAGTAAACACACATACCATCGAATCCAGTGGACCTGTCCAAAAGGATGTTGCTTCCCCACGGCAAACATCGTTCACGATCCGTCCCGGTCAGCTTTCTAAAATCACAAACATACACACATTAGTGAGGTAACAATGACATTGAAATAAACTCAACTCAACCCACCATGAGGAACTCCATCGCTTGGTCTTTCAGTCAACAGCAACGCTTGCTCCTTTTTCTTCCTGGAAATAAGTCATTGTAACTGGTTAGTGACTCTTTACAACAATGGCTGATGGGAAATATGTGATCAGCAGTAAATTGCATCAAAAAAGTAAGAGAGCCAGTAAACACACATACCTTGGAATCCAGTGGACCTGTCCAAAAGGACGTTGCCTCCCCACGGCAAACATCGTTCACGATCCGTCCAGGCCAGCTTTCTAAAATCACAAACATACACACATTAGTGAGGTAACAATGACATTGAAATAAACTCAACTCAACCCACCATGAGGAACTCCAACGCTTGGTCTTTCAGTCTGATCATTGGAACTTATCATTGCTTGGTCTTATCATTGGAACCCCCTTGATCTCATCTTTTCAAATATGATGATATCTCAAAATTCATTTTTTGCGACTTATGACTGACTCGTTTTCCTGATTTTTTTTTCATAAAAGTTGGACCCAACAATCGGCTGACATAGTGGCCAACATAACATATATTAATTTTGCTGACAATGTCGCTGTACAAATGATACTATCGGTAACTTACCGACATAATCGGCATTCTAGAAGAAGTGTAGCCGATTTTGTCGGAGTTTTTGCCTACATTATTACCGATTTATCGGTGGTTTCATCCCGCTTTCCATAATATTCCCAAAATCAAACATTACCGGGCTTCATAAAAGCCACCTCACAATTCCTTCACCTTTTATGGATATTGAGGAATTCAAGGAATCGTTTCAGTTCATAACATTTAGTAGACTCATCTACTGCAAGAATCCTGCACTTTCTCTATCTATCTATGATTTGTTCGATGATATTATACATGTACTTTGAAAATCATGTTCATGCTGGGTTTCACACCCAAAACAGGCATTCTTTAATTCACACCTTACCGGGAACAAAGCCACAGAGTTATGATAACAAATGTCAAAGTTATACCCAGGTATATCTTCTAGTAAACACTAGAGGTGACTAAAGTACAGGGTTCAACACTAGAACAGAACTGACTAGTACAGGGTTAAAAAATAATCACACATGCTAGCGGCTAGTCCGCCAATCGGGATTGGAACGTTGGTGGACAAAATCTTTTTCTGAATCGGTCACACCACAAGGTAAACACGGCTCGGGAAATCTTTTTCCAGAACATTATCAAGTCATCCACATTCCCAATGTCATCCAATATACTCAATACCTTGACCTTAGAAATGCATGGATGTATTTTTTAAAAAACTGTTTTGAAATTCGGTACACGTATTCATAAGACTTAAGGCATTAGATATCCCAAAAATGAAAATATTTACACAAAGAGATCATGTGAAGAAAACACTTTGAAAAGTATAATTTTTGTGACTTGTGACTCATTTTCCTGGAACGCATCCCATATATACATAGACGTGTTTCCACATAACTATTTTCGCGCCGCTGAATTTTCGCACATTGGCCTTCTTCAAATATTTTCGCATTGACATAAATTGGCGCACCAATCTCCTTAAACCAATACACAAGGGGAAGATCAAATAACGAATATGAACAAGACATAATACACAGAGCACTAACATCCATCAACAATATAATTCGAAAAAGAAATAGGAAGGCCTCTTTCTACTGTGAGACGAGGAAAAGAATGTGCAGAGCAAGATTTATCGCCCCACACATTGAGGGAATTTTACATAAAAAAGAAAGAACTTTACTTCGCACAGATGCCAAGTTCACATCTTTAACTTTTACAACATTCTATAGGAACATACACGAGCTGTGCAATTAGAACCGTGACTATACCATTTTCTTGCCTTTTTTCCTAAACGATTTAAACTTAAACACCTTTTCTTAAATAAATACCGATCTATGGTAACATGCTTGTCGTGGCAAACCTAGATAGTGTATTCTTCCAGTAGTACAGTCCAAACGAGATAAGAAAAATAGCTAACAAAATTTTCTATGTTAAATCTACAGTAGTACGGTACAAACAAAAGATGAATTCTATCAAATAATCTCTATGTTAAAATCTCCAATAGGACGGTACAAACTGAAATGACAGATGGCGTCACCGTCTATCAGTCTATGGATCTCAAAACTTCTCAGGAAATGAGCAACATTAGGCAACACGCAATGCATGGCAAGCCCATATCATATCATGCCATATCATATCTCATATATCTTTTGTTAATGAATCAATTAACTTAATTAAAGGGCTGAATCATAGGATAAGTTCACGTGTACTGTTTTTGTAGTATAGGATTGTTCATTGTATCTCATATGTCTTAAATATATTCGATTTGTATTGTATTATATGTTGCACCATATGCTATATAGTATGTGTATATAGAGCACAACGTATCGGTAACATGCTTTGATGTGGCAAGCTGATAAACCCGCAGATCTAAATACCATGAACTGCTGATGTATTTTGTTGTATCCATAGAATACATATTAAAATACTCAAGAAACACATATTCCTAAAATACTGTGGCATTTCTTGAAAAAAAACTATATAATTCCTATCCTCATTGGTAGTAATATTAAGCCTCTATAAGGTAATACCTAATACCACTAAATCCTAACTCAATGCTTTCCTCCAATGGCCTGGTCCAAACAAATAACTGACAATCTCTTGACTAAAATCCTAGGTCAAATCTCAAATAGCTCGGTACAAACACAAGAGTGGTAATCACTCGGAAAAAAAATCTCGATGTTAAATCGCCAATAGGGCGGTCCAAACAAAGTACAGACGGCGCGCCGTCTGCTACTATTGGACCGCATTCATCGATAACCCAATATTCCTCTAACACATAGGCATACACTTCCCTCTCCCACCCAGTCTTTAATTTGTATGAAATTATATTATAATACCTCTCTGTTTAAAACTTTCTTGTGTAGCGGATCTTGCCCTTTCATTTATACCTAGTACAATCCTATAAAGAACCCCCAAACCCCGAAACTGCTAGCCTCCTTGGAGAGTCAGGGACCGCCACCCTGATCCTCTCAATATCTACAAGGAGGCATTGAGGCCCTCTGCAGTTATCTGCAACATAGGGCAAACATGATAAAAAATAAAGGATTATCTATCACACACCTTAATGCACAAAGTCTCCCTGGCAAATTTGATTTATTCAAAACAGAGATCTTAAAATTAGCACAAAAATTAATAGGTATATCAGAATCATGGTTACACAGTAATATAAGCAATCACGAAATAGAACTACCAAATTATAGCATAGAAAGATTAGATAGAGAATGGAATGAAAACAATAGCAACAAACCGAAAAGAGGAGGAGGAGTAGCCATATACATAGACTCGAATATAAGTTATACAAATCAATCCCAACTAAATATAAGCACAAAAAACTGTGAATGTATCTGGATCAGATTAAATATCAAATACACGAAACCCATCTATGTCGGATGCCTTTACAAACCACCTAAGGCAGATCAGGAAGTATTTATGCAATATCTAAACTCAACACTAGAAGAAATAACTGCCAACAAAAAACATGAAATTTTTCTCTTAGGAGACTTCAATATAAATATCCTTGATAGTAAAAACAAAAATAGGAAAGACTTAAAAGATTTTGAAGCCAACATGAACGTATCCCAATATATTAAAGAACCAACTCGATTTCACTTGAATGAAAATAAGATATTAACTGGTACATTAATTGATCACATCTACACGAATTGTGAAATTATAATGGAAGCAGGAGTAATTGAGGTATCCTTAAGCTATCATGAATTGATATATATTATACGAAAGAAATGCTCCCCAAAGCCAATAACTATACTAAAAAAGGGTAGATCACTCAAAAACCTAGATATTTCAAAATTTAAAAGAGCACTACTAAACAGCTTTAACTGGTTCCATTTTAATACCATTACATCCTGTGAAAAGGCATGGGACACAATAATTGATAGAATTAATTTAATTCTAGACTCAATGGTCCCCCTAAAACAGATTAAGATTAAAATATAGAATGACCCCTGGATATCCCAAGAAATAATCAACCTAATCCAAAGAAAAAACAAACTCAGAAAAAAAGCCTCACAATCCAAAAGCCAGGAAGACTGGAACGAAGCAAAAAAAGCCAGAAAAGAAACTAATTATGCCCTAAAAAATGCAAAAAAAGACTTTATTCTACAGGAATTAAATGAAAATTCACAAGATCAGAAGAAATTCTGTGAAGTTATTAACACCCTATCCCCCACTAAGAATAAAAATACTACAATACACCTAACAGATTAAAAAAAAACAAGCAATAGAAAATGAAAATCTGCCAGGATATATAAATGACAATTTCGTAAATATTGCAACAGACTTAACAAATAATCTGATACCTAAATGGGAACCAACAACCCCCCCAGCCCAGAACTCATTATGTAATATAAGAGCAAGTGAGATAGAAGTTCTAAAATTGCTCAAAGATATAAACCAAAACAAAGCCTCCTCAATAGAAAACATCCCAACCAGAATACTAAAAATAGCTCTAATAACCCTCTACAAAGAATTTACACATTGCATAAACCTCTCATTTAGCTCAAATTTATTTCCTGAAAAATGGAAAATAGCCAATGTAGTTCCTCTGTTCAAAGGAGGCAATAAAAATAAGATCAATAATTATAGACCAATATCACTCCTTCCTACTCCCAGTAAAATAATCGAAAAAATTGTCCACAAACGAATTTATGAATACCGAGAATTATATAATATACTAAATACTGAACAATATGGTTTCAGATCTGGAAAATCAACAATTGAAGCTTTAACTATAGTAACCGACAATATAGCATGGCAGCTAGATAATAATTTTGATACATTAATATCTTTCATTGATTTCAGAAAGGCTTTCGATTTAGTCAATCACAAAATTCTATTAGATAAATTGAAACATATTGGAGTAAAAGGAAATTTATTGTGCTGGTGTAAATCATACCTCGAAGAAAGAAGGCAGAAAGTAACTGTAAATAGCCTAACCTCACAAGAACTGTCCACAAAAACTGGTGTACCACAGGGCTCAATACTGGGCCCACTCATGTTCATTGTCTTTATAAATGACCTTAAATCTTATGTTTCAAACTGCAAATTGTCTCTCTATGCAGACGACACCATATTGTACTTGCATGGCAAAAACCTAGATAGAATATATTCAGAAATGCAAATAGCAATTGACAACCTTCAAAAATGGTGTAAGATCAATCTCTTCTTAGTAAATGTCAATAAGTCCAACACCATGTTTCTATCCAGATCAAAAAACAACATAACAAAAATGAAAAACAAAAGCATAAATTACCTAGGAAACCCACTACAACACACTTGCACATATAAATATCTAGGCTTTATAATAGACGACAAATTAAATTACCAAGCACAACTTCAACTTCATAGACTAAAGTGGCAAAGTGAATAGTTATTCTGATGTACATAGCTTCTCTAAAATTATTTCCAACTGTAACTGAAACCAAAAAAAATTCTTTTTCTCACTAACACTCTGCAAAGACGGTAGTGACAAAGTGAAGTAAGAAATAATTAACCTGATCTACATTATATTGTCTTAAAATTATCGAACTATAATTATTTTTATTGATATATGCCTGTGTATCTACTCTCACAAAAGAAAACGGATCTGTATATGTGTACATTCACACAAACTGTAATCAAACCAGCTGCATCTTGGCCCGGCAGAACTAACCCCGAAAAGGGGAGCCGGTACCCAAGTTTAAATAAAATCTTTAAAAAAAAAAAAAAAAAAAAAAACCCACCCCTCCTATGTCAACAAGGGTACAACTTAATATTTGCGAAAACAAATACAGCGCGAAACTACATGTAACTACATTTACAGTACTTCTCGCCCAGGCCCAAGCTGCAAGAATTACAGAGACTTGGACAGTTTTATAAATAATAATTAAATAACTACAGTGGAACCTCGCATAAAGACCACCTCTCTACAGAGACCACCCCTCTAAACCCTGGAGCGAGTGGGTTTGGGCAACCCCCTGGAAAACTTTGAAAATTTGCTACCAAGTTGTGCAATCTGCTCTATTTTAAGAAATAGATTTTGTCAACTTCGAAATCCATGACTTGTAGGCATTTTGATGGAAATAATAAAAAATGGATTATCATTTTGTTAATACACTGGCACTGTCCTTACAGACTGCGTGCTTCTGTACAAAATTCTAGAAAAAAAGTTCCTCTAAAGTAAGCATTTTCCTATGATTTTCCTAGTAAATTTAATTTATGATTACAGTTCTCATTAGATTCGAAATATCGAAATATCTGACAGCCGATTCCAATGATAGTAAACAGGCCTTCCAAACGCAAGGATATATTTAATACAATGTCCTGAAATCTGTTACATGGATTCATATGATTATAACTGCTAAATCCTCTGAAAATCAAAACATTTCAATAAAGAGATCTTGTAAAAAAAACTTGCGACTTGTGACTTATTTTCCTGGAACACATCACATTTAAGGCCCAGCGGTATTTCAAGGAAATACGTTATATATCCCCTTTTTGTAGCACTGGCATTTTAATAATTATCAAATGGCTAAACAGCCTATTGTAAAATAGAGAACTAAGTTCCAATATTCGTGTACCAGATAAGGGCCAAACATTAGATAAATTATCGAAGCCAAACAAACCTTTATCAAGTTGTTTTCATTATCTCGCTATCAATTTTGTAATAGCCAGTGTAGAAATTACATTACTATGTTATACAACATTCGACACTAATAATCCAATAATCCAATAGTATATTGGACACTAATAATCCAATATACTTGAATACTCAACCACTTAAATAATTTCTATCTCTTTGTTTCTGTCTCTCCTCCCTACGCATTCTCCAACCTCATACTCTTGTACCTTATTCTTAAATCTGTCAACAAAAATAACCAAGATATGCAGGGAACAATTGTGGATTGATATTCAACATAATGTGTATGAATCAGGTGACTATGTCCTGTCCTTCATGTATAAGTCTTACCTATATAAACAAATGTAAGGGTTCACTCACGATTGATTCACTATGATAAATATGCATTACAAAAATACCTCCAAATTCTTCATGGCCAGTCGGACCAGTGCTTTTGAAAACTTGATGGCCCGACTGCAATTTTTCATAGACCTGGTCGTCGGTCCATGTGTTATTTCGCACACTGGCATCTTGACAACGTAATTAAATTTTAACATTCAAAGCGTTGTATACCCTAAAAATGAGAACATTCCTATAGAGAGATCTTGTGGATAAAACACTTCAAAATATCAATTAGACTCGTTCGTGAGATCAGCTAGAGGTCATACGGCGTACATTTTCTGACGACCTGTACAGACACCCATACATCGTTTAATTCTACAACCTAGTCTTTTATACCAGGAGACATTTCCACTGAGTTATCATACACCCATTTCGAAGAATTTCCCGAAAATATATAATTTGTATTCTTATTTTTAAAAGGCAACGCCTGAGATCATCCTCAACGGGCAGTGCGTCTTTTTGTAATCGTATTAAATAAAATATTGGTCTGAATGATTTTTTTTAAAATATGTCAGAGAGCGATTGACCAACCCAACTATAAAAAGTACATGTATTCACATTACATGACGTCATCCCAATCAGTGGCTAACTCCACTGGCAGCCATATTGTGGAGCTACGCAGAGAGCGGTAGGCACATGATCAACAGGCTTTCCCGTTTCAAGGGAAGATGACGATTATACTTATTTTCCCATAATGACACAATACAAATGACTATCTAACCTATCAGCATACTTTATAGGCCTATTACATTCGCTTCAACCTGTGGAGGTGAAAACGGCATTTTCGAGTCATGGAGCACACATGCCGCCGCCAGCGCCGTGACGTCAGTGAATAGGGGATTTTCATAACCGCCATTTTTATTCTTGATTCGCATGGAATTATTGGACTAATGATAGTCTAAAGTCTATAGAAAACATGCCATGTTCAGCATGGAATATTTATCAATTCTCTAATATCAATATCCATGCGTTATACATGTTGCCATCACACAAGCTTCATCTTTGCAATCATACATTCAGTTTTCATAGATCATTTATACAAGCTCTGATATTGGTGAAAACATTCTTGCAATTTCGATAAAAATGTTGCCTAATATTTGGTTTGTCATATTTCAACAGAATCCATCCCAGCATGCACTATATAATGCAAATCCCCTATACTACGTATAGTCCACTGTGGTCAGCATTTCTCTGTGGTTAATTGTTGGCGGGAGTTACCAAGCAACCATACATGTTATTGTTCAGTGAATCTGCTGGCAATAATTATGATAACCTCAATGTAATAATATATTATCATATCTCATTCGGGATATTCAACATACTCTAATAGTAATACGACATCGATAACCAACAACATGTGACATGGCACAGAAAAGCGAATCTAAAGTCGCAAAAGATGATATTTGTCAAATGGGATCGGATCGTCAGAAAATGTACAATGTACAGCTCTACACATTGAGTACATTCTGCTAAATTAGGCTGAAAAATGCTAAATACTCGGTGTATATTTGGTATTGCATTGATTTAAAGTATATGTTTTGCTATATTAAACTGTATTTTGAAGCTCACTTCTGTCTTAGATGTGGGTTATTTGAGAAGATTGGTGAAGGTGAATTGTACATTTGACGATCTGACCCAAATGTTCTTTTTCCACGGGAACTTTTTATAGTGATGTTTAGATTTTCGGTCATTTATACTTCATACCAAATTTCAGGACTGTATGTTCAATATGTTTCTATATTTCTAAGCTCACCCTAAGAGAGTATATATAGGCTATAATCCATTTTTTGTTGGGGATACATCCATATGAATAAATGACCTGACTAGAAATTGTTCATACATATCATGAAAAATTGCCCGAATGTCTGTATTACTATCACCACTGTACCTACTTGTTATCACAAACTGTATTAGCTATACTACTCGTGACCATATGTGTCACGCTCTCACTGTAATTAACCATTATTTCATACACATGTACTGTAACTAGTCTTTACTTAGCCTGTTAGTTTTAGTTTATTTGCAACTCAACTCTCTAGTTCTAAACACACATGCGGCACTCTTTGGAAGAACTAATTTCTAGAAATGAACGACCGAATTGTAATAACATCAGCAATAAAGAATTGTTGAATTGAATTGAACACTGATACACATCCTATATAATTATAGTGACGGTCGTATAAACACACACACATTTCAAAATAATTGCTCGGAATTTCTCTACCACGAGCGGAATAAAACATTCTGACCTGTTTGTTCCTCATACAATAATGATCACCATACACACTCAATAGGGAGGTTCCGCAAGCAAACCTATCCCAATTATGTAACTGTATCCGTATCTTTGTTGTGAATTACGTCTCATTTTTATGTGTAAAAAATAAGTTGTGAGACGAAACATTTTGCTTGATATGTTACGTTACGATTTTTCCACCACGTTTCACTGATCCCCTTTCTTCATTTAACATAAGCCCTACGTTTGTATATCAAAGATACGGATACGTTTACATTTAGGTATAGGTTAGACTTGCTGAACCTCCCTATTCCTGGAAGTGCGGCGGCTGTGGGGGCACTCGGCCGCCATAGGCATAGCAACATTTGATCACAATCAAGTAAAACCCCGATCGAAAAAAACATCATCGGGAAGATCATCATATAATCCTGCATTGTATATGCCACGATACATGAATAAACCACACTCTGTAGGACATACTCCATAAAAATAGCCGAATATGGAAGGGTAACACAAGGTAGTAAACTCACCAAGCAAGGTCAGCCGTGTTTATCCCACTATATTCCCGCGCAATTGCCCTCTGATTTGAACTTGTGCGTTCCACGCAGCTGCGCTATATATAGGACTCAACACTACAATGAGACAAACAAACAATCGGATAAATAGATATAGTAATTTTGTGTATAAGGAAAAAGGAAGGACAGATATATGGCCCCTATTTTTTCCCGAGTACCTAGGAATCTACCTTAATTCCGTGATTTATCACTTATTTTAATTTAATATTGGTTGTTTAATTTGTTACATTTATTATGTCCTTCGTGTCAATAGAGGTAAATTCTATGTAGATCATGCTGTACTGTATGGCTGTAAGAATGACTCATTACATACTATAATACCTAAGTCACTTTATTGTATACTTTTTTATCTCATGTAGTAATCTCAGTATACCTAGCATCCTCTTGTAGTTATATACTAAATTCTTGGTAACTGCCGGAAGAAATGAACTCTTTGCTAGTCTTAATCTTATAATGGTATGTCGACCAATTTGTCATCCTCACATAAATTCACAAATACCTGTACTTGTAACCATTTAAAGACAAATAAAAAAACTCTTAATCTTAACCATAGCTGTGTTCCCTGCTCACTCACCCGCTGGGCCCATGTCAAGAGAATCGGACATTTGTGTGGTAGGATTTAAGATCAAAAGTCTCGAAATTTGTATGTATTACCAAATTATGTTACGGTAATCACGTGATAAAAGGAAAGGTTACTAAGTATGCAAAATAACGGGGGAAATGTAAATATATACATGCAAAAAGCGTCAGAAATAAAGACCCGGTGTTGGGGAGAAAAAGTTTGCATTTTGGTCTGACTCTAAGCTGGCCGTCTATAGTCGCGTCCAGGTATCCAGGGGCAACACCGCGGCTAGTGCCGCCTCGCTGCCCCGTGTACATTTCACTGTACATTTCACTGCAGAGCTGTACCGTATTTCACCGATTGAACGCCGATTCCCGAATAAGAGCCTGCCCTGAAAAAGCGCCGGGGTATTTACCACCATGAAATGAAATAAATAAGCGCCGGCCCGATAAAGCGCCGGGGTCTTATCTTTAAACAGGAGCATTTTGAACCTTATTGTAGTATCAAATCGGGGTTATTCGAAAGGATTGGTGAAGGCCAATAGGGGATTTGCATAGCCGACATTTTGAATCTTGATTCGCATGCAATTATTGGACTAATGGTACAGTCTAAAATCTATAGAAACATGCCATGTTCAGCATGGACTATTTACCAATGCTCTAATGTCAATATCGATGTGTTATACATATGTACTATAATTATAGCCTAGCCCTCGTATCTTTTTTTTAGCGAAAAACGGAGCAACAGGGCCCTGTTGATTTCGGTTGCAGATCAATCCCCGCGTTAATCGATACTGAAGCTAGTTCCTCATTTATTTCTCCAAGATCTACTAAAAGTTTAGAGAATATAGGTTACCCTTTCCGTTAGACCCTAAAAACAGATTGGTTAAAGTGAACAAGATATTGGTTAAATTCAACCAATCTGGATGGAACATGTGTGTCAAACCAATGTGTTGGTTAAACACCAATCTAATTTGGGTACCCGTTTAACCAATGTGTATTGGTTAATTTATAACCAATATCTCTTGGTATATTGATATGTGATCCGTTTTAGGCAAATGAGTCGTAAGTCGCAAAATATGGATTTTGAGATATCACCATATTCAAAAAGAGGAGATCAAGCCGATTCCAATGGTAGTAAACAGTAGGACACCTAATACGTATTTCTATATTTTAAGTTTGATATTTTTATTTTTGAAAACAAGTTTGCAATGTTTCTGGATGGGTAATTGCCAGTAAAGTAACTAAATATTCTCCATACAGAGACCTTCAAAACGCAAGGATATATTTAATACAATGTCCTGAAATTTGTTACATGGATTTATAGGACAATAAGTGCTAAACCCTCTAAAAATCAGAACATTTCAATAAAACGATCTTGTAAAAAAAACACGTTGAAAAATATCAATTTTGCGACTTGTGACTTATTTTCCCGAAACACATCACATATATAGATCAGGAGGCCTAAACCCCATTTTGGTTCTTTTGAATAGGGTGAATTTCCTGAAATGATAATAAATAAATTAAACAATGTAACCCACAATGGTTAAGCAAAAACTTTCACGTTCAAACAGGTGTAGTTATAGTGATCTTTATTCATGATTTTCTGTTGCAGAACAGTTTGAAATATCTTGAAACACAGTGGAATCTAGAATGAAAATATCACGCAACATTATATAAGGCATATATATACACATGTATATGAATGAGATCGATCGCTAAGGATATCAACAATTTCCTTGGATGCAAAGCATAAAACATGCATCTGAATCAGATTTCAATGATAAAAATATCTACAACATTTCGTGATATAAATCATGGAACATATATAGCTGGATCTGGGTTTCTTACTGTTAGCACCATGCAGTTGATACTTTCATAGCACCAGTTCAATAAGACCCTTGCATAAATATAGCAGAAATTAATATATTTTTAAAAACTGTGTGAAAAAAGTCGTCATTTTTGGGTGTGTGTCGTCCGTATGGCGTTGGTTTTACGGTTTGTCCCGGACTTTGGATCAATACCCATGAACGCTCTGAAAAGAGAAAGAATGGTGATGCTCTGAAAAGAGAAAGAATTATATATACTAAGTTTGTTATTACGATGTTAAGGCCATTATTCTACGATTATTCAATTCATTATTATACATTATATTATGTCCTGTAGCATATGTGATATGTCACGGGAAAATGAGTCACAAGTCGCAATATTTTATTTGATTTTGATTTGAAAATATGTTTATTCAGGAACAACATTACATTTCAGCGCCAAGACGTTGATATTCTCAGTGTTGCCTGAATGTACTATAAGCATAAGGCATGAGCATAACTAACAAGCAGATATTACGACAAAAAATGATTAATTATATGATATATAATATGTAATATATTCATGAGAACAAATCACAGAAAATCTATATAAGCGTAAAGAACAGTTCAGTTTGTACTGTAGGTGAAAAAATGATAATAGAGTTTAAAAGCACGTCTTAAAATATAAGAAATGGATTTTGAGATATCATATTTATAATGATGCATGAGATCAAGCCGATTCTTATGAATACATATTTCTAAATTTTAAAATTGATTTTTGTATTTTTGAAAAAAAAAGTTTGCAATATTAATGGGTGGACAATTACTAGTAAAGCAGTTGATGACGTGTAGAAGGAGTTGATCTTGAGATGTTGTAGTAGTGGAGGCATAGGTAGCAAGAGCTTGATTAGCAGAGTAGTTGGTAGCCCGCTTGGATATGGTAGTTGGGTCAGATTTTCAGAAAATGCACAATCTACAGTCATACACATCTATCAAATTTGCTATATATATAGAGTGAACAATGATAAATACTGACTATATCTGAGTGTATTCTGCAAGTATTCATTCAATAAATCTGTCTGGTTAAGTTGAACTGTATTTTGAACCTGATTTTCGTCTTAAATTGGGATTATTTGAGGGGATTGGTGAAGACCAGTTGTATATTTTCTGAAGATTTGACCCAGTTAGTTATGAGCACGCTGGAGGAGTTGGATGTTGTTGCTGGTTGCTGCCGTGGTTGTTGCAGTTGGGTATAGTCCAGGCAATCTGTGGTTTGACCCAAAACAAATTGCAAAAGAATTTATTTTTTTGCGGGATCCTCTTCCTTAAACATAACCCTTTTAATATGTCAAAAGTTTACCAAAGTTTGCCGTAGGGAAAGTTCCTAAAATCGCCACTAGGGGACCCGACTTTCACATTTATTTCTATAACTCAATAAATATATTTTCTACAGCTTCACTAATATTAAACCAATAAAACTAGACAAGATTTCCTATATTTTGAGCTATAGAACATGCATATCCGCCGATAATCATCAAAGTTATGGCGATTTTAATATTTGCATAAAATCGCTAATTAGGTCACAGCTATCTTAAATGACCTACATTCACAATAGCGAGCAAGTGAACAGCTTAGCTCATATTAAATTGATTAAAGCCCATAAAATGGTCTTTTATATGATATGCAGGATATAATTCTGTTATCTATATTTATTTTTTTATGATTTTATTTATTATATAATGTGTAATACATTTTTTGTCAACTTGGTCAGCATAGGGTCAAGCAGGCATTTGTTACATTATTATTGTACCATGGTTGACCATAACTTAAATAAGACATATAGGTGGTCCTTTAGGAACATTTATGTTGCTCAGTGAACATAAAAATAAAAGTAGAAATATCACACACCATTTTTAATGACTATAATAGAGAAAAGCTTGCTACTTATTAAATAATCAAATCGGTGTCTTAACTCTATGATAACTTGGTCAGCATACACTCATGCATGGTTTTATGAGACATAAGAATTGCCATGAATATATTAAAGGATTAATGATTGACATTGAAGGGCTGCTAGTCCACCGTTTGGTGTATAATCCTGAGGTGATGCAAAGGGACAATGCCCAATTTGTACCAGCTTGCCCAAAATGGAGGTTATTAATCATAACCAGTATCTGGTGTACACAAAATGCATATTCAAATGCATATTTAGATTTAAATATTTATCTTCAAAAGCATGAAAGAGAACCATACACTTCTAACATGGTGGGGCAGGGTATTTGTGGGCAAATTTGATACATGTTTATTCTGTGATTATGGTCATGCAGTAATAAGGCTTGCCAGAGGGTCAATTGACATTTGATCAAGCACCTTAGTAGAAAGCCCCAGCTGAAATTAAACAATATTTTAATTCCTGAGGTACAGACTCATCAAGAGGGATCTGTAAGTATAGATGATAGCTCTGAAGCCTGTCCCACAACAAATGGAGGCCTTTCCAAGTACAGAAAAGTATGACCAACAGACAAATGGAACAGTTTTAATTCAAGATATAGATGAAGACAAACTAGATGCAGATAAAATGGCAACAAGTATTGACTTATCATCTGATCTGATCATTGTTTGATGCATATTTTGAGGATAACCAGGTGTCCCACAAAGGCTTGTTGCATGACTGAACTGGAAGGAGTAAAATGGCTACTTCCTTGACCCTTGTGAGCAGAGGTGAACAACTCAATGCAGGAAAATCTTTGTTTCTCATATGATATCAGCAACATAAGGATGTGATGAAAGCAAGACAATACAGACATGAAAAAGGTGCTGAACTCTTGTAAGAGAAAAATGTATAGCAAATGCTGTTGAGGCTCATCACACAGGAGAGATCATTTCTCAGGAAAAGAAGGGGAAGAGGGTTACTGGATAGCCTTTTACGGAAAGTGACCAAGTTCATACCTTGGCATTCAGCAGTCCAAATTGCTGGTGAATCTATTGAGATTGAACCACACTTGCTTTTTCAGAGCTTGATAGCAGCAACATACAGCCTTGAAACAGTTTTCATGCATGAACTTGCAGCCTTCCAGCAAGTGAACTAATGAAAAGTCACTTGTGCTACTCAAAAACTCACCTGCCCCAAATCTGAACTATAATTTAAAAGTGACAAAAGTGGCCTGTTTTTTTTATTCCAGTGGCGTAATGTGCAAAGCAGCGTTGGCACAAGCAATTGGCAAGATAACCTCCAATTCTGTTTAGTATGAAGGCATCACAGTCTGCAAGATATGTTGTTGATGGAATTGCTTTACTCCATCAAATTGGAAATGGGGCAGGACTTATGGTAGCAGGTATGGTGCAGCCAATGTGTTATTTGGTGTATATGGAAGTCCCAATATAAAGGATTCCACACGCAGAAGATGTGCCCAAGGGCTAATGGAGGCAACACTAGCCTTTACAGCACCCAGGAAATTTCAATAAAAAAAGGAGAGGTTCCTAGACAAAGTAGTCAAAATCCAAAACCAACCTTCAACAAGCAGTTAAAGTTGGGCATATCACAACTATACAGAGTCAACTTGGCCAGGACTTATGCAGGGACCATCTGTGATTGGGTGGGATACCACAAGTGGTGTATGGCCTTGGTAAAGGAGCAGACTTGCTTATATACCATTCAAGTGAGTATTTCTTGCAACTGTATTTAGGGATTTCTCTACAAACAGGGATATGATTCATCAGCTGGAAAGGAGGTTAAGGTTCTTTTTTCCTAAGGCAAAGTTGGTCAGAACATCAATGACCTCCATTTTCAATGATTCCGCCAGAATACTGCAGATGCCAGTACCTATCACAGTCTACCATTTTTACCATCAAATACCACAATGCATTTGTATATGTGATTCATGCCATTGGGGCTGGAAACTCAGGCCTATAAAACAGGCATAATTGTACCAGCTTGTCCTTCTTTGTTGAAAGTTGTGAAATGTTACTGCCTTGTTGAAAGTTGTGAACTGTAATTTCACCTTGTGCTAGATTGAAATGTACCTGCAAAATGCTTGGACTAAGAATGCAGAGTCGTCTGACCAAAATTCCCCAAAATTTCTAACTGATGGAAGAGGACATATTTATAAATGGTAGCAGATATGGTGCATGTTGACCAAGTCATCAAAAAATATGATATACTTTATATTGGCATGTTCTTTGAGTATTTCGTAAGTAGGAAGCTATATTTTATAGATATAAAAAATGGTGCGTGATATTTTTATGCTGCTCACTGAGCAACATAAATGTTTCTAAAGGACTACCTATATGCATTTTTTAAGTTATGGTCAACCATGGTACAATAATAATGTCACAAATTCCTGCTTGACCCTATGCTGACCAAGTTGACAAAAAATGTATTCGCATTATATAATAAATAAAATCATAAAAAAATAAATATAGATAACAGAATTATGTCCTGCATATCATAGGAAAGACCATTTTATGGGCTTTAATCAATTTAATATGAGCTAAGCTGTTCACTTGCTCACTATTGTGAATGTAGGTCATTTAAGATAGCTGTGACCTAATTAGCGATTTTATGCAAATATTAAAATCGCTATAACTTTAATGATTATCGGCGGATATGCATGTTCTATAGCTCAAAATATAGGAAATCTTGTCTAGTTTTATTGGTTTAATATTAGTGAAGCTGTAGAAAATATATTTATTGAGTTATAGAAATAAATGTGAAAGTCGGGTCCCCTAGTGGCGATTTTAGGAACTTTCCCCGCGGCAAACTTTGGTAAACTTTTGACACATTAAAAGGGTTATGTTTAAGAAAGAGGATCCCGCAAAAATAAATTATTTTGCAATTTGTTTCGGGTCAGGCCAATATTTTTCACAGATTGCCTGGACTAGTAGCCCTAGGGGCGGTTGAGTAGGTCGGCTGCTAGAGATCCCAATCAGACTGAATCCGGAGTCGTCACGGAGGTCTTTCTGGGACGCTTACCCAGCCAACCATAGGCGAACGGTTATTTGATTTTTGCACCTACCACGGCAGCCATCATACTTCGCTTGACCCAGTTACGCGTCAGTAGAGCGGAGCCCGTGCGGTCTTCGTTGGCAGCTGGCGGAGTTGGAGTGAGTACGCGCCGTCAGAGAGGGGCGAAGGCGGCCGGCCTCCGGCGTTGGTTGTACGTCGGATTTCGGTCGAAACACAGGCGTTTTGTGGAGGCGGCATGTATATAGGCTATTCCAATGCTTCTGGTCTCTGGATGTTATTTTTGGAAATAAATACATGTTAACTTGTGCGATCTTTGTTTCTTTTTTTTTTGCATTTTTTGTATTTAGGCCTAGGCCTACTGTGGCTGTAGGCCCCTATATCTATATATAGGCCTAGGCCTATATGGTCGAATCCTACGAAAGTGGTGTACTTTCTGCCTTTTTTCTCACCCCCCCTTTGTTATTTTATTCCAGTGTTTAAACTATTTCTATTAACGTTAGACTTAAATAGTACTCTAGATTAATTATAGAAATTAATTATAGAAAACAAAGTTCCAAACATTTTCGAGCCCCTAAATTTATCATTAGAAATATTTTTGAAAAACGTAATGCTACGAAAAGACCACTTTAAATGGTCTGAAATAATAACCAAAAATTCCTTGAACTTTATTTTACTCAGCTTCATTGAAGCTCCAGAAAGTTATTTATTTGTCAAAATTAAAATAATGAGGAGACTCTTGATGCACTCATTTTAATGTGAAAGCAATCAATAATGACAATAATCAGATTAATTGATCGGATTTAATTATCCCCATAGGGTATCCACTGTACGTAGGACTGCATGGGGTTAATTAACAACTTACTAATTAACATACTAGACCATGTGCCTTGCTCAAGATCCACTCTGCATATATACTGCTTACGTCCTCGTATATGTAGACACGCGTTAATATTACTCAAAATACCATTACACATATTACGTACGTTGTGTTTTGAAATCTTTCCAACGCCAGGTGGAGCTATTTTACAACTGTGCTCATGTTACTATTCTATGTAAACTTTATAGGGTATGCGATACTCAAACTACGATGCTCATATATAAAGCTACTATCCTACCCCAGATAGACTTCGGTGATATCTTCTATCAATCTGCCCCCCAAAGGTATCTGGAGAGACTACAATCTTTACAAAACACAGCCTTGAAAATAGCACTCAAACTCCCAAGATACACAAGCACTAAAGAAATACATACAATAACTAATATGTCATCACTAATTACTAGGAGACAGGGTCACATGCTGGAATTAGCGTTTCGTAGGTCCTTAGACCAAGAGTATGTCGATGATAGACAAATTAATTTGAGAGGACTGAGTATAGGTAAAAAACTCAAAGTGCCTAAACCGAATAGTGAATGTTACAAAAAATCTTATTTATATAGAATGCCAATACTATGGAACAAATTATCGCAACAACCCAGGGATATAAAAACCAGGGAAGCCTTTAGAAAATGGCTAAAAAATGTTTATCCCCTGGAAAGTGACATGTACCTTATGACCAAAGGAAATGAAACTGAACTTTGTAACTTAAATGTTTAACGACATGGATTGACTTTCTAAATCAATGGTATTATAAAATGTATTGGACAATCATGGTAGACTTTAATATAATCAAGGTGAGGGGGGAATATATAGGCATGTAAGACCTATCTCCAAGACCGATACAGCGGTAAAATGTGGGAAGGGTGGGGAGAAAAATTTATTGATTGAACTGTTATTTTATATGTACAACTTTAAACCGTTATTTTAAGAGTAATTAATCTAGGACTTCAATTCAATATCAATTCTGCGACTCATGACTCATTTCCCAGCAACACATTACATTTACCGCACCATTGTATCTCACAACACCCTTTTTACCTAGACTCTTCATGTCAGTCTTTTTTTTTATTTTTAAAAAACTTCATGTCAGTCTAATGAACTAGACTAGCAAATACCCGTGCTAAGCACGGGATTTGCTAGTGGGACAGTGGGGCCCACATTCTCATCTCTCCTTGTTCCCTCTCCCACCATCTTTCTCTTTCAAGTTGTCTCTATAACTAAGTATAATAAGTATAAGTATCTGTATTAACATTCATACCAAAATTGGAACCCTGTTCAGTTTCTTTTTTGGGTCACTGTTGTGCTGTTATTGTGTTGCCTGTCTCTGTCCCTGTCCCTCTCCCACTCCCACTGCCATTCCCTCTCCCACTCCCTCTCCTGCTTTCATCTTGAAATTAGTGGGGGGTAAATTTCTGTGTGGGCAGTCCCTGTCCTTGTCTCGTGCCTCTGTCTTGCTCCCTTTCCCACTCCCTCTCTCGTTCTCTCTCCCAATCCCTCTCCCGCTTTCTTTGTCAGGTAATTAGTGGGCGGATAAATTTCTGTGTGGTCGGGTTTCTGATTTCACCTGCTCTGATTTCACCTGCCAACTTTAGTTAAAAAGTTAATTTCATACACTGTACAGAGTGCTGAAGACAGAGGCAAAGAAAGAGAAAGGGTGAGAGAGAGAGACAGACAGAGACAGAGGGAGAGAGACACAGCTGAGATGCGATCTCCCCCCCCCCCCATTTCTCAGTCCCCGACGCCAATCTCCCCCCCCCCCCTGCCAATCTCACCCCCGACCCCCGCCAATCTCACCCCTCACCGATTTCAGCCCCCCCCCCCCCCGCCGATCTCATGCCCCCGCCAATCTCATCCTCCCGCCGATGATCTCTTCCCCCCACCAATCTCATCCCCCCACTGACCCCCAGCAATGGCACAACCCTATTAAGATAACTGACATTGGCACTGACTCATATACACACAGACCCAACCAATATGCAAATTGCCTCGTTCTGGTGTAGGGGCACTGATAGGGAATTGTTTTCAGCCACCGATTGGGACCCTGGATGGGGGTGTTCAATTTCAACCCATTTTGAACCCATTTGTAACCCTGATGTCTTCCAAAAGTGTTAATGAAACATAGCGGAATGGCTCCACACCATTTTTGGCAATGTGCACCTGAAATATATCGCAGATCTGGCCAGCGGTTTCGGAGAAGATAGGGGTTTTTCAACTTTAAACGCTATTCTATTAATATTTAGATTATCAACAGTAGCTTGTAGTCGTTGTGCTTCTCCCCCTCAACATAGACCAGGATTATTACAGATACTAGTAGCATGAATATATTTCTAAGGTCATCTTATAGGGTATATAACACATCTCATCTCATTCCACTATATCCCCCAAAAATACAACTCTGTATTTTGATAAAACTAACCTCAAATTAATGTAGTGCCCAGGATTGGGGTGAAAAACAGGCAATTTATGTCTGAACCCCGTGAACGGAGATGGCACATACCACTTAAATTGTTATTTAAATAAAACATTTTCTTTACATGTGTATTCGCATCCGCAGTTGTGAGGTCATAGCAGTTATTCTGGGTCACTGTGTCAGATGGTGTCGCACGTCTATAATCTCGTAATGCACTAAGAAAATTTTTTTTTAAAGAAATTTTATTTGCGCTAAATTTCTGGTCACCCCAATATTCTCATGAAACACGGAAAAGCTGATCTTGATATATATACAAGGGCCTATACATGAATACAGATTAGGGAATGTTCCTTTCGCCACATCTTTACTATTAGGGGTATAGTCGCGCATGACACAGTTGATCCAACTGGAAGAGATCGATGTTAAAGAGATATAGAAGCAATTGTAATTGTAATTGACCTTAAATTAGCTTTTTGTCAGCAATAGTGACCTAATGTTTGGCTTGAATTGAAAGAATCGATAGGTATGTCATGATGTTTGGCGCTGCGCCGGGTGATGTTTTTTTTATCGTATAATTAAATAAATTAAATAATTATCATAATCAAATGATGTAGAATCAGCTTATTCTGAGGAAAGTGTAAAATGCATAATGTGTGAGATGGATAAAAATCTTTAAATGCAAATACACTGTTTGGCAAGAGCATGCTATACATTTGAAATAAGCAGGAGGGTATAAGAGATGTATGACACAGTTATTTCTGTTACCAGATTTTCCATACATTTTGGGCAATAATAGTGAAACAAGCTATCTGTGTACCAATTAACATAAAGATGGGGAGATGATGAAGGGTTGTTGAATGTCCAAATCCATAAATCTCATTATCGCAAGATCGCAAAGCCTTGACAATCGGATCGGCAGCAGCCCCAACCTTTCCAAGGACGAGTTCTGTCAAGAAACGAGCATCACCTGTAAGACATGGTACTGCGCTCAGAGCATATCTGCAATTTGACCAACATGATGCTCCGGTCATGTCGCAAGCCATTCCAATTTTGCTCAACTGCCCTATCATCTCAGCCCCTCCTTTAATTTGGCAGCCGCCGATTGTAATACCAGTGCCCGCCGCCATTGCTTCATCGAGATCACACATTGTTGTGCTTCCTAATGCGAGACATCCTGGGAAGCTTATCTTTGGGTAGTAGGAAATGAAGGCGAAACACATTTCAGCCTGTGTACTGTCGCCATAGTAAACAATGCTACTCTGGTCTGTGGATTTATATGAGCAAGACAGCCTCAGTTCATCTCCAGCTTTCATAATTTTTACGGGATCATGGCTGAAAGATAAAGTGCGACATGCAACTAATCTTGAATCATTATGACTTCCCTCCATTAAATTTTAATATTCTGTATGAAATTTTACATATATACATGGAAGCAATGAACCGAATGAACCCGATGTACCTACATGATTGGTAATGGGGTGTCGTACGAATAACTGAGTTCTACAGCAAGATCTGTGACTTTTTCTCCATTTCTATACTGATGGACCGATCCCGCCTTCCCTACAGAATTATTATATGATAAGCCATCTGTTATGTTGAATATTTGTGACAAAATATACAAAAGTATATCATTCATAAGATACCAAAACTGAGGACAAGATTATTTGCAATTGAAGAAATAGTGTTTTCTGCTATCATACAATTCTCGAGAAAAAATCTACATATCTGATGTTTTAAAATATTTAAGTGTAAAAAGGGAAATCCAGTTTAATTATCATATCAGGAATTAAGGTGAGATGATAATTGGGTCATTACATGAAGAACTTACCTAGGTAGTGCATGTGTAATGCGACCTCATTTATATTGATGTCGCTGGTCAATTTTGACTGTGTGCATGAGGAAGGACAAGTTGCATTTTGTTCCCAAGTTGATCTTCCTGGGGGAATAGTAAGGCCGAGTTGACCAACAGTCAATATTCCAATGTCATATTGCCGTAAAATTGGAGTATAGTGAATCGTCATTCCAGACGAATCAACGTAGTCTGTTTTCTTGGCCGGGTTGTTCCAGTGAATCTTTCATATATGATATCGATATCACAGTTATTAAAAGAGAACATTGCTATATTACACTTTCATGTTTGTTCATATTTGTGAATTGCATATATCAGACAAATTTATACATGTCAACTAATAAAGTGTTGGTTGAACCGGCGTTAATATTGCAAGGGTTGCGCCGCAGCTACTTAACTGTTTTATGTTGTACGCCTTCAATAATTATAAGGGAATATTTTAAAGTCACAGGTCGCTGTTTTTGGAAGAATTGTAAACTCTAATTGCGTGCCTCTATATACATAATGTACATTGAGGCTTAAAAATATTAAACAAGTAGAAGCTAGGAGACTATATAGGAGACAAACCTGAAGAAGTGCTTGTTTAAATGTGGAATTGCCTATCCTGATCCCGATGGGTCCTGTCAGGCACTTGCCGTTGGATCCTAGTGTCCAAGTAGCAATTATATCTCCACATGAACCACCGTTGTTCATGCCACATGGCTGGGGTGTGCGAAATGTACTGGTAGACAGGTCCACTACATAATAGCAAACATATTTATGTTAGACCCATTTGTCTTCTCGGACGGGTTCTAGGCAAAATAAAGACTCCAAAGGAAGTACATATATATCTGGAAGTGAATCCCCATTGGCCCTGCTGGACGAACGGGTGCCGTGTCCGGCTGACAAGCTGTAAGGGTTAAACTCTAGCTCAGGACTACACCGCCAAAACCAAAGCCTCAACAATACACTGCCTGGCACTTGCCGATCGCAGAGCTTATTTATGAGAGTTTGGTCAAAGTTATAATAAGTAAATACAATTGAACCCCATTTACCCATGGCTTTCCAGATTTTCCAGATTTTTAAGGTATTTTCGAATGTTCCTGTTGAGAATTATTTTGGTCTGCCAGACCAAAACAACCCTGGTACGGTGCGGCCGTTACGCAAGTACCAATGACGCACGCACATTCTGTGACGGCCGTCAGTAACGCATTGTCAGAGGGAACGTCATGATGTAAACAAAGCGGTACTACGTAACTCTTTCTGTCACTGTATGTGCATAAAAATGTGTATTCCATCTGCATGAAGCCTGTGGGATGCGTACATTACCGAAAATGGGCATATTGAAATTATTTTGTAGATGTTTATGGGGTTAAACCCCTATAGGAAACAGATACATGCAGACATTCCCACCGCGGAGGCTTGCGTCAATTTTTGTGACGTCATGTGTCTGTGCGTCATTCTGACCCAGTTACAGCAGTTTCAAAATGAAACCATGTCATGCATTCGCCGTGGTCACCTCGTAATTAAAAGCAATCCGGGATAAAAAGAAACAATTGGAGATAGTTTAAGAACACCTGGAATGCTTTGAATCTAATTCTTGTTATATTTTACACAAATGCCGATCTTCATTCTTAGCGATCTTAGCCACTTTAAGGTGACTCAGTACTGATCTTGTAACGGGGTGCGCAGCAACGCCTAGCGTGAGTAGTGGGTTACAACTTTTGCCATTTTTCACGCAATGTGTATTCAATACATATAATTTCATTAAAATTTATGGAGCCATATGTGTGTAAATCAAATATTTATCAAGAATTTTCTCATTTTTAGCCAATTTTCTCATAATTAAGTTGTAACATAAAAAATTCGGCCTGGAAATTCATGCTGATTTTTGGTGTGCGAGTTAGTAACTATGATAGCTGTATCCATATAGAATTTCATCAAGATTTATGAAACCATTATGGTTCAAATCAAATATTAATCAGGAATTTAATTTTTTTTCCCAATTTTTCTCATAAATAAGTCGTAATAATAATTATAGAAAAATTTAGCCTGGAAAGCCATCCTGATTTTTTGTGTATGAGTTGGCAAATACTGTATCTACATTCATATTAAATTTTAAAAATATTCATCAAAAATGCTGATTGTCATCAGCCAAAGTCAATTTTGCTAGTGCCCCATACTGCCACTAGGGGGCTTCCAGGGGGCCTAGCCTGGTGAACTATTTTTTTTTTCACTCAATAATGATTATTTCATGTCAAGTATCATTGGTAAAAATTTTAGAAAAATTCATCAATAATCAAAATCACTACTGAGTCACCTCACGGGAAACCAATGCAAACATGCTACAGCCTAAAAACACCATGTGAACTTGCTTGTCATGTCCAGCAACACTTATCTATGATACTTTTCTTTAGACACATACCTGGTCTTGCATACCTCCGATAATTCACTAAATAATGCCGGTAAAGCCTACAGTAACATTATTCCAATGGATGTAAAGACTGACAGACATTTCGTTTAGCTAATAGGTGAGTCCCGTGCGCATTTCCTTAGCATGAGCCTGTGCACAACTTGTCCGTGCAGTGACGTAATAGCAGCGAGGATTCCACACGTCCATTAAAACACACTCTAGATCAGCAGTAGAATGAAGCCTGGAACTCACAGCCTTGGGAACTAGCTCTGTGGCAGAGTGTCCGCCTCCCGCATGGAAGGTTGCATGTTCGAACCACTGTGAACCACCGGAAACCATGTATCCTAGAACCCCATTTAACTCACTTTTCCCCTCTCCCAATAAAGGGAATACTTTATTATTATTATTATTATTACTTATGTTACTTTATTTTACGTCCTATTATAATAGGCGAAACTAGTAGTGTATATGTCTATACGCAAAGAAGTTAGTTCAGGTGACACTTAGGGATTATACCACGATGGTTATGGCATGAGATTGGTGTGCACTTCCATATGGTATATGGAAGCGCACACCAATCGAAAGCCATAACCAGAGTGGTATAATAACTTTAGTCCGTGATGGGTCAGATCAACAACAAAAACGCATTATTTTACTAACCTTTTAGATATTTTAAATATTATTCCATTTTCCATGTTTATATGGTTGACGTACACTGTTCGCAGTATCGCGATCCGTCTTTTTCTGGAAACAACATAGGGTATGGAACGGAAATATGCACACATTATCTAATAAACAAACCCGGCGTACACACGTTACACACGTTTTTGAACACGATTATCCATATCAAACTGATATTTCAGATATTCTAACTATAATACTATAATTATAATTAATCAATAATCCATTCGATTTCAAATGGAAGACGATAATGTGTCAAAATACGCCGTTCCGTTTCTTATTCAATCTTCCCATCTTTATGGGATTTCCGCTTCTGAACATCCGGCTTGTTCACACCGATATCACTATGGCGGACAGTCAAGCCTTTAAGTGTGGTGATTTAGTCGAACGTTATTCCAATGGGAAATATTGTCAGGGGATTATAGGATTACACATCCCTACCTGCGACCATATTATTTATGAATTTAAGCCTAGTGACGGCTCGGACAGTGTTTGGTCGTTTGCTTATAGTTTACGCTGGCGGTCAAACCCGTCAAACCAGGACCCGGTCTCACAGCAGGATTACGAATTAAGTCAGGAAGTGTTGGAGGCTTTGTGCATTGACGAAGATGAGGAATCAATGGCCGCTTCTTCACAGCAAGCAACACATATCCTCACGGTAGGTAATAAATTCTTTACATTATTATTAATAATTATTATTAGGCTACCGGCTCATTTTGTTTGTATAATGCCGTAGGGTACCATACTGCCGGTATACTGCCACGCCCACTATAATAATAAAATGCTCGCTTTCCCTTGTGTCGGTAATTTCATTAAATTACCGAATTAAAAATAAGGATAGACTACAAGTGTGTTTAATTGTAAAAAATTATAATATTTGAGGATATATGGATTATAGGAATTAATGGAGTCGGTTATAAACATGTTTGTTTGACGCCATTTTGAATTATTTTCCTTTAGCGAAACCACGAGGAAGTATATAATTTCAACATGGAAAACAATATACTAATTTATTTTTTCACAATGCTAGGAACCTCTTACGGACGTGAATAATCAGAGAAATGGGCAGAAAAACCAAAAAAGAGCTACTTTACCAATGGCCACTACCGGTACTTTGCAGAAGGCTCAGCAAAATAACCCCATCGACATTATACATGTGAGTACATTATTTGAAAAATAAAGAAACATATTTGTTTCTCGACTCGGAGCAAGTCGTACAACTATGTTCATTTTTTAAACTAATAATATTTGCTGATATATCGATTCTAAAAATTAATTCATGCAGGTGCAAGCATGCTTCTTGGACGCCATGTTGAATTATTTTGGTTCAACGCAACCACGAGGAAGCATATAATTGAAACATGAAAAACAAGAGAATAATTCATTTTAAAATTATTTTTTCTGAATGATAGGAACCTCTTACGGATCGTACTAACCAGACTCATCTCCCGAAAAAGAAAAAAAGGGCTTCTTCAACAATGGAGACTACCTTGCAGAAGGATCAGCCAAATCAGACCATCGAGCTCATCCAGGTGAGTAGATGATTTAAAAAAATAAATAAACACATTTATTTATATGCAATGATGGGTATGCTTTTATAATAGCAACATAAATTAAGCGAAGAATTAGATATCTATTCATTTAATAATTATAGATTTGTCGCCATAGATATTATTCGATTACCACAGTGTGGGTGTTGGTTATAATTATAGATTCATTCATGGAATATTTATGTCTTCGTCGACGTAGACATTCATTTATCATTACTATATTTGACTTGAATATTTATGCACACATTTCATTATTGGTCATATTGTATTTATAGGGTATTAATTCTGCCGACGAGTTTCAGCCTGCACCCACTCCTGCAAAGGTGAGGAAAGTTGCATCGCCAAGAATATTCCTTACAAAATCACAGAAAGATATTGAGGCCTTGATGGTTAAGTCTACTTCAGCTAGAACCATTAAATCGATAACTTGGGGTCTAAAGGTGTTCACAGGTTAGTAAAAATATTTAATATATAAATGAAAGTGGATAAATACTTATATTCCCTGGTTTTAAAAAAATGAAAATAAATTGTAGTAACAATACAAATATGTCTAATCAAACTACAAATGATGTATAGGCCATACATTATCGCGTTCAATTAAAAATCTTTCGACTTTTAACCATAAAACAAACGTGCAATATAGTATATGATTTATAATTGACGTTAAAATATTACACACATAATATTAATATTTAACTTTACAATTTAAAAAAGTAATCATTTCTTTTCTTGAATTTTAGACTGGTTGAAGCATCACGGCCACATAGTAGACTTTGGTACTATTACGGATGGACAGCTGGCAGAATATTTACAGCATTTTTATGGAGAAATCTGTAAATCTACGGGTGAGGAATATAGTGTTTCCTCACTAAATTCGATAAGAGCGGCTATTCAGAGGCACCTGAATGATCCCCCATACAACCAAAATATTAACCTCACGACTAATGAAAGCTTTATTTGTGCAAATAAAGTCTTAAATGGTAGGATGAGAGCACTTTCCGAAAATGGCCTTGATGTTGATCTGTCACACAAGCCCATCTCTTCTCGACATTTGAAGGAAATTTATGAGTCTGGAGTATTGGATCCAAGCAATGCTACTGGGCTTCAATTGCGTGTCTTCTTGGAGACTGTGGTCCATTTTGGCAGACGAGGAAGAGAAGGACTTCATAAAATGAAGAAAAACCAAATTCTTTTTAAGTTAGACGATGGTGGAAAAGAATATGCGACCTTGGACCACAAACCACTTGAGAAGAACCACCAGCCGACGTCAAAGAAACGGAGGAAATATCATGACCAGCGCATGTATGGTACTGGGGGATCACACTGTGTCCTTACAAACCTGAAGAAATACATGTCTAAACTCCATCCCAAATGTGACAGGTTCTGTCAGAGACCTAGACAGAACCATACAAGTGAAGATGAGATCTGGTATTGTAATATGGGTGTTGGGGAAAACACCATTGGGGGATACATGGGGTATATTTCGGATGAAGCTGGAATCAATCACAGGTATACCAACCATTGTATCAGGTCGACTATGGTGACTTTATTAAGGGGGGCCAGTTATGAGGCCAACGACATAATCACCACTACAGGACACTCTTGTACTCAATCGATTACTCATTATTCATCCACAACAGACAACACAAGGATGTCCATGTCCCATACCATTTCGGCCTTCATGGGTTATTCAGTGGAGGATATGTCATCACCAACAGTGCCTGCAACAACATCTAACACCAGCCACACACTTCCTTCGTCACCTCAGGTGGGAAATATCATGCCAGAAGTGGCAGTAGATGTGTCCAAAAAAAAAGCAAATGACAATTCTTCTAATGCTGAAAAATGTGATGATCTATCAGAGAGAAGCCTATTCCGAGTTCCTCTACCTCCAAAACCAAAGCCAAGCATCTCCTACGACCCATCAGGTACTCTTCAAACTATGGAGATGAGAGTCCAATTCAATAGTGAGGGGGAACAGACTTCTATCGAGGTTATTGAAACAAATCCCTCTATTCCAAAGACTCTAGAAGAATCAACGCGTCCAGCTTCACCATCATCGGATTTGAACCTTATGTTATCTCAGGTAATTTTATTTAACAATGTAACAAAAATTATAGACAAAATTAAACTGTTTTTTCATACGGTGAATTTTTAATATAACTACATTATTGACAGAAAAATAATTTGGGAATGACCAGAACACAGTAATATTTCTGCTATTTAAAATAATACATCAATGTCTAATATCTCTCGCCAGCAAAACAAAAACATTAAATTACAGAGAAATCATGGTAAATTATTGAAAGAGGCAATATCACTCAGAAGAACAAAAATTATATTTTTCAGGTGACTGCCTCACAAGAATCAGACGAGGATGATATCGACCTGAGCCAACGCCATTCCCAGCCAAGTCCTCCACCACCAACTGAGGAAGAAATTGAGGAAGAGGAAAATAGGATGTACGAAGACCTCGCAAATGTGAGGAGGTTAGCAAAATCCATTCAACAGGAGGCCAAAAAAAGTGATGAAATAAAGGAAAAGACAAGTTCAAAGGTTGAGAAAAGTCCAGAGGCTAAATCACAGTTGATCAAGTCCAAATCTGTTGGAAAACGTGTGCGAGTGGTAGATGAACTTTTCTCAAAATCAACATTTAACGAATGTAATGTGACAGTAGTGTTCAAATAAGTATATCTGGTGAAATGATTTCAGATTGTTTGCAAAATCCTATTTGTAGTTAAGCAGTTCTCCACAGACGGCTAATTATTTGGAATATAATACTCATTTATAGCCTGATTTTTTTAATCCTACACTTGTTCCGTAGGGGTGAGAAACAAACTGACCACGACCAGATGAAGAATAAAATAAATGTCCAGATCCAGCAACTTTATCCTTCACTTTTATTTATTTTAGGGAAAATATATATAAGCACAGAAACGTGATAAATGGTAAACTTTTCTATCAGAAAAGACGCATAGCAGTCCAAAGTTTGATTTTAATTAACTGTAATTAGCAATTATTTGTTAATTAATCTTACAGACTATTTACTGAGATTTTCCTAAAATGCGATATAAAGTTAGCTATAGAGATTGACCATACACTTATTTAGTCAGCGCCTAACGCACACCACGCCGAATAAAGAACCACGTCTAGCTTTCCCTATATAATATGATCAACCGGAGATAATTATATCATGATGCTTATGCTATTGTCAACTTTAGAATCGCCTCAAACGCGCTGAATCGAAAGGGAAAACGGTTCTCCAGCACACAGTTCATCAACTCGTCGCATTCCTGCTAGGTGGCGACGTTAGTCTGGCCACACGCATTTAACATTGCGCACACACTTGCCATCAGATGGCATGGCGATAGATTCTCAACGAAAGCAACAAAAACACTTGCCAGCAGGCGTGTTTCTCCATATATAATGCCCACGTTCGAGTTAAAACAGACTGCAAATAAAAACGTAGAATGGTAGATGCATAATTATGAAGCAGAGCAAAATATGTCGGCTTTCGTACGACCTATGCTCATATATTTCTTTTTGAAGTTGCTAGATACCCCAAAATAGGCGAATAGATCAAGGTCAAGGTCGACAAAAGGTGCGCGCATCAGTCGGAAACCGCATGTTAATGCGACGGCTGGCCGAATGACCTACAGATACAACAGCCAATCAGAGGTCCGTAATTGCTGAAGTCAAGTTCAGGCAGCCGGCGTGTTTTTGTAAGGTTTCGCTTTTTGCGGATTGTGCGCCCACTCAGAGTTCAAGGTTGGCTTGGGGACTTTCGAATGACATTGTCCGTGTGCTATATACATTACAGTACACAATGCAATGCCAACTGAACTTGGCACAGAGTGGCTATGCCTAAAGTCGCCACACTGCTTCCACCGGCTTGCTCGAACGTCAACACATGTGCGATTATCGAAGGGGAAAATGGCTTCATACATCCTTTATACCTTTGTCATTGGATTAATATTCGTTGACGACCAAAAAGACAACATGGAGATTCCACTACTGGAAGATTGGCGCCGAGAAAAAACAAATTATACCGGTAAGTCATGTTTATACGAACGGACGGGGCTAGCCTCGATCTTTGGTTTGTCTGCCTGTTTCAATATTAACCTGGGCAGCAAATGGAATATCGAGTCAAGGTCTTAGTTGAAACTGCAAATTCGCTTAATCAATGGTAATATATGGTTGCTAAGAATGTATTATTTGTTCATGTCGAATTGTATCACACATTCATGTCGATTTTTATCACACATTTAGAGACAACAATGGCCGCCTTTGCCAGTCGGTAACGACAGCCATGGTGGGGGTGGGGGTGTTTGAGTGCGGACCAATGGGAAACGAAAAACCCCAAATATACCACGGCAAAAGGGGGGGCTCAGGATTATAACCAATCACCAGCCAGAAAGTCCCAATATACCATGATGACGCCGTGGTATATGCTCCCATATTGCACGGTGAATATAGCCAAAATCTGAGCCAAAATGGACTAAATGTCTTTAATCCTGCACTGGATTGATATATTTTGTATGTTTATACCTCTTAATATTTTACTATAACCTTATTATGTACCTTATATTACCTAACCCATAAATGTCAAGGGAACGGTACCCAGAGGCCTGTCGACCTATTCGTCAAAATAATTGTAAGATACATGATGAATAAAAGATTTTTCTATTCTATTCTATTCTATAGGTGACTGCAGAGAACATGCATATAAACACTGGCCATACCCATTGATACATCACATTTTAGCTTTACTTTAATCCGCCATTCTCCTCATGATGATTGAGGAGAATGGGGAAAATAAATTATCCATGAAGTATCTCTGATTGAAGTATTAACAATTATATACCCCATTTGATTGCAGCTGTTTTTATTCAAGTGAATGCCCTTTAATCAGAGTCGTAATAAAATGTATTATGACTGCTCTGAACTCTGAATGACAAATGTATGTAGTCCAGGATTCCCAGTGGGATCTCCGGTGCAATAGTTATGATCCATTGGTGCATAATCAAGCGACTTCGCCTCAGGAGGCCAGTGCACCAGGAGGCCAGAAATGTCGGTCATTAATCTTTTCTTAATTGTTAATAAATAACATATGTGTGATATATATATGCGACGGGCGTGTGATGATGAGACGAGGCACTCCTGCCGTTTGGGGCATACATAGCAGTTTAATAAACACCCAATAACATATACATACAGCAATATGAAGAATATAAAAAAAAAATTCTCAATGGGGAAGTAATGTTCACCGCTTGAGATATGTGGGCGTGGCACCGTTGAGGAATATCCGACGAGATCTGATTGGCTGAGACGGGAGGAGTTCCCCTGTGACGTCATAGTCAGGATGTAAACAAACCCATGTGGCCGCAATATTAACGTTGTGATGGCAAATACTCGTATATTTAACGTACATGAGTATTTTTATTTAGTAATCCTCCAGGTGTCGTTTCCCTACGCACCGCCAGTTGGTAGTCGCACAACTACCAAGTCACTCTTCTCCTCACCTCCACCGATAATACTATGGAAAGCCATTTATACATGTTATAAATTAAACCCCAAATCAGGAGAACTAGTAAGCTAACCCGAAAAATGACTGACGATTTCACCATTGAAAATGCATGCGAACTGGGGAATTTTGTTCCGGGTTAGCCGAGAATTAGGCACGAAATCGGAAAATTCCTAAAATTCCCAAATTGTGCTTTTTAATATTTAGCTAATCTTCCCTTTTTGTCATTCCTACTTAGACTTCATCAATTCCTGATTGGGGCATAGCTTTTGTTAATTCACTCCGAGCTGAGATCTAATTCTCTAGACACCCTGCTACTTCGGAAAAGCACTATTTCTCTTTTGCCAGTTCTCAGCTAACCCGGAAAAAATTTCTCCCGAGTTAGGGTTGATTCATTCCGGGTTGTCCGCCGAGCTGGACCAATTCTCCCGAAATAGGATGCCAGTTCAAAAAGAAAAAGGCTAATCAGGAATATGGTTAGGTAAATTAGGAAAAGTATTACTAAAATTCTGTACATTTGGGTTATATGTATAAACGGCTTTCCATTTTTTCCCTCTAAATAAAATGGGCGGACACAATGTCCGTCACCACAGTTCCAACATTGTGTTACACTCTCCTTATTACCTAATACAATAAGATCCATTCATTCATGTTAAACATACCTGCTGTAGCACATCCAAATAATATCATGTGGTGAGTGACATATTTGTTGTCAATCGCTGGCTCATTGGCTATAATGTGGTAATCCTGATCAGAAGGCAAGTTGAATAGTTGGCAATAATAATTGGTCTCTTGTGCGGGTACTGTGGTCTTATTCATGGAGAACGTCATATTTTTCACACCTGGCAATAATGAATTGAACCACTGTGAAATAGTTGATGGAGCAGCTTAAATATTATTTGATGAATATAAAATGGTGTGCTATTCGTGTAAAAACGTTTTCATGTGTACTTTACCCTCCAAAGGAGAGTCTATAGACTATAATGTCCAATGAGGGTTTTCAATATCTATGCCTCAACAAACTTTAATGATGAAAACAAAAATGTTAATGATAAAAGCTGTCTTCACGATAAACTGAAGCCCAACATCTGTAGCACATTAAAATTTCTTCATTTCCTATCCTATGATGTGTTATAAGAAAATGACCCACAAGTCGAGAAAAAAAATGAATTTTGATATATCATCATATTTAAAAAGATGAGATCAAGCCGATTCTAATGGTGGTAAACATTAAGACAGCTACAAAATATTTTTATATTTTCAATTTGATATTTCTATTTTTGAACTAAAATGTTTGCAGTATCTTTGGTGGACAATTACTCGAAAAGTAGCTTAATATATTTGAGGACCCCGCCCCAAGAATGCGGCTATACACTTATGCAAACATACATGTAGCCTGTATTATCGATCTGTGTTGGTTTTGGAAAGAAATCTTACCGGCATCGCTTGTCTGGGAGCAATTGAAAGCTGTAGAGTTGCAGAACTCCCAATCATTCCTGGCCATACAAGTGGGGCTTGTCAAAGGCTCACACACCCCTGAGTAAACAAGAATAGCTTATGATTCTCGGATATATGACAAATATTTTTGGAGATACCAATGAAAAGATAATGACGTCAGAGTTTCGGTACATATAACATTGATTTTGACTGTTACAAAATAGGTGCAATGTCGTAAGTGCAATGTTTACATGGATCTTATTTTTACAGATAATTTTAGTTGCACCCTGAAGTTTCTTATTAAATGAAAACATGGCCGTTTACTTGAGGCCAATCATTCAGGGAGAATTAAACAAATTTAAGCTTTCTGATCTCAAGGGTTACCAGGGTGGGTCAGTCCAGATGATTGACTAGGTGGGGATCCTGTAGTCCACACACAGTTCGGGTCTCCAAGCTCCTGACCATTAGTCAATCCATCTCCATCTGAATCCTTCTGGCAGAGAGTAGCGTCCCATTTCTGTCAAGGTAGGGAAATTCTAGATGTATATGGTCCCTATTTATAACATATTATACAATGTATCACATATTTGCATAGGTATGTGACCGATGAATGTGTTCAAATATGATTTAGTACATGCACATTGAATTGAACCTTTTTAAAGGCTATTCCTACCAGCTTTGAATGACATGGATGAAATGGGTTTCATTTCCTTCCTATGGGTGAAGAGATTAATTGTATCTCATGAGAATGGTATATATTTAATCAATTAAATATGAATATAATTGAGCGAGGTGAGCCACCATACGTTTGGGCCACGGTACTTGTTTATTGGTTGTATGGTCGTTGCCAGGCTAGTTCGCGCCAAGTTTGAAAAGCAAGCAGTGTGTCTATCGAGCTGATAGAGAGTTGATCGGAAAAATGTTTTTCTTTGTTTTATTCGATTTATGTTGTTTTATTGAATAAATAGGGGCAATTGAAAACCCGACAGATTCGAGCAAACTCCTCTTTGTCTTATACTTTATCCGCGTGCAATTATATTGACATATCGACAATGAGTTCAAATACAATTTGTTTGTTTTTTAAAGAAAAGAATATTAGTTTTGCAGCGTAAATAAAGTTGGAACATGTTCACATCTTTTCTTTCTAGTTCTCGTGTGTTGATTGGGAAAGACATAGTTAAGTGGTTTTAGTTTTTCCGCTTAAATAAGATGGAACATCTTAAAACATTCACCTTCGAATCTCATGCAGGACTTGCGATAGACATAAGGCATGTGCGTGTTTCTTCAAGAATTCCTTTGCGATAACGTGTTAAGAGTGCGTTGATGCACGCTTTAGGTACAGAGTTAAAATAATCATTTCAGCAATTACTTAGAGAAACCAGCCTTGTTTTCATGTGGGAAATTACCTGATGATGTAGTTGTAGATTGAGAAATTTTGATTCAGTTGAAACACTCATTGGTTTTTAGAATCGCACAGAAGTTACGCTCAACCTTTTTATCCCTAGTCATGACTTATGTGACTGCTTATTCAAAGCTTAGCACGTGATTTCTATTTACTTTGGTGCAATACATCCATTCAAAGCTATTCAACGAGAGTATCAGGCAAATTAGTTACCTATGAAGATATATTGCATATATCATATAATTATATTAGTTCAATACCATATACATAATGTACATACAATATATTTAGATAGGTTTAGATGATAAACCACAGTCACCCGTTTAAAATATTGGCGATAAAGTAAAAGCGAATATCTAACGTGCACCTCAGGTACTTACATAATTGTTGGCGGCGAAATCCAAACCAAAGGGGTTACGAGAGCCTCCACCGTTTTCATTTTTATGGCCGACACCGTCCCACAAGTAGTTGGGTTTGCATGGATGAGGTACCTTTCCACCGTTTGGTATCTGGTCTTGGTACATTTTGTATCCGTACACAAGAGCGAAACTCTGAAGCATCAGTGCCGTCAACCACATTACTGTCATCACTGAAGTCAACGAAACAAATTGTATAAGCTCCTTATAAAATGCAGTGTATGGTGCTCCGGAATGAAAGATGTCTAACTTCAACTGCAAAAACAAGACTTTAGAATAAAAACTTTAAGATGGCATTAACTCACTAAAATACCTGTGCATTAGGAACCTGCCTTCCCCATTACCTGCAGAATAGCGCGACGTAGTGTGAAGTGGAAATATAACTTTTGGGAAGGATAGGAAGAGTGCGGGTTGGAGGCTACCCCGCAGCTGAACAGGAAATAAAATTCCCAGTCCGCACGCTTTTTCTATGGCTATTCTTACCTCTGTATTCCTGATCAGCATGCTAATCTTCCCGTATTAGAATATTGGGGATATACATGTACACAAATGGCTTTCCTTAATATTCTGTATATTCTGTGATTCTGTCTTAACACTGCAAGTAACTGGTTTATATATTGAGTGTCAGGGCTATCTTTGGAAGAATAGGAAGAGTGTGGATTGGGGCCTATCCCGCAGCTGAACAGGAAATATAATTCCCAGTCCGCATGCTTTTTCAATGGCTATTCTTACTTCTGAATTCCTGATCAGCATGCTAATCTTCCCGTTTTAGAGTTATGGGGATATGTACATAAATGGAGGCTAATGCTTGATAATCGTGATCAGGAAATGTGAAGGCTGAACAGGTGTGGGGTGGCACCTTATAAATTTACAACATTGCTGAACAGCAAAACGTTCTGCGGAATGGCATCCAAGCCGGGGAAGAATAGGAAAAGCATGCTGCTGTTCAGAAATTGGTAATGGCTGAGCAGGAACTATGAAAGTGGAAGTCTAGGCTAATCCTAAAATGTAACTTTTTGGAAGAATAGGGAGAGTGCGGGTTGGGTGCTATCCCGCAGCTGAACAGGAAATATAATTCCCAGTCCGCATGCTTTTTCTATGGCTATTCTTACTTCTCTATTCCTGATCAGCATGCTAACCTTCCCGTTTTAGACTTATGGCGATATGTACATAAATGGCTTTCCATAATATACACACACAGTGAACACCTTCAGCAGGTTAAAAGCTGAGATGATCCTAGTTAGGCCAAGGCAGGTACTATACTGGCTTCTTGTTTGCCGTACAAAATGACCTCAAAACTTGAATTGTTATGAGTGTACATATTGGTGATGTAACATATGGGTGGGAAGAATAATGTGGGACACCGTCCCATATAGAGAGTCCCACTTAGTCACAGGTATAACACCTGTGACTAAGTGGGACTCTCTATATGGGACGGTGTCCCACATAACACCTGTGACTAAGTGGGACTCTCTATATGGGACGGTGTCCCACATTATTTTTACCACCCATATGTTACCTCTGTAACTGGAGTTATGGACCTACCTCTGTAACTGGAGTTACGGATGTACAAGATGGCGACAGGTGTTTTTCACACTTTTGTATTTCTTTGAATTCTTCCATCACAAGACTCATTTAAAAAAACTCTGAATCAGCAGATCTCTTCATTTAGGGATATAACAGTTATGTATTTTTCAATTATGTACCAACATTTGTATTCCCCTGTACTTTCAAGTGTAAAGTATTGCAAGGTATCCATGTAACTCAAATCCATAGGACCATAACTCCAACTGACTTTTAGACTGGTACATCTGTAACTCATCAGGAAAGGTACCACCATAACTCATTGAGTTGATTTCATAACACTTGATACTTATGAATAGGGATATTTTAATATCAACCTTTAATAAAATTATTGTCATTCACTTCATCATACCATATATATACAAAGTAAAGTAGATACTTTAGACAACTTTTATTTTTTATCAGTTCCAATTTCCTTCATCAACATCATTACCATATATATAAAAATGAAGTAAAAATAATAATACAAACTGTCACAAACAGTTAACTTCTTGAAGCAAAGACAGCTTTAACATATTTTAGCATATCCTTTATAAATAGGATAAGGATATGCACTAGACATGGCATTTATTATGGAAATGGATTTAATAAAGGCATAGGGATGGGTTCCTTCTGGAAATATCATGCATCTGTCGTAGTCCTGTATTTAAAAGAGAATTAAATGAAGACATGCACCCATTACACCATTAATGAAATAGTTGTAATCGCTGGGGAAATCTTTATTTCTCTTAACCCAGAAAAAAATCGCCAGGGGCTGAGTCACTTACTGCAGAAATGCAAGATCTCAAAACAACTGAGGCAAAGATCTTGGTGCAATGCTAATTTGTACTTATACTGATTTGTACTAATGTCTAAGTTTAAATAAATTCCGACTTACTTCATATGGACATTTTTGACGTGCAATGGTTTTCAATGAACCTCTTGAAACTTGAACAAGAGTCCAGCCATTTGCTTGATAATTGTACTCTTGATAATTACTTGATAATTGTACTCTTGCTTGTTTGATCAAGGTAAGGCAGAGATATACAGCATGACCTCATGCTGTAACCAACACAACAAAGAGGTGGCATTACAGAGGTCCCTGTCACCTGTGCAGCAAGGGTTGGAAGTATAAGAAATATAGACAGATGTACTGCAAAAACGGGCAGAACATAGCCAAACTACCCATTATACTTGGTCAATCTTATGTTTCACAGCCATACAACCCCTTTATACAAGGGAGAAAGCTATATTTGAGCATACTATGTTTTTTTTATGTAGTAAGAATTCCCACCATAGTTATATGTGCAACCCTCTTTTTTTCTACAAACCCTTCTGTCTACAACTGGTCCTGTTTTAAACCTGTTTTTAAATGGAGAAAAAACACGCATTTCGGCCAGGGTACAGAAGATGGGACTGTTTAAAAACATCCATGCGTTATGTAACACAGCCGAGCCCATTGGGAAAAACCCTCAATGGTCTTATGACGTCATGTCATGCATCACTACCCAGCAGCTTTCCCTCTCCATGGGCAAATCGCTTTTGTCGGAACCTTACGATAACGCGCCGGCTGACGAATGAAGCCAGACTGGGCGGGGCTTAGCGGATCGATTTTTGCTATTACAAGTGCCTTCGGCACTTGGATTGTAGAGGCAGTTGTGTTTCTACTTCTTATAGGAATCTGACAATTTGCTGGATTTTTTTTAAATTTGGAGATATTAATTTGATTGCCAAAAATGGCTAAAATCACAGGGTGCCTACTTCGGGGTAGTAGGCCTAATGTCTTTAAAAAATGATTATTATTATTCTTCTTTCCCAACTTAGTACCTGAGTATTCTAAGCATATGAACAATATATGTGGAAAATATTTGATAAAATGGTCAGAAAACTTTACCCTGGCGCTATATTCTAGCCTTTTAAATTTTAAATACATTTTTAATGGCATGTACTGTAACATCTATGCAGGAAAGACAATTCATCCTAGCTTGTCTTTAATACCAAATGAATCACATACATGTCAGCATTACAGAGAAATAAGGATTTAATATTATTTCTAAAAATTCATTGAGGAGTAATGTGTGGACGGGTACATTTTCTCTGAGAAAGACAGAGAGAGAGAGGGCGGGAGGAACAGAGAGAGAGGGAGGGACAGACAGGGGGAGGGAGGGACAGAAAGGGGGGAGGGAAAGAGAGGGGGAGGAAGGGACAGTGAGAGGGAAGGGACAGAGAGAGAGGGGGGATGAGGGACAGAGAGAGGGGGGAGGGAGGGACAGAGAGAGAGGGGGAGGGAGGGACAGAGAGAGGGGGGAAGGGAGGGACTGAGAGAGGGAGAGGGGAGGAGAAGAGAAGAGAAGAGAGGAGAGATGAGAATGACAGATATAAGAGTCTACCTCCCCAGCTCTTCCTCTCCTTTTATCCCCCCCCCCCCAACTGGAGTAGGTCGTTTGAGACTTGGGGGTTGTTGGTATGTATTGGGAATGGTAGCAGGGAGTGAAGTGTGATGATCAAAAGAAACCTTAAGCCTCCCCCCCTCCCCCCCCCCCAACCTATATTGCGATGCCTGCCCCCCAACACCCTTCCCCACCTGTCCCCCACCTATAAATTCAATTAATATAATAACATAGTAAGGAGAATGATGCACAAAGTACAATGAGCACCCCCGCCCCTCGCCCTCTCCCCCCCCCCCCCCCCCCCCCAAAAAAAAATAAAAATAAAAAATAAAATAAATAATGAAAGCAAAAGCAAATTTTATGTAAAAAATACTGTGATCACTCCCCCCTGGTCCCACATCCCCCCTCCCCCGCTTCCAACCCCCCGCCCCACTACTCATACAACCCCAAATGCAACCACTAAGGTCTGTATATTGGACCACCATGCTTCCCGAATGCAACCACTGACAGCTTGGTAGGGTTACGCAACACATGCATGCTTTACCCTGGGACCAGGCCCGCTTGTCTCCTCAGAGAGAGAGAGACACACACACACAGACATTCACTCCTCACACTATATAGCGGCGACCCCTAGCTCTCTATTAGAATGGTTTGACCCGCCACCCCTCTATATTAGAATGGTTTGACCCGGACTGGCCAGAGTGAAATCTCGCATGAGTTCTCGTGCTCCCGAACCGCAGTAAGTCTCGCATGAGTTCTCGTGCTCCGTGTTTCTGCGTGTATGGGCGGCCACAGAGCTGGGGAATCCCCGGGAGCTGGGGAATCCCCGGGATTAAAGATTTAAGTAAGGGAGTCAATAGTCAAGTAATTACTTTTATTATAGGTTTCAAATAAATTTCGCCTTTGTGGTATTACCCATTTGGGGAGAAAATTTTTTTCGAATGCCCCAAGTCCCTAATATAAATTAGAGGACCTTGGAAGAAAATCCTTATAAACAAAATAATAAATGAAAAATAAAAAATAAAAAATAAAATAAAATAAAATTTCTTTCTTATGATCGCCCTAAAAAATCCCCAATAATTGGTGGATAATAGGGAAAAGAGTTAACACCTAAATAAAGTACCTGATGAGGCCCAACAGCCGAAACCGTTTGAATCAATCTATTTCCACATAACAGAGAGAGAGAGAAAAAACTTTTTCCTCCTCCTGAAACAAGACTAAAAAGCCTTGTTTCCCCCCCCCCCCCACACACACACCCTTATTACCCCACTATTACCCCCCACCTCCCCCCACTCCCCCACTTCCCCACCTCTCTTCCAAAATAGGAATGAGACCTATGCAAGTCTAGCCCTACCTCCACAGAGGTGGGACAAACGCTCCCAGGGCAGACGGAAATAGACCAGGGTCCAAAACCTGGATCTCATACTGGACAAAGGATTTCAACATTTGGCGGGAATCTGGACACATATAAATACTGGACTTCTAGCGACCTCAGTGGCGGCACCTATGTTGCCGTCTCGGGAACTCTCCTGAGATTTGGGGCAGTCGCACCTACCGTTCCCGGTTGGGGCAACATAGAGAGAGCTTGCCGGTATATTCCATCTAACTTTTTAAAATCACATGTCACGAACAGTTCCAGTCCCGCCATCCCCTCCCCCCGACTATAACCCTACTGCTTATACAAGGCCGTTGTCCACAGAGCTGTAGAATAAACGATTTCGGCCACTTTTCACCACTACACATGGGTTGGCCCTACTCATATCACTAGCAAAGTTCAGCCATCCAGCTACAACCAATTCTATAGCGTAGGGCCTAGAGCACTGGACTCCCAATCTGAAGGTTCAGGGCTCGCACCTCGCCTGGGCCCGTCAGCTTTTTTTTTTTCATCCTATACTTGGTTGGCCGTGTAGGGCTGTACACGGCCGGGACGGGACGGAGGCGGGGACGGAGGGTGGCTTTTGCACTGGGTGCTGGGGGACGGGGAAGGCTGGCGATTTGAAAAACAAAATATCCATAATAATGTTTCAACCGCCTAAATATACCTAAATTACATTCGCACAGCGCCGACTAGCAGCCGCCTACTCTTCTGGACGAGAGGCGACCAATAACCGCCTTAAGAAGGCGGTGCGCAAGCAGCATATTTCGAACCCTTCTGTCGCCCCGGGCCTTCACAGCCATGACTCAGTACCTTCCACAACTCAACCTGGCAGCGTCGTTTTCTTATTAAACATACCGATAGCCGACATCCTTACCCAGAAATCGCAACGATAGGATGTCCTCTGCAAGTTTTGTCCGAAGAAATAATCGATCTACGCTGCAAAATAGATTTTCGAGTTTTCTATACTATTCCTATGGGGAAGCGTTGGGAAGTGCACACCGCCATTTACACCACAACGTCGCAGCCCTAGGGTTCTGTACGAGCCGGAAGTCACGTTCACTCTAATCAACGTAACCGGCAAATGGGATTCGAAATGGATAGCGCTGTTTATTGACTGAATAAACAGCGTCGAGGCCCGGGTGGGATGTGGGGTGACGCGACGGGTGGGTGGAGGGTAATTCGTCGGAAATTTAAAATAAAAACAATCTAAAAGCGTTGAAATATAACCCATTTACTTCCTACAAATAAATACCTTGTGCGGATACTTTCTGGACAGATCCCACCCACAGGCATTCAACGGTCGTACAGGTTTAGGTGAATACTGCCACGTCTACCAACTATAACTAATTACTTTTATTAGTTAATTTTTACCAGGGACAGTTCACTACTGCCTATACTGACTTAGGACAACCAATTTAGGGTTAGGTTTAGGGTTAGTTATAGTATGGATTTGTGTTCGTTCATATTTTCTTTGATCTTGACACCTAAGCCGGTTCCAGCTACAACAGCCAATCAGAGGTGCAAAGTCACTGAAGACACTTTCAGCCAGCCGGCGCGTTACCGTAAGGTTCCGCTCCTTGCGGCTAATCTCTGTGGGTAGTGCATGACGTGGGAGAAACCCCATTTGTTTTGAAGTAAACACCCCGTTTGTTGTGAAGCAGAATATATATACATATCACTGGCCCTTGAGTGTGGGAAACATTTCATTAGGAATCAACTTATGCATTTATCATGATGCCGACTTAGACCCCTAGCTTATTAACACAAAAGAAATATATGATGGACGTAAATCAGGATGCCATTTGGTGCCCTTTATTTACGTCCCACCACTAAATATTATCAAAGTCTTTTTTAATTATTAGTTGGGTCAGGACTTCACCTGTAGTCATACCCAACCTTTAACAAATGTAAGATTTGTATTTCTACTAATAGATCCAACACAAATATGCTCAATCTATATGATGTAATGGGGGACATTTACCTTCCAGTCACTTCCATTTACACAGATATTTATTCTGGTACAGCTTCCATACTTCGAAAATATTTTATTTGATCTCCAACAATAATGTTCTGTGACATTCTCTCTCCTTTCTTATTTGCTAAACTAATAATATTTTAAACTTAAGTTCTGATTTTCATATTTTGATTTCAAATAGATTTCTCTGTCTCCTTTCTTATTTGCTTACTAATAATATTTTAAAATAGTCTTAAAGGGGGACACTGGACTGACTATATCCTCTGTTCAGACATTGAGGAAAACTAAGATATTATGTTATGCACACTATAATGAATAATCCAATAATGTGTGTGGCTGTAAAGCACCATTTAATAGAGAAGACTCTGTCTGCTATTTAGATAGTGAAGGCTGACATCTTACCAGGGTGCTATGCATAAATGACAAGCTGGGAGGTCTTGTAAACTTCCTTTTCAGTGGAAGTGAATGCACACAGACAGTATATATTGTAATCTAAGCTAAATATCTATAGTCCCTGACTTCTACCTGCTTTAGAAATGCAAACCTATAAAGCATATGGATGTATAACAACAAATAGTGGCAGCAGAAAGACATCAGGGAGCTCTTTCATTTGATTTCAACAGTAAAAACACAGCTAAATATTTATGTATATACTTTTGAGAATTGAGGTCAAGTGGAAAGTGGATCAGTAGACCGTGACCAGTGTAAGGTAGTATTTCTATAGTGGTGTGTGCTAAGTTAGGGACTAAAACTTTAATTGCCTTAATTCATTTTATAAGGTTCCTTTTAGTTTTTAGAGTTTTTCTGTTAAATGTTACTGTCATTATGTGAAACAAAAGCAGAGATTCAGGGCAGTCTATATTTGAAACTGTTGCATGCACAATTCCAAAAATTCTTTTTCATATTGTGTGAAGACTACCTATATCAATTAATTCTCTCCTTTTACTCAAATTTTTCACTATAATTATGCAGGTATGGAATGATGGTCTTTTATTCTTAGAAAAGTACAGAGAAAATCCCTATTGCACGATAGGGGAGTTGCATGGCCGCCATTTGGAATCCTTATTCACATAGCATTATGGGACTAATGGTACAGTATAAAATCTATAGAAATCATGTCATATTCAGCATGGACTATTTATCAATGGTCTAATATCAATATCTATGTGTTATACATGTTTCCACAACACAAGCCTCCATTGTTCCCATCATGCATTTGGTTTTCATAGAAAATTTATAAAAGCTGTGATATTCCTGAAAACATTCTTGCAATTTTTTATAGAAATGTTCCCAAATATTTGTATGTCAGATTTCATCAGAATCCATCCCATGATGCACTGTACCAGACATGCGCAGTGGCACATGCAAGTCCCCTATTGATGAACTTATAAACAAAGAAAACATGTTCATACCCAAGGATTAAGAAAAAAATGGCTAATACAGCAAAGTCCCTAACTTGGGGTGCAGCCCTATAGCTAAGTTGACCTTGAAGTAAAGTGGTCACTTTGACTGTTTACTACAGACTCACTAGACCATCACCACACCTAACTCACTCAGGAACTCACTCAGCCCTAGTTAGTGTCATACAGCTACTAATATGAAGGCACCCAGTCTAAGGGTTTGGGAGAGCGGGAAAGAAATTACTTGATTGATTCTGACAATATCATTGCCCAGAAACCAGTATTATAATGTGAGTTCCCACTTATAAATCATAATTGAGCTGTATGCCCTGCAAGTGTTCCAGCCCAGTGTTTTACTTTAAGTTCTGATTATTAGATTTCGATTTCAAATAGATTTCCAGTGTTCATTTTTGCAAGTCTGGCCTTTTCTTAATATATATATATATATATATATAAGTGTTTTTATTTCCAAATTGTCATACAATTACATAGAAAAGGGTCATTTCTCATTCAGTGAAAACATTGTTCTTCCTAGAGCGCCCATATGTTCTTTCATTTAAATATTACAATACTTCTGTTAATAGCTAGAAGCTGTCATTCAGGTCTTTAGTTTTATGTCTGATCTTTTCTATTCTGAAAATTACACTTTAATTATTAAAACATGGTATAATCATGGTATAATCATCACCAACAATCTTATTTAACTATGTACATTCATTCACTACTGTTATGTAAATATTCATTTTTAGTCTTCTTTGTTTTTAGCAACTTAATAGTTCCTTATATATAACAATTCAGACAAATACCTCGTGATATTAGTATATAGCAGATTATTCCCACTTTTCAAAAATACATGCATACAACTTACAAGTCTTACAAGCTTGAAAACTATTATTGCCAATTTAATATTTAAAATCCACAATAATGATATACAGTATGATACGGTATGATATTACCTAGTTTTACATTACATCTAATAATAAAGATATTGTTACCATTTTTTTCAGGATATACCTAACGAAATTATATAATCATACACCATGTAAATATTAGTCTTTGCTTTTCGGTCTGTGGGCGGCTCAAGTGCCGAAGGCGCTTGTAGCCAGTTAAGCAGGCTATAAAAGTGCACATCGTGCTTAGGACGAAAGCGCCTAAGCAGCTCTACAGTCACGTGACTGCACACTCTTCAGTGAAGAGGTAGGAATGTTGTTGTTTTCTTGCTGAAACGACACATGTGCAGACTTAACTAGTGAGTTGAGGTAAGGATCCTTTCTGTTGCTGCTGTAACTGTTGTCTTTTGTCAACACCTCAATAAAGCCTAAACTAAGTCAATGCTTAATTGTCATGGTGTATTGCCTTTGCTCTTCATATGTTGGTATTTATTGGCCGATCATCCATGACAATTTGAGCGATAATACAAGTAGAAATGGGGAATCCATCGTTTAAATGCTCTTCTTTCGTTAATACGGTACTATACTGAGATGTGTTCTCTTACGAACGTTTAATGGAATAACGTTTTGGTTTCCCCCATCATTTAAGTGTCTCATAACAACTGTAATCCGATATTTTTATTTATGATTAGATAACTACTAACTAGGAGTCTAGGTACCCGGCATTGGCATTCAAAATGAGGAACCTCCATCTTACAGATGCCCACTTCGCCAATGTATTCCCCGAGTTTAAAAAGACTCAACATGTCTCCATTGATTATGATACTGGCCATCTCTATGCTGTCAGTGACTCGGGGATATTCGTCTATGATTCAAGGACTAGACAGGTATGTATCAGAACGAGTGTGTGTGTATACATGTATACATTTTATTCTAACTTTTATCATAACTATCATCTTTTATTAAATCATAAATGAAGCAGGAACGCAGATTAGAGGCATTAAATTTAAAATTAGTGCCAGGATCGTTGCACTGCAATAGTGAAATAGAACAATGTGGTGCTGATCCTTATTCAGGGATGCAAGTTCTCAGATTATCAACTGAATTCAGATATATGGAAAAGTCGGCAAATGTCACATACAACACCCTAAACTGACTTATAAATTCCAAAATTTTCTCAAAATATCATTTGACAATTTGAGTAGAGGTTGTACACAGCCATAGGGGAGTGATGTGTAGAGACTTCTATCTGAGTGTTCTCACGGAGCCTGGAGCTAACGGAGCCGCCTATCCCTATCGGGGGAGAGGCGGCCTCAGATCCTAACTGAAGTGAGATTCCAGATATTTCCGTTAGACTTTAGCATTGGGTCAATGGAGCGCACGGAAATCCCCGAGGTCCTTCGCTCAAGAACTCCGGGAATGGGAATCTTATACACCCCTTGGACTGACCTAGATACCCACCCCAGTTAGGGCGCACTGCCCAACAAACACACATGGTCCTTTATGCGCCCCTTGGACCTTGGAAAATGTTCAGATTATTTTACCTTACCCGACTTGCATCCCTGCTTATTGCAATATGTCAGCTATATGATCTAGTAGCAATTATTTGTGCATGTAATTATCACCCATCTGTGCATTGAAATAATTGCTAATAAGTTAAATAACCACCCACTATAGGATTTTGTATATGACGGCAAGACTGTAGAACTATTTTCTCTGGTTTGGTCCGCCTGCGGGGAAAGGGTTTTGATTTTACGATTTTCAGATTGTTTTCAAATCCTTTTCCTAAATGAGCGCCTTTTGTGTGATACTGATCTTTGAACCAGCCTTTGAACAAAATGTGTTAACGTTTGACTTTCTTCGCTTAGATCTTACAGCAGGTGACATTAACTGAGGCAGGGTATTTACCAGCTGACGGATCTGGCAAGATTGTTGGCTTTCAACATCTCCCAGATCAAATGTCAGCATGTGTGGCAACATCTTCTGGAGATGTTGTTCTTTGGAACACAACTACTAATGAGGTAAGTAGCGATTGTACGATGGAGGCGCCCCAAGATCGAGGCGCCCCGAGTTCGAGGCGCCCTGCCCGAGACCCAAGCGCCCCGGCTAAGATCGAGGCGCCCACCGCATACATCGAAGCGCCCTGCTGCCCGTAGACCGAGGCGCCCGGGCTTAGATCGAAGCGCCCCAGCTATAAGGGTAGGGACGGCCGTTTTTTTACGTGTCGTTATAAAATCGCCGAATATTTGAACAAATCCTTTTAATAACCCTAACCCTAACTTTCAATTGGTTGTCCTAAGTCAGTAAAGGCAGTAGTGGACTCATTGTTTACATTCGTGAGTGAGCATGAGTGAGGCCTATCATTTCACAAGCAAATTTTCCAGGACTTTTTTGCAGCCGGACGAAGCCAGCCCAAAACTTCAGCAAGTCTTTAATGAATACCAATAACCGTGAAATGAACTTAATTTACTATGTCCGTCCATGCCGTATACCTTTTAATCAGCTTGTAATTCACGTTCGGGAGAAGTGAGGGATGATACTGTGTCTATTATCGGCTTGCCGTGGGCGCCTCGATCTTAGGCCGGGGCGCTTCGATCTAACACCGGCAGGGCGCCTCGATGTAAGCGGTGGGCGCCTCGATCTTAGACCGGGGCGCTTGGGTCCTGGCGCATGACGCTTCGATCTGGGCGCCTCGATCTCGGGGCGCCTCCGTCGCAACCCCTAAGTAGCAATTAGTTAAATACTCGTGTATGTTTTTGTGTACATGTAGGCCTATGTATTTGTATTTTAAGATTGTTATTAGCAGAAACATTATGCATGGTTCACATTATTCACAGTTTGACCTGATTTAAGTTTTAGAAAAATACCTATATGAAGAACTATTAATCAAGTCTGACGAGTAAATATTCTCGTTCACATAAAAATAATATACACATCCCCCATCACTCTCTCCAACTCAGGTCCCAGAGGAAGACAACCATCTCGGTGATCTGGGGAGCTGTTTTTTGAAACCTATAATATTACAGTAACACTGATGTACATATCTCTAGAACCTGAATAAAACCGAATTCATACAAATCCAATACATGTATCTCATCCGTTCCCGGATATATTATTTACGGCATATTAAACCATGTAACACACCTGTTTAATGTTTGATAAATACCCCCATTGATATATATATATATTGTATTTTTATTCTGGTCCTTTCAAATGTTACATCTTCCAGAATTAGGTTAGCAGTCTCTGCCTCAGCAGTTCTACCTGACGTAACCCAATTAGTTCGATTACAAATTACTGTTTACCTTTATAAGAACAAGAGGTGACGCGAACATATTTTGTCCAGACCATTATCAAAATACATGTTAACAATGAATGATCCCAAACCCCCTTTCCCGGCTCATCATTTAAAGTTAATTTTAATAGTAGTAGATGATGTATAAATGCTTGTAGTTCATTGTCCTTCATTGTCCCTTTCAGTTCATTCTGCACTATTAAAATAATAGCTCTCTCTTCAACTCATTGTCCCTTTCAGTTCATTCTGCACTATTAAAATAATAGCTCTCTCTTCAATTAATGTTCACTACTTATGCATTTTTCCGATTGATTATTTCAGGGTGGGCAAATATTTTCAGCTGTTTTACGCTTCAACTTAGAATTGTTTGAATTTTACTTCTTTTCATGTCAAGCTTGAATGTGTGGGCACAGTTGACAGTGGTCTCACTGCCATGGCCTGGAGTCCGGACCAAGAAATCGTCGTCCTTGCCACAGGTTGGTTGGTTTATTTTCTCATTTTGTAAAATATATGAAAAACATAATATATCACTCCTTAGTTTTAGTTAGAATATTAAGCAATTCAATGCAGATCGAGAAGACGCCCTGCCCCTATTTAAAATTTGCGAGATACCATATTTCCTAAATAGCATAAAGGCCGCTATACTTCAGAAATCTCCTATTGGACGGGTGCAATATATGTGTCACACAAAACGGAAGTTCTTGAAGCTATTATCTTCATATTGATTGTGGAAGTAAGTGTTGAATTATTCTGACGACAATGGCAAAAAAATCTTGTTGGTTTATCCTGCAACAGATATGTTTGTATATGCATATATATACTGTCGACAGGCATCTATTATCTATTACCTTAGACTACCTACGTGCTTGGTTAATCATTCATGATTATAAGAGACTAGCAAAGTACCCGTCCTCCGGATGGTCACCCTCTCTCCCCATACTTCCCCCTCTCCCTCGTTTCCCTCCCCCTCTTCTCTGTCTCTCATACCCGTTTTCTCTCCCAACCCCATCTCTGATTCCCCCCCCCTCTCCCTCCCCTCTTCCTCATGCTCCCCCTCCCCTCTCCCTTCCCCTACATCCTCTTCCTCGCCTCTTTCCCCTTCTTCTTGGACGGTCACCCTCTCTCCCCACACTTCCCCCTCTCCCTCTTTTCCCTCCCCCTCTTCTCTGTCTTTCATACCTGTTTTTCTCTCCCAACCCCATCTCCGATTCCCCCACCCACATCTCCCTCCCATCTTCCTCAGGCTTCCCCTCCCCTCTCTCCCTTCCCCTACATCTCTCCCTCGCCTCTTTCCCCCTGTTCTTTCCCTCCCCCTTGATCCCCCTCTCCTATTCCCCCACCCTCCCTTTTCATAACTCTCCCCCTCCTACACCCTCTCCATCCCCTCCCTCTCTCCAATACCCCCACCCTCTCCCTCCCCTCTTCTTCACTCTCCCACTCCTCTGCATGTAGTTAGGTCCCCCTGAAAGGTTGTGGGAAATGACGTAGTGTCCCACAGGGGCTTTCCCTGGCTATAAATAGAGTGTAGAGATCCCAATTTAAAAAAGGCTTCAAAATCACATTTTCACCCCAGATACCTTCACAAACCACATATAATGACCTCCAGACAAGGTTGATGGACCTGTAGAGACTAACAAAGTAGATGGGGAGACCCCAGATTCCGAGAACATGTGACACAAAGAAACCCCTCTTTTCTACCTCTTTTCGTAGAAATCGCTCTACCCGTATATTATATGGATGCCTTTTATTTTAGGCCAATGCACCCTAATTGCTATGACACGGGAATTCGACCCTATCACTGAAGTGCCAATACATACGAAGGAGTTTGGTGAGGCTGAGTTTATAACTGTGGGTTGGGGCAAAAAGGAGACCCAGTTCCATGGCTCAGAAGGTAAAGAAGCTGCTAAAAAGAAACAGGCGGTATGTATATATTTTTTTGCACAGATTAAATCATTTCACTTTTTACATATTAATTTATACTTGCGGGCCCCCGTGGATCACGGAATTAAAGTCCAGAATCTTGGTTTTCTTTAATTCCTCCATCATTAATTGTTATTACATCATGCTAATTCCCATTAACCAGTGAAGAGAAAATAGAAGATAACTAAAATGAAACCTTAGACATTGTACTTAGAAATAGTGTTGCTTTAACCCCATTTCCTACCCCTTTGGGTAGTGTCATGGGGACCTTGAGTATTGATTAAGTATGGTTGCATAGTTTCCTCTTTCTTCTGTTAGATGCGTCGCGGTATTTATTTATATATCCACCCCATTGATAAAGTCGGTTTATAGTGTTTTGTTAGAACTGATTCTTGCTTAACTATTTTTGTAATCTCATATATTTGTCTAGTTATTCGTTTTATAAACAATATAGCAATTTGCAACTTCAGTAACTTCAGCAACTTTTGTAATTTCAGAATGCAAGACCAGCATTCCCGTGGGATGACCAAAAAGTACGAATAAGTTGGAGAGGCGATGGCCAGTATTTTGTTGTTAGCACCATCAATCCACAGACCGGTAGGTAGCCTCATCCATGTCTTGATCTGAAAGTACTAACTGTTAATATCAGATGTTACAATAGGGAGGATGTAATAGCAGCTTTTTTGTTTGTTAGAGGGTTACCTTTTTATGCTATATTAAGAACATTGAATGGCCAGTTGGTTGACCAGCCATTAGTAACGGGCGGATCCAGAATTTAATTTCTGGCGGGGTGGGGGTGGGGGGTGGGGGGCAAAGGCATGCTTGCATCTCGTTTACCATTGGAGGTTACACTTATATATTGTATTACAATTTGTTGGTTTTGCAGTTAATTGTTTAAAGCGGCTTTATATTGTACTTTACAACAGAAGCTAGGGAAATACGAGTATGGACCCGTGATATAATCCTACACTCTACCAGCGAAAGTGTCGATGGAATGGAACAATCTCTCAGCTGGAAGTGAGTGAATTTATCATAGAGCAATCAGTAATACGCCCCCAACCTACACACACCATTTAAGAATATTCCCAGACACCCTGATGCCCGCAGGAGTAACATTGCTGCAAATAATCGTTTCGTTAAGAACAAAATTTAATTTAACAAAAACTATAGGCCTATGTTTATAGTTCTTTGGACTTAGTGTAGGCTAATGTCATGACAGTTGCCATATTGATACCTCCTAAATTTTTGTAAATTGATTTATTACGGATGAAATCATGATCACTACGGATCTACATCTTTGATGTTAGGCTCCAGCTACGGATCTACGGATCCGCGTAGTGGCGAAACATAGAACTATAACTACGGATCCAAGATGGCGGACTACGGACCTTAAAAACATAGTTTCACCCTAAAATAAGTATTAAAGATTGACGGATATTTGATTAAGTTCCTATACACAAAAAGAAGATCTATAAATTAAACTGTTAAATGCTTATTAGATGTCAAATAACCAGTATAACAAGGTTTTAGTAGCTACAGAGCTCAGGAACTACGGATCTACGGATGATCCGTAGATAGTCAACCAGCGTTTTTTACATCTATTGTACAAGGTACCCCTGTTTTTTCAGGCCTAGTGGATCTTTGATCGCATCAAGTCAACGCAGGCCCAACAAACATGATATAATATTCCTGGAGAAAAATGGCCTCAGACACGGAGAGTTCACTCTCCCGTTTGGAGTCAATGACGTAAAGGTATGTATTTCTTGTCATTGGTTGTTAAATTAGTTCCATGGACATATCTGAGGTTGGTATGTCATTACAGCGATATTTGCTACAATATTCAAGCATTCGGTGCTGGACTTAGTGGGTTAATAATAGTCTTTTGTACAAAATTCATTTTTACTATCCCGATAATCATCCACTGAAATATTTTTGAAGTGGTGGTGGTTTAGAGAGAATTGAGTTGGTTGGAGAAATTAAGTCAAATTGCCCATGAGTACTACATACTTTGGATCATTAGCTAACTATGCATATATAACTATTTTTATCTACCGGATATATATCCAGAGTTACAAATCAGCATTGCTAGGATGCATGGTGGACCATAATAATACATCGACTCGGTTAACTCAATGGTTGACTCAATCTGCTTTAGTATGCGCCTCCCGACTGTTAATAACCTGTTTGTTTCAATTGTCAGGTGCAGGAGGTAGCCTGGAATAATGACTCAACAGTGCTGATGGTGTTGTGTGAAGATAAATTCAACGAAGGTGACGATACTTCGAAGTGCAAATCTTATGGTAAAGAGCCACATTTTACTTTAAAAATAGCCTTTTGACGGGGACATGCCCAAATTCGACTGATGAAATAATCAAGTTATACAACGTAACTAGCATGTAGACTTTTAAGAAATTATGTTACTGAATAACATATAAAAAAAGGGTATTATTCTCTCATTAATGGTATATAACTATATTGCCTTGAAAAATGGTAGCGTCACGTGGTAGCAAGAAGAGGAACACGTAACCGTATTATCTATCTGGTTTGAAAAAGAAATGTCCTTTTATTTCGAAGATAGATATTCTTATCACTAAGATAGAAGCCATGCTTAACTAAGACGTTAAACTTCCAAATGACACCAGGGATACCTACATTCATTGGACTGCGATGCTTAGTATTTTCACTGTCACTACCTTAATTTGATTTGTCTTTTTTTATTTTCACAGTTCAGCTTTGGACAGTAAATAATTATCATTGGTACCTGAAGCAAAGTATGACGTTTGGTGAACAGGATGAGGAGAAAGTGGCAGCAGCCATGTGGGACCCTGAGCACGCGTACCGACTACATATTGTGTGTTCTAGTGGCAGGTACCTTCAATACACATTTGCTTGGACTACAAGTCACAGCCAAGGACTTAGTGCTCAGGACCTGGCTAATGTTGCTGTAATCGATGGCTGTAGGTATATTATTATATATTTTTTTAATGTTATGTTATTAGATCACAACAGGGGGTATATTAAGAGGGGTCTCCACTGGCTGCGTTAAGCTCTGCGGCAAGCCTTGCAATGGCGTTGTGCTGGTTCTGTAGGAGGAGAGGAATGACGATGTCCTGCCTACATGGTTCACTGGCCATGTAGGCAGGACCTCGCCACTTCTGACCATCACAACACCATCGCAAGGCTTACCGCAGCCAGTGGAGTCCCCACTTTACTGTACGCACACAAGAGATAACATAGATATGTCAGTGTCTCGAATTCCCTGTTGTCGAATCAATCAGTCGTTTGTGTTCTCCCCTGGAACTAGTATCTTCGAATGGCTAAACTCGAAGAATATTGGTTATTATACCACAACTTGGGGTTACTTATAGAGAGGGACGGAGCAACCTAAAAATGATCACCCCCAAATTGACTAAAGAAAAGAATCCGTCTTACTGGATTTCTTCATGTAGTTCAAAACAAGCGAATTGGTCAAAACAATGACTGAAACCAGCGTTTACCATTAACGTATCTTCCAGTGACTTAGTTTAGAAGGAGTTGGCATTGCCTTCCTGGCAAACCCAACTCTTAAAGTCATCCAAAATTTAGAAGTGTTTAGAACATATCTTGACCTTTTCGGGAACCATAGTATGTTCCTTCTTGATCACGGTCCCTCGAGCTTCGGGCTTCTACTCGGCATGTGTAGTCAATCGCACATGCCACAATGTAGTAATCTAGCTATAGTATTAGCTTAATAACTGGACTTAAATTACTCCTTAACTTAGGAATTTCGTAATAAAGCATTTAGGGCACGGCACAACTTTCTTAGCAAGAGCCCACATGTTGATTATCTCTCATGTGTTGTAAGTTTGTGTTACAATATTCTATTTGCAGCTAAGGTTCTAATGACACCATTTAGGAATATGGTGGTGCCTCCACCCATGTCAGCTTATCACATAGAGCTCCCTGCTCCAGCCACTAGGATAGTGTTTGGACCTCCGTCTCAGGCAAACTCCTTCGTAGTCCTCCTTAGCGATGGGAGGCTCGCAGTTTACAGATTTACCGATACAGACAATGGTAACAATATTTTTCCCTACAGGTTTATCCCACAGAAATCCCTATAAATAATATCAAAGCAGCTGCTAAACTGTTCGATTAACTGTGTTAAATCTTGACATATGTTTGATACCAACCGTGAGGCTAATTTAATCAGAATGGGAACAGCTTTAATTATCTTCCCAAGTAAACCCCTTTTAATGAGCAAACTTCCATTGTAGCTTCATTAATTATTCGTTTCAATTTCCAACCCAGATAAGGAACCAGACAAAACGGTGAAGCCAAGCGCGGGGAAAAACTTTCTTCAAATGTGTTCCACCCCTAGACTGGTTGGTCTTCATCCGTAAGTTGTATTATTGCTTATTCGTATTTTTCTATTGTTTCAATAGAATAGAATAGAATAGAATAGAACAATCTTTTATTCATCAAGGGTTTACAAATTTCTTATATATATTCCAAATGTTCAGTGGCTACACTTCGTCTGCCTACCAGATATGGCTAAGTAGAGCAGGTAAATAATAACGCTTTACTCGTTTTTACCGACCCCAGGATCTCTTTTGATGCCAGGCGGCCTCTCAAGAAATCCTGAAGTCGGTAAAATCGTGTGGGACGGACTCCTAGACACTACTCTCATTACATTCTATCTTAAGCGTGTTCCTCTATTTGTCCAATTCCAAGTAAAACTCCATATTTTACCCTACCCTGGAGTAAACTACACACTACTCTCCGGATCATGAAATTAAGGTATTTGTTATGAATAAAACATTATAAATCCTTAGAAGTAAATAGAAAGCAATCATATCAAATGTCTCGTGTTTCTACTAGCGGCATCCAATTCGACTCCAACTCCAACTCGAAATTTTGCCTCTGCCTGTAGTTTAGTAAATCAAACCACGAATCCTGCCATACGTTATGCATGCATCCTATTTTATCTTATTCCAGAATTGTGTCTGTGCCAGGAGGAAATGTTCCTTTGGGTATGTATCATCTCACGTGGTATAAGGACAACAAACTGCTTATCTGTTCTCAGTGTGACGGCGAGAGTAGTGTAACCTGGCTGGAACTGACCGATGAGCAATGTATTACAAGGTATGGACGAATACCATATCTAAAAATAGATAGCAGCTGCATATTCGTGATAGTGACTTGGTGAATAGTGAGAGAAGAAATTGTTGGTTAAACCTCCCTACCATAAATGAGGTTCTTGTCTCGATCGAAACGATAATAGTTTATTTAATAGTTTAGTTATTTTAGAAATAGTCTGTATTTAACCGAAAATTGATCTATTTCTTGGGACAAGAAAGGTTAATGTAATGTAGATTCATAAAAAAAGTATTAGCAGTAACCCTTGATGGTTTCAATGGCATACAACTAGTTCCAGGCTTAGGGTCATTAAGTTTCTTTTAAAATCTGGCAAGTGCATTGTCTGATGCGAGAGAGCTGCTACTTGATATTTGTTCACAGTGGAAGCACACCGGTTCCAGGAGTGGTGGTGGCTGTGGCTGCAGACCAGGAGACAGGCCGGACGGTATTGCAGCTGTCGGACCGAAGCCTGCTTGTATATGACAGCGATTCCGACATCTTTATGCCACTCTGTGATAACGACGGCAAGGAGATTATGTTCCCCCTCACTTGTACACAGATGGCCCTAACCACTATGGGAGGGGAGGTACGTCAGGATAGGTTCTTAAAATCTGTATTCAGGAATTCTTTAATTCGTTTACCATACCACTCTTGTTGAAGAGTCTTTCGTCTTGCCCTAAATAATAATGATAATTATTATTATTAGTAATTATTGCCATTATTCATTAGTATAATATATATACAATAAGGAGTATAAAATAAGTATAATTGCCAGGGAACGGGCAGGCTTGCTGCGTGTCCATATGCTAGGGTATTTACATATCTTTGTGTTAACTATTAGGTTTATTCATTTCTTATCATTACTTCTTCACATAAAAGTATTCAATATCGCGTGGAAAATAATAACTAGAATTCATATAAATTAGTCTCACTCAAACACTTCAAATGGAATTCAAAGTTGATATCCACAACAACGCGACAAAAAGCCATTTGAAATTAAAGAAACATCAAGAAGTTAGTACGGTATTAAAATCGCGTTTTTTGAACCAATTCCTCACGTGACAATCTTCAATTTTATTGTAGGAAGTTGTCCTCGGACTAACAGATCGGTTCCGATTCTACGTCAATGATGTTGAGGTAGTGTGCTTATTTCACCTATTTATTTGTCAAACTGAATTCGGATTCAACCTCTGAACCTTACCATTTCGACAATTCCTCAGTGAAGGATACTGACAGAAGTTTATGCAATACAACTTTAAAATGTGCAAAAAGTGGTGGTTCATCCTCTTAATTTCCAATCCTATATTAAAATATATATAACATTATAGCAATGTTTTCCCACATATATGTATTTACATAAAAGTGGTCATTACTCGTGAGTTTTATTTGGGTGTTGACTAGCATAGATCCGGGCCATTGATCTCTTTTACCATGACTTTACATTAGGAAAGGGAGGGACATGCATTTGTGTACAGCTAATTTCGCATAATGTTTCATAGAAATTTGTTTTGGGTGGAGCACTATATTGATGGGTTGATGTTTCAGGTGGCCAATAACTGTACATCATTTGGTCTTCATGAAGAGTTTCTCTTGCTCACCACGCACTCTCACACCTGCCATTGCATCAAGAGAAGCTCGCCTTTGGAATGTAAGTAGGCGCATGTATCTCTGTTATTTTGACCTTTTCTAATATATCACGCCCATGTTGACTTACCCTTATCGTCTCATAAACTTTGGATTCTGTACACTAAAGATATATTATATATATAACTTAGGAAACGATACAATGCAATCCTAAACGCAACTTCACGAACAAAAGAATAACTGGGGATTTGTTCCATATTTTCTTTTAGTATTTGGTGATTTCCCCAAATATTATTATCAAAGAGATTCCGCGCGAATCGTGTGCCATAAATTTCAGATTACTGTGCCGTGTACCACTCACTATGTATACTATAGAATGCCCTTTATTAACCGTTTTCCCTGATATAACATTTGGTTTAATGTTGCTGGTATGGGTCATCATCAGCCTTATGAACCAGTGTGCATCTGGTTCTCACGTTTCTTATAAACTATACTCTTATGCCTTGTTATTGTACTACTGACAGCTCTCACCAGTCTATCTGAAGGCAAGGCGCACCCCTTCGACGAGACAATCCGGCGTGTGGAACGAGGGTCGCGAATTGTACATGTTGTGGCTGAGGACACTAAACTCATCCTACAGATGCCCAGGGGTAACCTAGAAACCATTCATCCCAGGGCTCTGGTGCTCTCTGCTGTCAGGAAAACGCTGGATAGGTCTGTCATCCATATTTTTTCCCTGTGCCGTTTATATGGTTATAATCGAATATCAGACACATGTATGGAAATTATGAATATATAATTTATGTGGTGGGTTTGTTTGGTGCTTTTTAACCAGCTTTTCTTTAGATGTTCTTTTGCTGAATTGGTATAACTTGTTCTCCCAAATTTTCGCTTGAGATCGCCTCACCGTTTGTCTTATTTGAGCTTTTTCTCGTTTTAGGACAGAATTTGCTGAAGCATTTACCTTGATGAAGAAGCACCGGATCAATATGAACCTCATCTATGATCATAACCCCCGTTCATTCCTAGAAAACACAGAAGCATTTGTTCGTCAAGTAGACCTTGTTAACCATATCAACATATTCATATCTGATTTACAGTAAGTCCTGGTTTACCACACCCTCCTAAAAGTTCATTAAATATTTCCCTATATATTCTTTAACGTATAGGAATTACTCTGGTTAACCAGTGTTAACAGATCCCGTAAATAGATCATTTCAAGGGTCATTTTATGCAGTTTCCTCAGGTGTGTATACTCAAGATAGGTGGGTCCTGCCTTATGCGCTCATCGGTGATCCGTTATGGACATTCAGTGATCCGTTTCAGATTTAGTCCCACAGCGAAGAGTTTCCATTCTCCTATTTTTCAGTTGATCTTTCATAGAATATGTATTGCTATTTTAAAATATGTATTGATGGAATGCTGCCAACGTGGACGTTTTAGAATGTTTTGGCCGTCAACGAATATATTTACCTGATTGGTGACTCGAAGGATTTAAACCCTATTTTTCAACATGATTTTGGCAATATCGCCCATCACTAGAGTATAAATGTCATACATATGAGCATATTAAATGCTGGGGTAAGTTATCTCAGCTTAGCTATAACATCTTAATCTAATGTAATTTACGAATGAAATGTTTTGCAAAGTATTAGTACTGTTAAGGGTCGTACGTCCATGTCAATCAACATGCTTGCTCTTTTCTGGGTTGTTAGCCTTAATTTCTCTATCGGTTTGATATCATTATTATCATAATATCATTTTACAGGGAAGAAGATGTGACAGAGACAATGTACACAGCTGCCTACATTAATAATGAGGATCCTCTCCCTACTTCGACCTCCACTGATGTCAAGAAGATTAGTAAGGTTGACCTCATATGTGACGCTCTTAGGAACGCATTGGAAAAGGTTGATTCTGATAAGTAAGTGTAACTGTGTCAGTATTTTTTCAAATAGAAGAACAAGTACGACCCGGTACGCGTTCATGGGCGAATCCAACAAACAACCCGTTTTGAGGGTTGAGGGTAGTAACAAAATTTAATAAAGTCTTCTATTTAACATGATTTTAACACTACTTAGAGACTACTCTGAGGTTTAAGCACACAAAACAATTCCGATTTGGTCCTCCTCCCATAGATTACTACTGGGATTTTGGCCTAGCGGATTTTATCCGCTGGAATTCTGTCCTAGAAACAAACAATCTACCTATGCTGACAGGTTGGAGGTGGGCGGGGGGAACTATCGGGTCAGTGACGGACGTACGTATCCGCGCAATAATTTCCAAACCAGACAGGAGCCATCCACCCCTGCCCTCTACCACAGTCCGCCCATCAGGACACACCCTAGCCCTCTACCAGTTATGGTCAACTGGTGACACTGTATACTCACCTCACCAGACGCTAAGGTGTCACTTGGTAGCGCTTGGGGTTAGCGGCTGACGCCCTATGAAACAGCGCCAACACGCCTTGGGTGGGTTGGGGGTGGTTATTAATCGTTATTAGACTAGAGAGCGAAAGTGTATTCAGTTATGTTGATGATCTGTAATGGGGATATTTCCAGATTCTGTGCGGGTGTGGGGTTGGAGGCGCAGGGGGGTGGGGGGGGGGGGGGGGGGGGGGGTGGATATGTGGATAGTCTCGCGTACTGACACCTAAACCTTCCTCTTTGCTTTGTTTATGAAATACTCTCCGTGGAGTGAAAGATTAGTATGATAGATAAAGACTAGGTTATTTCCATTAGTGGAAATCTTTTTTTTAACGTTTGGTTTCCTCAGTGTTGCTACTTTGGCATTAGCCGTTTTGTAGCCGGACCGGAAATTTTGTATTCCGGTCTTGCTCCTTTCCCCGATCGAGTTCCAATTGTCAATCCCTGAATGTAAATGTCTTGACTTAACAATGACACCGCAATGGCTCGGCACTTTAATATTTCGCATCCAGATGTCAGAGTAAAATGGTCAAACATTTCGATCTCCATCCTATCCCTATAGTCAAAGCAGTTCCAATTAGTGAAACTGCTAGATTACGGAGGAACAGAGGAGAAGAGATGGATTACCAGACTCCAAATTACGGTACCCAGGGGACTCTTGGACTGATCAATAACCTCATTACATTTTCAACCATGTCGTTCACAAGAAAAACCCAAAACTAATGTTAATGTTTTAACGTAGGCATAATTTTCACCGCTTGAAAATCTGAAATAGCTGTTCACAAATCCTTAATAATGATATAAATAAAATAATGTATACAATGATGATAACAATTAAGTAACGCAAACGTATGAAACGTATCTTAACAGCGAAATTTCTGCGTCAATAAATATGTTTTAAAAAACCTTCAGTATTCAATAATTGATTTAAGTTGAAGAAAGAAGCTGTCGATTCCCATTTCTTGACAACAAAAAGACACTAAGAAGGAGATTCATTTGTGGGAGGGGTGAGAATAAACTTCGGTGTACACTTCGGAAAGTAAGAGCCGATCTGAGATGTCCTGAATTACCGTGGGAAGAAATGGAAGTTTTTACCCATGCCCCATGTCTTCTCTTATGAGAGTCAGATTTTCAGATAATGTACAATCAGCAGCTCTGCAAATTTACTAACTTATGCTAAATTAGACTGAAATTATGAATAATGGGTATATCAGGGTAGCTTCGGCATTGTGCTGATTACAAATGTCCCTTTCGCTGTATTGTGAACATCACTTTTCTCTTAAATTTGGGTCATTTGAGAGGATTGATGAAGGTGAATTGTATATTTTCTGACGACCTGACCCATGAGCGAACAGTGCTATTGCTATCCACCTGAGCCCTGAGCTTCCTTCTCCTCCCCCCGCCCTCCGCCCCCCCCCCCCCCCCCCCCCCACACACACACACCTCCGCCCCCTAAACACGGACACCCGCCCCCTCCCGGACTGGCTGTAGTCGCGGTCTTGGGTGGGAGCCTGTGCTTATTGGCCCGCCTGGGTTTGACCTGTGGCTTTCGCTTCCCTACTATATATACCATCGCTACCGTGCATATCCTCCATTCTTCACACCTCATCTGATTCTCCAAGAGTCAACTCAGGTTCGCCGACACTTTCCCAAAGCCGATATCCAACGCACTTCTCATCTCCACCAACTTCGCTCGAACATTGGTCACCATCGCTTCCTACAATGGACGCCAGGTTCTTCAGGAATGACCAACATTTCGCCCAGACCTTGCACGGCTTAAATGCCGTCCTTGACCGCTTGGCCGTTGCCATCATTGGTCTTGAAGAAGAACGCGATTTCGTTCTGGTGCGCTTTCACCGAGCCCAGGCACACGGACGCCTTGCATCTGCCCACAGTCTTCAGCTACAACTGGAGTGTATACTGGAGGTGAATTGCCAGTACTTCGCCCGGTTCCGTAAGCTGGAAGAGCTCATCGACAGAATGATCATGTCACCACCGGAGAACTTCGGGCTCTCACCCGAAGAATAGCCTTCATCAAATCCAACATCCTAAAAGAAACACCTCCGTCCCCCAATCCTCCTCCACCAGGCCCTTCTCAGGGCCACCCAAGTTCTCATAAGAGCTTTGTTATATCCGACAAATCGTGTTTAAAAAAAAAAATGGCCAAATCATTCAAATTATTTATTAAAACGACCTCTTGCATTGATTACTATAATGGATATGACCCATTCTTCCCATAACATTAGAAGCAAATGAACATTATTTATCTCATGGTCGAATACATCCCTAGACTATAACTAGTTTCCCCGTTGGTCTAAAGTCATGTTTAGTCAAACCACTTTCAGAAACATAATTTAAAAATATAGAAATACATTCACCGTAAAGAGAGTTCATATATTATAAATGAGTGAATTATTTTTTTTAAACGAGCATTCATTTGGGCCCGCGCCCGTGGTGCTATGCGCCCGGGAAATTAGATTTAATGAATACATGTATATGGTCGATTCTCACGAAATGGGGGCAGTTGTCAGTGTTTTTGAATTCCAAGGTTCACTGAGCATACAATTTTACTTTTTTTGTTTATTCTTTATTCCCATCATTTAAATCTTACTTCGAGCTTTCGAACCCTATATGGTTTATTAACCTGAAAATGTTTATTTTTTGCATAAAATGATAAAATATAGGTGAAAATTGAAGATTTTTAAAACTAAGATAAAGTGGGAACTTAAGCACACAAACCAATGAATTTATGTCGAATTTTTTACTTCATAAAAGCAGTCCGACCATTTACTAAATGTTTAATGTTTTTTAAGTCTGACAAAAATATAGGTGATATTATTTTTATTAGCACTTTTTGGCAAAAAAAATGTCTAAATTCACAGGGTAACTTCATCGGGATAGTAACGTCTTTAAAAGAAATGTAAAAATTTAACCCCCAATTGTAGTAACTATGATTGACATATAAAGCCAAAAATATTCATGAAAGAAAAAAGAAAACTTGTGTGACCCCCCCCCCTTTGATTTTTCATGGTAGGGTAATTTTTTTGATAAGAAATGAATTTGGCTAAAAATCTACATGTGCCTACGTCGGGATACAATTTATTTAATTATTCTGTGATTATTCATCTTTTAAACCCTTAGTGCCTATTGAGCAATGTGTACTATATACGACTTCAAATTCTGAGCATATGAACAATAATTATATGTGGAAAATATTAGAAGAAATGGCCAGAAAACCTTACCCCGACGTAGGCAGCCCTACCCCACCCAAGGTTTTATGGTGGCAGCAAGTAGGCTTTATATACTCTATTTATGCCTACATCAGGGTGGGGTGCCTATATCGGGCCGTTTTCTTTTATGTTTTTCAAACCTCTACACATTACAGACCCTCTCAAAACTCATTAAATATGTCATCCAATATGTTAGTAATGGTATAATGGTAAAAGCAGTAATTCCTCACAGTTTTAGCTCATAAATGAACAAGGTTTACCCCGATGTAGGTACCCAAGAGAAATAGGGTTAAAATTCAAATTGATGCTGAGAGACAAATATTCATCCAATCCAGTAGCGATTTTCAGGTTACATTACTCAAATACCCTATTTATCAATGTTCAAAAAATTCCTAATTTTGAGAAGTTTGAAAAAATGACTTTTGAAATCACCCATTGCCCCCATTCCGTGAGAATTGACCATATAAATATATCAAAAGACATTCATAGACCTGTTGAGAGAGATTTGATAAAGCTGAGTATTTTTTTTTTAAACCAGGAACATTCATTTGGGCCCTGGCCCGTGCTATTATGCGCCCGGAAACTCGTGTTACGTCATAGTCTAAAGCGCTGGCTCCAGGTTGTCGCGCGAAAACCTCCCTCCCAGCTAAACACAAGGAGAGATGGACTGAAACCACAATTTGTGACGCGTTGGAACTGAGTGGTGGCCGCTAGTGGCCACATTAGAGAGCGTGTGTTGGGCGGCGGGGTGGTGGTGGAGAGGGGGGCGGGGGAAGTGAGTGTATGGTATGTTGGTGGACGTTGGGGTTGAGGTGTGTAGGTGGGGGACGGGGGGGGGGGGGCGAAAATTAAAAATCGAGGCAAACCCAGTAGTCATTCGTGTCTGGATTAACAGCTCCCCTACAATTGTCAATATCTTTTACATGTCTTCGAGCAATTTTAACTTAATCCATGCGAAAATACTATTGAAATTAAATGTTATTATTGAATCAACTCCATTCCAGCAATTTTGATTAAAAATGGGCATTCCTGTTTTGTCTTTTTCACTCGATTTTTATGATTCCTTTTCCGCTTGACTTCGCAAATTTATTCCAAACCATAAACTTTTTTTTAAAAAAAATGCACTTTAATACAAGATTAATGAGAGTACCTGTAAATTGGCTTTAGTGAAGAGGACAGAGTCGGGGTGCAATCAAAACCGTATACTTAGGACAGTACGAGGAACCCTTCCTTGTGTTCGAATCTCCGTATCTGCCAGTAACCCAGAGAAAGGCAGTTCCCCAATGGAAATGGCCCTAATTTAGTAAATACAAGGGATGCAGTGTGTATTTGTTCTACATATAATAATTAATATCTGTTTCTATAGCAGTGACAAATTTTTATTTAGGATTTTTTTATATTTTTTTTGGCAAACCCTTCTGTTATATCATGATTAATTTGAGCGTCAGCTTCGTCTGAGAATAATGCTTTGTCATCATGTCTTAGCTGAATAAACATCTTAAATACAATACAACCTAAAAGACGTACATCGTTGCTTAGAAAATATTGGCGAAGAGAGCTTATACATGTATCAGTGATGAAAGCTCTTTGGTTTGGAGGTCGACCATTCTACCACGAGCCATACAAATATTCAACTCGATTCTCACGATTTGAAAACATTTCTTGCCCTAATGACCCCCGGCTCCTGGTCTTTTTTTAAAACCAATTTTACTTGACGAAAATTCCACCTATATGATACGTTTCAAATCGGTCTCTCTGAGCAGTAATACAGTATTGATTTCATTTGCCATGTTTATTTATTAATATGGTATAAGAAAATAAAATCTGAACTATTTATTATTAATGTCCTGAGCTGGAAAGTTTTAACCGAGACTGCGCTTTTGCCTTAGTCCGCCCCACTCCTTTTCTTTCACCCCACCCCGCTCCCCTCACTCCGCCCCCTGTAGTAAATAGCTGTGGCTTCTTATTCCTGCCGGTCTAGCTAGAATCATAGGTGACGCTGACTGGGTTGTCTGTGAGTGGGTAACTCAGGGACAAACCACTGGTCGCTCAGCTTATGACGCGGTAGCGCAGACGGGTCGCTGGTCGTCAGCTTATGACGCGGTCGCGGCGACGGGTAAGGCGCGGGTCGCTCACCTGATAAGAAAGCCGGGTCCCATCCCACACCCATCAAGGACTGAGACATATCCTCCCTCCCCTCCCTCATCCATGAAACAGTGCCCCTGTACGCGCCTCAGAGGCGCCACATGAGCAAGACCGGCGCTTGTTCCTACTCACGCCCGGCGCGCGCGCACACAACTTTGCGAGCACCCTTTATTTTCCCACTATGTTCCGCTAAACCTAAACTCCGTTTATCTGAACTTTGGGTTAAACTGAACCTTTTGCAAATTAATGTATCTGTTCTCTCTAGCTGAATTTTTGGTCAAACTGAACTACTTCTGATTTCCCCTCGAAGTCAGGTTAAGTGGAACTTAGTATACTACTATATTCTGGTGGCCCTGTCCCGACCATGACCTCCAAAATTTCTTTTATATCTTTGCAAGTGTTTCCGCTTTTCTTTCCTTTTTTAAAATATCGTTTGGAACTTTCTGGAATTGCTACGGGAGTTATTATGTGCGTATATCAGTATATTCCCCGGTGTTTTTGAAATATATTATTTGGTAAGATGAGAAAGGGCTGACTGTACATCAGCAAACCCTATACTAGTATTCAGTATTATTTACCCTCGTCAGTCAACACATATTGGTTTTCAATTGGCGCTAAAGAGTTATACTCTCAGCTGAGAGGGATTTTTTATTTAAAGCATATTTTTGGGGGTCAGAAAATTTCACAGTGTGATACGTTTCCTTCCCCCAAACAACATTACAGTGCGTTTTAATTTTAAAAACAGAGTATTACCCACAATTATACATTAGGAAGCGACTTCTAAATTTACACAAAAACATTTTTTTTTGTTCAATTCAATTTTTTTTTGCCTAGTAAAATCTGAGAATAAAGAAAGATATTATCCGCAAAATAAAATGCTGGCCGCACACAAGCTCCTTAGGAAGAAATTCAGCCTTCTCTACATTCCCTTAATTAATGTGAGATTTCTCCTGTGCAGGAACTTAGTTGGCTATTTCGACGGCACCCATGTGTCCAAACGTAAATGATTTCCTCCATACTTAATACATACCCGTAATTGCGCTGTTTGAGCCCGGCCATTTAAAGAACCGATGTTCTGTCTCTGTAATAAATTAAGTAACCCATAACCATCTTTTATTGCATATTTTTTTAATATTAGTATTAGAACCTAGAGTTCAAGTGCAACGGAGCCGCCATGCGTTTCAGACTTCGGGGTTAGTTAGATGTGTGTATTCCAGACTTTCCCAACCTCCCTTACCCTCCCCGCTCCCATCTCACTCACCCCCTCCCTCCTGAGTCCCTAGTTGGGGTTCTGCGACTCGCACGACACACCCACTGTCTCATTCTTAGTCGCGCCTAACCTAGCCTACCTGAGGCATGCTCTTGCTCCTCTAGCTACGCTCGTCCAATGAGATGGAACGTCGCCCACTGAGGCGTGAAGCTACACGTGCATTTGTACCCTCAACTGAGCTCAAGTTTGCCATTCTACCTTCTGACTCCTCGCAGACAACTACCTACAACTATCGCTCCTGTTGTTGAACTTCATATCTCATCCACCATTCACTTGGCAATCATCTGTCTTGCTGTTATACCATTCATCTAGTACTTCACCAGTTGTGTCTTATCTATTCATTATGGCCAACATCGACGACATGAACCCCTCCAGAAGTGACATGCTGAGCCACTACACCAGCCTCTTGGGTGATCTTGTGCGAGAGCAGTCAGGCCTGCACACTGAGATGGACGAGCTCATCTGCCAGCTACTAGAGCTCACCTCTCAGATGGAAGCTGAGATATCTACCGTCTCCTCCCCTGGTGGAGGCGACAAGGAACGCCTCCAGAACATCCATGACCGCCGCTTGGCCACCCTGGCAAGGATGGAGGATAACCTGACGAGGGGCACCTCGGTGAATGCCCAGTTGGAGGAGGTAGCGGGAATGGTGATCCTAGTCGGGTTTGAGTATGGCATTGATTACCAAATTACTACTACTACTGCTCTTGGCAGCAGCAGTTCCACCACGACCGATGGAGATACTACTGATCATGACAGCAGCAGCAACAGTTGGACCACGACCAATGGAGATACTACTGATCTTGACAGTAGTAGCAGCAGTTGGACCACGACCGATGGAGATACTACTGATCTTGACAGCAGCAGTAGTGGGACCACGACCGATGGAGATATGTCCGAAGATGAACTTGGTATGTCCGTGTCTATGTCCGTGATGACCATGTATGACTCCGAACCCGAGACTAGTGACGTGGAGATGGGAGACGCCAGTGGTCTTGACTATTCTGCTCCAGTCCCAGATCCAATGTTTCTTGCTGACGCTGAATATCCACCTCTGGCACATGGTTTCAACGACGATGAGGAAAGATTGTTCCTAGACCATGGGTTGATCGGTGCCGTGGCTGCGTATAGGGAAAGCTTGGAATCCAGTGGTGATGATGTTCGTCCCACCAACCGCACCTGCTCAGCTGGGGGATCTGCTCGGGGATCTAGATACTGCCCGTATAGATCAATGTAGAACTGCGTCCATGCTGACATTCGAATCGCCTGGTCGATTCTCATGTAATGTTTATAACCAAGGCAAAGTTTTTTCTCAAGGTGACTTCTAGGGCGTTATTGATGGTATTTTCACCGTTATCGGTGACATTGTTAAAGTTTTGAAATGAAGAAAATACTGGACTGGTAAATTGTGTATTTCATCGGATAGGATAAGAAAAGCACCCTGCGGTAAACAACATTACGTTGACATGTAGTACTAGTATTTGCTCGCATCTTTGTATGGATGTATGTTGTTATGAAGTGCGCATGCAATCTCACTTGAGCTCACTTGATCATTCGCCTATTGTATGGATATATTGTTTGATTATGATAGTCAGATTCTGATTTGATTTGATGGTGTCCGATTTTAAGTGTATGGTACATGCCAAGTATCTCTTGTCTTGACAGGGATTTCTTTCCCTCACTGTATTTGATTGAATATGAATACGCAAGCCTACAGGCACTTATAAGTATACGGGTGAAAACGAAATTGCTACTTTTTAGCATTTTTTTAATCTGCGTGGGCTAATTTTCAATTCTTAATTAAACTAAATAGATTTCATACAACTATAGGCCGACTAATTCTTACACCCTTCTACTGTTTTTGTATACAAGTGACGTCTCCGACAAAACAAAATAATACTTTGTAATATTTATGAATATGGAGGTGTAGAATATGAATACTGCTGATACCGATTTTAGGAATTGCCACTACTCTTATACTGTTATTCGTATCCTTGTTCAGATGTTAACGAATCGTACGATTGCATATATGAGGAATTGTATTACATTGCTTAATAAATAAAAAAGGGGTCTTGAGGCTCCACAAAATCAAAGATCCTCTTTCGTCCAATCTCTTCGTCTAGGCCTCGTTGAAATTCTTCCTTGTTATTCTCATCCTGCCACTCTACATACAACCTTACAACGTTTTTATTTGGTCTTCAATTATTTAACATACTTCATAATACGTTTTACAGTAAGACCCACAACCAGAAAATGTATTATTCCATGCGTTGCTATTTATAACCCAGAGTTTGTTTATATGCCCTTTTTGCATTGCGCGTGATTAGCTTTGTTAGTTGTGGAGGTTTGGTTAAATTGAAGTAAGTGAACGAAGATAGCGATCGAATGACTTAAGTCCAACTGATTTTGTTGCTTAGATGTCTGGATTATTAATAAAACCTACATCCCTGGTGCCTTGAGACTCACCGCCTCCCCAGCCTTTCTCCCGACCCACGATGCAGCAACACTCCCATGGAACCTTACATTCCCGATTTTACCAGAACGCGTACTGTATTTCCAATTATAGTTAACGCATGAGCTTTAGGATCTCCCCATCCGTTCTCTGTAATTCAAATACCCAGGTTACTTGGGGTAGAAATATAATTTTCTCAGAGTATTTAAATGCCTTCAGATTTTGAATAACAGACTGAAGTATGTGCCGCCCAGCACTAAGACTATATACCAGGAATATACACCGACTTTGGAGTCGGCAATGCGGTCAGCAATTCCTGAGAATAATACATGTACTTCATTGCATAATGTCTTTGTTGTAATAAGATTTATTAAACGATAAACTCCGTTCCAGTGTAGTTGCTTTGATCCCTTTCATCCCTCTGATACAAGCTCCATCCCAGTACAGTCCAGTTGCTGTTCTCCCTCTGATCTCTTCTAATCTCCATGCAAGTCATTCTCCCACCCAATGTCTCACCGGCCTGCCCTTTCATCTTGAAGACTTTCTACTACTACCCCCTCCCCCACGCCCCCCATAAAAGCATTCACTCCAGTTCAACTCAACCTTCAGTCTACCTAACTGATAAGCACTATTACGTAACAACAGCCACTATTGTTTCCTTGCCTACTACAGTAAAGGGGTCCAGAAAGTTCTAAAGTTTTAGCATCCAAATTTCAAGGAGGAATTCCTATAAAAAAAATGCTCAGAAGAAACAAGTCACTCTCTTGCTTACATCGAATAGATTCGATCCGCGTCGCCGACACGATTAATTAATTACGCGTTTGCTATGACAGATACTCTTCATAAACCCAGGGGCATGATTGTATTCCTTCTCACTATGTATGTAACATGACTAAAGCACACGTAAGCAATGTGCTAAATCTTGTACAAAATAAATAGTCCCACTTTAAATTGCTTCAACTCGAGTGAGATACAACCTGGTTAAATTTGCTTCTATATTTGGTCATAGAACAAAATATTTGGTGCTTTTTAAGAAATGTGTATGGGTGGATTTTAAGAAATATGTATTGGAAGATTTATAATAATCTATACTATTCTTTGTATTATGTAGGTACCTCCTGTCAATTCTGACAGCGTACGTGAAAAAAACTACACCGGAGCTGGACACTGCCCTCAATCGCATCAAAGCCCTGAAAGGTCAGTGTCCTATTATTCTTTTGCGTATATAATTAGTTTTATATCTCAAAGGACAATTACAACAGTCACAGTCATTCAGTTGAGAAAAAGTGGTGTACACTCCTTCTAGCATAGAAACAACTTTCTACACCAAATCTTCCAGGAGCAAGCTTTGGCATAAACATGGCACGCATAGTTGCCATCTTTTGGTTCACTATCATAGACGGCCTTTTCTTCAATAATATAATAAAAGAATAGTAAGACATATTATTTGTCTCATTGACATATCTGGATAACAGATTAAACCACTAAGACTATATGTACCAGGATTGACTTTTTAAAAATATATAGATGTGCAGCTTCACACTTTTTTGTCAAATTTATAAAGCCAATAGTTAGTTATAACTGTGTGTTTTTTACCATACAGAAGGGGGTAACAACAAGAGTCTCATGGTGTCTGAGGAAGCGCTTAAATACCTCCTGTTCTTGGTAGATGTTAATGAACTATACGACCACGCGCTCGGCACCTACGACTTCGACCTGGTCCTCATGGTGGCAGAAAAATCTCAGAAGGTGCAGTGTGTTCCTTTTATTTTCATAGTTTTACTACATGAAGGATTCAGTGAATGTGGGCTATGGATGGCTACCGTCTTGATTTGTATGAGTTTTATATCTAACATAGTGTGTGTAAAACGTTGCAATTTATCACAGAATACGCATGAACATATATATACCATATATACATATATACCATACATGTATACTTTCATACAGCTCATTCGGCTTTCAATTCGTTTTCGATTCGAGAATACGTTCATTTGAGTGCACATCTTATGTATGCACATCTTATGTATGTACTTGAAATCATGATGATTCGCTGAGTTGTTGGGTCATGAAAAGTAAAACGGTTGCAGATTAATATATCTCTTAGAGCTAACTCTATACTACAAGTTTACGCATAAAACGGCGTTCTCATGGCAGTTTCTGACTGACTCGAATAGCGCCAAATCTCAGTGGTTCACCACACCATAAGATTCCAGCTAGATGAAAAATGAAATTAAAAGCTAATATTTAAAGCTAATATTATTGAATGTAGTCGACCTCCAAATTCTAAGGCCGGTCGACATTTTTTTAGCGGTTCTTGAGCAGGAAACCATCTTGGACCATCAAAAATCTTATCTAGAAAAATATTGTTGTTTTCATATAGCCACGTGCAGACTAGCTGTTTCATTTACATTCTACCCTAATACCAGTGTCTATAAAGAGTTTTTGTTTAACACCACGTAGGACCCTAAGGAGTACTTGCCTTTCTTAAACCAACTACGTACACTGGAGACCAACTACCAACGTTACACCATAGACAAATATCTCAAGCGACATAATTCTGCACTTACACACATAGCAAAATGTGGTGAGTTATCATTTTATTGATCTAGAACAATGTTCGCAATACTTCCTTCATATTATATACATTCGGTTCCTTCGACGATATTTTATTGCTAAAATATATCTTCATATATGTGATTGGAGCCTAAATTTAATATTTTGGAATTCGAGTACATAATAATTAACACATGGGATTAAATGCGATTATCTAACTTCTAACCTTAATATGCCTGTGCGCACTTATTTCCAGGTGAAAAACATTTTGCGGAATGCTTGGCTCTCGTGCAGGAACAGAAACTTTACTCTGAAGCTCTGAAACTCTTCCCACGAGATGATTCAAAATACAAGGTAAATTCATCACAATCTAATCAAAAACTCCTCGTGAGAACCGTAGTACTAGAACGTTGCATTACATCTTTAAAAATCGATGAGACAACCATTTTCTAGATTAGAGAATAGGAGAAAAATTGTTAAAATTTGAAGATTCTATTATAGTTTACACCTGAACTACAAGACCAGTATTTTGTGTAATTTGAAGTTTATTTCGGTGTTGTGTATGTACAATTGTGTTGATTCCAACGTTTCGGTTCGGTGTTTTATCACGATTCTATAAACTCATGGAATACCTTATCCTATTCTCTTATCAATTTCCCTATATCAGGAGCTAGCTGTGGCCTATGGACAATACTTGACTGAGAAGAACGCCTATGATGAGGCGGGGATAGTCTACTACAAGGCCGGTGAATGGGAGAAGGCCCACTCCGCCTTCACTCAGGCCAGAAACTGGAGACAAGCCCTTATTACCGCCCATAAGCTGGCCTTTACTCCTGACAAAATGGCGGACTTCTCTGTATCCATGGCGAACAAGTTAGCGGACGACAGGCGCTATGTCGAGGCTGCTTGTTTGCTTGAGCAGTATGCCGGAGTAAGAATGGATTTAAGTTGTTATGTGAATTTAAAAGAATGTGAACTAAGATAAGCACAAACTCATATCACTGTTCAACACGGTTGTAAACAAAGAGTTAAGAACCAATTTATTGCAATCAAATCAAGCCTTTCATCATGGTCAAAATTAAGATATTTTAAATAATATCGACTACCGTTATGAACAATTTATTATTACAGTTAGTAACATTTAAAAACTACGAATACACCCCAACTATTATATTATTTTATTCATTAGAGGAAAACACGTACTATCCAGCATGGATGTTTTCAGACGTCGCCTACATGTTCTTTTCCAATGTCCAATGTCTCCCATTTCTAAAGGTGTTTTGGACTTACCCTGTTCGGCTTGGTATTTTCAACCAGCTTGAAATTAAAATTACCCAACTACGCTCTATTGACGAACTTCAGGAACGAAGTATGTTGGGAATTTGGACCGAGCCATAAGCACTCTCAGCGAGCCCTAGCACTACTCTCTTAACATAATTATGTTACCGCAATTTAGATTAATACACATGCATTTTAATAAATGGTTATTTTTTTTATTTCTAGGATGTCGAGGAAGCTATCATGACTTTAATCCGTGGCTGCTGCTGGGATGAAGCTTTAAGACTGGTATTTTATGCTCCATTTTATTTACCTTCATGAATTCACCGATAAATTATGCGATGTTCGTCTCTAAATGGTTGGAAATAATAGCACCGATCAGCAAAATCGTGACACCTTAATATACCGTTTCCTGGTGGTCTCAATACAATCATTACGTCCCACTCTCAATGTGGATGATTTAAATTAGTTATGAAATAGTAGAATCAATTATGAAAATATTAATCCATCTTCAAATTTATAATTATTGATATACTTTCAAGTATAACTATTTCATTTTAAAAAAATTATTAAAATTATTTTATATTATACATTTTGCTACACATTGCTTCTCTTTGTAGATGTACAAGCACAACAGAACCGACTTCATCGAGAGCGATTTTACCGCCGCCCTGTTAGATAATTTCGATGTCCAGATAGCCAGTGTCGACGCTTTGCAGACCGATTTTGAACGATATCGGCAGAGGCTGGCGACCGTCAGACAGGAGAAGGAAAAAGCCCGTCTAGAACTCCTAGGTATGGCCAAATCCGGATTTTTATAGAAGATTTGTTAGAATGTGATTCGTTCAAATCACGCATATTTAGGTAGAACTTGGCAAAAATATTTAAATAGATTCTTAAAAAGTGAAAAATAATAGCAAATCGTTTTCCCATCATCCTAGATCAGCTATTTTCATAGCCCGTGTTTGTACAAACAGCCGAGATAAGTTCTGGAATTCGTTATGCATTTTTGAATTATTGATTTTTCTCATTGTAACTATCTTTTCATTCTCCCACCAGCCTGGTCTTTTCCGTTATTGTCTGTCTAGTATAAACTATAAGACCAGTATTTTGAGTAATTTGATGTTTATTTCGGTGTTGTTGATGTTTGTTTCGGTATTTTGTGCGTAGCCAAATTCCACATCTGGTGCGTCCGAATCGTTGTGTGAGAGTGACTTGGTCGTTGCAGGTAACTAGGCAACCGCCAAACAAACTAGGCCTCACTACACAAATTATATTAGCATTCAAAGTGAATACACAATATCAGGAGAATCAGAACTTCTCTATATCAGTCTGTATGTGTGTACATTGTGTGGAACTAAAAGAGGCTTGTTTTCTCGTGCAGAGGGAGGAGGAGACCATAATTTGGCGGACGCTGATCTGTTCTCTGATACAAGTAGTGCTAGTGGGATGTCCATCCAGTCCTCCCAATACTCTTCAGCATCTGGTAGGACAACCTCTTCAAGGTAATTATACTCTGCCCTGTCCGTCCTAGTAGACTGTAGAAAATGGCTCATTGACGTAGGCGTCGGCCTATAATCATACAATATTTCCAAACAGTGCATTATTTTGTGTATGTACTGTGCCATATTAGGAATTTAGTGTGCAATATAAACCATGATACGCTCTGGTATAGTGTATAACAAAAGTGCATATGTTATCATCATTTGGCACTAGGATCATTGTAGTTTACTCTTATCCTATTCTGCAAAATTGTAGGTTCTGCATTCCACTGTGGACATGTATGTATAAACCTCCCTTTATATATTGATCTTTCAATACTGAGACCATTCTCGTGTTTCTCATTGTAGACGATCGAGAGCGTCACGGCGAAAGGCTGAGAGGAAGTTGTGGAGTCTGAAGGAAGGGAGTCGTCACGAGGACCTAGCCTTGGTTGAAGCCCTGTACCAGGTGTGCCAACGTGTTGAGAACTTAAAAGGTGCGGTATTTCTATTTGTATTTGTATTTAAATCCTGAAAGGAGAAGGGTAGATCTGCTGTGTCGCGCTATATTAATATTAGTCCGATCGCTGCTCCCGCCGAAATAGATTGCCATCAACATTGTTTTATGGTATTTTTTAATCGGGCATCCTTGTCTTTATTTGTGGCAACCCCCTGTCAGCGGCACAAGGCTATCACTGTGATACAATTAGTACTTTGGTTCTAAGAATTAAACTATTATGAATTAAATTTAGAAAAAAACGAAGGAGCTATTCTCAAAAACGAGTGACTAGCAAAGGTTATGCTCTTACTACTTTATTCCCGGTCTGTGTATGTATGGTTATATTTAGTGTGGACAGACGCCGACAGGTGCGCCACCTGGTGAGTGCTTCTGCCACTATGCCAGGTTTAGGTAGACCCTTCATAAGGTGACACTACGGTAACTAGTTCAATTCTAGATTGCACGGCTTCATTCTGGAAGGAGAAAAGCTCATACAAATCTAAACTTTATTTTATGTTCATAAAATTTATGCTCTTAGTTGCGCTTCAAACTTTAAACTTATGAAGGAAAAATATATTTTCATGTCTTTTCAATGTCATCCTTAACATCACAGGGGAGGAGTTTATCTCCTCTTATATCCCCATATCCAAATTTTCCCTCGGAATAAAAGCAGTTAATTCTTCTTAAAAGTACTGGCTAACTTAACCCACGGATTTACTCGGTATAATACAGTTATGGGCCAGGAGGAAGAACTAATTTTAGCTTGCTAAGTTTAGAACTGTATGTCCAATTCATGTAACTGACAAAACTGAATAAAAATTCTATATATATATAAACCTCAAGTTGGTAAAAGTTAGTTAACTGAAGTATGACTTTTAATCTCATCGCTATCTCATTTTGTTCCCATCTTGTGTGTTTATATAGGTGATATGCAGCTACTACTGAGGATGCTGTACATGTACCACTACGAGGAGAAAGCTGAAGAATTACAGAACAAACTGGACGATATACTTATACTGATCACCAAACATACTCCTGAGATCTGGAATCCTGAGTGTACTGGTGTAGCGGCCGCCAGCCCCAACATCCAACTTGTAAGTTGCCTAACTCATAGCTGTCTATTAAAACAGAACACTTATTGAAGGCTTTGTATCTGATATGCTACGCTATGTACTATATTAGGGAGGTTCCGCAAGCAAACCTATCTCAATTACGTAGTAACCGTAAACCGTATCTTTGTGTGTGAATTACGTCGCATTTGTATGTATACACAATAGATTGTTAGATGAAACATTTTGCTTGATATGTTACGTAACGTTTTTCCCAGGATGTTTTGCTGAACCTCTTTCTTCCTTTTAAGATATGTTAGTATATCAGAGATACGGATACGTTAATGTATAGGTTAGACTTGCTGAACCTCCCTATTTTGTACGAAGGCGGTAACGTATAGTACTTAAGGAAACTCTTTAGAATAATACAAACGTTACAAAACGTTAGAGCAAAACATTAAAGTTGTCCCTTTTATCTATTCAGACTCGAGGACCTGATGCCACCACGAATAGTATAATAGCAGCAATGCAACAGGGTAGTAATCAGCAACCACAAGTACAGCTAGGTGTGTATTTTGCATATATATATGAACTGCTTCAGAGGGTAAGATTCCATAACGCGAAGTCAAGATAAATGTTTTACAAGAGGTTCTCTACCAATATCCAACAACCAATGCTTCAATTATGTTTACTGAATGAAGACAAAATAGTAAGGGATTCACCCTACATTCCCTGATGTATAATCGTATCTCTAAAATTCCACATCTACATTATACAAATATTTCTCCGTTGTCCATTTGGCTGAATGCACCCTAAATATATTGATACGTTGTTCTGTCCTTCAAATTTACTCTTAATTCTTTTCCTTCAGATCCACATCTTAGATTTCCTCCGCAGATGAGCACAGACAAGAAATGGCAAATGCGTTCCCTGTCCACTGAACCCAGATAACAAGACTCAATTTGTACTAATTACATTCGGAATCAATGGTTGCTGTGAAGCAGGCGCGTAGAAACACAGCCCTTTTATCTCGTAATTTAAAGACTTTGGGGCGCCACTTGTAGAACTATGTCGAAAGTTTAGTTCCTGAAGTTTGCAGTTGAGGGTACCGGTTGGAAACAAAGGGAAATGTGCTTGCAATACTCCATAATATTATGTCGAAAGTTTAGGTTCTGAAGGTTGCTCGTTTGTGCAAGTATTGCAACTGTTGCTGGGAATACCGGTTGGAAACACTGGGAAATGTGCTTCAATTCTCCATACTATATATATACGATCTGTTTGAATTTAGCCTAATTCATACTTCTATTAATTCAGAAGTATGGTACATATATTTATCAGAGTTGCACACTTCTCTAACACTTTCCCATTGTTGCAGTTGTCAACATAAATGCGAGCTTGCAAAAATAAACACATTGTTGTACGTTACCGAAACTCTCTGTATGATCATGGTGCACATTCTGTCAACAAAATAAATTGACATCTATTCTAATTGTTTTGTTATTATTGGATGAATCTTATTTTAAGGGAAGGCTATGCCGGAATGTGGGCATGCTTCTACCTAGCCTTTCCTACGACCCTACCACTTGTGTATATCTGTACACCACAGTCAGAGCCGTAGCATGGTTAGCCTCTACCATGCATATGAATCTATTATTAGCGGAGCTTTTACCTGTCACTAAAACCCCTTAAAGTACCTCTTATGTGTCTTACATACACTATAAGTTGGGCCAGTTTTGGTCAAAAGTGTGTTTCCCGCCACTTTACTCCACTCAATAGCCCTCGATTACTTTACTTTTTGGCCTACTCCTAGCAAATTACCCTTTTCAGTGTATGGTGCGAAAAAAATTTTGAATTTATTTATTTAAATAGGCTTTATTTAATGTCGGCAAAAGTCGTCGGGCAGGGTTCATCTTTTGTCTCTCAAAGGGGGTAATTGGCGTATAATCGTTTTGGCTGATAGCCGGGCCAGCTTTCTGAGCCAAGCTGATAAGACCTTAGTCGCCGGGCTATGCGGCTGGGCCTGGCTGTGCCTGCGCCTGTGTCCCAGCCAGTGTATAAGCTGTCCACCCATATTGGGCCCCTTTCCACTTGAGGGTGTTGTGGCGGGCTGGCTGGTGAGGGTGCGGCGAGGGTGGAGGGTGTCAAGTTGGGAGGGTGTCAATCCTCTGCCTGTGGCGGCGGTGGTGGCTGGCGAGGGTGGAGGGTGTCAAGTTGGGAGGGTGTCAAGTTAACCCTGTTAATCCTCTGCTTGACTGACTGGCGGCTGTGGAGGAGCAAAACAAAACAACTTTGCCTTCATGCCCATTCATCTCCCTCCGCCCTCCCCTCAGAGGGGGGTTTGTAACCAATAACACAAAACCACATCTACCCCTGCCCACCCCTTGATATCCAACACCACCCCAAGATAAGGAACAACGTCAAGGTGGTCAATAGGCACCTATATAATTCAATCTGCAGAAGAGTCTTTATAATGAACTCCAGTAAACAGCTCACAGGGCATTCGGAGATCTAGCTAGATGTACAATTGCACTCGGAGACACTTGGAGATGTATAAATGCACACAGAGATGTAAAATGCACTCGGATATTTATAATCTACTCCCATGCATCCAGCCAGTGAAACTATACACAATAATCAATCTGAAATTTCAACCCAAACGGCCTTAAAGTGGGATAATGTGGCATAAGATTAGATATCGTGTTGACGTGCGTGAGCAGCAGAGAGCAGAGAGCATTCTCACTCACACCAACGAGACCATTTCCTGTGACCCCCCACCCCCTCCCACAACCCCCATTTGCCCTCATCCCTGCCCCCACCACTGTGTCTGTCTGTCTGTCGACACCCCCCCCCCCTCTCTCTCTCTCTCTCTCTCCCCAAACTCCTATCTATCAGGGGGTAATTAGCGTGTAATTGGTTGGCTGATAACTCCTAGTTAGTACAGGCATTTTAGGTAAATTTTAGGCCAAACCCGGAATAAAATAATGTAAAGCTGATTTTTGGATATATGATGCGGGACACATGGGGGAACATTCCCTGAAAAGTCCCCACCTGGGGACCGTGTGCTTTTTGAGATTTGGACGTTTTTGCGTCATTTTCCACAAAATAGCATTGGTCTCTATGGGAAAAAGCACCTGGTTCAGGCCATTATTGCCAACATTAAGAATATTTGGGATTGTTATTTGCAGGGAATATAACATATATAAAATATACTGTACAGGTTGAGGTACCATAGTAAACATGGACGTATGGAGATTCTTAAAATATATATTTCAACAAAATATCTTTTTTTTTTAATTTTGTTGCCATGGCAACAGTCAGATTTTGGTGAAAAAAGCATTTTTTTAGATCAGGTCATAATATTTGGGGACCTAATTCTCTACATTATGCATGTTGTGACACGTTTTTTAAATTTGGCATGTTGTTAAATAAGGCCTGAAATTTTCAAAAAGCACCAGCTACAAGTTGGTAGACACCCCTGGTGGCCAGTAGCTGCAAAATTCAAGATGGCCGCCCCAAACAGTAAATATGGCATATCTTGGCTTCTATTTGGTAGATCTTCAACTATAATACCATTTTATTGATGTTTTTAAGTATGAGGAATTCATTTCTGAAGGTAATTTTATGTTCCAAGGTCATTTTCAAGGTCAAAATCCAATATGGCCCCTACTGAGTAACAAGAATGTTATTTCAGCACTTAATGTAGGCCTATATGCATTCAATAGCCCCCTTCACAAATTCCGTCTCCAGTGCGTACCAGTAACTGCGGGATGAACTTCTGTCATTCTGCGCATGCGCAGTTCAGTTGACTCACCTAGCTATGCGGGCCAAACTGTCACCCTCCACACGGGCTCCCGGTGGACATGCAGAGGTGTGACCACACGGCTGCTGACCCCCTACAGCCCGTATGGGAGCCAGTACACCTACGCTTACTTGTTTTTGTTGATACACTGTTACGAAAGTTGCTATATACTAAAATCTAGCAGATAAAATGTCCTCTTGTTAAGCATGACCAATCTTAACATGTCATTTGATAATATTGGATAGCTGATACCATTGTACAATCACTCAAATCCTGGGAGAAGAAGGAGAAAGTTAGAAGCCTATGGTTAATCATTAAGGCTTCTGTGACCTGCCCACGGAGCTCATAGTTCAGCCGTTTTCCGCCGCTCTTGGTATGGCGCTACTGTCAATTTGTAAAGTACCGTATTGGTGTACATATTGATGAATAAGAACAATTCTTTTAGGATCAAGGATGTGAGGAATCCATATTTTTTTTCACTTTTTTTTTGTAGGTCATTTTGAAGGTCATGGTTCAATATGGCTGTTGTCAGGAATCAGAATGTCATATATTTTGGCTGCCATTACCACTAAATCAATGTATAGTACCAGTTTTCTATGTTTTAAACTGTGAGGGATCTGTCTCAAGTCATTTCTCATCAAAGACTGAAATCTTACTCAACAAAACTGATCTGGAAGCCATATTAAATTTTGACCTTGAAAAAGATCTATAATGACCTTGAAGCAGAAAATGATCCCAGAAATGGATTCATTACACCTACAAACATAGAACAACTGCTCTTATACATCGATCTAGAGCTCAAAACATAGAAAAAGTGGTATTTTACTTGGATCTAGCAATAACAGCAGTTAAGATATATGATATTCTGGTTCCTAGCAGCAGCCATATTGAATCATGACCTTCAAGATGACCTTCAAATCAAAAAGTGACATAAAAAAGAGATTCCTCAAACCCTTGATCCTAAGAAAATTGTTCTTATTAATGAATATGTACACCAACGGAATGCATATAGGCCTACCACGAGAGCTGAGATAACATTCTTGTTACTCAGTAGGAGCCATATTGGATTTTGACCTTGAAAATGACCTTGGAACATAAAATTACCTTCAGAAATGAATTCCTCATACTTAAAAACATCAATAAAATGGTATTATAGTTGAAGATCTACCAAATAGAAGCCAAGACATGCCATATTTACTGTTTGGGGCGGCCATCTTGAATTTTGCAGCTACTGGCCACCAGGGGTGTCTACCAACTTGTAGCTGGTGCTTTTTGAAAATTTCAGGCCTTATTTAACAACATGCCAAATTTAAAAAACGTGTCACAACATGCACAATGTAGAGAATTAGGTCCCCAAATATTATGACCTGATCTAAAAAAATGCTTTTTTCACCAAACTCTGACCGTTGCCATGGCAACAAAATTAAAAAAAAAAGATATTTTGTTGAAATATATATTTTAAGAATCTCCATACGTCCATGTTTACTATGGTACCTCAACCTGTACAGTATATTTTATATATGTTATATTCCCTGCAAATAACAATGCCAAATATTCTTAATGTTGGCAATAATGGCCTGAACCAGGTGCTTTTTCCCATAGAGACCAATGCTATTTTGTGGAAAATGACGCAAAAACGTCCAAATCTCAAAAAGCACACGGTCCCCAGGTGGGGACTTTTCAGGGAATGTTCCCCCATGTGTCCCGCATCATATATCCAAAAATCAGCTTTACATTATTTTATTCCGGGTTCCATGCTAAAATGCCTACAACTACAGAGCAGGTACTAAGTATAGATAGTGGCGGGCTGGCTGGGCTGGGGAGGGGATGGTTCAACTTAATTCCGACCAGATATATATATATATATATATAAAGATTTTTATTTCTCAATAGACAGATACAATAATTGTAGAGAAAATGGATGTGTGCCTTTCAACGCATTGCTGCTCTTCCCAGGCTTCCGCTGGCATATTGTAAACCCCGAGGCACACTGGGCATATCCTTTTTCAGAACTTCTTTTAGATGGGATATATATTTACAGCCCTAGAACAACTGTACTGCTTACAGTGTGAGAATTAAATCAACCTTGAAACGGAATTTGTACATCAAATACAAGGAAAGTTGTGTAATTTGAAAGTTCATCTACTTTCAGCCTCCTCTATATTTATGTATTATACAGCTAATACCAAGTGTTGAAATAACATTTAATGTAAGGTGAAAATCTCTCCCACTCTTCTGACACTCTCCCCCTCCCCCCCCCCCCTCAGTCTCTCCCACTAGACCCCTAGCCCTACCCTCTCCTTATAACTTAACACTGGGATGGACCAGAATTGAAGACTGGGGAGGGGATGGGTGGTGAGGGGGAGGGTGTCCAATTCACCCCATTACACCATCCTCACATTCCAAAGCTGTCAGCTGATAACAAAGTCACTTATGGTCGCAATTATATCAACAGGAATTATATCATCTAAGTCTCCTTTGAACACCTATTTGCAAACATATTTCAGTTTCCTAAGGAAGGCATGCATGGGGGTCTGCTCCTGGTGCACCTCCAAATGGTGTTGGGGCATAACTGCCCCTTGTCATTCTGTTCATCTCTGATTTGAAACATGTGCCTCTTGTCAATTATTTAACCACAGTCAACTCCAGCTCATCCTGGAATAATTCTCCCTCAGCTGTTATCTGAACTGCCTAAACATTTTAAAGACACTCTGATCGTCCCCCCCCCCCTCTCTCTCCCTCTCCTCTCTCTCTCTCCCTCCCTCTCTCTCCTCTCCCTCTCCCTCCCTCAACCCCCACCCCCCTCCCCCACACCACCTGCCCCTCTCCTCCCAGTGTAGTAGGGAATGACTGGGCCAGGTGTTATGAATTCAGTGTTCATTAATGTGCCTGCGAGTTCTGGGAGTGGAGAGGAGGAGATGGTGGTGGGTGGTGGTTGTGGTGGAGGCACTCCTCCCCTCTTCTAGCTTCCCTCATCCACCACCTAAGGGACCCCTTATGTGAGTGCAGGTTTCTCTCCACCACCACCACATCTCTGCCCCAACCAGTCCTCCTCCTGTGCCCCCGCTAGGTGCAAATAGGTACTCCTCCTATAATGATGGCCTTTAACCCTCCCCCCCCCCCTCCTGTCCCACAACTACAAATTGCCCTCTCAGATCTAGTTTCAGAAGTTTACACCATATCATACTGATAGAGTCCAGCTGTATATACCGTAGTGGCCCTTTTATAAGCCTATCTCAAATACAGAAGGGGGGTGTAGGGGTCATGAAAAAATAAAATCCACTAAAACCTGGGCTTATGAACGGGCCACTACGGTATCATACACATTTGCCACCTAAGCTCCGCCCCTGTGACTATTTTGATGGTCGCAGGTCCCATGCCTCCTTGTAATATTGTTACGGTTGGTGTAACATAAAAGAGAAGAGTGAAGTGAAGTTGGTAATGATTTATTCCAGTTAGTAGAAATGATGAAACTAATAATGATGATATAACTTACCTTAAATACGAATGTACGTCATTATAATTATTATGGGTAAAATTTCAATAAATGTAGAAGAGGGCACTAAGAACGTCCAACATAAGCAAGCTCTAGGCTGCTTCTCTTTGTTATAGCCAAAATCTACACATAGTCATATTCCGCTTGTTGGTGCCACCTGGTGAGTTTCTTAGGTACTGACTGACCGAGGTACGGTAATTCATTTATCAGGTGGTTGGGGTAAAGGAAGGTACCCATGTACCGATGAGAAAAAGCTGTGTAAAAACCTAGTTTAAAAACATTAAAATTAACATAATTCTACCAGTAAGTTTTATTTAACACGACCTACCGGTATAACATATTATCCTCATTTAATAAAAAGTGTCTCCGCCGACAAAAACTCGTGTGTTGAGAAGTTGTGGCAAATTAATAAACAACGGCGACTTCCTTGGGAGAGAACGACATGACCCGGAAAATCTATATTAATGCCAACCTGGAAATGACAAGGTAGGGTTGTAACTTAGAAAATATTGACATGACAATCTAGTACCACATGAGTAATCTTCCATTATACAGTGAAAAAACCGAACGTAAATCAGACCACATGTGAATAAATGATAAAAATGACATGTAATTAGTACGAAAGATTACGGAATTGAAAGAAAGGACGTAACCACTAATTACCTAAAAGATAAGCATCAACCTGAACATGTAAGGGTGGTGCAATGCGTATCCGATGTAGGTCCATGCGGTGAAAGTATGATGGCTGCCGTGGTGAGTGCAGTGGAAGCCTGGCTACTCTCTCCTCGACAACTATTATGACTGCAATGCGGCAAATACATTTTAGTATCAATATTAGTATTAATGTTGAGATGAATAGTAAGATCAGATAAGAAACTAATTTATTCCAACTCTGCGAGTACAAAGGGTACACATAAATAACAATAATACATGAAATATAGATAGAATAGGTAAACAGACCTCTAGATAATATCTGAAATTTCCTGCCTTATTCCAATTGTCATCCAAAGGAAAGCTGCCGCACCATTCCAGTCGCCACCTGAAGTTGCGTCACTGGGAGGCGACGCCTGGTAAAATATGCCGACTTGAACGTCGTTGCTAGTAGTATAAGGGAGAAGTCGCCAGAAGATGTACAATTCGCCTTCTCCAATAAACCCAAGTTTAAGCAAAAAAAACCCTCAAAATACAGTCCAACAGAACTAAACAGATCTTTTGAATGAATGTAATACAAGATTTACTCAAATATACCTAATATTTACCATTTTTCAGCCTAATTTAGCAGAATTTACGGAATGTGAAGAGCAAGCAATTGTACATTTCTAGGCGATGTGACCCATAAGACTTCAACGATAAAAGACCCCTGTAAATACAGCTCTGCTTGGAGTCTTCCTTCACAATCTAGATTTATTGTCTTCACATTACGAGATCTAGAATACCTCCTTCCGCTTAGTGGACAAGTGCTTCAACTAGTATAGGCGAAAAGCCTGGAAAAGCCTTGAGTTTGAAAAAAAAACTTCAAAGCCTGAAAAATGGGCATTTGTGATTGAAGGGCCAAGAAAATCATACCATAGGCCTTCAATCCTGTTAGAATATGTCGGATTGGCCTGAAATTTTCGAAGATTGTCAGTTTCTTACTGTACACTTTCCCCTGGCCCACTCCTCTCACATCATATACACTGAGTGATTCACAAAGTAAAAGTTAAAAACCGGTGATTGATATAAAAACTGAATTTAAATCATATGTACAATAATAACTTAAACCCCCTGGTTCCGTTATTAGTGTTCAGAAAAATTACCTAAATGGAACTTGAAAATCGGTGAAGTGGGCCTGGAAAAGCCTTGAATTTCTTCTGAACAAATGGCGGAGACCTTGTAAAACCGTTCTACTATACTATAACCACATAAGAAGCCCAACAGATGGCACCGGCGATCGAAATAGATAAATAAATTGAGGCATACTTTTGCAAATCATAAAAGAAAGTGTGTTAATGTCTCATAGAATCAGTACTAGGTAACTCAACGAATCATGTACTGACTTCGACTGACATTTTATGTGTTAGTAAAGTTGTCTCGATTATTCTTTCCACAGTTCTTGATTGTTGTCGTTATCGTCAAATCTGGTGGTGTGCTCTTGATTAATGTCTTTACGGAATAATGAGTGGGATGAATTCATTGATAATTGACTGTTAAATTTCAACTTCCAGGATTCTGTGATTCTATCTTAGTTTGATAACATTTTCTTTAAAAACCGCAAACCTCGTTGGTAAAAATAGTTCGTGTTCCTGATTTTCATGTATTTAAATACACTTTGATGTATGAAATGCGAAGGGTTATCTCCTTTAGCTAAGCTGGTATTACAAACTTGTACCTGATTATAGAAAAAGCCCAAATACTTCATGAGTGTAGGCCCCGCCTCTTTTCCTACGCCATGATCTGAAAGGTTAGCCTACTTGGTTATTCGATTTTTAAAAAATAAAATCAATTTTATTCAGATGTTCGAGCTAGGTTCATCATGGTAATATTAAACATTTCAATGAGTGCTCCCCATCACCATAACGTTGGACTTCCTCTGGGTCCTATATATCCTATATAGTATTCCAAAATCAAATTAACTATGAAACACATTCATTTTAAAACATTTATTTATTTACATTAAATATCCAACGAAAACAACCTGTTCTTATTACAGATCACACACATTGATTTTTAAAACTGATTGTATCCCGGTGCACAAGCACAGCTAATTCATATTATTGGAAATAACTTCTACTATTGCAATTCGTAAATTATGCTGGAGAAATTGTCTGACATTTTACTTTTTTTCGTGGCCTCATGGAAGAACTCATATATCCTAAGCTTTTATTGAGATATTTCTACCATTATCCATTCAGGAAGAATGGATATTCCGTGTACGAAACAGAGACATTCTACTCTTTAGATGAGCATTTTATTTTACATATGAGCAAATGAAATAAATCTCCATTTCTATTATCAAAATCGCTCGTTTCGTCTGTTCTTTCCTATTAGACAATGTTACATCATGTATGTTGGAACAAAAGCTTTGTAATTAAGATGTATCTTGCTCGGCATTATTTTAAAGCAGACCAAACACTATATAGGGTAATACTTTAATCTATGTGCGAATTTTCTACATTCTCTATGGGTGATTGTTTTCACAAAATGTCATAATATAGTATATCCTCTTGCATCGAATATTGTTGGCTATTACTTTATACATGTATGTCCAATATCATATAATGAAACAAATATCGTCGCAATTGAATAATAAAAGAAAATAAGGATTGCATGAGAATAAAAAAAGAAAATACATTTGACCAGCTAGGGACAAAGTTGGATGGACCGCGGTAGATTAAAAGAAATCCGGGTCTCTGTTTGAGTCCCTCACTTCCTCATCGGACTGAAACCCGGGATTAGACTGTCCATCGGCATTGTTCTCTCTCTTCCTTACTCCATTAGATTTGCGACTGCAATCCGACACACTGCGATTGAGCCGAGAATCTCGTATTCCATTGGAAATCGCTCGTTCCTCCCCTGCCCTATCTCTGACAATGACGTCATCTTGCGTCTGCTGCTGCTGGCCCCGAGCGACGCCGGGGGAACTATTGGACTCTGAGGTTGCCTCCTCGTCTCTCTTGTTTTCGGCCAAAGTGCTCATGTACATTGTGGAGAAAGACTTCATTTTACTTATCCTCAAACTAGTGGCTAGTTTGGATGTATCCCCATGAACGGTTATATCAGTTGAGGTGACGAGTGACCCATCGGGAAGCTCCAGGCGACATGAAAGCCCATGCTCCACAAAATCTGCCCCAAGGCGCTCGTCCTCTTCTGACATCCTCAATCCAAGTGCCAAGTCTATCACCTGCTTGGTAAACATGGGAATAAAGGGCCTAGTCCACTAAGCCGATTCTCATGCGATTCTCACATAATTTAGTGTAAAAGAGTCCTCTGCGGCGAAAATCCCATGAGAATCGGCTTAATGGACTAGGCCCTTTTATCCTTAAAACGAACTCTGGGCATTAATCTTTGAGTCTTGTTCATCACTCGTTGTTTTATCTCTAGCGAAATACAATTTGAAAGCCATTTCGAATAACTATTCCTTATTTCTAGGTATGACACAATAGGGTGAAATTATTCTTTTATTATTTTTGCCTACTGAATGTTAAGGAACTATGAATGACAGATGATTTTAACCGTTTCCGCCCATTAATATGGTGAATTTAAAAATACATAATGGTTATAATGTCCGACCTTAAGGAGAGAAAACGATGTGACGATTGCCCACAGAGCGATAACGAGTACGGAGAGTAACTGGACCATCAAGAGGTAGATTCCACCTCCTCGAAACAGTCCAAGCCGTCCTTGAGTCAGTGATTGGATTTTGTCCTAAGAAAATGGAGTTTGAAAGCAAGAGTTTATGAGCTGTTTAGTCCTATATCACACATTTATATCTTTTGAAATGACGTCTAAACACCATCACTCGTTCACCTGCTCGCTCAGCTAAATGAAACATTAATAACAAGCAGTATCGTACAGAAGGCCCAATTCAGTGTTACAGGTAAGGTCGAAATGTTCAAACTGTTATAACTTTCGGAATAATTGTCTGAATAACTGGTCCAATTACTTTGAAATTAAGAGACCGAACAGTGCATACTGCCCCAGGAGTTATGGAGCTGAACTAATCAGCCTGGTAGAACAGCAAACAACAATAGATCAGCATGAGCTGCCGGAAGACTAGCAATTAATGCCGCAGCGTAAAGAGCTTCGTAATGCAACAATACATAAACCAACATTTAAGGTGTCATATCTTAAGAATGAGCCTTATTTTATTCTTCAATTTACATATCAAATTCGATGAAGAATGAGACTCCAGAAGCTCGAGAAAATGATACTTAATTTCATTTTTATACATGTTTTGCCTCTGTTCTCTCTGCCCCTTTCCCTGTCCCTGTCCCTGACCTCTCCCCTCTGTTCCTTTCTATCTCTCTTTTTATGCTTTTTTTTCAAATAATATGATATTTCAATTGGGTTAATAATATCCCCTGGTGGGGTTTCTGAATCGTCCCAGAGATGCTATAGAGAAAACATGTACATGTATGTGTATAGTGGAACATTCGATAGTGGTCAATACAATACATCGAGCCACTATATCACATAATGTAGATAAACAGCACACAAAACTAAATTACAAAATAGGTAGAGTACAGAAGGACACTAGAGATAAGACAGAGGGATGTGAGTGTTGTGGGTTCGAAGCTCTCCACCTTTCCCGCGCAGTCCGCCTCCCCACCCACCCCAACCCCTAGCCGCCTTCACTCCACCGCATCCCGCTGACTCGCCACGGCCGGGGACCGGGTGGTACGTCGCAGACCCAGAAATGGGTCAACCAAGTATGATGGCTGCCGTGGTTGGTGCCCAACCTCTACCTAGCTCTACCTCACTCATTTCTTCGTTTGATTCTCCCCTGAGTGGCCCCGAGACGACTCCGATTTCAGGGGTCCATTGCCTGAGGCTATTTATATTGTATTCTATTGTATTGTGTCGTATGGTAACGTATCCTTATCACTAATGGCCCCATTGGATTTAGTAGTAAAATTAAGATAAGTATCTACACCCCATAGCCAGACCGCTCCACCAGACCGTGTGCTTAGTGTGGGTAATATGCGGTTTGTTAGTTATTGTCATATACTTATTATTATAAAGGACCTAAATATTGCACAGCCTATCAATACTCTCCTCTGACCAGATCCATGTATTAGTATATATATTAGCATTGACAATGCACTGCAGAATGAAACCACAACGACCGTAAATGGAAAAAACGTCAGTGGAGTCAAGTCTTAACCCTCTCTCATGCAACGAGTTCTGGGGTTCATTGAGTCTGCCCCTAAATCTGCCCCTAAATGTGTCAGCACCCCATTACTTTAGGTATGGGGACGAGGGGACAAGCCGTCACCCAGGACGAGCCGTCACCCATGTTAAACCATCCCCCTTCTTTTTATGGTTATTTTATGAGTGTTTTATGTGTTTTCTCGAGTATATAAGGCTCACTGTGAGTCGTGTAGAATTGTCATTTACCATCTTGACCCTTCCCTGGATACTTGTATTGGATTTTACCCTGGAATAAAACCTGACTGATTTGGAAACTTACTTGCTTGCTTGTACTCTTTCTTAGCACGCTCCGACTCGCCGACCAAGGTCACTTGGACCCCATTTACCTCCTACAGGGGGACAACTAAGCCTTTCTCTAAGTAATCGCCACGCTACCACGTTCTAGATTTACATAGGAATGGCCCATGAGTCTGCTCTCTCTCAGGAATACTTGTGGGACGAGTCTAATACAGGCAGTTTAAGTTCTAATAGCTCTAATAGTAAACCTAATTCCTTAATTAATCAATACTACAAGGAGGACGAGACAGACCGCAACAATATTTTGCATGCAATAACGAGCCTTGTAAGACAAGACACTATGGTATTCTTACTATAATACAAGAATGTGACGTCAAATCGACCGAAAGAAAACGAGCGCCTGTTAGTGTTAATAAGTGAAACCACTGCAGCAAAGGAATTTTGCGGGCCACTGAAATTCAAATGTGGACGTTTCTGAAAGCATGCAGAAAAAGAACATGGTAGTGAAATCCTCCTTAATTTTTAAAAAAAGAACAGTTAATTTTTTATCGATGTTACCTGCAAATGCAGCTTTAAAGAAGAATTTGACTTACATCGTCCACAAAAAGTCCAACGCTGAGCATGCCCCAGATAGAGCATACACAATGGACGGGCACCACGCCCACTGGGTCGTCAATTCGCATCCATTCTAGAAATATGGGAGTAAGCACTGACAAAACGCCTCCTACCATGCCTATTATCACTGACTCCCAGGCATAAGCCAAAGCACAGATCGCTGAAAGTATACAACAGATATAGGTGTGTTGAAACTGTGGTTTAAAAATCGCAACTGAAGTTATTGATATTTTATGGTCTATGTTGATGATTATGAAATATTACACCCATTTTAACCAAGGCAGGATTGGATAAGATGTGTACATACTATTGTGCATTTGTCCATTTCAAAATTAGGACAAATATGTCGAATGAAAAACGGTATTTCACTACACCCATTGGTCGACAACTTCGAATTATTGTAAAAATGTGATAATCAATGATGCTTTTACACAATCTTATTAGCTTTATATTTATTTAATTCGGCAATACTCATAATTGTAATTTCTGACCCCTAACTATGATTCCGTAGTGCAAAATCCTGTTTTGTATACCAAGATGTAAATGTTTGGATAATACTAAATACCAATATATTTGAAGAATCACAACCCAACAAGTTGTGGTATTAAATCAAGTTTTGACCGTATGATCGATGTTCGACAGTTGATAATAATAATAATAATAATAATAATTTATTTCCATATCATAATTACAAATCATGTCATACATAACAGTGACAGTCATACATAACAGTGAAAGGTGAAAGTAAAGAACATACATTGGAGATAAAATGGAAATGGTTACAATTATAAGATGAGTTTAAAGTTCAGTTAGCATTACACACAAAAAACCATGCCAAGCATCACACACACGAGTGCAGTATATTAATCAGCATGATATGAATGGGCACGTGGGTACCAGCATGTTAAAATAAGCGACGGCAGGAAGCGTGACATTTCAGAGGCCATCCTCAGCTTAGGTAAGACCAGAATCCCATTCATCGCCACTTCACATCAACAAATAGTAAGGTCAAAAAAGCATGAAACGTTTATTTTTTGGATAAAAGCGCCAAATTTGCTGCATGTATAGACAAAAATGTGCTGATTAATTCTATCCCTTGCAACAAGTAATCATGTCACTCAAACACCCTAATTCGGCCATTTTTCAATATTAGTCCAGGAGATTTGAGTGAAAAAGATAGTAGAGTGTGATATAATATGTATTGATTGTATTATCATGTATTGATGTCACAATGTTCTCTGACATGTCTCACATTCTGTGGCATGGGGAATGACATTACTTAGATGGTTCTCAATGACAGAGCTTCCCAAATGGATATATACAGAAAGCTGGAGATGATTCTACATGTACAATGAGCTGCTAATAAATACCACTGCCATAGAATAAAATTAAAATATGGAAGGGTGTTCCTTCCTAGAGAAAGCTGGAGATGGAAGTCCACAGACTGTATCCATCTACATTGACTCCTGCCGCTGAAGAGATAGTACAGAATTGTTCACTGCAACTGTCAGTTGAATGAATGCAGCAGTTTGAGGACTTCTTCTCCCAAAATGAATTGGCCATTGCAATGATGATGATGTCAACAACTCAGGGGCTAATGATGAAAGTCAGGGGCCATTGCCTACCATCTGGCCTATGATGCACAGGGTTGTCACTATCACTGCAGAAGTGCAAAAGCTAAGCAAAGCAATCCATGAAGGACTCAACTCTCTTGAAATTGGGTGAGATGCTTTAAAAGACCAAAGACAATGCATTTAGCCAGTAATGTATTAACAGGTATGTCAAAACTGGAGTTTTGTCTCAGACTTATGCTTTCACTCACTACGATCATCAAAATGGTCTGTAATCGTAGTTTTGGCAGCCATATTGGATAAATACTAACAAGCTTAATCAACACTATTAATGTATTTTTGGAATAAAGTATGGTAGAAACATTTATACAAGCTATGATGAGGGTTACTATCCATATAGGCTCCAAATGGAAACATATCATATTTTTTCGGTGGCCATTTTGAAAAAGTGTCAAAAATTGGTGTTCCAGGGTTTTATTTCTTGTTGCAAGGACAAATATTCAAAGGTATACCCTTGCCTACATGTGTACCAACTTTGGTACTTTTATCCAGAAAATAAACGTTTTGACCTTAAGGCACCTGACTATTGCACCTGACTGTATGTTAGCAGAGAGATGTGGATAAACCCGATCAGTTCCTCCCTCTGGGTCGCAGTACAATGAGCAATGGCTGTATTGCATGAGTCAGTTTAGGCCATATTTCCAACCCTATCAATTATTGGCATGCCCATTCAGGATTCACCCGTGTCCTAGGTGAGGACACACGATTTGGAAAACGTTTATAGCGTATTTTCTTTTAATTCTGAGGGATTGGGCCAGTCTCAATGAGGTCACTATCAGTTAAAGGTTTGTAGGAATTTTATTGTTCATTTGTAGACATATACTGGCATGTTTCGGTCTGCATCCTTTGTCGGGGGATTTTGTCCATATCGCATTCTTCTTGTCCTTATCGCACGCACGAGTTTAGTTACTGTTATCATAATAGTAAACCTTGAGCTAACCACCAGCATGAAACTGAATGCTTAGGTATCCTGGCGGACATCCTAATTAAGATTGTTTTTTGAATTATAGCCTCCAGAGAATATGATCTTACTAATAATATACCATATTTCCTTGAATGAGTACAGGGGGTAGAGCATGATTTATTAAAAAGGGCTCGGCCTTGAAAAACTGCCCGGCTTAATTATTATATTTTCTGGAGGTTATAATTAAACAAACAATCTTAGGATGCCCCACAGGAGACCTATGCATTCATGCTGGTGGTTTGCTCGAGTTAACTGTTATGATAACAGTAACAAAATACTGGCATAATTTTACAATGTTTATGTATTATTTTATGATGCTCTTTCTGAAAGATTTGGAATATAATCATGGCAAATTAAGACAGTATGCTTCAGATGAAAGGAATTGAAATATTTAGACTGTTATTCTAATGATAATGTAATTCTAATTAAAACATTTACTATGTTGCCTTATTTTGAGACTTAAAGATAGGCCTCATGTCTCCGATGTCTCCCAAAACCATGCCGAAATTGGTCATTTTTTACGATTTCGTCCCTTGACTCATACTCTTTTTATTCCTTGTGATAATATTGGAATCACACATGTGATATATCAACAGATGCAGAAATTTGTTTACCACAACTTGCAGAGATAGAATTAGTTTTCATTAATTATTCCTGAAATGGGAGAGATTTAATTGCCACAAGGTCCTTATGTTTTTACAATTTCAAAATTTTTCAGAAAGGGTTGCCATGGCAACTTGACCATCAAACATAATTTCTAAGAAGTGACAGTTGTACCAAACTGTTCCCCACATTGTACCCCTGTGCTCATTCAAGGAAATATGGTATCTATTGAGAGATTTGTTAGTGAGACGCTCGATGCGCTGGTGCAAGGTTAATGGTCTCATGCCTACTTACGTTGGTTTTGTGTTTCCACCTCTTAATGAGGATGGTACTCTTGATGGCCATACAAGTAATAAATCAAGAGCTTGGCAATGTATACATGTTAATGACATGCCTCCTGGACAACGTTTATAATACCTGGCAGAGACCTATGCCAACCCTGTGTATGTACATGTATATTTAACGTAAATGGTCAATCTTTAGAATTTCTTCAAACAACCCATTCTACAGACCCGTGTAAGATCATGATTGAGAGAGCTGAGGGGTGTTGCACAAGGAAATTCAACGAACGGGATTCCGTCCTCGTTGTTTAAAAGATTTCGAAAAACATTGAGGGCGTTTCCAAGTTTGCGTATATCTCAACGAACGAGCACCTATGAATTGGTTGTGCAACAGGTTCTCGTTCTTAGGGCAAAGAATCAGCCGGAATTTCTACGAATTTCAACGAGCAACAGAAAGGCTACGAACAGCCACGGATATGCAACGAACAAGTGTTCGATGGGAAATTTCATAGGACACCTATGATAATGTGCGCTTAGCATGATCAAGCAAATTACCAAACTGAATAAAGAAAGAAATAAGGTCAAAAAGATTAAATTTGTATTAAAACACTATTAATGTGATTGTTCTGCTAATGGCAATATCACATAGATTACCTTGGCCTGCGAAAATTAGTGACACGACATGTATGTTAATTCGGTCATAATCTCAAAGATTATACAACATAATGCATGATATGCTATGTCTCAGTGAATTCAGCACGTATATGTTTTAATTCGATGTAGGCCTATATAATATTCCATAGTTTTGTGAAATAAGTATGCTATAAGTATTAATAATTCATTTGGGTTTTATTTGGCGTCGAAGCCAAAAATAACATGACCAAACCGCAACTATCTGAATATTTTTTGTTGATGAATCGCTAAAACAATATCACACGGTTGTTTATAAATATTATGATCCAATAGTAACAAAAGCCCGACTTCTTTCTACAATGTTGTGACCTCCATTGTTTCCTTTGTACATTAATGACATCCAAATATGTATAAGGAAATACAACATCCAATTATTTACGGGAGACACTGCATAATATGACTCTGGAAAGGATATTGACCAAGTTAAATTAGATCTTCAAAGTAATCGTACCGCGCTTAGCTCGTGGTGTTGGGATAATAAAATCTGACTAATTGAAAAAGGAGAAAAGATAATGATTGCTACCCGCCTCCCGCATCCCCACTACGCACACAAACACAGACACCCTTCAAAATAGCTTCCGACACCTCTGCACTCGCTTGTTTTCTGAATATAACCGTATTCAACATTAAGACATTGTTGTGCCATGAGCTGTGGCGGAATGGTCAGTCATTGGCGACACCTATAGGACACTCCTCTCACCAGCCCTCTCACTTTCGCTCTCTCCCTCTCCTCGTCCACTTCTTCTCTCACCCCGCACCAGGACACACGTCCTTCTTCTTTTGACTCATACTCATACTCCTTGGACACCCTGCCACGACTACAAGATGGTTAAAGGGAACCAAGCAAAGAAAACTAGTAAAACTGCCAACAAAACACCAGGCAAAGGTACCGTTGGAGCAGCTCGGACAGCAACTCCAAAAGCTGCAACAAAAGGGGTACATGTCAACACGTGTGAAGACCGCCATGATGGCTGAGACCGTCACTTCGGCCACTGCCCAGGATGCGTCCCACGAGGAGCGACTATCCAAGATCGAAAGCAGCCTCTCAGGGATGGGAACTAGGTTGGATGCAGTCCTTGATATATTCACGGCTAATCAAATGAGAGAGATGGATGTTCCTGAAATACAGAACGTTGTTCCTGAATCTCAAACGGTCAGCCCAACGGTCAGCCCCACGCCTAGTGCTCTCAGAAAGCAACACAATGCGGATGGCTTCATCGAGCGAGAGCTAGCAAGGGAGCAGTACAAGCCACCAGCCTCAGATGGTAAGAGTGCCATAGCAGCTGATATATTAGTTAACTCTCTGATTACAAAGCCATATATGTTTATTGATCGTGCTGGAGCATCCACTATGAAACAAAAGCTGGACCTTAGGCATACTATGGACATGCTGGAGTACTGCCATGCCTTTGCCGCCATGATGACCGATCACAGGAGGGCGAGCTCCCCGGATGATACTTATATGTGGCGCCATTTCAAGGATATACTTGCAGACGCTAAGGTGCTACCATGGGCGTCGGTACGAAAATTCAGTCAGAATATTTTCGATGATATTGAGAAGGGTAACCTGGCCTGGTCCCACACACACATGATTCAAACGGCCAGGGCCATGAATGCGGCAACTAGTGACACACGAGGCAGAGCACCGGCTGGTGGCGCCGCCTATGTACAGAGGCAGGGAAACACCCGCATGCCGGAGCATGTGAGGGAAGTTATCTGCCAGGAGTTCAACTCTGCACTAGGATGCCGCAACAGACGTGACCATGTGGAGGGTGGAACTAAATATACCCATGGTTGTGCTTATTGTTTCTCAGTTCTAAAAAAGATGTTCGGTGGTCATAATGTGTGTAATTGTGAACGGCTGCAGGCAGACCAGGGAAAGCCCCAGTCAAACAGCCAGTCTGCTGCAGGCCGGCCGAGCAGACCTCCGATGTCACAACAAGCCCATCAGGAGTACCAAGCTGCAAAAAACGGGAAGGCCCCCCTCCTCCAATAATGGGGAGGGAGGGTAATAGTCGTGGACTCAGTAGGGCACGCCACCGCAGACTGGACGTCGGTGGTGCCTCGCCAGCCCCTTCCACTAGCTACCATGTGGGGGGGCGTGGCCTGTTGTTTACGTCTCGCCCAACATCTCGCGTGGAGAGAGATTACCGTAGTGCTCCACGCGAGAACCAAGATGGCGATCACAGGGACAAATCTCCCGACGGAGACAATAACAAAAGGACTGAAACCCATGAGCCTGACGCTCTGGCAAGGGATATAATCGGTGAGATACTTGAAGAAGAAAAGCCTGACAGCTTGTGTGAAAGTGAGGATGTAGAGGGCGGCGTACCCCCTGGTATCGCCGACGAAGCAGGGCTTGACTTTGCGGGTATACGCAAGGTATGCAAGTCAGATGTACAAGAGACTACTCTCGACCTATCGCCAGCCGTCTTCCAGGATTACCGAAGGGAGAATTGGCCTTCAGTTATGAAATCTCTAACATATATCAACGGGTGGCTAAAACTGGCCTACCTAAAGTGCTAGGGGCGAGGATCAGGGTACCATCTGCACTAAACCTGGAAGCATGGGGTGAGTACTTGAAAGACCATGCTGATGGGGAACAGCTACTCGACCTCCTCACTTATGGGTTCCCCCTTGGATACATGGGGCCTGTGAGTGACACCAGAAATATCCCCAATCACCCCAGTGCTGTGGAGTACCCTCTGTGTATTGACAAATTCATCAAGAAGGAGTTGTTGTGTGGTGGCCTCACAGGCCCATACTCGGAACCACCTTTCGAGAGGTGGTGTCATGTCTCGCCGTTGATGAGTCGGCCCAAGAATGACCCAGGGAAGTGTAGAGTGATCAGTGATATGACCTTCCCTGAAGATACTTCTGTTAATGCATACATATGCAAGAATGCATTATTTGAGAAGGTGAGGAGTCATGCTTTGCCGGGGATTGATTCTGTGGGTGCACATATCAGAGAATGTGGGAAAGGAACACACCTTGCATCTGTGGATATCAGTCGGGCTTACAAGAACTTCAGGGGGGACCCTGGTGACTGGGCTCTCCAGTGCCTGAAGTGGAGAGACTCTTATTATATCTAGACAGCCGTGCCCTTTGGGGCCAGGTGCTCCTCAATGCACATGCAACGAATTGCAGATGCTATAGTGAGGATACTGGGCGATCAAGGGGTGTGGGCACGTATGTACCTTGATGACCTGATTGTTGTCTCACCTGACCTAGAAACGTCGACGGCAGACCTGGATAAGGTGGTGAGGCTGCTAGAGGAACTTGGCCTGCCAGAGGCCAAAGAAAAGAGGCAGGGGCCAGGTACCCGACTTACATGGCTGGGGATTACCATTAACAGCCAGGAAATGACCCTGTCTATTCCAGGACAGAAGCTAGCAGAGGTAGTGAAACTAAGTGAGGCCTCTATGAAATCAGCTAGAATAACATACAAGAGAATGCAATCCCTCCTAGGCAAACTCCTCCACGTGTCAAAATGCATCAAACCTGCCAGGCTCTTCGTGGGGCATTTGCTGCAAGCGCTGAGAGATGCAAAAGGGGGCCCTATAGTGGTGGACGACACAGTCTACAGGGACCTACAATGGTTCTCAGACTTCGCCACGGAATGGAATGGGATTGCCCTAATACCAAGCGATAAGATCATCAAAGAAATATCAGTCGATGTCACCAGTACTGGTATTGCAGGATCTGATGCAAAGAAAGCATATCAGGTCCAACTGGCTCCGCTGGGTGATGGAGCTTTCAATAAAACACACCTTGCGGCAGCCAACATTGTCATAGCCCTGCGGTCTCTAACTGGAACAGCTGACAGGGGCTGTAGGGTTATTGTGCATTCCAACGATCAGAGTGCTGTGAGCTTGCTAATGTCGGGCAGAGCAAAGGACCCGCTCATGCTTGACATTGGCCACTTCATGTGGATGCTCCAGGCACGACTCCAGCTCGAAATAGTTCTGTCATATGACTCCGGTCGTCTCTCAGACCTTGTCGGCCATATGGCTAGAGCCCACAGCTCCACCAGCCGTAAACAAGTGGCTGATAAAATCATTGCCTCTAAGAATATGTCGCTTGTCCAACCAGATATTCTCTTCCTTAACTACATTGTTCCTTCCATTGTTCGCAGATCCGGGGCTCCAGTGGTTATTGACAAGGGCATCGGCCAGGCAGCTGGAGACCAGGGCTCAGGGGACAGATAAGAACAGAAGGGCAGCTGCCGCAACCTTCCTTGCCTTCATCAGAAGGGTAGATGCCAAGATAGCAGATATCACAGAGCATATTGTCTGCACATACATAGAATATCTGGCACTCCACATCAGATGCCCGGGGACTATTAAGAACCAACTCTCCAGCATCAAGGAATACATGAGGAGGCGGCAGTTGTTGACTGCTGCTTTGAACCACCATAGAGTCCGCTGGCTCTCGATGCACTCGACAGAAGGACCACATATGCTCCTCAGCCAAATCCCCCGGTGCCTATGGACACTTTAAGATCAGCCATCAACATCCTGGCACTGACCAGGGAAGGATTCACCCTTAAAGCTGCTGTGCTAACCCTATATTATGCAACACTCAGGCAGTCGGAGATTGCGTCTCCCTCTGTCTCTTTCTTCGATCCACAGAGGCACTTGACGAGAGGGGACGTGTCAATCTCACATGAGAAGATAACAATTACCATCAAACAAGCCAAGAACTCGCAGAAATATAACCAACGCCAAGTTAGACACTTATACCCTACGGGTGACACTTCATGGTGTCCTGTTAGGGCCATACGCGACATGTACAGGGCCGTCCCGACTCATGCACCCATACAACCTTCTTGTGCTTCTCATATGACCAAGGCCCTATGCCGGTGTCTTTCCTAAAAAATCAATGGGACTTGGCCATGAAACACCTCGGCCAACCCTCAGGAACATACACGTTGCACTCTCTAAGGAAGTCTGCAGCAACTCAGGCTTTCATACAGGGCCAACCGGACTTAGCCATACAACGATATGGGGGCTGGAGGAGTCATGCTCACACAGCATATATACAGACTGACTCTTCACACAATATCCACTCCTCTCTCGCTACCTCTCTCACTCATACTTAAAACCTTTTCCCTCCCTCCCTCTCCTATACATATACTCATGGACTCTTGGCACTTTTTATATTATCTATAATTAATTACATTCATAAATTTGTATTCTTTAAGGTAATCGCCTAATTAGGTCAACTAATTAGGCGATTAAGTAATTACAACTTTATCTCATAATTCAATTAACATTTAATTATTCAATAAAATTGTATTACTCCAAGCTCCGCTTCTCTTCTTTGTCCAGGGGTTCGATAATGGTTGTGCCATGAGCTGTGGCGGAATGGTCAGTCATTGGCGACACCTATAGGACGCTCCTCTCACCATCCCTCTCACTTCCGCTCTCTCCCTCACCTCGTCCACTTCTTCTCTCACCCCGCACCAGGACACACGTCCTTCTTCTTTTGACCCCACCCACCCACTCCTCTTTCTCTTCTCTCCCCCTTCCTTCATACCACTTTTTATATTATTTACATTCATAAATTTATATTCTTTAAGGTAATCGGCTAATTAGGTCAACTAATTAGGCGATTAAGTAATTACAACTTTATCTCATAATTCAATTAACATTTAATTATTCAATAGAATTTTATTACTCCAAGCTCCGCTTCTCTTCTTTGTCCAGGGGTTCGATAATGATAAGATCTTAACAGGGCCACAGGCGATAAAGTTATAAAAGACGTGCTAAAAGTGCCTATGCTATGTATTACGTTGTGAATCTAATGACCAATGAATATAATTGAATATGATATGTGAATTATGAATTGACTAATAAATAGAAGCATGTAAGGAGTAGACGAGAGGTAGAAATAATGCAGTAGAAATGCAGGTATAAAACTGATTGTGTACGAAAGTATTTCCTGACGAGTCAAGTGTAAACTTGGACAACCGCATTCTGGCGAAGCATTGAAAGTCACGATCTGGGGCAGCCTCCATGGTTTGTATATTTAAAGGGTTCATAAGCACCTGTTTACCTGTCAGTATTGCTGCTCCAGGGTGGAACCTCGGCCACTGTCTATGTGCTATAGTTAATGGTCAAAACGAGCCCGGACATGCTGAGGTGCCGCTTAACATATAGCTAGGCCTACGTTTTAAGCTACAACTGTATTCGTTAGAAACTAACAGAAACTGCTTTACACAAACTCGATTCCAAATTCCAAAAGCATCCTTTAAAATTGATATTTTATCATCACTGAAAACACAGAAGCGAACAACCAGAATCTCTTTTACCTGTTATACTGACAAGCCCTCCAAGAACACCATTGATAAGATCGTGAATGTCAAATTTTCTTTTCTTGAAAATGTAACTGAAATAGAATGAAAGGGACAAATAATAACACATTCCACATTAAATCATTGTGTCAATTGACATATGGAAAAATTGGAGATGATACGTTCGACTTGATGGATCATTTATTGTAAAGGTTTTATACTATCACTACTATATATTATTGGTCTTATACACTGAAAGAGTTTTCGAGGAAAGATATTTCATGTCCTCCATCTCATAAAAGAAATGTCTCAAGAAACAACGCCAATGTCTTAAAAATAATATACATGTCTTTCACTTGGTGTGAAAGTATCTGAAGAATGAGTTTATGAACCACATTTCTTTCTTTTTTTTATAAATTTTATTGATAAATTTTCACAATTGTGATATATCTCATCTGTCACAAAAATATCAAATTTAGAGTTACATTACAACATTTAAAATGTGCAAATCACAAGGAAGTATTCTTCACTTACCTGTAGAATATTCCAATTAACCCTCCACCCATCGCTGACATAACTGTCGTTACTGAAGCTCTGTATTACAAAATCACAATAAACTATACTATACTTTTACATTTTTAAAAAGTTCTATGGATACTATCAAGCAGTTGCACTTGCCGGTCAGTTCTGGAGAACTCTCAGATCATTATTTGATATTTTCGGAAAGTGTCTTTCATGAAATTCATCAAAACCAAACAAATTTTGTTTTCGTAAAATTCTCACAACAATCACTGCTATAAATTATCATGGGATAGAAGCTTTTTATTCATATCAATTAATCAAATGAAATCGTGTTCATGTGATGGGATTATAAGCACTTCCAGGCGATTGATATTACTTACAAAGATTAAAGCTATCAATTGTGATGCTATTTGACAAGAAACACACCTTGGAAAGAACTATAAAAATATATTATCAACATCTAGGAAAGGTACGTTTGAGACGCCACTTTTCTGTTAAAAGTTATGGAAATGTGGGTCTATAATGGTATTGCCAAATCTTTATTTAAGTCAGTTGGACACCATAATGAAAAAAAGATACATCTCTGCTTGACACTATGAAACAATTGTTATCATATCAGCTCTGTAAAATAAGATGGTTGTCTTCTTCGAATACCCCAAATAGCACAAGTACTATGTGTGTGTAACCTCCTATAGGCATATTGGGTAAATATGTTTTCGTAAGTAACTTCATGTTATATACATGAACACATTAGGGAGGCTCCGCAAGCAAACCTATCTCAATTACGTAACCGTATAATATCGTGTTTTGGGTGAATTACGTCGCATTTTTATGTATATAAAATATTAATTGTGAATGAAACATTTGGCTTGATATGTTACGTTTCCCCGCCATGTTTTGCTGAACTTCAGTCTTCCTTTTAACGTATGTTTGTATATCATAGATACGGATACGTTTACGTATTGAATAGACTTGCTGAACCTCACTAATATACATATATATATATGTTTTGCGCATGTAATGCTTTAACCATAAATGGCTTATACCTCGCAGCTAGCTTCCACTTGCCACCTGAAATTCCGTATGTGCTGCCACAGTTGAACGCTAGCCATCCCCACCTATGCACCAAAGAGAAGGACAGACGAGACATCTGAGGCAGGCAGAGACATCAATATTCAATTGAACCATTGAGGATAAAAGACAAACTTCTCGCCAACCATTTTATGACTAATTCCGACGGATCAGAGCTTCGGTGATATTCGCGGGTTTGCACTACTATCAATGGCAGATCTAGAAGACAGGTATGCGAAATTCCTGATCTAAACCCAACCTTAAAATTATTTGTAATTTATTATATAACAAACGAAATCCTCTTAAAAATGAAAAAAATATGAAGAAATGCCTCTCTGCGCTCAATTACATATAAGAAGAGAATCACTTCGACTTATGATAATGTTTCTAGTGATAATAGGGATAGTTTCATTTGATATACTGTTCTATATCAAAGGGGTGATCATACAAGGGGACAGACAGACAACGTTTATTTGTGACAGCTCTGAGCTTTGATGAAAGCGCGGTCTATTTGCTTTTACTTACAAGTGTCTAGACACCTCTAAAGACTATGAATTCCCTGGACATCTTTAGTCTAAACTGTTGATCTATATTTAATATCTATGGGGACATACATTCTAGTGCCATGATATGTGGAATTGCGCACATTAAAACAAACATTCTACCGACACCCCTGACGAAGACCTCCACTGCATGGTCGAAACGCGTTGGGTTTTGTTATCAAATAAAAATGCTTCAAACAACAGTCTGAATCAGTAGTTTGTGGAGATTATCCTACCTTAACAATATTATATATTTATTTAAACGATAATGTATGTATGTTGGTATGATATGTAGCCTATGTAGGGATTATTTTGTAACGTTGATAACTATTTGCCAATCTTTGTTTTCTACTAGTGTATGATATACTTATGATATATTATGATAAATTTCTATATTAAAAATAGAAAAGAGATAGAGTTAGTTTGATATAGTATATATTATGTCTAGATCTTCTGAGGTCAATGTAATGTTGATTCCTGAATGAAACCATTTAAACTAAACTAAACCCCGCAAACAAAAGGACATTCCATTCATCTTATAAAAGTGAGGTATAATACTCAAATCATAGAGGTCTACACAAACAGATATTTACAAAGCTTACATTGCCTCGAGGAAACAAAAGTGATGGCAACTTTTTAAATATCACAAAGACTGAGGAGGATGAATTTTACGATTGGTATTTCTCACATCCCCGATGGATGAATTCTTCCTTCTCTGACCCGCAGTACCCGTTAGATATACTGTATATATGCTGACTGGTGTAAACATTATTTCCCTTGCAGTGGGGACTGACACAACATAAAGGCCCATGGCCATTGCCAAGCTAAGGCCGGCCGGCCGGCCGCCCGACTATAAAGGTCCATTCACATTACCACGACCAGCCGGCCGATACTTGCCGGCTCTAATACTTTAACATAGTGATTTTTGCCGTGCGGCTGCCGTACACCAATCGGCCGTTGTAATGTGAATGGGCCTTTATACTTTACCATTGTACACCGTACATTGCTCGTACACCAATAGTACTTCAGACGGCCGTGGTAATGGACAAGAGGCGTACGTTTACATGCTACTGAGGACTTACCACAGCAGGAACATGCCCAGCATAGCGTTGGTTGGCGAGCCCATCTGCATTTTAGAGCCTTCATCAAACCTGCCCTTCCTCGGCCCCAACATCAGCGTTGCTACCAGCCCGGAGAGGCCTCCCACCAGGTGCACCACGGAGCTACCAGCAATATCTATGGCTCCCAGTTCTTGGAGGAATCCATTTCCTCCCCACATCCAATGCGCAGGTAGGCAATATATTATTGTATTGAAAAAAGAGAAAACTATGTAAGAGTTCAGCTTGGTTCTTTCCGCCATGGCTCCGGACACTATAGTGGTGGAGGTGGTGCAGAATGAAAGTTGGAATATAAACAATGTGTACAATTCTCCCATGTATTGGGTGTCTTCGGTGTCTACTAGGAAGTTTCCAATGCCTATGATAGGGTTCGAAAACTGTGTTTCTCCGAAGACCATACCGAAGCCAAAGAACCAAAAAGACAGACCTCCAAAGATGATATCCACCGCGTTTTTAACCATGATGTTTACTTCGTTTTTGGCGCTCACCGATCCTGATTCGAGCAGGCCAAAACCTGTGGTCAAATAGATTTTCAATGATTTCTTTTAATTTATCTATTGGCTGAAATAATATTTCCTCAGTTCGACTCGCATCAACGAGATAATGGTCATCTGATTAAAATAATATGTTTTGTGATATATTCACTAAATAAATCAAGATTCCCATCAAGGTTCTGACATTTTATGTTTATTTGTAACCTACTTTCAAAATATTTTCCTTTTCAAAAAGTTCGCAAAATTTGGAGACTTCCAAAGCAATGCCTACAATATTATGTGAAAGTGTAACTTTGAATAGGAGGCTCAGACAATAATGTTATTATTCGACACCAAATGCGATTTGTAAGGAAAACTTTCCTGAAGAATACAGTTCTAAGCTGGGCTCAATAAAGTTGAAATAAGATAATCACCAAACTTGCACTTTTTAAGAATAAAATAAATCATCCATTATAACTGAGTTGTTGTGCGGTTGTAGTTTGTAGCTTCTGCTGGTTATTTTTATTACATCATTGATCATTTATCATGTATTTTGTATTGTTACTGCTTGAAATCCGTTTTTAAAACATTTATGTATTGTGGAATTTGGAATATATCTTCATACACAAGGAAAAGTGGGTCTACCGATACACTATAACAGCTAACTTATGCATATTTTACTACTAAATCCATGGCAATGCATGAGGACATTGTGATAAGGATACGTCCATGGATAAGGATACAATAAGGATCGGTTAACAATACGGTATTTAGGCTGAATTGTAATGCCAGGAAAGGGGTGAAAAGTAGCTAGGAGCACCCTCCTGATCCTCGTTCGGACATTTTGGCATAATAAAGGCAAACATAATAATATTCACTCCTGGTGAAATAAACTAATTGAAAAATGTATAGGCAACATTTTGGGAGCTAAAACATCTTCCTATGACTGTAAGAGCTGACTCAAATTCCTCAGTAAAATTAGAAAAAAAAATCTACTTTTTCCTCTGAACATTTGTACATGTCTTAGAACAAATACTGAACGGTGACAGCATTCTATTAGAGATAGGGCTTGGGGTGTCACCCGGTAAAAAAGGCTAATATAGCCATCAGAGGCTATTTGAATAGTTTCGAGTAGATCAAAAAGTACTTCAGGTCCCACTGTCGTATTAACAATCCTTGCTGTGACACAAGGGGCACGAGACCTCCGAGTGCCGAAATCTTGTGAGATCTCAAACAACGGGTCCATCTCCTGCGGGGCGACAGAGATCATGGAATTTGCTTTATTGTGAAAAGTTACTTCTGTCTCTTTTATTCTGATAATAAAGTCAATTCAATACATGAGAAGTTCCAGCTGCTGACTCCACTTTTCCTATACTACTCAGTGTTAAACGCAACTTTGTATATACTACTTGTGTAGAGACGCTCTAACAAGTAGCGGTAATAGGACTACTCGAGTGCAGTAACTGTGATTCCACCGCTACGCACGTCGCTCACAGCACCTTCGGCACACATCAGACGTTTGATTTCCGTGGATCTTTCTACGAGTGTGACTAAAAGAGCCTATAGTAAGAGAGTTGTTGGAATGTGGTAGCCTATAGTCATGTATAGTTGGTTTGATATAGTGGCACTTAGTCTCAAACTTATAGCTATAGTCACCTTACTTAGGTAGAGACTAAAAGTATTAAAACCCTCCATTGCTGTACTGTTGGTGCACCAGTGGTGCATTTATATTCCCTCGGCTTTGCTTCGGGATTATGCACCATCAGTGCACCAAGCAGCTGGCCATAAATGTCGTTTGTTAATCCGTAATTATTACGCTGTTCTTTCGCTTCTCTCTACTTGACACATAAAAAACGACGCACCTACATTTGCGCTTGTCTTGTTAGAAAAATATGCGCAGCAGTAGATTCTTGCTACACACAACAAAAGGGAACGTAAAGTTTACGCGTGCGTAGCAGGGGAATCACGGCTCGGTTGGTTTAATCATGGAGTTATGAGTATGACAGGATTATAATCCATATAATCAATCCTCAAATATCCACTTATTTTTCGAAGTAACGGTGGAAACCTTGAGTCATGTACATGTACAACCACATGACAAATCGTTAGCTTTGTTGATGCATGATTGTGATTAATAATGTTTTAAAATGCAACTTTAAGCCTACCTGACTGCATGGTAAATATGATGAAACAACATGTCATAATCCATGTCGCATCGTCCCATGATATTTGGCCTAAAGCCTCCACAGAAGATTTGTGAGCAATAGAAGCGTTGATAGTGAGATCAGCATGTTTTCCGTACACCCGTGGCATGGTTTGTGTTGTCGCTGCAGAAATAAAATCTGCGATATGTTCAAAACTACTGGTATAGAAAGCTTGCACCCCAGAGACAAGCGAGACGTTATTTGAGGATGCGGAGGAGGGAGGAAAGATACTTCCGCCGCTTACCCCTCCCCCTGCGTTCCCCTGTGACGCGGCGAATGACATCTTTGTGCTTTTTAGCTCTTTTTAAGAGACACAAAGCGTTAGCGAAAATGGCGGTAAGAGGTGAGTGTATTACTTGTTAGCCCGTGGGAGGTTCTATTAACTCTCAACACGGCTGTCATGAACCAAGTCCAGTTAATGGCGTGTCTCCTACTGCGACCATAATGCGATGGCATCGATTTCGATATGAAATCCAAATTCTCGGCTGCCACTCTCCGCCAGCGAAAGGAGCGCAGGTAAAGGTGAAACTTGGGTGGATACAGCATACCACCTCACATGGCCTTGCTCCTTCTTTCTCTCTCGTGCATATGTTTAGTTCGGTAAGAGACGGTGCAACTGACCACATCGACCAGTACCGAGAGTTGTGCTATCATCAATCATTTACGAGGCTTTAAAGAGCACATCCCTTGTATTTATAATGTTGATTTGGCGCCATTTGTTTTCATAACATTCAGAGATCATTTAGATCTGGAAGATACGCCATTACATAACAAACCGGAACTGTGTGGTCAATAGAGGGGTTCAGATGTTACGATTTAAAATCGACCTTGCCGTTTTCTTGTTTTCTTTATTGCAAATCGACCTAACCCTTTTATTGTCAAGGTTGAAACCACCTGGTGTCCCGCTGGTTGTAGGGGTATAGGTGGGGAGCTGAAACATTCAAACCGAAACGATATTCGTTCTTGCTATTAACCTTCGGGGTGTTCGATCAAACATTATTTGTTGATTAACTTAGTTAAATGAAGCTTACCAGTTGAAATTAAATAGCGACCGTCCCTGGAAAAGGATTTCGGGATTCGACTTTAACTCAAAATGCACAAAAGGAATCTGAACATATATATAATATGGAATGAATATGGGTACGAAAATGAAAATATTGTTTAAAATGATCTTAGATGGCAAAGTTTATCGTAATTCTGCAGTGAGTGAAGTAGCTTATCTGTTTTTTCTATTGCATTATTTGTTTGGAGTGTAGGATATTGAGATTAACAGCAATTTATTTCTAGCACTCTCCAGTGTAGGCCTGAGCCACAAGATCTGTCTTGCCTGCGAGTCAATGGCACATTGTCATGGACTACATGTCCATTAATAAAAAATAAAGAACCTACAGAGGCTTCCTTCCTGACTGTAACATCACATTTGTTCCTTTCCTGCATTGCATGAATGACAATGTATGCATGTTTCTTTTTCTTTCACATAAGGCAAACTGTAATTTTTATTTTTGTTCGGAAGAGTGCAAGATATAGAATGCATAGTATTGTAGTGATTCGCTCTCCCAACGCCTTCAATAAACAAAATTCAACAAATAAGCTACCTGCTACTTTCAGGTTTATTGTCCGATCAACAGCCCTTCTACCTTCACCCAATGCTAGGCTAGTCTCTTTCCTGTGTAAGGTACAACAAGTGTCATGGAATATTCAACATAAGAGAACAATATGAAAGGACAAGCGTGTCCGTTAACATAAGAGACTTCACTCTCAGTAAGTTTATACAAGAATGGGTAGAAGGAACAACAATGTAATAATAAGAATTGGGTAATATAAGGGAAAACATGAGTTACATTACAAAAACCGGCCCCAGTGCATGGGACACCTCTGGTATAAAGTAAGTACACCAGCTCTTTATGAACTGGTTGCACCTGGGGGATTGTAAAGCCACTACAGTATCATGTTATATTAATGTCACTCATTTTCGCCCATTTGACATGATAAATCTTGTTTTAGCGCAGCTGTTTCGACTATTAGAAACAAACATAGGAGGCTTACAGTCGTATTTTCGACACATTTCTAGACTTGGCTCAAATCCCTGGCAATGGTTTCGTGGTATTCATTCATTATCTTCTCTTCACCAGATCTTTTATGCGACGAAAAAGGGATATCGCCAATTGAAGCTGCTGTCTTAACAAGTCTAGGTAACATCTGAAGATATAACACTCCTCTTTTGCTGGTGCCAATGTGGTTTGCAATAGGGCACTTTGTGATCGGTTTTCCATTAAGTCTTTCACTTACAATCCCTTTCACCTCACAACACCTGTGTCCCCCCCCCCAATTGCGCAGTATCGCACCGTTTGTAACACACGTAGGATTTTGTATCAGTCAATACCCACCCATGTTTGGGTGAAGGACTGTCATATTAGATTTAGTTCTTTAGGATATCGATAATCCCAATTTACATATAATGATTATGATGAATAATTTAACCTAATTTGACGGTAATTGAACTGTAGTTCCAAAAAAGGCGGTTATATAGTAGGCTACGTATATATCGTCATATCATTTCAATTGCATGACAAGAAAAAACTATTGCCGACAATTCGTTTCAAATGCAATCTAAAATGTTGTCCATAGACGTTTGCGACAATGGAGGCTAATTAGGATTGATCCAGTTTTAATCCACATATATACAGGCATAAAAAGTTGCTCCAATGAGGATTTCTTCGGTTGCAAGAAGACTGATAAGACAGTTTAGATTATACTATATAAAGGCTTTACAATGTACTGAAGATGCTGGGCTTGTGTCCACGTTATGTCATCATATCTTTAATTTTTAGTTTTCTCCTCAGCAAACCCTCTTTCATCTACAAAGGTAACGGTTGGAAGAGTTGGGTTTATCCCAGAAACCTGTAGACCCTTTTGTCAACTCTCGTACGTATGTTTATTATGTTTTGCAAATAAACAATTTTTCAATTCCATTTCATTCAAATCTTTGCTAATTATTAGGCCATACGGGTGTTTCGTTTTGTCTGATGAAAACATTGTCTACTGTGGATTTATCGACTTCCACCCATTATGTTAGGTATTAAACAGCCATTTTTGTAAACAGTGAGTGGCTACAAACTACTCAACAAAAGCGGAAGTGACAATTTGTAGGGTTGATGTAGGCGGCTCTCAAGCGGCTGTGCATTTTTGCCTTCATTTGCTTCTGAGCCAGTCTTAGAGTTCTCCCCCCCCCCCCCCCGCCACCCACCCTCGCAATTTGTATGATTGATTTTAATTAGTTTTCTACTCGCACAATCACTTATCTCAAAACAACATCTCACTAGTTGTTATAGTTCCTGTGTCAGATGAATGCAGAAAATTCCATGTCCATTTCAGATTGTCGCTAAAATGGAAAAAAATGACCAATATTTATTCAATATTTAAGGGGAGATTGGCCCAAAATTTTAATTTTTGCAAAAGTACCAATTATTCAGTTTGTCATGCTGAATAAAATGAATGGTTTAAAAAGTTGGGGACATTTGAAATGGTTGCATTAGGATGGTTTCCATGGCAACCAAACAAACAACCTGGTTTGTCATGGCATATCTCCTTTTAAAGGATTTACTCAGGCTAAGCAGTTTGTCATACAATTGGGCAACTTTGAAAGGCTACAACTTCAATATTCTTTGGAGTATCGAAATGATTGTTTTTCTTTTCTGTTGTTTTTTCTTCCTTTTAGAATGCTTGATGTATACTCAAACAGGGACAATTAGAAAAGAACCCCCTTTCAGACCTGCTGTCCAGGGATAACCCAATTGAATCCATTTTTCTTCTATTGTACCTAGCTCTTTATTATAAAAATATTGAAACCTTTTGGAATGAATATACTGAAAGCGTTACCTTCATCTAGGGGTCTTTTCTTACGTGATTGTATTTCTCGATCAATCATTTGTTAATCAATCTATTTTGATAGGTATGCCGGAATAAAAAATACGACAATTTTTAGTGGTGAATACATTTTTCGTTGTTAAAATGTACGGCCAATAAAAATATTTAAAAAAATGTTACTGCTGTATAAACGAAGCTAAAATAGTTCATTTTCTGTTATATCGGAGACGAACTCCACGTTTCCAGATGCACGTACAGGGACTATAACGTGCCAAGATTCTTTTATCAGGAAATTGCTAGTTTCAGTAGCAAAAGTTCAACCAAGGCCACGCCAAGGTTTTCTTTCAATCTGAATTTCTTACAAGAATCTAGCCAGTCCTCTAATCTGGAATGATAGCTGAATAAAAATGTACGACACTACGCCAACGTTAATTGGCTGTTCAACCCAAAATAGTTACTTTTCGTGAGTTCATCCCCTGAATCAGGGAGGTATATCTTTTTAGTCAACGATTGGGTCGTTTTCCGGGTCATTATAAACTTATAACGGTCTTATCAACGTTTGTCAGGCGGTTTTGTTGTGTTCTTGTTGTTTCACGACATTTAGCAATAGCCAGAAAACCATAATAGAGAATTTAATGTTGACTAAACGAAATAGATCCCTCTCACCGAGCATCGGACACATTATATTAAATACAGGTTAACTAACGAGTTGGTTGAAGGAGCGTGAATATTGCTATACTATATGTATTCTATGTGGTCGCTCTATTGGGCAACGTCCTTCATTTTTATTCAAGTTGGGAAAACCCGCCATTGGAGTTTTAGTCATCTTCATATTTTCCCAAATTTTTGTCGCTCAACGATAGAGAAAACTAACCATTCAACACGTCAGTATTAAAGCAGACTCGATATGCGTCAGGCCGTCAGAAAATGTATAATCGGCAGCTCTACACATTTAATACGTTATGCTAAATTAGGCTGACACATGATAAATACCAGGTATATCTGAATTATTTGGTAATGTATTGACATATTATATCTGTTTGGTTATGTTGGATTGTATTTTGAACCTTATTTCCGTCCTAAATTTGAGTTATTTTAGAGGATTTGTGAAGGTAAACTGTACATTTTCTGGCGTACAGGGTCGCAACTGTACCTGTCTGTGTGGGCCTCGTCCAAACGCACACTTACGTCCTCGTGCATACGTGTATAATAAAGCCTCTGAGTCGTGGATAGCCTACCTTTGTATTTCTCTTTCTATCCGACGTAATATCAGGGATGTTCCAGTTTAACCAATGTTTAAATTTAACCAAATTTAATAACAAAGCCCCTATTTGCTGATTCAGGCTCTCAGAAAACTTTTGGGGCGGGTTCATTGTAAATGTTTGGGTTTGTTAACAGATTTTTATTCAGGTGATATTATAGTGTCATAATCCATAGCTATATAGTTTTGTAGGGCTCGGGCCAGGCCCGGTCTTCCGCCCTACCCTGAATTTTCGTTTTGACATTTCAAACATTAATTTTATTTGTGCTGAATTCCTTACATTTTTTTTTTTTTGACGATTTTATTTTGACAGCTTCTCCAGCGTTGGACGCGAGAACAGGCGTCTTACAAAACGTACAAGGTTTTCGTCCTGCTGCTGTATACTAAACTACTGAATATTAGAGAAGATTTACCAAATACAAATACAAATACAAGTACAGATACAAATACAGGTGCAAATATAAATACCAATACCAATACCAAATACAAATATGAGTACAAATCAATCATGTATATAAATGTTATTATAGTGTGTTACAGATCCGAGGACAGTATAGGCGCATATCAGTAGCGCATAAGATCATATACTTCACTTTGTGTTTAGAGTGAGTATTACGAGTAATGAGTAATGAGTATCCCTAACACCAGTATAGTACAGGTGCAGGGGGTTTATGAGGATATGAGTCTAATGGTTTGGGGGAGGTCGGGGGTGGGGGGGGGGCATGGGGGAGGGGGAGTGGGTATGCTAGTTGACAATGTTTTTGAGCCTATTTTTCAGGGAGGCTTTCATTGTTAATTCCTTCACATCATTTGGAAGGGTGTTCCATGTGGTTCCACCCAGATAACCCGGTGATTTTTTCAATACTTCCAGGTTTGGGTTTGTGATTGGCAGATTAAAAGGGGATTGGCTTCTGGTTACTCTCTTGTTCTCTGGGGCTACTCTGGCCTTTTGTTTCCTCTTTGGCCTTTTTCTTTGGGTCGGTTTGGGTTCAGGTGTTTTAGGTGTGTTGGATCGGGTAGAGGTGGAGTGTGCTCTGTTGTGAGCTATCAATAGGAGCTGGATTTTCCTCCTTTTTTCTAGTGAATCAATTTTGTGGTTAATCATTGGAATGCAGACATTCTCCCTCCTCTTGAGGAGTGCTGCTATTCTGACTCCTTTATTCAGGGACCTATCAAGTTTTTGCTGGGAAATGGCCGAGGCAAAGTTTAAGAAACATGAATTGAACTCTAGATGAGGGATAAGTATGGATTTAAGTACTTTGAAGGCTGTATCCTCTGATAGGAAGCGTCTGACTCTCGCCAGTGTGGCAAGTGCAATGTTGGCCTTTTTGATTGATGAGTCTACTTGTGGGCGGGCAGTTAATTGGGAGTCTAATATGGTACCTAAATATTTGTACTCCTCTACAATTTCTATGGGGGTGCCTGAAAGTGTTAGGGAATTCTGGTCTGGGGGGAAAGTTAATTTGCTACCTCTGGTATTGAAGACCATGGCCTTCGTTTTATCTACATTAATGGTTAACTTATTGATTGAGCACCAGTTCTCTAGGTGGGGTATTATTTCCTGGATGGTTTTCAGGGCATTGGGGACTGAGGGTGAGGCTACATATAATACAGTGTCATCTGCGTACAGTTGACATTTAACACAGTTTTTAGAAAGTGATTGAATGTAGGGGGTAGGGAATTTATGTATAAAATGAACAAGAGGGGGCCCAGGATGGATCCCTGAGGGACTCCGGTTTTGAGAGGGAGAAATGTTGAGAGTGAGTCTTCTACTTTTGTGCACTGTGATCTGTTGCTGAGGTAGCTATTGAACCATTTCAGTGACAGGGTGGAGAAGTTTAGAAGTTTAAGTTTATTGAGTAGGAGGGTGTGGTCTATGGTGTCAAAAGCTTTTTTGAGATCTATGAAAAGGGCAGTTGTTGGATTTTTGTTATTTTTAATATTTAGTGCTATTGTTATATCGTCCAAAAGGTCAGCCAGGGCTAATTGGGTTGATTTCTTTTTTCTGAAACCATGTTGTTTTGGGTGGAGAATATTGTTCCTTTCAAGGTGTGTGTATGTTTGATGGTGCACTAGTCTTTCCAGTATTTTACCCGGAATAGGTAGGAGTGAGATGGGTCTCAGGTCTGAAGGGGAAGTGGGGGCAGTAATTTTAGGTATTGGGACTACAGTAGCTTTTTTGAAGTCGGCAGGGAAGGTCCCTGTGGAGAATGATTTTTGAAACAGGTGGGTAAAGTGGGGAAGTAGGGATTGCATGGCATTCTTGATGATGGTGGAGTTTAGGTTTGGGATTCCCGATGGTTTCCTGGTGTTAATTTTTTCAATGAGATCATAAATAAGGGTTTGGGAGGGCTGTTCAAGGTTAAAGTTGGGATGGTCTTTGTCACCAGTAACAAAGGACTCTTCCGGTTTTGAATTTGGGTGGGGGGAGGGTATTTGTTGGGCAAGATTGGGGCCTATGTTGGCAAAGAAGTTATTTATGGCCGACGGTAGGTCTGATTCAGCAATGTTTGGGAGAATTAGTTTGGAGTTGTTTGATTTAGAGGGTAGAATTTGTTTTAGTTCTTTCCAGAAGGCTGTGGGATTATTTTTGTTAGAATCAATGGCCGCTTTTACAAAATCATGCTTGGCCTTTTTAATGGCGTGATTAATTCTGTTTCTTAGGGCCTTAACCATTGAGGTGATATTGGGATCTTTTAGTTTCCTAGCCTTACGGTGGAAGTAGTTTCTATCAGCTATTAGGTCAAGTAAGTCTTTTGTAAGCCAGGCGGGGGTATTTGTTGGTATTCTCAGGGTCTTAATGGGGCAAAGCTGGTCAGCTGCTTTGGTTATATGGGAAAGTAGGCAGTCCCAGATTTGATCTGGGTCCTCCAGATTAAGGACATCGGGAGGGGGGCTTAGAAGTAAGTCTTCTAGGGCTTCAGGTGAATAATTTGAGAAAGATCTACCTCTTTTATTCTGTAGGGGATTAGTCTGGGGGCTTTTCTTTTTTCTGAGGAATATGGGCTGGTGGTCACTAATATCAGTCACCAAGATGCCAGCTTTAGCATAATTGAACAGTAATCATTGTAGATCAAATGTGGTAATAATGAGATGGTAATGGGGATGAAGGAATGGAGATTGATGTGGTTGTATGGTCCTAATAATTCATATTGACATATGTCTTAAGGAACCACGTGTATATCTAAATCGGGTATATGAGAAGAGAAATGGTTTAAAGATCAGGTATAGATAGATAGCCTAGAGCAATCTTTTAGTATTTGGATTACGTTACCGTACTTAATATGTCATTTTTTAAACTTCTTTTGAAGTGGACGGGATTTGGAATAGATTTCAGCCCATCTTCAAAGCCGTTCCACCAGAGTGTGCCTGTGAATGCCAGGGATTTGTGATAGGTAGTACAGGTAGGCCGATGTACCTCGAAGTTGAGTTCTCGGTTCCCACATAGGGCATAGTTGTCGTTCTGTCTGCATCGGGCAATCCAGCTGATCCTAGGCGTGTAATTACTTATGATAAAACTTACATATTAAAGAATATTCTCTGTTTGATGGTCATGACTGAGGCCTCCTCGTGTAATTGTTGGATATTGTTTATATCTTCTCAGTTTTTTAAGAGCAAATCTTAGAGCTTTATTCTGTAACACCTGGAGTTGGTCAAGGGTTGCCTTATAACAGTTCAGGTAGCGTGCATTACAGTAGTATAGGTACGTAAGAACCATCGATTTGACTAATAGGAGCCTAGAACCCATTATCCACTTGTATGACAAAATGACCACCGACAAACTGGTCACAGGTGACCGACAATCGGTCACCTGCCATTGTCGGTGGGTGCCGTCGGTGACTGCTGTCGGTCGGTATTTACTTGTATGACAAAAAGTGGCCTTTTGGTCACCGACAATTATATTTTTCGATGATTCTATATTTTTTTGTTTTTAAAGGGTTTTTAGGCTACTACCTTATAAACGACCCAGGTTTATTATAATTTATACAACTGGTCCACCTTGTTAATATATATTTCTATCGCCGATCATATTTGTTATAGCGGATTTGCCTGTATTTTGTATTTAAAGATTTGTATTCAGTCAAAAGCATTGTGTAACAGGTACATTATTCTCAGAATTTGCTGACTCTAATTTTAACAAGTATTTATACAAAATATTTTAGTGAAGATGTTGGCCACAAAAATTATTTATAAGTAAAGAGGGAAAATAAAAATAAAATATAATAGATCAATATTTAAAAGCCAACACCAGCGTGTTATTCAACATCATGACAGTCATATAAATATTTCATCTAATTCTTTCTGTATATATATCAAATAGTCCAAAAAATATGTATTCGCACGAGCAGACATTACACTATTTCTAAATTATATGCTCACAGTAATTTCCTGAAGAGGTATATGCTCTATTCAAGGCCCTACCTCCCCCATCTCCTGACTCCCCAGTGTTGTGCTATATGAGGAACAATACAATAATAGCGCTGGTTAATGTTTTGTAGAGTATAAGCATGCATTATACAGGTTAACACTCTTTTGAGATTAAAAGTTGAATGATAATAAAAAAGGGTCTGTTGGAAAAAAAAGGGATGAATTTAAGAAATCTTGTAACAAGAGAATTAATATTTGAGTAAAAGACTAACAAGAGAGAGAGAGAGAGGAATAAAAAGGACAAGTTATTCCAGTGTTAAAGGATAAGTTTCATCCTATTGTTGGATGCATATAGTTTAAATCGGGTGAATAGAAAGGTGCGACTGATCAAATGAGAAAATTGTGAATATAGTAAAGATTTATTTTTTTGATCGTTGAAATTTGTATTTCCTCTCGCTATTGACCCCACTGCTACTTATCAGTCCCAAGGGGGGAATAAGATAAAGCAGCAATACCATATTGTGGCTGGCATCATGAGCAGTTTAATCTGTTTCAGAATGCAGTATATTAGAAGCGATCAGTAACACAGTGATCAGTCTGTCTATCCCTGAGGAGACCAAGCGAATGGCCTGCGGTCACCTCCCGCGTGGAGAGATGATGGTGGTCATGATGAGGTCAGTGTGTGGTCTACGTGACCCTACACCATAAGGAGGTGGCTGCTGGTTGCTTTAAAGCGGATTAAAACCATCGATGTTAATCCCATCTTAAACAACAAGGCGCAGCTGGGGTTTGAGATATTTATTTACCTCAGCTAAATGAAGGTACATCCAAGTAATCATTTGAAACAATTCAACAATTGGAGAAATACAATTGCAACAATTTGAGATATACAATTCAAGAATTAATCGGAATTAATCAAGAATACAAGTAAATAATATCAAGAGATGATTACCATTACAGATGTAATAATTGATAAGGAAATTTAATTGATGAGTCTTATAACGACAATGCCTTCATTGTCCACCCAGCTCTAGTAGTAGTAGTAGAAAGTTAGTTAGTAATACTATATTCGGCATATTTAATTAAAGAAATATTAAGTTAAATAAGTATGCTACAACGTGGTGTAACATACTGTACGATTGGGAGACTTGTCGAAATAGTCGAAATAATCACCAAAAAATACCAATAAATAATTATAAATCACTAGAAATGATACAGAATAAATGTACAAATTAATGTTAAACTATTCACCAAAATCAGGGACCCGCAAACCAGGCAAAAATCGAAATATTCAGTAAAAATGACTATAATTATACATAAATCGATAGAAATGAACAAAATAATATAAATTTAAAGGTACAAATGTACTCCAAATTATTCACATATGTCCACCGAAGGTATCCAAGGTCATAACGACACTCAGTATGACCATAAATACATGTTAGGTAAAAAAATTAAATTGGTAGGTGACCGACAATCGGTCACCCTCCCGACAATAATGTAAATTTACATTATTGTCAGGAGGGGGTCACGACAAGCCACCGACGAAATGCAGAGGGTGACCGATTGTCGGTCGCCCGGTATCCACTTGACTGATTGTCGGTGACCCCTAGTGACCGGTTGTCGGTGACCGTTTGTCGGTCAAGTGGATAACGGCCTTTAATTCTCTGGTCTAATGCATGTCGGTTGATGTAAATATTACAGAGTCTGGCATTGGCCCTTTTTATAATGAGCTTACTCATATGGTCAAACTTCAATTTTGAGTCGATTGTCAGACCTAAGTAAACAAAGAAATCAACCCAGTCTATGTTAGTATTATAAATTTCTAGGTAGGCGTGAGGGCGGTTCTGTAAGTTAAGGTAGGATGTTGGAATACGCGCGTTGCGACTTCCCTAGTTGGCTCTTCACAAGAGGCAAAAGGAGGTAGAAAAGGTGCATCCAGCACTACTGCGCCACACAAGCTCACTTCCGCGCCTACGGCGGCGGGAGTGCGACCTTTGTTCCCATTCTAATTTACAATTGTTCCTACACCAATAACTTCGGAATTATACATTTTCTGGGGTAGAAAATACTGGTCATTTTGATTCTGAAGTTTGTTTAATGGTATTTGAATAGGAAATTGAGTAATCAATATTAACATTTTGGCAACTGGGAATCAGGCCTAGACCGGAAATATACATGTAGGTTGTTCTTGACCGGAAATATTTCTTTCCTCTTTTACAGCTGAGGATAGTATGTCGAAATGATCGTATTAGCATTGCTTTAGGTACACTGATAGATAGTTTGTTTGCCAAGCTCCAATCTACTATGAGTGCAGTATCATGTTGGCATCATCATCGTAGGACTCAGAGCAACGTTTATTAAGACAATGTCGTCTGCAAAGAGCAGCATTGGCACCTTTAATATGAATATGACAAATATCATTAATGAGCAAGTTGAACAATAATGGGCCCAAGATTGAACCCTCAGGGACGCCACAGGTAATAGGTAGATAAGTGGAGTAATGGTTATTAACCTTAACCTGTTCTTGTCTGTCGTTTAAATAATTCCTAACCCATACTTTGAACCAGGTTGGCAATCTGTGGTGGTCGATGTTTGATAGCAATATGCTATGGTCAATGGAATCGATAGCCTTTCGGTAATCAAAAAAAAAGGCTGCTTGTTTTCTTTAAATGTCTGTCAATAGCTAGTTTATGTAATAAGAGGTAGGTAGTCTCAATTGTAGAAGCATTGTTCCCGAAACCGCCTTGCAGCAGCAACAGTAAACTGTAGCGCTCAGTGATGGATTTGATTTGATTATTGATATGTTTTTCAAGAATTTTAGCCATAATGTGCGTAAGTGATATTGGTCTGAGGTTAGTGACGCAAATCAGCCAGAACTGCTTATAAAACTTTCTTGCTCTTGGAAATTCATAAGTCTGCGTAGAGAACATCATTATTAAATGATTTGATATTCACAAATTACTGGAAAGCACTGGCATTTTCAAATGGAATGACAACAAAGAACCAAGGGGTGGTGTTTTGGTGATTTTATATTTACTGTACACTTTGTTTCACAGTGAATAATGAGACCCATGCTTAAAAGCGACCTATGCAGCGCGTGCTTGTCTGTGAAAATTGTATGATGTACACAAAAATCTGTAACTATTATAGATAATCAAATATCATACAGTACCGTTACAGAAGGCATAATGTGATGATATATACCCACAACTATATTGTGTAACCGATGGCCCAACATAATAAGATTGATCCATCTAGAATTTCATCCAATATTTTGACGCATGGATTTTCACTTGTTATTAATTATCAAATGTTTCTTAAAAGGGAAGTATTGTTTTTAACCTTTTTTTCTTTTTTCAATGCATATGCCATGCGGTGAGAAATAAAGTTTCACAATTATAATGGCGTCTACTATTTTTTAAAATAACAGATGATGTTCACATTTTGCTTGGGATGCTCATTGCTCTATAATGTACCACTACAATTCAACTTTTATGTAACTCATTTTCTGTAAGAACCTATTATTATAATTCGGTGATGGAAATAATCACTCAAGTCACCATATTCGGATTTTTTTCATTTCATTCATTCCTATTATTATGTTAACACGTTATATATGTCCTGCAAGTGATCCCATAATTTCTCACGATTTCAGGGTATACGCGTATACACAGATATTTGTACAGTGTTCACTGATTACATGTTTACTACAAGGATGAAAGGAGAATACTGTTTCTGGGTTCATCGAGACATTTCCTGAACATGTGGTTACCAAGAGATGAGTCTTGGGCCTCAGTTGATGAGGCTCGAGCCTCAGTTGAAGTCACAGATTCGAGAGAAAAATGGGAATACCCTAATCCACATTATGACCACCACAACTTACATATATATTCGAGGACGTGATGATATGCTAATATGCGTAGACATAGATAGGCGGACGTACGTCCTTCGATAGCCCAAGTGTTTACATAGTCAAGGGACATTCCCATTCAGAATAGTTTCTATCATATCACAAGCTATGTCCTCGGAAGCAACCATAATACGCTAATCCCTTTTTGTAACGACTTCGTCGCAAACTGTACAAACATGGCATTGTATTCAAAGATTAAATAAAGCGTAGAATACAAAACGTCTAATTTCATTAACGTAACGATTTTAATGTAGTATGTCAATAAAATCTCATATGAAATGCTATAACTATTATGTTACAGATGTTTGAAACCAATTATTTTGATATACTATATACACATATATAAGAATTCGAAAGAAGTATCTTAACCAAATGAATTCCTCGTAGCTTTTTGGCATGCCATATTGTCCTTAATTCATTTGCAAATCTTTAAAAATGCAAGTAATTGTGACCATTAGGTGAGATAAATAACCACATAACGTAAGAACCTATTATCAAGGCTCTGTATTAGTTTCCATGATACAAATCATATTTCACGTAATTCATAATTAAGTGTTTTCTCAGCAAGTCTGGATATAAAGGCTAGTATAGCGATTTGAAATGGAAAAGAGATATTAAAAACATGCAGAATCAAGCAAGGCTAGCTTTGTTCTATTTTTGCCTAGGTTATACTTGCCCACGCCAGAAACACATACATGGACTGTTCCTTGAAAGTCATTTAGTGTTCCCAAGAAATATAACCCTGTGTCTGTATACATGCAATTAAACACCTCTATACATGCACTAATTATGCATTTCCAAAATTGCATCGGAGACTTTAACGAAAATGAACACGAATTGCAAAGAAATAGGTTGATGCTGCACGTGCGATGTGGATTTATGTATACTTACACCCCTCCCAAATCCCTTTCATTAGTGATCGACAACCGCCTCATTGAATGGATCCCATCTGGCTTGTGATGAACAAAACGATTAGGGTGCGATTTTGGTCGCGTGTTATCCAGGACCTGTCCCAACATATGTTGTGTTAGACGCACAGTACGAAATTATCACAGAGCGGCACCCCACCCACATTCCACACGATTGAAAACAATAGATTCTCTCCGTTGGTAGAGAGCAGGCTGTTGTGATGGCCGTAATATTCTAGCATATAGTGCAAACTACAGTAAACCACGCCTCAGTCGGACTTCAAAATAATGAGGAGGAGGAGACTTCATTTATTTATTCTCGAATCGGTACATTCCTAATATAATGTGTCATAATTATTTCGTTTTTAATATGGAACACGAAAAAGACTGTGTGTAACTGCATGGTGGCATCAGAATACTTACATACTGGTTCTGTGTTGAATACATTCAAGTAAATGTTGTTCCATATCAGTATAACATGTCTGAAGTTATGCGAATATCAGAGTCAAGGAGTAAAGGGAATATTTTAAATTTTATAAGAGGCACAGCTAGCGGGCATGAGTAACTTGGATACTAATTCGACGTAGTTATGATCCGATTTAGACGGGGTTTACTGTATTATCAAAGACACAAATGTTTCACCTATTACAAAAAAACAATATGTCCTTTGATCGCACACTATTTTTCCAACTTTCTCAGTTCTTCAATTCTTTGCATGCAAATTTATTCTTGTAAACCATTGTAGGGGGTAAAATGAGAATAAAGTATTATATAAATCAGGTTAAATTGTAAGTGCACTTTAGAGATGTATAAATACGTGTTACAAAAGTGTATGAACACAATCTTTCAATACTTCCCAGTACTTATGATATCAAACACTCTGGGTTATATAATTTGGTGTCAAATTGGAATCTACAACATGGATCAAACGAAGATTGCTGGAATATATATCTTACTGACAGTCTTCACTAATTCTGTGAATTCTTTTTTGTCTGTCTCAGTATTTGGCAAAATAGAATTAAAAATAATCAATAGATTTAGTACAGATTTAGGACAATTTTAAAACGTGAAAATTGCGGGTATGGTGACCATCAAGGTACCTTTGCCGCTTGACATATTTGAGACCATCTGTTTGGAAAACAGAATAACTATACATGCGGTCATGTACAGGGCAGTTACTATGGTTTTGCATTGTATATGTACATATTTATCAATTACTTTACATGGTTAATTGGTTGTATGAGGATATTTACATGGTATTAATCAGAAATAAAGAATCATTATAATCGAATTACTGCTTCAAATAGTATCCACAACAAATGTGGTACTTTATTTCATGACTTACAGATTCATAACACTTTACTTATAACTTAGAATTGCTTTGAAATGAAATATCAGAATTGCTTGGTTCTCCCTTCGCTATGATGGGTTTTGAGAGGGAGAGATATTGGCTGATCCTTTGGTCTTTCTTATAAAACCAAGTGCTCCTCTCTTTGTATGCATCCTTTTCGGCTTATCTGCGTAAAAATTAGGAACCCTTAAATCTTGATTCAAATATATACTATCACATTTAAATGGGATTAAATGTAGATAAACACATATCGTAGATGCAATTATCAAATGTGCATAAATTAAATATTTTGAGTGATTCAACTGCATGTAAAATAATTATTGGTATTGTCGCTAAATTGATGATTTCTAAAAGAAATTATCTTAGATAATTCTATTTACAGTTCTCACCGTCCCGTCCAATTTCAGTGCTGTTATTTCCATCCACTGTTGAAATAACAATCTGTGTGGGAGAAGAAATGCCATCTTGATCTACTCCACCAATGCCATTTTCTACCACCCTATTAGTCCGTCTTCGCAAGGATGCTCGTGGCGTGCCGTCCGTCCGAATAATTCCGAAGCTGCTTCGTCTTCTGACGCTTCCAGCAAGGCTATGAGGAGTGCTACTGAACTGATCAATGATATCGTGCTCACAGAAATCTGCCCCCATGATTTCTTCATATTCTGACATTCGGATGCCCATACATTTGTCAATAATCTGGGAAGTAGAAGACGCTTTCGATTTTTAAAAAAAACATCTATTAATACTATGCTTAACACCAATCTAGATTTTGTGTTTTCATGCATGACACCTCCTGGGCCGCTTGCCCCAGAGCCTTCCTAACAAACTACTAGCAATTCAGGCCTTTCGAAATCCTAAATACATTTTTGCGTAAAGAATGATCGTCTATTTTTTTTTCTTTGATATTTATTTATTTATTTACTTTTTGCTTTCCAATAATAGCTTAGGAATACTTGAAGAAACTTACAAATAGTAGTATGAATGTGATGCTACCACTCCAGGCAATAATGCATACACAAGCCAGGAGTTGTACACCCACTAAGTAGGGCCCTCCGCCATGGAACAAGCCGGCGCGACCTGCAGTTAGGTCCTCCACAACATCCACATCCACAAATAGCCCAGCCGCCAACATACCCTGAACAGCAAAATATTCATCATGGATTTATTGTTTATTGTTCATCGCTGTTGTGTGGAAAATCTTTATTCTATTAAATTACCCGATGCACTGTATAAAATAATGAATGATTTCTGTTCTACCTGATATGATAACTATATCAACGGATATAGAGCATCTTATTAGTCATTTACAAGTAGTATGGGTATTGGTGTGTCCATTCTATTTTGAATAATTGTAATGTAAATTTTGAAGAATCATTTGTATCATTCTGGAAATGCCCCCATGGCATACGTTTATTGATAATTCCTTCTTCCAGTTTGCCCTTTTCATTAAAACTCACCCATATTCCGGCGACCCCATGAACAGAGATAGCACTGACTGGATCGTCTACCATGCATTTATCGAAAACAGGAACAGCAAGGATGCTTACAATGCCCCCGACGAAACCTATTACAATGGACTCCCAAGTCCGAACGAGGGCGCAGGAAGCTACCGAGAGTGACATATGAGGTGTAATATTCAGTGAGTAGATCAAGCATGGAGAGGAGAGTGGATGAGGGGGGGGGGGTACCTGGCTCCCAAACCTGATTATTAATGGGGAGATATCCCATGCCAAAATATTATGTTTCTGGAATCAGGGAGATGGACTACATTTTTAGCATATAGATAAAGGATTTGTGAACTATCCCAACAAATAAGTATAGGGGTCAGGGGTTATTTGAGAGGATTGGAGAAGGCGAATTGAACACCTTCATAGGCGATTCAGGATTAGACTATTAAGACCTCCACCCCTGCCCCCAACCCCCAATGCAGGTATAGACTGGGTCATTTAAGTCCGACTCCAGGAAGCAGTGGAAGGACAGAGCCATGAAACTAGGGACAGCCTATAGTAAAATAACAATATCTCCGAGTCTCTCCAAAAAAGATTTCCCTATATAAAAGCCATATATATGGGAGAAATGCCATCATCGCAGTTGTTTCCTATAAATTGTCCCTGCAACTTTAAACATTTTTAGAGGATTTTAGTGTTTGGATATAGGCATCTAAAGTCCTCTAGTCACTTGCATGAACACTCCAGGGGCTATAACAATCTTTGGTGTACATTGTACACCCCAACCCCTCAATGTCGGACAATATTTCTTTAATAATGTCTTGCTTCAGCGGGCAACTATAGCCCAAAATTGTCCCAAACGCAGAGTAAAAGCATTAATTTTAGTCAGCCTGTTGGTCCTGACAATGTGATAAACATGGACCCTACGGCAAAGCTTTAACATCACGATATCATGTTCACGAAAAATAGTACAGTACAGTTTCTAGAACATATTAACGTTTATAAGCATGCACGAATAAAATATAATGCTTGAAGCACATTGCAAACATAATATTTCGTGCTATATTTCCCCAGCTTGCAAAGACCAACCAGCGAGTATTCTATTTTCACACAACATGTGCCAAGGTTCTGTCCATACTATATCACTCACACCATCAACAAATTGGCAATGGGATATTTTAGGCGGTAAATCCATGTCTTTGCTGTTAACAAACGAAGCTGAATTTATTCTACACCCGCCATTATATTTAAATAATTTTAGATCCCCCATATTACAATTCTATTATCAAACAAAATTATTTTACATGTTAATATCAAGACCAAGACTTGATTATAACTCAACCACCCAAATATATCACATACTAAGTTGTGCTACATGCTCTAACGGGTGATGATGAAGGGAAATCACAATGCTCAGATTGCACCTACACATGCAGGGACCATTGAACAACAATAAATTGTATCTACACGCGCTAGCGCGCCTACACCTGAGACTACAACACCAATGAAGCATAGATTATAGAGGGGTGAGATAAATAAGCATAGATTATCTATAGAGGGGTGAGATAAATAAGCATAGATTATCTATAGAGGGGTGAGATAAATAAGACAGACGGCCCTAGGTTTACGGTATTCCTCGGTATTCCAGTGATTAATAATCTAATATGTTCAGGGGTTTTAGAGTCAAAATATGCTAGATTTATATAATATGCATTAAAGGAATAATTACCATCGCGCTTCCTATTCAAAGGATTGAAAGCATTAATAAAGAGGGAAAACTAACACAGGTACTACGTCTTAGTATGGCAAAATACAGAACATATCATCTCTCCTTATTATCTTGGACCATGCAGTGAGCCCTACCGTGAACCATAGCACCATCTGGAGATGTTGACATTGCATTTTCTAACCATTCCTACTTTAAAATAATACTAAAACTCACCCAAAAGCCTCCAAATCCGTGCACAGAGATGGCCCCTACTGGATCATCAACTTTAAATCGATCCAAGAAGGGGACACCGATGACTGTTATGAGTCCCCCGACCATGCCGGTAACGACAGCCTCCCAGGGCCTGACGAGGGCACAACTCCCTGACAATACAAAGCACCAAGTTCATTGGTGCCCTTTGCGGGTTTGGGTGGACAAGATATCTTTGGGTATAATTCTATACGTACATATACATGTATGCATACTTGTATATACACGTACATTGATAGAGATAGATATATATATAGGTATGCATGGCCAATACATCAATAACTCATTATCCAGAGGAAAAAGTGAGACAACTATTTTGGGAGGAAGAATTAAGCACAATGCTGCCCCTCGAGTTATATTCCAGTTCAACCTATGGCAGCTTATACTGCTATCTAATTAATGGTAGGTAGGTCACATATCTAGGTGATAATGTAAATTTTGGATAACATTTCAGGCCTATGATGAGATATTGTTACTCGCACCTCTTTGTTTTTTAAACTACAACACTTTATCTGTCAAAAGCTCCGGGGACATCTGTGGTTGTTGAGGCAGGACCGATATCTCTGAGTGTAATGAGCGCCATAAACAAATTTCAAAATTTCAAAAAGGTTATGAAATGGATTTTAATAGTGGATCCAGGAGAGAACCATATAGTGGCTTGATCGACTGCAATGATGTATTAAGTTATGTTTTTTAAACGTGAAATTAATCCCAAAATTAATTCGAATAATGTGTTCACGCTAAACGCATCTCAGAAGATGTGGAGGCTACAACAGGATATCGCATACTGTGAGTCTATAGTGTACGCCATCTTACCTCCCCTTCCCCGCACCGCCCCCACCCACTCCCCCGACCCGCTCCCGCGCCCCCATAAAATTCCTGAACCTACGTAGAAAATGGCGAATGAATCCCAGTAGATTTAATGGTCGGGGAGGGTGTGATCTACCAAAACAATGCATTTGGTCGATGCCAAATTTAGCAGCTATTTGTTTCAGGAAAACCCTAGCATTGTAAAATTGACACTTTGTGTATACAAACATCTTTGCAACCCACATTTGCTTCAGCCTAGATATAACTGGATTATGAATGGATATAACTGGATCGTAAAGATATTCCAAATAAGCGCTACATAAAAGAATCTGAAGCATGCATGCAAGGGCCAAAATTACTCGTTTCACATCGAGGGAAAACTGTATCTTAATTCATTCAAACTTAGTTGCATGCTCTTCTGAAGAGAAAAAGATGTTCTTCCAAAACAACAAAATTGTGTGCAGGGTGCATGCAGAGTGTGAGGCTAATCAAACACTTCCAACATTCTGTTGCTCAATTGACTAAATTAATTAAAACAAGCACAAAATTAAATATTAATTAAAACAAGCACAAAATACCTGTACATTTTGCATCGATTATGCATTATGTATAATGATATAGTTTCAAAAAATGTCAGACTATGCATCAAATCAAAGGAATGGCAACGAATAAAAGATCTATGATGGTAAATGATCTCTAGTGTAAACTGAATATAATTGAAAACTAGGTTATAATGAAGTTGAGCACATGCCTATGTATATAGTCCAAGCTTAGGTAAATCGAATGCTTGCTTTGCTGTGCCGTTACTTCGTGTATTTATGAGGATTTATTCTGATATCCAGATTTTGAAGTCAAGCCCTGTTTTGGATGGTGTCGTCACCGACTGGATGGAAGGCGTGAGACAGGAGGCTGAAGGATCACAGACCAGCAGCACAAGGGATTCCTGCTCCAGGAATACTGAAATTCTTTCTGTCTTAGGAGAGATGCATCGAGAGAACCCTGCACATTTTAGAAGAGGGTACCTCCACTAAGTGGAGTCACCCACTATAGGTCTAAATTTGTCCAAGGTTTAGAGTTGGAAAGTTTTAGTTTACTGTGTGTACTCCATTTGAAATTAAATGTGATAGACGTACGACTAATCACTTTGAATCAAGCTACGCACCAAACATGCTGCAACAATACCCAGAATGACCCTGTTCCGTGAGAATCACATATTGACCCCAAAACAGAGGTAAATAAACCATGCATCAGTCCCAGACATCAAGACAATGTATGACATAGATATGAGCCTGGAAACCCCACAATTTGCCCATTTGAATTTGGAATAATTAGAACATAAATAGACCCTGGTTATAACTTTGTATTTATAAGCATATTGAGTGGTTTATTCTTTGACAAATTAAGGGGGAAAAACGTCAGAGGATAATACATTGTGATCATTAAATTGTAGACTTCCTAGAGCAGGGGGCCCTTGAGTGCGTGAACATATATACGAAGAATGAAGACAATATATAATACTGGATATTTACAGCTTATGTAATGAACGTAATACCAATTATAAGAGGCCATACGATGATATTAAGGTATACATATATAGTGTATAGGCTTGCAAGGTGTATGCTTTTTTCGAATGATACTCATATTAACGTTGGAATATGAATCATTAAGCCATGTCGGGTTGGCAAGAAAAAATATTATCTATTTACACTAATAATCACATCAAGGATCACATTTTTATGTTAGCATTTTCCATATTCTATTTCAAATGAATGTCATATATATGTAGTGTTTTAGCGCCTTTGATTTAATAGATAGATTATGATCTCTTATGCTGGGTTGTATTGTACCTCAGCTTGCAAATGTAAGGCAAATAGGTCTCTACTATATATGTCCTGAACAGCTAAAATGGAAGTATCAATTGTATACCTGTAACGGCGACCAGTCCACCCAAAACAGAATTTACTAAATCCGTAACATTAAACTTCTTGTTTCTGAAGATGTAACTGAAAAGGAAATTTGAGAAGAAATTTAATGGAAACGTTAAATAGCAGGCATTGCCGAAAGGGCTTGTCATGGCCCAGTACCATACACAAGTAAGTAATATAACTAGTAATATAACTATTTCAATTTGCCCAAACAAATAGCTTTTAGGACCCAAACTCAACTGGAACTAATACGTTGCCATTGTTGTAATGTAAGAAGAGTTGAGTGGGTGGGAATGAGAAACTTGGTTACACGTGTGACTTCGTCGTGATTAAGCAAATGGAGGGTATACATAGGTCGGTATACTTCCCAATATTGGTAACATGTCAAAGATTAATTTATTAATCTGCGTATAAATGCGGAAAGGAACTGTCCACAGCCGAAGTGCCTTGTTCTCCAGATCGCCAGTGATAGTTATATATAGAACTTCTCCCAGCACCCTTTTCGGAAATACCAGAGGGCTCTAGGCTTTGATCTGAGCAGACGTGAAAAGACATTTGAGACTGAGATTGTTTTGGGTTTTTTTCCAGTCGCCAGAAATTTGATATATATATAGGTTTGCCAAGGTTAATCAACTGTAGTCTATACTTTGAGGTGTATGACCATCTAAAAATATACACACGCAGGCATAGACAGGGTTCCCCTCACTCTCAACCTGTCATGAACAGGGCATAACAACTCACAGGTGTGGCTGCGGACAGTGCAACAAGATCGATCGAGAAATTCCATTGATATCTCGTAAATGTATGACTTTAGGGTGTTTATCCTCATTATATTTTAGTTATTTGGTAATTTATATATTATGAGAATACATCTTTTGGTGAAAATACATGGGACAAATAGTTAGACTACAGTCTACGTATACAAGTACGGTGTGCCATTTATTATATTAACCCCATAAAATGTTACAAAAACTTTGATTAGACAACGAGAAAATGTTATAATTTCTCTGTCCTCCATTAAAAGTGGCATTGCATTTCATGCACTTATGTATTCAATGATAATTTAGAACAGTTTTAGGGAAATTAATAATTATTTTGATCTTTCTTTAAACAAAAAAATTCTTATAGGTTACAAACTTTTATATCCTTTATTCGACAAAATTCCTTCCCATGTCAGGTACCAAGTATTCGTTTAAAGGGAGGAAATAATGTCATGCTTACCTGTATGTTATACCAACTAGCCCTCCTCCCATTGATGCATTTATTGTGGTAACAGCCGACCTGTAAGATAACAGCGCATTTTTCATATCCCATTTGTATACATGGACAAGCCGCTGTGACAATATCACAGTGTACCTGCTTGTATCTACTTGGCTATGAGAAGATATTCCTATGAAATGAGGGTTACAATTCAATTATAGGAACGAAAGTATTAACCCAAAACGAATTCCTGGTGGATAGCCGAAACTGTTTTAGACTGATAAAAGTAAAAATGTTTGTTATCATTACTACTTACTTTGCGGCAAGTTTCCACTTCCCATCGGATATTCCGAATGTACTCCCGCAATTAAATCCGAGCCATCCCCACCTGAGTAAGAATTGGAAAGACGTAAAGTATCAATGGAGGAGTGGTATAAGGAGTAATATATTCAAGGTTTATGGGTATAAATTAGAGATCTGATTAGGCGGGGGTAGTAGTATAGAGTTGGGGTACAGCCCCACCTTGATATTTGTTACATCATTCCGAGGAGTAAAGCGTAAAGTTATCTATCTAATATTATATTTGAGTATAGCCTGTCTATAATATCATAGAGTATTGCCCATAGAGATAAGTATAGCTTGAATAGTCTATATAATATTATACAAATATAGAATGTAGTATAATCTATATAGTATACATAAAAAAAGACTACAGGAATCAATAACCTCCATTTCGGGCCTGCCAGTGGGCCTCGGGATTATACACCCAACAGTGCCAGCAACCCCTCAATGTCGATCACTATTCCTTCTATGAGTGACTAGTAAAAGTAAATAGGAACGTTTTGCGGTTTTGTGGTTGTTTCACGCCATTTAGGAACAAACAAAATTTCCAATAAGGAATAATTTGGTGTCAATCCCTCGCTCCTTACAGATGTATTCGATATAATGTGAATAACAATATATCACACAACAGCCTCGAGCTTTACAATCGCTCATGATCTACATGTATTTCCTTTAGTCACAAGACACACAAAAGCCAAGCAAAATCTTTGAGCTGACTCACCAAAACCAACCTACCTTTACCTCATCATCCCATCCATCCGCCCACACCCATCCCTTGGTTCCAATCTCCCATGTAGCCAATGCCGATACATACATGGCAATGGGCCCATATCTCAATGGCCTCAACTGTATTATAACTGACCATGTACAGTGCAATTGCCTTATTGTATTATCTGATGATTGCTGTATAAACAGACTAAATTTTTAAAAAGTCAGTGATAGCTTGGCGGCAGACAGGTGGGCTCAAACTTTATCAAGGAAATCGAACCCGAACGACTTGAGCCCTAAGGACATTGTGTTATATATTATGATATATGCCAGTTTATATTAAACACAATATCCGAAGTGTGCAATGTCTATTTCGTTTAGTCAACGAGACAGGGCGATGGTCTCACAGTAATACAACTCTATAAGTGACGACTATGCCTTTATTATAGCAAATGGCACGATGGAGGGTTCAAATTGATCGAGACCCCTCAGAAAACGGGACGAACCCCGAAGGGGTGAGTTCCCGTTTTCTGAGGGGTCTCGATCAGTTTGAACCCGAACAGAGTGCCATTTGCTATTTATTACACACTCTATTTGGATGTTAAAAAGTAAATTTAACTTGTTTAGCCTATAGTTTAGATCGAGGAAGCTTAATTCACCGCAATTTGTAGGCCTAAGACCGAACTGCACCCCCAAACTGCACCTTTCTAACGGCTCACGTGTGTAATAATAGCTATAATTATAATTATATAATAGACCCTGCGCACACGCATATATAAATATGTGACCAGGGGTTCCCCAATACCCCGCCTGTCTTGAATGGGCCATAACAGTGCACTGGTGCAGTGGTATGCAGAGCAAAAATCAGTGCCGAATGCATTACTTTTACTCAGTTTTTCTTCAATTAAATCGTTACTTCAGAACATATATGATAGCTTTAGAATGTTTATCTCAAGGATAGTCATTATATTTCAGGATCTTCAATAGCTGATAATGTATCTTTAAGTCGTTAACCTAAGACAAATACTTTCCGAGATATAGTGAGCCTGGAACCCGATATGATATAAAGTTATATATATATATATATATATGCCCTGATAATGAGCCAGACGTTGTCTAACTATATTTAGCAACCTCTTGCTAGTCGTGGACGGGACATCATATATCAGAAATTCGATATCTGCCAAAGAGTCGAGTAATCCCACCAGCTACAGCAGCTCGTGCCCGTTGCTGGAAGCCTTGAAATGTTTATTCATACTCGTCTAAAAATACAGCTTCTAAAGTCGACCGATGTAGGTCTATAACTTTATGATGTTGGTAACCTGACATCACTAAAGACTAGAGCTATTTCCTTATGAAACGGGCTTCTCAGAAATGATCTTAAGTCGTGTCAGGAGACCCTTCTTCCTGTATTTCTCGCAGGTTTATCAGCTATAGACAGGTAGACTTGACCTCTTATTCCCTTATGTAAACCTAACAACAGACTCGGCAGACTTTGTAGTGAGGAAAAGTTCCTTTTCTTAGTGCTAGAGGGTAATTTTCAAACAGAACATGGAAGGCGTTTTTCTGGTACTGCATTTATATTAATCATTTTGTAATCACCTATCTAGTTCAGCTATTTGAGATCCTACATCTTGTTAGACCGGTATAAGAATAACATATAATGCAAGTATACTCGCAATATAGGTTATTCTTTCGGCCCAATATGGCAGTGTGTGCTTGCGCCACAAGCATATTGCCTAGTATAAATATATATACTGTATAGTATTCGTACGTTTAATGCCTTATCTGACGTTTCCTGCACCACCCTGTCATAACTATTTCATTAGCGACGGCAGCGAATGGTAAAAAGGGATCATAGCACAACCTTTTAATATTGTTTCAAATACACCCTAAGAAGTCTAAACATGGTAAATCCACGTCAGGTTCTGGACAATTTAGACAAACTTTAATGGGGACTAACTTCCACGGCATGTCCTAGTCATGGAACAACAGTAATCAACTTCAGCGATCATTATGTCAGTGGATAAAAACCATACATTTCAAATATTGACTTTGAAAGAAGATCTATGATAACTTCTAAGCCTCTGTGCATTCCCGTCGCAATGATGATTTAATGTATTCTCACAACCAAACTTAACATCCATAACACATAAAGTACACGAAGCCTGACAATGTATAAAGATAAAGATACTTGTATACAAAAAATATTAGTCAGCAAATCTACAATCAGCAGCTCTACACATTTAGTACATTCTGCGGAATTGGACTGAAAAGGGATAAGTACTAGTATATCTGAATCTTTTGAGACTTATTTTTCTGTTAAATTTGGATTTATTGAGAGGATGGGTGAAGGTTAATTGTACATTTTCTGACGATTTCACCTATACAGTTCAGGATAGTACCCTTTTGCCTCTCGTACTATATTATAATGGCAATTATGATAATAACAAAAGGATTGACTCACCAGAGCATGAACATGCCAACGATGGCATTTGTAGCATTACCGGGAGGTAAGGGATCCTTGCCCTTGTCATATCTGCCTAACCTCGGCCCCAACATCATGGTCGCCACCAAACCTGACGTGCCACCGACCAGATGCACTGCTCCTGATCCAGCAATATCAATCACACCCATCTTGGCAAGAAATCCTATTGGTGACCAGACCCAATGTGCTGGTATCACATAAACAATCGTGTTCAGCAAAGAGAACACAATATAAGCAGAGAGCCTGGTGCGTTCGGCCATGGCCCCAGAAACTATAGTTGTTGCAGTGGTTGCAAATGAAAGTTGAAAGATGAAGTTGGAGTAGACGATGCCCATGAGGTCAGGGTCGTTTGTGTCCACCAGAAAGTAGCCCACTCCGCAGAACGCGTTGGCATACTTGTCTTGTCCGAAACTTAGACCGTAACCAAAAGCCCAGTATGTCAGTCCTCCGAATATCACATCCACTGCATTCTTGACCATAATGTTGACTTCGTTTTTTACACTTACACTGCCTGCTTCTAAAAGACCAAAACCTGCAAAACAATATCAAATTAAATTTGTATTTCGTTCGAAAATTAAATAGTTAAACTAGATAGATGGATACCTAATTGTATCATAATTGAAATAAGCGACTCATAACACTTTTAACATGATAAAACGTGGAGTAAAGAGTAAAGTACTAGTAGATACTCAGTAAATGAATCAGGTGATGATGTCTGAGAATAACAACTTTAGAATGCATATAGCAACTTTATATTATTTGTGAACTAAAAAGAGAGTATTATGGTAATGTGCGCCGAGGAAGTTTTTAAAGGGGGTCAATTGAACTTATAAGAATTAATTGTGTTAGATTATAAGTATATAGGAATATTCGATGGAATCCCCCTGCGGAATTGACATAGAAATATTCTGTATACCAGAGCCCAACTGGTCAGCACAAACCAATTAAATGTATGTGATGTCGTTAGTAGTATACGGAAACGATGCACTGATTCAGGATGTTGTGAGGTCGTTAGTAGTATACCGAAACGATGCACTGATTCAGGCTGCTCTGAGGTTGTTAGTAGTATACCGAAACGGGGCACTGATTCAGGCTGCTGTGAGGTCGTTAGTAGTATACGGAAACAGTGCACTGATTCAGGCTGCTGTGAGGTCATTAGTGTACATACGGAAATGGTGCACTGATTCAGACTGCTGTCAGGTCATTAGTAGTTTACTGAAACGGTGCACTGATTCAGGCTGTTGTGAGGTCGTTAGTAGTTTACTGAAACGGTGCACTGATTCAGGCTGCTGTGAGGTCGTTAGTAGTATACGGAAACGGGGCACTGATTCAGGCTGCTGTACACTACAGTATGGCAGTTTCCTCTTATATCGCCATTATACAGAAAGTAGGTAGCTTTCCGTGCTGACAAGAAGAAAACATAATGATAGTTCAAGCAGCAATACCCTCAGAACTTAGATCGTTCTGCAATAGTCCCATTAAACCCCACACTACCTTGATCTGAAAATGTGGAAAGATCTTGACTAGAACATGTATGGAGTAAGACTCTTCAGTGGCTAACCCTAAGGAGTGTGTTAAAAGGCCAAACAACAGAAACACCCTTATTTATGATTTATCTGGATACCATGAAGTATTTCAAAATAATGACTATTTTTCCAGTATATATCTGCTTAGCCTGTCCGCAATAACAAAATTATGGGTTATTTTGGCATCGTAAATACTCTCTGTGTGGGCCTACTATTGTAATTATATCCTAGCTAAATGGATTGAGCTATTTAAAATAAGAAGGGGATAGGCCTACTATTGTGATACTTATATGCATGTTAAACACATATCATTCCCTTAATTAAATATCCAGTTATCCGATTACTGTTTCCCCACACTGCCACCAGGTGTAAATGATATTTATGAGCTATTTATATATAAGCTTCCCCATTGGTCTGTAGGCTAGTAGCTATAATTAACCCCCAATCAGAAGTCTTTATTAATGAGCAAGCTATGGGTAGCTAACGAGCTTGCTCTGCTTGGAGACACTTAATAAGTGGCAGGGAAACATAATCAAACCGTTACCATTTAGTTACCATCTTGGAGGGTTGCAGGAACATGCTAACACATGCTAACAATTGTACCTGTCAACATCTATATTGTTGCCTCGCAATAAAATCACACATACTTAAAAGGATTGTTCTCTTATGTTATACAACACCCGGAATAGAAGTATTGATGGCTAGCCGGGTTTATTTAAGGACTACCTATATATAGGTAAGGAAACCGATAACCAGCACCTGAATATCTCATGCCAATACAACGTATGTAGCCTATAAGTAAGGATGGCGTATCTTGCGCATATCCTTGTCAAATGTGGCATCAGAAGTGGCATGAACTACATAAAATCTTAGCAGATAGTATAGGGAAATGGATCTTGGGTGCATGATAGGACTGTTATGTGATGATCACATGGAAAAGAAACCTAATTTGCCAGTAGATCCCTGGATCCTTCTGCAAGAGGGATATAAAATCCAGTGTACCTATCGCGTTTGGTGGAGTTATGAACCATTTTAGGTAGCAATTAACCGACCAATACCTGTAGGTGTAATGGTCAAAACTTGAGTACAAACAGTTACAAGTTTCTTTTCCTCTTCAATAAAATCTTCTCATTACCCGTTTAGGTGCACAACAGTACACCCATCAAGACCAGTCATCTCATTCCCACTTAAAAGCAGAGAAAAGATAGGAAACTCATGACAGACACTAATTATGTTAGCCCCTGATCAAATTGCCACCCTTCTTTATAATGCCCACATAAAAATACGGCAATACAAGCTCATACGTGACAACATATCAAATTACATGACAAAAAAGAGAATTATATTAATTTGTTTTTTCTTGTATTTCTAGTAGCAATTAAGGTCCGACGAATACTAGGCCTATAAGAGGCTGGTTTATCGGCTGCATGAAGTGTTGTTGTTACACATGCAGGGGATGGCCACTCCCACTCTCCCCTCAGGGGATGCTGGCAGTGAGGTTATCTCCTAGAATAATATCAATAAATTATAATCAAACATGAAGTCTCAGTTCAGTTTCATGTGGGGAATGCCAGGCTCATTTATGATATATCAATAATAAGACTCCATTCAAACAGAAAATAAAGAGGTCGAGAACTTATTTCAGAAATTAACGTCAATCCCAAGTTCTTGCACATAGCAGTCTAGGCTCTTAATTAATTGGAGGAAAGACTCTCGCTCCAAACCGCAAAATGTCATAGAATCTCATTAGGACGCCTACTCCAGGGCCGGGAAAGCCATTAACGCAGTAGGAGTACAATCACTGACATATCATTCGTATCTGATGCGGTAAATAATACTGCAAGACTGCCTAAATATATTATAAAAAACAACATAAAGTTCTGTTTGTGGCAGATATCTGACAGAAACCATTACTGGGAGGTAGGATGACATATTTTCATGTTTGTTCTTGAAAAGGCTACACAATGAAGCACCTTTTCATGGAAAATAAGATTATCGAACGGGCCTCACCCCATATATACTACTATTAGGCATTATTTCATAGCAATGTATCTCGTTGTTCCTGTAGTTGTGAGCTGGTTGAGTTTCAATCTTATTTCTTTTTCACACATGTATGTATATTTTGAATATAGCAATACGATCCTATTGATCTAACGCCCCCATCCCCACCCCTCCCCATATACCACTCGAAAAAATATGTGTATTATTCTTATAAAAGAATGAACTCCCAATAAATATGACTGTAGGCCTATGTTACAATGTAGTGACGGCCTATATTTTATGATATATTTCTAACAATTTTCATGTCTAAGATGCGCAGTGTCAGGGCATAGAGGAGCAGCATAAAAAGATTATTTTGAGGGACCTATATTAGAATTTTCATTTCATTACGATGACCTTTCAGACGAAATACGATTTTGGAATCCTTTCGTGCATGAGAACCGTCCAAATACGGCATACATTTTCAGTAACTGAAACGATTATGATCCTTGCTAGCTCTCTTAAACAAAACGATTGAGGGCCAGGAGAAAATAGGATCGAAACACCGACAGTAATATCTTCCAATAGACACCTTGGTATTTTCCTAACGACCACAGAAGAATCCCAGAATTATGATAGTTTCTGAGCAAAGCAACAAACAATAACTTACCAGATTGCATTGTGAAAATGATGAAAGCACTTGTAAGGATCCATGTTGCATCATCCCATGAGATCCTCTGACCAGGTGGTACCTTTGTAACAGTCGGAGGTACCTTTGTGGTATCCATGAATGGCACCGTTTGATTTTCCAAACTATCATTGTATATAGCGGTGCCATTGGCACTGAGTAGAAGTGTCCAAAATGTCGTAGAATTCATCCTGGTAGTATTTACGTGTGTGGTCTAAATGGTATTTCACCTTGTTTGAGTTTTTAGCGGGTATTTTGTTCCTCCACTTTCATTGATCACCAATTCTGGTATCTTCAGAGATTCATAACTGGTCTAAGGTGGCGTTTTGGGGTACTTTCTTCTTCTGCACAATTAGCATTATCCATTCTGGCTAATTATAGAGGCCTTTCACTTGAGGTACCTGAGGGCTTTATAGTGGGCGTGGTCTGAATTAGAAGTGAAAGTGAAAACAGTAAATAGAAGGACGCACTAAAACAATCTCCATTTAAGGGATCGGTATGGGCACTAACAATTTAACAGCTTTTTATATATAAAAAAAAGTGCATAAATATGTTTGCTGGTAATAAACATAATCAATTATTTCTTTTTGACATACCTAGAATAAATTCGTTATTCACGGGATATGGATGTAGTTTCCAAGTTTCCGACCCCTTAATTATGGTATCATTTAACATTTTATATGACACCAGCTAGTATTTCACAATCAATGATCTATTTCCTTTATTGAAAGGTCTTGATAAAAGAGCAGGTTATACATAAGCATTGTTTATCGATGCCTCGAATTTCAAAATGTAAGTTGTAACCATTGCTATAATTTAGAATATAATTATCTACTGTATTTTCTTACGATTTTCACCGATGCTTATTGAAACTGCTATGGCACCATGTCAACAGTTATTAAACAGATATATTATATTTTATTAAGAATTTAATTTGGTGGAATTGAGGTTCAGTAACATAAGAAACTTTATGAATAAGCCTTAGTGACAACAAAGTCTATAGTAGAAAGCCCTAATGACCCCTAACTTTTAGGGATCAGGTGATTCCCAGTAACACTTTTAGCCTTAGTCTTAGCCTTGTGGTTAAGCTTATCGGCGTATGCGGTGAACTGCAACGCTCGAGGAATGTGGCTTTCTGGACAGGACTGAAAAGGAAAGATTTAAAAAAAAGAAGTGGAAGCGGACAAAGAATTTGAACGTGCAATGTAGATCAATTGATCAATTGGAAGTGTTTAAACGTACAATTAAAAATACTCTGTTACCACTGTGACCTATAATCGATGATTGTTTGTGTGCTTACTGTTAATTTGTCTATATATATCTACCATAATACCAAAGTTACAACTAATAAGACTACTTTGATTGTTTGTGTGCTTATTTGTAAATATGTTTGTGTGATTAGCTTAAAGTTATAACCAATAATTTGACTTTGCCTAGGAACTTATGTCCATACCAGCGTTATAAACATCCAAATACATGTAATAATAATAAATAAGTCGGTTCAGGTCTCAGGGGAAGACCACCGCAATGGTGACCTGAGGAGCTATATTGCGAACTCGAACCTAATAATATTGATGTACTTAAGCTCTCGTCCTGAATAAAAACGAATTTTAAAAAAAGAAAAAACAATCAAACTAATAGACGAGTTGACATCATGGCTAAACATAGAGAAGAGAAGAGAAGAACCACAACCACAATCACAACCCATATCGGACAATACATGAACTACATTTCTCTGTTTGTGTGCATTCAGTACATTTGTTTCCAACTCTTTAACAACAACATAAAAGCGCTTCTTTTTCGTTAACATGCCAGCCTTATCCATTATCCGACATATATATGCAGGCGCAGTATTCGCAAGGCGATTTGTCCTTGCGGAAAGCGACATAATGACTATGATAGCTTGATAGCGTGCTTGGAGTAAATGATTAGTGAGGATCCCAGGCTCCGGTTGTCACTACTAAACCCTCCCTATCATAATAGGCTAATGTGGTTTATGCTTGTTCTTGTTATCCATACTAAATAGTCTGTCTTCCAGGCATATAATGATCTATCTGTTCCTAAGTACTATGTTCTGTGGTACTATATATTTTATAGGTTTCACACCAATAATTGTTAATTACCACTGCTTTTAATAATATGGTGGTGTGCTCTTGTGACCGAACATCCCCCCAAAAGTCTTCTCGCCCCCATGTGGTTGTCAGGGGCGATAAACTTATCCCCACGTTAAGGTGAAATTAGATATAAGACAGTTGCAGCAACAGTACAATATTAGTTGAAAAATATATTTTCACCTTTCGTTGGGATCAAATAACCATATAAACGTACCTTTGGTCGTGGTGGGAGTGGGGATTTCTCAGCATCTTCCCCTGCTGCCTCTAGAAGGAAGAAATTGTCGGGATTGGACTGTCGAGCTGCTCTGATCTTGATGTGCTCAGTCTTGATGTGCTTCCACCACGCACCAAAGTAGCAAAATGTAGGCGATGAGGTAAGGTATACGGCTACGCCACCTAGTCCACGGTCCTCACACTAGCAGCATGTAACCCAAGAGTGTACCATAGCCCATATGGGGAAGACCTAGATGATGTACTGATCCTCCGATGGCATTAATTCGACACCTTGATTCTGAGTAAAGGTTACAATTCCAGAATCCCTAATTGTAATTCTTTGCTCACTAGTAGAGATTAAAATACAGCATTAAACTCAGCATTAGATGTGGACCACACACGTACAAGTTTACTCTAGGTATAGCGGATGTGTGATATTTCTGTAACTAAAGTTGTAAGCTCAAAGGCAGAATCACATACTGGACACTGCTTTATAGACTAGGATGAATGATATGCAAATGACTACCAAATGAGACATGCAAATCAGGGATGGGTCATGCATTATAAGCTCGGCTCATTCAAGGAGTTATCGTATCTTGTTATTGAGCTTGTAGCACCATGATGCCCTGCCCTGATACAGGGACATCATTCTTTCATTCATTCATTTATTCGTTCAGAGGCACCTGGTTGGGTATCATATCCAGTAAATCCACCAATAGATTTTATTTTCCTTAATCCTTCAGCGTTCGATCCCTAGTTGCAAGATTAGTCTTAAATTGAGAATAGAGAAAAATATATTGTGAAATTTAGCAGAAGTTTATTCACTTTCAAATTTTTTACATTTATGGGGTCTAGTGGGAATATGTAACTTCTTAGATTTCGGGTCGGGGATTTACACAAATTTCTTGCCCTGGGGATCGGGGGGGGGGGGGTCGGGGATTTCATCATAATTTCCCCAAAGGCCAAGGACATTCCCCCATATCCCCGGGGTAGGGGTTGCAATTGACAAGTACATAAGCCTTCAATACCTCTGTTTGAGCCGATTGACACAATATAGGCGATAACTTTTAATTCTAGTTGTCTAGTTATTTATTCAATTTAATATATAGGACTAGTGTCTATCTATGTGTACTACTTGCATAACTATATTATATATATAATGAGACTACAGGCTATATTGGTGTTCCTTCGATACGATCTATAGACCATGTGTCAGGGCTAGAACGTCCATCAGCAGAGAGCACAGGTGGTCTTTTCACCATTCACCAACGATCTAGCAATTCAAACACTGCCAGTTGTATTCTACGACAGACTCATTACCACATGCCAAAGGCCATTTAGTCAATTCAGACTATTTAACCGGCTTTCAATCAGAGATCACATCTTTACTATTGCTGCTCCAGTATCCTGGTCCGTTTCTATAGAAACGGAGGATAAAGTGACGTCTGCTTGACTACCAAATGGGGTACTACAAACATTGAGCTAGTCGTCGGATGCCATCGAGTTTGCTTCTTAAAGAAATCTCTGATGAGCAATGAAAAGGCGAAAAGGCGACTTGGGCATGATTCAGCGAATGCAAAAACATTTACTTCGTGGCAATCCCAATATGTACATGTTGACAGAATATTGTTTATTGCTCCACATATTATTAGGACCACTGTTTGCTGCTTTCGAGATTGCAGTGGCAAAGTTTTCGGTATATGCTTTCGTCCGTGACCCCTAATGTTTCACTTAGGGTCCAATAAACAATGTAACATCATATATACTAGTAACTAACTATTAATTGTAGTAACTCATATAGAATGCCTTTTTATTGTGTTTAGTATCTAATTGTTTGTCTATCTATCCGTCATAACCCCTATCTAGTTATCCATTCTATCTATCCTATTTGTTCTTTTATCCTAACGGTACAATGGTTTGATCCTACATGGACTTCCTGTATGCCCCATCGTTCTATCTATCCTGTACAATATAACCAATATGGTGAGAGGGCTATATCCCCCATCAATATCCCCACACCCAGGACAATATTCCGTCTAGCAATTGAATATTAATTTTATTGGACAAGATTGCGTATATTGAATGCCCCTAGCATATATAATATTGAAATATAAACCTTTCCTTTTGGTTTTGAATCGTCATAATTTAAAGTATCTAAATCTAAAAGAAAACCCAATTGGATTTGTTATCATAGGCCTACAATTACGAAAATCTGGAGCTGGAATTTGGAGACTTCTGGAGATTGATAGAAACTTTAAGAAGTGAAGAAAGTGTTATGTCCAAGAAATAAAAAGATTGATATAACGATAATAGTCACTTTAATTCAATTTAATTGTATCGATGAAAAAAACGGGTAATGATGTAGACACAGGTGGTTAAATAATCAGATGACAGTCACTATCTTCTGGGTAAGATTAAGCTTTAAAGTGTTGCATTACTGTAATTACTCTCCTATGTACAAGTTATTCCATTCAAGAATAAATTTAACTAGTATTGTGTAAATCTACGTATAGGTAATTAATATGAATACAGAAATCTGGTGTAGTTTTTGTGAGGTATAGCATACAATATTCGAGTTTGATGGATTTGGATGGATGTAAAACTTCTGTTTGCCCCACTCAGTGAGGCACCTATTTCGGTCTAGCTCGCTGTTGACACCACAGTAGTAACAATTAAACGCTGTCACGGAGTAATAAAACGTCATACTATTCCCCTTAAGAATACATCAGAATAAAGCAGCAATTCTGAAAGAGTACAATAATGAGGTGAAAACATTATTTCTCCTCAGAATACATCAACATGAAGTAGAAGTTCGAAAAAAGGCAACAGCTAGGCGTAGAGACGTCCTCCTGATGTTCTAATGATATATATATAGGTATATGATTAAATTTGAAATCTGTATTCCAATATTTAATATCCGTAATTACTTTTGTGATAACCGACGATATATAGAATAACAGCCCGGCCTTCAACGCACAAGCAACCTGTTATATGGTATGACCATGATTCAGTAAAGTTAAACTCCTTTTAAAATTGACCTAGGTTATTCGTTTGTCTCAACGTATAGCTTTCCCAGTCTTTTCCCTTGTAAGCCAATGTCAGCATGTCACGCTAAGCGGTTAATGCGTTTCCATGGCTGATATCACCAAGGTAATTATGTAGTTACTATGGTTTCTTAGATAGGGCTTTCCCTTGATCGTCGACTGAAAGTATGTGTCCATGGTGGATCTAGGATGCTGGCCAAGAGGTACCATTTCTCTGTCCCAATTAAAATTTAGTATATAGATGGAGCAGTAATATATGTAATATATGCACAACTAATTAGTATTTATCATAAAGACGATATTTCCATACCTCACTAGTAAAAATTGTTCCTGGACCAAGCGCAACCGACCCCGCCCCCTATAGGGCGGATTTAGACCACCTTTAAACCTCCTTTCGTTGCTCCATTACCCCTGGTATTCTCAGTTAGACAGAACTCACACCCATCGACCTGTTTTTTATGTTTTCCCATCTAAATGGGTACCATTACATTGTCTGTACGGCAAGTCGTGTTCCTCTTCATGCCTTTTTAGGGGACGACTTATGTATAATCTGGTACAGGAAAGTTGCAATTTTAAATATAAAGATTGGTTTAGAATCCCACCCCTGTCGGAGCTCTCACACACACTGCACCTTCACTCACACACTACACTCACTCACCAGCCACTGCCCCTCCCGCTGCCTGCCACTGTCTACCACTGCCTGCCACTAGTGTGTGTGTAGCCTTGCCTCAAGGCTACACACACACTAGGCAGGTAGGCAGTCAGGTATCAAACACTAACACATGGGAGGAGTGAAGGATGGGTGGTTGGTGGGCATGCAGTGTCATTCAAGGTGAGAAAAATGACAACTATAAGAACAAAAACAGACAATAAAATAAGTAGAGCAAGCAAAAGTACTAGCGGGTAGAATTTCTGGATCTGAGTGTTGCGTTTCTTGCCTATATGTTCCTTCCAGTGAGATGTTTGGCCAGCGTTGCACTTTCTGTGTATCGACTCTGGATCTCTTCCAGGCTTAAGTACTATCGATATTTAATAATAATAGGATTGTGATCGTATAAGTTACTTCTCTTCATAAAGGTTAATCATATCTCTAGTAAGGGTCATGGGGGAAAGAACTATGTCCGTCTCAAAGGCCAAGGGTGAATAACATTCTATGTTCTCCAAAGGCTCCTCCGGAAAGAATAAAGTACAGAGAGAATACTTTGTGAATTCAGTCTTTTATTCCTGACAAATCCTGGGATGAGGTTGGGTCCTTGCTCCCAACCTGGTATTACATACAGGTCCTCAGAGAGGTGATGAATATTTTATTAAGAGACACAAGGTATTTCAATATCAAGTAAGGAACATGTAATGAGATATAAATGCACATCAAATATTATACTTCAAGATAATAAGAGGAATATATAACCTCAATGGTGGTAAAAGTCCAAATGATGTAATATCAAAACATAAGGAATTATTGAATGAAACAGTAATATAAACAAATAATATCATCCTAGTGATCCTTGGAATCCTAGCGGGATCCGGATGAATTCCGGAGGCCATCCGGAGGCTACCCGGAGGTTGCCCGGAGGTTGTTAAATAATAAAACCCTTCCTCATAGGATTGTAACATGAGCATCCCTATAGCTGGAGGAGTTATTTAAAGTTTAGGCCATAATTTGCCTGTGCTATTTCCCTCGTCATAGATAATTATGTTGTCACAATATTGTATATTGGGTTTTATAATAATTATGAACATTTTCTTATCCATTGCCCATTAAGGCCGCTGAAGGAGCTGGATCTAATATTGTCCATGTGGGTCAGCATTTGTTTTGGGAGGCAATTTATGTTCACTGGCTAATAAGGCTTACAACACCATGCATTTTTAGCTGAGGATGAGTGGTCTAGTGGTATAGTCTTTGCTCCACAAGCCAGAGGCCTGGGTTCAATTCCCAGCAGGAATTCTTGGGGTTTTTTCAGAACACCAGTTCTCCCAATCAAAGAACTGACATACATGTATTAATTAATTTATCTTTGTTGCAGGGATATTTATTATATGATTTTAATTGACATTGTTATTCTGATGTAACTGTAGGCACTGCAATAGACAGTTTGTACATAAAAAGAGTTCATTTTCCAGCATGCACAAAAAGGTGATGACAAAGGTACAGATTGAGGAACCCTCAAACCTATAGTACAGATGGCAGCACCAAAGGTAGTAGTATACTGAATCATAGTTGTAGTCCTGGCTAAGGTATTGATTGATACTTTATTGCACTGTGATGGGGTGTCAGGACAATTGTTTTCATTTTTTTCATTGCTTGGAGTGAGAAATAGTCCCTACAAGATGTTTCAGCAAAAAAAAAGACTTTTGAGAACCTTGATAAAAAACCAGAAATACAAAATAAATCACATTTTCCTCGACAACAGTAGAAAATTGAAAGTGGGTCTTCATAGGCATTCCTATTGACCACCCACATACCAAATTTGGGGCCATTTTGAGAACCTTTATATAACTTCAGGAAAATAAAGTGAGGTATATATGATAATAAACCTTGGTGTGATTATGGTCTTGAAAAAAAAATTCCTCAAATTCTCATGTGAAGTTGTTCAGGTGTTCTTTACATTTATGCTATTACATTGCCAGACAGAAATTGGCAACTTTACATTTTTCACTTCAATTTTAGGGGGGTTAAAACATTCAAAGTCATGTAATTACTATGTAAGGAGTCATAGCCAACCCATTATTTTGGCACAGGTTAGGCATTTAATAGCAACATATATTACAAGTAAATCACATGTTAAATATATTATAAAACACCCAGGAAAAGTGAATTGTGTAGGCCTATATGAATCTCTAATAATGTAGTGTCTGTAATAAAAGCTAGATGGCGAAGTAAAAAACAGCCATGCTGCCATCTAGGTTCACTGAAGACAACTACAACACAGTGCCCCTTGATTGCCTCTATTGAATAATTCTCAATCCCCCTGTTAACAGCTAGAACACCTATCTTATTAAAGGTAGTTGACTCCATTAAAGTGTAATACATAGTGCAAAAACTTCTTGAATATAATAGAAGAACCAAAGTGTTGGAAAAAGAAGCTGGATCTAATATTGTCCATGTGGGTCAGCATTTGTTTTGGGAGGCAATAGTATGTTCACTGGTTTATAAGGCTTACAATACTGGTAATTGATCCCTGTGCCTCAATACCTCAGTGTACAGAGCCTCTGCTTCCCAAGCCAGAGGCCCGGGTTCAATTCCCAGCAGGAACTCTTGTTTTTTTTCAGAACACCAGTTCTCCCAATCAAAGAAGTGACATACATGTACTTATCTCTGTTGCAGGGATATTTATTATATGATTTTAATTGACATTGTTATTCTGATGTAAGTGTAGGCACTGCAATAAACAGTTTGTACATAAAAAGAGTTCATTTTCCAGCATGCACAAAAGGGTATTTACAAAGGTACAGATTGAGGAAGCCTCAATCCTATAGTACAGATGGCAGCACCAAGGTTGTAGTAGTTGTAGCCCTGGCTAAGGTATTGATTGATAATTTATTGCACTGTGATGGGGGGTCAGGACAATTGTTTTCATTTTTTTTTCATTGCTTGGAGTGACAAATAGTCCCAACAAGATGTTTCAGCAAAAAAAAAAGACTTTTCAGAAACTTGATAAAAAACCTAGAAATACAAAAAAAAATTCTGGCACATGTGGCAGTGACTCTTTTAACACCATGAATGAGAATGCATAGAGGAAGGGAGGCTCAAGGCAATGTTAGGTCCCAACATACATGTGTGAAAAATGGTGGATTTTAATTTATTTGTATGGTTTTCCTGATCCAAAACAAACCTTCAGGTCTGACAAATCACTATCCACAGTCCTGAGACAGAACCTGACTGTCAGGCAGGAGTTTTCTGACTGGCATGAGGTTAAGCCTGTGAGGGTAGTTGTTTTATTGCTGAGTTCAAGGTCATCTTTTGTTGTGATGAGGTGGTAATTCAAGTCAGCTGTGTTCCACTGAAGTACCTGAGTGATAAAACTAAATATATTTCCTTATTTTTGACAATTGAAAATCTTCTCCCGCTTGAATCTTGGCTGAGACTCAAGTCTCACCACTCTTGGTGAGCAGTTTTTCCTTTTCAAGCAGCTTTTGGGGAAATAATTTTATCAGTATTGGTAGAATATTTATAATCTGTATGTCATCAAATACATACATTTTAGGTATACCTTCTAAAGATCAATCATTGTTAGTAACACCAAACACTGCCTTTCTATTTCACCACTTATAGATGCCTGCAACTAATTAGACTTATTTCATTGTAACTGATCTGCTATGCCCTGTTGGACAAGGAGAACCCACCATGTGCAGCTAGATCCTGGGAGTAACATACTCCCCACCAACTTTACTCTATATTGACTAACATTGAATTTCAGCTTCAATATTTACTTCTTCCTTCTTGTGGGCTCATCCTAAAGAACAATGTTATATGGTTGATGTTTACAAAAGCAAACAAATCAAATGTGCATGCTCTGTAAAATGCTTTCATTTAGGTCCTTTTTAAGGGTTTCTGGAACTTTCAATCCCTGGTCTTTTCCCACCTGGAACTTTCAACCCCTGGTCGTTTCAACCCCAGGTCGTTTAAACCCCAGGTTGTTTCAACCCCTAGTCATTTCAACCCCTGGTTGTTTAAACCCCAGTTTCTTTAATAGAAGAATATACATCTTTATTTGGTGTTTGATGCATTTAGAGGAATATTTTGAAACAATCTTCGAAGTTAGAGTTTCCAACCTAATAAATCAAACCAGTGGGAGGTGTGTTCATAGCATAAGTATCTAGGCAGCATGCGTATGAGAAGGGTTTGGTCCTGTTTAGACTCTGCTGTTATAAAGGAATATTTATAATATTTATATGGTTAATAAAGGTACAAATACATCACAGAAAATGTACATGTATCAAAGGCCAGCGTTTAAGGTAGAATGATCATGGAAATCAAAGTTTTAGTTTATCAGAATCCTATTTATATGGTTGTATGGTCGGAATAATTATATCATATTTACTCGAAAAAGGACATAATAATTTGTAATTTATAAGTTCAATTTACATACTGGTCTTAATTTGTCATAATTATATCCTAAATCTTTCAGAAGTATCGTCATAAATTAATATATAAACAGTGTGAAGTTATGCTAGTTTCTGGTAAATGTTATCACAACAGTAAACCCTAGCTAACCATCAGCATGTAGCTGGATGCCTAGGTCTCTTTGTTGGGGTCCTAATTAGCATTGTTTGTTTAATGATAACCTCAAGAGGCTTAATATCCACAACGGAAAGGAAACTACTGGATATAGACAAAGCCAAACCAATGACTTTGAAGAATGATATCGAAATGACACTACTGATAGCCACTACACGTGTTTAGAATAATCTAGGAAAAACAATCAGGGAGATATTGGTGATGCAAATATTGGGTTAGGTATGCTATATTCTATCACTGATTATGGGCAAATTATGTATGAGGAGCTGACTGGGGTTGAAACAACCAGGGGTTGAAACCACCTGGGGTTGAAACGACCCAGGGTTGAAAAGACCCTATCTCTTCAAATATCTTGATCTTTTCAAATATGATGATCTCTCAAAATCCATTTTTTGCGACTTTTGACTCACTTCCCTGTAACACATCACATATATAACCGCCCCCCCCCCCCCCCACCATAGCTTTCTTTATCACCGACTTAGAATTAAGTGTCACATTAATTGGCAAAAGCAGACTAGTATATATTATGTGATCGATTTGGCGAAATGATTTGGTAAACTTTGATTGCAGATATATACTGCCATTAGAGAGGATCCCCAGCTTATGGGAGGTTTCCGATCCCTCAATAGCATACATGTATATACATTACTGTCATGTGTAGGGTTAACACTTCTCAGTCATTGACTGCCGAAGTTCAGCTACAAGAATGTTTTAAACAATAATTTTAACAATAACAATATGGCATCATGGCCAACACATAATCTTCATAGCAGTTTTTCATCACATGATGTTTCATGGTTACTGAATAAAATATTCATCATTCCATGTATACGTGGTTTTTGCATTTACTGTAAACAGTTTTGGATCAATAGTTCGATGGGCCACCGCAGGGAGTTTATTCCAGGAATATGGTATTTGGTTGAAAATAGATTTTCTTATCGGATTTAACTAATAATCCTGGCGACGGTAAATATCAATATTAAATAATATGGAGATCGATAAAAAAAACAATAGGAACAATATAAGAACATTCTCACAAATAATTCCTGTTTCCTCACGCCTGTATGGCCCTAATGCAAAAGTCTGAGGTTATCCAACGAGTAGAGTTTAAATCATTCCCAATTAATGTACATCAATTTCAATCGAATAATCATTGTTCTAAGGTACTCCCAGACGTCAAGACAATGTATTCAGGCCACAAGGTCACTTTTTATAGCATAAAAAAACAACTGCAACGGTGTGAATATTCTCTATAGCGTTGCCTTTCAGACATTAAATTCATTAATGATTATCAATTATCAATATAAGAAAAACCTCACAAATAAATCCAGTTTCGTCACAAAAGTAAAAGAGCCTGTATAGCCCAAATGCAAAAGTCTGAGGTTACCCAATGAGTATATAGAGGAGTATCTGACTAAGTTGCTAAAGGATTAACTTGTATTAGGCTGGTAAAGATCATCAGTAAACCCTAGACATGAGCTTGTAAGGTAATACAGCCAAATCGTGCAACTCTTATTTGTTTGGGAAGGGGCTCCTTAAAACTGAGTTCATTTTCGTTTTTATCAAGGAGGATCTCGTCAGCGCTCGATGTCGCAACGCCGCGCAATTATCGCTCGCTAGCAAAAGTATGATGGCTGCCGTGGTGAGTGCAGTTGGTGCCTCAACCTCGGAGACCTTGTTCAGTTTTAATGCTCGCGCGCGAGGCCTTCTGCCTCTAGAGATGAATAGAAATAAAGATGTCTTATACCCAATATGACTTGTTGGTCATATCTATTGTATATATTTACATGGTGTTATATTATGAAATATTACGTAATAAAAGATGGAGAAACGGACATTAGATTTGACCTTTAAGCTCGAGGTGGTCTAACTGTTTTTAAATTAATAGTAAAAGTTTTGGTGCCGCAAGCACCGTAATTATGGCATTCGGGCGAACACATTTAAGAAATACTAGTGGTGTTTTTTCTCTAACGTTCAGTACTATATGGGAGCCGTATGCCATTGACATATTTAACATGGACAATTGAAGTAATTGTATATCGGAAACAACTACATGTGTAGACACTAAAAAGTTAAATACGGTACCGTAAGTACCGTGATTATGGCATTAAACGTCTCTGTGCAATTTGAAGACATAATTTAAGCGTTTACTTTGCGTTAATTAGCGGTATTGCATTTAAAATAAAAGGGGGGCGCCCATTAACTTTAACATGGAATGGATAATCCAATTCTGGCAATGGATGCAAGAGGGACTAGCTAGGCTACTTCATATACCTATTATATGTAAAAGGTGGCCCTCACTGACACTGACACAAGTACTTCCCTTTAAAGCTTTATTCACAATACACAATTATTACAAGTACAGTTATAGCATTGTCTAACTAAAGCAAGTACATTCTATTTACAACAACAGGATCACAGAAGGAGCACCACACAGGGGTATATAGCAGGCCATACCATGCAGGCCATAGGGTTCAGGAACATTGTGACCTTAACCACTCAATCGGTAAATAATACACATCGGTATCCATTTTCCAGCATCAGTCTCAGGATTGTTCCGGGCAGATAGTGGGCCTGACCAGCTCGGACGTAAGCGGGGATGAGGTAGGCGTGGCAAGATTTGAGAGGTGGGAACTTGGAAGGTTCAGGAAAGGGAGGCCAGGCTCATGGAACGAGGGTCCTTGTGTCCAGAGAGGCGACGCTGCTGTTCCCTGCTGCGTCGTCGTCGCGCGTTCTTGAACCATTTCTGTGGATGAGAAAATGATATAGGATATAATAATGTTAATCCCAACGGATTCAATCTTTTGGTCGATAAGTGATATATAATATGACAGTTCATTTCTTCTGCGTCGATAAATACCATGGATACAAGTAAAGAGGCCAACGTAAATAACTATAAACCTTTATTGCAAGAGTAACTGAATATCATTGAAATAATGTATCTAACCCACAAAATGGTGTATTTTGAGAAATTATTATATATATGGAGATTAATATAATATTGATAAAAATGGTAAATTACCTGTACTGAATTTGCGCTGATGTCGAGTTTAGTAGCCAATTTCTGTTTCTCGCTGGCGCTGAGGTAAGCGCGCTTGTTGAACACAGTATACAACTCTGTCTCCTGCCAATCCAACTGTGTGAACCCAGGACTGGACTCATGTGTACTCTCATCCGAATAGCTATCTGCAGTCTGTGGGGGAGATAGTTGGTCTGTCTCCATTGGCAAATGAGAAAAGGCAGCAGCGATGTAGATCTGGTTCCCAGCGGATAACATATTAGTGGGTGTATCTGGACGAATTTGGGGTGTCTCAGGAGAGGCAATGGGCGTAACCATCTTGGACATATAAGGCGGGGATGAGGTAGGCGTGGAGAAACCCGAGAAACTACCGCTGCTAATCGACGGAAGCGTTCCCACTGGGGTGGAGGTCTCGGTGAATCTCGGGCTCCAAATCAACTCGAAGTCAGAGGATTTGTCGAGGAAGCTCTCATCTGGGATGCTGGAGGTGTGGCAGGATGAGGCGAAGGAGGGGGAGAAGAGACGGCGGCGAGTGGTGTCCAAGAAGACGGGCGAGAAGTTGCTATCCAGCAGGTGTGAGAGGCAGAGCGAGGGGGAGAACGCACCCTTTCTGGAGATGTCCAAGGTATCACAGGAGGAGTAGGATTCATCGCCGCTGCATCCAGACTCACTGGTGGTCTCGTCTCTATCACTGAACCCTGAAAATAGATGGTAGATATTATAACATTAGCATGGAATTAAATTTCAGCAAATAAATAAAAAAAACATACAGGGGTTACGCCACAACCAACTCAATACGTACATTGAAAGGCATATTAGATGCAGGATTATCCCGTAAAACGTAACGAAGACAAGAGAACAAAGCAAAGGCTAAGATATAGTGTTTGTACTAGGTTAAACAGGATCGGACATGTGGCTTTGATAGCCAAATATAAGTACCGATCACTCTTTAGGAAATGTTATTTTTTTCTAAGTAATCCATCGATATGGACCACACAAGATGAGAAATAAAAAATAGTTAGTGACCTAAGTTATTGATAATAACTCACCATTGGGGGACAGACAAATTCCAAAGTGGTCGCTGCTGGCGCTGGATGTGCTCTTGGCAGACATAAACTCCTCCAGTAACGTCTTCTCAAGGACAGATCTAGGGGAAAGTTGCGGAAACGGAAACAGCGTTGCAGGACGCGTAGTCGGCTCCTTCAGGTAGTCGAACAACTCGGCGGTAGAGGGTGGGCTTGTAGGCTTGTAAAGGTCCGCAACTGTTGCAGGGTCTGCCTGGAGCAAGGTGTACACCACGGGAGACTCTGGTTCTCCTACACCCGCATTGATGAGGAGAGACGCAAGCATTGGTCCGCTGGGATACTCGAGGAACGCTGGTGAGGTGGGAAGATCAGCGTCTGCAAGGGTGTGGAGTCTGGCCTCCCCCAGATTCTGTACTCTTTCGGAACACAGGAGGGAACTGTGGATGGGTTGAGACAGCAAATCTGTGCAGGCCATGGTCACCAGATTTCTCGTCCAGTAGGCTAGTCCTTGATGTTTTAGGGAAAAATCTGACCACCGAACTCGAGCTTCTGATGGATAGAAGTCTACTTGTAGATAGGAGAGTGCTGTCGTGCAGGCAGTATTGGAGCTCAGGTGTGTTTGCTGTGGAGGTCAGCTGAAAGAATGTGCCACTGACCAGGGCCGGCAGGGTATAAGTACCATTCATTCTGAAGTCACTTTCCACTGGTCATACGCTCGGGCATTGGTCAGGTGAGTGACAGAAGTGGCTTCAAGATGTCCTTTCACTGAAATTCGCTATCTGCGGCGCGGTGGGGTCTCCGATTGATGTTGCCGGCGAAGACTGGATCAGAGAGACACCATACCGGTGCCGCGCCGCACGCGCGACAAATGATCGCGTTCTGCGTGACTGTCCCGCGCAACGCCGCGCACAAGTTGAACATCGCGCTGAGTGAAATCAACTTGAATGCCTCTATATGTGGCTTCATGTTGTGGGGGTGGGCGGGGTGGGGATGGGGCAAGCAATATCAGAGTGAAGCTAGAATGCATCTAGACATGTGGATTCATATTGGGGTGGGGGTGGGCGATTATGAGACGCTCCAATCAGACAGTTTCTCTGTGTATGAGGCCTTTTTTGTGGCGAGGATACTGTTTAAGGCGATGATACTGTTGAGGATTTATTTCTAGTATTTTAGTTTTAAATATCCATGTCATACAATGTAGATATTGGGAAAAATATATTGCACAAATTACATTGACAGCTTGAGATGGGTCGCAAGACGTATACGACCAAATATAAATGGATGAATTTATATCTTGCTAGTTCTGGCATATTATCAAAATAGGTTATTTTCCACGGTATTGTTGAATAAACGTTGTTAACCAGTGACATGCTTATGCTAATTCGGGTGATGGGGAGATTCAGCAAAAACAACAAATCTCTTCTTTATACCATGATTATGCTGTGAGCGGGAGTATTACATCGATTATAAGTTTTGTTATAGTTATAGTATCTAAAGTATACTATAGTTTATACAATAACAAATTCGATTGAAAGATTTCATGGAATAAAAGCAAGATTAACACAGTGTGAAGTATGTATTTGATGGATAATACGTGCCTCGTAAGCCCGTAAACAAACCAGCCTACTAGGGCTTACTTGGCACGTATCTCCACCGTGTACTCGACACTATAGACTAATCTTGCTAGAGTACATCTTGCCGGACCACTGACCTATGTAAGTTATAACTCTCCGATCGTGTGTTATTAAACGATAGGAGAGGGCAGGTTGTTGGGCCCATTTCCACTCGGAAAAGGCGACGATGTCATTGGTGATGACGATTTGGCTCGTCTCAACATCCATTGTTGACCCCCTACCTATGGATGAAATGATTTTCAGATTGGGAGCAAAGTCTCTTGACCCCGCCATATATATTCGTTATTACAAATGGCTGGATATATATTGGTTGAATCGGGTTCTACCGCCGTGATCAACAAATCAGTCTCGGCAATCGTATTTGATAATTTCGTTTTATGTTTAATGTGCTAATTATATGGTAGAGACTTTCTTTAGATGCAAATCCTTAAATTGTGAGCGATGTGATTATAACCCTTTTTTCTATTCTTGCCAATCTCTCAGTACCGACAGCGTTGTGAGGCAGATGTTATTTCCATACTTGAGGCCGCTGCCCTCGCAATTGAGACCTTCAAATGCGTTAAGTTAATAAGTGCTGGCTTGAACACATCAGGTCGGAACGAAGTGTATTTTCTTAATTAAGGCATACGCATTTCAAAAATGGTACATGACATTATTTTTTTTTTTGGAAACGTTTTTATTCAGAACATAGGCCTCTTTGCCACTGTGTTATTATTATGACATGGGACTTTAAAATTATACTGTGAATAATTCTGAACAAATCAACTACCTCTTAGGGCGCTAGGTCAAGAATTTGTTCTGGCGTTTGGCATTAGCATTGGCATATATAATGTACCACTGCGACTTTATTTTAGGAGGACGAGGTAGCCCAGACCTCAAGGTGTGAGGCGCTATGTGCCTTACACCACCACCTATCCCACATAGTGACATACACTACATACTAGTTACATAGCTCGTTCTTTAATGATTTGTCTACCGACATTATTTTAGTGTCTTAATTTTAATTGTGTCGTGTGAATGTTACCATTGCTAGGTTTCTTCCAAAAAGCTTAAACTCAGTACAAAACCCACTTTCCTACAACCATATACCATGACTGCCCTATATTGATTGTATTCATATACATGTACCTCCGACCAAGGATTATAGCAACTTCTCGGACTCTTCGCAAGCTATAGCATTTACTGTGCCAAACCTACTCCAACCTACAAAGTCATTCACATCATGAAATATCTCCCAATCTTTTAAATAAGGTGCATTATCTTTGAGGCTAAGAACAGGTATACCGACTACGTTGGCAAAGAACCCGGTATATGACACCTCTTTGCCACTGTGCTATTGAGATGTGGCGCTATTACACCCAGCGCGAATACCTTTCGCCGCCATAACTAGGTCACTCAAAGTATGATGGCCGCCGAGGTGAGTGCACGAACATAGCCGGCCTGAGCACAGTAGTCTTTAACACAACAACTATCACTAGCCTACGTCAAGGTTTCATAGAGACAAGCAAGTCTATCAATTTCTACCAGCGTTCTCTGTGCATGAGGGACAGAGAAAGGAGGGTGTGTTTTTAAACTAATAGTTGGCATGGCAGATTTTGTTTCACTGTCGGACACGCATGTTGGTACATTGTAGAACACACGTATACCTGATTTTGGCTTGATATAAACATTGTATTTTGAATTAAAGATTTTTATTCAGCATAAACAATACGGTATGTAAAGTACACTATTTATTCTCAGTCTGTGCTAATTTAAATATAAAGGCAACAATCTGGTAAAATCTACGTTGATACATATCCGTCTTTAATATTAAAGACACAAAACATACATGTACTATATAAACATCCGAAAACCATGAAACATGAACGAAAGATAAAACCACATCCCCTGGCGTCAAAAAGCAATCAAAGCTGTCCAATTTAGTGATGTACTCAAATCAATCATTCCACAGTATTCATATCTAACGCATCTATATATAGTATATATGTGGAGCCGTCGTCATTATAAGAACAAGACATACAAGGAGATACAAAATAATCAATTTAGTATTAGGTTTGTTACAACCCGGAAATCTGCCATATTCTTACTTCAGCAACTTCTTCATTAACATTTGAGAAAAAGCAAAATGAGATCTATCCTAGATTAATGTCATCACCAACCAACTCTAGCACCCATTTTGTAGCCTACTGGATGACTACATCTATGGCTTCTATCTATATGTTAGGTCGCATCTCAAGTATTTCCCTCTGCATCCCATCAGTCACCTTTTGACAGGTTTTTGTAGTGAAAGAACCCCACTTTTTGACATGATCCTCAAAACTCGTAGTCCACCTCCGACACCGAAGTAATGTATCTTCGCAGCAAGGTATACAACACCTGATGGTTTCAAAACTCTTTCTATCAAATCGTGCAATTGTTTGTAGTTATCCTGGCTATAAATAGTCTCTGAGGTCAAGATGAGATCATATCCTTTACTTAGGTCTTTAATTTCTCTCAGAATTTTCTCTTGCAAAAGAGACCAGTCACCCGCGAAATATCGACAGTGAGGATTCTCCTTATCAGATTCCTTGCTATTGAGAAATACATTAGGTATTGTTATCCTCTCCAATACGTCCTTCTTATAATCTTGGAAGTGCACCTCAGCTCCTTTCAAAAAGGCATTAAGGCCAGGCAACCCCGCTCCACATCCAAGCTCCAGTACTTTCAGGCCCCGAAAAGCAATGCCATATGAAGAGAGATACTCTGCGAGATCGACACAATATTCCCAAACCTTGAGTCCTCTTTGTGTAATGGTCGACATTTCTGTCCTGCTGGGGCATAATCCTGAGGCGAAGCCAATGGTTCTTGCACTATTAGTGCACCAGCAGGCCAAGAAAGGAGGTTTTACTAGATTTTACTTTTGCTTAAGGTAGCCCCCGGACCGTTCAAGGTAGAGACTAAACGTTTATAATGTGCCCTGAAAAGACATTCGGACCTGTATGTCACACAACGAGCAGTCCCTTGGTATCTATTTCCTTAATGCGTTTTAAGGCATTCGATGAAATTTAAAAGTCCGTGATTAACCTCATCAGGTCCCTTAGAAATGTTTGGATCTATTCAGGTTTTAGGGCAAGCGATGCTGTGCTGTCACATACAGACAGCTCCGACTCTGGCACAAAGTTAATAGTCGAAGTCGATTCTTGAAAAATAATCACAAATTAACGCGCGATGATTGCATTATGAGGCTTTTTTTATTATATATGAGATACATATCAACTCATATGCATAGTCATGGGTAGAGTATCACAAGTAAATTCACTATTGGCTACATCCGTCGTAATATTGTATCATAAAAAATGGATGTACATACAGGGTAGGTACACAAATCATACACTGATGATTAAAAAGATAACAACAAAATATTCAATCTTTTAGAAAAATGGGTACATATCCAATAACAATTTCTAAAGGTAATCACAGTAGGAAAGACGTATTCGCTGATTCCGTGTGTCACCTTTTAAATTTGTTTTCTTCACTTCAATAACAATACTCGCTTTCTAATCATAATACGATGATAATAATTCAGTTCACTCCGGTCAAAATCAGTAATTAAGTGTTGTATTGTATTCAAATATCCTATAAGGTAACAATTTGTGTCACTACATGATATTTGTTTTTCTAATCCCCAGTACTGAATGAAAGGGAATGTCGGTTAGCCTTCCTCCAACTTCTGTGTAATCGAGCCTGAAAAATCAACGAACAATTTTGTAGACATTTTAATTCATGGAGATAGTATATAAACTAATTCGAACACATTAAAGGAGAAATGTATAAAGGAGGTGCAACACGAAGAAAAACCTGTGGTGCGCGATTCCCTTGCCAATATGAAAAGACAGACCCAAACCCACACATATTTCCGTTTGCTATTTCTAGTAATATTCCTTGTTAGAATATAATACCTGTTATATTTGTTACCCAAATAATTATACATTATCATGTATAGAAATATGTATTTACACTTTAAATAGTCTCTCACTCTGTAAGTTCTTGTACTTTAATATGTCTTCCCCAAGGTCTCTCGTTGCCCTAGTCTGTAGGCCAGACCCAGCTCTAACTTTGGGATAGTGAGGCTGGCCTATACAGGCTATCGTTCCCGTTCTCGTCGTAAGGATTCAGTATCTCCGGCGGAAAACCGCCGCTCCCCCCCCCCCCCCCCCCCACACACACACCCACAAACATGTATCCCATCTCCGGCCCCTCCCTCTTCTATTACTATAATATGTTCGATTTTTAAAAATTATTATTCATCTTTCGCTACTCAAATACATGCATTACCCAGAAGAAAATAAAAGCTAATGCCGCCTTTACGTGAGATAGATCAAATAAATCGTCCCTCGCCCCTTCAGCGAAGAACTCTCCAACCAGTTGAAAATAAACCCTGCCGCACCGTTTTTGCCAAACCAACACCAAACTTACCATTTTGTACTTGGGCACATTTTCCTGACATTTCAACCTTAAATGCAAGAGCAATTCTGGACATATATCTGCAACTGCTTCTCCCTTCAGTGCTTCCTTTCTTGCCACATTCACATATTTTGTATTTGATATGCAATGCTCTCCTAGAATTGTGTGACGTCTACTATCAATGTTTTACTCATACATTTATATTCATATCTCATAATCTTTAGTCTCATAATTTTATAAAAACGACTGCAACATGTGTTCGTGTTTTCTCATTCAGGAGCTATACCTTTTCTTTCTTCCTCTTTAAAACCTTTTTACTGTAACGTAACATTTAAATTCTTCACAATTAACCCTTATAAATTCATTATAAGCTGTTAGCATGTAGGGGTTATAGCATGAAATAAGGCAGTATGGATTTATTGCACTTACGCGTCGTTCATCATCTGACACATATCTTGATTTAGTAGGAATAGTTCTAAATGCATAACACATAAATGAGTAAGCTGCAATGATGACAGCCATCACCGCAAACGATCTGAAAAGTGATGGAAAAGGTTGAAACGTTTATAAAGGCACAAATAGAGACTAAATGTGTCGATATGATTCAATCATAATCTGAATTGACATTTACCAGCTTGTAGTTGACCAATTATGTTTAAAGAGAAGGAATGGTATTCAAAATTATGAAAAACGGATAAATAACTTAACTACTCACGCCAAATAATTGAATCTTTCCACAAGGAGTCCAGTGACTGTGCTTCCTAAAATGATTAACAATCAATATTCAAAATCAATCTGTTAATGATTTAATAGGATTTTTTTAGCCAAACTTTCTGTCGCTAATTGTGTTTATGTCTCACCTAGAAAATAGCCCAAATTCGTTCCGGTATCACTTAGGCTGAACACAATACCATACTGTGAGTTGACCCTAATATCAGCCAGATGACCGAGTAGGGGAGGTATGGACCCCATAACGAATCCTAGAACCAAAGCCAGTGATCACAAGTGAATTAGATTGACATGCCAGCGGTGTTATCAATTTCGAGGATATCAAATTATTATTGTACACTTTTTGTCCATACATTTTGTATCTTCCTGCTAAAAATGTCAAAATTGTCATGTCTAATAGAGGATTGTTATGAAATTAACTATTGTATTTGGTATTTGTGTGTGCTAAAATATCATATCCACTTAAATTTAGAGTCCATTAATCAAATATTCACACTCGTAGAAAATACTTTCTTTCTACTCACCTAAACCCCCAGCGTAGATACTTTGTGGAATCAACAAAAGCCATAACGCATTCGGAATCGTATACTGTGAAAATAATGTTTTCAACTGATTAATCTGGTTGCTTTAAAGATACCTATTTTGCAGCTTCCGCTAATACTAAATTCCAATAAATACCTAGAATTGGGCCACCAAGAAATACTAAAGCCCTTGTTACCGTTCCCATTCCAACTGCTGTGATAAAAAGTCCGATCATAGTAGTCAGCCACCTGTGAAATGAAGAGGTTCACATGAATCCGATTCAAACGCAATGATTTTTTTTAAAACATATTTTTATTTCGACAAATAATTCCACACAAATTGTGGTGAAATATAAAATATTATATCACCCTAAAATATTATGTCACCCTATCGAACGGAAATATGCATATAGGAACGACTAAATTTTACAATTGAGGGCCACCACTAAAGAGAGTTATATATTACATACATGGGAGCACTAACGCCCCATAGAGGGTTTGGTGGATGAGCAAAATGTATTATTACAATTTACATAAAGATAAACATTTTTTTCGATTTTCTCGGCTGACAAATAAATACATGAGTGTTATCCGCGAAAAATAAAACTACGAGGTGCTCTAATAATCTTCGACCAGTTAACTCAGTTAAAATAAATTTTAATCAAATGAAACGTACCATCCAATCCTGTAAGACCACATAGCCATGGCGTATTGTGTTATATTTTGTGAAATTGCTCCGGCAAGGAAAATGACACCTGCAAGTGGCACCAAATTGTTATTTTGATTCAATGCGAGAAGAATATCTGACGTGTGTTTATATGACTACAAATTGGGGATGGGCAGAAAATGAGAAAATAATCTCTCCCCATTATTATCATTATCAATTTAACCTATATGATTATGTGTACATAGTAGCTAAAATCTCTATACATTGTCTATTCATTAGACTCCAACAGCATTGAATATAAATAATTATGAAATTGACTTAGATATCATTGGTGTACAACCTAATATAATATGCATGGCTGGTCAGTATTCCACTGTTTTTCATACATCTTTACCTCTGCCCGAAAATCAGGATATCAAAACTTAAGAAAAAGTTAGGAAAACCCGAAGAATATAAGATAGAATAAAACGGTGAATATTAATTTTGACCCATTTAACATGGAATTCAGCAACTTTATAGATGTATAATTCTTGTTGCCAAATCATACAATAACAGGGGTTGTTTTACCTATTTGCCACTGTTCTGCACCCAGGACATCTTGTAGGAACAATGGGCCGATTCCTGTTACTGTTCCAATAGCGTACCCCAACCAAAAGTATACTCCTAGAAATTCGTAGGAGAAGATATCATTCATGTATTTTCACCAGGAATCCTTGCCATACCCACATTGACGAAGAGTATTTAAAGTTTATACAATTTTATTATACACGCATTGCTCTGAAAACAACGTATCTAGATTGATTTACGCATAGTGCGTATTTCACTAGTGATTTACATGGGATTGTCATGGCAACCAATTTGGATTTTTACTAAGATTACCGGTAAAATTCAAATTTATGACTCCATTGTTTTTCTATTTTCATGATTGAAAGCATGTATAATAAATCTGTTAACTAAAACTCGTTGGTTTCAGTCGCTTAGAATATAGCACTCGTTGCTATGCAACTCGTGCAATATTCACGCTCCTTCAACCAACTTGTTAGTTAACCTGTATTTATTGCTCTGAAAACAACATATCTAGAGTGAGTTACGCATAGTACATATTTCACTACTGAGTTATGGTGTTGTCATAGCAACCAATCTGGGTTTTTTTTTACTAATATTACCGCTGAAATTCAAATTTATGACACGATTTTTTTTCTATTTTCATGTTTGAAAGCATAATAATAAATCTGTTAACTCGCTTAGAATATTGCACTCATTGCACTCATTAGTTGGAGCGTATATATACACCCGTGTGGTGAGGCATCTGTAGGGTAAGTGCTTGGGAATAAGATTTATGTCTATATATACCCGTATGGGGGTTATGCGAATACAAATAACTTTTCAAATGTTGTAATACTGGCTATGGTTCGATAGTAAAGCAGAGGAATATATTTATGCGTACATCATCACTTTTTACATTTCATCAACAATATTAAATATGAATCTGGCCGACAAAATATTATATTGCGTACATGTGGTGAAATATAAAATATCATCCTTTTGTTATACGTAGTGTAACACAAAGGACGAGGAAGAAATATCGTAGAGTATGAAGATGTATTTATTCCTGGTATGATGGTAATAAGATGTAAGTTATTAACAATGGGTCAGAATGACCCTTATATGCGAGGAGAGGCCTGCACCTAGCTAAGACTATCTTGATTGGACGCGGACCATCTAACTAATCATAGGTAATGAGGACTCAGTGTGGCCTGAGCCTCCATGCAGGTAGGAGGTAATGAAAATGAAAATTTAGGTAGATACCCTTATGTAACAATAAGGTATAATACTTTCAGTAACATCAAGACATTTAAGAATCGCACATACGTACCAGCTGCTATCAAAATGTAGCAATCTAAAAACACACTGCACGTTTCTGAACACGTCGCCGCCTTAAAACGCAAAGAAAAAGGAATGCAGTTGATCTATTTAGCGAGAAAATTATAGTCATTAATGGTGTGAGGCTGAGCTCATATTTTCATTGAAGAGATTACGAATATAATTATTATGTCAATGTATAATCATTTATGCAGTTTGTAACCAAACTCCTCCACTCGAATTTTACACGGATTACATACTGAGTTACAGTGTCACATTGTGACTTATAGAAATACAATATTTTAATTTACCTCACTTCTAAATTTACAACATTGAAAATTGAATAATACCTGGGTATTTTGGTCTTCGTCACCTTTAATGAAGATCGGCATCATACCAAACCTGATCACTGGATGGAAGGAATAAGGACAGTTTAAATGGCATGTAGCGTTTCACAGAATTCTACACCAAGTCTTATATTTTTAATACGAATTTGATCAACTATTTTTAACAAGAATTCAATGAATTATTTATACAGGTTAACTAATGAGTTGGTTGAACGAGCGTGAATATTGCACGAGTTGTGCAACACGCATATATGAGTCAGTTACCTGTATTATTATACGCTTTAAAATAATTTAAATTAACAGAAAATCGATGAAAATGAAGCTATATGTTTATTAAACAAAAGCTCTCTATATTGGGTTAACTGCTACAATTGTCACATATCATGTGATATGTCGCTTTTGTATCACATGCATGCGAATAACAGATATCAATATCCTTACCTCCACCCAATAATATTAAACCGGATAGGCATAAAAACGGGACTTCTCGTCCAGCAAACTGGTAGAGGAATGACCCCATCGGAAATCCAACTGTATCGAAAGAAACGGTGAATATACTGTTATAATTTTTATCAGGCTTTTCTTGTGTAATTTTAATTAAAGAGGCCAGACTGGATATATCATTGGAGTATTAGTCAACGCGGTATTTCAAGGGTTGGGGGCATTATGACATTGTGGATTTTGGAAAAGAGAAGGTGGTTACGTGAAATTAATATACCCCAGAAGTGCCCAAAAGTGTAGTATTTGTTATCAAGCCATATAAAATTGATGAATGATGTTTTTTTTAATTATATGAAATGTTAATTTTAAAAGGCGACACAATGCATTGACAGCTATATTACATAGAAGTAAAAGAAATCAAAGAATCGTTATATGAACAATGAGAAAATCTAAATTCTTCTTACCAATGAGACCAAAGGCGAGACCAGAGAACGCAATCCCCATGGCACGCCCCCGTGCCTCCTGATCTTGATAAACACTTGACAACATCGCCAACCCTGAGATGAATTAAGTAAACCGTGTGACAAACGTAATACCTAAGTTTATAATTAATTCTCAATAGAGAGATAGAATAATATATATAGATATCAAAGTTAAGTTTTATTGAAAATTGATTATTCAATTCAATTCAATTAAAAAAATCTTTATTGCTGGTCTTATTACAAGTGGTTGGTCAACTCTGACGTGTCAGGTCTTCCGATGATTGCCATACCTTTTAGAACTTCGAGTTGAGTTGCAAATAAACTAAACTATAGACTAAGTAATAACTAGTTTCATTATTGCTGGTTATGGAGTATGCATACCATCAAAAAATAAATAACTTAAGTACCTGCTATCGTGAGCAAACTACTCCCCAAACCTTGGCAACATCTTGTGATTAATAGGAGCGTATATGATTGAGCAAAAGCAAAACCTGGAATTGTATAACAGTTAAAGTGGCATTTATGATATATTGTCGGGATTTATACGGAGGAGTTCTGCACTGGACCAGCATCGGGGGAACGGGCGCCAGGATCAAGTTGAACAAGGTTAAGAATATCTGTTTAGAGGTACTTTTGACTTCAACTTCATAGATACATTGTTTACTATCTTTAAATGAAAATATCTCTCCCGACATACAATAAAGTCCTATGAAATCAGTAGAATAATGCAAAGAAAAAATTACTATAGCTCTACCATGTGACCACATAATCATTGGCATCAAAATGATGTGTGCTGTCGTAATAAGAAATTATATATATATATATATATATATATATATATATATATATATATAATATATATAATATATATAATATATATATATATATATATATGTATATATATATATATATATATATATATATATATATATATATATATATATTTATGAATATTTATGGTTCTTCCTCTATGACTTCCAAATAATATATATATATATATATAATATATATATAAAATCAACCAGAATTGAACATATACTGTTCCCCATTAATTCGGGACCTATCCTTACCTAATGTAGACACAAATGCAACAACAAATCCAAGAAGCATCGGGAAAGTATGGCCTGTTCTAAAAATAACAAAGAAACGACTGCTATTAACAATGAGTCAAATATTTATTTTACATCTGCTATGAAAAAATCACATGAATTATCAATTTTTTAAAGTTAATGTTTTAATTGAGACACATGTCTAAATTTGTTGAAGTTTTCGAATATAGATTTAATTGGTTTATTAGGGAAAGTATATCTTGAATTTTACCTGTCAACAATGATACCAATGAACGGGTTGAGTATGACTTGGGTTAGAGGCTTTGCTCCATTCAGCAAACCAACTGCAATCGCACTTACAGATTGGTCCTCTTGTGATACAGATACGATTGGAGGTGCTTTCGTGATATTTGCAACGTTTTGTACTCGTAGGAAAGACGTTGAAGTTTTATTAGTGATGGAAGACTGGTCGTCAATCATCAAAGAATGGATTATGTCTGGCAGGAGGGGTTCTAGAAAAAAGATAAACATACAAATATGCAAAAAATCATGGCAGTTCGACCAACAAAATCAAAACAAGACTTGGATCGTCCTCTGCTGCAATGAGCAAGCTGAATCCGGAAGAGCAACACCATCATCCACATTCCAGCTTACATAAAAATATACAGGTCATTATAGTCCTTTCCATCCTTGGAAGGATGGGAAAATATCAATACCCATGGTTGTCTACCACATATGTATAGGTATATTTCCAAGATATTTAATTACTAATGTATATATAATATTACTGGTAATGAGTTTCTCATTTGCTGTCTACATGACAAATAAGGGACATGTAAATAAGTCTCTTTTTCACTATGGGTAAAACTATTTGATGGAAAAGAATCCATTGGGAAGGAATATTTAATCTTTACATCCTGATGTGAGAAAAGGTACATATTGTGGTATGTTAGTTCCAAACGCTAATTAAATAATGAAATTGTTAGTTCCAAGTGCTTTTTGGGGCTAGTTATGGTGAAGTGAATATTAGGGCTAGAAGTGATATTAGGGATTTCCTATTGAGCCTCATGTCTTGGCTTGACGAAAATGTATTTTTGTTATTTTTTCAAGCATTAATAATAAGTAGGAGGATTTGATTTAAGATGTAATCAAATATGCAGTGCAAAATCTGACTAACTGACATTTTACATAGGAACTAGCATATAGACTGGGCAACAGATGAGAAATTCTCAATCCTAGGGGCATTTTTTAGTACAAAGGTTCATCAGCACTTTTCTGGTTAATTTGGGTGTGCTGAACACGAAAATCACTGTTGGCAAGCTGAAATCTGACTCCTTCCCTGTCAAAAATCAAAAACGAAAATGGCTGCCATTCAGTTTTTAGAAAAATCATAAAACACACATATATAGTCATGTGATACCTCAAAATGATGGAAATTGAGAGGACAATCCATTTTACCTACTTACCTGGATGTCACAGCAATGTGGTTACCATGACAATCAAATATCCACAGATAATATGTGTTTTTCACTCATTTCTGGGAAAAATCATAAAAAAAGACATATGTGGTCATGTGATACCTCAAAATGATGGTAATGCAGAGGGAAATCCATTTCTGATATTCTCATTGTTGTTAGGACATGTCATAGCATATTACAGCATATCATAACAACAAAATCTGAATAAAAAGTCCATACATTCCTGGCTATAACATCATAGTTCAACCAGTTGAAGAACTACCATGTGTATGTACCTAAGTAGTTCATCAATCTGATTGGATGCAATATCCTTCTACTAAGCTCTCCCTATATGCTAACAGAAGGCTATAGATTCATGGAGGCAATTCAGAAACTAGAAATATATACAATTGTAAAAATCAGAGGTACAGAGAAATGCACCAACAAATGAAATGACAAAAATCAGTTACATGCCCATCATCCAAGCACCTGCCCATGAAGTGGACATACTTAACACTCAGGTGCATGTATGTATCAGAGCAACTTGGCAAGTATTATACTGTAATAATGGTTGATTGGAACATTGAGGTATCAGCTTCATCAGGAGATCTAGTCACTCTAAAGAATGCTGACATAAATTAGCTTATCTCTGACTTTGCAAATGAGAAAGCAAAGGAGAACATTAACTTTCTGTACTGGTGGCAGAACAAGGACATGGTTAGGACTCTTCTACAGGTAACAAGGGCCTACTGTGATGCTGACTTGCACCTCCACATTGAGGCCTTCAAGAAGATGCTACCATATTTCATATGGTATGATCATACCAACTATGCAAAGTGAGATTCTGTCTCCCTAGCAGAGATGAGCAATCTTCCACTTCACATACTGACCAAGTTTGAACATGGAAACTTCATTGTCAAACTTTCTGACAGACAGCTCAACCAGGTAGATGCTGACCATGCACTGTAGTGGATCAACAAAGTAGAGAAATGTGCTGATGGAATTGTAGGCATCACCAAAACTAGATCGATTCTGAACAGAGGGGCACGGTCCTACAATCTTTGTACCCAAATCAGCATCACTGTATATGCCAACTACAATGTTGAGAAGAATGATATTGTTCTCAATGAAAGTCACCCAAAACATATGGAAAGACATAAGGATGAGGATCGTTTAGTAGACCAACTTGCTAATCTTGGATTCTTCTCTGCAATGGAATTCTTACATAATCTGGCAAACAAAAATCTTGTGACAAGTGCATTTCAGAATGCAAAACTACAGTACTTATATCCCAGGGGTCAGAGACAATTAGAAACAGCAGTGTGAATGAGGCTGATCGAAACGCTAAGGGAGTTGGATTGGAAAAAGTATGAGAACATTCTCCCTGGCAGAAGACAATGATAATCTATAAACTGGTAATGAAGCCATCTTGATTGATTGACTAACTGAAAACATCCCCTGTCCATCTGCTGTTGTTGTGATTTCAGATTCAACCCTCATTATAGATGGTCAGGCATTAATCAATGCACTTGGAAACTGGATGGAGCCACTACCTTTGAGGATTACACAGATGTCTTTACTGATACTGTTCTGAAAGTGGGAAATACATTTGGAAGGATGTTATTAGTGGCAGCTTCCCCAATGTTGAGGTGAAAAGTACTATCCCCCTTAACCATGGTCCTCTTGTAGCAGAGTATGACTAAGCAGACACTACTCATTCTCCATGCCATCCATTCTTCTTCAAATGTATATTCCAGTGCATGAGGTTATACACAATATCCCTGAAGGTCCCTGCTAGCATTTTCCTTCCTTCCATACCATAAGAAGGTCAGACACATCATTCATAGCAAACCACAGACAACAAACCATGTACAATGTGTTTCTTGAACAACATGACTTACTCCATGAACTTGGAGTAAACTGGAACTCAGCCAAGATATGGTATCTTAGTTGAGAAGTTCTTCTGCTATGTACAAGATGCCAGGAGCAACATCAATTGATAATGCAAGGCTACTTCTGTTCAGAAAACTGTATAAGACAGAAGCATTGCTATCCACTGCTGATGCACTTATGCTGCATATTCATTGTGCCCATTACTAAACCCTGGTCTAGAACTTTGCTCATATGGTTTATCCTAATATTTCTAATCCTAACACTTGGGTGGAAACAAAAGGACCAGCAACTTGTACCCATCCTTATGACCAAAGACGCTGTAGCTGATGCTTGCATATCACTGATATCAAGTCAATGCAAGACTGGGAGTACAAATCAACATTGAGGTTGCAGGAAAACTATTCTATCATGCACTTCGAAACTGTCGGTGTGATAAAAATGCAGGTGTCTACTGCAACATAAGGGAATAGACACAACACTATAATTATGAAAGCCGACTTGCAACCATTTCTCTGTACATCTGATTCTTTACAATTGTATATATTTCTAGTCTCTGAATTGCCTTCATAAATCTATAGCCTTCATAGCAATATTGATATGCCAATGATATTGCATGCAATCAAGTTGATGCACTACTTAGGTGTATAGGCACCATACACATGGCAGTTCAACAACTGGTTGAACAATGATGTTATAGCCAGGAATGTATGGACTTTTTATTCAGATTCTGTTGTTATGATATGCTGTAATATGCTATGACATGTCCTTACAACAATGAGAATATCAGAGATGGATTCCCCTCTGCATTACCATCATTTTGAGGTATCACATGACCATATATGTGTTTTTTTTATGATTTTTCCCAGAAATGAGTGAAAAATACATATTATCTGGGGATATTTGGTTGTCATGGTAACCACATTAGGATAGATATATCTAAAATCAGTTTAAAATTGGCATTATAATCATGGATAGGTGAAACTCGCCTGATGTTTTTTAATATTCTGACTGTATTTGTTGATACGCTGTATAGATATCCTATCTATGTTTAAATCACACTATCATGAACATTGCATTCTGTACACAACCACCATTGTCCTCTAGAAACATTGTTGCAGGCAAACGATAAGTTGATATTTTGCAATCATGTTTTGTAATAAATTGGTGCTAGGAACGTTGGCGACAGTAAAATAAGTAATAAGCATAAGTATATATATATTATATACATTTCTTTTATTCTGCAAAAATTTACACAGAAATGGATATTAGCCTCTATTACTGAGTAGATCCAAAACGAAATCCAATTGGAAAGTAAATAAGTTAAACCACTACATGCGATATTGCATTCTAGGAATGTGATATCGCACAGTAGTGGGTGGGTTAAGTGACTTTATACCACGATCGGGGGTTGTACACGCTGCAAATGAGTGGATACCTGCTATTGTGTTTTGTTGAATGGATCCACGCGTGAAAATATTACCCTTGTTTAGCCTAAATGTAAGAAGCATCCTCATTGGTTGACGTTTCGCTTGCTCATGACGTCACGCCCATTCGTGACGTCATATGCCACCGTGCCGTCGTTGATTAGCCAATCAGCTATACGCTTGTCTAGCGCTTTGGCATAAAACAAACCAATATGGCGGATCATTGGAGAGAAGCGAGGTAAATAAATACTCGTTTTTTTCTACCAGGGATTTCACTCGAAGCCTGCGGCTTCTCGTGAAATCCCTGGTCGAAAAAAACTTGTGACCATCGTGTACAGTATGTCAGAAACCAACCTCGTTACATCCTATCATATAATTTATACTTCAAGTCATGCTACAAATGACCCCTTTGGCATAAGTGTACCTTAGGGTCATAGAAATCTTTTTATCCAAAGACACAAGTGAGATCACCCAGGGGAATGCGATATCGCAGAGGCAGACTTCTGAGCACCCCGATTTCTTTCTCTTTTTTTCTTTTTTTTTGGGGGGGGGGCAGATAACAGCATGGTAACAAATGACCGGAGAAGGGGGACCCTCTAAACCACAAGACCAGGCCTCAGATGGTCAAAGGACTCTTTAAGGTGGGATCCCACTGGCTCGCTTGTATCTGCGCTCATTGCTCGCTCTTGCTGCGCTTGTTTATGGGGTGCTTGTCAGTCGCTCTTCATCCGCTAATATTTTTAGCGCAATACAAGCGCAGAGCGATTCTACTGACATTCTACTGTTGCGCTTGTTTCCTATATTAAATCAATGACCAGTAAATGCGTTTGTGCGCTCTTACTGCGCTCTTGGTCCGCTATTTAACAGGTAGAAAGAGCGCTGTGTAGTTGCGCTCAAATCAAACACGTCAGATATGAGCGCAACGTCCTGCGCTCTTCTAAAGAAGCCCACATAGCCACTTTTTAGAGCATACAGAGAGCGCAGTAACCAATTCCATTAGACCGCTCTGGTTTCGCTCAACCTTCGCTTGTTATGCGCTCAAGACAATAAAAAAGAGCGGGCCATGAGCGCGCCAAAAGAGCGAGCCAGTGGAAACGCAGCCTAAGTGGGACAAGAGATAGGACATGTATTTAATCCGAAATAAATACATCAACCCAACAAGTTATTTATTTTTTCCTTACAAATTAATTCAGAATTATAATTTGACTAGTGTTTCCCCCCTTTTCTAGTAATTTTAAGTGACTAGAGTGATCAAAACAACAAAACCCTCATATCTGCAATTTAGTGTTCAGACCCCTTTTCTCTGTAATGCTAGCCACCCGCGGTCAAGTGATAATTAATTTATCGACAAGGACGGCCGGGGACATAATGATGGGTATCACAACTCTCCGGAACGGGCCTGGCCGATTTTAGTTTAGAATTTGATATAAGAACCATTTAATTGATGGAAATAGTAGGCCTATTATAGGTGGCAAGACAATAAAATGTTAATGTTCATAATTATGTTTAAGACTTGATTTGTTTATTAATTGTTTATTGGCGATGTCAATGACGTTGCGAAACTTCAAGGCGGTTCTATAAGTACATTGAAAATAACAATTGTGGTAAGACACATGGCAACTTGTACAAGAACTAGCTAATAAAATGTGGAATAACACGATTTTCATGATTATCGTCGTTTCTTTTCACTATGGTTGGGTTGGAGAATGAGAACAATAGTATCCATGTACAGTGTACATACTAATGATAATACAGAATCTTAGAGATAAAATATGCGGATCTCTAAAATGACAATGATGATAATGGGAGGTAGTCTCTCTATATACAAGAGATGGTGTAAATAATTCTCCGATATCGCAAGGATCTTATCTATCGCCGCCAGATTATCAACAGCCATGAAGTAGTTGAAAAAATACTTCCTTATCAATATATTGTGTAATACAGATTGTACATAGATAAGAATTACTTATTTGTTATCTTTCAGTGATTAATATATTCATTATCTAATCTATAACTTATCCCGGAGATGTTATGTGCGCGGTAACAATGTGGTAATTACTATGAGTGATTGCTGGGCATTGTGGTCCCCCCAGGTGGTGGCAGTGGGAGTGTCTCTACCCTCTCCCTCACGCCATAGATCTACTGTACCCCGCTATACTCCTCCTTCCTGTGCGCTCCCCGTGCGTTGGTCTCACTTCTCCTCCAGCGTCCACTCCTACCGGACCCCTCTACCACATTCTTCAATTTCTTTTGGCCCGCTTCGCTATATTCTAAGCAGCCACCGGCCAGTGGATTAAGGACTCACAGAAGCGCGGACTAAAGACACCATGCATCATATGGCGTCAGATACAGGCGGACGACTACATGGAAAAAGAAATTGACAGACAACGCTTCGCCAATGGTAGGGTCGATATTATCACTGATATCCATAATTGAAACATACTAGCTAAGCCATACATGTTCATCTACAAGGAAGGTGTGCAGACCAGAAACTAGATGCCAGGGCAGGTCTTTCTTACAACGAATACCTGGATGGATTTCTTGCCCTGCTCGATGACCCACACGGTATCCCGGACCCGGATGACTATCCACACCTTATGCACCACTTACGCCAAGTCATGAAGGACAGCCTGGAGAGGCCATGGCCAGCGGTGAGGAGGTGGACCCAGTTTATCTGGGACATGGTTGAAGCCGGAAAAATATCGTAGTCAGACAGATCAGCCATACAAGATGAGAGGGTCAGAATCTGCCTCACAGGGGGGGGCACCAACCAAACAGCCCCGTCCTCTGCTGACTCTCAAACCAAACAGACAAGCCAGAGTAAGCGCGACAACACAGGCAAGCCACTGGAAGCTATATGCCGAAAGTTCAACTCGAGGGACGGCTGTAATCACTCCGGGGACCATAAGGACTCATGCTTTTGCACGCCTGCGCCTACTGTGACTCTGTAGGCAGGCGCACACACCACAGCATCAAAGAATGCCAGAAGCGTCTGAAGCATCAGCAACAACAGTCAGATGGATTATACACCCCCAGGGCAGGCACCTCTTCCAACCAGAATACATCTAGAAGCAAGGGAAGTAACAGTTCTGATTATAAGGCTCCCCATACTTCAAAAAACGAATAGCTGGTGCATCGTGCCCACCCGATGCGCCACGTCCCCTCGCCACTTGTAAACATGACCTAGTTACCCATCCAGAGGTCTCCCAGGGGCCCATCTCATGCAGTCTCGTGCAAGGTAACACAGCATGCGAGACCAGGAAGCACAAGAAAGATGGCAGCCCCCGGACCGATAACCACCACTCAACAGTTAGCAAGGGTGACTCTGGGCTTAACCCATACGCTAAGGAGTTTATCCCCCGACTAGGATTAACCCATTCAAGGCGGGGGCAGTTTACACATATTTTGCCTGGCTGACGGGGGCCCTTTCCCCCCTTTTTGGGCTTCAGGACGGGTGTCTAACATGAGGATTAGGGTTTAAAAATACTTTAAGGATATTTTCTTCAGATAATATGTATCATATGTACATCATTTAATAGATGTAAACAGCTATTGATAATATTTTTCCATAATTTCTAGAATTTGGTCTTCAATAATTGAAATAATGGATGCCAATTGGGTGCAATATGGCGGCAACCTTGCTCAAAATTCACTTTCCAGCATTTACATATGTTAGTTATGACGTCATTATTATTGTCTCCATGACAACATACCTATAAAAATATTTCTAATGTGTTTGTATACATATATTTTAAATTTCAGCAAAATCTGTTCATTTTTCATTAAGTTATGCCCCCTTCAATTTATATAAAAAAATGAATGCCTTGAGGCATTCACCCGCCCCCAAGGCCAACTTGCATTGAATGCCTCGAGGCTTTCACCTGCCCCCTATAGGCCAACTTGCAATAAAAATAAATGCCTTGAGGCATTCTCCCGCCCTGAATGGGTTAAGTGACAAAACGGTGAGCGATCCATATAAGAGAACTCACGTCCCTGACAGCTATTTCAACACAGTTATCGATGTGTGTGCGGGCAGGGCAGACCCATCACATGTAAACACTGACCCCACATCGCTAGCTGCACACCGATCTACACACTGGCCCGACACCAGCTGTAAGCTGACGTGGGGGGCGCTTGGCCACATATACAAACAAGTCAAGGACACTGGCATCCCAAATGCAATTGGCGCTAAAATACCGATACCCAGCATGCTCAACATACCAGGCTGGAGGAGGTTGCTCTCAGACTTGGCGGAGGATCGAGAAATTCTCTCCTTTGTATCATACGGCTTCCCCATGGGCTACTTAGGTCCAACATCTGACAACACTGGTACTATGAACCACTCGAGCGCCACTAAGTACCAGGATAAAATCGACCACTTCATAAGTAAGGAACTCAAACTGAATGGACTGGTAGGACCATTCAATTCCCCCCCATTCAAGCAGTGGTCGCATACATCCCCCATGATGTCCCGTGCAAAGAAAGACTCTGATGCAAGACGTGTGATTATAGACCTCACATTCCCAGACGAATCATCTGTGAATAAATACATCATCAAAAACTCAGTGTGGGGAATACAAAGGGAACACTCACTGCCTACAGTCAAGGACCTAGTGCTGCATCTCAAGAAGGTAGGCACATCTGCGTACCTATCTATCATAGACATATCAAGGGCATACAAGAACTTTTTACAGTGACCCATTAGACTGGCCACTTCTATGCCTCGAGTGGAACAGGGTGTGGTACTGTGATATCACTATGCCCTTTGGTAGCAGAGGATCCAGCGCGCACATGCAACATGTGGCCAACTCGATTGTGGCCATGCTTCAATGCCATGGCCACACAGCATTCATGTATCTAGATGACTTGGCACTCATCAGCAACAGTTTCAACGAGGCCAGGGAGGCATACTCATGCGCCAGGTCTATCCTAAAGGAACTAGGGCTAGTAGAAGCCACTGACAAGTTGCAACCCCCTAGCCAGAATGTAACTTGGCTGGGAATCAACATCGATGCCAGGCTAATGAGACTATCAATACCACAAGACAAGGTTGACGAAATAGTGAAGATTGCGCAGCAATACCTCAAGAAGAGATCAATCTCAAAAAGGGAACTCCAATCCCTAATAGGGTCCTTAATACATGTCAGTAAATGTGTGCAACCGGCCAGGCTATTTGTCTCTAGATTGCTAGAGGCCTTGAGGGGATTCAAGGGACTACATATCAACATAAACTCTAGATGAGAGAGGACATTCGTTGGTTTGAGGCATTCTGCAGCGATTGGAATGGCATAGCCCTCATACCAGCCATTCATGCCACCAAGGTATATCTAGTCGACGCCTGCCTATCGGGGATAGGTGCCACTGATGGACAACATGCCTATGCCCACCAGATATGCCCCATCAGCATGCAGTCAGACAACATTTCAGAAGTCGAGGCCCTCAACATTGCAGTAGCCCTACACACGTTTGTCTCTGAAGATGATCGAGGCACCCACATCCACATATTGTGCGACAACCTCGCCAGCGTGCACGTATTTACCAGTGGCAAGGGCAAAAATCCTGTGATGACCTCCACTGCCCGAATGGCCTGGATGATCCAGGCCAAATTTAACATCAAACTCAGCTATGGCCACATCCCGGGGCCATCAACAACGTGGCCGATGCGCTGAGCAGAGCGCACCTAGGAACCAAAGAAAATGCTGTGTGCGACAAATGGGTAAAACACTATTCCCTCACAATATCACCACCATGTACATATGCATTAGAACAGTCTCTACTTACTTTCAGACCCATGGCTGAACAAGCTGATATGGCAGGCCCAGACCACCCAGGGCAAGGCATGGGCAGAAGGAACTAAGTCAAACAGAAAATCAGCAGTAAACCAGTATCTAAAGTTCGCCTCTGAGATGTCCTGCGACCATATGAGTCCCTCAGTCGATCACATCTGTGCTTATATCCAGCACCTGGCCAACAAACACCACTCGCCCCGCACAGTGCACAACCACATATCCCACATACGCACTCACCTCAAGATATTTGATGCACCCACCAAGAACTTCGACCACCAACAAGTGGGATGGACACTCGAAGGTCTCATAAGAGACAAATGGTATGTGCCCAAACCCAAAGCTGCAATACCACTGGACACCATTAAAAACATGATACTCAAGATGCAGGACGACTATAACTCCCTCGTGGTGGGCACAGCAGTCCTCATCATGTACTACGGAGCATTGCGCCAATCGGAAGTAGTGCCCCCATCAGTAGCCAAATTCGACCCACTTCGACATCTCACAAGGAACAACGTCACAATACACGACTCCCATGTGATGCTTAACATCAAAGCAGCAAAGAATATGCAGTCAACATACCAGCGCCGTGTAATACAACTTAACTCAGCTCAAGACAAAAGGCTATGTGTGGTCTCCCGGCTGAAAAAGCTCTTCAGGCTGGAGATCACAAAATCCCCCTCGCAGCCACACTCTAAAAAATGGTTGGGAAATCGCATGGGGTACCTTTACTTCTACAGAACTTCAGCGCGATTTCTCTTGTTGCTTGTAATACTTCAGGCAGAACTGTTAAAACCCAAACGCTCTAGAAAAGTACACAGGGCCCCTGTCAAATAAGCAGTGTGAGGGTTTCCCCTGTAATATCTAATGGCAATTCACATGTTGGTCCCGTAAAAGCCCAGCCACAGTCCTGTACCCCTGAACAAACACCATGCAGGGTATAGGCCCGGAAATAGGAACAACAGTCATCCACTTATACAAGACCTAGAAACAAAGGATTCTGGGTGTTTGGCGGGAATTATTGGCGTGTATACATCAGATGCCATCTTGCAATCACAGAGGGTAGGTGTTTTATATGCTGAATATATTGTATATACCTAAAATATCACTTTTATGGTCGCACCATTTGATGGCTATAATGCATAATCATTATTCATATTACAGGTCAAGATATGTCCACCAAGAAGTTTATATTCTACAATGAACAACAACCATTCACAAGAAACAACTGGACACATAAATTCATAAGGTAGTATTTTACATCCAAACTGCTAGAGTGTTGAAATGTTTCTGTTTGCAAGAAATTCCCTACAGTCCTGGTTCTTGATAAGATAATAATAATAATAATGCATCGATTTTTAGACTTTTTCATTACTTCTCTAAGTTTACCATTTCCTTTCTCTACATGTTTCCATATTATTCAGGAAGTTGACAGTTGGAAACTTTCTGAGGATGAATAAAATAAATAAGAATCAATATTGTCCAACTGGCAAATTCATTGTATCGAATAAAACAGTATCTTTTTCTTTACAGAACCTGGTATATTCTTAAAAGTTTTGCCAAATCGCCAATTTCCATTAAATACTAAGAAGGGCAAATCAGTCAACTAGGGCTATATATGGCCATTTCCACCAATTTGACAACATTTGGGCCCCTAAACACCCCCTCAGGACCCAAAAATATTTTTTACATTTATCAGTTGATTTGTTATTTTCTATCAACCTTATATATATGCGCATTAAACTGCCAGGTTTGGAACCATTCTGATTATTAGGAATTGTTTAACAGGGGGGTCGAAAATAGATCCCAAATATGTAAAAAATGCTAAAAATAGCATGACGAATAATGGTACAAATTTCTACATAAATGAGGATTTAAATTAGAAATAAATAAAACAAATGTGCACATAATGTATTGAACTATTTTGTACTTGATAGGTCTCGATATAAGGGTGATAACACTTTTTAGTTTGTGAAAATATTCAATCTAGAAGAAAAGTTACAGCAAAATAACCATTCAGTAATGGTAATCATAATGGCAGCGGCAAGGGTGACAGGTGATTGACCCTCTGCCCATTATATACACATTATATAACTCATCATATTTAGAATATATATATAACATTCATTACCCTCGTTTACTTTTTGAAGTTGACTCAAACACTTCTATCGATTGTTCCTGTTCTGTTTAAGTATTTAGAGGCAAAATATTTAAGGATAAAGGTTCTAATATTATATATCTATGTTAGGGGTAACAGTTCTGACATTATGTGACGGCAAACGTGACGGCAAACGACACAACGTGACGGCACACGACACAACGTGACGGCAAATTTTTTAAAGCATTTTGCCTTAAGAATTGTGTAAAAACTACTCGGAAATCATGAATTTCAATCTATATAGATTGGTATCGAGCAAAGTCAATAATAAATGTTAAATTTAGAGTTTATTATTACAGTTGTGCCTTATAAGGCTCTAAAAAGCCTAAAATAGGCGTGACGGCACACGACAGGAGCTATGGTACCCACCACCTTATGCCACAATGTTATTTCTCTGCTACAATTCAAGAAAAACTCAAATCAACACATTTGATGTTTTATACATATATAATCCCATGCATTTTATCATTAATCATCATAATTTGATGTATTTTATTTTTTTATATCTTTTTATTCCACCTTAGGCACACTGCGTGACGGCACACGACAGGGGGGGTACCCACACAAAAAAATTCCAGTTTTGTATGGCTTTTGGCCAAAATATATTTTTTTTGCAATTTTTTTTTACACAGATCTTGTTGAAGTTACCTTCTATCACAACATATAAAGAAAAATGTTCAATTTTGATGATTATTTAGAAATTTAGCAATTCCACGGTATAATGACAGTTCAAAAAATTGATTTTTGCCCGAAAAATGGGATTTTGAAAAAAAAATTGAAAAAATCTGGAGGTAAAAAGGCTAAAAATGTGGGCCCACAGGTTGGTGGAACCATCCAATCAACAAAAAAAATCAAATTAATGGTAATTTATTTGTATTAAGTCCATTTAATCACTTTCCACGGTTGGGGGCCAAATGTTGTCAAATTGGTGGAATTGGCCATATATATATGAGCAGGTAGAAGTTATGGATACAAATCAAGTCAACTTAGTCCAAGACATCTAACAACCAAAAGGAATACAAACATGAACTTATAGCAAATGCTATTGACATTAGTCATCAAACGGACACCAAATTTAACATCAAACTCAGCTATGGCCACATCCCGGGGCCATCAACAACGTGGCCGATGCGCTGAGCAGAGCGCACCTAGGAACCAAAGAAAATGCTGTGTGCGACAAATGGGTAAAACACTATTCCCTCACAATATCACCACCATGTACATATGCATTAGAACAGTCTCTACTTACTTTCAGACCCATGGCTGAACAAGCTGATATGGCAGGCCCAGACCACCCAGGGCAAGGCATGGGCAGAAGGAACTAAGTCAAACAGAAAATCAGCAGTAAACCAGTATCTAAAGTTCGCCTCTGAGATGTCCTGCGACCATATGAGTCCCTCAGTCAATCACATCTGTGCTTATATCCAGCACCTGGCCAACAAACACCACTCGCCCCGCACAGTGCACAACCACATATCCCACATACGCACTCACCTCAAGATATTTGATGCACCCACCAAGAACTTCGACCACCAACAAGTGGGATGGACACTCGAAGGTCTCATGAGAGACAAATGGTATGTGCCCAAACCCAAAGCTGCAATACCACTGGACACCATTAAAAACATGATACTCAAGATGCAGGACGACTATAACTCCCTCGTGGTGGGCACAGCAGTCCTCATCATGTACTACGGAGCATTGCGCCAATCGGAAGTAGTGCCCCCATCAGTAGCCAAATTCGACCCACTTCGACATCTCACAAGGAACAACGTCACAATACACGACTCCCATGTGATGCTTAACATCAAAGCAGCAAAGAATATGCAGTCAACATACCAGCGCCGTGTAATACAACTTAACTCAGCTCAAGACAAAAGGCTATGTGTGGTCTCCCGGCTGAAAAAGCTCTTCAGGCTGGAGATCACAAAATCCCCCTCGCAGCCACACTCTAAAAAATGGTTGGGAAATTGCATGGGGTACCTTTACTTCTACAGAACTTCAGCGCGATTTCTCTTGTTGCTTGTAATACTTCAGGCAGAACTGTTAAAACCCAAACGCTCTAGAAAAGTACACAGGGCCCCTGTCAAATAAGCAGTGTGAGGGTTTCCCCTGTAATATCTAATGGCAATTCACATGTTGGTCCCGTAAAAGCCCAGCCACAGTCCTGTACCCCTGAACAAACACCATGCAGGGTATAGGCCCGGAAATAGGAACAACAGTCATCCACTTATACAAGACCTAGAAACAAAGGATTCTGGGTGTTTGGCGGGAATTATTGGCGTGTATACATCAGATGCCATCTTGCAATCACAGAGGGTAGGTGTTTTATATGCTGAATATATTGTATATACCTAAAATATCACTTTTATGGTCGCACCATTTGATGGCTATAATGCATAATCATTATTCATATTACAGGTCAAGATATGTCCACCAAGAAGTTTATATTCTACAATGAACAACAACCATTCACAAGAAACAACTGGACACATAAATTCATAAGGTAGTATTTTACATCCAAACTGCTAGAGTGTTGAAATGTTTCTGTTTGCAAGAAATTCCCTACAGTCCTGGTTCTTGATAAGATAATAATAATAATAATGCATCGATTTTTAGACTTTTTCATTACTTCTCTAAGTTTACCATTTCCTTTCTCTACATGTTTCCATATTATTCAGGAAGTTGACAGTTGGAAACTTTCTGAGGATGAATAAAATAAATAAGAATCAATATTGTCCAACTGGCAAATTCATTGTATCGAATAAAACAGTATCTTTTTCTTTACAGAACCTGGTATATTCTTAAAAGTTTTGCCAAATCGCCAATTTCCATTAAATACTAAGAAGGGCAAATCAGTCAACTAGGGCTATATATATATATGAGCAGGTAGAAGTTATGGATACAAATCAAGTCAACTTAGTCCAAGACATCTAACAACCAAAAGGAATACAAACATGAACTTATAGCAAATGCTATTGACATTAGTCATCAAACGGACACTTTAAAATCACTTAGGACACCTATTCATATATACTTCATTTATATTTAGTTGGGCGATCTGGAAGTCCTGATTCTCAGATGATTGTTAATGCCCATTTCCTGATTTCTTTTCTGATACTATATGTATGATGTTGTCAAATGTTATATGTATGATACAAAAATCGAAATAAAAATCTTTATATATATATGATGAAATACATCAACAAGTAAATGATGAACCAAAATGATGAAATGATGATTTTCTGAGCATAAATAAAAGAATTCCATGGGGGGGGGGGGGGCAAACATTAAAAGTAAAATTCCGATTCTCATGCGTAAAAGTGCGTCATTATGTCTGCAAAAACCACTACCGTTTCCCGGGAATACCCATGTAATATCTGTAGTAATGTGCGCGGGAAGCGCTGCACTTTCACACAGGGGCAACTGTACTTTCACACAGGGGCAACTGTGTTTTCCCGGTGCTGCGTTCTACACGGGGGATAAAATCGCAGGTCCACAAATATTACACGGGAAAGTTGGCATCCCAGATTCCACGGGATACCTTGACTTTCGCATGGGGAAAGCGCATTTCGTTATAACAGTGCAGTGTTCACATTCAAGGGATCACAGAGGCCTGTGCCTGCATCATTCATTGCAAAGCGCTGGAAATCTCACCTTACGAACAATAACATCCAAGACAGCTCACTCTCGCTCCACAGCCTGAGAAAATCTGCAGCAACAGCTGCATTTAGGGCAGGGGCAACAGAAACAGAGGTCAAGCGTCTGGGGGGGGGGGGGGGCTGGTCTTCGGACGCATTCCGCGTTTACATGCATACAGACCAGTCTAGGACCAACGCTCGACTTGTGAAAGCACTAGCTTAAGCCAGCCACCACGTGGTTTCATGCACGCGGACAAGTGCACTGGCTACCCATTAATATCAATTAATGTTCATTTCATCACACAGCCTGGCATAACGCAGGCCCCCAGATTAATCACATACCAAGTTCACTATCTCTGGACCAAAACGTGATATAAAATAATGCCTGACTTTCAGCCATACATAAACATTTATCTACTCACCTCGCCCTCGGCTCCCTTCTTTCCCACTCACATTTCTATTTTTCTACCCACCCTTCCTCTACCCACTTTTCTATGGCTTCTTGGCCTATATAATAATTAATATTCAATAACCAAATACTCATGTAATTGTTACCTCAATTACCATGTAATTATTACTCATATTTAATCACTCCTGTGATTAACCTCACCTTCAATTTTATTAATTATTGAGTTTTCTTGTCTGTATCACAATAACACTTTCACCCCTGCTCAGGCAATAAAATCTCAATTTCCCACACTCACTCTCTGTCCAGTCACTGGGGGGGAAATCCATAATGCACGGTAATCAAGAAAGCCGTAAAATTAAGTATACCAGCATATCATGAGATAGAGTAGATAATAAATATGCTATGTTAGTGCTATGTAATGCTGAATATTTTCATTATTATGATCCCAAAATCTTAATATTTGAACATGGAATGTAATCTCTGGTAAAAAAAAAAAAAAAAAAGATTTAAACTGGATGGTTTAATGAATCGTTCCTGTCATTATTTTTTTGCTGAAGTTATCCCTCTCACAAAACACCGGGATGGGTATACATAGGTGAAATTAATGTCGTTAGCGCAAGGAATTTGATCTCATCCTATATCTTTAGTAGTTGAAGTGATTTGTTATTCGACGACTTTAATTTATTGGTACATAATGCACAATACCCCCCCCCCCCCCACACACACACACACACACCTACACACAGTACCGTAAAGAATTTAGATTAACTTATAAACAAGTCCTGATGATTAGACATCGACCAATATACTCCAAACAATGCCCTGCCCACCAATGAGGAGGGGAAAGGGCACAAAAAAACTCGGCACTTCACATAGGAGGGCTCATCTGCGGTCGTTATATATAAGGGTTGTTTTCACTACTACGCCTCGTTTATAGCACCTTATTCTATCATACATTCCCAACTAACTTAGCTTTAAAAAATCTATCGAAGCAACCACACCCTTTCGCACTGCAGTGCCAATGTACCTCCCATCATGGTGACCTTCATGCACAAGAAAATTTGTTACACTATTTAGATGAACGGAATTTGTGTAGGTCAATATTCGAAACAACCGTTCAGTGAAAAAAGCAATATTTGTGTTTGGTATGCTGTTCACGCACACATATATATATGAGCCCACAGCTATTCGTCCTCTATAGTTTTTATATCTTAGGCACAAAGGCAGCAGATTATTCAGGTACATAAATGCGAAAGCCAATCGATTATTGTCACAGCAGCATTGAAATGAATAAGTAAATCTGAATTTATGGCCAGCATAATGCTGAATCAATCTCTATAATTTTGGGATGGCATGACTAAATGTAAACGCTTTGAATGTAATTATTTACAAAATAACAAATTATCATATTTTGTGATGATCATAATTATACAAAATTGTCGAGTGTCGATGATATTTTTGTTATTTCAATATTCCTACGAAATAGGTAAGTCGAATACAATTAGTATGAAACAGGGCCCTCAAACTAGCGATGACTATATTTGGGTGGGGCTCCCGAAAATGTCCATTTTGCCAAAATCACCCATTTTAATTCCATAATTTATTCGGATTTCATCCCATATTACTAGTTTTTCAGTAGTCTGTATCTTCCCAAGTGTATAATAAGGACATATTGAGAAATATATATAAAAATTCCTTTTTATGCAAAAAAAAATCATATTTTTATGTTAGAAAATGTCCACAAATGCATGTCCCTGGCAGAAATTCTTTTTTGTTTCAATGAAAAGTTATATAAAACTTATTAATTTGTTATTTGTCTTTAATTCTTCATGAAGCATAATTATGTAAGAACCTTCTTCTGAGTTTATTTTTTAATTGAATTGAATTTTGTTTTATTTATTTATTATTTTCTGCCTTTTCATTCACATCTCTCCAAATAACTGATGGAGATTATTCATAAATAATATTGATAAAATCCACAATAAAGGTTCTACCTAGGAAATGTGTTGCTTTCGCTTTTGCGTTCTTGATATAGTCCCATATCACATAAAACTTTGAATTTTTATTTTTTTCCAATTTTGACCATACTCATGGTTCCATAAAGTTGAGACATAGAAATTCCGAGTTTGACTGCTTTTTCTTCTCACAGTGATAAAGTGCATTTTTATTCAAATATTCATGAAAATACATTTGTGATTATGCACATTTATTTGATATCTACCCATCTTATATGTTGACTTTGAATATATTAGCAGAGAACCCACCTTTTGAGTATGTGTTGTGTTCGGGGACAGGGGTGTTGTGTTCGGGGACAGGGGTGTTGTGTTTGGGGACACAGAGATTATGACCAAAAAGTAATGAAATTGAAAAGTAATGGGAAAATCGACTAAACCCTTCATTTATGCATGCAATTTTGTATATAACCCATTGGTTATATTTCCATTAACTGCCTATTTTCCCTTAGACAAAGGGGTTTTTGTGTTCGGGGAGGGGGTGGGTTGTTTTGTTCAAGGACAGGGTGTTGTGTTCGGGGACGGGGGTGTTGTGTTCGGGTCAGAGAAACAATTAGGAAAAAAGATAAAATTGAATAAGACATCCTATACAGTTCATTTGTGTATGCAATTTTATGCATGAATTATTGGTTATATTGCCATTAGATGCTCAGTTTTACATAGAAAATGGGGTTGTTGTGTTCGGGGAGGGGGTGTTATGTTCGGGGAGGGGGTGTTATGTTCAAGGAGGGAGGCGTTATGTTCGGGTCCATATTATATGCTATGACGAAAAAATTATAAAATTAAACAATAACGAAAAAGTACACAATGCTATTCAATTGTGTATGCAATTTTGAACTTATATCATTGGTCATCTTTCAAGTGAATAGCTACTTCCTCTTAAATTAAGGGGGTGTTATGTTCGGGGATAGGGTGGGATGTTGTGTTCGGGGACAGGGGTGTTATGTTCGGGGACAGGGATGTTATGTTCGGGGACAATGGTTTTATGACGAAAAAAATGATAAAATTGAATAATAATTAAAAAGTAAAATATGCTATTCAATTGTGTATATGAAATTCTGTACATAAATCATAGGTTATATTCCAATTGACTGCTTCAAGGTTAAATAAAGGAGGTGTTATGTTCGAGGACAGGGGTGTTATGTTCGGGGACAGGGGTGTTATGTTCGGGGACAGGGGTGTTATGTTCGGGGAAGAGATGGAGCAAATCGGGAATTCAAGGGAAAATGAAAATAATAATAATAGAATTAAAATTAAGTATCAGTAAGATATCCCCATGCGTATAAAATAAATACAGACATAGACAAGGGTTAAATGATACATATTTGTATGATTTCTCTGCAATATTTGTGTGTGTTATGTTCGGGGAGAGGGTGTTATTTTCGGGGAGGAGGTGTTGTGTTCGGGTACAAAAATGATATGACGAAAAAAAATGATAAAATTGAATAATAATGAAAAAGTAAACTATGTTAATCATTTCTGTGTATGAATCTGCACATAAATCTCTGGTTATATTCTCATTTACTGCTTGGGTTTTACTTTATAAATGGGGTGTTATGTTCGGGGACAGGGGCCTTTAAGCAGCATGAATAAATTGGTAATTAAAGGGAAAATATGAATCATAGAATCAAAATTAATCCGAAATAAGATACCCCTGTGGGTATAAAATGAATACAGACATAGACAATCGCAATATAATAGCTATCTACAGGTATCTTTGCAATATTTGTGTATCTGTTTTGTTCGGGGACAACCCAGAAAATACAATATTTATTATAAAATAGTAAAACAATATAAATATAAGCCTGAGTTTTATCAAGTTAAATCGATATATGTAGTAGGCTATAAAAGCAGAAATAATTGTTAAATTCCATGAAAATTGACATGTGTTGTGTTCGGGGACTGGGATAGCATATAGTCTTCTTCCTTGGTCCAATAAACTTAGCCTTTTAATCATATAATAATCAAAATAGGTAGAATCGGGGCGGAAACGCATGAAAATTGAAAGTTATCTGTTAAAAAAGCAGAGAACATGAGATATTTAATTTAATATGAGTTAGCAGGGAAAACTTTGGAGTAGAATTGGCAGTGAAGCAATAGTGGTTGAAGGAACAGGAAATAGAAATGAATAGATACATGAAATATCCTATAAAATATATATTTCTTCACTGAATACGAGAACACTCGTCTAAGTCTAAGTGGATGAGGAGTAATTGCAACAATATAATGCTATTTTCCTTTTTTATTCAAGTTTATTCATTTCCTCCCCGAACACAACAGGCACTGTGGCCAAAAATAGACACCTTTTGAATATACTTCGTAGGAAATCAGAAAAAGCTCAGAAACACTTGTGCATTATTTTTCCGTTTTTCACTCGTGGCTTCGCCACTCGGGAAAAACGGAAAAACAACGCACTCGTGTTTTGTGAATCCGTCATGCTAGATCCATCTCTCGTTGAGTTCTATCTTATTATTTTTTTAAAGTGGACATTTTCGGGCGTCCCACCCATTTACATTTACTGAAGTACTCATGGAAACCAAAACGCTTTTTTTCAGAGAATGAAACATACAATACGGTACAACGATAATAATGATAAAACATTTAGTTTTGAAAATCCAGAAACATAAGACCTTACTGGATCCTGTATTTCCGAGTTGCAAATTATTTCATAACTAACTGAACTTAGAAATGATTCTGACTTGAAATCTCTTTAAGAAAAACATAAACTAAAATTACTAAACAAAAAGAATAGCACTTTAAATGCCCTTCTTCACCATGCTGAAATCATATTCTAATCAATCGCTTTTTTATCTTATCACTTCCACTTTATTTTGATATCATCTCGTCTCATCTTATTCCACCCAAATCTGTAGTCAATTTAATCGATTAATCATGAACATTAACAGCTAGGAGTCGAGTGAAAAGCAAAACCCTTAATTATTACCTGATCCCCACAAATATGGGTAGGCAAAGAAGGGCTCCCCTTTTGTATCCTGGAAAAATAAAATACCAACAAAAAATAATAGTAGATGAAATATTTGTTTTCAGAAAATGACATTACATTTCAATTTATATTTACATCTGAAAAAATACTTGTATATTTGCCTTTTGCATACTATTGCCAACCAATTGTATCGGAATAAAAGGACGAACTCCCTATCTGCTATCAGATTGTACATGATTAAATGAACTTACCCACTACTGTCAATAACATGAGATCCAACATGAAGGCAATGAACATTACGGCAACAGCATTGTTATTTGAGTGCCTAATTCTTCTAAAAATCCGGACACAGCACGTTGTTGACTCGGCTTTCTGGGTAACAAGCCGAGAATATTCATTGTCATTGTCTTCCATATTAGCTAATGGTGTCTACAAAACTGCGGAATCATATCAATTTAAATCCTCGCGTTAAATTATTCCTGAACAATTTGCTATGCCGTTCATCACTGTACTACTCCTAGTCTGTTTTCTCTGTAATGGACATGCACTCAATTGGCTATTACTTGAGAACGTAGATAGACAGAACTTGACTATCAGTCGATCCAATTCAAATGACAGTCATCGATACCGGAGCCTATTGAAAGGTTGATAGACGATGGAGTGCTTGCACAGACTATCCAACTAAGTGTTTAGTATGATGTATATACATGTGGGTCAGATTTTCTACGAATGTACAATTGCCGATTTCCGGACTATGGTGCATTCTTTTCGTTATATTTCTGCGAATAATATCTTTGCAGGGTTGTGTAGAAAACACTTGTAGCTTTCGGAAAATGTATATTTTTATGAGGTTGCATACATTATTTACTAAGCTGTGCCCTCTCAAAGTGCCAAAACATGGCAAAACGGGTGTTCTTTTTACAAATCATTTTTTTTTGCTTTTAAGGTGAATAAAAATGCGAATTAGACACACTATCAACTTGGCTTTATGTTGTTATTACCCAATGGAACCCATGTACCGAATATTAACAACCAGTCTGTATTCTCTTTGAAGTGAGGTTGTTGGGGAAAATAGACCATTAATTTTTTGACTCCCTCAGGGCATAAGTAAAAAATAATTTTAACGAATTTTACCTTTTTTGAGAGTTTGGTGAATGCTGCTGCCAAAGTAAATCTATGTACATGCATATTTGTGAATTGAATGTCTTCTTACACATGTTGGCCATGTACTTGCCAAGTTTAGTTAGTGTATTTCGGTTGTTTTCCTCACAGGAGGAGTTTTAAAATGATTGGTACAGCTCGTTATGTCCGACAGAAGAAATTAATGTCCGACACGAAAACTATTAGTTCTCAGATCATGATGTGAGAGGTGCGGATGTTATTTTTTCATTAGTTTTCTCGACTGGATCATTTAGTAATCATGTTTTGCTGTCAAGAACAGCTGTTTTCGGAAACATTTAACACATTTTTGACTCCCTCAGGGCATAAGTAAAAAGTAACTTTAATGAATTTTACCTTTTTTACCACTTTGGTGTACTCCATATGTAAACACAAGTCATGTGAAACATTTTTGGTAAATTTATCTTATTCTTACACATGTTAGGCATGTACATGCCAAGTTTAGTGACTGTATTTTGGTAATTTTCCTCACAGGAGAAGTTTTAAAATGTTTTGGACAGCTGTTTATGGCCCACAGAACAAACACTGGAAAAAAATCGCGTTTACACTATGAGTATCTGCACTAGTGAGTATCTCTGTGTATCTGCAGTAGTGAGTATCCTCGTGTATCTGCAGTGAGAGTATCCCCGTGTATCTGCAATGGGAATATCCCCGTGTATCTGCAGTGGGAGGTTGCCATTTTATTTCACCTTTGAGTCTTGTCAATACGTACGGCCCATTGAGGCTGATACGACGGCCGTATCAGGCCTCAGGCCTGATACGGAATGAATATAGTTCTCCAACGATAATAATATTAACGCACAAATGAATTGCAGAATTAAGAAAATAAAGGATGGAATATGTTTAGTAGACTAATTTACTTCAAAACAGTAAACCAAATAAATGTACATGACAGTGCAGAATTAAATAATTTTGCGTTCTAAAATATAGTTCTGACCCACACCGGTCAGAAAAAACAGCACGTAGAAATACGCAGATACGTCATGACGGGAGTCGTGACGGGCGTCATGATGTAAACAAAGATGTTGATGTAAACAAAGACGTTGATGTAAACAAAATCTGTCATGCTCGAATACATTTTAATAAGAAACGGCGAAATAAATACAAAAAAAATCCGCGGGACATAGCGGGAAATCCATATCGTCCCTTGGCTTTGGTATCCGCGGGACAATACGGCTTCCCGCTATGTCCCTTGGTCATTTTTGTCTTAGTATCTTCAATTGTATCTGCGTTTATACATATTGCATTGGTGTATGGTCAATGCTGTGATGTATGTGTGGATCCTTTGTGGTACTGTGTACTTATTTTCAATTATGAATCTTAAAGAATAATCATGTATACATTTCTCTTTGAAAAAATTAAAGCTAATTCCTACATTCATTCATAGGGACTAATGCATGTTTCCGACTTCATGACTCCTTTTCTGCAACACATCACATATTACACACATTGCCATCAGTGTTCAGTCAGCCGTGACTAAAGCCAAAAGTATAGGTACAGAGGCTGGTGGTGTAAGTCAGTGAGCCACGCATAAAATAATTGGGTCACACTAAATAAACACAAACTGTCCAGTAGTCCAGTAGTAGAAAATCCTACCCATAAAAAGTACATGTATTTCTTAGCTCATCCTAAAGGATTTATTCAGCTTCTTTACTAGTTATTGACATCCTCCCCAGCAGAGCTTTACTCCTTGCGTTCCTGGGTAGAATCTGCCTGGCTTGGGAGGCTGGTTATTGATCACCTACAGCTATTGCAAACTTCTTTTTTTTAAACAAATATGAAAATATTATATTCACAGGGTCAAACTATTCGAACAAGGGTCTTTGTCCTTCCATTATTTAATGTGTGAATTAAAGATGAGAACCTCCGTTGTATTGCATGCACAAAAAATCAAGAGTGTAAGCAACGAGGAGAATAAAATATGGCGAAGGCTAAAAGATGACATTATCGAGCTTATAAACATGTTAAAAACATAAGAGTGTACTAACCAGATATAGTTATCCAACCCTTTCTTAATATATTGTAGTAGAGGGATCGGGGAGCGGGGGGACGAACAGTGTATACTGGGTACGTTCGGCCACCGCTCGGGGCGCTAGGGTCTCGTACTGTGAGCGAGGACGGGTCTATGGGGGGAGGGAGTATAAATAGGGGTGGGAAACGGGGTAGGGGCAGTTGGTGCCCAGGCAGGGAACGAGGTAGAGCCCCTTTGATTATCCAGAGAATAAAATACAGCAACATCGCTAAGCCTGTACTTTGACTTTGAGTCTGCTTCATCGGAGATAGACGCCAACCGACCCTGCTGAGCAATTCGTCCCAACCCAACTCATTTAATTAACTATCACAGAGAGCCCTGAGTGTGTGCGATCCCCACCAGGAAGGCTACAGCCTCTGCTAGGTCCCCATACCCCCCACATATTAGTAATTCTACATCAGATATCAGTAACTATTTGGTCGAGACAAACGCGGACGAATACAGAGACGAATCCAGAAACCACAATAACTCAACATGTCTTTCGGGTTGTTTAATAAAAGCTCTGACGATCGAGACGGTGACAACAATGGTGGCAGCGGTGGGATGATTCCAGACGAACCTCATCCTCTTTCACCGTCGGGAGAGATCAATGCAAACCCCCGGACTTGGGCAAGCTGGCTAGGACATGGCTACGAGAGAGCTGGGGTCTTGAGTCAGGGAGAAGCCGGACGAATTCCGAAAGAAGAGTTGACACCAAAAACGGAGCCGCTACCAGGGTTCCAGAAGAAAATGAAAGTGACACCACGCACATTCGACGGGACGGGTTCGCTGACAGAGTTTCTACACCATTTCAGATTAGTGGCTGATCTGAACGGATGGTTGGATCACGAACGAGGGCTACACCTGGGAGTGTGTTTGTCCGGGTCGGCGCAACGGATCCTGGAAAAGATAGACTTTGCAGAAGAAGACACTTATACAAGACTGATCCAGAGTCTACATGAACGGTTCCAACCCGCCGATCAGATAGCCCTCTACCGAACCGAGCTGAGAGCCAGGAAACAGAAGACAGGCGCCACCGCGTAGGGGACGCTCAGTGAAGAGCTAAGAACATTTTCACCGATATTTGGACTCAATCAACCAGTGTGTGACTATTTGTGTGTGTGATTACCTAAGGAATACCACCAGGACTGATAATATTAATTCTGCAAAGCTCACGCTTACGGTGATTACGAACTATTGGATCTTCATTTCTATGAATGGGCATACCATGAATCTACCCCTATCATCGCCCATAGCGAACCGCATACATTGTTTACGGTCTCATAGCAACCATCAAAAGGGCGCGCTCAGAGCTAATTCGATTGAACCAGTCGCCTCTCTCATGAATATTGCCTCCACCATGTCGACTGAAGTTATGATCCACAAACCAAACCCAAAGGCAGGTAATATTGATAAACCTTCCATAATGGCTGATATGCAAACCATTGATACATCTCTGACTCAAGCTCCCGCACCCACTAGCCCAGCCAAAGATCGCTCAGAAACAGATAACCTCCCTAGAATAGACAATGATTCTCCGCCTAGATCCACCCCTACCACAGCTATGCCTATCACGATGAGTAATTCTGACTCTGCAAATTCAACTCTCGATAAAAAGGACGACTTAATCGATCCTCTTAACCAGGCAAACTTGCCAGCTAAGAAACTTGCCTCATTCGATGAGCTAGCAGAAGAAATGAAAAAATTTCAAACTGGTCTTCATTTAGTCCAACAGAATTCGACGCAAGCAGTTGATCAAAAAGTAGATTTGTTGAACAACTCTGTTGTGAACTTAAAATCTGAAATAACAGAATCTCTGAAAAAACTGGATAAAAGGTTAAAAGTAATCGAAAATGACCACATGACAACCGATGACATCGAGGCAAAAATAAAATCTAGTGTCTTGACCAGTCAAACGGCCATAGATACAAAACTGAAATCTTACACAGATACCACTGACCAAAAGTTAGATACCTGGATCACAACCACAAATGCAACCATCGAACAGAAGTTCACCGCCCAGAAAACCCTAATAGCCGAGCTCTCCAATAGATTACAAGCTGTGGAAGGATCCCAGAACTCAAGTGCGGCCTGGCAGACCCACACCCAAGCCATTGCGTCTGCAAACCTGACTTCTATTGGGAAACTTGAAAAGAATATAGCTTCCAACTATGATCGTACAGAGAATCTAGATAACAAGATGAGAAATAACAATCTAATCATCGATGGCATCCCTGAAATGCAACATGAGGATTTACCTACCACTATTGCAAATGTAATCGGACCCACGGTTAACAATTTCACTACCAGAAATATTGACTACTCATATCGACTGGGTAAATATAGGGATGGTAAAACTAGATCAGTCCTTGTGGCACTCCACACTGCGAGAGAGAGAGACCAACTTCTCCAGCTATCCAAGCAAATAAAACAAAACTCCCATAATAAAAAGATCTGGATCAACAAAGATATGTCCGAGGATGCAAGAAGAAAATCATCTATGTTCCGCAAATGCCTAAAATACCTGAGAGAACTAGAGCCTGAAGCCAATACTTCTTTGAGTACAAACTATCTCATTTTCAATAACAAGCGCTTCTATTGGAAGGACTTACCAAACCTACCAGAAGGGGCCCGACCCGAAGATGTAAAATCAGAAGAGTTCAAAAATGGTACAGCCCTGGGATACCAGGGTGAACACACATATTGCTCAAACTTCTATCCCAGTAAATTCTGGTTAGACAACTTCCAATATACTTCGGTAGAACAAGGATACCAGCACTGCAAACTGTTATCCGCTGGGAAAGCAGAGCTAGCCGTCACAATACTTGAAACCGACAACCCATACAAAATCAAAGCTATTGGGGATGGGGTGCAGGAATCAACCCACTGGGAGAATAATAGATATGATAATTTGAGATGCTTAATGCTAGAAAAATTCCGCCAAAACCAAGACCTGAAAACCAAACTAGTCACTTCGAAATATACTGAGTTCTACGAAATGACGGCTGGGAAACGCTGGGGAACTGGCTTTCGACTAGGTGACGCTAAATTTGACCCGGCCACTTATGAGGGTGAAAATCACCAAGGGAGACTGCTGTCGGAAATCAAAGTTCAACTCACGTAAACCTGACAAATTCAACATGGCCCCAACTCGCTCGGACTTCTGCATGATCGGGGACTCCCGTACGAGAAGACTAGAACAGTGCTTGGATAATTACCTGGACCCGGCTACCTTTACAACTCACTCCTATTCCGGGGCTTCACTAAGAATTTCCGCATATCTTGCCACTGACGCCATCGCCAGATATAAACCGAAGTATATTTTTATCCTCTCTGGGCTGTGCACGATCACACGTAAAGATTCTAACACCAGATTAGTCTCTCTAGCTCATGCAACGACCCAAGAATCGGTTGATACCTTTGTCGCTGACATGGACTATGTGGAAAACAAATTGATAACGGCCTCAGTCCCCTATCACCCAGCGGTAATCTTCTGCCCCATCGTTGGCATGAATCTTGCAAAATATAACAAACAATTTGTAACCCACCCAGACCAAACCAGATTAAACAGAACCATCAACTTAGTCAATAAAGCCATCTACAACCGAAATGAGCTTCTCAACCTGCCAACTCCCTTCACAGATACCTTCATTCACCCCAATTTCCGTGTGTTATACCGCTAGGTGGCGTAGCAGTATCAGCCACAGCAATAAAGAATGAGTTATGGGTAACGCCAGACACTCTAGATTCAGGACTAAACCGACTTGGAAGTGTTCATTCTAGCTCCCCAGGATCTTTCATATAATTTAGGAACATTTATAGATTATACCCCCCAAGGGTATAACATTGGTGGAGAATCCTTATAAGATCATTTTGGTACAATATTTATTCTAAATTATTTACAAAATTCGAAGTTAGGAGCATTTGAAGAGGTGCTCCTCTAACTAGGATGCTACTATGGACATATAGGCCCTAGCCTTCCCCAAGCATACCAGCTCATGGATTGAGTGAGGAGCATTCTGAGTCACTGGCTTGGGGATATATATAGACTCACTCTGGATGGAGTAGAACACACAGGGGTGAAGGAAAAACCATCTGCTTTCACCCTAGAGTTGAATTGACAATTTTTTATCCTAGGAATGGAAAGGAGTCATTAGGAATGGGGGCCCCGGCCCTCCAAAATACAGTATATATCTCCATGTACTTCTTTCAACCCATGCTCTAATATATATACTGGGATATAGGAGCATGGGTAATATATAAATGGACTATATAGGCGAATGCTCACTGCTTTTATCATAATTCAAAGACAGACAGAAAGCTGTGTATTTGTGGATATATATAGGGGCAGGACCATTGGAATTTTAAACTGGACTGCATTGCTGTGGGAGTTGTGAAGGGCAGGCAGCAATATGTATAGATAGCTAGCCTTACTGCAGCTGCGTGGAGAATATCAACTCCTACATGAGAGGGATGGGAGTGCATGTGGTAGTGACCAAATGTTATGTATAGAACACCCCTTGCCTCTCACTCCACCCGGCGCTCCCATGGAGCATACATGTGTGAGCAGAGATATGGGCGTGCATCTGAGATGTACCGACGTCGCCATGGCAACACATTACCGCATCAACGCAGGCCAACCAACCTTCATATGGGTCGGATTTTTAGAAAATATTCAGCCAGATTCGTCAAGTCTTGGGCGATTTTCAAAATTCAAATAGATTTTAGATGCTGTCATCGTTGCGGATTGGTTCCTTTTACTTAAAATATGACTCTATGTATTGAATGGTTCACACTCATATTCCCAATTATGTGTGGAATCTTCACTACAAGAACGGGGAGTATGGGGGTATGTGTGACTTCCCAACTCATCAGGATGTGCCCCTTCGTTTCGCCAGTCAGATCTCTCCGTATACCTATAGCTGTTTGTGTGTGCAGTTGCTACATAGAATAGGCCCAGACAGCAGCCACTGCTGTGGGGGTTGGGATACTCTCCTACTAGGCTACAGTCAGTAAGAAGTGGGGATAGGTCCTTTCCTCTCTCCCAGCTATTCCTAAAGATTCCTGCAACTAGAAACCTGTCCTGGACAATAGACTTTACATACATGATTTGAATTTCATCTAGATTACTAAAAAAAAAAAAAAAAAAAAAAAAGAAGACAAAAGCCTTTGAGTAATTTACTGTTCTTGCAACAAAACGGACAATGTGTCATTACAAAATATTAAATGGACTATCTTTGCATAAATCATTGTTAAATCTCATGTTAATCCTTGTTATTATTATAAATTGCAAGTGCAATAAATATCGGCGGACTGCTGGTGTTGCCATGGAGACCAGTCCAAGGCATCGTTGCCACGTTACACAGTGACGTCATGGGAGCGGGAGTTCCCTGGAATGTGTGGAAGCCAGTGTGCCCCACGCGCCCAACTCACCTCATAGACTTTATAATAGGATCTATTGGATTCGGCCATTACATCGTCAATTCTGGATCAATTTTCAAAATTCAAACTGTTCTGAGATGCTGCCATTATTGCGGATATGTTCCTCTTATCTACCTATAATATGACTATATATCTTCAATATTTTGGTGCTTACAACAAAACAGACAATAGACTGGTTGGATAACTCTATCACTACAACATATTGAATAGACAATAATTTTACAACCAATACAGCGAATTCTACACTATATTCATGCATGGTTTGAATTTTAGTGAGCTATTCATATATTTTAACCCTATTTTACCCTGTATTATGGCTATTGTCAGGAGGGTATTTTATGTCAGAGTTGAATGTGCAATTTGAGTCATGCTAAGTGGTAGATTTCCACGCATAATTCTTACTATCTTGGTCATCAATTTTGACCTTTGTATTACATGTTTAAAAAACTATTATGGTTGGCAATTGTCAATCAATATTTTCATCAATATTCCCAAATTCCCAGATGTATTGATTTGATTGTGCTAATTTTTTCAATTCTTTAATTCTTAATATGGTATTAATTTAGTGTTAATTGCTATATCATATTTGAGTAAGGGAATTGGAGTCGGAGATTGATGTGGGCCATGTTTGCCTGGTTTTGGCGGGGCATGAGTGACATATATATGGGCTTTTCTTTGGTGAAATTGCCAAAAGTCCATAACAAAATTAAGTCAAAATTTTATCGATAACAAGTAGTAGCAGGTGCATTTCTGTAGTATCATTGTTGGTAATTGTAAACTGTTCATCAGAGCTTTCATCTGTCTGGTATCTGCAATCTTGGAGACGACACATATCAAATATGTGTTGAGTTGATGGTGGAGTCTTATCAAGCCTTATATAGGAAATAAAATATAATATAGAAGTCTGCAAAAATTAAAAAGTACGAAATTTTTACCTTTTGATAAGGATTTTTACGTCACCAAAAAGGTTATTGAATACTCCATAAATTCTATTACAGGGATTTGGTCACAACCTGAAATAAGACAGGCCACGCCGTGGGGACGGTGTTACATTAATACCCAACAAAATAAAATATAGTATTGCATGGTGTTGGTGCGATTTTGCATTTGCTTACTGGAGTTGGTCTCGTCAGTTGGTACCCTTATAAGGGCAGGTCTCTAAGCACCCTGCTAAGGTCAGCTAGGAGTATTTTTCCAGTCGGCTAGTATGGGCTCGATGTTGGATAGGCGTTGGGCATGGCAACTCACTGCTTGGCTCGAGTCCGTATTAGGGTCGCAAGACCGGGCGGGAGATATTGATGCGCGGCATACACGCCAGGGGAACCTGTGCGGCCGGTGCTGGCCCCGCCTACCGACTTGGAATGTAACTACCCTAGACTGGCATGAGGTTTTTAATTTGCGCCGAGACCGAACCCTTGCTGATCCGGCTGGCAGAGAGAGCGGTGCTATCGTTGGACAACCGATAAGTAGTTGCAAGCAAACAACGATATGTGTCAAACACTCTGGTGGGCGAATTAGGACTTCAATCTGGCACCATTGCATACTGTATTTGTTCCGATTGGAACCTTGAAACCAAACAAGTAAAAATAGGGAACTTTCCTAAAGACTTCATGGCGTGAGTGGACCCAACATTCAACTGGTTTTATTTACATGCAGGTATCACCTGCATCGATGTGCAATTCAAATTTCTTTCTTTTAATAAGCTTCATAAAATTATATATACAATTTCAGAAATTTCTTTGCAAATATAAAGGGGAATGCACCTTGGAATTTTGAGGGGTATGGACGTATGTCATTTTTGTGCTGTTGCTGATGTTGGTGAACTCCTGCATTATTACATCGATTCCGTAGTTCTCTATGTGCTCATAACGTATGTTGTATAATTTTCACTTTTGTTACTTGAATTTAATATGGAAAATGGAAATTTTGGCGTTTACTAGATTTAGGCAAGCAGACTGAATAACCATGCTGGAATACATATTTTTGGTATGAATTCAATATCTTCAAAACTTTGAATTTACTTGGACTATGTCAATGTAGGTCAGAGTTATATTTATTGGTATTTTGGTACCTATTTTTACCTACCTATTTTTATTAGAAGGTTTCAACAAAAATTCTTTATCTCTGTTTCAATTTAATTAAATTAAGTGGCAGAAGCCAGAGAATGTTACTTTGCCGTTTACTGTATTTGTGTTTGATAATGGTTGTAATTGTAATTTTCATTATTTTCAAATGAGGTACGAGAATTTAAAATAGGGTTAGTAAGAAATTCTAAAATGTATCTGGTTAATCTAGATGTAACTACAACCAGACAGGGGTAAGATTTCAGAACTTCAGTAGATATTGGGGGGTAAAAGACTTTCGGAAAATCATTTATCTAATTTATTCAAAATTTTCCAGGGGGTCGAATCTCGTGTCCCCACTGTATCCGACCATCAGGAATGCTACTTTATTATTAATAGATTATAATTATGGCAGTAGCATTCTAAGGGGGGAGGGGGGCATTATGTTATACCGCTAGGTGGCGTAGCAGTATCAGCCACAGCAATAAAGAATGAGTTATGGGTAACGCCAGACACTCTAGATTCAGGACTAAACCGACTTGGAAGTGTTCATTCTAGCTCCCCAGGATCTTTCATATAATTTAGGAACATTTATAGATTATACCCCCCAAGGGTATAACACGTGGAACAAGAAAGAATATTTATTCACGCCTCACTGACGGCTGCCATTTATGCCCAAAAGGCATAGACGAATGGGCATGGAAAATCACAAGGGCCTGTCGACTCCTCTCTACTCAACTGTGATTGCGCAATATATACCATTGTCGTCGACGATGGCCTAATTATATATTACATTGCGCCTTCTGACCAGTCCACACAACCACGACAAATTGAATCGCCCTGCACTCCTTAATATACTATATTTATATAGTGAACTCTGAAACCAACAACAGCTGACATAGTAATATGCATAGGCCTCTTCAATCCTATCCTATGTATACCTTGCCTGTTCTCTACATCTGACTCCTACCGTTCTAGAATCCAGAAGTATGTCCGAGAGCCTCCCCACGATATCACTGCAGGGGCCCGAGCCGCCATTCTTACATCTCGTCACTTGCTGGATGGGTAAATATTTTGAAGTACTCTTACTTCAAAAAAGAGGTTGGTAATTACTCTTACTTCAAAAACTAACATTTGACTATACCAAGATTCAACCCACATCCAAGTTAACCCATCTTATACAGATGTTCAACAGTGATACAAGCCTTATTATAATGGAACAGTCCAACACACCATAAGATCACATCGATATGCTAGAGTTTTATTCCACCTATTGTACTTGCCCTCCACGAGTATCCATCTTGATTGACTTGATAAGACTTAAATTTTGGTCCATGTTTGATTTGATCATGATTAAAGTCTTAGCAATAACACACCGCTTAAGAGTTGTGTATTGTATTGTATATAATATGTTATGCTAGAAGCATTATTCCGCGTGAAGTACTTACCCCTCACCAGTATCCAACTTGATTGTCTTGATAGGATTTAATTCTTGGTCCACATGTTTGATTTGATCATGATTAATATCTTAGCTAAAACAAGCCGCATAAGAGTTGTGTATTGTATTGTATAGAAGTTAAATACACTTTGAAAATACTACTGAATCCTATATACATCATACTGCGATCACCTTCTCGGACGAAAGCAGCATATAATTGTTGAATTATATTGTCGTTATCAGACTCAGCTTGGTTATGATCATGATACTTACTTTAGAAATAAACACACCATCATAAATATTGTGTATTGTATGTTTAAAAACACTGGATTGTAAAACATATATTCTACAAATCATGCTACAGTCGCTCTCCCATGAGAGCGATATAGTATAGCGATATTTACTGATTGAGTCCAAATATCGCTTACGTTCTCTTTCTGTTGTTGCTCAACGGTCATCAATGGCCGCTGACTCAATGCAACAATTACATACTTTAGCAAATTCAAGAGGTTTTAAAATTATTTGTTTAAATGTTCGTAGTCTCATGAGAAACCTAGAGGAGGTAGAGACCCTTCTAATCAAGTCCGGGGTGGACGTTCTACTATTAAATGAGACTTGGCTCTCTGACAGGGCCTCCAATATTCAATTAGCGATTCCCAATTACAATCTTCTACGCCTAGATCGAAAGAGTGGTAAATCGCGCGGAGGAGGGCTAGCGGCCTATATTGATGAAAAAATACAAGTAGATAGTACGAAATACTCTAACTTAAACGTTAGCAACAAAAACCTAGAACTACAAGTTCTCCTATTAGAACATCAAAATCACAAATCAAAAATAATATTAAATTTGTATAGGCCGCCTAGCGGATCTTACAGTGAGGCCATAGATACACTCCATACATCACTTAGCAGTATTCCAAATAAGTACGAAATATTTCTACTTGGAGATTTAAATATTAACTATGGAGACAACAGTGCCCCCTCCAAAGAACTCCTCAAATTCGCGCAAATAAATCAGTTGACTCAGTATATTACAGATCTACCACAACTACCGCTAATATTCTCGATCACGCATACTCAAATTCGAAATTCATCTCTACCACGGGTGTATTAGACATTAACATATCTGACCACAACCCCATCTATATAATAAGAAAAAAGATAAAGAACACCCCCTTTAAAACTACCTTTGAAACGAGAAGTTACCTAAATTTTGATGAAACAATCTTTTTGGAGATCCTGAGAGATCATGACTGGACCCACTTCTACACTCTTAGGGACCCAAACCTTTGCTGGGACTATATGGAGTCACTTATTAACCGCATTCTCGATAGGATGTGCCCTGTCAGGGAGTACAAGAATGTACCAAAACGCTGTGAGTGGATAACTGGTGATTTATTTAATCTCATGAAGCAACGCGATAAGTTCTTTAAAATGGCTAAGAAATACAGGTCATTGGCATTTTACGAGCAGGCTAAGGACCTCAGAAAACAAGTTAACAAATTAGCTAAGTCTTTAAAGAATAATTATATCAAAAACTGCCTCTTTGATTGTGCAGACAACCCACACAAATTCTGGGAACAAATGAAACCAATGATAAGCCCTGAAAAAATCTCTAATTCTAATAACATTATTTCCCTAGAAGAAAATGATTCTCCAGTAGAGTCAAAGGACATTCCTCAATGCTTCAATAATTACTTTGCTACCATTGGACCGAAGCTTGCTCAAAAAATCACTCCCCCAAATGAAACTGAACGTACCTCGTACAATGACTTCATGCACCAGGAATGTCAATACCCTGGTTTTCAGTTTAGTAATGTTGCTCCTAACGACCTATATAAACTGATTACCAGTTCCCCCAAGTACAAATCTTCAGGGATTAAATATTTGAAAACCCCCTTACTCAAAAAGATTCTAACCTCCCTGTTAGACCAATTCAAATTCATAATAGAACTCTCACTTACAACTGCAACAGTACCTGAAAAATGGAAAATGGGTAAAGTTACCCCTCTATTGAAAGCAGGCAAAGTAACAGACCCTGGAAATTATAGGCCTATTACCAGTATTTCTCTCCCAGCCAAATTATTAGAAAAAATCGTACAAAAACAACTTATGTCATATCTTGAAACCAACAACATTCTTTACAATGGCCAATATGGCTTTAGGTCGGGTTATTCTACCAATGACGCGGTGGTGTCATATCTAAACATTGTATATGGAGCAATAAATGCCAAAGATTCCTGTAGGTCTGTCTACCTGGACTTCCGGAAGGCTTTTGATACCATAGATCATAGCATACTCCTCACCAAATTGAACAAAATCGGAGTCAAAGGCCCTGAATTGAGCTGGTTCAAGAATTACCTTGACAATAGACAGCAACAGGTATCGGTGAATGGACTTTTATCAATTCCCAACACAATCACTTGTGGTGTTCCCCAGGGTACCACCCTGGGACCAATCCTGTTCTCTATATATATTAATGACCTCCCTTTAGCTGCTAGTAATACCCACCTACAATTCTCGGTATCTCGAATACAGTTTGTGGTGTGTATAGTTAACACCAGTGATGATTGTCGCCCCCACCACTACCTAGAAGCGGTCAAAGAAGCTTCCGGTTTCAGTGCTAAAACAAAACATTTGTTAAACAATGGACTCCTGTCTCGTCAATATGTTTTCAATTAGGAAAATTCTAAAGCCTGCTTTTTACTGACATCGTTGCAATTCTTTTGGTGTATAACATTAGTTTATACCTCAAATACATACTTTTCTGTAAGCGTTGGAGTGTACAGAACCATAGTGCGGCACCACCTCCCTAGTACCATAGCTGGACGTAGCGGAGGAAGGATGCGTTGCGACAAGATTAGTTCTACATTTAAACATTAGGCGGCGGCTAGATCAAATAGTGTTATTTGAGATACCGAGAATTATTTGCCGACGATACCATTATTTGTAAAACAGGCCACGATATGAAAACTTTAACTAAACCTCCAAACTGATCTTGACAAAGCCATGCTATGGTGTAGAGTCAATAAGATCTCTCTCAATGAGGACAAGTCTAAAGTGACTACCTTCCTTGGTAAGCCTTCTGAGGGGTCCAGGTGGAGGAAGGCCTCCTCCTCATCCCACAAAATCCTTCTTGGCAATAAGCCACTTGATGAAGTAGAAGACTATAAATACTTAGGGACTGTCGTCGACGGTGCCCTCACATTTAAGAAACACTTATCTAACACCAAAAAGAAGGTCTCTCACAAACTGTGGCTGTTCAAACACCTGCGGAGCAGATTGAATGTACAACTGAGTGCCCAAGTATACAAAACCTCAATTCTACCATTAATTGATCAATCAGATATATTTTATGACTCGGCCCCCAAGACTACCCTCAAATCCCTTCAAATTGCCCAAAATAAAGCTATTAGAATAATCACTAGAACAAATAGATTTCAAAATGTTGATGAATATCATCGCCAATTCAGTCTGCTCCCATTGAAAGAGAGGAGGAGGCTTCACCTTCTGCAGCAGGCATTTCGTTTGCGAACAAATAAAGACATGTTAGAGGTAAATCGTAGACCAACACGACAGCACCACCCAGGTAGAATCATGATGAAGTGTCCAATACCCAGGCTTGAACTAATGAAGATCCATTCATTATAAAATTCCATATTATTGGAACCATTTGAGGATTGAAACACAAAACTCAGACACAAACAACCACTTCACGAACAAGTCTAAAAAGAATGAAATTTGGATAGACCAGAATTTCCTTTATTAAATTACCACTTAATGACTGTACTCCTCTTACACAATGGTCCCCCAATTTACTTACCTACTTACTCCCGTCTCGTTTACCCCTCTCTGGTTTCTCATGACCGTGCTCACGTCCCTGTTTGAATTTTATACCTTATGACTATATTATATTGACCTCTTGAAACTCTTAGCAATAAGAAATCTAAAATTTGAGTATGTATTTTGTTACCTTCCTTCTGCTGCCTCTACTGACTAATTTGTCAGGAGGGGCTGATCTATCTATTTATAATACCATTCTTATCTAAAAGTAGCTATTTCGCTGGCTACCCCTTGCGTTTCGTCTCGTCTCTTGCTTTTCTGACTTAACTATTTATATATTAGAACACCAGTAGTAAGGGCCACCCATGTGTCGTCGACGCATGGGTGTATTGTTACCCTTACAAGTGATTCCAATAGTCACACGCCGGTAGGGCTTGAGATCCTCCCTATGAAGGGAGATTGACCCACCGACTGTATCATACGATAAATAAAAGTATCAACAACAACAAGGGGAGAGCATCCAACAGATTGCGGACGAGATCGAGAGATTGGCCCGCCTCGCCTACCCTACGGCTGATCGAGAGATCTTGGATGATTTGGGGAAAGACCTATTTACGGCCTCCTTGGCTGATGCTAGCCTCAGGCGATGGGTCGCCCAGGCAAAACCCCAGACCCTGGCCGAAGCCAGGTCGGCAGCCCTACATGGGGGGGGGGGGGGCACACTTTGCTGCAGAAGACCAAGCGAAGGCCCGTTCGTCCATTCGAGCTGTACAGACTGAGAAGAAGCCAGATGAACGGGTGAGCCAACTAGAAGCAATGGTGAAAGCCCTGTGCACGAAAGTAGAAGGATGGCAACGACCTGTTCGAGGACGAGATCTGGGGAGCAAATGTTTTGGGTGTGGCGAACCGGGGCATTTCATACGGGAATGCCCCCACCGGGTACCCACGACTCAATCTGAGGGGTCGGAAAACTCCGGAGGACAGTAGATGGCCGGGCCACTGTCCTAGCAGCATCCGGCACAAGCACCACAGAGACGAATGTACAAGGAAGATGGGACGTATCATCTAAAGGCCTGATAGTGCGAGGGCACTGTAATGATACCTGGATAGACTGGTTGGTGGACACAGGCGCTTGTGTCACGTTGTTAGGCAGGGCTGTATGGGAAAGGATGGACCGCCGTCCGACCCTACAGCCCACCGACATCCGAGTGGTGGGAGTAGGAGGCCAACCAATGGATTTATTGGGGCGAGTCCAACTGGACGTAGAATTTCAGGGAATGAAAATTCTGGTACCTGCAATAGTGGTAGACATGGCTTACATGGGCATCCTAGGGATGGACGTACTCCGCCCATTAAAAGGGGTAGTGGACGTGGACAAACAGACTGTGAAGTTCGATCACAGTGTAATACAGGTGGGACCTGTGGAGGTGAGGGAGGGCACGACAGTTCCCTCGGGCACCTGGACGAACCTACTGGCAACAGTGGGCGAGTGGAATTGTCAAGCGGAGGTCGTGGTGGAACCCTGCTGGCTGGAGTCGGGCCTTCGGACGGCCAGGACGGTGGGTCGAGTGATAGATGGATCGACCTGGATACGAGTATCAAACCCCACCAACCAAGACATCCAGCTGCACCCAGGCGAACGAATGGGACAGTGGGAGGAACTAGAACCTGAGGCGGGAGAAAAACCAACGAAGGATGTGAGACGAATTGACGTACAAGACGAGGCGGGAATTCGCGGAAGATTATGGGGTCAGACGGACGAATCAGTAGTCCAAGGCAAGGAGGAGCTAGTGGAGGAACTCTACAACGACTTTGTGGACCTGTTTGAGGACGAATTGGGCAGGACGGACCGTGCAACCCATAATATTGATACGGGAGACCATCCCCCAATTAAAACTTGGTCGCGGAGAGTCCCCATCCACCAGAGAAAGTTGGTGGAAGACGAATTAGACAAGCTTCTAACACTAGGGGTAGCCGAACCATCACACAGCCCCTGGGCCTCACCTGTGGTACTCGTCCGGAAGAAGGATGGGGGTTGGCGATTCTGTGTCGACTATCGCCAACTAAACCAAGTCACTCGAAAAGATGCATACCCCCTGCCACGTATGGACGACATATTAGACAGCTTAGCAGGAGCCCGGGTATTCACCACCATCGATTTAGCCAGTGGTTATTGGCAGGTAACCAGGAACCAGGAGGCAAAAGAAAAGACAGCTTTTTGTACACACAAAATTCCGGGTAATGCCTTTTGGCCTGGTGAATGCGCCATCCACATTTGAACGACTGATGGATGCCGTGCTGACTGGAATGGTGGGGGACGAATGCCTTGTCTATCTGGACGACGTCATAATCTTCGGACGAACGGTGGAGGAGTGTGCCGACCGGATACGGAAAGTATTCACTAGGCTGAGGGAGGCGGGACTCAGGATGAAGACGAAGAAGTGCCAATTATTCCGGAGGGAAGTAGGATTTCTGGGACACCTGGTGTCTGGGGAGGGAGTGGCAACCGACCCATCCAAGACAAAGGTGTAGGACGAATGAAGAAGTAAGGAAATCTAAGGGCAATTATTTAAAAGACCAGATAGAGGCATCCAGATCGGAACCTCACAAATTCTGGGAAATCATTAAACCTATTCTTTCAAGGGACAAGTGTAAAAACAAAAACGAGGACATAACGGTATCTACAGAGAAGGGGGACAAGCTCACTGGGCTGTCTGCAGCGGAAGAATTTAATAGGTATTTTGTGGGAGTGGGACCTGAACTAGCAAACAAAATAGAGAGGGACAAAGCAATAAGAGTTGACGAAGTGATGGATAAGGTAGATAGTAAATTTGAATTTAATGGCATAACAAGTGCCGCTGTAGAATTAGCGTTAGTTAAAGTTGGAAATTATAAAGCCTCTGGGCTAAAATTTATGCCTACGAGGATACTCAAACCTTGTATGAAAGTTTTAAGCAGCCAATTTGCTTATTTATTTAACCTATCACTTCAGACAGAAACAGTACCATTGGACTTTAAATCTGCAATAGTTACTCCATTATACAAAGAAGGGGCCAAAGATAACACAGGTAATTACCGGCCGATATCGTGTATTAGCCTTCCAGCAAAGATCTTAGAAAGCTGTGTACAGAGTCAGCTTGCGTCTTACGTAGAAAGTAATAAGTTATTGTGTGACGCTCAATATGGTTTTCGTAGCGGAAGGTCAATCAATGACGCATTGGACCACCTATTTTCATACACTTATCAAAATTTAAATAATAAAAATTCAACTGATTTAATATTTTTAGATTTCAAAAAGGCTTTTGATACCGTTAACCATGATATTTTAATAGATAAACTTAAGAAATTCGTATTACAAAACGGCCCATTAAATTGGTTCAAAAATTACTTACATGATAGGTCCCAATGCGTAACATTGGATGGTAGTCTCTCTTCACTACAAAAGGTTAGTTGCGGTGTTCCACAAGGAACTGCCTTGGGACCGCTACTTTTTATACTGTATGTTAACGATTTACATAAGGTTGTCAAGAATTGTCAAATTCAACATTTCGCTGACGACACTGTTATCTATGAAAAAAGGGAAAAAAATACAGGGATGAATAGGGAATTACAAACAGACCTAGATAATATTGTCAACTGGTGTGCAGTGAATAGGATATCTTTGAACATTAAAAAATGTAAATATTTGACTGTTAGCTTAAGACCAGAGAAAACTAATGTAAGGTCTTACAAGATAGACCAATATACTCTTGAGGAGGTTGGGTACTATAAGTTTCTGGGAGTTGAGATTGACAGCCAATTAAATTTCAAAACTTTTATGGAGAGAAAGATTCACGCCATACGAACAAAACTAAAGTCACTGTCAAAGCTTTACAGAGTATGTGACACCAAAACGTTAATGTTATTATATAAGGCTACTATATTACCTCACATAGACTACGGGGATATATTCTATCAGTCCACCCCTCAACGATATTTAGACAGAATTCAGTCTCTACAAAACGCAGCGATAAAAATTGCACTTAAACTCCCTAGGTATACGAGTACCAAGGAAATACATATAAAAACTGAGATGCCTTCGCTTAATACTAGGAGGCAAGGCCACATGCTAGAATTAGCATTCAGGAGGTCTCTGGATAAGGATTATGTTGACGATAGACAAATAAATTTGAGAGGATTAAGTACAGGCAAAAAACTGAAAGTTCCAATACCAAAATGTGAAAGCTACAAAAAATCATATATATATAAAATGCCTTTATTATGGAACGCCCTGCCACAACAACCTAGAGATATAAAAACAAGAGAAGCATTTAGAAAGTGGTTAAAAAATGTATATCCTAAGGAGAACGACGGTTTTCTTAAATCTGAGGAGGTTTTAACCTGTAGTACGCCTTTATAACGGGCATTTTACTGCAATGAAATACTGTTTAAGTTAATTGTGACAATCTGACTATTATATGAATGTATGTTAGGGGGGAAGCAAGTAGGCACGTAAGACTTACCACAAAGACCGATATATCGGTAAACCAATGAATGTAGGGAAAGGGGGACGATATTACTGTTATTCATGTTCAATGTTTTATACAACCTTATCTTATTGTCAGCTACGAATACTACAAAAATCTGTTGGTCCAACCAGTACAGGATAGGACAGTTCAAGACGAGATGAGTTGACTAATCACCTCATTTACTCACCAGAACCCTACCAGTATAGGACAGGATTCTTTACACTTTTTCTTCAATGTTTGTTGTGGTAAATCTTGTTTACTTAGAATATCGATTAACCCAGTACAGGGCTAAAAATGAAGGTGCTTTAAGGTTACCAAGGTAATTATAATGTTAAACAAAAATAGTAATATTTTCAGTCATAATCACTCATAGTGATAGTCATGCCTGTGCATGGTGTATGTAGGAACATCAAATCAACATCGACCAGGTTAATGAGAAACAAGTCTGTTCAACTGCTGTGTCAAGACCATCCAAGAGCACGAGCACAAGTTACGAACAAAAGATGATAGACAATGATAAATATATTTAAAAAATGGACTTGAGGCGATTCCAACAGCCCTAAAAACAAGAACTATGCGTTACGAACAATAATAATCGTCACCGCGGAAAGGACAAACCATAGACAATTTATTTAGAATACCACAGAGACACATAATTTTTATTCAATGCTATAAAATAGCTGTGATACTACTTTGTAATTTTAACTGTTTATTTAAGGGTTACCAGGAAGATCTCCATTGGAGAGGGATCAATGGCCCTTTTCTCTATTGTCATTGTATATACTGATGCTGATATGGAATAAAAGTTGTATAATAATAATAAGATCAAAGCACTGAAAGAATGGGGAGAACTACGAGACAAGAAAGATGTACGATCCTTCATGGGATTTTGCTCGTATTATCGGTCGTTCGTCCCAGACTTCGCCAAGATTGCCCGCCCATTGCATTCTTTAACCCAGAAAGGGGCCTCGTTCATGTGGACGGACGAATGTACCCAGGCTAAGGAAACATTAGTTCAAGCCCTCGGCGAGGCACCTATTCTGGCTTTCCCGGAAGCCACCGCCGAGATGATCTTGGACTGCGACGCCTCAGCAGATGGCTTGGGGGCAGTCCTATCTCAGGTGGTGGAGGGGAGAGAAAGGGTATTGCAGTTTGCTAGTAGAACGATCACCAAGGCCGAACACAACTATTGTGTGACCCGGAAGGAGCTACTAGCGGTAGTCTTTGGGGTTCGGAAATTCCGGTCGTACCTGGTAGGAGCAAGATTCCTCATCCGGACAGACCACAGTGCCCTTCGCTGGTTGATGCAAACCAAGGAACCAGAGGGTCAGCTGGCCAGATGGATCGAAGAACTAGGGTGCTATGATTTCCATATAGAACATCGGCCGGGAACACGACATGGGAATGCCGATGGCTTATCGCGACAGCCGTGCAACCAGTGCGGACGAATAGAGGGGAACGGATGGGACGAACGGGATGAACCACCGCTATTGGTGGGGTCCCTCAGAACCGATCAGGCCGTCGAGGGTTTAAGGGAGGCCCAGGAAGCGGATCCATTAATACAACAATTCCGGAAAGGAGTAGAGGCCGGGTTCCGACCTGAAGAGAATATGGGATATGGGGAGGCGGAGGCCCACTGGCTGCACAGGAGGTTTGACAACCTAGAGGTGAGACAAGGGGTACTGGGGCTTGTGACCATTGATCAAAAAGGAGGACGAACCTGGAGGGTGTTTGTACCTCGATCGATGCGGACAGAACTCATTCGCCAGGCTCATGAGGGGCCATTCGGGTTGCACGGGGGACGAGATCGAACAAAAGACAAGCTGGGACGAAGACAGGTGTGGCCAGGGATGGACAAACACATAGCTCTGGAAATAGAGTGCTGCACTACCTGTCAACAAACTAAGAACCAGGGGACGAAGAGACGGACGAGGCTGGCCAGCAGACCATTAGCCACGGTAGGAGAGGAATGGGCCATCGACCTGACGGGGCCCTTTCATACGACGAGTCGAGGAAATAAATATGTCTTAGTGGTCACAGACCTCTTCTCCAAATGGACGGAGGCTTTCCCGGTCCCAGACATGACGGCTAGTACGGTAGCTGGAGTCCTGGTTAGAGAGGTGGTGTGTCGCTTTGGCGCGCCAAGGACCTGGCACACCGACCAAGGCCGGAATTTTGAATCAAACCTTTTTGCGGCCATGGCTACCCTAATGGTGGATAGAGTATGATGTGAAAAAAAAAGAAAAAGAATAGAACAGGTGTTCCACTTGATTTGCTTTCATGAAATCGTTGATTGATGATTGCGACGACCAGTGTATGTTCCAATTGATTTGATTTTCCTCTCATGATACTATGAAATGTCTTAGCATTGTATGAGGCCCAGCTGGCACGGATCCTGAATAAAAGCGTTGCAAAAACAAAAAAATAAGAAAATATCCATACTTATTAGATGTCTTACTGTTTACTATCATTAGAATCCGCTTGATCTCATCTTTTCAAATATGATATATTAAAATCTATTGTTTGCGACTTGTGACTCATTTTTCAGTAACACATCACTGTAGCAATTTGATCATTTTTAAAAACTGTTATCTCACTGCAACATGTGTACTTACCCAAATCATATTGGGTATATGATTAAAATTACTTTAGAGTACAATAGGAAGAGTAATAATACTGGATATATTAGGGGCCAGGCGGTAAATATTTAATTTTTAATTTTGATCATTAATTTCGAGAGAGTGTTTTCAGTTGGGCAAGTCATAATAACCATCTAAAAGGTGAAATTAGCTTTTAACTGATATGAGTATCATCATAATATATTGGGTACTCCCAGTAATGAGGAGAAGTTTGTCAAGTGAAAGTATATCTTACTTTTGGCTAGGTTTTCTATTTACAAGATCAAGCTATTTAAAGCAAACCGTTTGTGTTTTTACGAATTCCTAAGAGAGTTCGAATTTAAACTAAAGACTCTATATGACTCTATATTCTTTCCTCAATGCTGCTCACAAAAAAGAGTGGGGTAGATGGAAACAATTCTATGTTACCAAGGTCCATTATTTTATTGTTTTGAACCAAATATGTTTTGGCGTTAACACAAATATTCCAAAACAATATTTTCTGTTTGGATAGTAGAAACATCAGTGAGGAAAACTTGTGATTTGATTACATCTTTAGCCCTTCATTATCTATATTCCATTAATCACTTTAAATAGTGCATTGCAATGGAACACAGAATCATATATACTGCAATGCACCCCTACCCTAGTTTGCCACCCTACCCTAGTTTGCCAAGCTACCCTAGGTTGCCACCCTAACTATCTCAACAACCCTCTCAGAAAAATGCACATGGACATGGATAGTCAGAGCCTTGTTTGCATGGTAACCTCCATGCATCCCTTATGTAATATAAGCCGACCTTTAGTCACTGGATGTTTGTGCAGTAGTTAATTGGTGGATATACCACTGCACTGTGGATGAACGCAGATACACATACCACTCATTTGAGGATACAATAATCATGAGCATACTCACAAGTGCAGATACACGCAGACACACTGCACTATGGATACACACAGATACACAGACCCAGTTGGAGATACACAAAGATACACACACAGTTTGGAGTGGGGATACACCTGATTTCCGATGCAGATACTCATAGTGTATGTACGTTTTTTTCCCCAGTGAAATGTAATGTCCAACACGAAAACTCAGTTCTCAGATCATGATGTGAGAGGTGCTCAGGATAATTTTTCATTCGTTTTCTAGATTGTATTACTTAATAATCATATTTTGCTGTCAAGAAGATCTGTTTTTGGAAACTTTTTTTACTTTTTTGCCTCCTGGAAGCCCAGAGTGAAAAGTGATTTTAATGAATTGATGTATTTTTGGAGAGTTTTGTGTATGCTGCTAATAAAACCAAGTCATACATTACATTTTTGTTAAATTGATGTTGTTCTTACACATGTTGGGCATATACATGCCAAGTCCAGTGACTGTAATATCATTATTTTCCTTACAGGACGAGTTTGAAAATGTTTGGTACAAATGGTTACGTCCGACAGCAAAAACGTTATGTCTGACAGCAAAATAGGGTCGACTTCAAACATCTCTGGACAAAATTAATTATATTTTTTGTCAAATTTAGACTGATATTATTGAGGCACAATACTTAAAATTTCATCTCACTTGATTTGAAGCCAAAAAAAGGACTTTAGTGGATACAGGAAAATAGTGTACAAAGTGGAAATAATGTAAACAAGATTCCGGAGGATAACAATTTTTAGACCTTTTTCAACAAGCATTTTCACTTAGACATCTTTAGAGTTGAAGAATTAGATTTAATACAGTTAAGGCCCATATATAGTCCAGTAGAAATAGGGTTCAACCTAGAACAAATTGCAATAGAAGGTTTTTCAACGGTTTTAGGTACTTTAAGTGCTCCTTATTAACATACTAAAAGTCTACAAAAATCAAGATGGCGGAACATTCCAAAATCGAAGGTCAAAGGTCAAGGTCACCAAATCATTTTTTCAAAACCTTTTGAGCCATAAGTTTTGATTCATTGAAAATAGAATTTTTGCACACATACCTATAATGGACCCTTCATTTTAAAAGAGTCATTTGACCTCTGACCCCAAGGTCAAGGTCATTTAAGGTCATCTAAAGATGAAAAATTGGATTTTTTTAGGGAATTTGGCTCATGAAAGTTTCCATTTTTGAGAAGATATGACTCAAACTCATTCACAACATATATGTATATGAAAGCCTGTGAAATTATGAGCCATGCAGTCAATTTTTAGTGGCCTGCTCCAAGCATTGACCTAACAACAGCCTAACAAATATGGTAACAATAAAACAACAATAGATTTTGACCTTATTAAACATTGAGCTCCAGATAGAACCAAACCTTTTTGGTATGATTTGATCCATATCTCTGGATTTATTAATAACAGAATTTCCATTTTTGGCATGCACAATACCTATGATAGGAGCGTCATTTTGAAGTAGTCATTTAACCACTGACCCCAAGGTCAAGGTCATCCAAGGTCACCAAATTATGAAAAATTAGGCTTTTTAAGGAGTATATCTTATGAAAGTTTCCTCTATAGTCAATACAATTGTTCTTGTATGATTGGTATAGTATGAAGCTGTTTGTGATTTATAGGTACATGGGGCATTGCCACCAGTGTGTATTTTGAGAAATTCAAGATGGCTGCCAAGATGGCTGCCATAACCAATTGATATTCATAACTTGACTTTTGCTTATCCAAATCTTTGATGTTGTACCACTTTTTTATGGTTTGAGGGGTCAAGGAATCCAATGAAGCTATTTCCAATAGTCTGCGACCTGTTGCCATAGAGATAAGGTTACCATGGTAGCCAAACATTTTGGTAACCAAACAGAGATTTTTTTATTAATCAAGGTCATATCTTATTGTTGCATGCCATGCTTGTCATGGACGACCAAAGAGGGTGTAATGGGGGTCATTCAGCAACATAGAGGGAATAATGGGGGTCATGGAGTACCAGAGAGGGTGTAATGGAGTCATTTAGCAAAATAGAGGGAATAATGTGGGTTATGGAGTTCCAAAGAGTGTGTAATGGGGGGTCATTCAGCAACAAAGAGGGTATAATGTGGGTTATGGAGTAACATAGAGGGTATAATGGGGGCTTATTCAGCAACATAGAGGGAATAATGTGGGTCATGGAGTACCAGAGAAGGTGTAATGGGGGTCATTCAGCAACATAGAGGGTATAGGGGGGCTTATTCACCAACATAGAGGGTATAATGTGGGTTATGGAGTAACATAGAGGGTATAATGGGGGCTTATTCAGCAAAAAAGAGGGAATAATGTGGGTCATGGAGTAACATAGAGGGTATAATGAGGGCTTATTCAGCAAAATAGAGGGAATAATGTGGGTCATGGAGTACCAGAGAGGGTGTAATGGGGGTCATTCAGCAAAATAGAGGAAATAATGTGGGTTATGGAGTACCAAAGAGGGTGTAATGGGGAGTCATTCAGATACATAGAGGGCATAATGTGGGTTATGGAGTACCAAAGAGGGTGTAATGGGGAGTCATTCAGCAACATAGAGGGCATAATGTGGGTTATGAAGTAACATAGAGGGTATAATGGGGACTTTTTCAGCAACATAGAGGGTATAATGGGGGCTTATTCAGCAAAATAGACGGAATAATGTGAGTTATGGAGTAACAAAGAGGCTATAATGGGGGTCATTCAGCAAAATAGAGGGAATAATGGGGGTCATGAAGTAACATAGAGGGTGTAATGGGGGGACATTCAGCAACCTAGAGGGCATAATTTGGGTTATGGAGTAACGTAGAGGTTATAATGGGGGCTTATTCAGCAAAATAGAGGGAATAATGTGGGTCATGGGGTACCAGAGAGGGTGTAATGGGGGTCATTCAGCAAAATAGAGGGAATAATGTGGGTTATGGAGTACGGTACCAAAGAGGGTGTAATGGGGAGTCATTCAGCAACATAGAGGGCATAATGTGGGTTATGAAGTAACATAGAGGGTATAATGGGGACTTATTCAGCAACATAGAGGGTATAATGGGGACTTATTCAGCAAAATAGGTGGGATAATGTGAGTTATGGAGTAACAAAGAGGGTATAATGGGGGGGTCATTCAGCAAAATAGAGGGAATAATGTGGGTTATGGAGTAACATAGAGGGTATTTTTTTTGTTCAAATATTTTTATTTCGTACAGGAGACATCTCAATTTACACTGATTTTCATAAGAGCCCCTGTAATCTATTTATTTAACAATTGGTAGTAGGGCTTCGATAATTATACCAACTTATATCGTTCTTTTTATTTTAATATATGTGTGCTAAACATAGCAATCTGATACAATATTTTCAAGTACTTGTCACGTCATGATAAATAATGAGGTGTTGAGGTGAATGAAGTAAAAGAAATAATGTAGATGAAATGGAAGTAGTACAGACTATTTGTGTCGTATCTATTCGTTCGTAGCGAGTAATGGAAGACGTTCATTGCACTCAATATGTGAGAGTGATCGATATACAAGTATTCAAGTGAATTCATTTGTAACAATATTAATGACATACACTTTTACCGTCGTCGTTACTACAATGATCATTTGGAATATTCAGCATTTCTTGGCCGTATAAAACATTGGTACCAAATGGCTCTATAGGCTCGTGCCTACCTGAAGCTTTTGTATCGGCTAACGCTTGGTTAGGCGGATTGAAAAATCCACCCGCTTTCTCTTCCGAGATCGTGAGAGGGTCTCCAAATTGCATAATGATAGAAATATATCGATCGAATCACAATAATGTCTCAGCTCAAGTACAATGTCTCTTAGATTGTCTCCATTTACTCACATTTGTACGTCCTGTCCAGTTGTTTACTGGGGTGAAAGGCCGGAGAATGAGCGATGATGTGTAGGGATTATCCTATGTGTTTGGCTTGGTGTGGGAGCTAAGCCAGAGACGTCCGCTCTCTACGAAGCTGCACTCTACTCTGGAATAATGTGGGTCATGGAGTACCAGAGAGGGTGTAATGGGGGCTTATTCAGCAACATAAGGGTTATAATGGGAGGGGGGTCATTCAACAAAATAGAGGGAATAATGGGGGGTCATTCAACAACATAGAAAGCATAATATGGGTCATGGAGTAACAGTAGGGTATTATGTGGTTCATGGAATCATGGTTCATGGTTCATGGAATGATATAGAGGGTGTTAAGGGTATAACTTAATGTTACGCAGCCCAGGGGGTGGCAGTCTAAATTTTGAGGCAACAAGGCTTTACATAATATATGAATGGTCTTTAATGTCAGTCATGGAGTAACACAGCGGGTGTAATTTGCGGTCATTCATCAACATAGAGGGTATAATGTGGGTCATGGTGTAACATAGAGAGTATAACATTGGTTATAGAATAACATAGAGGGTGTAATGTGGGTCATGGAGTAATATAGAGTGGGTAATGTGGGTCATGGAGTAATATAGATTGGGTAATATGGGTCATTCAGCAACATAGAGGTCATGGTGTGGTAATGCAGCAATGATGGGGCATAATGGATGGTATGCAGCAACATAGAGGCTGTAATCAGGGCATAATATGGGTCATGGAGTTTAATAAAGGGTGTAATGGCAAGGGTCATTCCCAATCATAAAATGCATGATGTGGGTCATGGAGTAACACAGAGGGTAACATAGGTGACATAACTTGGGCCATGGAGTAATATAGCTGGTGTAATGGGGATCATTGAGCAACATAGTCTAAGAAATGTTGGGGGTCATGCAACAACATGGGGGTATAATGGGGAGTCACTATCATACCTGTATTATTTATCCAATATTAGATAGAACCTGTATGGGACTGGGGGAAGAGACAATGACAAATAGAGGGTAGAATAGGGTGCCTCAGTAAGATGGAGGGTATAATGGTGATACTTCAGCAAGACAGAGGGTATAACAGAGGTACTTCAGCAAGTCAGAGGGTATAATGGAGATACATCAGCAAGTCAGAGGGTATAACAGAGATACTTCAGCAAGACAGAGGGTATAATGGAGATACTTCAGCGAGTCAGAGGGTATAATGGGGATACTTCAGCAAGACAGAGGGTATAACAGAGATACTTCAGCAAGACAGAGGGTAAAATGGAGATACATCAGCAAGACAGAGGGCATAACAGAGATACTTCAGCAAGACAGAGGGTATAACAGAGATACTTCTGCAAGTCAGAGGGTATAACAGAGATACTTCAACAAGTCAGAGGGTATAATGGGGATACTTCAGCAGAATGAAGGGTAGAATGGGGATGCTTCAGCAAATTGGGGGTAGAATGGGAGTGCTTCAGCAAGACAGAGGGTATAACAGAGATACATCAGCAAGACAGAGGGTATAATGGATATACATCAGCAAGTCAGAGGGTATAATGGAGATACTTCAGCAAGTCAGAGGGTATAATGGGGATACTTCAGCAGAATGAAGGGTAGAATGGTGATGCTTCAGCAAATTGGAGGGTAGAATGGGAGTGCTTCAGCAAGACAGAGGGCATAACAGAGATACTTCAGCAAGACAGAGGGTATAATGGAGATACATCAGCAAGTCAGAGGGTATAATGGATATACATCAGCAAGTCAGAGGGTATAATGGATATACATCAGCAAGTCAGAGGGTATAATGGTGATACTTCAGCAAGACATATATATATATATATATATATATAAAGATTTTTATTTCTCAATAGACAGATACAATAAATGTAGAGAAAATGGATGTGTGCCTTTCAACGCATTGCTGCTCTTCCCAGGCTTCCGCTGGCATATTGTATTAATACATGTGGATCCTTTTTAATCTCATACATTCCAGTTTATAATTAGTTTAAATTCGACAATAAAATTCTACATGACATTGCTATCACCAAGAGTTCATCTTGTAGTTACAATTGTTTGAGAACTCTTACAACAAATTGATAGATATAAAATCCTCATTCTTTAGAGGCATTGGTTATAATAAATTAACTACAACTACATAACAGAATTTCAGTTTTGTTATATATTTTACCCTTATATTCCCCCCTTATCTCTCTTTACTGAGAGCATGTGTTAGTCTTTTTCTTTCATCAACCTTCAATAGATATTCTTACCCATACAAGTTACGAGTTTTGAATTCAAACCTGATCATTACAATTTATGTGTTAGTTCTTTTCCTGAGTGAGTTCCATTTTTCGCGGTACATTAATTTAGATACAATTTCCTCTGCATTGTATTTCGTATTTACTTTTTGTTTTTGCAAGATCCTTATACAATTTCAGATACAGTCATGTGTCCAGCGATTACTGCAAATAAACACTATTTGCCTGTACTATTAATTCACTGGGTTGACTTTTGTCTTTGTCACCTTACCCTGGGTCATATTCTCTTTTTAAATATCTCTTAAATTCCTTAATATTACTTAATTTCTGTTGTTTTGGGGCCAAACTGTTCCAGAGTGTAGGTATGGTATATATGAAAGATTTCTTCACTCTTTCTGAGGTTGGATTAACCACCTTCATGTTTTTCCCACCTACAAGGCTTCTAAGGTTTATCTCTCTATTATCTAAGTAATTCTTGTTTTGCGCTAATTTATATCCTATTTCAAGTAAATGTGATTTTCTGCGCACTTCTAACTTCTGAAGGCCTAGTTCAGCATGAGCTGCATCCGTATTTGTTCTTTTAATCAGATTTTTTACTATTCTCACTGCTGAATTTTGCAGAACTTGTAGTTTTGCTAGTCCAGATTGGTTTCCTCCACTATAAAGTAAATCACCAAAATCTATAATAGGACGTATAGCCACCTTATATATCGTCAATAGGGTATTATCCCCAGCTGATTGTCTCAGTTGCGCCAGTTTATGAATCTTATTTCTAACAGAGCATATTCGCAATGAGAGGTGTTGCTTAAACGTCAGCTTATCGTCAATGGTTACCCCTAGGTATTTATAAGATTTCGTTCTCTCTATTTCGGCCTTCCCTATGTGAAATCTTTCACTCACTCAATTTTCATCAGGTACTTTCCTTTTCCTACTGATCTCCATTATTTTACTTTTCTTGATATTTAGAGATATTTTATTTTCTCTACACCATAGATTTACTCTGTTCAGGTCAAATTTCATTTCCTCTTCTATTACTTGTTTCACCTTGTTCGTGCAATAAATTACAGTGTCGTCAGCGAATAAAATTATATTTGAATGCTTAATCCACTGATTTAGATCATTTATGTACACCTGGAACAGTAATGGCCCCAAAGCTGTCCCTTGAGGGACCCCGCATGTTACCTCTTTTCTATCTGACGTCGTTTTATTTACTACTACTGTTTGTTCCCTACCGCTCAGATAATTTGTAAACCATCCCAGTGCCTTTTTGTCTACCCCTATCATTTCTAGTTTTTGTAACAGCCTTTCATGGTCGACCGTATCGAAGGCCTTTTTTAGGTCTAGATACGCCAAAACTGATACATCTTTCTTATTAAGATTTTGGTACACTTCGGAGAATAACTTATAATGTGCATCATTCAAGGATATCCCTTGTCTAAACCCATACTGGTGCTCATATAAAAGATTTTCTTCCTCCAGATAATTATAAAATTGCTTTTGGATACATTTTTCAAGAATTTTTGCTGGAAAAGTAATTACCGAAATAGGTCTTAAGTTTCCTGGCTCTGTCTTGCTTCCATCTTTATGGAGTGGCGTTATTTGTGCACTCTTGAAAGCAATGGGTACTTGACATAAACAGTGTTTATCGAGTGATAAACAGTGTTTATCTAATTATTACATAAATGGCTTGCCATACTTGACTCGTATCTATTGACAGATTAAATAGGTATAATAATTGCATGCTCAGTTTTATCAAGATCGGTTTCAGTACTTTAGTGGGCATATACGGTATCCCCGATGCTTGATGTATAATGGAGATACATCAGCAAGTCAGAGGGTATAATGGTGATACTTCAGCAGAATGAAGGGTAGAATGGGGATGCTTCAGCAAATTGGAGGGTAGAATGGGAGTGCTTCAGCAAGACAGAGGGTATAATGGTGATACTTCAGCAAGACAGAGGATATAACGGAGATACATCAGCAAGTCAAAGGGTATATTGGAGATACTTCAGCAAGTCAGAGGGTATAATGGTGATACTTCAGCAAGACAGAGGGTATAATGGTGACACATCAGCAAGACAGAGGGTATAATGGTGATACTTCAGCAAGACAGAGGGTAAAACGGAGATACTTCAACATGACAGAGGGTAAAACGGAGATACTTCAGCAAGACAGAGGGTACAACAGAGATACTTCAGCATGACAGATGATTCTTCAGCACCGCCGTACTTATCGCCCCCGCTACCTGTTAATGATCACTTGTCCTAGTTGGATAGACATGTCTGTACCAAGTCTCGTCTATGGAGGCTCTATATTGTTCTCACTACCTATTAAGTATGCAAACTATGGCATATGCCTACTTGCCCGGTTACACTAGGATTGTTGGATTTAATGGTATTACACATGAAAATCCTATTAAAACTGGCAGAGTTATGATATAGAACGTTTTTCGTGGCTGTCTTGGCCGCCATCTTGGATTTCTAAAAACGCTCAAGGATGTCAGCTTGACATCATCAAGATTCTAAAAGTATGTGACTTCCTCTACCCAAATTAGTCATAACCTCTTCGGGGGGTATTTTTGCAAGGTTGCCATAAAAAAAAACCCTTGGCAACCAGACTGGCGACATGGCGGACCATGCCGGTGTATCAGACATACTATTGTTTTCAGTCAAATTTATTGCCCCCCAATGACTGCCTACCAATGACTGCCTGGAATAGTAGGATCTTTGATTTTGATAGTGTAAGCCTTATATTGTTCTCGCTACTTGTTATGGATAATTCTCAAATGCCTATATTGTCTATAATGTCCATTATAAATTATAGAGTCAAGCAAATTAGTCATAAGTGCGCAAACTATGGCATATGCCTATTGCCCGGTCACAGTACCCTTTATTGTAACGACAATACACCAAACCTTGTTGCCATTATACAGATGCAAACTAAGGCACATGCCTACTGCACAGATACTGTATATCAAAGTACCAGAAGGTAGAATTTAACCCTAAGCTCTACTACTATTACGTGTGACTTAAAACACTCGCTAAAAGAGTGTGTTGAGGGTAAAGGCCGAAAAAATTTCCATCTTAATATAAGATCGCTGACTAATAAATGGCAGCAACTAAAGTTGGTCCTAAGTAATATGACTTTTGATGCCTTCTTATTGAGTGAAACTTGGCTAAAGAGTAATATACTGGATGCTAACTTCTATATTGACGGATACAATATTGAAAGATTAGATAGGATTCAGTCAATCGGCGGAGAACTATGTGCATTTATAAAGAATTCGCTAGAATACAAAGTTTTGGATGACCTAAATCACCAAAGTATACATCTAGAAGCCCAAGTATTCCATATAAAACATGAGAACTCTAAGAATCTGATCCTGGCTAACTTATATAGGCCCCCAGCGGGCAGAGTTAGTATCTTTGCAAAGAAATTACTAACATTATTGATTTAGCCAGAGAAGCCTACCCTAACTCTGAGTTAGCAATACTTGGGGACATAAATATTGACATGTTACTTCATAATAACTACCCTAATAATCACAAAGAAGAGCTTCTGAAATTAGTTAATAATAAACACTTGCAATCGGTTATAACCCTCCCAACAATTGGCTTAAATGGGAAAGAATCTGCACTGGACCATATCTTGTCCGACATTAAATATATTAGCCAGGCAGGGGTAATTGAATATAACCTGAGCAACCACTATAATTATTGTGTACCTAATTAGGAAAAAACCTAGGGAAAAACATGCCAAATGTAACTTCCAGGCCAGGTCTTACAGCAACTTAAATATGGCAAATGCCGAGAATGAAATGAATTCAATCAATAACTGGCAATCCTTTTACCAATCCTAATAAAGCCTGGGACTTAATGTATGATACCCTATTAAAAACAACTAATAGAATATGCCCCAAGAAGAAATTTAAGGCTAAAAAGGAGAAACCCCCGTGGTATACTAATGAGTTAATCAACTTAGCACATAACAGGGATTATAATTTTAGAAAGTATAGGAAAACAAAAAAAGAAGCCTTTAAGCTTAGAGCTGTTTACTTCTGGAACCTGGCTAATAGTGCAACCAGACAAGCCAGAAGTAACTACATTAAGGAACAGCTAGATAGACACAAATACGATTATAAGAAGTTTTGGCAGATACTTAACGATTATCTCCCATTCAAGGAAAAGTCTAAAACAATTACCAAAATTATTAACCCAGAGACTGACAGGAGATATGCCAAAGAAATACCAAATGTCATTAATAAATTTTTTGCCAATGTGGGGGCAAAAACTGCAGCACTGCTACCGGCCATTATTAATAATTTTGACCTAGGCCCGGCGGACCCAAATATCAAATTAGATTTGGGATATTCTTCCTGTCACATCCTACAGAGATGTGCATCTTGTTTGAAGTACCATCCTCCTGATGAAGGGCCACATATGCCTGAAAGCTTGAGAAACTAATAAAATCAACACCAACTTTATTACGTTCTTCATAAGTTACATCTATTAAAAATACTTCGGCCAACCCGATATACAGCGAGCCCCTTCCCCTTCGACTGTATGATTTATACAATTTTTGCCTTTACTCAAGAAAGAAAATTGGTATAGATATGTGACATCTGTTCAATTAGAATTATTATCAGTGGACAAGAATTGTCCAGGGGCTCCAGACATTAGGGCCCAATGACAATAGGGCCCAGAAACCACGGACGTTAGGGCCCAAAGTCCAGATGGCCGATTCTGGGGTGGGCCCTAACATTTGAAAGTGGGTGGGCCCTAACAACTGATGGAGGTTGGGCCTGATACTAGACCTACATATTTACAAGTAAATATTTCAGATGATATGGCCCACCCTTTCTCAGACACTAGGGCCCAGCTGTGATCGGCCCGAACATCTGATAGACTACTTATTTGTTAGTTTCATTCAATTTATTGTGGGTGGGCCCTAGCGTCTGAATGTAGGTGGGCCCTAACGTCTGAGGATGGGTGGGCCCTGAAATAATTACGGAAAACATGCGAAAGTGGGCCCTAGCATCCAAGGTTTGGGCCATAACATCTGAAGGTGGGTGGGAAATCTGAAAATAAGTGAAAGTGGGCCCTATTGTTGTTTGGCCCTACCGTTGTTTGGCCTGAATGTCTGTACACCTTGTGCAATACTTACAATCAGGGGTTTATGGCAACAAATTAAATATCATAGTTATTTATTTTCAGAATGGGATTATAGTTTTTATTTTGACTATTTTCAACCTATTTTGCCCTATTTATGCAAATTACATGAAATCTGATTGGCTGAAAGGGAATCGGATTGACATAAGGGATGATGCCCCTTTAAATTGCAATGGTAACCATCGGAATATCTCGTTGCTAAGCAACCAAGACAGATAGAATATTTTCAATGACATCATTGGATTCCTTGGGGTCGATTTAGTGGGGGTAGGGGTTATCAAATCAAATGTATCTATAAGACCTATGGATATATAGGCTCATTTCCTGTCAGCCAATCAGATTTCACCTTATTTACATAAATAGGGGGAAAATGGTAATAATAGGTGAAAATAGAAAATCGCCGCCTGCCACATTTTTTTCAGCATCCTTGAGAACACCCATAAGAATTAAGAAATTTAAATAAATGTAGATATCAAAAAAAGGTTGCCAGACAGTTCGGCACTATTATAAGCTTTGGAGTCAATAAAATACCCAATATGGCCAAAATCCTACTCTATATTTTCTTAGATACCACATTTTGTTGTAATGTTGCTGTTGTAATGTCAATTCTTCAAGTAGGCCTCTGTAAATTGGCTTTTGGGTTCAGAATTTCACTGGCTTTCATATGTACATTATAATGTGAATGAATTTGAGTAAAATCCTTTCAATGGGGGAAACTTTGACAAGTCATATTCTCTCAAAGGCTTCATTTTTCATGATTTGGTGACCTTCAATGACCTTGACCTTGGGGTCAGAGGTCAAATAACTGTTTCAAAAGTAAGGGCCTATCATAGGTGATATGTGTGCAAAAAATGAAATTTCTATTTTCAATAAATCAAAATATATGGACCAAAAAGCAAAATATTTTGGATGCTTCATTTTTTGGTGACCTTGACCTTTGACCTTCGATTTTGGCATGTTCCGCCATCTTGATTTTTGTAGACTTTTAGTATGTGACCAATGGGGATGTATAGTACTCAAAACTGTTGAAAAACCTTCTATTGCAATTTGTTCTAGGTTAGGCCATTTTTTACCTTAGATCTACTGGACTAATATTGCCCTATTTAGTTCCCAAATATAAAGCAATTCAAGTGGAAATTGAGCGATCTATAAGGTAAAGTGCACGTCGGAGGTATTTTGCTGGCGGACATAACATCGAAAATGACATATAATATATTTGTTTAAAGAGCTATAAAAACTGAACGAATGGGAATTAAGCGTAATAATTGGTATTGTTAGACAGCTGATAGTATAAGCGATCATAAAAAGACGGTTGTAGAAACATTTGAGATGTTTTACAAAAATTCACTCTCCCAGCCGGATTGTACATTTGTAGAAAATCTGACCCATGTATAGGACCGGAGAGGCCGGAAAGCGCAGTGTAGTGAACACTGCCATGCAGTGTGCTGTCACATTACAACAGCCGACTTGGGGTAGGCCTACGGCAAACGCACGATCCAAAAAGCCAACGTAGGAGATCGTGGTGATGGGAACACACAATCATATCATAATTAGTCCAGGCAATCTAGCTCAAAAAACCCAAAAGGTCAAAAAAACTAGAACAGAAATGCGGTTTTCACCATCCTTTCCCTCAAGGGCCCTGTATTAACATACTAAAAATGTAGAAAAATTTATCGTTGGGAAATAGGGGAAAATAACCATTTTCCAAAATGGCTGCCATGGGGTAAGTGCCCAACTAAAAATCAATGTAACTTTTGATAGAAACATAGCAAATGGATGAATTTAGTGTCTATAATGGGGTTTTCAGGTATGCCCAACACACTGGTGATAATTAAAATCATGGTAGACATTTCCTTATAACAGCTATCCAAGATGGCTGCCACCGAAAAATCTGACATTTTTGGAAAAGTTCAAAACTTTTGATGGAAACATGGTATACAACCAATTTTGGTATATATTATGAAGTTATTAGGTATGCCCAATGCTGTGATAACATTTAAAATCATGTTAGACATTGCCTGACAACTCATATCCAAGATGGCCGCCATTGAAATTCTGAAAATATTGGAAAAGCTCAAAACTTTTGATAGAAACATATTATAAGGACCAATTTTGTTGGTTATTATCAGGTTCTCAGGTATGCTTCAGCACAGTGGTGATATTTAAAATCATTTTAAACATTGCCTGACATATATCCAAGATGGCCATCCCAGAAACTTAGCCAATTCATTTTTTTTCTAAATTTTATTCAGGTATTTATAAGCCATATAGGTCAGGAGAGCTCGGGTAATCCTGGTCTCCTGGTCTTCTGCTGTCTCCTGAATTTACTAATCAGTCCTTTTGAACAAGCAGAGAGAAATAAGAGTTAGATTGAGGTTTCAGTGGTTGCCATTATTGGGTCATGTGGTGGTGGTGAGATGAAGTGTGATGGTCGAGATGGGGTATGAATTGGGTGTTTGAATGGTGTTTGAATAATTCACAAGTTGATAGAATTTAGTACAAGTTTTACTTTGGTCTCTAGTCAGAACATAACTTGAATTTACTAATTGATTGACTGATGTATAAATAATCTCAAGTTTGTTGTAATATTATGTTGTAATTATATATATTCAACAGTCTGTCCACTAGTTTATGTTTTGCTTGAAGCTTGTGCCAAAGGCTTGGTTTAGTGTAACATAGCGTGGTGAATTAAGGTGTGATGTTCCATGACATACACCTCAGCTGATGGAGCAGTCAATGACATACTCTTTGCAATTGCACTTCATGCATCTACTTTCTGCTGTACAGCTACATTTAATCATCACCAACAAATAATCTGGGTTTGGTGGCTTGCCCATCATTGCTGGATACATCAGACCTTTCACTTCCCACCCCCTAGTCTGTGGGTTGAAGGCAGTAGTTGCCTAACCATAACTGTCACTAGTAGGCAGTGGAATTTAGCTGTCCTTCTCATAACTCTTTGATGAAACTGGTGGTAACAAAGTTTAGCAAGGGAATTGTTTTGGTCTCCCAGAATCAGACCTGGATCTTTGTTGATTCATGCTTTTACTCTGGCTTCAGAAATATCCTCTGTTGTTACTGTTGCCCTGGCAGCATAAGAGAATAAGTATGTATGTGTCATCTGCAACAACAATTGTTCTTTGTTAGCAGCAGCAATCAAAGGAGTTTGGACAATGACAAGGTCAGCTTGTACCATGCTGTCACTCAATAAATTGAGGAATCACTTTTTGTTTTATGTATTTCCCAGGATGACTTCCTTCTTCACTGTCAGAGGCAGTATTGATCCTTATCTCAAGTGTCTTTTACTGAAGAGCCATTCCAGTACCCATCAAACACAATAATGCACCATACTTGCATGGCTTTCACATAATGAAAATATTGCTGCAGATGTCCTCCAATGTACACCACAGGTCCAAAAGATTCTATGTAGCAAGGTGCCTCAATTGAAAACATGATGTGCTTGAGAAAACAGTGATGCTTGATAACACTTTACTTCATTCCATAGTACATCTGTTAATACTACAGATGTTTTGAGAGCTGTAGGGTAGCTACAAAACCTATACTTGAGCAGGTCCTGTCTATCTTTGTTCTCTCTCACGGCAACTAGAGTAATCTTCCACTGACTACAGTTACCCTTGGTCAATCCATAGCTGCTTTTGGTTAAAGTGTTGTAGCCTGTTGTTTCCTTTTGTAGAAATATTCTACCACTTTTCCTTGCATTGATTTTGCCCAACAACTTCAACTTTATCAATGGTCACAGGTACTGAAGCCACCTCACCTGAGACAATAATATGCAATGTTTCTGTCTTTATGAAGGGGTTTATACATCAAGAAAGTTTACCAGCTTTTCAATCACACCTCTGTTGAGTGTTTTAAGCTTCTATACTGCTTACTACTGTGATATGTGGGGCCAGTAAATCCCTGTATAGCTTGGTTCAGTTGATAGCAAGTAGGAAGAGAATTGCCCCAAACCAGCCTTTGCAACTCTTACATACCCCACCCACTAGTGAGGCAACCTGTTTAGATGCTGCATATCACTACCTGTTCAATAGCCAGGACAGTGGAAAGACCACCCTAAAATCTGTAGGCCATCCTAGTATATATCATGGATATCAGGGTGATCTTCTAGTCTGGCCATGTTCTGTAAATAGGAATGTATTGTTTTGTTATACATACGTGCTCCAGAGCAGCAATGGAAGGAGAACCTTTCTTGAATTGATGCAAGGTGGCATTTATAATTGCCTGTTTTTTCTGCTCTCAGAAAGCCCTTGACGGTACTATATTCATTATACTGCAGTTAGATATATAGGTGATGCAACTTGTATCACCAGGACAGTTGTCTGTGGAACTTTCTCCTGTTTCAGAGGGACTCTCTATAGCCAACTTTTGTCTTTGCTTCTTCAAAAGATGTTTCAGTCACTTGATCTGCTGTTGATCTATTCTTTTTATTTTTAAAAAAAATTTAAGCAGGAAAATAAGGTACAGCAATGCCACTAAGGCAGTCTTCCTGCTGCCTACATTTGGCACAGTTAAAAATCAGTAATGAACATGATGAATGGATGGAGGTTAGTTGGAATGAATACAATATGATCTATTCACCATACATGAAAACCCCCTACTAGACACCATAGTTGGTCCTATACTATGTTTTTTTCAAAGGTTTTAAACTTTTCCAAATTTGTCAGAATTTCAGTGGTGGCCATCTTGGATATGGGTTAGGCAATGAATAACATGAATAACATAAATGTCCTTACTGTCCTCACTGTGTTGGGCATACCTAAACACCATAATAGTCAACAAAATTAGTCCTTAGACCATATTTCTATCAAAAGTTTTGAACTTTTCCAATATTTTCAGATTTTCAATGGCAGCCATCTTGGATATGAGTTGTCAGGCAATGTCTAACATGTTTTTAAATGTTATCACAGCATTGGGCATACCTGAAAACCCCATAATAGGCACCAAAATTGGCTTTATACCATGTTTCAATCAAAAGTTATGAACTTTTCCAAAAATGTCAGATTTCCAATTGCGGCCATCTTGGATATCGGTTATTAGGCAATGTCTAACATGATTTTAAATATCACCAGTGTGTTGGGCATATCTGAAAACCCCATTATAGACATTAAATTCATCTATTTGCTATGTTTCTATCAAAAGTTACATTGATTTTTTGCTTGGCACTTTTCCTATGGCAGCCATTTTGGAAAATGGCCATTTTCTCCTATTTCCCAACGATAAACTTTTCTACATTTTTAGTATGTTAATACAGGGCCCTTGTGGGAAAGGATGGTGAAAACCGCATTTCTGTTCTAGTTTTTTTGACCTTTTTCATAAATTGACTGGACTAAATGTGTGATGTGAGTGCCTTAGTCGAAACACGTTTTGTTAAGGTGCGATTCCACTGGAGTGCTTGTATATGTGCTCATGGCTTGCTCTTGCTACGCTTGTTTATAGTGTGCTTTTATTTCGCTCTTCATCCACTAATATGTTTAGCGCAAGACAAGCACAGAGCGATTCTACTGGTGTGCTTGTTTCCTATATGAAATCAATGGCAAGTGTGTTGGTCCACTCTTACTGCGCTCTTAGATCGCTATTAAAAGACGTGGAAAGAGCGCCGTGTAGTTGCGCTCAAATCAAACGGGTTAGACTGGATTAAGATCATTATAAAAACACATTTAAAACTTTCTAGGGGCATTTTAGAGTAAAATTTGGTAAGAAACATTTTTAGGTCAATTTTTTGGTGTAGATTTAAAAAAATAGTCCTACCAAGCTGAAAAATTCGTTTTTACCCTTCTAATAGCCCAAAAACAAAATGGCCGCCATTATGTATTAGGAAAACCAAGAATCATGTCTAAAATCCTTATTTATTCATCAATATCATTGTGTAATAGCTCAAATTAAAGGGCCCATCAGGGGCCATCATTTTAAACTGGGTTCATAGTTGGTATGGCACTCTGGTGACCATGGCAACCAAAACAAACCATAAAATGGCTATATTATCACTAAATCTGGTCTAGAATAGCTATTTATTCATTGATATGGTCATTTGATAGCTCACATTAAAGGCCCAATTGAGATACATCATCCTATACTATTCCCGTGGTTGCTATGACAATATAGTCACCATAGCAACCATAAATGAACAAAGAATGAACTATTTTACCACAAATCAATATATTTCATATGTGAATATGAACCCAAAACATGCTTACGATGCATATACTTTGATATATATAAATTTATCCACAAGATTTACTCCTTGTTTATGACTTTCCTATATTGATTTGTTTGTGACCATGGAAACATATTCTAATATTCTATTCAGTGGTTCAGAAAGGTTTGCAATAGAAGATGGCGAAGAGGGTGAGCTTCACAAATTGGTACAGTCTGACCATTCCCTGAGTACTGGGCAGGACATAATCACTGTAGGGCGGTTCTGATTCTGGATGACAAAATAGTGTTGCTAGATGAGTATGCGGTAACAGGGGACCAGAGGGTGACGGCTCCCATTGCACAGTCTTTTAAAACCACAAACAGATGTGTGGAGTGTGAGGCTCTCTATGAGTGATTAGACAGGCAACATTGAATTTGAATAAATGCTGCCTCACAATTTGTTGGTATTGATGTAAAACTTGAAATAGGGTTTATAAATTTTTAAGAATTATTATCAATATCAAGAACATCTATTCACATTGAATTGATATTAGGCGGTTTCCCTTACCAATTCATTAACCCAGAGAGCAGAGTGAAACTTCAAGAGCTCCATTCATTAAAATGTTGTAGGAGCATAATAGCTGTTACAGCAAAATTGCCAACCAAAATCACAGGGGGCATTGGAGATGTTATCTTGGTCCTTGGATTCACCCTGGACTTTAATGTAGAGGCTCAGATCAGGGAGAAAATGGACACCAAAGCACATTGGGTAGGCAAGTGCATTACATCCATCAATACATTCAAAGAAGCTGGTGAATTTATTTCACAAAGTGGGACACTGCTTGAGCTATCAACAGCTCCAAGAGGTTGACACTGGTCTGGCCATAGAACTAGCTCACATGGAAGGCTCACTCATTGGCCGCTAATGCTTGGGCCTATGTGAGTATGTTATGAAGCACCACCCCTGCCCCTACTAGCTGACAGGCTACTTCCGCTTTGGCTTTATCATACTGAAAGTTGGTATTTATGCTGTATAAGCACATTGTATTTTGAGCATGGGTGATTATAACATATCTATCTAGTTATTTCATACATGTCAGGGTCTTAACTAAGGTTTTACTTCTCACAAAATGCCTAAATCCTGAGTAGACTTTTAATGCATACATGTTTCAGGAGGACAAGGATGGAGGACAACTGTGTGTATAATATATACACTGTAAGCGGTCCTTCAGTCAAATCCGTGTAATTTTACACGGATTCCACTGCGTTTTTGGATGACGGTTTTTCCCGGTAAAATTACATTTTCGTGTAAAATTACATGGATCCCATGTAAAATTCATGTAGCTTTATTGTCCTGTTCCCACGTAATTATCAGCTAACGCCGTGTAAAAACTTACTCTGAATCCTTGTAAAACCCGGCTCGAAATTACAGTAGATCCGTGTAAAAATTTACACTGAATCCATGTAAAACCCAGCTCGAAATTACAGTAGATCCGTGTAAAAATTTACTCTGAATCCATGTAAAACCCGGCTCGAAATTACAGTAGATCCGTGTATAAATTTACTCTGAATCCATGTAAAACCCAGCTCGAAATTACAGTAGATCCGTGTAAAAATTACTTTGAATCCATGTAAAACCCGGCAAAGATCTTTGTAATAAACCCCCACACTCCCAGTCTTTTATTTACCCTCAGAAAATCATCATTTCATCAATTTGGTTCATCATGTTCTTGTTGGTGTACTTCTTCATACCAGCTTCTGTAAAGAATAAAATACAGCTTAAAACAGTTAAGCCTCAATCCCTTTGTGAGTTGCTGTAGATAAAAGTTTGCTGAGAGTTCACCTGGGTTAGTTTACTATTTCAAAGTAAAATCTAAAATTGATTATAAAATGTATAAAAACCAATCATTATTGACACGCCTCAATATATATCTATCTGATATATAAATATTTAGTAGATCGGGACATAAATGGGGGTCTCAAAAGTGTCCATATAGAGCACCTTTGCTAGCAATTTCATTTCATTTCAATGACATTTAAAAAAATACCCATTTGGAACCGTTTCATGAGAATCGACCATATACAATTGTAGAAGTAAAAACAAGATAAAGTCTTTATCTTAATGCATAATAGAAGATCGAGTTCCATAAATGTAACATATATAGGAGACAAGAAAAAGAGCAACGACTAAACAAAGAACATTTATTTGATTGTATGTATAACTTTACTGACATTTTGTCAATGATATTAAACTGTATAGGATATTTGTAATAATAAGTATACAATTACATTGTATCACCAGTAGTGAATAACCTCAAGGGGAGGGGCAGGGTATTAAGGGGGAGGGACGGGAGAGGGACAGGTTGGTTAGAAAAGCTTTCGGAAATGTTTGAAACATAATTGATAATTGTATTCATTGTAGAATGCATGTAAGCAGATCATTAAATAAAATATTGAATCGAATGTAATCATGTAAGTGAGCATAAGGAGGAGGGGTCACAGAGAAAGAGGGGGGACTAGGAACGGGACTAGGAAGAGAGAAAATAATTTACAATCTTTTAATTTGCCCTGTGTTGGTACTCTTAAGTGTGGACGAGTGCACCAGCAATGGTACTCGTCCACAGCAAAATATACATCTAGGGACATCTAGCACAAACATGGTACGAAATGTTTCATGAATGCTAGTCAAAGCGACCTGGTGTCAAAGCGTCCTGGTCAAAGCGTACTGCAGCATTGGTCATAGCGTCCTGTGCTGAGTCAGAGCATACTATAGAAGTGTCAAAGCGTCCTATGTGTTGGGGGAAAGCTTTCCCGCTCAGTCTCAGGTATTGAATGTAACTTATGAACTTACTGTACATATTTGTGGCAGCGATTTTATTTCTGTGATATAATAATTATTGTCAATATACTATAGTAACCATTAGGTTTTGATTTAAAGTTTGAAAATCTACCGAAGAGCCTGGGAAAGTATTATGGGGCTGGAATCCTGTTAAAATTTTCGAAAGTTCTCTGTTTCTTACTGTACACTTACTTTCATTTCAACAAGTCCTAATTCCCCTCCCCCTTACATACCCCTGCAACCTCTCCCGTTCGCCGCTGCCTCCCCTTGAGGGGCAACGGCGAATGGATGATCAGAGCATTCATTAAAAACCTTATAAATGCAATATTTCGGCAGGCCTTTAGAGTAGGTAAAATGGGTCTAAATTCTCCCAAAATTTCTACTTGCCCACAGGATAAATGGCCAAGTAGGATCTACTAGTCCTCTTAATCATTTACATCAACAACAGGTTAGACTTACGGCTTACCGCTATGGTATATAGGCCTACCCCTGCCGCCTCCCCTTGAAGGGGGCGGCAGGGGTAAGGGTGAGGGTAAGGGTGGGCGGGACCCTTGTAAGGGTGAGCTGTTGTAGCGGGTTCATTTCTTTCATTTGATATTAATTTGATGTCATCTCTCGCCTATATCTATATCTCTATCTATCTATATGAAATAATAGTTATACCATATCAACAACGATCCTATAGCTACAGGATCGTTGATATCAACTACATCACTTAGAACGCTTTGACTATAGGGCAGGACGCCCTGACTATAGGGCAGGACGCTTTGACTAGGCACAGGACGAATTGAGCTATGTATAAATGTTTATGTTTATACATAGCTCTTGTTTAATTCCTATTGGCGTACAATAGAATACATAACATATATTACTTACCTGAAAGTATTGCCATATTCCTCAAATGGACCTGTGCATAAACAATCCGTCCTGTGAGTTGTATTGTCCTGCCTCACTGTTTGAGGGTAAAAGTCGTGTGTTTTCAAACCTGCAGTCCAGTGTTGGGCTGACCTAGAAACCACTGGTGCATGCACCTTAAACAATAGCCACTGCATGCTTGACTGAACAGTGGGAACAGTATGCGGGAACAGTGTAAAATCAGCTTTGGATTACAAGCTATTACATGGATTCCATGCATGCACGCTGAATCCATGTAAACTACAGTTTGTACCCGGAAACAACAGGTAATTACATGGATCCAGATGAATTTTCAGCTGATTTCTTAGAGTGTACATGCTCTACTAGTCTACGGCCAGGGGCACCCCTGGGCATGGCAGGCACTGGCCACACTGTGCCCTCGCTGAATAATGTTTTTGCTAATGTAGAGGCCATATTTGTTTTTCTGGAATACTTGAAATTTCAAGATGGCTGCCCTTGTCCAAGATGGCCGTTTTTATGACCTGAAAATGCTATTTTTGCCTTAGAATTGGCTAGAATAGTCCTATTTGTATGATCTTGATGTCATATTGTATGTATTTACCTATGTAGAAGCCACATTTGTATTCCTGGGACACTTGAAATTTCAAGATGGCCGCCATTTTACAAAATGGCCACCAATTTAAAAAAAAAAATGCTGACTGGATTTGGGGGAACCAGAAATTATAAGGAAATTAAATAATGATAATAATAGAAATAAAGGGTGTATGTGAAGGCTTAGTATTGCCAAAATTCTTCATAAATACAAAGAATCTAGCTTTGCCGAAATGTAATGCCAATTATTCACAATAACTACTTATGCAAAAAAACAAATCAAATCTTTCATTTCTAATTCATTTAATATTTGACTATATGTATATCATTTCCACATGCTCATACATTGTTTCTAGTGTCCGCTTTTATTAAGCACAACATCAACAAAATGCACCCCTTAACCCATTTAAACCGAAGGTTGCAAAAATTATTTAATGATCTTAAAACTTTAATAGAATGATATGAGGGGTACTGTGAGCACATGGAAGACATTTCATAAAATTTCAATAAATAGGTTCTGAGATATAGGGTGGGTCAAAAACGACCCCTCTGGGCAAATATGGGGTAAAAATTAGAAAAATAGTGGAGGCTGTATGCATGATTATAATGATATGACATAATTATTAATGTAGTTAGTTGAGGCCTCAACAAGGCCTATTTTAAGATAATTCGATGGAATATGGTACAGAGGTAAATTTGTTCACTCTCTATCATTTGAGCATATTCTTAAATGTGAAAGTGGTTTCCATGGCAACAAAAGATTTGCATTTTCCATATATTTTAGGGGGAAATAGCCAGATAATTTTATCTATTCAACATATAACAGAAAGCAGGCACTCATTATGAAAGGTCTTTTGATACAAAACCAGATGATATATATAATCCATTTAAACCATGATCTGATGTATCTGATTGTCCTGGCAGACATTTTGAAAAATGTTTAAAAAAGGGTTGCTAAGATACAGATTGGGTCAAAAACAACCCCTACAGGCATATATATGGCGGTCAGGTATTAAAACTGTTTTTATACAAAGAGTGGAGAAAAATCTTTGTCTAAAAACTACTCATATCCATTTGAAATGTAGTTAAAAGATGGAATTCATTTTTCTAAATGTTTATATATAGTATCTGGTTTCCATGGCAACAAAAAAAGCCCAAAAAGTCAGAAAAATGGTATTTGATAGTCCTATTTCTATACTTTTGCCAGGAATGGCACCAAACCTGGGAATATTGATGGTATATGAGGGTATATGCAGCTGCCCCGCCCGCCCACCCCTCCAATTCCATTAATGACCTTGGCAAAGGTCAAGGTCACCCGTTTCAAGGTCAAGAGTCTATTTTTTTATTATTTTTTTAAAATATAAGACTGTGTGTGTAAGGGAGCGCGGGGGGGGGGGGGAGGAGGAGGACAGGGGGCAATAGTTATCAAACCACAAGAAATGTAGGGTAGACCCTACTCCATACCTCAGACTCACTTATGTTACCATGGCTTCTCAAGCAGCTAAATGAGTGGTGTCAGTCTATACATATACTGCATAAAGTTGGTGCATCCCTCGGCGCATATTGTGATATCACAATATGCGCCGAGTGATGCACTAACTGTATGCAGTGATTCTGGCGTAAAGGAAAAACGCGAGGTTTCACAATGCGACCTTAATGATGACTTCATGAACTAGGGTGGAAAAGTACCAACATTTTTACCACATTACTTGAAAAAGGTTTCATAAAAGATTGATATAAGTAGAAAACCATGTTAGATTGTGTATACTCTATAGTCTATACAACGGATAGATGTGGTATTATATACATTTAGATGCCTCAACGGGTTTTAATTATTGAGAAGGACGCGCATTAAAGGTAAATTCCAGCGTCGTCAGCACTTCTACAGGCGGGAGTTCAAGGAACTAATGTATAAACAAATAGGAGTAACAATATTTTTTTCCAAATTTCGTCTTGAGAAAGAACATGGTTGTGCTGATATCACGGAGCGGGGCCATAACCTAAGATATTGACAATCACCCAATTATTAATGATATACTTAATGAATAATGATGATGAATATCACTCAGAGAAAACACTGAGACCAGGGGTGGGTCAGGTTCTAAGCTGAGGAGATTGGATATTAACAGTTGGGTGAATACAAAAAGCCAAAATACAGGATGTTAGGATATCGTTTTATATTTTAGGGACAACTGAAGTTTATTACCATTTACTATGGATGTCAATGGGGGAAAAGCATATATTCTCAGTTTTATTGAATAACTTTTTTTTAGTACTATGACCCCCTGTTTCTTTTTATTGGGAGTGAAAAATGATATGTCAGATATGTATATATATGCTGATCTTGAAGGAAATCGCATGATTCAATCATCTGAAATTCCGAAAAAATGGGGGAAAAAGCCTTTCCCTCATTGGCTCCTATAGTGAATGGTAGTAGATTTCAATGGTTCCTGAAATAAAAACTAATTCTATGTCATATGGTTTTTATAGGCTTTTGTAGTCAGGGAATTTTAGGAGAAAAAAGGCCAATCTGTGAACAAATTCCTTACCAAGAAATTTCTTCACCAATGTATTGGTAAAGGTCTCTACTAACATGTTTCAAAACATTTAAACTCAACTCCCGTAGGAGAACTTGTGAGAGCTGAAAACAAAAATGGCCGCCACTAAAACTCTGAAACACTATAACTTGGGGTAGAATCAAGACAAAGGTTGATACAGACAATATTTAGCAAGTTAATCTACTGATACTGGGAAAAAATGAGCAAAAGATGCTAAAAAAATCCTTCCGAATGTACCCTCTGAAGTAAAAAATCTATACTTCATAACTTGGGCTAGAATAAACATGTAATCAAGTGTGAATGCACTTTTTCTATGTTTTAAGGCATGGGGAATCCATTGGAATATGAATAAATTCAATATAGACAATATTTAGCAAGTTATTCTACTAATACTGAGAAGAAGAAAACAACAAGAAACTGTCAAATAAAGGGAAAAATCTAAATTGGATTTATGAAGGCATTCATGATGAATGACATTAGGAAAGATATTTCTGCAGGTATTGTGATGCCTGAAATAAAGAAAAAAGGCAAGTTGTCTATCTATCTGAACTTCTGAACAATATTTAGCAAGTTAATCTACTGATAATAAGAACAAATTAATAAAAGACCCTAAAGAAATCCTCCCAAATATGACCTATTTAAAAAAAACTAATTCAGGTTCATGAAGGCATTTGTGACCAAGAGTATTAGGAATATATTTCTGCAGTTCAAACTGTAATGCAAATGCTTTTGATGGTTTTAAGTGCGACTTGATAAGGACAAAAATAAAACCAAATGAGGACCAAAAAGAGTCAATTTGTTTATAGTGTAAGACAGCTGTCATGCCTTTCTTACTTTCATCATTAGCTAGTTAGCTGTTTGCATCATCAGCATTGCAATAGCCAGAAGCTGGAGGACTTCCAGGTTAATTTTAACTTTCTGGAAGAAGAGATGAAACTTCTGCATTTGGAGAATAATTTTGTACTAGGTGTTCAGGGCCAGGAGGAGATATAGTTCAGAATTGTTGCCTTTGAATGTATTGGAGAATCTTATCCAGCTTTCTCTATATACTTTTGGGAAGCTCTGCCATTGGTAAACATATAAACTTACTTTTGCTATACAAACATTCAAGGAAAATTGAAGATAAACAACGCCTTTTCTCCTGCCCCAAAATACCTGATTTTATATCATAGTCTACTACCACATGGATAAAAATGGTCTGAAGTTCTGCTATTCTAGATTCTTTCTTCCAATGTTTTTCCAATCCCTTCACACTTTGGTTCTCAGAGTTCAGTTGCTGTGCATTTTTTAATCAGTGGCTAAGGACAGATAATTGTGAACTATTTTGTACCTTGATTGTTTCTGCACACATATGGACTTCTTCCACTTGAGGTCATGGGATGGCAGCCATCATTTAGAGGGTGGCTCAGAAAGATATATATGCATCACTTAATGCTGTGGTGTGCATGGTTGAAGGATATGCCAATTCAAGAGAATGTAGCTCCTAACTTACTGAGACAACCAGCAAGATGATGAAGAGCCCTCCTATACCCAGCTGATGAAATTGCCTCTGAATGTCACTCACAGTAATGTGAAAGCTATGATACTAATTTAATTCAATACATAAATCCCACAGAAATATGGATTGAATGGGGTCAATCACAGCAGGAGAAACTATGTATTCTGATGTTTTATATATATATTCTGAGGTTCTGAGGCACTGCTCTTGGCCAAGAAAAAAGAATCTTTGTTCTCAAACTACGAAGATATTGTTAAAATCTGAAGAAATCTTTAGTATGCTTAGCATATTTGGCAAAAAGAAATAGACTTGTATTCCATATCAGAGATGCTTCCATCCCTTACTGCATCAGCTATGTGAAACAAATTCCTCTCCAGAATATTAGTGTTGTTGAGCTGGTTGTGTAGGTCGAGAGGAGTGGTGAGCTCCTTCCTACACGGTTCACAGGCCTATCAATTTGATAAGTGTCACATGAGTAAATTAGAACAAAGAAATGAATATACTTCTGTATGGCCAGTGTGTATGATGAATTCTAAAAGTTTTTTTCACATTGTTTGATGGAGTAATCAGTCATGGGCTGTATCAACTGCCCTTCTAATTGAGCATGTACTATTATGTACTTATATCTTATATCTGTTCATTGAAATCAAATGAAGGCATGGCAAGAGGGAAACCTGAGCTGTTTAGCCAATAACTTTTGCCTGTATATGGTAAGATCAACATTCTTCTGTTCATTATACAGGTGACCATCATTAGAATATATCAGACCAATAAAGTGAGAAGATAGAGAATAGCACTTCTTCATATCTTCATGGACAGAAACCCCTTAATCCAGCTAATACCAGACCTTGATAACTATTGCTACTGGTGTAACATCCCACAAATGTTGCTCCCCAATGTTGATGAGGCACAAAGAGTAGAGAAGCATATTCTGGAGTCAAGGAATGGGTAAACTGTCCCAGACATTACATGAAAAAGGATGTGATAAAAACCCTCAGAGGGTAATTTGAAATTAGAATTATAGGTCATTCAATGTCAATGGATCCCCAGCTTGTTTCAATGCATCAGGATCACTGGTAAACTCCACTTTTGGTGGCAACATTGGGTTTTGAGCCATGTTACTACCTTCATGCACTGTGTAAAACCATTTTACTCCAAGAAGCTAAGGAGTCTACCTTGGCAGGTACTGTTTAGACATAGAAAACTGGTTGTACAAGGTCTACAGGAAATGTTCATGGGCTCATAGATAGATGTACTTTGATCTAGATATCACCATAGCCAATAGGACAGAAAACAGGTCATTTTAAAAATTTGTTTGTGTGATGAATATGACAATCCTAGCACTAAGGATATGACCCACCTAAGTTGAAACAAGGATCCTGCATGACTGCTTCTTTTACATTGACAAAGTATTTTGGGCATGAAAAAGGGATTTTTCTTAGACATTTCCACCATGCCTGAATTACAAAAGAAAGCTTAGATGTTTTCCAATAATAGAGCTAGAGAAGCAATATAATTACTGTGAATTCACAGATCAAAAATACTACCACCTACCTCTGCTGTTAATAAGAACTTGGAAAGGTGTTCACCTTCCTCCAGGGAACCTGGGATGGAAGTTCAGATAGACAACTTGCCTTTTTTTCTTTATTTCAGGTATCACATGTCATGTCATTTATTATGATTAAAAACATTTGCATTACAGTTTGGACTGCAGAAATATGTTTTCTAATGTCATTGATCATGAATGCTTCCATAAATCTGAATAAGATTTTTCACTTTATTTCACAGTATTTTGTTGTTTTTTCTTCTCAGTATTAATAGAATAACTTGCTAAATATTGTCTATATCGAATTTATTAATATTTCAATGGATTTCCCATGCCTTAAAACATAGAAAAAAAGCATTCACACTTGATTACATATTTATTCTACCCCAAGTTATGAAGTACAGATTTTTTACTTCAGAGGGTACATTCGGGGGGATATTTTTAGCATCTTTTGTTCATTTTTTCCCAGTATCAGTAGATTAACTTGCTAAATATTGTCTGTATCAAGATTTTTCATGTTACAATGGATTCCCCATGCCTTAAAACCTAGAAAAAGTGTCTTCAGACTTGATTATATGTTGATTCTACCCCAAGTTATGGAGTTTCAGAGTTTTAGTGGCGGCCATTTTTATTTTCAGTTGTCACGGGTTCTCCTACGGGAGTTGAGTTTAAATGTTTTGATATATGTTAGTAGACACCTTTACCAACACATTGGTGAAAAAATTGTTTGGTAAGGAATTTGTTCCCAGATTTTTTTAATATTCCCTGACTATATCTTGGTTTGATTGACAAGTTGCCACTTAAGGCCAGTGTATAGGTTTTGAGAGGAACCCATTTAGAGAGGACCACCCATGACTGAATCTGAGTGATCTACACCTACTACACCCTTTGGGATTTCTGGGTTTCAAGTCTTGGAGACAGACAAGCTCGGAATTGCAAAGACTAAAAGACAATTGTGTATTATTAGATTACAATATGTTGTTTGATGTCTTATGTCTAATTCCCTTGCATTGTACTTTCATGTTTATCCAACTCCCTTTGTAAACAGGGAGTGTGCAACTTTCCTAGTTGTTAATAAACTGAATTTTACTTCCACTCCTGTGTTCTTCTAATACAGACATTCGAGGCATTTCAGATTACAGTATGTCTGATATTCATAATCTAGCCATTGCGCACAAATAGTTGACCGTAGAATTCGTTTCCTTTGGAAACGCACAATATATACATTAACTTAAACTGATTATAAAGTTAAACAGAAAAATAGTTCATTAAATGATTGATTAACTTAATAAACTTATAACTTGTTCTCTTTCTAGTTCCATAGTTTGCAACGATGTCCATGAGCCAAGATAAAACACCATCCTTACCTCTTGCTCCAAATCCACCATTAGAAGTGCAAAATAAAGAAATGAGACAGTCTATTTGTGATGGTCTTACACAATTATGGCTGTCACAGACTCTCTTTGACTACACTTTAGTGGCAGAAGGACGCTCATTTAGGGTTCACAAAGTTGTACTTGCATCCGTAAGTGATTATTTCTATGCCATGCTCACAAGTGGCATGAAAGAAACTCAACAAGACTATGTAGAACTAAAGGCAATTAATGCAAGCATGCTACAACTTCTACTAGATTATGTTTACACAGGGTTTCTACATATCACGGATGACAATGTTGGTGGCCTTCTGGATGCAGCATTACATCTTCAAATTTCTGCTGCCATCAAGGCATGTTCTTCCTTCATTAATGAAAATCTATCAGTGGATAACTGCATGGAAATATTGGATATAGCCAAGCAACTTTTATCTGACGGACATTACTCCAAGGTTGAAGATTTTGTGGCTGAGAATTTTAGTTTACTCATTGAATCGGGAAATTATTTGTTGCTGAGTTTTGAAAGTTTTGAGAGTATGCTGTGTAGGGAAGAGTTGATGTTTGGACCTGAAGAGAAGCTTTACCAGGCTGTTGTGCAATGGCTTGAACATGAACCTGAGAAGAGAAAGCAGTTCCATGACAGTCTAATGAAGCACATCAGGTTTCCCCTCATGATGGCTAACCAAGTTGAAACCATCATTAAAACATGTTCTGAACTTATGACAGATCCTGTGTTATATGAAAATATTAAGCAAGCTCAGGAATATCTGTCTAAACCTGTTCATCAGAGAGTTCTTTGCCAAAGTAGTCATACCAAACTTAGAATGAAACCTTGTCTGTTGGCTGTCTGTGAGGAAAGGTGGTTTACATTCAGAAAAGGTAAAGGCAAATGGTATAATGTTAGGAACCATGATTTCAAGGCAAGAAATGCTGCTTGTATCATAGTTAATGACTTTTTGTTTATGTGTGGTGGGACACCTTTTGACTCTCAGGATGTTACAGACAAATGCTACATCTTTGATCCACAAGAGTGTGAATGGACCCAGCTGGCATCCATGTGTGTACCTCGATATTATTTCACACTTGTTCATCACAACGGATTTTTGTATGCATTGGGTGGAATGGAGAACAATTTTGCTGATATTACCATATTGAGCGCTACAGCTTTGAAACAAATCAGTGGGAACTATTTGCTGAAATGCATGATAAATGGTGTCCAGTCGTTCGTGTGATTGCAGCCTGTGTTGTAAACGATAGTATCTATACCTGTGATGGAGGTTCTGAATACTATATAGATATAGAAAGGTATGATGGCGCTAACCCTATGGCAATTCTTGATATTCTCACTAACACTTGGCAAATGGCACCCATGAAACAGGAGTTCACTGGTGGATTTCCCATGTTCCAGGGAGATCTGATGTATTCTGTTCAACACGAAGATTTACATGATGATACATTTGATTCCCCTCCCACTATCACCTGGTATGATCCTAAAACAGGAGATACAGGTTTGGTGTCCCTTCCTGAGAAACTACCAACACATGCTATAATTGTTGCTGACAATGAAAGGGTTTATTTTATCAATGGCACTATGGAGCCAGCAGAGACAAGACCAAACGATGGCTCATGTACTGAGGTAGTTCTAAAGGAGAAATCTGTCCAGGCTATCAACCATCTTGACAGTTTCCCTGAACGACAGTATATTTCCTACTGTGTTCAGCTACGTTTTCCATGGCACCAATTTATGTTCAATGAGGACGATATGTAACTGCTTATCAATCATTCTACATTATATTTGAGTTACTGTTTCAAATGTTTGAGGATTTGTGTGATTCTGTGAAGAAAGCAAGATGTTGACAATTAACATACAAATAACTTGTGATTCTATTTTCTTAGTTATGCCACGAGGTGTGTGATGTTATAGTTGACTGAATCGAAATATATGGAATTGGGATCTCATCTGTGATATATGTGAATGAAAATAAACACCGTATCCCTGCTCCAAAAGCTATTTCATGGTTATTTATTGTCTAATGTTTAAGCTCACTCTAAAACTTTCATAATACTAACCATAAATTATTTGAATAAAACCAAATCAATTGCCATTTGCAAAGATCTTTGCTGTATACAAATCCTAAATAAATAGATAAAAAAATCTGATAAGATATTGCTAATTTCCATGAATAGACCATGTCAAACATGTTAATGATGAACATAGCAAAAACAAAATTTATTCTGTTTAATAGGAACAACTCTCAGGAACTATAAATCTAAATAATTTAATCTCACAAACCAAAGAATACAAATGCTTAGGAATCACCCTAGACAAATCTCTATCTATGAATAAGCAGTTAGACCAACTAAACAGAAAGTCAACTACAAAACACATCAACTCTCTTTAATAAGACCATAATTATCTTACATTACTCAGTGCTAAATGCCTAGTAAAAACGGGGATCCTCTCAATATTTGATTACACACTACCATCTACTAGGATCTGAAAAAAATTAAAAAGCTTCAAAGAATACAAAATAGAGCCCTATATGAATAGCCCTGAAATAAAATCACTATGTTGCAAAACATTGTTACATCTCCATAGGACATGTATCAAATATTTACTACTCAAAATGGGTAAAAGAAAAACTCAGACATTGACAGCTCCAATCACTAGAATTACAAGACAAGCAGAATTTAAGGTCCACTTTTACAGCAATTCTGCTCCGGGACCGAACAAGACAAAAACTCACCAACTTATCAAATGGCATCATTCTGGAACAACACACTAGCTCACTGGGCAATAAAGAGCCTGTCTTGCCCGCATTTTTCCTTTATTGCCCGCATATTGAAAAAATTGTTTGTTTATACATTATTTCAACTAATATTTCTAGCGTTTCGAGCCTTAAACCCCTATCTTCTCTGAAACCGCTGGCCAGATCTCCATTATATTTCACATACACATTGCCAAAAATGGTGCCGAGCCATTCCACTATGTTTCATTAACAAATTAGGGTTGGAAAGGGGGTAGAAATGGGTTTACATTGAGCACCCCCATCCAGGGCCCCCAGCACTGCCTGAAAACAAACCTATCAGTGCCCCTACACCAGGTTTCTGGGTCACCCAAAGCATGGCGTCATGGACGGGCACATTGTTGCTTCACTACGGGATGGAAGTTGATATATTTCCACCAAAAGGAGCATCGTCAGAGTTGAATCAGTTCATAAACTACTAGCAAAGTACCCGTCCTCCGGACGGTCACCCTCTCTCCCCACACTCCCCCCCCACCTCTCTCGTTTCCCTCCCCCTTTTCTCTGTCTTTCATACCTATTTTCCTCTCCCAACCTCCGATTCCACCCCCATCTCCCTCCCCTCTTCCTCATGCTCCCCTCCCCTCTCTCCCTTCCCCTACATCCTCTCCCTCACCTCTTTCCCCTGTTCTTTCCCTCCCCCTGGATCCCCCTCTCCTATTCCCCCACCCTCCCTTTCTTTACTCTCCCCCTCCTACACCCTCTCCATCCCATCCCTCTCTCCAACACTCCCACCCTCTCCCTTTCCTCTTCTCCACTCTCCCACTCCTCTGCATGTAGTTAGGTCCCCCTGAAAGGTTGTGGGAAATAACGTAGTGTCTCACAGGAGCTTTCCCAGGCTATAAATAGAGTGTAGAGATCCCACCCGATCCAATTTCTCCCACCCTATCCCTATGCTTCCTTCATTATTTCTCCCTCCCTCTCCCACCCTTTCCCTCCCATTGCTACACTCTGTCCAGCCTCTGTACAACCGAGACTTCAAAGAGTTCAGGTGTAGCAGGTCTAATGTACCCCCCATCAGGTGTACCCCCCGGTATAACTAACCTAGGTCTAATGTACCAGGGGTACATTTGACCTAGGTCCAATATACCCCCGGGGGTACTTTAGACCTAGGTTGGATATACCCCCTCCAGTTTCAATGTACCCCCGGGGGTATATTAGACCTAGGTCAAATGTACCCCCACCAGGTTCAAAGTACCCCTAAAGGGGAAACTAAACCTTGGTCTAATATACCCCCAGTATGTGTTACCAATCTAGTACTGATGTACCCCCATTGAAACATTTATTCTTTTAATTATGACAATAAAAATAATAATGAATAAAGTAAAAACTGGATACAGTACAGGCCTGATAGACAGAACTGAATAGATTTTAGTTGTTTTGTTTTTTTATTTGCAATATGCTCCCATAGTCATTGAGTTACAATGATATTTTAAAGAAAAAAGGATTATCATACAGAATTACAATAAATTTCATTATTAGACCCTCAAAGTGATCTTTAATTTATTTCCCATAAGCATTAGATATGACCTTCTATCCCAATATGGGTAATTTAGAACTGTTACACCGGTATAGGCTAGGGGTGTCGGTTGTTCAGAGGCTGGACAGGGTGTAGGGAATCCCACGTTGCCACAGACGGTGGGAGAGGCATGACGTCAATCTCTTTTACTTTCTAACAGGGGCTTTCCCGTGCTAAAAATAGTTGTATGAAAAAAATATAAAAAGGGCTTCAAAATCACATTTCCACCCCAAAAACCTTCACAAACCACATACGACGACATCCAGAGAGGGGGGACAGACCTCTACAGATGAGTAAAGTGGTTTGCAAAACAACAAATTCCGAGAACATTCTGGACAAAGAAAACCTTCTTTCTACCATTTCTTTTCTACCTCCTTTCCTAGAAATCGCTCTAGCCGTATATTATATGGATTGTTTGTGATGGTTTTTGAAGTCGAGCTGGGGGAACCTCTTCCTCTCTCTCCTCCTCCTTCAGAATTTGTGTTGAAATCCTAGCAATTTATTCAGGTTTGTCCTGTCTTTGTTTCTAAGAAGGTTAAAAAAAACCCGGCGACTCATTGGCCCCTCCCACCTCCCTCTGTTTAATGCACAGTCCTGTTGCCAATGTTGCGTTGCTAACTTGAAGACAACACACATTTTTGCATGATCACTCATGTACATTTCCTAAGCTGCAGCGTGGATTACCGTAACTATTTTCAAATCACTTTTAGTCCTTTTCTTAGGTTTAAATCCTTTCAAAACAAACTCCTTCTGTTCCTGCGTCAACACCCCACCAGACAGAGAGTGACTGGGAGTGTCAGATTGAGACTGGGGTGGGGGCAGAGAGTGAAAAAGTAGGCTAATGAAGACATAGAAAGAGAAAGATATTTCCGCAGACCTATAGGCCTATTAGGGAGACAACTTTTATTTAATTAATCTCCATTTCAGAACACTCCAAATTCCAGCAAAATAAACTGCAACCTAAATCTTTCAGTGCGGAACCATTCCGCTATGTTTCATAAACAAATTAGGGTTAGAAATGGGTTTACATCGAGCACCCCTATCCTGGGGCCCCAGCGCTGCCTGAAAACAAATCCCTATTGGTGCCCCATATAGGTCAGTGCGCCCTAGATACAGGGAAGGGAGATGGTATACAAGGACCACTGTTGTGCCTAAGTTTGTTGCCCCTAGATACAGGAGAGTGGCAGCTAAAGTTTGTCAAGGGTTTCACAGTTCAGACCTCTTCTTTCTTTCTGTCTCTGTCTGTGTCTCTCTGTCTGTGTCTGTCTCTCCCTCTTTCTCTTTCTTTGCCTCAGTCTTCAGCACTCTGTGTACAGTGTGTGAAATTAACTTTTTTTCTTTGCCCGCTACGTTGGCGGGTGAAATCAGAGATTGCTGCCCACACAGAAATTTATCTGCCCACTAATTTAAATTACCTGAAAATGAAAGAGTGAGCGGGAGAGGGAATGGGAGAGGGAGAGGGAAGGAGAGAGGAAGAACGAGTGGGAGAGGGAACAGGACAGAGACAAGGACAAGGCCCACCCACACAGAAATTTACCCGCCCACTATTTACCTCACAATGAAAGAGAGAACGGGAGAGGGATTGCGACAGGGACAGGGACAGGCAACACAACAACAGCACAACACTGAACAGTGACCAAAAAAAGCATCTAAACAGGGTTCCATTTGTGGTATGAAGATACTAAGTTATAGAGACAACTTGAAAGAGAAAGATAGTGGGAGAGGGAACAAGGAGAGATGAGGATGTGGGCCCCACTGTCCCACTAGCAAATCCCATGCGTAGCACAGGTATTTGCTAGTTACTTGTATTTTTATCAGATTTAAAGCTATGAAAAGGATGTAAATTGATTCGAAAACATGAGTGATTCTCCTGCACAGCAACAACCAACTGACAACAAAATGATCGGTAGGCCTATGGCGTGAATGTGTGTGTCAACACAGGAAGAGTTATGTTCCGAGATGTTCCGAGATTTGGTATTATAAGAGAGTAGATGCTACTCATCGTGGATTATGAATAGTTTTTATGTGGATGGTTGGATTTGCGATGGAAAATGAAGTAAAATATAGATTTTGTAAGCATCATGGCAGGTGTAACAATGGCAGACATTACAAAGCTAATATTATTAGGTTATAGGGAGAGAAAAACAGGATTAACTCTTATAAATTAATTGTGATGGGAAAGAAAGGTATGTAAGGTACTTTTTAATGATATATCATGTTGTATGAAGGTGATAAAGTTAATTTTCGAAGGCATTTTATTTGTGTGTAATCATTCATCTTTTCCTGGAAAATGTGTCGGCATAATCCCACAATTATTGGTCAATAACTTGGTCGATTCTGATCTGAAAGATAAATGAATTGACCAGATACAGCCATCTTTACATGAGGGTCTATAGGATATATATATACTTTTGTGTATCTATGATGTTTATTTTTTTAATTATATACTATCAAATCAGGGGAAATGCCCAAATAATTACTATCTAACTTATAGTTATTATAGAAAAAAAATCCAATTGAATTGATATACATGAATAAAATTCATGGCAAAGAATGCGGGATGAAAACCAAGCAATATGATATATTAAGGTTAAATATACTATAACTTATACTCCCAAGTCAATCTATAAGAAAATGGCTAAATTGTAGTGAAAAAACGTCGCTAGACAAAATGGCTGTGCTTTTTAAAATTGTTAAATACATTTTCTCCAAATAGTCTGATTTCATAAGCATAGGTTTGGAGACACACATATACCACCATTAGAAGATACTTATTACCTACAATCAGCAAAACATCCTGATAATCAGCAAAAAAACCATTATGGCAACGTTTTATGTAAAGACATCAGCCAAATATTACCCAAATTAAATTATTTTCCACCTAATGTTTAAATATGGCTTAGCTTCAAGAATTACTTGACAAAATAATCTCAAAATATCTTTCCTGATTTAAATACTGGGCTGTTTTCATTGGGCGACGTTTTTTCTCATTTGATTAAGACTCTACTGCATGAAAATGTCACCATCCTTGAGTGGCTAGTCATGATTGACAAATTTTCAATAAATAATGCTAAAAAAGTCTAAAATGGTCATGTATTAAAAACATCAAAAATAACAATCAAGCTTTAAATAATTGACTAAATTGGACATAGATTGAGCGGCATTTTCTTTTTACTCAGAAAAAATGTCACCCAAATTTGAAGTCTTAAATACGGATAATTACCAAAAATCTAGGTAGCTAATCATACTCAGGTGGTAAAAGCTGATATTTGATTATATTATAACAGAAAGAATAGAACGATTTGAGAATAATAAATAAAAATACAGTCAATGATAAGTTGTTTCATCTGATTAATATGAAAATCCAGTTTCTGACTTTTTTTGTTGTCCCCAATTTGAAAAGTTTTTATACAGGAAAGAAAAACTTTTCTTGGCTATTACATCAAGAAAACATTTTGTTAGAGAATGGTGATAGAAATAATTGACAGTATACAAATTAAATAGAGAAATGTTCAGTGGTGCATGCCAAGTTAGGGACTAAAGTTGTCTTGACCTTTTTCATATGATTCATGATAACAATACGTTTTCATGAAAGAATAATATATGATATGTCAAATAAAAGAAAAGATTCAGGGCTATCTGTATTTGAAACTGTCACATGCTCAATTACAAGAATTCTTTTTCATATTAACGGCTGTTTCCATGGTAGCCGCATCTGAAATGTCATTAAAATCCTGACTTTCAACTGTTTCCATGGCAATTTCTCTTAGGTAAATGGTTCTGCAGCATTGGGGGCCATGTTGAACATACAAACTAAATTTTTGGCACCTATGTCAACTTTGTACTATCATTCACGGGTGTACTATCAAAGTGTCAAGATTGGTATATTTTTCCTTCCTTAATATCAATGAGTTAATCTCCGTACAGAAATGAACATAATTACAACGAGAAGTGTAAATCCAGCTAATTTTAGTTAATTAATCACCAAATAATCATCTCGATGCGTGTGCAATTTTATTTTCAAAAGCTGTCATTTTTTTGTACATGAAGTAAACATGTTTCTGTCATTTTCCCATCTCTGTTTTAAATAATTAGCAATGTTCAAGTGAAGAGAGGGTACGATGTAAAATTGTGTGATCGACCCCGGATGAAGAAAGGATTTGTTGATAGGCTGAATAAAAACTTTTAAAAACAAAAGAAAACTTTGTACTATCATAATGACGGAAATGGCAGTGTGACGATTTGAAAGCCGAAATGTCCCAAATTTGACCAACTTTCACTGAAAAATGGCTGTTTAGGCGAAATCTGGGATTGTAAGGATTAACATGACACTTTTTAGAATCACACAGGGGCCCATATTTTTCACTCAAACAATATTTTTCACTGGCTCACTAAAGGGCACAAGGCTTTGCTCTGTTATGTCACAAATTATATGTTCTGTATCGCAAACTATTTTAAATTTCTGTAAACTGGAGTACATATTTTAGGGTAAAGTTAGACCCAATTTATACATACACAACAATGCTATAAAACTCTTGAACAATTTCAATATGTATGGTCAAAAGCTCTGAATGACAAACACTTTTTTTTTTATCTAATTGTGGAAATAAATTTTCTTTTCTTTGATTCTTTACTTAGAAATACAATATGTGGATTCAATTTATTTAAAATTTTTAACTAATTTTTTTCTTTTAACTAAATTTCGATATATATGGAGGCATGATGGTGTTTTATACTTGAAAAAAATACCAAGAAAATGCCTATGGCACAACGAAAATATGACCATTAGAAGGAAAATATTCCATTATTTTTAAGGTTCTAAATTCGAATTCGATGAAACAAAAATCATATTCACTTGCAACAAAAATAGAAAATTTCTTTAATTTTTTGTTTTGTTCAAGTCAGTCTTAATTACTCCCCTATTAAATTAAGTTAGTTTTTACAACATTATATGTGGCTGTTACCATAGCAAACAAATGAAAACACATGAATTCAAAAATTAAAGAAATTTTCTATTTTGGGTTGCCATGGTAACAAAACTACCCCAATTGGAGAATAAATAATTTTTCCGAATTCTCCTTGTTGAGACATTTCTTCTGATATCACATTTGCCTATATCAGGAGATTTCTGAAAAATCATTATTTTTCTGAGAGAAATTAGCCTAGGGTATATATCATAAGTTGTTTCCATGGTTACCATTGACAAACACAGAAAAAAATGGATCTGTTCAACTAATTTTGATATGCTTGGCAACAATTGAGAGTTTCAGCAAATTTGGGCAAATGTTTTCATGGAAATTAATCGTTTCAATTTATAAATATCCCCAATCAGACAAGACACAGTAATTAGGTTGCGGCAAATAGCCGGCGATATGACGGTCGCCTTTATTAAACAAAAAACAGAAAAACAAAACAAAAAAACAAAAAAAAAGAATGTATATGTCCAGCGACAGTCTATAGCTTGTGGCCTGAGCAACAGCTGGACGACGACTGCCGAATGAGAGGTAGTGGTGTTGAACGTCCCATATAGACCATATATCCCCAATCAGACAAGACACAGTAATTACGTTGCGGCAAATAGCCGGCGATATGACGGTCGCCAATGCCAGATGCTTTTAGATAATTTCTATTTAACTAGATATATTTCTCTCCACATGCCAGTTCACAAGCACTACTCCATCCATGGAGGGACACACATCAACAAAAAGTTGACTTATTTTTTGAGAGATCATTAGCAACCACCTCCTCAACTGAACTTTTCCTGTCGAAGGTTGATACAAGGTAAGTAAGGACGGCAAGACTCTTCCAGTCGCCCATGAGTCGTATGTCTTCCAACGGTACGCCCAAGGAATGTAGGTAAGACGCGCCACTGCACCTAAGGGAGTGGATACCGGCCAGTGAAGAATCAAGTCTAATCAGAGACACACAATCCTTGAAGAAGCTCAGAATCTCCGGGTACGTGATAGGTTTAGATGGGGACTTTGGATTCATGAAGATGGGGTCAGAAGCAAGCGCCGGAAAATGGAAAATGTGTCTGTCCAACAAGGACACCACACATAAGGCGGGATCGCACACCCTGTGAATAGGGATAACAATCGACCTAACCCCATGCTGGATTGTTTTAGTAGATGAAACATGTAAGACAAGTCCTACATCAGTCCACTCGATATCACTTCTTTTCAAGGTGTGGGATGAGTTGGGGTCTGGCACAAGGTTCGACTTGCGTAGTAGCGAACGAAAACTTAACACAATAGCAGACCAGCACGCCATGTTGTAGTCGAGTCAAACTTGTCATAGATAGCACGAAGATGATCAGGGGTCAATATCAACTTTGGAGTTTCTGGGCAACCAAGCTGATGCTTCAGCCCAGACAAAATTAGCTTAATAAGGAACATCTCCCTATAGTTAATATCATGCCCATAGAACTTCTGAAGATTCGTGACAGCTGACAGGAAGTTGTTGATTGACACAAATTTGTAGGATCTGGCAAGCCAGACGAGGAAACGAACCACAGTAGCAGCATCCGCAGGGACAGGAGAAACTCCGAGCAGGTCACAGAAACTCAGGAACTTCCTCCATTGAGCGTTCCTTGTGCGTATGGTATTTATTGACCAAGCGTGACCCAGGGTAACAGCCACCTCCTGATCCAACCCAGACACGCCCACTGCAACAGAGATATGAGTAATCAGCTAGAGCATGTAGAGAGTTTGTCGAGTTAACACGAGACAGCATATCAGGCAGAAAATTTAAATCTCCAGGAATGTGACAAGCAGAGATGAACACATTATGAACCACACACAGCCAGAAAATGGATCTGAGAATGGCCATGCAAGTCCCATTACTACTACGTCCCTTGTTGATCATAACAACCGCCTGGCTGTTGTCCGAGTAACAGAGGATATGAGAGTCACGCAGCCTCGGGGCAAACTTCTTCAGAGCCTCCCAGAGAGCAATTAACTCCCAGAGATTCACATTATTATCAGCTTGATCTAGTAGGGGAACATCAAAGCTCTTCCAGTGACCATGGGAGGGAACTAACAACTCCATACCGTCAGGAGAGCAGGATGAGTTGAAATATCCCGCGCACCAATCATCCATGCAAACAGCGCCATACCCATTAGCGCTAGCGTCTGAGTAAATACATGTAGCATTGGAGATATCAAACTTGATGATAGAAGCAGTCCCATTAAAGAATCCCGCAAACCTCCTCCACCACTTGATGTCTTCCCTGAAGTTCTCATCCAACGCAATGCGTGTGTTGTTGTGTTGATGGCCCTTCAGCAGGTGGATTATACGCTGGGAGAAGGTCCTACCTCCTTTTACTACTGTCGAGCAGTGGCACAAAATACCGCATAACCGTTGAAGTTGATGGAGGGAGGCGGATTTCTTCTTGTCAAAAAAGGTTAAATTGTTGTAAAGTTTAGCCATTTTCTCCTCTGAGAGAGAGAGAGTCATAGAAACTGTGTCGATGATAATACCAAGGTACTGTATCCTAGTTGAAGGGGCCTGACACTTCTTCCACGAAATGCAGAAACCCAGTGACCCAAGAAGATTCAGAAGTACCGATTGGATTTCCAGACATTCATCAAAGGTGCGACCAATCACCATATAATTGGAGCACATATATGGCTGAATCACATCTACGTCATCCACAACCATAAACCCATCACTAATGCCTCAAGTGAGGAACTGCTTCAGTTTCAAATCATCTTCATATTCCAACTCACAGAGCCACTTCCCAAGCTTTAGTTGCGAACGGCACCCACCGATAAGGTGAAAGTCATTGATTCTGTAGGTCGGATCATCCAGGCAGAAGACATTATTAACACTATCCACACCACATGAAGGAACCAGTAACTCTTTGTATACACTGGTAGAATGGGCAGCCAAATCGGGAGATGAATTCACATTATAAACACCAATCAACAACGGTTCACAGTTCCAGCCCACAAGAACTGGGTCACTACCATGTAATGATAAATCATCAAACAACTGGGAATAATTATCAAAATCACCGGGTTCCGCCGACACATCTTCCTCAAATTGATAGGGAAGATTCACATCATTATAGGCGACTCTTTGTCTAACCATAGTTGGCGTATCAAGTCCACATTGAAGAGGAAAGGCAGATTCCGAGAATTCCGTTAGCTCCGATGCAGGCAGAAAACAACAAGAGCCGCCATTACCGGAAGAAGGTCTCGGGTCAGGGGTCATTTCCGGGTCAAGATCCGTGTGTTTTGGTTTGCCGAGGTCAGACAGTCAATCTGACTTACTGCGGGAAGAACAAGCAGATGCTTTGTGCTCCTTCCCACAGAAACGGCAAACGTGCTTCCTTGAACATTTACCATTACATTCTTTAAAGTTCCAGTAGAAGCACACATCCTCTGGGAAATCCGCTGGAACAATGGAAGACTTCTGGGCTTTCTTGGCCTTCTTCTTGCGCTTCTCATCGTCGGTAGAAGCAGACATAGCAGAGGGGGGCGTGGCCATGGCCCCGGGGTGTAGAGCCACACTCTGGGCCTCGTGATCGGCCGCAATAAACTCTTCCAGTTCACCTTCAATGATACGATTTACTACTTCTCTGTCATAGAGGACTAGGGCGGAATCTTGATAAGTACCCAAATGGGCATGCTTAGCGACATAGGTCATATGGTTAACATAACACAAGGGATCCTCTCCGCGCTTAATCAACTCCTTAAGGACCCTACATTGTCCATACCATAAGCCACATTTAGATAACTTGGTGTGATCCATGTGTTTTACACTAACTCCCTTGTCAATACTTTGCACATAAAATTCAGGACGTAAGTAATTACCCAGTTGTTTGGCTTTTTGGGCGGGGTCCAGGGCAGTTGACAGCTGAGACAAAGCGTCAGTGAACAGGGCACTCAATAGGTCCGAAGCAGCGATCCGGGACTCGGCGTATGGATTAGTGGACCCAGATTTGGCGGGAATCGAACCTGGGGGAGTCGGCAATTTCTTCACCAACAGACCAAGAGTGGACATCATATCATGCATCTGTCTCTGTTGTTCGCCGAATTGAAGCTTTTGAGCCTTAATAAACTCAGATAATGATTCGTCAATCGTTTTAGGCTTGTCGGGAGATTGAGCGCCCGAATCCCGATCGTCCCGGTCATCATCTGGTATAACCTCCAAATGTTCCAGAAAATCAGCCTGGTCAATCGATTTAGATTTACAGTATGCAATAGCCTTTTCCACATACACACATACCGTCTTCCCGCAGGGTCTAAGGTGTTTCCTTTCGCATCCAGAACAGTAAGGCATGTTGAAGGCTTATTGGAGTCGTAATTCAAAAAGAATGTATATGTCCAGCGACAGTCTATAGCTTGTGGCCTGAGCAACAGCTGGACGACGACTGCCGAATGAGAGGTAGTGGTGTTGAACGTGGACGGTGGCGCCACCTAGGGGCTTCATTACACATATATATCTATATGTCCCATATAGACCATATAATTTTGAGTGAAAATTGATGTATTTTATCAAAATCTGTTTCCATGAAAACGGTTTTTCGAGTAGAACTATGTTTTTTCTTTAGAAATATTAAGGTATCAAAGACCTTGAAGTCTAATGTTTTTATAAAGACAAATTTCTCAAAATAGCTAAATACAAACAGGAAAAGGGATAAAAATAAGCCCTAAATTGTTATTATTGTTTCCATGGTTACCATTCTATCCCCCTTGAATTGACATGGAAAAAAATACTAGAAAATGAATTTCCATGATGAATGCTTTATGGTGATACTAATACGCTATAATACATAGTTACACAAAATTTCTATAACTATGTCAAATTTGCCCTAATGGGCAAAAATGGGCAAGATTTGCCCACATGGGGCTGGCAACATTTGTTGCCAGTGGGGGTGAAGGGGTTAATATCTACCAGGGAGGTAATACAAGGGAGTAGCAGTACGACTCATTGACTGAATCAAAATATCCGCAACTGGGACTTAATTTAGCCACTGCATGCCAGGTGACACTGCAGTACTGTTGTCGGCAATAATACCACATATTGCCCAGGTAGTTTGATTGCCCTTTACCAGGAAGAGCATAATAGGGATGCACATATAAATAGTTGGCGTTAGTAGTAGTAGTGGCACTACTTTCAACTATACACCAGTCGCCTATATTGTTCGTTGCTACTCCCTTGTATATACCTCCCTGTATCTAATGATAATGGTCATTTTGAGAATCAGTGAAATTTTGGAAATGAATGACATTCAGATGTATTAAATTTTTTGAAAATTAATTCTTTCAGTTTTGCAAACTTTATCTTATTGTTCATGAACTAGTCAGTATTTTATAAAAGTCTTGATTACTTGATGAAAATGCTAGAAAGAAGATAATGAATGGAAAGCAATGATATTTTTCTGTATGAGAAATTTGGTTCTTAATTTTGGAAATATTCGATTATTTTTAAAATATTTCAAATGATCTCAAGCAGGTCTTTTGACTTTAGTGCCAGCATTTCATATAGCTGTGTACACATTTTTGCGTATGAACTCATCAGTTTTCCAGGAACACCCCCCGCCCCTCTTATCTTGATATTTAGCACTTATTGTATTTAAATGTTTCTATTATTTTCAATTACAACCAAATAAACCAATACTTCATTCAAACAATAACAATTTTTCTCAGCAAACTTCCATAGTACTCCCCCATTTCTATACCAACTCAACAGCTAGTGACGCCACCTGGTGCCTCTTCTATTGAACATTGTACTTACAATTGCAGACCCGTAGTGCATTTATGCCGGTAATTGTTTCTTGTTCATTAGGTAGAAAACCATGTTAGATATTGTTCCCCAGTTAATTTTAGATATCAAAAGTTTAACCTAAAGGCCTATGGAAATTTTGAAGAAAATAGTTTTTTAAAAGCTATTTCCTTTTAATTTGGATAATTGGACTAAATTTTAACGAATTTCTGATTAATATTTTAAATACTAGTGCCTCAGGCCTTTAGTATTTAAGGCTATGGTTAACAGGTTTATAGTTGTATAAATTTAGGAACAATGACATTTAGATTTTGTGGTGAAATAATATTGGAAACCTTTTATTTGGTCAGTATATGTGACGAAACTAAAAATAACCTCCACTCCCTTCATAACTGCTACCATGAACGTATGTTTATTTTGGTCAGGTTTGTCAGACAATTATGTAGTTTTTCAATACTTCCAACAACTAAGAAAATAAGCATAAAGATTTATTTCTTTTTAATTGGAATAAAACCCAAACTAATCCCTCTCTTGAGAAAGATTAGGGTTTTCAAAATATTCCTATCATAAATATGAATATTTCCTTATAAACGGCTTAAGGTTGATTCATGCCCTTTAACTTGAGTTTGCTATAGAAAGCAAGAGGACCCGGGAACGTGTTTTTCATTTCTATGGCCAGAAACACCTCAACAACGATATATACTCAAATTTCAGAAAAATGCTTTTTGACTAGAGAATCACGCTTGCCTTTAAAAAGTAAAGCACTTTTCAGCTTCTGGCTTCTATTTAAGTAGGACCCTGCATCGCGCAAGCAGACAGCGCACTACAATTTAACTGACAGGAGTTGGGGCACGGAACCAATTAACAGAATACTCTTGGGTATCACAACACAAGAAAACAAAAAATCCTCAAAGGTGAGTTTGATGTGGTAAAAATATTTTAGTTTATTATGATTTGATTTCATACTTCCAAATGTACAGTACCTACCATAAAAGGACACCAAGAAGTCATAACACAACTCAGTAATGTAAGATTCCCAGGGAACATTTTTAATATTTCATGCCAGTAGTACAGTCTGCCTGTCATTTACACTGGAGCTCATAATAAAAAAGCAAAACAAGCAAACCCATGGATACAATACAATGACAGAGGTGAGGAAACTCCAGTCTACTACTAGAAAGTACATGTATACATTATGTCAATACCTCATAGTTTCTGTGATATTATTTTAAGCAGTTTCATCTTAAGGGTACACTTTTACACGATATTCAAAATAATAATCTTATACAGTATATTTTGTGAGCGTTTTATATATATAATATATTTATATATTCATAGAAACCACCTAAGATCTCAAATGCAGACACGCAACGCGACCTTTCTGTTTCCTCAAACTGTTCCAGTCCAAGGTTTTTTAATCAGCTTGCTTTGCTTAACCTTATCAACTACTTTATAGACCATATTGTCGAAAATAACCAAGTTTCTCGAGAGAGAGAAAAATCTCTATGGTTTTATGCACATCAGCCACTCGAAATCATTTTTTTCTCCATTTTGTCTTTGATTTCTAAAATTTTGTGTTCTTTTTACAGACATCTTCATTTATAAGTTATGAGATCTTCCTCTCCATAGAGCCTCTGCGAGCGGACCATGCGATTAAGGCACAAATGAACCAAGAGTCAAATGAATTGGGCTTCCTACTTCATGGTCTCCCTTCTCCAAACAGCACAAGCGCTCAGCCCTCTGTGGCATGGACTGCATAAAACCAGGAACAAACAGTTCACAAAAAGGGAGAGTAACTAAAAAACCAAAAAAAACTGTACATTGACAAGGATATTATTTAAGACTAGCAGACAGTTTTCGGGTAGCTATTCACTACAAAAAACCTCTTAGCACATCGAATTGAGAACAGATGCTTTCTTTTCCCCATCTCGTTTCTTGTAATCCAATAATAATAATATTAATAATAATAATGATACACACACGAGGGGAGGGGATAATTTACCATAGGTAAGAGAATATCTAGCAGGGGGGAGGAGCAAGTGGCGGCGTTCCTGTACTAGTCACCACATTCGCCCCCCAGCAGGGAAGGGGCTGTAGTGGGTATAGGTTGAGGCGCCCTCTCTGCACGAGGGGGCGTTAGTGTGGTTGGTGTCTCAGTTGTTGCTCCAATAACCACCGTAAGGCTTGTTGGAGCCCGGTTTCGGCTGAGACGAGGTCTGCTGGGATCCACGACTAGACCCGCCAGTCGAGTCCTGCAAAACACACAATGGGATTTACTCTTCAATTCAAGTCACATAGATTACATATTTTGAGCCATTTACCATTAATCAAAGTAATAAATCTATCAGGCACGGTTACATGCAATAATACTGATGTTTAAGAATATACAGAAAATGAGCAATGGAATGTCATTATTGAAAACAGCTCGGAGATCTGTAAACATAGGCATTCGGTAGAAAGTTTCTACACCATAACCATCAACTGTTTGTAGATGCTGAATCCGAGGATAGAACAACTCAGTAATACCACTAGAATCTTCATTTTGAATCAGAGATAGAACAAAAAGTCATCATAGTTGTTCACAGCAGTATGTTTGGATTTAAATTCAAGAACATATTACTTAAGAGCTAACCACCCACAGACGTCCCAACACAGAGGTGTTGGTCACAAATATACCCTGAGCCCTGGTAGGGGCTAGGGGTATATCAGGCTGTTCAAGAATATACAGAAAATGAGCAATGGAATGTCATTATTGAAGACAGCTTGGGAGTTAAGTGTTTCTGCAAACATAGGCATTCGGTAGAAAGTTTCTACACCATAACCATCAACTGTTTGTAGATGCTGAATCCGAGGATAGAACAACTCAGTAATACCACTAGAATCTTCATTTTGAATCAGAGATAGAACAAAAAGTCATCATAGTTGTTCACAGCAGTATGTTTGGATTTAAATTCAAGAACATATTACTTAAGAGCTAACCACCCACAGACGTCCCAACAGAGGTGTTGGTCACAAATATACCCTGAGCCCTGGTAGGGGCTAGGGGTATATCAAGCTGTTCAAGAATATACAGAAAATGAGCAATGGAATGTCATTATTGAAGACAGCTTGGGAGTTAAGTGTTTCTGCAAACATAGGCATTCGGTAGAAAGTTTCTACACCATAACCATCAACTGTTTGTAGATGCTGACTCCGAGGATAGAACAACTTAGTAATACCACTAGAATCTTCATTTTGAATCAGAGATAGAACAAAAAGTCATCATAGTTGTTCACAGCAGTATGTTTGGATTTAAATTCAAGAACATATTACTTGAAGAGCTAACCACCCACAGACGTCCCAACACAGAGGTGTTGGTCACAAATATACCCTGAGCCCTGGTAGGGGCTAGGGGTATATCAGGCTGTTCAAGAATATACAGAAAATGAGCAATGGAATGTCATTATTGAAGACAGCTTGGGAGTTAAGTGTTTCTGCAAACATAGGCATTCGGTAGAAAGTTTCTACACCATAACCATCAACTGTTTGTAGATGCTGAATCCGAGGATAGAACAACTCAGTAATACCACTAGAATCTTCATTTTGAATCAGAGATAGAACAAAAAGTCATCATAGTTGTTCACAGCAGTATGTTTGGATTTAAATTCAAGAACATATTACTTAAGAGCTAACCACCCACAGACGTCCCAACAGAGGTGTTGGTCACAAATATACCCTGAGCCCTGGTAGGGGCTAGGGGTATATCAAGCTGTTCAAGAATATACAGAAAATGAGCAATGGAATGTCATTATTGAAGACAGCTTGGGAGTTAAGTGTTTCTGCAAACATAGGCATTCGGTAGAAAGTTTCTACACCATAACCATCAACTGTTTGTAGATGCTGACTCCAAGGATAGAACAACTTAGTAATACCACTAGAATCTTCATTTTGAATCAGAGATAGAACAAAAAGTCATCATAGTTGTTCACAGCAGTATGTTTGGATTTAAATTCAAGAACATATTACTTGAAGAGCTAACCACCCACAGACGTCCCAACACAGAGGTGTTGGTCACAAATATACCCTGAGCCCTGGTAGGGGCTAGGGGTATATCAAGCTGTTCAAGAATATACAGAAAATGAGCAATGGAATGTCATTATTGAAGACAGCTTGGGAGTTAAGTGTTTCTGCAAACATAGGCATTCGGTAGAAAGTTTCTACACCATAACCATCAACTGTTTGTAGATGCTGACTCCGAGGATAGAACAACTCAGTAATACCACTAGAATCTTCATTTTGAATCAGAGATAGAACAAAAAGTCATCATAGTTGTTCACAGCAGTATGTTTGGATTTAAATTCAAGAACATATTACTTGAAGAGCTAACCACCCACAGACATCCCAACACAGAGGTGTTGGACACAAATATACCCAGAGCTCTGGTAGGGGCTAGGGGTATACATAGATTTCACTGACGTCACGGCCCTGGCCATGTTTGGGGTCAAGTTAGATGGCTATGTATGCTGCGATACTTGAAAATATCGTTTTCTGGCTGTTTTAACCTTTACCAGTTTTAATCTGCCACAACAATACCTTCATGATAGGTTAGATAATCTGCCTTTAGTGTAGAATTACCTAAGTATCTACTCTTGTGAGGTTTATCAACTTTGTTTTGATACCCCCGCCATAGACGGCCAGCGTAGTGGTGACCCCAGACATGGTAGCCACTGTGATACTCCAGCCTACTGGGTGACGTCATTTGAAATCCATGTATACCTTTTATATTTAATTATTTTTATACATATATGTATTGTAATCGAAGGCACATTTTATCTAGTTAATGAGTAAGATGGACCTTATATGCCAGGCAGTACATCCAACATAGCGATTTCTCAAATCCCTACCATGACTATAGCATTCTCGGGTAGAAAAGGTTTTTTATTTCAATTATAAGAAGCTAACAGCTCAGAGTTGATAGTTCTCTCCAAACATCGGTATTCAGTAGAACGAAAGTTCATACATCATCGCTGTTGGTACCACAACACTAAAATTCAATGTCTTCTTTTAAAAGGATCTATTCCAAGGACAAGACCATTCTTGGAAACTTTTAAGTTTATTAGTGTCTTAACAATGGTCTCACCTGCTGCAGATGTGGGTGTAGCATTTGGGAGTGCGGCTGATGAGGCATCACAGGCACATATGGGGCTCCATAGGCGGCCGTGGGAGCCATCGGGCCAGCTTGAGTCCCTGTTGGCAAGGGGAGGTTGAAGGGGGGAGGGGTTGCTGCATGGAAGCTTGCCTTGTCGAAGGACTGAAACAAGACCACAATTTACATTAATGTTTCATGTATAAATGATTTTCTTTGAAATAGGTTAAGGAGAGCAACAATACAGAATGACGAACCCCACTGCAACGTTCTCCTATTTTCTTTGCCTACCTATGTGACACTTTAAACTTTATTTTGGCCACGACTACTACGATTTCAGGTACAGAAGGTAATCAGGCACACAGATATATGAAGACGCACTTGTCAAAGAGATGTTTGCTCACACTTAAATTTAGTCGGTTATTGATACATGACTACACATGACTTGTGCCCATAAAAGCTACCATGCAACTGAAGAATGTCATTCTTCAGACATGGGTTACTAAGACCTCATTCGTACACTTGGCGATGTCAACATCAACAAGGGGTGCTTGTTGCTTGGAAAAAATATTAAAAAATAAAATCTAGTCAGTACTCTCAAACTACAACCCGGTCCCTTCTTGCTCATAGCTTAACTCTGCCTCACTATTAACAGAGTGCACTCACTGAGTGACAGTTAACTACACTGCCCCTAATCACATCAGAGTATTTTGGTCTTTAATCATTACGGCATTAAAACGTTATATTCCTTAGAGTGCCAATTCTTGCTTGGATGAACCAGACCCCTCTTTGGCGTCACTGTCAAGGTATATGAGTAATGTGGGTTTGAGTTGGAGACAACTAACCTGTGTGTGCGTCTTGCCATACGTGCTGCCTGCAATTTCGGTCGTGCTCGAGGAGACAGCTCCTCCTGCAGATCCTTTAGACTGAGATTGGGAAGCACCACCGTATTTACTATAGTCCTGGGTCTGGCTGTTCAGATCATCGTACCCTGCACCTACAAGTGAAACATATAATGAAAGATATAATTATCATGGAATTAAAAATTGCAAATAATAAAATGTGCCCATATAAATTAAGTCGAGCAGTCCATATAGTGTTAAGCTATCATCATAACTATACTATAAAACAAGTTTCATTTCATACAGAGAGGTACGTATATATATCCCCCTTTGACTTTAACAATATGCTAAGATAAGAATGCCTCCGTGAGTGACTTAGTTAAAGTGACTAAGGTCACTATTTGAGTATATGTCATTTAGAAATATGTTTGTAGTTTTCGATGACATGCATAAGTAAGAACATTTGTGTAGAATACCAACGCTATATATTCCTTAGATTAATTGATATTTGTTAATGAAGAATGTGGCAGAGGTTCCATTGGGGAATTCAAATCTGAGAGAGAAGTAACTTGACCATAAGGTGCTGCCCCAGTGTATGGTAAAGGGATGTGAACTAGGAGCGAGACAGGAGGTACATAGTAACATATATACCCTGTCCCATCCAGGTGGTAGTACTCAACTAATTAAGATAAGATGCATACAGGCGGCGAGACCTCTTCCAACTGCCATGTCTGAGAGACTATAGTGTGCTGGAGTCACCCCACGAAATTTGAAGTTTTCAACTCTTATATATTCCAAATACTTGTATTTCATACATTAATGCTCCCAGGTATTGGTTAATGGCATAATGATCCAGGACATTGTTGAAATTCAAGCATATGTCAAAAAAATCAGGAGCTCAGCGGCAAGTGTCACTTTAAGAACATATTCGGTTTACTTGATCAGGCTGAAACATAGCGACAGCCAATTTTGATATCATATAATGTATTGTATTTGACAAGTAACAAGATGGGAAATCAACAGGCGAGTGCATTCTATTAGACGGTCACTACAGACGCATGAGATGCCTTACCGGCAGTATTATAAGCATGAGATCCATAAGCTCCTGGTTTCTGGAACTGTGCGTTAGCCGTCGTGCCACCATGGGCAGCATTTGTAACTGAGGGAACCTGCATTGGGAAAATAACGTTAGTCACATCACACATGGCCGTAAAAAACGCAAGTTTCCTCCATAATTATAAAATTCAATTACAAGTGATGTCCCGCCATTTTATGCAATGAAGGAACTTTCAAAACTGCCAGCAGACACTAACGGACATTCTGTGAAAAATTTCTAAAGATTTCTTGTATTTCGATCGAACATTCATTATTTATCATGATCAATTCATTATCAGCAAACTCAGAACTCAACACGACACCACAACAAATTGACCAGTGTAAGAGATGTACCCAGCTGTTCAATAAGGCACTATTAGGTCTATTAGTTATAACAGCGTCTCCGCGCTTTTGACCAGAAGAAATTTCAGGTTTTTCAAGGCCTTTCCAGTGATTTCCCAGGCCCATGTATTTAATTTTTTTCCAGAGCCCTAATGAGAGAACCAGGGGGTTGTAGTCGTTGTTCATAGACCAATGATGTATTTAACAAGTTTGACTTGCAGATTTTGTCAAATATCTTCCAAAATTTCAAGGCCATTTAATAGATTCCAACAAACTTTAAGGCCCTTAAAATGATTTTCCAAGCCCTTCAACCAAAATGCCCATTTTCAAGGACTTGAATTCATTTTTCCAAATTCAAATCTTTTTCCAGGCCCCACGGAGACTACCGTTAACGATTTCATTAAATGTAGTGCATATGATCTAGCCTGAATAGACCAGTCGAGTGAACTTACCGGGAACATAGGTGGGGTGTAGGAATAACCACTGGGCAGCATACCAGCACCAGGGTAGTAATAGTTGTAGCCTGGTGGGATGGTGGGGTTCATGTAGGTTTGTTGATGACCAGACTGTGTCTGTCCTTGTTGAGATGTCTGAGCTTGTACGGGCGATTGGGCATCTACTCGACCAAGCTTTCCATCAGCACCTTTGGAATGAAAACAGAAAATGAAGGTCACTGCGTCCAGAGTCACCTGATGTAGTGTAAGGAGGTAAGATGGAATGTAAAGAGTCATCGCGTAGAGATTCGTATGAAACCGTATGTGTGATGGTTGATTTAATTGGGTCCTTGGAAGTACCTGATTAGTGCTTCCAAGGAGCTAATGAAATACCAACGACTTCTACTAGGGAGTAAACTACCGGTACTTGTTTTTACCTAGTGGAATAAACATTTATTTGTACAAGGTGATGCATCCCCATTCCATTTTAACAGCTACAACTAATTTGTGTTGCTCATAAAAATCTAAATTTCAAAATAACTTCCCAAGGTAAGTCTCTAAAAATTGTAAAAAAAAAATACTGGAATAGAATTTAAGTAGCCAGTCCGCAACTGGAGTTAATTTGCGCTATATCTGGAATGTGTTCTTAATGTATAGACTTAATTAGAAGACCCATTCACGGGAGATCGCCCAAATTTAATAACCTCATTTAAGCGATCTAACACATCTTTGAGACAAAAGGTTTCGTAAACTTTTAGTGATTTTCTCGAAAATTACATTGAGGAACATTCCACACTGACAGCAAACAACACTGAATAAGGCACCAATAAGATCTTAAGCCGAGACACAAAGTGTTTGATATAGGACATGCGCAAGACAATACACGGGACACCAAGACTACAAACAACCGTCGAGTGCTATCCTGTTGGAAACAACTTTCGTAACCTAAAATTTCGGTTCGTTTAGAAGTTCAGTTAAAAATGGCTAACTTTGTACTTGTCTATAGACTTTTTAAAGATATAGAGATTCACAACGATCTAATAATCTAGGACTTTTAAAAACTTCATTCGGGAAAGCTAACCCTTTACTTGTCTAGGTACTTTTGAAAGAAGAAAGAGATATTCACAACGATCGAAAATTTTAGGACTTTTTAAAACTTCATTCGGGATAGAAAGGAAAACTAAATAAAAGCAAAAATTCCAAGTCCCTTAATGTGCAACGCATGCTTGAAGAAGCATCTGAAGGAGGAAACATTCAACATTTACACTATTTACCAACTACATTCACGCTTGCTGTGTAGAATAGATAAAAGTTTTAAAAGTAGTAATAATGGCTATCAAAAAAATGGATTCCCGCTTTCCCCCTTTTCCATTTCGGGCAGACCATCGTCTCGTGAGAGTAGCGTTCCAGACAGCGCTTGCGTGGAGGGGACTCACCTGTGTAGGGAACATTTGCCAGTGTACCTTGGTCGCGGCCAGTCAGTGTTGTGGGGGGCTGGAATGGCATGTCATAGTAACCAGGCTGTAAACGAATATAAGCGGTAGGTGTGAGTGTGCCACGCTATGAACACCAGATACGGAATCACTGCTCAGATTTTCCCTTTTTCCTTCTGCAACTCAGCCGTTATTTAGTTTTTATTCTCCTAAACAAGGCCACGTCTACACACATCGTTCAGCCAATCAGAGATCCAAATCCATTTATGCAAAGGGATTAACAAATACAAGTTCAGAAAGTAGTGATACTGGAAACTCATGTTTCCTAGGGGGTTGGTTTTTTTTGGTAGTTTTCGTTTCAGTTTTTCATCAACAGCCCTATCTGAGACATTTGCCAAATGAAACTAATCGAGATGAAAAAGAAGGAATTTACGTTTTTTGTTTAAAGTACGAGTTTCATATCAACAAAATAACTTTCGATAATCATGCGCTTTATGAACAGAAGAAATAAGAATTAAACACAGCAGGTGAGCATACAAAATGAGAAGGACGGGGAAAAGATGGGAAAAGAGAAGAAAGGTGTGACGCGAATTCAGAATAATAATGAACCAACGTTATGAATGTCTTGCACTCACTCATGCATTCGTGATGATGTGAAATCTATATTGGAAGTGATTGAATGTGAAAGGAAGCGGCTATGTTCTCAGGGCATTTTCTTCTTTGACTTTTTTTCGATCATGATGTTGGAAATATTTTGGTGTGTGTTTTCATGTTTCTGATGTGTAGCTTCTTGGTGTCCATATGCAATGGATAACTCTTTTCCTATATCTACTATCAGCACAAAGGGCATGCATTACCGATGGATGATCTTCCTTCTGATGGATTAAAATCAGTTACACTAGCATCCAGATCTTCCATATCATTTCTTTTCTTTCAACAGATAATGATGCTATTTTAAGAATTAATCATCCATACTACAGCCCACTTTTTGAGCTGCCATGTAATCCTATACTAAAGGGTAATACATCGAAAGAGGGCGCATCAGTCTATCTCTGAAAGAAGACACCGATCATAGACCTACCAGCGGCAGTCTTTGTTGCAGTAGTTGAAGATCCTCATAGCTGTACATGGTCGGTTGCTGGGCCAGTCCCTGAAACATGACGTTAAACGTAAGAGATGCATCTCAATAACTCAATCTTAAGGATCAAAAGAAATTACCCAAAACTAATAAGATCGTAGAAAGAGATCAGATCATACAAGCCCTCAGGGATGCACCAAAATGCTTTTATATAGCAGTACATGTCGGTCGTTATTCCTCTACTGAACCAAGTGAAAACTCGCGAAAACAAAATAAATCCCATTATTTTAGAATCGGGAGAGCTAAGCAAGAGCATTAACTACATGTTTAATTTACTCGTAACGGTAAATTTTATATATATATTTTCTTTTAACTTAACGGTAAATTAATACTCAGTGATTAATATGAAATGTTCAATTTAAAAAAAAAATTGGCATCATAATAGCAGTCAAGACTTACGAATGCTGCAAACGGCATTCCAGGCTGCATCATGTAGTTATGTCCCATCAGCGGCACGCCTGGTGGCAGGTTTGGCGGAGCTTTGCCTGGAAAAAATAATTATTATAATATATTTTGACGTAACAGATCTGAGAAGAGTAGCTGTAAGTAAAGTTTTTTTTGGAATAGCCCTGTCTTCATTGACGAGGCAATCGTTATAGATGTTCAGAACTGACATATCATTGAATTCCCTACATCGTTGGAGACAATTGTTATAGAAAATAAGGAAAACGTGTATGAGTATGAATATTGTAAGATGCTATAAATTCTTAGCACCAGGTAATGTATTTGCCAAGGTCACCACATTCCATGGCGGCTTTGACAATTAGTGGAGCCTTCTAAATATTATTTCTTCATTTTTTATGATATATTTCATTTCAGGTCAATAGACATTTAAAATACTTTATAGAAACGCAATAATTGGAGAATTGTCATTTACTCACTTGTCACAGGCAAGTTTGACTTGGATGAGGATGTGGTTGTTGTCGTGGCTGATGTTAAACCAAGAGCGGACGACACCGACGCACCTCCTCCACCAAGAGAAGCTGACGTAGTAGTCGCTGTGCTTATGCTTGGTGTGCTTGTCGTACTTGAAGATTCATAAGAAGTCTGCAAAACAAGAATAAAGAATTATTTTCAAGCCTATACACATATTCATCATAGTATGAGAATGACTATGGGTGCGACCATTCCAGTTTCAATGACTCTCTATTATATCCGTCTAGAAAGTGAACCCAACTATTAAATTTCAAACCAAAGTAAACAAGTTGACCATATTAATGTTATCTATAATTGTGTTCCTGCTTTAAAAATGTGAGATACCGAGGAGCTGGAATTCTACTGCTCTAAAAACTAATCATGGCAAAATAGAATTTGAGACAGTGCGAACCTAAAGTCTATTAGTATTTCTATGACCAGTAAATGATGAGGGATAGGGTATTGAAAATTGATAATTTCATTCCGTTAAAATAAAGTACCGCCTCCAGTACAATGGTACCTCAATAGGTTCTATTGTTAAATAAAAACGTACCTGTAGTACAGAAATATCCCTAGTATCTAATACAACTTTGACAGAAGCATTTGAAACGCCCGAAATAGGTTCGATTCAAGATTCATGACTGCCGCCATTTGGGGGAACATTACCCAGAACCCTCCTTGATTTTGACGTCATCAAGGCTAAATGCCGGCATCTCCCGGCATCGACCAAAGGCAGTGTGGGCGTGGTTGGGTAGCAGTTTGAATCAGGTTTTCCTCCCTTCAAACCACTAAAAAGCAATTTTTCTTGCTAATATTGAGTGACATAGGCTATAACTAGAGTGTTATGGGGTTGTTTGAACTTAGATGGTTTGAAATGAAGCCTGTAGAGTCCCGAAAATGTTGGTGTATCTGTGAGCGATAAGAGGGGGCGATACGAGTGTTGTCAGTTCCGGTGTTAGCAAGACATTGTTTACCACTTACAGAACATCTTTTCTTTCATAACATCACACTTTAAAAAGTGAAATCTGGCCAGGAATAGCATGTAGAGATTCAAATCTAATGAGAACATGTCTATTTCTGCTGTATATCATTGCCAAAATGCCAGTAGGAGGAGGAGCATGACCACGGTGCACTCAGCATGCTATAGATCTATAGCATGGAAGGCAGGATTTTATCATGAGTGACGTCATGAGTCCTCCGAAGATGTCTGCCTATATTAAACATCATAATCCGAGATTGTAAGCCCTCCAGGACTCTTATTATTCACCATATTTATGTTCGAACCTAGCTGACATTGATTTTACCTCAAGAAGTAGGGATAAGGCTATCATTGTATTGAAGGCGGTATGTTCTTTTAAGACTAGACTTGATTTCTTTGCCATGATTCACCTATCAAGGTTAGATTATTTATGTAGGATATTAACCAATTTTGTGATGCGTCCAACACATTGACGCATGGTTTTCCCTACAAGACATCCGTCAGTTAATGATTAAACATTATTAACACATTGTTATATATTTCTATTGCTTTCCCAGGTTTGTTTTTTCTCCATGACCAACGTTTATTCAAGAAATTCATTGTTACCCCATATTACCGTCCAATCCTCAACTTACCTAAAACACTGATAATAAATCAAATCGTTCCTCTTTATTTTCCTTTCTTTTAGTTAGTAATCGGTATTTGTTGGACGACCTGGAAATACTGTTTTTCAGAAACTTGTTACCATTTTGAGCGGAGTCGCGATTTATGAATTCCTTGAATTGAATTGAATGTTCCCAAACTGGTCTTAATTATCGGTGTCTAGTTGAGCTTGGGGCAACACGCTTTCGGATACTTGGTACCATCAGAAGACCTGTCTGTGACAAAGATACACGTACCATTTTCCTCTCATAGTTTAATAACTGTTAGTGATAATCATTTAGGTATGATGTGGAAATAAAGTTCCATATATATACACACAAATGTTATCAGCCCAACACCAAGACTCGAATATATCATGTAACTTGAGACCCAAAAGTAAGTCATATTACCGTATTCATACAACTAAACTATGTGAGCAGTTATATTGCACTCATATAGTGATTATATATGCACGTTTGTGAGTTTATTTTTCAAAATTTAAGGCTTGTCCAGGCCCTGCGGAGACCCGGAAGCAGTGTCTTAATGACTAAACTTGACCAGAACAAATGCAAGATAATGGGCCTCAAATACTAAGGTAAACATTATCATATCTTACATGACCACAATTGTGAACAGAGCTACTGGGATTTAACCCGCATCCTGCTGGGTTTAGACCCTATTCAAAGTAGATGATATACCAACTTTGCTGATTCCTTCAATGTTGTTGATCTCAAAGTACGCCTACTCCAGGGCCATGAAAGCCATTAGCGCAGTAGGCGTCCAATCACGGACATACCATGATATTCTAATGGCATTTTGCGGTGTGTCTGTGTGTGAGAGAGGGGGTGGACACTACTACTTTCGTATATATTTGGTCCAATCAGGGCGAGAGAAAACCCGCTAACGCAATGTGATACACTGCTCTTTTCAAATATTAGCAATGATTCTTTAACATTTTGTGGTTTGGCGCGAGGCTTTCCCTCAGTTTGGAGGGTCTCTCAACTGGACTGGGGGTACCATTAGCAGCATGCAATTTGAAAAATGAGATATTAAAGGGTTGATTAGCCTTCTGCTTTGAAGAGCAATTTACGTCACCTGTATGCTTCTATATGCTCTATGTGAGTAACTTATGCTACCCGAGTTATTTTCTCATTCTGCAGCAGGCCATATCTCTGGAAACAATGCAGAGATCAGCAGAAAATGCTGGTTATACTTAATCTCATTTAAAGAATATCAACTACGGGTTCCCCCAACATTTTGACACCGATAGTATAAAGGAAAGTGCACCCCAAGTGCTTAAAGAATTAAAGGTATACCAAACAAAATGGTGAAGTAAAAAGATCTAGCTGACATTTAAAACCATTTGCAAATTGTATCACCAGCAAAACACCATCACAAATCGACACATGAGTTGCTTTTAGATGAGTTGGCTCTATTCCTACCAGAAAATTTACAAAATAACCTACATGATTTGTGAGCCATCTTTAGAAATATAGATCTACTCTTGTCTCTACTATAATTTTCAGCAGTTATACAATGACTAACACTTACACTAGGCCAAAGGACCAGCTGCGAACATTCTTTATGCCATAAGGGACCATCAACTAAAACAGTCTAGCCCCCGGGCTCCTGACACATGCACTTCCTGTATGGAAGGGTTTTTTTTAAAAGGAAGGGTTGGTAATAATGACTAGACTATAGGATGTTGTAAGACTGGGCAATAGAACCACAGGAGACAACTGAAATCAATTAAGTTATCATACTTTTAGTTTGTGCACTCTTATTTTATCTGCTCTATGTGAAAATAGGAGGTAACATGACCATCATGAGTCAAGTCATTGATGTGTCTCAACAGAACTTGGTCTACTAATACCAATATGGCAGCTATACTTCCAACTGACATGTTAATGATTCAAACTTAGAAATGGATCTATAGCCGACTTAAAGAAAAAGTTCGGACTGGCATAAAATAGAATGCATTGCAACAACATGGCGTCATAAACAACATGCTCCATGACAAAACTTTTAAAATTTTTAAACCAAGTAATAGACGGAGAAAATACCAGACTAGCAAGGTGCAAGCTAGAGTATTGTTTTATCTGTGAAAACATTGGACAAAATTAGTGTCAACCAATTGTATAGCTGTAAATGAGAAGTGTAAGCTGTATTGTTGTTGTGGTTTATCTCTTGTTCGAATTCGGCGCCTGCTAGGAGCCAGGCCTTCCCTGCAGCTGGTGCTAGTGCAGACATGGCGAAAACTCTAGAACTTTCACCGGACAGCGGACCGGTGAAAAGGAACTTTCACCGGTCCTCCAAAGGTTTCACCAACGTTTCATACAAATTTTTCACTGGAGAAACTTTACTTTCACCGGTCCAGGACCGCAGTCCGGCAGGTTTTGCCATGTCTGCTAGTGTATACAATGCACTTTGAGTGCAGAGGGAATGAGCCTAAAATACGTCACTGTAATACAAAACATGGCAGCCTCCAGGAGGCAAAACAGTTCCCTTTTATATCTGTAATACCGGAATTATATGGACACTAGGGAGTAATTTACACAAAGCACATCATTATCATCATGGTAAGGAGTTGACGTTCACCTATTTTACTCCAGTCCGAACTTTTTCTTTAAAGGCATGGCTAAGTATGATATGCTTCAGTTCATTGTTAGGTTTTTGATTTTGTGATTCATGGATTGATACATGCATGACGCAACCCTAGAAATTACCCAAAATCCTCACAGAAAATACTTGGGATCGCCATTATTTAAATAGAAATTAACAATGGAAGACATAATTCACAACATTTTTAGACATGATCCTGAAAATGGGCACGAAAACCCAGAGGTAGAGAACAAAATCTTGTTAACCGTATACATAGATTTCACTGACGTCACGGGCCAAGGAGAGCATCGCCATTTTAGTGGGCTACCCCGTGTAAACGTTAAATGTCCAAGACTCAAAAATGCTGTTTTCCGGCCGTTCTAACCATTACCAGTTTTAATGAACCCATGATAACCCTTGTTGATATGATAGGTAATCTTTCTTTTGTAAATCATTACTAAAGTATCCAACATTGTGGCGTTTATCAGCTTTGTTTTTATAAGCACGCTATTCACGCAAGGGTAGCGCTGCCCCCGGTCACGGCGGCCACTGAGATTCCCCAGCCAGGCGTGTGACGTCATGTGAAATCTATGTATAACCTAACAGGGTTGCCTTCATCTAATAATTATTCATCCTTCCTCATAACCTCCTAAGGCCTGGAATTTTCAAAGAATTTTCCTTGGCCATTTTCATTTTCCGGTTAAGAGTGGGATACTTGGAGTGCAACTTGCAAGGGGTCCTTTAACACTTTTACCCCATTCACAGCTGGGTCTTGTATGTTTGACAAACATCGTTTGTCCCAGGGAGGTGAGATCCACGTAACTCTTTTAGATAATCATTTCTGAATGGAATGCTTTTTGCTAGTAGTTTATCTAGTGATTTTATAATCAAATCAGCATATAGCAGTTTGTAATGCCATCTGTTGATTATAGGGTCAGTTATGATAGAATCAACAGGTATAATGCTCCCGGATTGAAACTAGACGAGGACTAAAGACTTCAGACATGGCGAAAAAACTTTAGAACTCTCACCGGGCAGGAGGACCGATGAAAATGAACTTCATCCAGTCCTCCAAAGGTTTCTCCAACATTTCATACCAATTTTTCACCGGACAGTCAGACCGATGAAACTTTACTTTCAACCGTCTGACTTGTCTTTCAACGGTCACGGACCGCGGTCCAGCAGGTTTCGCCATGTCTGAGACTCTAGACGATCATAGTTACCGGTATCGTTTATTCATCATTTTACAATTGAATTACCTATTACTGATGTTCTCAATGTACACCGTTCAATGTTTGAAACAGTTTCATACCAGTTATTTTTGCCGTTAATTAAGATATGACACTTAATTTTACCTAAAACATCTTCCACTTAGACCAGCAACATCAGCCACTTTCAGCTGACCTATATCTGCCTTGACGCTTTCGGACTAAGATGTGTGCTATTTTTCAAAGCTAGAGCTGTATCTACTTAAGATTTTTCTCCATTGTGCAATTTAATTGAGCAGTCAGTAAAGACGTATGTAACAGTGAAAATTGGGGAAAACCCGTTTCCCTTGATTTAAAGTGCCACTTGCCGCTGAGCTCCTGATTTTGGGGACATTTGCCTGGATTTCAACCATGTGCTAGATCATTATGTCAGTAACCAATATCTGGGAGCATTAATGATTGAAATACATGTATTTGGACTATTTGAGGGTTTAAAACTCCCAAATACTATGGAGCTGCAGGGACGAATTCCTCTCAGACACAACCGTTGGACTTGCAAGGAGGAAGTCTCTGACCCCTCTTATCATAATTGGTTAAGTGATACCACCTGGATGGAACAGGGTTTATGTCACTATGTATCTCCTACCTTGCTCCTACTTCACATCCCTTTACCAGTCACTGAGGGCGGCGCTCTTATTGTCAAATTACTTCCCTCAGATTTGAATTCCCCAAATGGAATCTCTGCCACATACTTCATTAACAAATATCAATTAATCTAAGGAATGTATAGCCTTGGTATTCTACACAAATATCCTTACTTATGAAACTCATTGAAAACTACCATGAGATTTCCAAATGATACATAAGTCAAAATAGTGATCTTAGCCACTTTAAAGCTGCACTCAAAACATTGGTTAAAATTAAAAGATTTTCTGTTTTGTTCGTTCTTTTCCAACCCAACTCAAGTCATTTGACCAATTTTTTGAGTATTTTGCGAACCGTTCGTCTGCTTCATAGTCTGACCCGGCTCGGTGCCCACCACACAACTAGATTATAGATATTAAGATTTTTCATCAGTAATTTTTGTTACTACTGGAAACTTTTCGCTTAGGCCTGCTAATCGACACTAGATGGCAGTGTGCTGAACTACAGTAATGTCTGCTCAATCGCAATATCGCAAAATGGTTTGTCTTAATCGACACAAACAAATATATTGCTTCTCCCTCTTGAGGGCCCATGTTGAGAATGTATACCATGACCACACACTCCATGTTAAGTTCACATAAGTCATTAAAAGGCCACATATTCGATGTTTGTATATATGTTAGTAGCGTGGTTTGTACTTACCGTTAACATTTGGAGGTGCTCCGTTTTAGAAACTATATCATAAATTATCTACCTACCTCCTACAACAGGAACTATATTCCTAAAATTCACTCTCAGTAATCATGAGCTATTGGAGCCAAGATAAGGCTACACAGGACACCACTAGTGACAAGACACACATTCGTACCTGAGATGCTGTATGACTGTCCAAAGTAGAATCTTTCAATGATACTTTTCCTAAGCTGTCACTAAGCTTGCTGGTTGAGATTGTCATGGACGAGCTCGGCAAGCTATTTTGATGGCTAGATGAGCCATAAGACTGATGAGAGCCGTATCCTGATTGGCTCTGCTGGTTATCCCTTTGGTATGAGCTACTAGATTGACTGCCTGATGACTGATAGTGAGAGTTTGATTGGCTCACACTTGGCTGATAAGACGAGCTACTTGATTGGTTGTCCCTTCCATGGTAAGTTGAAGACTGGTTAGGATAAGAAGAAGAACCACCAGACGGGCTCTGATAGGACGAGCTAGTCTGGGATTGATAAGTAGTCGGCGATTGACTACTATAAGAAGGTTGAGAATTGCTTTGGTAAAGCGAGGTTTGTCCTTGGTTAGAGAAAGCATTTTGACTCTGGAATGATGAAGAGGTTTGGTATCCCGAGTGAGTCTGGTGATTATATTGGCTAGGAGATGTAGACATAGTATGTGTTTGTAAGCCTGACGACAAGTTGCCACTAGAGGACAAACTGCTGGACTGGTGTGAGTTATATGTGCCAGTGGGCGACTTGGCGCTGGATTGGTAACCAGAGCTGGGATAGCTGCTGGACGAGTAACTGGACTGACTGAATGTCATTGATGGGGAAGTTGCAGATTTGCTATTGCTAATTGAACCTGGCGGATGGATAAAGAGGAAAATGTTAACGTGGCTTAGCAGGTTATTACAACTAAATTCCTTTGGAAATGTGGTAACAAGTTTCTATGATTTGCGTAAAGATGTGAATGAATTTATTTCCGTGGCTAAGTAATGGACATAAATATTTTCTTTCCAAGATTTTATCCAGAACTGAGCAACATTAATATGATCATTTAACTTAGAAACATCAAAATAATTCTGGAAAAAATACTTCATAAAAGTAACGATAATTAATATACTTACTAGACTGGTGCCCAGATCGTTGAGAAGAGTAATGAGGACTACTCTTTCTATCTGTGGGGAAGGGTATAGGGTCTGGTGGAGTCATCTGCTGCAAAGGGTGAAACAAGTGTTTATGGTAAATAACGTAGATACTGTACTCAAAACTCCCAAAATTTGGCCCTAGCGCCTAGTAAGGGCGCACATGGTTCGATTGATTCATACTACTAGAAATTGAATGTTTAAAATGGATTCTTCCAATCTCAACCTGGACTTAGAATCCCTGTTACTGGCAATATCAATGACATTTAACTGCAAAGCTCAGCCGCGCCATCTCACCTTTCTGCTTTGGTCTAGTCTAGATTGAGAGTAATCCTTATTAGGAGTAGTAGCCGGCGAAGTGGCATTTTGGAACACATTAGCTCTTGGTGACCTCTCTTGGCTCTGGGCCATATTGTCAAGACTGGACATGATGGGTTTAGACGACGCCGTACTGGATATAGTGGCCGACATGGCTGGCGAGATTGGGGACGAAGTGGTATCTGTAGCCGCCTTGGACTCTTGTAAGTGGTTACCTTGTGCCGCTGTTGTCGTCGTACTCCTGAAGCGAGAATGATAGTTAGTTTTTCTTCAGTTAAATTTTGCAGGAAAAATAGAAAAAGTGAGTACAGTAATTTCCTTTAATATTCAATACATACTTTTCTTAAGTTAATGCAAAATCTTATGAAAAATAACGAAGAAATATCCTCAACTTAGGCGGTAAAATGGATATCCTCAACTTAGGCAGAAAAACCAAAGTCAAACTCACGTGGCAGGGGAGGTACTACTGTAACTGGCAGCGGCATCATTTCTGCTGGACCCGAATGAGAAACCGGAGTCCCAGTTGCCGAATTGGACATCCAATTGGAATGAACTCATTTGACCAGGCATCTCGACCGCGGAAGCAGGAATCTGGAAACCAAACATGAACAAAGAATTGGCTCAAAGTCAGTCACTCAAATTGGAAATAAACTAAGTTCTCGGCCATCAATCATTCACTTAACTGCGCATTTACTTTTAAAAGTATTATTAAAGTCATGTATATAATATTATCCCTTTTACATTAATGGTAAAGTTGATCACCTTTATATGTAATCAACTTGACCATTAATGTGATCCGAGGATCTAAAGCAAGTGGTTCATAATACCGAAGAATAGACATGCTAAAGGAATCATGTCACATTTTGCGTATACACAAAAGGATTCCTGACATTCCATGAAACCAGTCATGCCAGACTAAAAATGTCAAGCAAAAAGAAAGCTCACTTTAGAAGGTGGAGGAAGTTTTGATCTTTGTGGTCTAGCTCGTTGTTGCGCTAGCGCTTGTTGCTGCAGTTGTTGTTGTACTTGCTGTGACTGTTGTTGGGTTGTGGGATGTGACTGCGATACAATAGCAGGCCGTACTGTCTGGTTAGCCACTGACGTTGGCTGGTGTGATGATGTGTTTGTTCCGATCTGAAAGAATTTGGTTTATTTGAGCGATTTAAACTGCAGGGCACGCAGTACAACTAGTAAGGGAAGGAAGACAACTACTCAAAACCTAGCTAAACACCATCTATCTAGTATTAAGAACACACTTACGCCCATCATATTCTTGATCGATTCTGTAGCTTCTTTTGAGAACTGAGTCATGAATTGCGATTGTTGCTGACTTGGACTCGTTACCTGAAGACAATATTTACAATATTTAGGCATAGTAAATATTGAAAACTACCACTATCTAAGCTCAACATAGGACATACACGAGGCATACACTAACGACACTACACAGGAACTGAGACACAAGAACAAAATAATTATCTGAACTTACTCCCATAGCGTTCCTCAACGATTCGGTTGCCTGTTTGGAGAACTGACTCATAAACTGCGACTGTTGAGATTGGCTAGTTGCTGGCTGACTTTCACTAGGTTGCTTTTGAAGTAACAGACCGAGATCCAATCTGTAGAAAATACAAAAATGTCATTAGCAAAACGAATACTTTCACTAACTTTAAGTAACACTAGAAAATTAACACTAGAAGCTCGTAAGGAATTAAAAACTATTAATGCCATTTATCTTCATCAATCACATTTTAGAGTAATTATTTTAATTGGTGGATGCATGGCAGCTGTCAAGATGTGACTATGGATCTTAGCCCCGTTTCAAAGATATTTAGAGTTGATAACCCACAACCCACCCTTTGTCTAAGCATCATGTTATGTTTTTTTAAAAATATGTATTAGTTTCATGATATGAACGCTCATTGTTTAATAAGGACGTTCAAAAGCGAATGGATTTGGGACAGAATCTTAGTCCCTTAACATAACGAAGACTGTTATATACCAACCTTTGTCCCAAGGTGTGAGAATTTTGACCCATCGAGTTTTGGCCAATGGAATTTTGAAGGGTATTAGTCGCATCATTTAATGCCGACTGATTGGAATTCTCAATGGTTATGTTGGTGAAAACCTGGTTTTCTACTGGCATGCTTGGTGCACTGAACATCTTAGCATCGTTGTCGCCCACAGTGCTACTGAAACCCTTTGATGGAGGTTCAGGCACACTAGTGGCGGTGAACACTTTGGTTTCGTCCAGCTGAAAGGATAGAAACCATTGTTGACTGGCGAATAACGATGACATTGTAAAACCCAGAAATTGTTGCGTAATGTTAAAATCTTGACTATTTTTAGCGACCTTGGATTAATAAATATTTCATGATTTTCAGTAGCAAGTTGAGGTCGAGTTTCTTGTGCAAAGTAAAACTATTAGAATTTAGGGAATTACAACAGAAATTGGAGGTCGATTTCCTAACAATCCTAATATGAGACTACGTACAGAACCGGTCCACTCATCAGTGGTCCAATCTTCAGACATCTCCCATGTTGAATTTTCTTTCTCTGCGTTTTCAGCTGTTTCGTTTGTCCAAGTATCGATTTGGGGACCCTTGTCATACCGACTGCTTCTGTAACTGCGTCCACCTCGTCCCCGACCACGGCCACCGCCGCCGTTCACCTGACCTGAATGATTGATATAGACAGCTTCTGAATCACTGCCGTCCATATCTTGATGACGAACGCCGTTCATCCGACCTACATGCAGTAACGGAAAAATTCCAGGGGAAAGAAAAATGAAAAGGGCTTGATTTACGAAACTAGGATGAGTGGATTGTCTACTAGATGACTCAGCCATTTAGACACGTGCACGGGCAATGGCCGTGCTTCTCGGTCTGCATGGCTGTAATACAATGAGGGATTAAACTAAGCACATCGTCACAAGGGTACAATAGAGATTATGAGTCGCATGCAAATGTGGGAGCTAAAGCAGGCAGAATATGGTGAAAGACCCTTCTGATGATACTACGAAAGGAATGTCATGGAATTTTTCTAAGAAATAACAAACTATCATAAGTAGATGTGTCTTCGTTCTAATGAAATATTTCAGTGGAATTGCGAGAATAACAAGGGAAAACTTTGACCTACAACTGCTAAATCTAAATTTAATGCAGTCTCACAAATAGTTTAAAAACAAGCTTAGAGGCACAGATCCATCTCCAAATAACTAAACTGACTACTCCAAGGGATATATATCTAAGTAGGAATGTTGATGGTTGTAACACTATCAAAGGAATTCGAGATAAATAAGACCCCAAATGACGACAATGATCTTGCTAATATATACATGTTCGTGAATGATACAAAACTAAAGGTCATTAGGGAGTTGAATTACTACACCGGACTTTAAAACGTATTTAAGTACGGGCAGGTCAGGGAAATAGTTGAGGTATCAAAATTTTAATTATCGTAAAGAAAAAAAATAGTAAATTTATGAGAAGTATGTGAGGAGAAAAGTGTAAGTTGAGGAAAGCAAGTTCTTGGCTCAATGGTAAAGGTATTTTACTTACCCCGTCCTCTGCCGCGACCTCGTTCGTAACTTCTTTCTCTGCTGTCTCCTTCTTCTTCGCCACCACCACGATTCCGTTGAGAATTTCTTTCATTTTCTTCACGTTCCCGATTTTTCCCTGGAGTAAACAATAAGTAAAACTTAGAAAAATGGGCAAAGAGCAAGTGGCTCTTAATCAGAGATCAAGTCCGGGTTTGCAAAATTGACTGAAATCTGTTGGACCCTAGATTGGGGATTATCTAACATTTTGTTTAACCCCTCATGACCACCTCTTCCCCATAGACCAACTCTAAATCAAAAAAGATTTACAGAAGAACCATATTTCGAAAAGTAACTTACCATAATTCATCATTAGTATTTAATATACATTATAATACTAGAAAGGACTGAATTCAAAGGACAAATATTCGAAACGATTTGATTGACTAGGTGACTGAAATCAACTTGCATCCCTGAATTTGCTAATGGGAATTGGTGAGGAGTGGTTCATCTTGCGCTTCTTTTTTAATATACAAAAAGATACAATGACATTTCACTAAGTGTTCTGAAAGGCTTTAATATACATTGTTTACTCACTTGCGAGTCTGGGAGGCTGACGAACACGTCTGTCACGTGGAGGGCCACTGTCACGTGTGTTGAAATCGTCTCGGTCTCTGTCTCGACTTTTTTCTCTGGAATCAGTGTGGTTTGTGAGGTTCTCCCCTTTTGAAGGGGTGGTCTGTGTTTTTCCCTTTTTACGTTTCCCAGATTCTTGCCACTCACCCTGTAAAAACAAAAATCAGTATAAGAAGTGGGTCACTTCCTAAAACAAAAGTATAACCATTAAATTTAATCAATGTATGTTTGATAGTGGGGTTCTATGTTTATTAATACAAAATTTAATGTATTATTTAAAAGAAATATTTTTCCCCGGACATAGATTTTGCATTACACCAATGTCATGAAATATATAGCAGTATGAATGAAATGCAAACAAAGGTCATAAAGAATTTAAATTAAAATGAATGAATCTAGTCGCCATGCTTCTTTCTGGTGTGCCGACTTGACACTCATAATCAAAAGTACCATTCTAAGTTACAGATATTTAATGTATTACCTGTTGGTCCTCTCCTTCCAGCAGCATATTAACTGCTCTGTTGGGATCTTCATCACAATCGTGAAGAGCAACGATGGCATCATCTGAACTGCGGCCAGTCAACTCCATAACCTACAATGGAGAATTTCTCTATTAAATCACGAACGTTCCTCAAGATTCCTCCCGATTGTTAATTAAGTCTGCCACTATTGGCACGAAGAAGCTGATATAAGGGGCGGGAGACATACTGATAACTTCTTGATACACCATACAAACTCGCACTAGCCGCTAGCGTGGTATGTGTGAACAATGAAGTCGGTGGTTTAATTTAAGAAAATTAAAGATCATTTTCAGTAATGCATCACATATGAACTGATTATACTATTCATCGTGGAATGGCAAAATTCACTATTAATTATGATTGGAATTCATATTTCCTATGCCATTTGCTTGGGTCATTATTTTCAGATTACAAATATTGTGAAAGAGACGAATAGAAATTCTTATCAAGGAAAACATTAGGAGTATTAATATTCTGAAACATGAGACAAAATTGTCTGCTTGTCTTTTTGGAAATGTGTGTGGATGCATGATTAATTTGCATTAGGGCTGCAGAACAAGAAAGATACGACGAAGATGGAGATAATTGATTACCTGTTTGACTTTGGCTTGCAGTGCAGGGTCATCGCTTATGTCATTTTTGTCCTGTATCATTTGAGCCAAACGCATTTGTTCGGCTGTGGGCTGCACGAATGGAAGAAAATAATATATATTGCATAGGAAAACTCATATATGTAGGAATAGCCACATTGCCATAACTTATTAGCTCCAAAATAACCCCGTTTATCCTTTCACTGGGCCAGACGAGGAACCCAATTTCTCACGAAACTATAACAAAATTAGTAATTAATCTAGTAAGGTTTTCTATCAAACAATTAAAAAAATAGCAGATATATCTGCTGGCGATGACGTTCAAACACAGTTTAATTAAGTCAACTAGAAGTAATTTAGACATTTAACTTGATGAATCAACCGTGCTAAATAACGTCATCATTTTAGACTGACTCCATCGATTTTGAGAAGACTGTTAAACTTTCCATCAAGGTAAACCAACAAACGAAAGGTTGAATACCAAATCTAGCCCAATAGGCAATATTACTACATGAAAAACTTGTTAGTAGTGTACAAGACAATGTCATTGTCAATGCCAATGGTTATTATTATTACAATATTAGATTTTATTAGCAATATGGAACTCGTGCTAAGTCGTGGCTCCCGGATATTTACTTGTGACAAGATAACGCAACAGATGATGCTGACGCCTCAATTCAAGTCCTTCAAAACCATTATTTTACCATGTCTATGATGAATTTTTAAAGGAGCTTACCTGATTTTTTGCTCCGTCCGCAGTTGCTTTCACATTGCTGGTATTCTGAGTGTGCTGTACCTTCACTGTTTTGTCTTTACTAGACCTACTAGCACGCGAGGTGCCGGCTGAGCTCATCATATACAGTATATACAAAACAGGATATATGTACAAAATAGAAAATCTGAAAAATGAAAAGAAACCGATATTTAACGAGTGAACCAGAAGAAAACGTCTTTCAATCATCAGGAAATTGATCAGATAAACCGGCTTGATTCCACACACGACAGTCTAGGTAGATCTCAAAATGACTCACGACTCATTAACATATTAAATGACCATAGATACAATGAGGGAAATGCTTCCAATCGAAATAATGAACGACTCTAACAAGTGACCCATGAAGCCAATGACTTTATCGGCCAGTAGCAGACATGAATGGGCAAATTTAAAACGCTGTACGATGCCACATTCCGTAAATAGGAACAAAAACACTTCGTCTGGCAGCCATGTGACGCCATGCTGAAATTTTCTCGATTTGCCCGGCCGCGAAATCCGTGTAATATCGGGAGATAGTTTTTAACTTTTCCCTTAACCTAAATCTATATATTTCAATCTCTGTTCTGCCTCCAGAGCGGCAAGTTAGCCTAAATTATGGACTTAGTTATTTGATCGAAATTCAAGGGACACATTACCTGGAAAATTGCGCTCACAAAAGCAGAAAGGTCACGTGACTCGACGATCCTTCGCGCCGCCATAGATGTGTGTAAAAAATAAATTCCGAGTTTATTTCTACATATACACCTTTGATACATGAATCTATACTATTGTATCAAAATAATACATCGTTTGAATTTTGATATTTAAGCAAAATATTGATAACTTATCCGTTCTCGCTCAGTTGAGATGGATGAACGAGACTTGAAGCACTTCCGGGTCGTCACGAAGATTAATCAGTTTAATAAATACAGAGATTTTAATCAAATAGGGTGTGAATTACTGTGATTTCCAGGAAAAACTTATCACGACTTATTATGATGTCGGACAATCAAGATTGTTGTCTAACCATTGGGCAACATCTGAGTAAATGCAATCGAAGTGCGGCCGAATATTCATGAGGTCAAGTGAGAATTAGGTCATAGGCGTCGTTCCATATTTGGCAACCGCTCATTTACATATCTGTCAGGCAGCCAATCAGAATACAGCGCAATAGAACATCACCTTGGTAGCCGCGACGCCGTCTGTATAAATCTGACACGCGCACGGCTGCGTTCACTTTTGAAATTCGGCTACCCTTGGGACTGTAAGTACTGTTTCGTCTTATCTTCTTTTCTTATTTAGAATGTTATAACAGCGACTTTACGAACTTTTCTTCCATTTGTTTTGATTGAGTTTGGCAAGAGAATTTAGAAACGGTTTTTTAATGAGGTATTCTGCGTGTTAAACAACCCAACTGCTCATCAATGAGATGCTGCTGAGTGGCACACCCCCTCAAGGATGATCGGCTCGCTCAATGACGTCGGACTATTTACAAGAGCAGTGCTATTCGCGCCCTAGCTCATCTTAAAGGTTAATATCTACAAACTGCGCCTGGTCCCTAATAGAAATTCACTGTTCATCGATTACCTCGAAACTGTGGATGTGTATTTCCTCGATTGTCTCTTGAGGTTTCCATCTGTTGAGGTTGGGGCGGATAGCATGGCAGCCTCCACACCATAGTAGTCTACACATTTAAGGTGACTGGCCCACTTATGGAACCCCGCAGCCATGCATGTCCTTGAGGAAAGCCTCTAAAGGAAGTTTAGTTTTTTGAAGGACACGGGCATTTAGAAATGAAATATGTGGGGTGTGTGGATGCATCTTTAAATCAGTATAGGACTAATGTAGCAACTCAAATCAGTATCCTACCTCAGGTTTCAAAATGCTGTCCTTGTTCTGTATGCACTATTGTCAATGTGACATTGTCAAACGCCGGGTATCATTTTCATAGTAGGCTTAGTCAGCCAATGTCTTATTCAGCGGTAGCTGCCTTGAAGCAATGTCATATATACAGACATTATTCACCGGCAATGTCAATGATAGGCTACGCCCGATGATATGTGTCTCCATTTCCAATTTAGACAAATAGCCTAGCCTGAAATATATGGCCACGAATTCGAACAAATATTTGGCTGTGCTTTTACGCTACCGTATTTACTGTACTATATTCCGTTTGCCCGGTATAACCTGCGCATCCGTCCATTAGAGATGGATACTCTGTCGATATTCCGCTATTATAATATTGTTGATTCCAACATCGCGCCTCAGTCAGGAGTTAGCCTTGTTATGTAGGGGCCAAGGCCTACCTGACTTTAGACAGGCAGTGCTCTATAAGACTATCAGACAGTGGAATATCTTACGTTTTGGCAATGTGACTATGCCAATCATATGTACGTTTAGTATTGTTAAATGCAGTGTAGCTCAGTGTGTGGTAGCTTTCATGCTTCTATAATATAGTCTATAGTAGCTAGGCCTGATTGAAAATTGCTATTTGTGTATGCTGTTGCCTCATAATGTCACATCCATTAATGATGGAAATAGCCAGGGATAATAGAATAGGGGTTGGATATACCACATCGTAACCTGCATGGGTTGTGTGTATTTATGCTTATTTACACCGCATTATTCATCTACGGTTCAATTCGTATTAGGCCTAGTATAATTTGATAATCCATTCGACCGCCGTCATGTCGATCCTTCAGCGCTCTTGCATGATGTCCTCTTATCTCTAGCCAGTCTACTACCTAGGGTAACAAGCATAGCTAAGACTAAGTATAGACCTGTCATTATCGGCATCTACAAAATTTCTCAATTCTGAAATATTTCTAACTTAAATGAAGGTTATAAGTATATGAGTTAAAACAGAAAACTAAAAATTATAGTGCAGTACGTAGTGCTTTTCAAATATTCTTACTGTGCATGGTATACATGTATAATTCTTCTCTTTTTTAAAAAATTAGTTCTAAATTAGAAGCGTAAATGTCTTGACCGGAATATTATATGTAGGCCTATACATGTAAAGAAAAAATGGGGGTAAATCCTATGTAAATCAAGGTACATTTCATGTTTTGTAAGCCAAGTGTTGATATTTCTAGGAGTGTATTCATGCAACTGATCATTTGGCTCGGATGCCTGGTATTTTTCATGCAGCACTATAATGTCAGTGGTAGTTCAGAAGTTCTTCCTGGGAGGGAAGATTCAAGGTGATCTTGACCGACCTTCAATGTAGAATGCGCGTGGGACCTACTAGCGCCAAAACACCCAGTGTGTGTGACCACTCAAGCGCTAAACGAAACAAGTATGGCCACGATGCAACTTAATATCAATGTATGAACACTTGGCATTGCCATTGTAGAATACAATAAATAGCTAGAACTGCTCAATTCTCATTTTTGTCTTGAAGACAACGTCTTTTTCTGCAGTCCTAGAAAAAAGAAATATATATCCCATTTATGATTTATAACTCCATGGCATCCACATTTATCGAATTTGCGTTCTTGTCGGTGAAGGTCATATACCTTGCCTTGCCTACAACCATACCAAGGTGCATGGGGCTTAAACTACAAGGTAGTTCATCGGATCATACCATAAGAAGTTTGCCAACTCACCAAATTAGTTGGATCCCATGTAGAGGCTTGGCAACCTGCCAAAAAAATACGGCCTAAGTACCTCCTACTATATATCGCGCCTTTGAGAAAAGATTGCCAATCATATGTTAATGTACAATACTTAATTTAATCATGATATATACCTCCCTGATTCAATAGATACGGACAGGGAGGTTGTTATATGAGGCGTGTCGGTCGGAAGGCCTACACTATTACGTAATAATGCGAGAGCATTGGGTGCCCGGCCCCCTCAGCGTGGGTAGGTCTATTTTGGGGGAAAAAGGGATACTGAAAATCCTAAGTCTAAACATTATAAATATACCTCCCTGTTATTAGGTTCAGTATTCCTCTGAAACCAATGTTCGTCAGAAAATTGTAAACTATTCGCTTTATCCTGCTGCATACGAACTTAATTCATTTAGGTGCTTAAGTTAATGATACAATCTTGTCATCTCTTGAGGAACCGAACTCTACTTCCAGCTCTCTGAGAAACAGGAGGAGATAGCATTATTTGTGACAATGAAATGGGACCCAGTCTTGATAAGAATGTAAAGCTTTGACAACCTGTATCCATTTCGTCTTTATAGAATATACTGATAACAGATTTTTAAAAAATGTATGTATACAACAGAAGGTTAAGGTAGGGCACCGCGTAGTAAAGATAATAATTGAACTTCCCGTGCACCAAGTCCTCCTTAGTAGTCGCTCTACTTTAAGTTCACGGCCTGATAAGAACACGTATACATGCATGCATACACACGTTGCACATTCATATATTCATTACTCATATACATTACTCACATACTATATAATACTAAATACTACATGACTATTATCAAGTTATAGAAATTCCTACTGTACACGTACATACTTGTAATTTTTACATGTCACATCATCAATAATTTTCAAATGGTCACCGCGTTGGCATCTTGATTGATTTCTAAATGTAGACGATGTTTCATTATATTAGAGTTATTGAAGAGGACGACATCAATTGAAAGAAGATCCCAGCTTATACAATGGACGAAAAAGAAAGATATCTAGCAAAATGGTTTGCTCAATGGTTTATTTTCTTTTGCATCACTGTGATAGGCATATTTGTATTAACTTTTAGCCGCATGAAAACCATTCACCCGTTCACTCCCTACTATTAAATAGATTTGCATTATGTATATTTGTTTTCACCTCTCTGGCTATGGTGTCACCAGCTTCTGATTCTGATTAGATCCCTCTACATTAATTCTGATTAGATCCCTCTACATTAAAGACCGCGGGCCGTTTGACTCAAAGGTATACACCTGACACTTGTATACAATTAATGGGTATAGAAATAAATCTATTATCAATCGGTTTCTATGGTCAAGGGTTGTTGGATATATCTCTTATGTAATATATTTACCGTAAGATGATTTATTCTGTTATAAATCACAAATACCGGGTTGTGGAACATTAATAAAATAACATAATATTATCTTCTTTTATAATTGCAAAAATAGAAAATCTTTCTTTCTCATTTGATATTGAATTTTTATTTTTATTCGAAGCACTTGGAGAGCACCGAAATCCCTTTAAGGGTCAGTCATAGAAATTGCGGCTTTTATAATCCCACTCATTGTAAGAGGAACATCATTTACAATTACTTAATTTGCATACCATGTTCCTTCTAGGTTTCGACTGCTATATACATGATGTACACACACAAAAAAAGATTGCTTTTAAAATTTGGCAACTGCATGGTTTCGAGTGTTGATGATCCTTGGCAGCGAAATTGCCTGAAAATGATTGCCTTTTTCATGAGTGGCTTAAATTTGTACAGCTTACACGTTTGGTAGCCACAGATAAATGGTTAAATAGCCTACAATTCATCTCATTAATATCAAGGTGGCATACATGACCTTTGTTTATGATTATCATCTCCGTTTGTTTGAAGGCATATTTTTGAACCCTAAGAGAGTGGTGCTGGCATTTTGTATAATTTGTACAACCTCAATCCCTCCTTACTTTTATAAGGAATAGTATTCGACGTTGGACTGTATTTTTTGTCTATCATTTTCCCTGGAAAGAGTCATTACTGTGTTGTAAATTTGTCTTATTTTCCCTTTCCAATTGATAATAAGTGGGTTATATTATTATTAGTGATTACATAATATTATTTAAAATATATTTGAACATATGACATATTAACAAACGAATATATAGTAAAGCCATCATTCAAACAAACTATTCTAGCATGAATGTGACCTACTGCATGGTGTGTGTAATCGTATTAAAAACAAACGCAAACCTACTTTGAATATTAATTGAAAGATGTATACATAAATTCGTTTTTATTGCCTTTTTACAGGTGGTTGCTGAAGTCGAAGTCGTATCCATTAAATCGGCCGATTGATTTCCATGACAATGGCTTTTGCACGTGTTGTATCAGGAAAGGGGGCTGCTGCCTTTGCAGCAATTGCCGGAGCTGGAGGTTTGGCTGCCATCTATGCCAACCAGCAGAGGCAGAGTGCCCGCAACTCGCAGTGCACTGCTCACCTCAAGTACCCAGCCAGCTGCAACTTCCCAGACTTGTCACAGCACAGCAATGTTATGGCTAGCAATCTTACACCTGATGTAAGCTTGCCTTCTCTCTTCTCAACATTCTTTTGTATATATTTTTTAAATAGTTTCTCCAATACAGCTTAACCCAGCATAATACAATGTTTCCCCTTTTTTCTCTCTTGTTGAATTAAGCATTACCTATAGTATATTCTCATTGGCATATTCTGATCGTAAGACCTAGTTGGTGTACGGCAGCAGGTAAATAAATACTAACGGATCTAATCCCTTACACCTTGATTGACAGGTGCCGACTGACCAATGGGCAGTCGGCAGTAATTCATGATTATGAAGGTGACTGGGGTAATGACCTAATCCCCGTACATGCACATCTAGATACATAATTATGAAATAATGTTAAAATTTAGCATAATACCATAGGGTATTGAGGTATAACACTATCAATTTTCTACGCTAACCAGAACGAGCAGAGTGCCTGCAACTACTGTGAGGCACCTGATTACCTAAAGTACCCAGCAGGCTGCAACTTCCCAGATTTGTCACAGCACAACAATGTTATGGCTAGCAATCTCACACCTGATGTAAGCTTGGCCTCAAACTTCTCAAAAGTTGCTTTTTAATTTTTAAATAGTTTCCCCTCACAGCTAGCCCATGTGGTTTCATTTAGTTGCAGCATTGTCCCCCCGTTTTTTTTTGTATCTTGTTGAATTACGCATTATACATATTTTTGTGTATTACACATTACATATATTAATCATAGGAGATCATCTACTGCATCAGCTAAACACAATGTCTGGAAATCAAAGAATGAATAAATCACTGCTAATGTGGAATATAATTACATTTGTTATCTAACTAATGTGTGTGAAATGACCTCGTGAAGTCGTGCGCATGTGTATGAAGCTGACTTTAAGCATTAATGGAAAATCTTAAAATATTACAATTTTATCTGGTCACTGAGTTAGAACAATTAGTAGACAGTAGCAGTTAGAGCATACTATTAAAGGTAACAGCATAATCCATCGGTCAACCATATCAATAAAAAATATTCAGACTTTTTCGCTCGATACTATTTGCCGTAATAATGCATTACATCTCAGTGTAACCCTTTCTTACTCTGAGCTTATATTTAAAATGTACTGATCTACTATTGTTTTTTGTTTACAGATGTATGGGCGTCTTCGCGATAAGGTGACACCTAACGGTGTGACTTTTGACCAGTGCATCCAGACTGGAGTTGACAACCCCGGCCATCCATTCATCACAACCGTGGGCTGTGTTGCTGGAGACGAGGAGTCTTACGAGGTAGACATTTGACTACATTGCTTCAATTAATTAAACTTTTCCACACAATACTTTCCAACATGATTTTATGATTTTGTATGAAATTATCATGCACCATGCTAAACAGAAAATTCGTGTTGAGTCAGAAGTAATATTGGTCACGGCCAATTGATAGAACGAAAATAATTCCCTCAGCTTATTTTGATCACACCTGAAAACATTTTTCTTCCCTATCAAAGGTCTTCTCTGAGTTCTTCGACAAAGTCATCGATGAGCGTATGAATGGTTACAAGCCATGGGACAAGCACCCAACTGACTTGGACTGGACCAAACTGAGGGGTGGAAACTTTGACTCCAAGTACGTCATGTCCTCCCGTGTGCGCACTGGTCGCAGCATCCGTGGTCTCTCTCTCCCACCTGTCTGCTCCAGGGCAGAACGTCGTGAGGTTGAACGTGTTGTCGCCGATGCCCTCAATGGCCTCTCAGGCCCACTCAAGGGCACTTACTACCCACTCGCCAAAATGACCGAGGCTGAACAAGACCAACTCATCGACGATCACTTCCTCTTTGACAAACCTGTATCCCCTCTGCTCCTCGCTTCTGGTATGGCCCGTGACTGGCCTGATGCACGTGGAATCTGGTATGTGAAATGATAGTACAAATCCATGATGATAATGTACGATAATGAGATAAAATACAAATATCAAAAATAATCATAATCGAACTAAAAGAAATACATGTAAATAACAAACTGATACTCAATCTATTTATTCAAATATATATTCAAGGCCTTGTTATACCAGTGATGAATTATTTGTCAATGTTTTCCCTTTAACCCTTAAATCTCCCCCCACTTTGATTTCCCATTGATGTCCCCTATTTTCTTACACATCTTCTTATCACTAATTCCTTGTTCTCATCTCATAGGCACAACGACGCCAAGAACTTCCTCGTCTGGCTCAATGAAGAGGACCATACCCGTGTCATCTCCATGGAGAAGGGCGGTGACATGCGCTCTGTTTTCAAACGCTTCTGTACTGGTCTGCAGGAGGTGGAGAAACTCATCCGCTCCAAGGGTTGGGAGTTCATGTGGAACGAGCACCTCGGCTATGTCCTCACCTGCCCCAGCAACCTGGGAACTGGTCTCCGCGCCGGTGTCCACATCAAACTGCCCCTTCTCGGAAGTGACCCACGCTTCCCACAGGTCCTTGAGGACATGCGTCTCCAAAAACGTGGAACAGGAGGCGTTGACACAGCTGCTACCGGTGGAAACTTCGACATCTCCAATGCTGATCGTCTTGGCAAATCCGAGGTCACCTTGGTGCAAGAAGTTGTCGATGGCATCAACCTCCTAATTGACATGGAGAAGAGGCTCGAGAAGAGACAACGCATCGACGATCTCATTGCCAAAGCCAGTGCTAACAAATCAAAATAAACCCAGGGCTATCATTGCCAATATCATCTCTTAACATCTAATACTAGGGATTATGAGGGTTTTGTCATTACCATCGAACATTCAGAAACGCTATCTCTTTTCAAAACATGAACAGTTATCATCCTTACATGCTTATCTGTCGGAATAATCCAGAGTGATATTTCTCTCTGATCTTGCCTCTATTTTGTTCTTGTAACATTTTTTACTTCTTTCATAAATACTATCCAAATAGGTTTTGTCTAGGTCAGTATCCCTAGTGATTGAGGGTCATTTATGTATCTTTTGTATCCATTAAATGAAATTTAACGCACACATTAAGTGTTGTCTGGTTACAAATGACCCTTCCTAGATAACTTTCTGTATTTCTCGTGACCAGGTCACTTTTCAGGGATCTACATCTATTATGGTACATACAGCATTTCGACATTGCTTTTTCAATGGAGTTTCATACGCCGATCTTTCATTAAATCTTATGAATCTTTAATGAATAAAATGTATATTATACACACTTTTTCCTGTCTTATTTGTGATGAATTTGTTAACCCCTTCAACCTGCGTTTGGCGGTATAATTTTGGCCATTTGACCAAAAATTATAGTACATCTCTTCCTCCTATGTAAATTTGTTCCAAATGATTTAAAAAGCAATACAATCAGAAAACAGTTCCTGTGTCTGATTGATGCAGAAAATTCCTTATCTATATCAAATTGTGGCTTAGTTGGAAACAAATTACTTCTGTATTATTTATCGGTAAACTTGGCAAAAAATAATTTTATCCAAAATTGTCATTCAGTTTTTACCCGCTGAATGCAGTAAAATGAATGATTGTAAAAGTTGATCAAGAAATAAACTAACCTTGGTGACGTTTATTTCTGGTTATGCAGAGCATCGTAGTCGTTATAGACGGTAGTACAGGGGAGATACGTCACGCGTATCGATGACGTCACACTTTCCAGCCAGGGTGAGGGGACCTAAGTATCTCGTTATAGATCCCCATAATCGATAATCTGATCGATAATTAGCAGAGTAGTACAGGTAGAAATTACACTTAATTTCTGGGACGGGTAGGGTGGGCCCCTGTACTACCGTCTATAACGACTACGATGCTCTGCATAACCAGAAATAAACGTCACCAAGGTTAGTTTATTTCTTGATTATGCTTCGCATCTCCGTCGATAGACGGTAGCACCGAGGAGACTTTCAAGTCTTAGTCACCGAACCCTCAATACTATACTTAATAAAAAATGACTCCAAAAGTCAGATTTACACCTTTTTTGTTTAGAGGTAAAAAAGGCCTAACCTCCCTGTTTATTCATAAAACAGTTTATCATCATGATAATCAACATAACCCCATATAATCGTAGGGTAAATTTTAACAGAGAAATCTTTCTCTAACAATACAAATATAGTTCAACATTTGCACGAACAGGCTTACACAACCTGTCTAAAAATATCATTTTTTAGCAAGTAACCTGTGAGATATGTCTTCTTCAGACACAACTGGTTTCTTATAAAACCTTCTAAAGGTGTTCTCAGAGGCCCACCGACCCCTTTTTAGAATTTCAGTTACTGAGATGTCCATAGAGTCTAATTTAGAAACTGAAGCGGAGCGAGTACTATGTGCTTTAAACACATTCGTATCAATTCCACTATCGGCTAAAATTTCTTTAACCCACCTCGCTACCGTATTGGTAGAAACTGGTTTGTAAGGAGGGGCATAACTAATCAACAATTGCCCAGAAACCTTTCCGTCAGGGCCTCGTTCCCTGAGCTCATCTGTCCTTGACAGATACTCTTTTGTTACTTTAACCAGACAGACCCTTGGGTCGTCCAAGAAAACCTTACTCGTGAAAATCTTTAACGGGTTTCCTGGTTTGGAAGTTTTTAGTAATTTTGCAATCATAAAAATAACTTTCGTTTCTCGAAAGAGAACATTTTCTACATCAATGGAGATTACCGTTTGTAATCTTTGAGCATGAATTAATAGAAAAAGTGTCACAAAATTCAAAGTCAACAATTTCAAAGAGATAGAATTTACTGGAGATAGCTCTCGTAAAAATTCAATAACAATGTCAGTGTCCCAAGTCTCGACATATCTACACGTCGAGGGGCGTTTGTTACCTGCCCCGGTAATAACACGCTTAACAACCTCATGTTTACCAAAGGTTTTACCTTCGCGGTCAACTGTAACGGCGGATAAAGCACATCTGGCTACATTCAACGAACTTAACGAATAGCCAAGATTAAACATCATACTTAGGAAATTAATTCCCACCGCAATATCACAATCGTAAGGATCTACTTCCCTTTCGGCACAATAAAGTTTCCATTTGCGAATGAATACATTATATACCTTTACGGTTGCTGGACGCCAAGAGGCTAAGTATAAATCTACAGCAGTTTCAGAGAGGTCTAAATTTAACAGTCTTTGACTCCACAGAGCGCTATTATTATCTCCGTTTCTCCTAGCTTTTCTGTTTGGGATTTGAACGTCGGGATCAGATTGCCCTTCGCTCTGCGAAATACCTTGAATCTTCCTTGACTTAGGTGTAACAGCTTCGGATACCACACTTGGTTCGGCCATGCTGGTCCTACTACAATCGCCATGGCGTCTTCTGCCTTCAACTTCTGGAGACACTTGCTCATTAGACTGAAAGGAGGAAACAAATAACCTAGGTTAAATTTCGACCAATTGACAGAAAAAGCATCAACAAAAGTGGCTAATGGATCAGGTTTCCAACTGATGAATTTCTTCACCTTAGCATTCAAATGAGACGCGAAAAAGTCAATATCTGGTTTGCCAAATTCCCTACAAATGTCATAAAAAATTCGAGGACTTAGTTCCCATTCAGTATTGTCGGTAAAATGCCTGCTGGCATAATCCGCTTCTACATTCAGAACTCCAGGAATGTGGCTAGCTAAGAACCAGACAGATCTTTTCTCCGCCCAGAGCCATATCTCTCTGGCTATGTCATTACATGCTCTAGATCTGGTCCCCCCCATCTTGTTTATATAGGCAACAGTTGTGCTGTTGTCTAAGAGAATGAGAATCTTCTTGTTCTCTACTTCTCTCAATAAACTATTCAGGCCGTTTAACACTGCTTGCATTTCTAGGACATTAATGTGTTGACCCTCCATAGAAAGGTCCCATCGGTATCCTGTACTGGAGCCTTCAAACACTGCCCCCCAACCTAGCAAAGATGCGTCCGTAGTTAGGGTTAGTTCTGGCCCTTTAGGTCTAATGAGGCGGACGGCATTGTTTACTTTGTCATACCACCAATTTAGATCTACCCAAGCTTTCTTTGTGATAGACATGAATCCGTCAAACCCAGCTGGGCCTGCTTTCCTTAGGGCAATGATTTTCTCAACTTCGATCTGTTTATAATGCGCTAACGCATAATCAAACCCTTTAGTCATGTCGACACTGAGACCCACTACTTTGGCTACATCTCTGATTTTATGTACATGTTTAGCTCTGAGTTGGTCAATCCAGTCTTTTAATCTCTGGATTTTTTCTTCTGTCGGTCTGACCGACATCCGGACTGAATTTAGAATATACCCTAAAAAGGTTAATTCTTGGGAAGGAATCTTTTGGGATTTTTCTTGGTGAATAGTAAATCCTAAACTGGTAATTACCTGTTCGATTCTCTCCACCCCGCCTGCGCATTCTTCCCTTGTGCGTCCTAGAATGAAAATGTCATCAATGTAGTTAAAGCACAAGATACCTTCCCTTCTCAGGGAGGCAAACACAGGTTTCAGGATTTTTGTAAAAATCCTAGGAGCAGGTGAAAGACCAAAGGGCATAGCATTGAATCTATACACTTTGCCCTTCCACTGAAAAGTGACATAGTCCCTAAACTCTCGATCTAAACTAACTGCATAATAAGCCTCCTTTAGGTCGAGGGAAGCCATGAAGGCTCCCTCTTCCAACAGGTCAATGGCTGATTCCAAATTGTCCATTTTGAAGTGTTCCTTCTTAATGTAGCGATTCAGAACCGTTAGGTCGATAATCAACCTCCATTTCCCATTCGGTTTAGGTCTTAAAAACACGTTTGCAATAAATTTTGCTTGTTTAGTACGGATTTGAGAAACTACTTTCTTTTCCAAAAGTTTGTCAACTTCTAATTGAAGAGCTTCACTTTGAACTTCGTTCATCCTATATTCTCGAGGGATTGAACTTTGAATCGGTACAGTTTCAAAATCAAGTTTAACACCTTGGACTTGAGCGAGAACCCATTTATCACTGGAGATCTTTTCCCAATTATCCAAATGAAATTTGATTTTTCCCGGAGTAAATATATCAATAGTAGGGGGCACAATCAAGGTTTGATCAATAACAGATACAGACCTACCTGAACCAGGCTCTACTCCTTTTGACTGGAGTCCCCCTTCCGAAAATCCGGCTTGCTTCCGTCTTTTCCTTTGTTTCCTTTGTATTTACGGCCCTTGCCTTTGCCTTTGCCCTTCTTAAAGCCTCCTTTGTTTTGCTTTGTGGACTGTTTGGTTTTACCCTTCTTGTCCCAAGACTGCTTACGCATGTCCTCCATCTTTTTGGCGAGCTTTGCTACATGTTCGCTTTCTTTTAGCGACCCTTCCAAGTTGTCGGAAAGAAGGTAGGTGATTCCCGGGGGGGTAGAATCATTCGCCAAATGTTTGTATTCGGCGGGCAAGAATTCACGAATGGCTTCGCGCCGATCTTTTACTAACTTGAACCTTATGAAATAGGAAGCCATAGCCACAGCTTCCGCAATATCGTGCATCGGAGCTTCTATCCAAGCAACCTCCTTGTCATGATCTTTCAGCTTTTGACCCGCTTCAATCATAGCACTAATAATCTTCATAAACAAAAGTTCATTTCGCCTCAACTTATCATCGTCCTCCCTTGCGTCTTTCGGTAAGGCATCTCTAATCTTAGTATTGAGTTGGTGAGGAATCAGATATTCAAGGTTCTTGGGCCTCTGATAGCGGTCCATGGTCTTTTTGAGACCTTCTACAGATAAAGTGGTTTTCATCCTTCGATCGAAAAAGTTTTTAATGTGCGCGTGCACAGGTTCGCCCACTTTTTCATCGTCTTCGATCTCATCGGCCAGCTTCTCCCACACGGATCTGTGAGGGGTGGCCTCCGACTGAGTCGCCGACGGCGTAGAATCAAGTTTTGGTTTTTTAGCAGGTGGAAAATCACTGTATGTACTCACGCCATCGTGTACTGAGAAATTTCTCACTGAAAAGTCATCTTCCAGCCAAGACTCTTCATCCTCAGAGTCTTCAGAGCTTGAAGAAAGGGGCCTCTTCTGCGGGGGCCGTCTTATTTCAGCTTCCACCGAATCAAGTCTCCCTGAGACTTTGTCCAATTTGGTATTAATACCTGAGATGGATTTTAGAAGTTCCTCATGAAGCTTCTTCTCTCTCTTTTCCCGTTCTTTGTAGTCATCCCTGGAAGAACGACTCGTGCTAGAGTGATTCGACCGGCTCGAATGGCTAGAGCGGTGATGGCTACTGTCATGGCGGCGACCTTTGTTGTCCTTGTCACGAGTGTCGTCGTGCTGAGAGCCAGTGGACGGGCTTTTAGATTTCTTGGAATCGTGAGAGTCTTTCGTAGAAATCTTCCTAACAGTAGACTCAACATGTTCTTCTTTCTTCTTTGAAACAGAACCAGCCGTCTTCAGATCGGTATTCGAACCTCTCTGATGTGAGTGACGTTCGTCATTCAAATCCTCAGATGACGCCATCTTGGATTCAGAGCAGTTACGCGAAAACTTCAGTTTTCAAGCTCAAGTGACACTTAAGAGGCAAAACCTGTTTGCCAAAGTAGTCCAGAGGGTACTCGGACCCAACTGAGCCAAAAAAATCCTTTCAATAGGAATTTTTTAGCGATCAAAAACAGCAATCGTCTGCTTCACCGTGGCCTTCGTGTACAGCGCTTCGAAAGGCGACTAAAAGTGACGTCATCGATACGCGTGACGTATCTCCTCGGTGCTACCGTCTATCGACGGAGATGCGAAGCATAATGATGAATTTTGAAAATTGATGCTTTAGGGTGGTTTCCATGGCAACCAAAGAACCCAGTTTGAAAAATGTTTGCCACAGGAAATCACAACTCATAACATGTGGAGCAAAAACTTTTGAGGTTTACAATTTACTCCAGACAAATCGTGAAAATCATGAAAAAAGGAAGGGCATTGTCCTGTTTGAGATGGTTCATCTCCTTTTAAAAGTTACTGCGGCTATGCATTTTGGTACAAAACCTGACAGGCAGGCAACTTTAAAAGAAAGATTTTTTTCACTTTTGTAGGACAAATTTGAAAAAGAATCGATCCCCTTTTCAGAGCTCGCCTTAGCCCTTAATGAGTTAACAAGCCTCCAGAAAACAAACCTAGAACAAAAAGAATCATTCCCCACTTGGTCTATTTCTTATATCTTTGTAACACGGATGTAACATGTTTACCCTAGCTGTCCACCCGTCCAATGCAATCATTCAGAATTTTTTCTTATCATTAATTACGCATATCGAAAAATAGAGACTCTTCAGGACCTTCTTATATGAATGTGCAGGGGAACCATATACGTGTGATTGCCAATCAACATTCATCATAATTATTAGGGAGGTTCAGCAAGTTATAACCTATATGCAAACGCAAACGTATCCGAATCTCTGATATACAAACATGTTAAAAGGAAGATAGCGGTTCAGCAAGGCATGGCGGGAAAAACGTTTACAATGTAACATATATAAAGCAAAATCGTTCATCTCACAATTTATTTTTAATACATAAAAATGCGACGTAATTCACAAAAACGATACGGATACAGTTACGTAATTGAGATAGGTCTACTTGCAGAACTTCCCTATTGTCACAAAACGGAACGCAATATATCACCCGCCGCCCGCCCCCGCCCTTTAATCACATTTCCCGGAACAGGTGAAACTATGACGTCTCTTGATCACACTACAGACGTAACAGCTCCCGTGGATAAGAAATCCGAGAGGCAGCCTGACCCTTTTCCTTCTGATTCATCGTTTGCGCATATACAAATACTCGCAGTGGAGCGTCAATCCCACGGCAATTAATCCAATTAAATCGATTCCTCGCAATTGTCCAATAGAGCTATATATTTGAAGAAGATCCAATCTCTCCCTGTCTCTTGGGACGATTAACCTTTAATATTATGAATATGGTGAGAAGTATCATTACAAAGGTGATATGCTGTTTGGAGATAGTAATTGTACGTACTGTATACCAGCCTTTGAACTGAAGAATAGTTTTCACTAACATTTTTCTTGTTACCATGCATGCAACTGAAGAACGTCACATTGTTCAAACGAGGGTTACTAAAGGGCCTGGTCCACTCTAGCCGATTCCCATGCGATTCTCAAAGAATTTAGTGGAAAAGAGTCCTCGGCGGCGCAAAATCGCATGAGAATCGGGTTTAAGACCTCTTTCGTACCCTTGATGATGACACAGCGGCATCAACAAGGGGTGCTCTTGTTACCTGGATATTACACCCAGGCTATATTAACCTCATCAGATATATAACAAATGATGTTAGTAAGGAATTCCGCCCTAAGTATTACACTGATCCCCTATAAGGGGTAGCAGTCTTTATAAGAGATTAAAGGGGAATAAAAGTATCATGATGATCTATAGCAATTATTGTATTGTATTGTAATAGTTTTATTTCCATATCTTATTCTAACACATCATGGAAAAAGGATCAAAGGCGGGGATGGGGTTGGGGCGGAAAAAAAGTAAATACTTAAAAAGAAGTATAAAGTGGCAGCACTGCTAGTAGTCCCGCATATATAATCAAAGAGCTTAAATCTAATATTAATAGATTTAAGCTCTTTGATATAATCCTATATTAGGACGCCTACTCCAGGGCCGGGAAAGCTATTATCGAAGTATAGTCACTGATGAATATCAAGCGACTATAAAGACAGATTGGTCATTCCATAAAGTTCTAGATGACAACATATATAAATCAAACCATAGATGTTACGGTTTCAATATTGTGATTCAGATATTCCTAACAGTTCGAATTATTCTCTAATGATTGTTCTAAATATCTTTATTACGTTAAGTTTTAAAAAGGAAACTATATAATTGTGTAACTGCTATTTTTTCATGTGTGTAAATTGCTAAAATGCGGTCATGCAAATTTGTCCGCTTTCTTGTTAGGGTCATTACACATATATTATAAACTAGTCAGCAAACCCGCCTCTGCATCTCCCGAGATAGAAAGTATGAGAACAATACGCAGAGGCAGAATTAGGCTAATATAAACCGACCCTTCATAAATCATGGGCAAAAGTATAGTACATGTCAAGCTCTCAGACACCAAAGAAGAGTCGGATCGACTCTAATAATAGTAACAATGCACCCAGAGTTCTTCAAAGTATACCCTCCTTGTCACAACACTACTAGACCACTGGCCTCATATCTATATCTATAGTCGCCAGAAAAAGTGCACTTGTAGACCCTTTCTGCACCGATGTTGCACTCAAAGCCCGGTATAATGGTCATCCTGGAGCTGGTCCTAGTTCCGGGTATAATTTAGACAGACTATCCACTATGGGATAATTTAGCTCATATATACTATTGAATGTGTGGCTTGTTTTTTTTCTTTTTATACAATTAGCGTCTTTTGAATAAGCACAAATTGATAGTATGGAGGCGACTTTTTGTTCAGAAAAAATACACATGCGACAATAATTATACAATGTAGATCATTTCTGGGTTGGAGAGGGAGTGAATTGGATGGCTTGAAAAATAAGCGCCCGGGCGTTTTTTTCGGTGAAATATGGTAATAACCGTATAGGCCTACTGCATGCACCATTCAGATTAGATAAGGATTCGAAGGACATACAAACACAATCATTAAAAAAATAGAATATTTTAAGAAATTACATATCTACAGTAATGGGTTGAAATACAATTAGTGATTGTGAATAGGAGATTTTTCAGAAAAGTAACCTGCGACCGCAGTGTGTATTTACAAAACCATGTACTTTGTTCTGGGTATTATTATGTTTTCAAATTGTCGTCTAAAATCGTTATCTGTATAGTTTCCATTCCGGTTTCCATTGTTAGAGATGATAACTGTGGGCCTCGTGGGTGGACGTGATCCACGAGGGTCTACGTGACATGGGACATTTGTGGAAAGAGGCACAAAGGAACGGTCAGCCCTCAAACCTACATTGAATAGGGGCGTTGGGTAGCGAGAAGAAAGTTGTTGGATGTGGATATGGGTCAGGTCGTCAGAAAATGTACTCTCACACATTTAGTTAATACTTCTAATTTAGGTTGAAAAGTGACAAATAGGTCAATATCTGAGTAGATATGGCATGGCTGGGATTCAAATCTGTTTGGTTATCTAAAACTGTATTTTGGACCTCATTTCTGCGCGTCTTGAATTTAGGATATTTGAGAGGATTGGTGAAGTTGAATTGTACATTTTCTGACAATCTGACCCACATATTTATCAGATCAATGGGTGAAAATTCTATTGTTACGCTTCTTTAAATTATTATTAATAAATAGAAGCATCAGTATCCGCTGAGTATGGCGTATATATAATACACAAGCATATTGGACTTGGTATGCGTCATATTTGCTACCATTATATATTATTCAATCCACGGCTTCCATTCTAAAACATTAAACTAGATGTCGGGGATAATGAGGTCAGGTTCATTGTGAAGATTTTAAATTTAGTAGAGCAAGGTTATTGGGTGGGGAGCGGGGAGTGGGGAGTGGTTAGCATTTTAAGTTTCATGGAACAGGACTATCTATAGACGCTTTCTAAAGGGCTGCTTGCTCTGAGATCTTACTCATAAATTTGATCAATACCGCATGTGTTCCAAAGTAAGGTAGCATAGTGTTTTAATTAAAGGGGTTAAAAAGTTACTTGGGTGTTCAAAAGTGGAATGGCTTTATTCCATTATACAGGTAACTATATTCAGTGATAAATAGACAGATCTCGAAATTATACGCAAGTTGACGGCCAAGTGTTATAATTTGGCATGTGAAGTACATATCTTATAGAACAAGACATCTCATTCGACAGTGATTTATTATTACAAAATATTACAATATATTCACAAAATAAACTTCCACTTCCCCACATTCTAATTCTGAAATCAAGCACTTAAGATAAGATTATGCTCATTTATGCTAAATAGGCATAGTGCCGGTAACTGAGATTTGAATTGACAAGAAATGAAAACCCTGGTTAGAGAATTGCTTTTCGACAATTAATCTACATGGTAGCAATTTCCAACATCGATGATTGCTTATAAGAAAAGTGACAATATGACATATCAGAGAATGGTTGATGGTTAAACAAGTGTGTTCACCAGACAAACCAGATCGGCAACAAGAACAATCAATAAACTAAATCGTCAACATTGCAGTTACAAGAGAATTTCCAACACATCCTACAACATGCATATAGAATCTCAAGGAATGGCAACGCAGTGATAAAAAGCTAACAAGCCAGGAATAGAAATGGTAACAGGTTACCGTTGTATGCCCCACATAACGTATAAGTTGCCAAACATCATCACATAGTTTTTACAGGAATCATAATTGTTATAGAATTTGAAAAAAACAACAAATCATGTGCAGATATAAATATGTTAACGAATTTCACCCAATTCATTATATCTACTCAAGTTTACAACTAAGGATGTTGTACAATACGATTGCAAGGGAATCATTAGAAATTAATGGTACAGATTAAGTTCAATATTCAATAACTAAAATATATGAAGTGTAGAATTTAATATATAATTAACCCATAGATCAAATGCAATTGATATGATGGGAAGCGAATGGAAAACCGGTTTTAGTTCACTTTTAGCTTAGGTCAATTAACAGTTGCAGGCCAAATTTGACACAGAGCTAGAAAGTTATGCGAGGCCACTATAGACTTTGTTGGCAAAACTCATTTAGTTTTAATAGGCAACAATGAAAGCATATGGTTCTAGTTCGAAAAGCGAGACCCAATTTTCTGCCATTCATCAATGTTGAAACAGAAATTAATACTAAGATACATGTATACACTGACACAAATATTAAGCATATTAATTGAGACCCTAATTCCAGGATGGTAAGTAAACAGGAAGCAGTCTAATGGTAAGGAACATCTCCGGATTTTAAAACAGATTCTTTACTCGTACTATCAACTGCTACATATTTCACTTCTAACGCAATGGAAAAATCATGTACATGTATACGGCAATTCCTATTAGTGATCAATCTCCTTATTAATTATAAGGCATCCGCGGGGTGTTGAGGGAAGGGCATTAAAGGCTAGGCGATTTAATAAGCGAACGGCCTTGTTGTAACAGGCCCATTATGGATCACATAATCATCACAGCTATTTCAACAATAACGATACCGGTACCAGTGTAAACCTTTAAGCAGAAATTATCCACTCTACCAAGTTTTATTTGGAATTCGAGACTGACACGCGCTAATCACAATAACCCTGCAGAACGGAACACGCGAATTGCAGAAGTTACCCACATGCTAGATAGATAGCACAAGTCGTCGCAACAATTTAAATTATTCATCTGCCCATGTGCACCCTGCTTTGGATAGGAAAACTCAGAAACAGCCTATTTAACACATAGTGTTATGATAGGACGTCGGTTGTATGTGAGCATATCTACTTACAATTTATCAATCGTTTTGCTGGATGCAACATGAGCCAGATTTCCTTCTCTTAAATGTTAAGTCACAAATAGCAATATTCACAAGTGAACAATTGATTCCCCAGTGAGCCACAGCATATCAAACTGGACACCGTCTGGAAATCTCTACATATGAATGTCTCGCGTATTTCAGTGTAAATAACTAGGGTATGCCAGAGTACCGGGATTAATGCAGTCCTCCACAAGTTCATTGGATTATCATATAAAAAGGCAAGAGCGAAATCCTTCACGAGGAAATATTTGAGACACGCAGCTCTTTCTTAACTCTATTAAGCACCGATATAGAGTTGCATTAGCGGTATTTTAAAACCAGATTTGCTATGATAATTAACAGGGAACAGGCGTAGTATATATTTATTATTTAATCAAGGAACTTACACTTCGATTGAAGTTGAAAACTCTTATTTAAGATTGAAAGGGAATGGATATCCAGATGAAAAGTCATGCTATAACTCTCGTCACAATAAATCTAAAATCTATAATTTCTAGCTAAGGCGGACCTTATTAGGAATACATAGCTGAATCGCAATCATATCACTTTATATCTAGATAAAATATGAGAACTTAGCTCCAATAATTATTTATCCGGTGTGATAATATCTTATCTGATCTGATTAATTTATCACCGAATTCGGAAGTTGACAATAACCAGGAAATGACGATACACTCTGTTACAAATGAACTCGATTGTTTTCTATTTAAATATCTCATTGAATATCTCTAGTATGTGCATTATCGTTTCGCTATAAGGCTGCAGACGATTAATTAAAATCTAAACCTTGGGTAGATATTTACTTAATAGTAGGGTTCTCCACGCTTTCTAGATATCATAATGCCCACATTTTCAAGGACTCCCCATGCTATTTTTCATAATAACAGGGCCTGAATACAGAATATCCAGCGAGGGATAGGGATCACCCGCATGTATTTTCAAAACTGTAGATAGGTAAATACAAGCTGGTCTAGAGTTAAAATGCTTCCAAAATTATATAGTATAAATCACGGGCTTTGTCGGGTTTTCGATTGCAATCCAGTTTTAGGAATACATGTAGTAGAAATTAGGTTTAGGAAGCGGGTTTGTAGTGACACTCCAGGTATCACGGGCCCTGCCAATTTTCTAGAACATTCATAAATCAGACTTCTGCATCTAAGATAGACAGAATCCAGCTAATGAAGGGGAATGCAACTTAAAAAACTATGAATAGAACACTTCATCAGACCTAAACTAGAGAAAGATTATCCCGGTGTTATTACCCAAAATATAAAAGTTAATATTTGTAAACAACAAAAATTCCATCAATCTGGATATGAACAATGAAAGCCATTATCAGTTCTTTTTTTAACTATCAAAATGTATTGTAACGAAATATTTGTACATTAATTGATGAATCAAAATGAGTCCTATGGGATTATTCATGACTTTTGAACAACAAATATTACAATAGGTTGATTTCCTTTCCATCATGTAAATAATAATATTCTTCATACTGAGCCGGCAGCAATGATATGGTCCTCAACACAAGGCTAACACAACCCATATAATTCATGTTAACACATTTAGAACTAATACTAATACTAGTTAAATAAAAATAGTTATTAACAGAAGCACTTACAAACATAAGATTCGGTGGTGCCCAGTGAAATAATTCACCAGAGTATTAATAACCAATAAATACAATCAGGGCACCGATAATTTATACATTTCACTTATTTTGGAAAGAATACATTGCAATATTTATTTACATTAGTGGAAAATATGTTGAAGTCGCTGAAAAATGATAAGTGATTCAGCAAACAAGGATTGATTAACCGAAGAAGTATCGTACTGGAGGCCCCATTTCATCGTCTTCTTGCCCCGAGTATGACACAACCATGTCGACGTACTTTCTTCCGGCAGCCGGTTTCACCAACTTAAGCATCCTGTAAAGGGATTTCAGTATTTTTATTATCTATCCAAGCGGTTTGAATTTGAATAATTATTAGAGGTTTGGGTTACTCTTATTATTTTGGCAATGTAGTGTCCAATGTGGTGTGATTTGGTTTTGCATAGGTCTTGATGATGTTATATATGTTGTTTTCTTTTGAGATGAGAGGAATTATTTTCCTATGTCGTTTAAACTCAGGCAACGTAAGTAAAAAGTAGGTTGGTTCGTAACTTAGTCAGTCAGCATACTGACATGTTGATATATACGGCGGTAATATCCACCAGGGGGTGCCACAGGCAGGGATAAATAATATCATTTACAAGAAGCATACATCTAATACATTGTATCAATATGAATGTAAATCTATTCTTTGCACCGGTGTCATGTTGCCCACCAAACTTCATTCCCAAGCTTGCGTGGCGGGATGTGTCCTTCTAATTATGTTTGATACTATGAACATGGCAAGGAGAAATAAGTTTGCACTGCCAACGTTTCCAAGGGGAGGGAAATGGCACTATTTCAGATTGTATGTCTATTGGTAGAGGAGAAATGGAAGGGGAGTGGGGAGGCTATATTCAATATATTCAGCTTACGTTTGTGGAATTCGCTTCGCATGGCCAGGCATAATTGGAACATATACCATCTTCACTCCATGCACAACCATCGTGACATTTAATCCATATTTCTCCTAAGGATGTAAAAACACAGAATAAACGCTCAGTAAATTTATATGGTAATCAACGAAACAATATTCTAAAAATAATACACCAATGCGGCGTAGATGAGTAAAAACAAGAATTACAAGCATAAGCTTGTGTAAACGCAGGTTTTTAATTATTCGAATTATATAGAATTGTAATTATAGGTAAAAATTAAGTATATTTTTTATTATAAGTATAAATATAGGTCGATTACATAATAATAATTATAAGTATAATTATAATTAAAAATATGAATATATCAGACCAAGGGTGGAATGAAGGATGGAGTGACGGATGGACATTGTGTGCACACAAGTACATTGTGTGCACACAAGTACAGTGTGTGTACTTCAAGTACCCACCGCGTACCCTCCAAGTACCCACCGCGTACCCTTCAAGTACCCACCAAGTACCCTTTAAGTGCCCTTCAAGTACCCTTCAAGTACGGTACACTCCAAGTACGGTACACTCCAAGTACGGTACACTCCAAGTACGGTACACTCCAAGTACGGTACACTCCTAGTACACTCTACACTGACAAGTACAGTGTGCACACTGTATGCACACACAAGTACAGTGTGCACACACAAGTACAGTATAGACACAAGTACAGTATAGACAGAAGGGGAGAGAGAGGAGAGGGGGGGGGGGGGGGGGGAGAGAGAGAAGGGGAGAGAGAAGGAGGGAGAGAAGGGGGGAGGGAAGGATGGAGTGAAGGATGGATGGAGTGATGGATGGATGGATGGATTGAAGGATGGATTGAAGGATGAATTGAAGGATGGACTGAAGGATGGACTGAAGGATGGACTGAAGGATGGACCGAATTGATTTTTTTTTAAAATTTTTCTTTTTTAACTTTTTAAATTTTTTTTTAAAGTTTATTTTCACATGTCTTCAAGTACACTACATGTATACATACATGTATACGCCTACATACGTATGCATCCTTCAGTGCTCCCTGCCACCTAGTCCACCTCCGCAGACAGCTGAGTGGGCTGAAACCCCCATTATCGCCCACTCAGCTGGGCCAACGAAAACACCTTTAAAAGTTATTTAATGAATTATTTAAAGTAACTAAAGAGATAGGAAGCTTAATATGACTCTTATTAAAGATCCCAAATGAACGATTCTGTTTATAAATGAACATTTCTGTGAATTTGGAGAAGTTTGAGCGGTAAAGGGTGTGTATGCAGACGTCACAGTACATGCAGCACTGGCAGACAGCACTAGGTTTGTGTGACTAATGTGCAACTGTGATCGGTGGCCGAGCGGTCTAAGATGCTAGACAGCTGAATGAAGGGTCCCGGGTTCAAACCGCGAGAGGGGACGGGAGAGATTTCTTTAGGCAAAGCTTATATAAGGGAGAGAGCGAGCGCAGTAGGCGTCCAATCATTGGGAGCGGGGAGCGGGGAGGAGGAGGAGGAGGAGAGAGAGAGAGAGAGAGAGAGAGAGAGAGAGAGAGAGAGAAAGGGAGCGGGAAAAATATTTAGTTTCCAGGGCTGGGAAACCATTTTAAAAAAAATAAATTCCAAGGCAATTTACCCATAGGAACGCAGTAGGGGTCCAATCACGCAATTACGCAAAGAGGAGCAAGAGAAGGAGAGAGATAGAGAGAGAGAGGAGGAGTATAGGAGAAGGACACCACTTGTCAATCCTTGACCTTTTAGTACAGAGTATATAGAAGGCCTCTGGGAAGGATTATAGGAGGAGGAGAAGGAGAGTGTTTGACGACGAAGTAGGGGTCCTATCACGCAATCGTACGCAAAAATACCAGTTCAGCTGCAAAACGCAGCACCAAACCCTACCTATGCCTACCGAATCCAGAACTAAGCCTACGATAAGCTTACATAGGGATTATAACATGGGAGTTCTGTGAGAAGTATATGTCATTTTAGGATTGCAGCGTAAAGTGAAGGCTCCCGGCGGACCTGTATATTGACTTGTCCCGTCAGCCGCAATTGCGCAGCAGTCGGATTTCCCTTAGGAACTTGTGGCAATGCTGACCAGAACGCACGGTCACTGAAACGGTCACGGGCGAACCCATTCCCTTAAACGCAGGTGCGAACCTGCGTTTAAAAACCCAAACTCTTGGGAATTTCAGTAAAAGAAATATCACTCCAAATTCACTCATGGAAAAATAGCGATATTTGAACATTTTTTTCATGTTATAAATATTCTTTTATTAGGCAGCTAGCGTGTAATATAGGTAAATCTGTGGAATATGAAATAGATTCTGAATAATTTACAGAAAAGTCATGGAATATTGTTCAATAATTGTTGAACCTTGAAAATCAGATGTTTGAAAGTTGCACTTGGAAATTTATCAATTGATAAAGAAGGTCTACTGAACCGCACCTTGAAGTGATTCAAGAAATCTTTTAATGTGAATTCTTTGCTACCATGGACTTCCCAGTGGTCCCAAATAGTGAACGTCACGTTACATCTACAAAGAAAAACATATTATATAACTTGGTCATGGTTTGTTCGGGAAAATATCTCACAGGGAAAAACACTATTTATGATTGAGTCAATGAGACAGAAAGTGGGCAAAAATAACATTAAGATGTATAATTGATGTCTCACTTAAATGAGAGACGGAATGGAATGGAACTTACTTCATGGTAGTTTTACTGACAGGCCCAGGCTCCGACATAACTACTACAGGTAGGGCAAAGTTTAGGAAGCAATTCTTATAATGTCCGATGGGAGCAGACTGGATAATCTTCACTAATTCCACTGACACCTGAAAAAAAAAGTTAAAGAGTTTTAAAGGATTTCAGGTTTGCGAAATCGCCTTTTATAATGACAAATATAGAAGTTTTCATCAAGGGTGGAACGTAAAAGATATTGGTGAAATAACTACCGGTTATAGTCACGTTTTTTTAATGCTGACTATTGAGATAAAATAGCTGAATAAGAATAGAGGAAAAATAACTTACGAGTCCAGCCACAGCAGCTGTAGTGGTGGCAATAGCAGGAACTATCCGCCCAGCAATACGCTTAGTCTTCAGCCTATCACAAGGCTCTATGTTGTACATCAATGCACGCAGATTCTGAAAGAAACCAACATACATTGTACTTCTTTTAACAAGAAATTCGGTTGTTAACCAGCGTTTACTCATGGCTGGTCAGGAAAGAGTAACAGCGCTATCAAGCCAACGTAACGCATGACCAAGAATTCGTGCAGTCTATGGCACCAAGGGTAGAAACTTTTATGTCGAAACTTTGGAATGGCGAAAACAAATTATTAATTTTGGAATGGCGTTGTAATAGTTTATCCGCGTTTACTGTTAAAATATTGAAGGGAATAAATATAAACTTAACTTTACTTAATTTAGGCAGCCAGGGCAACTATTTACCAAAATATTGATATATCGTCAACTGAATCGACGGAATCCACCCTTTTTAATGGCTTCCCAACTTCAAGGGCTCTAACTGGCGAAACCATTAGTCATTTTAACAATACACAGAATATGGAAATCTTCATCTCCATCATCTTCTACACATGAGAATTGTGTATTGAAAAAAGCTAATGTTAATATGTATTGTAAGGACTCACAGCAGCAGTATTAATGAAGTCTATATGGCCATTACTGTCATCATCCTTCTCAAACGTTTGTGGAGCCATTTGTGTGAACACTGTAAAATACAATATTGAAGTTTTCATGAATCATTGAAGCAGCGCGCCAGGAAAGTGAAATCTAAATGAAAAGATATTCAGGACAACTGTATTCAGGACAGACCGGGTAGAAACGAAAATCTTCAACAATGTAATCGTCATTTTGTGACAGTATTCTCCATAGAAAACGTCAAAGGTTCCATTCTTTTTCCGTTGTCAGGTCTAGGTGTTAATTGGTTACACAATATGACGTAATGATTATTAATTATGATTTATTAAACATGTGTGTTAAGTATGTATTAATTATAAATATAACTTATGGGATGTTAGGTAACGTTATTTTCGTATGATCTAAACTGTCGCACACGTGTACCTTCATTAGCATAACGTATGTCTAGCCATGTAACTGTATATACCATGTTTCACCCAAGCCTCCTCAGTGAGGTCTAATAAATGATACAGACAGGACCTCCGTTTCTCTCTTCCCTTCTAAACTACTTCCTATATCGATACCTCACACTGGTGGTAACTTGTGCCTAGGAGATCGTAAGTTATATGATCTCCGAGAAGCAATTTACCGAGGAGGAAGAGATAACGAAGTTCTGACTAAGGTCTAGTCTGAATCAGCCTCTTATCAAAAGGTAGAACATCTCCGAATTTGTTAGTTTGTACCAGATGAGAACTGGATCTTTGTTCCAAGGGCACAACCTTATTACTTACTAAAATCATAAGATCCATCATACCACACTGTGGAAAACAACCCTAGCACAAGTGTTGCCATGCCTTTTAATTAAAATTAAGAAGAGGGAAAAGTGGGGGATTTTTGACTTCTATTTACAACAAGGACCTGTCAACCCTTTGCCTAGCGAGCCGCTCAGCTCTTCCTTCCTTTCAAAACAACAGCTGCTGCACATGGAACACAGGCAGCGCAATACAATACAGCTGTATATTTGGCCATGGTCGATCTCAAACGGCGACTCAGGGGGCAAAGGTTTGAAGTCAAAAGTCCCCGACTTTTGTTGAAGGAATCGCGTGTCAACTACTTCTCGGACAGACTATAGAACATCTTAGTTGACAATAGTGGAAAGGCACCGGAGACCCACCTTTGGTCATTGCATCAGGCCGAGTTAAAGCCTTTTTAATCCGTAGGGACGCATCCTCCAGTTCATCCCCAGTCTCGGAGTCTACCGTCTTAGGCTTCTCAGCAGATTCATCAGTCACAATACACTGGAACAGAAACTTATAAATTAGACCAAATGATTCAACCATTACTATCATTCTGAAATACTAGTTTTGTTCTCCATTTAAAAAGTGGCCTGATATAGATTTAATTATTCTTCTCGATTCATTCTTCGATGCTTAGCACTGTGGAATGGAAGCTTTGATTATTGAAAATAAAGAAAAAATCCATTTCCTCTGGTTTTATCTCTCGAAAGTACTATCATTGTATTTTGCCGTTTGCCACATCCTCTATATTTAATTGGCAATTCGGAGTGAAAAGGATTAATAGTGTCATTTGCAAGCGCCTTGATATACCTATCTAGGCAGTGCTATCCTAATATTTTCAATTTCTTGAGGATTTCCTAAGTTTGAAGGGGGTTTCTTAATTATTCTTATTTGATACTTTATATACATATTTTAAAAAGTAGGAAAGGGGTCCAGTCCTGACCATATGGGCTACCTTCTTGCGCCACAACGGAATATTCTATCGCCATCAGTGGTTATACTCGTGGAACGGGGGGGGGGGGGGGGGGGGGGGGGGGGGCGCTCGTGTATATGATATGTAACCAACTTTACCATTAATGTGAAAGTGATAATGGAAAGAACGCAATGGAACCCGAGATTTTGACTATAACAGGAAGTGCGACAGGAACGAGGAAGTTATTCCTGGAAACCTTGATATCATTATGACTAAGTTTGTTAATTGATAGAATCTACTTACCTCACTACGTTCAATAGCGTATGTGTGTGTTCAATAACTAGGGCATAAAACAATCAACTCCTAAATGGTGCAGACTCTCTTTCAACTTATGTTACTACACGTTGCTAACACATTAAATGATATAAATAGGCCGCCAATGAAGAGCCAAAAAAAACACGTAATATTACCTTGGAAGAATTAGGAATGAACTTGGGGACTTGTAGACCCGATAAAGCAGCCGACACTCTCTCAGGTTGAACATCCTGGAAGAGATAAAATGACGATTTTTCTTTAGAAATATGTATTATTGTATTCATTTATACACAGAAATAGGACTTTATTTCTACCCGAGGGGTAAGTCTTCCAGCTAGCCCTTGTTTTGAACATAAAATAACAGTGAAATACATTTATAAGCTAACATTAGAGCTTTATTCCTTTCAGTGAATTTTAATTAAGAAAATTGAAGATGAAGTTGAGATAAGTTATTTGTTTATTTACTCATGATTCAGTAATTCTCTTTATTAATCGGGGATTTGCATAGCCGCCATTTTAAATCTTGATTATGGGACTTATGGTACAGTCTAAAATCTATAGAAAACATGTCATGTTCAGCATGGATTAATTATCAATGCTCTAATGCCAATACCCATGTGATAGTCACCATTTTGAAACTTACATCTTCGGTTACTTTTAAGCCGCAGACACGAGCATACTGTCTGGCTGCACTTACAGCAAACCCTACGTGCCTGAAAACAAAATAAAGACAATAACTATTACATGTAATCTATTTATAGCCCTTATGAGGCATGGTACAAGTGAAGACATAAGTGTTAAGCTTAAGAGTACGTATACATCTCAGGTTGGCTCGCTAAGTCCAGAGCTATATAATTAGATATATAGCTCTGCTTAGTAAGTCTATAAATCTAATATTACATTAATATTGGTGTATTAAGGGAATAATACCCATTAAATGTTATCTGCAGTGTCTACTGTACTTGGGTCAATCTAAAACGTTTGCCGTTTCGCGTTTTGTTCTGCGTTATTCGTCTGCACCGTTCCTAAACTACTCTACATGGAATAATTAGACAATACAACAGGGAGGTGATGGGTCACACACAGGATGAAAGGATCAATAACATCACAAGTGGCGGAGCTACGAGCGATATTAATCCTTTCACCCCAAGTGGCTATAAAGACAAAGTGTGCATGCTCTCGATCAATCGAAAGTGTCGTATTAGATCATTCATGTTGATCTGACTTCCAACCCAAATATTTATGAAAACATCTCTTCCATTGTAATAAAAAGACGTGTTTTACAATATAATATATTGTAACAAGAGTTAGTAAAATCCCTACTAAGCCCCAAGACCACACCCAACTGACCCTAACCTACCCACCCAGCCAACCCTCATCCAACCTAATCGCCGCTACGATTTTCTCATCCGCAAAGACGTCACGCTGTATCTGTCCCCTGCCCCAAACCACATCATCCAGCACACCAGTATAACACCACATAAGGAGGAGGTTCCGCAAACAAACCTATCTCAATTATGTAACCGTATACGTATATATTTTTTTAATTACGTCGCAGTTTTAAGTATGAAAAATAAATTGTGATTTTTGCTTGATATTTAACGTTACGTTTTCCCCGCCATGTTTTGCTGAAACTCTTTCTTCCTTTTAAGGAATGTTTGTTCATCAGAGATACCGATACGTTTACGTATAGGTTAGACTTACTGAACCTTTCTAATCCCTTATCATAAAAAAAACAAAAATAAATCCCGCAAACAAATGCGCAAAATCTACCATCCCATACACAATGACATGACATAAAACCCACCAACCCGCACCAGATAGCTGGCCAAACCCAGAATTCGGCGAAATAATACACAAACCATAAACAAATATATTCCTAGAAAAGCTTCAATTCTATACTTACAGTTCATTAGAAGGATCAAATTCAAGGGGTGTGGGCGGTCGTTTAGGAGATTGCCAAAATGGAGCTGCAAAAATTGAACTGTGATATTGTAGCACAAGTTAAACTACTTCAAGATGGAAATCTCCATCGCTAGCAATTTATGGATCAATTGAAAAGTTACAGAAAATTTAGTATGTCCACCCCCAAATATCATCATGGGGTGAAACTCAAGTAACGTCACATTACTTGGGGAGTTTTCCATTCATTCATATGGGTATAGGTAGAGTCACTTACAATTATCCTTTAGTTTGGTGTCAAGTGGAAAGGCGTGAAGAAGGTGCTTAGCTTTATGGTTAAAATATTTCTCAAACTTGAGTCGGCCGAGGACAACACATGCAGCCCAGTTTCCGGGCCTTTGCTGACACAGCTTGCTCACTTGTACTCCCCCCTCAAGCGAGTATCCGTTTCCTAGTTGCTGAAAGCATAATTAGGACAACATGAATAGTTTCATAATACTAGTATCGTGATTATAGAACGTAGAGGAATCACTTAGATTCGACATTTGAACAATTAAATTTACGATGTATCAGTGGGTTTCAAATGCCTATCAAAAATTGAATTGCCTATACGTACAAACGTACGTGAAAAGAAAGAAAGGGGTTCAGCAAAACATGGCGGAAAAAACGTAACATAATATTTCTTCTCACAATTATTCTTTATACATGATATAAATACGACCCAAGTCACAAAAAGATACGGATACGGTTAGGTAATTGAGATAAGTTTGCTTGCTGGAACCTCCCTAATGTCGCAAACTGGGAGCTTAAGAGTAGATTGGCTTAGACATACCTCCGCAGCCGCCATAGGAGAGGCCATGGACGACCAGAATTTGTTGAACAGGTTGGGTTTCTGTACAAAGCTACTTTCAAACTTGTCTCTAGCCCACTGAATGCAGTGTTCAATAGTGGCCGGGAATGACTTGAGGGTGCAGTAGGGTACGTCCTCATCATGTGGGTCAGACTGGCTAGTGTACGACTCAGTTAGGTGAGGGACTATGACTTGTACATGGCCCTTGGCTCCCATTGTACCGGACTCAAGCAGGGCTCTCTGGTTGGTTACACATCGGCTGCAAAGTAGAGATATCATTTTTTTAAAACGATTTCGATGTGTGTCACGTCATTTTTGTAATGGATACAAATCTGATATATGAACGCAAATCAATCAATCAAGCATGTTTTATTTTTCTAGTAGTATTTGTAGAAATGAAATATTTGCTATCTTTGTGGAATGCTGAGAATATTATCTGTATATATGATGAAATGCTTACCATAAACATGAAAAAACGCCCTAAAGATAGACGGATACGTACTACATATGGGCAGCTGGAAATACTTACGGAGATGTACACGTTTATTAAAATTTAAGAAAAGTGTACAACAACAACTACCTAAATAGAATATGTCGGTGAAGTATTCTTACCTATCCATATACCTTCTAGCTTCTATGTTGTCTAAAGCGTTGACGATTATCTTCTGAGACCGGAAGAAATCATCAGTGTAGTTGGTGTGTTCCGTTTGTTGACATACTAAAAACCAGAATTCATAGCATATGAGCAGGTCCATAAACTTGAAATTTTTGTTTCCAACAAAACAAAGATGATTATTTATCAACGTTGTAGGAGGTAGACGAACATCTCATTAAAACGCCTCTAATTTATTAAATTTCCATTTTTCGTAACATTATAAATGGAGTTTCTCGTGGTCAGAAGTAACCCTCACGAATAGGTTACAGGTGATTAAAGGCGCATTACAAGAAGATGAAAACACCTGGGAGATACGTTGAAATATCTGTATTACTAAAAAGTTGGACTATAGTTACCTTTGTATTGTTGGGCATCGATATTAAGAGCTGAAAAGCCAAACAGATAATACTATACAGTTCTGTCAATGTCTGCAGAGAACTATTATTCATTCAACAATCAGTTAATTAATCCATTTAAAAAAAAAACAAAAAAAACGTCCTTATCGGTTGCTGGGCTATCATTGAGTGAGTCAAACGCTCTAGCATGACGTCAAGTACTCTGACCCTCAAAACACTTAATTAATCCAATACATAGTATTCACATGACGTCACCCGAGACAGTGGCTATCCCCACTGGCAGCCATATTGTGGAGCTACCCAGAGGGTAGGCACGGCATTCCCGATTCGAAGATGAAAAGATGGCGATTATATTTATTTTTCCGTCATGATACACTAAAAAGTGACCTATCAGCATACTTTATATTACATTCGATAACACTTGTGGAATAAAAACGCCCGGAAGTGGCATTTTCGAGGCTTGGAGCACACATGGCCAGCTAACGCTCACAAGGGTTGACACAGAAAATGGCGAGCCGCGGCCAGAGCCGTGACGTCAGTGAATACTATGTATACCAGTATTAGTAATTTGTGTTACCAATAATCATAATTGTAGGCATCTATGGGAGGAACAGAATATCATGTTTTAATGTCAAAAACAAAAGGACTTAGTTCACCGAGGGGATGTAGAAACCATACACAATCGAACAAAGACAGTGTATAGGACAACACATGCTCATTTTTACCTGGATTTATTTGTTGAACTGAAGCAGCTGCTGTTGTACTTTTCGGTTGCTGTAAAAACATAAATATTCACAAATCAACCATCTGATCACTAAGACGCGTTATTAAATACATGTTTTGAATTATGTGATTTATAGCAAAATATATTAAAAAGGCAACTCACTCTGATATGACGAGGTCTGAATAAGAATTGGCGATTTAGGTTAGATTTCTCAATGAGGTCATTATCGGTGATTGTGATCTGGAACAAAAACAAGGAAACACTCCATCACTACTTGTTAATCCTTTCCTGTTATACATATTTATGTTATCGCGCAAAATCTATAGCAAAGAATTAATTGAAAATCTTATATTGCGTGACTGTAGTCTCAGCTCACCTGTCCACTCCCAGTAGCTACGCCAAGAAGAGCATAATTCTTAAGCATTTCACATCCTATTGCTCCACAACCAACCTGAAACATGGATTAACATCTCCTTCACATTTCTTTTTAAATTGTAAGCGAATTCTTTTTAAATTGTAAGCGAAGTACACGAAGGTAAATGACAAGTAGATAAACTGCATTTCATTAGACTGATATTTCCTATTTATTTCAGACAAATCCGGCCATGAATTTATTTTTTCTCATCTCAAACATTACTGTAATATTGTGATAAATAGGTGGCAAATCAACAAACCATAAATAATCGAAGATCTGCAAGTCTTTTACAAATTTCCCCACCGACGCAAATACGGAGCGCATCATAACGATCCCCGCTGAAGTTCAAAGACAAAAGGAACTTTCAATTTAAAACCGATTCCAAATTTGAACAAGGTCTCATGTTGACCATGAACCTATAATACTTTTACTGTAATGATATATTTTTTGTTAATTCTAAGAAGAACTACTGCACACGTTGAAAACACCTTATTTTACATTGTAATCAAATTGTTATACCATCAACGTCGAAATAACCGTGTGTTGCGGTATGCAGGTTTAACTACCAGAAAGCCGGACAATGGCATACCATGGAGAAATAGATTTTGAAATTACTATTCAGCGATACAACTTACACGGGTTGGAATTGTGCAACATCTGCGTCTTCAGAATTAGATAAGACTTCACTGGCATCTAAACACAACTGGAATAAAAGGGAGTGAATGAATAACATTTTGCAACTGCATATTAGGGTAAGTGCAGTGAATCAGATGTTTCACCATTATCGTTGTCACTATTGCAATTATATCCCCTTATTAATTACACGTACGAAATAAAAGTAAGGAAACTGGGCATTATCTTTTGCAGGATTAGCAGGACTTCATGTCGCTGATTATACAACAAATGGGATCAATTTGTACTTTTTGACACTCATTATATATATAGGATTTTTATTCTGAATAGACATACATATAATCAGAAATGAATACACCATCTGCGTGCCCACCGACATGCAGGTCTTAAGGACGTTTGAGCGGATAGGAAAAAACAATTTTCGAACTGCATACTAATTCTACGTACTACAGCTAACTTACCCATTGGTTAAGAGGAGTGAATTTCCCTGTTAGGGCCTTAAGTGCTTCCTGAGCGACAAAACCTCCAAGAGCGGCACAGAGTGGGGCGAAGCAGCCCCGGCTAGTGAAGGACAGTACGCGAAGTAATGCCTCATCAATAGGCTCAACCTAGGTTCACACAAGAATCATAATCTCTGAGTTTTACATTCATTAAGACTTTAACTTCAATATTAAATTCTTTGGAAAACAAATCAATACCGGGGGATAAATCGGTATATTTATGAACAGAATATAAAACTGTAGTAGGAAGGCAACTTTTTTGAAAATCTATCGGCCTCTATCATAATTTTTTTTGCTTTAATGGTTTTCTCTATTCTCATACATAAATTGACAGTACATTGCATAACGAATATAATGCTTATTACATGGTTACAACAAAAAAATATCCTGCGTTCGATTAGTTTAATCTTCTCAGTGCGGTGAGTCTGTCTGACCAATGTGGCGAGTCAGGAAATGTACACACAAACAAACCAAAACATTTCTTTCTATCAATAACGTTGGAATCTAAGATAAATAGTATTGAAATTTAAGATGAAACAATGTCCAAAAGTTCAAAGTAGTATTTACCCTTTTCGCCGACATTTCTCAGACATTACAGACTATAATCAGAATTGACTAAATGTGTAGATCCCTGACGTGTGTTCACACACCTATAAAATGACCTCAAAAGTAAACAAACCCAACGTGCTTTTTCTAGTGCTGTTGTGTGTTCTGTATACATAATACCCCCCCCCCCCCCCCCCACACACACACACTATATGTAAAAAAAAAAGTGATTGTAGAAAGCATGCTTAGCATATTGTATTATTACTTTATTAGTTACATTCCATTCTATCGTGTCTCGCATCCTTAATTATGAACTCTAGACAGAGCCCAGTAAATCCCGATGTTCCCAATGATAAGGAGGGATATAGATGTAATAAAATACAATCTAACCTTTGTCTCCCTCTGATCGTTCAGCGTTTTGGCAATGGCGACGAAGCGCTCGGCATCTTTTTCTGATCTGAAACAGCCATCAATACATAATACATGTAGTTTTATCTGTACTTATTGTTATTCCAGCCATTTTATAGACATATAATGAAGGCGTAATCCCATCTCCACCGCTTTAACTATTTCGGGGGCAACACACGAATGGATTCCTTACAGAAAGCAACCTCAATGCTTCTAAACGGTGCACATCCAATTTTCCATTTTATGGAAATGAATATAAACTTTCCTCATAATATATAAATGGACACAGACGAAGAGAAAATAATGAGCAATTTAACGATAAAGAAATAGAAGTATTCATCATTTAGAAAATAAAATCTTCTACCCACCGGATATCGGGAAGTCTTCCATGTTGGCTAAGGAAGGAATGAAGGGCGACATATCCTAGGTGCAGAGAACCAGGCGCCTAAACAGAATATCCAGATAGAAAATCCCATTAGTTATTTTTCCAAATACATTACTCAATGTGTCATTAGTGCAACATAGGACAATAGAAGATTGTGTACGGGTTCTAAATAATTCAATGAATAGAAATACCACCCACCTCAAACTTACTCAGGTCAGGAATCAAGTTAGCGGGTGCTTTCAGTTGTTGTTCAAGGGACTCCTAGAATACACAATTAACAATAAACTTAGTAAGCTCAGGCAATCAATATGTTATTTATTGACAAGGAAGAGAGGAGGTTTATAACTCCAAGTCATGCAACATCAGTTACTCTTATTTGAATCAGTTCCTTTTCCTGATTCCACCAAGAGGCATGATGTTTAAATTGCAGGTTTAAAGGAAGTTCGAAGACATATTTTCATCTCTATTACACGTGGAATAATATCAATCTAAGATATCATAGAAGACTAAGCAAGAACGGATACACAAAACAATTGATATATAAGGTTGTGCATGTACGAAATGAAGACATGCATTCAACATGCATAAGACAAGAGTAGGTCACACAAAGGAGGTGCTTAAACTTACGAAGTTCATGATGACTGGCACTTTGACCTGGGTGGCAATACCTTCCCCTTTGTAATCTTCAAACTCAGGGCCACTTGTATCACATATACTGAAGGCATAGGGGGACACCACTGCAACAGACAACGCGATGAAATTACATTGACAGGGGATGTGCAATACCAATGATAGCGTATCCGTCTGAACTTTGCAAGTTTTTGTTTTAAAAAGTTTATTCTGCAGACATTACGCCGCGGGGGTGTTATTCTCAGTCATACAGATACAAGACATTTATTAACAAATGGGGCTAAATCTAAACTTTTGCTTTCATTTGAATTACCTAAAATAGCAAAAATGGATAAACTACATGTACATTGTTTGAAGCCAAGACAGGCTTATTATACCTACCCTTGATTGAACAGGTCTGATCATTCAAGGCTGTCATGCCATTAATCTCGCGGAATGTCACAGTATCGCCATCTTCAAATCCATGCATCTTGTTCTCGAGTGATGTCACAATTCCCGGGTTCGCCTGGTATTAAATGAATTCTGCTTTATATGCTTACATATATATTATATATATATATCAACTTATATATTAGGATAGGCATTCATACTTTTACAGAGAAATAGATTTTGGCTGTGAGGGGAACGGACTAGACGAACTTGTGATAGCAGCAAGAGGCTCTGGCTGCAGAAAAACCGAGAACCTTACTAGGGTTTTACAGTAGGATGGGATTGGGGTATTGGGGTATTGGGGGGTGGAGTGAGGGGGGTGGCAGGGGCGGCGAAACTCGCATGGTTCAATGAAAGCAACTTGAAGTAAGAATTTGAACGCACCTTTGAAATCTTAGAAATGAACATTTCTTTCTGTTCTTCCCCATTCTTGTCTACTACTTCGAACTCGTCCCCAAAATCACAAAACGCCCAGCAGCAAAGTCCATAAACGTCAGCACAGATAAACTAAAAGGTATAGAATATAATAACGATTTTAAAGAACGAAATTTTTCCACTCGATTGTGCCACACACATATATTATTACTCGTTTGAACTGTAGTTAGGCAGCAGCAGTAGTTCCTTTAGATATTACATTATCTAATGCAAGAATATAGGACATTTTACTGAGAATATTGTATTATGCAAAATGTATGTGGCTGAATAAAGAATTACCCATTGGCATTGGGAATTAATAACAATATATTACCTGAATAGAAGGGGATTGTGTCCTACAGTATTGATCCACACGTAGTTGGAGACTTAGAGGCACTTCTGTTAAGATGACGCACTGGAATTCGTTGAGGAATGAAAGATCCGTTTCTTCATCAAATGTGTGCGTCAATGCTTTTACAGTCACGTAAGGATTCAGTTCACTAAGACGAGACAAACTAGCTTCCACCCTGCAGATGGACCATAAGAACAAAGTAGAGTGAGCAGGTTTTTTTGTGCGTGTTTGAGGGTGGGTGCAGAGTAAAAGGTTATGTGTTATCTTCTACCTCCGAATTTCACCGCATGTGATAAAAAGTGTAAACTTTTTCTATTTTTATTTTGTAATTGGCATCCAAATTATGGAACGCCGTACAATGTAAATATCGGGGGCCATACTATGTTAAAATCCATAATATCTGATACCTTTGAAAAGGTCAGGACGTGTATAGCAACAAAAGAATGAAAATCATATTTACTTAATAAAATCACAGCCGGAGATTTAAAAACACCTTGTTATCAGAAAAAGAAGCCCATATTGTCAAAAGAATAAAATAGCATACCTATTGGTTCCCGCTTGAACATCTTCCTCCCTGAGAAAGAATTGAGTACCTAAGTCCATGTATATTGCAGGTTTAGTGTCGAGTAGTGTGACGGACTTAACGCCAGCCAAAATAACATTCTTAGCTGCAAAAAATGATAATATCAGGAAGTCAATCTCCCCTCTTTTCCCGTTTGGCATAATGCACTTTTCAAGAGAAACAATGATATTATTTCCCATAATAATGGATGGAGTGGATTAAATCTTACTCATATCCATTAATACACCATTTTGAGATCTACCATTACGGACAAATGGGAACATTCTTGCTTCTTCCTTTAAATCAAGATCATCGGGAAAAAAGTGACATTTAAGGCAAATATGTCATCTGTTTTGTTTTTACAATTTGTTCAGAGGAAAGGCGTACCTATTTCGACACCCAGTCCTCCAAGTCCAACAAGAAGAACGTTGGACCTGGCCATCCTCTGCATCGCTCCATCTCCGAGTACATATCGCTGGCGACTGAAATTACAAACCTATTCTTTAGTTCACTTCAACAGAATGTTATGTTCTAAGAGAGAGAGGTAGAGCTTGTACACGTATCAAGTTTGGTCATATGAGATTTCTTTCCGAGACAACCAGGGAGGTACTTGTTAGCTTATGTATCTCTCTGAACTAACCAGTGTTATTTGAATTGAATTGAATTGAAAATACTTTATTTGTTCAAGGTTATATAGAAATGAAAATAGACAAATAGATAAGCAGACCTCTGGATAAGATCCAGCTCTTCCAGCCGTTACCTTTATCGAAAAGTTATAGTCATAGGAAAACTATCTTAACAAGTACAATGTAATTTAAGGGTATAATAAGGCATAAAACGAGTTACAAATCCAGAAATTTAGCCCGCTAGCTATAGGCCTCAGGATATTATTTTATTGTCTGTTTTTGTTCTTATAGTTGTCGTTTTTCTCACTTTTAATGACTGCCCACCACCCCGCCCTGCTTCCCACACTCTCTCTTCCTTGTTAATGCTTGTGTGTAATACCTGCTCCCTACAGTAGTGGCCAACGCCACTACCGTGGGGAAGCAGGGAGGGAAGCATGAGCATGGTGGTAGTGGCCAGTGGTGCCGTGTGCAAAAGTTTGAATGGAATAGCCATAGGACCAAAATAAGTGCTGATCCTGATGTTTGTGAACCATAAACATATGTATTCCTCCAATCGAAAATGTAGCCTACGAATATAGCTTTTGATTAAGACTAAATAGGCTGCTGTACGTAGTGTTTAAGTGTGATAAGTGGACGATCCATATGACCTAGACATTACTGGGAAAGACCAAGATATCCTGCGACAGCTTCAATTTTTTAGTTCCGTGGGAATCCCTCTCTTCTCAGAGGGCGGGTCGGTCGCTGCTGGTCCAGGGGTGTGTGTGGCACCAGATTAGAACTATCGTCACAATTTGATGGGAATGAAGGGATGTCTTGGGCTATTTACTTTCATAAGTATGGAATGTTTTTGTACATTGACATTGCCCACCATCCCACCCACCTCCCTCCTATGGCGTCTCCTGACGCCTTCCAAATCGTTTCGTTTCTTAGCTATAATCTCCACATCGCGATCGGCGCTGTGGATTCCCTGCTGCTATGACGTCATTACATGGGCCTCGTTCTGGGTAGGGTTCCGGTGGGGAATCCCCGCGACTATGACGTCATTACACGAACGTAACCGAGTGTTACCGAGTATTCGTACGGCCGAGGGGGGTTAAGGCTTAAGCATTACAAGTATACATTACAAGTATAGTAAAGACCATATGAACCCAGACGTTTTACTTCGCAAACATGTGAAGGACGGCCAATCCGTACTTGGTTTCTCCCATGGATGGCGAAAACATAGGTAGTTGGGTGAGCGAGATGGATTTTCTAGACTATAAAATAGCCCCCGGGTGGGCGGGTTGCGTTATGACGTCATGGTAAATGCAGGCATTGCTTTGCTCTGCCACTAGCACCTCCTCGTCCAGAAAGTAACCGCTTGAAAGATGTATTTATATTAGTAGTTTGGTTATATTTCTCAAGATCTGTATGCCTATTATTGTTTTTATATTTAGCTGAATCCCCCCCCCCCCCCACCCGGCCTCCCCTCCTATGCTTTTGTTTTGGTGTTTAGTAATACACATGCCTCACCTCTGTGAGGCATGTGTACCGCCAGCAGTAGTGGCGCCGCAACGGCTTGTCTCGGAACTAAAATGCGGGAATCGCGATCGATTCAAATCATAACACACCAATCGAAAGTGGTAAATGGGCTTATATCTTCTTTTCTAGACAATATTGTTCCAGTAATCACTAGCTAATATCGTTGCTTACTAATATACGGTAGGAGTAAGCTAGGTAAGAAAGCTGAATGAGCATTTATTTTGTTGGCAAACAGGGGGATAAGTATCAATCTCTCTCTATTTGCGTGAGGACCCGTAATGGCGGGTGTGACGTTGTAATGGGTAGTGATCCTGCCGATGGGCAGCTTCTTTCAGAAGCGGTTGTCACGGAAGAGTCAAGTTATAAATAATATATTTACAATGATAAATTATATGCATCGTGTCTCATATATGATATACTTTAAAACCTCCTTATAATATTTATGTCAATGGCACCCTTATGACAGGTCAAGTCTCCACAATGATGAGGATAGAGTCACATTACCACTTACAGGATGAAAATGTTCATAATGTGGAGATATATACAAGATTAGAGAGGTGCTCGCAAGTAGAACTTTACTGCCAGGCAGTATCTCAATATGGCCATTCTGGGATAGAGAATTAGCTCTTCACCAGAGGCTAAAGAAGATAGGAAGAGCACGAGCAGTGCCTCTCCTATACACACTCATGAATGCATGCTGTTGGATGATCGCATACACCCGACGATGGTGAAAAACTACGGTACTTACAATCGAAACATGAATCAGAAATTATGTAAATAGTTTCACCTGTATAACGAGTCGTCTATTTCCATATCTCCAGACATATCAGGGTCTCTAAGAGACGGTATAAGGTTCTGCATTCGAGGCCTTTTCTGAGGATTCGTTTTGGACGACACTATCTGCAAGATTCAAAGGTGTACTTGTATTTACCGAATTACTGGCTTATTTGAATGCCACAAATTCTATCAAAACAAAACAACCAAATATCCTACGTTGACTTTAGATACACATTTTGTGATACCTGTTCATGCTCCCAAAACTCTTAGTCTTTCAAATGTTTTCTTGAAGTCAATGGCATAGAGATCATCACATGAAATGTGAAATGACAGTAAGTTGCTGGTTTGTAGCCAAGCCCGGGGGCATGAATGTTTAATGGGTTCGAAACCCGCTGTAGCCAATATTTATTATCTTTTCTCTTTCGGGCACTACTAGTGGAACAGAGCCCGCATGAGCTTGCCTTTAAATATTCTGAGAAACTAACTATGGTCAATATTTTAAAAAGAAAACATCCTCATATGATACTGATATATGCCTATGATTTAGGGCTTCATGGAAGAAACATTAGAGTACCGGTATTACAGTTACTAATATAGGAGGAAATGACATCATCCAGCTGCTAAGAGTGAAATCATTCAAATGTCTGTACTGTGCCAATTATATGATTATGACAGGCAGCATGCCATAGTGGTTAAGATATGGAAAACACTGGCGATTTAAAAAAATACTCAAGCTTTAGAAATTGTATTGGTTTAGTATCCATATTATATAGAGTGATTGACTTATTGCCAATATGCCTATTTGGAACACGGTTTTTAAGTACCGGTACGGGATGTATAACCTATGACCCAACCCTGTAAACAAATTAAAGACACTCACTTCAGACATACATTTTCAGGGTGTGAAGATCCCTATATAATATGCGGGTTTGAATATGCTCACATGGACATAATACACATTCAATAATATATTGTCATAATAATGACGCCGATTTTTAAAAAAGGAATGACTCATTCATGTCTGGGTTCTCCATCATGGAGCCAACTAGCAGAATCATGACTCAATGCCAATGGATAAATTAGAATAGTCGATGTGCCTAGCAGACAATTGATGTCAATGATGGCGACAGCTAGATCATAATAGAACATCCATGCAAGATTTTTTAAAAATCAGTCGCTGGATAAATATTTACTATATTTTTGTGTGGAACACTTTCAATTGCAGTGAAGGCCTGAAGACCGATGCATTCTATTTAACGACTGGCCACTTTACGGAGATTTTTATGAGTGGCATTGGGCAGTGAGTAATGAAATATTTAAATTGTTTGGCTATTTAATTTCAGGGGGCAGATATAATGCATGCCTCCTATTTTTATTACGCTCTTCGCCAAGTCAGAGGCTATGCCTCTACTCTAGTCTAGGCAACTGCACTGGGCCTAGGCCTAGGGCTAGGGTAAAAATGAATGACAGGTGAAAATTGCAGATAGACATGCCACTACGATGTAAATCTCACGGGTATTCAGTGGTTCTGTCGAATGTAGTTTGAAATAAAGTGAAAATCAAAGCGAAAGACAAACTGGTCATTTCTACAAGTCATGGTCAGTCACATAACAGTCACAATCGGTGTATCTCTGTCACAATATAGAGATATTGTCACTCTTGCCAAGTCTTCGAGGTCTGACAGCTGCAAAGTGCTCGCATCCGTTCATTGCACATGCGTGAAATACAGTACGAAAAATATGATATACAGAATATAAATGTATATTAACACCAAAACAACATTGGAGACAAAGTAGACAAGAAATATTTATATGTTAATCATTTACCGGCTAAATTTCTTTGGTGAAATCAGGCTTTCGGGTGCTGAAGAAACATACAGGCGAAGAGCCGGGTATTCTGTCCCTCTCTAAGAGCTGTTTTGATTGGCTCTCATTATGTGCATGAACCAATGAAAATGCGCGTCACATTCGGTTTCATGAGTGACGTCATTCATCCAACACTTCCAAGATGGCGAAGGAAGAAGCGAACGGTGCCGCCACAACCCTTGGGGAAAATACTAGCGAAATGGCAGAATTAACTGGATCTGCCGTACTCGTTGTCATTGGAGAGCCTTTCACAGCAGAACATAAGGAGCTGATTCTGGAAAGGATTACAAAAGGTCAGTCTTTATTTTCTTAGATTTAGCTTCAAAAACGAAGTGCGAATCGCCGGCTGGGTTCGCTGGTTTTGACTGGTTGTTGCTGTCTGGCTGAGTGAAGGGTTGGGGGCTGGGTCCAGTGTAGGATTCAGAGTCTGTGCTTCCTCACTCCTCCCTTCACTCGCTTCTCTAATATCACTTAGCCGGTCTCAACAACACTTGTAGCCATTGGGCAAAACAGATATTGGCATCTAGTTCAGCTCAGAATGTTTCACGAAAAATGAATCTGTCAATAAGCACCATAAATTAAAATCTGATTTAGTGATTACTCTGCTCCGGATTAGGCCTACTAGGCCTATTGATTTATTCTACATGGGAATTTAATTGGACAATGCACATTCAATTAAATTGAACTCCAATCAATACCAACCCATTAAATATATAAACAGCACAGAGACCACACTAAATTAGTTTCATTTCCAGGAAGTAAGATTTTCATTTAATTGTGTTTCTGAATCGTAGGCCTACATTTATTGTTCTTCCATATTTCCTCTCAACAATAGATAGATGGTAGTATACTACCCCAGGAGTAATCAGAAGACCAGCTATGGAGCTGAACTAAACCAACCTGGTAAAATATCATGCAATAATATGTTATTTTGCCTCTTGAATTTGTCATGGAGGAATGTGAGTGAAGCCCCTAAATTAGTAAATAAAACATGCCGTACGGTAACTAAACTTCTAAAGCTTCTGGGCCAGTTCTTCCAGTATATTCCGACCTAAGTTAACCATTCTCCTGTCCTGAGTCATGTTTTGACCATACCAGTCAATATGGATTCACTTGTAACTTTTCTTGCCATTGTTTTCATTTAATAGAATTGTTATAGATCATGTTAATAGCAAAAAACATGAGCCCTTGCCAATGTAACTTAATATAAATATTATTGTTCAGAGATGGAATTCCTGTCTTTTTTATTCGTTGCGCTGTTCGACTATTGGATCCGTAGACAAATGAAACCTCGGTATCCCTTGGATAGGTTCATTATACACGTATACGACCAGTAATATTTATAACTGGAACATTCCACACAGATCCATAAATTATATCTAAAAGAAGGCCAAGTACATAGGATATGTTTATCAAATCCCCAGACCAGTAAAACCATGTATGTGATGTAACTGTCGAAATTACTACAACTTTCACAAAATAGGCCGATTTGCAATCAAGAATACCACATTATTGGGATGTCACTCTTTGGTAAATAGAGTACCGGCGGATAAGTTTTGTGGGACCCATGCAAGGCTTTTGATACATTCAAACGACTTGTGCTGTGGGAGGTGTAGACGAAAGAGGGGAGATCGAGGCGAAGGGAGGAGAGGTAACCCTCTGCCTACCAGTGCTCTCCTCGGGCCTGTGTTGCTGATGCTGGCTGGGGCCGCACAGTGGTAGTGATGGTGGTGGTGGCCGCGGTGGTGGTGGTGTGGTGCGTGGGGGAGAGAGCTACTGGTAGGTTGGCACCACGCTAAGATAGGGATGAATCATACACCTATTTATGGAAACGGACTACCCTACTACTCCCCTCTTTTCTGTCACTGACACTCTTTCAGGCCTAAACTCATTCTCACTCACTCACTCCAGATCCATATTTTAGGGGAATACCATAGGTACATAGCCTAAGCTCTCTGCATCCTTGCCCTCTTCCCCGGGCCCTCCTCCAAGTTTTGCTCCTGCGGATAGTGAGTCATGTCTGAGTGGACCAGTAGTTATCCACTGAAGTTGCTTGTATTCGGGGTATTTATGTGTGTGTGTGTGTGGGGGGGGGGGGGGGGGAGGCAATTAATCTACTTTCTCCCACCCATGTACACTGTTTATCCAGTTGCATTCATTATGGTTGGAAACATCTAAAGCTGAGGTAACATGATATACATATAATTATCACACGAAGAATACTGGGTAGACATACTATTTGCCCCTATTATAGTTATTGTACTTGGGGACGTGTCTAGGCTATGTAGGCTGAAGTACGGAGATATAACAGTCTCCTATTCACACTGCATTCACTTTACCATCAGCTTTACCACCTTCATGTAAGCATTTTATTTTCTATGTACATGGGGTGATTCGTCATCCAATCACTATCCATCCCCATCTGTACCAGGAGGAATGTCAACAGCATGGCATGGGGCGGGGCTGCTAGAATACCCCGTACTCTCTCCATTGTGAATGAAATGCTTACGTCCTGTAAAATGATGTAATGTCATATTTTTGTCGCTTGTGCACCCCCCCCCCCCCCCCCCCCCCCATTAGTTTCCGCCCCACACCCTTGCTGACTGGTGGTCAAGGCAGCAGCACCTCCTCAAAGCGTCTTCACCTCAGGTCAGCTCAGGTCAACTCGATGTGGCCAGCTGGCTAATTGGGAGCTAAACGGCGGCTTCTGGCCACTCCGTTCGGGTTACATGTAATGATGTATGCATATGTATGCATGGTGGGCTGGGGAGCGGGGATCCTACCATATGCCTATGAGTTTGATCTCTATCTTGATCCGTGCATCCAATCCTAGTTTATATTTGCTTATTGCGAATGGGAGATAAAACAGTGAGGGGTCAGTGGTGTCAAGGACGGGATAACGAACAATCACTAGTCAGAATTTGAGAAACTCAGGTTATCATCTTATGAGTTATGTTCGTGGGGTGGTTGCAAATTTTAATAAAATGGCATGCAATAACTGACAGAAAAAAGTAAATAAATAGCTTAGCTTAATTATGTGTTCCCTTAACCTTTTCTTGAACTCAAACCCTACATAGACATGTAGTGGATTTAAGATTCATATTATGTTCTAAGATCAGTCTTAAATTTAAAAAAAAGCTCAGTCTTAATATATCAGGTAGAAATCATCCTCCCTAGGCAGGGCCTATACTCCGCAACCAGTTTCTACGTAGGCCTACTGTAGAGAGGAGAGTTAACGTAGCGACCACACGTTGAAATAAATAGAAAACAAAATATTAAAACCCTCTCTTCAATGGGACCATAATGTGTCTTCTCTAGGTCCCTGGAGAGGAAAAGGGGAAATCCAGTCATGGACTTGAAAAATAACCTTGGGTGAACTGGACCGCCCGGCCCCGGTCATAGACCTTTTGATCCTGGCAATGGAGGGACGTTTTGATGTGACCAATCCCAGGAGTGGGACCTGTTTTCACTCTTCTCTGCGGATGTGGCATCCAGCCCTTACTTATCCCTTGAACATATTATGTAGTTCAGTCCTCTCCACATAGAGATCTAGGTCCGATATAATATGTGCACGTAGGGCCTTTCCACCGCCACTTTATTTTTGAAAGAGGTATGCACATTTCCAGTTATGCAATAAAAGAGGATGTAAATATTAATATTTTCAATATAGAGGGCTTGCAATTTAACTATGTCTTCATTATTTATACGGTACTTCAATGCTACCAAATTTAGTCATGTCTGCAATAAAGGATGATGGGACTGAAAACATTGTATTCTTGACTTTAGGTTGAATTAATGAAAAATCATACCAATATGTAGGAAAAGCACCTAGTTTTCTCGTATGGGGTAGAGATCATCTGATAACAAGTAGAGATAACTCATTAATCCATTTGACATCAGGCCTCATAGAAGAGGGAAGATGGGTTGGCAATGGGATGGCATGTCCTAATACCACGCTACTTATAAAGTTAGATGACTAATGTGCGAGAGGGCTTAATTATTATGGAAAGTTATGAGAAAGGAACTTGCAGATTTTATAGTCTACGTTGTTATGTAATACTGGTGGGGCGGTGGGGTATTTAGGGGGCGTTATGGCAGATGGTCATTGTACCTATATTACATGACTTTCGCGTCTCTTTGTTACTTAGTTGTGTCTGACAATATGGTATTAACCCTTAGCCTTAGTGGGCACGCGTTTGCTTCGGAGGGCGGGGTTCCTGCATAGGTCAGTGTGTATAGATGTATGACTATGAATGGGGCGGTATACAGCTGGTAAAATGTTGACATTTAATTAAGAGGCATTCTCTCTATATATTACCCCAGCGTTTTCTATCGATCACTCCATTATGATTCATGGTCTGGTCTCTTGAGAGTCTGCGATTTGTGTACTTACTGCACTTAATGGAGCCCCAATACACAAATTTGTAAATTTTGATCGTAGTTTCTGATCTATTATTAGCATTATTAGCTGCGACTATAATTATATATAGCTTAGTGGTTTAATCCATGGAATGTATATCTCTGAATTAGATTCTATTCTTAGGCTTCTCTGTTTTAGCTGGGAACTTCAATCGTATGAGTGACTTCAATTTATTGTTGCGGCTTTTAGTGTATTGCTCATTAGCTGCAGGTCAATGACAGATGGGTCTGCTGCACTCCCCATACCCTGAGGTAATATGGGTATTACTATAATCATTTTACAGTCGTTTATTGCCTGTCCTCACCGGGGCGATCATATTGGGGAGATTTAATCTCAGACGTGCCCATAACAACAGCCTAATTATAGCTAACCCATTATTGCGAGCGTTTTCACAAATTTAATTACTTTCCCATTTTCCGGGTCACAACCTAATCACCGATACTTTTCCTGTTTAAGTATAACATTCCCTGCTTGTTTCATGTGCTTTAGTAATGAGATTTAGTATAATTCAGCCACTATTTCTCTGAAAAACAGTGTGGCCAGATTTATTGCGGAAACAGGTATGAAGGAGTTTTTAGGGTCAATGATATTATATAATAATTCATTACATGTACATATATATCCCCACAAAGTTCAGAAACATTGGAATATCACTCCCCCAGCCCTCTTATGAAGTTTGAACATGGTTTAAAATATAAGCTTTGGCAAAGTTTGGGTCATAATCTCCTCAATATGCCCCTATATATGGTCAGATCGTCAGAAAATGTACAATTGTTCCTTCACAAATTCTCTCAAATAATGCCCCCTAAGGCAAAAAGGAGGATCAAAATACAGTTCAATATAATGGGACAGATATTTTGAAACAACGCAATACTAAATTTATTCAAATATATCTAGTCTTTATCATTTTGTTGTCTAATTTAGCAACATTTACCAACTGTGTATGGCTTCCGATTGTACATTTTCTGACGATCTGACCCATATGCCCCATGATCCTTTATTTAATGACGATCACAAAGCAGGCCGGAAATCATCTGGAATGAGTTAAATGTATCTCTCTTTGACTTGGGGCAGCACCGTGTGTGAGTGAGGAGGAACCTGTGGGGGACAGGCAAGAGGCTGGAGAGTTTTGTTTACATCCCCACTCCACCCGGGTGTTTCCTCCATCGTGGTTGTCGTGGAAACGTGTCTGCAGGATGCGTTTGAGTGTGCGTCTAAGTGGGCCATGTAAATCGGAGAAACCCTGCACAAGTAATATAATGCTCCCGGGGTCAGATTCACACAAACCCTACCCACCAACCCCTCTCCCAGGAATTTCCCCCGCCTCGACTTACCGTATGTTCTCTTAGTCATAGACTTGTGCAAGTCTTTGTGTTTTTGTTTGTTTATAAAACGAAATCTCGAAAAAATAAAAACATCATGTTATGGTCACTACCTCGACAAACAACCCTGTCTTAGTCACTGCCTTGGACAGTCTTGACTTTACTCTACTGTACCCACCTTGGGCAGAGACTAAAAGGATTAATCCCCTCCATTTTGGGCCTGGTGGTGCACTGTTTTTGCGTAATTATGCACCAAACAGCGCACCTGCTGTACGTCAATATCAGGATCGTCAAGCCTTTATTCATCACCCGTTTGCCATAAAACTATTGAACTGCTTGCCGATGACTTATCCCGGTTGAATTTATTTTTCAATGGAATGACACTTTTTGAGACCCATGCACTGAAGCTTGTCATGGTATATTTTAGGGATTGATCGAGTATACACCTTTCTAGGAGCCACTGGAACGAAGAAACTAATAATTTGACATACGGTAGCTATGTAACTTTGTGGTATTCAGAACAAGGTGCCATCGCCACCAGCCATGTAGTGACAACAATAAATATGGGTGCCATAGCTGGGGGAGGGCGGGGGTCCTGGAAGTTACACTGTCACCAGCGTGATGATATCATTGCTATAAATAGATCGGGTCACCTGTACACATGAGCGAACTGCTGCTTCGGCATCTTTCAACCCTGATTACTGCCATGGGAAACGATGGGGCAGGTGTGGTAGTATTTGCTGTTTTGGGGTGTAGGGGTGGGGTTGGGGGTAAATGTTAAAGTGCGTATTCGATGAACAATGATCGAATATTAAAATAGATAGGCAACAAATGTATAAATTAGATAATCCAGGAATTTTAGACATAATTCTCCCGATCTGTAGATTTTTACACATCAGTCGATCATCTGATTGGAATTAGGGCGTTAGATGCACATGAAAGACATACTTCAGATTTCGAGGTCATGGAGCATGCTTTCCTTACTCTGTTGGGTTGCCTTGGTTTCGGAGAAAAGAAGCTATTGGAATGAACGTGGTTGGGATGTGTTACAAATGAATCTGGCCGAGCTATACAAGCTATACAAACCTCACTCTTGACCCCCGTGACCTTCTTTCAATCCCCTATTAGACGACCTTCTTTATACTTAGACTCTTAGTACGTTATACCAACGAGACTGGTTATACCAGAGGTCACGATGCGATGGGGCTTAAAGGGAAGCTAGGGAACAACCCCTTCATATGCCCTACGTGCCCTTCATATGCCCTTCATAAATGTAGTTCCCATATTGGTTTTACGTGTCCGTTCAGGAACTTACGCTGTGTCCGTTGGTTGCTTGAATGACGTGCCAACCATCGGGAAACATGGGGAGAAAAAAATAGCCCCTCCCCCACTCACGCTGTCACACAAACTGTGATGACTCTTCTCTGCACTCTGATCTACCTAGACGCTTCGTCTATTCCCTTTGATACTAGGCTTAGTAGTTTCAGCCTTTTTATCCCTTTTCAAACTCATTGGCCATCAACATTGCTATGGATCACATCCCCTGCGGGTGATCTGGTATATCTATTAATGATGAGATCGATGATCCATAACACACCTGATAATGTATATAGTCAGAATTATCCCTGAATAAGAAAGCCAGAGCCCCATTGAAAGGAGCAAGGGGTTGACCAAGCAGTTAATGATCAGTCATTATGACAGGGCACTCATGAGACGGAGTATCCCTCTTTACTGTCCCAGGTAAGGAAGGAAGGGCTGGTGATACTGGCTAGGCAAACATAAGCATGCGAAAATCTGGTTACGTCCGAGTGAAGGAAAAACTTTAGATAATGGATGCGTTCAGGAGGCAATCATTCTGTTGCACTTGGCTAAAACCTGGCCAGGAGCTGTGGCAGTATGCCTTACGGACATGACCTTTGGCCTTTGCCTTACATTGTCTTCCTTATGTAATACTATAATACTTAGACTAAATCCCCAAAGCCTGCCATGATCATGTGTAATGCTACCTAGGCCAAGGGCTATATGTCCTGTATGTAAAAGAACCATTGCTAATGATCGAAAAGAGTAGGGCATTGCAAGCCATTTTGCATTTGTAATTTATTGAATGTCCAATTTACTAGTTGAAAACTACCAGCTTTTAAAAAAGGCTCGCTAAACCACGATGTTAGCATGTTTCAGTGAACTAGAAATTTGTCTTGAAAATGTATCCCGGCTACCGGCATTTCCTTGTGAATGTGTGACTGTCTCTGTTACGACCCGCGCTAGGTTTTGTTGAATAAGATGTCAGATATATATTATGTTAACAGATGTTATGCATCTTCCCTCGGCTGTCCAACTACGGCACCCCATCCCTTCACACAGATCCCCATCCCATCCTCAACTGGGGCCTTGATTCTGTTGCCATGGTGACCGGCAGACGCCAGTCTCTTTCCGACCCACTGACATACATCCAGACTTGGACTAAGAAGAACCATTTTGCCCGAAGGAATAAAAAAGGGAATACAAAAAATAGAGCAAAATGTAAAAACACATTGTTTATTCCATTGGCGGATGGGGGGTAGGTGTGACACACTATATAGTGAATCAGGACCTCCTAGTGTTTGCAAAACACCAAACAGTAAAAGCCAACAATACAGATTCTGTTTACAGAGAGCCCGGTGTAGTTTGCCAATGTTGGAGTTCTGTGTTATTACTCAGGGGTTGGGGAAAAGGGGGGATATGCATTGCTGTATAATGGTGTTAGTCATTGTAGGTGGGCGGGACTTAGAAAGTAACCACTGTTCCTGTCTGGTGGATGAAGGATCAAGAAGGTATTTCATTGCCTGAGAAATACGCTTGTTAAAAAAGATAATGTATTTTATTAGGCTCATGGGTTCTTCAGTGCCCACACCTCTCTAACTGTTAAAACAGCTTCCCTAGATTCGAGCTTAGAAGAAAACGATTACTCTGATTCAAGACACCAATTAATTTTGATTTTCCCTCATACTAGTTTCTTGTACATGGCCATGGGTACATTTTTGTGAAACTTGACGAGAAACGGAGGTGGCAGTTCATTTAAGTAATGGGATCTTTTAAGGCAATATGCGAAAGGAACCAGTCTGGCACTGGAAATTTCATATATTTTGCTGAAATTGTAATGACAGTAATGGTAAGGGCCCATATTAAACCCCATCGAATTTCCCTGAATTTTGAAAACTCCACCAGCGGCTTCTATCAAAGGTCTTCCCGAATCAATATGACGAGACAGATATCTCTACTACGCTGTGAAACGCCATACACAACATTGTGGTAAATAAATATACGGTAAAGCTCATACGCAGTGCCTAATGCACTTGCTCCTCACATTACACCTCAACCCAAAATGCTTAAAGATTAGGAATGAGGAATAGTCATGCATGCCAGGTAAACTAAGAACACTTGCCTATTAGTGAGCGGTACCAATTAACGTTAGATCACCCGATAAATATTTTGAGTCGAAGGCAGCGTTAATAGTTATGGTGACTTTTTTTAGTGCATATGTTGGCAAGATCTGAGTTTATGGATATGTTTTCCGTCACTGGTAGGCTCATGGTTAAGTAGACTTGACTTGGCTTGTAAGTCACTCGTTATCCATTTTTCGTGCATGCATCGTACATGTATGTATCAAAAATAGAAGTAGGACATGTTTGATTTTGTATCAATGAAACATTTGTTCACATGAATTTGCCCCAGGAAAGGCGTATGTATATGCATACTGGCCGCTCAATAAAGCAATGAATATTGCATCATCAGCCTGTACAAATGATGATTAATATATCTGACTTCCATGATAATACCAACATATCCCGACGTAGCAAGCGATAGGGGCAGCTATTATTTGTATGATCAGGTTTGAGATTAGCCACCGACCCGTTTCTCTCCATTCTGTCGGATGTTGTGACAAGAGGATGGGTGGGGGTGGAGTTGATTAAATTTGTTTTAAATTTAGTTTTATTACATAATATAATACTCAGCAAAATGAAAATCAATGATAGCAGATCTATTCAAATTTGTCTTTAATCTATCTTATAATTACTGTGAAAAATACGTGGCATTTCACTGATTATAACTGGCCATTGTTGAATTTACTGGCTCGCGAATTGATAAATAGAGTTTGCATAACAGGGAAATGCTGGTTGAATGGCGTGTGTGTGTGTGTGGGGGGGGGGGGCATGGTGGTTGCTTGTATAAGCAAGGAAGATCCCATTATCTTATGATTAATGGAGAGTAATAGTTTGTATAATAAAGTTAAGGCTGTTTTGTACTGCTGTCATCTTACACTATAGATGAAAACCACTGAATGGGATCTCATAATTTATGGGCTCTATATTTGAAATATCGATTAAAAAGGTATGAATATGAAGGTAGTTTTAGATACTACCTAGACCATTGTTATGCATAAAACTATTTTTGTGCTCTTATTATTTTCCTTTATATTTTGCTAGCACAATAGCTATCATCAGAATCATATTTGACCAGCCTTACCTTAGTTTAATGCCTGTACCTCTAACGCCAATTACGCACAAATATGCGACTTTATTACTGTGAAGTATTTCAATATAAAAACTTAGATGCTGGCGTTCTGAAATCTTTTGAAATACTTTTTTGTCCTGTACCGGTAAATAGGCGAGTTAGACCGTTAGTGTCCTATATCGTATTAAGGCCTGTAAACATTAGTATGGAGATGCTGCTGGGCTCTATCCCACCCACATTACCAGCCCTCACGCCACTGCGCACAACAAAAGGTAAATGTTTAAAGTGCTGGCAGGAACGTGCCTACCATGCACCGGTGCAAATTATGTTGCCTGAACTCTAGGATTAGAGCAGAATTGACTGAAGATAAGCTGCCTCTACCAGACATAAAATATTTATGCTAAAATATAAGATCGTTTTAACTCTTATCGCTGTTCATCTGATCCTCGTCTTTACTACATTATACTTATAGAAACGCTGGGATTGGAGGGTTAATGAAGAGCTATGAAGCAGGTATCGGTCACCATTTCGATTGATATGCATTGGTGTATGCACCGAGAGTGAAGGTCCCACTCCTGGGACTGGTCACATATATGAGTTTGCTCCACCCTACCACTGTTATCAAATGGGCCCTCGAGTGCCAGGATCAACGTGTTTATGGCCGTTGTCGTCCAGCTTTTATCCAAGGTTATTTTCGATACCAGGACTGCATTTCCCCATTCCCCCATCAGGGCCCCAGGGAAAACACAATTGTTTCATTCAAGAGAGGGCTTGTAATTTAAAAAATAGATTTGTCGGGCATCCTTGGCTTCCTTCATTCCTTCTATTAGTTATATGTCTGTTGTGTTCTCCCTTGGGTTGGAACTCTTGTGACAGGTCCAGCCTGCTTGCTCTTTATCACATGACTGTGCCAGCAAAGGAAACCTCCTGCCAACCGCACAAGGCTGTCCCAGGATCAGCCGGGCCCCCAACACTGGACACCTGTGAGCTCCTTGAGAGGAGTGGGACATCTTCCCAGAGTAGTTCTAAATGGATCAGAAGCCTTGGTTGCCCTTCAGGTTCGGAGGTAGCAGCCTCCTCATCTTATGGATGAGAAGAGGCAGGAGGGGGTGGGGGCGTGCAGGTGGGTGTATTGTTGAAATAAGTTGGTGGGAGGAAGCTGGGAAGCGCAAGGTGGCTGGAGGATCAGACATTAGTTAGTTGGATTGGAAGGAGGTAGTGAGAAGGAGAAAGGGGAAGAGTTAGTGATATTTAACTGGAAGTAAACCAAGGAGGTGAAGTAGGAAGAGAGAGTGTTCTATAATTTTGGAAGTGAGTGGAAGATGAAGTATATGTTAGTCTCAGATGGTACTATGAGAGCTACCTGCAAATCCATGCAAATCGTCATGCTATAGACCAGCTAACTGATGAGTCAAATGAAGGAATTAAGAGACTTAGTAAGTGGTGAATGAGTGGATGAATCAGTCTGAGTGTGTGCTTGTGTGAGTGAGTGTTCCATTATGTAACATACACAAATACACAAATTATAACATGCATCCATACATATTTATCACGCCCCCCTCCCCCCCCCCCCCCGATATTGATTCCTTGTTCCTCGCAAATACCTCCTATTTTGGCCGTTAGAAAGGTTTAAAAGAAAGGAGACCTTTAAAGTTAATATTATTCCAGCTGCTGCTGCGGCTAGTAGGTGTGTGTGTGAATCCAATAGGGGTGGAGGGCAGTGGAGGGGGGAGCGTAGTGTAAAGAATGTCTAGTACTTGCTGTGTGCCTTGGTAGACTGCTTGTGAGCTGCCTTTGCTGTCTGACTCGTATTGATCACTCCCCATTCACACATACATTCTTCTCTCTTCTGTCTGCCACACCTCTCCCTGCATCTGTCTCTTGTCTGTATATATTTATATCTAATACGTATGCATACAATTCTTATTGTACGTATTACGTCATATCGTGCATGATTGCCTGTACATAATACAATCTATGGGTGCCTAGATAGGGACGGAGGAAATATGTCTTAAAATTGCACCTCGAATATCCACCAAACGTAGGAAATGATTTTTGAATTGCCCCCAATACATAAGCAAGTAGAAGAATGGTCAAGAATGGAGTCAGTAAATTGGAAGGATGTCATATCGTAATTGGAACGGACATTTCACTTTGACCTTCCTTTCACCTGTGCTCCCAGCATAATCCCCAATTACGGTAAACACCTAACTTCAAGGCAAGCTACCTTTAATCTCGAATTGTAACCCTTCATTTCTTGAGCTAATTCCACTTCTCTGCATACCGTAATTGCTTGGGATTTCACGGTAGCAAAGGGTCCATGCAAAGCAGAGACAAATTGGCTTCCAAGTTTCCGAAATGTAATTACAATAATACGTCTATTGTGAATCCAAGAATCCAACACAGAACACTCGTGGTAATATCCAGAGCAATGCATTTGCCGTAGAAATGGGTTTTCGGTCTCTAGTTTACAATCAATTATGTATCATTAAGTTTGACAGCCAATCAATCAATCAATCTATACCAATCAATTAATATTGAATGCATCAATGCAGTAGAACCAGTCTAGAGGCATTTATATTCCATTTATTTCTCCTGACTGCTCATAGCCAGACAGGTGTATTCCTTGATATGGTTCCCTTGCAGCTTTCTCACACACTTTATTGTCATGCTCCCAAATTCATTGATTACGTAATGTCATTTAATCATATTGAATATCGAATAGTATCGTTCATCGATGAACTATAATCGTCACCATTGCTGTAAAAAGAAATATTTATTCATTGCTTTATTAATTGCAATGGGCAGTTAAATGTGTTTAAGTATAATGTACCATTGTGATTCTACATTTGTGAATAAAATCGTCGTCGTGACCACCACTTTCGCACATCGTCTGAGTGGTAGCGCAGTGGTAGTGGTGCTGGTGCTGGTCATGCTACTTCACGGTTGGTTGGCCAGCTGAGTGGGAGCTTAGTGTTAGTGGTGGCAGTGGTCGTCAGGAGTGGTGACAGTGGGTGTATGTACTAATGTAGGTATGAATGTACATGTACATGCAAACATAGTTACACCTTACAACTACAATCTGAGCAGCTATTTTTATTGTGGTGACCTAGTATGTAGTATGGTTACAATCATTTAAACATGAGAAGTTTGCATCTGTTTTAACAAATGTATAATTTGAATAATTTTTTTTTCTAAATATATGCTGTTTTAAGGTATTCTGGTGGGGTTTACTTGGTGTCATTGGGAGAATTCCTTAACATTCACATGCTTACTTGAAATTTAGAATGGTTCTTCTATGTATGTATGTATGTATGTATCAGTATGTATGTATCAGTATGTATGTATGTATGTATGTATGTATCAGTATGTATGCAGTGCTGCACTCTAAGAGTGCTACGCAGCACAGTGCTGCACTCTAATGTGCTGCGAAGCACAGTGCTGCACTCTTAGAGTGCTGCGCAGCACAGTGCTGCACTCTAGAGTGCTGCGCAGCACAGTGCTGCACTCTATTGTTCTGCGCAGCACAGTGCTGCACTCTATTGTGCTGCGCAGCACAGTGCTGCACTCTAGAGTGCTGCGCAGCACAGTGCTGTACTCTAATGTGCTGCGCAGCACAGTGCTGCACTCTAATGTGCTGCGCAGCACAGTGCTGCGCAGTACAGTGAGGTGAGTGCTCCCTCCAGGACATCAAAGATACATCATTCATGGCACTTATGAATATATGACGTAACAAATTCGCCAATACTTTTGTATGTCAAAAGTTCTATGATTAGAAGCATATCCTTGTTTCAGGATCTGTGAGTTTGTTTGTATGTATGTATGTATGTATGTATGTATGTATGTATGTATGTATGTATGTATGTATGTATGTATGTATGTGTACATGTACTTATTTATGTATACATGTAGCCCATTGCAATTCTATATGACGTTAGTCATAGCCGTGCATCTTGTTTATTAATGCTCCCCCCCCCCCTATAGAACATTAAACTTCCCTTTCCCTGATCCTTCCCCTTCCTTTAATTTAAATCAATAGGAAGCATCTGTACTGGTTTGTGCATATATCTGAAAATGTATTGAGAGTTCTATTTTTTATTTTGCAGGTGAGTGAAGTGTTGCATTCCTTGACTCCGGGAACTGAGGTCAGTGTCTTTATTTCAGCCCTAGCTAGCCCTGGAAAGTAGTCTCCATAGGTGAGGGAAGTAAGACATTTCTGTCCCGTTCTCTGCGACAGTAGACTTGCGACAGACGGATAACCTAATTACGTCACGATCTCTCAATGTTTTTTCCTGCATTCTGAGAGGTTGAAAAGCGTAAGTACAAAGCAGAGGAACAAAAGAACAACGGAGGCTTCCGCAGTGTATCGTGGGGATAGTTTACAATGCACTGTCAATGTTAGAACTCAGAATGAACTACGGAGGTTGATATTTCAATAGTCATTGTTGGGGGCGGGGGGGGGGGGGCGGGTTAACAAAATATTTTAACTGAACAGCACGGTGAGAACTCGCTCCTTGCCCACTGTGGTCAGTTGCTCACTTCCATCTATTTATTTGCAATGCATTGTCTTGCCATTGTAACTGAATTCTCTTTTCTTCTGCCATCCCTTGAATCTTCTATTCCCACTACCATGTCGTCAGTTCCCTATTTCCACCCCCGCCACTTCCTCTACTCCTACCACCTTGGCCTACCGGTAGTACCCCCTTTCCCTAATTTCATGTAATTCGCCACAAACATTTGGCATGTTAGGTCGAGGAAATTTATAAAAGATGACGTACTTGGAATTGTTAGGGACCAATATTGATTTGGTACTGTGCTATGTCAGCACCCCCATAATACAATTATTATAGGTCTGAATTATCGCCAGTGAGTGATGATGAATACCCCTCGGGTGGGCCATAATCAGGGTCTGATATATTTGGGTAGGGAGAGAATGAGTCGATTTGGGAGCATTTGAAGTGAGTGGTCCCTATAGATTGACCCCTTTATATGATTGGTATTTTACTATTTAACTAGTGGCAAGCATTTTCCGCTCAGATCATGATACTTATCCATTTCGTTTGCCCTAAATCCCTTCTCACTTTCTTTCTCTTCCTTAACGACGAAATATCTATAATATTCTTTTGGATTGTTAAATTCGTCTTTTGAGACTGAGTAAATAAATTGCGAGGGAGCAGAGGGCTGCAACCTGTTCTGATATTTTTCGAATATGTAACTGTAATGATTTGATTTGGAATAAAAGTATTATTATAACAATAATATAAAAATATTTTCACTAGTATTACTAGAAGCCCTATTTATTAGCTTTTCTTACATTATTTCAATTAAGTAATGAATATGTTTAATCTTCCAATTGAGAAAATGTTACGATAAATTCTTCCAACTTTTAAATACCCTATTCAGCAGTTTTATGGTATTTAGCCTAGACTTATAGCGATTAATTCATGGTATTAATAATAGTATTACAAAAGTGGAGTCCTACGTGGCCAAGCAGGCATGGCGTATTAGCAACACCTCACGGAGTAAGCAAGTACAAAAGAAATTAATTGGGCAACGACTGACCCGGGGAGAACCATGCTTCCTCTGCCTACCCTACCCTCAACACTTCTCTTGCTTGGACCTGCCCAAGCGTTGCCATTCAAATGGATCTTCATCACCGAGGCTCTTTAGTTTGAGATGACCTTAAGTTGGTGGACTCAGTCACCAGAAAATCTAATAAAGGTTCCGTGCCCCTCGTTTAGACCTGTGACGAGGACTACTGAGCCTAAACTCGTCAATTCATGTTATACTAGTCTAGTGAGCCCCGTCTACCATGGGTAGAAATTGATAAAGACTTAGTGTAGTTTCCAGGAGCTGTGCAAGAGGGTGGCCTGCAATTCCTTTCCATTATTTTATATTGTAAAGTGTAGAGCAAATAAGAACAAAGTTAAAAGTACTCCCCTGTATTTTTATGTGAAATACCCTGAGTTTCACCTTGCAGGATTCCTACCAACATCCTGGATCAGCGTATCCCACCCTTACTACCTGTTGCCCATTAACTAGGCAACAGGTTTATGTTTGAGACGGGGTACATTATTGGAGTGGGAAATGGCACTATGATTGGGCTATCGATTTAATAAGGCTCCACCCATCCCCCCAGAACTAGATGCGATCCTTCCAGAGCCGGAATCATCTTCCTGTTATGAGTACTACATTTAAACTGTATGTTTATAGATCTTTATCTAAGCTCGATACGGAATCGGTAATTTCCTCAGAAGTTTGGCGTTTTTACAACATAAAAGCTAGTTGTACTATAGATGTGAAGCGTTGGTTTGTATATTTATGATTTCCGATGTCAGAGGTTAGACCCACATACAAAGCTCCCCCGTTAAACTCTCTCGCAGTGCTTCTGAAAACCTGAGCAATTTAAATCAACACAGCCACCACTTTTTAAGTAATTTCCTGCCGCTATTCATTGCGACTTGCTAAAATTATTCTGGCTAGTTTAGACATTACCTGTACTTACTGTGAATGTAGAGACTGCTCGTGGTTTTTTCGTTTCTTTAAAAAATGAAGTACAAGCCATTTTGTTGATATAAACCTTAATATAAACCAACTGTATTATAGTCATTAACAAGTCTCATGTATGTGAGGTAAGGCATTTTCACTTCGCTAAAATAGATTACCTTGAAACCACATTTTATCAATTTACATTTGGCTTAATAGCGATAGGGACCAGCGGATCCAAAGATTATATTTTGTTTGGCATGTATATTAAAACTTTCCCCATAAGAAACTTCAGCCTTTTTGTGCTTGAATTATTGCTCTGGGCTTCAGTCATTATGGGCCAATATAGTTGATTGTGAGTTATAAGTGGTTCTAGACGTCTTTGTCACAATTTGAAACGAGGAACAACTCAATGGCCCTAGCCATGGAGGAGTTAGGTTGGTTTAAGGATTTGGCAGCGCTACTGACCGGAGTTGCCCTAATTAAGGGCCTCATTAACCTAATTAGAAGTTGTGTGCTCACTCATGCCTGGCACAGGAATTGTGGATAGTATTCGAAACGTATATAATCATCAAATACCACTTCTAAAGATACTATTTTAAAAACTGATTGGCTTTCTGGTCTTTGGATTGATTGTAATCCTCCCTTCACTTCATATATTTGCTTCTCTGATATTGTCTTTGTTATGTCTGTCCCCCCTCTAACATACCTTCTCCCCCTCTGTCTGTTGCTATCTATCCATTCATCCTTCCCTATCACTAGGAAGAACGATCGATACAGTGTGCTATTTTGTTTATACGGAATATGTGATAATGAGAGTGAGGAGAAACGCGTACATGTTAGAGCTGTAGCCTATAATCTGTTGGATATAGAGTACTAGGTCAGTAATTTGTTCCGGCTCAAAGGTAATTTGATGTACATTTGGTCAAATTGAAAAAATGTCGTTAAAGTATCACGAGCAAACGTGTAATCGTTGCTTGGCTAGTAGTGTACTACTGGAGTGAAGTTCATAATTTAGACATTTGATTGCGGAAGACTTTTCACTTAACTTGACGATGAGAAATAATAAATTATGGTTGAATTAGGTGTCAATGTTTCCTGATTACCAATTAGAGCTTAACTAGTTGGTAACTCAGCAGAAATTAAATTCCTTCACCTTGCTAGCACAACATTGGTATATATGTGAATTAAACAATAATAGCATTAAAGGAATCTGGTTCTTAATGTAGGTTTTTGCTCAGAGTGTTAATTTGAAGATGTTTAATAAGACCATACAACACTCATCGCACTTAAGACTATGTTCATTGATTCAATATTTTTATACTGACATTATACAAATGAGTGTTGCTTTTGTGTGAGAGCTGGATTACCATGGTGATGACGCGCCTCCTACAACTACATTAGCTAGCTTCAGTGTTCTTCTTGTCTGCCCGGGCACCTCTCCACTCAAATGACCTTTTCCTATCTACATCTACCGAAGAGTTCCTGCCCTGCCTTTTCCGGGGCCTCCCTCCCCTGTGATCAGACTCCAACCACTGTATACCCATTAGCTTGATTTTCCATTTGTTAGTCTGTCGCTCTCTTTTTTTTTACATCTTTTTTTTCACATTCAGTTCATCGCGTTCTTCACTGCCTGGTTCTGATCTCGAATTATGTTCCCTGTACCCGTTCTCTGCGGGAGCTACATGTCTATCAACAAAACCGGTAGCAGATGAACACATGCAATTGTTGAGCTGAAACTCCCGCACTACTTCCGTCTCCGTCCTGAATACCGAAATAAAAAGCAGCATTCCTGTAATTCAGTTCGTGAACACAGTCTAGGCTCAAAGTTGAAAGGGTCCATTCAAACTGAGGGAAAGCTTCTCGCTCCAAACCGTAAAATGTCATTATAATCCAATTAGGACCGCAAAATAACATTATAATCCCATTAATTAAGACGCCTACTCCTGGGCCAGAAAAGCCATTAGCGCAGTAAGCGTCCAATCACTGATATACCATTCTTATCTGATTTGAGAGGTTTTGAACACCAACTCCTTGCTCTACAAAATCGAAAACTATTAAGAAAAGAACATCCCCATGAAAGAGTATACCGGTAGTTATAGACCCAAGATAAGAGGACGCAAAGAAAACAGTCTTAGAGCTTGGTATAGATGGCATCCATGATGGATGATCGATTCCAGCGACTTCATGGAGCAGGAAGGAGGATGTGGAAAGGAATTATAAGGAACGTTGATGTAGCAGAAGTTCGTGCGAGTTGAGTTTGATCGTGATGGAAGGGGATGGTGATCAGATAGTGGAGGATGGTAGTCCCTTCAAAAGTCCTGAAATAATCGATTTTTTTGCTACCCTGATTTGGTTCAGACTTCATATCTATCGTCTGGTATTTTCACCCCCGATCCATTTACAGCCCTTGAAGTGAAAGACATTCTTCAACCCTCCTTTTTTCTTCTTAGGTCTTGATTGGGGTTTAAATTACATTCTTTCCTCTAGTGTGCAGCCTCCCAAGCCAGGGCAGATTCTACTAATATATACTCAGTAAAGCTCTGGAAACTCTGCTGGGGACGGTTGACGGTTAATGAGCCCCAAACTACAAGTTTTGGTTATAACAAATAATATATTTGGATGGATTTGGCACTACTAACTGTATTCAGAAAACCGTTGTTGACTGGTGTTGCTTTTGTTGAAGAACAATCAATTCGTGGATTTGGAATTTCTTGTTTTTATTGATTAACCCAACGTTTCGGTGCTCTTTGCACCTTCATCAGGGGTGGCGTGAACAATAATATATTTGATATTCCTCTTGGATTTACTCCACTGGGGATTAATTACAAGCGGGCTATTAGATACAAACATTATAAATATGATAAATACTGACACAGTAATTAATCATATTGCAGTGCGTCCTTCTTCTCAGTATTTTTCAATAAATTTTACTTATTGAAACATATATTGAAATACAAATCAAATGAGATTGGAAGCATTCTTATATATTTTTTGTTTGACTCATTATATCCAAGCTTGGACACATTGTTTGTAACAGGACACAGAGTGAGTTTTCTAAATGAGTCATTTCACCCAGGTGGTAGTGGAGACCACAAAGTAGAGCTGATCAAAGAGCCTGGTGAACTAAAAGGTAGAAGTTTTCTTGCAGTCCAGTGTGGGACCGAGAGTGTTACTAATAATAAGCCTGGCATGAGATCACTCTGAGATTGCATATTTTGTTGAACGTTTTTAGCGCAGATAGTTCACCTGGAAGGGTTTATGCCATGAGTGGCAGCTCACTTGGTGTCTTCCCCTAGTCTCGTTGGTGTGTTAGAATTGTCTACTTCTACAAAACTTTTTTTTTACTGTGAGGGTTCGAACTTGCTAGAATGGAGTAAATATGAGTCAGAGGTAGGTGGTCCCTGCAGCTTCAAATTATCCTCTCTTGATAACATCACTAGGCAGATAATACCCCAACTTTCATTAATAACAGTCAGTTATAGCAGATAGGTGTAACCCTTCTGACCCTAATTTATCACAAAAATAAATTTAAACAAATGTATCACTAATTCCGAACTATTCCCCAAACGGAAGGTGTGTCTGTCCGAAATCAAATGGCCTTCACAAAACAAAATACTTGCATTATTAAGAGCGAATTTTTCCGTATTCGTATCCGTACAAATGGAAATGTAGCTGCAGGGTTAACTTCCCGTTGAGTATTACTTCACTCGACTACTACTCTCCCAAGTCATTCCCCATCAGCTATCTCCCTGACCCATCTCCCACCCTACTTAGGTATTTAGTGGCTTCAATATCGATCTTGTCCGCAATATGCTCCGTTATAGGGAATGAATGAATAACTGAATATTAAATGTAGAGACGATGTAAACTCAACTGCTTCTATCCTAACCTCGATAGTATAAAAATAAAATAATGAATTTTATAGGGAAATACAATTGCATAATATATGATATTATATAAACATTAAAAAAAAAATCGACAAGTCCCTGATGTATGGGATAAAGTAACCAGTTCAGTTGACCGAATCTGGTACTTGGAGGCTAGGGGACGAATATTTTGTCTAGTGATAAAGGTACACACGAGGGTCTTGATCATTATTCGTTGGTGAGCTTCCCTTTTAAGAAAATTTCAGGTGTTAATACCATTAATATGTCTTTATAAGGTATAATTTCATACGTTGTTTACAGCATTTGTTTTCTCTGGCCGATGCCAAAGCATCCTTGCAATTAACTTAAAATAAACCTAAACACGCACGATTAATAGCATAGATATTGGCAAAAATTCAACTTGCACTAGCTCAACTGCTAGCGAATCAGATACTATTTCAAGTTTCCAACCTGAGAATGCCAGCGCATCTCATAGGAGTAAGACAAAGCATAGGCATACGGTATGTATTAATCACATGTTTAGACGTACTGATGCATCATCTTAGGAGATGAGGCGTTTTACCTGGAAAACTGACTCAAGAAATTCCCGAAGAGGTATCCAGTTAGTGTGCGTCGCCACCCATCACCTGTATCTGAATCTTACAATGCATATATTTATAGTTATACATACGACTGTGTACACATGCGAGTGTTCACCAACCCGCATATCAGTACGTATACATCAGTAATGACATTAACACTATTTTACCCTGTGCAAACAGAATCCATAGGTACATGTATACTGAGCATATAAAGTTCTAATCGATTGTAAGGCAAACGAGTCGGTTAAAACAAGCTGAAAAGCAGGTATGGCATGAGTTTATCTTCAAAAACAACAACGACTATAATAATCTTAGATCTGCTAAAAACAAGTTTATTTTGTAATATTGTTTTTTTCCACATGGTAGTATTGAAGCGGAGAGGAGGGTCTCTGGCCTTGTTCAATTTATTTTGTAATAATGGTATCTTTTATCTATAATGAGATCTTCCGCATAACATCCATTTTGATCTACCGTATTCCGTATTGCCGTGTTAAACAAGAGAAAGAAAATTAAACTTTAGGTCTAAATGAGATTATATGCTATAAAAGAAAAATACACGATGTTTATAGTTTTCCAGTTTAGTTATGGCTTGGAGTAATATCACCTCTAAGGTTATGGGCGGGGGCGGGGGTACCAATATTTAGGTAAGTTCTTTTTCAAACTGACCCAATGTTCCATGAGCCAACTAGTCGTAGCTTACAAATCCACCGCCAACAACAATGATTAGAAAGTATCATAGAACTAGAAAGGTAAGGTAGTAATATTCAGCTAAAGAAAGCCTACAGTGAAATCGCTTCTAAAGTCACTAGTATGTGGAAGTACCAAATTACTTGTCTTCAACTTGTGACTTGCTGCTTGCATCGTAGGGCTTTGGGTTCGCCAGTCCTTGACTGTGTAGTGCGCTACATCAGGCATAAAGCAACTAGTAACCCCTCCCCCCTCCCCCCATCCCCAACTGATTATTTTGCCCTGAGGTTTAAAGTAAGGGAGGGAGGGAGAAGTGAGAGAGCAAGAGTGTCAGCAGCTGTACATATGCTACCCATCTGCTCTGACTGACTCGAAGGGAGTGACTCGCGTGGCTCAGGCTCGGGCTGCAGATAAGGCTCCTGCCCACATGCAAGCTAGTTCCATAGATAGCAGGCAATGGAGGAGTTGTATGCATCACAGCGTTGCACAAATGACTGTGTTTATCTTTGTCACTCTGCCTAGCCATCGTTGACGACCCTATCATAGATATATGGAGAATATATATGCAGATGTATGCTCTGAAATTGAGTGCAATAAGCCTGCTACTTCCGGGACTGCCTCACAGCTTGCTATGCAGTGGGCCACTAGTGTGGCATAGCTTATTACTCTCTCCAAACAAAAACTGGGTGGGGGGAAAGGGTAATTTCCACTCGGGGTGAACGTACACTGGATGTACATAAATAAATTATGTTCCCTTTAGGAGCTCTTCATTTCCTCACTTGGAAATAAATATCACACGCTTCTGACTCTCTTACAGAAAAATGTAGACCAAATTATTTTCATCTTAAAGAACAACATGCATTTACGTTTATTTCCTGTGGTTTTAATCGAACCTTAATTGAGATTTTTGTTAATCTAGTGTAGACAGAATATCATCTCTCGCTGGGAGGGAGGGAGGGAGGCAATTACTTACATAGGCAAAGTCTAGTGCAAATATTACTGCCAGGGCTGTATAATTGATAGCATTGGCCTGTTTGTCATCCGTCGCAAACCTCACTAAAGAGCTTGATACCTGAGCATAAACGTATGTAATCTGGGGTGACTATTATATAGAAAACTATAATATATGAATGGGTATAGTGCATATATAGTGGCATCTATATCGTCTATAAAATAAAGGTCTGGAGGAAAGCCAGGTCGCGCTAGCTGCATCGATCTCCCCAGCCCCTCCTCCCTCTCACTCCAAATACTTTCGCCCCCAACCCCACCTCCTCTGCTCACCCCGACCCATATTCTAGGGGTGCGTAAGTGCAGTACTGATTTATTCCTATAGCCTGTCGATTTTCATTCTAAGAGCGAAGAGGCTCCAAAAACTACCCCCAATGATCCATATAGCCTACATCATTGAGTTGATTTGAAACTAATTGTAGGTGAGCGCCTGATTCCAATCTGACTCAATTTGATGGTTTGCAAGATTGTGAGATCCGAATCGGAAACTTGAATACCGGTATTTCATAACACCCACCGCCTATAATCCTCTCCTCTCCATGGGCCTCCTCGTGCTTACCGTTCCCCATCCCTCACCCATTATAGTTTGGCTAATATGACCAAGCATCTTTGTATACACTGCACTTACCGTCTCTATATTAGACTATATTAAATTAATGATATATGTGGTGGATATTGGATTCAGGGAGCCAACAACTATACACAGCAGCTAGGCAAAATGGTGGATCTGTGGTCGGGGGAGACAATTATGAAAATCCGTTTTTCTGTTTTCTTGTATTGTTTTTATGGGATTTTTTTGCGGAGTGGTGGGTTTGGGGTGGGGATACTATTCACCAAATATTTCTTTTTGTGTATGAGCATCCCCATTACATTTCGACAATACGTTATGCCTCGTTATTGATGTAGAACATATATAGCTCCCCTGTTCAAGTATTGACGAGTATTGTTAACCCATTCTAACCTCAGAGTTCAAACATACTAGATCAACAGCATCTTTCCGATCTGAGGAACTGCTGCTGATTACTTACCACCCGAGTCCAGGTGATGAAAACAATGCCATTTTTAAATTAAGTCTCTTTGGATATTTTCTTCTCATCCCCTTTTTCTCCAATCCTCAAGAAGCTTGTGATGGAAAACCTGAAATACGACCCTTCCGTCGATTCTAAACCTGATAGACACATAAAGGACTACATGTATTCAGTTGAATTGAATTGAATTGAATTGAAAAAATGTTATTTGCGACAAAAGGGTCTACACGCTTCTGGAATACCCCCAGCTCTTCCAGCCGTTACCTTCACAGAGTAAAGAGGGTCTGCTCTATGGAGGAACCACCAGTAATTACCTTTTGATGTATTCTCACACCAATTAACATGTGTATCACCTGAAGGGACCCAATAATTACCTTATCCACTGGAAACACTTGCGTAGTTGGTCGCAGGGGTAGGGAACTGGTCTGATGTAGAAAAGCAAGAAAAAAAACGGAACTGGCTTCTGGCTACTTATTTTTGGGACCTTGTTAGTAGTATAGGAAATGGCGGTTATTTACCACCTACTTGGTCATTAGCTCCCTTCACCCCATTCCCTCAATCAACTTTCTTTCCCAGAACTACATTGTGTGTGGATCCAGACCTTAGTAGATTTCGACGATTTCTGCTTTAGAATTGGAAGACCAATTATAATGGCTGAAATGTAAAGTATGAGGCTACAATAGATAGTGTAACACATCGAATAATTCTGTTTCTATCAAAAACCACACGAAGTATATTCAGATGAAGCGACAAGTCTTAATGCAACTTAGAAAGAGATAGAATGAAAGAATACGAGGGAAACAGCATGATCTATGGCTAATTACTTGTCTGATAAATGAGACCGAATCACGAGGCAGTAATGACTGACCATCACTCAATTTCTCAATCGATCATTTAAATGCTCCACAACCTCGCAATTCTTCCTTGGGTGAAGACATGCAACCCATATTACACGGTACTCTGACGACCGACCACCACCGTACATGTCAGGTGAAAAGTAGTGTAGGGTTTCATACAAAAGGATTTATATCTTGTGTTATTTCCAGAATATGGTACTAGGTAGGCTAATATTCCTGACGCTATAGCTTTGCTCTATGGAGGCGCCCCATGGCTTTAAGTGTTCATACTCTAAATTACAATCCCCGTCATAGAACATGCCTTGTAGGCACCAAGCTCTGAATAATTCAGGCTATGTTTCTTAGTCTGTAAACCTTACTAATTCGCCAGCTCTCCCATAGAATAAAAGGTTCCTCAATACAGCTTCTCTGTGGACTGGAGGCTCGCCCACTGCTTCCCCTATAGTATACTATATGTACGAGTGTTTGAACAATACTCATAAAACATACACATGTACATATATAGGATTGGGGAATATACCCGCTTGTTTCTACCCTTATGCTGGTTGATATTGGAAGATCGAGGCTATATATATGATATGCATTGGACAGAGCCTCATATATTAATATATTATTATAATACATTCAATCAATGGGGGATCTATAGTATAGTGTTAAAAGGGGCGTAAAGCAACCAATCCCGCCACCACCATCATTCAATCAATCGTAGGTTAGACCCCCTGGAACCATTTAAAAAAAACTACCATGCCTATAGCGATTATAATGCACCTGTTAGGTGAAGTGCTGGATGTGGGCACTCAAGAGAAATTGTAAGAGAGGTATACACATTCCTATACTCGTATTTGTATCGCTACATAAAATATGTTGTATATTATGCGAGCAGTGCTCTGCCACAATGATGATATTGAAAGTGGTACCGAGACATTATCGATCAATTCTGTTTTGATGTGCAGTCTTTGCTTTCTCACTATGATTCCTATTTACCTCTTCAATCAATTTGAATCGATGTGTCGACAAGTCCAGCAAATAAGCCCATACAAACAAAATCCTATTCTCATTTTATTAGTGTCTCAATAATATAGTGGCTTGGATGATAATTTTGTCTTAATTTATAAATACCTCTTTTTATGTTGTTTATATATAATACACTAGTTTTAGCTTCTCTAATCTATGGACCAAACTAAAATGTTTCAACAAAACATGTACAGTAACATGTCTTGAGCATGTTTGTCATGAAAGAAAATTTGCCGGACACCTGTCAAAATGAATTCCGGATTTATATGTGCTTGTTTTTTCTTCTGGTATAGATGTCTAAAATATTTACTCAATGTCAAACTCTATGGGATAACAGTCATTTCTGCCCCGCCGACCTTTAACAAATATCCCCAACCACACACTAAGTATGATTACTCAGTCCGTGATGTTAAATAACATAAACCTAAAGACCAAATTAAGTAAAAACGCACACTTATATAGATGTTCGTCATGGGAAAATGTATTCCGGCCGAAGATTTAGCTCATATATATTAACACAATTAAACCACAGGGAAGACGTTTATTTACTAAATGTATTTATGTATTGTACAGACAAACTTTAAATGGTGGGGGGTGGGGGGTTATTGAAAGGGAAGAACTATGTATATGAAGTATTGAGGACGGCCCTAGTGTTTTGGTTTTGCCCAGTCAAATATTACTACTGCTATTTCAAGCAGATTATCTGTTTGCTAAATTTTCTTCTCCGAAGTTCCAAATATTTCAAAGGTTTTTTCTCGCCAAAGGTACTCAAATAGTTTATTTTAGTTCAACAGTATTGTGAGTGTAAATTATGCTTAAATGCGTCAGTGACACATGAGTATTCCACGATTTTGCCTTGATTTACTCGACCCTGATTTATGTAGCTTATATAATTTTGTATGGAACCGTGTATGTGAACCTGGGTCCTATAAATCATGCCTTGTGTCAAAGGCATAATATTTACATTTTGGCTAGATTTGCCCTAATGCATATTCATAGATGCCTTATGCCTAACTTCTAGCAACAATGTATTGCGTTAATATTTATGTTTAACTATGGCCTCTTTTCTGTCTCGCTCATTTCCTACTTGTCTCCCCTTTATCTTTATTTCCAAATTATACACGCTGGGAAAGAGTGGTGTTGCTCATATTTACGTTAAACTGAAATCCAGATAAACATTAGGTCAATATTGACGCAAAAATATCCTTGGCCCGTCCATTGTCTCGGCGGCATAACAAAACAAGTTAGATTTGGTTCCGTTCACTTTACGCACCATTTGAAATATTTACTCAGGATATTTGCATCAAAATGACCTAACTTACTAACTTGCGTCTGTGTTAATCTTGTACAAATTATGCGCTTATTTGAGGTGCAGAATTTTTACAATTGGTTTTTATTTTTACTTTATCTTTAATTTTGTTCATTCTGGCCATTGTAACAATGAACGGAAATAAAACAGAAAATAAAAATAAAAACTTGTTACCTTGAGGTAGCATGTATTGGCTACACGACAAGAGGGGGTAATGCAAGCATTTGGACATACACTCTATACTCGTCCTGTAGGCAGCGGCGTGCCATAGAGTTAACCACAGAGGGCTTTGATGTTTACTGCCTACAGGACGCGTATAGAGTGTATATTCATGAATCAGTCCATGATTAAAGTGAAAATGTTTAAATATTGCCTTTGCTTATAAATATTCTATTGGGGTTTTTAGTGGCCAGTTGGCACGTGGAGACCATTTTTCATTTCTGTCATACGTACGTGTTGTGAGTCCTAATTTAATCTTTGATCTGCCATAGGTAGATTGTTCTCTGCCAAACTGTTATATATACTTTCCCTTCATGCTGGTGCATTGACCTGGTCATTATATTTGTAAAAAGTGATGTGGATATAAATATAATACCTTTGCTGTAAGCCTCCTCCTATACATACGCGGTGTGTTAGTCATTGCCTTGAATATTATTGAAATTGATCGATGCATGTCACGCGATGTGTTGTAAAGGCATCCTGTATATAATGTTTTTTTACACCAGTTAGACTGTTACATGTACCACTTTATCGGAACCGAATTCCTTTCTCACTTCTGACCCATATATTCATACTTGTTTCCGGGATTTGTAATTGCAGACGGGAAATAGGAGCTACTGTCCGTGTTTAACACCAACATCTAATGTCATTTAACTATTATTTGAAATTAACTAAATCAATATAAAAAAATATCATTATCATAACTATAGGTGGTTTGTGCTCTGTTTGATGTTACTATCATTATTACCGAATTGGGTTTTTTTCTGTATACATATTGAATTAAATGTCTGTATTCCTACGATTATGACGTATGTACATGATATAAGCTAGCTTTCTAGCCGATTCAAGTGATTCAGTTTTCCATATGTGCCTACTGGAAGGGTATATTGTGCAGATGTAGGAAATCTTCTCTGCCCCCATTCCCCGTTCCACACGATGTGGATTAGTGGTTGCGAGAGTTGTTAGAACTTAGAGTGTTCTGGACTGTTCTGTTCTGGCCATGTAGACACTGTTGGAAGGACCCATCCATTTGTTATTCATGATTTGCAATAGAAAGAAAACGGAGCCAGGTGCTAGAGGTTAAGTTCCAGCTAACTAGTCGTACAGCCCTTGAGGCCAATATTGCTTGAAGTAAGCCCCGACCGAGTACAATGAGGTGGAAGGGGCATTTCACCTGACCCCCCCCCCCCCTCACTTTCCCCACTTGCCCCTGCTCCAACCCCAGTGCTGAGTCAGGCCATCGACTTTTACAGCCTTGATCCCAGGAAGATATTGGTGTGGAATGGATAGAGGAAGGAGAAGATAGGAGAGTTAAACATTCTCTTGTCACCTTATCTAAAGTCTGAGCTTGTATCATGCAAAGATTCTAATGCTAAATTATGCCACTCTAGTCACACTGGCCCTCCTTCCAATAGATGGGAGAGCTTTCGTCTTCAGGATCTCCTTATCCCACTATGTCCTTATAGTGCTAGCCCAGCCCCTTTGACACACGTCTCGCCTTTAATTATGTCTGTGAGTTTAATACCGCCTGGAGAGTTATCACTGCAGGTACATGTACACCCGAGCATACCTCTCACAAGCCCACATGCCTACATACCTCGCCATTGTATACCTACAGCCATGTTATCTTGGAATTATTGCTACCCCTACTGCTATCTGGTACTTCCTTATTGCTCAAGCGCCCTGCCTCGTGGAACGTGGGATTGACTCAAGGATGGGGCCGACATGCTTTGTTGGTCTCAACTGTGTAATTGACATAACTAACCCAAATATCAGCATCAAAGCCTGGGTGGTTGGCATTTTAATGTCTTATGGAATCCTTGTTGGAAGAAGGGGAAACGAACACATTGTTTTTCCCCTTTACCCAAAACCCAAGGCATGGACGCGTTCAGTGACATTTTCTCAACTACCTAGTTCTGATCTTTTTATTTCTTTTTTCTAGTTCTCATCTATACAATAAACTTCCATACATACATGTACATTATGTGACAGAACCTGCATGAGCTGATCTGTGTCACACTCCCAAGCTCAGGCCAGGATCCCATATATTGGAAACGATGTATTAAAAGTTGTTGGCTTCGCCATGTTCCATTGTATGATGGCCCACATGTACCCGGTTAAACGGGGCAGAATGCCAACTGTTACACACTCACATCCTCGTTATACACTATCTTATTACACAAATTGTTATGTTTTCCATGCCTGAGTTTTAGATGGTCCCGACTGCGGGAAGTAGTACAAAAAGGAATGCACGCCTGTCCTTTCCGGAGATTCTCCCTGCTGCTTGTAATAAGAGTCAGACCTCAGGGGTTGTCTGCCACAAGATACAGGACATCCCCTCTAATAGAAATTATATTTGTAGGGGCTCCTCACAGCCCACATGCTAACAGTGGGATAGGGACATTTTGCAAATGTTATCAATCTGATTGACATCTATCATTGCCATTATGGTTAGAGACATGCTACGGGGACTGAGTCAGAAATATTTGTTTTAGAGTTTGGGACTTTATTGTCTTGGTGCCGACTACCCAAAACGGGCCTATGAATGTTTGCACGAAACCTATGACTAGTTTGCTTTCTATAGACCCGCCGTCGTTTTTTTTGTCGTAAGTGCCGCTTATCGATTTGTCCAAATCAGTCGGAAAATTGACAACTATCCCACCAGAAAAGTTGTCTGGGTTAGTATCTACACAATATACCCTTCCCGTATGCTGAGCACATTCTCCAAAAAGCCTCTTGGTTCTTTTGTATCGATATCAAGTATGTTAGTCTTGCATCGATGGGAATTTTAGTATTACATAATATGACCCTGCTTTGACATGGGATCAAAACAAGTGGCAAAATGGTCAATAACCGCCGAGACCTTTTCACCCCTCACACACTATTCACCCTACAACCAACGAATATTTAAACTCGTTGCTACAACTAATAAATAATACTATATACATTTCAGTTCCAAGGTTTTCTTATTTCATTTTAAATAAATAACTAGTTCTAAAGTATCGAGGTTTATGTGATATCCTGGATTTTCTTGTAATCACCGGGAATTGAGTGTGAATAGGTCTTCTGTCCGTTTTAAAGGGAAGTTGTTTGCGGTGTGTGTGTGTATGCGGGGGGGGGGGGGGTACTTCCTGCCCCCCCCACACACACACACACATGCACCCACGATCCCACTGGAGGAGTTGACTTATCAGATAGGTCAATCTACCCCAGCTCTAATCAAATGTGTTGTTCCCAACTTTCATTATTGTCCTTTACTTCCTTTCTCGAGGAGGGCTTACATAATTAATTGTCTTGTTCTACTTGATATCTATGTGGCTGCATTTCTCTAGCCATACCCATTGAATACTCATCGTCTTCAGTACTATTCATCAAATTGTTATGGAAGAAATATCTAATCAGTGTTTCATTATTTTTTGCAGGTAAGCTGTCGTTGGTTGGCGTATAAATCCAGTTGTCAGGTAGGGGATTGCTAAGGTCAAGTTCATAACGGAGTTACATGGGCATGGGTATTTTTTTCAACATTATTATAAATATGTATATTTTTTTTACATTTGCCTAGTGCGTAGGTAGGTAAGTAAGTATAGTATACATGCAGACAAACGGTTATAAAATGCATAGCCGCCCTAACTGTGCCAATTGTATTTGCTGAGTGCCAAATGGATGAGGGGAATAGAACTGACACGCTTGGTAAAGCAGTCTTATTACCACTGGGATATTTACTATTATGACGTACTCTCTCAATGCTCTGCTTAACCGAGAATTGACATTTTGTTGAATGGTGGAGACGGATACAAATTGCTCGAATTACGTGTGTAAGTTCGGTGAGTGAGATGTGACATTTGAGAGACAGTGTCACGTCATGTCCAATGGTTGTAGGTTCCCTCTGAATTTGAAATAGTAGTAATGGGATATTTTTGATAGTATGACATCTTCTCCATCAAACCACGTCTGATTAGATTAGATTAATTTATATCCAGCATGGCATCGGCCATTGTGGCTTGTTTGCTTGTGTACATGTATGTTACTTTTAGAATGTAATGTCTATACAACAAGGTATGTTCCAGTATAATGGGGGAGTACCTGTACCTCCTCTAGGGTGGCCCAAAGGTAAACTGTCCTGGTCGTCTTATGTAGACCAAATCGTCCCCAACATGCACGGTATAATCCCTACGTCTTATGGTCTCCTTTTAACTTCCAACTAAGCCGCCAATTCAATTCAATCTAATAATGCTCTCGTTATTCTAATCCCTGCGAGGAAATGTTCGTTACTTTCACTTCTCTGCACAACTAGGCCCTTTTTACTTGCCGTGGGAAGTGAATCATATTTTGTAGTATTTATCCCACGGTTATAATCGGCCATTTATGTACCTAGTGTTGGGGCGGGGCACAGTGGTCAGCTCTTCCTGTACAATGTTCACAGATGATGAACTCTTAATACTGGCTCTTGTTTGTGCCTGCTTCTGAAGTAGGAAGCCTGTTTGTATTCACTGGTCTGCTCAGGCGCTGGATAAGGAACCTTTGATTCCTGTATTCTGGCTTTGTTTATAGACATTGGCTTGACTGGAGACAAGCTCAGCAGACGTGCTCAAGTTAATTTAACCATAGCAGTCTATGAGCTGTTACCAATCATTTAGGCCACTTTGCGCGTTTTTTATTGGTAAGAACACATTCTAATGCTGTCTAATATATACGCATTAACACCCCCTTCATGAGCGTTACAAAATCAGACGAGGAATTAAATGTTTACATAGACACAGGTTTGGGTCCCCTTTGGTCACCCTCCCAAGCCAGGGCGAGATTGTACTAGTCTTGATGGAGGAACGAAAGGAAAGACATCCCTGCGTTTCGGAGGATGCATTTGGTATACATGTATACAATTTGACTTTAAATGGGAATGGCTTAGATATTTGGCGGACCGACATGTAGGGTACCTTCAGCTTCTGGAAAGCGAGGTGTGAAAATAAAGAATTGGAAAGGGATAGTAACGAAACAGTGGGAATAGGGAAAATACGTGCGCAGAATTGCCAGAAAGCTGGAGGTAGGGATGAGGGAAGAAAGGTTCCTTCATCCTTTATCAATGCGTAGTTGGAGCCCTGTCTCCGCCCCACTTGGGTCCTTACTGCGGCTACCCTCTCCCCAGTAAACGTGTGAGCCAAGAATGCCTAGAATTTCTCAGCTTGTGTTTATGCAAGGTCATGACTTGGTATGCGTCTGTGTTATGTCGTAGAAACTCCCTGTAGAGAGATGCTCGACACCGATTCTAGGATCGGTGTTTGATGAGCAAGTTAGGCCGCAATATGGAATGAGCGTCGCTACTTGAATCCAGGATGTGGGATCAGACTCTGTGCCCTTGTCACCAACTTTACATGGTCCAAATTCATCGAAGAAATTGCTGTGTGGTACCACTGCAAAGTGCGATGAAAAATCATTTGATTTTCTTGATGACATTATTTTAAGGAGATGAGGAAATCGTGTTTATATCGAGTAATTTGCCACAGAATTTCCCCCTCGTGAAAATATGATATTTCTTTTCTGCAGACTCCCCATCTAGTATTGATGTTCCATTATGGAGAAATCTAATTATACACAATCAATAAATCCTTTTTCTGAACCATGGTGTTTTGCTGGTGCACAAACGCAGAAATATTTTCCTATGGGAAAGTATATATACTTCGTTTGTTGCTGCGTACTTACGTTACTCCTGTCTGTAGTGGTTGTCTGAGTGGAAAGGTAAATATGTGCTACAATAAGTACATGTACTGCCTGGTAAATACGTCTCATTTTACTTACATTACGTGGGATAGTAGTTGTAGTGACTGGCATTGTGTGTCCGTTTGGGATGTATGTGTGTATGAACTGCCTGCTCTAATATCCCACAGACTGCTTGTATTGAGCAGTTTATAATACATCTTTCACAGAACAATCTAGCTCCGAGCTTTATCGATGTATCCTGTTCCACCTTACCTGAATTTGAGGGGACATCAGACTGCCTGCTCTAATATCCCACAGACTACTCGTATTGAGCACTTTATAATACATCTTTCTTAGAAGAATCTAGCTCCGAGCTTTATCGATATATCATGAATTTGAGGGGACATCAGAAAAAGTTTCGAACAAATGGATTGATTTTTATTGTCGTTGGGTTCAGCGACAGAGAAATAATAATATATATTGAAGTAGGAAATCTGCAGGGAGTTCAGTTTAGCACGACACTTCAGAAAAACAGATTTCAGATTAAGTGTATTAATCATCAGGTATTTTGCACTTAGGATATTACTAATTTATTCCATTGATGTGCCAATATTTTATATGTACAGATCTCATGCATGAATTGTCAGTTAATTCTTGGCGTGGACATTTTATATGCAGTTTTCTCCCATATTCACCAAATAACTGTGCGGGTAGCCACAATTGACAGCTAACGATTGAAAAACACTTATGTAGAGTGTCTGTGGCTCTTTATACTCGCTTAGAGTCTCTTTATACATGTACCTCCAACTTACCCTTAAAGTTAAACCTCTCGAATTTCATTCACTTCTCCTTCCCTTAATATCTTTTTGCTTTGAATCGCTACAACTCCTTCCGACTGAGCGGAGAATAATAGCACTCCCAGACCCCACTTTTGTGGCAACTTGTATAGAAAGGGAAAGAGTCTTATCCATAGATTCAAGATATACTCGACGCATGGGATTTTAGAATGTACCGTATAGCCCACCAATAGTTGTAGTGTAGAGAAAGGTATCGTTATAATCTAGGTTGACATTTTATGGTCAGTTAACAAATTGGACCTCTTTCCCGTCGTTATCTGCTGGTTTATTTGAGCGGTGATAGCAGATTCAGGGAATTCTGATGTGAAGTATTCGACATGACTTCGACATGACCTCTCAGCCAATTATTTTTAGAAAGTTGTTTTTCATGATTTAGGATATCAGACCAGTTGGATCCATTGACAAACCATGGTTAATTAATTAGTTCTCCATCGCCGCCTACCTGTCCACATACAAACCGGCAAGCCGGGGTCGTTTTGTTTACAATGCTAGCGTCCTGTGCCTTTGTTACAACAGGAGATAGATCTACCTCCCTGGTTACAACGAGGACCTCTGCTGCGTAAGGAAATTCGCATTAAGCAGTAATATTTGCCGAGGCTGGCCTGAACTATTGTAACAACAGAAGGAGGAAGATGAAAGTGTCGGTTTTTCTGAGAACCTCGCAGGTGTCCAGTTGGCGATGCTGTCCTATAGGAGGCCGAGGGACAGATGGGGAGAGAGACAGAAGGCGAAAGACAGACAAGAGTTTAGAGTAAAAAGATAGAGGGGGGGGGGGGGGGGCAGAAGGCGAAAGACAGGCAGAGCTTAGAGTAAAAAGACAGAGACAGAGGAGGGACGAGATCTGGGTGGAGAGTGGGGGACAGAGACCCTGGGGTGAACAGGTGGGCGTTGCCTTGACTTGCATCTATCTCCATACTGATGATTAATTAAAATATTTCTTCCGGGTTTCGGATGTGGGGCAGTTCCAGTGCTGACATCTTCATTGATGAAGGACCTATTGGAGGGAACCGGCCTTCTGCCACATAGCCAGCGCCGTGATCAATACACGAATTTATACTTTTTAGGCTCTATTCAGCATCCCTCCGCAGTCTTACAATGGCATCCTCTTTCCAATCACACTGAGTTAAAGCTGACGTAAAAAAAATGTTTTGAGACAGGTCTGCAAGCCGACTTGAACCAATAGGACTAAAGGGACTTTTAAAGGTATAGACTGTGGAGGACTGGTAATAGTTCATCTTTTGAAAATATTTCCTGACACCCACATCTCAGAATATATTTGCGACGGAATTCCTCACTCCAAACAGGCCAAGTCTGTATCTACTTCTAGGGTCAAAATTGCATGAGGTCTCGAAATAATAGCCAATCTGTTTGCGTAGGAATCATGAAACGTGTGAACCTACATAGGCTGATGGCGTACAACTATTCAAGATTAAAAAGGGGAAAAACAACTATACTAAGTTTTCTGATATACATTTTTTACATGGTAGCAGATTTACCAAGCAGTAGGTGGGCGTGTCACCTCGTATAAATTATAAATAAATTAATCTTTTTCTGTTTATCTTTACCTTGCTATTCCTCTGCTTGCGTGTTACTTCTCTCTCAGGAATTTCGATTCAAATGTCAAGTATTTTTCCTCTGGGCTTGTTGGCTATTGTAAACCTCTCAGTATATTTTTCACATTATAAGAGTCGTCTGTTACATTTGGACTTCAAATTGGTGTGGAATGAAAGAGTATGTCTCACGAAATGGCGATTAATATGAATAGAATTACACGTATTAGATATACATACGAATAGAATTTTGGGACGCCTAGCCCATACCCAGCCAAGCTGAGATTTATTCCTGAGAAGTAATCTTGACACATGCCTGTAAGCGGTTGACCATAGAGTGAGAGATGCTGCCAGTCTTAGTGCTTTTTCTATAGATCTAAACTGCTGGTGTAGGAGATGCCTCTTAGTGCTATTTCTATAGATCTAAACTGCTGATTTGCCCATTGAACGGCATTTATCGTAGGAATTCTTAATACATCAGCACGTTCTAATAATATCACACTCGCAAATATGCTGTATAGGGACATGAATATAAAATCATCTGCCAGTTTCTCGCTCATTCTCTTAAAAGGTCTAAAAAGTGTGATTTAATGGGCCTATTCGGAGGTATGGCAATACGTGAGGTGCCTGGAATGATACAATATCGATTCTAGCTGCAGCAACACGTTGGCGGCGAGGGAGAGCACCAGTACAGTTCTACTGTGTGTATAGACAGAGACAACTCTTTGTTTTCACACCGATTTTCATTTTATTTTTATTTTTATTATCTATCTAACTCTGTGACCACTGTTCCCATCGTACGCATTTACATGTATTACCTTCACTTACTTTAAGTCGCTATCGCCTGTGCCTACAATCCTCACAAGTTTAGGAGCACCCCAGTAAAAGACAGTAAAAAAAATCTAGCAACCTGGCCCCCACCCATAGTCATTTGTTGTCTAATGACATACACCCTGAAATATGGATTCAGGCGTGCTGTGAATTTAAATAACTTCAGACTGAAGCACCTGCTCGCCAGACAGCGCAGTATTTAAGTTGTTGAAATAAATATTAAAAGGAATGTAGCTATAATATCCTCCAGTTGTTCGACTGCGACTAATACAATTTAATATATTCAATTAATTTCAAATCGATACAAATGTTTCTAGTTCATATATTATTTAGCCTTTATTACCTTCATCATTAAACAGTGGAGAGCATATTATTGTGATTCTGCAGATGGTTATTTCAACAAGCTGTTGTGACACTATCCAACGAAAGGTAATGAACTAAAGCGCTCATCGTGAGAGCGGATATTGATATGCATGGAAAACATGGAAAATGTGGCACTGATATCCTAGAAACCAGCCCTATTGTGTTCTCAGTGTTGCCTATGAATGTTATTAGGACAGCAATGCAATACGACTAGCACGTGGAAGAGAACATTGTGTTTCTTGTATTAATAATTACAGGTGAGTGTCATAATACCTAGTGTTATAGTTAATTTACATGGATAACCTATAATTACACACAATAGACTCTGGCACAACTCAGGCTCAGAATCGAATATTTGTGTTCTTTCTGTCTGGCTGGCTACCGTTATCTAATTCCTGGAGAGTTGTCATGGCCATGTGAACATGTGGACTAAGTATCTACGCCTCCTCTATTCACACAGTTCCTAGACAAGACAATCTAGAAAAACAAAATAAAGAGGAATTTCAGCATCAGCATCATAAGGGGCGGAGTGATCTGGATCCTTTGCCCCTCGGGGGATCAGCCATTTGTTGTATTCTGTCTAATTATCAATGTTTTGTGGTGCGGATGTATTGTTTGAATCAAGTCTTGAAGCAATCTCTTTTACTCTAAAAAGCAATACACTGACGAAGGAATATATAAATTTATCTTATGCTTCCAAAATCAATTAAATCAAATTTATGATAGTGTTCCCACCGCCATGTACTTTAATTTTTCGCTTGAAAATTCTAATATTCAACGAAAAATGTGTCAGCTTTTTAATTATGTGGTTATATTACTAATTCCATATATTTAAAGCGTACATGGAGCTGAGGGGTACACTACTACCGTGTATGGAGTGAGTTGTAGCGAGGTCATCTCAATAAAATGTCCCACATTGGACATCTTTTCCGTTTGCTGTTCTATTCATTTTTTACCACTGGTTTCCGAAGCATGGAACACGTGTTGAGAATTAATGGGTTGTGACCACATGTTTGTTCAGAACATGGAAGGGAAAATGCTCAAAAGTTTGTATTTCGAATCATCAGACTATTTAATGTGGCACCAGTCAACCAACTGAAATTCGGCTATGTAAATGGTACTTATTATTAGTGCACATAGTAATCTGAACATTCACACGATAAAGCCATTATTGAAAAGGGGCATTATTCAAATCCATAAGCAAAGGAGATCTGGCCTGCGTCCTATCGTCCTCTTCCCCTGCCAGACTTGGATCTAGGCCAACCTGTATGTCCCTATGTATTTATGAAGGACATTCTATGACGAATAAGGTCATTTCATTGAGTGAAAGGGCCCCCGCTACACTATGTACGGTAACTCCTAACTTAATGGGTCATCATCTTTTTACATTCTCAACCACGGCGATTGGATACCAAATCCAGACAGTTACCTAGTGTCAGTTGGATCTAGGAAACTTGACAAAATAACTCGACCAATGGTCAAATCAGAGCGTTGATTTTGTGTTTCATTGTACACAAGTTTTCAGCTACCTGTTTCTAAATATTCCCTACAACCCCTATCCCTCCCATCATTATTACCCTGTTCCGTTCCCCAGCTTCTAACATTCACTTCTCTCTTTCCCATCCCCCACAAATCGCTCAGTTTCCTTCTTTTGTCCAATCTACTTTCCCCGTAAGCAAGCTTTGCTTCAATACATCCCAAAATTACTTCCCTCCAGGCTCAAATCACGGCGCCTTCGCAACTGAATCACTAAACAAATCCAGACAAAGAATATGGCGTCGGCGATGGAGCTGATGATGACATGACAAGATTTGATTGCTTGTGCTGCGTCTGGGTGATAAGTATGGCGACTTTTTGCTTAATTGGCAGATAGGTGAGATGCGGAGAGGAAGGCACGTTGTGGGAGATGGATGTCCGGCTAGCTGAAGTACCTCTATTTTGCTATAATGTGAGCTGCTGGGAATAGGCAATGAATAGGCTATTTGTCTTGTGATCGATCCTAGAAGAAACTTCTCATGTCTGTCGATAGAAGACCTAAAGTATTTGTTTAGAATTTAGAGTTATAGGTACATACATTCCTGCGCCTCCTGCCCCCCCCCCCCCAAACCCCCGTACTATGGACATTATTACGATAATGATCTTTGATTAAAATACAATCAGGAATTACTCGTTGCTTGAACATGATCTGAAGAAGCATAGTTTACAACTTGATTCATATCATTATGACCTTCCTAGTCATCACGTTTTTGAATAGCTTTAATTTACGGTCCATTTCTTAGATAGTCCCTATTTAAATCTATTGAATTTAAATTGATTTATAAGACATAGTGAGTTAAATTGTGATTAATAATAGAGTTTACTGTTTGATAAATCTATTTGCACCTGTGTAGTTCTAAAGCGGTTTTCCTGAGTTTATCAATACACAATCAGATGATTTAAAGTCTTATGGATGTAGTAAATTGCATAGAAATATGTTTCAGGCACTTGGATGATCTTCTAGAACTACTTTGGTCAGATTTTGGTGTATAGCGGGCCATTAGATGATTTGTTGAGACATTCCAACGCCTCAGGCCTGCAGTGTAGATCAAAGGCGCCTGCCACCATGTTCCCCACTCTTTGTTTTCCTGGCCTAATGGGCGTCAGGCTTCGCTGCCCTGGCCTTGTTGGGTAGCCGGACTCCTGGTCTTGCTCATACAATAGGCCAAGGATAGAAAAATATGGTGTTCATGATGACAAAATATGTTCAAAAGAATGGAGGAAATAACTCTAAAATTTAACAGAAGATTTACAACTACTAGTTTAAATGGACCAGAGGTCTTCCATGTCCTTCTGGTTGGGAAGTTGTGCGTGGGCAAAAAGGTTGACAGCAACAAAAGTTCCAACACATTTTCCCTCTCTTATGGGAACCAAAAATCACGGATCTTTAGCCTGTGGGCACAACTATTGAAGATCGACTTATGCCTCTGGTCTCACAGACAGCACCGCCCCCCCCCCCCCTCACCTTCAGGGGAACCTCTGCTACTGAGTGTGTGCACTTTCTGTCTTCGAGTCTTAATAATAGATTTTAAAATGTGTGTTCTTCATGAACTGCAATCCTCAACGCCGTGTTTTGCAATGACTGACTTATTGAGCAATGATTCGGACCCAGAACCATATAAATTATTGTATATCAATTGTCTTAGAATGACCATTTTGTAGGCCTGGAAGGTCAAAGATTTTGTTCATCTCGGGTTCGTAGATTTGTCTTTAAGAAGGTAGCTTTTGCTCTTTCATATTCTCTTTCTTCTATTAGATTTCTCAGTATCTACATATGACTCTCCCCTCTCCCCCAGCCCCCCTCCTATGTCTACTCTACTATTCTGTGGCCCTCAGGTTTGCAGACCCACCCCCAGCCATTGCACAGCAGACTACTGAGCAAACACTCGGCCGCCATGCACAGGTCCCCATCAGACTCCTTATGCCTGCCCAACTTCTGCTTCTTATCTAATACTCCCACTCCAAAAATGGCTCAAATGTTTTTTATTCCTTATCTTCTCCGCCATTTCGTTTTTCCTTGACCAAACTCTGCCTTGATTCTCTATATATAGTTGTATGGTTCATATCATGATACTGTGCATCTTATCAGTTATAGGATATTATATGTTATAAGATATTGTTTTAGGGGTAAGTGTGAAAACAATACTTGAGATCGTTAGTACAGAATTGTTCGAGATATGCGGATATTACTCGTTTTTTCAGCTCTGCTCTTAACTTTATTTACCTTTAGCTTCATCTATTGTCAAGGACCTTTTCCAACTTTTTATCAGTCTCCCAATTTCATCCCAGCATCCTATCATGTAGGCCTATGCCATCACAACTGGCCGTCTAGAGGGACCGTGGTTGAAAAATCAACCTGAATGTCTAGTGGTACCTACACCTAAACCTATACTCTCTACTTGACATCTATTATAGATTTATGCATTTAATCCTGAACAGATAGCAGCTTAATTATGTCTCGACTGTGAAAGAAAATTCGATAGTCGCCCTATTTATGGTACATTAGGTTAAATGTGAAGCCATATGTAATACCTCTTGCATGTTCCAATGTATTAATGCGTTAGAAAGCGAACTGCTGTAAGAATATTCGGGTCATCTGTGTCTGGAGCGCCAATTGCTATTTTCCATGAAGTTGGATGGTTCAACCATTAAGTTCCTCGCTCATGTTTTGAGCCGATGATCCTCAATTGTGTGGCCATTTACTCCACATGCTGGTGGTCATATTTAAAGTAATGGCCGAAATTCCATGAGATTGAAGCCCAATTGTGGATGTTAGTCTCACTGGACAACGATCCCAACCATTTGAAATTGATTTTCCGTCGAAGTGGTTATGTCAAATTGCCCTTACTGATGAGAATATTTCATAAGATCTATCACAACACGAACTTAAGTACTCTGGCAGTTGATTTCAGCGGCGGTCGAAATGATCATCTGGACACGACCTTAGCTTGGATGAGGCTAGAACATCACTGAACCCTCCGCGCAAAATACATCATTGACCCCTTATGTTCCAAGACTTTACCTGCCACTTTAGTTCTTACCGAGTGGCCTTGTAAAGGGGTTAAAATCATTGCTGCCATCGCTAGAGCACATTCCTTATAGCCCGTATGCAGGCCCTGAGCCACAACATGGCTGTTTATCTAGCTAAAGCTCTACAGTACCGGTATTTTGCGTTGTCCATTCATTCTTGATTCCCGTCTTCCATGCTTCCCCCTCTGCTGAAGTGGATTGGGTTGTGAATATTTGATAATATAAAAAAGTAGGATTGGGAATAGGCAAATGGGACTATCGAATTTTCTTTCATAGTCGAGAAATAATTGAGCTGCTATCTGTTCAGGATTAAATGCATAGATCTATAATAGATGTCTAGTAGAGAGCATAGGTTGAGGTTAATATAAGTACTGTAGCGTCTGATCTTACCTGTTTATCAACCGCCCTCCTCCCACACCACCCCTCCTTTCTCATCCCTCGTGCACATACTATTAACTACACCCTTGATGTTCCTGTATACGCTCCTCATGTCCTTGCACTCTCCGTAGCTTAGAAGGTTGGTGAATACAAACAGATCAATACAATAAAAATGCCTCCTTTTTTCCCTTTTCCAATGTTGGTTTTCGCACAATTAGTGCGGTATTAGCTTTTATGCTGTTAATTGTGGAGGTTGACTACCAACCTGTATGAAATACGTCCATGGAGGACAATACGTATTTACATTTGAACTTTTGGTATATTTATTAAATGTCTTGGCCTTGAAATGAATTTAAAAAAATACCTATTGCCTATGCTATTGATAGCAGCAACTTCGCCTCATCAAAAAACTAATCCTGTTCCACCCGTCCAATTTATATTCCCCATTTTCTTGATGTTCATGCAAAATTTGATAGTTAGTGACACCAAGTGGATGTTTTCTAATTTGTAAATCAGCTCCAACATCTATAATGATTTCGTTGCTACGATCTTAGAGTAATGTCACATCAGTAATATCACATATTACTCTAAGCTACGATACTATATACCTCCTCCCCCTTCTAACTGCAAAAGAAACAGTAAAACAATCTATAATGAAACCACCCCACCACCCACCCCTCCTATAAAGCGATCCCCCAGACAGCAGACAATACTCTGACTAAGCAGGTAAGCTGGGAACCTACCTCCCTGGTGGCAGCAGGTGGTGATCGGTTACATTATCATGCTATCATATCAGGTGTTGGTAGTAGAATCCGACTACGACCATCTCTGTTAACCATGGCTCCTTTGGCAAATGCACTAAAAAATGGAGTAGTCTGGGGGAGAAAGCGATAAGGATAGATCTACGGGGGAAAAAGGTGCTTTGTGGGACGAAGGAAATCTCAAGGGGGAAGGAGGAGGACATAGTGTGGCCATCTGAATGGGGTCTTTGCTAAAGCTGAAGGCTTCCAACAGTCCAAAAGTCAATGATATTGAGCTATATTATATCAGTATTTATTGAAACAGACTTTAGAGCCCGGCTCCTTGGCTATTATCTATATCTTTAGTACTGGTAGTCAGTATTATTGTTGTTGGCACCAGTGGTTAAGCCTCCCGCACTCAGGCTAATTTGTATGAACATTCTGGAGTGGTGCCCAGACTTTCCGCATTATTAACCTCGGATATATTTTTGCAGGCATGGAAACATATTCCCCTATTTTCGGATAATTTAAATAGTTTTCTGCCTGTTAGCCATGTGCAATACTGAATTAAAATGTTTGTTCTTCATTTTCCCATTCTAGAAACAGTAAACATGCAAGTAAAAGATTTTGAAAAGTAGCTAAGCTTTATGGGTAACATCTGACATCTCTGTATATATACACACAAAAGTATTAGGAGCGTATAATACCCGAAAAGAATACTTAAGTGTAATCATAGTAAGGACATTGTGATCATTGCATCAGGGTGAGTAGTTCAAATAATTCCGTCCACCTTCGAAGTATATGTGTGTTACATCAAAACAAAAATAAAAGTATGATTTTATTAGCGAGCCAGAATCAAAGTCCACCTTTGCCACTATAGCCTTAGGCGTCATTGTTGATGTTAAAATGTATCCGGCTACCAGGTCAAATTTCGCTGTACCAAAGATACTATAGTATAGTACTTTATACTACCGGTATAGTATAGTTATCTTTGGCTGTGCTGACCTACAAGATGGTAAGGCCACTGCCCCTTGTCCCACTCGATGCACCAGAGTATTATTGTAACCTGGGTATGCATTCATTCACTCGCGATGCACTCACCTGCACCCTGAAAGTGGCTCCACCCACCCACCAAGCCTTTGTGTCTAACATCAACCCAGACACTTGGGTCTTAACCTCTAACACACCTATAGCTCATTTATAAGTACTTCCTTCTTCCATCCATCTATCTATTGTTTGTCTGTCTGTTTATCTGTCTAATCAATTCTATCCATCCAACCACCCCTCTTCTCCATTCTTCCTTTAATTAATACCACATAAGTTTTTAAGGTTTTTTGGTTTTTTAAAAAAAATATCTGTATATTGACTCTGAAAGGGCGCTGTCTACATACTTACAGGCGTCTCTTTTATCTGTTCTTTCGGTCCGCTACCCTTTTGTCAAATGGCACATCACTGGTGACTTACCGTAGAGTATCAACTCAATCTCGGAGCGTCTATTTCGCCCGAGGGAGAATACTGGTGCCATCTGTTGCATGGCGGTTTCATCAACCTCTAGCAACCCCAACATGACTCAGACAAAATTCAAATTTTCGGGCTCCATATTATTGAAGAGGTGGATCGAAACGCTGCTCGTAGCTCTAACATAGCAGACGGGAGAGTGTCAACCTTTGGCCACACCACTTGACTGATTGCTTTAACTCCACTAATCTACGATGTTTCCTACGGCGCTTTGCCCATTAACAGCCCTGAACACATCTGGGAGTGGAAAACCATCCATTTGGCCCCATTGTGTGATCGTTGATACTTAATTGTTTAATTAATTACCTCTTGTAGCTGAATCTTCTAAATCCTATGGAGATTCGCCTTAGTTTAAAGAGGGAGTAAGTACACTTTACTGATATAAATGTCTCTTGTCGTGATAAAAGCTACATATCATGGTCGGCATGGATGTAATTGCTATGAAGGTGCACGAGAGGCCTACTGGGGTGTATGCAATGATTGTGTTATAGTCAATATCACCCCTGGGTGTGTTACTTAATAGGTACGGCTAGTGCATTGTATGATAATGTATTGGTCAGAATCATGGGAGAAGTGTACATGAATTTAAGACATCATCTATATGCATTATATGATAATGTATTGGTGAGAATCATGGGACAGGTGTACATAAGTTTAAGACATCATCTATGCATTATATGATAATATATTGGTGAGAATCATGGGAGAGGTGTTCACGAATTTAAAGCATCATCTGTATCTTAATCTAGACCGCAGATAACTTCTCCAACATGTTAGAAATATTACATAAAGGCGAATATTTTATCGTAGCAATATCTTCGGCTGGAAGACTAAAGTAGGTAAGGTGTGCCATGGTGCGAGGCAGAAAAATATTGGAAACATTGTGTACTAAAATCCTCCCTCGTGGAGTTCGCCATCGGGTAATAACCCACCCATCTATATATAGCAGTGCATAATAAAGACGAAGCTTATAGGGCAGTTCATCCATATAGAACGTGGTCACGCTAACTTATTTCATAGCATCCTCACGTCATATTGCATCGAATTCTATACAAGTTAGCGCAAGTGGTTGGTTCTACCATCGCCGACCACACTAACACCTGTATTGGCATTAAAGCTTTGACCCAGAAAGCTGGTGTGCCCAACTAAGCCAAGTCTGTATACTGCATGACGCCAGATCGATGTCTGGGCTGATGCATCTTGGCAATGTAAGTAGTATAGTGAACCAGGACCCCGACTCAGGCATGCCTTATCACACATCAGACACTAACCTGGTGCTGCAGCCTTACATTTCCCATAATTGTTAGGGGATTAGGGAGGTTCTGCAAGCAAATCTCTCTCTATTACGTAACCGTACCCGTATCTTTTTGGTGTATTACGCCGCATTTTAATGTACAAAATATAAATAGTGAGATGAAACATTAATTTTGCTTGATATGTTACATTACGTTTTACCCGCCATGTTTTGCTGAACCGCTTTCTTCCTTTTAACGTATGTTTGTATATCAGAGATACAGATACGTACGTTCACGTATAGGTTAGATTTGCTTAACCTCCCTATTAGTGACCATTGTGGCACTGAAGCTGATCAGTCTCTGGCCCATTCGGACCTCGGACAATTGCTTAGGGCATGCAAAACCCAAGTGGCAACCAACCTTACAAAAATACTTTCCCAACTAATGGGACCAATATCCTTGCTCTATTGACTGTTACTAGACATGCTGTCTTAATTAATTAATGAAGCTGCTACCCGGTGGAGAACTTAATTAATTATTGAAACAACTTACTATTTCAGTCACTTCTTCATTTCTTTTTCATGTGGTCGAGTCACACTCTACAGCAATTTCCTTGTGTTATACTGGCCGTCAGCAGTCTGAGAAGCTGTCGGCAGCAACCAGTATATCCGATTCACATTTTATGAAAGTATAAAGGGTTTATCTGCAAATATTTGCTAATCTTCGTTACTGAAAAACCGTTATTAATCAACTACCTGCTGCCCTCAATACAGAGCAGAAGAGAACCACTCTTTATTTGCTTCACCTTCAGATGGAGCTATCTCGTTGATTTGTTAAACTGTCCCCTTATGACCTGTTTATTATGTCTCCACTGTCTGTTTGTTTTAGAGTTCGATATCATGATGTGTTTTTATGATTTGTGTATTGATTGTTTGATTTATCTTTTGTAGGTGAGTGATCGTCTGTGTACATCTATACTACTTGTATAACCCCCAGGTTTGTATATAATAGGTCACCGGACCCATGGCATTGGTTAGCCATTTTCTCCCCTTCTTATTTGCTACCATACTTCCCATCCCTTCTCTTTTCTACCTCCCGTGGGTCCTCTTCTCTCCCATGCTCTCCGCGCCCAGTGTCCTTTCTCTTGGCCGTATTTGTCCATGTGTTTCTTACCTTCCATACGTTCGACCCATGTGGGTGGGTGTATTTTGTAATATTTCTTTCTGTGTAATATTATAATATACTCAGAGAATACCGCAAATATTGTATCTGATTCTGATTATCAACTAACTTCTTGCCCAGCATACAACAATGTACGTCATCTTCGTGTTAGGACAGCATTTTTTGTAGGCTACGCAGATTATTTTTTTTATCAATAATGTTCATTGGGATATTATACCATGATGATTATGATGCTGTGTATTCAGTCAAATTAGGTATTACGCGTCACCATCGTCCCTCACCGAGAGGTGACTCCTAGCCCTAGCCTTGGACGAGGTAAACACCTATCTGTCTGCTAGACACACTGTCTGCATCGCTTGCATCAGCTACAGCTCCCTATGCCTCCATCAGATCTGTATTGCTCTAGTATAGAAGCATTAGCCTACTGTATGCATATACATATATTATTATATACGTATGTGTCAATCCTTCCCCAACCATAAAACTAAATCAGATAATGCCTGTTTATTGAACAAGACGTTATTTGACTCAAGTGGTTTTAGGCTTGGTTCTATTTGGACACTGAACACACCACTATTGACACTCTGTACTACAATAAACGTGGAATGACGTATACATGTATGATTTCGGAGTGGATTGTATAAACAGGGGCTTTTATTTCTGCTCTAATCCCAGCTAGAATACATGTATTACTACCATGTTCTAGAACTCCGTCTGTTTGCCGACAATCTGGAGCCAGACTTTGACCCCCCGCACAACGCCACGACCACCACTGTAACCCTTGCCCTGCCAGGTCCTCAATACACTCCCCACTGACTGCAATGCACCTTATTGTTCGATTCCTGAGGTTATATTGGTTAAATAAGATTTTTCATTACGTGAAGCTCAACATGAATATGTGTTATATCTTCCAACTGCGACGAGCGCTCAGTTCACAATGTAAAAAGCTGCAATGACTCAGACCCTTAAATTCAAGATGTTCCAGGGGCTGTCCCAGTATATATACCAATATCTGCAGTGAATTTAGACTATTACATTCATGATGTTGGGGCTGCGTCTACACGATAATGTCCACGGTGCGCCAGCCCCTTATAACCATGTTACCCCATAATGTGCATATATGAGGGATTCATAGCCTTTAAGCCCACTATGCCTTGGTACGAGCTTCATGCCTTTTACATGATAATAATAGCATTAATTGCCCTGTCCACGTGAGCACCCTATCAGCTCATGTATATATGTGCATGACCAGGGTACCCGTCGATAAGAACTGCAGCTCGTTGGTGATCAAGATCTTTGCGCTTGATTTGGTTTTTTAATTCTTGTGGGAAAACATGCATTTTTGTCGGCTCCTGTTACTAAAAAGGCTTAGTATGTACGATGATTATTTTCCCATGAGAACTGGAGCTAGAAATAATGAGCGCCATACAGGCAAATATGTGAGTGTGTTCTGCGATATATGTTTGTCCCATCTCTTTTCCCTACCATTTTCCAAATAAAGAGATAGCACAACTATGTGACCAAATGTGATCACTATATCTAACGTCTTCATCTCCTTTCCTACATAATACACAAGCTAAGAATTGCTGACATCGGCAGATTCTCTCCCCATCCCCTGACATTTACAGTACGCAATCTCCCAATAAGGCACACAAATAGCCTGGTATCGACGTGCTAGTTACCCTTTCATAATGACGTAGCGGCACTCCTGTGTCACAGGCGATCGTCACCTCTACTACTAGTATCGCCAATAGGCAAACCTAAAATCACTGAATATGTCATGATCTGAAACACAAATATTCTAAATAAACGCTATGGGTGGATGGATGTATGCACACTCACACATGTATCCATAACGCAGAAGTTTATGCAATAAAACTTAAAAATGTGCAAGAATCGGTGGTTAATCCTCTTAATTTCCAATGATGTATGCACGCATGTGTATCATTGTATGTATACATGTACATGTATGCATTGTACTACTATGCACCAATTCAGTAGTAAAATATGTTCAATAAACATGTGAAGTTTATATATGACGGAAATGTCACGGAAGTAATACTAGAAGGAACTTGTCGTTATGCCGAAAGTGACTTGCGCATACATGTACATAATCACTGATACACACAAAAAAAGAAAAGGTTAGGCTTCCAGACACTACGTGCTTATTTAGGAGTTATTAGTCCAATTAGTGCTGCTGGTGTTTTTTGTACACAATGCACTGGATGCATGTTACGAACTCAAGACGCATTGAACGAAGTGGGCCACCCGCAAGGCCTTGCTACTAACAGGGCTGTACTAGAATAACCGCGTTCCCCCGGGCGTTCCTCGTCCTTTCTTGATAGATATTCGCTGAAATTGTCTTCAAGCACTCGATCTAGTTCTGGCCGTCTTCCTCTCTCACCCACGTTAATTAGACGAGTCCAGATGACTAAATCATTAGCTGAAACCTGAATTCCCAAACCAACCTCTGCACACAAATTAATGCTATTTCTGGGTTGCCATGGGAGCTGAACTTTGTTACCTCAGGTTTTGAAAGTTTTGAAAGCCATGTTTGCGTCGTAAGAATTTGGAAATGGCGTTTGAGTTAGTTACAGAAAAAAGGGTGATGCTGATGTAGCAGTGGTCTTTTATATGTATTTTGTCCGCGGAAAGTTGAATGGATATCGCATGATTTTAAACATTATTTAGAATTGTCCTTTCAATATTTTTTTGAAAATTGAGGTATGGTCATTAATCCAAGTGTCATAGCAGACATGGACTCTTGAGTGGCGTCTTTTAAAATGTGTCGTCCTAGACATTTTGTCGATATCGGGGGATGATGTCGGACGTCTTAGACATTTTGTCGATATTGGAGGATGATGTCGGATCTAGGAGGATGTTTAGTTCCCACATCATCCAGACACCTCGCCAAAAGACATGGAAGCTCTTCCTTCTCATGCCATTCATTACCTGTATACTCAGGTAACCTCTATACCATACTCACCTCAACTGTTGCAATTTTGTCATCGACATTTGCGTATTTCATTGGTGAAAAATAGTGTCTTGTATACTTTTTAAATAATACTTATTGTCGACTCATGCTCTCTTGAATTTCATTGCTATAGAGGATTTTTATCTGAAGAAAGAAAAATCGGTTCTCCCTGTCGACTTGGGCATTTCTCCGCAGGGTGTCTTCTAAACAACGATACTAGCGCTAGTATAGATTGTCAAGGATCACAGCTAACCTGGAAATCAGGGCATCCCTCTTTCAACATATTCACTAACTGACAACATTTAATCTGTGGAAACAATTATTCTGGAGTTTTGAAAATGCATCGCGGGGAAATCGGGGAAATCAGGGAATTCTATTTTCATGAAATACTGGGAACCTAGACGAATATCCATCTCTACTGTCCCTGGGATGGCGATACTGGCTACTGGGAGCCACATAACTAGATGTTGTGTGTGGGAACCTAGGCAGATTCTCTATTCTCTATTCTCCCAGGTGGCTGAGAATAATTGCTTTAACGCTGATGAATAGATTGCACCTTTCTGTCCCGCCCCCTTCTCAAACTATTATTTGTATCGTCCTGTATCAGTAGGTATGGTTCCTAAAGTAAGGACTTTATGACCGTACTTCCCTGGTCCAACTATTCCCAAGATCTTTCTGGTGAACATTAGACATTTATCTACAAATGTCCATTAACCCCTGTTAGCGTGTCCATTTGGTAGTCCGCATTTAACATCCAAGTCTGTTTGATATTTTAAATATCTCGTTCCATCATAACCCGCACGATTTTCCCAGTACGGTACCAATTAATAAATTGATCCCACACTCCTTCGTATCGGCTATGCGCAGTGATAATGACAAGACCACTGGCAAGAAATACAGCTTGAGAGTAAAAAAAGAACTATTATACATGCAGACATTCCCCGCCAACTCACATTCCAGCCGCTATGTGTACATCGGTTGGGTCAATGTCAGACCTCAGTCAAAGTTCAAGGCCGGATGGTGTGACTAGGTCAGTGGGAGTTGGTTTACTGTTATCCTGCAGCTGGAGGATCTTAAAACTGCCCTATATAAATGGATCCCTGACCCAGATAGGGAAACCAGGAGATATCCCGGATGAAGGATGTTATTCACTGTTTTTGTAATACCTCTTATCCAGTATTATATATCAGATTTATCTTTCAGTGGGGCAGTTTTTGAACTGGACCGTTGCCAAATCTCTCTTGTTGTGGCTTTGAATTTTGGGGGTGCCCTATTTAACTTTGGCAAAAGAATATGACAAAAATTACGTCATTTTGTCCCCAAAGTGATGATTATTCTTTGTGCAGATAACGACCGCTTTGGGATTTGCGGTGGCGGTTGCTGTGACCACGTGATCGATCTGTTCCACTTTGCTCCGCCAGGGTGTGCCAAGGGAGAGGGCGTGCAGGACCGTGAAACACTTCCGTTGTCTCGACAAATTGCTAATCCATCGAATAAAGAATGTTATTATGATTAAAATTAAAAGTACCGTAGCAACGGGCTGAATTACTTTTCAAATAATTAAAATCATTGAATTGAATAACAGTTATTTGAAGAGTTCCTGTCTTCATCTCCTTTTGGACCTTGCATGATTAAAAAAAATTAAGAGAAGGACCACCTCCTAGAAAAGCTTTGCCAGTGTCTCTCTCGGGATGCCAGTGTCTTCTTACCAATCCCTGGTGATATAGATTTTTGTCCTTAGTGCACCAGAGGGTAGAGCTTTTTGTCCCTAATCTATGTAGCTCACAGCATACTAGTATTGTTTGCCTATAGGTAGTTGCAGTTGTTCTGAAGCTCAAGCAGAAAGAAACAAGTTGTTTAATTATTTTAATGGTAACTGATCCTTTGCTACGAAGAGGTAAATTTTATCTCGATACCAATACGTTAAAATTTGACTTTTGATCTTTATGCTTTGGATAAAGTATTCTCATATCTCTTCCAGATCATCAAGTATGTGAGAACACTGCAGAAAACAGAAACGTAACGCAAAATGATCTCAGTTTTGTTATTTTACATTGTGTTATGTTCCTCGTTTGCTGTTTAAAAGTATTAAGATTGTACATTAATGGTTTAGTAGTCGATATTGATGACTCAGTCCATGGTAAAATACCGGTAGGTTGACCCTTACTTATGTAAAGGGGGACTCTGTTGACTGCTGCTAGTTTCCTACTGTATATAGTTGATGATGTATTCTCGCCGTCTATTATGTATAGATCTCCCCATACAATCAGGCGCACAACATGATTCTCAAAACAGTATCCCCCACCTTAGAAGAAAAGAGCCTCTAAGCCCCTATGCCAAAGGGAATATCTAAGAGATTATTGGAATTCTATAACTTGGCTAAATCTGATATTTTTTCTCATACCTACTTTCACATAGGTACATGGGTTAATTATTATTACCACACATACACTTGTAAATCCAACAGAAGATATAGATAGAGGGCTAGTTAGTGTACGCTACAAGGCATAGTACACAATGACACAATATTGATGGTGACCTACCTATGACTCAGCCTCCCCGCTCTAACACCATAAACCCTTTGGGGGAAGAGTGGCCATCAGCATGACAAACACATTATCTCCTTCTATGAGCCATTTATATTCCTACATGCCATATCTCACCATCCACAATGCAGCGATGTATCTATACCTGTGTCGCCAAGTAGTTCTTACAAATTATTCGACTTTTTTCGTTACGTATTTGATTCTATCTTTTTGGACAGAATCGAGATGAAATTGGCGTGTTCACACAAGTTATAACCAAATATGTGGTGGACCACGCCCACAGAGCCTTATTTCGGTTGCACTAAATTAGAATTAGCCAAATATAATGGATAATGAAAATACAAGCCTAAAATTTCGAATAATAGTTTGATATCCTTGGGAGTGCGACTGAGTGTAGCTGTAAATAGTTGTCACCAACCTCGATCTTCTTGAAACATTTCAGCTAAGACCAAAAGTCCGTTATTCTTGATATAGATGCATAAACGTGTACCGTATATTGACTTTCTTACAAGTCTTCCACTAGAGCGTACTCCTCTCAGTTTGATAAGTGAAAGGAGGATACTTTATATAAATTGTAGTTTCAAATATTTAGTAAGATGTTTAATTGTATGAGAGGTGTTTGTGTTCTTGGGTCATCTTGGTTCTCTGGTATCGTAAAAGTTTTCTTTAGTGATGGACTAATTTGGAAAGACATTTTCCCTTGTTCATTGACGTTTCTTACATTGCTCCACTTCTTTTATTTCTAATAATTTTACGAGCCAAGTTCCAATATGCAGACCATCAGGTCTTCCCCTGTGGCTCCTTATGGTGGATATATGCTATTATATATTTTTGGCCAAGCAAAATAGTTTCGTGTAGAATGCTATTATATAACACATGACACATGTTGTCATGTTTTATATCCGGGGCATAATCTTTTCCTACTTATTCATGGCAGGGGATGCTATACTAATGTTACGACCATTATGAATGGGTCATTATTTTATCTTGGAGGTCTTTCTTCCATGATTTGTTTTGAACGTTCATTGCGGTTTGTCCAGTCAGGTGCCGATTCATACCCGGAACATGTCTGCCCAATTTCTTTATCATTCATATGGATGAAATATTGGCAAAAAGCCACATTGCCAATGGTGGATTTACATCATCCCACAGACCATGGTGTGTTTCGGAGAAACCCAGTCAATCATATATGGTCTATGACTATAGATATAGTGGATGTTTCTTGTAAAAACGACAACTATTGATATTTCTTTCTATATTTGGCATAGTTCATTCGGTAATGAATAATTAATTGCTTGCTGGTATAGGTGTAGAGGGTTGGTGGTTGGCGTGGGTTTGAGTCATCAGTTCTGTGTGTGCATGTCTGCTGCCCCGGTAGCCGGTTCATTTTGTAATCGAGGTTGGCTGAGTTAGAAGCTTGGGTGACCGACAGGCGTAAGAAGATATTTAGAGTCAGAATTATTGAGGAAGTGACAATTAATCCTAAAAAAGGAATGGTCTGGGTTAATTGTGGCACCTGTAATAGAGTGGGAATCTCATACATATATTTACACTGTACTGAACTTATTCGCCGGGCTCCTGGCATGAAATATCGAATATCACTCTGTCCTATTTCCAGAGGTCATTTCTATTCATTTGTATGTGTAAAACAAATGTATTAATGTCACACAGCACTTCCCCTAATCTTGGGTCTTATCATACTTCAATGATCTAGGCAATCAGGTAGAGATAATCCAAGGATGATCCCTCCTGTTCCCGAGCTTGATTAAATACGGACAGAAATGCCATACATTGCACCTATTGTGCTAATACCTATCTCAGTCTATCATACAATCGCCTGATCCTAAATGAAGTGGTCAATATTCTATCGATCATTCCCTCAAAGCCTAGACTATCTAACTCCGATCTTAATGTATAGGATTGTTGTTTCTTGTCCTCTTTGTTTCTGCCCCTTTCGATGATCCTCCAGTAGCAACTCTTGTAAGTTGTATAAAATGTATCGTTATTATCACTGCTGTCCTCCGTTGTGGTTCATGGCCTATTTGCCCTGTTGGCTGCTTTTTAATCAAGCAGAAATCTGTAAATCCATGGTCATTTGTGACCAAACAAAGCTCCACATTTGACCATATTGGGTCTGTCGGTGCCAAATGACCCGGTCACCATCGACCCGTCAGTTAATTCAAGCTGACTTGGCAGTCTATCAAGTAATAACCGAAGAATGAGACTTATTGAATAATCTCGTCTATAGGGGAATTACCTTTGTCGGTGTGTTCAATCGAGGAGAATTATGCTAAAAATATCGTGTGAGGTTCAGCGTATGAGCGTTGAAGAATTCGGGTGGTTTAATTAGTGTGAAATCTTCAAAAAATATGTATTATAATTTGGCACATCACATCGTTTAACTTGTGCACTAGAGGATGCATAACATGTAACGGTATATATCTGTTTTCTAACAAAGAACTTACTACTCGCTCTTTACAGAGGTTTATTTATTATCATTCCTAATTTCTTTCGGCGTTGTTATGGCCACTGCAAAGCCGCTATTTCCCTTGATTTGAGCCTCTTATCTCACAATGATGCACTGTAGTCTTGAAAAATATCACCGATGGAATAAAAATTCCCCTACGTTCTAAGTCAACATTACATTACTTTTTTCCATTCATCATGAAGTGGTAACTCCGTTTCTCAGAAAATATATTATTTTCTCTCCCAAGTCTGTTCAGCATTTGAAGGCGAGATGTCCGAAACTAATTGCCAATTTGCCCACAATATTACTTTTGTTAATTAAATGCCAATTTTAAGTTTCTTGTTTCTCTTTCTCAGGTTTCCGGGGCTGGAATGAAGAGGCAACTGGCTGTGACATCAATGCTGAACTAGCCGCCCTTGCCAATTCCGCACCCACGGGGGAAGATGGACCAAATGGTAAGAAAAAGCATAGGAAATTATTGAATACTTGATGGATTACTTCCAGCTCTTGGTTTCTATTATTCTCATTTCTTAATAAGATTTCTTTTCAGTTATCATATGATTTCTTTCTCTCCCCAATATCCATTTGCCGACAAAATGATTTCCGAAAAAGTACTTATTTCTTAATTGATATAGGACTCAACCTTTCTCACTATCACTTAGAAATTGAGAGAATATATAATTATATAGGGACTTCAATCGTTTAAGGTCCCCACCTCGCTACCTGTGTATATGCTTTCTATAATTTGCTTCATTGTTTATGATGAAGTCAAAACTTCAATTACTTTACTGAATACTTCTGCTTGTAGGTGAAGTAATCATCCAGTACACGAGCCCTGCCATCAATGTGACAGTCCTGGTGAACCCACAATGTACTACAGTCGTGAATCACCTCCGCCAGCTCCTCATATCAGGTGGCAAGCATCGTACCCTGATATATGCTGGTCACACCATCCAGGGATCTGGAGAGTGGCTCCTCCAGGATGAGTGCTTCACATACGAGAAATTTGCTGAGGTTACCAAGTCAACAGATGTCGAAAATGCACTTAAGCAGCAAGAAGGAGGATCCCTCGATATCAATGTGTATGATGAAGGAAACTGGAAACAGACCAGTATGGCTAAACAGAGTTTTGCCAAGCTGCTCAGCATTCGGGTTAACCCAGATGAGAAGCTCACAGACATCAACGGCGTTCTCCAGTTCTCTGCTTATTTGACCTTCTTTGTGAAGGTCCGCTCCACTAAGGAACTACTGAAAGCCTCAGATGTCGTTGGTAATATCCGTTTCAGCCGTCCTACTCTCTACATATTCCCTGGTGCACAAGGAGACTCAGCATTGTTCGGGATCAGCGGTTTCAACCTGTTAGTGAACGGAGGCTACAGTAGAAAATCTTGTTTCTGGGACTTTACCCGCCATCTTGATCGCATAGATGCAGTCCTTAATACTCACTTAGGTGCTGATAACTTCATGGGCCTTGGTTGTGTATTAGACAGAAAGGCGACAGATAATGTTCACCCAGAGCTAGGTTATATGTACATGAATGCTGTAGAAAAGTCCAAACACTCGCCCAATGGTGATGTTCAGCCTGAAGATGGTGGAAATTACAAGTCAGCTAGTCTCTTAGTGAATTTGGTTGAGGAAGGTAACAAGATGGTTAACCATATAAAGCAGTTAGGTCAGTCCCCAAGCCCATGTGTTGGTAAGATAGTCGGCAACGTACTAGAGCCAATTACATTGTACCATAAAGTAGGTCATGGTACCCTAGATATGTTTGTATTGAACCCAGTTCAAGATAGTAAAGATTTGAAAGACTTTTTAGCTCAGTGGAGCAAAGATGTAAATTCCTTTTCTATGGTAAAGTCTGGGTTGCGTGGTGGCAATATTCCCCTCCCCAACATGGTTTCTATTTGTGCCCTGCTTGTATGGCGACCATCGGTCAGCTCAGAGAAAATCACTAGAATCCTCTTCCCTGGTAGTGCACCACAGAACAAGATCTTTGAGGGCTTGGATAAATTGAAAACCATGGATATCTTCCAGCATGACACTTGCAGTGAGAAGAGTCTCCATGCCCCCAAACCTTCAAAGAAAGCTGGTGCTGGTGCAGCTAGACCTGCCAAAGCACCCACTCCCAAGCCAACTGCTGCACCCAAATCGGAGCCAATCAAGAAGCAGGTAGAGAAGAAACCATTGAAGAAGGTCGAGAAGGGCACCAAGGAAGAAACCAACAAAAAGGCTCTTGAGAAGAAGGAAAGGAAATCGCCATCTTCTTCAAAGTCTACCACCCCAGCTAGTATGACTCCCTCTCAGAGTGCTTCTGAGGTTTCCTCCCCTCAGGAAAAGGCTCAATCCCCAGTGGAGTCTGCTGCCCCAATCATTGAAGAGGCAGCTCCAGAGAAAAAGGAAGCAACCCCATCACCTGTTACTGAAGTGGCCGCTCCAGAAGTGGATGCACATGCAGAACAAGCCGCTAAACCTGAGGCAGATCAGATGCCATCTGCTGTACCCGAACCTGTAGCAGAGAAAGACGTCCCCCAGATGGAGGAGCCAGCTCTGATTGAGTCCCCAGTGGAAGTAGAGAAAGCCACACCTGTTCAAGCATCACCACTGGAACCTGAACCCATGCCTATTGAAGATGAAGCACCCAAGCTAGCAGAACCTGCTCTTGTTGAGGCAAAGCCTGAGCCTGTCTTAGCCTCCATGGAAGAAGTCCCGGTTGTGGATGCTGTACCTGTGGATGCTGCTGCAGCTGAAGAACCCCAGGTTGATTTGATGGGTGATTTCAAACTTGAAGCCGTTGACATAGCATCCATGCTACCATCAGGCCCATGCTTGGCAGCAGCTCCTATATTGGAAAGAGAATTTGCTTCACTTGAGACCCTTAAAGCTGAGGCTGCTGAGCCTGTGGAGACAGAAGCAGTTAGTCCCTCATTTGAAGATAAGCAATCATTGGAGGATCTTGGTATTTATGATGATGAGAAAGATGTTGACACTGCTGAAGTGACAGCATCTGCCGCTAGTCAGGCAAGCAGCCAGGCTGACGACCAAGGACTTGGAGACGAATTTGCTGAGAGTGCCCATTCCCCTACTAGTGAGCCTTTAGTGGACCTTGGTGTAGCTGACAAAGTGGAAGCAGAGCAAGCCCCTGTAGAGCAAGCCCCTGCTACAACTACTGAAACAGCTGCCCCAGCCGTTGATGATGCAGTAAAGAAACAGGTTACAGAGGCCATGGATATGGCAGCCTCACAACAGCCTGAAGCTGACCAAATGGTCTTTGGTGGTGCTGCTCCAGAGGGACTCCCAGAACCGGCTGATCCAGTCTTGGAACCAGAAATGTCCTTGCAAAAGGATTTCCTAGACCAAATGCAAAAAGGCACTGGAGTTAAAGATGTTGATATGCCTCCAGTCCCTGAGCCTGCAATGGTTGAGGCACTTTCAAGTGATGAACTCCTCAAGGGTGCTGAACCTGAACCTCAGATTGAGGCTGTGAAAGAGGCTCCGGTAGAAGCTATGCCAGTACCTCCAGTTACAACAGAACCAGAAATAGAACTAGCAGAAGAACCACTCCCTGAAGATGAACAAATGTTTGAGCAGAGAGAGCCAGAAGAGCCCGAGGGTTCAATCCCTGAGCCACCCCAACCTGAAGCTGAAGTTGAACTGGCTAAAGAACCACAAGTAGAAGCAGTGAGGGAAACTGAACTGGAAGTAGCTCAGGAGCCTGAGATGGAGCTTCCTGAAGAAGATCGCCAGATGGTTCCAGAACAACTTGTACCAGAAGTGGAAATTGCTGAAAAGGCTGAGCATATGCAAAATGAACCAGCCCTCCTACAACCCAGTGAACAACAGCCATGTGAACTTGGCACGAAGGTTCCAGAACAACTTGTACCAGAAGTGGAAATTGCTGAGAAGGCTGAGCATATGCAAAATGAACCGGCCCTCCCACAACCCAGTGAACAACAGCCATGTGAACTTGGAAGAAAGGCTGAGGAGGAAGTGGAGGAAACATCACCCCCTGCTGCCATGGAACTTGCTGTGGAGGCCTCACACCAGCAACCTGATGAATGCCAGGCTTGTGATGATAGGAAACTGTTCCCAGATGAACCAGTAATGGATATGACACAGTCCCTACATGGACAACTTGATGATCCTGTCATATCAGAAGAATCCTCAATTCCAGTAGAAGAAGCCGAGGAGGCAGCAGAATCAGCTGCTCCAAAGAGCAGAGATAGTGCATCGCCAGTAGATGAAATTGAACTGGACACATCCAAGTCATCATCTGATAGTGAGTCACCTGTTGTAGAGGAGGCACGTGAAGTCAATGCACCTGCCAATCTCGAATGCCAAGCTTGTGATGACAGGAAAATTTTCCCTGATGAGCCACCCACCGATGCATCTCTCAATCCACAATCTCCAGTCACTGCAGAAATCCCAGATGATCATAGCCCTGCTCCCATATCTCCTCTAGAAGAAGACCACCTTAAATGTGTCTCCCCCACAGAAGATTCTTCCTGCTCTTCTGTATCCCCACAACCTCCAGCTGTTCCCGTGGAAGAATCGGTGGTGGAAAAGCACGAGGTGCCCACTGAAGAACCACAGGTAGCCCAGCTTGAGGACCTACCTAGTCCATCTGACCCTTCTCTATCAGAGCAACTGACAGCTACTGACCAGGATGAGGACAGTTCTGTCTGTGACAAGGACCACGATGGAGATGATGACAGCCTCCTACATCAACACCCTTCAATGGAAACATCGATGGAAGGATCTTTCCATGCTTCTTCCAAAAATCCTTTCGAAATAGTTGATGGACCAACCCAAACTACAGATCCCATGTCTATGTCCTTCTTTGATGATGGCTCAGAGACATCAACCAATCCATTCCTTGGTATAGATGGGGGCAATAACCTTCAGTCCAATGCTTCATCTGGCATTCCACTTGATACAGACAACTTTGGACAGGACCAGAACCAGAATCCATTTGATTTGCCCACTTCAGCGACTTCTCCTCCTACAGTGACACCTGCACCTAGTGTGGTGCCCAATGTACAAGCCCTCCAGCAAGAAGGACTTGACCGAGATTCCCTTGAGCGGGAGGACGATACATTTGATCCTCTGAAAGCCTGGGGACAACCCATGGGCCTCCCTGCTCCTGCACCTCCAGCTGAGAAGGCTTCTCCCAAGAAGGAGCCTGCTGCAAAGAAGCCCAGCTCTGCTGGAGCAACAAGGAAAGTGGATCCTTCCAAGAAGGCTCCTTCTGCTACTTCCAAAATAGCTTCTCGCAAGATTGACCCAAGTGCAAAGCCTTCTGCACCAAAGCCTTCCACTCCCAAGAAGGAGGCATCTAAGAAGGAGCCAGCCAAGAAAGAGGTACCACTGAAGAAGGAAGCACCCAAACCAAAGAATGGACCAACTGCAACATCCAGGCTAAAGAATGGAACCAAGGACGCGAAGAACACAAACGCTACCCCTAAACCAGCTCCACCTAAGAGAGAAGCACCGAAAACCATTAAAAAGGCTCCTACTCCTCGTCCAGCCACAGCACCTGCTAAAGCTGAAACTGCCAAGTCTGAGACCATGAAGCGTGAATCCCCGAGGCCTGCTCCGACTACCAAGAGGCCTGCTACCACTGGTAAGTCGGCAGCTGCCAAGGCACCAACCCCCACCCCAGTTGTTCCATTCTATGTGGATCTGACCTATGTGCCGTGCCACGGGGACATGCACTATGTGGACCTGGACTTTTTCCGGCGGATTCGGGCCAGGTACTATGTAATTAGTGCACTCAATCCATCCCCAAGCGTCCTCAATGCCTTGCTGGAAGCCAAGCAAACATGGGATAATCCTGATACTGAGGTTACACTCATCCCCACCTATGACACAGAGACGCTCCGACACTGGATGGGCCTTCACAGAGATCAACTTTCTCAGCTTAAAATTGATGTCGCCCCATCAGCTAGCCGCTGCACAATTCAACTTCAAGATCATGAAACAAGCTGTGCTGCTTATCGACTCGAGTTCTAGAAAGGGTGAATTCAGTTGATGAAAGCCACATGGTTAAATTATGTATTAAAAAATGTACTCCGTGATATTTGATTATTTAATGTTGTGCTATTTTCTCTATTGGAGACTGACTATTTTGATTGAAGCACTTGAAGTGGGACTGTCACGAGAAAAAGGAGTTCCAACAAGAAGTCAGAAGGGTGGTGCGCCAGGGGGAAAACATCTTATTATCTGAGGCCCTGATGCACTTGCTGCTGTGGGAACTACCGGGAGAGGGGTCAGTGTTAGGATCTTTAGCTGATATACGCTGCTCCTTTCATTTTACCACGCACCATCACAACCCTTTACAAGAATCACCCAGTCTAGGGAAAGGTTGAGAGGAGGCCGCTTATCCATATGCACGAATATGGCAGGCCTGTACTGAATGAAGATGAGAGGTGATTGGTACAGAATAATGTGTATGTATTTGATAGGCTCGTTGCTTTTCACGTGATATATTTTTCTCTTCTGTTACACTGGTATATTTGTCACCATCGCCAGGATGCCATGCTTTGTGCCAGTGCTGATGGTGTCGAAGAACCATTTCTTTTTCGCTCCTGTGCCTTGCCTCGCCTCTGGGCTAGTGCGTAACATTTGGTCATATAATGTCGGATCATGTTGCTGCTTCCTTTGTTGCTATGACCACAACGAGCTACTCTTCATTATAGCGCTTTTATTATTATGATCATGAGTCTATCATCTGTTGTGTACTTTATAGATAGAGACAAATCCTTTGTCCTAATACTTGATATGCTGACCATAAGATAAAGAAATGGATTCAAGTGGCTACTATTGCACACAGGTCTACGGCCCAGAGGAAGCCTATTTGTGATTTCTGTCATCTTCATTAACATAACTATTATGAAATGATTTCCTGCCTCCCTGTCCAATCGTTGTTGTAAATGCCTTAATCAATTTATTTCATCATGAATGCGCTTGCTGAAGGTTTGAGCGGAACAAAAACAGTTGAAGATAAGATAATGTAAAGGACTTGTTGTACCCTCAAGAATGGGTATCGAGGAAAAAATGTCGTCTGCGTAATAGTTTCCTACATTTGCTGCATTCAGAATACCTGTCGCTGTGCGGATCTCTGTTGCTGACAGAGGTCCGCACGGGCTTCAAACATATAGAGCATGATTTGTGGAGCTGAGGGGGCATTCCTCTGTGGTTGGTCTCTCTTTCTGAAAACTTTCTGCTAAGGAAGAAATGAGACTATTGGAGACCTCCCGTGATCGTACAGCTAATAATCAATCAATTAGCGATATCAGAAATGTTGTCTTTACTTATTAGAATTGCAGAATAAGAAATGTGATGAGCAGGATATAATGAAAAGATCCAGTAATGTTGCATCATTCTAAATGAAGCCCCACTAGGTGAATAGTAGCAATTGCTACCAAAGGTGTCTGAACTGAGGTCGACTTTCTAACATTGTGAGATGTATTACGCTGTATGACCCAACGTAGTGTTTAATCACCACACCCTTTTACCTGCTTCCATCCCCAATCCATTGAAATTGTAAGCACATTGCTATCGTATTTGCTGTATTCTCGTACTTACTGGAATGATATTGTAGAACATTTTTCTCCAGTAAGTTAGGGCAGAAATGTATATCCAAAGTTTAATTTGGAAGAAATACTGGTCAATCCAAAATCAGATTCACAATAGGCGTGAACGGTTAATTCGCTTATCTTCTCCTTACTCCTTTTCGGCTGGTACCGTGGCAGATTATTATGAAGATTTGCAGGTGCGCTTGATTTTCTCTTTATTATTTCTGACCTTTGTACCAGGTAACACTTTGTCCTAAACTACCGCTGTCTAAATGATGATTAATTACCTTGTACACGACTAATCATCAATTGTGTATTTACATATTGAGAAAGTTATCACCATTGGTATATTCTAAAGATGTGACTGCTCCAATTGTTTTGAATAACAATCGAAAGAAGAACAACATTGGGCTAGTCCTCAAATATTATATAGTATGTTTACCATATGCGTGATGCACTATACAACCTAAATGTTCTTACGACATTGTAAAAATGTTTGGCATGATTTTGGAGGTTCTTTTCTCCTTGCGATTATAATATTGTAAGAAAAAATACTTTCGAGGAAAAGCTAGTCGGTAACAATTTGAAAAAAAGAATGTTGTCATCTCCGGGTGAGAGTACGATATGAATATTCCATGTATTTTGTCCTTATTTCCTTCTAATTGTAGGATTACAACCCAAAAATGTTTTCTTTCAATATTATTGTACCGGTACATACATGACTCTTTATTATAATAACACCCATACCCTCACACATATATGTATATATGTAGGTATACCAACTAATGAATATATGCCGATATACTGAATATATTGAAAGATAACTGGAAGATAAATTATGGACAGACTACAGTGATAACCCTGATTAATCATTATGTAACTTTGGAAAAAGATTATTTAAATTATTGGCATGATATGGCATGACGAAGTCACTTTGATGTATGATATGCTATTGCAGGGGAAATGGTTAATCTGAAAAGAATGTTAATGTTCCGATGTGTTTTGTCCTATTTTGTAACATTTATTTTCGACTTGGGTGTTTAGATTCACTTTTGAAGAAAGTATTGTGGTCCCATGCAATATGATTATAGATTATATAGTCGGCAGGTCGATCTGTGGATCAGCCAGTATACAGGTTAAAACCTAAGTGACAAGTGCTCTAACAGAAAGCATATATACGACAATATATTTCTATGTATACCTAAAGGGTTTGGGAAAATTTGAAAGCTATAATATAGACTTGAAGCAGAAAATGTCTGTTTGGAGGATGTGTGCTAAAGATAATTATGATAATTAAAAGTAACGTGTGTGTTAGTGTGTAAGTGATTGTGTAATATCATTCAGCTGATGGGTGGCTTCTTAAATGACCTATACAGTGACCATGTTTACATCGGCAGAGCCACATGTTTGGATGTCTAACTCGTGCTGACCCCTAGTAATCAATCCTAGAACCAGTAATTACAAAAGAGCACCCCACGCGGCGCTTACAGACGCCGCAGGGAATATATATATATTAACGATAATCATTATTATTATATCGAACAGTTTGCTTGCCACCAACATTTTGTATCAATCATATTATTTAATTAATATAAATTAGAGAACCTTTGAACAAAGTGCGAGTATTTTAAGTAAATATTGGCAGATGTGTATGCATTTTTTAAATTATGTAAATGTGCAAAACCTGATTGCAATTGTGATGTGACGTTTGCATGCAAGGGACATTGCAGAGCTAGAGATCATGAATTTAAGAGGAGGAAGAAGAAACAGAAAACACTAAGATCCCGTCACGATATGCTTAATGCTTCCCTCACGGTTATTGTGATATGATTCTGCCATTTACAAGTTATTTTTGTCTTCGCTTTCATATACTATACCATAGTAATTATAATGATATTAATTGTACATCCTATATGTAGACCTACCTTAGTGTGATGGACTTATAGTAGAAAAGGGACGCTGGTCCTGTAGCAAAAATAACGAATGAAATTTTGAAAGATACTTTCCCGGTCCCTGAAATATGCAGCGATCACACTGTGTTCGAGGTTATACCAGCCATGGTAATGTAATGACTCTTTGAGATTTGAGATGTCCGGATCAAACCAGGGTTGGAGAACATGGACAGTTAGATATACGAACCTTTAACTGGTTTGTAATAACAGGGTCTTAATCTAGAGTTTTAACTATTCAAACCATGTAATTAATATGGTTGAGATCTTGTAATAGGTTTTTGCTTTATACATTGGAATGGAATTATAATATGCGAGATAGAAAGTTGTTTTCTTATTGCAAAAGGAACCAGATCCTTGAGAGTGTAATAAAATGTCTCCGTTCACCATGGAAACATGTGGTCACTTGTTGACGCCACTTGGTGTTGAACATCTTATGTCGTGACGACTGTGTAACCCATTATTATCATAGTGTCCAAATAGTTGCTGCTTCAGAAAAAAGCGCCGATACCAATGATTTTCTTCGCATGTCCTCCCGAATCGTTTTACTTATTTAAAATGACAGATACATACTACATGATAATACAGACCATTTTATTCGCTAGTTAAGTAGCAGTATTTCCAAATATTCTTTTCATTTACTGTATACCTTTGATGCCAGATGTTTCACCATACCGTCTTAATTGTGCATGGGAATAAATTGATATCGCTATTACTGCAAGTTGAGACTTACATGCTGTGTTGTGTTCTTTTTTTTTTGGTTTTCCTATGCCATCGTTTTTATTTGCTGGCCTCCTTGTCTCATTGCGCCATGTTTTCTGTTCATAAATTTCTTGTCGATCATAATGTCCGCCCAGCTGCTGCAGGCCCATCCAACCCTTTGAATCTAAAATAACTCTTATGACCCTAGAAAAATGGTTGTTGACACGGAATGTCAAACATTATATAAATGAAATCAGTAGCCTATCGTGATCTAAACAGATGGAATAATAATAAATATACGTGCAGGGTTTTCAATTAATCAGGTAAATCACTTTCTGGGTCAAGTTCAATGGAAACTACAGAAATATACCTCTATATAAAGCTTCTACATTGTTTATTCAGATATAAAGCATATATAATGTCTGCGACAAGGCTTTTTAAGCAGGTTTTGATGATCTACCTCTTATCATATTTAGGCATTCCTCACAGAGCCTTTAATGGATTTGAAAGTCAAAGGGTATTATATATCGGTATATAGATCATCTCCCAATAAAATTTTTAATTGCAAAATAAAACCACAGTCTATTTTAAAACGTTTTTAGACCATTAATTCACACAGCCACCGGAATTAGAAAGAACAACGATACCTCCTGATATTGAAATAATTCTATACATGTAAAACCTATACGCCTTCCGCTGACAGGACGACACAGGTACGCCAAGTATACGCCTGGTGGTGTCGGAATGAATTACATACGAACTGACCCAAGTATTTTATTATGTTGCAAAGTGTTCGTTAGGGGGAGCCACCGGTGGGGGAGACAGCCACCATCATCGACTACGAATATCCCAGGGTCTCAGACGCGGGGTTCTTTTTAAAATTTGCCCTCTTAGAGATAGTTTAGAGCATTCTCCTCACCCCACTCAACCTCATACTACAGATACAGAGCTAACCTGTCTTAAGCCTAAGCCTTAAATGTGTGTCAGAAAAAGGTTGGATTAAAGATACACAGGAAGCTACAGGAAACGGACGCTGTACAGTTTCCCTGTGAAGCGATAAAAGGAATTCCCTGTAGTGGGTGGTTATGTGGCTGGGTGGACACATCACCTAGAGTCAAGTGTGTCAGATATTAAAGATGATAGACAGTTGCTCCTGATGGTGCCAAATGATAAATGTATGATGGTTATTGATTACACCTTATGTACCAATTCATAATAATAGATGCGTTGGACGATAACCGTATCCTAGTAGTATAGGGACACATCACCTTAATGATGGAATCGACACTACCCCTGTAACCTTACTTCTCTGATCATAAACAATGACATATACGGTAGTCCTCATAACATTATACAGGGTCTCCGCGGGGCCTGAAAAAGCTGGAAAATCCTTTAATTTGGAAAAATAAATTCAAGGCCTTGAAAAGCCTTGACGAGGAGCCATCCAATCACAGGTAGGAGGCCTACTGAGGAGTCAGTGTGGCCTGAGCCTCCATGCAGGTAGGGGGTATTGAAATGGAAATTTTAGGTAGGTATTAACGAGAGATATTAATTAACAATGACATAATTGATGCATAAGGCTTATGGTTATTAGAGGGAAAGGATGCGTATAAAGAAAAGGTATGTTTTGAAGATATAGAGTAGAGGGAATGTTTTATTATAACTTTGTTCATACTGACCGAAAACATTGAATGAGGTTCTTTGATTATGGTATGTCTAATTGTCTATAATTTGTGTTTATTTTCAAATAACAATTTTTGAATCAGATCTTTGTAAACAGGCACCACTCAATGGTATCCATGGTGGACAAAGTGCATTTACATTCGAACGTTATCTAAATGTCTTGGCCGTAAAAGAAATACAAAAAATATAATATTATGTAATAGGTGGAAGTGTTATATAAGGTTATATAATAAAAACATGGTAATTGAGGTGATATACAGAAATTTCTACCTGCACAGGAAATGATGTAATTAAAAACATAGCATCATATTGCGTGATATTGTATAATCTTATGTAATTGATTACACAATAAAGGAATAATTAAAATATGGAATGTGATTTTTTAATGCAGGCACATTACTGCGTAACCTTGCATAATAATTACACAATCAAAAATAATTAATAATTATGAAAATCACAGTGGCAGTGTAATGTTACGTTAAATACGTAATTAAAGTTATGAAAAAATGCGTAATCATATTAGTTATGCAACGTTATGTATGGTTACGTAATTAAAAGATTTAGAGATAAGATTAAATTTAATTAAACCAGCGGCTTAATTACTATGTAAAATTACGTAATAGTTACCTAATAAAAGTATGTGCTAAATTAAAGATAACAAGTTAAAGTTACTCAGAATGACTTGAAATTACGTAATTGAATATATGAAATAATTATCAAAGGACGCCATTTACAGGTGCAGAAGAAGTCAAAGGACGAATTCATGAAGGAGATGGTTATCTGCTTATCAGCCAGCGCTGATGAGTGACTCCATGGTCGCAACGCTACCGTGCAGTAGCGCGCGGTGAATAGCGGCGCTGGAATGACCCAGATAAAAGTATGATGGCTGCCGTGGTTGGTGAAAAGTGCCAAAACATCGGAGCTGCTGTTTTACTTATATCTGTTGGCGTATGCTATGTTAAAGCATAGGAATAAAATATATCTAGTGATTGTAAGGCCTTTTTTTACTCTGACCCATTGTTAATCACTTACTGTATACATCTTAAATACCATCATACCAGGGATAAATATACATCTTCATACTCTACGATATTTTTTCCTCGTCCTTTGTGTTACACTACATATAACAACGTTACGCTGAACGTTTCACCAGAGCTATGTTTATACATACCGTAGCTCTGGGTACATCTTTAAACACTAAACAAAATTTCACTGAGATTGTGAAGCTTCTTAAGAGTTGTTTTGAAATAATGTCTGTTTCATGTCAATTCATGAGCTGTTTATGTAATTGGGGATCTTTTTTTCTTTTCAATAACTAATTTTTACTTGTTTCTTACATAACATATAAAGTCGTAAGTATACAGCACAAAATCAAGGCAGCAATTGTTAGCGGTAGAATACTCAAGTTATCTGTGGCTAGAACACCGCTCATAAATTCTTTGGTCAAATGACAGGAACGTAGGGAGATCAAGGCACACAGATGTAAGACTAGTTGGTCACGAATTCCGAACCGTTGACAGGGCCAAGTAATTGGCAAGCTTAATATCACATATTTCACAAGATATCGGGGGTAAATGAAAGGCCACACTACAAAATCATCATAGAGCGGTCCTCTTAAGCTGTTTTCGAAGATCCATTGGCGTGTGAGAATGGTTGCAAGCCTGAAGACGAGGCCTGAAGTATTAAACAATTTGATTCACAAGCCTTTCAAAACATGAATACTGATTATAGAGAAAATTGTCAAGGATCACACCAAAGTAATTACTGGGCTTCCCAGTGGCAATATTTAATGGACAATCCTATCTAGGCTCTTTGAAAATGGAATGGTCAACGTCATGGTTACAGCAATTTAACCACATACCCTAATTCATTGTGATGACCCAGAATGATTCATAGTGAGTTCCATTAAAGGTTTCAGCTGTGCTCATCACCACCAAAAAGAGATAAACGAGCCGTTAACTGAGTCATTGTGACGGGCCAAACCACAAATATGAGCACGCTTTTGTTCACTTGAGTGCACAGTTCCTTGCCTATGTGTAATTGGAGATTTAATGAGTCTCAGGCTCCACCAAGACCTGTTAAGCCAGTCGCCAACACCTATTGAGCGACTGCAATAGGATTTTTGTATCATTGAAGAATGGCTTTACCGTTATGCAGGGTGACCACACAAATTTTGTTTTTAAATTCCCTGTGTTTCCCCTGGGCCACAACCAATCTCCCCTGTGATGAATAAGGAACAAAAAGGTGGCCAGAAGCTCTGGTGGCCCGGTGAAATTCCACAATTTTTACACAAAGGACAAAATGAAGAGTAGGCCTACATTCCCAGCAAATACAACATTTTCATAACACTGTTGAAAAGCTGTTATTATTCAAGTTATAACAACAGGGTCTAGGGAGACTGAAATTTAATAAAACTTTAAAAAAAAATGCTCCCACTCTTTTGCCAAAGCCAGTGTTTAAAGTAGGTAACCAATATTTATCAGGATAACTTTATTGTATGGCAAAGCCTGGCTATGGTGGCACAGCCGTCACAAGGGAGAACATGAGAAAATTTTGAGAATTTTGCCAATACATATCCCGTTTTTAGCAATATATTTCCCTACAACTTTGAAGAAGTAGATATTAGGTGTGTGATATATGGGCTAAAGGACATTACTCAGAAACATCCATTAAAATTTAAATGGCCATGACAAAATATTTTCACTTACTGCTCTTCTGACAGTAGTCCACTAACAGCAATCTAAAGTACATAATTGACAGTTATTGTGGCAATAAACCTGGTTTTGACAAAGGAAAAAATGGTTTCCCCATAATCCTGTTTCAAGTATAGGCCTAAAAGAAATAGACCCCCTGCCCCCACAGCATCGATCTCCACTTAATATGGGAAAAAGCTTTGTGAAAGACTCCATGGTGTGTTGCCTAAATTAGAAGACATTATGCTATATTATGTTATTGTGTCATGGCCAGCATCAGAAAAAAGTGAATTAGTAGGCCTATGCTTTGCCTCACATCTCCCTTAATCCTCCACCAATGTTTACAAAACTACTTTATTTTGACTGTATTCTGAAGGAAAAGTGTGTTTTTCTTACATCATGGCAGCATCAATTCTTTATCTAATGTATCTTCATAGAACTACATATTTGGGGGTAGAAAATTGTGGTGCTCTTTCTGTATTTCAATGTGTATGCAAATGGCATCACAGAGACTGTTTTCTTTATAAATGATGGGCGCATACATTTTTTACAGAAGCACTATAAATTTATGGCGGCATGCATACCATCTTCAGTGGGGAAACCTTCAAAAATAAAGGTTTTACAAAAGAAATAAAGCCATTTAGAGGACAAATCAGCCCAAATATAGGTTTTAAAAGTTTACCATCCAAAATAAAGGTTTTTAAAGGTTCTGCCATGGTGCCTACAGGTGTAATTTAAGGAATAACAGCATTTCAATGGTGATATGAAAATGTGCTGGGAATATAGGTCTACTTCTTATTTTGTCTTTTATAAATGTACAAATTGTGGCAATTCGCAGGGCAACCAGAAATTCTGCCAGGCAACCTGATTTTGTCAAAAGCTTGCCTGGTGGGACAAGCTATTTTTGTCCTATTTGGACCACTGATATATATATACACGAGATGATATATAGGATATATGTGTTTATTCCATGATTTGGCCGTGAGCGTACAATATAATCGATATACTTGCCGCTCACAAGGTGGACAATATAAATTCCTTGTATTGTACAGTGACGTCACAACCGTTCGAGACTTGGGGGACAACAAAGTTTGATGAAATTAATGCAAATAAAGTTGTTTTAAGTTAAGAATCATGGAATAAAAGCAAGAATAGCACAGTATCGCGTCTTCGGCGGCCTATATTCTCCTCGTATGGCCGAAAAACAACTCGGCCTACGGCCTCGTAGTTTTCGGCCATACTCGGAGAATATAGCCCCCCTCATACGGGATACTATGCTATTCTTGCTATAGTATGAAAGTAAATAGATTGATTACATTAAACCTTTCACTTTTTTATAATTACAGTAAACAAAGTAGCCATTATGCTTTGAAATGGAAAACTGATGACAACTTTAATTGTCAACAAAGCTACATTATTATTAGATATTACTTATTCCCTTTCCCTCATTTTCTCTGAGCTGACACAATTTTTTGCCCCTGTGTTTTCCCTGTGTTTGGAGATTTCAAGAATTCCCTGTGTTTTTCATGCAGGGAATTTGTTTTTGCCATTTTCCCTGTTTTCCCTGTGCTGTGGTCACCCTGGTTATGGCAGGGAAAATCGCCTATTGGATTAGTTTAAAGAGCAGATTGTTATTTAACACAGAAACTCTATTTGGGAAAATAGTTTGTACAGAAAAAGTTTTGTTTATGGTGGTGCCCCTAACTACAGAAGAATGAGTTTATGCCATGATTACCTCTCCATGCACAGGCTTAGGCCTGGCTCATCAATATACTGACTTAATACGGTACCTGTATAACTTTATTATATAAAATTAAGAATGTACCGACAAACTATTACCTACAATAGAGTAACAACATTTTCCTGAGTGTAGGCCAAAGTTATCCATGTAGGTCAAAGTTACACAGAAAAGGCAGGGAAACCACAAAAATTCCAAAAATCTACAATGGATGTTTCAAATAATTTCAATAAAATTTAGTTACCGTATTTGTTATCAGTACCCTAGTTTGCTTGAAGGAGTCCTAGCCCTATTGCTACTGTCGGTAGTTACCCAGATGAAAGTTTGGAATGATTACAAAAATTGTTCGGTTTTTCGACAGCACACCCTAGTGATAAAGGAAAGAGTACCGTATCCAAGATTACCTTTCCATCCACAAGCTTATATCTCATCAATAGGCCTACAACTTACATAGGCCTAAAATTAAAAATGTAACAGCAAACCTTTAGCCTAGCTAAGAGATACACACAATGTATAGCCTAATAGACCAAACAATTTAATGTTAATCGGAAATCACTTAAACAAATAATAAATTATAAACACATGGTCTAGTTCGAACTTTCTCACAAACACGATAGTTTTCAATTATTTGCACACGCAATCTAGTGTTCCCAATGTGCTTGGGTCGTTTGACAAACGTTTTTCCCCTTTCAAACCTTCTCAAATCCATCGATTTAGTTTTTCAACCTTTGATAAGACGAGGATATAATCTCACAAAAACTCAACTTGTATACATGTAGGCCCTACTGTACGAAATACAGCTTGTATAAGGTAATGCTATCATAATGGGATGGATTCATTTTGAAATAATATAGACCCATAAATAAAAACTCATCAGGTTTGATACAACGCAAAGTTTCTCGACACAAGATTTTAAAAAAAAAACATGTATTATTTCGCCACAAATTCCATATGAATGGTACTTTTCATTGTTAACAGGATGGGGGGTTTTCACTACTAACTGGTGAAGATAGAGGGCCACGGGAACGTTTTGTAGTCTACGAATTTGAGTGTTTGAATGTTCCTTTTATTAATTACCCAACGTTTCTAGAGCTTTGCTCTCTTCCTCAGGGGTGGTAGATGGTCCAATCATTGTTAAGTTTGATTTAAAATATTTATTGAGGACAGCATTCATCTCCACAGCATCCACTCCCTTCTGGACAGCACCTACAGACAAGGGAATATTGTGAATTACCTTATACCTTTCTCCAACATATATGAAGATACAGCGTTAGATATCTTCTCATAATCAGGACTAAACTTCACAAGGTTAGTACATTGTTCGTTTAATCTAAAATTAAGCTAATTACCGTCGCAACGACTCTGCACTCATATAATTCCAACTTTACATTGGCATTGCATACATTAGATCTATCCGGCGGCCGTTTTTGCTAGGATAATTAGGCTTCAAATTCGTGTATAAACAATGTCATATAACAGCAGCCGAATATTGATAATAAGTTGGATACGTTATAATATGTGTAAATTTGGTAAAATTTGCTTTGTCATAATAGCTAAGAACGCTGCTTTAATATATAATATCAGTATCATGCAGATAAGATTGATCAATTATTCACCGCTTGTACCAGAAATGGAACTGAGTAATTTTAAAGTACAGAAATACATGAATGACATAAGTATAACTTACCCTCCACCGGGACAGCATTGCTCCCCCGCTGCACAACAGCTCCCGGATTCGCCTGTACAGCATAAGTTTCCATGACAGCAATGCGACCCCTATAAAATAAATTTATACCGAAACAGTGCCTCTTTTAATATGAATCATGGGGAGGTATACATGTATACATTTGTAAAGGTAAGGTAACAGGAAGAATTATACAGATGTGGTTGTAATTGGTGTGGACAGCAACTCAAACTAAGCATTATTCTTGCTGTCCTGTATGTTAACTCAAAATGGGATGAGGACACTTGTTTTATTTCAAAACAAACAAATATCTATATTTTGTATTTAAAAATATACAAATATCTATTTTTGATGGTAGGTTAAGATTGAAGAAATCATGAGAGGAATATTTATCTGATGCATGCAAAAAAGCATTTTGATTCTTTTTAATTTCAGCCGGTCGTGGTTTTTATATGAATGAATTCTAATTTCAATGATGAATCAGGATATGCAGTTCTAATCGTTTTGAGGTGTCAATTTAGTGGCAAATAAGCATTCAGTTGTGTTTATAGAAATGTTTCTTTGTAGACAAAGGTAACAAACCTCGCTACAGCACGAATTTTTGCTACAGCATTCCTCCTTTACACCACAACAACCTCCATCTGGACAACAGAAATCGCCCGCCTCACAACACCCGCTCTCCTTACAGCACATATCGAGCACCCATTCCTGTCTATACAACATGCTGCCTGAAGAAAGTTAATTACATAATTAAATTCATTAGAGTACTCTCCATGTCCATACCTCGCTGGAGAAATATAGATATAGGCCTATAGGCCTATATGATTGTGACCACAAGGAAGTAACACATAGGCTAGGCCTATTATAACATATGGTGGACATAATTCTATCTGACTGTATGAAAGGACAATATTGCATTATTTACTGAGCTATCTTCTTTCGGAGAAATTAAAGCATCGTACAGTGCATATTAAAATATGTGTTGATCCGTAGGTTAGGGTCTGGGAGCCCGGGCTATTTCTATATAGCCTATCCTACGATAAATAAATCTAGGCCTAGGCCTATATCTCGCATATTGTCATGCAATTAGCCTATATATGGCCGTAAGCAGGGGTCGTTTATCGTTCAGTTTCGTTGCACCCAACAAGGAACTATAATCTTAAGCATTCTAAATTGTGATTATTTCATTTTAAACCGAATTTTCCTTGTTGCCACCTTCAAAAGTGTGGACAACTATGAGAAAACAGCAAAGCAAATCGGGAATATCATTCCCGAGCATATTACATGCAACACCATGGCCTCCCGTCTCTCAGCCAATCAGGGGCCCCGCTTTGACCCATGTGCCTGTACCACAATGGCGTGGTCCATGTACAGTCGAAGACGGCCGCAACTTATTTAATTCATGTTTGTGAGAAGGTTGAGGGAGAACTCAATAGATTCACAGAGAAATCGTGGAGTTTAGCATGTTAGTTTGCTGGAAAACAGGTTGAGTTCGACTGACAGGAGCAGAAAGTCACTGAACAACACAATAACATGGCCCAGAAAAGTTTGTTTACATTTTGATGTCATTCACCGATCCCCCGACGCCCTGCCCTTATACATTGCCCCAGGGTGCATAAACCTTATATCCGTCTCCTTTATACCCTTCTGCGACAGCAACCTCCTTATTAGTGAAACACCAACAAAAATATGAGATCTGTAATGATATCCAATTGGGAAAGTTATAGCACGTCTACAGTTATTGCTACCCTAAACTGACCTAACTAATAGAGGGTGTTGTTGCAGGACCTTCCCTACCCTATAGGGAGGGAAGGTGTGCGACGGGGGTAGTAAATTGAAATGTTTACAGTACACATAGACATCCTCTAGCATTCGTATTATGAATTGAGTGCATTAATATAATGAATTGAATTAAACTAATTGTTTGCCTCTCTAGCTTGCGAGAGGAAATTTGTGTGGGACAATATTCCCTAAACACCGACGACCGAACTTTTTCCCCATACACCACCGGAAGTTTACATCTTGGTCGACGCCATTGCTACCACCGCATCACTAGCTCCACAGAACATTTTTCTATCGCCAAATATCTCCATTACCTACAGCCATCCACACTTTTTACCCATATCATCTTCAAGATATACCATCAAGCAAATCTCGACAACACAGTGAGTACCAAATGAGTGCATTTTTCCCACTATAAACCCGATTTCACCATGGCCTCATACAAACCCATACCATGCTATGCCGCCAAATCGGTCTTCGTCCTGGGACATAGCTTCCCTTCCGGACTCAAACATCATTTGGAAAATAAACACGGGAACATTACTAGTAGGGATGTGGCAACCATACTAAAGCTAGATCGCATTGTACACTCTGTGACGATCAGTGGTTTAAGAGGGGCAACTTTGGAAACTTTTAAGATACCTCAGGCCCTGATCAATGAGCGGCCAGAATTAGTGGTAATAGACATGGGGACCAACGACTGTAAACAAGCCATACCACCTCTAAACATTGCAGTGGAACTTGTGGAGTTTGCAAAAGTCCTGCGAGACTACTGTTGCACCAAATGTATCGCTATATGCTCCATCATCCCCAGACAAGAGGAAGATAATGTATTCTTTGAAAATATGCATCAGTGTAACAAGATCCTAAAGAACTTGTGTGACCCAGAGAGGGGCATCATGTACCATGTACACAAGGGGTTTTGGGCGTCTGAAACCAAATCCTGGTCCAGAGATGGCCTGCACCCAAATACACCAGAGGGCAGGAGGAAATATATCAATTCCCTTCGTGCTGCCATCCTTTCAACAATAAGTTAAGTATTTACGAGTGAGGGTGCTTGTGCAAGCACCTCTCAGCCAAATATAGGCATACGCTGCTTCATTAAACCCCTACTTATTTACACTTACATTTTACCCCATTGCGGGTCCACTTTCATCCTACTAAAAAATTGTTTAGGGTTATTTGACATTTTACCCCATCGCGGGTCCACTATATCCTACTAACTTGCCTAGCCTTATTTCCTTTTTTACCCCATTGCGGGTCCTTTCTTACTCTTTTTGCCCCTCACGGGCCCAAACATCACCTAACATTTCACCCCAACACAGGGAATTTTTCACCAATACTCACACCATAACCATGCATAACACATGTTATTAATTTACCCCATTGCGGGTTTCCTTCTAAATCACTTACCTTTCCCCATTTGCTGGGAACTCATTCTAAAAAATTCTTATTTTTTACCCCACTGCGGGTCTATATATATACCCTATTCGCCCACATTTCGGGCAACATTCCATTATCAATTATCTGCCTATTTCACAGGCTAACCACCATTTCAACTGCCATTAACAAACTACTATAGCCACATATATACCTACTTTATTATACTTGCCGTGCCTTTTTCTATTCTCTCGCAACAGACTGAAGAATGCCGCCAAAGCGTCAGAAAGGCAAACAACCGGCAAGCCCATGGGCCAACACCCCGAAAGGCAGGCGGGCGCAACGGATCAGGCGTCCACCAAACCGGTTCACACCAGTGAACGAGTGGGATGTGGAATCAGATTCCGAGCAGGACCCCAAAGGTCAGAAACCTCCACAAACAGAGAAACCTGCAGGAAACCAAGAACCTCAGGCACCCGAACAGCCCCAAGGCACAGAGCAAAACCAGAATGCCGATCTGATACAGCAACTCCTAAAGGCCATCCGCGAACGCGATACAGATCAGTCCCATACCAATCAAGGCCAAGACGACTGGCAATCAATGTCCAGCAACACTAGCAAATCAGGCAAACGCAAACGCAAACCAAAGCCTGACTCCGACTCTTCGGGTCAGGACACGGACAGCGGCGATTCCGACACCACAGACGGTGAGTATGACAATGACTCAAATCAGCACGAATACCATCCTCTCCACATGCCCATAGACATAACTGCCCCCATTAAAAAGAAGCTAAAGAGAAAGGTATGGGAACACAAATACGTTGACTTTGCTTCTCTAATCGAGCCAGACTCAGATGAGAAGTACGCCCTTGCCTTCAGTCGCGACTCAGAAGGCAATACTGGTTTTAAACTAACCAAGCCGTCAGTCAGAAAAACCCTGACGGAAATGGAGTGGGCCAGAGCCTTCAACATCTTCATGGCTATACATTGTAAAAAACACCCAGAAGACGTACAACAGCTGTGTGCCTACCTAGCACACATCCAGGCCCTAATGAAATCGGGGGCAAACTGGAGGTGGTATGACCTCCGCTTCCGCAAGACCAGGGAGCACCACAAACATAGGTGGGACATCGTAAGGCCTGACCTAGAGCGTGACGCTTACATCCCAGTGTACCAGAATGCCAATCAAAATGCGGGTAATAAGCCGACATTTCGGAACAACGGGTCAGCCTCTGCTGCCAAGAAGTCCGAATTCTCCGTCCCCCATGGTTATTGCTTCATGTACCACAGCAAGGGGGAAAGATGCAATGCACAAAACTGCACCTACAAGCACTACTGCCCGGTCTGCTCCCAGCCACATCCCAGATATCGGCACAGCCAGGCCCAAAACGACTCTGGTAGGGGTCAACCAAGAAGCTACAACAGCAACACTTCTCAAAACCCCTCAAAGCATCCCAACTCCGATCAGGGCAGACAAGCTAAGTAAGCTCCTACATGGCTACGAAGGGGCTACTTACCTAACAAAAGGATTCGCTCAAGGGTTCTCCTTAGATTTCGAAGGCACCGACTGCGCCCTAACCTCAACCAATTCTATCTCAACCCAGTGACAAACATCTACCGTAACAGACAAGCTAGAAGATGAACTCGCGGCAGGCCGAATAGCCGGCCCATTCAATAAACCCCCTTTTGAAAACTTTAAGTGTTCTCCACTAGCGTTGAGGGAAAAATCAGAAAAAGGAAAATATAGACTTTTACACAACCTCTCCTATCCTTACGATGAGAGATCTGTTAACTCCAACATATCAAAAGAAAACTCTGCAGTCACTTATCAATCTATTAACGATGCTATCCTCAAAATTCAAAACACTCAATCACCAGCTTACCTGGCAAAAACAGACATTTCCAATGCATTTAGACTCATTCCACTCTCTCCCGACCAATACCATCTGACAGGTTTCCAACATGACGGCTACTACTTCGACAAGTGCCTGCCAATGGGCTGCTCATCCTCTTGTAAAATCTTTCAAACATTCGCCAACGCACTTCTATGGATACTAAAAGAGAGGCATGGAATCACATCAGTAGTTAACGTACTAGACGACTTCTGAGAGCGTTTGGGGTGACGTGTAAGCTGCCATAACGAGCGCAGAATGTGGGAGTGTCAGCCCAAAAGGAAAAAGGAACAGTGGGACCCGTGCTGGCAGCAGAGGCTGACCAACTTGGTAGGTAAGGATTGGGGTTATCAGAGTATGTTGAGGTTGTAGGTAGACTGCCTGACAACCTCGTGGTGAAGGTCTCGTTTCGCTGGCTTATTTATCCTTATCTTATAATAGGGCTTGGCGACGCCGCAGGTTAGGTTTATTAGTCGCCGAAGGAATGCTCTTCCTGGCAGTATCACTGAGATGGCGAAGTTGAGCTTGCCTATTAGTGATTGTAGCTCCCTGAGACTCATCTTTTTTGTTTGCGAAGCGTCTTGTACATCTTTGGCGTAAGTGGTGACCTTTTCCTGTGGCAGGCTGGCTGTCATGGTCACTGAGTCCAGGTGTATGCCTAGGAAGACAAGTGCTGTGGTGGGCCTCTCGGTCTTGTGTTTCGCAATTGGGACATTTAACTCTGCACATATGTCCAAGAAAGTTTGGAGGTAATTGTTACAGGTTTGTGCATTAGGTGCAATGAAAAGGAAGTCGTCTAGTACGTTAACTACTGATGTGATTCCATGCCTCTCTTTTAGTATCCATAGAAGTGCGTTGGCGAATGTTTGAAAGATTTTACAAGAGGATGAGCAGCCCATTGGCAGGCACTTGTCGAGGTAGTAGCCGTCATGTTGGAAACCTGTCAGATGGTATTGGTCGGGAGAGAGTGGAATGAGTCTAAATGCATTGGAAATGTCTGTTTTTGCCAGGTAAGCTGGTGATTGAGTGTTTTGAATTTTGAGGATAGCATCGTTAATAGATTGATAAGTGACTGCAGAGTTTTCTTTTGATATGTTGGAGTTAACAGATCTCTCATCGTAAGGATAGGAGAGGTTGTGTAAAAGTCTATATTTTCCTTTTTCTGATTTTTCCCTCAACGCTAGTGGAGAACACTTAAAGTTTTCAAAAGGGGGTTTATTGAATGGGCCGGCTATTCGGCCTGCCGCGAGTTCATCTTCTAGCTTGTCTGTTACGGTAGATGTTTGTCGCTGGGTTGAGATAGAATTGGTTGAGGTTAGGGCGCAGTCGGTGCCTTCGAAATCTAAGGAGAACCCTTGAGCGAATCCTTTTGTTAGGTAAGTAGCCCCTTCGTAGCCATGTAGGAGCTTACTTAGCTTGTCTGCCCTGATCGGAGTTGGGATGCTTTGAGGGGTTTTGAGAAGTGTTGCTGTTGTAGCTTCTTGGTTGACCCCTACCAGAGTCGTTTTGGGCCTGGCTGTGCCGATATCTGGGATGTGGCTGGGAGCAGACCGGGCAGTAGTGCTTGTAGGTGCAGTTTTGTGCATTGCATCTTTCCCCCTTGCTGTGGTACATGAAGCAATAACCATGGGGGACGGAGAATTCGGACTTCTTGGCAGCAGAGGCTGACCCGTTGTTCCGAAATGTCGGCTTATTACCCGCATTTTGATTGGCATTCTGGTACACTGGGATGTAAGCGTCACGCTCTAGGTCAGGCCTTACGATGTCCCACCTATGTTTGTGGTGCTCCCTGGTCTTGCGGAAGCGGAGGTCATACCACCTCCAGTTTGCCCCCGATTTCATTAGGGCCTGGATGTGTGCTAGGTAGGCACACAGCTGTTGTACGTCTTCTGGGTGTTTTTTACAATGTATAGCCATGAAGATGTTGAAGGCTCTGGCCCACTCCATTTCCGTCAGGGTTTTTCTGACTGACGGCTTGGTTAGTTTAAAACCAGTATTGCCTTCTGAGTCGCGACTGAAGGCAAGGGCGTACTTCTCATCTGAGTCTGGCTCGATTAGAGAAGCAAAGTCAACGTATTTGTGTTCCCATACCTTTCTCTTTAGCTTCTTTTTAATGGGGGCAGTTATGTCTATGGGCATGTGGAGAGGATGGTATTCGTGCTGATTTGAGTCATTGTCATACTCACCGTCTGTGGTGTCGGAATCGCCGCTGTCCGTGTCCTGACCCGAAGAGTCGGAGTCAGGCTTTGGTTTGCGTTTGCGTTTGCCTGATTTGCTAGTGTTGCTGGACATTGATTGCCAGTCGTCTTGGCCTTGATTGGTATGGGACTGATCTGTATCGCGTTCGCGGATGGCCTTTAGGAGTTGCTGTATCAGATCGGCATTCTGGTTTTGCTCTGTGCCTTGGGGCTGTTCGGGTGCCTGAGGTTCTTGGTTTCCTGCAGGTTTCTCTGTTTGTGGAGGTTTCTGACCTTTGGGGTCCTGCTCGGAATCTGATTCCACATCCCACTCGTTCACTGGTGTGAACCGGTTTGGTGGACGCCTGATCCGTTGCGCCCGCCTGCCTTTCGGGGTGTTGGCCCATGGGCTTGCCGGTTGTTTGCCTTTCTGACGCTTTGGCGGCATTCTTCAGTCTGTTGCGAGAGAATAGAAAAAGGCACGGCAAGTATAATAAAGTAGGTATATATGTGGCTATAGTAGTTTGTTAATGGCAGTTGAAATGGTGGTTAGCCTGTGAAATAGGCAGATAATTGATAATGGAATGTTGCCCGAAATGTGGGCGAATAGGGTATATATATAGACCCGCAGTGGGGTAAAAAATAAGAATTTTTTAGAATGAGTTCCCAGCAAATGGGGAAAGGTAAGTGATTTAGAAGGAAACCCGCAATGGGGTAAATTAATAACATGTGTTATGCATGGTTATGGTGTGAGTATTGGTGAAAAATTCCCTGTGTTGGGGTGAAATGTTAGGTGATGTTTGGGCCCGTGAGGGGCAAAAAGAGTAAGAAAGGACCCGCAATGGGGTAAAAAAGGAAATAAGGCTAGGCAAGTTAGTAGGATATAGTGGACCCGCGATGGGGTAAAATGTCAAATAACCCTAAACAATTTTTTAGTAGGATGAAAGTGGACCCGCAATGGGGTAAAATGTAAGTGTAAATAAGTAGGGGTTTAATGAAGCAGCGTATGCCTATATTTGGCTGAGAGGTGCTTGCACAAGCACCCTCACTCGTAAATACTTAACTTATTGTTGAAAGGATGGCAGCACGAAGGGAATTGATATATTTCCTCCTGCCCTCTGGTGTATTTGGGTGCAGGCCATCTCTGGACCAGGATTTGGTTTCAGACGCCCAAAACCCCTTGTGTACATGGTACATGATGCCCCTCTCTGGGTCACACAAGTTCTTTAGGATCTTGTTACACTGATGCATATTTTCAAAGAATACATTATCTTCCTCTTGTCTGGGGATGATGGAGCATATAGCGATACATTTGGTGCAACAGTAGTCTCGCAGGACTTTTGCAAACTCCACAAGTTCCACTGCAATGTTTAGAGGTGGTATGGCTTGTTTACAGTCGTTGGTCCCCATGTCTATTACCACTAATTCTGGCCGCTCATTGATCAGGGCCTGAGGTATCTTAAAAGTTTCCAAAGTTGCCCCTCTTAAACCACTGATCGTCACAGAGTGTACAATGCGATCTAGCTTTAGTATGGTTGCCACATCCCTACTAGTAATGTTCCCGTGTTTATTTTCCAAATGATGTTTGAGTCCGGAAGGGAAGCTATGTCCCAGGACGAAGACCGATTTGGCGGCATAGCATGGTATGGGTTTGTATGAGGCCATGGTGAAATCGGGTTTATAGTGGGAAAAATGCACTCATTTGGTACTCACTGTGTTGTCGAGATTTGCTTGATGGTATATCTTGAAGATGATATGGGTAAAAAGTGTGGATGGCTGTAGGTAATGGAGATATTTGGCGATAGAAAAATGTTCTGTGGAGCTAGTGATGCGGTGGTAGCAATGGCGTCGACCAAGATGTAAACTTCCGGTGGTGTATGGGATGCAGCCCTACCCGACGCACATCCCAACACATCTCCAGCCGCAGAACGTCACCTTCACGGACTGAAGACGCTGCTATCAAAATCAATTAATCCCACCACGGACAAAACATACCTCCATCACTGGCTAGCTTTCCATGACTTCGTCTCCAAGACCCTCAACATAAAACAGGTTCTGCCTAGCAACCCCTACCTTATAGCCCTGTTCGTCGCCGAACTGCATTCAAAGGGCAACAAACATACAACCATCAGAAACTACCTGTCAGCAGTTTCATTTGTGCACAAAACCAGGGAACTACCAGACCCAACAGCCACCTTCCTGGTCACCAAGGCGGTTCTAGCGGTGAAAAGATCAACAACAACAGTCACACAACGCCTCCCAATAGACCGAAACATGCTACAAAAACTGTGCACCACCATAAAATATACCACCAGCTCAAACTACATGCGAGCAATGCTGAAGGCGCTGTTCCTCTGCACTTATTACGCTTGCCTGCGGGCAGGAGAGGTAGTCAAGTCAGCCAACGCTTCACACATCCTACAACTGAACCAACTATCCAGGACTCCTCCAGGATCCGGAACACCATCATACAAGTTCCATTTCAAATCATTCAAACACAGTGCCGGCAGCTTACACGTCACCCCAAACGCTCAGGACTTTGATGACAAGAACTTTTATATCAGGTGCTATAAACATGAACTATCCGGTGCAACCATTATCAACTTTTTAAACATGTACTTTTATACTGTTTACACCCTCAACTCACTATCACTATCAATCTACGCTCAGGACTTTGATGACAAGAACTTTTATATCAGGTGCTATAAACATGAACTATCCGGTGCAACCATTATCAACTTTTTAAACATGTACTTTTATACTGTTTACACCCTCAACTCAAACTACCCATTGATCTGATTAATTACCTTGCTCATACATGTACAACATTTGAGTTATGGTAGTTGCCATAGGTGCTACCTAATAAAACTTTATATATACCCAACTCTTGTCCATGTTGTCCGTCACACAAAAATCTAAATGTGAAATACATAATCATATTAATGCAATATATTTGGAAAGAAATGATTATTAGGCCTAGTGTGAGTCACATAGAAAAATTACAAACAGAGGATGTCGTCACAGGACCTTTCCTACCCTATAGTGAGTTGAGGTTTGCGACGGCAGCCTCTTTATTAGTGTAACACCAACCTAAATATGTGATTGAATGGGTTGAAATTAACGAATAAGCAAGACAGCTGCTTGAGTGGGACTTACACTTGTAAGTGATCTTGGCGTCGCAGGCCTTTCTCTCCTTATAAGGTAGGACATCAATTCCAGCGTAACGGAATCACATTGACACTATGTGTCAATGTAAATAAATCATAATCCCGTTCAAAATTATCATCGGTGCATTAACTTTTTTTTTCAAGGACATGAATGTGCATCAAATACTGTTTTTTATGTAAAGATTGGTATTTCATAATATACTATTTTGTCTCAGCTTCAGCTTCAAATTGCCGTAACGGAATCACCAGCACAATGTGCCCTGTATTAAAACAAGCCACAAGACATGGTTCCGTCTGCAAAGTACATATTCTAAATCATCAGTTATGTTCCAATTACAGTTTTAACCTCTTCCTTAAAATATTAAAGCTCCATGTCTGCATATACAAAGAATTTTTTTTCTGAAAATCCATCATTGAATTTTGCAGAGCCCCGTAACGGAGTCACGTAACGGAATCACCTTATGAGTAAACACTCTCGAAGGCCATATATATATAGGCCTATAGGCCTTAATGCTTTTTCCAGTTAGGCTTATATCCCATTCACTAAAGTAGTGGAGGCCTATTCACATATTTGTTACCATACATAGGCCTACTTGACTCTTCACGACAACCGCTTCTGAAAGGAGCCGCCAATCGGCTACTTCTTAGAACACAAAAATGTCGTACTAGTTACCACGGTCAGGAGCCTATAGTAGGAGAAACGATAATTACTGCCGTCTTTGCAGACACGATCATACTCCTCCGCGTATCTTACCTGCAATGATGACAATCTAAAGATGTTTTCCTCACAATTTTGGCCGGAATCGATACATCAATACTGTATATTAACAACGGTAGGGTCAGGTATAGCTTGAAATATAGCCTTGGGAAGATTCAAATCGACACCCATTGCCGCGAAATATATCAACAAGTGCTGAAAATAGTGTCTCCCAATACCGCCGCAGGTGCCTCTGCATACACACTCCCGCTGGCTGTATGCATGCCTCGCACAGTATTACGATCTTTAGTTCTAAGCGCTGTTCGCTGCTGAAGCGAACAGCGCTGAGGGTGTGTGTGTGTGTGGGCGGGCAGGGGTGGAGAAGGGGACGGCTTGGTGGAGGGGAGTGCATCGGCAAATGTTTTTCTTTATTCATATAACCTAACACTAACCATAGCAAACCCTACAAATCCTAATATCTCGCGGTTATACTCTGGATCAGTTACTACTGTGCTGTTCAGGGGTGCCTTCAGCTTTTTGTAAACACACATGTATATGTTCTTTTATGCTTGTCATGGTAAAGCATGACCCAAATGACGCAATTTGATTGGTTTATGATGTCAGACATCGTTCCAATAAGTTGGCATGAAATACAATACTAATACTACGTTTGACCCAACATCTTGGTCATCTCTCTTTATTTCCCAAACATGAACATCTCAACATCTACCCTATGAGACAAAAACAAAGCTTTAACAACTCTGAGAATAGCAGGTGCTTGTTGATATCAACAACAGGAATTAGTTGCAGAGGTCACAGATGTAGGTAACATCATCCGAGCTAATGCCAGCACATTCTTCATGTGCCCATTGAAGGCAAGATGTGCACTGTACCCACTGCTCATAAGAGGAGTTAGAGTATTTATCATTACAGAAAAGGCAGGCAGCATCCTCATCTTCTTCTTCCCATTTCTTGGCAGGCTTTTTTTTCTTTCCTTTAGTTCCTTGACATTGACGCTTCACTCGCCTTTTCTTAGTGGATTTCTTATTGGCAGCACCAAGTGAATCAGAGGCTTGAGTCCGGGTCTGTTTACTGGCAGCAGGGGGTGGAGCAGAGGCGCGAGTCCGGGTCTGTTTACTGGTAGAAGGGGGCGGAGCAGAGGCAGCAGTCACCATGTTAGTCAGTTCACTGGTAGAAGGGGGTGGAGCAGAGGCGCAAGTCTGGGTCTGTTCACTGGTAGAAGGGGACGGAGCAGAGGCAGCAGTCACCATGTTAGTCAGTTCACTGGTAGAAGGGGGTGGAGCAGAGGCGCAAGTCTGGGTCTGTTCACTGGTAGAAGGGGGCGGAGCAGAGGCAGCAGTCACCATGTTAGTCAGTTCACTGGTAGAAGGGGGCGGAGCAGAGGCAGCAGTCACCATGTTAGTCAGTTCACTGGTAGAAGGGGGCGGAGCAGAGGCAGCAGTCACCATGTTAGTCAGTTCACTGGTAGAAGGGGGCGGAGCAGAGGCAGCAGTCACCATGTTAGTCAGTTCACTGGTAGAAGGGGGCGGAGCAGAGGCAGCAGTCACCATGTTAGTCAGTTCACTGGTAGAAGGGGGCGGAGCAGAGGCAGCAGTCACCATGTTAGTCAGTTCACTGGTAGAAGGGGGCGGAGCAGAGGCAGCAGTCACCATGTTAGTCAGTTCACTGGTAGAAGGGGGTGGAGCAGAGGCAGCAGTCACGGTGTTAGTCGGTCCACTGTTAGAAGGGGGCGCAGCAGAGGCAGCAGTCACCATGTTAGTGGGTTCACTGGCAGGAGCAGGTGGATTGTAGTTTGGAATAACATGGTGAATTTTACCCTCATTAGCCATAGTGTAGAATTTACATTTAATCGATCTTACACCACCATCATCTGGAGCCATCACTACACAGTGTGTATTGATGGTTCCAGAGATTGCATGTACATTAGACCAGGCATCATCAGTCTTTAGGTACTTGTTGAGGGATTTGATCTCGTCCGTGGTCATGACCATAACTTCGATATTTGGTCCCCTTGCAGCCATTTTGAAGGTTTCAGCATCAGTTACATGAGCCTGTCGACCCATGATGCGTCTCTGTACAGTTCTCTTTACATTTCCACCAAGGGCATCATTTGGCCCCTTGCCATGGCTTGTAGCAAAATAATTCCACTGAACCTGGAATCCCATGGCACCGAGCATAGCGACAAATGTGAAGATGTAGCGATTCTTATACTGAGAACTTGGGCCATCGGTCCAGATCTGGAATTTATCGACAGAGGGTGTTTGCGTAACAATTTGCACTAATGTTGCGAATGTGAAGGCAACTACAGATTTTTTTTCATGATCTAAGTGGTCAGAAACAATGACTTTTGATCTTGTTGTACCTCTGTGGTACCACATAATTGTATATATGGTGACCTGCCTCCTCTTCCAATGGGCAGAAGCGATTTCATCCTGAAAAAAGATCGTAAAATTTTCCGAGAAGTCCATCTGCAATAAACAGGTATCTGAATTTGGTTGGAGTGCCTCTTCTTTAATATTCAGATAGGCATTGCTTTGCTCACTCTTGAGAAACGAATGCCAAAGAAATTTAGGCAACTGGACTTTGAGTTTTAGTATAGCGACTTCAACAGTCCCACTTTGGCTTTTTTTTACTAGGAAGCCGCTCTGATCCTCCATCCATTGCTGCCAGTTCATTTCTTTTTCTAATTCTGCATCATCCACTTTAAAATGCCTGTCAAACTTTATATCTTTGCATACCTCACAATTGCCTGACATACACATTTCACTGTCTATATCGCAAACACAATTGCTTAGAAAATCATGCCGGTTGTACAAGGGAAAAACTGCTGGAAACTTTTTGTGGAGTGCCTCAAGCATCAGAATAATGTTATTGTGATAGCGACATCCACAGACATTATGTGGCATTTTTGAAACCAGGTTGACATGTTTTGGCCTCAGAGCAGCAAATTTTGATTTGCCGACTTGAATTTGATGATCTTCTCTGAAAATCTCATATGCTTCCATGACTGTCATAACCATATGGTGCTTTTGGACTTGTCGTTTTTCCTGACCTTCTCTGATTGTAACAAAATCTGCCTTTCCTGGTGATATTCGAGAGATTGCAGGGCTTTCGTAAAAGTTGTGAATGATTTTAATGTCTTCTGAACAGAGACTATTGACTGGAGTCCTAGGGTTTTTGATTTTTTCAACCGGTATTCCAGTTTTGTTAGCTACATTTTGGATAACCATAGACTGTTTAGTAGGGGAATTTGGCAAAGCCCGCATAACCCTTGCCACTGCCTTTCCAAGTGATGATCTTGACTTATAGCCTCCTTCCTGGGCTTCTTGCGCAGGCCTAGCTTTTTTCTCCCTCCATTTTCGGGTTGCCTCAGCACCCCTGCGTCTTTTTTGTTTCAACATAAGAGAACCCATATTCTCTCTCTCCGCCACTTTTCGTTCCCTATCTTTTCTTTTTATTTCTTCATGGATAGCAGGATTATTACGAATTCTTTGCCTGTAGGCCCTCATCCGCTCGGCCGCAGTGAGGATACTTTGAGCCATACTATCTGCAAATAGTAAAGCATGTACACACTATGTAATAACCTTGCACAGTATAAAATTGCTATATTTGAATGGTGGGGCAGTTAGAGGCAAATATTATATCATTCTTGGATTAAACATGGGCATAATTTGAATTGTAATTTTTGAACAGCTGTTTTTATTATTTGAATGGCATAGACCAATCCTTGTAATTTAGTGTCCCATTTCTCCCTGATTTCCCCTATGAAATGTGATTCTGTTACAGTGAATGGTGATTCCGTTACAGTGAAATGTGATTCCGTTACAGTGAATGGTGATTCCGTTACAGTGAATGGTGATTCTGTTACATCTTTGGTGATTCCGTTTCAGCAAATATCATGTGACCTGAAGATGCATTTTTCACCAAAAACATATTTCTTGTTGAGAAACCATATAAATAGGTTTTATAATTGATTACCATCTTAATACACCACAAGTTTTGAAAAAAGTTAAAAAAAAAATTAAAAAAACGTAACGGAATCACACAGCCTGTGTAATGACCAAAAATAGTTTGCATCAAATTAACGAACTGTCTTTCAAGTAAACATCAGTGAATAGGTAAATCTATCAGCACTCATTCTCTAGAGTTTTATCTCAGCTTTTAAATGAGACCAAAAGCAGAGGGATCATGCATTAAGTACTCTAGATTTTACATCAAAACTTACCTCGTCCTTGAACAGTCTGCTAAGATGCAATGAGGTTGAGCAGGAGTAGTGGTTGGTGTCTCAGGAAAAGTGTCCGCACGAAAAAAAACGTCACGCCACCTAGTGTTAACTATGATAAACATAACCCATGCCCCTTTCCTGATCATATATCAATAACTTTAACATATATTGGGAGGTAAAAAATTTGCCGCACAGGACTACATTTGCATGGAATCGATGAGGAACAAGGGTGCAACAAGGAAGGACTTTGTTGGTTAGAAACAATTACATCTCTATCAGTAAATAGGGCGTCATTACCACCTTCATTCCTATAGCATGCATTTCCGCAAACTTTATTTCATTATTTCATTTATTAGTGACAAATCACAAGTGAAAAGTCACACTTATAAGATGGACATAGTGGTTGACTTAGTAGTGGAATTACAAGTATCATAGTCATAGTTTAGTGTTTCTTCACTAATAAACCGATTCATATAACTCAAATTAATTGAATAGATATTTTTAAATAGAGAGTCAAGCGATGCCAACCTGTGTTATAGACCTATACACCGACTGGTGGATTTATCTAATATATGGAGAAATACATCGAATCAATGTGAATATAACTAATCTGAGATTTAATAGTTGTAGTATATTTGAACTCGTTTATTTTGCTAATGATTAGCCTAAATATATATGTACATAACTCATCTAGGTGTCATAGCTAAGTAATTGAAGTTGGCGTTGCATGCCTTGCTCTCCCTATAGGGAAGGACAAGGGTGCGGCGAGCAATGGTTGAAATAAACTTCTTGGTTAATATGTGATGAATTGAATTAAACTAAAAAGTTTCTCAAGGACATACTCATATTATTGTAATTATACTTTGATACCACTACAATTCCTATTTTTTCACTACACATAAGGTTATATTAGTTATAATGGCAACCTCTGGAACAATAGTCAATAGTAACATATACATATGTCCGTATATCTCTATTTCACTACTTAGAGTGGGACTCTCCTTATAGGGGATGAACAAGGGTGCAACGAGGACGGAATTTGTTGGATATCCAACTTGGCTTCTTTTGAAACATTAGTTTTAAAAAAGATTCTGTTTTGTTTTCAAAATCGAAAATCCTTATTTTACATTTCAGTCTCACCAAATTTTGGTGAGACGGATATAAAGGTTATATATGCCCATTTCCCAACCCTGGGCCACCTCTTGATACTAGGGTCAGATTTTCAGAAAATGTACAATTGGCAGCTGTACAGATTTAGTAAATTCTGCTAAATTAGGCTGCAAGTTGGTCAATACTAGGTAAATTCGAGTATATTCGGTATTGCATTGATTATAGCGATCTGTTTGGTTAGGTTGAACTGTATTTTGAACTCGTCTGAAATTTGGGTTATTTGAGAAGATTGGCTAAGTTGAATTGTACATTTTCTGAAAATCTGACCCAATAAGGGAAATCGCTGGCTGGGTGGTGGCATGTTTTCTCTAACATCCCCCCCCCCCCCTCCTACCATTCGCCCATACCCTTGTGTGTGGGGGGGGGGGGGGGGGAGAGGGCCAGTGGAATTTACAAGTGCATCATGATAATATATAAAAGCTATTCCAACTGGGAAATGTGGTTTTCCCTTGAATGTGTCTCATAGTCAAACCTGAGAAAAACCGGATTTCTACATTATATTTTTCCACGTTTTCGCATTTTTTTTCATTAATTTTTTTTTTATGAAATTTAAATATTGCAGAATATGTCCTACATTAGCAGCTGCTTGTTAAATAGCCTACATTTCATTTCAAAGCTAAAGCACAATATAGAACTTGATAATGCATCATGGCATGATATTGCAGCTTATTTATACTACAGTAGGCCTACATACAGCTGTCACTATACCTCAGTGACCTGATATGAACTTTCACTAGCCCTAATTTAGTATGTTTTTCACTTATGATTTTAAGATTTGGCATGCCAATTGTATGTATCCTTGACCTTCTCTGGATAGTATTTCACATGATTCCATTACATTTTAACTAGGATGGAGATACTCAAATATTGCAAAAATATTTTTTTTCCATTATTTTCGCATTATTTTAATTTTTTATGGTAAATAATGTATGTATTTATTTCATATTCAAAACATGTATAGGCCTACTTACAACTGTCTAGTCATAGGATGTCACAGAATTTGATTCAAAATAGGTTGAGAACGTTTTGTATGAGTACGGTACCCTAGAAATCTTTTGTTTTTAAAATTTTCACCTATTTTCCACATAATTAACTGTAAATTACGTGGTGATGTCCACAGCTTTCGATGTGGGAAGTTTGATTTTCGGATTCAGTGGTTTTTTTTACATAGAAACCAGCAAAGTTCACTTAGTTCCCCGTTGGGTGCAACGAAAATCATTTTCTAGCCACATTTTGAGGCACCTGCTTACGGCCTAATAGGCCTAATACAAAATAATCATTTATAGGCTATTCGGTTTCATTTGAGATATTCACTTTACTTTTGTTATGTGATCTGAGGTTCATATTATTGTTGTCAATGTAGCCTAAATATTTTCATGACTTAATTTATACACTAACTCTAACATGTGATGCTTTCTTCTGACTTCAAGTACCGGTAGCCTAATTCTATGTTACATTCATCTTGGATAGGCCTATCTATTACATTGGTTCTTTTGCAAAGGCCAAATGCCACTCGAATGAAAGACTTGCAACTTGCAACTTATTTAATACATTTTGTGGTGCTACGGTACTCTGTAGGCCTAGCCTATGCAATCTTCATATATCGAAGAGAGGTCTCACAGCCACTTTAAATAAGGTTAATAGGCCTAGGCCTAGGGCCTATATTTTTGTTAGGTTAAAGCCCTTTGTATTCTCCTGATTGCCTTTAATCTGTTAGATGCCTCTGTGATTTTTGATTGGAGGTGATCCTTGAGCGTCTATGTCTATATATTTATTCCATGATTTGGCCGTGAGCGTACAATATTATAGCAAGAACAGCATAGTATCGCGTATGAGGGGGGCTATATTCTCCGAGTATGGCCGAAAAACAACGAGGCCGTAGGCCGGGTTGTTTTTCGGCCATACGAGGAGAATATAGGCCCCCAAAGACGCGATACTTTGCTATTCTTGCTTTTATTCCATGATTCTTACCCTAAAACAACTTTATTTGCATTAATTTCATCAAACTGTGTTATCCTTATACTCTCGAACGGTCGTGACGTCACTGTACAATACAGTGAGTTTATATTGTACACCTTGTGAGCGGCAAGTATATCGATTATATTGTACGCTCACGGCCAAATCATGGAATAAAATCGATATACTTGCCGCTCACAAGGTGGACAATATAAATTCCCTGTATTGTACAGTGACGTCACGACCGTTCGAGACTTGGGGGACAACAAATTTGATGAAATTAATGCAAATAAAGTTGTTTTAAGTTAAGAATCATGGAATAAAAGCAAGAATAGCACATTATCGCGTCTTCGGCGGCCTATATTCTCCTCGTATGGCCGAAAAACAACTCGGCCTACGGCCTCGTAGTTTTCGGCCATACTCGGAGAATATAGTCCCCCTCATAGCTCCTCATACGCGATACTATTATAGGCTAAAATTTCATTCCCATATCCCCCAGTTTATATATATAAAACTTTTATTCACATATTACATATACAAAGAGATATAATAATTAGAAAAGGACACGGTCCTCACCAAGGTGATCTTCCTGGAGGCCCTTTTTTAATGTTAAATGTTAAACTTACATAATCATCATTGTCTTTAGGTGGGAGTATTTCCATGACATTACTTTTGTCTATATTGATTTATATCTTATTTTTTCTACACCATAAACTAACGTTCTGCAGATCTTGTTGCAATTTATCGAATGCCGACTGATTCAAGCTATATTACAGCCGCCCGATGTCGCCTACTCGTGAAAGTTGTCAGCGGAAGTCGTCGTCGACGACGACGACGTCCGTCGCTACGGTTACGGATAGACCACGACGTCACATTACATGTAGCAAGGAAGCAGTTGGTAAGTGTTCAAAACAAAAACAAACCAACAGGTTTAAATTGTACGCGATATTAGATTTGCATTCCGTTTCTGACTTTCAGGATGCGCTTATATATATACTTTGCAATCGTTTTCAGGAAGATGGATGCCTGTGAACTTACAGCCCAAGTGAAAAGGAAATGCCAAGACAGAGGCGTGTCCGGCATAAAAGATTTTGGAGTGGCTTTAGGTATCTATGACAAGAACAGCAACAAGATGCTCTTGCCAGAGGACTTCCAAAGCGTGTTAAATGACTATGGTTGCGATCTAACTTCTGATCAAATATCGGTCATTTTCAATCACTACGATCGAAAAGGCGAAGGATTGACGGATGTGAGACGATTTTTCCAAGCCATCCGCCCCAACATGTCAGGTTACAGGAATAATATTGCCCTCAAAATTTTCCATAGCATGGATTTTAACTGCACTGGTGCGATCGTCATGTCAGATTGTAAGCCTGTTGTCAATGTAAAAAAACATCCTAAGTATTTGTCGGGAGAAATGAGTCCAAGGGAGGTATATACAAGTTTTCTCAAAGAGTTCAACGCCAACGAGGAGGATGTAGTCACTCAAGATGAATGGCTCGATTTTTATGCGGGACTCAGTGCCACAGTAGACAAGGATGTTTTCTTTGATTTTATGATGAGGCAACAGTGGAAAATGTAAACTGGAATTTGAAATTCTGAAAAAATTAAAGTTGTGATGTTTTCGGTTGGCCGAATAATGTTTTGGGCGTCAGTAAAATATTTTCGGTTGGCCGAACAATGACAATGTTTTTGGGCGCCAGTAAAATATTTTAAGATATACTTATTACTTGGTTTTGCTTTCTACAATTATCTTATCGTGTTTTAAATCGACTCAACTTTGGTATAAAAAATACCTTTAGCGCGGAATTCGCATAAGATTATAAATCACAATGTTTGGACATTTCTGTCCATGTGTACATTGTGTACATTTATCGCAGAGAAAATGGAGCCAGGTGCTATCAAGTATATGGTGGACTACGCGCCGAGTAAAAGCAAATACAGGTTTCCCACGAGTCATGAAAAAATGAAAATGTTTTAAGGCCCTTAAAAGTCATTAATTTCATTTTGAGTCCTTAAAAATGAAAGTGACCTTATAATACATCTTCAAAATATATGCTTCATAAAGTATAATTATTCAGTTCAAATACACTAGAAGGCAAAATTTTCCTTCTTTTAAGCTTTAAAAAGTCCTTAAAATTATCTCCCTAGACTTGTCTACACTGTCAATGTATGTAGGCTGCAGCCAATTTAAATCAACCCAGTAAGATTTAAAACAATGTGTAAAAAAGTTGCTTTTGGTGTACATTTTTATTCAACAAATGTGACCTCCATTACATCTGCTTCAACTTTAACATTGACAGACCGTTCTTCGCAGTTTCCCCGAAGAGCTCTCTGATTTGCATTCTCCAATCTCTAATCATAACGTTTTTCTCTCCACTTTCAAAGACAAAACTACAAGAGGAATTAAAAATTACCTCCGAACCCCATGATTCTAAATTGCCCTTAATATACACATGATGTAAGATTTGAAGAGCCAATAATCTTTATTAAATCATAATTATATTAATGTATCTTATGATGATAAATATAATTGATTAGATACTGGATTGGTTTACAGTTTATGGAAGTTAACAAAATTAGTAATAAAATACACATACGTATCTGAACACGTGTTATACAAAAAGATCTGAGAATTATATTCTCAAGCGTTTCAGGTACACTCAAAACCCATCTTTATAGAAAAAACTGAGGCTTAATCCTCTTTTACAAAGCTGGTCGTTGTAACCTAACCATCAACAGGGAGGTATTATTTAGATTTTTTATAAACCTCCCTATCATTAGCAATATATTGTATTCAAATATTGGCATTTTGTAAGATGTGTAAATAATATGTTGGGGTTTTTGAAATACCCTATTATAATTATGATAAGAGATTTGCTGTGATCGATGTACAATACCGTACAGTTCAAAGTATTGGTTTTGATCAAATTGGGACAATGACCTCAATTATGCGATCACCCAACTGAATTGACAAAAGAAACTTCCAAGAATTACGGAAATCACAAGAGTTGACCAAAAGGTAAACCACTCCAATTTATGCACCCCGTCCCCCTCCCATGCACTTCCATATTGTAAGGCTAATACACGTAAGGGGAAACCTCGTTAAATATTTCATCATAGCGCGTTTTCTATTTCAAATCCAAAAAATAAATGTATTCAATTTAAAAAAAAACACAAAGGCAGTTTGATTTACGAAATGTATACAACCATAAGACACATGTGCATTTTTATGTTCAAAGTATACACTTTTTGTAGTAAATATTGGACACATCATTGATAAGAATCTGTGTTGTGTTGTTAATTCGTCACCAAATACAATGGCTTTTACAAAGCATCCCGGGCCAGTATGAACAAGTTTGTATCTATGTACAGAAATAAGCAACAATCAAAATCGACACCGATGGCTTACGATTTTATCTCGAGAAGGTGATATGCGTTGGTCCCTATGGACAGCAACACTCAATAGGATAACATGCACTCCAAATTCTAACATCACGTAACATGACCGGGGATTGTACTTGCTACTCTCAATCTTAGGCATAATGTATAGGAGAATCTATTTAGTCCCTTTTGAAATTGAACCAGTAGTTTCTGACCTATGAGAAATATACAGACAGGCTCTATAAGTCATGCCTCCCACATTTATATATAAGCATCTTATATTTTATTCGATGAAACCATGAAACGTGAAAGTTTCATAATTCTATTCACGCCAAACCTACATCTTTAGGCGATTACATGAATCACCTAAGACTAACCACTTTCCGACTTCTGATTGGAAACCTCTATATTGTTCGGCTTTAAAGTATTATACCTAAAAGCACAACGATGCCATGAACGTTTAACCGGTTAGTAGCCAAGATCTCACGAACTGTTAGTTTCTATTGCAATGCCATCCCGACTGACAAAACGCCCCATGGGATAATTGTGTAAACGTTCGCAATGGTAAAAGTAGTGTTCCCATGTCTAATCAACTATTACCTTGTTATTACCATGATACTTATTGTAATATTTGTACAAGTCTTTACCCGACGTAATGCAAATTTGCATAACATGAATTAATTACTAAGTAGTTACAATAATGATTGCATTTATTTTTCTGTTATCTACACCTCTTCTATGAGCCCTAAAACGAGAATAAACCAAGAACTTTCATCTCGTCTTTAGGAAGGTTGCTTCTCCATCGACCGAATTTTAATAATCATCATGCAAATGATAAACGGTGTTGACATTAATTTATTATTATTCATTTCTTTCCTAGGTAAAATCACAGTCTACATAGCTATCCATAAGTACATAGTCGTGCGTAATAATGCATCATTGCATGTACATGTATGCCTTCATCGAAGCATTCAAACGAATGTGTACAAATAGGTACTGATCCCCTTTGCACATACATTGTATATCTATCCCAAAGAAATATAACCATAAAACAATATAGGAATCTACGTTGAACAAAAAGCTTTCAGACCTTTCAAACAATATATTCGATGGATGGAAAATATATTCTTACTCCGAATAATGCCACCTTCTCATGCCCATATGATATGGTTCACTGCAAAAATATATACACAGCAGCCAAAACCTTTCCGATGGTTTTGAGGCCATTTCAAATCAAAGATACACCAATGGCGTATTTCTTTTAAATTAGAAGTTCCAAAGAATTGTGCAATATACTGGTCAAGGACAATAGTTAGATTTGGGATACATAAGAATATTAGACACACGTTATTTAAACATGTTAAAATTCCTCTCTTTGATGTCCCTATGGTCATGCTTTAAGTGTTATGGTGTTGCTCTAGATCTATTTTTGGCCCAGTGTAATTATAACTTGCTTTCAATAAAGGGGTACCGGTAACATCAATTCAACCCCGTCTCAGACTCAGTACATTTATATACCATCTTACATTCACTAACACGCCAGGAATAGTGGCGGTGCACCACCTCTCATAAGCCTAGAAATTGCATCACCTATAAATAGATTTTTCACAAAGGGAAAAAATATTAAGTCCAGTTTTACCAGGGAGAAGTGCCTGCACTCTATTCGGTTTATGCCCATATGTGCACCATAGAAATGGAAGACTGCAAGTTTAGACATTAGATTGCGGACGATACAACAACATATGGATAGGAGTAAATAGTATACGACAAAACTGAAATCAATTCAGATCATCATATAAAGGGAAATGTGAAGATGTAAGTATTAAACTTTGCCGATAACACACCAAATACAGGTCCTTCAATATATATGATATATCATTCCCACTAGAAAAAATATTTCCACATTCTTTTTACAAAGCATTCTATATAGAGCTAAGCATTTAATCTACAGTTTAAAGAATATTTGTTTGATCTATAATTATGATGCGATGTAGCTTGTTAGAAATTCAAAATGTACAATACAATCCAATGGAATGGAATTATTACAAACATTATACTAATATTAACAATATTATAATGGTATTGATATCATCTGTGTCAATCATATACATTTTCTAGGAACGACTAAATAGGAATGTTTTATGAAGTAGGCCCATAATTGGATGTTAGAACCTGGGTACCACTGGCGTATATGTTTTCTCTCTGTCCAACTAACCGCTTTTTTAACTCATCATCAAAGGATAATGGTGCAGCTCTCATGCCTGGAAATAGAAGAACAGTAATTAAAATATGCTGAAATTGGAAATAGGTAAAGTCTCTAACAGTTTAAAATATCGAAAACCATTTAAACCATATAAATCAGTTCACGATCTAGAACCAATTATTATCCTAGTTTACATACTTTCAAAATTTCCATGAATTCTAAACTATAGAATTTTAAAAAGCGATCACACTATTTGTTTCCCCTAAGATTGACTCATCCCCACCTGGTCGGCCAGGAGTTGTATTGAATCCTGATGTGGGAGGACTGGACGGAGATTCTCCAACAGGCTTCAAGGTGGCGCCAGCAATCTGTCCCAAAAAGCCCCCAGCGGCTGGCGGCGGTGGTGAGGCTTCAAATGTAGGTGGCGCTGGTGCAGCAGGGGGTGATGGCGAGAAGGAAGGGGCGGCAGGAGGAGGTGGAGGACCAGGAGGAGGAGGCGCTGGAGGAGCAGACATGCCAGGTGGGGGCGGGGGAGGAGGAGCGGGGGGCGCTCCACCCCCACCCATAGGCGGAGGACTGAAGTGATTCTGTTGTCCGTAATCCTCACTACTGTGACTTGGCCTTCGTCCACCTGGTGAGAAAAGTAATATAGTTCATAATTGTCTGCAATATTAAAAACAGAATTAAGGAAAATTAATGAGATACCAGCAAATTCTGAAATTAAGACGAGAGATTCCAGTGAAAAAAATGGACAATTAAGTTGTAGCCTAATAGTTAGATAACAAAAAAGTTAAAATTACAATTACAGAGAAGCAAAGAAACAATGTACATGTACTTTGAAAAACATTGACTATATTTTTACTGAGCCCGTTAGCCTCAATGTTCCTAAATCGGCAGAAAAGGCGCATACAATAATCAAGGAATCAGACACCACCATCATTGTCATCCTGCCATTATCCAAGCTGTTTATCTACTGATTCCCGGCATAACTAAATCTTTAAATCATTGCGTAACAAGCTCCGAATTAAAAAGGCAGTTAAAGCAAAACTAAATAAAATGGTAATAAGCAAGGCAGAAACTCGCCCAAGCAAAGCTCTCTTAATTATTCGCTCTAGTTTGGAAGAATATCAGGATGTGGAACATGTATACCGGTATACAGCAACTTAGCAAGCAATTGAGAATAAACATTTTAAATAAGCGGCGGTAGTACATAATTATAACAATCCAGTACACTGAAATACAATCAATTGTTAATCACGCGTTCATAACCACCCATACCTTCGGGTAATATTCTTGGTCAAAGGATACATTTCTGCCAGGTTCTAATACACAAAATCGCGAATACATACAATGCCTGGATGGTAAGGGTTGTACAAAACACGTGATTTACTATAATATTAAAAGCATTAGTTTTACAGCGGTGAAGTCCTAATAAGCTGATGAAGGGTCCTTCTCCTACATCAGTCATTTTCTAACCACAACAAATTGAGACTGTCAAAAGAGAGGGAATAGGAAGAGAAAGGGGGATTTCTGACTAAACAGCTGAGAAGAATATGGCGCAGCATATTTATGTCTTTGTGTATTGCCTATTCATTCTACCTTGGTCATTGCTGTAGTACATGCCTCGGTCTGCATTACTACCACTGTCCATTGTATCGGAGTGGCTGGCTGTCCGCTGAAGTGTTTCAGTAGGGGGGATACGGGGAGGAACTGAAAGAATTAAGTTTTTTCTCTAACCCTCAACAAACATTTAAAAATTGTCTTCAGATAAGGTCATTTTTTAATTGAGTACTTATTAAAGTTGGAACGCAGGTTATGGGACGTAGGAATTATGTAGCAATTAAATGCGTTATGTTCATTCATTGGCAAAGTGAAATTTTGAGATCGATAAGGAAAATAATATCAGCGTTTCAGTTAACAGAATCAAACGAAATGACATTGTATCAAGTTATACATGTATGGCTTTCATATTGCCGAATAACTATTTTTTTCAACATCCAAATCAAAAGCTTATCGTGGTCAGCCTTTATCGGTATCAGATTTTTCAGATGGAGAGTAAGTATTTAAAGGAATATTAACAGAAACAAGAGATGAGTGGACAGGCTAAGTCTGGTACATATAACAAGAATCTAAATCTTATTTAAATACATAAAACCAGTTATGAAACCGTTTGTAGGGATGATAAGCTGATGTAATTGATTGACACACCCAGGGATACAAAGAACTGACAAGGATACTAAAATAAAAATAAATAAGGGATAGCACAAATATAAATAAACAAGGGATACAACAATTTCAAAACTTTGGAGGCGAAAGGGGCTTTTCGGGAAACGAATAGTTAACATTGGTATTCCTTTATAACATATAATTAGATATGTTGGGAACTATACACGAGGTAGGAGGAGACAGTCCAGGCACAAACGGATTTTGAAGGTGGGGTGGGACATACATTGTTAGAGTCTTCACAAGTGTTGAGTGTTTTGGGGGTATTTTTAACGGTTCTGAGCGACGTCTATCATTGGATTTACCTGTTCTATTAAGATTAGGGTCTGAGAAACCTCCTTCATTCGACCAACCTGAAAGATGATGAGTAAAGTATATTGATTGGAACACTGAGAAACTATGGACTTAAACTCTGAAGAGATAACAGTCCGAGGTGCCGTTCTTTCCACCTGTTCATAACATCTTTTTCTCCTCACGTAAAATCCTTATATTATCCAGCCAGGACGATCTTCGAACCCCACATATGGAAGGATGTATTATATTCCAATTAAAGCCTTCCTCAATAAATTATCAATCTAAGATTTGAAATAAAATCAATTTACTGATTAGTGAACAATAAAATAATTATTCGGAGCCAAACGGTTCCAATTTAGATTTTTTTCAAGAACCACAAAAATACAACACAATCTAACTGGTTATAATCATAACAAAATATGAAACCATCTTCGCTTTTTCTTCCCTCTTCTATTCCCATTTCTTAAGGGGTTTGCCACAGTAATTTAAATACCGTACATCACGAAGTCACATTTCTTGCCCATGTTGCCCAAACCTCTATCTACTTTCCTGCACCAAGGTCGCCACCTGAATGCATAAAACCAAAACCAATGTGCTTCCTCCGACCCTATTCCATAGCAGGGGAAATCGCAAGGTTATACCACATACATTATGATTCTCTGGCAAGGCAATGCTTTGTAATGAAAATGGAGGCTATCTTGTTAATCTATCGCGCATATGGTGGGAATTATCTTAGAAATAGTAAATGACATAGAGATGATAACTAAATTTATAAGGGGTCATATGGGGTCGTCTATAGGAGATATCTCTGACCTGTAATGGATGGTGAGTATAGGAACAATTCCCTTGTTTGGGGAATTAAAACATGCAAGCCACATATATACCTCCTAAGTGTGTATACAATATAGAGAGCTTTACTCATATCGTTAAAACTTATAATTAGTGTTAAAATCTGCTTGAATGAGTAGCATACATGCGGTGAAAATGGTAATAATGCCTTTTCCTGTTGAATAGCAAAATAATAAGCAAATTGTAACATGCAAAGCCAACAAATTATCATCTGTTGTTCCTTAATACACAATGCCAATTCTTATAGATCAACTTGGAACCGCCTGGCTAAAGTTTTACAGGCAGATCAACGACTTATGATCATAATGAATAAGCTTAGTCATTTTGCTTTCGCCCCTCATATTCTTTAATAGCGCCCCTCTCTTAGATCGCAAGAACTATATTAGCGATAGCTTGCGAAACGCGACTTGATGTCAGAAATATATCTAATTATTTTGATATTCTTGTAATTGAATCAGTGCTCGCGAGTTTATCGCTAGGGGTTCTCCACAACAATTGCTTATGTCGTAGGATCTAGTGAAAGAGCGCTATTAATTACAAGCCGGTGCGGCAAATTTGCCGTTTCATTGCATCTGTCTGACGCCCAACTTATGCTTTATTTTTCCTGCAGACACTAGTGTTTGTACTGCTTAATGAAGTAGTGAAGCAATAGAAGCATGGTTGTTTGCTATATTAAAATACATACCTCTGTAATTATCTGCAACACAATAAATTGGGAAAAAAGTTAAAGTCATGTGTGGAAGGGTAGTATAGGTCCATAGATCATTAAAAATGTGTTTCTATAACCTCTGTCCGTAGTTTCGGCAATGATAGCAACAATAATGTACATAGTGAAAATAAACTTACTCTCTGTTGCGCCAGGAGGCAACGGGGGTGGAGCTGGAGGGATGGACATACGCGACTGGTCAAATGCTGGAACAAAAATCAAGCCGAATGCAAATGAGCGCTTTATCTAATTAATAAGGAACTAGTAACATTGAGAGCTATCAGGTCAAGAAGGATAATCTTCAACAGTAGGAAACTACAAAGTGAAGAACCCATAACAATCGGATACAATGGTTGGTGTGTTCCTGATTTATCTAAATGAAAACTAGATAGGGGAGGTAACTTTTTTTTCTTTTTTAGGAAACCACCTTCCAGAAACCTTTAAAAATGTTTCGTAACAATAGTTGTTTTAAACAAGGGAAATATGCCTTTTATCGGTTCCTGGTTAGGAAAATTTATTTTCCTGCGTTTATTAGTTTTCTTGTAAAAAAAACAAACCCCAAAATAATTAGGCATGAGTACTGGCATGCTCATTTTTTTTTAGGTGGGGGGAGGTAAATCGGAAGCACACCTATTTTTTAGGGGCCTAGGGACCAATGAGAAATTAATTAATCATTTGGGCATTCATAAGGACTTACTAGGCGTTTTTTTATTCATGGTGTACTCTATTTCATGGGCTGTGTTATGCATTTCTAGAGGAACCTGCCCCTGCACGTGAAGTTGGAGCTTACCTCCCGGTGGTCGCCGCGGAGTGGTCGCCATACCCCGGGAGGGGGGCAGGGGTGGCGGTGAGCCTGAACTGTGGGCCCCAATTGACCCTCGGTCATCATCTACTTAAAGAAGGAAGCAAAGTATTTCAATTAAAGAGCAAATATTACACACAATCTCGCATGTAAGTGAGTGATAGAGGCATTGCACTGAGTCGACTTGCCCAGATGCCATTTTGCCATGGACATTAATTACGAAGACAAGTTAGCAACTTCATCAATGGATCTATTAGAATTAATCTCAGACCGTGAAAACAAATGTTTTAATTGAGCAAATATACAAAGCATCCATATATATATATATATATAATTGACTGAAATAGATTATTTTCACTTTTCAGCAAGAATATGCAGCTGCTGCCTACTTGCAACTCAAAATGAATCAATATTGGAAATATGAAGACAATACTATTCAATCTTTGTCTAGAAGAAGATCGACTCATAAACAAATATTGTGAAGTGAATTTAATAGTGAAATAATGCAGTTATGTAAGCCCCTGGGTTGGATAATGGGTTATAGAATTCATAAATACAAGATGTCCTCGAACATTAACAAAATCCCATTGAAATGAAGTGATTTATTTAATATCATCCAAAATATCCAGTACCTAAAAGAGTCACATAAAATTTTCAAATGCCAAAATTGACTCCAATATATCTGTTAAGAGCAAATTACGAAACCAATACACCATACCGTACCGTACATAATATCTATAGAGAGTAATGATGTACGCTCAGGGTATGTTACCACTATGGCGTGAGTGTAATAATTTGATAGGCACATAGTGAAAAGTGATAATGTGTATTTCGGAAAAGTGATAATGTGAATTTCACTTCACATAAATGAGTGATTTCGATAGGTACTGGCACTGGACCTTACTTACACTGACCAGCCAAATCTTTAATTAATTATAGTTACACACAATTTGAGTGTGAAATCGCACCAAATCTGTATATAAATGTATACTGTCCCGGAGCCTTGGGTGAGTGGGGAATGTGTGATAGCACAAGGAAAAGGGAGGGGGAGGGGCACTGGTCCCCAACAAAGAAATAGGGGAGGGGAATAGTTTCAATAGTCGGAGTAATATTACAGAAATGTACGATTAGGAGGCAGCAGGCGAAAGAGTACAGTAAGCAAATCACCATCCACACCACTGTCATCATCGGTGATGTGCATCTGGCCGCCCCGGGTGGGAGACATTGGAGGCCCCCCACCTCCCATTGGTAGACCAAATTTGCGGGGGTCACTAGTGGTCATCGGCTGGGTACCAGGGCCTGCCTGGTTCACGAAGAAGTGCATCACCTCATTCAGAGACTTCATTGGCCGATGCTGGAAACACAATTGAGATCACACGAATAATTGTTGTTTTATAGATATTCTTACTCAATTAAGGAAAGGGCCTCCAGTGAAATTCTTTTTTTGTCGATGATAGCAAAATGAGCCTTACAGCTTTTTTTCAGTTAAGCTTCATTTAAAGTATGTTTGAGCTAAAATAACGTGCTGAATATTGAATATAGAAACTAAGGAAGTCGAAAATTGTTGATAGAAACATGATAAAGTTTATACTCACAGAATTGTCAACGTTGATTTTAAATGTGCTCCCAACTTTTTTAACTTCATAGTGATTAAGTGTAGTACCCCTGAAAAAGATGAGAGAAAAGTCAAGTTAGAATATATCTTTTTTTTAACCAAGATAGCACTTATTATATGGCCATCACCTACTCTAAAATCCCGAATTTCATATTCAAAAGTATCCGTTGTTGGGGTGTAGGAAAAACGATATACTCTGATATCTATTCCCTATGAAATAATAGTGTTGAAATCCAATGCTGGATAAAATATACCGATATATAAACATATTGACCATATATAATATTGGGTTAAGTATATGTCAATTCAGTTCTGAAACAAAAAGGCAACGGTGCAAGGAACCAGACACTTAAACACCCTATGATACTTGACAATTAACTAACAAAATTTGTCCGCGGGAAATTTCCACTTGCTATTGAAGCAAAAGGTCAGCAATTAAACTCAGGTTTTTACTGGAACCAAATACATTTATATGGTCTGCACCCTAGCCTTTGCCGTAGCTATGACGCTATGTTGCACTAGACGAATGATTTATTATTAAATTATCATAAATAAATGTAATTATTTCGTCCTAGTTACATAATTCAAAGGATCAGACAATTTTGTCCTATAGTGCGGTCCACTAAATAATTAGGCCATACGCATTGATGAAAGGACATTTCATATAATATTATTTTATACTTGTGGAAATATAAAAATATCTGGATATAGGTAGAAGAGAAAGAAAATAAACAAATGGCAAAATGGGGGAGGGGGTGTATGGGGGGGGGCACAAAGGCATGAATATATTTGATTACAGCAAATTGAATCTAATGTATGGCTCTAAAGTAGCATACCAAGTATAGGTGACAAAACCATGATTGGAGAGTAGAAAATAAACATCTTAAAAGTATACATGCTATTGACCTTATTTCGTGCAACAACCTAATTCATACAAAAATCGGAATAATTTGGATCCCCTTTGCTTCAGTTGGCAAAGTGGAAGTCTTCCTAAGGTAGAAAAGCCCCATTAGTACTACTCTCAAGGTCTATGTTCTCAAAGTGGAGGTCAAAACAAAAGAGAATATTTACAAACATAGCTATCTTTCAAAAAGTGGAATTTTAATTTACTTTGAGAAGGGAAGCCTCCATTTGTTCTAAGTGTGGGAGACATTGCCATCAAGTGAATCGTGTGATCAACATTTCTTGAAATTTCTAGAAATTCTTGAATCTATGGAACATGTGACCGTTGTTCGGTCGTACAACTAAAACTTTGCACCAATAGAATAGCACAGCTATAACCGCGAGTATTGATATGGTAATATGGTAACCAACACTGCTCATGTTGTATTGTGAGCAAAACAAAATACTCTTTATCAACTTTATGAAATAAAAATTATTAGAACACAAACGATTCACACTTGCGTGCGGTATTTCTCGAGTATCTATATTCATTGGTGTATGTGCGTGGCCGGGGGAGGGGGTCGTCTTGTCTAGGGTTGCTTCCAGATTTAATATTTCAAAGCGGGGGTGAGATTATCTAAGATACGGATTCACTGCTACAAAATGGATAACTTGGAAAATAAAACCATAGCATTAGCCCGCCTCCCCCAGATACCCAACTTGTTTACATACTGGGTCTGAATCAAGAACTACTTCCAAGAGGTGCAAAGTTGTGACACTGATTAGAAATTGTTTAGTAAACTTAAGGGTAATGAACAAAATTACAAGGATTTTGTTTTTACAAAAGTATAACTTCAGAATAAGTAGATCTGACAACTAATTTAACATAAAAAGACCGCAGGATAAAGCTTCATTCTCAGCTGAATCAACCCAAAATGCATTTTTTTAAAAAAAAGTCTTTTAGTATATGATTTTAACCAGATGGCTTTTGGATAGAAAGGAAAAGAACGAGCCATTAAGTATAAACATTTAGGTATTTTGGTCAAGCTAAGCTGAGAATGCAGCTTTAAAGTTAGATCACAACACATAAACACGGGTAGTTATTACTACAAAACGGGATTTTAACCGATCTTATGAATTTGAAACCATCATAGTGGTTTTCGTTTACCCGACACCCACAAATGTTTTAATTTACATTTATTTGTCACTGTTTATTCATAATTATGGTAAGGAATTATCATTTGGCAGGGAGCTTAATTAATTATCTCCTAGGATATAAGGTATTATATGAATCCAAAAGAAAGGCTAGAAGCGATAGCTAAATAGATAGAAGAACCACTCTTCTAGGCTGGATCACTGCACTGTGAGTGAGAGAATTAAAGTATGGTTGAAAGTTCATATTCCTAAACTTCTGACCAGAAACACAAAGTAAACATATGCAGGAAAAATGGTTATGACAATACATGTCTTGATATCGAAATTATAAGTAATGTGAATAATTGAGGAAGTAGAATTTTTCTTAAGCTGCAGTCCAGGAAAAGTTAAAAACAATTAATTTCACCTATTTTTCTGCTTTAACTGAAGACGAGAAATCAGAAAATTATTTTTCTATTTCAAATATTCATAAAATAATAGAAAAGATCATAAATAGTTAATAAAACAATAGGAAAGAACAAATGTAATAATGATCTTTAATGATAAAATAATAACCAAATCTCCATACTGGTAATTCCCTCAATCACGGCAGGCTTCGTTAGAAACTAAATCTTAACTGCTTGCCGCCACCTTAAATGTTTGTTCTATCTTTCAACGCCAGGGGCCAATATATGCAACGTATTTCATCCCCGATACTTAAAGGAAAAAAGAGAAACGCTGTGACGTCATAACCGCCATCATGCGGCCATGTTTACCTGCTGAATGCTTGACCTGTTCTATGATCGAAACTGACAATGCACAAATAGAAATAAGACACCAAATCAATAAAAGCGATGCATAGAAGGGAAATCAGCAAAATTCGATAGTGTGTGGCAGTACATCAATTTTAGCACATTGAAATATGGCATGCAATCACAAAAATAGGGGGAAATAAGAAGTATAACTTTTCCCCCTAGTTAACATCAAATGCGGATTGAAAATGATTAATATTGTGTTGTATAGACAAGACAAAATGTTCTTTATATGGTTTTACATTGTTTACTAAAACAATCGTTAAAACAATTACCACAGAATGTGGCTTTGCAAAAAGTACTGGTCCGAAAAAGAGGACTCTAAAGATAAAAATGAATGAGAAATATATTTGTAATCTAGAAGCCTTTTTTCAATAAAATATTTTCCAACCTACATCCCACATACAGACGCATTATACCAGATTTCCTTCTTTTTACTGGTGTATGTAGTCAGGGAATCTGTATTTTTATTATGCACATTCCACTTGAGAGGTGCGCAAAGTGGGGTGCGATAGACATGTTTTTATCGTACGTGAAGGATAGAAATTCGAATTGGTTTTTCTTTTAGCTTTTAGATACTTTATGACGATTCAAAGCCCAAAACAAAGGTTTATATTTCAATATGTTTCTATGCTAAGGGCATATAATAAATAGTAAATGGAACTCGATACCAGTAATTGAATTTTTATTAAACATTCAATTACTATACCTCGTCCCATTCTCTCTATGTATTATAAGTCATTCTTAATGTGTGAAATTTAATTTGACTATAACGGTAACTTAAAACGTGTAATCCGCAACTTACTTTCTTACAAATGGCTTGTATTATTTGCCTGAATTTTAGGCCCAGATAGTTCTGTTAATGTTATGCAACGAAAGGAATGGTCCCTTTCCATATAAAAACTGTACCTTATATATATAATATGACATATAAATATGAATCATCTAGTACCACACCTGCGTTGTCAAATTTCACACATTAAGAGTAAATTGTAATACGAATCCAAATTCTCGATACACTCATATGTGGATGCTGATGCTAACTTTTTATACACTCTTACACATAGAAACCTGACCATTACACAATTACAGAATCAGTTTAAGAGTGAATGAGAGCATGAAATTAAAAACACAGAATCGACTCATCATTGCCCATGAATTCGCACCAAATCAACAGAGTGATCACACCAGTTTGAAGTCAACCCCCATCTACATACAATTAAAAACTTGCTGTCAGTGAGTATGCACATGGTTGATGTCAAGATACAGATAGAGGGCATGATTCTAACTGTCGTTTATACGCGGTCCCAGTTACAATTATGAAATTCATAATCGGACATTAAAATTTTAATTCTTGCTCCAACCCTATTTCTCTTGAGCTGCTACCTGATTACTATTATATGTAATCACTATACATGCATATACATATTTGTGTATATATACTTGAGGAAGCCAAATCTCTAATCATGAAGTAGAAAAGTACAACGCGCTTCCTTACTAGCGATATAGCCTATTAAGCAGTGATATGTGGTGTACGTCTGTTTCATATTGTGTTATTGATCAGAATTTAAGACCATTTTTTATATATTATGGATAGATAAGTAAGTATCAAAAGGCGCACATTATAGTCTCTAATTTTAGAGCACACACGTAACATGTCATTTTACGAGCTAGTGTGGTCCGTGGTCCATGACCCACGGGTGTTCATAGCACGTAAGCCTTATGTCTAAAGTGCTCCAACGAAAGCCTACTCTACACAGTTTTTCATACACTGTCCAGGCAGTTCAAGGTTCACCAGCGAGTTAAATTAAAATGTTTTTTCATATAATTATCCCTTTTTCGTCCATCTATTGCCTACATTATAACTTTCTTATATAAAATGAAATAATCAACAAAGTAAAAGGTGGACAATGGCACGATAGCACAAGGACACACTTATAAAAACCTGAGTTATAATGGATTTTATATTTTGCACAACTACATGGTGCAAAATAGGTAGTACATTTCAGATTAAAATCTGGTCTTTCAGTGTATGCCAAGTTAAGATATTCTTTCCTATGCCAGGCGGGAATATGTCATACGACGTTAGTCTCGCCATGGTAATAAAGGTTATACACGGTTGGCGGGGAATCATTTTGGTGTACGTATAGTAATTTCTTTCGGGGTTTCGTATCTAACCCTTTTAGGGGCTAACTTCACGGCAGACTATCAATGTTTTAAGGGGTTAACTTCAGGCTATCCATGTTTTAAGTATATGTCTCAGAGCGTGATGGGCGTTATACCTTCACATGGTTACTTAGGCCAACGGGTAAGATACACAGAAATGCCTTTAGATATATTTAAACGCAGTTGTAGTATATACAATTTTGATTATCAGTCTCTCCCTCACTGTATCCCACGGGTCATCTTAATGACTATTTCATACTGAGGAACTGTTATAAATAAGAACATTGCGGGTTAAATGTGAAAATGCTTTGTAAGAATATGCCGATTTTAATTGCGAAGTCATGCCATATTATATACATGTAAGGACATAATAGTGATTACAGAATCATAGTCTTAAGCTGCCTATAACTTAGCCTTTACAAGAATGCAAAGCATCTATATGCATACTGGCCTCATATTAAATAGTTTGCCAGCACAAATCAGGGGGGATAAAATGAAGAAGGCTATAAATTATGCCCCAAGAAACCCATCACACACAAAGGTTCATGTCATCGACAGTCCTGTTAAAATGAGGGTCACATTGTATAGGACCTCGAGCTATGCTTTCAAATTTCGAAGTCTAGTCGACCGCTGGAGAAACCGCAAGAATGGCAAACCTGTGAAGAATTATGCCATGGTGGTTGGTGACCAGTAATTATGTACAGACTAATATCAGACTTCATACAGTATACTATTGGTGATCACAGGATCAGTCGCACCAGGCTTGCTCAATGGATGATGAAAGCTCACAATTGGGATAATGGTCTTCTCCGAAATGACATTAATTGAAAGGAATTAAATGTTTAAATATTCAATTAACGTAATGGGATGAGTTCAATGACCCCGTTTTCATGATGGGATAAGTTCAATGACCCCGTTTTCATGATGGGATAAGTTCAATGACTCCGTTTTCATGATAGGATAAGTTCAGTGACTCCGTTTTCATGATGGAATAAATCCAATGACCTCATTTTCATGATGGGATAAGTCCAATGACCCCCGTTTTCATGATGGGATAAGTTCAGCTGTTAATATGAAATAAAATTCTTGTAATTGTCCATGTGACAGTTTTAAATACAGATAACCCAGAATCTTTGCTTTTATTTAACATATCATATATTATTCTATCATGAAAACTTTTAAAGTTATCACAAATCATATAAAATAAGTTGAGGCAACTGAGCAATACGTTTTAGTCCCTAACGTAGTGCGCACCACTAGATTTTTGCGAAATTGGACAAAATGCACACTGGACGGTTTGTCCACAGAAGCGCACCCCTTTTGTGTTTTATAACTGTTTTAATCTATTACCATTAATTAATAGGTAACGATATTCAGTAATAAAACGCGTGCCTTTTAATATAAATTAAGGTTCTATTATAAAGTATAGCACATCTGTCAATCTAAAGCAGATTGAACAGGAAAGTAACACCCATTTCAAGGAATTCAACATCTCTGGATGAATCTCGACTCAGTTTTTACCCCTGGTGTACAGACAAAGGCAAGGATGCAATTGCCTCTAACAACTAATAGGAAGGCGAAGTTCACTGACACGGTCGCTGTATCATCATACGTATCGAGTTTGATATTTTGTTTTAGAAAAATAACTTTTGAAGTAGCAGTTTGCGGAGTAATTTTTGGCTGTGTTCCTCACATATAAGAAGTGCCTGGAAATTATAATGTTTTTGAAACACGGTTGACATGACACGTTCGCCGGGTTATTGGAGCATGATATTAGTCATTGCTGGCACTATGTTTACATCTCCATACACTAACACCTAAATAAAGCTAGAGGCACACTTTAGACCAAGTTACTATAAGGTGCAGATGGAAATAAAATGCAGTTGTACGGCTATTTTCTTTGTTCAATGAGAAGATATATTATATAAAGCCAATAATATATTTTTGTGATGGAAAATAAGGTCTTCATAGTATAAATAATTTGAACAAGATATTGAATAATGTCTGGATAGATCAGATGATTTCACAGAATAAGTGTTTTCCTTGTGACACTGGATTCATTCACAAAGGGAATACATTCATAATATGATGAAAATATTCATATCATCTCTCCCATCTAAAATGTGGTACTATACCACCCTAGTAACAATTGGAACAACAGCCATAATACATGACCAAAGGAGTCTCAGGTAAAACATTGGTCAATAACAGATGACAGAAAGCTTCGCTCGGGGATAGTGGAGTCGTTGTCATGAAAACAAAAATGGAAAAAGAGATAATTCCGTTTCCCATCCACTGACTTTTAAAAAATAAAAGCAGAGCTATACATGTTAGAACTACATGATTTAACTGCTTTAATCAATGAGGGAAAAGAGCAATTATATAAACTAATATCAGGAAAAACAAGATAAATGGAGGTGATAGGGATCGAAGCAGTCAGGTGTAACATGTCAGGCGGGGTATGACTCATAAAATTATTGGAAATGGGTGGGACCCGGCGGAGTAGATATCAGGCTGAGATATTGATCATTATCAAAATTATAACATGTTGATATTATTACTATGATTACAATGTCAAACATTTTCCATGTTAGCACATTAAATGACGATATTACGGCAATAACATGGGACTATATATACTGTCAATATTTGTCGATACCTGTTCCATCGTTAACTCGTCTGATATACATATTAGTTTTTTATAATGAGCCCTGGCTGAGTAATTTCCCGAGAGCAATCGCCACTAGCTTCATATATAAGATTAATTGAAACTCATATCAAGACTGACATGCCAATCACGCTTCACAATATAAGGCTCCAATTTATTTTGGTTTACATTTTAACCAGTACTAGTTTACCTTACGGTGGTCTTCCCCATGTCCCATACAGCATATAGATAATATATTACGCATATATGTTATCTTTTTGTTAAGGATTATAGGATTCTCTGGTGAATGAAGTAAATCCTTACATGATATTCTTTTTGTGGGAAAACCTAGCGCTCGATCAAAAACATGAACTAGTTATCAGAACATGTATAATTCACATCACTTTAAAGCTGGAACTAATTGGATAACCATTTAGTTGGGGGTCCTTTACACATGCCATACATACTAAAATCTTCTGTCTTCCTGAATCCGTTAAATATCTTTAATCTTCCCAATGATATGCATACATGCACATACACAGATCTGTCTTTTGTATTGGAACCCAGATGTACAATCATCAGTACCGTATTTCGTTATTTCTTTTGTTTATGCTCATCATTTGAAAGAAACGAATAATGAAAAACACATTGTATCGGTGACAAATTATCTTGGACTAATTAACTGGGAAGGGAAAACTTACCCAGCAACTTCTCTCCTCATAGAGATGACGTAGCTGCCGGTATCCTTAAATGTGACACTTTCTCTCATGAGGACGTTGCCATGACGTTTACCCAAAGTGAGAATACTTTCGGCTTCTTCGCGAGTAGTATTTTCAAAGAACCACCTGGAAAAGTAGAAAAATAAAGATTAAGAACAAAAGCCTATACCTGGACATTCATCTTGATTGTAAAAGTGACTAAGATTCTCCAAGCCTAGGTGTTCTTTTTGACAGTGGGCTAGTTGTCCAATGTTTGTCAAATTTGGTCAGCTTATGCAACAGGCACCAGTGCCAGTCCACTGTAAGTCCTATCTTAAAGTAATTTGAAGTAGTAGTTTATTACTCTGAGGTTCTATACAGGTTTTTAGAAAAAGGTTTTTCATCATAATATTGATGGTTTTAAAAGGAATCTTCAGAATGTGGTAGGTACATCTTTTTTCAGGAATTCACTGGGCCGTACGAGGTTGCTTTTAGGCATATCAATGATCGGAGACTCACCACCAAAGACCTATATTAGGTCCATAAAGTATCATTGTATGAACTAAAATTCTACATTTTCTTATCGTTTAATGATTATGCCACATATCATACTAATAAGATGTTAAAGTTTTCGAAAGCTTGGCAATTATGACCTCTCTATTTTTTTTAATTCCTTTTTATTTAGGTTACATAATATTTTGACAGAAAAGCAGGATCGAGCACTTACGGTGGGTATTCATGGTTCTTCCTAGTATCAGAGTAGAACATATGTACCTGAAAATATTGAACATTATGTACGTGAATATACTACCGAGTAACGATGCGCATAAAACAGAGAGCTGTAGATCTATGGTGAAATTAGTTTCAGCTTTTAATCTCGGAAAACTAACTTAATTTCTTGTAGGTATCCATAGGAAACTATGGGAATTTCAGACCTGGAAGAATGAACGCGTTGACCCTTTAACCATTATAGCATTTCAGGTAAAGCCAGAGATTTTTCACATTTGTTTGCGATTGGAAAAATCAGGCCTTATAACGGACCTCCAATCTATTTTCTCGAGATAAAAAACATATTTTAAGCCTTGCAATAGTTGTGGAGTGTTGATGATAATAACATATCAAACTCAACCCGGATTTCTTTTGTTTATGCAACAGAAGAAGGGAGAAATACACATAAATATTTATTTATATAACTCCAACCCAAACAAAAGAATTTGAATCACCTTAACAAACTAAAACCGGTCCATTTCTATTTTTTACCTAACTAAAGATGGTGAAGTGTACATATACAGCACACATTATATGATGAAGTTAGTACATTATAACAGGAAAATCACAAAAAGCACCAAAAACCCAAATAACCCTGTACACAATGACCATGGGAATTTCTTCCATTGACATACATCTTTGAGTCTTCCTCCCTCATTTATTCTGCCTATTAGTACTAAATAATAGAACCAATTGAATATAATTATGCCATATGTTACTTCACAGAACATATACTTCAGCACTATGGGCTTGTTATGTATACTAATCGACAGCCCCTATTAATCTTTACGTAGCTCTGTAGCTTTATCAAAAAAAGGTGACAATTCTAAAACTTCCTGAACATTATGGATCAGAGAGTAAGGGATATTCCCTAGGCGTTAAGCAATATAGAATATAAGTTTGGCAAATCGACTAGAAATGAACCTTATAAATAATACACATACATACTTTACATAAATTTCCCTCCAAAGAATTCTGAATATCTTGTCATAAAACGTCTAGGCAATAACGTCGCAGTTTTAGCTTGACACAAAGCGACATAGAATGTCTGATAAGTATTGAACAACGTGGTATCTAGAGTTGACAACATACGTCCAACGAGTTTTATTTTTCATACGTCCAATGAGTTTTAATGTGAATGGTGACGGAAGTCAATGAAATAAAGCTATATTGGGTGGGAATTTCCCGAGGAAATTTCCAACGTGTGGTTGGGATACCGACTGAATACTTTAGCGTCAAGATGTTACTTTATCGGTAGGCAATTTAAAGCCACAGACATGGAATAAACAATTCTGATCAACAGTAAACAAAGACATTAATTAAAGAGTCGGGGGATTGCTCGTTGCATCAGATGGGTCAGGATAAACTTGGCACGAGCAAAAGACATTCTATAAGAATTATCCAACTAAAATTAATCTACACAAGCTTAATATTTATACCATATTTAATATATATTTATTTATATTTTATGGGTTATAGAGATGTGAAATTCAGTCCCGCGTGGATAATTGTCCGTTATATCATATTTGCATAAGACAACAAATTCCAGTAAAGAGCAATCCGTACGCGGACAAGCGTGAAGAAATAAACACATAGTATCTTTCCATCCCATGACTATGAGTATAAAGAGGTATCATTCCTAATTCTAAGTAAAGGCAAATGTTCCAAGCAATGAACCAGATGTGTTTTCAAAGGAAGATCTAACTATATTTGTGTGTTGTAAGATACATGAAACCATTAAGAGTATGTGTACATCATATAAGCAAACATTTCTTTTTAAGTACCGCATCGCTCTAGCGGGATCTAGTATATAGGATTAAAGAGATAATAATTATGGTCAATACATTGTAACACAGAATGTTGTAAAACTGAGGAAAAGCAGTCATTAAACAAACTCGTGATTGTTAAACACAACCACATGTCCAAACCACTGCTCAATTAAGACGAAAACTGTGTGATTATTTTAGATTCATTCCTATTTCTTGAAAATGTCACAGCAGTTTAGCTTCATAAAGGTGTTTCGATAGTCACTTCATTGATACCATAATGATGATATTATTCTAGAATTTCCAGAGACTTAATCATCTGATAAACAGTTAGGTGAATTAAAATTATGATTTATTTTCGAGGTAACTCATGGATAGAGAAACAAACATATACATTTGCATGTATACGTGTAAAAAAATTGTGTCTACCTGAATACAGTATATCAAAAAGAAAAGCAAATGAATACACAACATCTATGAAGCGAATGATTCTCACCCTCTTCCCCTTACATTAATTCAACCTAAATTCAGCTATACCCATACTATGCGTTTTGCAATACATATCTACTACATAATTGCCCTCGTTACCTACGCTTGTATAAAAGTGTGGAGGTAAAGTTTATTTGTACTTTATCCATAGCACAATTCATTTATAGGCCAACCAAATTTAAAAACACACAATTCATACTCCATGTCCAATGAAAGAGCCAGTCTCCAGTATCCTTCCAATTTCAAGAACAGGTTAAAAATAAAGGACATGGTCCAGGGAAATAGGATGTTAAATTTGGACATTTGAGGACAAGTATGACCAGGGGGTATAAATAGAAGTAGACAAGCTTGGATCGTGATGTAGAATAAACAGAAACAGAAGTACGGTAGTGGGGGTTAGGGGGAGACAGAGCGAGAACGAGAAGAGAAGAAGGCTCCAAATAGGGCACCTGTTGAGGTTCAGTGCCCACACCAGTGTGACACTATAGTATAGGAAATGCACAATATCAACCAAGCAGGTAATCAAGATATGGGGACGTTTATACTTATTGAGACAAATCCTTGGTGTGTATTTACATGGATCAGATAAACAGGTATATATGATGGGAAGGCTATTTGGGAAATCAAGAAAACCAATGAAGATTTCGTGGTTTCTTCACAATTGAACAATCCCTGCCACGCACCGGAGTCAGTGTCCTGACCACAGGTTACAATGTGAAACACAAGAACGATTATAAGATAGACCACAAGTAATGATGATACAAGTTATACTAGGAATAATATCCGCAGGTAGTAATCTCTAATACAAGTATCGTGTATTATTCCCACATTTTGTATAGCGTAGGAATACAGGATAAAAGGAGCTTTTTAAATCTTGATCGGTATGTTGCATGAAAGATCTAAGCTGGAGCCTGTTTTGATGATCTTAGCCTTAGGGGGAGGATGAACATAGAAATCAGGTGTATCTAAATTTACTAACATGTGCCTTATTTCGTTTGATACCACTGGACACCAATTAAGTCCGAAAAATGAATTGCACGCTAAAATACGAGAAAATCCTTTCATTGCATTAGTTTAAGGTACATTTTTAGTTACTCACTATTTTCCGGCGTTGTCCGCCCATGATGGTGGCACGGATAAGAAGACTCCACTACACCTACTACTACAGTACAGGGGTCCGTGCCTGTTCACCGACAACTGCCGCACCTACGCTACAGGTTGTCCTCCACTCTACCTGTGGCGCAGGCATTTAGCCTATAGATCGCCATAAGAAGGTTGGGCTTATTCTAAGTTTAGCACTTGGGACGGTTGAGCTGTAAACTTCTAATTTACTTCCGTATTATAATGCCATTTTCTTCAGTATTAACCCACTCTTTTGTTTTGCTACTTTCCGACAACAGCCCCATGGGTCACTGGTCCGACTTAAATTGTGTAACCTCATAGAAAACAGGTAATATAACCGCGATTTAAAAAAATGAATATTTCTAATACAAATATAATATCGTCGTCTGATACCTGACGAGTCTCTTTAAATCTTTATTACAATAAATTAAAATTTCCCTGTCTATGTATACTTATTAGTTTCTATGGTCATGCTATAGCAAATTGATAAGCTGTAAGATCGAATTGACGGACTTGCATGGAAGGGAATAATCGTGGTGAGGCTGTGTCCATTGCAAGTTGGCTTTTGGTTGCTTTCCGCCCGCGCAAATGTTCAGTTAGTCTAGGCCGGAGAGGTGTAATGAAGTTTTTGGTAAGCCGCTGCAAGCCAATGGAAATGTACGTATACCAAAGAACTTTTGCAATTTTGCAATTTCGGTTTTGAATCCAAAGGGCCCCAAAGGGAACGTACTGGGTTCGAATCTTAGCTAAGAACGGTTTGCCAAACGCTTCACTCCGAAATACCGGTATACATGAAAAATGAGCAGGCCCAAAATAAATATTTCCATCTCTCTCTCTCTATATATAGGTATCACTGGGACTAATACTATTTGTACGATCTGTCCCACACCTATAATGATATAGCGTGCATATAATGTGTGTGTCAGTTGGTACGATTGTGAGTCTGCGTATATAATGGGAAATCGTGTTTATATCTTTTCCTGTCTGGACTGGCTCTTTGCCTTATAAAGAGACCCCTATACCTCTCCATACCTAAGTTATTCCCTTAACTCCCACACTATTGATATTAGGTGATTCGAAGTCCTCCGCTCCCTATCTATAGCCATGCACCCTCGTTGTGCGACAGACATCAGCCAATATCATATATGTCGCTCGCATTGTGTACATGATTGATATAGTTGTGGTTAATTGGCTGGGTTCTATTAAAGAATTTAAGTCCGATATGAGGCTGAAGGTGAGTCGTATGGTGACGAGGCTTTGGAACTGCCATCGAAAAAGATAATATCAAATTATTAAAGGATAATAAAGTTACCCAAACTTTGAATATAGTCAGCTTTTGTTATAAGGTCCATTTATTACCCAAAGCCTATTTTGATGAACTATAGATTTTTTTTATTACCAATATGGCCACACATTTAGATATCTTCCTCATTTTATTAATTAACTGCAAATAGGCAGCCACAAACTACTGACACAAGTTAGAGGTTAGAGCGGGGTTATAAAAAAGAGCAGCCTGGGCAGGTGAGTAATGACTCATTATTGGGGCGCTGCTGAAACTGACAAGTGCTACCTTTGCACATCAATAATAGGTGTATACTTGGAGCTGCAAATATTGTAATGTCAATATTCCAATGACACAGTTGTCGTCACGGTCAACATAGTCAGGTAAAGTGCGTTTAAACCTTACCACAACGTGAGAATTAAATGGAGTATCTATCAAGAATCATATAAGAATGGGTATACTTTAGACAATCGACCTAATTGCCCCCCGGCTAAAGTATATAGCTCTATCTAGCTATAGATATACCTAGCTAACGTCTCGGCCGAAATCCCACTATACTCCTCACCTCTTGGCTCAAATCCGTTAATAATCCACTACCGATATCTCCATCAATACTTCGTCAACACCCGATTGACGCCGTGCACTGAGAACAAGAATGTTCTATATCTCTACTATGAGGCAGTTACTTGACACGGGCGGAATAACTATATGAAATATTATCTCCGATTTTATTTAAATGTGAAAGGGAAACAAGTGGAAACAACTGTCCGATTCAGATGTTTATGGGAAACCAGATGTGACAAACCTATTAATATGTAAATCATGAGCGTCATTAGCAGCAGATAATGGTTCTCAGCCAAGGTCCTTAAATGTGATTGTAAAAGTACCGGTATGTATAAATTACTGAATGAGTGACAGGCCGATGGGTATTGCCAGTTCTATGAGTGAACTCATATCTTATTTTGACAGTCAACAGGTGTCTACAAGTACCCAAATATGTGTAAGGGAGGAACGCTCATAATCGGGAAAGAATGAAGGATGGGGAGGGAGAGGCCAGAGTAGGAGAGCAATATAATGTAAAGGACATGACAGTGGATGAGACAATGGACTTAAGAATAATGGGAGGAAGGGTGGGAAGAAAGTAATATATAAGGGATAAGGAATAGATAGATAGATAGATAGATAGGGAGAGAGAGAGGGAAAGAGGGGAGAGAGAGAGAGAGAGAGGGAGAGTGAGAGAGAGCGAGAGCGGCAGAGAGATAGAGCCTAGAGGAAATTTACATGTTTAGTCTACAGGCATATTGACACAGAGCTGCCGAAGGACTAACAGAAAAAAGGGATGAATGTTTGCCTCCAGTTTTACTGCAGCGGTGCCAGCATTAAAATATTCTACCTGTAGACTTGACATAGTTAGGGGTAGAAGACACTCAGTTCTTTGTAGGAAACCCATCCATTGAAATAGCTGATATCATTTAATAATTTTTATTATTTCCTATCACACTAGAGGTTCATAAGAGTATATTAACCGCGACGTATATGATAAGCTTAATTATAATATTCAGATTATTTTTTTTACAATCCTGAGGACTAATGATAAAACACAGTTACGAATCTTTCTTTACGAATAAGCAATAAACAGTATGGAGAATAAGGCTGTCATAATTGTGTATAACGAATCGTGACCAATCCTTGCTATTTATGGCTATACAAGACACATGTACATAGTGATTTATCATACCTGTAGGAACAGACTATGGAATCACATATTGTCCCGGTTCAGGTTGAAAATTTAAGATTATTAGTAAGATGTGGGTAGGGGTGGGCGGTAGAAGTAGAGGCACTTCTTTCCTATTCACAAAATGAAACACTCACTCTGCACTTAATTATGGCAAGACGACCAACAATCCCATACACTTCACATTAGAAGAGATTCAGTCCAATATTATTGACATATTTACTCTTCTTACCATAAAAAGGAACACATTCTACTAACCACGATTCAGCACTAAATATTGTCACCCTAAACATTTAACACAATGTACTATCTAAATGAGTTAAACTTAAACAAGTACTAAGTTAAGAAATTATCAAGTTAAATTTGGTTTATCTAATTAATATTACAATTAGTGTCAACTTAATTTATATACCTGGCGTTTCCAATGGAAACGATTTCTCAGCCTCAATTACTTATGTCCGATGTCAGGCAGAAGACCTACCCTAGACACCTGTCTATTTAGAATGCTGGACCACCTCATTGTAAACAACATCTATTGCAATAAAGAATTCTTGAATTGAATTGAATTGAATTTATGACCAGTCACTGAGGACCATTGAAATCATGAACTCTGAAACATGTAGAGAAAGGGAGAAAAATGATAAACTTAGGGAAGTACCTACATAGAAATAAGATCCACTAGTCCTCCTGAGTTTCCACTAGTCCTCACAGACCAGAAGGTAAAATCTAATATGGCACAAAAGACATACAAATGTCAACTAGACTAGGGTTTATATACACTTGACTTTTATTTCCACTTCAGTAACTGTAACCAATAATGAATAACTCTGCAATAGCCAGGGCTGTAAAAAAAAGTTGGTTGAAAAAAAATTATCGTTGAAAAATAGTTGGTCGGAAAAAAATTGTCGTTAAAAAAAAGTTGGTCGTAAAAAAAAAGTTGGTCGCAAAAATTGTCGTTAAAAAAAAGTTGGTCGTTGAAAAAAAGTTGGTTGTTGAAAAAAAGTTGGTCGTTGAAAAAAAGTTGGTCATTGAAAAAAAGTTGGTCGGAAAAAAATTGGTCGTTAAAAAATAGTTGGTCGGAAAAAAATTGTCATTAAAAAAAGTTGGTAAAAAAAAGTGTCGGAAATAGTTTGTCGGAAAAAAATTGTCATTAAAAAAAGTTGGTAAAAAAAAGTTTGTCAAGTTGGTCGAAAAAAAATTGTCGTTAAAAAATAGTTGGTCGTAAAAAAATTGTCGTCAAAAAAAGTTGGTCGGAAAAAAAGTTAGTCGTAAAAAAAAATGGTCGTAAAAAAAAAGTTAGTCGTAAAAAAAAAGTTGGTTGTAAAAAAAAGAGTTGGTCGTATAAAAAGTAGTAAGCTAGGCTAGGCTAGGCTAGGCTAGGCTAAATAGTTGGTAACTTACTTTTAAAATTTTGAAAATGTGTTGGGCAGTGTCCATTTGAGCACCTGAGGCAGGTAAGGGGCTGAGGCAGGTGAGGGTGGTGGTGGGGCAGAGGGGTGGTGTGGGAGGTGGGAGGGCCTTCTGCAGACCTATCATGGTTGGAGAAGCATCTAACTAGCAGCCAATCAACTCCCTTGGCTAAACCTAGAAAGGCTGTCAATCAGCCTTCAATAACATCTAGGTGTGAAATCTATGACTGATTGAAAGGATTAGATATGGCATCCTCGCCTGATGTCACATCTAAGCTTAAACACCTCACAAACAGTTAACCAAGTTATCAAGATGTAGATGCAGTATCAGTGATTGGCACATTTCATAGTGACCCATTTGTTTTCTCAGCTATAAATAGCTGAGAAAACAAAAACATAAGCCTATTAGGCTGAAGACTAAATGTGAAGGCCCAATTCTACTTCCTGATCTACCTCTCGACGGGTAAAGATGAACGTGCAAAACCAAAAAAGTATTTGAGGGTTTTTTTTCAGAACGAGAATGATGTGACCATAAACCGTAGAACAATTGAGATATATAGGTGAGCTCGGGTGAGTGACTTTCTTACCAGAGTGGCAGTTCGTACAGTTATCCGTTTTACTGGAATCAACCAGAAACTCTGCTTTGATTGTACAAGCAAAACTAATCAAATCAATAATGTATAGTCGTGCATACTTCTAATGTATACCAAACATTCTCCCAGCCAATCTGGATAATGAAATGTCTAGATTTATCATTGCCAGGCCCATTGGAGGAAAACTTCTATTATGAAATAACAATGTGACGCCTGTTAATATGCGGTCATATATAACCAGAGGGAAATATTTTTTCAGCTTTACAACACACTGAATCCAGGATGGTTCTAACCATGGTTTCGGTATCCGCTCGGGAATATCCCCATTTCAATGTAATAGAACAGGAAACAATCAATTTTCCTTGAATCAAAAATCACAATAAATATGAAGCATGAAATACTGTTTGGCAGATGTAAATAATCTTCTACATCCTGCCATCAGAAGGATTACCACAAGAAATGGAAACCATTGTTTGTTTTTTTCCTGTTCCGGAATAACATTAGTCCAGGGGGATATTACTGAAACGTTCTGGGAGAATACCAGGATGTCCAGCTGTTACCATGGTAATAGTATAAACCAATAGTTCGCGGTGGTAAGTGGAGAGGACAGGTGGACATGCACCATCAATCAGCATTCAACAAGAGAAGATAATTTAGCCACAGGTGCCACTGGTAATCCTTATGAGAAAGTTGATCCTGCCACTATTCCACATTTTGTACTGGATTCCCAAAGACGTCTTTAAACATGTAGCTAAAATAAACCTACAGAAAGACGTTTATATGTATGTTATATCTACAATACAGCAGAACTTATGAGTTAAAGCTCCATTCCCAGATAGACTGCCAGAGACGTTCAACTCTTCTTTCTTTCATTGGCACAAGCGATGGGAAGGAAATGAGGGAAAGCATATTCCAATATTTTTATGTCCTAACAATTTACATCGCCTTGGGATTTATCAGTCAGTGAAAAATGATATGAAAAATCCGGAAGATGATTTAGCCTTACACTAAGACCTTTCCAAATGACTTTAGCGGCCCGTAGGAGTAGGATAGATCCAAAGAAATAAGCATGAATATTTTGTTGTCCTAGATTGCTGAGAATGCAGCTGCAATATCATTTGTCCACCCATCAAGAGAATAATGCAAATATACGGTATTATAATGATATTGCAGTGGTAATAGCAATAAGAAGAATGGGCAAGGATGATATTTATTTCAAGGAAATATCCCATTACACTGCCAACTCTTCCTGTGTATAGTGTGAGTTGGTTTTGCATGGCGACGTAGTGTGATTGCTGGAGCATGTTTACTTCTCAACATCTTAAGCACTGGTTACAGTCCATGAAGCAATGATTATACAAGCACATATTCAGGTTTACTGCTTAATACTCAATATGCATTATTGTTGCATGTAATTGATAGCTTAAATATTTTATATCATCGTAATTGAAATTGTATTTTAAAAAAACAATAACAAAAAACATACTGACAAATCGAACCTATTTGTCAGTATATATGGACAAAACAAACCAACCCTTACCAAACTTTGCTCTGAATTAACTTCAGGTTACCTAAGTTCACTATGATGGGATTAATTTGACACTTCCCTCCATCATTGTCAAGTGTCATGGTCTGTTATCCAACTTAATGTCATATTTCTCTACTAGGGAACGAAAACGGATATGGTTGTCCTGCTACAGCAAGTTTGTGTATACAGTATAAAGTTGCGGGAAATGACCTCTCCTCGACCTCAGTAACGAGATAAATCCGGTAAAACTTGCATGTATACATACATTTGTACATGCATTGTATTGCTTATTATGTTAACAGGCGGAAACCGCGATTTTGACCCGAGATAGTACATCTCTTAATGACGAAACGTTTATCATCCCATCGTGCAATATATACATTTAAGACAGGCAGCAATATATTATGCGGAAAAAACCCCTTAAACTGTGAAAAATTAGTGGTGTATCCTCAATATTTCCTCTTTCTTTCCTCAATCACATATATATGAAATGTATGTACGTATGTATGGGCAGGTATGATCGGACACATGTATCTGAAGAAATCTTCACTTGAAATAAAGCGCGTATGTGTCGATGGTTCTATGACCTGCAAATCGAAATATATTGCGGTTCTTTGGAACAAAGGAAGATTGCGCACTTTGAGTTATTCCACTAATGTCAATTCATGAAATATGAAATTTACTCAAATAAGTCAAATTCTCAGATACCGGAATGTTCAGTCGGCACACTATATAACCAAGGACGTAAAGGGTACAATGACATCATGAAATGATATTTTCTTACATATTATACTCATCTATATACTATTTCAATGATATCAATACGGTTCACACTAATCATATAGTGAGTCACATTATAATGTACATCGTTTTGATTACACACGAAACATATATAACTATATTATGCTGTTATGTCTCTTTAACCCTAAATAGCATGCCCCATATTTGTAAATCATACAGTTAATAGAACCACCCAAACCGTCTCTAATTAGAGGGATAATTATTCATTCAATAGATTTTGTATGTAACGTTAAAATAAAAAGAAAATCGCCAACATATGAACATAATATTTTTCGAGGGAAAATGTAGGATTGATTACCTATTCACATATAAGTCAAATCAAACAAACAAAGATAACACCATTAAATGCCACGATGAAATTATTGGAAGATTCCCTATGACACAGCAAATATTAAAGATGAACAAACGAGCAAATCAACTGAAAAACATAAAACTCCCGACTCCTTACCCTACGAATAGAAGTTCTCCTCTTGGACTTCCTCCGCATCGTTATTGTAAATCGAAGCTAGAATAATAAGCAACCCTTTGCTCACTTTATGTATGTACACTATTGTAGCAATTATTCCAACCGCTATCAATTATATCCTCATTCAGTCTTCAGTAATCAATAAACAACAACAACAGGTGTTGCAAATGGAGCAGCAGCGTGGGAAGTGAATGATCCGAAATGCTTACTCCACTGCGATAACCTTAAATAGAGTTTCTCCTCTTTAAAGTTCCTTTTAGATCAATGGTATCAAAGTTAAAACAACTGTAATAATGTAAACAGTAACTTCACTGGAGGAAAAAAGGTTCAAGGTAGAAACTATGCATGAACTGGTGGTAACGAGAGTATCCTATACACATCTTCCCACGAACAGGCAAGTTATTTCTCGATCCTAGCCAGCGATGGGTATATGTATGTGCGGCTGCGGTGCAGGCAAATTAATGAGTGTGAAAGTTGTTCCTCCGTCCTATAATGTACTTGGAAGTTGGAGATCGGATGTGAGAAAGTGGCGAACATATACATGCACGTATGCGGGGGGGGGGGGGGGGGGGGGGAGGCGCGGCGCGGCGCAAAAGAGGAAGGAGAGGGGCGGGGACATGGCCAAGATCGAGGGCAGTTGGAGGAGCAATAGGATGGAAGATTGTGTAGTCAAAAAAGAGAAAATAAGAAATGGAATTCAATTTAATATGATATATGAATGCATACAGGTGGCTTCACATCATGTAACATCAGGCCCCTCCCCTTAACTGTGTTACTGGATGCACTACCAAGTGCTAAACGGTTCAAATGTATATTATAGTCTAGTCATATATAATTGACCTCGCTTGTTCACTGACCAATCTGGAGGTAATATAAGACCAATATATCTCGGTTAGAAACAACAGAGAAGGTTTGGTCTCAACTGAACAAAACTTTGGATTTTCCGGGAATAAAAGGATATCCTGATTATAGAAATACAGAACATACACTATTACTTGGCATTCTCTAAATCCATTTTATTTGGCCTCTTGTGCATGCCATTTCTGCCTGGCTCTCTTTCAGTCAGAATACAAACGAAACCAGGGGGGAATTGCCTTGATGATACTTTCATATAAGTTTTTTACTTTCTGATCAATCTTACATCGAAATCATATCCACTCTGATCAACTGTACATGTACGATCAGGGGACTTGTAGACATATATGCATACGTTCCCATTAGCGTCGATGATAACAATTTTACTACAATAATTATCATGTAAATACATTTGATTCCATGTGTCATAAGTTTGACATTATAATACAATGCACTGTGAATCTGCAACATGAGCTCATATACCTTAACATTTTCGCCATGGTACATTATGCAACATGAGCTCATATACCTTAACTCCTGGGTATTTTTGGAAATATTATGATGGAATCCCCGATCGACCTCCAGGACAAGAACCACTCTTCCCGCCCTGGGGAATGTCCTTGATAATGCGGTAAACTGTCTTAGGCAAATCCCCATCTGGGTGGGGGCATATTCTCTTGGGCACTCCCTACCATTCCCCTTACCCCCGGAGGTCGGGGTGGGTGGGGGATGCAATGAACGAGAGTAAATGAGAGTTTTACTTTCGTTGATGCAATTGACAAGTGCATTAGTTTTGTAAAGGAAATGTAAGCAACTGAGAACTCGAAATATTTAGTTCAAATCCAACTAGGTACAGATGTTCATATACACCTGGCCATGCCATCTAGTGTCTGTATATGAGTGAACAAACTCTACCTACTGTTTCGGTCCGCTCCACACGAGAACCTGGCGTTACTACCCGGCATTAACATTTTTAACTCCTTGCATCATTGCCAATTAAATTTCCACCAGACCATGGATCAGATAAAAGGATAGAAGATGTTTTATCAATCTTTAAAATGACACACTTACTATTGGAGCTGGTTCCAAAAATTCAAGTGCCTTAAAACATGATCAGGCCCTAAGGCCCTAATAAAATATCTACAGCAGTTGATACAGCTTTGCGGGAGACACTCAGATAAGTTGAAGTGATTACACTAACGAGGTTCTGTAGGGGCCAGAGGTGGGACTAAATACAATATTTTATACGAGTTTGAATCGGCTGTGTTCTACATGTATTATAGATGGTCTGTTTAGATACCAGCTAAATACAATTATACTTTATTGGTATCCCGATAATACTGACCATGGCGAAAATAATTCACAGCAAGTTAAAGATGATGTCTTGATTACAGTGAATAGATTATTGGCCATGGATAGGAGTGGTGTTTGCATGTAATACTGTTTGCATGGATGTCGAGGGAAGAGATGATATAGGGAGGTGCAGGTAGAAGCAGGACATTGAATCGGTGTGGAATAATAGTTACTTGACACCGGCAATATTGTGGAATAATAATGGGGTTGTGGCCTCCTGGCGATCTCCCTCCATCTCAATGTCGATCCGCCCCCCCCCATCCCCCGTCACAAACACTCACACACCTATAATGGGTCAGATTTTCAGAAAACGTACAATTGGCAGCTGTACAGATTTAGTAAATTCTGTTAGGCTGCAATGTGGTCAATACTAGGTAAATTCGAGTATAGTTGGCATTGCATTGATTCTAGCAATCGGTTTGGTTAGGTTGAACTGTATTTTGAACTTTATTTTCGTTTGAAATTTGGGTAAATGAGAGGATTGGTGAAGGCGAATTGTACATTTTCTGGCGACTTCACCCCTATACCCCCGCGCACGATACACATCAACTTTGAGCATGATGCATGGAATTCTGGATCCGCCCCAACCAAGATCCAGACAAGACACATTAATATACTCAGTTAGTGCAATTACACGTCCACGTCAGGGGATGTAGATAGATAAAAGATGGGGACATAGGCTACTATCTATTGGTGCTTCGGGTTGTTTCTATTCCAGCGCTTATAGCTGACATTTTTAATTACTATTTATTTAAGTGTGTAAACTGATTGGTAATAATACCGATCAGGCTGTGTAATGCCATAGAACCCTTATACATCTGTGGTAATGTCCATCTCTCACAGCTACAGTATTCCTGTAGTATACTGCCATGCATCAGTTCAATCTCCAACTCTCGCAGCTACAGTATTCCTGTAGTATACTGCCATGCATCAGTTCAATCTCCAACTCTCGCAGCTGATTTTCTACAAATCCAGGTAGTATACTGCCACCAGTTCAATGTTCAACACTCACAACTGATTCCCTACAAATCCCGGTAGTATACTGCCATCAGTTAATGTCGATCCATCTTCCACAGCTGATTCCCTACAAATCCCGGTAGTATACTGCCATCAGTTAATGTCCATCTCCCACAGCTGATTCCCTACAAATCCCGGTAGTATACTGCCATCATCTCTCACAGCTGATTACCTACAAATCCAGGTAGTTAGTATACTGCTATCGGTTAATGTCCATCTCTCACAGCTGATTACCTACAAATCCCGGTAGTATACTGCCATAGGTATGTGGATATAACAGGTGTTGTAACATACCTTTCACAATGGTCTTGTTCATATAACGGTGTACATTGGGTCATAACAATCTTTCACGCTGATTTCCTACAAATCCCGGTAGTATACTGCCTTAGGTTAATGTCCATCTTTCACGCTGATTTCCTACAAATCCCGGTAGTATACTGCCATCGAGAGAGGAGGATTACATGCAAGCCCCTGAACATCACTCTGACAGTGAATCCTTAAGGTGAGACAGTATACAGCTAATCATTGATGACGTTGGTGAGAGATGGATTACAAGGATAGGCGAAATACTTGCACCAGACTTGGATTATAACAGATGAGTGACATCCATCTCAGTGAAAGCCGATACGACCCAATGCAACCACAAGCTAATAGACATACTTCTAGTGTTCCACTTGAAAAGTATATAAACCATTATTCATTTTAATTTCCTCCTTCAAAAATACAATGTACATCCACAGGATGCGACGATTACAACTCTGTGAACTGGATTTCTACACATTGGGGGAGTAGTATACTACTATTCGTCCACATGAGAGGGATACCAGGTGAGTATGGCCAGTCAGGAGACGTTCCAAATATATTCTACCCAAGTCCCTCACGACCACGAAGGAGTAGCAGGAATTAATTAAAGCGCCAATTGTAAAATGGACAATAATCCCGGTTTGTTCATATCAACGAGACTGAAATGGATATTTACTCTCGTTGTTCATATCTATGTTAATTCGGAGAGGAAAGTTAATATACTTCTGTTGCGGAGACAAAGGAATGGGGTTCGCCAGCTCCTCCGCCACCGAACTAGCAAAGAAGAAGTACTGATGTAAAGATATTTTGTTTGCGTCATCCTCATGTATGAATCTATGCTCATTGAACCTCGAAAATGAAACGGGGGAATAATGACGATTTGAGTCGGATAGATATTTAGCTTAGGCTATGCTATTCATATAAAACTAGAAACCGACAATAATTAATTGGTTAGTTTTTCCAACTTCTTAATGTAAGAATTTCTACATTCCCTATCCTTTCAGATCTCTATGGACGTTTTTTAAATAAAAAGAACTAGTTGATATTCTTAATCACCGCAACGCACAGGTTTTTTCATAAATGTTGATGTAATTACATTATATAATTACATTATATAATGTAATTATATAATTACATTATATAACGGCAACAAGGGAAGAGAAATGTATACAGTGTAAAGCATTATTAGGCCAATATCTAAAAAGTAAAACATTATTTTTGAGCAGAGACATATATATTTATCCAGGATGAAAGGATACCATAGATAACGAACATGCCATATAATTCGTAATTTATGCTAGTGTTAGGACGATTCACACCGCAATGGATTCTCACGTCACCCCTACATTATAGTTATTATACAGATGATCACTAACTGAACCACAGGCAACTTGTCCTCTTATTTACTGCAATTCACACGTTAAAAGATTTCGTCTCTATGGATCAGGGAGGCAGTTTAAATACAGCTGAGGCCCACTGCAGAGTTCCAGATTCGCCACCAAAACCAAAATTTAGTCGAATGACTTTTGATTTAGGTGTCTTAGGATGTTAATATTTACTTATTACTATGCATACCTTTCTTAACAGGCTTTCTACCTCGCTCTGGCAAAACAAGTAGGGGAATAATACATGTAGCGGAGCTTTCTGCGATTCCAATTCAAGAGCATAACAATCTTTGAAATAAGTTTCATCTTTGGTAAGTCCTTATGGTATATGTTATTTTGAATGGACTGGGGTCCACACAAACAGTGATTAAACTTAGAGGGTAAGTTTTAAAGACCTAATGTTGTAATCATTTAATATAGATGGCAATGTGTTATGAAAATGATCCAAATTTGAAAAAAAAATATTTGAGAAGGATTAGTTTGAGGTTTACAGTTTATCTTATTGATATGGCTCAATCAGCAAAGCAATTCAACATGCAATACTTACAACATCAGATCCAGTGCTAGAGCCACCATAATCGGAAGCCATGCGGGGCGGCTGATGATCCGAATAGTCTTGTCGCGGAGTGGTCATCGTCCGGGGCGACATGGTGGGATATTGCGCAGGTTCCTGTCCATAGGGGGAGCCACCATTGTGTTGTAAAGGTGGAGGTTCAGGAACCCCGCTCACAGGGGGAGGGGATGTAGGTCTGTGATTGTCCATAGTGCCAACAACAGGGGATATTGGTCTGTTCAGATCGCCCCAACCGAGGTCATCCAACTCACTAAATTTAGTTACGTGCTCATGAGAGGTACCTGCTGCCTTGGGCGGAGGTTTGCCAATTGAAAACCCACTCCATTGAGGCACATTATTATTTGCTGCGTCATTATAATGCAGGACGTGATCTTCATAGTTGGGGCCTCTGCCTCGGCTGGTAGGGGTGTGGGGAGACATAGGAGGGCTGTCCCCTCGCGTCATTTTCATGGTGTGTTCAGAGGGTCGACGGTAAAGGGTTCTTAGGTTGGCGACAGGCTCCCCATTTAGTTCTGGCGTCCTGGGCACTGACTTACTACGGGTAGGTTTAGATTGGCTGGTAATGTGACTGTGGAAACTGCCAGAACCCTCTGATGCTTCACTCCCAGACGACCTACAAGGGTAATCGCTTAGATTAGGCAAACACCAATATTATAAATAATTGACTATAATCTTGTATCTTCTATAAATTTTTTATTGATTGATTGAAAACATTTTATTCTGTAGAATTAAGAATTATGAGATAGTTATAAAAATTACCCTATCATTTTAGTTATGCGATCCACAGGTATGTACAACCCCATTTGGTATACGTAAGTTTATATTTTCTTGTGTAAAATCGATTAAAATTTCCCATAGAAGTGATACATAATTTCAAATAATTTTTCTTGAGAAAAGAACGCTCCCTCATGTTCACTAAAAATGGTAATTCCCATCGGTCTTAAAAATTAGTAAATATTTTTCCAAACAAAGAACAATATTTGGTACAATTTCTAATAATGAACATAACATATTTCGGTGGATGTATCTTCATTGGAAATCATTCTACGGTCAATATTCAAGAGCTTTATTATTATCATTTTGGAAGCAAGAAAAACATATATGTACCGCTGAGTTCCAGTTGTGCTGAATTGTGACTTGAGCTCTTTAGAACTGTGAACTCTGGGTCTGGGTAGGGAAGGCAGAGGCGGAGGGGTATTCTTATGGTCACCAATGGCCTCCACTACATCCTTTAGTTGTCCTGGCAACAGGTGCACATCCCGGGGAAGGATACCCTAAAATTAAACATTTAATATTAGCAGTAGTTTTTTGGAACAGTTTTTTATTCAGGAGGATAGATGCTTATGCCATAGGATTTTTTATGGTTCGGGTATAACCTGGTCTTCCGCCGTATCCTGAAATTTCGCAAATAAAGTTATAGCACAATTAGGTGTATAGGACTAACTAATGTGTGATGGTAAGCTTATAATAGTTCATAGATGGCAATGTCAAAATTATTGGACATTCGCAAAGTAAGCATCTTGTCATAAAGGATTTTTAAGATTTAAGATTGTTTTGTTCAGGAAAGACATTATGTTTTATATGGATGTTATACTCAGGGAAGCCATAAAATCCATAGGTGAGTGAATCTTCCTGGAAAATAGGAAATCAAAGTGCAGAATAGGCAGTTTAACTAGGTTAGGCGAACAGGGCCTTATAAAAGAATGGGATCCTTTTTTAAAAAGAAAACTTCCCTGTTTAAAGCCCATCCCCGTTATATATCTCTGGTAGAATACAACTACATGTAAAAACCATATACGCATACATGCACTCAGCCCACTACACCAGATCGATTTCACAAGGAGACTAAATGATCCAAAACATGCAGGAAAGCCAGTTTAACACTAGTTATGGCCCGCCTCCCAAATTTACTTTCAACCAAATTTACTTTCAACCTACTTGGTTACATTGATGTAGATCTAAGTTGGAAGTAAAATACAAAAAGAGGTATAGCAATAGCCTCTGTCTTCCTATCATGAATATGGATTATTAAAAATCAAATATGCATATATATATGAATACTTCACTGAATACAATAGACCCCCGCCCCCCTCGCTGCAATTACGCTAAATAATTGAACGTCACAAAGCAATACTAAGCAGCATATACAACTCCCCTATCTAGCACCCCGACCCCCTCCCAAAAAGGAAACCAAACAGGAGAAAACACACAACCTCTCCCTCCAATCTAGAGATATTAGATTTGATTGGTACAGCACTGCCAATGGTGTATAGGGTTTTGAGAGTGGGGGAATCCAGGCAGTCAGCGTGTGTGTTCTGTAGTGTATTGATGATGGTTGTCTTAGCAACCAATCCACTTTACTCTACCTCTATCCATTATTCATGGTCTATGCACCGTTCTCTAGGTATCCTACGATAGGAAATACCTAGGCTAATATTTCCCCTCTATTAATAGTATTTAGAGCTACTATACACTTACTTCTGTTTAGGGATAGGGATAAACTATATAAAACAAAAGCATGTTAAACATACAATACACGCCTTTGAACTATTTTGGTCATTATAGTTCCAAATCTGTTTGTAGTGCTTATAAAAATGGTTTGATATATTGTGAAATCACGAATAATCAGGTCCCTTGTCCCCAGCCAAATACCCCTCCCTGCTTTCCTATATATAAACTGCATACTAGGGAACTATTACTTTGATGTCTCGCCTTTGATCAATCTACATGCCATAGATACCATACTATATGTAGATTATAAGACTCATTGAACGAACATATTACATTATTCACCAATAGTAGTGAGGTATCACAACACACTCCTGAACCTAATAGGAAGTTCTCAAAGTACTTCCAACTTCAAAGAAGCAGGAAATACATTCAAATATTGGAAAAAAATACCCGAGCGTATCGGTATGACCATCTGGCTATTCAGAGGAACCCTGTTGCGTCTAAAGATCTAAACATTGAAGCGTGACCATTTTAGTTAGAGTTCGGAAAGTATCTTATAAACTGATATATACTTTTGGTGGATAAAGTGAGAGATTCGAGGGATTTTATCCGTCGTTATTTCCACAGCACAAAACAACATTATTGTGAAATGTAAAATAAAAATGTAAATTACAAATTATGCACGCCATCGACATATGTCAGAAATAAATTTTCCAACTTTTTTTTTAACAAGGACCTGGCACTGATACATACGTATTCATGCATGCATCATATATACATACATCATACATACATGTATACGTGCGTACATCAGTACGAGAATTTCAGCAACCTGTAAGATCATTATCAATAAACACATACAAAAACCTACAAAATTCATACCAGAGACAATTTAGAGATACACTAGTCTTTTAATACAGGAGAAACCCAAATATCAGCAATATGTTAGTTTCACCTAAACACAATTGAGGTAAATGCAATGTACAATACATTTGGTTTATAGTATCTTCGGTTCCTACTGCATGAAACAATGCTGAACTGCAAGCTGATTGTGCAGTACGTTGAGTTTTGGCCGGAACCCATAAAACACCCGTTTTCAAGAGGAAGGTCGATATTCGACTGAAAAACTTCTCAAAATAGGTTCTCCGATAATATAAGAATATAATTATATTTCAACATGGCCCAAAAAATAATATGCAAACCTATACTAAAAGAATCATGCACGTGCCATTTTGACCCTTCAGACAATCTGCATCAGCCAAAACCTCCATTATAGAAGCAACACACCTTTGGCCTTCTCTGGAACTGTAAAATACAAGCCGCGGCTTCTAATACGGGGTTTATGGTGCTCTGACCACCCCGATCTGCACTTTCCCAATTTGAGCTTAGCTCACATTTAGATAGGGTCAGGAGATAAAGCCATTCCGTGATACAAATTAGAGCCAACAGCAGCAAAAAGCACTTGCTTTTATCTTCTTCAGAAAAGAATCCCCCGGTGTATTTCGAGAATAATGGAGATAATATTTTCATCTAATATTATATTTCCTATTTATCATCAAATATATAATTTAGAACTTCAACATCGTATGAGTCACTAATAAATGCTCATTGTATCAACAAAATATTGGGTGGATTATACAAGTGCCATGATTTCCTCAGCAACGCAAAATAATAAAATTCTATTATCTAGGTTTTAATGGAGATCTATATATATGTGTCTGTCTCCATGCAGACCGAGGTAAAAACCTGCACAATGGGCTGTAAGCAAATCAATGGATCATAAGTTTACTATACCGCGCTGTACCGCCCAACCACTGCCATCCCCATTACATGTAACCCCCCCCCCCCGGGTTCGATCTCTGGGTATTTCCTCTGTGTGAAGCAATCGATAAACATCAGCACAATACATGACTTCCATCGTGCAAAACCCCCCAGACCCCAGTGTGCTGGAATCGGGTATCAGCAGAGGGATGGGTTGCCAGTAGGTAGCCTGGGGTGTCCAGTGGTGAAGCGCGAAAGGCTTTGCAGCAGACTCTAACCACTTGAAAGATCATATTCCAGAAGCCCAGAAACATTATGACCATCATAGATAAGAGACGATAACAACGTATGGTGTACTTCCCTTTGTCTCTTATTAAATGATATCATAAAGTATTCATCAATCAATCAATTTAGCGATGACTTATGTCATAGCTAAATTAACTGCACGCTTTAACGGGGGCAGGTTGTGCGATCGAGTCGTCTATATAAATTAACTGCATATTTATGTATCAAATTATAATTTTATTTTGATATTCAAAACGTGTTATATTTAATCAGATTTAACATTAACTGCTGCCATTATGAAGTTACTATACTAATTTCTGAAGTAACAGCTGCTACTACAAACCCCGAATTATTACTTTTAACAGTAACAGCTGCTATAGCCGACTAAACAAAAATTCAACTTTTACTGGCAAGGCAATGCCAAATAAAAATGAAACAAAAACTTATCCACTTCCTAATGTTCATCTAACCACGGACCGGTGAAATCCAGTTAGCAGTCCCCACCCATCCCCTATTTCTATAAGTGTGATACTTTCCACTATACTGGCCAATGATGGAGTACTTGGGTATGGACGATAGAAGATCTCAGCATCTCCATCTTTACCCTCCCCATTGTCTAAACCATGGTTTCCGAGCATTGGACGGCAGTCAATATACACTCAGGGGCCTTTCCAGATATATGTATGAAACAAAGGTAATATTTGATAAAAGTGGGAACCGTGAGAGTATCAATCATCAGCAGGAGGTTATTAGATTTTATCATACGCGAGACATCCAGACCCCAGTTCTTCAGTGTCTGATGAACAAGGAAATATAGACTAGTAGGACAGCATGGATATAAGTCTCTATTGACAAGTTCCACCTTTCCCCATTCTTCGTTTCACTAGATAAACATGGTGATCAAACATGGTGTGGGCATACAGGTCTATGTGTACAGGATCAGCCCATAAGCTGAGGAGTAAGGAAAAGGAAACTCGACATAGACTCTAAGCAAGAGTTATGCCAGTTAGCAGTGGGAAAAGATACTGTGGCACATCTTGTTATGTGGGGATAGAAATTTCTTCTTTAGAATTGAACCAGGGGAATATTACCCATACTGCAAGGTTATTCTAAACATTACTAATGCAATCTTATATAGTTCGTATCAATTACTTCATAGTTTACCCTCGAATAAGAGAAGCTTCTTTGAATCCCAGATAATATTCGACGTACCTTATTATTTAGAATGGCAATAAAAATGCAATGCAGATGCAGATATAAGCTAATAATGTTACCATTTATAAGTATATTGATTTTCCAATCTCATGGATTCACATTATAAACGTATACATGTCCGAATGCTCTGGAACTGCAATCATGCGTGCGTTGTAGAAAATAGCCGAAATTTGAGATTCACTAAGTCTCCTCTTCAAAAAAGGGACCTTACCATTAAAGTCGATTTGAAAATTCATTGGCATTTCAGGGACATTATTTACATGTACAATACTCGTCTTTACATCCCCTCACATCTTCAAATTATATCAAGCTCTATCACTATAGTTACTAAAACAAATTATAACAATGTTCATCAATCTTACCACTAGAGCCACAAACTTAGCAAATGGATTTTGTGAAATTGATGGCAACGCATGAGAATATCTGCTCACCAGAAATGTGTATTTTCATCATTTTATGTAAAATAATATTTAAAAAGTATTCAGCTAATAAAACCTTTCAACAATAACACAAGGGAGCAATATCTCCATGGGGAAAAATATCAGATGATTTTAGCCGGTAGAATTTGAATTTCGATGGTTTCTATCATTATCACATTACGTTGCATAGATATCTCTCGATGGTATTTGGAATGAGATGGAAGTCTTTGCTGCAAAGTCATTGAGTCATAAGTAGCTTACTTCCATATTTAGGCCTCTATATGTTTAGAAGTAGACTTGGTGAAAGTTTTGGCTAATAATGTAAGAGCATAAGACTCATAATTCATAACCTTATACCAGACATGCACAATGGCAGATGCCCAATTAGACACAAGAAGCCGATTGGGCATATATCTAACTCCACCCCTATACGCTCCATGTTGGCTTCAAACAAGGCACATGTTTTATACAAGAGCCACAGGCCATGTCACACATGAAGTGCAAAAAAGTTGACAATTTTCAATATTAGGATCACAAGATGATGGCAAACTTGATGTTTAAGGATGGTGTAATTTTACTTATTAAAACGAAATATATTCTGCCGAGTATAAATCACATTGGTTGGTGTTATCAAATAGTCATGTTTGACCAAAAAAAGAGCTGTTAACTGAGTCGCTAGTTGAGATAATTTGAACCAGCATATTGGAATATAATTTGGCGAAATGGATTATTATGAAAGATGATGAATTACTCGATATCTGTTGGAACAGGCATGATGTCCTTTATATCATGTACATACAAGAACGCGGGGCAAACAAAGTGAATATTGACGCAAGAGGCATTATAGACATACCAGGTCACCTCTCCTTGCCACACAACCCCCGCACACCGTCCCACATATCCTTATAGACCTAACATTTTAGTTCACATTTGTGTACAAAATAAGGGGTTGTGGGTAATGCGGGAATCATATCCATTAGACCGACTGAGAAATCGGTCTGTATGACTAGAAAATATGTTTTAGTTTAGTTTAGAAACTCCTTTATTGGTACTATTGATATAAAATTAATGGGAAGTGCATTTCCGGGTTTCCTAGCAAGGTCTAGCTTCCAGCCAATCTCCCCGTTCAGTCACAGACCATTGGACTCTATCTTTTAGAAATTATTACTATTCAGGGTTATCAACAGCTCTAGATTGATCCTCTTCTCAGGCTGTTAATATAAGAAGCTGACTATATAGGAATAGTTTTCGAAATCCAATGTACCGCGACTGTAAAATGGCTTAGCGGAAAAGGGGCCTTATACTGCTTGAGGAAATTAATATGACTGCCTTTTAATTACGTGTGCTTTTCATAACAATAACCGTCCATTAAAATCGAGGCAGTTATTCTATAAGACAGAAGCGCCCACCCGCATTATCATTAGAGAATACTATATCGATAATCTCATGACATCTCTCCTAAAAAGCAAACAACTTCACTTACTGAAAGCTACTGAACAGATTCTACATCAGGTAGAACCATGAGGAACAATTTCACTAATCCGCCACAGGATGTTGATGCGCATAAAAAATGGTTCTGCCGTTTGTGTTATTCCTGGTACCAAGCAGTCACGAGTCTTGGTGCTCTCAGCCAATATTTTAACACACGTCGGATTTCATGCATCTTTAAACATGCTAAACATGTAAGAGAAGGATGTACTACTTCCTTATTTAATATATCAGTAATGATGTGTCAAGCATCACCTCTTCCCAGTGATGTGTACATGTATGCCCCAAAATTCCACTGAGATTTAAATCGGGTCAAGAGTTGTAATACCACTGTTGAAAAATTACAAAAACACTTAATATTTACGGGAGCACCGTGAAAGTGAAACCTATCGGGGAAAGGATATGGAGCCCTGTGTGACCGAACAAGGAGTAACTCTCACTCATTATAATAATGCAGTGAGTGTGTGAGGGGTGGGGATGGGACGGACAGATGAAGCCCTTTTAAATGTACACTTAGCAATGTAAACGCCTGGAAGTGGGGATCCTGGCCACCTGGGCCACCCTCTTGAGTTACCCTTGGAAACTATTTCAATTTTTATGAATAGAAATGTTCATCGACACAAATGTACGCCCCTGGCGAAGACTCACAGAGGTCGAAATGCGTAGGGTTAAGTAGCTAATTAGCGATAAAGAAACGCCCAAACATAAAAGTACATATAATACAGTATCAATAGGGAATAATATCGAGGCCGTTTGGGATTGCGGTCCTAAATAATTTACTATGATTTATTCTGCTAATTCCAATAAGTGTTTCGATCAAATTGCTAAGTACATATTGATGCGATCCTTTCCATGTCCTTGGCACAACTATTCACAAAGTACACTAAAATAAACAAAAGCAGCAGTCTTGAGTATTTCTCCTACCACTCGGTGACATGCTGAAGATCCACATTTATCTCCAGATGGTATCAAACAACACATTGCCTTCCTCCAATATTTACTAAAGTAATCACAGATGAGACTGCAGAAAAAGAACCTATTTTTATCAAAAAAGAATCGCTGAAGAATTTTCTTCTCAAGCCAACCGGCTTGACTACATGAAGCGAATTTTAAATCATTTTTATTCAGGTTTGAGCTACGTACATCATATTGATAATTTCAGTTTAACACCAAGCTCCCCAGATCTACGGAAAGATGGTCTTCCTCCGTGGAATAAAAACGAAACTTAATTAAATCGCCAAAATATTGGATGATTTAATTCTGTAAAATATCCAAATTCAAATAGGTAACGAAGGAATATTGGTACATCATTCAGTCCCATGAAGCGTATATATATGCGTTTATCTTTGTTTTCCCGATAAGAGCTCACCCCGTAAGAATGTCCAATCAAGACATAAGTAGAAAGTCTAGTAGATACAAGAAATATAGGGACAATCTTACTTTATCAAAATATCCAGTATATAGTTTAAAGCCTGTTAATACTGTTTGACGAAATCAGAATCTGTCGGACACATAATGCTCATGCTTTTTCAGAAATAAATTTATTTATTTATGGGCAGGGCAAAAGCTTTCCCCAAACTGTAAGATGTGTAGGCTTCATCTCAGGAGGCGGACCGACTTTATTATCCTAGCAGTTTCTGGTGTAGTTATCTGACTGATTTCTAATAAGTATGCAATAAAAAAAAACAATTAAGCCTATATATTTGTGTGACAACACCCGAATATGAACACAGGGCCTTATATAAGAGTGCAGTATCACTAAATGTATCACTAAAGGTAAAGACAACCAACATGCAAGGTTACAAAGCCATAGAACTTGACGCCTTGTATAAAACCCATACACGGCTGGATGAGCAAAAGGCAGCAGAGCATGACAAACTAAACAAAGAGTCTCGGATTAATGATAGAACTTACCGTAGATATACCCATGATGTAAGACTTCCACACGTCTCTGTCATTCTCCTTATCGAACTGAAAATCAAAATCAAATATATTAATAACTAAAATAATAAGCTGCACCGGGAGTATGCTTATAAAACACACCATGTGGGTACAAATCATAAACACAGTTTATATTTGTACAAGATATATGTATGTAAAACATAAAAAATAGCACCACAATAAATGTGAAAATATTATTTTACATATGTGGACAATTTTATTGAAATATTTATAAATGTAAATGAAAATAAAAAAGACGAAGTAAGTTAATAGGATAAAAGTGAATCGTTATTTCTCAAACTCAACAAGATGTGGTCAGTTGGTTTCCCTAACGAAATCCATGATTAACATTCAGAGCTATGCCTACTCAATCTGTGACACTTGCAATCATACTGTTACTCAACCCACAGACCACTCTGCAATATACATGGGTTACCTTAACCGTAACCTTAACCTTAGAAGGGTAGCCCTAGCTTACACTGAACCCAATTATGAATCATATAATTCGACCAATACTAAATACTAATGAACTAAATGACCTCCTGTGTCCCTGGAATTATGGAACAACAAATGCATTCTGTCACGTAATCTATAGATATGTGTATTTTGTTTGCTATTTATTGACATGTGTCCTTAAAGAAAAATAAATTTTGGTTGCAATGCATGAGTTTTGCAAATTCACAAGAACTTAAGAAGACTAGCCGAATCCTAGGATTGAATTGACTTCCGTGCATGAACTAGTAGCTAGGTCATTATGTTTGGGGGCATGACATGGTTTTAGTTAACATTTGAGAAGCTATGATTTATCAGCAAAATGCGATGACCAATGGGATCACCACCATTGGATATATGAAAGAAGAAGATATAGAATAAATAGAAATGATAATACGTTTGACCAGATGACCAGCGGACTTCTGAACCTGACTCTGGGAATGAGACTAATACTCCTATATTGTAAACGTGTTTTTTTTTTTTTTTTTTTTTTTTTTTTTTTTTTTTGGGGGGGGGGGGGGTAGCATAGGTAGTTCAGCAGCATGGTAGCACTGGACCGGGGAGGCTGCACGTCGCATGGTTAAAATAAAAAACTATATTGTAAACGTATTAATGTTCGTGCAGTATTTGTTTCCGCTATTTTAGCGCACTAACCTTTGAGCGTGAAAATAAATCCTGCGCGAAAGATATAATTATTGCATAAACAAGGTGTCAGGCTTTTTGCTGCGCGAATTTAAATCCGCGCGAAAACGCGTCGAAGTACTTGGTGCGCAAAAGTTTATCCGCGCGAAAAAAATACGTTTACAGTATCCCAATGGCAAAGAAAAGAAAACCAACGTCATAGAATGTTTTAATCAAGGAAAGCTCATAGAATGTTTTAATCAAGGAAAGCTCTCAATTTGATCCCTTTAGTTTAAATGCTTGTTTTACGTTCACACTAGAAGATGATACCACCACAACTAAACTACAGCAACAACTAGCACAAATGCTAATTATAAAGTCTAATGCTAAAGTCTTTGTAAAATGAAGCCTTATAAAACTCTATCCTCATCAGTTAGGATGTTGACAATAATGTTACCATAGTAACAGAGGAAACAATAGCTTTTGTGCATGTGTGTGGGTAAAGAGTGAGGCTTGGTGACGGCGGTAATAGTCATGCTTGACAGAGCATGGTAGAGCATGTGATGTGAGGGAGGGTAACTTAAACGGTGAGGCAGGGTAGGGGGATCGGATGCTTTACGCCCTGTTTTGACACCATGCTTTCGCATATATTTGGTCCTATCAGGGCGAGAGAGAAAACACTCTAACGGGATGCGATACCCTGCTCTGTTCGAATATTAGCAATGGTTCTTTTACAAGCCGCTGAAGCGGGTAGGAGGTGAAATGACAGTCTAAGCCGCTATGGGGTTCGAATCCCCAACGCTAGGTGAGACAGGGATGCAATGGGTGCTTGTACAATGGAGGTCTTAGGGATTAACCCTTTGAAAAACAAATTAAAACTATAATAAAGTCGATATCAAAGTATGGGTTAAGTATCTTGCCTCAATCCCGACTTTTTCTCGCTTTACATTCTAGATGCTATTTTAAAGGGACATTTTATAATGTTGCTTCGAATTTATGAATGTAAGTTTTAAACAATATGTGTCTAAATCCGTGGCAAATGGTTATAGTTCTTTGGAAAGACGTACGTTGCTAATGTATCATACATGAACGCATGAGAAAATAATAAGTTCCATAGTACTCTAAGAGTCATTGCAATATGTAAAAGATTTGCTATGTCGAAGTCCTTAAGAGAAAGCAAATTTACCGGTATCATCATACAAATTACTACTGCTATACATGGATGGTGTGGATGGTAAAAGGAACCAATAGACTTCCTGTAGGTAGCCGAAAACTATTAAAGCGATTCCGTTGTTCTCTTTGGACAGTCCACATAAAGGAAGAGCTACCGTGATCTAAGTATATCATCCCAAAGAAAATACAAATTCGGTCGGTCGGACTAGTGTGACCCCGACTTTACCCTTATACCTAGGGGATTATAAATATCAACCTACTACTGAAATCTACCTCCAGTTGAAAGAGAAGCTAATATATTAAAATACTTACAAAGGCAAAATTAGTCTTTTGTGCAAGCCAGGCCTCAATATATAACTAATATCAAGAGCCACGATGAAAGTCCTCGTTGGTTAACGATTCCCCAAAAGTTCTAGCATTCCTCCTGACAATCATCTCAATACTTAAATCAAACTAGGGGTCCTTATGTCTGTCGACCATGTCAACCCTTCACATCCCGCTCACTACCTCTATACTCTGCCATCGTATTTGAAAATGCAAGAGTACTGTTACAACAAATACTGGCCTGAAAAGAGGAGTATATAGTCCTGATGTTGCTTTATTACACCAATAAAAAGAAGAAACAACAAGGAGTACATGTATATAGTTCACTCTGCAACAACCACAGGGCCAATGTGAGAAGGTGAAATGACAGCCTGTAAAATGCTGATGTGTTGCAGGAAAATGAGTCACAAGTGGCCAAAAATGGATTTTGAGATATAATCTTATTTGAAAAGATAAGATCAAGCCGATTCTAATGATGGTAAACATTAGGACATCTAATAAGTCTTTTTAAGTTTGATATTTTTATTTTTGATAAAAAGAATTGCAATATCTCTGGATGGACAAATTACTAGTAACGTAGCTAAATATACTCCATAGCATGAGCTACAAAATGCATGCATATATTTAATACTCGGTCTCGAAATTTAGTACATGTATTTATACGACTTGGCGCATTAGATATCCCAAAAATGATAACATTCCTACAAAGAGACCATGTGGATAAAATAATTTGAAAATTATCAATTTTGCGACTTGTGACGCATCTTCCTGAAACAGCACATATTATGTCTGACCAGACCATAGGGTGGGTTAATAAATAGATATATACTTGTGTTGATAGAAAATCAAAAGAATTAATGAAGAGTCTTGCTCTGAAGAATTTCACAAACAGACCAACTTTCAGATTTAGTGTTTGACATGGGTGTACAATTCTCACCAATCAATGTCGAGAATTTTCTCCCCGATGGGTCAAATGTTGAATTGGCGAATACATAATTCAATAATATCGTCCTGCAGAGGACGACAAAGAACATAGAGGACGAATACATCCAGGGCCGCGGATGCAGAATAAAGAACACATTTCGAGTCAATTTAGCATTTGTATACATTCATGAGCCTTACATATTTTGAAAGTCAACAACAATCTCTTTCTTCGGATTACTATAATCTGGATCTAGTCGACCTCCACTCAACTCCTTTACTAAAGTAAAGCCCTACATTTCATAAATTTGGAAATACCGCTTGTACTCAGACTTCAATCTTTAACCTTGATTTATATGAACTAAATGTACAGGCAGTGATACTCTAGGCGATTGTTTTCCTATCCCAAGAATATATAACCATATTGACATAATATATGATATACATGTACTTTATAAAGCATGGGCATCCACCATTTAAGAAGGCCACACCTTTCCTATAAAATAGATCCAACAATGGGAAACTTCAGTAATGGTAGCATTTGCATCATTTTCACGCCTGAAGGCTCCAGAAACCGGTCCTAGAATACATGTCAAAAGCACTAAGGGGTCAGAGAAACGTATAAATCTATGCCTATGGAAGCACACTAGAAATCTCTTAATATCAGGTATACCTATATTACAGATCTATACTATGATACGGTAGCCCATTTCAGATCCTGCATTGCGCCCAAAACTACTTTCACAATCCATAATTTTTCTATCATTCTAGGGTTCCCCCTAGATAATTCACTAGAATCTTTTAATGTTCCATATTGTATGGACATTTGACAACAATGGTTTCCATACCAATGATTAGACAATCTTGGGACATCAGAAGAAATGATTTCTCTGAACCCACCAACATTTAACCACCTGGTGCATTGTCAGGTACTAAGCAACAAAGTCCCTCATTAACAGATCTTGGTATCTTGAGACGGACAGTGGTTGACTGAGTCCCATGCATACGGTATGACACCGGCACATAGCCGCAGGGTGTATTGTATTGCCTTCATTCCATCGGTCTCCTTCAAAGAGAAGTCCTACTTCTTGCTGCATTCATGCACTTTAAGGCAATAGGGGTACCTACACTCTAGAGCAGATTTGAACAATGTATACGACATTTAATCAAAGGAGTTGTTGGGGCTACACTGAAACTGAGACTTATTCTGAATGAAGATGTTTGATAAGGTGCCCTAGATCGTATTGTCTTTTTGTTTTTTGTTTTTAAAAGTTTTTATTCAGTCTATCAACAGATTCTTTCTTCGTACGGGGTCGATCACACTGTTTTACATCGTACCCTCTCTTTTCCTGGAATTTGTATTTATTTAAAAGTGAAGATTGAGAAATAAAAGAGAAAATATTAACTTCATGCGCATAGAAATGGTCTTTTTTGTTAATACAATATGACATGTACAGAGAATGACTATTCGGTAACGTTCTAGGTTTGTGTACGGAGTATGACACTTTGGCAGCTAGTTGTCTAAAAGATTTATGTACCGGGAATGATTTCTTGGCAGCACGCAGGTTATACATTTGATATGCGACTTTATCACTTTAAAAAAAAGGGTTTTTAACATCGACATCGACGTTCCTACGACCAGCTTAAACCTATAATTCTCATATGTACTGAGGATGACTTTTTGGTAGTCGTCTTAAGATATATATTAAAATTTGTTATCTAAAGGGTTTATGTACCGAGAATGACTTCTTGGTAGCACGAACAAGCTATACATTGGATATAATTTTTCTTTTCTTTGTAGTGGTGACCATATAGGGATTTACATTTACATTTAATAATTGGGTTTTAAATGGATACTATCCACAGTAGAATGACTATTCTTTTCATTAGTGTGTGTTTAAATTTCAACTTCCCATTCCGGTCAGACCAACGCGAGTAATTATTATCTAAAGTACAGTTAACTAAATCTTTATTAATTAATTTCTATATTCATGGTTTATATTTCTTTCAAAATTAGTTAAAGATGACTTTCAAACTTGCTATAATTGCTAATGTCTAATCAGTCATGACCCCGTTAAAAGCTGGCCCACTATTATGTTCTAAATATAAAAAGTATTGATTGTTGAAATATACATGAAATTATGGTATTGAGTATTATCCTAATTGGAAATGTTTCAAAATGTTCTTTTTACCGTCCAAGTACAATTTTAAACTTCCACTTTAAAAATCATTCATGCAATAGCTGATATGTGAAAATCATTTCTGAATTTAATGTATTTTAGGAATGAGTTCAACCTATATTTAACAACAATTCAAGCCACCATTCTATTGTTAATATATTAAGAAAACATTAGATAAAACTCCACATGTATAACAGGAGCGGGTCACTATAAGATCGAACGACCTATATTTGCTGGAGGCTACTTTGTTGGTTTGTCAATTGTGAAGTAAATCTAGGCCAGGGTTTTAGCTCAGGATTAGGTGAGTAGGTTGGTGGGTATGAATGCCAGGCGCATGTTCCCCCACACCTTCATGTATACACCTCCCCCACAAATATGTACTCCCTACATCTATAGGGGTAATTTTGAGTAAGACAATAACCCGGGTTGCCTCCTATCATACAAAGAAAATGACCAATGTTTAACCATAACCACACACATGTACATATTGTTTATTCAATATACTAAATGTATGTAATAGGGTAAGAAAACATGAGAACATTAAAACAGCATTTATATACACACATATATGATTAATACTATGTACATACTGTAATATAATATTATATCCCCTAAACTGGTCTATGTGTATACATTTATATTTATAAGTGCCCAGTCCCTTGTCACAGGTTAGTCGAGCATCACCCCTCCGATCTCCACCACTCGAACCCTGCACCCAACATTTATAGCACTCAATACAAACCAAATCTTAGAGGACTCCCTATTAGAGTATAAAACCCCAAATCCCCATAACAGCTATTTCTGACGTATACAAAAGACGCCTTTCACACACTCTTTGGTTACAAACCCATATCACAAGGATCTAAATGCAAGAGGTAAAGCATAATAAGTTTCTACTCAGATTGACGTCATTTTGACTCATTTCTTGAGCCAAATCTCTTTCTTGTGAAACTCAAAATATACCCGTAGGGAGTAACACAATTTCGGAATCGATACGCTCAAGTCAGTGGACATGTTAATCATGTAGTGTCGAGGAAATGCCTCTCGAAATTTGCGTTTCGGAAATCTTTCGGCAAATTAGTAATTTTGTGAAAATGTAATTATCTTCAATTTGATGGAAATCAACTATGGATCCCATAATCCAAAATGTGGTACTGGAGGCACGGGTATTATAAATCCCTCCATAGGGACTCCTATATCAATGGGTGAAAAACAATGAAAACAACGTTCGGATAGAGGGAGCGTGGCATCATGGCTAAAGTTTGCCCTCCTGAAATGCAAATGTTTATCAAGTTACGTCAACTCCATTAAAATTCAAACAAACCGCGTCGTTGGCATGGAAACGCGTTCAAGATATTAGATAGCTTTTAACAAAAAGCATTTTGTTCTTGTTCTCGTGGCGACGCATGCATGGAATGGGGGCGGGGGCAGTGGGGGGGGGGGCACCAGGGGAGGGAAGGACTAGTAGGTACACCTGTACTATAGTAGCTTTGAAAGGTCAGGTAGGCTTTCGGACAGAATGATGCGTCACATGAAGCACTTTCGATCCCATGACCGTTCACTTCATCAGCCAAATTTAAAGCAGACCAGCAACAAAATTTGTCTCCCAATATTACCCCCCACCCTCTCTTCACAGGTTAGTCTTATCTCTCTCCCTACTCTTCTTCCTCTACCTCTCCCTTCATATCTCAAACTGTTATGAAGTCTGCGTGGCAAAATCCCACCAAAAATCTCCTGAAATGACTTTCAGATGGGTAGGAAAAGAATGGAACATTTTGTTGTATTAATGTCAGCTAAAAATGTATCTTAAATCATTACGTAAGATTAGAGTGAGCGACACCACTCTCCTAATTACTCTTTTTCTCCCTGCCTCCTCTTCTCTCTCCGTTATCTCCCTCATTACTCCTCTTCCTTCTTTGTAGATGAAACTCTCTGCATATTGATATCTCTATCAGCCACAAAATCTGGTGTACTACATTTTCTATTAGGACTGGAATGTGCATCCCTGGGACTGCCCGGCTATCCGAAGGTCACTCAACCATCACAGAAAGATATACTTATAAACACTATCAAAGATTCAAGCATTACCATTTAATCAATAGGAAACTCATAACCCAATACACCCAACAGTTAACCAGCAATCAGACCTGGTCCTCACCCTCCAAGAAATAGACAATATTGAGAGGCTGTAGATTGACCTTTTATATCCCTCAAACCCTTACTTCTAATCCCTCAATTCTATCATACTAGGCAAGTATAGAGCTGTGTATGCGCGTACTCACTGCAACGTCTAGCTATGAAAAAAAAATAGTTGTCCAAGGATGGAAATGTTATGGAACAAAACAAAATGAAACTACACATTTCCCTCAGAATTAATGAGATAAGAAAGGACGATTAACGCATGCTCTGGATGATTAATAGTTATCGCCACAATTGATCATCCAATGATGTAATGCTATCTCCTGAATACACAAATATTAAATCTTAAAGATCTATACATATATATATATATATAATATATATATATATATATATATATATATATATATATATATATATATATATATATATATATATATATATATATATCAATCCCCCATGTTAACTCAACCACCACCCTATACACCTCCAGAGAGCGTTGTTATATCCATGACCAACTTAACCATCGGCTTGAGACGGTCGCACTAAAGCTGACACTTCCTTCTTAAAGATCTTACAACACCAACACAGACAATGGCACGAGCCATTTATCTATCATAGTATAATGGACATCATGCCAGAGATGCATCAGGAAACCATTCTAGTCCTTTATTGTTGGGGGGGGGGGGGGGGGGAGAAGGAGAGAGGGGGATAGACAGAGAAGCAGAGAGAATGTGTGTGTGTGTGGGGGGGGGGGGAGATGGAGGGAGAGAGAGGCAGGCAGATAGACAGAGATAAATAGAGAGATAAAGAGACAGAGGGGGTAGGGCGGAGACAGAGAGATGTATTTTGACCATTCCATCTACATCCCAATTCCTCCTTATCAGTTGATAATCGGCTAACGTGGTCGGAACGTCGGACCCTCGATTAAAATACCCAGCTCCTGTCCCCTTAGTTTTCATTTCCCTTCCACTTAGATCATTTATCAAAATTCACTTTAAATATGTTTAATTGCAAATCATAATCCTTTAGAATAATATATTATAGTTGGATTTGGATTTTTGGAAGATATAGAGCAGTCCCATCAGATTTAATTTTCTTGGATACTTTAGTAAGGTTTATAAATAAATTTCTTGATTTCATTTCGAGAAAAGATATGAATGTTTGGAAGGGGGACTCATATTGAAGGCCCCACCCGTGAAAAAATACGCTACTGCACTCTTCACAGTTCTTTGTCCGTTCCGTATTTTCTTGTTCTACATGGCTGGTAAGGAATAACACCAGTTTATTCGCAGTGCTAGCATGCAGAGAAGTATGCAAAGGAAAGGATCTTTGGTCAGAATTATTGCGTAGGTTAGTTGAGAAACTTGACATTAATTAGTGGTGACTGCTCTCTCAATGTAATAACGTAACCGAGCATTTGGTCCGTTTTAGTTACTCATGAAATCCCCAAATGGTTTAATTTTGATTGTTACCACCACTCAAGGTATTCCATTTAGCCTTTGCGCAGAGGGAAAGTCAATTTCTAGTGGAAGGAAGACCATGGAATAATTTTGGGTCATGGTGAAGAAGATAACCATTGCAGCCACATTTCTATGAACGATTTCTATGAGTGAAACTCGAAGCTCCATCGGTGATACAAATAGTTCGTATGATTTTTTTTAAAATTTTCTTTTTACATCCAGTTATAACAGTTTCTACGCAGATGTTCAATGTTGAAGAACCAATTTAAGACCACAAAACACGGGTGAGAGCGAGGGGAAGTACATAAGTTACCAGGGGTTATGGGGGTGCGAGATTATAGGGGCATAGAACGCTGGGAGAATTATTGTGGTTGAAACCAACAACTGTGACGAATATATTCCCATTGTAAGTGTTGTAGTACATATATGCACCATGCTACCTACTTCTGGCAAGAACACAACATAATTGCTTAGCACCAAAAACGACATGAGTTAAAATGTGTCTTAATAATCAAGTAGGTACAGAATTGATGTGAACCAGTCTATGGTAACAGTATAATTAACGAGGACAAATTATTCTCCGTGGTATAATCATTGATCAGCAAAATATAAGCGGATGGTGTTTTTTCCCCATATATTTTTGACGATCTTTTTGGATTTTTCGTGAGAAACACAATGATTCGCATGGTTCATCATTTACCATTCATCACCAAAGGATTCGGAGATAGTTAGTTCATTGGGCTGTCCAATGAAAAACTGTTACTATTTTAGAGCTTACACTTGACGTTTTCCCACACTGGGTAGTGCATTGTTTTATATTGTTGACTCCTCCATGTTTAAAGCTGACCACCAATTGCCTCCGAGGGAAGCAGTAATATCCGGTTTCTATTTCAGTTAGAATAGTGGACTGTAACATGTAAGGACTATGCTACCATGTATTCAGTCCATGCAAAAGCCACGCCATTTGAATCCTCGAAACCTCAAAATGCCATTAATATCCCATTGGGACGCCTACTCCAGAAATAGGAAAGCCATTAACGCAGTAGACATCCAATCACTTACATATCATTCTTATCTGATCTGAGAGGCTTTGAGCCTAGACTGGGTTCTAGTGTTGTATTCTAAGATCTAGTCATTGAACACAAGACTCTCCCACTACTGGTACATTAAAGCTTCGTATATTGCGTATAGAGAACGCGTGCGACTGATGTGAAAAAGTGGTATGGGCCCTTTTCATCCAAACTAGGTCAGTATTTGCTGAAAACCATCGCATTTGGAAAAAACGTCCGTTCGGCTAGATGTTCTTCAGGACAAGGAAATATGCCAAAGCATGACCAATTCTTGGTAAAAAGATAAATATAAATTTCACAAACAGTATGAGTATGCATTCACACATATCATCTTGACACGCAACTGTCTTAGTATGGGCTTCCACATTTAAGACCTTCCATTTGCAATCAATTACAACATATAGGTGATCTTAAGATAAAAGTGAAAATGTATTAAGCTAATTCATTTAGTGTGAGGGGATTCTTCTCGATCGGAAATAAACGAATCCAAATATTATATACGTGTGTCACCCAAATGATTTCCTTTCCCCAGTTGTGAATCCCTATTAGGGATTCTTATCACTCTTTTTATAATCATAACATCCCCATTTTGCACTAATAATTAACAATAATAGAAATAAAAAATAAATGAATATAAAAATAATTAGAAAATCATTAAAAAGAATTGGTCAACCGGTAGACCTGCATTGGCAGATGGTTAATGCCATGTTCACCATGTAAGTGTATTTCCCATGCATTTGGCAAGGGCAACAACAATCTTGATGATAATGATAATATCTACTGTATGTAGTATGCAGGATATAAGACAAGAGATTTGTAACATATGGCGTATTTCATAATGTCACACACTTCAAGAAACACATACAAGGGCATTACTCTTGCTATCATGCACACCTAACATCCATCAACAGGTGAGTTGTGTCGATGCTATTTTGAATCTCTACTACACGGTGTCCTGGCGAAGATGAGAATATCCTTTACAGTCATGCATACGGGAATGGAATTATTCATGCCAAGCTAAATTATATTGAAAAATAAGTATGCAAGATGACCAGCGACATTAAGTATAGTTTATATTGAATTACCTAGATTAACTTGATCATCAACTTGATCATTTATACCAGCATTCATGTTCAACAATATATTTGCTACACTACCAAAGACGTGTACTTGTGATTCTATCAAGATACAGGGCGATCATCAGTCTAGTGTGTAATATAAGTTCAGTCACCACAAAAACGAATCTAGAGTCAAGACAAGTTGGCAGTCAGAACTATAACAGTTTCATCTGGATCTCACGATCCTATCGGGACAGATTTATGCCATCAGCTACGGTTTAACAGTTTAATTAATTATTTAGCAGGAGGGCAGTTGCGACGTATCTACAGCTGTGCTTTAAGTCTATATACAGTCTCGCCCATTGGCCTGTCCAACTGGGATAGTACATGTGGTGTTATTTTTTCTAGAATCATGAAATCAATGGAAAATACTAAAATGATATTTTTATTATAAAGTTTGAACTAGTTCCCGAATAATAATATATCCTTGCTGCATGATAAATGAATCAATAAACAGATTTATCATTTGGCATTCCTTCATTTTAGAAGTATATTATCTGTTGCAGTTTGAACTACTTACTCATGAGATGCATGAATTATATTATTTCTATGAGGTGATTGACTTTTTTGACTTTTTGATTGACTTTTCTGACTTTTTGATTGACTATTTTGACTTTTGATTGACTATTTTGACTTTCTAACTGACTTTTCTGACTATTCTGACTTTTCGATTAACTATTTTGACTTTTCGATTGACTTTTCTGATTTTCCGATTGACTATTTTGACTTTCTGATTTACTTTTCTGACTTTTCGATTGACTGACAATTCTGACTTTTTGATTGACAATTTCTAAAAGTCAAAATAGAATATACAAGGGATGTGTATATCAAATGCCCAGTTAGTTTTTGACGAGATGGACATTTTACAGATTGACAGTTTAACCTACATAGGAATATCAGTCAGTACCCTCGATTCCAACAAGATATTAATAATAGGTTAGCTAAAATATAAATCAGAAACATACATCAGCAGCATCAAATGCACCTGATTGTGCACTAAACATAAATCAGCAGCATCAAATGCATCTGGCTGTGCACTAAACATAAATCAGCAGCATCAAATGCATCTGGATGTGCACTAAACATACATCAGCAGCATCAAATGCACCTGATTGTGCACTAAACATACATCAGCAGCATCAAATGCATCTGGCTGTGTACTAAACATACATCAGCAACATCAAATGCATAATGTAATGTCTTTAATATTTCAATGTACCATTTCCTTTCATATCTGAACAAAGTATCTTTAGAGTTGGCCTGTGGCATCTAATTTTTAGCAGCACAACACTCATAACCTGTTGTCCATCAACCCATTGTTTAGTATGATTCCACAATGCTGTTGTAAGACCCCTATATGAACACAGACTATGGAACACGGAGTGAGTCATACCAAGGCATTGCAAAACAAAGCAGTTGTTTGCAGAGAGAAACCACATAAAGGCACTGCCACAATATCTTGCCCCGCTCTCGAAACAAAGATACCCCATATTGCTCAAGAGTTATTCTGATCCGTGACGGACTCAGACCTGTCGAATCTATGATGCAAACCTATATACGTGCGTGGGATCAGGTATTTTCTCACCATGTAGGCCCTTAATTTATTATACATGTTTTGATCGAGATTATGGGGCTATTTCATACGTTCTGCATCACTAAAATACCAGGTAGTTCTAAAATACCATGGTAGTTTAAGTCCAGTTCTTAGATGTGGTCGCTAATGAGACCTCAGGAAATCTCAGGTAGTTATCCCGTTCCCACTTTGGTTAAATATATGCCTACTCGTATTATTACTAACATAAAAAGACAAATAAAGGCAGTTACCACCTAATATATATATAGAGTTATTAATTCTAGAATGTTGTATATAAATTTAAGCACTGCTGTGCGAAATTTTAAGACACAAGGTAAATTGACTTATTGTTTTACCAAGACGTACAAATTAAAGTTCTAGAAGGAACAGCTTGTCTAGAGAGATGAGATACCAATGTAGCCTACGTGTAGTAGGTTGCGTCTTACTCTTTTGGCGGTACACCTGACCTGTCTTTATGACTCATTTACTCTGCTGGAGTGTAAGGTGTATTCTGTCCACATTTGGCGGGAGACAGACGGCTGTTTACAAAATACCAACTCGCCAGGCATCCATAAAATATAAAGTAAATGTATCGTTAATTGGCAGAGTATATGGCTCTATAACTTGACGAGAGTTAGAAAGAGAAATGGAAGAAAGAACGGGATCAAAGAAAATATGTTCATCTTCAATATAAGGATCAACCACATGATTTGAAGGCGATCTCATAATATAGAAACATCAAAGGCTTTACGGGCTTTATTTGCTTAAAATAGGGGACTTCCATAAATGCTACTTGAACTACTGGAAAGTTGGTCCTGGTTTGCTTAAGTTAGGAAACAAATTTAAAAAAATCTATATATAATTAAGCATTACCGCTACCATTAATTTATATACAAAAAGACTACCTACATCAACAAACATAACGGTTAACAGGGTAATTAATGGAAGACCTGCAGGAAAGGTAAAATATGCATGCATGGAAGAATACACGACACATGCAGCGCTGTATGCAGGAATATTTTAGCTTTCATTCGGGTCTCCATTAATTCATTGTAGATAATATTAATATACTGTGACCATAAACATGGAACTCTTGTCTAGACCACAGCATGTCTCATACATGATCGTATGTATGTATGTCATCGTAATATTTGATAAGAACAGAATTTAGCGATCCTGTGAGACATTCAGCAACATTTGTAAATCATCTTAGTTAGCATATATATATGCATACGTAATAGGAATATCAGAATAATGTTATTCCTATAATCTGGATTGCTCTTATATAGAACCTGAGCAGCATACAGTAATGTATCCTAAAATTGTAGTAGTGACTTTTTGTAATTAGTGATGGGAAATATTTGTGTATTGCTATTCCTGAGTAATGTTCCCAATAACGTTATCTCATCCATCCGTGTATGAATGATCATCTTTGTTACAGTTTTTCTTCATATTGTTGTCAGATTCAGATTCGGTGAGACAATTGATGTAAATGTAAAGTATTGACTCGAATGAAATAAAAGACTATATTAGAATAACTATAGGACACCATACTAATGAGTGTATCATTCTTAGGACTCAGTATGGTGCCCACGCGTAGAACTAATTTAAGTCACCTAACACCTGGTGTAATTAACAATAACATCACATTATCACATCAGGAAACGTTCAGCCGCCTCTCTATTCCACCTGGGTACGCCTGGAAGATTACCTATAGATCAACACGGTCAAACGAGTCCAGAACCTTCTTAAAACTTAGTACTGGAAGTGGCCTTTGAGTTAACATTCAATGTTGCTAAACAAACACAATATTTTCCCCCAAAAATTGTTTTTAATCTATCTAAGTATATAAAATGTCGCGTTCACTACTCTGCCATCGCCATTTCCTGGCGGAGTTGCGGAATTATGTGATTGACTCTAGCATACCTATATATGGCACCTTTGGAATCTGGTATGGGACAGGCATATAACTTGCTAGTTCTGTGTTATTTCTCTATAAATATAGAGCCCAGTTCGCCAATAAACAGACTCGCTTTACGTCTATCGCTTATTGAAAAGCATTTAGGAAATCTACTTCCAAAATGATGTTAAGAATATCTATTAAACAAAACTATAAACACAGCTTCCTGAATTAGGTAAAGAAGTGGAATAACTTGTTGGTTAACGAAAGTGGCAGGGTAAATTCTCTGTACACGCATATATTTGATTGAAATGATATGTATATATCATTTAAATCAATGATCAAAAGTTCTCAGGTTTTAATGAAGCGATCTATACTTCCTAGGCACAGTTACTCGTGCCCATTTTTAAGTACCGGTATGAAATATGAAGGGCGTGGGCTCTATCTACATAGTGAAAGAGAATTTGGCTTGGCCCTTCAGGACCTTCGGATAATTTTACTTGCTATTTTATATTTCCAGGTACATCTCTTTAATTTTGATTCATGGTTAAATATCATCCCCGAAACGCGTTTTAACCGATTATGACACCTTTATTTGCTTTATTCATATTGTCATCTGGTTGGTGAAACAAGAGGAATTATGTGAGTCAGTCACCTGCTTCTTAGGACACTTGATGAGCTAGATCTATTCAAAGTTGCATCTGATCAACAAAAGTAATAAACATCCCCCACTGGGGAAGTGAGGGATTCCGATAATCTGGTGGGTCTCATGATCTTAAAATTTAGCCTCTTTACACCCTATGTAAACTGCAGATGACAAGGAATTCCACACCAATATTTGGTAAGATACAAAGATATCTGACAGAGTGGTATTGTCAATGACCGTGTATAGACCGGAGGGGCGGAGAAACTCAAAGGCGGTAAACGTATGTTCGAACAACGAGACTGGAAGGACGTCCTTCCAGTCTCGTTGGTTCGAACTAGTTCATACATTTTTTGTTAACATGACAACTTTCTAGGATTTAAGGATTTGTTTTATTGTTGAATAAACCCTGCTTTGTACCAAGTTCAAGAGCAAGGTGAAAAGCAGGTAACCTATACAGTCTAAGCTCAACGTTGAGAGAGACCCTTCAAACTGAGGGAAAGCTTCTCGCTCCAAACCGCAAAATACCATTATAATCCCATTGGGACAGCAAAATACCATTATAATCCCATTAAGGCGCCTATTCCTGGCGACAGGCCCAGAGAAACAATTAGCGCAGCAGGCGTCCAATCACTGACATACCATTCTTATTTGATCTGAGAGGCTCTGAGCCTAGACTGTATACATGTCTGATCCTCGTCACACTGAGATGATAAATGCCACTCATTTGTTTTTTCCTTGTTAAAAACAATTCGTTTCAAAACTCATATCTTACAATGAAATATATTATACTTCAATGTAAAAGAAAACCAACCGTCATAACTTAAAGGAAAATATGGCAAATATTCGATGGTTTCCGATGAATAATATTATTCATTATATATTATATAATTTAAATGCATTCCAACTTCTTAGAAGCTTTGAATTACTTTGATTAAGACACATTATAATGTCATCAATAGGTTTTGCATTTCTCATAATGTTAAATACATGTCGGAAGCATTAGAGAGAAGAGTTAACCGATGTCTAGTACCCTCCTTCCTGTGGTGGAGCTCTTACTTCAATTGTATTAAACAGGCCAACTCTAACGCTCTTCATTGATTCATAATGTTCGCCGACTGAATGTAGGAGGATGAAACTAGGGAAAGTGGCCATTGGTTCACTGACTGACATGCAATACACGAGTGATATGCAGTTCAGGCTGAGAAATTATTCCATGAAGTCTTTATCTTGTGACGAGTATATAATATAGGGGGTATAATCATAGAATTTTGATAGACCTACCTGATAAGTAGTAAGGTGAATTCAAATTATGACTTTTTTCGAGGGAACTCGAGGGCTTTCAGAGCAAGATATGTTGTGGCATAAATTACCAACATTTATTGAAATTCATCATTCTATTCACGCACGGCTATTATAATAGCTACTTCTTTAGAAATTACAACTGGGAGGGGTTCTCCAAGGTAAATCTGATTCCATGGTCAATGGTTCTCGAAATTAAGAGCTAAAGACGATGAATATCATTATACATGCACAGTGCGGCGGCTGGTACATAAAACGCGATGGACAATTACTTAACGAAGACCCCGCAGCAGCAAACGTTCATTTTTTGCTGAAATTTCCATCCATTCTGAAACTTAAGCTACGTCGCCCGTACTCTTTTTAGTGCGGGAAAATCAGCATTGTACTTAAATGCTGAATTAGTTTAGATAACTAGCTATGGTTTATCTTTATGCCATGAAATTGACATAATTATGATTGTAACAAAGAAACATGAATATACTTCTGTATGGCCACAATCATTTCAACAAAGAAAAAAGTAATTGCAGTCTACGCTCAGAGCCTCTCAGATCAGATAAGAATGGTATATCAGTGATTGGACGCCTACCGCGCCAATGTTTTTTTTCGGCTAGGAATAGGCGTCTTAATGGGATTATAATGGTATTTTGCGGTCCTAATGGGATCATAATGGCATTTTGCGGTTTGGAGCGAGAAGCTTTCCCTCAGTTTAAAGGGACTCTCTCAATTTTGAGCTTAGACTGACTGTTCAATTTGTATCCTCAGGAATCACTACTGTACATATGACTTTAATCATGAACATACTTCAATGCTGTTGAAGTGATCAGAAGTTCAGTGGATTTTGCATATCATGTAAAATGACTTCCATGCTTTGAATATAATTATTCAACATCTTTAGCGCCAAGGTACATCCATCATTTTGGTAACATGTCAGCATCAAAGGAAATATGGAGCATGTCATACCGCTACATTATTTTTATGCATTTCTGGCATGAGATTAGTTTAGAGGGAGTGGCAGTGTGCCACTAGCTTTAAGACAGAGTTGATCCGAACTGTCTAACCCGTAGTTTCGTATTAAACTAAATTCCACTAATTTATTCGTTTATTCCATTCAGTCAGTCATTGTAAACCTAAAAATAGGGTGTTTTCCCAGGGGCACCCGAGCTCGACTATTTATTGGCTATTCCGTCAGTTTGCAATTGGCAAGCACCAATATCCTTAACTCAAGTGAAAGCATACAATAACTATTATGTCTTGCAAGGCAGTTACCGTATGCTACCTCAAAGTTACCGTATGCTACCTCAAAAACTACAGATGAAATATAAAATAAATCGAAACACTTATATTCTGAAAAACTACTTTCACTCTGAAAATTATATCAAACTTTCTACTAATCAAAATGTCCAGATGACATTCCCAGTCTAGGCTCATAGTCTCTCAGATCAGATAAGAATGGTATGCCAGTGATTGGACGCCTGCTGTGCCAATGCCTGTCCTGTAGGCATCCTAATGAGATTCTGATGGCATTTTGCGGTTTGGAGAGAGCATACATACAGTCTCTCAACTCTGAGCCTAGACTGTAACCACTAAATGCAGTAGAAAATGTGTACAAAAAGAGGTTATGATATAAAAGGCAGGGCTCCACCAGATAGCATGTTTATTGCGGCTGATATGCGGTTTTATAGTTATTGTCATTTTATAGATTATTATAAAGAACCTATATTGCACAACCTATCAACACTCCTCTGGCCAGCTCCATTTGTTATTATATTCGGAATGAGAATGCACTACAGAATGCAACCACACCGACCAGAGAGGGAAACAAAGGTCAGTGGAGTCAAGCCTGAACTAACACTCGAATAAAAATCAAACCAACATTATACTCATGCTTGGCATTGATGCACTGCCGCGGCGTATACACACTAGGCATACATGCACTGTGAATACAAAGGTAATAGAGTATGCAGATCGAAGCTGGGTCGCACCGGCTGCAAAAGCATTGCGCTCACTGCGACTCTGCAGCGTTTCCAGCTCCACTCTCATGCAGGACTCTCCACTGTGGCCGTCGCAAAGTAGGATTGCAACGATCGCAAGAGCACCAACAAGTCGCTCCACTGCCGCAACTTAAATTTGGTGCAGCACTTATGCACGAGTCGGGCGCCACAAGGAAAAAGGGGAGGGGGCGGGGGTCAGAGGGGAGCCGGGAAGAGGGTCTGCGAGAGCGTTTTTTTTTGCGACTTTGCGACACAAGTCCTCCACAAGCGCAAATTAGAAATGACTTTATCCCGGCTAGCACTGCAAGCGCCGCAAGAGCAAAAATTCTTGGCGGAGTTACCCCATAATGACTAGTTCACTGTACATCTGTTTGGACATGTACTTTTTAAAATAGTCTATTTGGTCCTTACATCATATAAAGTAATGAATAATACTCAGCGAGACCAGAGAATAATATGCATCATACATCATATCACACAATTTCAAAGCATCTTAACTCAGGAAGTCCATATTATAGGTATCCAAATCCACCGCCAAGGGGCCAGGAATATTGTCATTTTAAAGCAAATGAATCTAGTAGTCAACCGGTGAGTAAATACAATTTTTAAAATAATGCTATTCTAATACGATGGAATAGCACATTCAAGCCTTTGACTTTACTAATCTCTCAGTTATCCTGTAACTATTGCCTTAGTTCCGACAACCAGAGTAGTCTTTTTCTTTTTTTCTCCTGCATTAAAAAGTTCACCGAGCTTGAAATATGCAATGATTAAGGGATCCTCCAATTGTGGTAAAGTCTATCCATCATGGCAAGCTGACTCTACAACCACTCCCATTATTCTCTCATGCCAAGTATGGGTGTTTATTCTTGATTTTCTTGTCAAGTGTGCCCACCCATAGCTTTTTAATAGCTAACGACTATTGAATACAAAACTTTATTGCAAACAAAAAGTAACTTGCCCTCCAAGACGGATATTTTAGACGATTTCTTTTAAAAGTGAAGGTTTAACGGGTGTTGAAAATCCTGCGTAGATCCTCACATTAAATGAGCTAAAATATTCATCTATTTGTTTCAGAACTGATGGCCTAATGGGTATTTTTGGATTTTGGATTTTGGAAACATTTTTATTGATCAAGGATCACTGTTGAAGAAGAGTCTCCGGCGGACGGGAGGTTTTCGGTCTCTTCTTTTGAATTTACAAATGTGGTATAGGCAAGAAACAGTACCAATTAACTCAGTCATAGACTGCTAGTTGGCTTCTTGCAAAAGTTTACAGTTTAATAAAGAATTCTTGTTGACAATATGGCTTATATTTCGGTTTTATGACTTGCTTAGTGGTATAAGTATCTATTGAAAATCCGCTTAGATCCTCACATTGAATGAGCTAAAATATCCACCCATTTTGCTCAATACAACGAAAGGCCACAGTTGAAAAATCAACATTTCTTCTACTTCAAGGTACAGTGAGTTGAATTATGAAAAAACTATTGTTCGGTCTAGCAGAGCACACAACTTTGAGCGTCGTCGTCAACTATTCCTCCGGGCATCCGAGGGAAGAATTCTACCTAGATCTCGAAAGATCAGGTGACAAAGAAACAAAAAAATACCCGCGCTTCCTTCTTGAAGCAAGCAGAAAGAAGTAGGCCAAAATAGTATGAGCTATTGCAATTCTCCAGGGGTAAATGTCTAAGATCCGAGTTTTAATAAAAAAATCTCGGAAATTACCTATGCAACCTCGGGCTATTAAAGGAACATCTATGTAAGTAACTGTAGTATCAGAAACAGATTACATCGTTATAAAGAGGATGACTCTGAAGGAAACTCTCGGACCTATGTTTCCCCATTTCTTAGATATCGCCTAGTTTTCAGCCCTAAAATTTGAGCGTCGCTATAATTAAGGCTAGCTAAGCGCGCGCCTCTCCTCATGTATCCCAACAACCCCAAATCTGCCTCCTAAATATATGATTTTAATTCAACTTTCCAGTAGTATAAAAGTCTCTCAAAATTGAAAGAAAATTTCACTAGACTTACCTTGAACTTATTGACTTTCCTGTGGCCACTATCTCTGTGGGTGGTAAGTAACTCAAACTTGTAACTCTTCTTCCTCTTATTCTCTGGTGTGGGGCTCCGAACTTGTGTATCAGGTCCCAGGTATAAAGTCCCAATCACCTGTATAAACAAGTGTCATAATTAATCACAAAAACATTCTAACGGAAACATTCTAACGGATAAGTGTAGTGATGTAGCAGCATGAATGCAGAAAAAAATGCGGTATTGTGAATGAGCATCAAAAGATTACTCAGGAGGTTATGATAGGTTTAGAATTATATAGTTTAACTGCCAAAGTATCCCAACACACTCCCAAATATATATCTCTGCGTGGGTCCATCATCAAGATTGATGAAATAATGTCATGATTTCATTTGAAGTCATATCATGCTGTTCACATTCAGAACATAACTCTTATGTGTAGTGCATATATATAATATAATATATATGCAAGTATATATAATCTTCCAAAGTCCCTATAGGCAAATCTGGAGTTTTCGATGTGGAATTATTTACTGACACAACCCAAAAATGATTTAGGGGCACCAACGTGTACACTTTTCTAATATGATCCTCCCTCTCTTTCCTTAGCACTTTGTATGACTATAAAGTACAAGATGGAACGTAAATGAGGTTAGGATGAAGGAAAAATAATGAAGAGAAAGACCTAGTGCCATTGTACGAGGTATTTTAACGAGGAGCTGTCACAATTTTAGTGAGATTAGGATTCACATGCTGTCAATAAGCAGTATTGGCCCAGAACCCGAGAAAGGGACTGTCACATGCGACAGCTGATGGCCCAAGGCGATTTGATTTTCCAATTCCACATTTTGACATTTTCCAATATTTCAATATAAAATGCACATTTTGGTACAGGATCTTCTGAATTATTAATGACAATATAATGAAGGGAGATTAAACTGAATTCAGGACTGTTATATTCGTGATACTATGGTACATTTGTCGTGATAATATGTATATCAGCGCTGTTAATATAAAGGAATCATGCAGATTACAAATGAGAGTAGCATTTTTTCTTTTGTCTTTTCATTGGAAATCACAATGTATATTAAAAAATAATATTGTCATAATTACTTCACCAACTGATCATATTGATTTTTACAATTACTTTTTCTTTTGTTTCCAGTTGTATTATAACGTTAGCCAAATTCGGAGTCACTCAAGGATCATGATAGATGCAGAATAACAATAGAGCAGCAGGGTGGCATATGTGTGGACATATGTGTGGATAAATGTGAGGCATCCGTACCTCCCTCCGTCAGTAACATCCCGCCCTAACAGGTGAGCATCCATCAATAGCATCCTATGCATGTGACCAAGGGTCACTCATCATGCTGCATTGACATGCAAACATGTATAGTTGGTATCTCGAGAGAACAATAAAAACAAACAATGCTTCCCAATTAGTCCCTCCTAACACGTTAAGAAAATATTTATATTAAAGCTAATTAATAGTGGCCTGATATCATCAGAAATCGTTACCAATTTGAATACATTCTGTTTAGTGACATGAAAAATTCAAAATACTGTTTACTCCTTATATTATTTGAAGGTTTTAGAAAGGGTATCGACCAGATGTAAGAGCAGTGGAGTAACAAAGAAACTAGTAATATGACACTCAAGCCAGAGATTGCACTGCGTTTATATAGAGTTACACCAGATAACACAGTATATATATGCAATACATGTTTAAGGAATACATTCTTACATGGCATATATATACATCGGTGCATAACTTTGTCACGAATGTATTTTGTTAGTACTATTAACAGACTGTTTAACTGGGATAAACGGATATTATTTGGATCTTAGATTCATGGGTCTTGGGTAGGCCACTAAAGAGATACGTATTGTAATCATATATATATGTAAGGCTCCGCAGTAGTAACAACCGTGTCACTACAATCACGTTGACAGGACGAACTACAATCATGTACAATCACGTTGATAAGAGAGTACAGTATTCTGGTCGCAATGAGAAGCAAACGTGACTCCCGAATTAGCTAATTTAGTATACTTAAGAGTTTTTAGAAGCACACATTTTTCGTCATCCAATAGAACATTAAAAGCTAAATGTGACAAGTCTCCATTTCTAATCTAGTAAATACATCACCAGAAATATCCCATGATACCATGTATCCCATGACTTAACACTGAGCATCCTGTTTAGTACTATCATCGAATACTCACGAAATCACATACTAAATGGGATTGACCAAATTCGAGAGAAAAAATAGTATACTTACAAAACTGTATAATATCATCAACATTATTATAAACAATATATCTATTTTGAAACTACAATATATGGAATGCGTGCGTAGTATATTCTATTAGTGAAAAGTATAGAAGTGAAAGTTGCTCTTTACTTACGGTGCGTTCGTTCGTGTTATTGCCTTTGAAGATGTGGAGGACATTGCCTTTTAATACCACCCAGTATTTCACCCACTGCAAATACAAAAGTATAAAGAACATCAGTAAACTGGTTCCAAAATAACTGCATGGACTCAGAAGTGATTAACAATCGTTGTGATAATTTGGTTTCTTGGAAAAACTTCTCCTTTTGACGTAGCTGAAAGAAAGACGTGGTCTATTACTATTGGACAATTAAAGCTGCGTTCCCAGCTGAAAACGCCATAACCTTCTTCTCATAGTAATTAATTGTTTGGTTAATAACACTAAAAGTATCAATATTTGGCTGCTATCACGTGTTTATTAAAGAATCTAAAGTCGAAACAGCGGGAAAAAGTATACAAGCGGGATGATTCATTAGTGAAACCACAATATTGAAAGAATTTGGGGTGCGCTGAAAAGTAAATCCAAACTGTTACATATGAAGGCTGGCAGCAATAGGAACAGTGCAAAATCCCCCCACAACTTTAATCAAATGACTTCCAGTATATCAGTAGGAAAAGAATAAAACAAAACGTAGAAATTCTATTTTTCATTGCTGGTAGCAGGGAGATAGATGTATGTATATATAATATATACCCCCCTGATGTCAGCTAAAAATGTATCTTAAAGACATTAAAGTATGTATGGTTAGGGTGAGCGAATGACGTATATAATATGTGTGCGTACTTCCAAAATATTGATCACCGCCGTTTACAGAGAGCAAGAAAGACAGATAATGGGGGAGAGAGAGATGAAGGGAGAGGATGCCTAGTTAGTAGTACAATGATTGATTTATTGCATCTTCGGGGCGACGGTATAAATAAAGGAGGTCCTCAACTGGTACCATATGACGTGCAATACGAGAGCGATATAATTATGTATGATGCGACATACATGCATTTATATCGCTTCTAGGTCGAATGAGCGATTTTTGAGGGCGCGATAATTCTGAACGAACATCTATGAGGGTGTTGTCAAGCCACACTTAAATATATCGTAGTAATAGAGGATTTTGTCGTACGCAATATTACATCAGTGGCGAAGGAAGGGCGACAGAGACCTCTCATCCATTGTCTTGACCAGGGAGGAGGCTGAGTCTTCCTATGACTGAGCTAAGTGGAAGGCTACTCCCTCTCTTTATACTATACACCTTTCGATCCCTCCACTCTTCCTTCCAACCCCTCTCTGTGCCTTCCCTTTCTCTCCTTTCGATTGCCCCCCCCCCCTCCCCCCGCCTCTGACATGCACCTTGATGCCTCTACTTACCCTCCAAGCCCCGCTCCAAGCACTCCCTTTCTGCTCCCCCTGTCGCCCTTTTCCTCTTTCTCCTCCCGCCCCCTGACTAGCCCTCTCGACCTCTGTTTTAGTCACTCCCTCTTCTCAATTACGAGTACAACCTGCCTGTCAAACTTTGGTGCCGGATTGCAAGAAAGCCTGGTCATATTCTTGTCATTTTTCAACATCATGGAACATCATGGCCAGTGTAGGATCCATGTAAGTGGAACATCAACAATTCAACAGGCAACACATGGGGGGGGGGGGGAGGGGGGGGGGGGGCAGATTGAAAGAGCTTTGGCTTGTTATCAACATGATAACTATTTCGAGTCAGATCAGGAAACATATCCAAGAGCTAGGGATTAACAGACGGTTTCGGGGCCATCGAAACCGACAAACTAGGCTGAATCTTACCAGAAAATTAATAATCTTCCCGTAAATGTCAGGTTCCATGAAACTGCTAGTCATTTCAGACAATGCTTAAAACATTCTTATTTCAGAGAACATTTACATTACTTATTACATTAATTTTGTGAGTGACATGCAATCTTGGGTATTTCGCTAGTAAAATATAAATTTTAAATTACTATGGCCTTAATTAAACTTATAAGTTCAATAAATCTAAACTTATTATCTCACCATTGGCGTACCTGCTCAAGTAGAAAAGAAAGCAGAAGCAGAGGAGTGGGACAGAAACAGAAAAACAACCACATAAAAATAGAATCCCATGACTCACCACATATATGAATTATATTTGTCATTCAGAGCATTATTCCTTGTCCAAATGCGACAGATGGATTTGTCCTGGAATTGTTTTAAATGTACATTGCGTGCATAGCTATTCATGGACATTTCCTCTTAGTAATATTGGCGCAATGTATTTGACTTTGTTTCTCTATTAATTATATCATTATGATGAAGCTCTTTACAGAAGTATTCTTATTATGCCCATGGTTGTAAACAGAATGACCATAGGTCAGTTATAGTTTAGGCTTGGGTGTTATTATTCAATTTGACTATCGTCTAGTTTACGTGTACACACGTTTACCAGATATGTTCTAGAACGTTATACATGACTGGATGTCATGGATAACGGAATTCATGTTTTCATCGTATACCTTTTCTTTTTTGTCTCACTGTATCCAAATAGTTTAGAGTCCACTCATACTCAAATGAGAAATGCACTTGTAAGAGGTGGCTGTGAATAGGAAGATGAGCAATGTGGTTTCCCTAGTATTAGAGTGATATCATTTCTTTACTTGTTATTTTTTTCCATATTTCATCAAACGCTTTTCTCAACAATTGAGTAACAAGACAAGGCTCTTAGGAAACCACAGAAAGACATCGGTCAGGCTTGTTTTCAACATTCAACGTTTTAATGCTAGTAGAACTTACAAACCGGTATAGAATCTTCCCTATTTAAGGGAGTGACTAATCCTATGTACTGTGGGCATCCTATGTAATGTGGGCAGCCCATTAAAGCAGTATTCTCAGTTATTACGACAAACTGTCTTACCAAATTTACTCATATTACGACTTATGGGACTGAATTTATCAATACTGCATGTGCTGCAGCCATGGCTTGAAAGGAGCTGGGCGGGTCCCCGAAACATAAATGTGGACTATTATGTAGCGCACTGTAGCAAAAACAGCCAGAGAAAATCCTCCAAAATGTTGGTCAAATGTCTTTACGATGGGTTTGAAAAGAACGGAAAAAATAGAAAATCTTTAATTTTGACCAACGTTAACTGAGAGTGCTGCTTTAACTTCCTGATCTCCAGGTGTATATCAACAATGACATCTACAAATGGTCAGGTTTGGCACAGACACCAGTTCTAGTATTCCTGCAAGAAGGAAAATGTATCGGCAGTGGATCGATAGCAGGAGGAGCAACGAGGTCAGGATTTGTTAGAGCATATATAACCATGACAACACATCGACACAAACATCTAGACCGGTCCATGCATGCTCCATATCACATCACTGGTTCTATGATTCTGAAAGTTATAACATTGTGCATTGAGAAACATTGCTTAATTCACTCATATTTCTTCTAGGGCCTATGTTATAATTATGTGATCCCATTTTTCTAACTCTAATAATCAGTTCAGTTGTCATGGTTCTTTTGATTGCACATCAGATCCCTTACCCAACCATTGCATCCCTCTATCGCCATGCCTCATTCTTAACTTCTACTTAAACCTCCCTCTTTCCATCAAACCAACGAGTATGGAATTTATTCTCGTTGATCAAACCCATTAAAACACCCCCGCCCGCTCCCTCCCCCGCGCACACACACCTTCTTTCCCGTCTGAATGCACGCATCAGCCCCCTCCCACTTCCAGACATGACGGTAGTCAGTGCACATTTCCAGACCACACGATTTTTAACCAGTTACAATTCATAAATATAATGTTAATAATAATGTTGCAATGTGCCAACAATTCATTATGCCACCTTACATAGCAGACAACACCGATCTACAAGGCACAACCGCCACAAGCTCACACTTATCAGAGAGCTATACATAGATTTCACATGACGTCACCCAGTAGGCTGGAGTATCACAGTGACCGCCATGTCCAGGGTCATCGCTAAGCTGGCCGTCTATGGCGGGGGTATCAAAACAAAGTTGATAAACCCCACAAGGGTAGATACTTGGGTAATTATACACTATAGGCAGATTATCTAACCTATCATGAAGGTATTGTTGAGGCAGATTAAAACTGGAAAAGGTTAAAACAGCCAGAAAACGATATTTTCAAGTATCGCAGCATACATAGCCATCTAACTTGACCCCAAACATGGCGAGGGCCGTGACGTCAGTGAAATCTATGTATACACGAAATCATTTCTCACGGATGATGCTAACTGATCACAAAATTGTCTCCGAATTGCAGTGGCTTAACACTGTCAAGAAAAAGCTATTTGAGGGAAATTGCTGGTTCGAGGTTTTCGTTAAAGCGTTTTTTTACATCAGCAGGATTTGTATCAACTAATCCCATGTCAATGTCAATGCATTGTGTAGAAATGAACCAAAATAAGCGGAGGTGAACTGAGATGCATGTACGCATCTATTTGCCTCATGTATTTTTGCAATTCCTTTTTGTAATATGTAATATTTCTGACCCAGTATTTATTACCAAACATTGACAGATTGTCTAAAGTGAGTTGGTACGGTAAAGCGTGTCAGATGCTGGTTCTTTTCTGTTTTAATTAAAACCAAACGAGGGTGTCATTCTTCTATGCATCTCTCTTTACCTGGTTTAACTTGTGTAGGTTTGTTATACCTCAGGGATTGAGTTAGGATGAAAAACCTTTGATTTGAGTATCATTTTTTCACTTAACTTATTTTCTTTTATAGATATTTACTATTTTCTCTATTTCAGAGAGTACCTAGCTACCACTGTTAGGAGTAATGATAATGGTATCTCCTTACCTCGAATGTCTTCATAACAATATATGTTAAATTTAAAAGGTTCAATGTCTCATTGTAATAATATATTGTTCCGAAACAGATAACTATTATGTGTTTTGCCACATGTTCATACCACATGTATGAGTAATTTGCGCTCCGCACGACAGTTAAGACTTATAGACAAGATTAACTGTGTCATATCATGATGTATGCTAGTATTATTTTGTGTGACAAATGTTAATGGGACAATAATCGTGGTCATGAAGTTAGATCTAGAAATTATCGTCACGTTTTCTCTTCGGAGGTACTTCATGTTAGTAAAAATTTAATGTTCCCTACTTATTACCTTAGCATGAATAACACAAATTCTCGTAAGATTGACTCTTGTTGTGAGCTTGAAATTAGTTTCTTTTCATGTTTCCTAAGTTTGGAGCTCAGCGACATGTTTGTAATTGATATCCTAGCATAATGAAAGGAATACTTTGATGAGAACAGATTGATAGGTCAGCGTCTGAATTAGGACGAAACTGAAAAAACACTGATCATAGTTCCAGATTTACATTTGGGAGTCCCTGACTGGGTGCGGTTAATTTAATCAAAATCTCAAAGTAAAGGGAGTCAATCCAGAACATGGGAGGGAAGGGCCAAGTTAATCTCTTGAGGTTTGTTTATTTGGGGTTCCAACGTTTCGGGTACATTATGACTTTATCAAGGAGGATTATTTAATCAAAAATCTCCTGAGTCACAGTAGTAACTGCTTCTTTACACCTGTAACGGCAAACGCCTTGTTCCCGTAAAACATACGTCTATTATTCAATCCACAATCAGTATATCACCATAACCGTATACATCTGTTTTGTGTTTATTTTTCTGTTTTTCCCTTCTAAATATGTGCAAAACACGTAACAGCTTTCTCATCATGACATACATCAGTTTTTGGTCTTCTACAATTAATCGTCGGTATCTCGCGTGACTTAAACCTAGAATATAGCTTACTAAATGATATAATACGTTGTAAAGAAGCACTAAGGGTTTTTAGCCCATAGGTTCAGTAAGATGAAGAAGTGAGACAAGAAGTCCGAGGTTGTAGTTCGTCTGGATTCGGCCTAGGCGGTGGTGACTCAGCGAGTAACAGAGTACCTAGGTCCGAATGGTCACTTTATTTTATACTCCACAATCATGAATTATTCATACAATCAAACCCAGGAAATATTCCACTAGCTCTTCCCCTTCCCTCTAATTGGTTGAGGGAGAGAGAATCTTCCCTGCCCACACGCCGACCTCTGCTCCCCAGGCAGAGACCATATATGGAATGCATGCAGGTCGGATCCCTCTCCTCAGCCTTCCCCCTCCCACCCCTTACTCATGGATCCCATGGCTCGTGCCAGCCCCCCCCCCCCCCCCTCTTAGCCCTTCCCCCCTCTTGATACCCCAGAGCAGTGTATAAGTAATTAGGTCGGGCTGGGGGAGGTGGGGTGAGCCCTGAGTGGCTCATCTCCCCCTCCCTCCTGGCCAGGCCACGTGTGGCGTGCGTGCCCTGACCATGATCAGGGCTAAATAGGTCGGGTCTGGGATCCAAAGATGCCAATTCTTTACATTCGTCCCATATTTTATTTTTGTTGAAAGCTTTCTTTCGAACAAAATATTTAGCCACTGATCAACCCAGTCCAACCAGACAAGAGAAATAGAAATAAGGTTACATAATTTACACACACAAAATCATAGAAAAGGGTAAAGTAAAAGTATTATAAATTATTATATCTGTAGACCTAACGGGTCAAGATAGAAAGTTTCCAAGGGAGTGGCTCTATTAAAAGGAGTGTTCATTTATATCAGAGGCCATCACCCTGCACTAAAAAGTCTTTTAGTCGAATATTATGTAAGAGAAGTCTCTGTGTTTTTAAGTGTGCTCCTGAACACTGTTAAATGTCTTCCTTTGTACTGAGCTAGTACTCACAAAGTTCTCCAATACGGTCGTCACCGCCGTCTCCTCTGCCCGGCCGGTCAGCCGAGGCCCCCGCTGGACCTCGTCGCTGACCGACAGGACGCCCGTCTCTTTCTCTCTCCTCCTTTGGCCATGGAGAGTGAGAGCGGTTGGGTAGTCAACACTACAATATTTCCATTTTTAACCTCAAACGCTACAGAACACATGTCGACTTTACTGTAGCATCACGTATAAACTCTTATTATTTGGAAAAATACCTCTTCAAAGCAGAATGGTCGGAGACAAGGTGAGGGCTTCGATTCCATGGTGCTTCCTCTCAGGCTCCTCTGTCTCGACCGATTCTGTTTGTGTAAAAACAACTTCTCACAATGAGAGTTGAAATAAAAATACCTATTTGGGCTGGATCCTTGTTCACGGATTCCACCATTTCCTCCCGAGAGAGAAAATGGATTTCACCCAGGTATACTACTCTGTGTTCTGTGATCTCCCTCGCACCCGAGAAGAGGACAGAACAAAAATTAATAGTAAATATTAAACAAGAGTAAGTTACAGACAAGTTCAAAAAGTGTTTGTTACCCCAGAGAAACCCAATAAACATTGGTAGACTAATTATTTCATCCTGGTCAGTCCGAAATTGGCAGCGTAATATGGTGAGGCGGGGGAGGGGGCAGGGATATGCTCGAGGGAACGAGAGCCAGTCCTAGCGCCTGGAGTGGCCTCTCCCTCCTCTCGATCTAGGTCTTGGAGGGCTAGGGCTACAGGGTGGTGGGTTGGGGGTCCTATTGGGATATTCTCTCGGGGCTTAAGGTTTCTCAGACAACACAAAAGGTTGACTTTGCCTCTTGGGGCGAGCCCCTTTCGGCGGAGGTAGATTATTCCCAGGGTCATGACTCCTAGGAGAGTGGGGATGAGAGTGGCTATACCCCAGATAGAACTTTCGGACCAAGGGGTGGAGGAAATCAGGGGGGAAATGGGTTTAGGAAAATCTGTCAGGGCTAGTAAGGGTATTTCAGCTCTTGGCAGGAAAGTCAATTGCTGATCTAAATGGGGGTAAAGGGATAATTTGCCATAAGTCAGATTAAACCCGGGGAGGGGCATAATCTTGGGGATGGGGAGGGTTATATGGGACTCATGGCGTTGGATGCTATTCACACGCCAATCCTTTCCGACCAGGAGACAACCGCCTTCTAAAATCACCCTGGCATGCCGATGATACGTTTGTATCACTGGTTTTTGCCCAGGGCACCTCAAGATTGTTTCCAGAGGTTCATAAATAGCCAGAATTACAGAAGAAATGGACTCTCCCTCTCTAAACACTTGGTTTGTTAAGTTATTTCTTTTTACAATCTGCGCCTTACAAAGGTCTGGCTTTTTACCTAAAATAATATTTGTCTCGCAGGTCGGGGTTAGATGCTCTATTGCAGCTGAGCAAATCTGGGGTTCAAACCCGATACAATGCTGAGGAAGAAATGACGCGCTGGATATGCTATCTAGGGCCACCTCCTCTTCTCCTACCAACTTTCTCAGGTGGTCAGCACCATATGGGACCGGAAAATACTTTAATCTATAGTGTAAAAATTGAGTGCCTGAAACTGCCGGAATTACTGTCTGGTATATTAGCTCCTGTTCGCCGTCTAATAATAGTCGAACGTTCAGGTGTCTATAATACCAGCGGTTATCTTGTGGGGTGTAATGTTTCCCTTCTTGTAATTTAGACAATATTTCTGATAAATAGGCCAGTGGTAAAATCTGGTCTGTTAAGAATCCCCTTTCCAGCTGAATGCGCTGGCGATAAAATAATTCGTTTTGACGGTGGTAATTTTCCACCGCCCTACTCACTCGCTGCAATAGAATATCCACTTCCCTTTTCATATGAATTCTATGAATATCTTTACTGAAACCATTTAACTGTGTTAGAATGTCTGTCACTTGGCGGGAGATGTTACTTGCTGCAGCTTGGAGCTGCGCGATGTCCAAGCGGTTCTCTGTCATGTAGAGCCTTGTCTGATTCAACACCGACACCATTTCTTCCTGACAATGAGCCAATGCGCTCTCGCTAGCCTGAGCTTCTTGTACTGCAGACCTTAATTCGTTCACCTGTCCTACAGTAGCGGTGCCAAACAAGGCACGGCTTAGCGAGCCCACAAAATTGAATAGGCCTCTCTTCCTTCGGGTGTCTTGTTGGATTGGTGTTGGAATCTCTGCCTGGAGGAAACCCATGTGCTCCTCCCAGGCACTGACATCTCCGTCTCCCACAACCTCCGCCTGTCTGAGTTCTCCAATTCGCCTTCTTAGGACGGAGACCCAAGCACTGACAGGAGGGGGCGTGGGGGGGTGTAGAACGATCACTGTTGTCCAAGTCGCGGTCAGGGCTCTGACCTCCCCTTCCTCATACACCAACACCCCTTCCTCCTCAAACAAATCGCCATTAGCCATCATAGCCAGGGTGATTATGAGGAGGGACTGGAAGGTGTAGGTTGAGAGAAGTCCGTCACTGGTGGTGCCCCTGGGTCGAACTCCCATGGTTGGGGCTGTGGTGGGGGTGACGGTGGGGGTGGGGGTGTAGGTGGTGGTGATGGTGGTGGCGATGGTGGGGGTATACAGGGCAGCTTCCTCGGCCTCTGCACGGGCGAAGTGGGCGTGGCTGGGTTTGGTGAGGAGTCAGGCCTTTCCCTCTTAGTAGAGCCTAGAGGGTGGAACACTTTGATCCTCTTTTCAGTGCATTCAGAGGTGGTGGTCAAAGCCTTGGGTTTAGGGCACTTGGTTGGGGTCTCTATCCTCCCTCTTTTTGCCCTTGACCTTGTAACAGGACCTGGTGGTGGTGTGCGCGGGGGAGCAGTCTCCACAGCAACGGCTGGTGGCAGGGGTCGGCGCAATGTAACTGGCTTAGGTGAAGCTAGTACTAGCACCTTCTCCCTCGGCGGTCGCTGCTGGGGTGGGCGTGGCACTTGTTGTGGTTGAGGTGGGCGTGGCACTTGGTCCTCGTCCTCCACATGCATGTGCTCGTCCTCTGGTTGCTCTGCTCTCGCTTGGTCTTCCTGTTCTATCTGAATTGGAGGAGGCATGTTTGGTATGGGTAAATAAACAGTGTCGGGCACTGCCCTAGGCTGGGGTGGGGGAGGTGGTGGAACATGAACTTGTTGAGCTTTTTGGGCTTGTCTCCGAGCCTTATTTCTCTTTCCTTGACCCGCCCTCGGTTGCCTAGTTCTCAGTATATCCCATTCTATTTCCCCAGATACCATTTTTACCCTATCCCTATTTATACGCCTGCGTTCACCCTGGGGTCCCCTCATAGTTAGGGTGGTACCCCTTATCCCCGTTATTACATAACCATGATCCCACTTGGGATCTAATGGAGCGCTGGTGCCTGATAGCACCACCACATGATCCCCTATTTTTAGATCCTTTGCATTTGCTCTGGCCCTTAATCTCTCATAATTAGCCACTCTACTGGCCTCAGTGCGCTCAGCAGCTTCTCTGAACGCATCTGTTAAGGCCTGTAGGCGCTCACTGAGTACGGCATCTTCTGTTCCCTCTGGAGTGGGGAATATTTTAGAAAAGGGATATCTTGGATTGGTGCCAAAAGTTAAAAAATATGGTGTAAAACCAGTTACACAAGAAGTGGAGACTCTATGTGCCCAGAGGGTTGGACCTAAATGGCTCTCCCACTCTGCTGGTCTTGCATTGATGAATTTTCTTAGTATATTTTTAAAAGTTTTGTTAAATCTTTCGATTTTACCGTTTGTCTGGGGGTGAAAAGCTGTAGAATGCCTTACTTCAGTGCCTATGGATTTAAGGTACCCTTCCACTTGCTGGTTCATAAATTCAAGTCCCCGGTCGGTGATGAGCACCTCTGGGGGGCCATACCTAGGGACATATTCATTAGCCAGATAATCAGCAATGTTTTTAGCTGCTTTGGAGGGTATGGGTTTGACCTCTACCCAGCCAGTTGCGTGATCTATTACAGTCAAGATGTATCTATTACCTTTATCAGAGACTGGGAAGGGACCACAGAGATCCATTCCCAGTATCTGACCAGGATATTTTGCTATTGGCATCGCAGTAGGAGGTACACGCGCCCTACCCACTCTGTTTACAGCACACCTAGCGCATCGGATTAAGACATTATAGGTATCTCTTCTCATGGTGGGCCATTTATAAGCCTCTTGGATCCTATCTAGGGTCTTCCTCATGCCCTGGTGGCCTACTTCAGTGTGGGCGCGCCTCACTACTCTATGCCTAGCTGAGGGTGGCAGGACCAGGCGGGGGTAGGCTGGCTTGCCTGGGGGAGGGGTGAGAGTAAACAGCATGCCATCAATTATGGTGTAATCCCCCTCATCCTCCATCCCCTGTTGAAATTGTTCCAACTCCCTCTGTTCTAAACGTATTTTGTCTTTCTCGAGTTTATCAAATTCCCAAGGAATTTCATCTATCTCCTCCAAGGCACAGACTTCAAGAGAACTGAGAGTCGGCCCTTCCTTCTTGGGGTTTGTTTTTATTCGAGAAAGCATGTCTGCCCGGATATTGTTAGCCCCTTTTCTATATTCAATGGGAGCCCCAAACTCTGCTATTAATACCGCCCATCTTTGAATTTTGGTGTTTTTAACTTCTCCCACAAACAGAGACTTTAAAGGCTTGTGGTCAGTGTAAATTTTGAATTCGCTACCCTGTAGATAAGGTCTGAGCTTGTTTAAGGCATACACGATTGCATAAGCTTCCTTTTCAATCGTAGCCCAATTGAGTTGTGGCCCAGAGAGTTGTTTAGAGATATACTGAACTGGCCTCTCTATGCCTTCACTATCAGACTGGACCAATATGGCCCCTATTGCGTAATCACACGCATCGCTATAGAGACGATAAGGCTTATCCAACTGGGGGTGCGCCATTACTCTATCTGAAGTTAGTAATTCCTTCAGAGTTTCAAATGAGCTTTGCTGCTCTTCCAACCATTCGAACCTGGCATACTTTTTGGTAAGTTTGACCAAGGGATGAGCTACCTTAGCATAATCTGGGATACATTGACGGTAATACCCAGTCATTCCTAGGAAGGAGCGAATTCCGCTCACATCCTCTGGAGGTAGCATATCCCTGATAGCACTACATTTATCTGGGTGGGAATTAATTCCATCTTTTGAAACTTGGTAGCCGAGGAGATCTACCTTCTCTTGTTTGAAAATACATTTACTCTTTTTGACTGTAATTCCGTATTCTTCTAATTTATCAAACACCAGAGCCAAATGGTGATCATGCTCCTCTTCAGATTTGGAATAGATTACAATATCATCTATGAAAGTCATGCAAAATTTGCCAATAAATTCCGAAAACATTTTGTTCATGGCCCGTTGAAAGACGGCTGGTGCGTTAGTGAGTCCAAAAGGCATCCTACGGAATTGAAATAGGCCCCTATGACACACAAACGCTGTCTTTTCCATGCTATCCGGGTCCATCTCTACTTGCCAGTAGCCGCTTTTTAGGTCGATGGTGGAAAAGACAGTTGATCCTGCTAAACTGTCAAAGATATCTTGAATATTTGGAAGTGGATGAGCATCCTTTTTGCTTACAGAGTTTAGTTTTCTGAAATCGACACAAGGTCTATTGCTCCCATCTTTCTTTGGGACCAACAATATCGGGCTTCCCCATGCTGAGCTGCTGGGTTCTATTACTCCCAGCTCCAGCATTTCATCTAATTCTTTATCTACAAGTTTTCTCTTGGCCAGGGGCAAACGATAGGGGCGTTGATTAATTGGGCGTGCATTTCCAGTATCTATGTGCATTTTCACATCTTTAAAGGTACCTAATTTTCCCTGCTTTCCTATGCCAAAAACAGCGGGGTATTTTTCTTCCCATGCTTCTGCCTCTGTGTGGATAGAGGCGAATTCTTGATCTGCACTACCCACTTGTTGCCTTCTGTAACTTTTTCCTTCCAAAATTACCTTTCTTTTTCTGAAGCTAATTTGGGCATCTAATATAAATAAGGCATCATCCCCCAGAAGCAGTTCATGGTGAAGTTTTCTTACAATATAAACTGGAAATGAGCTACCCCCCAAGTTAACCATCGCCTGCCCTTCAGTTTTAAGATCATGACCAGAGAGTGATTTAAGAGATTCCCCCTTTGTCAATACGAGAGGCCGATGATGGGTTTTGCAAAAGGCTCTCCATACATCCTCCCGCATTAGACTCCTTGATGCGCCGGTATCAATGAGGGCACGCATCTCCATCCCCGCCACTGAGATGGAGAGGCAGAACCTCTCATCCGGCGTTTCTATTCCCCCTGGTTAACATATTTGGCTGGCTTTTGAGTGGTAGAGGCCATCTGCATGGCCGCCACCACTGCAGCCTGTACATGTGCATAGCGGTGGGAACATTCTCTTGCGAAGTGTCCCTCCTCCCCACACTCATAACAGACATTTTTACCCCTAAACCTCTTCCCTCCTCCCTGCTTATTTTTTTCCGGTCCTGGATTATCATTTCCCTTCCCCTTCCCTTTCCCTGGGTGATTTACTACCTGAGAACTGGCGATCGGGGGTGGGGGATAGGACGTGTTGAAATATGGGGGATACATAGGCAACATGGGTGTCTGAAAGGGGTACTGGGGTGCTGCACCTGATTGGGGAACGATCACTGTGGGGTTGGATGGTTTCCCCGTCTCCATCCTCTCTACTAATTTCGTAAGGTAATTCACCTTAGACTCCAAATCAGCTATCAGCTTCCAATCTGAAGCATCTGTGGGATTTGGCCCAGAGGGGGCCATTTTCTTAGGGAGGATAGCCCCAATTTCCATTGGTTCATCCTTCCTATCCCCTCTGGTAGGTTGTCCTGCCAGAGCGAATGTGTGAGCCGCAGCTGAGGCTTGTCTTATTGCCTCAGCCAGGGTATCAGGGCGAGCAGCAAATACGTCATGACGTATTTGCTCATCCCTGAGTCCCAACACAAAATTCCTGACCAACGTCTCTTGGACTATCTCGTGGTCCAGGTTATCCACGCTGTAAGCCCTCTGAGACGCTAGTTGGAACTTGCGTCCGTATTGTTTTGCATCCTCATATGGGAGCTGATAGAGATCGGTGAGCCTTGCTCGCAGCTGCTGTTCCTCCTCTTCATTCATGAAGAGGCGGAAAATCTCAGCCCTCGCCAGATCCCATGTCCTATTGGCCGGTACCTGTAGGAATCCTGCCACGCACCTCGCTAGAGGCCCGCTGGCAAGAGTTCCCAAAAGCTCTAGAGTGAGCGTATCATTCGCTACACAGTAGGCTTTTGCCCTGCTTATTCCATCTAGCCACTCTCTCAAAGTGTCCTTATTGGACCCATCATTTACTCCTAGCATGGCGCCATGGCGTTCCATGCGCCTTCTGACCTCCTTAATAGCTGCAAACCTGGCCCTCCTTTGACCCTCGTCAAGCATGGCCAAGTCCGCGGCATTGAGATCCCAATTGATGTCCGCCATGTTTTACACTTTGTTGAGAGAGTGAGAGTAAAGAAAAAAAAAAGAAAACTAGATGGCACAAGGTACAGAGTTATAACCAACAGAACCCAGAACCTAGCAAAGTTTTTACCCCGAACATTGCTCACCCACTCTCCTTGTATTATGAGTGTTTGAGTGTGATCATTCTCCCAACCCTATACAGTGGCCCAGATCCACCCTCCATACATCCCATAAATACAATTTATAAGCTCAATCAGAGTTTTTAGAGTTCCACTCACCTACTCTTCCAGCTCATCCTGCCTCTCCTAGGCTATGTCTCACTTCCAGTCAGAAGATTGGGTTGTTGCTCAACTTAGCAACAAGTCCCAGAAGTGGTTCGCCAGTGTAAAGAAGCACTAAGGGTTTTTAGCCCATAGGTTCAGTAAGATGAAGAAGTGAGACAAGAAGTCCGAGGTTGTAGTTCGTCTGGATTCGGCCTAGGCGGTGGTGACTCAGCGAGTAACAGAGTACCTAGGTCCGAATGGTCACTTTATTTTATACTCCACAATCATGAATTATTCATACAATCAAACCCAGGAAATATTCCACTAGCTCTTCCCCTTCCCTCTAATTGGTTGAGGGAGAGAGAATCTTCCCTGCCCACACGCCGACCTCTGCTCCCCAGGCAGAGACCATATATGGAATGCATGCAGGTCGGATCCCTCTCCTCAGCCTTCCCCCTCCCACCCCTTACTCATGGATCCCATGGCTCGTGCCAGCCCCCCCCCCCCCCTCTTAGCCCTTCCCCCCTCTTGATACCCCAGAGCAGTGTATAAGTAATTAGGTCGGGCTGGGGGAGGTGGGGTGAGCCCTGAGTGGCTCATCTCCCCCTCCCTCCTGGCCAGGCCACGTGTGGCGTGCGTGCCCTGACCATGATCAGGGCTAAATAGGTCGGGTCTGGGATCCAAAGATGCCAATTCTTTACAACGTAATTCAGACCTTGTAGCATATACATCCATCTACTTTTCTTCAAAATAGTATTCATACTTTTGTTCGTGACAGAACTCTCGCCTACTACACGACGGAACTCCTTTTTAAGTTAAGGTATTTAATAAAGCACAGTTGAATGAAAAGATAATAATTCAAAAGAAGAAAAAGAACCACACACATAAATATGTATATATATCTCCAGATTTACTCTACAAATGAATACATTTTCACAGAAACCATTGGGATTTCTACCCCATCAACATCTCGAAATGAAGTATTGTGTTTTTTTAAAGACGTTTATTTCCCGATTTCCCAAATGTGATAGTTTCATGTGAGAAGGAAAAAGAAAATTGTATAGCTTTACATCAAGATATTCAAAATTACTAGAGGTTACCAGTCACATCATGTATTTATAATACCAGTTTAATGTTAATGTTATCAGTTATCAGTTTAATGACGACGAGGCTGCAGAAAAGCTAAACTGCATAAATCGATAGCAAAATCATACTCCAACTAAAGCAATCTGTATACCGGTATATTGAAAGTGACAGCGGATCGTTAGGTAAGATGGGGTTTTTAACCACAAGTTTCTACGTCATGATTTCAGCGAAGATTGTAGTATAAATGGGTCATAGATGTGTGCATAGAAATACACCCCGAAGTGCACAAAGCAAAAATTACCTATTCCCAGCCCCCAACACTGTAATAAAGACTAGTGCATTTAAAGCAATTTTTACTTTACAATGCACAGGTCCATTATTATAAATTATATACGATACGTACCTGTCGTAGTATCTTATTCAGATCTCTTTGTATGATCAACACACAAACAAGCATAATTTGAAGTCGGCTTTGCTCCTAGCTTTCATTGTTGTTTTGTGATACACTTTGAACACATTCACCTCCTCTCAGGGTGTGCAAAACATATATCAAACCGAATAGTATGTTTTAGGGCTAGTTACAACGGTACTACGTTGTGTTTAAAAAACAAATTCATTATGGATGGTTAGTAGGAGGTGTGTGTGTGGGGGGGGGGGGGGGGGGGTTAGTAGGAGGTGTGTGTGTGGTGGGGGGGGGGGGGGCGCTTTCGGAATGCCACAAGCATATATTCCCTCTTTCAACCTTTTCATTTTAAATAACATACATATATGTACATTGTACATAGCTTCCCCTTCCTTCGTCCTCCCTTCCGTGCTTTCAAAATTAACGAGTATAGGATTGAGAATTTTAACAACGCGTATAGGATTGAGTATTGTGTTATAAATGTGTCCGCTTCTGCCTCTTAGAAATTAAAACATATGAAATTTGGGTCAGTCAATAGAAACACTAATCTTCTCTATCCTTACCCACATTCAAAGTAGGAAATATAGCATAGATTGCCAGGGAAAACTATTGTAGATATGCACGTAGGTTTTATTACTTTAACGTCAATCTCGCTATCGATGCCCACTTCACATTCCTAGGGACACGTTTTGTATAGCTACAGCTTGACTATTCCACACATATATACAATTGCTTTCTTGTTCTCATCCAAGAATAATGGAACTCACACCTCAGGGCTCCTTCTACCTTACACACCGACTGGGCTCTGGGGGAAACACTGTAATAGCCGGTTACTTCTGTCCTAATGATTGTAATATATTCAGAATCATTTACATTAAACATGTGATCAGGTTATCAGACTAATATATAATGCATGTGATCAAAGTAATATATTTAGATATAGTATTGAATTTTTTTTTTAAAGCAAAGGTTATTACTCAATTTACACGTCTGTATTAAGCTAGCAGCTGCAGCTTTATTAAGCTTACAAATACTCCCTTGAATTCGTTTGACAAAACCTGGACCAAGCTTAATTTGACAAAACCTGGTCATAACAATAACCATGTTCCTAGCACACAATCCCAGGCTGGCCTCGCCCTCTTGATTGGTTAATTCGTTAATGCATCGCAAAGGCTTACACATTAAAATATATATATATGTTAGAAAGATAAAGGGATATCCGCTTCTGAAACGTATGTCAGTCCTTCTAGTGAGAGTCTTAACTTTTCATTTCGTACCAACGTTATGCCCACAGTATACTCGGCAAAGAAACCAACCAACTGTCGACAACAGGGGGATAAATTTATATATACAATTTGGAGAAAATGGAGAAGTAACTCTAGGGGCTCATTGTGAATAATAGATTATGAGTGGCAGAAAATAAGATAATGATGACGTCCTTACAGGAGAAGGGAGCAATAGAGAGAAGTGCCAAGAAATTATACAACATCTGTTCCTCCTACTATAAAGAGATACACAGTGGAGTATATTATAGCAACTAAGGATCTATCCCTTGAAGTGTGACCAGAAAGCGTATAGATTTTAAAGGTTGTATAGATAGATCTATATAAAGGCGTTGCCTTTAGTAAATACTGCAGGTACTGTAGCCTGCTCTTTGGAAATGGTCAGGAATTAACCCAGGGAGTTTAGGGAATTTTATATTAAATAATTCTAAATCAAAATTGAAAATTCTGCAAAAAAAAAACATTTCGTGGTCACGTTTTGAAGATCTGAGTTATTAACCGAGTTGATGGTAACGACAGGTATAATATGTAGAGAAGTAGAATCGGGGAATCAGCCCCATGATATTAACTAGTCTTTCCCCTAATGATTACGTATTTCAACCACTACATATACGAATAAGATAATGAAGTGTTTGGTGCAAGCATGAGGATTGCTAAATATTAGTTTCTAATCATAAGATTGGCGTTGGAAGACTACTCTATTGTCATATGAATTCAGTTTACTTTTGTTTAAAAGTCCCCGATTCATAACATTATGGGCTGCATAAAGAAATTTTACAGTGACGTATGCCAGAAAATATTCTACTAGAAATTAAAACTTCTTTGGAAAATATTTAGACCACGAACACTGGGTTTGGTCTGAAAACTGCATCGTCCATTTAAGAGATCGCCATGCATGACCTAACAATTAGGTCAATAGTTTCAAGCCCTTCCCATTTACTTAAACTGTGATATCCATTCTCGATACACCACTCGTTCAGATATTATTAATCCTTATAACCAATGCCCAATTAAATAGGCTTAGTATCTATAATCTTCAATTAAGATAAGCATCATGAAATCGGGGAAGGGATGGACAAAGCATAGTACTAATGTGTGCATTTTCTCAGATGACTATATCTTAGCTGCATCCTCATTCTGAAGGGTCCGTCTCGTTCCATGATATTGAGCTGATTGATAGATTATTTCAGCTAGAATCTTGAGAAAAAATGGCGAAATCCCCCTTTTCTGTATAACTTATAAATACACTTCTCAATATTTAAATTAAAGCTAAACTGATTTTGTACATTGGATATTCCGAAAGAGGAACTACATGTACTCTCATTGTTATAAGGAAGGAATATTTTGAAGTAAATCCCAACAGTAGGCCAGAAGTTATGGGACTCGAAAATCTCTGGTCTTAGCACAGGGTCTATGAGACTTGGCAGGGATTGCGTCACATATACGTGCCCTCTTCGATTGCAATCTGCATATCATGGCGACATGAGTTGATTAATGGCATTGAAAGTGTCTTCGAACTCGCTTATTTCGAAGTAAATAAAAAATAATAATACAGTAGATTATGAGCGACACTCCACCTGACACTGGATAGGAGTTCCTATATATATATATATATATATATTATACACAGGAAATAGAACGACAACAAGGAGGTTGGATTCTGAGAAGTTGTATTACATTGAAACGGGTCATTTCAAGATAGACATGTACACATGTACCGATATGAAAAAAATATCGGACTGATCCCCACTTAATATATACTTATCTGACCCCATCGTTTTAACTCTATATGATATCTGCAATTGGGGGCAATCCATTCATTTTCCCCCAATTCGCATATATATTTGAGGTCCCCAACAAAATGGGCGTAACATTGTATATCTAATATCAGAGACGGTACAACACACTCACTGCCATAAGGTTTACTTGGGACCCATTGCCGTCCAGGCATTCTTTGTATTCTTTGAAGTACCGTATTACGGTACTTCAAAGAATACAAAGAATGCACGGCACTTGATTCAGCGGATTCCTTAGCATACAATCGTATAACTCGTTGCAGAAGCTGCGCCTGTAATAAGCTATATCTTTAGGCTACTTTATAGATGTTTTGTTTTGAAAATACGGCACGCTTTTCTATCATTCAAGAACCGCAAATCTAATACTGAGGATACATATTTATCGATCCAATTTTGAGTTTTAATCAATCGAAATAGTGCACACCTAATAATTGGGGTTCTCCCCCATTCCACTGATAATAATTCTAAATCAGTTCTGTAATACAATCTAGGCTCAGAGCTGAGAGAGCCCCTTCAAACTGAGGGAAAGCCTCTCGCTCCAAACCGAAAAATGCCATTAGCATCTCATTAGGATCCCTAGTCCATGGCCAGGAAGCAGACATCCACTCACTGACATACCATTCTTATCGGATCTTAGAGGATGTGAGCCTAGGCTGATTATATATACCTGGGACTGTATGAATAAAACTTAAGCAAAAAGACACACACAAAAATCCCTTTAATTCCTCTTAATTGTCATTCTCAATTTCCAGAAAAATATTCGAATTTAATAGTCCTAATCTTTTCTTAAATATTTTGCAAATTATTAGGAAAACACCTAGGTCACTGGCAATGTCTGAGGTTCAACTCCACATATATGGGTGAAATCGTCAGAAAATGTAGGCCTACAATTGGCAGCTCTACACATTTAGGAAATTCTGCTAAACTAGGCTGAAAGATGATGAATACCGGGTATATCTGAGTATATTTGGTATTGCATTAATTCTTAGTATCAGTTTTGAAGCTCATTTTTGTCTTAAATTTAGGTTATTTGAGAGGATTGGTGAAAGCGAATTGTACAATTTCTGACGATCTGACCCATATAATATATAGATGTTCATTGGCCCTATACACTTTAATTCACACGCTGCCTCTCATCGGACGCCCTGTCAAAATGAAGTTGACCGGTCAGCGAAGTACCATATCAAAATAGGTGAAGAAGAGAAAAGGAGAACATTCTTTATTTTTCGGATCTCTCGTTAGCGAGCCGATTTTGATTGCGGTAATGCTAGCGAAAAGCAAAAGCCTGTCCTATCAAAGTAGTTCATCTAAATGTACACCCAAATTCTACCCTTAATGAAAGTCGATCAGTATCTGGATCTAAGGCAATGGGGCAAAGAAAGCAAGAGATGAATCATTCCTTCACTAGGTCTTGGCACTAGCGCTTGTTCAAGACTACCCAGTCACACCTGTAGAAAAACATCCAGGTTAATGATAGACATAATGAACCCTTCATGAATACTGAGTAAGGACATTGTAAGGAGGTTATCATGTGGACCCCACAAGTAAACAGAACACTCTTACCATTAATGCTGTGGATGGTTATTTTGTCCTTTTAGTTACCGTACCGTTAATCTTAATTATAAATGATAGTATTATTCACTCTTGTAAAGTTCAGGGAAGAACATGGGATTTTTGCTTGGTACGTGTACAAAGTCAATATGGGAGTACCGTACTCAAAGCGAAGGCAAATTCATTGCAATATACATTGAATATGAAATGTATATTATATATTATCGTGTTCAGTTCCTGAAGTGGAACAAGTCCAATAAAGATCGTTGCCCCCTTGACCAGCCTTGACCAGCAACAGGGGTTATTTTTTGCCACAGCCACCAGTAAGATTACTAAGACCGGGTGACCGGACAGACGGGCTAAGAACTCCACCTTTACTGCACACACTCTAATAATAACACACCAAGGTAGACAACATGCAAGGGTACCATATCTAAACACCCTCATACCTAGCACAAGCTTTAACATAAAACTGCTTAGAGTGAGATCATTTATATGACTATACAAGTAGCAACTATTTTGCGGTAGGCCAACTATATATAGGCTTACTAAAGCTGAAAACCTTTTACTATAGAAATTATTCTTATTTCTCAGCGATTAACTTTTATTTCACTTGGGGATCAGTCTGACAAGGATCAGGGCTCCTCTATGAGGCAGCGGCCTATAGCCCGTGCACACAGGCGGTGCTAAAAATATCAGCCGTCATGGTCAGCACACAGCCAGGCCTTATTTACAATGTTGTTCCGCGAAATCTACAACCAGAATTTAAACCAAAAAAACTCTAAAAGAATGGAGAAAGTAGCTAGCACCCACCTTGCCATTAGGGTCTTTGTGGCTAAGCCATCCTTCATGGTATTTCTTGGCCTTTCCAGCATCGACCCCAACAGGACTCATAGAATGATGGTCGTCCGCCATTTTCGGGCGACATGCATGGGTGGATCTACATATGTCCTAATACAAACCGGAGGATCTTTGAAGAAACCAAGGTATATCCTTTCCTGCGTTTCCAAGTGCAAGCATAAGACCTCTCCTTGTCCCGGTAGTATCCAAAATAACTATCACGTAGGTGTAAGAGGTAAAAGCTGAACTTAATCCTGACGTATGACGCCTCCAGTAGGCTTAAAGGGAGTTGCCTGGGTTTCCCCTGCAGTAGTCTCTACCACACACGGTCGTGGTCTACGTAAGTCTGCTCTCCACTTTCTCCGCGAAGCTAACTCAGGTGCTAGGTGCGCTCCGATTGGCTGAGAGCGGAGCGGAAGTTAGAAAAGTCAACAAACACACGTGGTCCTGTTGGGTGTCACCCAGGTAGAGGTAATGGTTAATCCCATTGCCTGCTGTGAAGATATATAAGGGAGGTGTATGTACAAGGGGAGTGGTCATAGTGTATGTTGGAGTCTACCGTGAATATCTGGCTCACCTCAGCTCACCGAACTGTATTTCAGTTAATCAAGTAATATTTAATTATATAAACTTAGGCCTATAGCCTATTTATGTATACGGTACTTCACTGAGTTCTCTCTTGAGTAGGCCTAGGCCTAATATTCCATATTACTGTGAGGTTCTGGTGAGGTTCTATATTGTTCTATCTAATACTTTTGAATGTGCTCAATGTAAGTTAGGAGTAAAAGGTATCCTTTACTCCAAGATGTAAGAAACTACCTTTTGTACGTCTTTTCCTTGCGATCATTGTGTGGTATACTGTTGAATAATTATATGTTTACAGGTATTGTTACCTGTTGTTTACCGGATTACTGTTAAAGGGTTAGAACTCAAGGCTTATATGGGTCGGATTTTCAGAAAATGCACAACCTACAGTTCTACACATCTATCCAATTCGGCTAAATTAGAGTGAAAGTTAATAAATACTGAGTACATCTGAGTCTATTCTGTACTGTATTCGTTCAATAAATCTGTCTGGTGATGTTGAACTGTACTTTGAACCTGATTTTCGTTATAAATTTGTGTTATTTGAGTGGATTGGTGAAGGCTAATTGTATATTTTCTGACAACCTCCCATAGGCTGCGGTCATAAAAAAAACAGCATTAGCAGCCAACTGACGTCCTGATTGGTTGAAATTAACCAAAATGTATTGACATGAGAGGAGCACTCCTCGATAGCGTTTTCTGATTTGCTGCGGCTCAAAATTTAATTAGCACATACAAATAATGACAAATAATCTCTTCTTTTGCACGCCGTTTACTTCATGCATGGATATGAAACTTTCATGTGGCACTAGCATAGTACCCGACATTTAGACGGTTCAGAAACAGTAGGCCACATTTTAAACAAAAATCCGCGTTGCCACCAGAGGATGGGAGGGAGGGAGGATGAGTATGCCATCACCCTGGGTGGACTGAGTAAAATCCATCCTCTCCAGCTGTTATTTTAGGGAATGATCAGACAAAGGCCAACTTGTCAGCTTGGGTACGTGAGGTTTCTCAGCCTAGGAACGTCTTCATGAGCACTTTCATACTCTACCACATGCTAGTGTATAGCTGCCCCATTCACAGGGTTAATGCCTGGCAAAGTTGGGTTGGAACTGGAGGTGCCAGCTTCCAGGGAGGCTTTTTAGATGAATGTGCAAGTAATATTAGGATGAGAAAAATATGGGAGAATTAAAATTAATATGGTAATTAGGAATTGAATTATATGAAATATGTTTTGAACTGGCTTTACTTTGATTAAAGAACATGGTATGTTTATTTGGGTATAAAGTAAGATTATTGTTGTGTAATTTATACAGATTTCTTTATATTGTAGTTTAATGGCAACGCAAAATATTACGCATTTTTTGTAACTGACTTGTTTGAAAGGGTGGCCAATAGAAATGTTATTGCTCAGGTCATCAAGAGGCTGGACAGGACACTGCACAGAGTCTTATAGCAACAAGCTGCATAAGGTTTCTGCTGAACGGATGGGCGTGGCTTCGCTTTTCAGATAGCACAGGACTAGCATTCGACCTAACACCGGGGTCAGCAAAGGTTTGGTTTGGTTTGGTCCAACCTGACTTTCTTGGGTGGAAGAATCCGGCCGCTCCTAGCTCTTTGCCCGCACCTGCCACTCGATCCTGCCAAAGGGCCAGACTTTTTCATGTTCGTTAGGACCGTTGACTTGCATAACTTGTCAGCCACCCGTGTGACGTAGACCTTTCACTGCTTTCCCACTGCCTGTTTTAGTATTGTTGCTGTCTGGCAGGCCATTTTTGTGCAGAAAGACCACCTCGAACCCATGCACGGTCACTTCACATCACGACAGGGATGACACACTCACCCAGAACACCTTTTTTGAAGAGGATTTTATAATACCACATCAAGGCCCTCAAAGATTAGTGTTCAAATCTAAAAACAAACTGGCGAAACATGGTTCAATTCCTTCTCTGCATTGGAAGGGAAGGGATAAAGTACATGAAGAAACTTAGAAATATGCAGGCCAAGCACCAGTGAGTGCACATCATGGGGCACTGGTTGACATGTCCCTGCTAGATCGGATGTGTCCAGCATCGACTGGCAAAAATTGAAGCAACGGTCATATGGGACTTAGCATTGATAATAAGGAGAGGAACTCGATCCAGAAGTATCAAACCGCCCATAATATGTTTTTCCTGTGATAAATGAGGTGCTTGTGACTGACGTTTACCTTACAGATTGTTGAATGATCCCCCCCCCCCCACCACCTCTCCTGCCCCGTCCTCCCCGCACACACAGTGGTGTGTGCGGGGAGCACGCTCACGCTATAAGCCTGGCCTGGGTGCCCTTAGGGCTCCAACGGGGTGGCGCAAATGGCGGTCGGCAGTCCCAAAGCATCCCCATAGGATTAGTAGGCTTATAGAAATATCGAAAATCTATTTTACAGCCTAGATTGATTATTTCTTCGGACAAAACTTGCAGAGGACATCCTATCGTTGCGATTTCTGGGTAAGGATGTCGGCTATCAGTATGTTTACTAGGAAAACGACGCGGCCAGGTTGAGATGTGGAAGGTATTGAGCCATGGCTGTGAAGGCCCGGGGCGACAGAAGGATTCGAAATATGCCTGCTGTGCACCGCCTTTCTCAAGGCGGTTTTTGGTCGCCTCTCGTCTAGAGTATATGTGGCACCAGGATATCGTCACAACAGGAGAAGTCTTGGGTTATTTACTTTACTAAACATGGAATGGAGTGCTTTTGTAGGCCCACCATCCCGCCCACTATTCTCAAAGCTGTCCCTCCCTCCTCCCGTGGCCAATCACATTAAAATAGTCTCGTTTCGTGTCCAATTTGTGCGGTAAGCATCGACGTATGGGCGATGCTTACCGCACATATATAGCTTTGTCTCTGGGTGTTTGGCTATCCTGCTGGTGGCGCTACCTGGTGGGATGGTCTGAAACCGTTTTTCCGAGCTGTCACGTGTCACGCCAAGCCTACAAGCATGGTTATGGCATTGAGTTTTCATCCACAGATAGCGTGAACGCGAGAGGTCTGTTATGCAGTAATTATACCAGTAAGAGCTAAAAAATCTTGGTCCAATCTCTCCCTAAGGCTCTAACTTAGGCACTCATGTAACTTTTGGGTGTTGGACAATGAGAAATAGAGGGGGTTTCCCGATCATGGAGGAAGTTGTATAGTGTATTTGGCATCTCCGAAGGAGTGATGGCGAATGTTCTGTTGTCAGTCAGAAGGAGTGATGGCGAATGTTCTTGCTTTGGTTATGCAGTGCATGCATGTTATGCAGTGCCATTTCGCCGGTCGGTCCAGTGAGTGGCGGCTGCTAGTCGGCGCCTTGCAAATGTAATTTTAGACGTGTTTAGGCCATTTTTGTATTATTGTTGGCATTATATGAATATTTTGTTTCTCCTGCCTTTCCCATCACCACAACTCATCAAATCCACCCGCCGTCCCGCCCCGTCCCGTCCCGGCCGTGTATTGACAGCAATACACGGCCAACCAAGTATAGGATGAAAAAAAAAGCTGACGGACCCAGGCAAGGTTTGAACACTCAACCTTCATGCCTGCAGTCCAGTGCTCTAGCCGCTGAGCTACGGAATTGGTAGTAGCAGAAAGGTTGAACTTTGCTAGTGATATGAGTAGGGCTAAACCATGCGTAGTGGTGGAAAGTGGCCGAAATCGTTGATTCTACAGCTCTGCGGACATCGGCCTTAGACAAGCAGTAGGAGAATAGTCGGGGGGAGTGGATGGGGGGATTGGAATTGTTCGTCACATGGGTTTTTTAAAAGTTAGATGCAATATACCGGCAAGCTCTCTCCTATGTTGCCCCAACCGGGAACGGTAGGTGCAACTGCACCAAATCTCAGGGGAGTTACCGAGACGGCAACATAGGTGCCGCCACTGAGGTCGCTTATCGTCTAGGGGTGCTGGTGCTGATGACCGAATAAGTTAAGTTCTGATTAATTGTTAATTGCAGTGAACAAATTAATAGAACCCGCTGCAACATAAGGCTGACGAAATACAAACCTGCGTTGATGCGCTTCAAGTCCAGGTACAACTTATACATGTAGATTTAAACTCCCAAAGTGCCCAACATGAGTAAGCCTTCTGAATCGCTCCCTCCCACACGTCTGTCAATATCGAAAGCCGATTTTCTTATTCATTGTTCCCAAATTCTCAGGATGAGGCTAAAGGGTGGTCTCCCCTGACTTTGGTAAGCTCTGCGGTAAGCCTTGCGATGGTTTGTACGGGTTCTGTAGGTGGAGGGGAATGACGAGGTCCTTAAATTGCTCACTGGCTATGTAGGTAGGTCCTCGCCACTCCTCACCAACACAGCACCATCACAAGGCTTACTGCAGAGCTTACCACAGCAAGTGGAGACCACCCTTAATACAACTATTAGACGCGAATACCAAGCAGGATCTTGCGATTCCTTAGTTGCTTCTGAAATATTATTATGAGAAAATCTTCTTTTCTGGTATTCAAAGATTTGTTTTCTTTCGAATCATAAATGAATAAACAAATCATTGAATACCAGGAAGATAACCTCCATAGCAATGTCAGATTGTCTGCAAGCTTATATTTAGAGAGTTATTCCTATTTAGAGGAGGGGGGAAATAATTTAACACTTTGTCCAGGGCCTATATACGTCAGTTTGTGGTCGAGAAGGCCCTAAACAATACACTTATAAGGTCTTCTCCGTGCAGTATTGTTCTTTTGTCAGAACAATGGCTGAGACAGTGAAAAGGAATATGTGATGTGTTACAGGGAAATGAGTCACAAGTCGCAAAAAGTGGATTTTGAGATATCATCATATTTGAAAAGATGAGATCAAGAGGATTCAAATGATGATAACCATGAAGGACATCTATTATTAGTATTTCTATATTTTATATTTTATATAATTATGTTTGAAAAAAGTTTGCAATATTTCAGGGTGGACAATTACTAGTAAAGTAACCAAATGTACTCCATAGGATGACCTTTGAAACGCAAGGATATATTTAATAAACTGTCTTGAAATTTGGTATATAAATTCATACGTCTTAAGGAGCTAAACTCTCCAAAAGTTAGAACATTCTACAAAAGAGATCTTGTGAATATAATTATCACTTTGAAAAATATCAACTTTGCGACCTGTGTCTCATTTTCCCTAAACGCATCACATATAGCTACGTTTCCTCCAGTCTGAAATTATTATTATTAATTAATGTTTCCCGTATTCCTGGGATAAAATCTGAACATGCATTAATTACTACAAGCTACTGATAGACTCCACTCAAGCACCAATTGGCCAATTTCTTTACACAAAGACTGACACAAAAAATACATCCGGCAAACACAATACAAAACTATATAATTTATAAAGTATAAGAGAAGCATCATTTTCGAACTGAGTTTGTACGTGGTCCGAAAAAAAGCCATTATATGCGTCATAAATTACTTTCAGTTCAATTATTCTCACAATCGTCACAGAAAGGTGTCCAATTTCTACTGTACAGGAGATGTTGACATAAAGTCATTAAAACAAAGTGATGTATAATAATATATGAATCCATATATTCACTTGAACAACTACTATTTCAGTCAAGAGATATAATTTATTTACCTACAAGCTGAATTGCAGTACCTTTTTTCTCCTTAATTTGTATGTACACGTTTAAGAACGATCAGAGCACAACGCGAGCTAGCTGTTCCAGTACTACCTGATTATAATACAAAGTGAATTTAGTTGTTACTTAAGAAAATAATTCTGGTTCTATGCGCCCCCAGAGTACTCCCCTCTCCCTTGAAAGGATCAGGCGATATAACTTCAATCGATCGAATGACCGGCGTATATACGTATATATCACAAATGTGGGTTCTCGTAACAAAAGCCCAAAGTATGGGGGCGGATGCATACATATGACTGTCAAATTGCTCTCAAATCCCTGGCTGAGAGATGCGTCACCTATCTGAAACTACCTTAACCTTCTCATGCCAAGACGGCTACAATAACTTCCCCTAGTGAGAAAGTTAGTTAACATGCATTGATATTGTGTTTCAGTCGATATGCAAGATATCCTTTAAAAACTCAATATACCCCAATAACGATATAAAAGGTTCTGCTAGTTATATGATTTGACGCGCCTGTCTCCATGCAAGAGCAGACAGCAATACCATTAATTATGTCTGGTGTTCCATTATGTCCATCAAATCTTAATTTGTATAATAAAAAGGCATAAGGCATAATTAAGAATATATATTACGCGGTCGGTTTCATATTTGTGTGAGTATATAAATAGGCATGGGTGTATCATATTTTAATTAATTACAAATGAAGAGGTCTGATTATGTCATGATTAATGTGAATGTACATGTGAATGTTTAGCCTTAATTGTCCAGGATAATTCGCATAATGGTTCCTATGTAATTAAATAGACTTGAAAAATAATGAAAATTCTGTGGAAATGACTATTTTTCATCAAATTGCAGTGGAAATTGAAAGAGGCTGATTTAAAGATATTACCAGTTTACCTTGTAGTAAATATCCCTTAGTTTTCAAAGTCAGTGGTGACTAGGTAAACACTCTTCCTCTCTATTGTCCTTTATATTTTCACAGAAGACTAGTTGATCAAAACTGGGGTGTAGTTAAATTCAGTGAAAATGTTTCAATACCGATTACTAGAAAACTTGTAAATATTGATGATGTAAAGACAAAATCTGTTCAAATTTAACAAAATCAGTATCCTTACATCTCTCTTAGTTGTAGCTTAATCAAAGGCATCCCACCTTTTGCTATTTTCACCTCATGATATCATATAATTTGTCTAAAATATATCATATTTCATATTGGATTTCTTTGGGAATATTTTTTATTCAGTAGAATTGACAATGTATTTTTCTGCAAACAATCAGGCATCTTTTACATGGTTTATTAAAATAATCCAATAGTATATCTGTATATCAAAATGTCCCTACATAAGGTGTAGGTAGGTAAATTATAATTTTGAATTCTAGGAGGAAAGCTGTTATAAGGGAAAAAATATGTCTGGCTATGTAAAGACAAATATTTTATGCTCCATGCAGTCCGGAAAGCTAATAAAAAATCAATGAATGATTATCCTTTTCCTATTAGCATAACCATTTTGAGTATTCACTAAGAACTACAAAAGAGATACCTTCTCTTTCTAAATGATAAAACTGGAACCAAAAAGCTGATGGAAAGACAAAATAATGGAAAGACAAATTTTGTCTCATGCCTTGAATTGTCTTTTTACTTTCATTTATATCATATTATGAGTTGTTAGAAATCAAAAATCTTAATACACAATTTCTAGAACTAAAGAATACAAATCATGGTATTTTTTTGTATCATTATCAGGGATGATCCAACGGGACAATGGAAAGACAAAAAAGCTATGGAAAGACAATTTTGTGTGTGTCATGTATTACACTGATATTACACTGCATTTTGCAAATCTAACTTTCATCCTTTGATATATAATTAAGCTAACCCTGTCTGAAATATATTTAGCGATGAAATATTTCTATGAATCTGCAATATTTATTGAACTACTCAATTAATTTAAGCTAGTCGATTAAGCTAGTTCAAACTTGGTCACATGTCTTTCAGTAATGTTTCAGTAAAGTTATATATCTTTTTAGCCTTTTAGCGTCTAGATTTGTAATTGAATACCAAAGTTATTTTTTCTAATGATCAAGCAAGATGAAATAGGGTGAACAAAGACAAATAACTGCTGAAACTTTGTCATTTTGAGTGTTTATAGAAAATAGGAATTAACACTCAAAATTAATTTGAATAAACCTATCTAGGTTGAAACCATTAAAACCAGATGGTCTCCTAGCTGTACTCTAACCACTACACTTAGATAGTCTAGAAAAGCCCAAACATCAATTAGCAAAAAAAAAAGATGAAAACCCTGCACTGTTTATATCATCTTTGATTCCTACTGCATGAAACAATGCTGAACTGCATGCTGATTGTGCAGTATACTCAGTTTGTTGGGAACCCATATAACACTTATTTCAATGAGTAAGGTGAACCTTTGACAGAAAATAAAACTCAAAATCAGTTCTCAGAAAAATGAAATAGTATTATATTTCAACATCCTCAAAGGGTTTTTATTTGCATATTTCTTTTAAAGAACTAATGGTGGAAGTTTGAAACCATTGATTTGATTGTTAATCCAAGCTATTAATTTTTGTCTGAATGACATGAAACATTCTTTTGAATAGGAAAATTGGTAATGTTAATCTTAATGGGTGTTATGTCAATTGTACTCACCTTAAATCCCAAAGTTAAGCCCCATTATGGAATTGTATAAAACATTTGACTAAATAACCTAGTTTAAATGATCTCTTTATATATTGCAGAACAATAATAATTGATTGGTACAATTCTTCACAATTGAGCTTTCGCTTTATCCTTTGGTGTTTCTTTAACTCTAATACATATGTTACTCTTCATCTGTAAGCAGTAAATGCCATAAACATGATTTTGTCTTTCCATCACACTAAAAGTGTCTTTCCATTGCATATGAATGGCTGGTATTTATTGCATAAACACTGTCTTATGTTTGAATAATTTGAATGGTATTTGACCTTGAAGATATAACACTAACAACATTTTTTGTCTTTCCATAGGTCACCTTTTACAATTATGGAGCCTAGCATTAAAATATAAGCACCTATAAAAAAGCTTTTACATTTGCTGAATAATTTTAGGGACCAAAAATATGTAACAAGTGTCAAATTATCCAGCATGCATAGAACAAACAAAAAAAAGCTTAATCTAAGATTGTCTTTCCATTCACATTGTCTTTCCATAGCCTTTTTGTCTTTCCATCTCAACAGTTTTATTGCTCTAGCGCATTGAGTAGAATTCACAGGGATCTAATTTTTTCAGGGTTGGTAGAGGGGAGTACAGGGGATAATCTAATACTATCATTAAATTATGCCATGCCATCATTAAAAAATGCGGAATTAATTAGTTTGGCAATGTAAAGACAAATAATTTTGATCACACAAAAGTTTGAAAACTTTACCTCATCTCATTTGAAGGGTATCATATATTACCGCAATATTTTTTTGTTTTGAACAAAGGACAGTTGAATGTCCGTGTATATATATATGACAATCAATCCAATTAGATTTTTTCTAGTGACTTCACCAATTTCGGCTATGGAAAGACAATCTATATTTTGACCGTCACCAAATGGGATATAGCTTTATATTTTCAATGAACTTCACTAGTACCTTTTGTTCAAATTTTGATTTCAACTGTATTTAATCATATTGGGCATCCAAATGCTCACTATGTGATTTATCTATGTAATGGTATTGGTTTAATTAGATTATCTGTAATAAATTTACCCCAAAATTGACAAAAAAATCAAGGTTTTTCATGAATATCTATAGAGATATTATTGCAAAGTATGCAAAACTATATATGGCAAGATAAAACTTGAGGAGATCTAGGCAATAGAAGTACTTTTGATAGTATATAACAATATAGTAAACGTTCCTTAAGCATCCTATTTTAAAGGGAGGGTGATCCCATATTGTGAGATTGGGTCATTTATACACGAATTGGAAGTGGAATCGACCGAGAGAAAACGGCAGCCGGTGAGCGATAAAAAGTCTTCATTGGAAGGGATTTGGTCGGGTCCTCCACCTCCAAATAGAATAAGGATGTTTTAGAAGACTTGTAGCAACAACAACAACCAGGCAGAATCATCAACAGTTTTGATCAAAGGACTTTTAGATGTGTTGGAAAAGAATTGAACAAAATGAGACAAATTTTAGGTTTTTAATCGACGTTAAATGAGCTTTAATTCGCCTTATACTGCAACCTGACGCAACGCCATGAATGGACGTGCGTCCCGACTTCTATATATCTTATGTTGCATGACATGAGGTACTTGAGGTCTTTCTTTTTTGTTGCATAAATTTAATTATAATATTAAATGCTAATTACGTAACTCTTATGTAATATTACGTGGCAATTCGACCACTGTTATCGTTAATTTTAATTTCATTGTTGTTCTGCCTACACCGGGTCTTTATTCCCAAAGCAGACAAGGTCAGACAGTCAAGAGCGGATACATTGTTTACAACACTCTTGTTTATGGATATTATCGATCATTCCGTCAATGGAAACGAGAAAAAACTACTGTACCAATCCATTCTAAAGCCCCTTAGATTAATTCCAATTTTTAAAAAATCTAATTCCGTAATTATCTTTACGCAATATTACAGGGCATTACTATATAATATATTTTTATTTCATAGCACATGCACATTGAAACTAGGAAAACAATTCTGCAAACTGCAAGTCTTCCAATTGACCCTATGGCGCACCCAGACAGTACAATATGGCATCTAACTACAATGTAACATCTCGCATTATAAATACATAGTGGAAAATAGTTCCCGACCAGTTCCATTCCAGTTGGGGTATCAATAAAGTGATAATACAAATTATGACTAGGTTTATGTTATAAACCATTAATCATAAAACTCAGGGGTTCACTGTTCTACGTACCCCCTCCCCTTCAAAGAATGAGGGATCTGTTAAGTATTTATTCAACACAATATCTATAATGTCAATTCATGAATGAAACATTCAAGCTTATTCCTAAAAGGTCGCACACTAAAGCGCCGAGCCGATTTCAGTCCTCCCGATCAATCGGGGGTGAAATCCTAGGATTTCAAAGAAAGTAAAATGGGAAATCGGGAGTGATTTTTAGACCCAAACTAAGCCAAGATTCCTCCAAAAAGCTTAAATCGGGGCTGTTTGTCCTGGCTTGGCCCACACATACCCGATTCTGGGGCCGATTTGGGGGCCGATTCTAGAATCACTTCAATGGTGTACTTGGAACGATTGGGAAAACAGTAGAAATATAAGCTATATAATGCTGGAATTTTTGTCACAAGTCGCAAAAATGTTTATTATCAACTCCTCCTTTCTGCCTCAATGTAATGTAAATACTAGTATAAATGGTCAATTCTCACGAAATGGAGCCAGTCAGTGTTTTTCAATTTTTATTTTTTGTATTATTTTTTTTTCATTTCCATTTAGATCCCACTTCGAGATTTCGGGCTATATACAGTTATTAATCAGAAAATGTAATAAAATGATAAAGTTATAAAATATAGCTGAAAATTGACGTTTTTAAAAACTGAAATAAATAAATTGAGAACGTAGGCACTCAAAATGATGAATTTATGTAAAAAGTTCTACCTCATAAAATGGATCCGAACATAAATTTCAGGTTAAAATATCCCACTTAGACCCAAATTGGGATTTTTGCTGCTAGAAATTTCATATTAAATATCTGATGTAGGCTCATAGACCTGACATCACACAAACAATTTCAGACCTCTACCTAGCATAGGATCCAAGATACCAGCCGTCCTACATGTAGGACGGTGGGTCAATCCACTATATATTTTTTAGAACATTTTTTTATATTAAATCATGTATTTTACATAGGGAACCAATAGGATGCATACAGATCAAAGTCTGAAATTTAAAATAAAGTGTCCTTGACCACTATATATTTTTTAGAACATTTTTTTATATTAAATCATGTATTTTACATAGGGAACCAATAGGATGCATACAGATCAAAGTCTGAAATTTAAAATAAAGTGTCCTTGACCACTATATATTTTTTAGAATTTTTTTTATATTAAATCATGTATTTTACATAGGGAACCAATAGGATGCATAGAGATCAAAGTCTGAAATTTAAAATATCCAGAATCGATCCAAAAACATTGTATCATCAACATATGACCAAAAATGCAAGAAATCCATCTTTTTGGAATTGTGACTCATATTCCTGTGACACATCAAATTTCTATGAAAAAAATGTATTAAAAACAATAAAAAATCATCGGCCTTTGCAGGTGGAGAAGTGAGCATTATAAAAGTGAAAAAATCTTTTTGATACTCCAAAGATTAGTGAAGTTATAGTCGTTCAAAGTTTCCCACTTCTTAGAATAACTAATATTTTAAAATCCTATGATCAGTCGGGAAGGCCCCCCGATTAGTCGGGGCAGCTCCCTACTAATTGGGGGTAGACCCACACATAGACAAAATGTGCGCCGATTTCAAAATTGAGCCCTGAAATCGGGGCAACTTACTAATCAGCCAGGATTTGTCAAAATATTGGAATCGGGAGACAAAAATGAGGCCGATTTGGGTTTCCCGATTAGTCGGGGGATCCCCCGACTAGTCGGAGGCAGACCCACACTCAAAAATGTATTCTAGGATGTGAAATGCAATTCTAGGACTAGTTGGGAGACCCAAATCGGCCCTAAATCCGCCAAGTGTGGGCGACCCTTAAAGCAAAGTTCTCTGCACCCGCCCCTCCCCTGGGCTCTGTTGTATAAGCTAAGCAAGGAATTTTTTCTGTAGGAATTTTTCCCTCACTACATGTATTCATTCCTACATAAAATTCCCAGCTCGTAGGAATATTCCTTGCAGTATAGTTGTGGGTCAGCAAAGTAGAAGGTAAATAGGATGCATAGGATTCACTCATTTCTTGGGTTTAAACATTAATATAATACATTTCCTTCAATTTGAAGCGGCAAAGTGGGTAAAATATTAGATACTTTCATTCTTATACCTTTAAATCTGATGCAGATTATCCAGAATGGATAAGAATCTAGATCCACATGCATGACCTAGAAACTGACCCATTTAGCTGTGGGAATTTCCTACATTGATACTTGTAGTTGTTCCCTATGTAGGAATTTCCCTCAGAAGTTTTCCTACCGAAGTAATTTCCCTCATTCTTTCCTCTGAGTTAAACATGAAAAGACTGGAAAACTAAGGAACACCTTTTAGGTGTTCCCTCAAGAATTCCTTAGGATTTATTGACTGCAAAAATATGATTTCACTAGTCATATATATCTGCTATTATTATAGTACAAAGTTTCTGCTGTTAGATGATTTTTCTGTTGATTATTAACATAATTTGAATAGAAAAAAGAAGCCTCCCAAGCTGGGATTCAAACCATGGACCTGAGAGGTGAGCCTTTCTGGGAAAAAAACAAGCAGCACTGGGTGGGGATTGAACCACCGACCTGAGAGTTTCATTGATGCCAATCAAAATTTGTCCTTGACCTAGTTTGTCTCAATTGTTTGTGCCTCAAGAGTGTTGATTTCTAGTGAGAACAAGGCATGTCCCCTAATTTACCATGTACCTTGAGGGCTGTTGTTTGAAGTAGGCAGGGGATATTGAGTGGTTCAAGGAGGGAAATGTTGTAGTAAATTCCTACATGATTGCATCTGCTTGGTGGGAAGGAAAAGTTGTAGGAAAATTCCCAGAGAAACACATTGAAACTGTATGGGACTGAAGGAATTCCCTCAGTTTTCCTTGCTTAGCAGCTGGGAAGTAATGGTTCAGGGAAGGAATAGCCTATACTTTCAATGCTTTATAGCGTAGGAATTTCCCAACGAAGTAAAGGAAAAAAACGTAGGAATTCCCACAAAAAAATTATTCCTTAGCTTATATAACAGGGCCCTGGCCTGCGCCCTATTCAAAATAGCAATTTAGTATCCTACTAACCCTCCCTGCTACCCTCTGGTGTACGGTTACCACACTATATAGAGATGCCATAGGAATCCGGCATATTGTAGGACAGAAGCTTGCCTTTGATATGTAAATAAATATTAAAAGTTTCAGTTAACATTTGATGTTGATACTGAATAATTGTGTTGTGTATGATAATTATTGTCCAGTTCTGCTATTGGCAAATAAGTACATAACTTCAGATCAGTGCCGCCCTATTGAAGGGGCATAACTCAATAGAAACAGCAGCATATCCAAATCCAGTCTGTTATGGTTTTATTTCAAATGGGTATACAAGTAGTATAGGGACATGGGGAAATGAGCAACCCTGGATTGAGTGGACTGGGTGGACTGGGTTATTAACCCTCTTGCAGCAAACTAGACATACTAGGGCTTATATAACCCTATCTAGACAAGGCTGACAGCAGTAATCCTAGTAAACACCCGATTAATCCAATAAGGGATTTGCATGTGTCACTGCCCATGTCTCTTATAATGCATCCCGGGATGGATTCTGATGAAATCTGACATATAAATATTTGGCAACATTTTTATCGAGAAATTGCAAAAATATTTTCGTAAAAATCATAATTAAATGATCTATGAAAGCTAAATGCATGATAGGAAAGATGGAGGATTGTGTTATGGCAACATGTATAATACATCAATATTGACATTAAAGCATTAATAAATAGTCAATGCTGAACATGGCAGGTATTCTATACATTTTATGCTGTATCATTAGACCCATAATGTCATGAAAATCAAGATCAAAATGGTGGCTCAGCAAATTCCCTTTAAGAGGTAGTCACCTAATATGTTTAACACCAAAGGAAAGGAATTCACTAATCATCTGAAATAATCAAAGAGATAAGAAACGAAGAGCAAAATACAATTCAACACCCATTCAAAACAACCAAACAGACATGTTAAATAAACACAATACCACATATAATATGTCGACAAAGTATGACCTGTAAAAAACAATTTCCTTTAGAGTAAATAGATCGGATGGTCAAAAAACACAACAATTGGCAACTCTACACATTTAGTAAGTCCCATAATATTATTTTTTTTTTTTTTTGTACTCAAGGAAACTCCTGGTGGCCTATCATAGACCTAAAAACTTGGGTGACACACTCATACGAGCAAACCGGAGGGCAAACCGCCTACACAAGATACACCTCAAACTACACGGAGGGTATTTTGCAGGCGGAAAACCTGCCGCTACTGTCCAAAACTGGACAAGACAGGCAAAATTACATCGAATGTCACCAGCCGAACCTACATCGGTCGGCACAATGTAGACTGCAAAAGCAATAATCTCATCTATTGCATCAGCTGCAAGGTTTGCAAAATACAATACGTTGGTAAGACAAAACAGTTGTTAAGCCAACGAATGTATCAGCACTTCAGGACAATATCCCTGCCTGATAGGCCGTTACATGACACCACAGTCTCTAGACATTTCAACTCCCCCAACCATACAGGGGAATCGGATGTGTCAATACATGTTTTGGAGTTTGTGCCCTTCAATAACGAAAGGGACATTTCAGATGACATTCGCAATGAACTGGAGTTAAAGTGGACCCACCGTCTAAAAACTATGTCCCCTAGTGGATGAAACATCATGGACACGATCACTTGGAAAACGGTCCAGAAACCGGACTACCACTCATCAGGTCCCTAGAAGAAAAGCTATCTAGCCACGTTGAAAATTTTACATACAATCGATAGCATTGATTCTAGGCACCCATAAGGGTGATTAGGGACAACCAAGTGAAAAATCGCTGGGGGCTAGGCCCCCCCCCCCCAGATAAACCGGTAGAAGGTGATGACAATGTAGGAAGATGGTCACCGAATTTTGCCCATCCTCGATAGGCTAGCATAATTGCTATGACTCTATGCTGATGGATTTTTCCAGATTCAAAACACAATTAATTGATATGGGTTTTAGATACTGGGATTTCTTTCTTTATTTTCTCAAAAATGAAGGTGGGGTGATTATTTCATCCTTTTCAATATCCCCATACTGACATCAGCTTGATGCCAGTTGCCTGACGAGCTATTATTAGCAAAACCATGTAGTGCCAAACCAGTGAAATTCTCATTGGGAAGAAGGAATTCTGTTTATTCTCTAATAAAGACTGCTACCCCCTGGAGGGGATCAGTGTAATATTTAGGGCGGATTTCCTTATTAACATCATTTGTTATACATATCGGATGAGGTTAATATAGCCTGGATGCAATATCCAGGCAACAAGAGCACCCCGTGTTGATGCCGCTGAGGCATCACCAAGGGCACAAAAGAGGTCTTAGTAACCCGCGTCTGAAGAATGTGACGTTCTTCAGTTGCATGGTAGCATCCACAGGGGAAGGTCGCGTATTCGTATCGTTTGAATAACTTTCCATAATATTAGGCTGAAAAATACCAAATACTCGGTGTATCTGAGTATATTTGGTATCAGGCTGATTTAGCTGTTTTGCAATGTTAAACTGTATTTTGAAGCTCATTTTTATATTAAATGTGGGTTATTTGACCGGATTGGTGAAGGTGAATTGTACATTTTCAGAAGATCTGACCCAAATATACTCCGATATATCTTGTAGTTGGTATTGTCAGCCTATAGATGTTGATGGTACATTTTCTGACGATCTAACCCTGCTATAGGTTGCTGCTGTAGTGTTACCACAACAGCAGGTTGTACAACACAATCAATATTGACTCACGATGGGGGGACACAGGTGGTGATACGGCTGATATGTGGATGACAGCTAGAGGCCTTGAATCTGGACTCTTTGTGAATATAAGTGTCCATGGCTGTAGGCCGCGGACATTTATGTTCTGAAGAGTATACAATCAAGGCCTCTTGCTGGTTCTGTTGTTCTGTTGTTGTTGGTTCTGTAGGTGGAGTGAAGTGGCAAGGTCCTACTGACATGGTTAACTGGCCAATGGTTTAGCTCGAACCTGAAATACTTGCTCGTTTATCCCCCACTTCAATTGGTTGTTTGTTATTATTGAGGTGACTTAATCCACCCTACCACCCTTCCACCCTTCCACCCTACCACCCTACCTCCCTACCACCCTACCTCCCTACCTCACTACCACCCTACCTCCCTACCACCCTACCGCCATACCACCCTACCACGACTGCCCAATCCGTGATCGGTATTGGTTGGAGATATATGCTCCTATATAGTGGTTCCTTGTGGCATAATATTAATGTACCCATCTGTAACAATATGATGAGCCAAGCCAAGACCAATATCGAAAGACGTTTATAATGTGCAATATTTTTATATTCCCAATCGCCATAAACCAATGATATGTAAAACAAATTCATCTTTTGTACATATGAAATAATAACATAATATAACAATAATATTTCTTTTTGTTTTGTCCATAATTATTCACCTCCTTGACGTCAACTTAATGATATTTGTCCTTAAATAAAAGATTCTTTTTACATAATACCGTCAATTCTGTCAATTAATTTTCCCCAGATTCAGTTTTGTTCCTGCCTCTACCTTGCACCACGTTGTAATACTCTAATATTGTTAAATTAACCGTGCTCTCAGTGATAAACGCCTGGAAAATAGTACATTGTCAATCGATTTTAGGATTGGGTGCCTGGAGGTTACTCAGCCTACCATCCCGACCCCCAAGCCCCCCCCCCCCTCCCGCTCCGTCTCATCCCCCTCCCACCACCTGCTCAGCCACTGCATTATGTGACTGGGTCAGATCGTCTGAAATGTACAATTGTCAGCTTTACACCTTTAGTAAATTCTGCTAAATTAAGCTGAATATAATAAATACTGGGTATATCTGGTATTGTGTAGATTACAAATATCTGTCTTATGTTAAAAGATATAAGTTTCTTACGTCCATTTTGATTATTGCCTAGGCTTAATACCTTTACTATTAATCAATGATTTTGTTGCATAGTAAATCAGGATCTTTCTGAGAACAGCATCACCGATGAGAGATATTTCCTGAATAAACAATTCTAAAAATCTAAACTCAAATGTTAAGCTGTATTTTGAACCTGTTTAAATTTGGGTTATTTGAGAGAATTAGTGAAGGCGAATTGTACATTTTCCGCCGCCAACTGGGTAACAATGCATTACACAGCTGGTTAGGACATCCGTCAGTGTTGGCCATGGAAGGTTTCATGTACAACTCTACACTCACACAGACATGTGCGGGGAAAAGGCACAGTTAAAGTCTTGTTTCACTTGGTGCCCTTGTTCATGGAGGTGTTGGACAAAGCACAAAGCATGGAAAAGTATGTACTATTTGATTTGACCATTTTCTGAAATTATCTATGTGTATTTTATAGTGGACAGGTCGTCAGAACATGAACAAATGGGAATCAATACACATTTAGTAAATTTTCTTGATTAGGCTGAAAAATTATATAATCTATACTTGGTACATGTGTTATTTTGTACTCCGTTGATTTAAACGAACCTGTTCCGTTATTTTGAATTACATTTTGAATATTAGTTTTAGTTTAAATTTGGGTGTTTTGGGAGAATTGGTGCAGGTGAATTGTACATTTGCAGGTGATGTCATCCATGCAGATATAGTCCATGCACTGAACAGTAGCCTTGTGGTACATAGATTCTAGATTGTATACATATTTGATATTCAGCAACAACGTATTGCTAAGTCAGTTTTGCTATTCCCAACACCTATACTGATAGCAGATAATTTACCAACAAATACAGTCGTGTGCATATGTATCACGTATATATCTTTGTACATCACACAACTATTTGTATTCAGGTCATAACATTACATGTGATGATGCTATTTTCAGTCATTCCTACTAATCATTATTAAAGAGCTTTTACATCGAGGACAAACACACAATATTTAGTTCTAGTTAGTCCTGTTTATTAATATATATTGATATATATCATATATATTATATTTATTTTTATATTTATATATATCTATAATGCTTTGGTGCAGAGCCAATAAGATATCGCTTAATAAAGGAAAGTCGAAGGTTATGACCTTCTTGGATAGGCCCTCTCGGAGGTCCAGGTGGGCTGCCAAATCCTCTGCTTATCCACTTTGCATAGGAGCCAAGCAGCTTGATGAAGTTAATGAATATAAGTACCTAGGGACTGTCGTCGACGGTGCCCTAAATTTCAATAAACATCTATCAAGCATCAAGCAGAAAGTTTCTCATAAACTTTGGCTCTTTAAACATCTTCGGAGTAGGCTAAATGTTCAACTCAGCGCCCAAATTTACAAAACTACAATTCTCCCTCTTATTGATCAGTCTGATATATTCTATGATTCGGCCTCTAAGTCTAAACTAAATTTTCTTCAAGTCCTCCAAAACCGCTCCCTTAGAATAATTACTAGAACCAACCGATTTCAGAATGCTGATGAATTCCATGAACAATTTGGCCTACTCCCTTTAAAGCAGAGGAGAAGGCTCCACTTGCTCCAGCAAGCATTTAGACTCAGGCATAACAATGACCTCCAAATAACGAGGCCTAGAGTTACTCGTCAACACAATCCAGTTAGACACACGCTCAGATGTCCTATCCCCAGACTTGAATTGGTAAGGAAGTCAATATTCTATAAACTTCCCCATTATTGGAACTTTAGAGCCTAATGTCCAAAACTCTGATACTAGCAAAAAATTCACCAGCCTAATCAAACCAAATGCCATTTGGGCTGATCACAATTTTCTTTATTGATCTGATCTTCATTGATCACATCTCTCTCCCTCGCTGACCCCCTCCCCCTCCTCGAAATTTCCTCCTTTCTGAATATAATTCTTGTTTGTACCTTTTTAGTACTCAATTCTACTTTCAAAGTACCTTTAACATTTACCAACAGCTTAGTTATGAAACCCAAAGCGAAAACTTATTCGTCTCACTTGTACATGTGTATATATTCTCTGCATTTCGATAAGCAATATCTTGATTGTAATATTTTTGTTGTCTGAGACCACCACTAGTAAGGGCCACCTGCGTGTTGTCGACGCAAAGGTACTCTGTTACCCTTACGTACCATAATTGTAATGTCCGGCAGGACTTGAAATCCTCCCTATGCAGGGAGATTAGATCCGCCGACATATTCATTTTGACTAAATAAAAGTCTCAACAACAACAACAACAATATAAAGATACACTTGTAAATATGTGAATATCTAACATGTTTTATGAGAACTACTAAACAAAGATAACTTACTGAAACATCACATATCCAGCACTCAAGTTATATAGCTATAGTATATAATTGCTTAGGTCAGTTGAAAATAGGTCTAAAAGAATCAGATGAACTTGATTTTAAAGTTAACATGGTAATGGATATAGTCAAGACCTGTTGAAAAGAATTAAAAAGAATTGTTCTGATATATAATATGATTCTCACAACAGTGCTTTTAATTAAATATTTTGACAGGAGATAGGAGTCCACAGTGTGTGGTAGGATCCCGCGTGCCCCTGGCGTCTCTGGTGGCGTTCGTCATGTGTTGTGGTGGTGCAGTGGCCTTCAGTGTGGGCCTCAACCAAGCCCTGCACTCCCTCGTCATCCTCCTACAACTGGAAATGTAAATATTCCAGTCAATAATATAGCATTCTTGATTTATCATACACAGGAAAGTAGAATTTTGTCACTGGTCACACTGTTAAAGCTGCATTATGTAACAAGGTTGTGTAATAAGGTATGGTTTTAATTAAGGGAATTTATATATGTAATGAACCGCAGATTTGTGGGCACGAGTCGCGAGTTTCGTGAAAGGAATTAACAAACGAGGATAAATTTGTTTGACCAGGTTTATTGACCCCAAAACACAGTTGCAAGTGTAAAGTGCAAGAGCTTAATTTGAACAACAGAAGTATCTCATTCCACAGTGCGGCCCGAGTCCATTGTGTTAAGCGACTGCGGGATCCCACAACATTGGAGGTGTAGAGATGCACTAGTAGAGATGTTCCCTGTTGCCGCTAGGATGGATAGTGCGGCAGCCTCACCATGCTGTTAATGGGCGGACCCACTACATATATTAATTAAAGATGTCCTAACTAATGGTAGATGATATGATTATGATAAACAGGGGGAGTTGAAATATCCATATTAGAACAGTGCGTAAAAGCCAGTAGGATATTTTATAGTATTTTTAATCAAAATACTCTCCCTGTTTAGGTTGGATGATTTCCTGCTTCAAGGGTTGTGAGTTGGACAACACAATAACTTGTGTTATTGTTGTGTGCTTTGTTACAATTATGACTAACAAAATCTCACCAAATCTATTCATATTATTATGACATAGGGCTGAGTTTATCAATATTCTGCTACTGTTATATGTTTATACAAGGGTTACTTATATTATGATTTATAGCATTGAATTTATCCATATTCTCCTGCTGTTATATATGTATACAAAAGTTACCCATATTATGACTTATAGGACTGAATTTATCAATATCCTGCTGCTGTTGTATGTGAACTTATGCAACTGGTACTCATAATATGACCTTTAGGACTGAATTCCTCAATATACTGCTGCTATTATATAATATATAATAGCATATTATATGTTTATAACAGAGTTACTCATGATATGACTTATAGGACTCAGTTTTAAACGTGCAGTTTGGGGGTGCAGTTTGGATCAACCAAACTGCACCCCCAGCTAAACTCCCTGCAAACAAGTTATATCTACTTTTTTAAAAAATGATTATGATAATGCCAGTGTGTAATGAATAGCAAATGACCCTCTGTTTGGGTTTGAACTGATCTTGACAGTCCCATTGAGCATACTAAAGATGTTTATTCAATCTTTCTCCTTGCAGACTGCGGACCATCAGCTGGGTGGTGATGGTGTTTCATGTGCTGGTGGCCTCCTACTTCCTGCTCATCGCCAGCCTGTGTACAGGCACCACTAGGCACCAGCTGCACCTGAGCTGCTCCTATGTTAACCTGGTCAGCAGATGTGCTCAGGCTGGGGTAGGTCCACCCCACTCTTCCTATATTTCTTATCATTGAGGATATATACAGCATATGTGTTGTGTTATGGAAAAATTAGTCACAAGTCACAAACAAATAATTTTGAGATATCATCATATTTGAAAAGATATGATCATAGTGAACATTATAGAACATCTATGTATTTCTATAATTTATCAAAAATGTCAATCACTAGTAAAGTAGTTGAATATACTCTTTAGGATAACCTCAGATATGCATAGACATAAGTACAGTCTTGAAACTTGTTACGTGTGTCCATGCTACTAGCAGCGCAAAACCCCCCAAAAATGTAATTATTCTGAGCTAGGATTCATGTGGGAAAACATTTAAAAAATATAATTTCTGGCGACTTGTGACTCATAAAAAGAAATTGGTTGTAACAGATTACATAATATACATACAACATAGAGCATACATAATGTTGAATTCGAACCAAAGATAAGTACTGGTTGCAGTTTAATCTCTCACCAGGCACAAAGGGAAACAGTATGAGCAGAACTAGTCCCGGTAAAAGAGTACAAAATAATCCACTTTTGTTTCCCTTTTTAAACAATTACAAAGAAATTGGCAATATCAGTTTCTACACGTTTCTTCCTTTCTTAACTCAACTATATGTTCAATGTTCATATTTAGCTCTCTAGTGTATTGTATTTAAGCTGCCTAGTGTATAAGCTGCCTAGTGTATAAGCTGCCTAGTGTATAAGCTGCCTGGTGTATGCTGTCTAGTGTATATATGCTGTCTAGTGTATATATGCTGTCTAGTGTATATATGCTGTCTAGTGTATGAGCTGTCTAGTGTATAATCTGTCTAGTGTATGAGCTGTCTAGTGTATGAGCTGTCTAGTGTATAAGCTGTCTAGTGTATATGCTGTCTAGTGTATAAGCTGTCTAGTATATAAGCTGCCTAGTGTATAAGCTGCCTAGTGTATGAGCTGTCTAGTGTATAAGCTATCTAGTGTATTTTCTAGTGTATGAGCTGTCTAGTGTATAAGCTGTCTAGTATATATATAGAACTAACCGCAGTGCTGTCTGTGGGCTCATTCTTCACCGAGTTGGAGGCGGGGGAAACCTGAGGTGCGGAGCGAAGCGTAGCACCGAGGGTTTCCCCCTGCCGGAAACAAGGTGAAGAATGAGCCCACAGACAGCACTAAGGTTAGTTCGAGATTTATTTGACCTCTTACAAACGATTTTAAACATATTAGATTGCTTATAATTACGGTAACTTACTGCGAGAGTTGCATGGAATTCCTTTGACGCTTAAATTTATGATGGCCGTCGTGACGTTGACGACGGCCATTGCAGTTTCAATGTTTAGCAGAGGACGTAGCGTCCTGACATGTCGTGTCCCTATGACAATGATGCCCTACTTTCAGAGCAACCAATGAAAATGCAGAAGGATAAACTGGGTCATCTGTTTCTTCCCTAGGGAGGAATGAAACATATTTGTTCCCGCTCACTCGTATATAACAAGCCTATACAAAGTCTATGGGCAGTCCATTCCCGAGGTGAAATAAATAAGCTGTCTAGTGTATAAGCTGTCTAGTGTAGTGATTGCTGTACTTGCAGTGCATGACCCTGGCCTACATACTGCACCTGGTGTGGCTGTTCCTGCCAGCAGTTCTACTCATACCTGTGGGTATCCTCACTGCCACCCACATTCTCTGCCAGCTCCTGCCTCACTGCCTCACACTCTCTGATTATGGTGAGCACTTGTTGTCTTGTATTATATCCCATGCTTTGTGTACCACTAGGGGTGCAATAGGCAGTTATTAGTGCTATGCTTAGCACTTATTGGACGAGTTGCTGCACGGCGTGTAAATAAAGAACAAGAGCATAGATCGAGCAACGAGTCCTATAAGTTGATTATTATACATGCTTAGTTTTGCATGTAAAACGTGCTTAATTAAAAAGATAATAACATAATTTACCATATCTGGTTTTCATACAAGAGGAATATAACTAGAAACAGTTGAAATGATGGAGGAAGAAAGCACTCGCACTGGCAAACTTGCGTCGGCATGACAAGGCACCGGTAATGTACTAGTCCATTACCATGTTACAAGTAATGAGCGGTTGTCAGGGCCTCAGTAGTGAATGCGTGTATAATAATAACTGGTAATGAATATATGAGAAATTAGGGAAGTATTGGGAAGAGGAATGTCACAAAATATCCTGAAAAGAAAAAAAAATCAATAGTATGGCCATGATTGGATTAGGAATACCTCGAGAGAGAACACTACCCAGGAGTTCCATTCAGTGCTAGCAGTGGTGAAGGGTGACAGCCCCAAATAGTAGCTCTTTGAATATCACATTAATGTTGTTTTATACCTTTTCCTACATTGGACAATGAAACAAATTATAGTGCATATAATCATGCATATTAGATGCCTTAAATGGGTGCAGTAGTGCATTAAATAACCTCAGTGGATGCAGAGATGTTTGTGTAATACTAATGTTAAAAGGTCCATTACCCTGACAATTGACATTACCTCATCAACATTACCCCTTCATCATTAAACTATTGTTAATGTTTATGATTCTGTGTAATACCCATCTCCTGCCTAAACCTAAACCCTACCTGGGGACAGCTGACCAAGGGCACCCAACCTCAAACATTAATAACGATTAAGATAAAAGCTGCTCAAAATAACCATATCGATAAGAGGTTCTCAAAATAACCATAATGATAAGAGGTTCTCAAAATAACCATAATGATAAGAGGTTCTCAAAATAACCATAATGATAAGAGGTTCTCAAAATAACCATAACGATAAGAGGTCCTCAAAATAACCATAACGATAAGAGAACAATATAACAATAAAATTGCAATTACCACCACCAAGTAATGACATGATTAAGAATTTAACAAGCAAGAATATTGCTGACCCAGCTTAAATACGATGTTTAAAGAACCTCTGCTCTCACCCTTAGGGATTGACCCCGACCTGGTGGATAGATACCACCCTGAGAAACTGATGCAACATGTCCAAGACTTTAATGAGTCGGTGCTACTGGACTATGCTGACATGGCTGAAGACTTCCTACTGACCACCATCGACCATATAGAGGACAGCCCCATCTTAGACAACATCATTACACAAATAGGTAATGTGTTCCAGCAAAATGGCTCACAAGTTGCAAGATTGATACTTTTTTAAGTGATTTATTCACAAGATATTTTTATTGGAATATTATCATTCTTGGGGGGTTAAGTGCTGTTTGTAACATGAATACATGTACCAAATTTCAAGACAGTGTATTAAATATATCTTTGCGTTTCTAAGATCAATCTATGGAGTATATTTAACTACTTTATTAGTAATTGTTCACCCAGAAATATTGCAAACATTGTTTTCAAAAATCTCAAAATTCTTTTTTGCGACTTGTGACTCATTTTCCTGTGATACATCACAATTTAGAGTCCTACATTCCTGATGAGGCAGAAGCAGAACGATTCATCACCAATCTCCTTAATACATTCGACCTCAGCCAGCTGATAAGCTTACTAGGGAAAGCAGAGAAAGGTGTTGATTTCATTGATAGGATAATGGAGATGATCAATAACATTCCAGACATGAGTAGCTATATGGATAAGTTCATAGCCATGCGACCCAACCTGCTGGATGTACTTGATAATGACACTATTAGTGCTGTACATAGTGAGATGGACAGTTACCTCAATTACTCTGAGAACACTATTAACAAGACACTGCAAGAGTTGGACAATATCAGTGAACAACTACACCAAGATAATCAAGGCAGTGGTGAGGACATTCTGCCTGTATCCAATGAGACTTATACACAAAGTGCTGAGTCATCAGACCAAGATGGCAGTGGAAGTGGAAGTCAGTTTAAATCCATCAAAAGACGAGATTTACAAAACATGACAGACACTATTGCATCTCTACCTAACCTTCCTAACTTTGATCTAAAGACACTTAACATCACAGAATCTGATTTAGATCAGTTCATCAAGCAATTATCTGGTAAAGCTCAGGAACTGAGTACAGACCAGACCCGTAAACTTCAATCTATGCTAAGTGATTCTTCTGGGGTACTTCCTAAATTACTTGAACTTTTTTCTACCATCAAAGAGTCAAAGGGAGAGGCCCTGAACATTCAAAACACTTTATTCTCCATGCGGGAAATGTACCCAGGAGATTTTCAAAACATTTTCAAAATCATGCTCATCGTGGGTAATTCCACTGATTTCCCAACAGTTTTTCAAGGATTGCCTGAAATTCAAGATATCATGAACAACATGCAGGCAATATTTGCAGGGTCAGTTGGAATGTATCTAAACACTGCAGGAGACTTTATCCAGAACCTGTCTGCTAACCTACTGCAGGAGGCGGAATCTACAGCCAAGCAGCTGATTCAGCAAGCTCGGGGTATTGCTGAGAAGGCAGAGAGAGCAGCTCAGAATGCTGTTCAGGAGGCAGAGGTTGCTCTGAGAAAGGCTGAGGCCCTCTCTAGACAAGCTGTGGAGGAGATAGATGTGCAAGCAAGGGCACTGGCTATGGACCTGGCTGAGAAGGCCAAGTGGGCAGCGGAGGCAGCCAAAGTGGAAGCAAGCAAGGCTATACAAAGAGCTCAGGTGGCCTTGGAGGAGGCTGATGAGATTATTACTGCAGCTGCTATGGGAGCCTTCACATGGGCGAGGCAAGCGATGGGTAAACTGAGGTACTATGCCAAACAGGCGTTCTCTGGGGCACGCAGGGCAGTCATAGAAGCAAGAAAGGGTGCCAGAATTGCAGTTGAATATGTAGGCGTGGCTAAAAGAGAATTCCTTAAGGTGTACGATTATGCCAAACAGCTATATAGGAAATTAAGGATACAAAGATATGGGAGAGACACCTTTTGCTCAGATTTCAAAGTTCTGTTTTGCATAGAGGTAAGAATGTCATTTTTCTCTGCATAAGATTGATTGATTTATTTTATTACCACAAGGTTACATGTTAACAATGTTATTCTCAGCTTTAGCTTTATATATCATAGGTTCTTTCTCACATAAACATTGATACTAATAAATAATGCATGTTATTCCTCATGAATTCTATCAGTCTCCACTTAGCGTTTACCTTCTTCAGTCAGTTACACTGTTGATAAAAATAATAGCAGATAACTTGAGTAATAATGAGTAGATTCATATATTTTCCCCATTTCTTTAGTCTGAGATTTTAAAACTTTGAATAATACATAATGTAAATTGTTTTTCCGATCGGTATCTAACTATTATAATTTATTATAATTTCGCATACAGCAGAGGTCTAAAATGGAGGTTTTATTTGTTTAAATATCGTATTTCAGTCATTTCTACAATTATTTCTATCATAATCATTGTTTCTACGCACGCTGATATATTTCAGATAAGGAAGTCCCATGTGTGTATGATCATTGTCTTTGTTTCCTCCATAATTATCAATCTCAGTATGGTAAGTACCACTGACCGTGATGATAATATTTGTTTTCAAAATGATTTAATTCTTCCTGTCTAAATAAAACTCAAATTCTTTACCGTAGTGCCTTGGTGCCTTGGGTTCAAAAATGAACTATGAATTATGATTGTAGATAAACAGCCCTCCCATTATCATTTAAATGAAAGTTCGACTGCAATCACTAACTCATGATCAATTTTAAAGCTGCATTCTCAGCTATTATGACAAAGACAATGCTATCAAATTTACTCATATTATGACTTATAGGACTGAATTAATAATTATTATGATGCTGTTATATGTTTATGTACAAGAATTAGAAGTAGAATAGGTCAAGTGAAAACTGCTGCCGGTGAGCCAGGCGCGGCGGAACAGATAAAATATTGGGGGGCAAACTTCTTTTTTCTAACCCCTCTTGAGAACCAAGGTATAAAGTGAGCATTGGCGGACATTCCCCCACCCATCCAGTTGATATTGCTGTAAACTAAGGGAAATCTCCACCTGGGCGGGGGAATATTTTCTCAGACATTCCCCTACCATTCCCCCACTTCCCCGGGGGTGGTGGGGTGGGGGGTTGGGGGTTTCAATTGACAAGTGCATTAGAAGCACTGTAGCAAAAACAACCTGACGGAATCCTCCAGAATGTCGGTCAAATGACTTTTAGATGTCGGTCAAATGACTTTTAGATGGCTTTGAAAAGAAGAAAATGTAGAAAATATTTCGTTTTTTGCCGACATTGCCTGAGAGTGCAGCTTTAGTGCAACTGAAGTACATGGGTAAAGTTGTCAGAAACTGTACAATCGGCAGGTTGTGTTGAACTGTATTCTGCGTTCTCACCTACTACAACCAAATCACCTTACCAAATTTACTCATATTATGACTTATACTCAAGTTATAGGACTATATTTATGAATGTTCTGCTGCTTCTGTTTTATGTGTAGTGACCCAGTATCGAGTAGAGGAGGAGAGATATATAATAAAAGTCAGAAGCCTCAATATTATTGCTCTAGTTTTATGGTGCTGTGACACACAGGCCCACCTAGTGGGAAGCATACGAAGCATATAATCATTCGTATAACTTTTGTATGTTGGAAGACCTGGAAGTCACCTTTCAGATACGGGGCTCCTTTTTGTACACCTTTCTTGTATAAATAAAAAATGCTTTGAATTGAATTGAATTGTATGTATGAGAGTAGTATATAGGAAGCGGTGTTTTCTTATGGCAACACACTACATATGTATATTCAAGCATTTGAAGTTCAATTGGCCAAAAGAAACCGCCGCCGGTGAGCGATATAAATGTGGACATTTTTTGAGACCCTGTAGTGAAAATAACTGGACAAAATCCTCCAAAATTTGGACAAATGACTTTTAAATGGTTTGAAAAAGAATGGAATAAGAAGTAGAAAATCTTTAGTTTGCGCCCGATGTTAACTGTTAGTGCAACTTTAAACTACGTAATATTCCTCCTGGGGATATTTGTTTAAGTAAAACCCTTTATAATTTAAGTGACTGACGTATCTCATGCTGGAGCTGACTGTACCTTGCCCATTGTAGGTACATTTCCTGATGGCTATGGCTGCCAACTATGTGTACCTGCTCCTGGAGGAGGAGGAGGAGTCAGGTAAGGCTGTCACCATGGAGACATCCCACCCCACACTGGAGGACCACTACACACACCCTATGCTCACCTTCTCCACCCTGGACACCGGCTCACTGGAGATCTTCAACTAACTCTACAACTCATTCCACACATAAAATCATTATCCTGTTCTTTAAGACTTTTTATTTATTTAAGATTTTAAAATCACATTGGCTATATGAAAATGCACGTTAAACAGACCATCAAACAAGGAAAATAGATCCACTTGGCCTAAAAATAAGATTAAAAAGAATTAAACTTACATTAACTCAACATTTCCAATATAGTCTTTACCGCTCCTCTTACGCAATGAAATAAAATCAAGCTCACCTGGTCTTCCCCCTCGACCAGAAATAGAACAATTGAACTAACCATTGACAATCGATCTTCTTTTTTTCAGGTTTTTCACTGTATATGAATAAATGTTTGAGGCAGGTAGTGGGAAGATCGCCACTGCGACGACACTGTATGTACTTTTCCTGCAATAAAACTGTTTCAAAAGAAGACTCACTGTGGCTGTATATTCAAAGCATACTATAACTACGGTACACTAAACCACACCTTTTAGGCACCAATAACACCAATGTCAACCACTTTAAATTTAGTCCTGAAGAAGGGCAAGAAACCCAATAAAATCAACAACATCTTTAGGGCCTAATACGTTTTCTTCATGAACCATCAATTCATCTCTGGCCCACCCCGATATGTGGTAGGTATTCCTTTGGAATATTTATCTAAATCACGAGGGAGTGGCAGCATCGACCGGAAGGACGTCACACGATCTCAGCAGCGCGGAGAGAACCGCAAGTCGTCAACGGTTACCTTGGGAATGGTAGCGTCCCACCGTGTCATGCACAGCCGCCATTCACTCTAAGAAAAAAGGGTTCTTTTGGGTTCTAGATAGAACCCCATGGTTCTACCAAGAACCCTAGGGTTCTTTGACACCTAAAAGGGTTCTTCGGGACCACCGGGGGTTCCATCTAGAACCATAGGGGTTCTTCAGCAATTTAAGGGTTCTTCGTGCACTTGAAGGGTTCTTTAACTCAAAGCGGTTCTACATAGAACCCCCTTTTTCTCCTTAGGGCTCACAGGCACACATCTACATCTTAAAATCAAGGTTTATATAGGCAGGAGAGAGAGAATTAAAAGCATTTTCTAAATAATGTGAAACGAATGTTATCCCTTCAAACAGATTACTTTTATGTGATGTGTCACATGAAAACGAGTCATATGGAATTATTTCAATTATGTGGGTTTGTGACTTTTAATGAATTTCTGCACATGTCTCCTGGGTCGATTCACATACAAACTTTACATATTATTAAAGCTGCATATCTCTAGATTACAGGGGGGTCTTTAGTTTGAATCAATTCGAGCAACTTGAAGGAAACCAGAGACCAAAATGTGATGCAACCTCCAGTGGGCTCAGATTTTCAAAAATGATTTTCAAAAACGAAACGGTTGATTTCACCAACTTTTAGGGCAGCTAGGACTTAGATCTTTGAGTATGAGACGCATAGGTCCCTGTTACACCCTCGTGCCAAAGGACGTTTCATTCTGAGCATTTTTTCATTTTCAAATCAAAGGATTCGTTTGACATTGCAAAGTAGGTAAGAAGAATAGCACTTTTTAGGTACATCTATCTCTATGGCACAAATTCTGAAAAAGTTGACTTTTTTCTGGTGGACCATAGAAATTTTGTGAGATATTGACCTAGTCCAGTTTTTTCCCCTCTTTTCAAATCTGGCCTCCAATTTTTTCTATTGGCATTTAATATTGGCGACGTTATCGGCAATCCGACTTCTCACCAGGTGGCAGTACCGTGGAACTTGGCTTTCACTAGGTGCCCTCACAGGTTACTACATGCTATTTACAATTTCTATTAGAACAAAAGTCTCACTAGTAATACTTATATGAGGCATTTATACCTTATAGATATTACACTTTATAAACTTGGGAATATTGAAAGCAATGAAATCAATACTTTATTTGTATAACTTATCTGCTTGATGTTAAAAAATGTTGTGAAGAAAGCACCCTTATAATTCTAATATTATTACTATGAGTACTACTGAAGTACCAAGATTGTCAAACACCAAGTTGCAATGAATACCTATGTCAGCTACAGGAGAGGATTGTATTAAGGGTAAGTTTAAGTGATGGAAATGGATGAGGAACTCTGAAAAAGTCAACCAAAGGGACTGCCTTTAATATGCAGTCTCTCCTTGAATGCTCTTGGGCAAAATGCTTCTGTGGAGAAACATGCAGCATTAGCACTGAGCACAAATCTGCTGTTAGAAGGACCAGTCTAGATTCAACAGGGAATAATGAAATCAATACTTTATTCAGAATTAACATTGTAAATTACAAGCAATTTTATGGATGCCAAATCAGGGTTCTATGTAGAACCCTACCTATTTTGGCCAGAGGGTTCTTCAAAGGGTTCTTCAAATCGAGGGTTCTATGTAGAACCCTGCCTATTCCCGAAACGGGGGTTCTACTTAGAACCCTCAAAAAAGGGTTCTAAGTAGAACCCTTAGGGGTTCTGCCATGTCGACAAGCTGAAGAACCCTTAAGGGTTCTTGTTAGAACCCTTTCTTCTTAGAGTGTTCCTTGTCAACACACAAAGCGTCGAGGAAGAGAAAAAAAGAAATTTTTTAATTCTCCTTTCCTAAAGGGGCGTAAGCTCTAAGCTCTTCTCTCTTATAAAATTGAGTATGCTTGAGTATTCAGTGCTAACAAAGCCTAGGCTAGATCTAACCCTAACTTCCCCCAATTTTAACGTGATGGACGATCTTATATTATTATACAATAGTAATATAGGGCAGCCCGTGTTGACTAACCCACAACCCACACAGCATTAGGGACCCTTAACAGGTGCTCCTTATGCTGTGAACCTATATATGCATACCCATAATCTTTTATTTGAGATTTGAGAGGTTCTGTACATGTCTAAGGCACCTACCGGTATCTAACTAATTCTCTAGGCTTATAGGCCTACGCTAGTTGTGTAAGTCGACGGCATTGCAACTGCAGAATATCCCCTCCGCCTACGTCACTCCCGACGTCTAACTAAGCGTCCTATCCTCCTCCCTCGCTCCGCTGAGCTGATAGTTTTTCGGGTCTCTCAAGTTTGGCCTTTTTAGTACATTCATTACCACCTGAATGTCCTTATCTTTGCACAACTTTACCATCTGTGCTTCAGGATGCCACCTAAACGAACTTCTGGGAGTGAGGGGATGCCAAAATCCACTACGAGGTCCGGACGTGTGATAACCCCGAACCCGCGCTTCGCTGAGCCTAATGGCGACAGATCTACAGCCAACTCGCCCAGCCGAGACGACGTAGTGCTATCTCCGACTGCTAAGAAGGCTAAGGGCTCGGACAGGCAGGACTTTGTGACTAGGACTGAATTCGCTGCTCTGATGTCGGTGATGAACCAGACGGCTTTGGAGTTGAAGGATGTATCGGCCAAGATTGGCAAGGCCCAGCCACAGGGGGCGGCGGAAAGCCAAGCTCTGCCTTGTACGGCCATACAGACTGAAACTTCAACCGTCCGCCAGCTGATGACGTCGCAGACGCAGTCTGCCCCGCTCAACTTCCGCCCAAGTCTCTCGCAGGCTCCGAGTCAGCCGATCCCGCTTTACAACGCGAAGCAGTACCCAGCGGCAGCTCTTGGCCCCCAGCAGGCACCTCAGGCGTATTGTTGTTGTTGTTGTTACTTTTATTATGTCGAATTTAAGGCAGAGTCAGTGGGTCAAATTCCCCGAGTTGGGAGGATCTCAAGCCCTACTGGACACGGTGGTTACATGTTTATAGGGGTAACAATCAACCATTAGGTCAACGATCTAATGGCCGCCCCTATAAAATGTTGGTCTTCTAAATGATATGTTGATTTTTGCAAGATGGTTAGCTGAGTAACAATAATGTATAAAACAAGAGGTGGTCAAATGACTCAGAAATTATAAATACATATATTTTAAAAATTGATACAATCAATTCAACCATAGGGGTTGAGTTATGTTTGTACATTTGTTCGTATCAAGACATTAGGCGAATTAATAACGCCTATATATGGGTGGATAAGATAACAGGATAAACGATGGGTGGTTGAGGAACAGTAAGGAGAGGTGAGTGGAAGCATATGGGTGGAGAATAACAATATTAATCTTCACTACCGGGAAGTGGAGTAATGCCAGTTTTATCTTTAATAGAGAAAATTTTCATCCTGCCAGATACTATTTATTTTGACATTTTTGGCGAATTTTTTTGGTAGTTCTATATGATGTTGTTTGGCCTCCAGTTTGTTCCAGTAGTGGGGTATCTTATAATACAATGATCGGCGGATTAGTTCCAGTCTTGGAATGGGGCATTTGAATAATACTTTTCCTTGTTGGAATTGGCGGGTCGGTCTGGGACGTACATCTAGATATTTTGGTTGGGCTTTTACTCTGTTCGCTTGTTGTAGGATATGCAGCCTTCTCCTCTGCCTCAATGGAAGCAGACCAAACCGGTCATGGTACTGGTCAACGTCTTGATATCGGTTTGATTCGATTATTCTGGGGGCCTTATTTTGGAATATTTGTAAAAATTTCAATTTTGATTTTGGGGTTGAATCATAAAATATGTCTGATTGATCTAAAAGTGGTAATATTGTAGTTTTGTAGACCTGGGCACTCAGGTACCTGTTTAGCTTGCTTCTGAGATGACGGAATAACCATAACTTGTGTGATACTTTTTTCTTAATTGAACTTAGATGATTTGAGAAAGAGAGGGAACTGTCAACGATAGTTCCCAAATACTTGTATTCATCTACGTCCTCTAGTTGGTTATCGTCCAGATACAGTTTGAAGGCAGAGGAGTCGGTTCTCCACTTGGACCTCAGGGAAGGCCTCGGCAAGAAGGTCATTACCTTCAACTTGTCTTCATTTAACGAAATCTTGTTTTCTTTGCACCAATTTATAATGTTGTTAAGGTCTGATTGAAGATCACCAGTGACCGATCCAACTTCTTTCCCAGACTTACATATAATTGTGTCCTCTGCAAACATTTGGGGGTTTGATTTAAGTACTTGGCATGGGAGGTCATTAATATAGATCGAGAAGAGGATAGGGCCAAGTGTGGTACCTTGGGGTACACCACATGTGATCAGGTTTTCATCTGACGTTTGGTTATTTATTGTTACTAGTTGGTGCCTTTCGCTGAGGTTAGCCACACAGCTTCCCATGATACAGCCTATATTTACGCCTCCAGTAGAGAGACTGCCAGACCCAACCGAGATCTCAGCAAACTACAGAGAATCTCAGTTTGCGTATGACGCCCTCGACCGACAGTACCCTACAGTTGGACATCCTCGAGGTATGTTGAAGTTTATAAAGCCGTTTTCTACACCAGAGGCTAGTCTTCCCCCTGATATGTATCAACTTGTCAGAAAAAACAAGCAAGAGCTCACACTTCCTGAGTATTTCTGCGGTCTATCCAGAATGATTTCTAGCCTTCTTAATGTTGCTACGATCCCGCACCATATGACCAAGCATATGGAAGCACTAGCCCAAGACGCATCGCAATTTGAGTGGGATGGAGTCAGGGCCTGGTCCCAATCTTGCTTGGCCCAGATCAACGAAGGCCAGGCAGCTTGGGGAGACGTGAATCACTTCCAGTTTGAGCGCTCCAGGCTATGCTGGGCTATGAAGCTTTCTAACTCCACTCCAAAAGGCTCCGCTCCTTGCCCAATGTATAACTTCGATGAATGTGCTTCAAATGGTAACCACGTATCAGGCAGCATTACCCTTATCCATGCATGTGGTTTTTGTTTTTTCTTAACGAGAGGCAGGGAATACCAGCACCCTTCCAGGTCATGTAACAACAAATCTCGCATGCCTGAGCGTGGCCCCACCCAGCCGAAGAAGTCGGCAGCCAGCACTTGGCCAGCTTCAAAATCCTCAGCACCGAGTGCTTCTACTAGTTACTCAAAAAACTAATTCAACGAGATCAATCGAAATATATTCAGTGTGAACCCGTGTTTAAGCCTCAAAAGTTGTGTTCAATTAAATCAAAAATCATGGATTGTGTGCAAAAGGATCAGACGAGTCAAGACTCGTGCATCTTGTTTACGGCGGAAGTCAGTCACTCAACCGACCTCCCCCACAGGAGAGCGCAGCGCTCCCAATAGTTTCTCTGCCACTAACACAGGAGAGTTCTAACCAAAATGGCGCCACTTCCGGAACTGGCCCGAATTCCAACAGACCAGGTAAACAAATATCTGATTCTCTTATTACTACCTCGGAAAGTTACTCTCGACGTGTGATACCATTGTGCCTACCTGTGTGTGATTCTTCTAGTTATGTTGAGCAATTTCCCGGTGATCCTAGTGGGAAGATTGTTTGTTGTTCTACTGAATTATCTCTGGAGCATATTAGCGAACAACCTCCAGCTCTCGCTCCTACTGACGCTCCCTCAGAGCTCTCAGACATGTGTTGGTCACTTGATGATCATGATAGTTACTTTTGTGAGTTTATTAATTCTTCTGGGCCGTTAGGGTCCTCCCACCTCGAGTGGGAAGTTCCACATGTCACTACGGTGGAAAAAGAACCTGTGACTCAGGTTCCATGTGAAAATAATACCAGAATGGCAAACGTGTTAGATTGGACATACCGTGCACAATGGCCGTTCCCTGTGATTAGTGGTAGAGACTTTGTCAACATTTATGAATTGGTACGAAGCGTTGCTCGACCGAACATGTTTGGTGCAAGGGTTCCCCTGATTACAAAACTCAACGTTAAAGCATGGATGTGTGAGGCTAGTGATCATCACATGGATTCTACAATACTGGACGGGATCTCCTTTGGTTTCCCTATACAGTATAGTGGTCCTCCTCTCTATAATCACCATTCTCAACCTAACCACTCATCAGCTCTTCAGTACCCTTGTCACGTGAAAGAATACATCATTGCAGAGTCTGCCCTAGGTGCTCTTTGTGGTCCCTTCCACAAGCACCCTTTCACGCCATGGTTCCACACGAGTCCCCTCATGACGAGGCCGAAGAGTGATAGTGACAAGCGCCGTATAATCGTAGATCTCTCATTCCCGGACGGGGGTGTGAATGCTTACATACCAAAGAACATTTTTAACGGCATGACTGTGTATCATAATCTTCCTACAGTTGCTGACACCATCAGTGCCATTCACGACCTCAGCCCGGCGGCTTGCATGTCAGTAATCGACCTACAGAGAGCCTATAGGCAGTTTCCAGTATGTCCATTGGACTGGCCTCTCTTAGGTATATGTTTCGAAGATAAATTCTACTTTGACAGAGTGCTTCCCTTTGGAGCTCGAGCCAGTTCCTTCACTATGCAGAGTATAGCGCAGTTTATTGCCAGGGCTCTCCAAAGAAGGGGTGTGACAGCACTTATTTATCTTGACGATTTACTCCTCATCTCAAAGGACTTAACATCTGCAAAGGCTCACTTCCAGCTTACACTAGGCCTCCTCCATGACTTGGGAATTGAGATAGCCCCCAATAAGATCCAGCACCCGGCCCCGTGTGTAATGTGGCTAGGAGCCACTATTAACCTATCTGCAAATACGTTCTCTATTCCTTTGAACAAGGTCCAAGACATCCTGTCTTGCCTGGCATCCACTTCTTCTTCAAAAAAGGTCCCGCTAAAGCAAATGCAGAGTGCCATCGGGAAAATTAACCACCTCGGTAAGATTGTTCCCCCTGCAAGAGCTTTTATTAACCGTATGCTCACCGCCCTAAGGGCTGCCAAAGGAGGTGATGTCTATATAACCAACTCAGTCCGGGATGATCTGGCATGGTTCGACAGGTTCCTCGTCAAGTTCAATGGGAAGACAATCTTTCCCTCCCGTAAGATATCAAGAACATTATGGGTATGACTATGGGTATGACTCCTCTATTGCTGGTGCAGGTGGCACGGACGGCAATAAATGGTTCGCCTTGAATACAAGATAAAATATATTTGTGACGACATAAACATCCTCGAAGCAAAGAACTGTCTTGCAGCAGCACGCCTCCTATGCAACGAACACGACCGTGGTAACATTGTCAGAGTGTGCTGCGACAATTCTGCATCTGTTCAGGCCCTATCTGGGGGAAGGGTGAGAGACAACCAGCTTGCTGTATGCTCCTGGGCATTTTGGTATCTCGCCGCCGACCTCAATGTTGCATTTGACTTTGTACATGTCCCAGGCGTCCTAATGACTCTTCCTGATGCCCTATCAAGGGCTTTCACTGATGATTCTGCAAAACTGAAGGCTGCTGAAATTATTAAACAAAAGTCTCTCAAATCCATTAGCATGCCTCACTCACTATATGATACTTCTTACTTCCTCTAGGAGTGCTCCAGTCTTCTCTAGCGGCTGCGGCCCAGCTCCGCCAGAAACAGGCATATTGCCCAGGCACCACTGCAAATAGAAATCGGCTGTGGTCCTCTTCATCGGCTTCTGCCACTATGTACACCTCGACTTCTATAACCCAGATGCTGCGGAAATCTGTTGGTTCATAGAGTACCTGGTTCAACACAAAAGAGCCTCTACAACCATAAGGAATATTATATCCAGCTTGAGATCATACTACAAGCTCTCTCTCATCGACTCCAGTGAGTTTGACTCCCAGCTCGTTCTGACAGCCCTGCGGGCTATTGACATCACTCACCGTCACATCCCTGTGTAAAAGATGCCCGCTACCCCTGAGATTGTATCTCAGGTGCTGTTCTCCATGTGCCACGACAATTACTTCAAACAGCTCAGGGCTGCAATAGTCTTGATGTTTATCGGGTTCCTTCGACAGAGTAACCTCTTTCCCAAGTCGTCGTCCCAATATGATCCCACACGCCAGCTCAACACAAGTGATGTAACGCTTTCACCCGAAGGCGTCCAAGTCTGTATCAAGTGGACAAAGACCCTCCAATCCGGCTTGATGACGGCTTCTATCTTCTTACCGATGATTCCGGACAGTATCCTGTGTCCCCTTCAATCCCTCGCTGCTCTCCTTGTCGGCGTCAACCAGGCCTCATCATCCCCTCTCTTCACCTTTACAGACGGTCGCCCTATGCCAGTCAGCTTTATAAACCAGAAATGGTCATCTGCCCTGCAATTTCTCGGACTGGACACTGCCCTTCTCTCACTACACAGTTTAAGGAGAGGAGGTGCTTCTTTCGCATATTTCAGAGGTGGTGCAAACTTAACGGACATTCGCTCACATGGTACGTGGGCCTCTGACGCAGTTCTTTCCTACTTACGTCCTCAACCGGGTTCATCTTCTTCCGTCCACAATGCTCTTAAAAATATACACAAAATATAACTATTCCTTCGGACTGGGCTTTATTGTATACATTTTCTCTTATACATATACTGACATATTCTAATCTTGTTAAAACAATTCTTCTTAATTGTTAACTCTCTACAAGCTATGTCACCTGCTGTCTCTACAAGATTTGTATCCACTCAACACCAGGAGAAAGTTATGTCAAGCCCAACTTTGAGTATTAAACATACAATATCAAAATGTCTGTGTTGTGTTGTAATGCTCTAGGCTTATACGCTTGTCGTGTAAGTCGACGGCATTGCAACTGCAGACTATCCCCTCCGCCTACGTCACTCCCGACATCTAACTAAGCGTCCTCTCCTCCTCCCTCGCTCCGCTGAGCGGTTGTAATGCACTGTGCAGGACCATAAAACATGGATGACGTCAGTGGTCAGTGATGGGTACTGATTTTTAAAATTATTTTGAAGGGACCATCCCATTTGCTTGCTATAGGCGGATAATACCTGTATACCCATTCGCCCTCAGAGAAATTTCTCAGTCTTGTTCGTTGATCATGAGTTTTCTTCTGAGCAACCGAAGTCACTTGTAATCTTTCTCTAGCAAATTTGTGTGCTTCTCTCATTTGTTTTCTTAGCTGTTCCAAGAAGACATTTCTCACAGGTATATCTAACCCTCCCCTAGGAATTCCAAATATTAGATCAGCAGGTGTATAGGCCTCTTAACGATGGGATGGAAGTGCCCCAAGAGACTCTGTAATAAGGTACTGGACCGACGGTCTGACTTAGTATTTCATCTAAAAGATCCAGAGGGACGACATGGATTAAAACAGAAGGACATAGAGTCCATTATGGAAAAATTGGGGGAAAAGGACAGACACATCCAGCCAAATCCGTACTTTCACCAGACATTGCTAGTTTCCAGAACTGTCTGGAAGTGTATGTCGGACGCTGTTGAGGATGAGGGATATATGGACCTGGGTATAACCAATTTGATATCTGCTCCTGAGAGCAAGAAACCAAAATATATGGATGCTCCTATACCAATCTCGAATGCCTGGAGTAAACCACATAATTCTGATACACTTAAAAATAAATGTGACCGGATCTAGGCCTATACTTTTTAACACAGACAACAGAGACAGGGTCTCTGAAGTGGCATTGACTGATGTTAGAGATATTTATAATGACGCTGTATACGTTTATGCAGAAGCAGTAGACAAGGAAAAAGAGAGGCATGAGGCCTTACTCGAAAAGATTCACCTCAAATTCATTTCAAAATTAAAGCGAATTATTGACCCACTTGACGACATTCGCAAGTTACTAGATATGCAAGAGGAAGGGGACTCTTTAGTAGAAACTTTAGAAGAAACCACACACTTGAACGATCAGCTACAAATGAGAGTTCTGGATCTGGAAAATAAAAACAGACAGCTTGCAGAAGAGATGGTCCAAGTTAAAACCGATTTTCAAGGCTTCAACTGTCACACAATCCAGAACAAGTCCGGGGAAGGAAACACACTAAATTGAGTACCACGCTAGAGTTAGTTCGAGCAAAAAATCTAAAAGCCAGGCAATGTCTCAACAGACCGAGCTATGTAACATCAAATATTTCTAGTGATATTCCACCTAAGCCTCCTAAGCAGAAGAAAACCCTGTCGGGATACTCGCTATGCGGTGCGACACTACCGCCACCTCGCGTCACCCTTATGAATAAACCAGTCTTAACCTAGTACTCAAGCTCACGAGTTGCTTATTTATATATGGTACCAGGAGTGGTTTGATATTTCCATATTTCCAGCAGAAATGGCCGGGATGAATGGAATAAACCCACCATCAGCACTCGTGTTGACGTCAGGAAACGTGGCAAACAATTGGGAAATGTTCCTGTCTGAGTTTGAATGGTACTTAGATGCCATCGAGGTTCCGGAGGACAATGACAAAAGGCGACTGGCCTTGTTCTTCAACGTGGCTGGCGAGGAAGCACGGAGACTCTATAAATCCTTCACTTTCACTGACAATGCGGATAGGAAAATATTCATCAAAGTGGTCAAGATGTATGATGACTATTGTACCCCGAGGACGAATCTGACTTATGAGCAACATCAATTTCTCACGAGGAAACAAAAGGAGGGTAAATCGCTCGACGCATTCTACGCAGACCTGCGTTATATGGCTACCTCGTGCCAGTGGGGCACTATGGAGGAAGTGTTATTGTGCCAAATATTGCTGAGTGGACTCAGAAACTTCTCTCTGAAAGAACGATTATTACGAAGGCCCGATTTAAAGTTAGAGGATGCTGTTACGTTTGCTAAAGCAGCCATGGCGAGTAGCAAAGAGGCGCAGCTCATGGCTGCAGAAGTGACAGTCACAGAGTCGGTCAACGTGGTGTCACGAGGTCCATCGAGCAGATCGGCTGTCGCCACTGTCAACCAACCCGGGAGAGATGCTAGGCCGAAGGAATACAACTGCAAGAGATGCAGGACCAGGCACGCATGGAGGAACTGTAAGGCCTGGAATCACACGTGTAAGAAGTGCAATAAGAAGAGTCACTTCGAAGCCCAGTGTTACGCCAAGGTCTCAGAAGTCACAGTGGACGAGCAAGATTCAGATTCCGGAGATTTCTACATCGGACAAGTGGAAGTAGATGAAATCAGACTGAGTAAGTCGTCAAAATGGGTCAGCACTTTGAATATTGAAAATGTCGCAGTTATTGTCAAGCTGGACACTGGCGTGGGTGTAAATCTGTTAAACATAAAGGACTTTCAAGAGGTGTCCAAGAATGCTAACCAGCAAATGTTAGGCTAAAAGATTATAACGGAAAAGAAATACGCATGTTTGGTAAAGTAGTTTTGCGTGTCAATCTCAGAAGTGAAAGAACTGTACCAGTACTGTTTTTAGTGTGTGAAGGATCGAGTTTGTTAAGTGGGGATACCAGTGAAAATCTAGGGTTCCTCAAGCGAATTGATCAGGTGGACGCAGAAATAACAGGTGGAATTGAAAATGATGTTGATGCTTATGAATGTTTCGGAACAAGAAAGGTAACCACAGAACTTTCTACCATTCCAGTATGTTATGATATACAACTCAAAGCAGGTGCTATTCCAGTAATTAACCCTCCAAGAAGGGTACCTGTAGCAATCAGGGAAGATTTAAGATCTGAATTATCTCGAATGGAAAAAATAGGTATAATAAGGAAGGTTGAAGCACCTACGGAGTGGGTTAACTCCATGGTTGTTGTTAAAAAACCGAATGGTAGTCTACGAGTATGCCTTGACCCGAAGAACTTAAATGATAACTTAAAAAGGGAGCATTTTCCTTTACCAACAAGAGACGAAATTGTAGGGGAGCTCTCAGGAGCAAAGTTTTTCAGTAAACTAGATGCTAGCCAAGCCTTTTGGCAAGTAAAGTTGTCAGAGGAATCTCAATTATTGACAACATTTTCCACCCCTTTTGGTCGATACGCATACAGAAGACTGCAATACGGCCTTGCAAGTGCACCAGAGGTTTTTTCACAGAGCGATGGTCCAAATGTTCGATGGAATTAACGGTGTAAAAATCTATATTAATGATATTCTGGTATGGGGAAAAGATAAGGAACAACATGACCAACAGCTCAAGGAAGTTAAAGAGCGTATTATCAAATATAACCTGGCCATGAATTGGGAGAAGTGTGAGGTCTCTAAAACAAAGGTAACATTTTTAGGGGAAATACTAAGTGAACAAGGAGTGTCTCCGACTTTGGAGAGAGTTGATTCAATTGTATCCATGCCAGAACCAAAAACCAAAGAAGAACTTCAGAGAGTTCTTGGTTGTGTAACATATGTAGGTCGTTTCATTCCAAATCTTTCCACGGTATGTACTAACATCAGACAGCTCTTATGTAAGAAAGAGGAGTGGAAGTGGACGGAGGTACACAGAAAAGAATGGAAAGTGGTTAACGATATCCTCTCACAGCGTCCAGTTCTCGCTTATTTTGATGTAAAAAGAAGTACCAAGGTGGCAACGGATTCCTCCAAGGATGGGTTGGGAGCAGTGCTCCTACAAAGGTATGGCGACGATTGGAAGCCAATTGCATATGCATCGAGGTCATTAACTAAAAGTGAGGTTAATTATGCCCAAATTGAAAAAGAGGCACTGGGTGTAGTGTTTGGATGCTTAGAATTCCATAATTACATTTACGGTCTTCAGAACGTGGAAGTGGAGACAGACCACAAACCACTAATTCCCATTTCTTGTAAACCCCTAAACGAATTATCACCCAGATTACAGAGACTGTTCTTGAAGATCCAACGGTATGATGTCAAATTCAAATGGTTACCTGGTAAATTTCTATACATACCCGACACTTTGTCGCGACTGCCAGTACATAGTCAAGGTAGCATGAAAGTAGACAAGGAGATAAGTGCTCAGGTAAATATGGTATACGACAGCATTCCAGCCTCGCAAGATCAAATGTCGAAAATTGCGGCTGAGACTGATAAGGATGAATCATTAATGGCTGTCAAACGTTGCATTATGAATGGGTGGAAAAAGGGTGAGTGCCCTAGTTATGCACAATTCAAGGACAAATTAAGTGTAGTAAATGGTGTAATCTTTAAAGGGGACAGGATTGTAATTCCCGTGACAGTACAAAGAGAAATGTTAGAACGTTTGCATGTTGGCCATTTTGGGATTGAAAGGCAACGCCGAATGGCGAGAAATGTTATGTACTGGCCGAAGATGAATCATGATATCGAAGTCCAAGTTCAAAACTGTGCAACATGTTTAAGGTACAGGGCAGCACAGCCCCAAGAATCACTGATGTTGGATAATGTTTGTTGGAAGCCCTGGCAAAAAGTGGGCACTGATCTATTTCATTTTGAAGGTAAAATTTACTTGGTAGTTATTGATTACATGAGCAATTATCCGGAAGTTGTGTTAATGTCTTCAACGGACACCAAACGTTTAGTGACTCAGTTGAAATCTATTTTTGCTCGTCACGGTATACCTGAGATTCTTGTATCGGACAATGGTCCTCAATATGCCAGCAAGGAATTTGCGGATTTTTGTAATGAATATCAAATAACTCATAGAACGTCCTCTCCTTATCGACCACAGTCGAATGGTAAACCGGAAAAAGGTGTGGGAATAGTAAAGATGATGTTAAAGAAGTCCGCGTTGGAAAAGGAAGATCCCTATCTAGCCCTGTTAATGTATAGGTCCGCCTCAATGCCTTGCGGATTGTCACCTGCGGAAAAGCTTATGGGTCGAAGAATTAGAAACTTACTACCAGTAAAAGCCAAGGTATCGGTTAAAGAGAACAAAGTAGTACAGGTTGGTAAAGAATTAAGACCCCTTGAAGAGGGTGATAGTATCAGGCTATGAACAGAGGAAGGTTGGAGCACTACAGGAAAGGTTCAGAGTAAACTAAGTGAAAGATCATACATGTTAGAAATGGACAATGGTGCTATATGTCGCAGGAACAGAGTTGACATTCTTAGAACTAATGAGAACAGAGAATTACCAGTAATGAATGATTCTCAGGAACAGGAAGAAAATGTATACACGGATACTGAACCTAAGGGAAGGGCAGACATTGTATCAAGCCCAATAACAAGGTCTATTGAAAAAAGAGTTTCCAAGCCTGTTCCAATAATAACAGAAAGTAATGGTAACTTAGAAAACAGTAATGTTAACAATGCAGTCGAAAACGCAACATGTCGTAAAAGTTCAAGATTATGTAAACCAACTCAAAGGTATATTGAACAACGTTAGTCCTTTCATCATTCACTATTCTTATCTATATACTTGTTGTTTTTGTAGGTTAAAAAAGGAGATGTCGGGATACTCGCTATGTGGTGTGACACTACCGCCACCTCACGTCACCCTTATGAATAAACCAGTCTTAACCTAGTACTCAAGCTCACGAGTTGCTTATTTATATAAACCCCTTCTTCCACCTACTCTAAAGCAGAAATCGAGAATGCTGAGTCCAAGTTATTGGCCTCCCCAGCATCGTCGACAAGTCTTGCCTCTGCAAACATATTCCGGCAACACTCTAGGATATCCATGATGGACGTAGTGTATTTACATGGGAACATTATTTAATTGTCTGTCCGTAATGTAAATAAAAAAAATCGGTGCAGGCCAAAAGACTGAAATAAATGCTGTTTCTGAAAGGGAATTGCTTGCTTCTCCACCTGAATCGACTAATGATGGCATGAATGAGTATGCTGCTTCTTCAATAGGTTTCGATAGTTTAGACCTACAGCCAAACATGGATTTTTCTCCCTCGAACAATCCAAATAAAATGATTACTTCAGAGAATCTCTTAAACACTCCGAAGCTGCCTACTGCAAGAAAGAAAATAATTCCTGTCGCCATCCCAACGTTCGACGGCATGGACTTTGAGGTTCAACACGAAACAAATGTTTGAGTGTTGGTATTATATCACCTATGAAGGTGAAATCTGATAATAATCTAATTATGTCAATAATTTCCTTTGAATATCTGATGTCTGACTTAGGCATTTTTCTATAACATTTTTCTCTACTATTATAACATAATATATGAGGTGGATGATGAGTGATCGTTACCAGGTTTTGCTGATCAGGAGGATCAAATAAACGAAGCATAAGGGAATATGTATAAATGTTTAGCCTACATTTGTAACCTAGTGACATAGCCTAGTTTGGTGTTGGTGTTGCAGCTAAAATATATCATTATTTCCCTGATAAGGCTACAATGTCCACAGATACAGTGAAGCACTTTTTTATTTACTCATGATTCACTTGCCATATCTTGGAACTGAGATCATTTGTCAATAGGAATATCATTTTAGAATACATCTTGTGATGACAGATTTTTGGTAGGAACACACACATGAAAATTAAGCAACCATATTGCATCAGGGTAAGCCTTTTACCATATCATGTTCTTAAATGTAGCCAGGACAGATATTTTTAAATGATCATTGTTTTGAAGCTCAATTTGGTACATGGAATAAATGCAAAATCTTGAGCATGGTCGTAAATACATTATCTTTATGGCATGTTTCTGCAATATGTTTTTGCAATATATTTTGCCAACCACAAAGATGTAGAGTGATCCTTTTACTTACTGATTCATTCCTTGCGTCAAGTACTTTTGGTTTAACTTCCTTGGTTTGCCACTCCATATAAAGTCTATTGTTATTCTCTCCACTTCTCTTGTAATATTCTGCTGTTGTCATACATGCTGAGTCATTGGCATTACAATAAAAATCAAATATCATCCGCATCATCAACAACCCTGCATTCTGCCATGCTTCTAGTATTCTCCGTTTTCTCCCGTTAATTTTGAGCTATTCTTTTTTTAAAAAAAATATGGTTAAACCTATAATTATTTCTTTGAAGCATTTTTTTCACTTATAAATAATGGAGTGGCTTTGGTCAGGAATGAAAACAGAATGAAAATTAAATTAATACCAAGCTTATAAATAATGTTCGACTTTAGATGCAAAGGGATGACTTACATGTCTCTATAAGACGTGCAGAGGAGAAGGACTATGAGGCTGTCATGGCTTTACTACCCATCGGAGCAGCTCTCCATGGACATGACTTCCTACCCTTCATGTATTACATATATCTACAGGCCATCAACTACTTCTGCTTTGTTGCAGAAATGGATCGACAGATTGTGAGTAGTTTGATGGTTATGAGCACAAGAATCAGGTGTACCCAACATAAAAACATTTATAGCTATTTATAACAGACTAGCAACGTACCCTTTTGTTATGGTCTAAAAGCGACCAGTCCATTACATATTGTGGATAGTGATCTCTAAATATCTGTATTCTAAGGCCTATCCCTATTTTTAAACCTTCATCCTCCCCTCACTCTCCCACAGCTACTCTTTCAATTGCTTTCTCCTTTCCCTCCTTTTTCGCTGCCTATCTATCCCTCCCTTTTCCTCTCACTCTCTTAATTGATATTTTTCCTTCTCTCCCTCCTCTCCATGTCCATCTCTCCCTCACTTACCTCTCGCTCTCTCGTCTCTTATTTCGCCACCCCTATCCTTCTCCCTCCCTCTCCTCCAGTCCCTTTTCCATCCCTTTGCTCAAAAGCTGGAATCATATATTCATATGTATTCATCCACCTTCTGCCCCTCTGTCTCCTCATCTTAATCTCCCTTTATTTCGATCTCTCCCTCCTCTCTACCTGTCTTGACTCTCTCCTTTAACTCTTATTTCGCCACCCTTATCCTTCTCCCTCCCTCCCCTCCAGTCCCTTTTCCATCCCTTCCTGCTGTCCTCCATCCTCCATCCCCCATCCTTCTTCTTCCTCACTGCCAGCCCCTCACTCACTCTCCCTCACCCGGCCCCACTGCCCCGCTGCCTCCTCCCTGCCCTGTTCTCCTCTCGCTCCCTCCTTCCCATCTTCCCTTTCCCTCTAAAATAGGGTACACTGTGGCATCAGTAAAGTCAGGCAAACCCTATATATCGGTTTGTGATGTTAGTAAAGTAGATCGGGGAACCCCAAAACAAGGAATCCTCCAACAAACATTTTGCCCCTTTTTTAGAATTAAAAGAGGTGATGATCATTTAATTTTTTCCCAATTTTCAATGTATTCCCAAAGTACCAATGGCTGAGTGTGAGTTTTTAAACAGCAAGTGGAATTTGGATGGATATTGAATGTGGATTTGGTATTAATATGCGTTTCATTTAAATGCTTAGCTTTTTATATTGCATTTCTATATCTTCTGTCTGATTTGCCTTTGCATGGATGTTTTAACTGTATTTATATTATTGCAGGTAGGATTCATTCTCTTTTACATAGTTGATCATGGAACCAGTTTGATGTATGTAAGGCAGAGAGTTGCTCCAAAGGCACGTGGAAAGAGGATCTTTCATCGCCTACTACAGACTGGAATTGCCTATCTGAGGAATAAAGTTCCCACCCTTGCCATTATAGGACACTCAACTTTTGACGACCCGGGTCTAGACAAGAGTGTCAAACTCATCCAAGAGCAAAGATCACCAGAGAAAATTGTCTATAGGAATGTCAGTTGTATTTGTTGCTCATTATCATAACTCAGTATTGTATTGTAAGATGTTGGGACTGTTAAGTATCTGTAGTTTAGTCCCGGGGCGGGGGGTGGGGGTGGGGGCACTTGGAATCAAAGCTGACATCTATGCGAGTTCTCCAGTTTCAAAACTGGACCCTTTTCAAGGATTCTTTCTTGAAAAAAGGACCCTTTTCCTTTAAAATCAAGGAGATTTTCCCAGGTTCAAAGGACCCCTTTTTTAAGGAAACAAGGAGAATAGTATACATAAGACCATAACATGTATATGAATAGTTGGTACCAAAAGGAATCATATTTGAATGATTTGACCTCAATGAACCGGCAATGAACATACCCAGTACTTCAGTGATTCAGTGTTCTCTGATTAGCTCTGCTTTAGTTAGAGTAAAGGAATCACTTGATGTCATATTGGTAATCTCCAAGGCTGATCTCACCTGCTTTGTCTTTTCTTTTTCTCCAAGGATCCCTTCTATTAGTATATATAGTTATTGTATTTGTGATTTGTATTGTATTTAAATATTTTTATTCAGCCAAAAGCATTGTGCAACAAGTACATTATTCTCAGAGTTTGCTGACTCTAAATTTAACAAGTATTCATACAAATTGTTTAGTGAAGATGTTGGTCACAAAAAAAGATTATTTATAAGTAAAGATGGAAAATAGAATAAAATACATCGATGTATAAAAGCCAACACCAGCGCGTTGTTCAACATCATGACAGTCATATACACATTTCATCTAATTCTTTCTGTATATATCAAATAGTCCAAAAAAATATGTATTCGCACGAGCAGACGTTACACTATTTCTAAATCATATTCTCACAGTAATTTTATGAAAAGATCAGCGGATCTGGGATGGACCAGATTTCTTCAGTAACTCTAAATGTTTCTGCACACAATTTCTTAATACTAACAGAAAAAGCATCTTTATCTTCCAGCCTCCTTATATTTACAGGTACTACATTCCATATAGTGATAATTCTACCTATTAAACTCCTTCTTATTCCTTCCTTCTTCCATTGCCTTACTCAAACTCTATTCGGATCTCGCATGTTTTGTATCCATGTTCTTGTTCATCTTCTCTTTTCTGTCCAAAAAAGACATATGCACCGACTTAAACGTCTGTAACATAGCGGTAACAACCCACACAAATTGTGCAACTCTACATTTGTCATCCGTTGATTTTCTTTCAATTTTACACTACAAATGATACGGAGACAATTGTTTTGTAACAACTGTAGTCTTCGAGACTGTTGTCTACAAGCTAGATCAATCGTAATACTACCAAACTCTATTATTGGCAATACATAGGTCTTATAAATTAAACAGGCCAGATCTTTGGAGATGTAGTGTCTTTTTTAACTATCTACCTTCCTGTAGCAGTCCAATTTGGTTTAAGACATACATGACAAGGTCAGCCCACTCTATAAGGGTGTTAATGCTAGTAGCACCTTAACTGCACCAGACTTTTCCTGGACCTCACTGGATGTGGGACAAGGTCATGTCCAGCCTTGCCACTATACTGTTCTGAATATTATAATTTTCACAAAATACGGTAGTACATTCGTTAATTTACATTGTTCCAGATAGGTAGTGGTTTTAATGAATAATATAATTTAGATAAATTGAATATTACAGTTCTTAGAAACTATGGTAAAATTTACGGTGTTTCACTGTATAGGGTTACTTTTCTCGACTATACATTTATTGCCAAGCACTACTATCATTATTATTCGTCAGTTGATTATCGATAATAATACTTTTCACAAAATTTTCCAAACTATGTTTATAGATTTCCATATTAAACAGGTGTCTAATAATACTGTACTTTAAGTATTCTGTACTTTTCGAGCCCCAAGGCGTTAGTAGTGTAATAAATATAGCTTAACTCTATCCTTGTGACATCGATATCACTCAGTCACATAGAAAGCAAATTTAGGGTCCACATATATCTATATTGGAATATTAAGCATCATAGGAGTAGTTAACTTTTGGGTATGTACTGGAATCTCATTAGCAAGAGGTTTTTGAAATTAAATATTGATGTTTAATTAATAATAAACCAGACCATAATTAATATTATCATATGCGCATTCCATATGAGAGGTGCTATAAGTGGGGTGCTATAAAAATATTCATATAGTATGCGTACTATATAAACTACTTCGTCACCAAGTCAGCCACTTTTATGCACCAAGTTTTATGCCCATATAATAAATATAGAATGGAATTCTCCTGCAATAATAAAAAATTGTATTGGACTTGATTCGTCCACATAAGCACTCTGCCTATGGCATCGTGCTTATGTGGACGAATCTCGTCCAATAAATTTTCGATTATTGCCGGCTCGTTCCATTCTCTCTCTATATTAGTGACATAACCCAATAGAACCTTTGTTGACAATGGAAATTCACTTTGAAAAATAAATTCAAAGTATTATCTCCAACCATTCAAAAGTATATAAAAGATAAAATTAAGCTATAAACATGCGATATAAAACTAAATTTACTACTTATTTTCAGCACTTGATTGGTTATGAAGTCATTCCAGCAGCAATAGTAAGGTGTATATCTGCCTCAGAGATTCCAGCAAAGTATGATGGTTTGTCTACAATCGCATCACGGGATGACATCAGGCAATTCTTGCTGACTGAACAGAACATCATCAACCTGTTACCAGAGGGGCATTTCACTGGTGGCACCTGGGAGATCTACCGAGCGTGGTCAATTAACATCTACAAAGTTGCATTAAGCCATTTTATGGTAATAACAAAAGTTTATGATGGGCCAGTTGTATCCGCCTTTAGCTTTGGCCATACATCATCTGGTCAGGCAGGTATCAGATATGATATCTTCTATTACAACAGGGAAAATGTTAGCAGTGAAATACTCATATCACACTTGCTGAAGCACATCTTCATAGGACTGGAAATTACCAAGGATGCAGGGAAGATTATATTCTTTATCCAATTTAAGGAACATAATGATGTTGCTTGCGTCAAATCTGCACTAAAGCCTGTCCTTGGTCCTTGTTTACAAAAGGGTGTATTTCAGAGAGAAATGTGTTTTTTGTTTGTAGGCCCATTGCCACTTGTTGAAACAGACACCAGGTCAAAACTTTAAAATACAGCTTACAAGGGTTTAGAATGGAGCAGTTCTGACTCGGTAACGCATATATATATAATATATTATATATATGGTGAGTTCAACGTCTGCCATTATTTTAAGATGCAACAAGATTTAAGGGCCATTCCAGGAAAAGTCTAGCTAATGGTGTGTTCGACATTTCCAGCTCTATAACATTACATATAAATGATAAATTCCTTTTCTTTAATTAAATATGAATTTGACACATCATACGCATTTTTCTGGTATATAGTTTATATAGGCCGTGAAGGGAACATCAACGTCATTTCACAATGCCACAATATGGCAAATGGAGACCGCCCGAAAAATGTCATGTCCGTCGGAAAAAATAATAAATCAATAGAATTTTTTTTTTTTTCAAAGATTTTATTTATACTGGGAGTCGAAGGTCCCCTAACGGGGTTTTTCGCCTGCCCCAGTCTTACATACGTTGACTGAGCAGGGAAAATTGATAGTGAATAATACAGTAGTTTATAACATATATACATGGATTCACTTTGCCACTCAGATCTTCAGCGATGGAGTGTTAGTGGTCCTGGCTTGTTATGGTAGAATTTGCAGTTTTCTGGCAGTTGTAGTGGTATTTATACAAGGATTGCTATTTGGAATTTTTAGAATTTTTTTAGCAAGAAGGGTGGATACACTTTGCCACTCAGATCAGTAGCGATGGAGTGTTAGTGGTCCTGGATCTTTAGTGAGGTAAAAACAGTAACTTATGTAGTTTTATTTTGGCTCTGCCACTCTGATCAGTATGATGGAGTGTTAGCCATAGTTATAATGGATCATCAGTAGGTTAAGAAGAGTATTCAAGAGGTGGCGTTTTTAGGAAATCAAGTATTACATACCTTAGACATTGTGTTAAATGAGCTTACTTGCTAGAGGTCAGACTCAGGTACAATTTAAACAGTAATCCTTAGGAGCGCAGACGTCAGAGTAAGCATGAGTTCAACTCAAACAGTGATGGTGTCTATGGGGGGGTTCTTTTTTTTTTGGGGGGGGGGGGGGGTTATAGCTGGGTATAGAGTGTGTTTAGCCATATTTTTGGTTTGTTTTAAAGGCTTCCATGGTGCCGATGTTCCTCTGTCCTGGCAGTCAATTCATTCCAGGCAGTGGCTGTTTTGATAGTGACAGAATTTTGGGCGTGGTTTGATTTAAATCTGGGTATTTTTAGACGAGGTACATCGAAGTTCCTGGTGTTTCTGTTGGGAGTATCTCTGTATATGGGATTTCTGATTGTTTTAAAGGCTAAAGTTCTTAAGTGTACTGTTCTTCTATTTTTTAGAAGTGGTACTCTTGCTCAAAGATTAATGTCTGTTGACTTTATGTCACAATACGTCATGAGGGGATTTGAGTGATCTGTGGTCCGTGCTTAATGATATATAGAAATAATAAATATGGGAATTAATTATGTTAGCACCAATTTTGTGATGATATAAATTGATCCTCATAATTATTAACAATGGGTTGGTAATGGTTTGAAGTCAGGAAGAAAGGCTAGATTTGTAAACATGTCACGATAGGTCACTGCATTTAATATTACATTTTATCCCAATGATCTGGATATAATACTACAGTCACAATAAACAGGTATTACAAATGATTCTAACTCATCAGTTTTGCCCACATTTATAAAAAAAAAAGTGCAAAACTATCAGGATTCGTCACGGTCACAATATGTCACTTTGGAAAGAATATATAGAAAAATAGTGCAATATGTTGATATTTGAACGTGTCATGGGCTGTTTCCACAATATTTGGCAATCTTCTAATTGATAGCATTACACACAAAATATAAATAAAATAATAATTTCTTTATCCCTCCTGGCACATCTAGTGTAGAAACTTTATTCTATGCTGGAAGAAGTGGACATCCCCTTTTCTCAACTGAAGGACTATTGTAATTGTGCTTTGAGAAATACAATTATGTATATGCAGTGAAACCTCTTTATTGAAACTACCCTTGGGACTGAACGATTTGTGGTCTCATAGCGAAGTGGTCTCATTAAAGGGGCTAATCTAATGAGAGGAAAGCAATTTGGGACTGAGAGAAACTGGTCTTAATAGACGGGGGATCTTTATAGAGAGGTGGTCTTTATGCGAGGTGTCACTGTACCCAAATGACCGTCGTGACATATTGTGACATAGCCATAATAGGCCTATAATCCGTTTTGCGCCATAATTTCCCAAACACTCGAGCCTGAGTGTTATTTATACTTTCAGGCTTTTCTGACAATGGCCCGAGAAAGGATGCAGCAACTAAATTCTGAAGCAACTAAATTCTGCACTTGACATGACTTGACCACCTGACCATTATTATTTTTTAGATATTGTTTACTTGTTTACTTTACTTTACTGTTTTGACCGCTCAATTTTGAGCTATTTAACCGCTCGACACTTAGCCATTGACCACTAAATTTTCGGATACTTGACCGCTAGACTAGTTTCGGACATTGTCCACTCAGTCAGATTTGGGTTTGTTTGGTTGAGCAACGGTGTTGTAATTGTTTTGGAGAGAAATAAGACTCTAGATAAGTGTTTGCCATCATGGAATCACTAGCGATCACCGCAAACTTAGAAGTGGAGGCAAGGCTGGAGTTTAATACAGTTTATTATTGAATTTATGAATATAAGAGATGTATAGATTATATAAAATGAAATAATTAATTAACTGATTAATCAATTAATCAGCCAATTAATAAGGGTAATTCTAAAAGATAATTCGAGATAATTAATTATAAAGTCTGCCTGGTGTCGCCAATGATAGTCTGTTCTGCCATAGCTGAATATGCTGTACAATAAGAACCGATAGCTACACATAATATGTGTAGCTATCGGTTCTTATGCTGTTTAGGTCCACCATTTTGGAATAAAAGGTATTAGTAGTTAAATACGCCATTGAAAGAGGTGCGACCTTGGATTCGATTATACATGCTGTTGTCCACTATCTTGGATAACAAATGGGTTGGTATGGTACCCAGTCTACATCCACCATTTTGGAATAAAACGTGTTAGTGGTAAATCCGCCATTGAAGGAGGCGAGTGTGTTCATTGTTTTTAATTTCCACTAGATGGCGTGTGAGACGAACGCTTGGGACATTGCGCACCCCGAAACGAAATGGAATACTTCAAAGTGATTGATAGGCCCTATAGTTGAGCATTTTCAAGATTTTCACGAAAGGTGTTGTTTGCAAGACAGGGCGGAGGTAAAGCAAAAGGAAGGAAGATAGGAAGATATAGAAGTGAGTGTCACGTTTTTTAGTTGATCAAAATATTTACAAGAACGTTTATGTGCCGATACATGCACGAATATATATGGCCACTAATGAATATCATGAGATAGTATTATCTAATTTGGTGGATTTCCCCCTGTATTAGTAGTTTGAACAAGCCGATGAATCGACCAAACAATAGCCATAGATGCTTGCGTTAAACCGATTTGTTATTGATAGTAATGAACGCAACACAATTAATAACATAACACGGGAGGCCAGAGAACTTGGCAACCGTTGTGGTCGCCTTTATTAAAAATAAAGAAAAAGAGAAAAAAAAAACAAAAAAAAACAACAAAGTGTGTGTGTAGTGAGGGTAAGTCCGAGTTGAGTGCTGGCTGTAGTTGGAGTGAGTAAAACCAGCACCGGTCCGGGTGGTGCACTGAATAGCCAAACAGGGGCGGCAGTCAAGTTCTATCAATAGCGCCATAAATAGATGTATGCCTGCACATCTTGAATTGCAGGATACAGCAGACCTGTCAGCGATACTGGACGTAATGTGCTTTCAGAAACAATAGACCTTCGAACAAGACACTGATTGTCTTTTTGTTGTTGTTGTTGTTGTTGTTGTTGTTGTTATTGTTTAGATCATGCATTTCAACGAGTGGAATGAGCGATATTGGTGGTGCAGAATTCCCAATCGTTCCACTAAACATTGTGAGTATTAAAAAAAAACCTAATATTTTAATATCGATAGGTGTACTATTTTTGTTGTTGGAGTTGCCACCACACGAGGATATATCCCATTGTAATCGTTGAAAAGTTAAACCCATGGACATGTATAAGATCCAGAAAAATCCAGGAAAAAAATGGCAAAAGTGCATATACACGCAGAGCTCTATATACACTCTGACATTTCTAGGTCTGTCGGGGACAAAAGTAAATATAAGTACTGTTATGATGTGATGTAGCTCTGCATAGTCCGCATCTTTAATTCAGTATATACTAGTATACACGATAGTATATCAGTACATGTGTTGAATTGTAAGAAACTACCAGGAGAACTAGGACTATATGGCGATTAGAGCTCCTCAAAGATATGGATTCAACTGAATTAATAATATCATTACGAGTTAAATCTAGGGAAGCCAAATGTATCATTAAACTATCCACTGTCGTCTGGATGAACCATATATATTTAATCATAATTGGTGAGACACACAAAGAGAGTAACGTACAATTCTGCACAGTAGTTAATGCAACTGTTTTTACTTCAAGTGGATTCAAGCGTTGATTATTTGGTATCCCCAGTTCTCTTTGTCTATTTGTTGTTGCTGTTTATTTTTTCCTACCTCTTGTTAAATACCCGTGTGGTACCGTTGGTTTGTCATGTTGGGGAACACTAGACCTCAACCTCACACTCATTGGATGAATAAAATGATTTGATAAGGATTCTTCTCTTACTTCTTGGCAGATTCCAAATCTGTAAGAGGTAGACAATTTCAGAGGCATCTTTATGTTTATTCTGGAGATCTTTCATAAAATTTCCACATATAGATCCGTGTTGAAGAGATAAAAATGAGAGACCCCCCCCCCCATAAATAGACCAAAATAGTCCCAATATTATTTTGTTGCGCAATTTATAGGCCCTATATGGCAACTGTCCTTCTGGCTATAATTCGTTGGCATGCCTATGTCATTAAAACGGGCCCCTGCGTAAGGGCAACAGCATGGAAATTACACTTTCATTAGTAAAGATCCGAATATATTATGAGTTAAATGTCAGGCATGCCAAAGAAGAATGTGTTTATATCAATTTTGAAAATTCTCGCTTTATGCTCGTTAGAGCCCCAAATTTGACATTCAAATTTCCGATGTTACATCATATTTCCAGAAAAGGACGCCAGCCTCTCCATTTGGAGGTCTTCCTGTTAATGTTATCAATCTGCGTGTTTATCTTAAGATGTATTTCTATCAAATTGTTTTGTAAATAGCGGGGCGTATTTGTTTGTCATTCATTACAAGATTTGCTCTTCAGAGACCAACGAAATCTCTAACATCAACCAACCAAAGTATAGACTGAAAACAGGAAATCTATAGTTCATTATAGTTAATCGTATCTTTTATTGGTTGCTTCGAGAGAAGTAGAACACAGTATACCCAGACTTGAGGAAATGCTTCAGGCGCTAAAAGGATATAAATGCAAGATTCCTATTCATAATATAAATTGGCATTTAAACATATTATATGAAAATTTGCTTCTCATATCCAAGGATCCTTCTGGGGTCAATCCATCAGATGTGTTGCTGTAGGCTTGGTCTTACTCCGCGTGTGCTCGGGTACGACCCGGTTTTATTTACAAAATTAATAAAGTCAAAAATTTGAATGACTGGATCCCGCCTATTATGGACTCTTCAGGAAAGCCGAATCCCTCTTTTTATGAATACAGTAACAAGTCAGTACTATATTTGCATATCACAACTAACAGAATTCTTACCAGGTTTAATCATAACTAAATTGTCATTTCAAAACATATATGGATTCACCCCATTAGTAAACCAAGGGAATATGAGTTGCCCTCAACTGGACATGATCTGCTTTGATAAAAAAAAAACGTTATCCCTCTGCCATTGAAAATAGGAAAGAATACGCCGCTACTTCCTGTGCATAAATAAATACATTTTCGGAATTGAATTTATATGATAATGTTTGTGAACCAACGAAAGATTACAATTGAAATAGGGAGAGGGTTATGGTTCTCATAATTTAAGTAACATAGTCATACATGTATATCAGGAGTAACAGGTAGTTTCACAAATACAGAAACAGAGAAAAATAACTAATGGAAGGGACAAGTCCGTAGCCTCCTGACTTTCATCCAATTATCGTGTATCACCACTCAATATACAAACTACCCTTTCATTATTAATGAAAGAAATGAAATCCATCATTTCTAGAAGAGATGATAAACGAGAAAATATTTCAATATATGAGAACTGATTCGCATTTAGAATCGGTTGGCATGTACAAAATATTTCGAATTTGATTTCACATGTACAGTATTATAATTATGATCATAGATTTCTTTTTTGGAAGCCGAACCAAGAATACGATGAAAATTGGATACACGGAATTCAAGGAAATAATATAGTCACAGTAAAAGTAGAATTATAACCATCACGATACATAAATCAATTCGGTCTATAATATGATCGAGATAAGTATAATATGAAATAAGTGATTGGATAAAAATATTGTGCGTGACATTCCTCATGGGATGACTGGAAAAAATATCTTGAATGCACTGCTAACAATTTTCAACAGTTTCTTTCAGTATTCCAACATGTCAAAGTCCCTGCAGAGGAATCGCCTCCACGTCTCCCAGAGAGAGATTACCTCTATTAAAAGCCGTTCACAGAAAACGAATATTGATGAATGATTTATGAAGAGTAATCGTTCTATTTAGAGATGATCTCTTTACATCGACATTCACTATAATGTTGATGAAAAAGCCTTTCTTATTCTGAAGTTCAACATTAAATCACAATATCTTCCCATTTGACTGCATAAGTTGACTTTTGACCTTTTGACTGCATGAGTTCACACAATTCCCAGTACATGATTAGGAGGATCCATTTTCAGGGAGGTTTCCTATATGGAATCCAAAGGTGTGTTAGATACGTCATCATACGTTACCTAGGTAAAATTCGCGCCTATAATTAAAAAAAACCCCAACTAATTATTGAAGAAAATACTCTCCCGGCTTCGCAAAAGTACCCCAAGTTCATCTAGGGACCCTAGAAAACATTAGTTGCATTGCATGCAACAGTAACAAGTATAAATGGAGGTCACAGGTCGAGATGCTGAATCTGTTGTAGGTGTATGGTAATAAGCGTGTTCTGCTACTCATTAAGTGCTAATTCATTATGACAAATCACTTGTTAATGAGCATGAGAACAGCAGTAATTAAGAGCAGATCAGGCCGTCCCTGGATCCTTTACAATTCTCTTATCCATCTTCTTCATAATGACTACATTAATCATGCACCATCCGATTTGGTAATTTATATATAGTAGAAAAAAGGTCTCTGGCAAATGTTCCCTAGGGAACATTTTGATCACGATTACATGCAATATTTAGGTACATTCAGATTTGCTGTATTTGAAACCATATCACACAGAGTTAATAATTCCTTATTTAATCCATCCATCAGTGTATATGAAGTCATGTATCACAAATATTGTTGCAGAACAAATGATAAATTGAGACTCCGGCTTATTTGACAAAAATCTGAAAAAAAGATCTGCCCATGAATAGCATGTCGGTTCCACCGTTCATTCAAGAAGGGTATAATGATGATTATGAGAGGAGACTTGCATGTACCTATTTTGAATCAAGAATTACAAAACGAATTGCCGATTATGGTTCTAGAAACAGATAAAATATATACTAAAAGCTTCATATAAACATTGTATGGACGTGATTCAAATGGTAATATCATAGGGTGTGGCTACGAAGGGGTATATTCGCTATTTCGACGATTTAATTCTTTTTTTCAAATTATTATGCTAGAATCAATATTGACTTTTTCAATTAAAATAATCAGTAGTCCCCAATGTCAAGCCAGAACAGCAGTTGATGCAAGTTCCTAATTGGAGTAGAATGACGGCAGATTGATTTATCAGTCTTTTGCATCAGATCTCTTCCACACAGTCCACACACTCAGAAAATACTCTTACATTATAATTAGCAGTTAGATATAAAGCTAGTTAATGTCTATATGAATACAAATACATATAAGGATAAACGTAGAATAATAGGTTATATCTTGTCTTGATAAGCCACATTATCAAAGACTTGAGCTATGCCTGGCCGCTGAGGCTTTGGTTTGTTTCTCTGGCTTCTCTTGGAGAGAGCGTTGTATCGCTTAACAAAAGCGCCCCTCAGCGTCTTATTTGAGTAATGCAGAGGCTTTCGGCGACGCTGGCTTTCTGCCCCACAACTGATGACGTCAGGATTCGTGTCGTCAATGTCATCTGCGAGGATGTCGTAATCTGGTTCAGGCTCCTCATCGTCATCAGCGATGCCTTTGATTTGTTGCATGACCTTGACAGTTTGAACAATGTCCTCAACACCGATTGGTTCGTATTTCTTGCTACAACAACGTAGATTAGTAGAGGCGAGGATATGGAGGAAAGTTCCATACCTGTGGAACAGCATCGAGATAAACTGGATGAGAATAATCATGGCGAAGAACACTAAGAAGGCCACAGACAAAGGTTCGAAATGGCGTTCTTCAGTGCCGTTCCGTTTGGGCACTCTAATATACAGAGTGTCCTTCAATTGATCTTGCACTACTTGCAGCAGAAAGATAATGAAGAGCCAGAGGAAGTTCAGCATGAAGAAAAGAAAGGCAGCATTGTTACGCAAAGTTTTCAAGTCATTCTTGATCTTGGCTTCGTGGGAGACATCATGTGACAGGGGATAAAGGTACTTGTCAATCAGCTTCTGCCAGAACTGCGTCTCGCTGTTGTCAAGGTAACGAACCGGTCCTCTCTTCAGATCCTTCTCTGTGATCCAGTATGGATTCACGAGGTCATCTCTCTGAATCTTTGGCTCGTTCTGGATGCAGCTGTAATAAGGATCCTTTTCCTTATTGTTTTGACTGTAAGTAAGGGACTCATTGTCCTTACATTTATCCCTTTCACTTGGCAGACGGTTAGACTCTCTTCGATCTAACCCATCGTTGATGCGGTTCATATCCTTGTGGATACTATCCAGTTGCCTTACAATGCTCCTTTGGCGTTCTTCCATAATGCTATTATTGCCAAGGCCAGACCTACCAGAGCCTCTGGATTCATAACCAGACTTGCCCTCATAGTTGGAGCCTCGTTCGTAGCTTGATTGTCTCTCTATGTCCGCCATGCTTGTGTTTCTGGGGGTGGCATACCCGGATGAGCCCTGGGCACTCTCCGGCTTGCCTTGTTCTATCTTCTCCAACTCGGCCATGATTTCTTTCACAATTTCGTCGCGTTTAGGCTGGGGGTGACTGTGCTTTTCTGAAAATGTCAGAATTTCGGATAAACTCCAGTTTTCTCCAGAATTATATTCATTAAAGTGATTAAATAAAATCAGAGTTGAACAATAAACGGCATCAATTCCGATGTGCCAATATGCACATACATTAGACCATCCTATGTGTAATACATGAGTATGACGTTTATCAAAATTCCTAACAAGCAATATACCAACCGATAAAGTCAACGCAGCGTTGCTTGAGGCAACAGCAAAGGTTAAGCCAAAACTCTTTGATGCCTTTCAGGGTTTCTTTGCGGCGGGCTTTCTTCTCTTGTTCCCGAATCGCTTCCAAATCTTCCACCTGTATGAAGAAAGTTAAGTAGAGGGTGCATTAATTAAAGTGGTCAGAGGTCTACAGTCGATTATCCGATCGTTGATATGATAGATTGGAAGCTGAGAGAGTGGCTATAGAAATGGGGGTGAACAGATCCACCAACCAATCTAAACGCTTCGAATCTGAAAACATAAAAAAATAACCAGGAAGCTACCTTCGGAATTTCTCTGGTACCCCAGGAGACGATGTTCATATTAATCATGGAGTAGATGAAGAGGAGCAGGAAGCCGGAAGGAATACACAGGAAGTAGAGGACGCCGGGAATGAGGCACATGAACTCCTCTGGATGAAGTAGACCGGCAAAAACGAAGATACCCGTAATAACCATGATGAACATGGCGTTGGGAGATGTCCATGAATCCTGGGATGTCTGGACAATAATACCTAAAAGGAAAAGACCGATACATATTGTCATAGGCCCTATTTAATATATATATTTAATAGTATAAAAATATCATGAAATATCTATGGAATGGCTAGTTAAGAAAGGGAAAATCATTACGTCCAAACGATCTATCACGGGAGTTTTGATGAATGAAAAGGGTTGAACGCCTTTCAAAATATAAGAATGTATAATGGTAACCTACCAACAGTGACAGCCAACATAAGAATGGCATAGAAGGTGCTCATGTAGCCTGCCACTGTTATCTGAGTATCCGGTTTACACCGGAAGCAGATCAGCATATAGAAGATTCCCGCCCCGATAGATAACGCGAGCCACAGCCAGTAGAGAGCGCCGCCAACGACAACGTGAATGGCACCGGTTACCTAATGTAATTGAAACTTATCATCAATTTTGTACTCGGCGGATTTACCTTCAAATTCATGTATAGATATATAACAGCTTTAGAATATTGATAAATTTAGTTCTATAAGTCATACTATGAGTACATTTGGTAAGATTACTTTGGTCGTAATAGCTGAGAATGCAGTTTTAATAAACAAACAACATATAACATCTTTATACTTTATAGCACAAAGTCAAAGATAACCAACATGGGCCACTAATTTACCCCAAAACACACTTACCATGAGAACAACAGTGGCAGGGGCGAGGAGTGAGGCCCCCATGACGACAGCCTGATACATCATGTACAGATAAGAGATGTTATCATTGACCAGAACTGTGCGGTGGTAGTCAGAGAGCAGATCCATCATGTTAGCCAGGGTGGATGGGATCCAGCGACGTCTTTGTTGGAAGAACTCGCGGAAGGTTTCTGGGGCATAAGTGGAAGCATCGGCAGCAGCACAGTACTCCACCTTGTAGCCCTGTTGCAGGAGTAGGGTACACAACCATCGATCCTCTCCTGCATGAACAAAATATTTCTGTTTTCCATTATCTGTATATTATATACATTCGAGTTGTATGTATGTATGTATGTATGTAGGAGAATAACAAGAAGGAAATATTGCAACTAAAAATTATATTTGAGAAAATATGGTATCTTGATGTACCTTTACACCACCTAAGCTAGTCATAGGAACGTCGATGTCGATGTTAAAAACCCCTTTTTTAAGGTGATAAAGTGTCATATCAAATGTATAGCCTGCGTGCTGCCAAGAAGTCATTCCCGGTACATAAATCTTTTAGACAACAAATTTTAAATCAGAGTAGTTTGTCTTGACTGGGTACCAAAGTGTCATACACCGTACACAAACCTTGAACGTTACCAAATAGTCATTCTCTGTACATGTCATATTTTATTAACAAAAAAGACCATTTCCATGCATATGAAGCTAATATGTTCTCTTTTATTCTTCAATCTTCACGTTTAAATAAATACCAATGTCCAGGAAAAGAGAGGGTACGATGTAAAATAGTGTGATCGACCCCGTATGAAGAAAGAATCTGTTGATAGACTGAATAAAAACTTTTAAAAACAAAAAAAAAACCTTTACACCACCAGTCAAGTAACCTGTTTTTATCCAATGACTAAAATTGAATTACTAATTGAATGAGCTCATGTATACAATTTCGAGCGTGGTCTATTAAAGTCACGTTTAAATAAATACCAATGTCCAGGAAAAGAGAGGGTACGATGTAAAATAGTGTGATCGACCCCGTATGAAGAAAGAATCTGTTGATAGACTGAATAAAAACTTTTAAAAACAAAAAAAAAACCTTTACACCACCAGTCAAGTAACCTGTTTTTATCCAATGACTAAAATTGAATTACTAATTGAATGAGCTCATGTATACAATTTCGAGCGTGGTCTATTAAAGTTAAAAAGCCTGTTCGTCTCTCATGCACTTGTCAATTGCAACCCCACCACGGGGGGTAATGAGGAATGTCATTGGCATAAATATGATAAAATCCCCGACCCCTCAGGGCAGGAAATATGTGTAAATCATTGACACGATGGGGCACATGCTTTTTGTTTACATTATTATTGCAAATAGAAAAATATTGACCGTTGCAATTGAGAAGTGCATTATGATTAGACACTTTTGTATGGACACGCTTAAATGAGCAGTCCCTTCATGGCCTGAAGGTGAAATAGATTGTTTTATAATCAATGAACAATATACAAATGGTTCTTACTGACCTTGATCGTATTGTACATAGTGTCGAGCTTCAGTAGACTTAGTGGCGTACGTGCGCATCACATTGTCATCCATGATTGCCGAGCCCCTGAAGAGGGAGAAACATCCGGGGGAACAAAGCACACACCCCAACATGTGCTCTGCAGCCTTCTGCAGCCAATGACCGATAGCGTACTCAAACTTCTGGTACCATACCATCGGGCCTGCAAAACAAACAACACATTCATTGTACAAAGTGTTAAACACGTCAGAACGTAGAAAGTGGGCAATGATCATGTGGGCCGAAGTACGACGTGAGGACCTAATGGGTTGGGTCTCCTGCAATAATAAACATGCATGGCGATGATACATTCGGGAAGAGCAGCGTGGAGCGACAATGCATAGAGAGAATGGAACGGGGTGCTAGTAATTTAATACTAATATTGGGCAAGATTGCGCAGCATAAAAGAATATTGAAATATAAAACTTTGTTTTAGTTTTGAATCGTCATAAGTTATGTAAGAGCTAAAAGAATATCCTATTCGATATTTGTATGCCCCCCCCCCCTTTGTCGCACCTCCAAAGTGGAATGCACATACTATAATATTGCATTCCCAGTATATTTCATATATTCACAGCGCATATTTTGGATAGTTATACTTAACTTCATAATAATATTGAGAATTTGACCTCGAAACTAGAGGGCCTTTCTCACGGAACCTAGTGGAAAAGGGTCGTCTGCGGCGCAAAATCGCGTGAGAATCGGCTTCGTGGACTAGGACCTTTTCAGCATTGGTATAAAACATCAAGGAAATAAAGCCTCCTTACCCGTTCCTATTGGGTGGATACGACCACAGGCTGCCCCCACCTTGGCGTTCTTCCGCATACGATCCACAAGGAGTGTTACAGACTCTGCCTTGAAGTCAATGTCTCCATCCAAAGTCAACAGATACGTGTTTTCAGCCTAGAAAAGTATATTGTTTACCTGTATTCGCCTTACAACTAATCTGGTACCATTGGTCCTTTGCAACGGCGTTAACATGTAGATATAGCACCCTTTAAATCCCATATTAATATTTGAAAAGAAATGGAATTGGGGCCATGGTATCATGAAATGTGGCAGCCCAGTTACCACAGCATGCTGTAGGTTCATTCTTATATGTTTAATGTTTTTTCCCTCTTGGGCCAGTGAAGAATGGGGATTGCCTGTTTTATCAGAGGAGGATAATTTATTTCAGCATATTATCATACAACTAACCTGAGCTCTTTGCATATGATTCATACTGCGGAAGATACGACTTCGTTGCGTCATTGGGCCAGAATGCACGGCAGTGACCTTCTCTTTCTTCCCGACATCTGATTGGTTGGAGTAGATGGACTCATCACAGTTGCCAAGCAGTCGGAAACCCAGTAAATAATACATGTACATGACCTGTGATAGGATTCAATATCACAATGTTAAAATGATGATGTACAAGCATGATTAAATTATGTACAATTAGAAACGACATATAAATGCTTTAAAGTAATGTTTATAATACTAGGCCCTACAGGTGGGCGATGGAGGATAAATCCGTAAAAGCAATCTATCCATAACTTCGAAGGTTATTTAATGGGGTAGAACGGAATAGAACTGAATAATGCTTTAATTGTCTATATAGTTCAAAAGGATTGTATGACTTTGAGAAACTCATGTCTCCCCTCACATGCTTATTGAACACAAGTCTTCGGTCACACGCCTATTGAACTATGCTGAACATTTCTTCAATATCTAAGATTGGGGGTGCGTGGATTTCAAATATGACCATGGAATTCTAAGAAATATCAAGTGAAGAGTAGAGCTGCGTATTAGCAGAAGTGATAGTTTATGATGCTGGGTAGCTTAGTGGCTCCCCCTACTACCTATAGCTCAGTACAACATGATATAGCAATTGCTTGCTGGTTATTAGGGAGGTTTCGCAAGTAACCCTATCTTAATTGCGTAACCGCACCCGTATCTTTTTTTTTGACTCGGGTCGTGTTTTCATGTACACAAATAAATTGTGAGATATTATGTTATGTTACATTTTTCCCGCCATGTTTTGCTGAACCCCTTTCTTTCTTTCCACATATGTTTGTATATCAGAGATATGGATACCTTTAGGTTTATGTATAGGTTAGACTTGCTGAACCTCACTATTGTGTACATGTGCCGTATTAGGACCTTACCTGTGACCATCGCTTTTTGAGCCTGATCTTGTTCTTATCCTTGACGTGTATGTACAGTAGGTTACCGCCTGGTAATGTCCACGTCAGCCGTCCCCCATACGGGGTGGGCGTCTTGATTGGTGACGCCAGAACCAATTGCGTCTCATGGATAGATCTGTTTACATAACCGTGTTAAACTGGTTACTTTAGCCTCAAATTTCTTGAAATATGTTAGGAAAATGATCTTTGTGAACTATAGAAATGGGGATTATACATTCATATTTAATCATAACATTTACAATTGGTTTACAAGCCTAAAACAAGCTGTTTCTATTTGAAGGCCCCAAGATGAAGGCTTGTATAAGAAGGTATTATGATTAAGAAAGAGGTTTCCTCCTAGTGACTTACGTAGCTGCTAGTTCTATGACGTCGACCAGTTGCTTGACGAATCTGTTACAGATCCTATCTGTGTTCTTCGTGCTCTCCATACCGTCATCTATGTATATATGAGCTTCAAACTCATAGTAATCCGGGTCCTTTACCCCGAAATACTCTTGCGCATTAGTACGGGCAGCTTGGTCAACATCCATCCTGAAATTATATGCGAGAGGGAAACTACAAAAGTGTGCCTTTTCTTGATAAAACGCAATTAATTAAAATATCGAATCTAGCTCGACCATTATAATGGTCGAGCTAGATTCGATATTTTAATATATTCAAAGTATTTGAATGATAATATTTGAAATAAGCAATGGAAATACATCTTTTGAACTGATGTTCTCCCATCACTGGAAAGGTAAGGAGCTAATGAAAGTCAAACCTTCCCTTCATTCCACGATATAGTTTCCAGTGGGTATATTATACAACGTATGTAATACTCTTATGTAATCGAGTCTTACCTCATGACTGACTTGAGTACTTGAACCATTTCATTCGCGGTTTCGTGCCACATGGTGGCGCACACATAGATGCGAGGGTTGACCCCCTCCTTTATACGCAGTTTCTCTCCCTCGGAGATGACAGACCCTGCTGTTGATACTGAATCATCCATTGATGCCTCAGACTTCACCTAATGGTAGGTACATTTGGTGTATAGATAAAAAGATTAAATTGGGACACTTTTCCCCCATTCCAAAATGATATAAATTATATGTAGAATACTAAAATACATATAGTTTGGTAAAATCAGGTTATTGAAGAATGTGTATGACCCTCACAGCGTTACAGTGAAAGATCGCCCAATTAATTCCGAAGGAAAAGCACCTTGCAGTGCTGTAAGAACGTTTATATATTCAATTTAACACCTTTGACAACTGTTGGATGAGAAGTCATAATCTCATCTGACATAGACGCAGGAGAGGCTCGCATTTCCCACCCTACGGTCGGTACCGACGCAATGCACATCCCTAATTGCATTAGTTTACTGGGAAAGATGTATATATGTATAATGCTTTATTTCCGGAAGCGTGCACTTTCAATAATATATCAAATTTTACACCGAAAAAGGGGTGCCTCTCCTCTATGAAACCATAGATCTTCCTGAGGGCCCCTTTGGAAAAAATGGAGTTAAAAAGATGGTCTCTACTGACTGGGGTAAGCTCTGCGGTAAGCCTTTCGATGGTGCTGTGATGGTGAGAAGTGTCAAGGTCCTGCCTACATGGCCATTGGTTCATGCAGGAACTCATCATTCCTCTCTACCTACTGAACCAGCACAAACCATCGCAAGGCTTACCGCAGAGCTTACCGCAGCCAGTGGAGACCACCCTTACATTATTAGATAGATAACGTGATGCGTCTAGGTTGTACACTCTCCCGCGCACCGTACCCGGGCGATACGGAGCGGCAAGTTTTTTCGTCTTCAGTGAGACGATTTTTGTCTACAGAGCACCGCGAAGGCTACTGGTGAACAGTGGTGACGAAATTGCCTGAACTTCTGATACGAAAAACGGTCATTTGAATCACGGAGACGAAATATGATATGCTCCGTATTCACGCTCCGTTTTTGGATGTTAGCCATGGCTCCTCAATGTCTGTTGGTCTGGTCATGCTTGGAAGCACCACGCTTGAGTGGGTGTCATTGCAATGCTTTAACACCTTCAAGAAGCCCATCACAATGGAAAGTGAGGTACAGCTAAAACCATTTTATAGTGTATTCATATTCTATAATACATGTAGGATAAAGTCGGGTGATTCTATATTCCATGATCAAAATATTTATGTTAACTTGGACAATTATTAATAAAGTAACTCTATACGATAACCTTAAAAACACAAGGTTATATTCAATGCAATGTCTTAAGATTTGGTACACCTATTCATATGACTAAGGGGAATGACTCCTCCAAAAATAGGAACATTCCAACAAAGAGATCTTGTGAATAAATTACTTAAAAATATTGATATATAATAATGATATAAAATACATTTTATATCGATTCGAACGACTTGGTGCGGCCGACGAAATTAATTTATTACGAAGAAACTAATCGTCCGATTAGCATGGCATCAGCATGGCTGTCTTCCTGACATTCATGGGGTTCATGGGATAATTTTTATATTCAGATCGGATGCATTTTGAGGGAGTTATGAGCTATCTAAAGCTGAAAGCAATATTCTTGAGTTTTCTTTTATATTGTGACAAATTTTCCTGTAACTCATCACACATATACCTGGATATATTCAATATATATTCATGAAAAAAAATATTCCCTGCTCTTCCTCTCCTTTCCCGCCCATCTCTTTCTTACTTACTTTCAATTGCAATCCTCCTGTCTGCCTCTCCCCCTCTTTCTCTTTCTGTTCCGGTCTCTGTTTCTCTCTCTGTTCCCAAAGTCAGTGTTATCTGTACATTAAGGTTTCATGAAATAGTTTGTGTTCTAGGTATATATTTTGATACTTGAAGGTGCATTTATGTCATCAATTATAATCAAACTATTTCATAACCTATTTACACCCCCTCTCACACACCCCTCACTGTCATGAATGCCATACCCACTGAGCCGTTATACATAGGCCTAGATTGGCCTTGTGCCTCATGACTTTCATCAATTTCGGTGGTGTAGTGGTGAAGAGACCTGCTTGTGAATCCTATGGTTGCTAGATCGAACCCAAGCATGGGTGAGTTTTTTTTCTCTGTTTTCTCTACACTAGTGGCCGTCATGCACCAATGGTCACACCAGCTTGTCTGGGACTGGCCGGCCGGCCGTAGGGGTCTTTCTAATCCTTTAGCTTTCCCAGGTTATCCCGCGGGTACGAAAAACGCTGTGCGAACATGCTGAGACGAAAAATTTCGTATCAAAAGTGGGGACAAGAATTTCGTATCCAATTTCGTATCGTGCGGGTACGGTGCGCGGGACAGTGTACCATATCTACCATCAGCCTATCTCAGTAGTGTAGTGACTTAGGGGATTGTATCAGGGTCTTACAAGTCTTATCTCAGTAGTGTAGACTTGGGGGATTGTATCAGGGTATAAGCCTTATACTTCACCATGTAAGTAGTATATGGACATGTTTCATTTTAGCAGGCGTGCACAATAGCCTACCATTTATACCAGGACAATACTGTCACACTCTGACAGTCCATTTAGAGCTATGATTTCGCGAGGTGAACAGTAATAATTGTAGAATAAAATATAGCGTATTTTCAGCGCAGTGAAACAAATTAACGGAAGTGAAAAGTGACCTACTCGTTTAGGTTTTGGCATCTCTTCGTCATCTTTCCTTCTTCTGTTTAGCATAAGCGATTGCTCCAGAAGAATGCCGCAGTATTGGGGCAAGACAAACAACCTAAGACACAGGGAAAGAGTGGCCCATGTAGGGATATATATATATATATATATAATAGAGTAGACACAGCAATTCCAATTAATTCTGAAGTCGAAGCATCTAAATCATATATATATTATATTGAATATGTATACATGCCGCTCTCTGCATAGAAATTTGTTTTCGTCAAAGAACATGTCATGTACAATACATGTCCGATAAGCATACTTGTATTCTAACCCAATTCGCTATGTTTGAATATACTCCATCCGGCCATGCAATTGAGTTACGAAAGCTCTACCACGTGGAGAACTCATATTAATAAGTATATTATTATAATTATTTCATCCCACTTTGTTTATTATTCTAAGAATAGCATGTATACTCTTATCACTGCATTTCGACATCTAATTCTCATCATTATTGTTGGCCAGAGTCCTATTATAGATAAACTAATGTCACCGGAAAGACTGTAATAGGACTATTTATAGTTATATTTTCATATGGATATTATCTTAAATATTTTACCTTTCGACCTTGGCGAGCCTCTCTGATGTAGAGAACCAGATGTGGTTAGAGACCCAGAACTGAGAGAGCCACCATAACGCCAAAGCACAGCCGATCTGCCAGTGGAACGAGGATGATTTGTATGTTTCTGTGCATCGCCAGAATCCTGATTTAGAGGAGAAGGAAAGGCTGATATTACCGAAAATACAATGATATTCTAGTTCCTTTGATTCAGGTGATAGGACCCGTAGTCACGGAAATGAGGCGGGCCAAATGATGCCTTCGTTCTAAAAGTAGGTGGTTGATAAATTATCCAAGTCAGAAATCCCATTATTTCACTCCACAAATCACGTTATTAAAGCTGCATTCTCAACTATTACAACAAAATAAATCTTTCGAATTCCCACATTTTATGGTGTCCCTCAAATACAAATGAGAATGTTTTAAAAGACCTGTAGCAAAACCAACTGGAAACAATCCCCCAAAGCTTTGGTCAAATGACCTTTAGATGGGCTGGAAACTAATGGAACAAAAAGTAGAAAATATTTAGATTTTTGCCGACGTTAACTAAGAGTGCAGCTTTAATAAGACCTTTCATGATTATTGCCAAACGCACCTGCTTTATTCCTGATTCATTTAAGATATTTAAAAATATATTAGACATGCATTGTTCAGGGTGACCTTCTGTCATGGGACCTTATTCGTGTGATTGGACAAACCTATTTCCAGGTCAGGCAGTATAACTCTCGTCCAGCCTTCGAGGTAGCAGAGGTAGGAGAATATTGCACATGTTGCGGGTGTGATAAGCAGCAGAGGCAGACTGAAACCAAATCCTTGCATACACAACTTGCAGGCCACACGCGCAAAATAGTAACAGACAGCACCTGCAATTGTAAACTGGAGTTAGAACCAAGCAAAAAGTTACATGTGCTGACTATTTAAACAAAAAGATTCATAATTGAGTGTCGATACAGTATATAGTTTTAACATTACATTCAACATTTCAACTACAATATATGCATACAGAATTGTTGACTATACCTTTTCAAATAATAATAACAACTTTTTAAAAAAGAATTATTTGGAATTTGCACCTCAGATGAACATTTATTTCAAATGATGTGAGACTGGTTATCATGAAATACGCATGGCAAATTTATCTTATGAAATACCTGAAATAGCCTGTACAATGAGCGGTAAGAACCTCCATAAAACTTTGTCTACTTGTTTATCTCCTCTACCAGAACCGTCGCCATAGTCGTAGTCCGAGCCCCCATACTCAGAATAGTCATAGGAATTCGGTCTTCTGATTGATGGAACGCGGCCAGGGGGACCCCCAGCGACGGGAGGTCCAGCTCGAGGTGGTGGTCTTTCTCTGGGATCTCCCCCTTGATCTACATTATTTGTGTCATCATAATATGTTGGGATGTAGTCAGAATCAGGGAGTGAGTCATTCGGAATTTGTCTTTTGAATCTTGGCAAGCCTCGGTATGTGTTTCCACTATCATAAACCTCAGGACCGCTAAAGTTGGTAGGAAGAGCAGTTGGGAATAGTTCCAGGTCTTTATTAAGAAACGCCGAGCCATTCAGGAAGAGACTTTCATTACGCAGATTGCTAAATAGGTCTGTCATAGGTGTCATGTCAGGCACGAGAATGTAAGCAAAAGCTAAAGTTAATCCTATTTTCCACACACTTGCAAATATATAAGTTTTACACCGGCCAACTCTGAGCGTAGCTTTGAAAGATTGTACATTTAGAGCACCTAGGTCGCGGTCAATGTAGTTCTCCCAGTAGCGGAGCGATATAAGCACCATAGCGGCCACAATCTGTACTACGTCAACAGGGTTCACGATGATGGTTCGGTCACGGGTGAACATTCTTGTGACTATGAAGAACATGGAGCATTGCATGAGCAGAGCGAAAATGTCAACGATAACGGAAATGACGCCCCTGTGACCTTTGGTGAGGATGAGTTTGAAAAGGGCGGGAACAACGCTGGCGGAACACATGAGTAGGCATGCGCGTACCAGGTCAAATTGGGGCAGGACCCGGTACACTAGCAGGCATAGACCGAACGTATGGGCGGCCTCTGTAATCAAAACCTAGAAAGGGAATACAATGGAAAAGGATTAGGCCAAAGTGATTTGGAAAATGTTATGTTATTATAATCCATCAATATGTTTCAAAGAAACAAAGTGAGTTTATGGAACACTTATGGATCATTATTATACCTCCTTAGTCACTGCCTTGAGCAATCCAGGGTCTAAAACCACCTAAGGCAGAGACTAAAGAGATTAATAACCCCGGCCTCTTGGTGACTCTTTGGTGTATAATCCCGAGACGAAGCATCAGGAGCCCCTCTGTGTCGATCATTAAACCTTTAATAAGTTATCATGGCATGTGTTATCCCCTTTTCAATATATATGTAGATCCGTTCAGGGAGTTTAGTTTTTACGTTTTCATTTGCAAATTACCCTGCACATTTTCATTCTTATTCCCTTAGTTAGTGCATGACTCGTTGCGAAGTCTTATTGATGATAAACTATGGAAATTGGTAAATGAAACTCACGACAAAAATGGTGCTAAATGTGGGCCAAGCCTTGTTGCCGAAGACGGACTTGGTGAGACTTTCGATGAATATAAAAACATTGGGAACGGAGATGGCAAATGCAAGCATCGCAATAATCAAGTCTCTCTCGAACTTGCTCTGAAAAGATAATGGGCATTATATTCAGTAAGTATTCCATTGCCCATATGAAGATTTTCTTAATTATTCTCCTGACCCACACCATTAATTTAAAGGACATTAAAGAAAAGGAAAACTGAATATTAAAATTAAAATGTTGAGGGAGAAGTATAATTCGTGGCGTTCTTCTACAACTTCCACTTAATCTCACATCTAGGCTTAATTCTACAACATAACAGATTGCAGATCATGCATAGATTTGACAGAGGTGACAGAGGTTAACCGTATGCACCAAGTTATAGGAGGAGAATGAGGGCGAAGCCCAGCAGACTCTGTGTATGTTCTCTCAACTAAAGTGGAGTGGTTACGGTCTTCCCACCATCACCAAAGTTTCTCCTGGATTTATTTCACCTACTTCAACAAAGATTTTGAAATTTGAATCTTCATAGTTGATTCTGATTTTCATAGAAGCAGAGTCTCTCCACTTAGACCGTCTGTAATTGTTGTCACTTGAAACTCAATGAGGGAGGGCGGATGTAATAGACGAATAGATGTGCGCAAAATATTCACCACTCTTGCATGTCCCGGCCTGTCCCCACCCCTTCCTCTCCATATAATTTCGTTGCCATGGCGAGGCGGCAGTTGATCGCATGCGAACATAAATAGCAATGGTAGTGGTAGCACATGCTCTGTGTTTGTTGGTAATTATTGTGCAGTTTAGAATCATTATGTGTGATCAGAATCAAGAAAGACCTTTTCTAGTTCGATAATCAGTTGAAGGAGGTGAAATAATATCTGGAACACACCACAGCGACGGCGGGAAGGATGCGCTCGCCCTTGGGTACTTCTTCCTTCATCTGAGCATATGCCATTCCCCCATCACCTCAGCCAATTCTATATATTTATTGTGGGTCTAGCAACTACTATGAAATTAATTATAAAATTGTCAGTAATAAAACATGATGAACATTGATAGTAAAATACCTTTCGGAGGTCTCCAACACCGGTTGTCATGGATAGTAAACTTGCTTTGCTTGCAAATGTGCAGCATATTACTATGGTGAAAAAGAGTAGGTACATAACACATTTTACAATACGGACTGGGCCCTCGAAACATTGCGCCGCGACAATGCCCGAATCCCTCGACACCGTCATGAACACATCCCATGCTTCTGTGTTCATACGACCAGAACTGGAAAGAGCAAGAAATACGATACATGATTAATGAGACAAAATCTGATAAATTCTTGGGGGAAACCTAATTTGTGAATCCCATTATTATGAAGGTCCCATTGCGTGAATTTATTGCATTCATATACGTATATCAACTAAAGCATTATACATTTATTTAAGAATTAGGTTCGTATATATTTGAGAAAAGTCGCGGGGCTTGTGGCTAGGTAAAACTGCCCCGAGAAAGTTATTGCCCCTCAGTTATGGTCACGCAATTCTTCATGAAAATGAGCCAATTTTAGTCTAATATATGATATGTTCAATTACGGTTACAGCAATCCTGTAATATACACATAATATATTACTAACATATAAATACAAATATATCTAAAAAAATGAATAAAAAACGAATCAGAGATTTAGAGAGCAATCGCATATGCAATCGTTATTGTTCGGCCGTTAGAATGACTTTCGTATTGTTTCAATTATTTGAAATATTAAAACTGGTCGCTAATACTAAATTCACTTGGGTGATTGACCACATTAAATATTTGGCACATCATAGTTCTTATCAAATAAACACAGAAACATTTTATGAATAATTCTCATGATGTAGGCAATGGCACGTAACAAGGATGGTTTCTTCACATAATTCAAACCATTTTGAAAACGCCACATTCCACATTCTTTCTTTAAGAAACCATCTGTGTAATATAGTGTGATCATTAATCCATTATAGTGTTTTTACTCAATTAAGATGACCACAATGTATTGACCTCTTTCCCAACCACGAAGAGGATTCAGTCATAGGATTCAAAGACCACGCTATAATGGTCCACTCTCACAGAATTCATGACATCTCTCCCATTTCCTGTTGGCTGGAGGCCGGTAAAGGTTGTTTTAGGCATGAAATTTATGTTGACCATTGTATGTAGAGAGGGCAGAGACAAAGGCCATTGCCAGCCAGATGTCAGTTACTCGTCCCTAGATACATCCAGTGTCAGGGGAACATCAGCCTCAACTACTGACAACAGCCTGCGCATCCAGGCTGCTCCAGGTGGTAATGACGTCACCAACAAGCTTTCCTTTCTCCACTTTCTGCTCGCCTCTCTTTCTCTACTTTATAATTCTTATCATGATCCCCAATCAAGTGTTTTTACTCCCCACCTGCTTTCCCCCATCATCTCTAATTCCTTCACAACGATGAATCCCTTTTCACATTGCATGTTTTTTTTTTAAAGATTTTATTCAGCTTCCTGCCGTCGTGGCGTATTTCACATTGCATGTTAATTAATTCTCTCATTTCCGCCATGTATTTTTTTCCTTCTCTCTTTTTACAATTTTTCTTTGTTAGAAACATTCACGTAAACTGAATTATTCTGTGCCACAACCTTTCTCCTACCCCAGCTGTGGTGGTATGCTTGGCTACTCTTGATTCTGTTTTGCTCTTCCCCTTTAATATTCACACATTTTATATTTTCTTTGGCTCATTGTGTCCTCCCACATATTTAGCCTTTTTCAGACTAGACTTCTTTTAATTGTGAATAATTTCTGCCGTAGCAAACATCATTTTCATATTATTCTTAATGTTTGCTCCACATATATATGTGACGTCCTTGGTGGCAAACTAGGATTATCTGAGATAAGCAACCATTGTGGTAAAGCTTTTGCTGGATAAATACATCTCAAATCTGAAAAAAACCTATAGGGTGTCTGTTTCAAGTCTCATGACTTGGGTCATGAGTGCGTCCACGCAACGCTATAAATCAATTGAGTCTTCACCCTTCAGAAATAGACATGGATTGGGGAACTATGTTTTTTCTTCGCAAATTAGTGCAACATAATTTTTTCCATACAATCTTTGTAGTTGGAGACATTACTACTATTCAACGCCAATAAGGGTTTATGGCACGCTTAAAACTAACTTCTTTAAAAAAAAAATGCCATTCATGGGTGTAGTAATGATTAAGTGAATTCATAGAAATCCTAGATATTCGCTCCATCTTTGGAAAGGTACATCGTTATCCATAGCCTCTCCTACTGTAGCAGATGGGTCACCTTCAGTGGGCAACTCATGAGGAAAGGAACATATATGATTGTGCAGAGATCCCAATCGTAGCAGTTTTGAATCACAGGCGCTTATTTTGGCATACAGTGGGAACAATCACAGGGACCAAGTGGAAACCTACATACATGTAGTTTCTTAAGATAGTCCTCCGGGTTTCATTAGCAACATTGCTACTTTTTAAAGAGACGATCCAGTTTCACAGAAATTCAACATGGCGATATATTCATTGATTATAAAGTGTTCTAACTAATGGTATACGGTTTGGGCGTTGCACATATATAATCAAGGCAGTGTGCCTATTATGGAAGATGATTGAGTAATTGGTGACAATGACAGTGATTATTGACACACCTTGGGAGGCTAACGCCTCTATACATAGCGCATTCGTACTCATATGCAGCAAAGGCTCAAACTGGAGCTTGTATATGTTATATGTCACTGCCATTAACGGTCCTTGGCCTATAACCACCTTAGGCAGAGTCTAAACAGATTAATAACCTCCGTGTCGGGCCTACTGGTGCAATGTTTGTGTATAATCCTCTGGCTTTGCCTCGCGATTATACACCAAATAGTGCACCAGTAGGCCCTCAATACCCGTGATTAATCCTTTAATACAACCCAGGTAGACGGACAGAGGTGATTCACTCCGTGAGGGTGTCGTTTCTTTGTAAACCAATGTTTAAAGGTTAGAACCCCTTCTTAAAGAACAGCTGGATTTAATCGCAAATCAGAAGAACGAACACACCAGAAAGTGAAAGCATGGAGACAAGTTTCAGACTAACCGTCCAGATGGTTCGACATGAATAGACTGACTCGTTTTATTTACCACAATAATTTAGATGCGATATCAACTATACAAGTATCAAGTACAAAACTAAAAGTGAAATATTCCCCTTTTAGCTGCTGTGTTGCTTTCAAGTGTTATCAAAGGGTCAGTAAACCCCAACATATTATGAGAAAATCAACTTCTTTGCTATTTTTCAAATGTAACCTCCCCAGTTTTACTTAATTCAACCTAACATTTAGTGAGTTTTTACCCTTTTAAAGGAGGGACAAAATAGTTCCACAGTTTAACACTCATTCAAGGCGCCACTTCTTTGCCTACGTCACAAGTTAACGAAATCTTGAAATGAACATGTAATGTACATAACACACAAGTCGGGAGAGGTGCCTGCTAGTGCTAAACAGACCTTTTCAACTAAGCTTTCTCAATAGGTGCCTGTGAGTGACTATAAGTTAGATTGAGTAAGTGAGTAAGATTAAGTAAATTGAGACTTGGGTGTTATTGTACTTATGGCTCCTTAGAATTTGTTGTCCTAAAAGTGGTCATGAACCCGTTGACTGATCCTTTAAATAAATTAGGCCTAACTAAGCATGCTAAAAATCATACATCCGCCAAACACGATTCTGTTACTCATAGATTTTTTTTAAACTGAGAAAATTCCATGCTTTGATTGATTACTGAATTACAGAATTAGGTGAAAGGGTTGGAGTGACCTTTGCGATTAGGACTGTCATTGGAGTGATATATTTATATTTAACATCTCTATAATAAATATTAAAACAGTTATTAAAACATTATAATTTATCTATACTTTTTAAATATTAATTATCGTATTTATTACCACACATTGTTTCGGTAGTACTTAGATAAATGACAATTAAATAATTGGAAGACCTGACTTATCAGAAATGAGTAACCAGTTTTTCATTTTGAGAAATAAAGAATTTTATCAGGCAATACAATATATTGATCATATAAATATATCATATAGGATATTCCTTTTTTGCCATCTGGATAAACTATCAGAGCGTCACATTATTTATGAAGAATTATAGGCCCTAAACAGAATCCTAAGGACCGATTAAACATGGTTGGTATTCCATTTAGTGCATTGCAAATATTATATATTATTATTATCATTATTATTATTATAAGTTATTAATGTAATTCTTCTGAAACTTACAATATTTGGTCCACCTGACTGAAGTTGTCCGCATCTTCCGGATCTTGGGGTTTGCGCTTGCGCATTGATAAAGGTAATTTTAGAGACATGATGGCGGCAGTGACGTCCCGATGCAGCGCCTATTCTATTCTGAAATATAAAAACCAGGAGAACATTTTGAAAATAAAACACTTTGTTGTATAAGCTTGAACTCAAATAAGAGGCTTACTTAAGAGGAGAGAATAATGACCTGTACCTAAACCCTAAACAGTGTATCTGATGTGTGAGAGACTTTTGTCCCAATATGGCATCTACTGCGAAAACTAAGTTTCCTCAATTGGAGGGACGGACGCACTTTGTAGTTGACCGATCTTAATGCAAATAACATTTTGATGATGATTAAATCGATCCGCAAAAGCGTGATTGACATTTGAGTTAATTAAGAATGTATTTGTTGTAATTCAGATGCAATTTGTCAAATATTTAAGATTTCATTGATTTATTAAACACGGTAGTTACGTTTGTATTGCCAACATTTCGATTTGGGAATGCCAATCACTCGTCGGGATCTTTTCTTCTATAACTTACATTCATGAGTAATTTCTTATAGTACTGCCTATCACTCAATTCAAACTAAGTCCAATAAAGAAATGCATGCATGTTGATGTTTGGAATGGACAAAATTAGATTATATTTTTAATTGGTCTGTTTAAGAGAACTATAATAGTATTATAAATAATTATAGAATTGGCTTCAGAGTTGCTTCATAAAAGGCTTGAGGTAATATAGGCAGCTCTCTGATTTTAACGCATTCTGTTAAAAATGGGAAAGCTAACTCAGGATAGTTGGTAGTCACATATTATTTGATAATATAGAAAGGAGCAAACTTCTCCGGTGATCTCAAAAGGCAGACGGATAAACATGATATATTATATACCAGAGAGAACATAATAATCACAAGTTCGAAATACAAGAGAAATATGATATGTGATGACAACTGATACATTCATATGCAATATAATTATGTAATTATTTTATTTTAATTCAAGATTTGAAGGTTCAACGACTGACCGTTGTATCATTACTATAAGTAGGCCGCTATAAAACACGGTCACCATTGCAACAAAAACGGCCCTGATTCCATCGCGCAGGATGGTGGCCATTTTTGTAAATGATGGTAACAGTTGGTTGCAAATATTTGGCAGTTATTTATCCACGATAGAGACAAAGGTTAGGGAATGGACATTTTACTGCATCGATTTATCTCCTACCTTTTAAACCTTAGGCTGGTAATGTCTGATGAGACTGGATTTGTGATGATGGTAATATTTAAAACATGACTCATTTTCGTTTAAGATTTTTACGGTGAGGGGCTAGATATCTGATTGGGGAAACGAACTCCACCTCCCTCCCTACACACATGTACATGTTACTTGTCCCTTGCAGCGCCTATTCTATTCTGAAATGTCAATAAGGGTGTACCTATTGACGATTGTCTCCTTTCCCAAATTTAGTAAAATAGACAAAACTCGCGAAAGATTGCTTATAAATGCTAAAAAATATCAGATATATGTTTCTTTTACGTATTATAATTCATCAAACATCGGTCAACTAAATTATTCCAGTTTAAGTAGTGTAGCCCAACAGCTTGGGTACGTGAAAAAATAGCCATAGTTTTTTTTCATAAATGCCAATGCAATTATGAAATATGGATTAAACCTGTTATAATTCTCTATAGAGGTGGCATCTATTATGATTAAATACCAGATGATCCCCAGTTCATTATGTTGCCATATTGAACTTGGCTACAGAAGACGGCCACTGGCCGCCATTGGGCGCTTTGTTGTCTTCCTACGCTGCGTTCATTATAAACCTATATAGTGGTCCCCTCAGCACTAAAATTATAGCCCTCAGTAATAATGTTGATATTTGTCAATACACATTCTGTTCTGACATATTGCTATTGATATAGAAGACCAAAATTCAATAAATTAGGGCCGTAAACGGAATGATCGTCGGATCGGATTTTCACTAGCGAATTGTGCTAGACTGTCCACTAAGTAGCGACCTGTCGCTAACAAACAAAAGGCGAAGCTGATGAAATCGGTAATATGTAGGTGTACCTTTACTCACAACTCACATGGCTAGCTTCAACTCAACCTTAAAAGAATGATAGCCTATACATATTAGACAGCTGCATGATGTTTCACATTGTTTCAGTAGGGATCCTTTAAATGCCCTTGCAATCATTCCACCGTCTAATCCTATATGATAATTTTTTAGAGAGCATACAGTTTCCGGTTAACATACCATCAGATGGGGAGATTTATACTAGCATACATGTACGTAGACGTATATAATACATACATATGCATCCATGTGAATACCTTAGCTTACTTTTCTGTAATTTAAAGCCTTCTCCATTCCATCTGCCTCAGGTGTATCTTGGCAAGGAGGATAAACTGGGATAAATTAGTAATGGCCCTTGGGCATTAGCACATGTACATATAACTACCATCGTTCTCAAGGAATTGCACCAAACGCATACATTACTAAACAGTTTAACGGCATCTTAACGTTAAAAAGCCCACATTCATTATCCCTCGATTCACAGTATATTGATTATACACTCAGCTCAAGAGGTTTACACTATATTTGACGCTGTATCGAAACTAGTACAAACACTTACTAAATTGATGAAACCATGCCAAATCCTGGAATAAAAGCAAGTTAACCATTGTGTGACGTATTCGGTGGACAATAGTTGTCTAGCACTACTTGACACTATGATAACCTTGCTATAGCTTAGGACGTTTCAGTAAAAGAGAACATGCAGTTCTGTTAAATCATTGCTTAAATACTAATCCCTTGACGTGATCAGTCAATGCCACAGCATGTGAATAGAATTAATAACCTTATGGATTAGTAGGTACTTGGAAAAGGGGAAGCCACAGAAATCCAAAGTCGGTTTCAATATCAGTCATGTTAAGGTCCCTTGGTGGTTCATTACATTTCATGATCAAAACCTTTGCAAACAGGACCTTTCTGCGCCCAGTGCATAGGAATTTGGTATGCACTGCGACCGTACCAAAGACAAACCTGCATCATATAAATATGCTCGTACCATACGCACCTTATTGTTTAAATCCTAATTTCTTATGTACTATCCAACCACAGTAGAATATTTATCCATGTTGTCTATATGGACACAACGTATCCAGAGCAGCAAGAGTTTAGCATGATTTCCGGATGAAGGCAACGTAAAGAATCACTTGTTAAAGGAATTACAGGACTTGCTCAGTTATTAAAATCCACTACCTTTGATGAAGAAGAACAGCCACAGCTTGTATCCTATAGAAAATATTCACAGACTTAAGCTTTCCCCGAGAAAGAAAGTGATAGTGGTAGAAGTGCTAGTAAAAGTTCCAATTTTGTAGTTTGATAAGGAGGCTTTTGAAGAATGAGCTTATCCCTCCGCTAAAGTGATTGCACTCAAGATGTCTAGTGAGAAGTGTGGCGAATGAATGGTTGCTGGGTGGCAGACAGGGTGGATGCTGGTGGTGGCCCAGGTAAGCTGTTCAACCTGTTGCTGAGATTTCAGGTTGCCAACGAGGTTGATGGCATCCACCTCGTACTAGCCCTTACAGTATAGGGACCTTCCAGCCCCGACCGCGTTCCCAACACAAGAGATCGAAAGGTATCTTTTACCTCCTGACTTCATACAGACAACGCCTGTTGCTATAGCTACGACGTCACAGTTCGAGGTGACACACAAACAGACATGTTGCAAATACAGTGCGCATGCCTGACCCCAGATTACACCTTCATCCTGTCCTCCTCATATTACTTCGCCTGTCTTAACCACAGACTACCTCAGCGCCTAGTCGGAAGTGGCGGCCAGCGCGGCAGAGACAGTGCTGCTCAGGGAAGCAGAAAGAGGTTCAGAGAGGTTCAGGTCGCCATCTTGGCTTGATCTGTGCACTAGGCAACCGAGGGACCGCCATTGTTCATGAGGGTCTCTCCGTGGCAACCATGCATGGCAACAGGTTTTTCTCTGCTAGCAATTATTGTTACAGCGGTTGTGATAGATTCGGTGACACGCGAGCAAAGACATCTGGTGCCACTGAACGATGACTGGAGCGTCGTCTATTGGCCACAAGTGACAGCTAAGTATGTCGGCGTCTATATGAGCGATGCTTCCGGCCCCGACCTCCCGTCTCACCTAGCCCCAAACGGAACAAGCTGACAGCTCAAATTTGACCATACCAAGCTAGGCCCTGCACCACAATTCGCAACCACACTTGAAACTTCAAAGCACACACACCAGGTTGTCAAGAACATTTTGAAAAACCAATAACTGCATATATCGTTCATGCCGTTTAACGACAGGTTTCAGGATCAGCCATATTTTGATGAATGAAGAGATTCCTTCAATATTTGAGAGCTGAAGGAAAACATGAGTTACAAGTATAAGCTAAGAGGGAATTGCTGGAATGGCATTCCGTCAATCGACTAGGACCATTACAGACACTTAGACATGTCTGCTATTCTCCATGTTTTGCCAAAGATACAAAATGGAACTTAATGTCCAACAAAATATTTGAACACAATGCCAAGGTGCATTAGTATTCGAATTGACAACTTTTAGTACAGCCATCACAATACCAAATGAGTCATATAGTGATATAACTTTATGGTAGTGCGTAATCATTTCAAAGGCAAATTACAGGTCAATTGCACAAAGATAAACAGGGATTATCATCAGATTATCTGAAAATGTGATTTAGATGATTAAGAATAACTGAGTTTCCCCCAAACTACGAAATAAATGACTCAAAGACGTAATATCATATGGGCCCATATGCTGCTTAGCACTGAAACTTAACGTAGGCGCTACTGCAAGAAACAAGACAGATAAGCGCGGCGCATTGTCTTCCAGTAGCAATGGCAATCAATAGGGCTTATGGTAATTATTATGTAGCATTCCCATACAAATCTGATTCATTTAAAGCTGCATTATCAGCTATCACGGCCAATAAATCTTACCAAATTTACTCATATCATGACTTATACGACTGAATTGATCAATATACTGCTGATAATATATTATGTTTACACATAAAACAATTTAAGTCGACTCAACTGAAAGAAAACGGCCGCCGTATAAATGAAGCCACCACTGGAAAGGATTTGGGCGGGTCTCCGAAATAAATATGCCAATCCTTACGTCTTTCAATAAGGAAGGACTGAAGGAAGGGCCTTATGACTGTGCTTGCTAGAGTATCCACACATGCTTTACAAATACAAAATCCAAATATATTCAGGCCTATTCGTACTCGGGAACAAAAATGCGGATCTATCATTACTGTACAACCCATGCATGATAGCCGTGACTAGGGGTCACCTTTTAAAAAAAGAATTTTGTTTTTCCTTCTCTATATTAACTGACAAGATCATCGACACATGATGTAATGTTCATTTCTGAATAAACATAATTAAAACTAAACTAAAGAAAACCCATAAACTGCTAATACTTCTACATGCATATTGGCATTGACATGATGTCTGCTTTGTTCATATAACTGCTGCTGCTAAGCGTCAACTGTTTTCGGAAATGAATGTCTGGTGTTGACGTATGAATGCCTTTTGGGAAGACCATGAACATATTTTTTCTCCCTTATATAGATATCCACATGGTGTCACAGTATGCTTCGTGTGTTTCTTGACGATTGAAAGTCACTCTAAAATCATGATGAAAAACACTACCATTACGTTAAACCAAATATGGGCCTGGTTGCTACTCATTGCTACTGACTGTTGACATAGTTGTTGAATCTGTCTATGGGGAGGACGTTGTGGGGGGGGGGGGGGAGGGAGGCGTAGCTAAGATTGGAGAAGTAGTCTGAAGAAATGGCTTCCAATCCAGGGGATCAGAAATACTGGATTTTGGCTCTCCTACCAGCGACCTTGTCCTAACACTTCACTCCGGGAGGAACAAAAACATGAAAGATCAACAAACCCCCAACAAACGCTTATGTAGGACCTTGTTGTTAACAAAGTAAAAAACGAAAGTGATTGGCTGTTCAGTTGTCCTCTTCCCGGGCGAGGAGCATTTTGAATACTGGGCAGAATGCAGAGCAGAATGCAGCTATATAGTTTGTGCTCCACTATTTAGTGGTGAGCAAGGCATAGTCGGCACTTTTGATAATGTTATATATTATATTCATGTTTTTGTAAGGTCAAGAGAAACCCCGTTTCTGCCTTTCCATACATAATTATTTAGATTATGATTTAGATTACTATGTCAAGCATGTGTTACATATACATGCTCCATCTTTTTTTTGTTCGGGCAAAATTTATTCATGTATATATGTTTTAGGATAGGCTTTGTCCTATCACAATGCAGTAAAATACACGAATCTTTGAAAGCCTGAATATGTCATGTTTTATATGAAAGTGTGTCAAATAGTATTTATTATCTAAAAAAGCAGCAACTTAAGAGTAATAATACATCGCTATGGATCAAACTGGGCAAATATGCAAGCTACCTCCATAAAAATGTCACACATTGCAAGCCGTTGAGCAGGAGAATGGACAGAAGTGATATACATTGTCAATTGAGATATGCACTGTCAAACTGCCGCTTTCCCGCTGACTCGTAACTATGGATTGTGTCTTTTCGACACATTGAGACAAGATGAAGGTCCTGAATTGGTCTTTTTAACGCTGAAGTTATAGCAGCCTCGATGTACGCCTTTGTACAGGAATGCATCTTATGGTGAATACAAGGAACTGGAATGTCAGTTGCTTAAGAAAACCCACTTAAACATTTTGGAAATGTCTCTGACACCGATCCTTTATGTCAGAACAACAATGAAAAAGAGGAATACATCTTATGATGAATGTCAAGAATTTATATCGTCATGCATGAAGGTATATGTCTGTCCAACACACCATCTTATATGCCGTTTTAAAATATTTCCTTATATTAAGCAAAGAGCTTAAGAGGACTACAATTTCTCTCGTGAAAATCTACCAATACAAAAAGGTGGTGTGTTAGCAATACATGTACCATGTGAATGTTTTATTTTAATAGTGCATGAGGAGTGCATGAGAGAACAAATCAATATAATTATCATATATGATAATTACTATAGGATACCCTAACAATAGTCGGTATATTATAGGAACCATCTGTATTTAAGGGGATTCGGAGAGAGCCAATTCGTTGTCAATATAGTGATTATTGGTGAAATAGGAAGACAAAATCATGGTTGACAATTAGACTAAAAGATATATGCGCTGTCAGTATACTCTTACATCCAGTAATCTTTAATCAATGTATTCCAGATAATATAGTTTCATCAGCACTGAAAATGGAGTATTGATTCTCAGTTAGCTAAACGTACTCTTGCATTGGCAACGCACAAAAAGAAGCTATTACTTGCCATGCATTTTTGTTTATAAATGATTGCAAAACTGATTATACCAAAATATGAATGTTGAAACCCCCAACAAAATGTTATTTTTACTAAAGACAACATATGTAATTATGATATAGTTTAACTACTAGTGTACCAGTCCTGTGTGTCATGTCATAAGGTCTGTGCGGAATACAAGCATACATCAATAACTTATCGCAGAGCGTTTTCAAAGCAAATGTAGACCTCCTGATTGCATATATGGTTTCCCTTTTCATCAGGAATTCACGCCATGATACCTAACTTATTCCAACACTGGAAGCCATCTGTGCTATCATCTCTATAATTCAGTCATCGAGCATACCGTCGTTCCTAGAATAGGTCTTTGACGATTATTGAGGAATGCTGATAGGAATTGAGTCCATATTGTTTGTTTAAGAATTTTATTCATCAAGGCATTATACAACAAAGTACTATTCTCAGACCTTTTATTAATGACATATCTTTATTCAGGTTTGGCGGATTTTTCATGCTTTAATACGTAATATTCAAAATACACCACAGGTTGCCCGAGGGCGGTTTTCCCTATATAGCCTGATTTACTGTAACAATCGATATATATACACAGAGCTCCAATAAAGGAAAATATCAAAATACAACTATGTTCATATAATTTCACGATGGTCAGGTTCTGGTGATAATACCACAAGATACCATTACAGATCTAATATAATTTTTTTTAAATATTTCATTCAGACCGATATCATATTTGATAGTTTACAACAATATATACGCACTATCCTTCAAGGGTGATCTCAGGCGTTGCCAATTTAATCACGTAATTAGCAAAGTACCCAATTTTAGACGTTCAGTGCAAAGTATCCACCAATTAAATCATTGAATTCTATGTAGTTATTACACGCTCTAACGTTGTTTAGTAAATCATTCCATATGCTACACATCCTATACATTAGGGATTTTTAAATTTATCAGATTTCGGTAATGGTAGATTAAAGATAGGTGCGTTGCTGGCCAAATATTATAGAAAGGCCATAGAGAAATATATTCTCACAGAAAGATGATCATATTGCAAAGCAGATTAACCGAATTATAGATATCAGTCATACAGTTGAGATATTCATAGAGTATTCATTTCAAAGTATTAAAGGTAAATACCAGCGTTGTCAGCACTGCAGCAGGCGGGAATTCAAGGAACTAATGCATGAAACAATAGAAGTCAATATATTTTGTTCAAACTTTGTCTTGAGAAAGAACATGGTTGGGGGAATACAAGATGCAAAAGAAACTGGATGTTATCATATTATTTTGTGTTTTAGGGATGAGTGAAGTTTACTTCCATTCACTATTGATTTCAATGGGGGAAACTCATTGTGATACAAGTTTAGCTGAATAACTTTTTTTTAGTTCAATGACCCCTTATTTTTCTAAATTGGGAGGGTAGAATAACATGTCAGCAATGTATATGCAGATTTTAAAGAAAATCGTATGATTCAATCATATGCTATTGGGGAAAATGCAGAAAATACCCGTTTTCCCATAGACTTCTATAGTGAACAGTAGTAAATTTCAGTGGTCCCTGAAATAAAAACTAATCCAATGACATGTGTTTTTTTTGGCTTTTTGGGTTCCCCCAACCATGGTCTTTCTAAATCCAAAGTTTAAAGAAAATTACATGATTCCTTCATTTTTGTATTAAACACTGGTATTTATTTTGTATTACTTACGAACTCTTATCAAGAATAGATTTAGAGAAACTAACGATACGGAGCATACAAACTCTATTTCGTGAATAGTTAATGAACGAATTCATTTTGGTAATATTATAACTTTAAATTAAAACAGCCATCTAAAAGAATAATAGTGTTGCCCGATAATATTCTTTATCATACACTATATCCCTTTGTCTGAAATTTCTCTATGCATAATTTGAGAATAATGTTTGATGAACAATATTTGTGGTATATGCGTTTTTTACACGTATTGGAATGTATACAGGGGAGGGCGATAGACACTGTAATGGCCACAAATCAAGAGGGAGAGAGAGAAAAAGAGATAGATAGAGTGAGAGAGATGGGGAAACGGAAGCGTAGAGACAGGAAGAGAAAAGAGAGAATAATAGTGATAGTGATAGAAAGCGACGAGGAGAGGGAATAAGACGATATATATTATGGCTAGAGTAAAAAGGTGTTAGGTAGGATAGGGTGCATTTGCAAGTAGACGGTAGGCCACATAGCCCTTGCTCCTAGAATAAAAAGTCCCGTAAATACATAGTTTCCCAAACAAAATGTTATGCATGCTATCTTCCTTCATTTGACATTCTTTTACCACAAAAAGTTCACTATTATTCCACATATTTATATGCCATGCATAGAATCAGACAGAATTCTGTAATATATCCATTTGAGTTAAACTGAGAAGTATACTTAAACTTGGCAACATTTTCCTACTTCGTATCCATGATAACTGACTGACTTCCACCACCTTGGCAAACAGAAACTGTTGCCAAGCAACACCCTCAGACAGCACAACAGATGGGATGGACAATTAAACTCACATACATCTTGCTATCGTGTAAATAAACTTGTTTGACCACGCTTCCTCCAATCTCAGTTCACCGCAGTAGCAACAGTTTTAGAAAAAACCTCTCGAATATGATCATCTCCATAGTCACTTAGTTCCTTAACGCGAAATTGGCACTCATGAAAGTGAAATCTCCTTCATAAGCCATTCATATGGTTGGTGAAGAGGGAATTTAGGCAAATAAGCACAATCCTTCTTGTTCTGTTCGTTCTGCACTCATTCAATTGAGTTAACTTTCATCTATGGACTAACATAACATTTGATATAGTAGGCCTACCACTCAAAAAATAAAATGAATATGAGATGGCATTCAGTCATTGATTATAAAAAACTGTCAGGAATTGATCAATTAAAAAGCATTTACAGAAGTCCTGCTCTGTGAGAAAGCTGACTTACCGAAATTAGAGTAATTATCTCAACTCTTTCTCACCTATTCCCAAAACAACTGCTGTTCTTTTGATCAATCCGGTTCGTTTTTCCATGGGAATTCCCAATGAACCAATGCATACATATGCTGTCATATCTATGTATTTATAAAGGATGAAAGCATATCTATCAATTTTCACTGCTGATCAATCATATATGACACTGAGTGCCAATATTCTGCCAATTTGGTATGGGGTGGTAGTCTATGCTGTGATGTAACATCTCGGGCAATTACTTCTAGCCAGATTCCTCACCGTTTACTGCCCAGATTTCATTGTCTTTCCGATTTTTGTAATTATTGCCAATCTTCCTGAATAATATAATTCTACCCACAATTTATGCCACAACACTCGGCTTTTTTTTCTCTTTATATTGATTTGAGTATAGTCTACCTGATTGATTCATTTTTTCTCCATACAACCACAAATTGCATTTGATTATTTAAAAAGATGAAAAACAGTGAATTACCGTCTTTCCAACAGTCTATCTAGCTATTATATAGGCCCACATGGTATTTTCTAAGGTACACTGTATACATGGGGAAATTGCGACCACCTTATATATTCTTATCTAGATCTATCATATTTAACTGTCTAGAGGCCGAGTTAATCGATACTGTTTAATTAGTAGAATTAGTTATCCCAGCCGACACACATCGTTCATTTGTCCCAGGGACCACCGCTACAACGGCTACTTCCTTCATTGAATAGTAGGCCTACAGTCTGCGCTCATCAGGTAGTGGTTGTAAAACGACCGCAGCGCCTAAACTACAGAACTACAGAACACAGTCTTCCTATCTCCCTTTGGCCTTCTGGTTTAGACCCGTACCAAATGCTACATTCCTAGTAGCTCCACCTCTCTGTGGCAGCTGGAACTACAAGCGGCCCCACAGCTGTTGAAATTCCTACGAGTAGCACGTTGGGCTTCACCATGGCAACACGTCGCCAACACCAAAGGTCATTCCGGTTGTCTCCCCAGTCCGGCGCGTCGAAAGCTCCGCCATCTTGCATAGCGCTCAATCACGTGATGTCGTAAATCAGACGCTGGGAGGGGAAAAAATCAGACGTCGTCGTTGTTGTGTTTGATTGGCGACGACGTCAGAGTAGCAGCAGGGCTGATTCAATAATGATCACTGACCCCGCCATATAGCGGCCCTCTGATCAACTGGCAAGACCGGAAGTGAGCGTACCTACGGCGCGCGCGCATGTGCAGAAAAAGGTAATTGCTGTGTAGAAGAGGAGCTTGCTTGTAGCTTGTCTGTGTTCCTACAGAGAGGAGTGGGAGCGATCAGGCGAGCAGACAGGCACTACCATAGTGGGTTGGTAATTTGTGAAAGGTTTGCAGCACCAAGTTCGTTGATTAACCTGCCATCTTATAATGGAGTCTATGAAGTGGCTGGGTTTGCTTGCTGGCCTTCTCATAGCAGCAATCCTAAACGTTGATGCTGATGATGTCGTCTACTGTAAGTATTAACATTTGATTTTTAGCAATTAGGTATTAGCAATCGATCTGTTCACAGAAGTGAGGCCAGAATGATGGAACTGCCCCAAGATATTTTTAGTAGGATAAAACCTAGCCACTGAAAATCTTTTGGGGAAACTATGTTTTCCTGTGTCGCCCTAATTTGCTGCTTTATTCTTGATTTCTCTTTTACATAGATCATGTCGTAATTGGTAGTCCTAATCTTACTTTTGTAATTTCACCATTTAATCTATCTAAATAGTGCGTTCAAGATAGATATGCCATCTCAAGCTTTTTGTTTAATTTCACATCAAAGAGCAGAAGTGAAAAGAGTCGTTGCTTTGCTCGACACCTAGGAGGTATAAACTCCGTTCTGTTTAGGGGTAGGCCTATTCTACAAGGTTTACTATCATAGAAGTTTAATATATAGGCTACACAATATTCGTCATCGGCTATAACTCAGAAATCGCCAAGAACAGCTCATCGTGTGATTGTATTCCTCACTTTTATCCCAACAGCGCCAGAGAATAGTTATGGACCAACCTTCACTGTACCGTATCAAGCTTCCATGGAAACGACCGTTGGTTATCATGATCAGGACGGAATCGTTGAAGGTAAGGCATCATGTCTTTCTAAGATATTTCTCACGGGACATGCAAGATCCATATTTCTATTTCACAAGGACGCTGTGGAAGAACCCTAGACACAAAGCTTTATGTGCATGTATTTTGTATACATGTGCATGTTTGCAAAATGCCGGTGCGCCAAAGTCAATCCCTTAGGTGTGTTGGCGAGCTATTACAAACAATAGTACTACTATTATCAATGTGACAATGATTCATCGCAGATATAGTTCCAAAATATATAATTCACCCCACCCATATCCTTTCTTCTGGGGAACTTCCTATGGTGCACATAGCAACCAACTATTAATCACTCTTCATAGGATTAGCATGGCTGTGGTGCAATTGTCTGCCTATATTATAAGATTTCATGCCATGGACAAGAGTTATATCTAGTTATCTAACATATTGTTCTATTTATGTATCATGGTTGGTCCATTGGCCTCAGAGCTGTCTCAAGGAAGTATTACCACGACAGAAAACTACTCATTGAGAAGGCGTTGTTGCTCCTTTTTGTGCATTGGAAATAAACATTTAATGATCAAAGCATTTTAAAAAAAGACGGCCGACTTCAATGAGGTATAGGAATATATTGCTCCCTATTGAGTGACTTTTAATGCTTCGTATAGAAATTGCAAACAACGGATTCTCCCTATAAAATGGCAAACAAATTAAGTGATATTATTGTGTTTTCTGAGCAAGATGTTTTTCTGTTTTTCTGGCCCATGAACAAAGGTAAAGTTTCAAGTTGACACCATCAGAAAATGCTATCCCAGTTTTGTAATCCTTATAAGCATTGATTATTTTAGATTAAATTCATCGAAGTAATTTACTTTTTTTCTAAGAAGTTTATCTTCATGGGAGACACTGAGCATTGGAATGTCCAGATGTGAGCGCCTGGGGCGTGGTAGTAGAGGTCTGCATGGCCCTCTTAACAGCAAATGTCTGACCCAGCTTCCACATGTAGCTATTGTACATGCTATTCACAGCTTATTAAAACAATTAACTTGGGGAAAGATGATGACAGACCTTCCAGGAATGTTTTTCTTATCACGCTAAAAAGCTTGTGTAGGGATTTGATAAACAACTTTATCAACGTATAATATGTATATATTTTTCTTTCCTGGGTAACTTTAGTTATTGTAGCATTATGTTGGGAGACATAGGTTCTTGGAAGAATGTAACTTTCGTGATTCATAGAATCAGGTTCTGGAAAACGATGCATAGTGGACACTTGGATAAAGAAACTAGTTCCCCCACAGGAAAATGCGGTTCATGAAAGATGTACGCTCACATACACCTTCATGCATTATTACATTATTTAGTTTCTGCTGTGCGATTTATGGCATCAATTCGGCTCTTTTGTGGTCATGTAACCTGAATGACGCGATCTGGTTGGTTAAAAAATATCGTCTGAAAATTCGAGGTATAATATCACAAAACCGTTAATATACCGGTAAGAATCTTGACGAATATTGATAATAATTTAAATATATACTTAACAACGCTCTCTTTGGTTTGTAATCAATACAGTCAAGTTGCCTAAGTGGTCAAGACGATATTGCATGTCCAAGCTGTCCTGATAGCCTTGATCATATCGACCGAAAATATCTATTCTTGATGAGTGGAATATGTTCATCCCGATTTGCTAAACAAGTGTTTCTATGTAGATTTGGTTTAATAACAGCATCTATTTGACCTAAAAACAAACCTTTTTTTTACACCACAGATGCTCGGCTGAATTGTTTTGATTGCACATCATACATGCCTGAGTGTAAACGTATCGTCAGTGACAGAGAGGGCCTCATCGTTTCCAGAGCTGGCTGCAAATCTAAATGTTTCCTCAGAGTTGGAGAGGAGAAAAATGGAGGTAAATTCAATTTTGTATTTATTCAACTAAATTGTAAATTGATTGTTCAGATGGAATTGAATTCACGCACCACTCGTTTAAACGCTATATCTAGGTACAATTGTTTTTACAGCAGATTTTGCATGCATTGTAACATGTGGTTGGAGATATATTCGATTTATCTTCATGACCTTCCCTTAAGTCAGGACTGTAACACTCCCTCGGACTGATGCAACATCTGCCGAATTAAACATGCTACTTAGAACATCAAACTTGAACATATATGGTGAATGTTCGATGATTGTGTGGGGTCAATAATTGCGCTTTTAAATGCCTGATAAAATAGCCTTTTTTCCCCTGCATTTTGTGTCTTACATATCCATATAATATACGGGAAGAGCGATTTCTACGAAAAGAGGTAGAACAGAGAGGTAGAAAAGAGGGGTTTCTTTGTCTCACATGTTCTCGGAATTTGTTGTTTTACAAACCATTTTACTCATCTATAGAGTTCTGTCCCCCCCCCCGCCTCTCTCTGGAGGATGTCGTATGTGGTTTGTTAAGGTATCTGGGGTAGAAATGTGATTTGAAGAGGGGGGAGCATGAGGCAGAGGGGAGGGGGAGGGGGGTATCGGAGATGGGGTTGGGAGAGAAAAACAGGTATGAGAGACAGAAATGAGGCGGAAGGAAAAAGGGGAGAGGGGGAAGTTTGGGAAGAGAGGGGGACTGGAGGGTGAGGATGTAGGGAAAGGGACAGAGGGAAGGGAGAGAAAGCAAGGAGGGGGAGCATGAGAAAGAGGGAAGGGAGCAGGGGGGATTGGAGATGGGGTTGGGAGAGAGAAACAGGTATGAGAGACAGAGAAGAGGCGGAGGGAAAAGAGGGAGGGGGGGGGGGGAAGTGTGGGGAGAGAGGGGGACCGTCCAGAGGACGGGTACTTTGCTAGTGTTTCAATAAAAGGCTATGATATTTAACTGTAGAAAAAAATAAGATTGTTCGAGATTAATGATGATAATGTGTAACTTGATTACAAGTTACAATTACAATAGTTCACATGGGTTTTTATTTATTTGAGAAAGATTTGTCTATGTAGAAGAGTTTAATTACAATTACTAAAGAGTTTAATTGCAATTACTAAATTCTACCGCTGAGCCAAACTTTAACATGTTTTTTTTTCTAATTATTTTCTCATTCAAGCTCTGTACCGAGGATGCATGGATGATTTTGTATCGGCCAAGCTGGTCACCGACTATGTTGGATGTAAGGTCCAGGAATGGAACGGTCGCAAGACACTGTGGTGCCTCTGTGATGATGATCTCTGCAATGGTGAGTCTATCAAGAGCCTATTCTACTATGGATATGGCAAAGGCGCAGCTACTGTAGCATTTGAAGAACCTGCTGAGACCGCCTTACTTGAGCCAATGTCCTCTGTAGATGCAGAATTCGATAAGATGACAGATTCACTTGATAACTACAATTCTCTCTACGCCATAGAACCAAAAACCCTGGAAAAGGACCAAATGGTGGGTATTGAGAACTTAGTTCATGAGGAACCTGTGATGGTAACAACAGCAATGCCAGACTACATGGAACCAATTGACTCAGAGGATATGACCGTCCAAAGTAACCAAATGGAAACCCTGCAGTTCAGAGAGGATTTCCACCAGCCTGATCCTCATTATTTCCCTCCAGAGCAAATAAGATATGTTTCACCACAGGGGCCAAGCTATCCAACAGAAGAGTATCCTCCAGCTGCACCAACTGATCACTATCCTATCCAACCCCAAAATAGCTTCACACATGAACCAAATAACGGTGGTCAGTACCCACCACCAATTCCTCCATACCATGACGTACCTGTACCATTCTTCCTTCCCAATCCAGGCTTTCACCCTTACAACTACATGTCACAGTACCCCCCACTTAACACTTATCTCAAACACCCTGATCATTTCGGCCCACCTCCCCCTCCAATGAGTTTTACAAAACGTGAAGACCCCATGGACATGCCAGAAGGTAAATCTTTCTCACCATTTGATAAATTTGGCCCTATTCCTCACCAAGACTACCAGTATAATTATCATGAAGGGCCTGCTGAGTTTGAACTAGAGCCAGTATCCTACTTCCCCTACGAGGAAAACCAACACCAGCCACAAAGAGAAGAGAGACCGCTGGAGCTGAATGAAGACTTGAAGGCCCCTGTGGAAAAGGAATCAGTCCCTACCCAAGGTACATTTACTGCAATAACTCGTTCTTATTATAACTTCAAATTGTCAGTAGAAATTCCCTGTTTGAATTAATCGATAGAATGCCTTCTTCACATCATGGGCGGGATCACCTTGTACATTAAACATTAAACTTTTTGGGTGAGTCATATTTTGGAAAATTTATCAACATTCATTATCTGTAATTTGTAGAAGAAGCACCAAAGGACCTGGACACAGACTTGTTCTGCCCCTCAGCTGGTATCTTCACATATGAAGAGGATTGTTCCAAGTTTGTCATGTGCCTTATCGACCATCTCAAGGGCAGGCCAAGGATGTACATTATGAAGTGTCCAGGAGGACTGGTATTCGACAGCCTAGCCAACACTTGCATGAAACCAGAGATGTCTGATGGTTGCAAGAGACTACCTATTGAGGAAACCCATGGGGAAGATATCCAAATGACTACAGAGCAACCACCTAACATAGACAACATGGCACCGCAGGAAAATGATGAAATTATGGGTGGTATTTATCAAGGGCAACATTTTGAGTACTAAAAAGCCGATTTTGAATGTTAGGTCTGATTTGGGTCCTATATAAAGTGCTCATTATCAGTGCTTAGATGCTCCTGATCAGCGCTGTGTTACTTGATATCAGTTCTTAGTACTGAATGATAGGAAAATGGATTTAGGTGGACCAGGGAGGTATAAAGTGGACTTACCAGAGAGATATTAACCTAATAGTATCCTTCTGGTTTAATGATTAAAAGGACTATGATGATGATACTTAGGAATTAGGAGAACTATTAGGAAAAATGGTGATAATGTTGATGAAAATGAAACAGAAATGCAACACCACTTCCACGCAAATCTGTCAATAATCAGAAATAGTTATGGTGTGCTCGAGGTATGTGAAGAAGATGCCAAGGGGAATAAACTTTGTTGTTGCTAGAAAAATAATAGCTCTGTTTTGAGAGTGATCCTTCTAGAGAAATTAGAGTTAGGCTTGTTACGCCCAAGTGACCAAGGTGCTAAATTACTACCTTTTATACCATTAAAAAAGTAGGCGAAAACTTGAGAGCTTAGCACAAACATTTAGCCCTGCAGTGGAATCAACATTTAATTGTAACCAAACATATCGCAAGGGCTAACACGATGATAATCTTAACTTCTATATTGCTCTTAGAATTGGAGATAAGGTGTGAACGGCAGATTTGGCAGCTGTGAGTGTCTGCTCTTTTAAAGTCGGCTGGCCAACTTTAAATTCATGAATGATGATCAAGTGAATTTATTCCATGAATCACGAAATAAAAAGATTGAACTCTCTCTCAAGAATATACATGATTGTATAGTAAACTTGAGGAGGAGCAAAAGTACTGGCTTGGAGATGGGTTAGTTAGTTATATATAATAGATCATGAGGAATCCATAATAATGATAGCTTTATGAATATTTAATAAAATATGTTTATTCATTATGGAGATATGCATGTGTTCAGGGGACAACAACCACTTCCACAGTGTGTACACGTCGTTCAATAATAATATATGTAATAATATATATATAACAGTTGTATAAATTTAACTTAATCCCGTACTAATCAAAATCATTTAGTTTTTCCTTTGATAACAATCATGTATCTGTAGATATGTTTCCTAAAGGACGATATGAATATATTTATAAATTATCCCTGAACGGGATTGTTTTTCTTTCTTTCAACTTTCTCATTGATGCAATAGGGGACTTGCATGAGACATTGCCCAGCCTGAGTTGATGGAATATGGAATTGCAGTTACTTTTTTTATTGACGGCATGATGAAAATTATACAGCCTTCTAATCACTTTATATCGGAAAGGTAATATAGGGTAAGATACGAGAAATACATTACATCGTCACTTCTATAAGTATTCACAAGGTATTATATATTGGGTTATTTCTCCGTGCATGCATCCAAGAAAATCGTTCAATATAGGTGCCGCTTATTCATTATGTAAAGTTAACATGGCTGCCAGGAAATTGCGTCAATGCAAGTCCTCCTATTATTATCATTATTTGGGCATGTGCTATCATTGTAATTAAGGAAATCGGACCCTTTTCTAAATAAAGAATAATACTCCGTGCCGATCCTCTTTACTACAAAAATACACTCTACGCATAGTTTATATTTCATTGTGTAATCACAAATTGTTAAAGAAAGGTAAGGTTATGGTAAAATATGTCTGTCTTAATTGTGTAAAGAATATGTAAGTATTATCTTTCTATTTCTGAAAAACATTTCTTTAATGAAGCTATAGATTTCCCTTAAAGCTGCACTTCCAACTCCGAAAAAAAAATGAATTAATAATTGAGTAAAACTCCTGAATGATGAATTGATTCGACATATTAATTATTTCCTTTTTGCTAAAAATAAAACTGATTATAAGGGAACCCAATGAAATATATCTACGCAAATATTAGACCGAAATATGCTTGTACTGCAACTTCAAGTTGATGATTCTATTTCTTTTACAGAGCTTTGCTTCCTACTTCTTTGTGTAACAAATCCTGCTAAATTATGGCGTCAGAAAAAGCAGAAAAAAATGCTTAAATTCTGTGTAAAGTTGCTTGGTCCCATGACAGTGGGTATGGAAAATAAAAGGTATAAATATCTCGGGAATAACCAGACTTTTGTTTAGTTTTTTTTCTGATGATGATGGCACAATTTTGTTTTGCTTTGGTTTGCTTTAACTGATATAATCCCATTTGATAATATTCTTCATGAATTTCTGCTATATCATTACTAGCTTAACTCATCGCCACTGATGTTGATTCTTGCAAGTCAAGTAATAAAATATCACAATACGCATACATGCTGGTCGTTCGTCTTGATTTAACTATTCACATGCGTTTTAAAGATCTGGGTTTATTGATGAGAGAAATGATTAATTCCAAAAGTATATGTACCCAATTTATGAAATAAACATTTTTAAATCAAATCAAAGATCGAAGAAATTAAAATGGCATCATTTCAAGTAAGACCTTACATCTTAAAGCTGTATTCTCAGCTGATACAAGCAAAGCCGAATTTACTCATATTATGAATTATAGGACGGAGTTCATCAATATTGTGCTGCTGCTGAATATACAAAGATTTAAAGTTGAATTGGCCGAGAGAACGGCCGCCGATGAGTGATATTAAGTAAATTCATCGCAGGCAAGTATTCCAGCGAGTCCACCAAATACAAATGAGGACGTTTTACAAGCCCTGTAACAAAAACAACTGCACAACACTCAAACCTTTTTGGTTAAATGATTGTTAGAAGGGTTGGAATAGAAGAAACCCAAAGTAGAAAATCTTTCGTTTTTGGCCTATGGGCTGTATCAACCTTATCCTCCTGGATATCGAAGACAACAAACAGATTTTATTCAAGATATTACCATTTCCATTACCATATTTTCTCCACACCTTTTATGAACACCGTCATACTACTTCCATATTATCAATATGTTGAGCAATAAGGTTCTGTAACTATCAGTTAAAATAAGGATTTTCTACTACTTTTTCTGTTCTTTTCCAATGCATCTAAAATAGTACAGGCACTTTAGCATAGAACACCTTGGAACCTAGAAAAAATGTTATTATTCATCGATATGTACACCAATTGTATGCATATACAACAAGTGCTGAGATAACATTCTTGTTATTCAGTAGGGGCCATATTGGATTATGACCTTGAAAATGACCTTGGAGCAAATAATGACCATGAGAAATGAATTCCTCGTACTAAAAAATATCAATAAAGTGGTATTAGAGTTGAGGAACCAGCAAATAGAAGCCAAGATATGACATATTTAGTGTTTGTGGGTGGCCATTTTGAATTTTGCAGCTACCGGCCACCAGGGGTGTCTACCAACTTGTAGCTGGTGGTTTTTGAAAATTTCAGGCCTGATCTAACGCCATGCCAAATTTCAAAAAGGTGTCACACTGTGCACGATACAGACAATTAGCTCCCCAACTATTATGACCTGATCTGAAATAATGCTTTTTTCACCAAAATCTGGCCGTTGCCATATGTAGGCCTACTTGTTTCCTATGGTACCTCAACCTATATAATTATATATACTTTTTTATAAGTGTTTTTATTTCCAATTTGCATACAATTACATAGAAAAAGGTGCTCTCTTTCTTTGTGAAAATAGTTCTTCCAAGGGTGCCTAGGTATGATCTTTTTCAATACCCTTAAGACATCTATTGTTAGAAGCATATCTATTGATCTTTTTTCAACATCGAGATCTGATCTTGTTTTTCTTTGAAAACCCTACACTTATTCGATCAATTATAAAAGTAAAGTACCATGGTATGAAACCAATCCTAACATCAACATGCTTAATATTTAACATTAATATCTTCCTCCATTAAAACTTTTTCTCTCTCCTTTTCCTACACGTCTGTTTTGTTTTTAGCAACTTAATATTTACTTTCATTTAACAATACAAACTCTTTTCACAGCTTTTTGTCTATAATTCATATGCTATTTGCTACAAATACTACATACAAGTCATACATGCTTGATTTAGATAAAGTTTTATCGGAATGATTTAAAAATTAAATCATCCACGATGTACAGAATACATATTAACATCTTACTATTCCTGATGCATATAGACTATACAGTATATTTTATATATTTTATATTCCTTACAAAATACAATGCTAAATATTCTTAAGGTTGGCAACAATGGCCTGAGCCGGGTGCCTTTTCCCATAGAGATCAATGCTATTTTGTTGAAAATGACACAAAAACGTCAAAATCTCAAAAGCCCCTCAGTTCCCAGGTGGGGACTTTTCAGGGAATGTTCCCCCATGTGTCCCGCATCATATATACAAAGTCAGCTTTACATTATTTTATTCTGCGTTTGGCCAAAAATATCTACCTAAAGTGCCTTTACTAAAAGCCATTTGATAAAAATGTAGAGGATTTTATCCGGTTGTTTTTGCTACAGGGCTTCATAAACGTCCATATATATTTATAGATCGCCAAAGACCTTTCCTATCGTTCACAGGCGGTCATTTTCTCTGGGTCGATTCGACCTCAAATTCTTGTATAAACATATCGCAGCAGCATAATATTGACCGATTCAGAGCTGTAATTAATAAAATGAGTAAATTTGGTAAGATTTGTGTTGTAATAGTATAATGAATTGAGCAGAAAGCATTATCTTATAACTTATTTCTTATTGACATTTCATATTTTTATTTCATTTTGTTCACATTATTAGAACAAACATCTCTTATTTATCATGACTGTAAAAGCATACTATTTAATACATACAAAATAGAACTGTTTTAATGTGTTAGGTGGACTAGCTTTGTTGTCAACCACCGTATAAAATCGGGCACCTGAAAATCATCGTACCTTCATCAGCTGATACAACTCTCTGCAACAACATGTAACGCTCAAAAAGAGCGCTATCGTTGTCATCCTCATTCAGCACCTGTAGACCCTTATCTGCAGCCTGAAAAAGTATGATGGCTGCCGTGGTGAGTGCTATGTTCATGTACATCCTACCATGTATCCTAATCTCTACAGCTCCTGCCGCGCTTGTTCCAAACAAACCTCGATCTGACCTGTGCCACCTCTGACTACTAGTGGTCATGCTGTATCTATGACCGTGTGCTACCAGTATTAGTATATATACGCATTCTATAACCGGATATCGAATATCTGTGAAGTGATGTAGAACTAGCGCTTAATCAACGGGACTTTTTTATGACGTCACTTTGCGCACAATGCTAAAAACAACAAACTTGTATCAACTATCGTTTCGGTTGATTCCCTTGGAAAGAATCAACTTAAATGAACAAAGAAAGAAGAGGGCACATATACTAATAAACTTGTGGTACTCGTTATACGTGGGGCAAGGGAAATGTAGAACTCGTTTTCCACCTCCAAACTAGTTTTACATTTCCCACCCCGCTCAGAACTCGTACCACTAGTGGTTATTAGTGCACTTCCTCTGGTATTGCACTATCTTGGGTAGTGCGCTGCTTCTGTTATTGCATTGGTGTGTGTAATGCTCTCCTGCAGTGGTAAGTAGGAGGGGTAGTTCCAGCAGACTTGCAATCGGACTTGGACTGTGGTAGTGCACAAAACTACACTCTGAATCTCAGAATATGGGCATCGTCTGGGAGAAGTATATAAATCTGCAACATACATGTATGGACGTCTGCTTATTTTTAACCCCCGGTAGCTGTATACATAACAGGTGCGAAATATACAAGTCCATCCATGATGGGCTGGGCGATTAGACTCTGAAGTTGGAGGGGGTGGGGGGCGGTTATCTGTGGGCTTAGGGACCAAACCGAGGCTTTACGCCAAGGTTTGTCCCAGGCCCGCAGACAACCGGCCTCCCTACAACTGAAGGGTCTAATTGCTTTAGTCTCGCATTGTTGAGATCCTCACACACACGGCCATCCCCCGTTCAGCACCAACATGGACTGGGCTAAACTCTTAGCGCCACTCAGTCCTGCTCAGTGTTCATCAGTGCGTGACGACCATGTTACACCACACCTCCACAACAAACCACGAAATCTCAACAATTTGAGACTAATACGTCTGTAGAGTGCTTTTTGCTATTATGTAACAGGTCAACTATAAGGCGTAGCTCATGAAGCTTCTGTGTGCATAAGGCAACCTTGAAATCCATTCATGCATGAAGCAGTCTAGTTATGCTTTGTGTGCTACTATATGTGTGGGACAGCGGCGGTGGCAGAGAGCTAAAAGGAACCCAATGATGCGGCAGAACTATTACTATACTCGGGTAAGTATCATGTACACATTGTTTGTTTTATTCAGCATGCTCTTTAGCATCAATAATCCGCATTGTAAGCATGATCATCATACACTATAATAATTATAGTATACTATAATACTGAATCACTCAAACACATCACAATGGATGTTAGTTTCTACTTTTTCTCTCTGTCTAACTGTCTCTTTCTTACTTTCCTTTGCCCGCCAAGGAGGGCGGGTAACTTTTGGTTTTTACCTGCCCATTTTTTACCTGCATTTGGCGGTGGGCGAGTGTTAACACTCTGATTATGGGTCATGGATTGTCTAAATAATTGAATGGGAACAAATGCAAAAGATCCGCTGAAGTTTTAATGGTGGAGGGTGATGTACATAGCATTGGTTTATGTATTGTGTTGCAGTGATTGATAAATCACACACAAAATCTCACACCTCTGACTGTGACCAAGGGCTCTCACATCTAGATTCTTACCCCTTAGGTGAGAAAACTAATAATATATAATATGGGTCAGGCCGCCAGAAAATGTACAATTGTCAGTTGTAGTATTTGAACACAACAACACTGCTATATTTGTTAATTTCATCCAATACCACTGTAGACCTAATACATGCTAATAAAGGTCTGACACACCTGAGCGCCCATCGATTTAACTTCTCCCGATCAAGAATTCTAAGGAATAAAGTTTTAAAACTGGCCATTTGTGGAGACCCACACCAGATATTTTGCATATCTCTGGAAATAAAAATGATATCAACTTGATTTAAGTGACCACACATATGTTACCTGAGATGAGCTATCAGATAAACACATGACCAAGGTCATTTGGGGTCAAGGTCAAGGTCATTTCTATGTCAACACCAAAAATTGGCATTTTTTGACATTTACCTCGAAATTGCTGGAGTGGTACTGGAGAATACTCCAGGAAATTAATGGAGGGGGTTGCTGCAGGGAGTTGCTGGAGGAGGTTACTGGAGGAGGTTACTGGAGGAGGTTACTGGAGGACATTGCTGGAGGAGGTTCCTGGAGGAGGTTACTGGGGGGGGGGGTTACTGGAGGGGGTTACTGGAGGAGGTTACTGGAGGGGGTTGCTGGGGGGCACTCTAGAGTGCAGAGTGCACTGTGCTGCGCAGCACATTAGAGTGCAGCATTGTGCTGTGCAGCACTCTAGAGTGCAGCATTGTGCTGCGCAGCACATTAGAGTGCAGCACAGTGCTGAGCAACACTCTAGAGTGCAGAACTGTGCGGCGCAGCACTCTAGAGTGCAGCACGGTGCTGAGCAGCACTCTAGAGTGCAGCACGGTGCTGCAGAGCACATTAGAGTGCAGCACAGTGCTGAGCAACACTCTAGCGTGCAGCACTGTGCTGCGCAGCACTCTAGAATGCTGCACTGTGCTGTGCAGCACATTAGAGTGCAGCACTGTGCTGCGCAGCACTCTAGAGCACCCTAGAGTGCAGCACGGTGCTGAGCAGCACCCTAGAGTGCAGCACTGTGCTGTGCAGCACATTTGAGGGCAGCACAGTGCTGAGCAATACTCTAGAGTGCAGCACTGTGCTGCGCAGCACTGTAGAGTGCAGCACGGTGCTGATCAGGACTGTAGAGTGCAGCACTGTGCTTCGCAGCACTGTAGAGTGCAGCACTGTGCTGCGCAGCACTCTAGCATGCAGCATGGTGCTGATCAGCACATCCAAGTGCAGCACAGTGCTGAGCAACACTCTAGAGTGCAGCACTGTGTTGCGCAGGTGCTGCACTGTGCTGATCAGCACATTCGAGTGCAGCACAGTCCTGAGCAACACTCTAGAGTGCTGCACTGAGAGCTGAGTGCTGCACACGAGAGCACATTAGAGTGCAGCACAGTGCTGAGCAACACTCTAGAGTGCAGCACTGTGCTGCGCAGCACTCTAGAATGCTGCACTGTGCTGTGCAGCACATTAGAGTGCAGCACTGTGCTGTGCAGCACTCTAGAGCACCCTAGAGTGCAGCACGGTGCTGAGCAGCACCCTAGAGTGCAGCACTGTGCTGTGCAGCACATTTGAGGGCAGCACAGTGCTGAGCAATACTCTAGAGTGCAGCACTGTGCTGCGCAGCACTGTAGAGTGCAGCACGGTGCTGATCAGGACTGTAGAGTGCAGCAGTGTGCTTCGCAGCACTGTAGAGTGCAGCACTGTTCTGCGCAGCGCTCTAGCATGCAGCATGGTGCTGATCAGCACATTCAAGTGCAGCACAGTGCTGAGCAACACTCTAGAGTGCTGCACTGTGCTCCGCAGCACTCTAGAGTGCAGCACAGTGCTGAGCAGCACTCTAGAGTGCAGCACTGTACTGCGCAGCACTCTAGAGGGCAGCATTGTGCTGTGCAGCACATTCAAGTGCAGCATGAGAGCATTCAGAGCACGAGAGCATTTAAGTGCTGCATTGTGCTGAGCAGCACTCTAGGGTGCAGCACAGCACAGTGCTGCGCAGCACTCTAGAGGGCAGCACTGTGCTGTGCAGCACATTCGAGTGCAGCATGGTGCTGCACAGCACATTAGACCCCGTCCCCGTGCCCAAGGGTCCCTAGGCCCAAACGTCGCCGGGCCCTAACGTCGCCAGGCCCTAACATCCCAGGGCCCTAACGTCCCAGGGCCCTAACGTTACAGGGCCCTAACATTACACCCTAAGTATTAGCCAATATAATAAATACTTCCAATGTTGCGAGTTAAATGTAATAGATATCAGTTGCTTAACACCCGTGGCTAAATGTTATTGGTGTTTTGGCATGTCTCATGTCATGTCTCTCTAAAGTCTATATTGCAGAACGTAATGTTCTGACCGTGCTGTTGCAATGCAGAGCTACTATCTACATATAGACAGGTACACTAATACTGTGTTTGGGCGATTTACCTAGTAAGTTATTGATAATCAGAGGGTATTGTTTTACCAGGAGACGCTCTGATAGAGAAAGTAGGTCAAATGTAGTTTTTTTCAGGAAGCTAGAGGGAGTTTTAGAGAAAAACTACATAGAAAGAGATTGTTAGGGAGTTTTTATTTAGGTTTCATTTTCCACTTGTACACTATTCTCTGTCATCTGTGTTGAAAATATCTTAAACACATAATATTGATAGTAATTGTAATGTTTTCTACATGAATAAGTGTACAATAACATACCTATTAAACAAACCTTCTATTGAACAAACCTTCTATTAAAAAACCCATCTAAATCAGTGCTTTGTGCTGTATATTATGTCATAGAAATTACATCACAACTCCACAATCTTCGAATATTACAGTATTCCCTTGGTATTGCTTGAAATCGAGGGGGTCACAATACATTAACACGAATGTGAAGACATATAATGGCCTCCATGTACCTCAATATACCTCCATATACCTCAATGTACATAAGCATGTCACTTCACTTATCAACAATAAATAGCCTCTGAGCCTAGACTCTGATGACTGACATTGACGCCAGGATGGCTCCCTACAACGTTATAACACTCCCCGTAAAAGTAATGCCAGATGAAATGCTGTTCAAGCATGTGTCTACCTTCCAGAGTTTCCATTTTCAAGTTAGTTTAATCCACCATTTAAGTCACTGGTACATATACTAGGCCTACAATTACTTTTATGATTATAATTCAATCACTGAAGAGGTTACTGAAATATTGGTCACGTAAACTGTGATCGGTTTTACTATACCCGGAAAATGAATGATATATAATATATCATTCTCAAATGTTGAGAGATAGAGTAACATCTTGAAGGTATTATCCAGTTTGTCGGGCCATGTGCCACCGCCACCATGTTTATGATGCAAGCCATCAACTATTGAGTATCAGCAAGATTGATGTATGGGGAAGGCCACATATATAAAGACTGTTGTTAAACCATTTAATGGGATAAAAAAAAAGCTATAAACTACTTGAGGGCATGGTCATGAGTATCAGGTCATTTACTTTATTAATGGATGGTGATAAAATACATGAGCAGACAATTTTCTCTAGGCTGAAAACTTAATCAGATTGATAATTAAATATTTACTATGGCTAATTCACAAGCTGTTTCCTTTTATCCTATTCAAATCGAACGATTCTCGCAATTTGTATAACCTTCAAATACTACATAAGTCAGGGAATACGTTTTAGAATAACGAAGCATGTGAAAAAGTTATGTAACATTTTCTTTTTCTTTTAACTGCGAACATAATAGGATTTCGACTAATTTAGTTTTAATTTAGTTTTGATTGTATACGAAAACATTCGAGAGACGGTGCAATGTGGTAAACCCTTTCCATCACTCTGACATTCTTTTAGGTAACCACGATATAAAGATCTTAAAGACCAGTTATTATATCTAATGGCCCAATGTAGGTTTTGATTTTGGCCCGACGTTGAGATCGATTCAAAACCGTACAGAGGGCCATTAGATATTTATTACATACTGATTTATCGATTTATTTGTTATATTTACCTCCTTAGTACTATTTTTCTTGACGAATTATCGAAATAATGTCTGAAAACTTTCAAAACATGCAAGGCAGTGCTACGCTTCTGCCGCTAAGAAGCGCGACGTCATAAACCAACAAAATTAGGTTAGTTGGGTCACGTGGTTCCATGACAACCCGTATGGCATTGGTATGCCATACAACTTATCAGATGGTACCCCTGTATCACGTCGTTGAAATCATGTACATATGTAATAATGGATATAATAAACGGAGATATCTGCAGGGATTTGATGATTGAAATGATTTTCAAAACCTCTTGTATCAATGAAGTGCTATACGGATTGTTTTATTATGCGTTTAATAGTATAAATAAATATAAAACATCTTTTAGTCGTAAAGTTGAATTTGGGTGGTAAACTTGGTAAAAAAACATAACCACACGTAACTCACTGGTGAAATCCGCACTGTGCAAAACTCACTCTAGATACGTTGTTTTCAGAGGAATGCGATATAATAAATCTAATTATTATTATAGTATTATTGTCATTATCATTAGAATGTTTTATTTATAAACAAAGCAGCGAGAAGAAAGCTAATATCCAAGGCACAATCTGCTTTGTATAACAACAGCTTTTGGTGTCTATGTGAGAATTGTATGCTATGCAATCAATGCAGAAAGCTGGTACAGGTAGCGTCAGACCCGTCCGTTATATTATGGTCATCTATGGATATCAAAGGAATTCCGAGTGGGAATAAACCTTTGGATAGAAATAACATTGCCTCCAAAGTTTACTTTGTCTTACTGAGTTAATCGTATATACGACATCGTACATTATCAATGTAGCTGCACAGCAGGAAAGAATCTCACTTAATGTATTTCTCCTCGAAAATCAAATTCCTTTGACTCCCTCACAGGTATTAAACAATGAGTCATGTCGTCTTAGTTTGTGTCCAAAGTGATTATGTTAAAATGTATCAGACTATTTCATCCCGCCATTGGGATATATAGGTATTCACTTTCACTATGCATTTTGTTTATAAATGGTAGACGCTTTACGCTATGCTTTTAATCCTAACTTGTTTGTCAACTTTGGGTACCTGGTATATAGTGAAACCTGGGCCATCCCTAAAATGTTCTTGGGTAAGTTTGGATTATCGGACATATCGGAACAACCGACCCGTCCCGAGGCTTAGCAACCAGGGCCATAATAATGTTTATTGTTTGTTATTTATTCATGACTTCCATGGACGGCCAGTATATAAGTAGGCAGTGTTGGGATAGAAGGAATTCATTTTGCTGCATTTAGCCGACACCACGACGTTGATATCTACATATATAATGGACCATATATATGGGTGTTTATTCTGTTCAAACTGAGGAATTAATGCCAGAGTTATGGTTGATAGAGATATTTTAAACTGCAGAAATAGTATTTTTCATTCATAACTAAAGACCAAAGGATTTTTGAAATTCTCTACGATACCCGGAACTTTGGTAATTAGTGCTACGCATATTCTCTGCACACAAATGGATGCAATCACTTTCTACATCCACAGAGGGCCAATCATCAATAACACCATTTAGCACCTTCGTGGAAACTTCTCTTTCGTACTCCAGAATCGCTGAGTCCAGGTACCTTTCACGAGCTGCCTTACAAGAGACGTAACGTAAGTGGGCCACGTATCCATATACTGGCTCACCACTGTCCATCATATCCTGTAAAACTCGTATGCATCCATGAATCATATATCGATAGGTCAGATCCCTATAAGACTTGGCATCATTCACATATAATTCGGGACGGTAATTACCTGGGACTAACGCTGAAGCTCTGACAGATGAACGGCCCTGCGAACCTGAAGTGGTGCGTTGACCACCGCCTCCTTGATCGCCACCACCACCACCACCACCGGTAAGTGACAGATCTTTCAACTTCTGTTCAGCTGCGTTAATACTTTCCAACAACTGTGATTTCTTCAAGGCCTCCGATTTCTTGGTAATAACACCCTCCACAAAAGTCAGGTATTCTGGCGTGTCGCGATTTGGTATATCTGCTTCCTCGACAGCTGCCAAGGAGGCTAATTCCGCCTTCTCCATGACAGATTCAGTTGGTAGCGTTACAGGTGTATTCGAGGGTTCGGTCTTTACAGTTACCAAAGGTTTAGACTTTGATGATCTTGTCTTAGCCTTTGCCGGTGTAGAATCCTTCTTCTTTTGCAAACAGCTTGGTCGTAAATGCTGTTTAAAGCATCCCCTACAGAAAATTTCCTGGGGCATCGGAGCAGTATTCCATTTTTTTTTGAATCTCAGACAGAGAAAATTTTTTCACACTCTTGTTTGTGCACCAGTTGGTAGTGTAATGTCTGTTTGTGTACCCTAGTTGCTAGGTAACGCTAAGCTCGCCCGACTCAGGTGTGGCGCTGGTATGTCCAAGTATGCATTTATACATACATTCATTAATTATGAATATACACCATAAATGGTAGACGCTTTACGCTATGCTTTTAATCCTAACTTGTTTGTCAACTTTGGGTACCTGGTATATAGTGAAACCTGGGCCATCCCTAAAATGTTCTTGGGTAAGTTTGGATTATCGGACATATCGGAACAACCGACCCGTCCCGAGGCTTAGCAACCAGGGCCATAATAATGTTTATTGTTTGTTATTTATTCATGACTTCCATGGACGGCCAGTATATAAGTAGGCAGTGTTGGGATAGAAGGAATTCATTTTGCTGCATTTAGCCGACACCACGACGTTGATATCTACATATATAATGGACCATATATATGGGTGTTTATTCTGTTCAAACTGAGGAATTAATGCCAGAGTTATGGTTGATAGAGATATTTTAAACTGCAGAAATAGTATTTTTCATTCATAACTAAAGACCAAAGGATTTTTGAAATTCTCTTTCAATGGCTTTGAATAAAAAATATAAAGCAATTGCCGACAACAGAAAATGCCCCCCAAATGCGCGCGAATGATAGAAATCTTGACAAAGCTATGTGGTGAGTACTGAAAAAAACCCATCTAGGGAACGGATACTATTTGAGTTACTATTGAAGGATGGGCTAATTATCTTGGACAAAAAAGCCCATTACAAAACCATCGTGGGGCCTGTTGCATAAGCTATGAATTATTTTGGGGGGAATTTGAAAGAGAAAAATTACTTCCTTCGTGTCATTCCCAACTGGTGAAAATTGTTGAATTGTATAAGGCGCTGTATGCTCACAGCAGGAAATATTCCTACCAGTTAGGAATGACACATACACTCATTTTTTGTTTTTAAAGACAAACACTAATATATACCACTGTCTCTTGTAATTATATTTTAATATGATGTAGATTACCTCAAATGAATTACAGGTGAAACCCGCAGGTATAGAAACTAGCCATTTTGGTCCTAAGAATTTCCTTCGGCTATAATGCCCTTAGAAGTGTTGGACTTTAGGAATTTCCCCCCGTTCTGCCTTTCCAGATACATATTCAAGGGTGGGGGGCCCAATCTAAGGAACACTTTTAACTATTCTTTTATAATTTCTCAGGATGTTCCATAGGTGTACATCTTTGTTGTTGTGATAGTACTTTTTGGGGAATCGACCTGCGTATTTCAGGGATGGAGTAACTAGGCAAACAGTTCAAACGTACAAGTTTGTCCTAGTTTGTTTTGAATGTTTAAGTATCAATCATGCCGATTTTTAGTGAAAACCAGGCAAGCTTTGAATTACTATGTACCTTGGTGACCTCTGACAGTATAATTTCCTGCTAAGGAAGGCATATTGAGTAGTTCAGGGAGATAATGTATTGAAAAAGCTGCTTGGTAGAAATCGAATGTTAGAGGGAAATTCCCAATGAAACAGAAATGGAACTATGGGACCTAAGAAATTATGTTATTCCTACGGTTTTGCTCCTGAATTAGGGGAATATAAGTGTAAAATGTTTGATAACAAAAATGCCTTACTTATTTCCTTAGCTTATGCAACATCTCCCAGGGGATGGGAGCTCATTGTGTGAGAGCCCCTTTTGGTGTATAATGAGCATAATCTCGGACATGATATCACAAAAAATCGGCCTTTGGCTTTTATAATATAGATGACGACATAAAGCTTCCCCACATACTGCTAAAACGAACTTGACAATTCATAAAAGAAGGATTCAGAGGCTGTACAATCAATTAATAGCTGACCGTTCCTGGACTGTCACTTTTGAACGATTTCTACTTCTAAATCTGCCTGGGATTTCTGAGTAAGGTGGGCTTGGCAATAGTTATCACCATATCTGTTGTCGTCTGTGTCAGACTCGTCATCTTCTGCATCAAATTAGAAGCGATCTTAGACGGACTCCAGGCCTTGTTGAGCTTGTTCATTCTGTATAATACACTGACTTCCATCAGCAACTCTTCTAAAAGATTGTTCCGGTTCTAGGCTTTTAAGATCCATAGCATCTGAATCTGCCAAATTGGAGCTAGTGCCTCAGAATGTAGCTGTGTATAGTACAACCCATTTTCACTTTGGTGGGGGCACGAAAAATAAATCCAACCAGTTGGTGTGACAATTACGCTCGACGTATCGTCGCAGAACTCGACGGTTCTTCGCAGAAACTGATAGTATAGTTATGGCTCACCGCCTCTGTGTCTTAGGATATTGTTGGGGGGGGGGGGGGGGGGGGGGTAAATGATAAAAAAGGGGCAACTAGGGTTGAGGCACCAGAGTCAATGTGATGATCCACCTGTTGTTTTTGTCACGAGGTGGCAGATTAATTGGGAGTAATGTCATACCTTCTTCCACACATCCCCATCAAAGGCATATTCGCCGCAACGTAATTAGTATGGGCTATAGTTCAGGCTTCGCCATTCATATGGTTTCTTATATCCAGCAGCTGATGTTGTAATTTTGAGTTCCGAACAAAAACATGCCCTCCAGAGGAGCTGGCCTCAACATGTCTGTCTCCTGCAGTGTTTGAAAAAAATTTTGGTTTCAATTGTCCGCCATTTGTGAAAAATCACTAAACCTTATTGACACACTCACTACATACTAATCAAGAAATATACATGGTTGAAGATATCAATGTTGTTATGGACGCTAAGGCTGCGATTCCACTGGCTAGCTCTTTAAGTCCGCTCTTCATCCGCTCTTTTATTTTCCAAGAGCGCCTAACAAGCGAAGTCAGAACGAAACCAGAGCGGTCTAATAGAATAGGTTACTGCGCTTTCTATACGCTCTTAAAAACTGCTCTGTGCGCTTCTTTGGAAGAGCGCAGGGCGTTGCGCTCATATCTGTTGTGTTTGATATGAGCGCAACTACACAGCGCTCTTTCTACCTGTTAAACTAGCGGACCAAGAGCGCAGTAAGAGCGCACAAACGCATTTACCATTGATTTCATATAGGAAACAAGCGCAGCAGTAGAATCTCAGTAGAATCGCTCTGCGCTTGTATTGCGCTAAAAATATTAGCGGATGAAGAGCGACTGACAAGCACCCCATAAACAAGCGCAGCAAGAGCGAGCAATGAGCGCAGATACAAGCAAACCAGTGGGATCCCACCTTAATAATGCAAACCAAACAAACCATAACTTATCATTTGCAAGCAAATTTACTTCAACATATTCTCATAACCAAAAGGGAGTATCATATCAACTGAAACATTTATAGTTCATATCTATACAAGAACAACAGTCATAGTAATATAATAAGTGGTGGTACAGAAAAATTGGGAATCCAATAACAGGATTTTCACGGGGATAGCCACCAGCCATGAGTGTGACCCATGTACAGTATGACATTTTCAAGTATGAATCAATCAGGAAATGTATTAAGAACGAACACATGGAAATGTTAAATCTAAATTCCTATGGATTATTGATGAGATGTTAAAAACTATAGACAAGAGATTTTGGCAATAATATTAAGCTCACCAGCATGAACCTCTTATTATAAAATAATCTTTACACATATTCCAGATAATAAACTGCATACAGTCAGAATCACTGGGAAGGACTATATCTTTGGTTCAAGAATATTTATGAAATAGAAGACAAATATTGTTATACCAAAGAGAAAATATATAACCAACAAGAACGGTGCGGTGTCCCCAAGGAATCACACTAGACCCTGTATGATTTCGACATGAGACATGTGCATATGCATGTAATAATTTTATATCCAGATGTACAATCACAGTTTACATTGTATCAACGGAAAAAGGGATAACGAACGAAGTATTATTGACATTCATAACCATCTGTGATACCACAGGTCTTCCAGGTCTCCCTGAGTCATGCTCACATAAGCTTAAGAGTGTCCATGTATACATGGATAATATAACCTGAAATTAATGTTGACAATTGTGACTGCATTTCGAGCCCCATGACAGACAAAGGTTTCTTAAAAGGTTACTGTTGTGCACCCTAAAATAGTAAAAGAATTTGTATACAGTTGCTTGAGCACAATGTGCCAACCTTAATTGTGGTTGCATGACACAATATGTTTTCTTATAGTTCAAGTCAGTCTGACCTGAATGTATGCTGTATCAATGATTCACCCTCCTTAAAGTACAAGCCCCTTTATCCTCAGTAAATCTAGTAAACGCAATATATATCTGGAATGTAATAACAGTTCTGTGAGGTCTTATCTAAACACCCGGTCTAAACATTCAGCTTTTGAGTCATTGCTGTCTTTTAACAAATTAAATAAGGACGATGGCTGACAACCATTCAGGATTAGCATGGGTTCGACCTATATAGGTTAATCCAAAATGCCCTTATTAAGGATATTTTCTTTGACCTTGTTTGGGGCATATATAATCTTCTTTCTTGTTTGCTGCCATCATATAAAATGTCTCCCTTGTGTTATGTATATTCTTCACCTTATGTCCAAAACAAAGTATGGGCTACACTGACGCATATTGACCTTTTCGTCACCTGGTTGCATTCCCTTCAGAGGCTTTTTAACTTATAATTATAGTAATGTGCTCAACATCGTAAACGTGTTGACACACTACTGACATAACTATTGTATGGTTTTAAAAGATATTTAGGTAACTGAATGATAGAGTTTACCTTACCTTCTAGTCTGAAATCCTCCCAAAGTCCAAAGTCCCTGGGATATCTCATGTTCCTTTTTAAGGTTGTAAAGATTCTCCCTCCTATGTTTAGCAATGACACAGGTAAGGTCAATTTAAACCAGCTATTCATGGAGCCATATATTGAATATGATGGCAAAGGCTACCATAATATATTCAATCCTGGTAAAACAAAATATTAAAAGGAAAAGATTTCAAACCAGTTCAAACAAAAAAGTTTACCTACCATTAATTCAGGAGTGTCTTCATTATAATTCTGGGAATCTTTGACTGAACACATGCTGTTATCACTATTAATCCATCTGTACACAATCATGCCCTTCCAACGTTTCCCAAGTCATCAATATAGCTTGTCTTTCATATTTTTCACGTAACTGGTTCACAATATATTACTGGCTGATAGAAAGGTGTCATCTGCTACAGAATCTGCCCTCTGGGTGTATGATATATGGTCACATCGATAATTCCAAAAGTGACAGGTGTATTTATTGCAAGAATAGCGTTATGTACAACCCCAAAGGCATGGTCATACAGTCCATCAAGGAGTTAAACGTATGATATTATCTGAATGGAGGATAAACTGCAGTTTTCTTTCAGGCCGCACCCAGGTAAATATAAAATTGCAATGCACTTACAGGTCGATGACATTCCATGCAGAGAGAAATATGTGTCATGTTCATTGCAACCATTCATTGCAACCGATCATATCTCACGTTGTTGTTGAAATATGTTTTATTCAGGCTTTTGGTTTTAAAAACATGTACATGTATCGCTTTGTACGTTCAGAAAAGCATGCCCCTATCCCTTAAACATTGACATGTGAATAAGATATGAGGATGCCTTGACAATTTACGACGAAAACTTTGGAATGACACTTTTCCTTTTAATGGAGGGTGGACTAACTACCTCACACGAATAGTCGTAGTCATCATTATAGCAAGAGGTGTACATAAGGTGTATATTGTAACAATGGTTTGTTCATTAAAGGGTTAATCATTAATAGCTAATGAGTAGTGCTTCTGGATAATACCAGGAATTTACATTATTTACAATATATGTATTTATGTTTGTCTGGATCCGTCGGGAAACATCAATCACGGTCCTCACCATCCATTCTGCAAGCAACAGTCAGTCTTCCAGACCTCCTGCTGTTCGCCATGTATTCTTTCTACCAAAAAGTCCAATTATTTTTGTTTTCACCTATCTATTATTCTTTCATTTTTCCTATTATTTCCTGAAAGAGAACGACAAAACGCACCAGCTTGTCCCCCGCCTGTTGTAATAGACATCATCAGGAAGAGTAATTTGGATCAACCAGTAGGAAGAGACTTGAGCGTCTGTCACGTCATTGGATGTCAGTGTCCAGCTGTTACAGGGATACTGATGACTCCTACATAAACAACTTTACATTCGACCGGTGTCTTAGTTAAAACCTGAGTAGAAGTGAGGAGAGAGGGGTTCCTGCACTATATATACGGCACACAGATCTTAGTGGCAGGGTCTTTGGGACAGCACTTACATAAAGGATTGGAATTCTTGAGATAATATCTAAAGGAGAAACACAGTTAATTCAACAGGAATATTATTTGATCATTTGTACAATCGATCTTAATGAACGTGAAAATGTCATTTTGGACTTTACTGGCATTAGGGATTGGTATTCAAGGAACTCTTGGTAGGTATTCATTTTGCTATCTATTTGCTATATTTTGATCATATATTCGGGATATTGTTATAACAATTAGTTAACAAGTGCCAGCAATGAAACCGTGAACAAAATGTGCAATTTAGTTCTCTGATATACACTCATTCATACGTATATGGCATCGCGGTTGTAAGAAATCAAAGCAAATCACAAGTTGCAATTGCAAATCATGCATGTTGGATGATAAGTTCTGATAAATGAAGTAAATGAAGGGCTACGTCGAGCCCTTGGGTATCACTTTCTGAAGCCAGAACACAATTTTTAATTTTTAAACTAAGTGAAATCACAAAGAAAAGCCATCGCTGGGTGGATACACAATACAGAGACTCTACAGATGATTTTGTTCCTGACCGATCAGTCTATTGCGCCAGAAACGATGCCTTTACCTGTCCACAATGTATATTACTAATATTGCTGTACTAAGACACGGATAATAACAATAGTTCAAGGATAGTATAATGGTAGTATAGCGCGGAATTCATGATAGATTGGTGCGGACGCTCGTGGAAAGTTTTCATTTTACCAGACACTATGTATGGTGATCAAACCCCAAAATGTTGGCTATATAGCAATTGCATAAGTACAAGTACACACTTTTATCAATGCACTCCAGCAACAATTTTGTAGTGATAAAGTAAGTAACTCTATTTTTCAAAGAAGTCATCAGGAAAAAAGAACAGGAATCGGGAATTTCCATATTGAGGATGTAGATGACTTATTTGGTGCCTTGGTGTTTTGCGAACAGTATTACTCATTGGACTTACAACGTAGTCTTTGCTGGACATATGCCAACCGGACATGGGATGGATTTTAAAACATAATTATACAGCACAGCTACATAGTTCGCACTTTTACTCATAATAGTAAATTGACCTCAAATACTTGTCATTTTCCCAAGCTGAAAGGTCTATTATTCGTTTATATAATTTTAAAAGAAATTTAAGATTAAGAAATTAATATCATTGTAACGTAGATCTATACATGTGCTCTAAATTGGAAGCTATACATCAGTTACCCAATTAAAGACGTTTATATCAGTTCAAACAGGGCGAAGGGAAGGGGGGATGTCAGCCAAGTAACACGAAACAATGTATTTGCCATTATCATATTTTTACTAAGATAAAACTGTTCCGGGAAAAGGTGTGATTGGCCACTTATCGATGACGTATCAAAATAAATTTGAAGAACAAAAACCCCACGATTGACACTTGACTTCTATTTAATTGTAGCGTAGTTGGAGGGAATATCGCTTGTATAGTGGGGATCCCGGTAGTTGTAGTTAAAGTGGTTCTAATAGTGAGGAAAAATCCGCAAATGTGTAGGTTTTTTGGGGTAAAATTTATTTTCACTAGCTTTCGAGCGTTATATGCTCTTCATCATTATCTATTTAATTGAAATCGTCATTTGGTGAATGAATTGGAAAATAAATAGGACTAAAGTGACTACAGATTAATGCTCGTGGAAAATATTAATTAAAGATATTAGTGTAATAATATTATCTAAGGCTTCAGACGGCGCTATTCAACCACCATCCTGAACACTGTTCATATTCTCTATTTTCTTGCCATTCGAAATAATGACCCTCTTTTTACAAGAATGAATATTCTTTTGTCATTGTAGCTATTCAGAATTGCTATGAGTGTAGTAGCAAGTCGGCGCTATGTCGGAAGTCGGTCTACGATGGTCATTACCTCAGCAAGACAAATTGCAAGTCTCGCTGCTTCTACAGAACACAAAACAACAGTAAGTTATGCCTTAGAAATTTGAATAGACCAATTCTTAAGTTTACTATCATTTGATGCAACTTCATTTTAATTATATAATTGACAGAAGTATACCGGTTATAACATAAACATTCATTCGATAAAGTTGTATGTTAAAATATTGCAGGGATCTACAGAGGCTGTTTTGATGGCTGGGTAGGAGGCATAGTGAACAGCCATTATCTTGGCTGTAGGGTACAGGAGTACCTTGGGGAGAAAGTGGAATGGTGCTTCTGCAAAAGCACTAAGAATGACCAGGATAATCCCTGTAATGGAGCAGACAGAGAGACTATTGACAAATTTGGGGTCCATGCAATAGAGCAGGAGATACTGGAGGAAGAAGAGGATCAGCTATTGGAGTCTGCTGCGGTACTCGAGCTTAGAGATAGCCCAGGGGATGAGCTATATGAAGAGATTGGGGGAAAGCTGGTAGACAACGAAGTGGAGCTAAATTCTGATCTCAAGTTTGAGTTTGAGCCCAGGTACAGGCAACCCGAAGGGAGGAAGGCCAGGTTGGACGGAATAGGAGAGAACGTGGATGCTGAGCCCTTATACGAGGGTGAGTAGAGGAACAATTTGACATCGATTGGTATTGAACATTTCGATCCAAATTTATATGAATGTTAGATGTATATCGGCCTGACATTGCTTGGGATTATCAGTCATATTTTATCATCGTTGGCGAGAATTAAGAAGCAAAAACTTCAAAACTTCATATCATACCGTGGCCACATATTATATGCTCATTGCCCAATGCAAATCCGCTATTCAACTGGCTTTGAACACGTTCTAGTTCAAACTATTGCGGAGAAGCAAAGAGATGTGTTATCAATATGTGCTTCCAGTTTCTTTGATTAAAATCAGAGGGTTATACACTCAATTTCTTTGATGAAATACTGACAATCATAACAGCTAATTTGCATGTTGCCATACATACATCCTATATTATTTTCCCATCTAACGTCTCATGTTCATTGCATAACCTTTTTATGCTGCACCTTCAAGTCCTTGGAACTCTCCTTTAATTGTTTTAAGGATACCTTTCTGGTTGAATTTCGCCCCCATATGCATGTATTCTTTGCGCAGCCAGGTCTTTTTTAAATCTTACCAGGGAATCCGCATCAGAGTCGAAAGCCGGGTAAGTGGAATGTTTTATTTTCTATTTCTCCTATTTTTATCCTTGTTCCTGCCTTGACCCTCCCTGTTTAAAAAACTTATCTTCCAAATCCATATCATACACGTGTGCACATAGTAGCCATCACCTTTTGCTGGGGTTTATATTTAAATACACATTATGAAGGACATCCGTAACTAAGGGTCAATAAATAGGAGAAAACTTGAGTACTTCTGGTCAAAGTATAAAGAATATCAATAGATATTGAAACCATGGATTATTCCAGGTACTTCATGGATTCTAGGTAATTCATGGATTATTCTAGGTAGAGGAACGAAGCATCGCTTTCTTGGCGAGGGACAATCAACCGATGATATGTCCCGGTTATAAATGTAGATCATCGCTTTTGTCCTACAGCGATAGATTAAATGTGGGCAACACATAACTCAGTCGTAATTTGTGTATTAAAGCAGAGTAGGATTATAACAGAATATAAGATTCAATATAATATAAGATGAATCCTACTTCAGGCAATTATAAAAAGCGAATTGAAATCCCCTCAATATTCCTTTCTTTCATTTCTAGAAGAAGAGATTATCTTTGATCATCCGCAATATGACTTCGAGTACGTGTCGTCCATTTGCCATGGACGTCACGATGGAACATATCAAGACGTCACAGACTGTTCACGTTACTTTCACTGCACTAACGGACGCCCGTACAGAATGACATGCCCAAAGGCAACTCTATGGAACGACAAACTCAAAACATGTACATTCAACCTCGATCCGGATCGTCCCGACCCCTGCTCCATACCCGAACATTTTAACTATTACATCGGTTACGGCGCACATTACATCAAACCGTTTCTGTTGCCAGAACGTGCGGAACGTCAAGAGATCTTGAATGCGTCACCACCAAATGACTGAGGTGGAAGATGTCAATGGAACTAAATGTGGACAGCTCTTATAATCACTATCACATTTCATATGTATTGTACGACTTAAACATTCGTAATAAAACAGGTCTAGTTTTGTAATGATATGGTGGCAATCATTGATGTCACTCGAATGGATAAACCTATAATTTTGTGAATATTTTATACAAATTATTCATAAGGGGTGGAGCAAGAGAAATAGGGGGCGGAGTTAACAGTCTAGGCTCAGAGCCTCCCAGATCAGATAAGAATGGTATATCAGTGATTGGACACCTACTGCGCTAATGGTTTCCTGGCCATGTTGTAGGCGTCCTAATGGGATTCTAATGACATTTTAATGGCATTTTGCGAGAGGCTTTTTCTCAGTTTGGAGGGACACTCTCAACTCTGAGCCTAGACTGTACATGTTTCTGCGCATTCGTAGACTCAGTTTAGAAGTTATTGAATAGTACAGGCAGAGATAAGACATTGGCAATATGCATATTTATGCCTCCTATGAAATGGCATTAAAACAGTGAAGTCCCTTTTGAGATTTCTTAGCCCACCCTATTTATATGGAAAAAGGTAAGGAAAGTCAGACTTTTCGCACATTTCACACATTCTACGTAATCCTTGCGCATAGGATCTTCCTGAAATCCTTCTTTTTGCTGTATATATATAAATGCTTCATAGCGACAAGATTATATTATACGAAAATAATCTGTTTAGTTCACCCATTGTCGCTCTAATTAGCTTATGCTACTAATAAAATAAAATTTAACCCAAAACTCAGTCTTGATTCATACTCTTAACTATGTTCAAAATGTCAAGTGGTACCTATATATATTGCACCGTGTCTTCTACAGCATGTTCTTATATTATCGTCCTATCACGTGACGCTGCGCTATATAATTATGCGCATGTCTCATAATCATCGAGGTCAAGGGTCATTGTGACATACTTTAGAGGTCTTTATTTTGAAGGATTGTGGCCTCTAATTCCTTTTCCTACAAGAGCCTTTGGCTCTTTAGCCCACGGTGAACAGCGGGTGTTTGCAATTGATGTATTTTATTTATTTTTGTTCAGACAGTGACAATCAGAATGCATCCCTGCTCAGGTGTTGTGGTAGTATGGTAGACCAGCGCCGGACCAGCACCTTACGTTTAAGTTGATCTGAAGTCTTTTATTGCAGTAGGCTGCCATCTAAGGGGTCTCTCCAGCATATTATGTTAATTCGGTTAATTCAGGCATGTCCTTGGTATAAGAATAATGCCTGATTGCTAGTATATGACTCAGCAAATTTTGACTTTTATATTCAGTGGTGACATTAGATCAGATGGAGATGCTTTTCGCAGTTCATACTGACATAAAATAAGTTTTATTACTTTATTACATTATACTGTCACTGTCTGGTGATCAGATTTCACATGAAGGATATAGCCAGTTGGCAAAGAACACATACTTTAGGAGTAAAATGAACTTCATCAAGACCGCCGAGCAGAATTACATTTTCATATTCATTCCCATTACACACACCATCTGATCCTTTCTTATAATTTCTGCTGAGTAATAATACAAAGTGAGGGTGTGCAATAAAGGCGCTATGGCTCCTATATTCCTATGAAGTGACCCGTCCATATACACATGTCCCCTTTTCACTTTGGATAAAAACATATTATTTGTATGACAAAAATTGATTGCGAAATACCGGCCTTGACTTATATCCCACCTGCTCGTATAAGAGACATAAAATTGCCTTGAATTAATGAAGTCACAGCAGGTTTAGAAGCAGCAGTTTCAAAAAAGAATATAAAATAGGGCCACATGGACATAGCCAATGGACACATGGCATTAGAAATGCGGCTATATGTTTCATACGGCAGTTTGTTTACTACTGACGTCTACCAACGACATGGCAACAGATGTATGAAATTCTGATAGCAGAGACACAAGGAAAAATGCTAAGGTAGTAATGAGCCAGGTCAGTGGCATCTATATGCAGCATCTAACCCGTCACTGCATATAATATAATATATAGTAGATATTATATATCTAACATATATCTATATCTATATATAATAGTTATTATATAAAGTGGCCCTCAGCGTATGTCTAAATAGTTATGTACTCTAGGGCTCACTTTTGGGATCATCTGGAACCAGATAATGAGCCAATGACATTCAAGACTAAATTGAAGCGATTACTCCATATGGATAATCACTAAAATTGAAACCCAACTATCCTACAGGTATATAATAGAATTATATGTTCAATAAAATGTTAGAAGCTGATTAAAATACGTGCAAGCCGATTAAGATATGTGCCCTCACATGATGTCAAGTTCTTTAATCACAACATTTTTTTTTTCATACTCATCTCATTTGATTCCACACATATTATATATCTGTAGTTTGTTGATCTGATCTAATAATGCGAACGGTATTGGACACAAGTTGCGAGGATGCCGGCAGCCGAGACCGCCCTTTATTTAAAGTTTATTCAAAATAAGAAAAAGAAAATGGCTTGACCGAGTCTCTGACCAGGTAGGTCCAATGTCTGAGGAAGGTGTGACTGGATTGGGGGATCACAGGTGCAGTCACTAGGTGGTGCGGGGGTGCTAGCCAACGGCCCCTGGTGGAGATGGCACTCACCAGATATATATCGATATATACCTAGTTGTTATATATCCAGACATAAAACACTCTCCACACATATAAAACAAAGTTTCCATATTACCAATAATTAATGTAAGTTAAAGGTACGAGGGGAAAACCAGGGCTACACTCTATATTCGACCTCTTGGCAGTAAACATCAAAGCTCGCTATTGTTAAGTATAGAGTGTAGACCCCCGATCCTCGGGAATAGGCTGGCAAAGGCTAACCTAAATATTCCCTCCTGGTTAAATAGAATATCAAAAAAATAAGTACCGTGTGATGCCAATATTTATAACGTGATGCATTATAGGTAAACGAACCGATGTCTTTCGATGAGATGACAATATACTGTAACTCACCTTCATGAATTAAAAAATGGGCATAAAACATGGAACACCTGTCAATCATAAGCTAGACCATTTGGCGTCGACCCAGGAAAGAATATATGTGCCTCCTGTTTGCATTGCTCTAATTTTTTCCTCTTTCTCTGACACTGATCAACACATCACGTGATCAAGCATTTATGACTGGACGCCATGTGCTACTTCCAGATGTTTCCATGATGATAGGTCCTGGCAATTCTGTCTTCTCATCGCCAGATAATTATTATGATAATCAATATGAAATTAATTTCTTTTGGGGACGAAGACTATGAACAATGCAACTTGCAGCAACAAGAATATGTCAGGTTGCCAGTATACCAATGGGGGAAACCCCTACTGGAAATGAAAATTCTGTAATATCTATAATACATGGTATAATAATAGGTCTGAAAAACTTCGATATTGCATATAAAGTTGAATACTGTAACTAATTATCTTGTATTGGTAGGCAAGCCTGCTTTACGCCATTGGATGTCTCATTAGCTTTCCACTTGGACTCGCTCTCTGTCCATCCCGTATGTTGGCTATAAAAAGACTACTTTGGAATGAAACACTCCCCGCTTTAAGAATATTATATGGCAATGGTATTCAGTTGCTTGGATACCGCGGGAAGAAAAATGTTCGTTTTGTTACAATATACTATATGTGATGCCAATATTCTATTGTATTTCTCTAGGAACACTTTCCAATGCTTAATCATTGTGTAATTTCGATGGTATATTATGATAATCATTGCCCCTGTTTGGTTAAAATCTTAAATATATTACTTCTTGGCGTAAACGTATTACTTCTTACTGCAGTAAATAGTTGATTACGTCGATAATGATGGTATTTGATGATTTCAGACTTGTTTCATATATGTTGTTTATATTCAAATCTATATGCAAGGTTGATAAGCAGTTGTAAAAAGGTAATTCCATAACTGTTAGCTTCTTAGTTCTTTCCTATTGTTCTTGTGGCAAATCTTATGTTTAATCAATGAATGAGAAAGGGTAAATACTGGAAATGGATGGAACGTTTGCGTTTTTTTAATATTTTATCTTATTCGATTATTTCTGATTCAGTTTCTCCTCCTTATAGAACATTTTAAAGATCTACGTCACCCGATAAATGCTGTGCAGCAGGGCTTGAAGCCCTCCCCAAAAGATAGGGAGATTAGACTCACTGATGTAATCTCCTGTGATTAATAAAAGGTTACAACAACAACCACAACAACAACTCGATATCCGAAGTTCAACTGCACTAACCTTAGCGGACATCATACTGTCTCTGTCCGGTGATCAGTTTTTACATAAAGGATATAGCCAGTTGGCAAAGAACACATACTTTAGGAGTAAATGAAGTTCATCAAGACCGCCGAGCTGAATTACATGTTCATATACATTCCCATGTTCCATTCTCATTTTCTACCTAAGGGCCACTATAAACCAATTCTCACGGTATTTAGTGGAAAAGGGTCCTCTGCGGCGCAAAATCGCATGAGAATCGACTTAGTGGACTAGGGCCTTTATAAGGATGGGTATTTTGGAAGACTGATAACATTGAATGCTTTGTTGCAGGTATAGAATGTTACGCATGTCATGACTCGTCTCCCTACTGTCAGGACCGAGTGAGTAAGCCCGAGTATGTCACAGCAACCACCTGTCGAACGGAGTGCTTCATCAGAAAGGAAAATAACAGTAAGTGATCGGTATGCAGTCTCATAAGCAAAGGATTAAGGATTTATTATATACGCATTCCATTTAATCAAGAGGTGTGTTAAAGGGGGTGTGATACACATTCGATTTGGGTTTTCTTTTAGCTTTTAGATTAAACCTCCTGATGAAGGGCCACAATAGCCAGAAAGCTTGAGAAAACTAATAAAATCAACACCAACTTTATTATGTTCTTCATAATTATCATCTATTAATATTTCGGCCACCCCGATATTCAGCGAGCCCCCTTCCCATCGACTTTAGATTAAAAAACAAAGTTTTGATAATTGCAATCTCGTCCAATAAAATGTCGACCAATTTCCATGCAGAAAATTTTTAATTGTTATTGTTGTTGACATGGAAATACAGTTTCTTATATATTATATGATATAACAGAGCTTGTCCTTCAGGTTCGTTGGATGTGGATGATTGGAATGTGAGGTGTAATTGATTTGTTTAAACAATTTCTACTTACAACCTTACAATGAAATTCTGATCACAGTAGGGGCAATATCTAGAATCACGACAATCGTTCATCCAAATGATCATCAACACACTCAAACAAAACAATAAATCACTCAAAGCAGTTATAAATCATAATTTCGATCCTCATGTATACGTCTATAGTTGAATTTAATAACTGTGTATATTATATGATATTTATATATCTTTTGTTGAGCTTCATGGGAAAACAAAACAGCAGTCCATATCGTTCCTGTAGGTGAGATGATGCAAAAACTTATAATTAAATGGCAGCCTCTTGTGTTACAGAGACTTACAGAGGATGTTTTGATGGCTGGGTGAGCACACGGATCAAACACGAATACACCGGGTGCAAGACTCAGTTCTACATGAACAAAGAAGTCAGGTGGTGTTTCTGTAGACACAACCTCTGCAATAGCGACTCCATGGAGGGCCTTCAGCAGACATCGTCATCTAGGTCCTCCCCATCCTCCAGATTAACTTCCTTCTCTATCCCTAGATCCAGGCCTGAAGGGAAACAGGCCTCCCTTCGTGGTCGTGGAGGGAAAAGTAGAGGTTTAGTGGAGGAGACGACAAAAGCGACACGTGTAGTTGATGGAGGCAATTACAAGCAGAATGCTCCACAGGGCCCATACAGACCAGTCCAAAGTAAGGAACTTTGTTTGTTTGTTTTACTTTATTTGGCAAATGCCCTGTCAGTGAGTCTATTCTCCCCAGTAGTGGGAGGGTTTTCAGAATCTACTGGACACGGTGGTTGTTTTTGACATAAGAAATAGGGGAACAATCTACCATTAAGTAATGGTAGCCCTCATTTTTTATGATGGTTATATTACTCTTAATAAAGAAAATACAATATGGCAATTATTAGGAATAAACATTCCTTTATAAATTAATTTTCTAATTTTGATTCGATCCATATAATATATATATAATAAATATAGAATTTACAAAATTGCAAATTCTTTTATACAGGAAAATTAGTTATAAACTTTAATTATAATCGTCATGACTCTGTTGGACCCCTTTACAGTCTGGGCTCAGCTCAGCAGAATATCTATCTATACATTCAGTCCTATAAGTCAGAATATAGATACATTCAGTCCTATAAGTCAGAATATAAATAAATTTGGGAAGATTGTCTTTGTCATAATAGCCGAGAATGCAGCTTTAATAAAAATGTATTATTAAGTTGGAGGCAACTCAACTGAAACAAACCATGGTGTTGAATTTTTGAAGATATTTATTTGGCGAACCTGACACGTCTTCTTCAAAAATTCTTTTAAACAAGATAAATTTAATGTAGTTTTTATTTTTTGGGTAACAAGGCTGCTTGGGTGCCTGATATTAATACCTTTGCTGTCAACAGTTCAAAGCATGTTTAAGGAGGGTAAACACATCAGTAGGTGGGGTAAGGTTTTATTTTTCAGGTAATTAATGGGTAAACTGGAAAGAGACAGGGCTGCCTTTTGCCTAAGATGCTCGTTGACGATACTGACTCTAAAATAGTTTTTGACAAGCCTCACACTATTCTGGGATTATTCGCCGATCTTTGGATTCTGAGTGTGTTGTGGAGTGCGATAAACAGCCAGTCTCGACCCCAGAATAAACAGCCTCAGCCACCAAACCTCAGGGAATTAATACCACAGTCCGTCTTTCTCTCGAGCATGAAATGTTTTGGGTAAAACACTCCTGTCACACCGCCTGTCATCAAGAAGAAAAACATTATCTTGACATGCTTTTTTTTTAACCTTTACAGGATCACCGGAACAGTCGATAAGGACCATAGTGGGAATGTGCCGGGGCCATTATGACGGCATCTATGCAGACCCTTACGACTGCACACGATTTGTTCACTGCTTCAATGGGTTTACTTACCGGAGATTATGTCCCCCAGGTACGGTGTGGAATGATGAACGCAAGAACTGCGATTATCCACACAACACAGACATAACTAATTGCATACCTCGCCGGTACAGCCCGATACATACCGCCTATGGTGCTGGGAAGGTCAAGGAGGAGGATGAAACAGCTAAGGTGGATTCTTCTGGGAGAGAGTCCGTGTTCCCCTACGATAATCCTTACTGATTTACATTTCTTCTGAAGGTTGCCGTACGAATGTTCAGATATTTTAGATTTTTTTTTAAATAGAAAAAATAAATTCTTATCACGTGCAAAAGTCGATCTGAATAATTGTACAAATGAGAATGTTACACGACATGTAAACAATCTAGAGTTTAGTTTTCCTTATGTTGACAGGCTGGTATTGGTAATCATCGAAGTTCGTATTTCTTGTTATTGCAGCTGCATAGATGATAAATAATTAAAAATCACCAAAGCCGAGAAACAAAACAGGAGTGGATTTAGTATTGCTTTATTAGATTAAGTATTGTTATCTGCGATTTGCCCACTCCTGTATGTTTCATACCTGTTCGGAAGAAGAGCACTTAAATTAATATACTTATGATATCGTACTTTTTTCAGAAAAGTTGTCTTTTCAGATTATTCATCTTCCCATAACCATTCCACCCAAAAGAATAAGACAATTAAAATTATTGTGTCTAAGGTGCATAATCCTATAGTTAATGCTTGCTTATTCGACAAGGCTGTATGTGATGGCCATGTAAATGCATTGGTTTTAATTGTAACTACTCTTAGAATATATAAGATCAATGCAATATATAATGTGTTCATACAGAGCGGTTTAATCCCCAAAATATTGAATGTTTTATACGTTATTATATTGCTACGTATTGTGAATAAGGATAAGCATTATATGATTTGTATGATTTGTCTGTACTCCTAAAATGTGTGTATGCATACCCTGGCAGATTATGTAATAGGTTGTGCTACTCGAAATACATATTGGCAGAATTTAGTCAACGTTTGGGCCTTTTAGCAGGCCGTAGCAATATTAAAACGGACTGGTAAAAGTATATAATGGACCACTGGTAAAAGTATATAATGGACCGCCTTGAGATTGTTTTACGCCATTTGCGTAACCACAACAACCAGAAAACCACAACAGGGAATTTGGTGTTGACTAAACGAAATAGATCCATCGCCCCTTACAGCCTTCAGCTGTTGTGTTTGATGTAATGTGATCTCTGCCTTCGGCGTCGGGCACTTTCTCTCACACAACAGCCTTGGGCTTACAGTCGCTAATGACCTATTACTTTAGTTATATATTAATTATATGTTTCATTACAGCATAACTTGAATTTCACCCTTGACATACATCCTTGACATGTAAAAGCTGACCATAGTCCTTCACTCATGAGGTCATGTCAAAGTATTACAAATAAAATGAATTTATATTCATGAAAGTTATGTTTGTTTAGGCTTTCGTTGGTATTTGGCCTCGTTATCAATAGTTTAATTTCATTTTATGGCATGCTATTGATCAGTCAAGCTGTGGAGTATGGTTATATAACCAAGATATGTTGACTTCAAATTTGGGGTTTTGTTGGATTTGTAAATATTTGCCCTATTTGGTTCGCAAATAAAAATTGCCAGTTGGGCTCACATGATAACGGTGATATCCGGCCATCCATAGCTGCACGTGTTACATCATAACACATATTTGGCATTTCTGTTCAAATCCTTACCATACCCTTTAGCACATGGAACGTAAGAATGCTAAGAGTACGGGAAAATCAAAGAACTTGCCCATGAAATGGTAACTGTACGTACCAGGGGTTCGATTCTCGTCTAGGACAGGCCTCTGTTTGCTATCTGCGTTCACTACATATATGATAATATAATACAAATACGTTTGGGCTATTAGATTACTATCATATCTCCCTCTTTCCCCAGCAGATGTTTTTTTTTTGTTTTAAAGCATTTATTCAGTTTCCTGCCATCTGGGCCCTTACAATACTAATGACATGATAATATCAAGTAATAATAAACATTTAATGCATTGAAAGTTCCATAAGAAGTAATGGTTTAATGAAAACAGCATGGGAGTGTAAATGATGAGAATAAAGGGTGATAAAACGGTAATAGTATTTCCACATATCATTACAGATTTAATATGTTTCACTTATCTTTGTAGAGGATAACCACTGGGTAAAAATGAGGACGCTAAATTCGTGACATTTTATATAATAGAATATTTATTTATAAGGTATATATAATTAAGATTGATTAGTCAAAAGATGACGATAGCATATAAGTCAACCTATCTTTGTGAGCTTTTTGCAAGGAGGTCCAGATGGTATAGACTATGCACATCAACATACCTTTAAAATTAATTAGGCACTTATACAAATCTACACAGAAGTTATAGCAGGGAATAGACGAGAGATCTTGCGTACAACTCCGTGATTTCCATTTGAACGTGTGACTGACTATGTTAAAACACTTCCGATCTATTAGTACACAACATGTATCAGATCTATACAAAATCTACGAGGAGGAATAAACGCATCCTCCATCGATTCGTCACTAGTCTCAGAACAATATAAATCATGCCATTAGTAGGCACTAGAAATAGATAGAAATATTAACGACGCTAGTGAGGATATATGCTTTTCAAATTTGACCCATTTCCTTGTATCATATAAGCGAAGAATGAACACATTGTAACAGAATTGAAAACAAAACAAAATCTAACCCCGAAAGCCTTTATTTCAGCCTTATAATGGTGTCCATCTTCTTGACGTTCCATTTAAGACTTATAACTTTTGGCTTCTGACTAAAAAGCTCGAACGGCATCCAATCCAAATTAACAAGGATTACAATTTTAACAGTTTTTAGTTTGGCTATTTTTCACAATGGGTGTGAAATTCACCCGAGAAATATGCCATTCACCATCATTCACCTCATTCATAATTATTATGACCTGAATGTCACTTTGGCAAGATAATATGTTTTGTTACAATACAGTTATAATAGATTTTCTTTGGTGGATTAGCTTAAGAAATTTACAGAATTACATCTATATGTCCATTACAATTGCCTTGAAACTGCAAATATTTTCTAAGGCAGATTGCATCGAGGACGGCTTGGGATTAAATCATTATTAGGAACAAGTACCTTTCAATACTTCCAAGTCTGGATTCAGTTTGATCATGTATCTACACATACAAATACCCGCATGTGCCAAACAAATAACATTGAAAATCTTAGAAACACTAGTTTCATTTTGAAAAATTGAGTCTTTTGGATTAACAAGTATAAGAATAAGAATAATTCTAATAAATACTTTCGAATTGTAGCGGTTGTACAAATGTATGATCATGCAGCATACACATGTTATATTAGAAAGGCTAGAAAGAACCTTTACTATTACAGCATGTGATGTGTTGCTGTGTATAAATGTATATAATATGATATATTTTTCCTATTATCCATGTTTCTGAAAGCATATATATATCAGGACGATGTTCTTAGTTGCATAGGGTGTCCAATATCTTTGCTGTCTGTTCCTTGATCTGGTCATCGCTCTCCACGAAAAAGGCATTCTCACTTGCAGGAGACGTGGCCATGGCCTCTATCTCTGATCGTTGGATCGCCTACAAAGTTTGAGAAAGATGGTTTTATGACAATATTCTACATGGTCATACACTTCTTCATTCTTCACAACAATAATATTGAGAGGGGGATTGATGGTATTGATTTTCATTCTGCCTTATAATTCTACAAAATATGTATCTTAGCAAAAGGTATCTCAAGCATTTTAATATACTATCACGGAATAATATTCAATCAAAAGTTTACTTTCGATTCAAATTAATAATAAGGATAGGTCTACCTTGCCAACACCAACAGTTATGACTCTTATGCCCTGTTTCTTAGCCTCCTCCGCCTCGGGCAGTGTGTTTTGTTCTATCACATTGGACCACCCGTCAGTCAGTACAATCTGTTCGATGAGAGAAATACATGATTAATATATATTTTCTGTTATTTGTGCGCTTTCTTCCTGTGACACGACCAAAGGACATATGATATTAAATATTTACCGAGGTCTGAGATATAGTAAAAATCAAATACACACATCCTCATTGATTTAAGGTTTTGTTCATGTTCATTACCGGTTCATTACTCAAAACAATCAGTGTAAAACCTTAATGTGAAATACACAAGTGAGCTCCTGAATTACTGGCATTGGGAAAGGGTCCCAGTGAATATATGTCCCAAATAAACAATGTTAACTGAGACTTCAAGGGGCTGATAGATAGTGCATTCTGAGTTAACATCGACCCTAACGATTTTCTACTTTTTGTTTCGTTTTTTCCCTAACCATCTGAAGGTCATTTGATCAAATGCTTCAGGGCTTCATAAGGGTCCACAATTACATTTCGGTGGCCCCCGCAATCCATTGTTCCGCTGGTTTCACTTATTATCGCTCACCGGTAATTTTTAAAAAAAATACTTTTATTGGCCACATTACGTTACAAAAAAATAATTCATTCTCATATTCAATAAAGATAATATTGATAACCTCAGTCCTATAGGTCAATCAATCAATGAGTAGGCCTACTTTTTTGTCGTAATAGCTGAAAATGCAACTTTGATTGGAATATTATAAAGGTGTACACACCAGTACATTTGGATCACCAGTCCTATCTCCATTCTGTGAGTTGAAAACCTCCTGTCTGGCCCTCCTGATGGCTTCCTGAGTGTTGGTCTTACCAGGAGTCTGGAGGAAGGCTATGGCGTTTATTACCTCCAGACGGGAGGAGTAAGTGTTCAGACTGAACTCTATTGTAGCACTGTCAGAGAAAGTGACGACTCCAACGCGTGTGCGGGAACCTGTAATAGTGGGCGAAGTACATTGTAACATAAATGGCATGTGTAGCTATGTGTTACAGAAAATGAGCCATAAGTCGCAAAACATCGATTTTGAGATATCATCATATTTAAAAAGATGAGATGAAGAGGATTCCAACGAAGTTAACATTATATATAGGACATGTAATAAGTACTTCTGTATATTTGTTCACAATAATAAAGTAGTGAAATATACTCCTTAGGATAACCTCAGATATGCATATCTATCTCCTTCGATACACGTGCAGTATTTTCAGATGTGGTACATATGTCATGCTACTAGCAACGCTATTTACAAGCACCCCAATAATAAAACATTGTGAGCAAGGGTTCTTGTGAAAAAATGGCTTTGAAAAATATAAATTTTGTGACTTGTGACTCATTTTCCTGTGACACATCACAAATGCTATATATTTGTGAAAGCTTATTATATTGGCCATTAGGTGTGATAGAGACCGGGAAATGGAGTAGCAGATTGAGCAGGAATTAAAGAGACTGGGAGAGGAATCTAGAAGGAAGGAATCAATCATAAAAACAAGACGTGGTCATAATTATGAGGAAAATAAACAATGCCACATATTTGTTAAGCTTATATAGGCCAATAGGTGAGGTAGGAACCGGGAACTGGAGTGGCAGATGGAGCAGGAATTAAAGAGACTGGGAGAGAAATCTGGAAGGGATCAATCATAAAAACATGACGTCGTCATAATTATGATGAAAATAAACAAAGGATGACATTAAATAAATGAATATTTTCGTTGTATAATCATGTGTCATCTATACCATCTTACTATTACTACTATAGATGTTTAAACTTAAGTATATATTGTTTTGTATCAGCAATATAATACTGTCTAGGGTAACTAGCTTTATGTTATGAATTATTGATCAGGGTGAGATGAGAACAACACCATTTTCAATGTAATGTTTGGACTGAGTAAACGAATTTAAACTAAACCAAATGCAGGCCATCTGGAAAGATCCTTTATGTAACGAAAGGAATGTACCCTTTTACGTATTGAAAAGATGCATAATGATTATGAAAATATAATTACAACATAATGTGTCTCCCGCAAATATACGTCATATAAATATTGATATGTTGATTAGGGAATGAGAATATTACTTACCGTCCCAGTTGAGACCATTGACTAGTTCCTTTGCCATTTCTTGTATAGTAACATACATAGATTCTGCCGAGCCTGATGCGTCCAATATAAATGTAACATCTAACCTCCTCGAACATCCTAGTTTAGTATGAATAGATATTATTGTCAACAATCTGATAAATTAAATTAACATCATTAATATCCTGGGGATGTATGACCCATTAAATAAAAGCGCATAATTATTTGAATTTTACTCAGAGGGAGTTCACAAGGTAAGTCTATTATATCAGGTTTATTTCACTACTATTATGGATCATGCATCCAGAGAGATAAGACAAAGCCAAGGTACAGCGACTCTATGACGTTTAAAGTGGCTTTGGAGGTTGGGTGCTTTATGCCATATTATCGGAAAATCCTCTCAGGGATTCATTGCCGTATACACATTAATTAACTATACTTATTAGGTTTCAAGGACCGTCGCATTTCAGCGCTTTTAGATTCTTAAATTAATTGTTTTGAGGACTCAGAACCTTCTGTTTCCTCCGAATCAGCCTTGTCTTGGTATTAAAATATTAAACATCTAGATAAAATAATAAAATGTGTTAATTTAATTTCGTGTTGCCTTTTAGAACCCAGTTCTTATATTAAACAAAAACAACTACTTACTGCGTTCACACGTAGGACCAGTAAATTCCCCTCTACATAGACAAAGGTACTGCTTCAGTCCATTAACACACTGGCCACCATTTCTACATGGGTTCGATGCGCATTCATCTCGATCTGAAGGTGTGCAAAATTGAAAAGTCCTAGTTATTGCATACAACAGTATAGGCTTAGGTGAAAACTGAGATTCCTTTATTAAATCCTTCATTAAGTTACAAGCAACAATTGTTATGAAACAAGTTAGTTTATTACAAAAAGATGTCAGTAACTTTATTGATTTAATACTTAAGAGTTACTTACCATCACATGTTGCGCCGACCACCTTACCCCTGATGGCAGTTAGACTATCATAGTTATCCACGACAAATATATTCTCCTCCACAGGGCGACTGGCTATACCCCTGAACTCCAATGTCTTGCCTTTTCCCTCTGGAGATGCTACGATCAAATGTACGCCAGAAATACGCGCTTTGATGGCTTCTGGTAGGGTATTATCCTTTTGCATCGTGGCTTGTCCATCGGTAATCTGTAGACATTAGAATTATTTGCAGAAAAAAATGATGATGCTTAAGTGAACATTTTTATTTGTATCTATCGTTTATTCATGCTAGTTATATGGATAATATGTGCAATATTGGATTGATTAACACAAAAATATAAATGTGAAAAGTACTGCATCGCCCCACCATTATTATTTAATTGATACTAGTTTGTTGCAAGGACCATTCATTCGAATTAATTTTGCTCAAGCCACATAATATACCATTAATAACGCGGGCTATGCTTGCTTGTGCCATAACCACATTTATAAGTATCTCTTTTAGAGATGAAAAATTGAATCAACCCAATTAAAAAACACCTCACAGAAAACTCATTGTAGCATATTTATTGTTTTGGCGACTCTTACGCGTTTCGCCGAGGGTGTGGCTTCATCAGAGAGTATCTCTTTTGTTAACATTCAATCATTCAATTCTTCTCACAGATACTTGATGACAAACTTGACTGTGAAGGCACTGATGAAACCCATAAAGTTCTCCATTATTGTATAGTTTGTGTTTATAAAAATGTCTGCACATAAATTAGGCAACGCGACAAAACATCGACAGGATCGACATGGGTGTTTTTGATATGATATTGTAAATGTATTGGCCTTTATTTGTAATAAAAAAAAAAAAAATGGCCTACCAGAATACCAAAGTTGGGCACAGTCTCTCGATCTCCCCTCTCTCTGTTGAACAAGGCTTGCATCAGGATGAGTGCACTGGCAATATTTGTCTTCCCTCGACTGTACGACAATGTGTCAATCACCTGGAGAAAGGGGAGAGAAGCATTCAATAGTCCGTTCAGAAAATCATAATTGTTGAAACCATTTCACACTCAAAGCAACAGGGTAGTAATCACCAACAGAAAATATTTGTTTATCCCATAATACGCAGACATTACGTCATACTTATCGAACTCATGAATATGGATGACTTATATGTCTTGATATATACATGTATAATAATTAGAAATAGAGTATATATATGGAAGGTTGGAGCTATGAAAAACAACATCATTCTGAAGAGCTGGAATGATTATTGTAATGCATGTGCATATATATGGATATGTATCTACCTGCATGACATCCTCCTTGCGATCATAGGTGTTCAGCATAAAGTGTTGCTGTGCATCATCAGCGAAAGTGATGAGACCAAATCTGGCCCTCTCAGGTGTTACCTCAAACTGATTTACTATGGACCGGGCAAAATCCTTGAGCATCTCAAACCTGTCCTGTCTTATAGAGCCCGAGTTGTCTATCATTATCACTATATCTGCTTGCCCATCACAGCCTAGCCAAAGCAAAGTACGGTAACATGATTTTTAATAAGTTATTTATAATAATCTAGACACCACTTTGCGAATATTTTCCGTTTTTAAAATGAGCCCTTCCACTCCAAGTAGTTTAGACCAAGTATTCCAGGAGGCAATACAATCACGCCATAGTGAGTACTATAGTATATGAAAGCTTTTATTTTTCTTTCCAATGACATAAGAATGATACATATATTCTATCATGGACAGAAGTTATGAGAGGTAGAAAGGAGCAAAGTCTGAAATACGGTATAGCAATTGTTCTTTGAAAATCTGACTCATATAGTAGATACACACAAGAAGTACTCTTTTCCCCTGCTCTCCATAATTGGGGCCCCACTTTACAGTATCATATCAATTTAGGTTCGATAAATTCAGAACTTCTTTTTTTGAAATATAAACTGTTACAAAAAACCGGGCAAGACAAAGAGACAAACAAATATAAAATAATTGGAAAAAGTTATAAAGTAATTGTGAAAATTGTAAGAACGGCAATAACAATCGATAGCACATACCTCTTTCACAATTGATACCAGAACGACCAAAAGGGCATTTACAAGTGTAGCCATTGAGCCCATCCACACAGGTCCCCCCACTCTGGCAGGGCTCTGCAGCACACTCATCAACATCTGCAAGAAATAATCGTAACGGGTCAGATTTTCAACAGCATTGATTCTAGCAATCTGTTTGGTTAAGTTGAACTGTACTTTGAACTTTATTTTTGTCTGACATGTGGGTTATTTGAGAGGATCGGTGAAGGGGAATTGTACATTTTCTGGCGATTTCACCCTTACATGATTGACAACATGTGCGTGGGCACATACCTGCCGTGGCCACACCAGAAAGCCATTTTAATGTCAGAACAATGTCAATATCTTCCATATAGAGCTATGAGGTGCTTATTGCGAGGAGTGTTCGTCAGTACCTAGCGATACCACTCATGTTGCCATGCGTGGATTGAGAATGAATCAAATTTCAAGACTGTGGATTGGATATATTTATGCGACACCCTAATATTACTATAGTAATTGTCCACCAAGACCATGGTTTTTGTTCAAAGATAACAAAATAGAAGTGTACATATCATACTTCAAAGTTAACACCTGTGTATATGCTTGCTTAAGATTCTTTTCTGTGACACAAACGCACAGGGCCATAGTGATGCAGCTCCTTTAAATTAAGGGAAGACACCACCGTTGGAGTTGGTAAGGTAGATAACCCCCGAGATTATAAAGCGACGTACTGTTGCAAACGTAGTCTATCATTGTGTTATACAGCTCTTCCTTTCTGGTGTCGAAATCCTGAAAGTCGTTTAGGTAGATGAGATTCTTATTGTCTGGATCACTTGTAATACCCCTCAGCTCTCTCTGTCTATATTCATTACCACGTCCCACTGACACCGTCACCAATTCTATATCCTGTATAAAAGGAACGTATTATCATGCATATGTATAGCTGTCTGGTATAATAACTAAAGCAATCGGAGGCACAACTATATCGGCGGGGGTGGTTAGACCACTAGACATGCAAGGGCAACAGGAAGACTACAATAGCTTACAATCTGAAAAGCTACCAACTGAAATGCTATCCTGGAAACTGCCAACGAGAAGAACTACTGGGCACATTAGGATTACACTTACTAACGTTGATAAACAAGAGCCAGTTATATTATCAAAGCAGTGGGGAAGATAGAACTACTTGCTCATCTCTAATTGCAAGTCATATATATCTTTAATTGTCTTTACCCGTTTTCTATTCGCGACAGCCTGTTTGAATGACTCTTTCTTATCATTGCTACGTCCATCTGTGAATGTAATGCCAACGTTCCTCACGGAATTACGGTCCCCGGCTACGTTGTTAAACAGCTGTTCCCTCATCATTCTGGTAAAACGTTGAAAAAAGAGTGATGAAGTCAGAGAATATAATTCCAGGTAAAGAGTATTTTCTGCAAGAGCCAACACGGTCTTTGAGCGCTAACCCTCTATAAAGATGCACTACATCGGCGTTCGATGCGCAGAAAATATGTTATTCCTGGCTACAAGATGGCTCATGTATGTTGCAAAAAGTATGTGAAAAATATATTGAAATGGAATCACACAGAATAAAACATTTGAACGTCGCCTATAAATTGATCCCAGTTTTATTACTTGGGATTTGTGCTTGTTCCGAGAGGAGACTAAAATTAAACATTCAAATGCTTGGGGCACTTCCTCATAAAATAAAAAAAGGAAATATGTTGCGTTGTATGGCGCAGATCTATTGTCTTGCAAACCAGGTTCATGTTGCACTGGCTTCACTTTAATTCACGTATTTCTCACCTGAAGGCACCGGCGGTGTCAGTAGTACCTGGGGTATACTCCACATTTAAGGCATTCATTACCAACTCCTTGGTGCCAAACTGGTTCAAGTTAAACCTGTAATTTGAAAAAACAATTGATTCGTGATATTGGTCCTGTTTTCTGTATCATTATTAGGGACATTGCATTTGCCATGACACTACCATGACACTAAAGTCTATCATCGAATCATATATCCGCTACTATATGTTACTATATGTTACTCTTATGAAATAAATTTGTGTTGCAATTAAAGCATCGAAAATTGAATTATGTCAAACCTGCTTGTCTCACTGTCAGAAAATGTTTCTAAAGAGACTCTTATGCCAGATTGGGGATTGATGTTCATTCGGTCTACAGTATCCTTCACAAAGCCCATCATCTTGTAGAAGTTGACCAAGCCGATACTGGTGGACGAGTCTATGGAGAAGACCACATCTGCCGGTTGCCTACAAACTGCAAACGCAACATATTCGGAGATATAGATCCCTAGTTTCCGTACAGTTAATAGCGTTCGCATTTATAACGTGTTTCAATGTATAATGAAGTATTTGGTATGGGGCTGAATCAAAGAGCCTGGTAAAATATAACACACTAATATATAAAACTTTAATAGATAAAATAATTAGAAATGGGAGACATGAGCTCATATTGTTTTGATGATATCTTTAAAACAATGTGGCCAATTTTAATATATGGGAATATTGCAGCACCGAAAAGACTAAAATTAGACATTCAGATGTATTTTGATTCACTCATGTGATCCCTTTCTCTAATGAGACAAGTATGGTTGCTGTTGGTTTTCCATATACTTACCTTTCTCGCAGTTGATACCACTAAATCCTGGCGCACAGCGACAAATATATTTATTTATGACATCCTCACAGATGGCGCCATTGAGACATGGGTTGGAACCACACTCGTTCACATCTAAAACGTTACATTAGTAAAGGTTTTGAAGGACAGGTGGTAATTTGAAAAGATTTAGTTAATATCCGTTGCTAAAAGAATAAAAACAGGGTTAAGCACCGGTTAGAGGTTTCATCTCCCACCCTTGATACGATCAATGCTGTTACTGGGTTGTAAGACAATAGACGAGCAGAATCACTTACCACCTCCTTTAACTATACTACTTTCCCTGTCAAATAACCATTCACAATTCATATAAATCTAATGTTTTGCTTGGTTGGACACTTTCCTATGGGAAACCCAATACAAAATATAACCCACCATTGCACATGGCTGCTTTTAGCTCATTCTGTATGGAGGAAATCTGGTCAAAATCATCCACCTTGAAGATGTTTTTATCCACAGGATCAGAGGCCATGAGCTGTATCTCCTGTTCGTTGACCCAACCTCCTATAGGGACCACTAACACTGTAATACCATCATTCTTAGCCTCTCTCGCAGCCTCTAAAGTGTCCTTAAAGTTGTTGGAACCTCCGTCTGTGAAAACTACAGCTACGTTCCTGTGATCTGGTCGGTCTCCACTAGCTCCGCTGTAAAGAAATAAAGTTCTATTTCAGAATGGGACTTGTTTTTCATCAGAATCTGATGCTGACACTGGCTGAACTCTTGGCTTGGATACTGGCACTGTTAAAGGGCACCCCTGCGAAAATATCCTAAGGGCCTGTTCACTAAGCTGATCCTCATGCGATTGTCACAGAATTTAATGCAAAATAGTCCTCTGCGGCGCAAAATCGCATGAGAATCTGCTTGGTGGACTAGGCCCATACCAGCATAAAACTAAGGTCTCTTATATATTATTCTTGTTTGCATTTCACTATCATTCTCTAACAATTTATATTTTGGGTAGGTTGTTCATAAACACACAAACTTGTAGGAGGAGCGAAGCATTCTGAGTGCCGAGGCAGTGTTTGTCTTTCCTGCATCATACTTGATATCGCCCATACTTTGTCTCATCATGGAGTTATTTGTGAAGCTGTTCATATCAAAGGCCATCTTAGCATCGTCACTGAAGGTGATCACTCCCACCTTACCGAAGCCCTGAGATATCTCTATCTTCTTGCTGAACTCGGACATAAAGGCCTTGACCTTGTCAAAGTTCTTTTCCCCTACACTTCCTGATGTGTCCAGCACCATCATGTAGTCACCTAACTGTCGGCAATCTTATTGTGGTGGGGGATAAAATAGAAAGGATTAGTGTCTAATATTAAAGTAAAAGTGAGTTCACACTCCACTATATGATGTTGATTCTTCTTGACTTCAATGGCTTTTGCCTACAATTATTAATGTGCATCGATATGTATAGATCTATATATATTTATTACGCATAGATCTCCTGATGTTCAGTTTTGGAAAGAAAAAGGAATTTTTTACCTGTCTGTACGAGACATGTCCTTGCTACGACCGCAGCCCTAATCATGTCCAATGCTTCGAAACTATCAGCCTTGAACACGTAATCCTGTATAGGGGGCGTTGCTATCCCATCTATCTCCTCTTGCTTCACCTGGAAAGCAATGATCAAGCAATCGCAGTTTTAGTTAGTTTAGTTCTCATACTATCGATCTAATATCTCGTTAATTTATCCTGAGAAATAGCTGGATAAACAATGTTCTAAGTTATGGGAAGCTTAGTTATTCTAGATTCTAAGTTTCTGTATCATACTACTTCAACTCCATTTGAATATTTTGCTATTCGTGTATTTTTTATAAGATATATTATCCATAGAAACCAAGACATGGTAAGTAATTAAGTAATTAAGTAATTTCATAGTCAACCCCTTTGCATCCTGAAATATAGTAAAATGAATGTTATAAATATTTCTCCGTAAATTTAATTGAAAGAGGTTGGCTATGCATCATAACACGGTATGCTATCATACATCTTATCAATTCTTTCCACATTACTTTCCTTACCTCATCTCCGATTGCTACAGCAAAGAGAGTTATGCCTGTACCCCTGGCTAGTCTAGCCTCAGGTATAGTAAGATCTTCATCTCTGTTAGATTCTCCGTCTGTGATTACAATACCGATGTTAGGGGCATCGGCTCTGTCTCCTTTGTCACGTTTAAACATATATTCTTTCGCGTAACGTATACCTATAACAAAGAGATCATCAGAACAGACTTCAATTGATATGTATAGACACAACGTTTTTGAGGTTCCCTGATTTGCTTTAGAGCTCTTTCCCGAATAATAATTTTGAGAACAAGCGCTATGTGCAATAGCAATAATTGGGATGTATAAGATTTCAGAGACGACAGGAAAATTATGAAGATGCATGGAGCTGCAGCAAATTGGACCACCTCCTGCACTGGTGGCTGTTCTAGCATTGTTGTAACTTTGTGGTAAAAAACTCAAAAACTGGTGCGAATCATTCGCATTTCAGAAATGATGCTCTGCGATTTGAGTTTTAGTCCCTACACATGTGCAATTTCAGCTGCAAACTCATGTGGAATCGCAGGTTTGGATTCGCTGCAGATGTGCAATTTGAAGTGATCCAACTTATAAGAAAATGGAGGGAGAGAAGACCGAAAATATTTTTGTGAGGTGTACTTGCGACGATTGGAAATAAAATAAATTTATAATCACAAAATCTTAACATACTTGAGACAATATGTCTGGGCATGTTCTGTGGAAAATCGCTTTGATTCATCAATAATTCATGAAAATACACCTGTTCAAACATACCGGCAATCACCTGCGATTAGTCATGGACAGTAACAGAGATCTGTGAACTGTCGTGGCTAGCCCTACACATATGTGAATGCTTGCAGAAGTATGTGCGATTCCATTTGAAATCGCATGAACTGGGATTTTTTCCATGTGAATTGGATTTTTTCACCTGTGATCTGGCACATCAGAAATCGCACATGAATTTGCATGTGTGTGGGGCAATTTTTGCCTCTGCGATTAGTCATAGGATTCTGCGAGTAGTTGCAGCTGTCCCTACACAGGTGCGATTTAGTTAAAAAGTTGTATGCAATTTTGTGTGAACTTGCACGAGTTGTTGCACCCCAATTCGCACCTGTGTAGGTGGGGCATAAGGTAAAGCCATCTAGCGTACTCTGTGTACTGCAGAAACTGCGATACATAGTTCAGTGGATGTGTGGCTGATGTAGATGTGGATAATGATACCAGATCAATAAATGGGTGGATTCTCTTTCCAGTGCCCTGAGACTCAACCGCTTGGTGGTATCATAATAGTCATCGTCTGAATGAAAATGTATTTATCGATTTTGCAACTAATGTGATACACGAATGACGGGAAAATGAAGTGATATGAAGTAGAGAAGGTTTTCATAGGCCAATTTACCTCCCGATGTGTTGGTGGCCTGATCCTTCCATGGTATCTTTTCAATAGCCCTCATCATAGTCTCTGAATCTGTGAACGTATTCAGGTCAAACTGCAGAGTAGCCCTGTTGCCATATGTTACAATACCTATCTGTAATTGAAGAATAAAAGTATGTCGGGAAATGTGGGTCGTCTGCTATATTTATGTAACTATAATTATCAATTAGAGAAGAATCACATGTAAAATATAGAACTCAATGTACAACAACATATTATTGAAAGATATATAGATGACCACCAACAATATTCTATCATTCCCACTAGTTTTGGCTTTGTGCACAGTTAATAACTGGAAATGGAGTCACACACGATATACGATGTATTTGAATGGCTCTATAAAGACACAATTATTACGATTCAAGTGCAGATATCTACATAACTATTCCAGCCTACCTGGACGTTGTCTGGGCCAATGACGAGATCACTGGCAATTCTCTTGGCAAAGTTGAGGACCTTTTGCCAGTTGTTCGCGCCAATACTTCCTGATGAATCCAGAATGAAGATTACATCTGCCTTCTCACATTGAGGGTCTATCTCATCCAAACTGAACATTTGGCCATTGGGAGCTAGAGATAAAAGGTTCCATACAGATCAGTTTCCATTTTGATTTCAATGGTATTATCGTTGCAACATATTAAAAAACAAAGGAAAATGAATAAGAATAACAATGTCTCCATACCAATAGTGACATAAAATATGTCCACCCCATGCCTTTGTCTTTCCTATCAGGCATTTTGGTTATACTGGCATAACAAGTTAATAAGACCTCAATGTATATTTAATTCACCGCAGTTGATAGTGTATCTGTGAGCCGCAGTAATATATTCAATTTCAAAATCATTGGAACTATAAATGGGAACTTCTATAGAAAGCGACTACACTATAAGCACAAGGTGGCATATTCATTCGTTCATGAACATATTTAAAGCATTTTCCAAGAGTAGGTACGGTATGACAGAATACAGACTTACCTCTGATAGAGGCTCCCTCTATAGCACATATAAGTGCTAGCACCAGAAGCAGCTGCCTCATCTTGGTTTATCTGAATAATGGAAAATAATTGGTTGATCAATTATACATTTCACAACTAGGCCTATATAGTTCTTAAGAAGATATATGTTTTCCTACATTTCTCTCATCTACTACATGTATGCAACATCCATATCGTTACAGAACAAGGTCAGGTGAAACACTTTGAAAGTAGATACTAGCTTTTTGTGTAAAATTGAAATCTTAAATTATATTATTCGTATAGAATGCACAGTTAATATTGTAATGACTCTTGGGATCATCCTATGGCTGCACCCTCTTATACTGTGATTATGATGATATATATGTTCATGATATACAGCAGTGCTTATTAAACAACTCCAAACTACATCTCCTAAGATTACAGAATAGGGCCCTAAAAACTATCTACAATACTGACCCTCACGAAAACATAGAAGAGCCAAACTCACTCTTCTCTCAAACAGGATTAGACCACCTTAGAATTACAGGCTACAAAAGGTCGAAATCAAACTATTATAGATCCACTTTTAATAGATATACCAGAGCCCAAGAAGCCCCTCTTCTTACACCAATGGAATACAGAAGAAATAAATGTACTAAAGTCTGGAATGAATTAGCACCGAGAATTATGAATATTGGGACCATTGAAACTTTTAAGTCATGACAAAATATACTGTTAATAAGGCACTATTCAATAATCATTCAAGACTTCGCACCTATATTATGTCTTGACCAAATAAGTTCACAGTGAATTATTCTTTCCTACCTTGATTTACTCAGTGACTCACTGATTGACTCATGTACATACAGGAAATCCCTCTCCCTCAGTAATACCAGGGAGGTATATACAGAGGGAGCAGAACCGAGGTTCAATGCGTGGTACCTCCATAGTTAAGAGTAATGCCACTACAGCTTGTGGCGCTAACTACAGTTATAGAAATAGACACATAGAAATAGACACGTGTGTCTATTTCTATGCTACAGTGAATCAGGTCCACCCACCCCCAACCCCATCCAATAGCCAACAATAGTATAGCTATTTTTAACTATGTGACTGTAATGGTGTTGCTTAGAAAAGGCAATCAAATTTACCTGGGCTACCAATGTGTCAAATAGTATGTATGCTGATGGAACAACTTAGCTGTTGTTTTCTGATTTATGATTAAAGGATATAGCTAAAAGTGGTAGCAGGATGCTTTGGTCTAATTTCAGGGCTATTTTTAAAACCTGTATTCCTGACACAGTTTAACACAATATTTATCTGTACTCATCTTCATTTCATATTGGTACTAATTTCAATTGAATACATTAATACACCCCCATTAGCACCGCAGCACCACCTGGGATACAATAGTGATAACACAACCCTGACAAGGATCGTCCTGTGTGATCAGCCCATGGCTTCCGCTCCCTTGTATATATCTCCCTGGTAATACCTCTAATTATTATCATATGTATGCACTCAACGTACATCATGATCGAACAATTATACCTTGGTGAAGTGGTAAACATAATCATCTCATTAGTTTTGAATAAGTGACGAACAACTTGTATTCATTTCAATAATTGGATACACATGTATGTTTAGTGTACAACTGAGAGTGAATATTGGTGTTTATTACATCTTGATATAATTCGATGTATGCAAACTGACTTAATAAGATCCAAATATTAACAATGCTATACCACTATTTTTCTAAACATTGATTGTTGTATTCCATCATAAGGGGATATTGTATACCCATACCAGTGTAAACACGATCAATAAAAGAATAAGAATATATAGTCACAGTCACGTCACCAAACCATGATACTAATAGTCTATATCACTCTATATTGGTGCATGTTATATAGTATATAGAATATAGAATATTGTCTCAATATGTAACCTGTATTCATCGTGAGAAAGTGGCTGAGAAATTATCCAACTTTATAAACATTCATTGGTTAAAAAACTGCCGGTCACAGAATACATGTGTGTAACCATTGTCTGATCATCCAGGATGTGTCCGTCATAGACAACCTTGAAGTTGTCAATTCCATTTAAAAGCAGAACATCATCTGGATAGGTTTCCTCAGATAATGTATGTATACAATATATAATTGTGATAAACACATAGTGTGTTTAGGAACATACAGGATTTATAATTACCCTATATTTGCTCACATGAAACGTCTCGCCTATTCTTTAATCATATTCAAAATTGTATTTATGTTAAAGAAACCTTGCCTACCTACTGCTGACGGTAATTATTCAAGAAGATGATAGTTAGATCCTGTACAGCCAACAATCACCGGTGCCCCTCTCCTTCTGCAGAACGTCTCCCAACTGGACAGCAACTACTCGGCTACCTTTCCTTATTTTGACTCTTAAAGGCCCATTCTAGGTGTTACCCAATCCTGTGATGTAATACTGACCACCTTGGGGATAAGGGGGTCACGGTAGGGGGTGGTAGGTGTGCTTTATTCAACGGCCTAATTGTATACTTCCAGGATGCTTGACCACATGTATCATAACTAATATAGGATTGACCTCTGTTAATCTGTTAACCCATGATTACCTGATTCCCTTTCTTTTTCTTCAACCTGGGCCCACTCAATGAACCCTATAAGCGGGGACGCATTTATCGTTTATACGAAAGAGTTTAAGTCTATACTCATAATCATGTATAGGCCTGGGCGAATCTTTTTACTGGAAATAGCAATTGCTATGCAATTTATTTCGTGGTTTGGATTCAACACTAGCTATACATCAATTCACAAATAATGGGTCAAGGAGATGTGTTCCTCGGTGTTTGCATTATTTCAACACTATCCTAAAAGGGGTTTCAATGAGGTGGGCGGTGTTAGCCATGCACTTCTAGCTACTTCTAGGCACACCGTGTGGTGTGCTTCTGAATCAGAGATTTCACATCATTAGCGGGGGCTATAGTAGCAGGAACGGATAAGCACCCTTAGCCTTTGTTACCTGCCAAGCTGTAGGCTCCTGAAAGGATTAGCTACCAACAAGAAGCTATAGATCGACCTATGAAATGTTGTCAGATTTCTGCCTTAATATTTTTACGGCTGAAAAATATGCTTGGATGGTATTACAAAAGTTATGACGTTTCAGATTATTCGTAGTGATGGCATGGACATGCAAGGTTATACTAGAATTTAGTCCCTCGGTAAGTTTTTTTTCTCAGTTTTAATTCTTTTTCTTTACACCCGAATACAATACCTGAACGTTACTCTATCCTAAATACGCCACACCTCAGTCCTCTGATCTGATTTCATCTCGATTAATTGCCGACGAAATTATTATGCAGCATTTCCTCCACATTACTTCTAGATTTCTGTATTTTTTAAAAGGATTTTATTCATCCAGGGAAATGATACAAAATATTATCTTCTTAATCCAAATCTGACCATGCCAATAATTATATAGTTGTGAATCGGGTATTTGTGCTGTATTGCAAAGCGTTGGTCTATAGAGTTGCCCTTTGGTAATTCCTTCCGAGGCCACCAATAACTCGTTTCATGGTATGTGAAGCATGCATATATGCATACTTGACATATCTACTACACATCTTTGTATATACTTGTTACATGACTCGTTCTTGTTTTGAAAGCGATGCAGGGGTTTAATCTACGCCAGACATGTTAATTAGTTTCAGTCTTTGGTGGTCATTTTGTAGTCAATGCATTCGTATGCTTATTATATATTTTTCCTATGGAGATCAGAACCATGTCTGACATCTTTAAAAATGCATTAAGTTTTAATAATATATTTTTAGTAATAGTAATTACATGTTTGTAGCGTGAAAATAATCATGGATGATCGGGAAGGGCGATGGCCACCGCATGACCGAACATGATAAGACACTAAAATGTTTAATAGTAACATATACTAATCCTTGCGATTTTATTTGTCAGTGGCTCTTGGATATGGTATGCAAATTTAAGATGCTTCAAATAAAGGGTACCTATGTATAATTCAGCTCACAATGACCCACCCCAGTCAGTACATCACAAAGATGACATTATTATATTTGCATTGTACATTGAATAGACTGCAACACTGTATACATAATTCTAAATAGGTTTATAGTCACTGCCTTGAGCCGTTAAGAGGCTATAACAACCATAGACAGAGACTAAAAAGATTAATTAATAACCTCCATTTCGGGCCTACTGGTGCACCGTTGGTGAACACTCCATTGGCCTCACGTCGGGATTATACACCAAACCGTGCACCAGCAGCCCATCAATGTCGGTCATTAATCCTATAATAACCTTCAATACCTCATCATTTCTAGTATACTTAGCATGAATGCAAGAAGGAAGAGAACCTGGCGAGTCAGGCAGTCAGTCAGCCTAGGCAGGGCGACTACACGTAGATCAACGGCAAAAATGGCAGAGCAATTAAGACGTTTCCTATGAAACGGCCACAACGGTCAATCCATTTTTTCTTTGGCATGCCTCAGGTCACGTTCGATCCCAAGACCTCTTAATAGGCAAGTTCTTACTCAGAACTAATACTCCCCACCCCTTCCATAAACCAACTTACAGTTTGAGCTAGTTTGCCTATTTAAACAAGGGCTGCATATGACCACCAGTAAGGACCTTCAAGAGGTTCCTCACTAAAACATGTTCCATGGACGGCATTATATAGGTCCTATTTACCAAGCAGACACACGATGCAATGTACATTGACTTAGTTAGGAAGGCAGATTTGCGCATGTGTACACGTAACTTCCGGTGGACAGTCTTCCCATCAACGAAATCAAACTGTATACCCCCGGTCTGGTTTTGAAGGATTTGAACGCGCGTTTTCATAAGCCGATGTTTGCCCACATAAGTGACTTCTTCATTTATAGCTTAAGCTTGTGCCAATAAAATGTGTGAGCTACAATTTTGTGTAAAATACATCGTATACCCTAGAAAGCGGGTTACAAAATACAAAAATGCAATATTCAGTTCGTCTGTAGACCTATGAATTATTCAACCCCACTTAACACAAATTAAACTTGCCCCCACTTGCGCAGGTTGAATAATCAAAAAATCAAAATGAAACCAGATAAAAAGAGTTTTATTGGCTTGCATCAATATATAAAAATACACTGATGGATTAGAGATATAAAATGGCTCATTTAACCCCAAACGCCACCATTGTACAACATAATGTGTGCATTGTCATATCTAAACATTTGCGTAGGAATTGTGCGAAAATATATCTGAAATAAATTAAAAGGGTAACTTTGTTAAGTACCACCATGCGCTACATTAATCAAAGCCTCCAGTTTGTTGCTGAACATATTCTTGCAATCATCATTCAGTTGTAACTGTAAATAGTACAGTACAACACCAAACAAATCACTATTCTCTATATATAATGCCACGGGAATTATTCAAGGTTCATTTAGCAGATTTATTCATCTGAGCGAAGAGTCACATATATTCGTTGAAAAAATGGCCGACTCACATTGTGCGTATTTCTATTTATGAGTAACTATCCTTCCCAATAGGAGATTTGCATGTCCGCCATATTGAATCTTGATTCGCATGGAATTATGGGAGTTATATGTCAGTGTAAAAGCTATAGAAAACATGATATTTTCAGGATCCATATTTAACAATGATCTCATGTAAATAACCATGTGTTTTACATGATTCAATAAGACAAGACAAGACTTCACCTTTCCTGTCATGCATTTGGATTTTATAGATCATTTACACGAACTATGATATTGGTCAAAACATTCTTGCAATTTTCGATAACTAAGTTATTTGTATGTCAGACTTGAACTGAATCCATCACTTCACTGTAATAGACTTGCGCAGTGAGACAAGCAACTCCCCCATTAGGGGACAGCAATTTAATTTGTTTCGTCCTATATATTCGAATTATCAGATTTCACTATCAGTCTGAAAGCAAGCTCTGATATTGGGGAGGAGAACTTGGAGCCTACTTAGATCCAAAGTGAAAAAATGGGATCAATTCAGTAAATACATTTGAACCATGGAAACAAATATATTATTACTGTTCGACCAACGTAATAATTAAGAAATGGAGACATGCAACGAAACAATTAAAATGTTCTGCGAGATTTGGTTCTCTTACAATCGTTCAAAAGTACTTTAGGATTATGTCAGACATAAGCATAGTATGTTAGAGCTTCTTTTAATTATTGAGCCAGACCTATATGGATCCCATAACGAACCTCCTATATATATGCACTATTAACACTTTATCACGAATTCACTGGCTTATATATATGTATATGATGTGTGCTATGAATACACATTTGGAACCACTGCTATAGCCTTAGAAAATGTGGCCATTGCCTTATACAGTGCGGTCAAGTAAACTGACATTTTGTCATCATGGCATATAAACAGTCTCCTTTCTAATCTCTCCGTGAAATGTTCATGTATACATCTAAAATATGGTAAAAGCAATAAGTCATGCATTCTGATACATATCATTTATTAGCGACAAAGCTGACTTAAAATTAGACTAGCCACCCTGGGTATTTGGTTGATATTAGTCACATACTGCACATTGTTATACGAAGGGGCTGAAGCAATACTTTCTATTTCGTTGCGATTAATCCGGCTCCCAATTCCAATGCTTATTATACGTATACCATCACGCTTTGCATTGTCTGCTTCACGAATAGTTCCTTGTCGATCGTTATTTGATTGGCCGTCACTTATTACTATGGCAACGTTACTAGCAGATGACCGGTCGCCATTATACGACGTGAACATATCACGTCGCATCGCTCCGAGGGCAGACGCTGAGTTGGTACCTTTAATTTTGTCATCTCTGGCGAATGTCATGGCATTTAAGACATCTTCTTCTCTGTTATATTTGTTGAGTTGGAACTGGACCTTTTGACCGCTTTGGTATGTGACTAATCCTACACGGGTGCGACCACCATTGAAATTTAAACCTGAGACAATTTGTTTTGCCAGGATCTGTCCCCATTCCATTTGGTTCCCAAGGCTACCAGAGGCATCCATTACAAAAACGACATCCAACTGATCGGTGCATCCTGAGTTGGGAGAAGAGATTTGGACAGGGATATAAATGAAGAATTTTTCTCAGAGCAAGAGTGATCACCATTATATTCAGTGTTCAATGTTTGAAACTGTTAATATGAGTATTCGTAATTGCATGCAGACACACTCAAAGATAGAACTATGAGAGAAATGTAAGGTTATCAGTTTCTTTTGTTGATAATAGTCAATAAATGGCACACTGATACATACATGTTTGGGAGGGGTCCAGTACAGATTTCTTATTTCTCTGTGCCTAGTTTGATGATTTTTGGGACCAGCCAATTAATGCTATTATAACAGCACTGAGAAAGTTATGAAGCAGAGGGGGGGGGGGGGGTACTAGAAGTGAACGAAGGACATGTCCTACACAAGGCCAACGAGCATCTATAGGCTTCACCCTATAGATACTCGTAGCTAGGACTCAGTTGTCTTCTCTATCAGGGTCACCTCACTGCTTTTCATGTGCACCTCTGTCCTGTCATTGCGTTATCCCCGCGATAGTTTGAGCAGAGATTAAGCAAGTAATATGATTCTCATTTATATCGCCTGAATAGCTATTACTAATATTCTTGAGGCTATCCCAGAGCCTATACCTGACATATTTAGACAAGGATTCTTTGAGAAAATGTATGTAATATTAGCTATTATTCAAGAACTCACTTCTCTCGCACGTATTTCCTGCATACTGGTCGGTACATCGACAGGAGAACATACCAATACCATCCAGGCATGTACCACCATTCCTGCATGGGTTACTGTTGCACTCATTCTGGTCTAGAAGCAATGTCAAAACATGACTTGTGGCAAGTGTAACATTATGCAATTAGAACAATAAAGCAACTTTGTGAGCCATATTATAGGTTCAAAAGGTAATCTTTTCTGTTTTCTGGATACGTCTAGCAATGTCTAAATGGAAGATGCCTTCTTCTATAATACTCTTTAAACGGGAACAAAGCTCTTGATATCATATACTTATATATACTGCGGTGTTTAGACGCTTACAACAGGCAGTGATAGGTTATCATAACTGGAAAAAGTCATAGTACTGTTTCCATATTAGCATGTTAGATTCAATATATTTACTCTAAGCACTGAGCACTGGCGGCTGCATCCCAAGCCAAATTAAAAAAAGATCCCGAGTTATGACACCTTTTTTAAAACGGCGGCACATACCGTTGGTAAATGTTTTGACGAGTCTTTCCACCAAGTTATTCAGCTCTTGATAACGATCCACACTAACCACATTTTGGTCAACAGGGTCACTAGCCAGTCCCTTAATTTCCAATTGCCCTCTACTTGCTCCAACTGTTGACACAATGATATGGATTCCAGCAGCCCTTGCTTTGACGGCTTCCGGTATTGTATTTTCAGTGTTCACATTCGACTTCCCATCAGTAATGACTAGGGCGATATTAGGAACATTTGGTCTGTCTCCGTTCCTGTCATTAAATATCTGAGTGCGCAGAAGCTGCAGGCCTGAGGCGGTATTAGTTTTGCCTTCTCGGAATTTAATGTACTCAATCGCTTGCAGGACATGCTCCTTTCTGTCATATTTGTTGAGGTAGAATTCTGGTTGGGCATTGTTAGCAAATGTTGCTATTGCCACTCGTGTTCTGTCAGGACGTATCTCTAGTTCTTTGACAATGTTCTTTACGTACTCAATAACCAGGGGGAAGCGCTCCCTTCTGATGCTCCCTGACACATCAATAAGGAAGCCAATGTCCAAGGTGCCATCAGCAGCTATTAGAAAATGAAATAGTTTATCGGTAAACTTCTTGATTTGAAGGAAGACCACCCGTTAACGCCCTTTATTCGTGGCACTAAAGGCTGATATCCACTACCATGTCTAAAGTCTTTTGCATTTGTACCTAGCTAGGGTCAATTTCGTGATTTTGTTTTATCTAGATAAAAATAATATTCATTATTGAAAATGAGATTTTAGTTCGAATGTAAAAGATTCTTCTTCCTCTTGGAGTTTTAACGTGAGTTTTAACGTGAGGTTTAACGTCTTTATTATTTACCATTTAGATCTTTCACTATGACATGCCAGAACTATCGCTATGCAACATCTAGCAACAACCGCGGATATGCATGGCATATTTAGTAATATGATTAGGATGTATACGTCGCCCATATTCCCCCACTTTCCATAAAAGATTTGTGGGGAAGTTCACACCCTATAACATTGTGGTTAAACATAAATGCAGACAAAGGTTCAAACCAGTGACGACAATTTTCCTGCATGTTAAATGATTAATAACATCTGGATACCAATTTGCCTTTTCCCCCTTTGATTACATATTATTGTATTGTTTCTTCAGATCAGAACAATATACATCCGTCCTAGGAAGAAACTATTGTGAACAATTTCCACCCAGTCCCGAGAGAATACAGAGAAGGCATAACACTATAAAATAGAGAATTAAATACATATTAAAAATAAATATATGTTATATTTATAGAGTAAGTTCAGGTACCTCTCTCACAAAAAGTGCCTGTGCTGCCTTGTAGACATTCACAATCAAATCCATTCATTTTTTCAACACATTTCCCTCCACGCTGACAAGGGTTAGAATCACACGCTCTCTCAGCTACCATCGAAGAGGAAGAGTCATATATTACAAGTTTACCACAATAAGGTGTTCAGAGTTGGAATATAAATAGACCTTGCATGACAAGGTGTGGGAGAATAATCTAAGTAATGCTCTTGGACTTAAGGAGTCAAGAAAAATGTTGGCAATACCTAAGTTAATTGCATAGATTCGTATTTTTATGTACTACAATAACGCTTTTTAACTCTAACAGATTCCTTATTAATGGTTTAGTGTGCAAATACAAATATCTCTCTTTTTTAAGTTTTATAAAACCCCAACTGGCCTCGTTCAGCATAAACATACACTAGTGCCTGGACGGGTGTCTGTGTGAGTGTGTGTGTGTGATAAATGGGGAATCAGATTTGACACAGCGAAAATAAAGTAAAATAAATGTTTTATATTTATACTAAGGAACGCAATTTGTTACCTATTAAATCTTGAGCGCATAGGTTGGAATACACAAGGCGGTAACCATAAATTATGAGAAAACATCAATTGATTACAATAGTTTAGATAGAAGCCATTCCTTTACATTCTGATTCCCATAAACTATTTAAATGCCAAAAAAATACCGGAACGAGCGATAATAGGTGTGAAGAGCGTGACAATTGTATGCATGTGTATATTCATAATATGTATGTTGCGTATCCGAAATAGTTATTTTCATATGCGGGGCATGAAAACAATCTACAAAAACTATATTTTTTCTATTGTAAGTTTAAAGAGGCCTTAATTGAATAAAAGAAATGGTAAACAAAACTTTGTCTATTACCAGTGGTCCCCTCCAGATATCTATGTAACAATGCTTCTCTGAGCTAAGAGACAACTTACTGAAGCACACTGCTTTGACCACATCATTGGTAACATTCACCAGATTAGCGTAGTCACCAACTAAAATCAGATTCCTGTCATCAGGATCAGACGCAAGTCCCCTCAGTTCCCTCATGTCCTCGATGGACTGAGCTCCTACAGCAACAGCCAGCACTGACCCCACTGATTTCTGAAACTGTATAGCCTGCTCCAGGGTAGCTTTGCGGTCAGTTGAATGACCATCAGTGACCACTACTGCTATGTTCCTGCCAGCAAAAATAAACATTAGTAGGGGCGGAGATGCGGAGTCATTATGTATTTATACAAAAAAAGACGAATGGGTGGCAATTAAAAAGAGATATTGCAATATGTTTTTGAATAAAACATACTTAGGATGAGTGGGGCAAGACAAGTGGATGACCCAAGCTGTGAAAAACTTGTTACGTCATTATTTTGATGAGTGGGAGTCTATTTGCTTAGAAGCAGTCAACCGTGAGTTCGAGACCTTGCTAATGGGCAAAGTATTAGTCAACATTCCAGTTTTGAGCCCCCACTCTGTTCTTAAGGGGAATGAAAGGGGTTTGATTGGATGGGGCTTTGGTGTCTTTATGTCGGGTTTAGCCTTGGTGCCCTCTTGCCTGGGAATATTAGGTAGGAATCCTATTAGTCCATTGCCTTTGCTAAATATAGATTGGTGATGATCAACAACCACTTGTAGGAACTATAAATAAAATATAGAGGTCTCAAATGGTTCGCAAACTAATCCGATTTTGATTGCATAAAGCAAATATTTTAAAACTAGTTATTCTTAATCCTTAATGGGTCAGGCATCAGGAAACTGGTTTCGCCGGTGACTAATATCAATGGTTTAAAAGGTATTGCCCTGTTTATGAATATCAACAATTCCCACCGCAAATACAGAGTTCAGGTAATACAATGCTACATACAAGAAGGAATAATAGACAATTTAATGTGGGCATTATGTTAAAAACCTGTGAACTCTTCATGTGTAAGAATGATAAACTGCCATAAAATGTACTGATATTGCGCTGTTTTAAAGCTGTTTTGTTATTTTGGCTGCGATGGCTTCACTTAGTATCGCTCACGGGCTGCTGTTTTCTCTGTCCATTTAACTTCAAGTTCTTTTTCTAAACATATAACAGACAGCAGCAGAATACTGATAAATTCAGTCCTATAAGTCATAATAAGAAAGTTTAACAGTCCCCATTTCCTGTCTTCAGTGGGAGGTAGATTCAGGTGGGAGGGAAGATACAAAAGCAGTGCACTGAGAAGTAAATTTATTAATGCAGTGGCCCCATGGAAGGAAGTGGTAGGATTTGAAGGAAGAGATTTCATTGTGTATGCACCCATCATACCCAATACTCTAACTCGATGGAAGCGGTAATTATTTCACCTTGCACTACTCCTGTCTCCATTCTGGGGTTGGTACATGTTCTCTTTCATGATACGCAGAGCAGCTGCAGTATTGGTGCTTCCTGACATGTATGGGAAACTCATAGCTTCTGCCAGGTCCTCCTTTGTCCTGTATCTGTTCATCTACCAATCAGAATAGAACAAAATAGTGGATTTCGAAAAAATCTTGTGTCCATTTTGAAGATTTCTTCTATTTCATGTAAAATGTATATTGTATATAAGTAATCGATTGAAACATGTCAAGCGTTTCAGGAATAAAATTGGTTGCATTTGTTTCACCTGGAATCTGATGAAGGCATTGGTGGCAAAGGTAGTCACACCCATCCTGGTTTTGCTTTCACCAATATTCAACGACCTTACCAAGTCCTTACCAAAGTCTAGCAGATTATTGTATTTATCAGGCCTAATACTGTCAGAGGAATCCAGTGCCAACACCAAATCTACCTGAGTATTGCATCCTTCGAGAAGAAAATCATTATAATGATACCTCAATAAATCACAATTGGACTTTTGATGTAGATTACAAGCATGCCTAATTGTCACATAATAATACTGTGCCAGCAAAATAATATAAGCGTATGAGCATGGCTAATTGCCACATGATAAAACTGTGCCAGCAACAATAATATAAGCATATGAGCATGGCTAATTGCCACATATCAATACTGTGCCAGCACCAATAATATAATTATATAAGCATGGCTAATTGCCACATAATAATACTGTGCCAGCATCAATAATAATGTGCCCGCACCAATAATATATGAATATAAGCATGGCTAATTGCCATATAATAATGTGTCAGCACCAATGATATAAGCATGTAAGCATGACTAATTGCCAGATGATAGTACTGTACCAGCATCAATAATACTGTTCCAGCACCAATAATACTGTGCCAGCCCCAATAATCTAAGCATAGAAGCATGGCTAATTGCCACATAATAATACTGTGCCACCATCAATAATATTGTGCCGGCACAAAATCTACCTGAGTAGATAAGATCACAATTACTGCAATGTAGATTATAAGCATGCCTAATTCCTACGTTATAATACTGTGCCAGCACCAATAATAATATTGTACCTGCACCAAATTTACAGGTCTGAGTATTGCATACTTAGAGAAGAAAATTAGTATAATAGTGCCTATATGAGATCACAATAGGGCTTGCGATGTAGATTATAAGCTTGCCTAGTTCTCACATAATAAAATTCTGTAATACATTATGCTATAAATCTGAACGCCAGTCATCACAACTCACTGAATTGGCACAGGCGACCTGCCCAGCCACTTGGACATGTGCATGTAAACTGACCAATAGTGGCTCTGCACTGCCCACCATTGACACAGGGGTTAGGTGCGCACTTGTCATCATCTGAAAGCAGGCATATTGGAATGGAGGACAACAAGAACCGATGAAGACATTTTGTTATATTACATCACAACGTTACATTCATGTAAAAATAATCACCATGTTATCACCATGTCTATAGATGTGTATTTTGTTATTTTGCTAATGAAGTCATGAATAGATGCACAAGGTGTCTTTGCTGTATACAATGACTTTTTTCTGACGGATCTATTTCGGCTCCTGTTGACTTGAAATTACTCACATAAGTAGAGCAACAACAGAAATAATTCGCAGAGTGTAGTGGAGGAGTCCCAAAATGGAGGTTATTTATCTGTTTAATCTCTGCCTAAGGTGGTTATAGCCCAAAGACTGCTCAAGGCAGAGACTAATGCAAGTTAGAGTTGCAAGTTTGCAATGGAAATGCACCCAAGTTAGAATTATCCCAGGTATCATCGTAGTATTGTGTAGATCATTTTATTGAACCAAATAAAATTAATACTGTGTAAAGCAGAATTATCAAGCATATATATGATAATCAAATTACCATTGCATATTGTCTTCCGCAACTGAGTCTGTATTTCACCAAACCTTGAGAATGAGGCAACTTTGATGACATTATTGGAGTCAGGATCAGAGGCGATCTCATTTACCTCTAACCAGTTCACCCAACCACCCACAGCAACAACCAGTATAGTTATGCCATCCATCCTTGCCTCCTTGGCCATTTTAAGTGTTTCCTGGAATTCATATTTGTCATAAGAATTTCCTTGTATGTTTAATCAGGCTCACTAGCGTTCAAAGTCAGAATGGTATAGATGGGTGAGACCACTGGGACCTGTGAATTTGGTTTAAATTCTATCTCATATTATAAGAGAAACCATTTTTGAATGTGCATTTTAAGCTTGACGTTTGACGAAACATTTTAAAGTTCTTTGCGCATAATTAAAACAAAAAGCAAGAATTGGTATGATGAGTATATAGAATATTGCTATGTACTTGGAAATCATTGGAGCCCCCATCAGTAAATATGACTGCCACATGATTAGTGCCCCCTCGAGCACCTCGGGAGGGTTGGAACATCTCTTGACGGAGGAGTCGTAGTGCTCCAGCTGTATTAGTCTTGCCTTCTGTGTATCGTATACCATCTATAGCATGTATTATGTCATCCCTCTTACTGGAATAAACCCCAGAGGGAAATGACACAAGAAAAGCATTAAATTGTTAAGATTTTATTAATTTTCATTTCATTTATTGTAAGATATTCATTGTATAATTGACACCGCAGTGTAGAAGAAATTGGAAACGAAATCTATGATCGAAAAGATCTTGTGTCCTACTGCTGACAATAATTCCTTACAAAGCATATTGTTATCATCCCATATAAAATACCGCAAATACGAGCACCGTATATGGCCATGAGAGAAATAATTCAGAGGAAAGCCTGCATGATCCAATTTCGATGCGCGTAATGGGGCTTATCCTAATCTGTAGTTAGCCTTCTATGGCTTGTGAGGCAGCGGTTCCTTCAAGCTTGAAGATGCACAGTGCTCTTGTATGGTGTCCGAGCAAAATTGTGGGGTAACTACTTTTGAATGGTATGTTAATCAGCAAGATTTTGCCTGGCGGGGTTCTGGCCTTACCTAGAACCCTTTGTATACATCTTAATCCAGAAGGGCTGCTATAAGTTGCATAGTCTTAGTAAGGGCACTGAACACTGCAGTCGATCATCAATTTTGTCCCGTCTGCCTTGTATACTTATATATTCTTGTTGAGGCAGATCTATACTATGATAGAACCTCACGAGTAGGTATTATTAGCAATAGGATTGCATGGGTCAGAGTCAAATCTTTTCCATGGCAGCGCGAGCCCGATAGGGCGAGTGCTGTTATGTGAAAAGATTTGACGAGGACCCATGCAATCCTATTGCTAATAATACCTATGAGTTGGGGTTCTATTTTTACTCCATGATGATAAAGGAAAACATGTCAAAATATATTATTGTCAATGAAAATCAACAGTTGACAGATTGGAAATATGACTGTCCCAACTTTAATAGTCAGCTTGGAGACAGGTGGGGAGACAGGTAGACCTGATGTAACTTTTGGTCGATTTTTGATCGATTTTCAATGTAAACAATTGTCATTACAGAACAACGGGACTTACAATTATTGTAGACTAAACTTTCCCCTTGCAGAATCTAGTTTCATTTAATAAATGATGTACCTAGGAGCTAGAGAAGCAGTGGAAACAACAGCCAAGGTTTCCATGAAACAAAACTTCATTTCACAGGAAGTAGAACAAATGGCTGTTTCTATAAGCTCCCCCCTCCCTCCGGTGTATCAGTGAGATGCTATGTAACAGCATGGCAAAAGGAGGGAGGGAGTTTGCATGGTAGCAAACCGGAAACATGCTGCTGGGTTGCATGTAATCCTACACACATGATTACACAGTAGGATTACACTCCCGCCCATACAAACTGCGGTTAATCCTCCCTTCATCATGGAGTAATCCACACTTACAAATAACTGAATGATGCCAAGCTGTGAATAACATGTTTATAACACTGTAACTCGAGGCAAAAAGAACAATTTCATTACTTAGATTTCCATTGTATTGTTACTGCACTCTAGCTCAGAATGAGTGATCCATGCACAGCCATTGGCCATTGAGTGTGTTGAACCATAATTACTACTGTACACAGTAAATCTGAATAACTGCAGAGTTCTGTGATATAACAGGACCATACTGGAAACACAGAATGCCGGTGCGGTTCTGTGCCAAGGCACCGTGACACGGCACCGTTAGTATAATGGTGCTGCTTTGTGCTAGTGATGGAGCCGCTCCGTGCTAGTGACGGTGCCGCTCCGCTCTAGTGACGGTGCGTTACCCTCCATATATACAGGTCTATATGGCACTGTCACTGGGCACTGTCTATGGGCACTGTTATGGACAGGATTGCACTGTCAATCGGCACAGTAATTTTTTTTATAGTTAGTTTTCACCCTCTCCTACGTCATCACGCTATTCTAGCAGTGGGATAGTGTCTATAGTTTGGTGCTGGATTCCTTAACAGGAAAGGGGCAAGGGGGAAGAGAGAAGGGGGGGGAGCCCAGATGTTTTTGTCATTTAAGTGTCATAAAAGTCGGCTATGTGATATTTAAGTGTCATTAAACGTCGGCTATGTGATATCGAGGGGAGAGGATTAGGCCAAGACAGGAGGAACTCTCCCCCAAATTGGGTCGAGGGAGCCCAGCCGACCCCATGGCCCAGCTGTTTTTTTATGAGGATGTTAACTGATGAACGGGGACTAATGGTATTCCTTTTTCCACACATCAACATCAGAGAGAAATCACCGTTGTTTGATTATCCTGTCATTTGAATAATGGAATTCGTGCTGTCAACATTAGACCTGTTAACCCTCAGAGGGAAATGAGATATGCAGGGAAGGTTACTTCCACTGCATAACAATCTAAAGAACTTTAAGCTTACTGTAAATAAGACTTTGGACCAGAGCCTAGCAATACCACTAGGAATGGTGGACTTGCATAATGGACACTCAATTTTCAGGTGGGTCGTAACGAGTGACCAATCCTGATTCACCCTCAGAAATTTTGCAGTTAAGCGCAGTACTTGAGTTTGTTACCTGGTCAGTTGCCAGATGTTTATTTTGGGGGTGAATGGGTTTCTTCCATTCCATTTCAGTGCAACAATACATCTAATATATTATCTCTCAAATAGTAGGTTCGTCACACAACTGACATATTGGGAAATCATTCAAAGAATTCGTGAAATCCTTATACCTCACTGCCTTGGCTATGTTATCCAGGCTTTCTGTTTCAAAGACAAACTTGAACTCCTACTATCATTCTTATCAGCTGTGTTGTTCCTCTCTTATCAGACCTGGAATGACGTATAATGAATTGCCGTTTACAACCATATCCATGAATTATCCATGGTACTATGTGCAACTGTACCTGAGCATGCTGTTTGTTTGCAGCAAAGGTCAGCGGTGGTTCTGTTGGCTTTTAGTGGATCCGGTTTTGCATTCATAGCAGCGGCTCTTTGATCATAATCCCCAGTATAGTGTAAAACATGGCTAGTGTAAAACAAGATCTGGAGTGGGATCCTGGGTTTCTGCCATGATACAAATAAATTTGATATACCTTATATCTATGATATAAGGTAAACACCTTTCAGATGTCAAAGTGCATTCAATAAAAAATTACTTAAGGTAGGCCTAGTAACGAAAAACAAATTAATATCAATTATGTTCACGACAAAATTATAAGTTTAAAAACAAAACTAGGAAACCTTTCCTTTTTGAAAGACTTTTCTATGTATAATGAATATTTTTATTTTAGAACACAATAAACTGGGTGCTCATAATTATGGATAGTCTGTTCCGATTATGGCAAATTCCGTGTATATTATATACTTATTGATTTCTGCCATCTGCAAAATACAAAATATCTATCACGCTCCCAAGTATTGCAGCATGCACATTCGTCTCGCTGGAAGCTTTACCTTGTAAACATAATAAAAGTATTTTATTTATGCACAAATCGTTGGCTAACCTGTGACTGTTGAGGTAGAAAATTGGCGTTTCCCCATCAGAGAAACGCACCGCTCCAATGCGCATTCGTCCGCCCTCAATATCAAACTCACGGACGAAAATTTTGACAAAATCTTTGGTCAACTCGAAATTAGAAGCCCCAACAGATCCAGATGAGTCTAGTACAAAAACTACATCCGCATTTTGCCGACACTCTGCATAAGGGTGAAGATGTGGTTTACAAACTGTTATGATTAATATTGGTTATAGTGCAATATAGGCAGAACATGTGAGTAGTTACGAACATAACATGATCTACTGACTTAAAGCTGCATTTTCAGCAATTACAACAAAACAAATCTTACCAAATTTACTCATATTTTGATTTATAGGACTGAATTGATAAATATTCTGTTGCTGTTATATGTGTATGCATTGAAGTTGAATCGGCCGAGAGCGTTAATAAAAGAAGCCACCGCAGGAAAGGACTCCGAAATATAAATGTGGACTTTGATGAAGCCCTGTAACAAAAACAACCTGACAAAATCCTCCAAAATTTGGTCAAATGACTTTTAGATGGATTGGAAAGGATCGGAACAAAAAATTACAACATTAAGATATATTCAAGACTGCATCCGTACCTGCAGCAGCCTCACATGCTGCATTTTCCACAAGAACCTCTATACTTTTGAGAGCATCAAAATCTGTGGCTAGAAAAACATATTTATCCTTTGGGCTGTTTGCGAGACCAATAAGTTCATCCATGCTAATCTTATCCCCTATTCCAAGAGCGAACATTATAATGCCACCCGCCTTTGCGTCATTGGCTTCCGGTATTGTTAAATCAGCGTCCCTATTCGACTCCCCATCCGTCACCACAACAGCAATATTTGGCACTTCCGGTCTATCCCCTCGCTCTGGCGTGAACATTTCCTTGCGCATCGTTCTGATTGCACCAGAGGTATTGGTTTCTTGGTCTTTCCATGGAATGCGACTGATTTCATCTAGAATCTGGCGTTTGTCATAAAATTGGTTGAGGTAAAAAGCAATATCAGCTTGATTGCCATACCATATCACTCCAACTCGCACCTTATCCTCAGCAATATTGAAAGCCCTGATAACATTATTTGTGAAGTTGGTTATCTTGTACCAATTGTCCAAACCAATGGAGCCAGAGGAGTCGAGTACAAATACTAGATCCGCTACATCACAGTCAAGGCTTGCTACCCAGGGAAAAACAGTTCATGTTATGTACTGTAAATGAATTTATTTACGCGCAGATAAATTTTCGCGCATTAAGTACTTTGACACCTTTTCGCGCGGATTTAAATTCGCGCAGCAAGGAAGCTTCACACCTTGTTTATGCAATAATTATGCCTTTCACGCAGGATTTATTTTCACGCACAAAGGTTGGTGCGCTAAAATAGCGGAAATAAATAATGCGCAAACATTGGTACGTTTACAGTATACTTTTTTCAAAGTTGTTGAACTTCATTTGATAAAATTTAAATTAAAGTAATAACGAGAAACAAAGTGATATCATAGGTATGACCTTCCTAATAATAACCGATATAATGTTTTAACGTTAGAAAATAATAAAAGACATAAACCTTTATGAATGGAGTAATATAGGTGTATAGCACAGGCATACTTATAATATAGTTAACATGATCACACACCTCGGTATACAGATCGATCTCCACTGAAAACGGTTTGTCGTTTGTAGCGCTTGTGTACTTCGTCAGGCTTCCCATAGAACGAGCCAGAGAAGCTCATCGGCAAGAACAGTGCTACCAGACAGCTCACAATACACAAGTTACCCATCATCTGCTACAATGAAAACAGCTCTTTCATTCAAGTCTGACGGTTTGTGTAGACCATGATTATTATTAGATAGGTTCTGTTTGAAAATAGTACACTCAAAAGGTCATCTTTGAAATTTTACAATAGTGATACGTTTAACTTATCACCTATCATGAAATCAGTATATCACACCTGTTTGTCAGGTATTATATATACACGTAAGCCATGTAATAGCATGTGACTGCATGGAATTTGTTTTGCTTCGTATTTATATAGCATGTACGTAATTCCTTTATCCATGCATTGGCTCCAATACGAATAAGGAACAAATCAAACTATTGCATTAGGCTTGGAATTATTCTTTGTTTACGCATATATGTTCTTATAGCATGCACCCACATGTAACAAAACATTGGACACCTCTGATATTTCTAGACGTATATATATATCTATATCTATAACGCATTTGTGTTAGACACTACACCACATACCGGTACCTAAAAGATTATGATAAGCATAATGTACATGACTTTAATCAATGGTGACACAGTTGTGTCCCCTCCAATTCTTAATATTTGAAATAGATGAACTCAATAAATTTCATGTGTTGCTTTACGAAAAGGCTCTAACGGAATACGGAATAAGATATTTAGTCCCCTGGGTTCCATTATGCTGAATCTGGCTATCCCTCATTTCTCTTATATATATAAGTATTTTTATTTCTCTTTATACAGTTACATCATAGGTTTCAGAGAAAAAGGTCCTCAAATCAAGTAATTTGTTCTTCCCATGAGGCCGTAGTATATTGTAACATAAGTCTATATTAGCATATTAATAACATTTTATACATTCATTGAGAGACAACAGTCTACATTTTACATTTATAAAACATCAATCACAAAAATAAGAGCTGATTGCCCTAGTCAACATTAAATTTATTTTTAAGGTACTGCTCATTACTGCTATAGGTACCTTTTAACACTTGGTGCATAATTTAATATCCTGTTAATACTATGATTAATATAGCTTATTATAATTATGTATTATTTTGGCACGTCTAGGATATCATTATACAGTTAAAATAGATATCAAATGTTAGTTTAGTGAATTCATCCCTCTTCTGTCTCTAGCAGTGTAACTGTCTTTGTCTGCATTGATGAGGGAAAAGATAGAGATTGTGCTGTTAGCCCATTTATCATTGATTCAGTTACCTAATTCACTTTTGGCATGTATGATAAGCCTGATCGTTGTACTTTCCCAGTCTGTGGTCACATCCACGTCCAGACAGGGGTTACCCTATCCAGTTAGGTCATTATTATGGGGCTTGCTATAAGTAAAGCATTCCAATACAAACAGGGATTCTATATGACAAGGCGCTCCAGTCACATTCCATCACCTTAGTAATGTTGACTTCCCCTTTTTCCCTTTCCTCCACGGATCCTAGAGTCAATATTAGGGGCCATAACAGGTGTACTAGACTTGCTAACGACTGCAATCTCCAGAATAAATAATGGCGTTAGAGGATTAGTTGTGGATGATCACACGCTTGAAGTTCTGAACAAGAGTGATATATTATGTTGCTATATATTTCTAGAGACCATTTTTGGGGAAGTAATTATTCGAAAAGGGGTGCTTCATGATTGAAATCTTAAAGAATGCCAAATGTTTTTATGAAGTATAAACTTTTGACAAATGTCCTTTCACTATACCTGTTATAATTAATATTAGCGTGTAAGTAATGTTCAAAGAAATATAGAATTCTGAGATGGGACTTTTCTCGGTTGCATGATGATCTTAGAAAATAATCTTTCAGACTTACTTCTAATCATAACATTTGGTATTAAGATGTAAAAGCTAAAATAGCTAAGAATAGTTACAATTTCAGGCCACGTTTTTGTGGACCTGATCTATAGCTCACGTTTTCTCTCCCCCCCCCCCCCCCCACACACACACAGTTAGTATGAAATGTCTTAGCATCATCTTACTAAGAGGCTTTCTCTCAATTTCATGGGAAGGATTATCTGCATAATGCAGGATTTATTGTCATTTCCCGAAGAGGTTTGTTGTTTCCCGAACTTTTTACTGTAATTCATGGTTATGTTTAAGCATGTCTAAGAAGGGAGGCCCGATTTTGAGTTATAACACCAAAGGACTGTGAGTGACTGGCATCTCACATGTGAGATCGCATACTAAATAGATAGTAAATAGAGGCCTTCACTAGTTTTGAAAGAAAAAAAAATATTAAAAAGCACCACTCGGAATTCCTTTCAAAAACTGCTGAATAATCATTCATTCACAGAGCCTTAAACTTGTCATGTTATAAGAGGGTAAATACATAAAGCAAAAAATGTTAGATGCCTTGACCATCATGGTCTATTACTGTCATGAGACAGTTATTAAATTCCAAATAAAGTATAACATTTGAAGAAGCAGGACACATACATCATATACGTCAGAATAAAATACAATAAGTGTAAACACTAAATATCATTTGAAAATTTCAATTTCTGTTTCGACCTCAAACTTGTTGAGAATCAATGGCTAGTCCAATATCAATGATGCAATACAGGATTAAAATTTGATATCTATTTTAACTATATAATGATATCCTAGACGTGCCAAAATAATACATAATTATAATAAGCTATGGTGATAGTAGATTGATTAAACGAAAGTAGGCGGTGTTTGTGAACATTCGCGAAACATTTTCATTGCAATTGACTTACTGCTTGGGGTGACCGGCAGTTACACAATGATTAGTGTTAAAAATAGACCGTATTTTTAACAAACAAATGAATAAACCAACTGAATCCTAATAAATACACCCCGCAATGATCGTACCACCAAGGCTTGAGGAGAGTAAATAAATCCCCAATACTTACTAAAAATGTTTCATAAAACCTGTCCTGACCCAGGGATAACCAGTCGGCAGCAGCTACTCCTAAACAAACCACTCTAAAGTACTCACTCAGAATATCCGAAAGGTAAATAAAATCCGTTAAACGTTTCCCCAAATAATAACTTTAGGGGTAAGTTAATATATTGTAATCCATTGCATTGTCTACTCCGAGTTTAAGCGCTTTGATGAATGAAGAAGTGGTCGAAGGATTTAAAGATGTATTAAAGTGATAAATGTGTCTAATGGTGTTTTGTGCCCTCCTGCAGTACTCCGAACCGCCTAGTGAAGACTTTCAATGCCTTGCCTTATCCATAGTTAAGTTGGTCCCGTTAAGTTACCTCCTTATGTTCGAGAGACTTGTTTTCCCCACGTATACCTACTGTCCAACCCTTCCCACTCACTCCGCCGTCTCCCTCCCTCGCATGCTCTCCCTCTCCTCCTCTTCGTCCTAACTTCTGCCTCCCTCCTCCTTTTTGAATTCAATCTCCTATCTCGCCCTGCAAATCCTGCCATGCCAGGGAAGCTTGAAGGAAATCGAAGTCGAGCAGACAAAGAATGAAACTAATATATGGGTGAACAGATCAATTGGTAGAAGTTACCTTCCGTTAAAGATGCCAAGACATAATCAGAAACGCTAACCGGTTTCACGCATGATTGATTATCACCTATCGTTCCATTTCCTCCCCCTCTACCTCCGCTCCTTACTCTTCCATTTTCCTCTTCCTACGTATCTTTCGAATTTGCCTCTTCTATTTAAATTCTTTCCTGCAAGCACAGTCTCTATTGCAATATCCCTTCTGCCACGACCATCCACTTGATCCCAGTCCTCTTCTCACAGCCTAACTAATACAAAAATGTTTTTATCTGCCGAACCCAGTTATTCAATCCAGTTCTTTCCGAATTTATGTTGTATTCGGAATTATTTCATCACATGTCAGATAAAGCAATCGATCTCTGGCCCGAAATGAAATAAAATAAAAAATCTGGCTACATATACATTAAAAGTTGTCCAAAATGCGATACAACTGCACTTGGCGAATGTTGGAGCCATTCTAGTGGTCAAAACTATACCGAGAAAATTCAGGGATAGCTGTAATAGGTTTATGGAAAGCAATACAACAGGGTTCTTGGACAGCCTAGATAATCAACGGTAAAAATGTTAATACTCACTGTCTGTGGGAGGGCAATAACGGCCCTGTCCTCGTCACATTAATATAATGGGGCGCAACAAGTTTCACACATATATTTTCAAAATTTGAGCATATTTTATGCAACCCTTTCAATATGCATTTTCGTACAGTGAAAACATGCTTCCAAGTTGTCTTGAGTAAATGTCATATATATAGGAATATGTTTTCCCATAAAAGATCTGCGTGGAAGCGCATATGGCGGTACCAAGGCGGGAAAATAGTTTTCAAAGCATGTCTTATAATTTCTTTTTACTGTTTGTCTAATTTCTACTAGGCTGTTACGACACATTTAAGCCAGGAACGTTTTTTTGGCAACTATATTCTTAAGAGATTTTCGTCCTTTATTGCTGGTAGGAATCTAAAGGTGAATAAGGGGGACGACGCATAGAATTAAAATAGTATTTTCATTGTTTTTAACGCAGATACTTTAGATTAAAAATAAAATGGTGAAGGAGAAGGCCGTGAATGAGCATGCTCAAATTTACTACATCTGATCTTCTTAAGGTAGAATCCTGGTAGTGATAACTTACAACAGCAAATGTGAGGATTATAAGGAAATACCTCAACTTGTTCTGTACATATATATCCCCTGTGCCTCATTCTGGTTACAACCCTGACAAAAAGATATCAAATAAACCAAAGGCCACGTATAGAATCAAGCCTGACTACTTCCAAGTCTCGGTATTCTGCAGTGGGCTGTGTTTACTAGCTATATGTAAAGTTGTGTACGTCTATGCATTTATTTACATGCCTACACAAGTTTAACTCTCTCTCTCCGGACCTTCTCTACCTCCCCCGCCCTAAAAAAACTTCTCTTTGCCCCTGTCTGTCTCACGTCCCTGCTCTGAAATAGTTTTTCTTCTTGCAATTGGTCCATATATCATCGTCACACACAACATGCTTCCTTCTTTGACATTTCTTTCACACAAAATTATTTTACCTCTAGTCTTTTCCTACCCCTCCGCTTCATTGTATCTCATACTTCCTATGCCTCACTGTTTCTAATGTATTTTATACTCCACTCTCTACAGGAGTCGCAAGGCTTACGATTGGCATTACAACAGAAAAGCCACCCACTTATTACATGGATTCCGTTGTCAATCGCAGGCCTTAAAATTTTGCGACGCCTAGTGCAGGTCTATTGTTATGAATTAATGTGAAAATGTGTATTCAGGTAAATGTATTGCAAAATTAATGTTTTTTCTCAATATAACAAGATCTAATTACAAATGTCTTTTTTTTAAACTTTATATTAAATATTATCAAACTATTTCACTACAACCAATCGGCAGTCGTTCATTGTTTACTATATATAAGATACAGAATAAACTTGAGTATGTTTTCACTACCTCATTATATACCTTTTCTATCATGAGAGAAATGAATGAATGAATTCTTTATATAAGACTACTCAAAATAGTTACATGGTTCTGATAATATAAGGGGTTTCTGGGTTCTCCAGCATGCACCAAAATGCTCTTCCCTGATTTCAAAACTAAAAACCTTCATAGGAAATCATCCCTAAATGTTCAATCATGTTCCTTCTATGTCCTAAATCTAAACCTCCACCAGACGTGGCGGGCAACTATTTTTAATTTTTAATTATAAATGGTCTCCGCGGTCTGCCCCACTACTCTACCTACGCCCACCTACTTCCAGTTCTCCAGCAAAATTTAAACATCGCCATTTATACAAACAAAAAGAATCGAGGGCACTCGCATAAAACAATATTTTCTCACACGTGGAATGGTATTGGGAATGTTCGTTCCTTGGTATAATTGATTTTGACACGTAGCGTTTGGCTGAGGGTGCATACATGTAGATATTCAGCACGCTGGTAAATGGCTACAATTTTGGCTCTTGATACGTTTACACTATGTACCTCCATGCATTGAAATTCCAATGATTTAATCGGGGTTTATTGGATTTGGAGAGTAAACACTCTATGCATGGCAGAACTATTCGAACCCGGACATTTATTATTTGATTTGAATGGTATTTCATTCAGGGTATGAATTACACAATGTGCTATTTTCATCACAACTTGAGGCATTTTATGATATATCAAATTACAACGATAGACAGCGATTACAATGACATACTTGTGACAATAGCTTAAAAAGATCAAACTAATTACAATATACAAATTATCATTATTATTGGGTTTTTGCAATCGTTAATAAATTTACAAGTATATGGCGACCTTAACATATAAGTGCCTAAGAAAGGGTCTGACTAAAAGACGCACAGCACCGAAAACCCGCACAGCATCCGCATAGCACCCGCACAGCACCGCTACTTGTGTAACTAATATTAGACGCACCACTTTGCCATTTTGTACATGAAATATTCTTCTAATAACCATGATATTTGAGTATACAAATTATTGAATGCAGATCTCAATAGCCTGTAAATATGGGTTTTATGACTGGAATAGTTTTATTGTAAATAGCTGTCGAAGTTCATGATATTTAGATTAATCTAGGGTCATTAAATCACTGTCCCAGTCATGTGTATATATAGAAACATGTATATTCAATGCTTAGTCACAATTAATAGAACACAATAGATCAATCTATTTTATTAAATACTCTGAATAAAAGGAGAATCAACGCAATTATAACAAAAATGATTATTCAATGCTTAGACACATTTTCTACTAGCAAAGAAAACTATCATTTCTCTTGCCTGTTATACAACATGGCCAAACCAAGATCAAATCAAATTACGTTAATTCTCTCTAAATCTTTCAGACTTGTTGACAGAGATTTTAAATCACCAACCATTCTTATATGTTCTCTAGTTTTTTGTATAAAGGTATTAAAAACGGGTTCCCATTTTCTGGTATCTTCATATGCAGTGATCGTTTTCTGAACAGAATTTGTATTACATGTATATGAGCAATTCCGCAAAAAATGCATCATTTGGCCATCTAGGGCTGAACATTCATATTTTTTAAAAATTGCTTCAATTGATTTACTTTTTCTTGTACACAAACTAGATATACTAATGCTAATATAAGCGAAATTGGGAACGTTAATAATGAATATTGTGGTCAGGGCAGCTTGGCAGAGACTGTGACCTGAATACTGATGGTAGGGGCAGGGGGAAAGGTAAATATTTCAACATGAATGACGATTAAAATTAGAAATAAATAATAAAAATGCATGCATAATGTTTCGAATTAGTGTATACTTGATAGGTCTTGGTATAAGGGCCATAACGCTGATAGAAAAACGTTCGTTTTTCATGTGTGGTGCTGGCAGGAAAATAAGCATTTTCCTGGCCTTACAATTAAAAAAGTAAAAAACGTTGTAGGATACTAGGTGATATTTTCCCTCTGGATCCGAAAATACCAACGAAAATAATCTCAGATAAATATTTTAGCCTCTGGAGGAGCTGTTGTTTTTCAACCCAAATGGCGCACTTTTGGTGGAATTGCTCATATACATAGCGGCGGTGCTGTGCGGGTACCGTGCGGATGCTGTGCGGGTTTTCGGTGCTGTGCGTCTTTTAGTCATACCGCCTAAGGGACCTCCACCAGGCGCGGCGTGTTTTGACTTTAAACCAATTCTATTGATAGTCTTTCTCTTTGAGTCCGAGAATTTTGCTCATGAGGCTAACGCAATAGGTTTGTTTTCGATTTATTAATGCCCCTTTCCCTTCCCAAAAAGAAATCTGAAAACCCCCCATTAATTTCAACCTACAATAGTCTGATTTGCGTCCATACCATTGCATTTGTAATTAATGGTCATATAATATCATAATCATATATATCAATTCCAATAATTTGTCCTTAGATAAATTTCAGATAGATTAACTGTATTGATGAGTATTATATTTATGTGAGCTACTGAAGACACTACCTTAACTTGAAGTTGACTCACCTGACCGGACCGGTTTGTATACATGTATACTGATCCAGGGTTATATATGGGTGACTGTATTAGACAGATGTCTGGAGGGGGATCAGCTATCTCACTTACCACTCCTCTCATCCACTCATCCTCTATATAGCTTAGTTTCCCAATTTAAACAGTTTGTTCTCAGAGGGAAATATTCCTATTTTCAATAATATTATTTAAATTATCATATCATTATCATGATATACAGAAAGGTCTAGAATTCAGAGATAAATATCTTTCTTTGCTTGATATTGTGTTCCAAATAAATAAAGTGTTGTTGTATTATAGATATGTTTAAGGAACACCAGTTTCCCTTCTTTTTCTTCTATGTTTTCGAGGCTGGTATTAAATCGTCATTGATTGTCCCGAAAAATATTCTTAAGGGCATTTACATATTATATCCCCTTTAATGTGCGTTAATTGTGTTAAAATAAATACCCTAGGGATATTCATTAGGCTTTAATCGGTATATGTCGAAGAGGTTAATGTACACTAACATGAATTAAATTATCCCAATTAAAATGAATAAGGTTGTACAAACGAGGAATAGGAGGTAGTGGAACAAGTAACACAAGTTATGTAAGGGGCGGGGTGCTTAAAGAGCGATGATGAAGACATTTCTTTATTAGGCAAGGTAAACTAAAGCCGGTGATGGTGGAGCTAAAACATTATTGACTTTTCAATTTTGAGAGTTGTGTATTTTTCCGATCCGTCACTTCGCAATGACGTTCCTGTCACGTACGGAGTGACCTAACGTCAGCACGTTCGTGACATGAGCTTGGGAAATACTCGCCATACAAAGAGTGGGCGAAATAAACATTTGTGAGGTTGTAATTGCGTTATGTTTGGGTGATTTTGCTCCTAAAAATAGGTTGTTGTTTCGAAGAGATGTTTGAAATGCCATAATTATTGTCTATCCCCTGAGTTTTAAATGTTTTCGATTCTTTGGTCAAACTTGTTTAACCACCGGTGTCAAATATAAATATGTCCGTAGAGAGTTGAATGACTTAAAACTACCCCTGCATCTCTAATGTAAGATATAATTGCAACTTGCCATATAGCAGATAATTGCGATGTTCGACCCTCATTTAATTGAATTATTTAATCGGTGCATAACCCCTGCGCAGTTTGGGATTCCGCGCTTTAATACACAGAACGTCACAAATTAAAGTATGACCCCATCATATATGACCCCATCAACGTTTTATGTGAAAAAACTCTTTCCATTTCTGGATGTCTAACAACGACTGATGAAGGTGTGCGTATTTAAACCAATACTGACTTATATCAACATAACCTCTATGGTGATGTACTGATTCAGTTTCTGAATAAAGTATTGTATTTCTAATGCTAATGATAACCTTTTCTTTATTGGCATAGGCTACTTCATATGTTTATATCTTTATATCCACATAAGGCGGTTTATAAAAATGGAAACATCACCACTCCATCAGTATTCTAGTAAGAAACCATTTTGAATATTTCTTAAATATTGAATGAACCAACAGAAAATTACGTCCATCAGACACAGTATGTACGATATACATGTACGATAACCTAACGATCACAGAAAAATCAAGATTCGAAAATACTAGGACGAATTTTGGAAGAGACAAAAACAAGACCAATAATCTTCTCATACATATAGTGGGGAAGAATATCTTTCTAAACAGTGAAGCAACCAGAAACGGGTACCAGCACGCTAGTGAATTTTTACAATGATTCATTATAAAAGCCAAAGCATATATGCAAACAATTCTTCGAAATAAATCCCACATTTACATAGAGCATGAGCATCAATACAACCGAGGGAAGGTGGCCTAATCATACAGAATTTATATACCAGTCTAGCCCACCGTATAAATCTACAATTAGGTGCATTATTTGGTGTCTAAATATGCCGCCAAATGGTGTAAACACGATTAAACCAGCAGGGATGTTTAAGGAAGTTTTATATTGTTTTCCATGGTAGCGCTCTATTCAGTTGTTACCGGTATTTTACCCTTTTGATATTTAGTGTTTGTTTTTATTTGAGATAATTACCTCAACTCTACCAGTGTCGTTGGCCTCTCTCCTTTACAAGAGGGTAGCTCTATAGATGAATGGGTAAAACCAGATGGCATGCATAACGAAGCTTAACTGGTTGATGTTCACCGAACTGGTTTTGGAACAGGAAGACAGTTTGTAATAGATCCTATGTGTACACTCTTTGCATAGTAAAGACCTTGCCTTAGTTTGTGTGATGACATTCAGAAAACGTTCAGCTTATCTTGTCAGCGACGATGGGCGTCATCTTTCAATGCTGATATTTACCCTGCGTTAAAGCCTTAACGAAATATGAATAATACAAAATATACCATCACGATACATTCTCTGCTTTTTTGTATGTGTTTCTATTGGCATTGAGTTAGCTCAATGCTCTCAATAGTCAATATTACCATTACCATTTTAAAAAATGATGATCTTTATAAGGAAAACCCAGGGACTCAATCAACTCCCAGTAGAAGTGTTTTTTTCAGTCCCATTCTCGCGCCCATTTTCATTTCAATCGCTGCAGAACCAATAGACAAGTTGATATTGAAGACCCTTCTTTTCCAACTTGTAAAATCATCGACGCTTACTCGATCCAGCATGAAATCAAAAGTGTCTGCAGAAAGCTGGGACACCAGTACATAATATGATTGAGTAATCAATTACCAATATAATATTGTCTATAAAAGCCAACAAAGGAAAATTAAGCAAAATACCACGCCAGGGCAGTTCTTACAAAGCCACACTAGGAGGCTTTAGTAATATAGATAATTCAAATGATATCAATAGATATCACAAATGTTAGGATTGTTTTATAACTGAAATAAAATAATAAAATGAAATTCTCCATTCAACCGCCCTGGGACAGGAATCATTGCTCCGGGTCATTTCAATTGACAATAATATATATCGTCCCTCGATTCTCGACATTTCATCCTTGACACTTACAAGGGACTGCAGAGGTTTTTAATCCACACATGGTGGGGAAAAGTATAATTGAGTTTAAGCGTTAGCATAAAGGTATGTGTGCTGACAAGTTCCTTGTAGTTCAGCTAATCAATGCACTAACGCTGGTCATAGGTTTGATTCTCAGCTGGGACAAACAAGTCTCCTTCTGTATCCAAGGCCAATTTACATTATAAATAATTTGGACATACCTTTCTGAAAGTAGTTACAACGTTACGATTGATGTTTGGTATATAGCTCCTCCTGCTTGGCTGAATATAATTGATCTTGATCGATGTATCCTACAAGGCAGATACACTCATATAAAAACTTTTTTCAGGTTACCTTGGTCAGCTTAAATAAGCAGTATACGATACTGTGTGGTCAGCACTTATGTACTCTTCAGGTGCTTCTGCTGCCTACTGACCACTACTTCACACTTGTTCCTTAAACATATACGGTAGTTGGTCAGCAAGTGGTCACGGGTAGTCAATGTACCCTGGGGCTACACTCAATATTAGCAACTTACTTTTTTAACCTGGCCACAGAAGAGGCATGCATTATCTTTCTCGAAATGTTTTGAGTCTCACACAACATAGCTTACAACGATAATGTCCACAATATGCATTTATTATAAATAGCTTTAGTTTAAAGGTCATACTCCCAAGCATATATAACATCCCCGCACTTTCTGTTTAGTACCCCCCCCCCCCCCCCCCCCCCATCGTTTTTATTTAGTACCCCCCCCCCCCCCCCCAGCAGATTATGCATCAACAGGGAGCTGTAAAGCTGAATAAAGGGAAAATTGGTGTTGGGAATTCCTACACTTTCTTCCCTTACTTCGGTGGGAGATTTCTGCCTTAGGTATACAAAATGCATTGTGTGTATCACACGCTATTACCACACAAACAGTTAGGGCAAGCTAGGTGATGTTTATTAAACACTTGGGTCGGAGGTTCGAGTCCCGCCTAGTCTTGCTTGTTTTGGTTTTTTACCCAGGGTCACCAAAATAACGTTTAAAATGAAACACTTACTTCCACTGTTCGAGTCCCGGCTGAGAAGGCTTGTTATAAAAATGGTACATTCAAATTATGTAAATAATCAACAGAAAACTCATCTTAGAGCAGACACATAGTGCTATAATAATGGACATGTATTCTTATGGAAATTTATATTTTCTCAAGCAATAAATCCAAAGGAATTACATCAGGAACACTATATGCCCTATATTTGTCTTCAACCCCAAGAAATGAGTGATTATTCTGCACCTTATTTACCTTCTACCTTGCAGACCCACACTTTTACAGCAAGGGATATTGCTTTCCTTAGCTTATACAGCAGGCCCAACTATTTGCCTGAACGGTGATCACCAGGAAAGACGCCCCCACCCCCTCACTCCCCAGAAAGAGCTATAAGGGTTTTCTCTGATATGTGCCTGTTCCACCAATCGGCCAGACGGACCAGTCATAGAGGGGTTCCATCGTTTTTATTGCTGACAAGTGCCTTCGGCACTTGGATTGTAGAAGCAGTTGTGTTTCTACTTCTTATAGAAATCAAACAATTTACTGGACGTTTATTTTAATTTGGAGATATTAATTTGATTGCCAAAAATAACTGAAATCACCGGGGGCTATGTCGGGGTAGTAGGCCTAAGGTGTAGGAGGGAGAGAGAGAGAGGGGGAGGGACAGAGAGAGAGAGACAAGGACAGAGAGAGAGGGGGAGGAGAAGAGATGGAGAGGAGAGATGAGAATGACTGATATATTAAAGATGCATTACCAGCTGTGGAAGATCCTGTAATGAAATGCCTATCCTTGAGATAAACACCCTAAACCTATCATCGCTCCTGGAGAAACGATTTAAATGAAGAAATACTGATTAAAAGTAACAAATTCGGTATCGGTTTTTGCTCTGCATACCACTGCACCAGTGGTCTGTAAGTGCCCATTCAAGACAGGAGGGGTAGTGGGGAACCCCTAGTCACATAAATGCGCAGGGTCTATTTTTATATACATGTATATAGTTTGGGTCCAAAGAAGCAAGGTTTAAGAAATAGGCTTTACAGTTTCTAATAGGCAATCAAGTTATTGGTCACAGTTAGAAACAAACAAACATACCTATCAGTGGGGTTCATGCTTCATTGAGCAATGAATCACCAGTAGGGACATAATTGTAGACATGTATAAATGACTATGGTCTGATGATTGGCACTTAAAATCCAATCAATAAGTCCAATACTTAACTAGACACTAGGGTCCTGTTGTATAAGCTAAGGAGACTAAAGTTATTTATTTCTCAAAACTAAAATAATGAGGAGATATTGATCTTACAACCTGTACCTTACTATGCTATTTAAAATACGGGTATATTGGTGCCACGAAACGACCTGTGATTGCTAATTGCTTATGGATGTTTTATTTGTATTTGTTTATTGATAGCATTTTATCAGGTACAGAGCAATCACATTAATAAAAAATATTTTCACTATATGAAGCTCCTAAATTGAACATCATTTTAATATAAAGGTTACAAATATTTCTCTGAACTATTAATCTCTTTGAGGTATAACCCCTCAGAAAATATAGTATTTTGTCAGCCATGAGCATAATGCTGCGAAACGACCTTTTTAAATGGCTTATGATAATTATTAAATGACCCTGGAATTTTATTTTATCCAGCTTCATTGAAGCCCAGGGTGTTATTTGCTTGTCACAACAGAAACGATATAAATTCACATAGACAATTCTTTCCTTAAATTCCTTCCTTAGCTTGTACAACAGGCCCCTGCTGCAATACCTTATTGCCTATTTGGTAATGACGTAATTTACAACAAAAATAACAAACATCTGTTCAACATGTGAAACGGAATTCCACAAAACGTCACAATATGCTAACGAGGTCAACTGAGATCATTAGCATATAGTGCACCCTCATTTCCAATATATGACGTATGCTAACAAGGGAGAAATCCCTGTGAAATCTCTGGTTGACAGGCGATCCAATGGACGTCCATTTGGTGCGCACCGATTGGAAAATGCACAACTTCTTTTCTTATTTACATGCTTTTAATGGGTTCGGAATTCTTAGATATTTAGGGACATGTTTGGGTTGATCATATACATGGTGTATGTGGCAAAAGCAAAAATTGCACAGATTTGCGCATGCATAGCTGGTAATGCATTTTTAAAGAGGACTGATATAGGCTAATCATGGTGAGATTTATATTAGTACATGTATAAAAAAGTGTCAAAAATAAAGTTGACCATAAAAAATGCTGGTTGAAAAAAAATGGTTGAAAAAAACCGGTTGGTTGTAAAAAAAAAAAGTTTGTCGTAGGAAAAGTTTGTCGTAAAAAAGTTGGGTTGAAAAAAAAAAGTTGGGTCGAAAAAAAGTTGGTCGTAAAAAAGTTGTTCGAAATGGTCGTTAAAAAAGTTGGTCGAAAGAGAAGTTCACAGAAGGAGAGGGGTGACATCACTTTGTGAGAATTCATTCAATATGGGTCCGTCCATTGGAGGGAGGGAGGGAGGGAGAGAGAGAGAAAGAGAGCAGAGGATGGGAGGGAGGGATGTCTGCCTGCCTGGGATTACATAAGCCTATGATGTAGCTTGCTGTAAACACACAACATGGCCATGGGTGGTAGCTGCCTAGCCTTAGCCCATGCGTAAATCTATGTTGTTTTATAAGAGGGTCTTATGAAAAAAACAAACATGGAAATGGAGTGGTAAAGGAATTTGAAATAGTAACACATCTAAAAGATGGCTTTAGAAGATGGCTCATAGTTAAATCGTCTCTGAAGGTACACCAAATGATAAGCTTGCACCTGCACCAATGTGTACACTGAGTGAGAGGCGCGCAGCTACCACACTTTGGCTTGACCTACATAGTGCAACTTGACCTCAAACCCACAGGTCAAAAACAACGGTTTAATATAAGTAGGTTATCAGTGTCGTTTCTCTTACGTTTTTTTTAAAGTCCGGTGATAGCCAATGTAGACATCTGATATGGACTCACCAACCTTTCAGTTCCTTACTTTTTGCATGTTCTCCATCGTTTTAGGGTTCAGTCCAAAAAGAAACGAACCAAAATAAAAAGTAGGACATAACTATTCATCTCTTTTGGTAAAATTCACAACAAAGACACGCTCTCGCCTTGGGTGAAGTTATAGCCGAACCATCAACCCTATACCTGGCTACTGTGTACGCGTGAATGGGCTGTATACAAACGGGGAGTTGGCATCACAACGTCTATATTGGATAGTGGAGATTTTCTGGTATTCAATGCTCCGATTTCGCCGGGTGGCTGTATCGTCCCCGTTTACGGTAGCTGTGCCTATGGAACATGTACTTGTTCTCATTTTCTTGCTGAACTTAATACACAATTAAAACCATGTCGTTTTGCATATCTTCTATTCACACAAGGTACTGTAATGGTTGAAAAATATCTTCAGGTGTATTTCGGTATTTGTAACGGCTTCGATATAATAGATTCTCCTGTAGAGGGTTACGATTGTGTGAATTATGCCTCCATTTTGGAGCCTGAAGCCAAAGAAAAGATGGATAAAATTGTTAGTTCTGAACTAAATGAAGGTTTTATTTCTATATCTAATGTCAAGCCCGTTTGTATTCACTCTCTTGGAGCTGTAAAAAAACCCGATGGGGGTATACGCCCTATAACCGACTGTTCTAGACCTTTAGGAAGTTGTGTAAACGAACATTGTTCGAGTTTGGTACGTACTTTCTCTTATAAATCAATTGACAATGCTGTTGAATTAGTAGAAAAGGATTGTTTTATGTCGGTAGTAGACATTAAATCGGCATACCGAGCCGTTCCGATCAACCCTGCTCACAGGATATATTGTGGGTTCAGATGGAATTTAAATGGTCAGGACAGTTATTTCTACGATAACAGACTATGCTTCGGCCTAAGAACAGGCCCTTGCTATTTTGATGATATTTCAAACTTTATCGCTGACTCTGTCACAAATGTATTTCTTGTACCAGTCGTAAATTACCTCGACGATTTCTTTACTTGTGCAAATTCTAATGATATGTGTAGAGATGCTCGTGATATTATTGTGAGAGTCTTGAGATATTTAGGGTTCTACGTGGCGTGGCACAAGGTTACTTCTCCAAGTTCATCATGCCGTTACCTAGGATTCACTATCAACTCAGCAGACATGTCATTGTCTATGCCTCAGGAGAAGATCGACAAACTCTACAATATTCTAAAAACTTTGGAAAACAAGTCAACGATTACCAAATCTCAACTAGAAAGTATATGTGGCTATGTCAGCCATTGTGCTTGTGTTTTCAAGGGAGGTAAAACATTTTGTCGTCGAATGTTCGATTTATACAAACTTATGATTGCCAAGAAGTTAAAGCAATCTAATATTTCCACAGCCTTTCGTCAGGATCTTCAGTGGTGGAAATCTTTTGCAGCATCTTTCAATGGTAGGCGTCTAATCGAGAAACCATGTTGCAATCTTCCCATGGTATCTGACGCCTCATCGAAGGGTTTTGGTGTGTTCTATGGCAACGATTGGGTTGCTGGTGTCTGGGATGACACGACATTACCCTTCTCCTTCCCAGAATGCCATCACCTTGTCCCACGCCCGAGTGAAGATGGGATTGCTATCAATATAAATATCCAGGAATTGTATCCCATCTTGGTAGGCGTGAGGAGATGGTCGAGCATCTTCAAAGGAAAAGCTGTCATTTGTTTCATTGATAACACTCAAGTGATTGCAATGCTCACCAATGGCTCTAGCTCCAGCCCCCTTGCTATGCAATGGCTATACGAATTATATTGGCTGACATTTATATTTGATATGGAATTAATTCCTAAGTATATTAACACTAAAAATAATCTTATCGCGGATACTCTTTCTAGACTACCATATATTTATAGTTCACCTGGAAGCTTGTTGTGTCTTTCCCAAGCCAGGTTGTGTTGTTCTGAAAGATTTTTGTCTGATATTCCTAGGGCTCAACAAATGGAGGGAGAGAGTCAGCTACCTACAAACCCTATCTGTGACATCATCGACGCTCACACAAAGAACTAGACAGTGGGCTGTTTTTTCTGATTTTTTATCAGAAAATGACATTATATGCCACACAATTTCTACAGACTTTTTGTGCATGTATGCAGCATATTTATCGACTTTTATGAAACACTCTTCTGTGTTAACTTATTTGTGTGGAGTATCATTTGGAGCCAAGGTTAGGAATATTGCTTGTGCTTCGATTTCTCACCCTGTGATAAAGTCCTTGTTGAGGGGCATCGCCAAGCTACCAGGGGCGTCGGTCTCCCCAGCATCGCCTCTCCTACCTATCCACCTCATAAAGATCTGTGATTATGTGAACTTCAAAGACATTGAGCAATTTTTTGCTTGGTCTATTTTTATTTTTTTATTCCGCACAATGCTGAGAGTGGGTCATGTCATCGTATCGGACCACTCAGTGTTGAGAAAAGATATTACTTTTCATTCTTGGGGGATGTCGTGTGTGATTAGGTCTACCAAGACATCGGCTTCCCCCTTTGTGATCCCAGTATCCAGGGCTACCTCTACGAAGTTATGTGCTGTTTATTATATGAAAAAATTATTTTCATATTCATCTGCCCCCTCATCAGCTTGTGCATTTACACTACCAGACGGTTCTGTGCTTTCATATTCTTATATTAACAAGTTACTGTCAGATTTATGCTCACTAGCCGGAATATCTGGGCGTATATCTATGCACTCTTTGAGGCGTGGTTCCGCGACTTACATGGCTTCAAAAGGGGCGTGCCTATCGGACATCAAAAATCGAGGCAGGTGGCGTAGCTCCTGTGTGGAAAAATATATATCTCCATCGCTGGACCATGAACTGAAAGTGGATGCTCTTATTTCTTCGTCATTGTAGTGTGTTTGGGCCTTTGGTGTTTATTAAACTGCTTTGCACGCCCAAACGGCACTCCTGCTTCCCGTCTTCATTACACGCCCGTCGCACATATGGGGAGTTGGCATCACAACGTCTATATTGCGACACGTGGATATGTTTACCTCAGACTATGATGTCACGGGGGCTATTCCGCTCGCTCAACCAATAGGAGCGTAGGAGAGATTCCTTCCACAAGTGCCACGCCCACGTTCGCCAGTTCAAATGTTTCACTCGACTAGTGAAGAACTATATATCTTGCTTGAAATTTTTTTTTTCATTATTGTATTGCTTATGTATATGTTATTGGGTGTTTATTAAACTGCTTTGCACGCCCAAACGGCACTCCTGCTTCCCGTCTTCATTACACGCCCGTCGCACATATAGCTAGGTGATGTTAGTGATGAAGGGTTCTGATGCCTAAAATCGACAAACTGACATAGCCATTTCTTATGATCGACAAACGACATAGACCCTTTCTTAGAGCGACAAATCGACATGGGATTCTGGGGACAAGGGACAAATGCTCATCTTTAGCGGGAAAAATTGACACAGGACCCCCCACCCACCGCCATCAGAAGCCCTAACTATGTAATCATAGTTAAAACTATAATGATGATAATGAAAAATAATAACATCTTTATTTGTCAATGTCTCAAACATGACAAAAACGGGTCTTCTCTAGGGCCACTACCCACCAATTATACTACACTTTACATATTATACAAGATATACTTCATCATATTAATTAGTTTACAGGGCATACAGGAAGCTATATACAGCGACCTTATGTAAAACGTCAATTCTGTCAGTAATTGATTACGGGGATATTAAATGATTCCACCAACAACTACCTATTAAACAATTTGGAACTAAGTTAGGGCCAAGTCATAGAAAATATACCAGTAAGAACGAACGTCTTCAGGCGAATATTTAAAATTCACTCCTGAGGAAGGCCACACTATAGGTCGAAAGGTCGGGACGTTTCTATGGAACAATAAACAAGATAAAAACCGACCGTGAACATGGTATATTGTGTATACATACAAGCGGAGGCAAGACTTATATAGTTTGGAAAAATAGAAATAGTTCCCATTTTCCCATTTGGTATTGTATTTAATGATAATTTATTGTTGAATAAATCAAGAATCAATTTATGAGAATTTGACAAACAATGTCAACTATTTGTAATATATGGGCTACAGTGAAAAAACTGTTGACAATTTATAAGAGAGATACATTATGAAACCATTTAGAAAACATTCATCAATCAATTCGAATTGAATCCGTCTACTCGTACATGTCCGTTCCAACCGCCCTGACAACCCCCTAGTGTAGCACTTGATACACTCTGTTTGAGACTTACTTAGAGTAAACATCAAAGCGACCAAATGATAACCCTAATGCGAACTGCTCCAAGTAGATCTCCAATAGAGTGTACACTGTTGCTATAACAGCCCACTATTGAGGTCTTTTCCGCTTTGTATGTAACGTACGTTGTGCATCTCTTAAAGATTTTATTGGCCATACACTGTTTAACAATGTTATTGAAAATACGCATAACCATGCAATGATTTTTTTTCATGCGTCGCCAAGTAAATGAATGTGTTTTCTCTAGATCAAAACGAAGTACAAAGATCAATTCTACGCGAGATACCATCCTATTTAAGCACAGTACTACAGGCAAAATATACTGGGATTGACTCATTTTATACGAACGCTCTTATAAATATGATAATAAATATGCTATGAATAAGATAGCTAGATAAAATGATACAAAATCAACAACCTGTTTCTTTTCGGCTCATTGCGATACATTTTGGCCCAGGAAGGAAAACCCTGATGAGAAACCTGCAAGTGAGCACTATTTCAAAGGTATTTCATAGATACTCATGCTATATATTATACCAACAAAACTACTGGATTTATATGATAAACCATAGCACGACATTCACCAGAAATTCCGCGCTTCATTACTGGTTTTAAATTATCTTTCCTTAAACGATCACTTTGGCGGTCATTCGTAGTGGTAATTCTCAGTAACGTAGGCCTACATGCAATATATATGTACTTCCGATCTAAGCGAGTCAATTTTTTTTCACTACACCACACATGTGATACGCATGTGATATGACCTGTGATATCACATGGGATGGTAAACCAAAGACATATAATGTGTTCAAGAGGAAAATTGGTCCTAACCAATAGCGTGAAATGTTTCCCTTTAAATTATTTAAGAATAATTGAATTAAAGAATGAATACCATGCACTCGCGTAGGGCATCACACTCATGAGATATTCTTAGCGAGTGAAACAAACTCGTCGGTTAGCTTATATAGATTTATTGCAACAGGAACAGAATATAGCATCTAGACAATAGGAAATACCATTGCCAAATTTAAACATCTGTTTTGACGGCCGAATGCACTTATAATTTTATTTGTGCCACGTACAATTATTCTTATACTTTATCCTGAACAAATGTCTGGCAGGAATCGAACAAGGCCTCGGGGCATGTACAGACACTCATTTCTTGTCAAATGACCAGGGCAAAACATCCTAAATGGCTGAGCGAGTGCATGGCGTCATGGTAGCGAATCCATGGGTCCCGGGTGTGGACTTAGGCCCCGAGCGTTTGACCTTGCGCCTAATCATCACGATGCCCGAACAGTGGAACTCAGCCAGGTCGATATAGGGTACGGTTTGATGGTAGATGGCTTTGCCAGGATCTTCATAAATACCGCATGGACTGTCATTTGTGCATGACCCTTTTTTGCCAAGTCAACTGACCTAAATGCAGGTACATGTAATAATACCATGCGGCAGTCATTGTTCTTACTTAATCATATTGTAATAAAGTTATTTATTCTTTCTCCGCCTGTAGGAAGAAAAACGGAATAAAGGAACTGCAACAGATCGAAATTGCCTGATGTCGGCAGACGCAAAAACAAAAGTGGAGAGTATTGTGTTAACACCATGCTCCGGCTGATGAAGGAGATGATGAAATTTCCATCATAGTCCCCATAATAGAAAGACTGGAAACGTCCATAACTTGGCATTCGAACAAAGAATCTTTGATTCGAACTTAGTCAACGGATGGGTCCACGAATGGGCCTCTTGTATGAGCAGAATATGATAGACAGAGCGTACGGTACTGAGAGCCACATGCGGTGTAGAGCTGTCATAAATAAAAATAATAAGGAACTTTGTATTTGTTTCTAAAAAATCGATTAAATAGATGTTCTATATCTGGCGAGTATTCCGGTATGTAATTCCTGCAGTGTACATACTTTAAAGCAATAAAAGGTAGACTGGTGAAATAATATATCAACTAACAATTGAATTCTTATGGATATCAATATTCCATAAGATATATCTGGTTTTTAATAAGGCTATGTTGTAATTATTGATTGAATTACCGGTAGCCTAATGTTGTATGTCCAATTAACTTTGCGTGATCTCTGTAGAAGGTTGATATATTGGCTAGCTAAAAGCCCCGAGGGGAATATAGTTTCTCATTTAGAGGGTAATACGTTTTTTTAGAGGGTAGTGCCGAAATGTTATCCAATCAGCATTGTGATATAACTCCCGAAGCTCCGGCATCGCGTCCAAACGTCCAGTCGCTTGCTTGACATCTATTTCCTAAACATTATAAATACATTTATATAATGGTTATGGTCGTAAGGTCATTGTATTGATCCAGGCATAAACAGATTGATTATACTCGGCGCCGCAACCTTTAGGATGTCCAAAATTCATGTTAAGGGCCTAATCCACTAAGCCGATTCTCATGTGATTTTGCGCCGCAGAGGACTATTTTCCACTAAATTCTGTGAGAATCGCATGAGAATCGGCTTAGTGGACTAGCCTATAGGCTCTTTAATTCATGATATGTCATCACAAAATCGCATGTCTCATCGTAGCTTTAGCAACTTATTTTATGTCGCAATGTCCCGAATGCATGGTTCATGGACGTAGGCCTACCATGGAGCACTGATTTTGTCTTGATAATTTCTTTCTTTGAATTACATTTTTCCTAATGATGTTCAATATATCATTCATAAGATATATCTTACATTCCACATTAATTTTGCACATAATTTACATATCAATTCTCAAAATAGGCTCAAAATCGCGCAATAATTCCAACCACTAAAACTGTAAGATGCAGCCGGACAGGCCTAGGTCAATGCACTACAGTGAATAGAAGCACGATGTAGGAGTGCTTCTATGATTACTGTAGTGTCTTTGTTCTAGGCCATATCTTGTTAAAGATTTAGCCAAAAATTAAAACTGACTGGTGGAGATATCCAACACCAGTAAAAGGCCATAAAGCTAATGGGGATGGTAGGAGAAGGCTTGGCAAGATAATGAGATGCTGATTTCCCAAGTCAAATCTCATGAAAATCGTCCAACATTGCTTTAAAGAATTTGTATATTTTCCTACAAAAGCGCCCTGATTTACACCAAATTTGTGCTAAAATTTCAATCAAACATGTCAGCACCAATGATAGTAACATGTAGTATACTAATTCAAATGTTTTTTAGAAAATAACGAGAAAACCGCCCTGCCGTATGCTAAACACACTGACATATCTTTACTATGATGATATATGAATCCACTAACCTTGTGGAGTAACGAAGTCACACATGACACCCCACTCCCGACCCAACCTCCTCAACAATGCTAGTCAGGGTGTGTATTCACTTTGACACATTCTGAGAGGATTTGCTCACGCGGGACGGGACGTGAGAGCGTTCAGCAACCTCCAAGGTTTTGAATGATTTATTATAATTGAACCATAGCTAGAAGAAAACGGAGAACTAACACAATTGCAAAATTTCTTGCCCCCCACCTTGAAAGTTTGTGCAAAAAATTTCATGACCGTGTCCCCCCCCCCAACATCATTGTAGTTCTGAGTCTGTGCAAAAAGAGATGCCCCCTCCCCTCAGAGTCTGCACAAAAACAGGTGCCCCCTGAAAGTGCTCTTCTCCCCACACCTGTGGTCAAAAATGAACAGTCGTTAAAGGGGCAGCGAACCCTGGTCTTTCCGTTTTTACATTGAATCATAAAGGCTATGCATCACAGCCACAGCCACAAATGTGATGCATCAAAATTATATTAGCAGAACAGAATTGTTGAATCTTTGCCAAATCGGTTCTAGGAACATGTACAGTATTAGGTAATCATCATACAATTGGATATCAACATAACTTGAGTTACAAACATACATATTATAATGCGCCACTTGATAGAAAATCAAGCATTTATATTATGGTGGAAGTATTAGTTCCAGAGAATAACAAGCTGAAACACTATGAGGGCAGTGGACAGTTATATTCAGCCTCAGCTTAACGTGGTGAAAAGTAATATCATAATGACAATCTACTAAGTATTGCAGAACTGGTCCAACGGTTTTGGAGATGCAACACCACATCACTGAGCCCTCCGTAGATCACGAATATCATTTTGCTGCATGCTAATCATATTGAGCGACCATTTCCCCCATGTGGTTTCATAGGACGAGTAGAAACAACCGCTTTGATTTTTAGTATTTAAAAACAAAATGTGTCTTAGAAACACTACTGCTCCCACCGGAGCAATCAAAGACCTAGCAGACTCCAGCCTGAGCTAGCCTCATGGATACCAATTGAGTGTATACTTGGTGTATTAGGCTACCCTCTTATCTACACTCTGAAGAAAGTCAACGTCCGGAACCCTTACAATTAAAAAAAACCGTTACCATTATAAATTGTAAATATCATTACAGTTTACTGGGCACCATACAAGTTCGTGCGCTGTAAAGTTTGTTCATTTGACCCGATTGTGTACTCGGGTGGGGACTATGGACGTAAAATTCGATCATGAAAGTTTAAAAGCTCTACATTAAAGCTGCATTCTCATCTATTACGACAAAGCTATAATTATAATAACTTATAAGACTGAGTTTATCAATATTCTGCTACTGTTATAGGTTTATACATGAATTTGAAGCCGAATTATAAATCAAGCAAAAACGGCCGCCGGTGAGCGATAATAAGGTAAGTCTTCACTGGAAAGGTTTGGGCGGGTCCTCCAAATACAAATGGGGAGGTTTTAGAAGCCCTATCATAATAACAACTGGACAAAATCCTCCAAATTTTTGTTTAAATGTCTTTTAGATGGTTGGACAAGAATGTAACAAAAAGCAGAAATATTCAGTTTTTGACCGGCGTTAGGTGAGAGAGCAGCTTTAAGATGCCAGAAATATTGTTCATAGTTAAGTGTCTGTATGTGTACCCATAACAACAGTTTATGACCCATAACAACAGTTACAACTTGGTATTCGGCCACCCTTTATGCTTTTTTCGTATCTCGAAACAATGCACAATCCTCTCTTCCTCATTATCTTTGCATTTTAGAATAGATTGAGCATGCTGGAAACAACTATCTCTTCTCTAAACGATTGGAAAAAAGTTGTTCATATACGAAACTGTATTGTACTGTGTTGGACATACACATACATATTGTTAAAAGGGACAATGAACACTCTACATAGAAGTATTGTCCATGTACTGATCTCTTGTAAATAGAATTGACGCAATAAATGGTTATCTAATTCAATCTAATCTATATAGATTGTCACACACGTACAGAAACATCTTCGGGGGTGATATAGGTGAACAATCTACGAAATGCTCAAATTAAATATGACGTATTTCCGTTTTAAATATGGGATAAAATAGTCACATCGGGGGGTTTAGGGGCTGGAATTATATGAGTAATGCAGGTAACGGTATTAGATAGGTCTGCCAACTATCTGCATGATAAATCATGCACCTATCCCGTTGGAGAGAAGATGACCGCGGGGTATATTATGACCATCTCTCTCACACACAAACCTATTCACGGGCTGCCCACATTAGAGGATTGGTCATATTTTATGCTTGAAAACTATGGACACAGATCTAAGTTGAAGTACCTTAAGGTTTATTTGCCAGAGGAATTTCTTCCTATGTATTCCTATGTCTAGCAATAATCGTTGCCATATTTAACTTATTGGCATTCAAAAAGGGTAAACAAGAGAGGAACAAATTTTATGTGACATTTCCCATTTTATAAACCAATCTGTCTTTAACGTTCAATGACAGAAATATTGAACAGTCCTCTATATATAATACATTTGTATACCATAGCAGTGTGTTCATATTTCTAAACTTGGAGACTGCATGCCATAATGTTCACATCCATACTGGAGGAAGGCAGCTGGAGGAAGTTACTGGATGAGTAGCTTTTCTAGAGGAGGAGGGCTTGCTAGAGGACGGATTTACCGCAAAAGCTGCAATGGAGGGGAGGCACTTCAAGTTCCTGGTCCCTGTTATCTACCTTTCTATTTCTGGTGGGTGACGGTTTGGTCAATAATACTTTATTCACTTGATATTGATATTATATTTTTCATGTGAATTTATTCACATTTTTTATATTCCATTCAGGAAGGTTTTCGATAAGAACGCATGAGAATTCATCAGATCTAATTCCCGGCTGAAATATCCAATACTTTCATAACAGTTCTGATTCTCCAAAATTATAAACCCATATTTATCTATCTCACCTCAGGGTTGATAGAATAAGGATGCTATAGTGTTATCTTCTATAAAAGCCACCAGATGAATACAGTAAAGGTATTCATTAACTCTTTCTTAAGCCCCGTGCCCACTTAGCTGATTTTCTCCTCCCCCTCACACACCTGTCTAAATAAAAGGCTCAATGGACATCGGCTTCTTTAGGAATAGGTTGTGCTTATGTTTAGTTTAATAAAAAGTTATTGGGCGTTGGTACATTTTAATTGGTGAAGTATCATAAGTGATAATAGAAATCATATATCAACTCGGTGGTTCACACCAAGGTAGAATTGACCAGACAACTCTGAGGAAGGTGTTGTAAATATTGATGAATGTGAACATATCTATTCTCTTTCAGTTTTGGCTCACGACATTCGGAGAGACCCAGATGAAACAGAGTATCACCAGTACACATTTGGGGGTGGTCCTGTACCAGATAGGTTTTTCTTCCATTCCTTAGCAAAGCAGGATTCCAGCAGCAGCAACACCAATAATTACGATAATTCTGAGAAGCCAGATACAGTCTTCTATGGTTTTATCGACCTAATGGACAAGACCTATCCAGGCGTACAGCCCAGTGAACAACATGATAGCCAGAACCCTTATGATTTTGATTTCGCTAATAATGTTCCCACGCAGGATTCCAAATACTATCCGATGTCCCCCGAACAAATCGGAGTATATACAGATAATTACGGTCAACACAATGTTGCAGATGATTCTGATGGAAATTCTGCCAGTGATCAAGATCTCCCGCAATGGGCTTCCATTCCGAATGCTAATTTCGAAGGACAAGATGAAAATCTGAAGCAAAATATTTATTTCAACAATCATGGTCATGTTCCTTATTACGGGACTATCGGAAGTGATAGCCCCAATAAACCTGCGAGAAATAATGATCCCGATCAGGAAAAAACAGATCAACTTGATCGAAAAGAGACGAAAGATACAGATGACAGTTACTGGAGGCAGATCATTATTAATGAACATGTGCAAAGGATGATTAAAGACATGGGAGATACTCGAGATGGGAATCAGCAGGAAAACGGGGATGAGGGAGACACTGCAATCAAGGCTAGATATGTGACTACAAATAAAGATACAGCTGATTCTGACGACGATAGGTTTGTTCTCCAAAAAGACCAACCTGAATTAGAGAAGGAGATTCGCGCCGTGTGGCAAATACCGGACAAGCATGTTGCTGAGGAAATGGTGGACAGTGAAAAGGAAGACAAAGAGCAGCAGATGCCAAAGCAGGGTGCTTTGCCAGGTGATTATATAGAACTCATTTTGTATTGTATTTAGGACTTAATTTACTCAGTTGGAAAAAGGTCACACTCTATTATAAGCCATAAGTTAAACGTTGAAACGTTGTCAGGAAGTTCCACTTCCACTGTGGTTCATTTTTTAAAAAAGATCTGCTCATTGCTTTTTCAAAATCGCGTGAGAATCAACATCGTGGACTAGGGCCTTAACATATACCCCAATGGAATTCCGAAGCAATACCAGCACAACCCAGAAATCATAACGGCTCTGTTTTCTGCTGATGTTTTATAAATGATCCAAGGGAAAGATAAAGCACACAATCATTGCAAATAAAAAAAACATCTTTTTTCATACATTCTAAAATGATCTTACCAATGAGGCAACTAAACTGAGACAATGATTTGATCAGCCTGAGAAGGAATCGTATAACTATGAATGCCGAGAGCCTAACGTGGTGATACATAATATAAGGCATCGCCAATTCAACCACAAACAATCTTTTCTGTATGCTCCACCAACCATTAATTGGTTAATTTCTAAAACAATTTTATAGACATTTCCATGTCACGCTATGCATGATATATACCGTAATCGCCATAATAAGTGCTCAGTGCTCTAAACATTTTATTTTTAACCACCAAACTGGGTGCATGTTATCAGCCCAATAACCCGCTCCCTTTCCTTTTATAATCGTGACATTTTTTTCATTTTCTTCATTTTTTAGGGGGGGGGGGGCGACGTTTGGTAACGTTTGTATGTTCCGTCACAAAAAAGAGGTATGCGCGCTTAGGTGTATGCTTATTATGGCGATTACGGTGTGGTAATTAGAATGCCTTCAAAACGTGTTATTGAAGATAATGCAATTGGTATGTTCTCACACAGTAAACACAAGAGAGAAATAAATCATATATAATTTGTTTTAACTATAAAAAAGATATAATCCTATATATTGGCCTAATATATTCAAATTTTATTCAATAAACATGTACATTAATTAATATGTTCGCAAATAGGATTGAACCTTTCACAATGTAGGTCTTTCTGTGACGTAGAACATTGTGACGCAGAACATTGCACGTTAAAGCTTACACTTATCATTACCTTCTTTAGCTAATTATCATTACCTACTTGAGTCGTGAACACTTATTTCTCTTCCAGATTGTACATATGTAGGAGAAATCCAGTGTGCGCCCGGCTCCTCCTGTTCGTACAACCAGTGTACAGCTGGGTTAGGAGGAACATTCTCCAGGGTGCTGAGGTCATGTCCTCCGGGTACTGCCATAAGCTTCTCCTGCTCAAGAGAGGGGACGAAAAAGATCTACCACCCCTGCTCCAGGATATCTACCCAGTGTGAGTATATTCATGAAGAATCTAATCTACTTATTCATATTGGATGATGATTTTAGTTATGAAATCCAAGAAAACCATTTTCTGTGACGACCAACAACACATGTATATCTTAAGTAAACAATGAACGAGTGGTTATTTATTCTCGTGAAATTGTTTAATAATGGTTAATATATAGTGTATATTAACATCAACAATTAGATCAGGGTATGTTGAGAAAAACAGTCACCCGAATAAAGTTTTTCAAACAAAGTCCACAACAAGGATATGATGAAGTAGTTATTCAAGTGTTATCTACATTTTCCACTTACCCATATTGGCCATAACAAAGCAAATCAGATAACTATGCGGGTGGTTCTTATATAATGGGCAATTTAGAGACATAATCTAAATATATATTAGAATTATAATGGGCAATTTAGAGACATAATCTAAATATATATATTAGAACTATTTCAAATTGCCTCCCTTCACAGGTCTGGATGCAGAAGGCAAAGAGCCCAGTGTTACGCTAGCTACTACAACAACTAGACCAGCTGCAATCAAACCTCATCAAACCTCTAATAATGAAGGAGATGAGCAATTGCTGCTGCCCCCCGAGGCTAAACAAACACTATATCCCCATTTGCAAACGAAGACCACTCAAGCAGAGCCGGCGCCAACCGTAAACTCCCGGCTAGAAAATAGACTACCCATTGTACCCCTTAGCAACAGGAATCCTGAGACTACTAACAAGCCCCCTCCTCCAAATGATGCAATCTATTTTCACCCTTACGGACGCATCCCTAAGGAGGTCCTCTACAAGATTTCATCTGGTGATTATCTGCAAGTACAAGCTCCTTACAATAATTTGCACATCAAAAATGGAGATATTTTTAAAGAGGGTTACAAGACAGACAAGGATCTAACCGCTGATCAAGCCAAGGTCGTTATGGCAGAAGGTCAAAACCCAGGAATCGTGCAACAATTTTACACCGATGATCCTGATAATAAACATGATGAGGATAATAAATGGGTCAAGAATAACCCATATGGTTACCAAGGTAAACCTGCGGTAACCAAGGGTGAACCCTCCTGGATTAAAACTACTGAAGCAGAACGCCCTGATGTCATTTCAACCACAAAGGTTCCGCAACAAAAGATCTCCAGAGGTAATTTGGTTTAAATAAAGAATATTTTCATGCAACTGTATCCTGGCTGCTATAATTTACTACTATATATAATAAGTATTGCTACTGAGTAATTTTATACGGGAAACTACCTCATGCCTCCCAGACATCATTAGTATGCTGGACAGCAAGGGCTAAATTACACATAGGGCACTGGGTGAGGGTATACATAAAGATGGATCATATATATGCGAGAGACTGAGACGATACCATTGATATAAAATCATAAGATTGAATCTCTTTTAAATAAAAACTTCACTCCGCTCCAACCACTTTTGGAATTTTCGGTTATTACACAATATCCAAAGAAAGACATGAGACATTAATCGCTGTCATAGTTCTTTCCTGCTGTACAGCATAAAAGATATTATTCATAGGTTGATCCAGATATGCGAGGAAACAATAGTATATATGCATACCTTTGATACCCTAAGGGCCTGTGAGAGAAATACATATTTATAAGCAAATATATTTCTTGTGCACATTCTGGTAGTAATTGAGAAAACGGAGAGTTAGTATACCAGAGATTATCAGATATCTGTTTTTCACATCATAGACGTAATGGGCGTGATCATTTCAACATTATACAGTAACTAAAATGTAAGATATTTTATTGGAAAATTCCTAGAAATATCTGTAGGCCTACACGTTTTCCATGCTTGGGCGAATGAGGCAAGATTAGAATTCCCACGTTATCATATTTTCATCAGTCTTGAGGCCAATATTTATGCCAGCCTTTGGGCACAGCAGAAGCCTGTCATTTGAGTGAAACAGTTGATAATAATAAAAAAATAACTTGGAGCATCGACAAAAGTTGTCTAACTAGGATGCTATTATAAAATAGTGCAGGCTGTGATTTATAATCATATCATAAATCTTCACGAACTACGATAAATTTAGCTCTAACTAAAAGGGTCGCTTGCTAGACATGACTCAAAGCCTAACTTGATTTGAAACAAGGGACATTTTCCCAGACTACTAAAGTATTATCAGGTTCCAGCTTATTCAGAAGTGTTTTAGATGTTTCAGATGTTCATGCTCAAAGAGTTATGATAGAAATTGGGCCATTCTAGAGGGCATACAAATTGTCAGATGCTAGTAAAACAATGCCCGATGAATAATATTTGAATCGAAACAGCAACATTTAATACAGCTAAAGCAAAATACACACTGCTTCAACAAATGTAATTAACTTGCCAGAATAAATTTGAGTCGTGATGCATCAGTCATGACCTGCGCGTTGGCTATTGATATTGTGTAATAATACATTTGAGTCGTGAGGCAGCAGTCATGACCTGCGTTGGCTATTTTCAATCAACAGGAAAAACTTGCATTCCGTCCCATATAAGAAGTCTATGGTTCAAACTGTAATGATACGGAACATACTTGCGATTGTCCGCATGATTAAATGCAGCATTCATACTTTTAGTCTCCCCTGCGGTTCATTGTACCAGACTTGCGACAAAAATCCTAGGCATCAGTTCAGGATAAAATAACCTATAATCAAGTTTATTTAAGTACCTTATTTAGAAATACTCTTATTTAGAAAAACGACTGGAAAGATTATATAATTTAGAAATTGTTCATATAGAATTATACTGCTATATGCTGACGTTTTTTTATTGACTAACATATGAAATACTACATTAATTGTCACAGCTAGTTACGCACGGGTGCAATGCGAATCAGTACAGTAGGCCTACTGTACATTGTTTAAATTTATAAGGCAAAATATCAAATTTAGGTATACGCGCCTGGTCCTTACATAGCAATTACACTGCATTCCTGGTAGAATCGGCCACAGTATGATACATTAATTTATTTTTACTGCATACAATTTAAGATCTCGAGATCGCATCAGTCAGTGTCCTATATTTGTCTGTTTATAGTATCATCTTTTTCTGACATATCTCTGCTTATTAACATGACTATTTGCAATGAAAATACCAAAAGTTCCATAATGTTATATTGTCCACATTCATTGATTCATTAATCGCATTCCCACTCGTTCTTCTTGCAAGAAAAGGACTAGCGATATTTGTGTCAGATCGTGTTTTGCCTGGGGAAGTTATAGCATGTATGCAGACATGTGGTCTGATCATGAGCAGATATTATTTACAGGCTATCAATTTACGGATAGCTGGCATGAGAGAAGACCATTAATCATGACTTAATACACGATAGATGATCGAACAGTGTCCTCCCCGAGGCACATCCCTTTGAAATCAGGCATAGCTAAATATGTATTCGTAAGTGAAAATATGTTCGGAGTACGTGTGTATGTTGTTTGGGGTATGATACAAAAACAGGTCAGATCCCAGCTTTTTTTTTTGTGTGTGTGTGTGTGTGGGGGGGGGGGGGGGGGGCTATAGACAGCATTTGATAGCAATACCTAATGCTATAATGCTATGATGCTATAATAATTCAAAAGAGATATTGTCTGGACCGATGGATGCGGGACTGGGAGAATTAACAAGACTTATCTATATACATTTAACAAGTGATAAGAGAGAAACTGAGATAACATGAATAATAACATAGTGGAGAGATTTGGAGAAACGTAATATTTATTTTCACCCTAACATACAATTGAAAGTTTAAAATTGCCAGCGGAAATAAAGTAACATTCTTTGTTCGATGGCTAACCAAAATTTGACCGTTCTTTACATGTTCGATTCCGGAGATCAAAGGCTTGATTCTGATTGGTCGATGAAATAAATTGCTATGGTCACTTGATTGACCAAGAGAGCAAAGGATCAGCAATATTCTTGATTATGATTCAGGTCCACATAATATTAAATTATTAGTATTTCATAAACTCATGGTCGCCCGAAGACATTAATTGGTGTCGTATATCATATTTAAAAAAAGGGTGTAAATGTCATAAACATAATAAATTAATGAATATAATTCATATCATATTGATTGAGTAATGAATCCTTTTTTATTCGACCCCAATACAACGTGAAATAGATGGACATCAATAACACATTTCAAAGGTTATCATACTATAAAAGTTGTTCCTGTCTAAGTCTAGTCACAAAAAGCGACATCTGGAACCTATAGTTTCAGAACTTCTTAAATTTAGAGATTTCAGACACTTTCAGATTTTAAGAATGTAAGTAGTTTCACAATACGATTCTTCGACGTTACAGTCTTTACAGGTGAAAAGAAGTTTAGCTCATGCTTTAGCCAGAGACGTGATAAATTGACTTACTAGTTTCTTTTGTTTTGGACAGCTCGTTTATTTCTGACGTTGGTTACATTCAATGTCAGTTTTTAGCATCGAGATCAATACAAGAAGGCGCTTTAATAAGTACAATGCGGCGAGTTATGGAGTGAAAAAATACATTAATCTCTCGTTAAATCCAGTAACTTTACAATATCAGAGTGTATTTCTTTCCTTTTTTGATCTCTTCCTTACATGTTCTATTTTTCCCTCATAAACATAGGTTTCAGCTAAACATCTAGATTTCAGGTCATGAAGAAAAATTCTCAGATTGACTCTACCCTCATAAAACAACTTTTGTTTGTGTATGAAAATAAAAAATCTGTTATTATTGCTATTATTATGATCGCTTTTGTCCTCAAAATATATACCAATTTTGACTATTTTTGCATTATGCTATTTTGAAACACACCAAAAATAATATCTTGTACCTTGATTATCAGCTCATTCTGCTGCTTTGTATTTACATATTCAACAGCACCAATAGTGCTGAGAGAATACTACTATACATCTGGACCCAGCTGTTTAAAAAAATATATCTGTGATGTACTTTCAGAATGCCGGGAAGCAGGGCAGAAATTCTGCGTGGAGGACTCGGACTGCCATTATATAGAATGTATCAACGCTTCGCCCCAGCTCATGACTAAAATAAGGAGACCCTGTCCCCCTGGTACAGCAATTAAGAGACCATGCACACTCCACTCAGGTGCGGCCTGGGGTGATTCTGGCAACCCTTGTGCCCTAAGCACTATGTCATGTAAGTAGCAACACTTACTTGGTAAGTTTTTTTGGTAAGTTTTTAAGCAATTTAAATAGCTATGACATCATGCATGTTTGAATATAGTTAACATCACATTCAGTATGCTACTAAACACAATAAACAATATACAAGTTTTTTTGTAGATTGTTCTCCTCTTTTAGACAATATTAAAAAAGCTACGGAATATTGAAATCCATGGTGACGAAATGCTTGACATTATTATCACCCTTACTACACGAGTAGAGCATTCAAGGCGATCGATCACTAAGTGCTTTCCATATGAAACGAAAAGTCATATATACATACGTTGATGATTTTCAACCCCGACTTATAATACGAATGTGTAGCATATTGCTATTATCAGGGAGGTATACAAAGAGGGAGTAGTCACATGTTATGACCCATGTCTCGCTTGCGATCCCTGCACCTGGAAGTTCAGAAATAATTCAAATGCATTTATAACCTGTTAGTTGACTTGTAAATGCGTAAATATATGGGCATACTTTAGAATGTACTGAGTGTAAGGAACTATGTTCTAAATAGTATCAGATGGAGTTACCATTTCCCAATCATTAAAGGTTTCAATATTACAGATGTTATTTAATATTTCTTTTCATATGACATGTATTTTAAAATATAAAATATTGAACAAAAACAGCGCCTCCTTCGATGAGGCGTGGCAACAAATGCGAGTCAAATGTGGAATCCTGTAGGCTATTAATGGGACGTGATTATTCTCTGTTTTTATACCTCCCTTTTCTAATCAAAATCTTGTCATGCATTATGCTGAAAATAAGAGAAATTGTAGCTGATCCTGAAGTGCTTTAAATTTACCGTCTTTATCCCAGAAACATGTGATCAGTAAACTAATCAAGAATCGTTGATCGAACTAAAACTCTTTACAGGTGGATCAGTACATAAAAAGGAGTTTAGTGACATCAAGGAATTCTACACAAGAAACACCGCCCCTCCTCCGACCACTCACCCATTTGCAAAATACGATCAAACTAACTCAGGGGCTTCTGGCATAAAGACAACCAAAGCAGAGAATGTAGATGTTGAAACCTATCCTACACCAACTAAAACGGGAGGAGGTAAAACGAACCCAAACAATGGCGACCACCAGGTGAAAATAAAAACAACTACAGCAAGTAAAGCGGCGTCTGAGGAGATAGAAAGTGTTGAATATCCAACCCCTTGGTACATGCGGTTGCTAGACCGCGTTGTTCCACTAGAGGGCAGCTGGTTCAACACTCATCCGCACACGCAACCGCAGCCAGCTGGCTCCACCTATCAACACCTGGCTCCACATATCCGCTATCCCTACAACAACCTGAACGTTTGGGGATACCCAAATTCACCTCTCGGAGGGTCCATCAAAAGTAATGATCACCCACGTTTAAGCAGCCAATCACCCGAAACTACCAAAACTTCATCTACTTATGTCAAGAAGTATGATACGGGGAATACAGCCAAAACTAGGGCACCACATATAGGATACGATGGGGAAATAAAGGATACACCTCAAGACACCCAACCCAAATTTAGTAACAAATACGATCATGAAGTTAAAACCACCCAGAAGCCTGTTATCACATCATCAAAGGCCTATACACTGGGTCCCCACTATGGAAAAGAACCAGAACAACCGCGTTACACTCTATACAAAATCCAGAGTACGACCATCCCGACATTGGAAATGGGAACCACGACAGAAGAGCCATTTGAAAGTGCAAACCCGAACTATTATAACAGTGACAATTACTATTATGCTTATTGATGCGATGTGTATTCGGACGTTTAAAGCATAGAGTGTTTGGGTAGAATGTGTAAATTCACCTATATATGATTATGGGCATTGGGGTATTACTTTTCCCGATTATGGAATATCTAATCGAATTTTACAACCTTGTAATTTGTCATCTATTTATAAGAACAGCATAAACTGTGGGCGCCATGATATCCTCGCAATTTCCTAAGGTCTTTCAAATCAGCAAATTATGAGATCTTAAATATTTAGTTTAACTTACTGTCCAGTTGATCGATAATACATCTAGCAACATTATAAAAGGCCAGATGGACAATTAAGGGTTATCTAGTTAGACTCAGAGTTGCCTGTGTTAATAACTATTGATCAGAGAAGTGTTAGACGTCATTCTTTTTCAACAATGACTTTGAGTTTTTGTTATCAACATTTGCCTCTAACTCTCCCTAACTTAGGGAAATAATTGTTCCCGATTAATGGAAATTGAGAATTAGAAAGAAGATGTGGGGTGTAGGGTGTGGGATGTGGGGTGGCCGAGTGGTCTAAAGCGCTGGGACGGCCCAGTGGCATGATCATGTTGTTGGTTTGAATCCGGGCGCGGCTACAATTTCACCTCCTTCCCCCATGTACTAGAGGAAGACCACCATTACGGTGATCTAGTCCTGGTAAAAAAAAGTAAAAAAAAAGAAAAGAAGATATGCTGGTTATACTTACCTGAGTGTCTCCTAACTAGAGTTAAAGCAAATGGGTTTGAAGCCTCAAAACCCGAGAGGTCCTATACAGTTTTACCAGTCCAATAATTATATATTTATATAACATAATATTTTGCATGAAAAAGTCCCTACGACGGCCCAGTCGTTGGCTAAATATATTATGATATAATGCAAATATAAAATCCTATTTCATCATAAAATGTATCAAAGACAAAGGCATTAAATTCATTAATTGATTTGATGTAAGATTAGGAAGTGCATAATATATACTTTTAGAACAACAGTTACTTTGGGCGATTATATAAATTTACTGTCTGTCATCCATTGTTTTTTCTTTGTTCTTGTTTCGAATGGTGCTTGTAATCTTGTAATTGTTCTCTTACCTCCGCTCCCGTTCAATCATTACTTACATGCCTTACAATTTTAAATACTTTAAAATCTGCCCCCTGGTTCAATGCTTGAAGTAGTAAATACCAGAAAGAGGAAGAACAAGAACAAGAAAATAAACTGAATCGGGAAAGAATTGGAAAGATTTATGGTATGTGGAACTTGAACTTGAAGCTGCATCATGTTCCGTTCCTTTCTTACATATCCGAAGGTCATCTGACCAAAACTGTGGAGGATTTTGCCCTGTTGCTTTTGGTGCAAGGCTACACAAAATACTATAGGCCGCCAAATCCTTAACTGCAGTGGTTTCACCTATTATCGCTCACCGGCGTTTGTGTTCTTTCAGCAGATTTGACTTCAATTTCGTGTATAAAATTCACATATGTACATATATACATGTTACAGCAGCAACATTACTGTAACTTCAGTCCTATATCATATATATCAAATTATGCGCTCTGGGAAGTAAATAATTTAAAATTCAATATATGTAAAATAGCCTGCACGAACACCTCGTGCAGTTGTGATTTGTTGTATCAAAGGTTTTATTTTATTTTCCTAAAGTTTCGGTCTATATGGTTACCTAGCTTCATCAAAAGAAATTTAGAATTCTAGTTTTAGATATATGATAGAGGAAACCTCCATGGGGCAACTTACCATCAACAGTTTCCCTCTGAGGACCTATAAATTTTTTTACATGTATGATATTCATATGATAATGCACCTGAACAAAGAAGGCACCAATGCCCTAATTCTGTATGCTGTGTGGGATTTACATTCACCACTATACATGGTCATTACAGCCAATCTGGCAACATTTTGGGCTGTATTTGCCATTTTACTAGTAGGCATATTCTAATTGATTTTGCATGATGTTATTTCTCTGTTGCACAGAGCCAGATATTTGATAATTCAACAATACATCAATGGTATGTGACTAAACCTAATGAAAGACTCTGGATGGTCTATCATTCTGATTCTAGATAAGATATTTCCGCATCCTCGATTGCTTCCACAACCCAAAGAGACAATTTGCTCTCATGAAGTTTTATGAAATGGGAAAGATTTGATTGCTACGAGGTCCATATTCTTTCAGAATATCAAGTCTTTTCAGAAATCGTTGCCACTGTACCTTGACAAAATAACAGTCATAATTCATCATCTTATAAATACCACCTGTAGCATCACGAAACTTCTCATACATTATATACAGAAACCAGAGCAGGCTATTGCTCGGTTTAGATAACTTAGCCTTGGATCTGCACAGCTTTCGGAAGCTTAAGGTCGTAAGAGGGGAATTATTCAAGGTAGCTTGCCACAGTTATCCTCTATCATGTATTAATGTTTAGCTTTACATTATTTACTTCCATGCAGGTTAGTTCCCAGTTCCTGAATTCTGTGTGTTATTAACTCGCATGCATGTGCCGCGCGCGGAACTATAAACATGAGATTCTCACGAGCATGTAATATTGTAATATATATATTTGTATGCATGCTGAGCAAGGGTAAACTGATAGAGTTCAAATATATCAGAATATCTAATAGGGGGATTTCTTGGTGGAAAAAAATCATATGACTTTAAATTTGAAGCGTTTGCTTTTGTCTGTCAACACAATGATCTGAGAGTAGGGTCGATATAAATGGAGAAGTGTATAGACAATTAAGGGAATACATGGATGGAAGTAAGAGGTGAAAGTATGGAAAAATACGAAAAAAGAGGAAAACCCAAGGCGAAAGAATAACTTTGAACTGAATTAATCTTGGCACAATTTTTTTTTATTGATTTCATGGCACAGTTTCAACACACAATTAACAAACTTGCCCTTAACTGCTGCATAATGGACAAAACAACATTATCATTTAGTTGCAAATATGATCATTTTAACTAATACATACCATCATTATTATGTCAACGACAATACTAATTAGATTCCTTATTATAACAATAGCAAAGAACTATGATAATAGATTATCTGATATATTTTCTTCTGTACTGTAAAGGCATACAGGCGCAAGAAGGCTTATAAATACAAATATATGTACAAATTTTACCAGATTATTTTTGTCTTATTTTCCGGCACGTAGCTATAATATAAAATGATTTCCATACCAGCTCCGATAGCCAGAGACCATCGTTTTCTATCTGCCTGCGCAGAGTACATGTACAGTTATCATTTTTTACATGTATAACATTAATATGATAATGCACCTGAACAAAGAATTAAGGCATCGACGCCCCAATTCTGTATGCTGTGTGGGATTTACATTCACCACTATACATGGTCATTACAATTGATTATAAAAATCAACCGGATCTCTGAAGATGCAAGAGTGCATCAAAAACATCTTTTTAAAAAAAATTCCCTAGCCACGCGGGTCCATTCGTTTCATTTTGGCCTCATTGAACAAGTGTTCAAATAATTCATGATGTCTCGTGTAGCATACGGTGCTTGGGCAATGAGGTAACATCAGGTAACAAATTAGGGGATTTTGAGGTTTTTTACTGGTCCTAAAATAATTCCCGTGGAATATCTCTCCGGCAATGTTGGCAATTATGTAAATCCTCTTTCAGTGATATAGACAGTGAAGTCTTTCACTAAAACGACAAAAAAGTCTTTTACTAAACCTGCATTACTCGGATATCAACTATTTATCATAATATTGAATGTTTGTATAATAGATGCTGGGTTTTGAAGAATAAGCTAATTCATAAAATGTAGACGTTCCTTAACATTATTTAGATCGTCTCGATCTATATATCTAATATTATAATCTAATAACGAGATGTATAGTCTGTAATATATCAATTGTAATGACCACGGCGCACGCAAGAAGTGAAGGACTATGGGCTCAAATGTTATCCACGGGGAAATGGTAGGGATGACCTAAATTGTATCACTTGTTAAATGGTTATTAAGTTAACTTTCCATGAAACTACACACAACTTTTCAACCTCATAAGAAATAAGACATTGCGTATTTGAATTGCGATATTTGGACTGTTAGAAGCGATCCTTTTCGAGTATTATGTAAAATTTCAAAACAGCGTCATGGAAATGATGGAATAGGTAATATGTTCCGGAACGATTAGCACTTATGATAATCATACATTTTACTATAAATTTACACATCCTTTATCAGCACACTTTGCACTGGGTCTTAGATATTTTGCTACTAGTGAAATTACTCTACTCTCTCAAATACAATACAAATATAACCTTTCAAATAGAAAGAAAAACTGTAACATATTATTTCGGTAATCTATAAGATATTAATCATCGATGGGAGCAATTGCCTAATCATAAACTAAATTCAGGACATCAAGTTGCTTTCAGACATATTGTACTTCACTTGCAGGTTAATGGAAAACTAGTTTGCAGGGAACTTTCTTTATAATCCATTATAAATAATCGCAGTTGGCTCTGAGAATTTCCCCAATAATCTAAACACGATAGATAGTTTTAGATAGCCATCGCCTAAATATATTAAACAAGGTTAAGAAAGAAACGGTGGTGAATGGAAGCATGTCAATTAACGACAATTACGCAATAACCCCATTTTTTCGGGGGGAAAGATGGCAGGATTATGCAATTGGAAGCTACATGGTTAACTTGATATGCATTGGTTGAAATTTGGTTGTCAGCATCATACCAAGAAGAGTACAGGAAAACACCCACATGGGATTATTTTCATGTACAACCTTGTGCTCACATCATCTGATCATGATCTACACCAAACATCATGTTTCACGGACAAATGTTATAATTTGGCTTTTAGGTCCACCGTTCACCAGCCCCGCAAACATTGCGACAGACATTACAACAGTTTTTGGTACACGGAATTTCTAAGTTTGCTCATGTTTAATTGAATAATTTCATAGTCAACAATCCCATATTAGGATATATATAGACCATTACCTAATTCGTAATGCCTCTCGTGTTGTCTCTCAGAACCAGTGGAAAACAGTTTTATATGTTAAATTATATACAAATTGATAACGAGTTGCCTAATTTTGTGTTTTGAATGAGAGTTAAGTAAAACTCAGCTCGTAAGGTGATATTGGTACATGCTATTTGGGAAAGATAGAGTGGATTCAAGCGTTCAAATAGTACAATCAAACATGGAGCGTATGATAGTGTATCAAACAAAAGCGCTTTGACCATCAACGTATGGTTGGGATGCCCTCATAAGTATAGGATTCTAAATGTTATGTGCAATATACGCAAGATAGTTAACTCATGTTCTTTTTATCTGTCCTTCGATACCTAAAGACAAACGTAATTCTTCACCTTGCCATACGGTAGTATGTATGGCATTGACTTCATTTGAAGCTTCTATCAGAAGAAAACCTTTCTATTATTATACCTGTTTGTATCGTAGCCTACCATAACACGTATCGTACCGTATTGAAACAAATTTTAATTACCACTGTATCTTAGAACTATGTATGAATAAAAGAGTCACTTGATATTCAAGGATACACAGAGCGAAGTGGGCAATATGTACTGGTAGTTGCTATTGCACATGCCTGATGGGAAGGATCAATATGAGGTTGAAAATGATGGCTCGTTTCCAGCACGTTGGAAGCGATAGGAATTGCTCATCGTAAAATTAAACTTTAACTTATGATATTTAGTAGAAAAATTAATTCACGAAGTGAATAATAAGGTAAGACACCATTCAAAAATATTACCATAGCCTATTTTAATTAATTCCATTAATTCTAAAGTTTCACGAAAGAAAGATTCCCCATTCAGAACGGCTCTGCCTTCTAAGTTTATTATGAATCAAGGTGAAATGGGAAAGCTATAAAGGCTGGTAATTGCTGCTAACAAGAGTGTATTGAATATTTTACGAAGGCATTCATTTGGTGTGATGAAGGAGAGTACCATAAGACTAAAACTCAGAATGACAAATATTCTATGAACAAGTTCTTTGGTGTGAATACACCTCTGCTTAGACTCTTTACATTTACCCGTAGAACCCCTACTTGGGGTGGCCAGAAGAACTATCAAGTATTAAGGAAGATGTGTTTCTTTAGGTAAGCCCAAAATGCTGATAAGAGCACGTAGTTGTAATACTATTTATATAGAAAATATAGACCACTTTCAGTTGGGTTGAGAAGGTAGATAAGTCCCTAATAGTTTTAAGCACTCGCCAACAATGGCCAACAGACTGTTTGAGAAGGGTCTGCTGCATACCATTAGCAATGGTTATAAGTTGGTTTATATAAACGTTCAATATGAGACAGATGGACATGAAATCAGTGTCTTCTAAATGTACTTCCCCGATAGCAATGTCTTCGCGATAAACTTGTGGTTTGAACACTTCAGCAATACATCTAACCGTAACATCAGGCAAAGATCTAGATTTTATTTAGATTAGAATCCGTTGAAATAGCAGCATGTATATTAGCATAGGCCTACAACCAATAAAAGCGATGTATTGTCTAATATAAAATTTGAACGATTGGTTATCGATTTGATCGTCAATTTAAAGGTCCTGTGGTTGTCTGTATTACTCGAAAATTACATTAATTGCTGTTTTGCTGTTCTATTAAATAGGAACAGCCACTGGATAGATCTATGCACAACTCGTTCTATCATATCAAGTATACCAAATTAAAGGTAGTCTTAAAGACATAAATACAGTGGCAGATCAAGGTCGACCACACATTCGGACCCATTAAATACTGGGCTAAATCCAGCATAATTATGATGGGAATTATTGAAATACAGGACTCGGGAAGGTTGAGGTTAAGAGAGCACAAAGTCTAATCTTGATATACAACTCGAAATTTACCCTCACAGAATAGCATCAGAAACGTTGTCAAGATTTACTGGAGACATATTTGGTAACTGAACCTGCTTAACAAAAAAAAGTTAAATGTGTCCCCGGACTTTAAGAAGTAATGCCAGAACAAAGCGGGGATATAATATTTACAAGTGGGAATATTGAAAATGTATTTCTTCAACGCCTTATATTAGAGACAGATCACAAGGTGAATGTACAGATCAAAGCCACAGGAAGACAAGAGGGAGGTAGACATCGAAATATCTATGTGAGCGTGTTTTGATAAGTTTTTAGTTGAAATAAAATGTTGCGTACACGTCGTTAAATATATTTCATTGTGTTAAAAAAAACACGAATGTGTATATTGACTATTAAATCGAAATCAGATGTAACAAATTACATACATTCTCCACTTGCACTCTGACTAGAATTGTATTGATATATGTTGTGATAATTTCTGTATTTGAAACAAACATAACAGGGCAAGTAACGTTATATATAGCGGGTGGAATACCTTAACAACAGCCTTGGAAATGTGACGAACATTTAAAGACATATTTAGCATTATATTTGCGTTGGAATGTGCGTGGAACACCTATACAATTGGAAATAAATATCAACATCGAACAACGTAGATGCAGTGTTCCACTAAATAAACAGAAACAACTTCAACGAATGATTATATAAGCATGTTTGTGGCACATTCCGATTTCCCTTAAAACTAGAGTTACCTCATGTGGATATCTCATGTGAGATACCATGTCATAATAAAACAATTACAACCACTCGCTCTTAGCTGAAGAAAGGAATTACTACAGATAAATGAACTGGCAAAGGTTTGTAAAGCATCAATATATACGCATAGTATCAATGTACATGCAATGACATACATATTTATGTGTGAATGAACATGATTCGCCTACCTCATCCTAGATGAAGTTACTTTTCTTGATAGTGAATGTGACTGACTCTTGTTAACCAACCAGTAAAGCATTAAATAACTGTATGCATCGCGCCTTTTTCGTTTGGATGACCTATTCTAGAACGACAACAAGAGGTTTGATGCCCAGAGTAAAAGAATAGGATTTCTCTAATTTTCTTTTTTGAAAAGTTTCTCAGGAAGCAGGAGTCGAGTACTTACTGTGGGATATTTTGGTTTGGAAATGTTTTGACTCAATTCTCAAAGAAGGGAACATTAAATGTTTAAATTTTATAAGGGTGACGCGGAGCAGAGGCGCTGGCCCTGACCTACTGAACATGAGCAAGTAGTGTGCCAGAGGTGGACAGGTATAAGCATTCTATAAAATAGTAGGTTTATCACAAAATTTGTCTTTTTGGCAATACGGTATGTGTTTTTTTTTGCCTTGAGTAATGTAACGGGTATCATATTAGTAATTGTGTAGGGTGGAAATAAATTATCATTTAAAACAATATATAAACAATAATTATTTTCAACTATATATTTGATATCAATATTTATTCATATTTTCGAATATCGCACATGATCTACCAACGATAAGGAAAGGAAAGTCTATTTTTGAATGAGGTGTGCCCAAAATCTTTGTGGAGCTGCGACATAAACATAAACATCAATAGCAAAGGAACTCTTTGTCATATTTGGTATGGTATATGTACATCAATGTTATGTCCGTATATGTATGTCCAGGTGTAGTAGACAATTTCTGTGGAATTTAATAATGATTAGGAGGATATTATTTGAATTGATATACATGTAAATAACATTTAATTAATACTGAATGTATATAAGAGACTATATGATTGAAAACTAGCATGGAGAGGGCAGTGGGGATTGCTAGCTCCTGACTTACAATAGCTAAATGTTTATATCTCTATCCTTATTTCTGATGTGTGGTGTCTAGTGTATGTCTCGTTTAAACTTGTTAATGTTCCAATTTCAAACTATTGATGGTTGTATTTCGTATAATGCCAACTCCTATAATATATTCAAGAAACAGTGTTACAAGCTACGCTAATGTACACATATTGCTTGGCTACCAGGGTTCATTGTGTTATATTGCTTTGGGGGAGAGTCATCCTCCAAGGTTTTTTTTATTGCTATCTTAACAAAAATTATAATCTTGCTTTCTGAACGGCTAACTCATAAGTAGTTATGAAATAACATTTTCACGTGCTTAATGGTTCCCATTGATCAAGATACATAGAAAGTAATGAACTTATTTGAGATCATGTTCATTCTTGATCACTCAGAATGAAAGGTTTGTGAAATATGACGATCATGTCCATGTTGACCAAATATTCATGTTTAAATCATCAACCCCATAGTTATGAATAGTGAAATATGCTAATTCGCTATCTTGTTTGTGATTGCACGACAACAGTTTGTTTGATAAAATGTATTCCAACCTCATCTAGCACAATCATTTTCAACAAATTGATACGACTCCTTAAGATATTTGCCAAACAAACGATACAAATACTAAATATATAATCAATGATAAGATGCGGACTAATAATGTACTCATATGTTTGAATTAATATACATGTGCATATATATATGTGTGTGTATCAATATATGAGTGTAGGCGATTGTTTTTAAATCTATAATAAACGTAAATGTGACAATGGTATATGAAAAGTAAATATATAATATATTATATTGCGAAAGAAATATTGCAAAATCGCCAATGCCTGTCTGGTCACAAATGCCAAAGAATAAAATTTCATATTTCTGAGAGGACAAAGGAAAATATTCTGAAATTGGTCAATAAGAGCCTAAAGGGTACCTATTGGTGCAATAGCAGTGTTTAAAGTTGAATTCCATTGTTAACTCTTAAACAAAGTTTTTGGATGTATATGTATAACATTTTCTTCAGAAATGGCAAATCATTTCTGAAACAATGATTTGTAAAAATATGTTTGAAATAAAATAGTTAAAGCTGAATTAAATATATTAAAAAATAAGATCAAGCCTACCACGATACAAAAATCCTTGACAACATTAAGCACACTAAATCAGGAGAATTACCCTCTCCATCTGTGACGATAATATAGTACACGGGCAGACTTTTCTGTCCCCAAAATAAAAGTGCACTGCTAACTGGTTGATGACAAACCAATCGTAATAAAATGATTTAGTAATAGCAGCAAAACATATTGGAAAATCATTTTACTCCACCAGACCTTACAGGTCAAATCCATCTTACATCACTCGTTTCTACCAGTGATCATCATTACTTCATCAGGATCAGCACGAACAAATAGAAAAATCTAAAGTGAATGATTAAAAGAAAAACAAACGTTGCGTAGTTTTAAAACCTGTGGACCATGTTTTATCATTTCACATGTATACGCATGTTGATTACTTAACTGACTGTTAACATGAAAATATAAATACATGCATGTATATCTAATGAATGTGCAATGGTTATGAGGTGTTTGTTCCTATTTTCTTACTCACATTTAGACATCGAATAGCTTTAAAATAGCACAGGCACACTAGTGATCTGTTTCTAGGATTTCATTATCTCCAACATTTATGAGAAATAGGCCTCCTTTTGAAAATAAATAAATATTTTTTTATGTTTTCCCTGCCCAAACATGGAATGAATCATTAATCAAATATTGGAATGAACAATTAACATACCAATGCATAATGCGCCATGGACCTTTTTAACTAACTTGAACTTAGCAACCGAAAACTGACGGAAACCTTGATATTATATCTGATTTCTCACTAGTTTACCCCTTTCCTATGTTTGTTCCTTTTTCTTTTTCACAAGCCATTCTCTTTTGTATTTTTCTAACAGCTCAGCTTGTTTTTGTAGGATTTTTTGGTGATGCTTTTTCTGACGCACAACTCGCTCACCAGGCGTTTCATTTTTTGGAATCTGCTCTTGTAGCGACGCATGCATATCAAGAAGAGACTGTTCTGCCTTCTGTTCCTCCCTCTGTTCTTCCTGCTTTTGCTGCTGCTGCTTCTGGTCTGCTTCTGTGGCAGAGTCAGAACCTAAACTAAACCTTACCCGTTGAGGAGGCTTTGGAGGAGGGCCTCTTTCCGGTTTCTGTGGACTCTTATCCCTTGGTTGTTTAGCTTGCTCTTGCTGCTGATTTTGATGTTGTTGACCCTTTTGAGGACCTTTGTCAGTATCTTTTTTCAATGGCCCCAACTGAGTAGGTGCCTTTTGGTCTAGCCCTGACACTGGTGAACTAGACTTATTTTGTCCTGGTAGTTGGTTTGGATCCAATGGGTGCGACTTGACCTGCGACAGTCTTTTAGAAGCCTCTGTGACAATAGCAGCACCTGATGTATTATTTTGAACAGGGCTTTTACCAGCACATGCCCCCTTTTTTGTTTCAGTTTGTTTGTCACTTTCTGTTCCCTTTGTAGCTCCCTCTCCTGAAGGACTATTTTGTCTTTGCCTCGGAGAGGATTGTTCAAACTTTAACAGATTCTCCTGTGATTGCTTCTCTGCCCCTTCATTCTCCTGTCTTTTGGACATTATGTTTGGGGGCAATTGACCCGAAAGTTGGGGCTGAGGCTTTTGATTTTGTGATAATGAGGTTTGTTGAAGATTCTGTAGTTGTTGACCTTGGGGCAACTCTCTAAACACCAACCTATGTTGCAACAACTCCTGATGCAACATTCTTTGCTTCGTATTTCTAGTCTTTCTGTCATCTAAAGGTATTTTTTCTTCCGAAGAAGATGATTTATCGCCACGAGAAAATGGCCAAAATGACCTGCCAGATTTCTTCTTTTCTTTGACAGGCTTTTGGGATGGTTCTGGGGCGGGTGCAGGCTGGGGTTGCAAGGGAGGTAGTTGAACCCCTGCCAACTGTTTCTGCTTGTGAAGGTCCCAGGATGCATTTTGTTGTCCTTGCTGCTGTTGTCTCTTAGACTCTTCCTGCAGTCTCCTTTGCTCGAGTTGCTGCTTTTGCTTAAGGCTAATACTGTAGATTGGCTCTGGTTGTCCAGGTGCCGGGGCTGGTAGAAGTGGTTGGAGAACAAAGACTCGGTTACATCCATCTCCCCTCCTTTGTATGATCCCATATTGGCTCTCCCCCCTCTCCATAGTTTGTAAGAGGCCATCTTTGGTCATTACTCGGTCCGGATTGTCTCCACCTGCTCCTTTTTCCTCTAGTTGTTGCTGCTGGTGAAGCCTCCACTGGTGTTCAAGCAATTGTCTTTGTAGCAACTGCTGGCGGATCTCAGGATCAGTAACCTCAGTAACCGGTTGTAATAATGGTGTCTGTTCAGTTTTCTCCAGACTTGCTTTTGCCCCTAATATCCAATCGTCCTTATCCGCACCTTCAGCCAGCTCCTGCAAAGGATGCTGCCATGCGAGACTATCAAGTATCATATCCCCACTTAGGGTTGGCTTCAATGGCTCTGGTAGTAAGGGTTGCTCTTCTGGCTCTTCTGGGATATCACTTGAATCCAGGTCCTCCGCGGACTGATCACGTGAGGGCGGATATTTCCGTCCAGTTGCTTTTGCTAGTTGCTCCTGAAAAGCCTTATGTTGGTCCTGCATTAATTTTTGATGCTCTAACACATGTTGTTCATGCCTTTTCCTCAACTGTTGATGAAGTTGTTGGATCTGTTTTTGTCGACTCTCATCACCAGACTCCACCTCCTGATCTTCCCCTGTTGATTGAGTAGAAGCCTCTGGGAGAGCTTCTCCACTTACTGAAAGGGCAACTCCTGTTGCTCCTGATGCTGCATCGCCACTCTGTGACTGTTTACAGCCTTTCAAATCTAGACGCCCATATATACAATTACCGTGACAATCGGCTAAGCATTGGACACATTCACAATTGCATTCACCTGGTTGACTCTCAGCGCCCTCTGCACTAGCACCTTCTTCAGGCTTATCCGGATGCACAGCAGTAGGGCAGACCACAGCATTAGGGTCTACAGGTAGGTTATATATTAAGTCCATTGGCTGAGGACCATCATCATATTTAGGTATCTGAGGTCGTTCACGGAAACCATAATCACTCTCAGCGCCCTCCACCCCTGCGGGTGGAGGAGGAGTCATAGGGCTGTAAACATATGCATCTTCTTGCTCTATCCTCCTCCTGTTTGACTCACAAACAGGACAGGTGTTGGCATGGGGACCGACCACAACTTGCCGTCCATCCACATGGCAGAACTGTACATACTCATTACTTACGCAGCGTCTTAATCGTGGCCCTGCTATACCGTCTGCGCCACCCGCACCTGCAGCAGAGGAACCAAGATCCCCAGCGATGTTGCCTTCACTGCCGCCAACGTTTTCAATAGATCGTTGTGTCTGGCAGCAGTTGCAAGCTTCCGCTAGCTGCAGGATGCTATCATAACTTGGGGGAGGGCCGCAGGGGACTGTTTGGTAGATTACAGAGCCTTTTTGAGTAATTCTGACGACACCAGAGAGCAGCAGTGTGCCCCTTGGGTGAGTGGCAGGGGTGGAGGCGGGAGCTGGAGGAGGGTAGGAAGGGGGAGCATAGATGGCTTGACTCTCCTGTGTAGGGCAACCACAAGCTGCCTGGTAGGTCATACCTGTTTGGAATAAATATCAAAGTAGAGGAAGGTTAGCTTGTGTAAACTTTAGTAAAATATTCATAGAAGGCAGGAACGTTTCATAAATAGTCCCGCGCAATATTTCATTAAGAGCTCAATTCTGGAATGATGCTGGGGCTCAAATTGAGTGCTGTTTAACCCAGCGATTAATATGTTACTGGTGTTTAAGCAGGTATTTGGAAGACCGTCGGGACTAATTATGAAGGTCCATTATTAACACAAAATTTCACCAGGAGATCACTCGACCCATTTCTATTACCTGTGGCATTATTCGTTCCTAAGGCCAATCGTTTTGACAAGAATGATAGATAAATGAAGATTGTCTTAACTGTCAATTAAGGTATGATTGAAAATTACTGAATAAGGGTGTCAATATATTATACATGCTAGGAAGAGACTCGCATTACTGTTGAAAAATTCAAGTATTGATTAAGTTTCATGCTTTTTATTGAATATTAAAATGTGTTAGTGGGAACTTCGGTTAGTCTGAAATTTGAAATGATGTCACGCAAATATAATGTTAATAATGGTGTACTGAATCATCTAGCCAGGGGCCTATCATTGAAAATCATGGTAGCGCTAGCCCTATTAAGAAAATATTGCCCTGTAGGGGGACTTGTCCCTCCGAAGCCAAACATTATTAGGGAAGCTTACGTTATGAGGGCAGTATCTTACTGGCAAAGGCGAGGGATACTATAGCTTTTATGTCTTTTGATTGTTAAACCAGAAGTACACTTAGTCAAAACAAGAACATTAATTTTTCAACTGTGTCCCTTCTGCCAGCTTTCACTCCCTATAGTAGTCCCTATATTAATGGTGATAAATATGTTCGTAGTGCTAGATTTATATATAATTAGGAACTACACGTTACGACAGTCAAAATGACATAAAAACTACTGTCTTAGCCAAGCACAAAACCTTGTTAAGGCCATAGTCATTTAAAAGTGGAACATGTTAAGGACATGAGGAGAGCACGAGATAAAGCCACCATATGCAACAAGTACCATCACCAACAACCTTTTCGCTCTCCATATCAAAGATTGCGAAATGTCTGTAATGGAAATATATGACAAATCTAGAAAATAATACTGATAATAAAATTTGCAAATAGATACATAATAATATTGGGTTAATATTTAGAATACTATATATAGGTACAATGTATTATCTCTATGACCGTCTTAATTTACTACTAGGAGTTTTGTATTCTGCTCCACATGCCATCTGTCGTCAATTTAACCAAACCTTGACTTCAGAAAATCTTCCCCAGATGGCATTATGTGAGAATACATTAAATTCAGACAACAAGACATCAATATGTATGATATATAGATACATATATACGTCCACAGCATAGAGATATCTATCAATGACTCTCAATAAATGAGAAGGAAGAGTAAGATAGTGGGGATGGTGGATAGATGGATGGATGGGTCAAGGCTTTCCCGCCATCTCTTTGACAGTTTACTTCATCCCAACACCAAATGAGATAGCATCTACATATGGGGGCTGTACCTTCGTCCTCGACTGCGGCAGGTTGCGGTAATGTTAGCGGCACTATTTGCTGCGCCTGTTGATGCTGCATACCTGTGGGAATCCTAGTGCACGTACCATCGGCGCTAGCCGTCGATGATTGCGTCATCGTGACGACAGCGTTTGTCTGCGGCTGACCAATCATGAATCTCCGCTGGAGATAGCGTTTCCGGTACCAATATCCACCGCCCGAACAGAAGAGCAGAGAGAGTACCACACAAAACCTGAGGAAGATTGAGGGACAATGTTAATGAAGGTTCGCTGATGGTGTGACGGCTATACCTACCTGTATAAATTGGAAAATTGGTAAGATGAATCAATGTAACTATAATTGATATACTTTGTACTTTGTTGGCAATGGTTTTCGAGTATCAATATTTAGCTCGTTAACATCTGCTGAAATGAAATTAGATTAGTCCAAAGAAAATTAAAATTACGGCAAAGTCAGAGAAGCAAGGAAGATTAAAAGAAATTACTTATTGGAAAAGCATTTTCGACCCGCCCCATTGAAATGGTTTGCTAGTGATAACATCGAAGGGAAGACCTGGAATTCACATTCAGATGCGGCTCTCCTTTTTGTATATATACCTTTCTTGTATGAACAAAAATGCATTGAATTGAAAGTGTAGCGTGAAAATCGAGATGGAAAAAGCATGACTTTTGGAGCGAACGAAAACAGAAATAAAAACACCAAAAGTAGAAATATTCGAAGAATCAATTGATATGTCATATTTCTTGTGAGCGTCCAATAAATGTGCCCATACACATGAGTGGTTGGTGTGATATCTGTGACCATAGGATCAAATATTGTACACTGATAAATATATGTTACTCAATGAGTGAGTGCCTGATGCTCACCTTATACCTCCCCCTCAAAACCTGCCCGCTGGCGATGGCACTCTGTCTTCATCTATCTCAATCTTGACATTGTGACCACTGTTGTGACTTACATAAATCACACCTAAATCCTACATCGGTGTCAGAATCATTTTACTGTTATTTATTACTATGCCATGAGTGTTTACAGCGACCCACAACCATCAGAGTAGTTATTGAGGTTCATTTCCCACTATAATCTGAGTACAACGATGCTTTTCATCTGTATTATCTTCAATCGTTTCTCTCATACGAAATCTCTAAAAGTATCTGAAATCCACCACGTTGTAATTTCCACCAGTACAGTGATCTGACCTCACATGATTCAGGTTATTTGTACCTTCTAACTGACAAGATGTTGACGAGATACTTAATTAATTTAAAGGTGATATAAAAGTAATTTTACTTATTAACTGCTTTACCTTCGAACACTGTTAAAGGATATATAAAAGTAATTACTTATTAACTGGTTTACCTTCGAACACTGTTAAACGATGTTTTCCAAACACATTCCTTTTTTCACTGTTTTGTAGTTAAATAAAATCAAATACTAATACTAATTAAACAGCCTTAAAGTCTTAATGCTCACCACTGGTTATTCAGAATAATACCATTGCAAGTGCTATGATGGGTATGAAGGAAAGGCTGTGGTGGTCTCTGAGTGTAAGTGCTTGTTGGCAGGCTTTTTCCCATGTGAAATATACCAGGCCTGAGGGGTTGTGGTGAGTGTTTTCTACCTTGAACCTTCTAACTCACCACCGATTTCCCTTCACTCCATCAGGGGATATGGAGAAAATCCCCCAGGCAGGAAACCCCAGGCCTGATTGACCGAACCTCGAGTTAACATTAGCGCCATAGGACTAAGCCCACATTTCTTTCCCAACAAATAATTATGAGGTGTCGTTATAACATCTTTCTAAAACATGCGCTGAACTGTAATATTTAAAAAAAAAAATTCACTTATGTTGCATTATAGAGATAAATGTACTATTCTCAGTAGTCCTGTCTCAAAAATACTAATTATTAAATGACATTTATACTATTATACATTAAATATTCAGAAGTTTTCATTTACACAGTTTCATATATGCCACAAGAAGTGGCAAATAAACTAAAGTCTATGATATATTACAGAACTGTAACTCAGTTTCACATTAATGCTATAATAAATTACTGAACTATGTGACTTCACCTATTTCCCTTATACTTGGCCTCTTAATTCATTTGGCAGTTATAATAATATCAATAGAATAAAATACTAGAACACCTACTCTGTAAATCGACATACATTGATATATAGGTATACAACTATAAAAGGCAACACCAATGGAGCTGCATAATATTATTCTGGTCCAGATTATCAATAGGACCTAGTAGTGGACTGGACGGAGTAATAGATGGGAATGAGGGTAATAGAGTGAGTGAGAAGTATAGAGAAATGTTGGAATAGAACAGAGTAGTATATGGGACTGAGGGTAATAGAGTGAATGGTATAGAGAAATCAGGGAATAGGACCAAGTGGTATGGAATGAGGGAGACTGAGTATAGGGAATGAGGGTGATGGAGTGAGTAGTAGAGAAATGAGGAAATAGGACCAAGTAGTATAGGGAATGAGGGAGATAGAGTAAGTAGTATAGGGAAATGAGAGAATAGGACTGAGTAGTATATGGGCATGAGGGTGATAGACTAAGTAGTATAGAGAAATGAGGCAATATGACCAAGTAGTATATGGGAATGAGGGTGATACAGTAAGTAATATAGAGAAATGAAGCAATATGACCAAGTAGTATATGGGAATGAGGGTGATACAGTAAGTAGTATAGAGAAATGAGGAAATATGACAGAATAGTATAGGAAATGAGGGTGATAGAGTACAGAGAATGAGGGTGATAGATTCAGAAGTATAGGGAATGAAGGCGATAAAGTATACAGAATGAGGGTGATAGAGTGAATAGTATAGCGAAATGAGGGAAAAGGACGAAGTATATGGGAATGAGGGTGATAGAGTAAGTAGTATAGTTAAATGAGGAGATAGGACAGAATAGTATCGGGAATGAGGGTGATAGAACATAGGGAATGAGGGTGATAGAGTGAGTAATATAGAGAAAAGAGGAAATAGGACTGAGTAGTATATGGGAATGAGGGTGATACAGTGAGTGGTATAGAGAAATGAGGAAATAGAATAGAATAGTAAAGGGAATGAGGGTGATAGAGTGAGTAGTATAGTGAAATGAGGAAATAGGAGCGAGTAGAATGGGGAATGAGGGTGATAAAGTATAGGGAATGAGGGTGATAGAGTCAGTAGTATAGAGAAATGAGGGAATAGGATCAAGTAGTATATGGGAACGAGGGTAATAGAGTAATTAAGTAGTATAGAGAAATGAGGAAATAGGACAGAATAGTATAGGGAATGAGGGTGATAGAGTAAGTAGTATAGAGAAACGAAGAAATAGGACCCAGTAGTATATGGGAATGAGAGTGATAAAGTAAGTAGTATTTGCCCAGGAATAAAATCTGGTCAAGAACATGCTCCAAAATATTTTAAAAAGGACCGTAATGAAGTACTGGGCGTTATTAAATGTTATAATGTAGTGCAGCATGAATAGGCTATCAGGATTACCCTTTGGTTGCTTGAATAATTTATAGAGTGAAGGATGGCATTAGGTATCCTTTAAAGACTTCCTGGCCCTGACATTGCTGTTATAAAACATGAACTGACATGGGATAAACCTGAAATAAATCTTGAACAGCCACTGATATAGCACTGACAATGGCAAACTTGACTGATGTAATTGTTACCATATTCAAGGGATGAAGATCATTTATTCAATGACAGTCAGGGATTAATGAAGATGTAAGACTTGGGTTTCGGGGCTAAAATGTACTATGAGGGAATTGGGTTGTGGCGCAGTGATGACTAAACTTTTGTCATGTCAGAAAATTAATATCTTGAGACCACTGTATGATTTAAGAACCTCGTACCATAAACACTTACTATGACTTTGACGAACATTATACTCAAATACAAAAGAACTGCGCTGGAACCTCAATGCCTTCTCAGCCTTTCTATTCGGACCCACCCTTACAAAGAAAGGTTGTCCATAGAAAGCTCTCTACATCATGCCCGTTCGTGCCAGTTGTAAGGAGTATCCTCTGCTCACAGAAGGCGATACTCCTTGGAACTGGCAGGAACGGTCACAGTTAAAGAGAAATTCACTTAGGTTGGTAGTCACTTACTTTTGTAAGTCAACCATAGCTTCAACTAATTAAAGGCTCAGACAATCTGTATTTTTTCCCAGTGCTTAACAAGAACCAGATAATCCATCTTTGACATTGTTCTTTACATAAATATACAGAGCTGTAACACTATTAGAAAAAATGTCCCTCCACACAAAACTGGTCCCAAACTATGAAACAATGTCTCTTCTTCTCCCCTATACATTGCCTTCCTAATATTGTAGAAACCTTCCCATAGTTGCCTTCAGCTAGGTTTAAATCCTGAGCTGAAATTACTCACGACCTTAGGTAAGATACGTGAGATACCCCATCCAGGAGTTTACACTATCATTATTTAGGCTTATCAGGTAATCTCCAAGTAGAGAACCTGCATCCAGACCCTGTTTTATATCCCCATCCCCATCCCCATTCTCATAGATACTTAATTTATAGTACCTCTCTCCAGAAGCGCTCTCAATATTCTTTCTGTTGTTGACCTACGCTTCTGCCTAGATGAGCATTTCATTACAATGATCTAACAACTTTACGCTTTAGCTTTAAGTACCATGGCCGCCTCTCATACATCTCCTAACCGCCCCTGGATTTGTCTCTTATAGCTCCATGGGGTATTATCTTCACTTGGAATATGTTTTAAAATAATAATGCTTCACAAGGTGAAATCACGAGTTTTCCCAAGCAGGATGAGAATAACTCAACTATATGGGACGAATCACAACAATAAAAAATACAGATTTGTAGTGGTCAAAGTTTACACCCCTTTTCAGGAGGGACTGAATCCTTAAGGTACATATAATATTATATTGATTTCTACATCGCTGGTTTATGGCGTCGACTGTCAGAAAACATACTAGCATGGTACAAGGACACTGCCCCTGCAGGAGTAGCTCCTATTGTGAGGAGTGGAGGAGCAGTAAAAGGGAACAAATGTTTCATTCCTCGGACAGGTTTGGGTGCAAACCAGGTAACTGCGGCTCTCTTATCAGGTGAGTGAACTGAAATGTTACCGTTTGAGCTAACTGGTCCCCCTATCCTTGACCCTGACAATGCAGTGAGACAATAGCATGAGGAAACAGGGTCAAGTAGGGGTTGCAATATACAGTACAATACAGTATTTGGTGTATACTGCAGATGGTAGGGTGGCTGAACTATGGACCACGTAGTGTTAACATTAGGCACTACCTTAGTACATGGAATATAGTATTTTCCTTTTATTTGAAAAGGATGTACTTACAAACACAGTTAGTGGGTAAAGACCCTTTATCATACACCGATACTATATATAACACATAGACATCTATATAAATCTCCTAGTAAAGGCATTAGATATCAAAAGATGGTTTTATTTGTATAATATCTTTTGATCGAAGTACACTTTCAATATCATAGTTCAAAGAACCTTCTTATGGATTGCGCTGTCAAAAATACATAAAGAAATGCTTTGGCTAATGCCTTCCCATGTTATTCAGAATTGTAGTATATTATAGTTATTTAGAACTGCTCAATATATGGTAGAATAACATTTGAAAATACTCACCAAAAATACCACAATTTGTAGAATTGGGTAAAGTTCTCACAGCATGAGCTCCCACAACAGTATTCATAGGAATTACAACTGAAAATAGAAAGAAAGCAATTGTGAATAATTCATGGAAATGTTACAATGGAATGTTTAATACAGCTAAATATCTTAGACGGATAAATGTGTATATATAATGATTTTTATTCACGCATATAATTACATGAACAGGACAAAACTTCTGTTACCAGGTTTTCCAGTTTAGCCCTTGAAATGATAAAAACAACAATGATAGATATTACAATTATGAGACCTAAGTTCGCTTCAATACATTTCTTTCTCGATCCTACTATTGCCAATATAATCACATAGTTTACAAATATTGAGTCATTATTGGAAAATAAAGTGGGCATTTTTGTATACGACTCTCTATTACAGAAAACCATAAGAACATACTATTCAAAATTAAGAATACCGATATTTCGAACCGGATATCTGAAAGAGAATTGTCGATGTCCAAAATTGAAATTCAGATATTCAAACTTCAACTCTAGATATGTCACATTACATTTTGGATATCCAAGTTCAAAATTCGAATTCCAAATATACCAAATTCATAAAACTTTGTGGTTATTCAATTCTAATTCGGTTCATAATATCCAAAATTCTATTTTCTCATATCAAGAACTGAATTTCGATATCAATAATTCGAATTATGGAAATCAATATAATTCGAATTTTAGATGTATGGAATGGAATTGTTGATTAATGTGGATATATGAAATTTGTATTCAAGTATTTGATATCTGAAATTCGAATTCGGGGTACCTGAAATTGTAATTTGGATGTATCCAAAATTCTATTATATAAATAACCAATTTATTTTTAGATCTTAAATAACATTACAAATGTATGTGGAATTAGTAAAAATAGAACAGGTATAAAAACAATATGGATATCCAAAATAGACTTAACATATTAAAGATGTTATACCCATTTACAACTCTTAAATACGCCTGATAAACTGCCGCTTTTCTTGTTATTATAGAACATCTTCCCACATGATGCTGGGGAAGGCTTCTTTGCCAACCCTCTTATTGCCCATAACCTGTTTAGTACAACCCCGCTCCCCTCTCCACCTCCAAGGAGCCTAAGGAAGCAGGATGATAAGCTTGATGGTATTATAAATGTGCTTTAATCCTGGCTGATTCTTCGCTTTCATTGTTCCTCCTCCTGGTTCTCTCTGTTACAGTAGCTTCTAAGCTAGGAAGGCTTAGGTATAAAACCATTGCCTCATACAGATATTGATTTTGGGATTATTAATGACGCTTCTAACTACAGAGCACAACATTAGATGCGGGCTCGAGCATAAGATGAAAGTGAATTAGTAACCGAATAATTTCAATATTATATCAAAACAATGAGCTAATACTTCTAGTGAACTGTAATTTCAGAGCATTACGTTCAAGTTATTCAATAGCAATTTTATTTTCTTACACGAAATGTTATTAAACTTTTCGAATTCTATTATCAAATCCTATAATTACTTCACATTGAATGAACCAGTTCTGTGTGAGGATGATTCCATAAGGATAGTTTCTTATCAAAAGGCTTATTAGCTTCAGTAAATGAGCATTATATAGGAAATAAATAAATTGGTCATGAATATCTGATGTGTGTTGTCGTCTATAGTTTGGTGAATTGACTAGGCACTTGGAGAGGGCGTTCTAATTGGGCTTAGCTTTTTGATCCCCTCTCAAACAGGAACCGGGTTTCTATTTTGACAACAGTCATCACTCTAGTGTTAAATAGGGGAACTAGACTTAAATTAAAGGCGATTATAATCGACGGAGCGTGCGGCGCAGGGCGTATTGGACAGAGTTAGGAAGTGGGATTAAAAGCGTTCTAAATCCTATTGCATAACGGAGTTATGAATGATGAGAGTATAATCAGTAGATAACGATATAGCCCATGTCAGATTGTTCAGGCATACGCTTCTGCATGTCTGTGTGAGAGGCTCTTTTTTCTCGCTAGGTTTTATAGCTTCATAGGGACCTGACGCACCTGAAATTTCTGCATCCGGTGCATTTAAAGTATCGATCCTACGGACAACCAGGGAGGGGGTTGTTCCCGGGAAATTCAGGATCTCGCATACAAAATATTCTGATTAGAAGCTGGTACGTATGTGTACCGAATATTTTATACAGTGTATACACATGCCATTTCCTTGAGCTAGAAAAGCTTAACCTAGTGTTCCTGAAAAATATTCACAACTAATTCTCTTGAAACCCTGCATGCAATTCTATCGAATAGGCCTTAACTATGTTTATATGTCCATATATATATTTGTTGAATTTTGTTGAATCCTGCTTGGTTGTAATTGACTGTTTCTTTGATTGCTCTTTAAGGAATATAGATTTCATGAGCTCATTATTGAGATATGGTGTATTTAAATCGAAGGAATTCAGACATCCCGACGATTTATCAAATAAAGTTTTTACATGGGGACAGATAATGCAGTGTGCACACTATTGGTGACTTGGAATTGCTGACTCCAAATTTGAGGCAAAAAGCTGGAAGTGGCCAGTCAAAAAGATAGTAAACCTAATTTGGTGTTTTAACCATTTAATAAGAGATAGCTCTGTCTCCGCGTGGGCAGAAATCTATACTGGGGCGCCCAACGACCCCAACAAGATTTTGAGCTAAGCTTCTTTAATGGTTCAAGCCAAGCCAAGATTGAATAAGAAATGAATACAAATAATACTCTCATTCTTGGCACCTCGGCGTATGAAATAAGCACTATTCTTGTTTGATAACATCACCACAAAACATAAGTGAGGTGTGGCGAAACCACTTTCAGCGCTAATAAGTATAAGTTTTTCCCGCAAACGCGAACATCTCTGGAGGGTGGGGCCTCCTGCCAGTCGGCGATAACAAAATGGCGTTGGCCGGCATCTTGTTTCTCCTTTCCAATTAACACTATTTTTCGTGGCAGTAACGATAATAATTGACCCGGGGATCATATGACAACATGGGGATCATTATAGATGTCATTAGCTAAAAAGACGACTACAACTTGGAAATGAACCAACGTCTCATTGATACGCCGGTTTGAATAGGCACTGGCAACAACGCCATTTTTAATCAAGGTTTCAAGCCATTTTCTTCTTTTTGTGTGTGTGTGGGGGGGGGGGGGGCTGCGGGGGTCCCACTGATAAATCAAAGTCCTGGCCACTAATATACCAGGGTATACATCTTTCATAATTAACGAGGAGACAGAAACTGCTTTAAATTATTTTATTCATTTGTTATATTTGAAGTCACACAGGAATCTTTTCAGTAGAATTATTATTTTCGTGTTAAGTCATTGTTGACAAATTATTTATACCAGGGCATACATCTTTAATTGCATAGAGAAATGTTCAAATTAAAGCCCTAGCCTTTAGAGGATGTCGGTTTCCAAAATCGTGTAATTGCAGTTGTCAAACCATCTATTGGTTGAGTCGAGTATGCATGACAGTTGGAACGATCCTGCAATTTCCAAGAGCCTGGAGTTTTTCATAGTCGACACACAATCTGGATCCCGGTGTCGATCAAGGTGAGCGTAGCGACTACAGCCCTCTGTTGCTTTCTTTTCGGAAATGAATAAATCATAGGCCTATTTTGCCAATTTTGTAATCTAGATTCTCATTCTAACAAACTTTAGAGGCACGAACAGGTGTATGCAGAATCCTTGTCTGTATTTTAAATATATGCAGAATCATATAGCTAGTGTCATTAGTAGAAGAAAGATCAATTTAACACTTTAAGGGTAGACATGGTTTTCCCTAGGTGAGAGCAGTGTAATGTCTGGCTTAATTCAACAATTTTCACATAAAGGCATTCAAAAGGCATTCAAAAGTTAATAGATGTTGCAGCTGAATGGGAGTCAACGCTGAATAAACGCATTAATGGTTTTTGAGATGTGCTCACTACCAACGGCTCTTTGACGAAAATTCATTCACCCCTACACTTTGCCTACAGGCCTCATAGAAAATCTATGTTTTAATTCAAATTGCTGTGTAATCGGTATGCCTCTAGTACACAGTTTCTAATTGTTCATAATATAATATATGGATATAATAACCAATTCTTGGCTTTTATTCTTATATCTTTGAAAGATCCCTCCCATTTCTTCTGTCCCTCATCACGTGTTCCAACTGTGAAACTATGCCGTTGGCATTTTTCTTGTCAGTTCAACACCTCCACTTTTACAGTACCTTTTTTCACGTTTACTTTTTTATACCAGGACCAGTTCAGCCTTAGTTCTGTTGTTGCCGAAATACACACTCATGCATCCTCTGACTGCCTCTCCTCATCCTCCACCCTCAACTCCTTCTTTACTATTCCCCCTCATTTGTTTCTCTTTTGACTTTCTAATATCTTTCTCTAACAATTGCCAGTCACTACATACAGAAGACAGCCTCATTTAGTGGGCGCATGGGTCACGAAGGCTCATCAAGGGACGGATAAATAGGCGAGTGAGAAGTCTATAAAAAAGTGATACCCATAGTTCCTTCAGGTGTACGGGGGGAAGGAGACAGGTGATTCACCCTTCCTCGTCCATTAACGTATAGTCTATTCACATAGAGATATCATAGCTACTTTGCGTCAAAATGTGGGCATTCAGCGACATGCTTTTGGTCTGCTATTAGGATCGATAAGATCTTCTTCAACACAATACATAAGGAGAGGGAACGCAGCGGTCGTGTGGACATTGAAGCTAGTTTGGCATGTTTGTGCATTTTCAGTCGTCACTCCTTGGGAATATAACAGCCTAAAGCAGACTAAACAGATTGATAACCTCCATTTCGTACCTGCTGGTGCAATTGTTGTGTATACACCAAACAGTGCACCAGCAGGCCCTCAATGTCGGCCATTAATCCTTTAATAGACGACCTCGATCTGAACCGAGCCAAATCCCTGACAGACCCAGGTGTTCCTCAATTGGTAGCATTCAGTGTGAGCAGAGGATAAGATCAAAAGCCATAAACAAAAGTGACAATGTGACCAGTAATATTCACGTTTGCTAAGGTAATAGGGAAATGCAGAAAATATAGTAAAACAGCTCTAGGAATTCAGCCTTCTGCAAGCCTTCAGACGGGAATCTGACTCTTGACTAACACCTTGGTTGGGCCAAATTCCAGATACATATAAGGCGTATGCACCAGGCCTGGACTAAGTCAAGATTAATGCTATCAGGACAAGTCCTATAGTCACAACATGGTCGCCAATATGTACACATAAGATGATTGAGTCAATGCACAAAGCTAGAAAGCTGTTCATTTGGCCTTATCTCTGCTTGTTAAGCCTGTCCCTATATTTATGGATGAGGATGACATGAGGATCTGAAGGCTTCAAGATTACACGTTGTCATAAATATTGAATTAGTTGACGGCTGTAGATGCTGTGGTATCTACTACTCTCGGCTGCCCCATCATATTTCATGTCTATCTTCTGCATGTAGGTGGCTTGTAAGTCGGTTTGGTCTAGGCTATCAGGCTCTTTCACGGTCTGTTGGGGGACGTGAATTCTAACGTAATAAACTTCATGCCGGCTACAGATATAGGCGAAGACTTTATTTCCTAGGAAGATAACAATTTTAACAAAATATTTTAATACGATTCATTGGTCGCCCCTTCATTTACCATGGACCTCTTTGGTCCCTAATGACTATTATATATATAGATAGAAGGCACTTGACATCAAAACCATGATTGGGCTATCGGTTTAAGAAGGCTCTACCCTCCTTCTCCTCCCTTCCAATTCCTTCCTCCCCCTCCCCTTTCTCTTCCGTCTTCCCATTTAGTTCCCCTGCCTCCCCTTCCAACGCACCTTGCCCCTTCCCCTCTCCTCTGGTCTCTTCGCCCGTTCCCTTCCCCGTTCGTTTACTTCCTTTCCCTCCCACTGCCTTCTCTTCCCTAGCCCTTCCACACATCATACATTATATATGCTGTGACTAATAAATGACAGGAACTGCTTTTGCTGAGCAATAGGGTAGGCTCCACAGTAGCCCTTCCTCGCTAATATATATATATATATCAACAGCCTTTCTTAATAGACAAGTGACACCCATTGACCCTTAAACCTGTTGCTAGAAAATGAGAAATTCGTACTCCAAAGTATGAAAGAGCAAAGACGCGGTGGGTATCTTTCTGGTCTGGCGTTTCTACACAATATGACGCAATGCACTAATTAACATTTTTCATAATTTATTCTTAAAAGTGCTATGCATTGCAATAAGTCCCTGATACACCCTTGACCGAACGATTTATTCACATTATCATGTAATTTGTTGGGCAGATTATATATTAGATTGCTTATAAATCATGGTTTTGAACCAGTAGGCTACCAGTCCAGTCCCTAGATAGAAGGTTCGATCTGGCACATGGGCTGTGCCCCTCCCCTCCCCATGTCCCTGGTATATATCCGGCAGGAAATCCCTGGGACGAAGCAGTCAATCAACAGCTGGTGGTTGTCATGTGATATGCGACTGCGAATGCGCCGATCTGTCCAATCCACGACCACGTGACAGGAAGGCTGACCAAGCAGCACTCTGGTGATCCGTCACGTGTACTAAAGATCTCTCCCTTAAAGTTGTGATCGAGACGAATTTCTATGCCAGAATTTGCAGGAGTAGTGTGAGGGTGATTTGAATGTATTACATGAATGATGATCATTGAGAACGTATATATAATATAGCATGCATCATGATCACTTGATCGCAAAATCCATGAAATTGTTTGATATAGGCCTACGGCCATTTGTATTAATGCATTTGTGTATGGCAATGCATTATCTCAGTATTTAACAGAGTCGATCGCGATGGTTGAAATTAGCTTGATCTTGGTGCATGGGTATTTCCAGGCAAAGCGAACATAATTGTATTTGTGTAACTAACATGACTTCATTTTATGAATGTATTGGGATGTAACTATGTATGTCTGTAGTGGTTCTTCTTGGTTTGGGACAGGGCCTGCAGCTCTGCACCATTAGGGCCTGCACCATTACATGTTACCAGCTAGCTGCACAGGCCTATCCCGGGGTCAGATTGGCCTTGTAACACTGCACCACCTGTAAGCTTACATGATAGTCGCCCCCTATAAAGTCGCACTCCTAAGTGAAGGATGCTTAGCCGTGTGGTCAGCCTTCCCAGTCTCCAAACAAGGACTGATCGCGAAAGGCCCCCAGATATCCTCTGGGCTGGGGAGGGTGGGGGGGGGGGGTGGGGGGGGGGGGCTCTAGCTCATAACCTGTCAACCATAAGTTTTCTGAATAAAAAGACTTATTGAAAAATGTTATAGAACTACAAATGACTGTTTCTACTAATTTCTACACCATGAAATAGACCGTGGATAATGTGAAGTTGGGTTACTCTTGTATTCAAATTATATTATATAACGAAGAAAAGGTCATAAGCACTAAGAATACAGTTTTAATCTAACTGTCTCTATCACATGATCATGGAGGGGACACATACAAGACATTCAATTGAAAACTAAATCTGAATATCTGAATAAAGTAGTATAAAAAATACCGAGATTGTAATAAGTACATGGCAGACCACTACTGACACCTGAGGGTCCCTTCTATTGGATTATAGCACAAGATTTGCTGAGATGCTATAATAGTTGACTAAGTTACAGGTCCCAAAAAGTATCTGCTCAAGGATATTGGAGATGTACGGTAACAAATGTGCATGGTTAGTTTAGTAAGAGCGAGTCCGCATCTCCCTCTACATCGATGGGAATAGACAAAGCTTAATTATGGTACTAAAACTATACTAAGGGATTGTCGCATTCGCACCGGCTACTAAACTTCGTCACAGAAACAAGAGTTGCCAGGTGTTTTACTGTGCGAGGTCTGCAGTCAATCTTATGGACACAATTAAGACAACTGCAGACATTTAGATTTAGGATTAGATTCTATATTTTGTTAGCTTTTGTATGTAATAATCCCGGAGTTTCTACCTTCAATATGAGAGCGACAGTCCTCAGTTGTTTTTCTGATCGGACAGTAGGGGTTCTCCCAGTCCACAGTCATTGGCAAGTGCCTCATTCTGGGCGGCTGGCACAGTGACGTAGTGCCATATGATTGGCCATTGCAGCTGTAGGCGTGCCAGTGGTCACTAATCACTGATCGCAATTGATCATATGATTGGCTGAGAGCGGCAGCGCTGTTGTTGTTGAAATGGCAATCTTTGGATGGTTTTCCCTCAATTTGATTACGCGGTTTGCAAGATTCTTTTAATTAATGCTCAAATCTACAACTGTTGGTAATCCATAATGATGTGTGCCTTATGAACTAGTAATTGAGGTTCTAAAAAAACTTCACCATAGAAATAGGAGCTTAAATTAAGATCATTGGGACATGATCGGTATATGTGAGGGCTCGACCGGATGGCGGATGTGATATTCAGAATTTTTCATGCAAGCCTTTGGCTTTTTTTCTCCAAAAAGCACGGTAGTCACATTTCGTCAAGGCAAACCTGCGTGACCTATAATTAAACTTGGACTTGAATTGCAAGTATGTTGAAATACAGCACTTTTTTTTAGTTATTTTGAACCAATCCATGAGATGTTATGAAGTTGGGAAATTCAACAAGTAGCTATACAAGTACACAAATAGGCATGTAGCCTGACATTCACACCATAGAATAACATTGCATTAACAAGGTTTGAAAGTGGGAGTGTGTGAAAGATCTTAGTAGGTATAAAAGAATAAAATATATACTGGACTGCCCCCAACCATTGGGATCACACAAGTGCTCAAACTCCAGGTCGAAAAGAAAGTGTTAAAGAGTTTGAGCATGCGCTGTGCCGACCAGGCTCCAATACCCAGTATCGACCTTATCTATAAACGCCCTCAAGCTTAAGAGCCCTCTTGTGAAAGTGAGTGAACATGATTTAGTGTCGTCTGCAACCAGTAGACGGCAGTGGCTGGGATCGTCCTTGAGTAAAGGTTAATGCAAGGGATGCAAGGTCAACGGGAGCGTCATCTTGGGCTCAATACTAACGTGTACTCAGTAGCAAGACCACAAAAAAGAACACATCAAACATTAGTTGGAATAAGATAGGGAAAACATCCACACAAGAGGAAACATATACTTTGAAGTATGACAGGAAAGACAAATGAAAGAAAACGACTGGTTCGTCGAAGCAATGTAATTCTCTTGATGGCTGCCAGGGATACTAGTTCTGAATTCATGCATCAGAAAGGGTACAACATGTTTAGACTGGATAGGCAGGGATCTAAATGCACGCTTCAATATGTCTCATTCCATTACTCTGAACTCTCCTTTCACGGGGAGTCTGCACAGATTTAGAATACCCCCAAAACACCCCTCTAAATGCAGGAAAGGACCCGACCTCGTCCTAATTGTAATTGGACAGAGGCAGGTAGACTAAGCTTCCAATGTATATCCCTAGCCTTGACGCTTACTTGTTTAGGCCAGGGGGTTTGTCTCACTATAATTTCTTTTGCTGGAAATACTATTTTTATTTACAAGCTGAAGAAACAAAATTTAACCGCTCTTTGTAAATAGCACATATATGGTATTATCTAATTTATTCTGTTTTGAATATGATCCGAGAGGGATATACCATGGCCACACATGAGTGGTATATCGTATGATTAGAATACATACTCTTGGAAAGTTCCCATAGGAAATACTCTCAAGGAAGATCAAGGAAAGGAACGCATGCATGGTGCACTTTTGACGAAAAGACCCAAATTAAAAACCGTCTTTCTCTCATACAGCAAGTGTCCTGCAGCTTTAATACCATATTTGGGGGATTAAAGGGAATTCCTCAGGTGTCTCCAGATATGCATGCCCAGTGACCATTGTAAATGTGCCATCGTAGATCTACTGAAAGCCTGGGGTGGGCGCATAGACACTGAATATATCACTTAAGGCTACCTGCAACGATGGTCGATCATTGCATACCTGCAGCTTCATCATAACAGAGCTAGTTTGGTGGAGCTAATTTTCTACCGAACTTATAGTGAACAATCATAAAATTTGATGTGGGCCTTCTAGGCCCATGTCTATTGCCACGGACAGCCGGCCGACTACATTGTGGTGTTTACCGTGCAATGCATGTACACCAGAAGTATTTCAGGCGGGCGTGTTTATGGACAAGGGGCTTTACGTTCAGCTTTTTAGGTGACCATCATCTATTTTTCTCCCTTACTTGAGTCGCCACCTCCTTTCTGTCTCGCTTCTTCCCTTTCATACCAACGGGTTTATTCATTATTGAACCGTCTTTTGAATAACTGAACGCATGGAACGGTCATGCAAAGGCTAAACTATATGGCAGGGTAAGGACACCGGCATCCTGAGAGCTTTTAGATTTCAGGGGTCGGCGCTATATCATTAGTAACAGATATTTCATGTGTACCTGATCATCATAATCAAAACATCATCAATTAGATAGACAAATCATCATCATAATTACTTATTACTATGACAGTTATTCTTTATCTATCAAGCAGGGCATTGACAAACAGGTGGCATATATATATGACAGGTGGCCAGTTCTTCCCATATGTATACACTTGTAGGAAAATATTCCATGACTACTAGAGTATATACAGGCAATTTTCTCACACCCCCATTTCCCTGCCTCCCCCCCCCCCCCCACACACACACACACATACTCCAGTGTCTCTCTGATGCTTACCAACCCGATACAAGTATCCCCAAGTCACACCAATATTCCTGTACACTTCTCTCTCACAAACACACACCTCCCGCCCTTCCACGCAATATGCGTCTGTGTCTCCTGTGCATTCTTCTACTGCTCCTGGTCCTACTGCTACCCCCACCCGCCCCCATTTTTGTAGATACTCCGCTAGCTTGCTTTTCTTCTATCATTTGCACCAATGATTTCTATTGCCATTTCTAGCGCGCCGACTTATCTTTTAAATCCATTGACAATATTCAATCAAATGTACCCTACATATTCTCGTTCTCATTCCTCTTGAATATATTATATTTGAATATCGTACCATTATCTCTTGTGTATTTGTTTTCAGTTCCCCTCTTGCTACCCTTGCCTCTCTACGTACTCTCAACGCCCTTTGACCTCTGACGATCGACTTGGACCTTACGTTTCCTTACATTTCCTTCACTCACAACACCATAATCCATTTCACTCTCCTCGAAACACCTCCCCTAACTCTGCATCCCTATTCTAATCCCAGTACTCTTCGAATACCACCAGCTCGCCCCTTTCGGCCATTCTATTAGCCCTCGAGTTCCCTGTTTTAGATTCACCGCGTGTGAGGCCACACTTAGCTTGTACCAGAGGATGCAGATAGAGTATTCGCCCATCTCCCTTGTGCTCTTTTATCATGCACCCCTGCAACTATTCACAAGCCTCACCAGAGGCAAACCTAGAGTCTAAAACTTTCAGATGTATATCACGTAAGCTTTTTATATCAAGCAATACACTAGAGGTCCCTTCGCTAAATCAAAGCCAAAATACTTGGATTATTTACCTTACGACTGATAAAAAAGAACGCTAACATTTGCATGGTCAGCTTAAATTATATTTTATTCAGATTTTCTTTATATCTATATGATTATTAATCTCGGGATAAATGTATTATCGGTTTTATCTAAATCATATTTTCTATTATAATTCTTTTGTATGTTGTTTAATATTATATGTAAAATTTGGTCTGCCAGGGAGTTATAGACCTATTCATCATTACACTATATACACTGTACACATTACACTTATATTTAGTTAGCTGAGAACCTGTAGTTTTCTTTCTTGTTCTCATTTTTTAAAATGTCTCTTATCGTCATGTAGGTTCAGTCTAGTCCAGAAACATACTGGAAGACCTGGAAGTCCCCAATTTATGTCCCCTGCTCCTTTGACGAGGGCCCGATCTATTGTTTATCTATTCTATTACCACCCGGCAGAGGAGAGCAGTAACGTGCTTGCCTCGAGGAACGCATAGGCTTGACCTGCCACCAAAGTTATAACCTCACTTTCCTTTCACCGGAAGTGCAAACAGGCCGGCAGCAAATAGGGGGAGCGGGCAATAGCGTTTCCGCAGATAATGGTTGGATTTATTTTTTCGACAACTTGACCAAGTATGAAAGAAAAAGATGGGGATAGGGGTGGGTGGTGGGGTCAGTGAGGTCAACGTTTATGACTGGCTAAGGAATTATTTGGGGGGGTCGAAGGGACAGGGCATAACACTATTTTATTAATGTAGTCTGACAGTAATGCATTAAATAAACTCTGCAGTTCTTACATTGAAGGACACTTCGATCTTTCCCTTTTATTTATCAAACACATTTATACCTGGACGGACTGGCCCCTGGGAAGCTCTTTCCTGAGCAGCTTACTTCAGACACCAGTTGGTTGTTTTGGTTTCCTCTGTTTACGCACGTAACAAGAAATTTATTTTTGATCAAGGAAAGAAACGATTCCATTCTTTCGAATGGATTTTGTTCCCCGCCATATATATCATATATACACAAGTGCATTGTATCTTGGAAAATATGGCAGCGCCAAGAAAATTATTATCGGTCTGTCATTGTTTGTTTGTAAACACAAATGCATCCATGCATCAAATTGATTTAAATTTGTCAATGTACAAACATTTGTCGGAGTAAGTTAATTTTAGAACTTTAAAGAATATTCAATAATACTTTGCTTATCAATTGTCACTGTATTGACTAGATCCTCCTATGCACGGCTCATGATTCTACCATCCATCGACTATACTTCTCAGTAGTAGTCAACGCTATGGCGAGCATCAGGAACACATTATGTTGAATATTTCTCTGTGGCCCGATATATAATAGTGTTTGCAACTGTTGTGAAGTATCGGGACCTATCGCTACCACCAGGAAGAGTCGCCAATAGTATCGCCGATGTGTATAGCATGCTGTAATCTGGTGATTAAGGTATTCGTATTGCATGTTTCTTCACACCATTTGTACTTATATATCTATGTCATGGTAGCAATAATGTAATATTACCTTGTTTGAGAGTAAAATATTGAGCTAATAAATGTATTTTTATGGCCTCTCGCCTCCTCTTCGCCTGGAATTCATGTTGTTAACCTACTCAATGTCAGGTCGTCAAAATACCAAAACCTCATTAACATCCTCCTTACATTTCAGTTATTCGATAGGCAAATAATCCCATCGTTTAATGAGTATCAGTCCTGTTTAATTATGAATATAAGGATTATTACCCCTAAGAAATAACTGTATCGTATTCAGCACTGTCTATGCCTGAAATAAGGGATAAGAAGGTTAAACGTATTCTAGTGGGAATTGTAGATTTTTTCCATATTGATTCTTTATAAAGGTGCAAGCATTTCTCTTCGATCAATAAAACCCATTTCAGTATAATCGATCAGTGATAACCAAGTAAAAATATTGACACTCCTTTCGACCATGCATTATTCTGCTGTAATATTTCAACATTGAAATCGAAAGCAACCACACACATCCCACCACTATGATATGTTATAATAATCTCTTACATCCTCAATCAATCCCAACTATTATCCAAAAGAATTACTGCATGCATTATTCCGTTTAAGCCATAGTTTATATATGAAGGTTTTGACCTCCTGTACTCCTGCCTTATTTTCGAATGGTAAGTATATAGCCAACATCCTTTTATCTTCAATAAGTCTTTGGAAACGATGAATATTAAAACTCCCGATGTGTTTTAATATGTTGCAAAACGTAACCGACACATGACTAGATGAGATGCCGCACACAATAGTCTCTATCTAACTCATTATAGTGCCAACATCATGTTAGCATCCTATCCTTGGTTGTTATTGATAGTATTCCATCTTCAATATCGTCCTTGGAGCATTGATTCTGACACAGGATCTCAAGCGGAAGCCAGATAAGCAGAGAGCTTTCTTAACTCTCTACTTGAATTGATTTCAATCATGCGCCATAGAGTGAACGCATTGTTGTGTCTATATATTTACAGGAATTGGTGCCATTGCAGATCCAGATTTTCTTAATATTGTTACCAGATCCAGATTTCCTAAATATTCGGACTAGAGACTGCCTCATCTTGATATATGGTATTGAGCTTTCTGACTGTATCTAGAAGAGATCCATAGTTATCAGTATTCATGATAATTAAGAATAAAAAATAAAAAAAACCACTCCCATGATGCTATCAATGTGTATTTACAAGGATGGCCATCTCCAGGTTCACATAATAGTTGTGTTATATTGATTAGGTTTACATCGAAAAACATAGAACCACAATTTGACATTCCAATTGCGGCACCGTACCACCATGTAGTTTAGTTAACGTCTGGCTCATTTCGCGGGCATATATAACCTTATACGTGATGTGTTATAGCAAAATGAATCACAAGTCGCAAAATTGATATTTTTCAAAGTGTTTTATTTACTAGATGTCTTTGTGTGAACGTATTCATTTTGGGATGCTTAATGCTGTTTATAGCATGAGTACATTTCCAAAATTTCAAGTCAGTGTATCTTTAGAGCCCTGCTTGATCTCATCTTTCAAATATGATATCTCAAGATCCATCTTTTGCCACTTGTGACTCATTTTCCTGTGACACATCACATATATATATGCCCATATTTTTAAAGTTGACTAAACGAAATAGATCACCACTCCTTATGGTTCGGAATCTTTTTCCTTAATATATATATATATTGCGGCAAGGCCCTTAAGGCTTAACATATGAGAGGCTTACAGACTGACTGTCCCTTCTATCAAGATGCACCTAACGATCACATGGCAGCTTGGCTCGCACCACCAGTACCCACTTCTACCGCTAACCGCATAGATGGTGCCTGAGTTTCCACCCTGGAGCAATGACGCCGACACGTGCAAGTGATCCCTTCAAGAGACCAGCCCCTGGAGGACAGCAGCAAGAGTGACTCTAAACACTGCGCCGGAAAGCAGCCGACATGCAAGCCATACCTTACCATTCCGCGCTGCATTTCCGCTGGCTTTCAATGCAGATAGAGTCGGAAATAAAGCCATTCCCTGGCATAAAGCTGGGCGCATTCATCTCTTACCTTTTGCATGCTACATATATTTCTATTTCGATTCTTTGGTACAATTTTAGAGGGAAAGTGTTATCCAGACAAGCGTGCAGTGGTAGAAGTCATGCATTGGCATATTATAGAAAAAGATTGCAGATGCAAGATATATACTTTTATGATTAATTTGAATCCTTAAATCACCTGCGGCTAACACAGGGAACTTCATAGATAATTTAGTTTCTCCATTCTTCTCATTCACCATGAGGAGAATGGGTGATTAAAGTAAATGTGATGCATCAATGGGTATGCCTAGTGTTAATATTCATGTTCTCTATAGTCCCCTACTCAAGTGGTTAGCATGTAAGACTAGATGTTGCACAACCTATCAAAACTCTCCTCTGACCATTTGTTATTATATTCGGATTGAAAATGCACTGTAAGATACTGTAGAATGCAACCGCAACGACTGTAGAGGGAAAATACATCAGTGGAGTCAAGCCTGAGATGTTATAGCGATTGATGACGATCTGTGGAACACCCCTATAATTATAATTGGCTGAACTGCGCATTCTTTACTGTCAGGCCGTCCAGGATTAGTACAGCCAACTAGGACCCCTTATAGGATTTCTCACCACTCACATGGCTAACTGATTCCTACTGAAGTGTTAACTACGTATGCTTAAGGCTTAAAATAGATTCAAAACCAGACAATCTATGAAAATGACCGCCTTTAAAGTTGTACTTACCCCAGTGCTTGTAATAGTTCACGGTAACTCACTACCAGATGTGTGAATTTTCTAAGTCACACCTATTTTCTTAATATTTGTTCATAGTACTAGTAGCTGTTATACTTATCCGATTAAAAGAAACAATTGTCTTTACGATGGATAAAGAGCAAAGTTGCATTTGTTGCATAGAATTTGAGAGAATTCTGAATACTGACCCGCCTCTCTGGGGGTAAAATAACATGTCGCCGTTGTTTCTCAGTCCATCTAAGCCCAACGTCCCCTCCAACCATCATACGGTGGTATGGTTGGAGATTAGAAAAAGTATTATTATTATTTATACAACTTTTATTCACAATATAATAATTTTATACAAGAAAAGGACACAGCCTTCAACACTGCTGATCTCCCAGGTGGGCCACCTGGGAGATCATTAAAGTTAAAGTTGAAAATTGCAAGTGTTCGTACATAAGAGTGGGTTACAAAATTGTTAAATTGTACGTTGACATTATACCGAAGTTAAAATAAACTTTTCGTTGACATTATACAGTAATGACATAAATAATTATTAAATAGAATTGTCCTTATAGTTTTCTTGTATCTTCTGATACTTAAGAGCCTACTGAAGTAGGAAAACTTTAAGATTGTTTGTGCTCTTGGTTTGTCGGCGCATTTCAGTTTATAGAGAAATCCTTTGGATGATACTTAAAGTTAGTAGTCATTGATAAGTCAGTAATATACAATAAAATATCTACTCGATGAAGTTTCATGTTCTTATTTGTACAATCAGGTTGTATTACATAGAATTTTTAAAGTGATTTCCAATAGACAACAGTGTCCCAGTTCATAGATCTTTTAACCTGACCTTAACTGACTTGTACTAGGCAGTTGTATCGCTTCAATACTTATTATATGATTGGACATAAATAATGACACGTCTCTACCCCGTACTGGTTCGATTTTACATGTGGTAACAAACGGGTATATGCTAGAAATGCATAGATAATATATGAACTTTTAAAGGCTAATACTATTAGCCTTAAAAGGTACTATTAGTAATAGTACCATTAGTGATAGTAAATAGAGAACAAAAGATTATCATTAGTGTGAATAAACAACATTTTTATCCTGCGTGCCCTCCACTCCGGCCTTCCCTCCTCTTTTACCGATAAATCTGTTGTGCTGTCATAAGTCATGCTTATTTTTCACGCCCTTCCCCCTTACCACATCCCTATAAAATACTATACTTAACAACCTGCACCCTGATTGATTTTTTAAAAACAAAATGTGGATTATCCCTTCGATCCTACTCTCATCTTTCCACATCCTGTCTATATAATTATACATATAATTATATAATATTAAATGCTATTGCTAGGCTGGGAATCAGAGGCGATGACCTCCTCTGTGTGCCTATGTGGCAGTTCACTAGTACGCATTTTACTCCACATTCAATTTCTAATTACGCCTGGGGGCAATAAAACAAGGCTATGTTAAATCAGCCGATTCCAAGGTCAAATCTGGGAAAGTAATGGATGAACATAAACAAGGGAGACGTTTTGGTTGTGGGTGGCAGAGGCATATTCTAACACATCAGGTTTAAACAGATTTAGTTGTACACCCAGCTGGACATGGGATTCTCAGAGGTTGCGGACGACTACAATCATATTAATTTCTGTGGAATAATATACAATTAAAGCGATGTATAAATGTTTTGAACCAACCACATCTGTTAGTCGGTGGTTAGCCACTGCATAACAACAATATTGCCAGAGGTCTGGGCGAAACAAATCAGAGGGTACAGAGTGTAAGGATCTAGCGAAAAGATCTACTTATTTCATATATGATTATGGATATTTTCAATTATTCAAAGAATATGTTTGCAAGACTGGATCTACTGGCAAATAGAAGAGATCCTGTGTTTAGTTATCAATTTTAGATTTACGCAATCTGACTGATGGAAAATTGGCGTTTTTCAAGTAGCCTAGATCCCCTAGTTTGAATGCCAGAGCTACTGCAGTGACCATTGGGCGTGGTTCACTGACTATGACAAGAATAAGAACGAGTTCTCATCCTATACACTGCGTTACCAATCCAGCAACTAGTATGGTAACTCCTGACCACCCTTTCTTCTGCTAAAAGTGTATTTCTACCGGAAGCCAAACAAGAAATTGACTTTATTCATATGTAAACGACCTGTTCACGACTGAACCTTTTCGTAGGGCCTCCACTAGCTATTAGGACAATACACAGACACGTTATCACAAAATTTAATAGCGATTAGCAGATACTTTGCTGGGTCACATTTGAGAAATGGAAACATAGTAAAATGTGTTTTAATTGTAAAAGTCAAACGTTATTCAAAATCCAAAGGAAGTCACCAGGGTACAAGGCATTTGGCCGGGAGATGTTGATGGCATAGTAAAATTTGTTTTAATTGTAAATGTCAAATGTTATTCAAAATCCAAAGAAAGTCACCAGGGTACAAGGCATTCGGATGGGAGAAGGGACCCCAACCCCCTCGAAGCCACATAGCCATTATATGTATAGGAAGCCACTGATGTGGCTCCTGATCTGGCTTGATATGGCTTCCCTCAGAGCATGCCAAAGCCAGCGGACCGATCAAAAGATTAGTTCAAGTCCCTGCCTCTGGCCTGGCGAGGATACAGGGAGGATGGCCACATTATGGTGATCAGGTTTCCCTCAGGGTTCACTACGCATGCGTTCTCGATCTCTCCCATTGACGTTGATGAACATGAAAACTTGCCAACTCCATGTTAGTAAAGATTGGTGTTGGGCATGCAAAAACCGTTTGGCGAAGAAGGCAAACGTCGGAGCTGGGATCACTCTTGAGGTATTGGATTACTACTCGCAGGCAGGAAGCACTGAAGCAAATGGGATCAACACGAAATGATAACTGGGCCTCGGAGATTTGGAGAGGGAGCATCTATTTGATTATTCTCTGGTTGGTGATGTGGGGAGAGGAAGAATCTGGTGTGACTAGAGAACAAATGTGGCAAACCAGCCATCTATTTGTGTACGGTGTCCTGCTATTTCCAGTGAGTGAGAGAGAGCCCCGGAGAGTTATAAGGGGCTTTACCTAGATGCCAAATATTGTACGAAACTAGGCTGAATACGTAGGTTACCAGAAATATTCTGTAACGTAAGCTATAATTTTGATAGTTTTATCATTGGAGCTGTATCTTTCAAAATCAAGAATCAGCAAAGTAACAAGTGGAAATAACTTGCTATCCTCCATAAATGGTAGATATTAATCGATTTCAATACTAAATATTCAATATTAAAAGATTTGCACGTCATGAACGTTATCCCGTCAAGAATGAATATTCGAGGGTTCCCTTCACATAAGCCACTGACGGTTCGTCTTCTCCTGGATTCATTATTTAACTTAGAATCTTCAACCTTGTAAAGCATGAAGAATATCCTGGATGACCCCAAAAGTCCCCATCCAGGATGGCGGTGTCCATGACAAATAAAACCTTTGTCAAGGTTTCCAATCCAACCTGCCTTCAGTGTGGGAAAACCCGGAAAAATACAATTAGCTCGCGCGGAATAGAATCATTGGAAAACCTGGTCAGATATTTCTGGTTATCAGTGGAGAAAGCAGTGATAGGAGGGCTAGCAATTAGAGATGAAAGAGTTCTGAAAAAATCACTAAATTAACTTAAAAGCGACTGGCAGAGAAAAAAATTAGGACCCATTGTGTAATGGGCTAGTAAAACGTTTGATCTGCGATAAGCGGAGGTGGAATGGGTTTTTAAACGTTTGTAGTTGAATCTCTGTGGCACTTGGTATCAATCTGAAGTTTGTGTTAACACTTTTCATGCTTCACCCCTGGGCTGTAATCAGGCGAACTGTTTGGTCAATATTCCATGCAAGGACTATAATTGGTATTATGCACTGCCTTGAACTTCGGGCTATAACCATTTTAAGCAGAGACTAAAAGGATTAATAACCCCTATTTTGGGCCTGCTGGTGTACCAGCAGCCCTCAATGTCGGTCAGTAATCCTTTAGTAACGTATGGATCAAAAGCGGCAGTTGAAACACATGTAATGTTTTGGCTGATGTTTAGCATCTCCAAAATTTGGTTTACATTCCAAGTGTACAGAAAACTTTCGTTGTCTTCCTGCTTGATTGGTATTCTGCAAAATCCTAATAAGATGGTTTCTGATATAATCATGAAGGAAATACGCTCCAAGTAGATACTATAATAAGAGGTTAGTTTACGTTCGGTATTACATCTCTATGCCCGCAGAGATAAGAAGAAGCAAAAAGGAAAGTATCCAATGAAGTTTCCAATGTCTCGTCACCCCCAACTGTCAATGAATAATGACATCCTTCATTATTAGTAGCAAACCCATGTCATCTGTGTATTGATACTTACCTAAAAACTAAAGATTAATGAAATCAAGAAATTCTTTATTTCCTGACCATTGCAGGCGTTATAACAAGGTGCTGGCAAATATAGGAGTTATTAAGGTACTAAGGACTAGTTTTTCTTGCCCATTATTTAGTCATTTCATTGATTTTGATATTCTAAAATATATTCATCAATTACAGGACGCCCTTTTTAATCATGCACATCAACCTTTAAGACTCAAGTGTCTTATCGTATCAGTCAAATAGCGCTTGCTATTCAGAATGGACAAGGGGGTAAGTCTAGGTCACGCTATTTTAGAGCAACTCAAATTGCATTATTGATCCACTCGGCTGCAAATAGAGCTACTTCAATGCAAGCATGAACGAAACTCATATAAAGGAGTCCTAAATTATTATATCGATTTTTTCATTTATTCTCATGTACAATGTACACCATGGGCAAGTTGGAGGCTATACATCGGAAAAATGAGAAATTAACAACGCAAAATAAGGCCATTAGATAATCATAGCTTTATACTCATTTAAAATATGACGATTTATAGTTTTGACCCAAATCGTGGTACTTAAAGTGTATTATTAACAGTTCAGGTGATCTTCCTGGATCTAGTTGGTAGCTAGCATTTAGTATTGTATAGTATTGACCAAACAGCTTCCCAATGTTTTTTCTTCCAAGTCCTGAGTAATGCTGGGCATAACATAGACCATATATACGAACATGGCCGATTGATTCCACCCTAATACATTATAATCATGCAAAAAATATGAATATTCAATTACATCTGCATATGTATACAACAGAAAACACGGTATTTTCATAATTTAAATACGTTTCCTGTTGTTAGAAAAGTCTATTACAGAGCATTTACTTACTGACTGGCGATGAAAACAGTGGACATCTTATTCTTATTAATCCAATAATATTCACACATCGCTTGATAGGCTATCATCTCATAATGAGAAGGCCCTGTCGGACCGATCTGCTAGGAAGGAAGGAGAAGCCATTAAATGACACTATATACGCCTATACTGATGACAGCTATCCATGAGAGTGCCCCTTAACTCAGACTGGCAGTCAGGCTACAGGCCAATAACTCTAGCCACAATCACTGTTTAAAGCTTTTATAATTACAGTTGATACTTGCATAAGTATCTGTACCATAGGCAATTCAATGCATAGCTAGGGAGGAGCGGCATACTTTGAAGGATAGATCTACTTTTTACCGCAGTTGCTCGAATTGATATTTCCCAGAGTCAATTTGATAGACCGAACCATTTGGGATGGCTTCTGCAATCTCCATTATGATCATTCACTAATTATTATTTATTGACCTGGTAGTACTTCAACTTGGGTGGTTGGATTTCGCAAGGCGCTATTGATAGTATTCGTTTACGTGTCCTTTTCTATGTTATGTTCTGCTCATTCCCCACGCAGTCTCATCAATTCTATTTTCTCCGCACATACTGTCACATCAAGTGCTATAATTAAGCAAAAGCGTTTACAGGAACCCTTCATGTAATGCATAATAACAGGCATATTATTGTTACGTTAATAACAGCAATCTGTCATTCGAAGTCAAAAAAGGCGTAAGACAAGAATGTTTAATGTCATCAACACTATATGTGTTACAGCTACAGACTAATAGGATCATTCGCCAACAGCAGACAGAGCCAAAGGTATTTCATGGCGTGTTTACAATATACCAGAAGATCCTGATTTGCAAACAACATAGCCATGTATGTTCAACACATGCAGCCCACAACCTGTCACATTAGATGAGCAAGCGCTCCCAAATGTCACCAACCTCACATACATTGGCAACATAACCGTAAAAACATAATAAGAGGAGAGGGGGCAAGGGGAGCAAGGGGCAGGGGGCAGTAGACATACGGAATAGGCAAGAGCAGCATTAATTTAAGAATTTGAGCTTTGGCAATTATACTATCTGCACTAAAAATAGATCTGTACAGAAGCTGCATTGTACCCCTAGAAGAAGAGGGGCGAGGTGAGAGGAGGAGGGAACGAGAGGGAGAGGAGGTTGCGAAATGAGAGACATTTAAGGTAGTGTGAAGAGGGGTAGGGAGGGAGAGCTAAAAATATAGAGATAGTAACTTAGAATGAGGAGATGGAGAGAAGGAGCGATAGCAGGGCAGAAGGTGGGGTGTGGGGGTGGAAGGGAGAGTAGGGAGAGGGGACATTGATGGGAGAGTGAGAGATATAGGAAGGGTGAGAGAGATGAAAATTGATAGGGAGCGAAGAAAAGAGAGAGGGATGATCAAGATATATATCAAGAGAGAGGGAGGCTATGGAGGAGGCAAGAAGGAAGGACAGACATACAAGGAGGAAGGAGAGAGGGATTGAGTAGCTGTGGGAGAGGGAGGGGTGGACGGAGGGTGAGAAAGGGAGATATGATTTGTGATACAGATATCTAAAGATTACCCGTTTCGACCGAAAACCGTCGCAGACGGGTCCATTGCTAGTATCAAGTTATTATATGGGGCAGAATGCTGACAGAACAGGACCCACAGAAGCTGTCGACCTGACGTACGTGGACATTCCACATTTACTGGGTATAGAGGGTTACCAACCATGAACACCTGAGATAGAACCAGGAAGACATGGCCAAAACCATAACTAGAAGACGATGAACATGGTTATTTTCTTAGATGTAACCCCTGTTCTATCAGAAAAACTGCCCTACTGATACCAAAGGGACATTTAACGCAAGAAAGGAAGACCAAATTTAAGACAGCACGCAGGAGAACTGTAATAGAGTGATAGGTTAGATCATTGCAACAAACCTGGGCCACCCTATTGAAAACGGCCCACTAGAGACTAGACTGGAAGAAATGTCTTATAGTTGCTGCCCTTCATGCCAAAGGGCGTTATGGGAATGTGTATAGCATTGGCCCTTTTGGGTTATGGCTGAGCTAGTTCTCAGTTTGGTGCAGAGTTATAGCTCCTTGCAATTCCTACTTGGGCCATTGGCGACACAAGGAATACTTTGCTCGTAGTTGGTCAGCATCCAGCCAATGCATATGGTCTACAGCAGTACGTGCAATATCTATCAGTACAATGATATTTCACAGAGTCTACTACTTTTATACAGAGTGTCTCTTCTAACATTATACAAGAACTATGAGAATGCCACAAAAGAAACCATCGGCTCCAGTTTGAATTCACCGCGTCTTACAATCCTGTAATTCGGGATATGTCTTCGGCTACGTTAGACCTATGGCTATGGCATATTTTGTGGTTTCAATATCTACAAATACAATAGAATTCAGGTTTTTCCTGTGTTAGTGCTCTAGCTACTACCAACACTAGTTTAATATCCCGTTGGTTTTTCCAGATACATTTATTTATTTATTTATTCATTTATATACTCCTTAAATGTGACCCTAAACTTCATAAACTCTCAAGAGGATTCCATCAGTCGCTCATACACAAAGCCCGACAATTCTTAATACTCCCAACATTTCCATATTGTAAAATAATTATAATGGTTAATGACATGATAGACATCAGAAGCTTCAGATGGTGAGGAAATGGAGGAGCATAGTCTTAAAATGTCAGCATTGCTGAAAGTGTGTTTCTTGGCATCTTAGACGTTCATTTTACATGCACCCACTATAAGTAGCGTGTTAGTGAGGCAGTCGAGGGATGGTGTACATATGTACATGATATAATCTAGTACATATACAGAGGCCTATAGGATTAATGACCAAAATGGAGGTCATTAATCTGTTTAGTCTCTGTCTCAGGGATGTTATAGCCCCTGGACTATTTGAGGCAGTGGCTATTACATAACATTATCAACTGTCTGCTTACATTTCTTCCCGTTAGTTAATTCCAATAGTTACAGAGGGTCGTTCTGTTATCGCTTTGGTAGCGGAACTAAAATGGACTCATTCCATCTGGTTGTTATTGATTGTGCTAGTTTTGTAGAGGAGTGTGTGTGTGTGTGGGGGGGGGGTCTGTTTTCAAGAAATGAGGTCAGCAATGCGAGCAATACCGTTTTTTAAAGCCTGTTATCTAGGACAAATTGAAGGAATTCTACCATTCTCTGTTTACATCAGAAATATTACCCTTTAAAGTTAAGCCCCAGCCATAATGTTGTTCCGCGTCAGCTTTTTATTGATATCATTATTTCGCAATTTGGTGTAATGGTGGAAACATTTATTGAGGTCATGTGCGTGGATGGAGAACATATCGAGAAATATTTCCCCTAATCAGGCAATTACTGTCTCACGTTTGGACTATATCTGAAAATTCATACTTGAGTATGTTATTCCATAGGGATAAATGTTTTGTCCTTCTCCTATTCGCTGTAATATTTACAGGGTCCTCTCATCCAAGCTATCCTTTCTCAGGCGCTGGAAGGCTCCTTATTGCAGATAGCATGGCTAACATATGTATATGTTGGAAAGCCATGCATTCCTGTCGTCTGCTAATCTAGAGAGGCGCACTTAATGGGGGAAAGTAAAGACTATACCAGCAGACAACTTATAGGTAGCAACCCTCGAGACACTCCCTGCCTGCTACAGAGACAATCTCCACTGGTCTGCACATAAAGCACAGATTGTTCTTCTCCTCGAAGCCCCATTTTGTCTTTCTCCCCAGACTTCGCGAAAGAGATGGGTTTTTTCCATAATTTGCGGTAGTTCTGTGGCTGATGTCAGTAGTTAGTCGCCTCGATGCTTTGTTTTTATTTACAACTGCTCACTTCCTCTCTCGTTGCGTGAACTTGCATTAATTTTGTTGTGATCATACACATGGCCCCGTGCGTAATCAGCTCTGCTGACCCCTGGCGAACTTTTGTGTGTTTACCTATAATTACATCCATCTAATTAACCTAGCTAATTCCTGACCTATATCCGTTACCGTGATCAAGTTCTCAATGCACAATTTCCAAAACCCAAACAACCATAACAAGGTGCATGCTCAAGGTAGACTCTAGTCATGCTCTATAGAATAGTTGTAAGGAGTCGGAAGAGATTTATTGGAGAAGGGAAGGGCTCTTATTTAGCTTCTTATTTTGGTAGTATTCATTTTGTATATATAGGCTACACACCATTTATTTTCGTATAAACTAAAAATAAAGGAAAGGGCACTTACATACTTGAAATAAAATAATCCGAAATCATTCAGCAACTTTCCTTTGTTGTGCAAGATGTGGGTGCAAATATATTAAAATGGTGAACATCATTAAGAAATAAATTTCGAAAAAAGTTAATATTGTTCAAACCCGCTCTCACGGTGCGATGTAGACGAACCTGTTAATGCATCAGGCATCAGACATCAGACATTGAGACAAAACCACCTCAATACAGCGATTGTGGCTATACCCTGTGGAAAATGTCATCGCCATAACGATTTACATTTTACATTATTTGGCCGTCATAACAAAGGACCAAAAGTAACACAGGAAAATGTAATCTCAATGCAATCTTCCTCAAGTGCTAGTAAAGTAGCTAGTGCAAGCCACTTCTCTCGTTATCGTAACCTGGGAAGAAGGTGGAATTGACTCTTTGCTAAAGCTTATTCTGCGAACACCCAGCAGAAAAACAAACAATACATTACATATCTAGCCGCCGGCTACAAGCACGTATGGCCTATCTATAGATGTAGACGACTAAATAGCGTCCAAAACAAGAGAAAATAATGATATCGTGCATGGCGGAACTCCTGAGACGAATCAAATCAGTTGACGCCAAGAAAAGCTCATGATCAGATCGGAAAATCCGACCACCGACAGTAAAAAAGGAGTACAGCTGATATGGTTGGCAGAAAGAGTTTGTTTATAAATTTAGTGGAGGGTATCAAATCAATTCTGATTAATTGGAGCGGTCAAACCATTCTCACAATTATGATGGCCGAATAAAAGCTTAGCAGACGGATGGTGGTATGATTTGTTGACAGAAAAACAGCCGCACCTGGCAAATGGCCAATATCAGAAATGAGGATAATGTATTGCATCTTAGCCATATGGCATGCATCGATGCCCCATGTGGATATAAAAGGGGGCGTTGAATTGCTCAGTATATGGTAACACTAGATTGAGCAAATGTTTGATTTGACACAGTTGGCTGTTTGGATTTTGCCCATAGCACAATGAGCACATTAACGCAGTTCTGTGATTCAGTATTGAGCGGGTACCCCTATCCAAACCAACTTGTGTCAGCACAAAAGATGTTCACCATGCCAATGATTGGGTTCTTGTCCAATACGGGTTGTATAATCAAATAGAGTGATTGGAAAATGTACTAGAGGGGAAATAATGGGAATATGGGCGCTGACTGGAGGAGAGCTTCACACACCTGGAAAAACAAGTGTTTTCTCATGATAGGAACTATTTTCAAGCTTTCTGCGTTCTCAGCTAATGCGACCAAAAATCGTGCCAAGTTTACACATATTATGACTATTATACGACTGAATTTAAATCAATATTCTGCTGCTGTTATATGTTTTTACAAGAATTATTAAGAAACAGTTGTCATGCAGCGGTTGCCAAACAATGTGCCATTATCACATTTCTAAAGATTATTTTCACATGTGCAAACAAATTCTTCATATCAGACCCAGGTGTGATATCCGTCCAGCACAGACTCGTGATCATTAGTTTGCATGTATACACAATGCAAGTACTCGTTAGGTACGTAAAGAGGACAAAGTAAACAGAAGCTTAATTTAAATAAAATCTCAATTTACTACCCGTGTTTCTTTATATATACGTCTGTCAAATTGAGCATTAGTAATCTCATCAAGAATATATTTTCTTTCTCTATAATTTCGCACTTCATTCTTGTCATGAACTTGGGGGACAATTTTACAAACATATTTTGCGCATTGCCAGCTACATGGTATTAAAGTATTAGTCCTTAATTACATTTGTAGTGACCCATGGAAATCTACTCCATGGTCAATTTTCCCCGGCTGTGTCGTTTGCGATGATAAAGGAACTGGACCACTATTGGTAGAGGTAGCTATAACTTGCAGCTCATAGCCGTAAGCTAGTAGAAAAATACATTACACTTTGTACATTGCCTTTTTGCATTATTGCATTTCTAAAATTATACTTACAAATATTTGAAGAGCGATTAACAAGGGGAAAAAAGAACGAATTCTGATTGTATACCAAAGATATCATCTGAGAACCAGTGCATTTTAAAGGAAAATGCACTAACCGATATGTTTAGAGTAAAACTGATTGTACAGTCAACCCCCCCCCTAGATCCGTCCAACAGCTGCTCCCCCTGATATAATTAACCATTTTGGGATACTACTACCCCCCCCCCATTTATCTAGAACCCCTACTAGATTGAATCGATTCCAAATTAAAAAGCAATATCAAATCGAATCAAACCACATAGAATATGGTCTGATCTATAGTTGACAAAGTAGAAGACACATTATATAATCTTACTGAAGTAATGTTTTATTTGGCTGGTGCTGTCCAGATACCCACCCCCACTTCCCACGTGGCGTGATGGTTCGGTGGTGGTACAGTAGCTGATCTAAAACTTCCAATATACCTATACCTATACTGCTATATACCCTTAATATATATAATGGGTAGTGGCAAAGCCCATAAGGCCTTAGTTAAGCGGACGATCCACTGCCCAAATGACCGGCGGTGGAGCTAAATAAAACAACATAAAAGCATTTCCTTCCATCCCACTAATACCTGAGACTCATGGACCAGTGTGTAGTAGAATATAAGTGGCTGTTATTGCGTAATCACAGCAAAATAACTTTAATACAGCGGTTCCTTTGATTTACCAATATATAGATATTTAGGGGCGAATACTGTAATGGTATAATACATTGGAAATGACAGAAACAACCTTTTCAACTAGAGATGGAAATATTGTAGTAAATAAAGTGCATTATGAATATGAGCGACATTTTAAATTTCAGACGGTGTCAAAGTTATAAAGTCACTTTCCATATACATGTAAGGTAACCAAATAATTATAATTAAGTATATTGTGCGGCCAGTAAATAGTATTTTAGTTGTTGATAATAGTTAAGGTTCTAGGATCATGTTGGAAGAAGTGACACTACTACCAGATACGTGACTCCGTTCTGCCATGTTTGAAACGGTGGCAAATCAATATGCTATTATTATTAAATGGTTTACAAAATTTACAAAAACTCTACCAGGTGGGATGTCACAGGGCTGACACAAAGTAAATTAAACCATCAATTTAAAAGACCCCCTCCACCCCCACCCCCACATGGTTTTGCATACGGATTAGCATACTCTCATATAATATAGACCTGAGACAAAGTGTTACGTAACATTACGTAACGGCTCAGCCCCTAGCGGGAAGGCACAGAAGCAGCCGGGTACGACTGGTTATGTTAATGAGGCAAGCACTGCTGGAAGCAGTGGTGAGACTAAAATAAAGTCAGTCAGCTTGGATCAGGAAGAGGATCCAGAAGACTTATCAAAAGACATACACAGTTGTGATCTCCCCATCTGTTTTTTTGTGTCTGTACAGGGCCTTCGACCCTGTCTTGAGGACATTATATGTGGTTTGTGAAGGTATCTGGGGTGAAAATGTGATTTTGAGGCCTTTTTTAAATTGGTATCTCCACACTCTATTTATAGCCTGGGAAAGCCCCTGTGAGATTCTACGTCACTTCCAGGGGGACCCGACTACATGCAGAGTGGGAGAGTGAAGAAGAGGGTGGGGGTATTGGAGAGGGGGAGGGGAGGGAGAGGGTGTAGGAGGGGGAAAGAGAAGAAAGGGGAGAGGGTGGGGGAATAGGAGAGGGGAGGGAGAGGGAAAGAGGAAGGGAATGGCAAAGAGGGGAGGGAGGTGATGTAGGGGAAGGGAGAGAGGGGAGGGAGAGAAAGCAAGGAGGGGGAGCATGAGGAAGAGGGGAGGGAGAGGGGGCAATCCGAGATGGGGTTGGAAGAGAAAAACAGGTATGAGAGACAGAGAAGAGGGGAGGGAAAGGGGGAAGTGTGGAGAGAGAGAGAGGGACCGTCCAGAGGACGGGTACTTTGCTAGTATATATAGCCGGTATAATGACCTGGCATTATATATCACAGATAATACATCGGAGTATAATATGTGAACCCTTGGTATAATCTCTGCTCATAAACATGATGATGACGAATGTTAAACAACTTTATCTGTACCACTACTTAATATCTCGGATTTGGGGAACATCTGATCTAGCTGTTTCGGTTCTATGTTCAACCCTCTGCTCAAAATAAAAAGGACCTTAGAACCGTAAATGATAAACGATAATGCAGGCTGTCAGTCAGTAGCTGCCCCTCAATAGCAGCATATCACGAAGCAATTACAGCCGCCTTATAAAACATTATTATAGGGATGGGATGAGGAATAGAGTGCCGCACTGGTCCAGGCTCTGTTGAGAAAAACTAAACAAATCTGGGGGCTGAAGTAGCAGTTAGAATGGGTTGAGGGCGTTTATTTGATGGATGGTAATTTACAGTCCATTTCCAGCACCACTCAGTTTCTGTTGCATGATATAGAGGCCGCTTGGACCGAATCTTATGTAATCGGAGCCGACTTGCGTGGACGGCCCTGCATGCACAGGCGAGGCTGCGAGGAATTTTCAAAAGATGACTCATGTTCCAATAGTCGTATGACAACACATTATTATATCGAAGCAGAGCTATGCAATGAGTATAAGGTATACATATAATTCAATTGAATTGTTTTGTTTGTTGCGGTAGAAAAAAACCCTTCGTTTTCGCATAATGCCATTGATATATTACTAGAGATAATGTGCGACATTGAGGGGCCGCTGTTGACGTGTTTCACCTCGGCATTATGCACATACATTGCAATATTCAGATATGAATTTGTTGAGCCTAGAAACGTAGGGCGGTGGGGGTGGGGGTGGGGGGTTCATTTGTACGCGGGCCAGAATTGTATGGCTATAAAATGCCATTTTGAAGACTAAAATTGCTTCCTAGAAATGACCATCACCGCGAAAAGGGCGACGTCAAATGTCAGAGTGATTGTAGGTGTAGCGATTTGAATGGCGTTTCATGGTTGGCTAGCTATTACATAACACCTTTAGGGTCAACCCATCTCCAATCATGTGTAATAAACATTATAGCCTAACAATTTTGCAGCAACAATACATTATATATCATTATTTTACACTAAACTTTAGTAAGGTGTAAGTAGTCCTCTAGCTATCGTGACCAAAAATTTGTTTGGATTTCTAGCCATGGATAAAGGTGATATCGATGGATAAATACTTGTAGTTGCTTATAATATAATCTTCTACATTACAAAAATACATTTTTATGCAGAAATGAATAGAATAATTGGTTCATATGGCCTTCATGTTACCAAACTCAGCTCTACACGAGATCCTTTCAAATACCAGGAGAAAGTTTGAAGACGATATTCCGCAGAGGTTTGATCTCCTTGAGTATCGTGTATTCATTTATAGGTACATTTAAGGGCCTAACCATGTTCCCATACTTCAAAGATATCAAATCAAAAACAGCATGCAAGGCTTCAAAGGAGGTAAATAGATAAAACAGGACCACGGAGTGGATTGCTGCAAAAATGGTGGACGAGGGGTAACGGGAGTTGCGTGGCACAACATACACTACAGTTGTGGTTTGGATCCATGCAGTACTCAAACCTGAAATCTGAATTTTCTACTTTGGCCTATACGGTGGTTCCACCGACATGGATTATCGCGAATTATCCATGCATTGAATAGAAATGAAAATAAAATTGGGGAAATTGGAATTAGTCCTTAATAGTTATATGATATTCGTGCAGATAAATGACAACACAAAGATTGCCAGAAATACAAAGGAAGGAGGGAGAGGATCTGGTTATTGCTAGTATCAGGACATGCAACAGGAATAAGTCAACATATCAATGTAGTTTGATGATTCCGACATAGAAATGAATGTATTAGAACAGGTTTAATTACAAAACCGTAGGCCAAATTAAAAGGTCAGACAGCCGACAGAACATTAGATCCAGGCATGATATACATGTATACCTCAATTCCCTTTTATTTCACATGTTGCTAATTAAAATTGTTCCATTTCCTACAATTTTCTTTGGTAATTTAAATCTCGGTTGCACAGCTACATCAAGGTAATATTGACAGGTTCAATAACCTTTTGTCTGTCTTGTCAGAGCACTTCAGAGGCAATATTCACAAAACGGTTTTTACAGTGATCTATTATTTGTTGGGAAAACGAGTAATAAAATTGAATGGTACTGTGAGAAGTATAAAACAGGCTTCATGATATCCTGGAATAAGCCTGATAATCCTAATTAATGGAGATCATACGTCGGCAGTCATAGGAAGACCTGACTTCTATGCTTCAGAATTGACCGACCCATTGTAACAACACTCGCAATAAAGAATTTCTGAATTTTGAATTTGAATTTGAATTAAGTGGAAGAGTCAACTTAATTGTATCGCTATAATATTGTAATGGTTTTTATATATATAATATATATATACTGAGAATAAGTCAACCTGCTAAGATGTCTGTCAATATCTTCCTACACTTAATTTGTTAGTCATATGTACGAGACCACAGGACTTGACCAATGACGTGTCACTTTTGCCTTATTTGGCCAGTCAGCCAAAGATGACATCAACGATCGTGACAAGGTCAAAGGTTACAAAGTCTAAGGTCATTAGCGAAAATTCAATATCAACTTGTTCTGAGAAAGTATAGTATAGACCCTTATAGCTAAGATACACAATTCACCAAAAAACGCATGTAAGAAAATCCATGTTTTTGTCATCACAACTGCATTACAGTGTAAATGTTAACTTGCGTCATTAGAGCGAGTATTACAGAAATAGACGTGTGCTGATCATATGGAGGAAGGTGTAGGCGGGAGGCCTGTTTCACTACAGTATTACTCTAAATGACGTTGTTGAATACGTTGAAGGGTATTTGATACATTTTGTGTTATCCTGATGGTGATCAAATAAGGTCCTTATAGGTATACAGAAGCCAAGGTAAACTGTACTAAAAGCTCGTTATAGCGTCTAGGTAATAGGAAACAGCATACATGTACACAGCAGAAGCAGTTAATTGATGATAAGAAATAACAGATATTTATATACTAAAATTATTCTTTTCTACTTATCAGTCAATGTACCTATCGTTTTTTATGGTTATTGATATTCTTATCTACTCGAAAAACCGCCAGATAGTAAGTTCATAAACATGATAATATTAGTGATACATTAGAGAAACGGATGTTGAGCATCGCTTAATTTATTAACCTTTCCTCCGATTACCGTTCAAAGGCTCTCGACATTTTACTGAAGGAAATTGTTTTACGAGAGGCAAACATTTCAATTATAATGAAGGAAAGGTGTCCATGCATGGGTGTCGTAGACCTAGCTGTCGCTTACAAGGAACCACATTACAATTTGAATTTTATATTATTTTAGTCTGGACGAGTCGTGGCCCCGTGCGAAAACCATTTTCGCCGAAAATAAACACAATTAAGCTTAGTACTGCCACCCAACACTCAGGTCCGGAAAACCATCCCAGAACCCAATTTAACTCACGTTTCTCGCTTAATTCGATCTTAGCCTCTCTAATTCTTTCACCAATTGAAAGGGAGTGACATCAACAACTAAATGTGAGAGTTTAAAAGAAAGCCAACCCCCAGATGTGGAGATTTTATCGGAATCAAATTAAAAAGATGAGCGAATCACTCTCAAAATGTAAAAGCCAGCAGTGTTTGGGATTCGAATCACCAATGTACTGACTGCGAGTCCAACGCTATACCACTAAGCCTTCTATACAAGTTGAAGGGACAAGCAAGATGCCTTCCTTATCTAGCTAGGTTCATTCCACTCACTATAGCCACTGTTTGGTGTGCGGCAGGGTAATAGGCACAGCACACCATGATTATGTATTATAAATCTGCCCGCCCCACCCAGTGATTCAGATAAATCATTCCATTCATCTATTGTGTATAATATCAACACGATTTCTTGAATATTGCGGGACGGCCTGTGCTAATATCCACACTCTCTGGACTTATAGGAGACTATAGAGCACATGCATATAAAAACTTACTCATTTAGTGGTGATTGAGGAGAATGGAGAAATGCATTATCTTTGAAGGTCCATGTGTTAACCACAGGCCAATGATTCAAATTAATCATACAAGTATATCTTGCATCAGCTATCTATTTCTATAAAATGCCAATTCAGGACTTCTAGGTATGTAGGCTTCCTGGTTCATGCCTTACAAAGAGGGATCAAGCAATTAAATTCATAGCATATGCCGCATGATAAAGGACATGTTGTCAAGAGAGAAATAAGGGAAATACACAAGGATTACCCTAATGATTTACTCCTATATATATCACCTATTGAGCCATCGACCTTTGAAATAGGGCATAACCTTCCTAGTCAAGATATTTTGTCAGATTGGATCTTTTTGAAAATGACTGTTGGCGAGCCTTATTGACATAGACTGGATGGCAGTATGAGTCTTCTTGGCTGCGACTTGTATGAAAGAGGGAGTTGTATGAAGGAGGTGATAATGATAGAGAGGGGAGAGGAGAGTTGGTTAGAGGTAAGAGAAGAGGTCAAGTAAAAAATGTAAATAGAATAGTGACAATTTGAAAACCAAAAACTATACAAATGTGAGTGGTGCATTCTGAGGTTGTGTTACGTATTATTCAGGAAAACATCTTCTTAACCCAGTGTTTGGTCCACGGTTAAAGGGCAACAAACCGGTAATCTAGCAAATCCTTTATACCAATAGAATCGCCCGAAGCAAAATAACTGCAGAAGTTTGCAAGGCCATTGTCTGGGGAACAAATCCCACACTCAGTTCTAAGGGCAATACCAGTGACGTAACCCTTACAGTCAGAGCATGGATAAAGAACTACAAGCACATTTATAAGCCAAAACAATCCAACAAATAATAATAATAATAATGATAAAAATGATTAAATCAAATACTATTATATAATTATAACGGTGCTTCACCAATCTCTAAAATGTAAGATATTGGTTCTCTGTCACGTTGATAAAGGCCCAAGTGTAACTTAACCCATATGTAAGAGTTGCTATAACACTGATAGTGGTTCGCTTAACACAGACAATGTGTCTGTTGTCAACAGACTAAGAAAGGAACTCATAGAGGCAGACAGACGTTCGCTACCTAATATGGAGAGAACGGTTGCCCTTAGCAAAAACCAACACTTCCCGAGCTGAGAAAATTTGAAAACCTATCACTAAGGTTAGATTGCTCCGACGCCAGGGAATCAGTTTTAATCTTTGAGATCTCTGAAAAACGCCAAGCTTCTCCAACCCAGGGCCCAGACGATTACATGTTTCCATGGGAACGCACTGGAATGAGGTGGTACTATATGAGTGTTCCTTAATAGGCATTCAAAGGGATGTACCTGTGTCATTAATTAACACATATGTAGATTGTAAAATACATGTTCAGTCATATGGCAGAGTTTAGCCTTGCTGATCCAAGGGCTGGGTTCAGTTAATATTAATGGGTCAAAAGCGATAATATGATAGGATGTAACGAGGTTGGTTTCTGACTTACTGTACACGATGCCCACAATGCCCACAAGCCTGTGGCTTCGAGTGAGATGCCCGGTCGAAAAAAACGAGTGGGCATCGTGTACAGTAAGTCAGAAACTAACCGAGTTACATCCTATTTTTATACCACGATCTTATATTTTAAAATAAATTGAAGAAACAAACTATTTATTTACCTTGCTTCTCACGATGACCCGCCATATTGTTTTTTTTTATTCCAAAGCGCTAGACAAGCGTACAACTGACGTACATCACGACGAACGTACGGCATATGACATCAGGAATAGGCGTGATGTCATGAGCGAGCCTAACGTCAACCAATGAGAAGGCTTCTTAGATTTAGGCCAAAAAAAGTTCATATTTTCACGCGTGGATCCTTTAAACAAAACACCATGGCATGTATTCACTCATTTGCAGTGTGTACAACCCCCGATCGTGGTATAATGAACATGGTCGAACCATTTTCCTGCCTTGACTTTACTTCTATTATTTGAAATTTTAAAAGTTTGATAATATATGATATAATAAAATATATATAAGTGTCTAAATTGGCAAAAACCTTGCATATGTTTTAGACTGCCTCTAATGATTTAGTTTATATTTTAACATTTTTACCTAAATGAGTCCTATTGAGTGAGGGGTTGATTATCTTATCAAGTCTTTAAGTATAACTAATTGTTATTTGTCATAGAGATTGTTATGCCTCCATGGTAAAAATTGGTACTGGATCTGGGCATTCCTATACATCCATCCACAGTAGTTAAATTGGGAAGATTGTCTTAAGGGTTTACTATAGATTTTGGGGAGATCGTATTCCTGGTCCCTGTTCACATGATCAATAGCTCGAGTCAAGTACCCGCCGACTGGGGCGAAACATATCTGCTAGCCAAGGGAAGACAAAACTGAAGACTGTACTGTATCATTGAGTGAAATATCTTTGTCTCAGCAGGGAGGTTGAACCTTAACTCTGCTTTGTATAAGCTTGTTGTAGACGTTCTTTAAAAACATAATATATATTGCTTTGTAAAAGCCATATTGTATATAGATAGCTATATGAAGACCCCCACTTTTGAATGGATGACAATTTACTCTTACATTAAGTGCGACCCATGCAGGCTAGCGGGGCCGGCTTTTTAAAGACCCTAGTGTTATTTTATTCATGGGCAACGAGGGGATGGTATCATGAACCATGCAGCGGTTAACTGGCCGTCCATGAGAGGCGCTAGCTATGCACATAAATAAATCCCATTCAAAAACCTTCCCTCCGTACTGAAGCCCAAGTTGGCATTAACATAGTCCGAACACAAATGCTAAATAAAAGGATGATTTAAATCCTCCCATCTACCGAAACTAAAGTAAAAAGAGAATAATATCGATGTCAATCACCATATAGGCCCCATATAGCTCCATAGTTCCACTGTATGGGGGCATTGGATATACGATCTTATCTTGAACCACTCTCAGAGGTGTAACCTCCTCATATCGTAACTTGCATTGCACTATGATAATATACGATTATTCTCTTAGACTATCTTAGGCCTTTTGAACGGATAAATTCACATAAGGCCCTCGACCCATGAAATACCCCTTTGACTTATGCTATATCATTAATTACTGTCATGACTGGTCCTTAGACTATTTATAACCACCTTAGGCAGAGACTAAAAGAATTAATAACCACCATTTCGGGCTTGCTGGTGAACAGTTTGTCAGTGCACCAGCAGCCCCACAATGTCAGTCATTAATCCTTTAACAATTCCATCAGGTGGGACTATTGAAAATTGCCGTATGATTGATACCTGACAAAACCTTGAAATGCAGTTAGTTATTTCCATTAAAGAACCTTTTCATATATACAGGTCCATAGGAGAAAATGTAATGCAATTGTACAGTTGGACAATACTAGAGATATATATAATGTACTCGTTATATTCTACCTCGGTAATCGCATGGCAATCAACTTTTTTCTAAGCTCCCCCCCTCCCGACCCCACCCACCTTCCCTTCGGGTGTCAACGAAGAAACATAGCAACGGTTGAAACTCAATCATTGTAAACATAAATCTTTGATGTCTAGTTTAGATTAAAGATCAAGGTCCCACTTAGCATTAGTGGTTTACCTTGATTCTTTCTATATTGAGATTCCACATTCATAGGTTACACTGTCTATTTGTGAGTGATTAACCTATGGCAGGTTAATTCCAAACTACATTTATTTGACTCTGTTATCACTATACCAACGGTCACACTCTGCGTAAGTGGTTAACCTTGGTTCAATGATTTTTAGTATTAATTGTACATTGCTTCATCTATTTGCTTTTCTCCATGTCCCCAATCTTTGTAACACTGGGACCATTAGAAAACCCTGGCTTTACCTAGGAAATGCTATCCGAGTCAAAATAAAATCTTCAAAAATTAACGTCCAGGCGCTGGCAGTTGCGTAATAGGCAGGCTTAACTAATCAGACTATTCCACATGTTTGCTACAAGATGGGGAGCAGGATGGTATCTCTGTAAATATTCGCAGTAAAAACATGTTTTATCGCGGGTTTATCATATTTCCCATCTGAAAATATAGGTCGGGTCTACTTGTTCCAAGCACGAGGTAGATTTGTGCTGTGGTAGATGCAGTGGTGGATTGTACATGGCTAATGAGTAGGTGTAGGAGTAAGGAAATGGTTTCAGTTGACGTGTGTCAAGCAAGGGGACTGTATGGAGTTATTGCCATTTGGCCTTGGAGTTACAAGCACGTTTTCAGAATATTATAGGGTTTTTTTTATAGTGTTATAGATATTTCAGGGGTGGTGCTTAACAATAGGAGAAATTAATGGGTAGCGTGTTCGTCTTCACGGCTTCCTCCACTCCTCCAACAAAATAATGGCCCCGTATCCTTTGTAAACTCAAGTTACTTAAAATTCCTTCTAATGAACTTACAAATTCGCTCTTTTAATAGTATGCTCCATCCCAATCGCCACCTATTCCTTATAACCTCAAAGTTACCTCAAATGTCTTAAAATTCCTTCTAGCGGACTTGACTATGTTATATTATGCACCCCGTACCCCCACCCCATTATAATATAAACAACAACACATCACTCCTCTTCCTTCTGCCGGTTATATTTCACACTAATCCCCTTTGCTCAACTGTATGCCCCCAAGCTGTCACGCCGGTGCACTGCCAATTAATCTAGATAATCTGTTTACTGGTTTCCGTACTTTATCTACTGGGTCCAGAAAATTATTACATCATTGTATTATCAACGAATAAACCCCTGTAGTCTATAGGATGTCTACCAACATCACATGGATTAATGACCGAGATTTAGGGGTTCACTGTGTAGTGTATAATCCCGAGGCGAAGGCGAGAGATTATATACTATCAGTGCACCAGCAGGCCCGACATGGAGGTTATTAATCCTTTTAATTAGTGCCTGCCTTGGGTAGTTATAGCCCCTCGGTCGACTGTTCAAGGCAGTGCCTGAATGCTGACATTCCATTAACTATTAGACCAAACATTAGACCCAAAAAGCATTTCTTTTATGGCAGGCCGCCGAAATCAGAGACTTAATGACCAGTTAGATGTAATGTAGGAATGGCTGTCATTACGTGCTCACAACCAAACAACCTATAATTATGTATTCAAGTCTCTCTTGCACATTATCTCTTCTTTGACTGGTTTTATTAGTTTTAAAGAGTAGTTTCTCATATCCTTTTAGACGCCTGCCTATCAATTTTATGTAGAGAAATAATTTGGATCAGCAAATTATAATTTACATAGTACGATTGTCAGCTACATCAATGTTCGATAATCTGTTGCCTCAGGTTTGCGTCGTAGTTCTTGCGCCGCGGTTAATGATTCAAATCCTAGATTTTTTTTAGCACAAACGAAGGTGCTAAATCCGAATAAAAAGTCACGAAGGAATGATGACTCATATCAATCAAGAAGGAACTACTCCCGCGACCAAGAAAGTCTTTTCCAGCCGATGGCACAAAAGCTTTTGAGCTGTAATAAATTAAAGTGCATGATGAATCTATCTCGGATGAAATATTTATAAAAATAGATTGCCTTAACAAATATTGTCAAATGATTGATCGACCTGTCATTTCATAATCAAAACAATAACGCTTCAGATAGTTCTTTTCAGATAGTTCGTTTTGAACATTATAGCCGCCGTTGCCATCCCGACATCCTGATCAACATTTATTATATAGTCCGCCAAATGTCATATAATAATTATATGAGTCTATTCTTCGGAATATACATTTCGTTTGCACCTGCCAACTGTTTTACCATTTGTATTCTTATCTATTTGAGAACAGCAAATGACATTTTGATGGCAAAATTCCAATGTATCCAATCGTAGGAGAATTCTTAAAATATAAAACCAGAGATTAAAAAGTATAGATGTTGAACGTAAGAATGTATATATGCTAAGATTTTGTATCAGTAAATGTAAACCCGAGTGGTTGAACTATTTCCAACAAAAAATATAGGCACATTTATCCTTTAGTAATATAGATGTGTGCATATAGAATTTTATAATTTTTAGAGACTTACTGTCGGAAGTTGAATTAAAATTTAGATTTTTATGAGCAACACATAGGGCTGCGGGAGTAAATAGAGTATGGGTGAAAATGCCAGTTCCTGATGATACGTTCAGTATTAAACAAATCTAATTTGTAATGAATAATGGGACAACAGGTGCAATTTCCCGTACCAACTCGTAATCTAGTCAGCAATGTTGCTCATAATGGGTTTTTCCATTTAGGTAATTTCGTCTCTAATAAATGTCTGCATTTAACTGCAGTTAATATATCAAAAAACATCCTGACACAATCATCCTAAAGATAAGGGTCAAAGGGAATGGTGTTGCAGCCACGAGTAATTATGTACCATTTAGTGCTGGTCAACCCACTCGGGTCTAAATAAAAAAACTTAAGAAAGAAGATCGGAGAAAAAGGTTTGTGCATAAAAATGAACTTTGCTCATGCAAGATTCGATGCTCTGAAGCTTCTGGTTACATCAAACTTAGTTTTCAGTTTTCTAAAGTAATTTGATCTTCTTGCAACAAACAATGACACCACAATTGAGCCCCGTTGACTATAGTACGCTATAAAACACTATATATGCGTTTCTGAAAACTCATTAGAGGTTTTTGCTAAGGCAAGTATAATTTCAATGGAACATGACGACACGGGTCTTATCGTTCGTGGTAACTATGCGCACACGTTTATATTTCGGGTGGTGCATAATCGTTTCCCGAAACCTGCCTTTTATTTCGATAATGAACTAATTAATGTTACTAATTAATGTTCATTCCCCAAGTTATGTATGTCTGCGATCAGATCTACGAATATTAACCAAATAGTTTGTTTATAAACTCTTCAATTATAACCATTTTTTTGTATATAGGCTAAATGCTACCGATGTGACACAGGTAAGAAAATTGAAGAACTCAATTACTGAATGCCCATTATGATGCGGAGACCTGTTTAAATGCTGCATGGTTACAGAGCCTAAATTTATGTATACGTGTAGCTGGAAGAGGGCGTGTTCACCATGGTACCTCAGAGAAGAATCAATCAGAGAACCAATCAGGTGTGCTTGATGTAGTGTGATTTTTAAATTGTAAAGGTTTCTCCTGATAGGTTGGAAATAAATAGGTTTCTGTTTTCACCAAACCCTGGATGTCCCAGCATATATAATATATATAATATATATATATCATAACCTATAAATGGGCCATTTCTAGGAAATAGCTGACATCACTTTCGCATGTAATCGCCATAGCTAAGATATGTTGTAGTTATATACAATAATTACATTCTGAAAAATGCAAACAGGCTAGTTAGTAGTTTTCTACCCTTGTCATTTACCTGAGAAATAGCGCATTGAAGCATGTGGAAATGTCTCATGTGATCTAATGACGGGAGAAGGTACTACATAAAATCGATTGTCAGTAAGTTAAGGACATTACAAGGCCAATGTCAAGCCCTGGAAGAAAAGGCTGCTTTTGACTGAAGCTGACCATTAGGTTGATTGCTCGTATGAGACAAATCATCTGGGTACATCCAGGCATATTCTGTGAGTTATGAACTGAAAATATTCATTGCTTGGCGTCCACTACATCATGATATTCAATCTTGGGTGCATTACTTTCCAGGTTTTCGAAATCATTTTAACCGGTTTCCCACCATCAGTAAGTCTTGACAGCTGAAGTGAGCATTGAGACAGGCCCCGTTTGACAAACCTGTCAAAATGGCAAATTGGAAATCTAATGCACTGCAGATATCGTGGATCATTTCACCGGGTCGAAGAGAGCATCAGATTGACATTCTGAGCCCGCTTCACGAATCATTTGAAATATACAGTGACCCATACACAGCTGCTATGGTTTCTCACTGCCTTACCAGTAGATCATTAAAAAAAATACATGCATTCAATTATAGTATAATATCCAGAAAAGTTTAGACTTGCTGTCTTATTGCTATGTATTGTCTGGATTGCTGTTAATCATGCTGTGGTGAAAAGGCACTACCTAGATAGGAAGAGGTTGGTCCTGCAGTTTTCTTGCCCCATAAATCCCTATATTTATCCAAAATATGCCCTTCCGATGTAGAAAAATATTTTCTCTAACCTGACATACCAACTGGCAACCTGCTTAAAGGCGTGTTGAAAACAAATAAATAGACTTACTGTGAACCTCGCTAAAGTATAAAGCACGCATATTAGGATTCTGGTACTTACCTGAAAAGAAAGAGAAGATGAATAAGAAAAGGGAGTTAAACATGTATGTAACAGCAGCAAAGTATTGATAATTTCTTATAGATCAAACAATAAGTAAATTTGGTAAGATTTCTAGCTGAGAATGTAGCTTTGGACTGGCTGAACTTGGACTGCACTTACATAAAACGTCCTGATTGTATGTGGCAAGGCTTATCGCAGATCTTACCGCTACCAGCGGAGACCCCATGCGTTTTATGCATCACTTTTCAGAGTTTTTTTTAGTTCTTTTAACTTCTCCACTTTCCATAGTTAACCTGGAATGGAAGCATTGTTTCTAGGCCCACCAAAGCGCTTCTCACCAGGTAAGCTTCTATTAGCCTAGAAAACAGAGAATTCGCCTATTGGGCCATGCATTAGGGCAGACAGGTATACAATGGTGTATGGGGGATAATGAGCTCGTGAATATGGAAAGGCACACGTGAGCTGATGACTTTATCACCATGGCTCTGCAAGGCGGCTGGGTCCTGGGCCTGGATGGAGTGTCTGAGTTTACAAGGACAACTGTGAAAACCTCACCCTCTGTGAGTGCTGGACTGCGCCAACCAACACCCTCCACACACCTCATACCCATCGATGGTTTGCATAATACGGGAGTTGGTTATCTATAAAACAGGACGAAATGTATATATAATATGTTCAACTATTTGGACTTTATCTCTCCGTATTCAAGTTTCAATGTTGAACCTAACAGAAAAGAATCATCATTAAGACATGTCATGACAGAGGGTATATCTAGCAAAGGGCTGTAGGCAAAGCATATATTATTCATGTTTGATAGATTTGAATGGACAGACAACATTGGTTTTGAAAGGACATTTTATGTAGACTTTTTTGTGTTAGCCTAAAAGAAGGTTATGTTAGATCTATAGAAATGTATGTAAGAATGTTAAGAAAAGTCTGACTATATCTCCTGTGGTATGAACCAAATGCAGTTGGAAAATGTTGTCCTCGGCCCCAAAGTTTGGACCAGGGAGGAAATTGGCCTAGGGGGATCATGGGGACTATTGTCCCGGGAGTCTATTGACTGTTTTTGCCCTAGGATAGTGGGGGTTTGTCTTTGTGGGGAAATTGTCTAGGTGGGTATTGTCCTAAGGGCCCAAAGTTGTATATTGTCCCAGATCCCACGGTTGTGTGCCAATTAATACTCGATTGGCTCCTATGCTGCACCTACATTTCCTATCTCTGTTTTTCCTGGATTCGCAGGCTCAGCTCATTTATGAATGCAGCTCTTATCATATCCCCGATGCCTAGCCTTTTGTTGTCCAATGGCTCGAAGTCGGTACTCGTTATCACATAATTGCAAATTGAAGCAGTTCATTTTCCGATTGGGCATCAGGGAGTAGAGCAAATCACTCTTTGTGAATGTGATTTGTCATGTAGCGTTTAAGTATCAATGTTGAAGTTGATTTTATATTTATATAAGAAGCAGAAGGAGGTGAACAGCGATAAGAGAATACAACGAGCTGGCATATTGTTTTTTCACAGCAAAAGGATTAACTCACATTTATAAGGGAAGTCAAACAACTCCCAGGGTATCGTGTCTATACATACTGCAGGGACTGGTTCTCCCATCATGGAACAGAGATTGGAGGAGTAACAATCCCGTATGATTGGCGAAGGGACTATGAATTTATTTTAGGTTGGGCAGGCACTGTTAGAATGGATGAGATGGGATGGATATTGGACAGTTTTTATCTACAGTGGAAGGTACTTAGCATATAGGCACTAATATGGATATGCAAGTACGGTGAACCAATGAGTTATTTGCTGATAGTCCGCAGACGTAGAAACTATGAAATTGGCATCGATTAATTCATTATTAATTAGTTTTATTAATGCGAATATTAATAGAGTCTGATTCTGTGTTGTACTCGAAGTATCATACAATGTAAGAGGTTTGTGGGTCGCCAATATTTAATTTGTGTAACAAGTAACACAACGGAGTAGCACAGTGGAGTTACTAATAGGGAAGTCTTAGGTATAATTAACCACTTGAAGCAAACCAGACTTTCAACTAGTGTTTTCTCTTTGGATCACCCGTCCCGACACGTTTAAATCAAATAGAAATGAATAAAAGAATGTCTGTACTTGTAGAATATGTCTTTGGTTTTCTTGTAGTATACATGTATACTAAATCAGTAAATGTAAAGGTGAAGAAGAGGATCATTTTGAATCTAAACATCTTTTACTGCATTAGCTAAAATCCCTTCCGGAGAGAAGAGTATGCAGATGTCTATCCCTGCCCAAAAGACCCCGTGCTTTTCCTCCAACTTCATATTGAAGCTCCAGAAATAGCCTTTCACATCCGTGTATCATCATTCGGGGATCATAGGATTAACTTAACATTTATAAGGATGTCCCCAAACACCAACCATTACAAAGGGTAACCAGACAATTCTTTAAAGCAATATAATTCGATCATAGCTTCTCATTCACGGTAAGCCAACCATCCATCCAAGCATTCCATCCACTTCTTTCAAACAACACATACAATATGCGGAAAAGTGGGAATAAAAAAAACAATCACAGAAGAAGTGATAGAGTACACGAGTGTCCCGACGGCCAGCCTCCCACATCCTACTTCTAACTCTCAGAAGCCATCTCGAAAGCCGTCTCTAAATATGGCCACAGATGTAAAACAGACACTTGGATTTCTTGTAAATCGGGCAACAACATGTGGTAAGGCGGAGGACGTCTCTATTTGGGAGATGGCATTTAGTAAAGTGTACTCAGGCTGGAGATGGCACTTTGCCTGTGTCTCTCTCTATATCACCCTGACGTTATCCAGTGTCACATCTAGCCTTCTTTTTGTTTGACAGAGGGAATGGAATTTTTTAAAGTGGTTATTATTAAAGCTGCACTCTCAGTTATAACATCGGTCAAAAAGTAAAGATCTTCTACTTCTATTCCGTTCTTTCCAACCCATCTCAAAGTCATTTGGCAAAAGTTTTGGATGATTTTGTCTGGTTGTTCAATTTGCTGCAGGGTTTCATGAACGTCCACATTTTTATTTCGTACACCCGGCAAAATACTTTCATGAGACGGTTTCACGTATCATCACCGGCACCCGTTTTCTCTTGACTGATTAACTCCAGTCCTATGTGTCAAACCATAAGTACATTTGGTAAAATTGTTTCTCTTAATAGCTGAGAATGCACCTTTAATCTTGTTTCTCTTCCTATACCCCAATGACTATGATAATAGATGTTAGAGAGAGGTTGGATCGAGGTAATCGGTTGAAGTTTGATAGTTATATAATAATATTTATTACTGACGAGGAATTTTTGCATTGAATAACTCTAATAGCTGAGCTTTTACTACGTCATAGCCCCACAGAGGTGCAATGTTGTTTTCCGGCTCCTAATCAATCAGTCAATAGCGATTCAAATGTAACGGTTTTTAAAATGGAATTGCGAGCGCAATGTGAGGTATGATATTCTATATGGTTGACTTTAGGGACCTCACTCACCTCTGAAATCAACAAAGAGATGTGAAAAACCACCTTCATGATGTGATATGAATCTGGCATGATGTACATGCAGGAAAACGAGCTTTCAAGGGGGGGGGGGCGGAGAGATAAATGGGCAGATCTGAGGGTCTAGAAATGATGAACCTAGCGTCCAGTTAGTTCTGCCGCAAGATGTTCCACAAGGGCATGCATATAAGGTCTGGAATCCTGCGATTTTATACCTATATACATATTTCCTAGAATGGGACTTCTTCGCCCAACTACCATGGATCAGATCAGTAACAGGCGCCGGACATGCAATTAATCTCTGTGAATTCATGTGGATATATATGATTTGTATAACATTTGTTATGCTATTATATCGAAGCGGGAAGAATGTTCACCCTTGACCTTGGCTACCGGAAGGAAGTGCTCGTTACCTGGTAACGTCAACCGCGCACCTTTCAAACCATTGAACTCATTCAAAGCTGCTAACCAGTCGGTCCATGTTGGTTAATTTTTTTTCGCTTACATTCTGATCTTCTACACACTTACTGTTGCATATATATACTCATCATGGTTGTGTGTAAGGCTTGCGATCAGGATCACCCTCATCCAGGAGATAAAAGTTGCCGTTTCAAAACCAAAGCAATGGAAGCAGCGAAAACCGCTGGCTCCCCGGAGTCTGACTGGAAACTCTATCTGAACATGGACGAATTATCTTCGGCTGAAGGTGGAATTAAAGTAGAGCCTACTCACCCACCTACTACGGAGGAATCTTTGGCCGCCCTGGTAAAACTCTCCACAGATCAACAGCAGCAACTCGCCAACCTTGTAGCCGGCCAGGCTCAAAACAAGGCTACTCTGACAGGTGTCCTTAATCGTGTAAATGTTCTGGAGAAACCTAACGCAAATCCAATCGTGGATATTAAGGCACCATATGTCCCACCTCCACCTCCTCCGAAAGCTCCTCTTGTCAACCCAGTTATTGACCCTACTTCGGGCTCTTCGGGCTCGCCTACAGAGGAACCGACCGCTGCCGGAGCCATGGTGCAATTCGCCTCTGCCATGTCTCAACTCTCCCTGAGCATCGATCCGACAGTCATCAAACAACAAGGTTTGCCATTACGCCCTGAGTTCCAATATCAATGTCTTATTAAGGGTATCCCGGCCAAATCAGCTGACGCCGGGAAAATGTCTGTCACTGAGTATCTCTATGGGATGTCCCTTGTGCTAGAACACTTAATTAATTCTGGTGGTGATTGGAAGAGTTATTTGCTGCATCTACAAAATATGCTGTCCTTTGCCATTGGTAGATCCTATGAAATCATTGCCTTCTCTAGTTACGACCGCGAAGTGGTAGACTGCTACCTTCGTAGTCCTACTCAAGGTTTCATTCCCCGTACGCCATTATCCATCGCCCTGCACTTCACTCCTGCAGCCGAGTCGAAACTCAAGATTCGTACTCAGTCACAATCAGGCCGTCAGAAACGCGCTGATGGTAAACTTGTGGTTCCCCAAGATTGGCCGGAGGACGTATGTTATAAGTTCAATGTGGCCTCTTGCTTTGGATATTGTGTCCGCAAGCATGTATGTGGCAAATGCCAGCAATCAGGGCATAAAATATCTGCCTGCAGGAATTCAGACGGGCTGCAGAAGAAAGCATGACTTCCGCCTTCTTCGTCTCACTTCCGCTGTCATGGCCGACCAGATCCTATTTCTGCCCCTTCGGACTCCGATCTTGCCTATGTTTCTGCTAATTCTGCCGTCTTACATGCTCCTAGTAGCCTTGATGTGTTTCATTTAGATGATACTTCTCTACATGTGCCTTCATATGATGATCTGCCTGTTATTTCTCCCGTGAGAGTGGGACTCACGTCGACTCGCCTTCCCTTACGCACTCGTCTGTGTTGTAAACATAGGGTTGGCGGGTTGTATTCTCAGATGAATCTGTCAGGCTGGCTACATGAACTCGACCACGAAACTGACCTCGATCTTCGTCAGTTTTTGTTTGAAGGCGTATCTCAAGGATTCTACATTGTGGATCGTTGTGCATCTGTTCCAATCTATCAGTGTTCCAACTATTCATCTGCAACTACGGAGCCTGCATACACCTTCATTACTAAACTTCTACGCACTGAAATCGACGACGGTAAAATGATATCTGTGAACTATATTCCTCATTGCATTCATGCTATCGGCGCAGTTCCTAAGGGGTCTAGCAGCTACCGACCGATTACTGATTGTAGTCGTCCCCCTAATAGATCGATTAACAACTTCATGTCTTCTACCGCCATTCCATTTCATTTCAAGACTGTAGATGATGTTTCTGATGCTTTACTGCCTGGTTTCTATATGGCGTCGGTAGACATCAGAGCTGCCTACAGGTCTATTAGTGTTCATCCGTCCCAATGGACCTTGCAAGGCCTCAGATGGCTTTTTGATGGAGACTCAGTGACTCTGACTGACACCCGCTTATGCTTCGGCCTTTCCTCGGCACCCTACATTTTCAACACGATTTCTGATTTCGTCGTTGCTTGCCTCTCTCGCCGTGGTTTCCCAAACATCATAAATTATTTGGATGACTTCATCTGTTGGGGTCCCTCATACACTCATTGCCAATCGACACAATGTGAATTAATCTCCTTACTGGGTCAACTGGGTTTCATAGTCGCGTGGGACAAGTGCACGACTCCCTCCACTAGTTGCCGCTACTTAGGCATTATATTCGACTGTGAATCTATGACCATGTCTCTACCGGCTACCAAATTGGACAAGTTCCTTCATGAAATTGATTATTTCTCAGACAAAGCCTTCGCAACACCTCATCAACTGAAAGTTTTGTGCGGCATCCTAGCTCACGCCTCCAAGCTCATCAGGGGCGGCCGCACCTTCTCTAGACGCATCATTGACTTGCTGAAGGGCCTGGACTCCTCCACTAGACGTGTTCCTTTGTCGTTTGAATTCAAAGAAGACATTAGTTGGTGGTCCCGTTATGCAGTTATATTCAACGGCCATTCCTGCATGATTAAGCATCATTTTCGTGACGGTATGTCGCTCCATACTGACGCCTGCCTGACGGGGTTTGGCTTGGTATGGGCGGGTGATTGGGTCGCCGGCTCCTTTGTGAATGCCCACCCTCCATCTCAGCTTTCATCCGTCTGTCCTGACCACTGTCACTGGATTAACTTGATGCCCAAACTCTTCAATATCAACTACCTAGAACTCCTTCCTATATGGCTAGCATGTTACAGGTTCGGACCTGAGTGGCAGGGTTGCAAGATTGTTTGCGTCTCCGATAATACTCAAGTGGTCTCTATGATCAACTCGGGTCGCAGCTCAAACTCCCTTTGTATGGACTTGCTCAGAGACATTTTTTGGGCTTCCGCCAACTGCAATTTCCACCTGACTTCCACTCACATTGCTGGCCACTTGAACGTTATTCCTGACATTCTTTCTCGTCTCGCTTCTTTCGAGTCTGTATGTCTCTCTGACTTCTGCTTATGCTGTTCCAGGTGCTACACTGCGTGACCTAGACGATCTAGTCAGCCTAAACATCAGTAAAGCCTGGGCATCGAATACCTTATCAACGAGATCAGTGCAATGGAAAAAGTTCATTTCCTTTTGCGACAGTTATGGCCTCTGTCCGGTCCCAGCCTCGACTCAGACTGTGGCAAGGTTCCTGTCGTATTTAGGTTTATCGATGAAATTTTCTTCAATCGATAATTACTTATCATCTATTATTAGTCTACATAAAGTTTGTGGTGCCCCGGAATGTCTGCGCTCCTCGTTTTATATCAAGATGGTCCTATCTGGACTTAAGAGGAGAGTGGGTGCCCCTCCCAAACAAGCTATTCCTCTCACCGTGGCGCAGTTGCTTCAGGCGTACCTGCATGTCAACTCAGCTGATCCTAATCAAGCCGCTATGTGGGGTGTGGTCGCCCTGTCTTTCAGGACTCTATTAAGGAAATCTAATATCGTCCCAGACAAGTCTTCTGAAGCTTATGACTCTCATGTGATACCTAGATCTTGCGTCGCCCTCTCTAGTTGGGGTGTACACATCTCCCTGTCTTCTAGCAAGACTAGGGGTCAGTCTGACTCGCCTCTCGTTATTCCTCTCAAACGCCTGCCTGGCTCTCCACTGTGTGTGGTGGGTCTCATCGAGGATAATTTTCTTCAATTTCCAGCCACTTCCAACTCGCCAATCTTCCTCTGCCGCTTAGGTGGCAGTGTACGTCCAGTTCTTTACAGAGATGTCCTGTCTTACCTGAAGTCCTTAGTCTCCAAGATTGGCCTGTCGCCCTCCAACGTTGGTCTACACTCCCTCAGGAGGTCAGGCGCCACCTTTCTGCACTCCATCGGGGTGTCTTTGGTCGACATTAAAGGAGTTGGCGACTGGCGCAGTCTCTCTGTCCTGGACTATTTGTCACTCTCATTGGATCGCCGTCGACAGATTGACTCGATAGCATCTACTTATTTCTCCTAGACATTTATATTCCTTCTACTATATTCTATATTCTACTAATTCGGGCTTGGAGGATTGTATTCAGAAAGATAACATGTCCGAGCCAAATAAACATACTACTATAACCCCTTGCTGACTCTTCTGTTCGCGCGATATGATTTGTATAACATTTGTTATGCTATTATATCGAAGCGGGAAGAATGTTCACCCTTGACCTTGGCTACCGGAAGGAAGTGCTCGTTACCTGGTAACGTCAACCGCGCACCTTTCAAACCATTGAACTCATTCAAAGCTGCTAACCAGTCGGTCCATGTTGGTTAATTTTTTTTTTTTTTTCTTTTCTTTCTTTCTTCATTGGAGGATTGTATTCAGAAAGATAACATGTCCGAGCCAAATAAACATACTACTATAACCCCTTGCTGACTCTTCTGTTCGCGCGATATATATTATGTTAACGTATTTCATGGCCTACTAAAATAAATAAATGAACCTGCCCAGGAGAAATAGTTCCAAGATGTAAGACCAATCTTACGAGTTGAAAAAAATAAAGAAACACGTTTTTCGATTGGTGCTTTTGATATTATAAGACCGCTAATAATCCCTCTCAAGTTTACACATGATCTGTAAATATAATGCACGTGTTTTACAGAGAGGTCGCTTAAGTTATCTAACCCTAGATGTTCCACATTTCAGTGTACACACATGGCTGTATACTTTAGCCTTCACCACCCAGGAGCAACAGATTGGTCAATGGCCTGAATAATATTGATATGGGTATGGATCCTAGCCGTCAATATTGGCAGGAGGGGGAGGCAGGAGAAGGATGGGTGGCAGCGCACATACACATGAGAATACATCACACGCACCCTATAGGCTTTCCTCAATAGGAAATGCATGAGCAAGCACAGGAGTATGAAAGTAATACCACCAGGATTTTCACCTAAAGGTGGACCACCTGGAACATCTTTTGTACAGAAGCTAGCGGGTATATATCCTCTTTTAAGCAGTCTTTGCTGCACCATAAATACACCTTGGTACTTGTTCTTGGTCCAGATATCTGTGTTTCATGTACGTATATCAGATACAATGTTGCATGTATATGTGTGTGTACTTTACGACCTCATATCATCATTTGCGTCAAATATTGCGGAGATAGATGTGCACAAGGTCAACTCCTCAATCCGTCATGGGGTATAATGTATGCAGAGGGTCAGAGTTGTATATATAGGCACAGGGACAGATCTATCCATCATATTTCCCTGGGCGGACAGAGGCAGGGGAACGTTGCAGTCGGAATTAAGAGAAAGAAGGGACGAGAATGTGATATCCAGGCGCCCTAAACAAGGCTAATATACAGTTGGGATTTATACTAGGGACACAAGCGCGAGGCAGGTGGGATGATAATGGGTCAGATCATCAGAAAATGTACAATGGGCAGATCTACACATTTAGTAAATTCTGCTAAATTAAACTGAAAAATGGTCACTACTATAGGTATATCTGAGTATATGTGGCATTGCCTTGATTCAAGGAATTTGTTTGTTTATGTTGAACAGAATTTTGTACCTCACTTTTGTCTTAAATCTGGGTTATTTAAGAAGATTGGTGAAGGTCAATTGGACATTTTCTGATGATTTCACCCTAATATGCTGACGGTCCTATAGTGAAGTCTGAAAGACGCTGATCCCAATCATGATAGTACCCCTGTATTATTAGTTGGTATTGAGAAGGTTTAAATGAACTGTATACTCTCAGGTCCTATAGTTACTACTACTGAAATGGCCTGTAACCAAACATCAGGACATTACCACCAAATCACGGACTGACATACATAAATCCAAAAACAACTGACAGTGTAGATCATGACATTGTGAAGGCTGATGGAATCCGACAGGCCTCTACGATAATATTAAAGACAGACCCTAAGGGGGACATCTAGAGCGCCTAAACTATGCCTCACTACTGGAATATTATTTATTAAACTGATCACAAATTAGGGTAGGTGGAAGGCATTTACAATTAATAACTGACTCCCTCTCCCATCAGTCTAATATAGTAGATGTAAACCAGGTGTTGATGTTGACCATCACCAGATGTTTCTTTAGATAACTATATAATATGCCAATGAAACAAAATTGAATTTCGGTATTGTGATTTCTTTACTGCCAATGCCACTTAAATTGAACAATTGTGACTTTGAACACACTTAAAGTTTGATTTTAAAAGATTAGGACATGCTTTTCAGATATGAGCGATCAAAGCCTGGTGCTTTAAATGTTTGATTTAAAAGCCTGTGCTAGTGACGTGTCCCGCGAGCCCACTAAAATGAAATTGTCAAAACACAATCCCCAATTTCTTCCCATTCAAGTGTTTGTCAAAGTACATTTATATCAACCTTCTCCTCCACCTCGATTCTCCTGTTTTACCGACACCTTTCCGCCGAACCATCCTATGAGGTACATAACCTGTGAAATGCATGTACACGAGGATGTATATAGCCCAATACACCAATTTGGCACTACATGCAACTAGGATATCAATAACCCGTGAAGGCTTTGAATCTCATACGATTACATCTTGTGCCTTTAACAATAATTGATTTAAACTCACTGCAGCGAGATGACCCGGATGTAGATCCGAAAGCTAAATCTTTGTGATCGGCATAGGGATCCATCCAAATGTATTTCACCTTCACTCCTATGGACTGCCATTTGCCCTCCTCTGCTGTTTCCCCTAGGCACTATTATATCACTACTATATCTAGGCATAAAACTGAGCCAATGCCGCCCCACATAATGATCTATATTATATATGCAAACCAGGGGATATTGGAGAGGGCGATATATTATAGTGCATGGTTGCGTTAACACCTAGTCCATCAGTATATCAGTATTATCTCGCATTTATCAACACCATGGAAATAATACATCACCTCGGCGATAACAATTACAATGGTCTACGCACTTTATGTATCATCATGGTGACCGCACGTGTATCTATAGATATGTGCAGGGTAATGCGAATATTATTATAAATTGAGGAATTCACATAATACTTAGACAAGACGTTTGGTATAAGACATTAAATTGGGCTTTGACTAATTTTGATATATATGAATATGACGCACTAAACAAGGTTTGCCAAAAGCTTATTTAACCACTCATATTCAAAAACTTGCAAAAAAATAATTCTATTAAGCTCGGAGAAATATGGACATCTGGGGGTATTGAAACATAGAGAAACAATACTCACTATAGATTCCTAAAGATTCTAAAGCCTTAATTTTCCAAACTGGGGAAGTATATTTTTCGTCACCGTCCAACCGTTACACTCTGTAACCGTTATTATTCATTCACATATTTTCCTATGGATGTAGGTTTGTGCCTACATACTCGGAAGGGCTTGCATTAATCCTTAGACTCGTATGAAAATGAAATTGGCATGCAAAGACCAGTGCCATCGGCAAGGCCATGATTATGTATACTACTACCCTCAAGACCCATGCTGCTCTACCGAACTTCAGCGTCTTTAGCCACTCGGTTCTATCATAACAATTGATTTTACTAGGTGTTTCTGAAGATGCAAACACCACTTTTGTGAAAGGAGCAATCATCCCGTCATATTTTCTCTATTATAGATACAAAAAGAATAGTGCACGCAGAGCCACATGCACATTCCCAATTTGATGCTATAATTGGCTCCAGAATATTAATAGCAAACTGACTTCAGGAGTGTAGGAGAGGTGTTGTAGTGGAACCGTATTGAGAGGGGGAGGGGGGACATCCAAGGACGCTTTAACACAGGGGCAATGTTGTGAGACATATATCTAATTAAATTGAAATTACGCCCAAGGGGATTGAAAAGGCTGCCCGTCCCAATTCTAAGTTTCGTTTTTATTATACTTTCAACGAATGTTGTCTATGATCGTCAGTAACTTGGCAAGTACTGGCGATCGCCGATATGAACTATTTTATATAAAAAGGTATCTCTTCATATTAGTCAGACAGAGCATCCCTTTTGACCTATGTTAATTAATGTAATTTCAACATTGTGACATAATAATTTAATCATAATAACATCACAAACTAAGTTTGTGATGCTTTTTCGATCCCTCATAATATATATGGCTTAGAATGCAAATTTGTTACGGGAGTAACCACAGTATTATGTATTAAATTATCAAGATAGTGCCATTTATTGTTGGGTTGTGATAGACCCCCTAGTATTGCTACATTGCTTCAATATTTGTGCTGTATTCCTATAATTGGTTTTCGCGTGTACTAACAGGATGAACAATTATTTGCAGCAGATTAAAGGTTAATAGACCAGACTCATAAACTACAACTTTTGTATAGCAAGGAAACTTTGCTAAGAATTTTTCCTTCTAAAAGTGTAGTATTCATTGTGAAATGGTTATTCTTGCCAAGAAATATGACAAAAATAAAGGTCAATGGTTAAATAAGTTTAGTATCAACTTTTATAATAGAAGGTTATCCATATCTATTGCCAATTACTTTACTGTGGAGGTCAGCTACTTAGTAATATTCGGCTGCCCTTTTGCAACTTTTGATAAAACTACATTATATTACACATACTGTACTGTACTGTGGGACACATACTGTACTGCAATGTGGAAGAACACCTTGGAGCTATGCATACTTAGAAATAAATGTATGGTAGAAGAAATTACATCCTGTATATTCGTAGTCGTGGTAGGGTAGAACAAAATGAGCAAATTGTCATTTGTAGCAGTATTAAACTGAAGACTCATGTGTGTCAATGTATGTTGATGCTCTAATACACACCCTTGATGATGATCTACTATATTGTCTTACCTAGAAATAGCCCTGGTGTAGATTATTTGTATTGTAATCTATTTTGTGGCACATCTGAGAAGCGCATTGTATAATGTAATAATGCGTCAATAAGATAAACATAAAACATAAATAAATCTCGAACGGATCTCAGTAACGGCACTTCGCTCATTCTCACCTTGTTTCTGTCAGAGATAGTTGTGCTACACTGCGCTCCACAACTCTTGAAACCTCTGACTATACCACGGCGAGAATTCGCTCCCCTATTTATATACAACCAATGCACATAACTTGAGGCGACATTATCTCATTCAATCTATGTTATGAGTTGTTGGGGGACGAATAAGTTTGCAATATCTTCAGCAATTCCCGAAGGTATGACAGATTAAGGTAAGGAATTGCATGCACTTCTTTCGAAGAAACAACATGAGATAACTGTAGATGAATCCCGTTTTCAGGGAGGGTCCAAATCTGTTCACGAGGAAATTAGGCACTGTGGGATGTTGGATAGAAGATTGATTTTCTAGAGTGCTCCTTCTTATGCAAAGCATATATGGGTCAGATCTTCAGAAAATGTACAATTGTCAGATCTACACATTTAGTAAATTCTGCTAAATTAGACTGAAAAATGGTCAGTACTATGTATATCTGAATACATTTGATATTGCCTTGATTCAAACAATCGGTTTGTTTATGTTGCACTGTATTTCGAACTTTTGTCTTAAATGTGGATTATTTGAGAGGATCGGTGAAGGCGAATTGTACATTTACTGGCGATTTCACCCATATATGATAATGCAATGTCTACAATTACAATTATGTAGACAGCCTCTAATGATCTATCGAGTTTAAGAGCTATTAAAAAACGTTTAAGTGATATTAACGGGATAACTAAAATACCTATATGGCACACATCTGACACTGGTTTCCGATATCTATAGGCTGTAGATACAGATATTTGAGGTTAATTCTCAACAGCTAATGTAAATACTGGGGTATTTCGAGACTGAGGTACATTGAAGGATTGATCCATATTATATCTTATTCACTATTTTGATACATCGAATATTATTAAGGATTAGTGCATGATAAACTTATTGAAAAGCAATGTGCAAATGAATAACGGAATATCATGAAAGCATTTTGCATTCTGTTGGAACAAAACAATTCCATAATCCTTTCTGTCAGGCACGAGCACGGCTTTATTTATACAAGTCTCTCGGTGGTGCTGCAGGCCCCTTGTTGTCAGATATGCAATTAGTTTGCTATTGATCATATGCTACATGTGAAACATGCACTAGAACGCTTCTGTTATTGATATAAGGGGGAAGGCTGGACAATAATCATTGATCATGTTTTAAAGGAATTGGGCTGTAGGGGGAGGTTGCTGGAGAGAATAATGAATTGGAAGGCAGATCTCATTATTGTGTTCCCCTTCTATCATAAAGGATAGTCAAATCATAGAATAAAGACATTTGTTAGTAACATGAATAAATCATGCAGTTTCTACATATAATTCATCGCAGGATAATGCCACTTGTGAGATACATGCAGTTACCCGTCACTTGTTAAATGTTGGCATAAGACCCCTTGCCCGAGTCAGTTGTATATTATTAGCAGATACTTATATTGAACCTGGCGGGCGGGGTTATAAAGAGCAAAATGCCCTACAATTTCACAGGATCCCTGGACTTGAAACTGTATGCATGATTGTTCAAGTGGGTGTAGTAGGTATCGACCATCAGTCAATAAGGTAAGGTGAACACATTCAACGGTTGTAACCCATGGAATCGCTTTTACAATGAATACATTTCATTTTATGCCAAGGTGACCTAATGTTTTTACGTGCACATCGGATGCACCGTTTACCCTGGTGTGTGTTATGTTTGTCTTCTATTGGAGAGCAGCTTTGTTTATATTCTACTTGAGATGTGTTGAATGAATGAGGAAAATGATTTAAACCAGGACTATTTGAAAGACTTGACTTGTGACCCAAACAAGGAAACAATTTTGCTGGAGTTTATAATCCTATCTCGCCTTTGGATACAATGTCATTTAGGTCGGTTTCATAATAAGCAAAGTTCACACGTGAACCCCAAAAAGGAAACAAGGCTATTTGGTAGAAAAGAGGTTCTCGTAATGGGTATATATAATGCACCCTTGAGGTAAGGCAGGTGCAAGGCTATACAGGTTTGCCCAAAGCTAATTTAATCACCCGTATTCAAAGGTGATAAATCATTGCACCCCCTTCCCTCCTTCCACGTTGCCTGGAGAAGTGGGGGAATAGCCTTGAGTAGAATTTGAATCAAAGTAGAGAGGGTGTATAAAATATGCCAGGACTATCAGGACGGTCGATGTATAAATCACAAGAGGGGCTCTTGATTCCGTGGATTACAACAAATAAATGTATCTATTCCGAGTCCTATATCATTCTTACTAATCATTCTGCCCACTCGAATATATATTGTTATAGGACGAATTGTTATAAAGAAGGTATATGATAATAGTATAACGAGTGTCAATGAAAGCTATGTCAATGGTCAAGGATGCCCACATGGTTCTATTCGCCACCTCAAGTTGCCGAAGGTAGACGACGCCTGGAAAAGCATGCCAACCAAACTTCGGCGGCAGTAGTATATAAGTAAGTCCGTTGCGGCAGTAGATGTTATCAATACTTGCTTGGACTTAGAATAAACACATGTAAGTTCTGCTTGGAGTTCTTCTTCATGACTTAGGCCTTACGTACCTATCTTCATATAACGACATCAAAACTACCTCCTTCTTATTATAGTGGATAAGTGCTTAATTAAATACTATTTGCCCTTGGCGACGAACTGCCTGCCCCATTCCTAGCCATATCTCAACCTCAACTGGTGCTACACAGATCACGAAATCTTCGATGATAACAATATATATAAAACGGCCAATAGAACAGGTAATATAGAAGACTCTCGCTCTGCCAAGCAGAAGAGGAACGTGTTCAATCTAGAACTGAAACGAGCCAAACAAAACTATTATACGAATCTACTTAACATAAATAAGAATAATGGCAAGAAATTTTGGCGAACAATATCAGAACTACAAGGGAATAGAAAGACAGAGGTCAGTCAATTAATAGATGATAAAGAAAATACTATACATGGTAAAGAGCTATCTGAATATATTAACAAATTCTTCTGTGAAATTGGAGATAGAATTCAGGACCAAATTCCGCAGTCAGCCCCGATCTATCACCAGGAACTAATAACGGAACAACTTGAGATGAGAAAATTCACCACGGAGGAGGTTGAAGAGGAAATTAAACTTATAAATACTAATAAACCTTCTGGTTGCAACGAAATTAATAGTAGAATATATAAAGATATTTTCAGTAGAATTACACCACAATTAACATTTATGTTCAACAGCTCCATCAGTACAGGTACCTTCCCTGCTGTATGGAAAAATAGCACGTGTAAAATAATACCCAAGAAAGATTTACCAAGAACCGCTGACGATACTAGACCCATAACACTGATACACATCGCAGGAAAGCTATTAGAGAAATTAATCTCAAAGATACTATACTCTCATTTAAGCGTAAATAACATCATATCTAACAATCAGTTTGGATTTATGCCAGGTAGAGGTACTGCAGATGCACTGGCGAAATTTATGAGTTATATGGATGACACCCTGAATAGGAAAGAGTTTGGTATTGCGACCTTCGTTGATTTTAGTAAGGCTTTTAATAGTGTTAATTTAGAGATCTTAGTAAAAAAGTTGGAATTCAATGGTATAAAAGGAGATTTATTAAGGTGGATCAAGTCATATGTAACAGGTAGGAGCCAGAGAGTCAAGATCGGAACCGATGAGTCATCCAGCCGTGGTTTGAACTGCGGGGTACCGCAGGGCTCGGTACTAGGGCCGATACTATTTTTGATATATACGAATGACCTGAAATCTCTGAATCTAAATTGCAATTATATACTATATGCGGACGATACCGTGCTATATAGTTCTGGTAAAGACTTAGTAGATATCTGTAGGAAAATGGAAGCTGACATTGGCATATTCCATGAATGGGCGGTAAGAAATAGAATATTAATGAATATGAAGAAAACAAAACATATGGTTATCAGCAGAAAGAAGAAAATAAACTCACCAGCAATGACAGTTAACAACCAAATAATAGAGAGAGCGACCAACTATGAATACTTAGGGGTAAAGATTGATGAGCGTATGACACTATTACCACAGTTAGACACCGTAATCAGGAATCTAAATTTCAGAATATACCAGCTAGGATGTATGAGAAAATTCCTCACAGCACATGCCGCTATGACACTTGTAAAGACTTTTATTATACCGATCATAGATTACTCCCTACCATTCCTAACTTATGTAGGACAGAATAAATTAAACAAACTACAACGAATGCAGAACAAAGCTATACGAATTGCAACGAGGAGTGGATTCCTAATAGGAAGATTAGAGTTACATAAAAATTATAAGATTATGACAATAAAGAACCAGCAAAAGTACTTACTTACAATATTAGGAAAAAAAAGTACAAAGGATAACAATAACTCAGTTGTAAACAGATACCCGACGCGAAGACAAGACGCGGACACTATACAAATGCGAAGACCAATGGCTGAATGTGACCGTAAAACCTTTTCATACCAAATGGCCATAGGATGGAATGAGCTGACACCAGAGATTAGGAACCTTGGCATGGACGACCTAAAGAAGAGAATGAAATTTTTAATTTTATCGAATCAAAATGACAACGACCTATGAAAGGGAAATGTAACACTTAACTAGTAGCCCTCCTGGTAGCGTCGCGCCTCCTGCGATCCCACAACCCCTCTAAATGCCACTAACCCATAAGAGATTTTACTAATATTTGCATGTCTACCCACTAAGCAAGAACTTTAAGGCAGCATGGGTGGAACATCGCCCCCGGTGAGCCTGTGGATGTATTTTTACTGCCAATAAAAATTAAAAAAAAAAAAAAAATATAGTATACACTTTGGTCCACTTCACCTGAATTCGAGGGGAAATCAAAAGTTCAAGATCAGGTTAACCTGAAGTTCAGCTAAAAGAGAATTGAAATATCAAGTAATACATCTGCAGGAAAATTATAAACCTCTTTCCAGTTTCCTCTCTACCTCTTTCCCCCTTCCTTTCTCTATTACAATAATGTAATCAATAATATAATGCATACAGTGACTATTATTATATTTATTATTGTACAATCTTTGATTCCCATATCATATCAAATATTACATAAATTCTTTTCAACTAAAATACTATCAGTAATTTGATGTGCGTATCAAACAATTCAATTAAAGAATTCTTTATTGCAGTAGATCTTTTTTACAATAAGATATTGTCAAAGATATCATGCATAGCGCATTCATAAGCACGTCCAGGGAATCGGCTTAATTCACACAATACATATTTTCATCGGTGGGAAAGATGAGCTCGCTTACCAATTGTCTAATAAGAAAAACGAGAGCTTTTTGCTTATTACAGTTACATATAGATCCGAACGACCTGGCATTTCAATATATTATTATGTACATATATTCCATGAGGCTGGCTGAGTGATTAGGCTTATGAAGATGGTGATATAAAGGGTGTTTTATCCTAAATGATAAAAACATGGTAGCACTGGGAAACAACATCTATATGCATGCTTAAGATTGTCGGATAATGGGACATGGAGTTGTGCCCCGTTTCATAGTTATGATAAGTCAGGATGCCTTTTAAAATCTGCTGTTGATAAATAAGTACAAGTTTGAAAACGATAAGAATAAGGCTAGGATTACAATAGGGAGGTTCAGCAAGTCTAACATGTACGGAAATGTAAACGTATTCGTATCTCTGATATACAAACATACATTAAAAGGAAGAAAGAGGTTCAGCAAAACATGTCGGGAAAAACGTAAGATAACATATCAAGGAAAATGTTTCATCTTACAATTTATTTTTTATACATGAGAATGCGAAGTAATTCACACAAAAAATACGGATACGGTTACATAGATGAGATACGTTTGGTTGTGGAACCTCCCTATTATTAGCGTGTAGAAGTGTGGGCTGGTAAAAAAAATTTGCCCCTCCGTCTCACATAACGCCATGTAAATGGAACTGTTATGTTGGGTGTCATATTTGATGTGTTTTTAAATTCGCCTTTGATCAACAAAATAAAGACGGTATCATATGGATTTGCTCGTCAAAGATATCATGCATAGCGCATTCATAAGCACGTCCAGGGAATCGGCTTAATCCATTTTTGAATTCAAATAATCAGTTTCCCAATGCAATAATACCCTTTTAAGGGTCTTTAAAGTCCATGTACTGACCCTATCACTTGCAGCGGAACGTCTTCATCTAACAAGAATCTTTCAGGCATTTTTACATCATAGCACTCTCAGTTTCAAGAACTGTTTTAAGGCTATATATATTCAGTAGTTTATTACCTACGTATGTGATTACAGAGACCCTGATTCGGGGGTGCCATTAGAAATCGCGTATCACATACGTATGTGATTCGGACCGTACGGGTTGTCATGGAAGCGCGTGACCCAAATAACGTAATTTGATTGGCTCACAACGTCACGCTCTACGCGGCTGAAGCGTAGCGCTGTGTTGCATGTTTCGTAAGTTTTCCGATAATTCGTCAAGAAAAACAGTACTAAGAAGGTAAATATAACAAATAGATCGATAAATATGTATGTAATAAATACCGAATAGCCCGATGTCGATGTCAAATCGATCGAGACGGAGGGTCAAAGCGAAGGGGTGGAGTGCGCTTTGACCCTCCGTCTCGATCGATTTGACATCGACATCGGGCTATTCGGTATAAATACAATACACTGTTAAAGTTATAAATGGTAGTGGATTTTATATATCTTTGTGTTATCTCTATAATTATGCACATTTGTTATATCATATTACGCAATCATTAGATATAGATGGTGGTGATGAATATAGTCAAAGAAGACACAAATGAACACCATCCTCATCAGTGCAGCTAGAAATCAATAATATCAGTGAGTCGGAGGTCAACGACTGAGATGATATTGTTACTCTACATCAGGAAACTGTAAGAAAATAACAAAGGGGCTGGAAACCTGCCAAATGGCCGGAGAGACCCCCTTTGATTGGCAGCAACTGTATGCAATAAAAGTTTCTCAATTCAATTCAATTCAATCAGTAAATTTTGATAGAGTCATTGTCAATAGAACGATATGCTAGGGAGGCTTTTACTTTACACATATGTATAGATCCGTGTGAATTTGGCGGGGAATGTGGCAATAATGATGGCTGATCCTCAATTCTACCTAGATCAGTGTAGGCTACAGATAAAGAATAAGGTTCTAATAGATTTGCAACTTCCATTAATTAGAGATAATTTTACGGTAGTTCAAGTACCATCACTTAGCTGTATATGTGAATATTTACCCAAGCAGTTTAGCAATTAGAGAGAGGATATTATAACCAATACTGAAATACGGCAGAGACCTATATGAAGGTCAAGTGAGTCAAGTTTCACCAGACAACGTCCCTGGAGGACTGGGAAATCAAGAGCTGCAGAACCATTTGCTACACAACTTTCACAAGCCACTGGCCAGCCACAGCTGAAGCACTGCAGCTATAGGTATAGATCATACATAGATCATGCGAGACCCAAGCCCACGTGATCCCAGCTTCTTTTGGATTCCTTCCGCTTTATGAGCATGCTCTAGCTGGCGTTCAAGACCTACAAAACTGTCCCCAAGGATCGTGCTGAGTATAATAAGCTATCTTGTATAGTATGGTATGGGGGATTAGGATTATAATATCATTGGCAGAAATATAATTGGGGTATTGTGGCAAATCTGCAAGTGTCAGACTAATGTCACTGCTGCATACTGTAGGACATAATTATATATAGCATCGAAGGTACTTTTGTTTACAACTCCGTCGAGCTAATTTGCACAACATAACATGTAATCTGCGTGTGTGACAGTGGTCAGGTGAATTAACATTTACTTTATGAATTGATGTAATATTTTGTTGACTAAACGAAATAGACCCCTCCTCCCTTCCTTCCATCCCTCAGCCCTTACAGACTAAGGGCATATGTTGAATTAGTGAATAGAACCAGTAATAAAATTTGCATTAGTCTTGATTCCTTCAGAATCTTGTCCACTAAATCTTCAATTACTAGCACCTCATTACATTCTCACTACCCAACAGACTCTCTGTGTCTTTCCGCTGTGAGAATCTTTGAATACAGATACTCCCATAATGAAGGAATCAAAGCCATTACATCATTTACTTGTAAGTACATTGCCAGAGGGAATTGTTCTTTTCACTCTCTAATTGTCTCTTTGTTGTATTATCCCATAGTGCGTTCTAACTAGTGGCTATATGACTAGGCTTTGTTGTTTCATGACCACAGGTTTATTCCTCTGAACGTGTACTCACCACCTTACATAGGTAATATATTATTTATTCATTAGGAACTAAAGGACTTTTTACTGTACCCCAAGGAACGTACTGGTTGAATACCTATTCATGCAGGGAAAAAAGAAATATTGCAGGCAGATAATCCATCTAGTACCTCTAGCCTAAATCACTCATTGCAGTGCTGCCATTGCAAGGTGATATATGGATGTGTGTGCTCTCTATAATTATGTATACAGGATTCCACCAGTGAAGGTCCCCGGTGAATTGGGTTATAGGCCTAAAGGTTATATATTGCTTGACATCCGAAGATGTGATGTGCTCGTAATTGCTCATTAATGGGTGAACAGCTCTGGCTGGGTAACACGGTCTAGTCCTGCCAGGCATAATTAGACAAACAGGATGGTGCCTCAGCAATTCATAAGATCTCTCTCAGGCCTACTGACATAGTTACATAAGGCATGTTATAGTATGTCATTATTGATTGAAGCGTAGGTTGGGATTAATCAGCAGGTGGAACCTTTGGAAATGCGTTTAAGATCAATATGCGGCTATCCATATAGGTGGTCGTGTTGCATGCCTTTCTGATACTCCAATCTCACCTCTCTTCTTCCTAACGTTCATGCTATCCAGAGAATTGGTCAATAAGATATATGAAGGTAAAGGTGACTTAAATGTTTTACCTTTAAAACCAGGGCAATAAGATATATGATGGTAAAAGTGAAAAAGATTGACTTAAATGTTTTGAAACCAGGTCAAAGTTAGAATTATGTGTTTCCATCTCTTCCATGAAATGGATTTAGCATTCAAGGAACATACTACATGTGAAGAACTAGAGGCGGGCAAGAACACGAAATACCATTCGTGTTCCATATTAAACCTACATTTTTCCATATTGTTTTTATAGAAGGCTTCTCTCTAAGACCTACAGTGTGGGAAAATCATCTAATGGGGGTAAATAGAGGTTCTACAAAGGTCTCTAGCCAGGAAATGTACTCAAGTTGGCTGGGATCAAACAGTCCCTCTAGGGCATGGGGTGGTGTAAAACACAGACATCAAAGGCCGGCCTCTTGGATGGAACAAAGGCCAAAGAGTGAGACTGGCTGGCGAGCTGTGTAAGTCTGTTATAATGCAGGCATAATACAGACACTAATTCTTTTCTCTTTGCAGCAGAAATAGGGGGACCGATGAATTGTTGAGATCTACAAATACACTAGTTATATGCTGACAGAGAGAGTACTGTGACAGATTCCATATGCTCTGGATCAGTATGGACTTTGGGAAAGTATATATTATATAAGTTAATTCTATACCATTTTATCCAGATTAATATCCGTTATACTAATACTTTTGCATCCTTTACTAGCCCCCGAGGTAGTATACTTCGGAATTGGAACCTAAATAGCTTCCTCCCTCATAATAATTATCATACCCTGTTTTTGTACTTTTAGTTAGGCAGCTCTTAGGCTGGCAGACTTCAATTTGTGACCCAATCATTAGCTTGTATTGAACCGCAGTGGACGGTCGTATAACTGGTCGTTAAACAGGAAGATTATTGAAGGGTGAGATAAAATTCCCACTTTGTTCAACATATTTAGAAGCAGTTGGGAATGAGATGAGAAGATATTATGGTTATGAAAGGTTAGACTTTATCTAGCGAAACCTTCAAGCATATTTTGAATCAAATTGCCGTGGCCAACTATGACTAAGTCATAATTGCTCTTATGTTTGTCTGGCCTTGGTGTTAGCATGGTGCAAAAACCTATACAAAATGGAGGTTAACGTGGATAAATTGTGGATCAAGGTATTAACTAACCAGGCATAAAAGGACTAAATACGGTCTGCCTTAAATTTCTCTAAATACAACAGGTCCATTGTCTCAAACAGCCCTTTGAATCAATATTTGCAATAACATATATATATATATACAATAATCTTGGGCTTCTGGAGGATATTGTATAGATCTTGCTTGTAAGCCGCCACATGCATTTTAACTATTATGACTATACTATACTGTTGTGAGAAATAAGTAACCATATAAATCATCATAATACACCACCAGACAGCCATGTACGGATGAATAGAATTTGATTAAAGATAGCAGGACAGAGTTACGAGGTACTATCGCACTGTGTTCTTCCGATCTGGTTAGGCTCACGTGTAACAACAAGCCAGTTATGCTGGGCATAATTAATGTATTCTGAATTAGGCAGCTGTATTGGTAGGATCTGTCCTAAACAAGGTAGGATACATGATGGGCTGGAAGGTTTAGATGTACGATAACAATTGGGGTCTCCGATTAAGCTTTGGAAAAGGTATTCCAAAATTATATCTCCTGTTTATCACCGTAGTGAAAAGAGACTATTATAAGACAGATTATAAGTCAGCTTCTACCCACTACATTTGCAAAAAGAAATCAGATTCTGAAAGGAAAGTGTTGAGTCTATTATATATTAAGGATATTAGTTATCCTTCCTTACAAATGGAATCAAGGTGGCCCCTTTTCAGTGCAATCAGTGCACGATTGTTACACAAGTGTGATCTTATGAATGACAGGGACTGGTTTCTATAATATTAGGAGACCCCACCCCACCCATATTGGACAGGAACAACGGCTCGGAGACTTTAAAATAAAGCTGGGCTCTGATTGGATTATGCAGAGGTCATGATGGTAGTAACCTAGGGTTGCTTCTTTTTCAACACTGGTTGTTATATTCTAAATATAAACACTGAGGTCTCACACTGACTATGAGGGACTGCTCCATGCTGAGAGGTGGATCACCCGCCTTTTGTATGGGCGGGAATGCGATATTAGCTATATACATGCTTGTGTGGGAGAATCAACACATGAAATCTGACTGTTTACTTCCGGTTTTTTCATCGAACAACTTTGCCCAACGTTTTTACCTTTTTCTCAGCTTCTACCCACTACATTTACAAATTCTGAAAGGGAAGTGTTGAATCTATTATACATTTAAGTTTCATTATTCTGTAATGATTAATTCCTTTTAATTCGGTGATCGGACTCGGCCCAAGCGTTATGGTGCATGCAAACATGCATGCTAAAAAAGTCTTGCCTTCTCAACACACTTGCTATTGCTAGTGTGTCAAAGGCAAATTTTTCTCACGCTTCTATCAGTTCTATCAGATTATCCACTGACCTAAGCTAGACTCATGCGGTATGCGTAGCTGTACATGGCCGGTTACTAATAAGTCTATGTGATGCAGAGTTCTGTCTGATTATGTTTAGGTAAGCATAGCTACGTGTCACCACGCATTGGCACGTGTCAGTGAATCACTCACTGCATCTACCCTGCCACTCCTACCCGAAAAAGACTGCCTGATCATATATGCCTTCATCCTTTTCATTCAGCCTATGTATATATCACCAAATGTCATCCAATTTCATTCTTATTAAGAATATTATCGTGTGACTAGTAAATACTCCACCCAGTGGATCCTCCCGTGCACATAGCATCATAACAATGGTCTGTATTGAAATCTGTCCACCCGACAAGATGAAATCACTTCTTCGGGGCAGCAGAAAAAGGGTTGTGTATATATATCCTACAAGGGAATGATTCGCCCTCCGGAACCTGAGTGAAAATTCGACCAGGTCACCTTTTTATAAGTGATATAAGGAGCAGTTTGTGTGCGTCCTCATCCCTTGACGATAACATTTCTGCGCTTGCCTTAAATACCTTAGTAGTCAGGAAGGATATAAATGGTGCAATCGTAGAAATAACATTAAAATATTTCCCAATGGCCGACATGTATCCTGGGTAATATAATCAACGTTTAATGAATGTTTCCCAATAACAGAGGAGTGATATGAGGTTTCGACGTATGTATAACAAGCCTTCTCATAGAAATGTCTAAATAAAGCATACAAACATCACCTTAAGACGCTTTAAGGTAAAGTGTGCACGATCTCTTCAGCCCTCCGGACAGCTTTTGATCTTGCAGATATTTGAAGAATACCATGTGAGAAGCTGTAGGCATTCTCAGTTACATATATGGGACAGCTTAAGTCTTCTCGAACTACAACGTGCAATGTTCGTAGAAAGTGAATATTTGTGTATAAAGAAAATAAGAAAAATGACGATTCTAAAAATGAAAACTGTAATACATACCTAAGGTTTAGTTAATATGTGGAATATAAACGCATTAACCGATAATAGAATTATTAGGGATTAGTGCTCTAGTACCTTGGGTTCAGTAGGGGGGGGGTCAACACCCCCTCTACCACTAAACTATAGAATTATACTATTGTTAAATCAAGGGTAAAATGTCTGTATTGTCTAAAATGCCTAAGATGCAACACCAAAGCTCCCATGCTAGTTCTATGGGCCCCATATCCCGGTATTCAGGCTAAAATCCCATATCGCAACTTGCATTCCACGATACACATGTTTCTTTCTCAGACTAGACTGAGCAATGAGAGTACATTGTGCTCTCGTTGGTCTGAGGGATCTCTTACCTTCCTCAAACGTATGAGCGCATGCACCAACCCTCGTATCATAAAGCCCTCCTAGTCATAAATTCACGAAGGTGCTAAGAGCCCTTTAAGACACGATCTTCTCCCGTATAGTACAACAGGGCCTTTGACGCATGTATTTATAAGCATTTTGACGCACATCGATTCTGCAGAATGATGGATCACTTAGTTTATCATGGGGCCTCCAAGAAAAACGTCCTATCCAACCACATTCCTTGTAGATGTTACCAGGTTATACCGACAATACCTTAGTGTTTGAGGGCCCTATATAATATGGTATAAAGGTTCCTTACCTATATCCACTTAATGTGATGAATACAATTTTGCTGCTAACGCTTTTGGGGTTTAATAAAGGAATGTACCAAATACTCTGGCTGAGATCCCCATAGTGCTGCCAGTCATGCTAATGGTAAGAGCTTAGATGAATCGGACAGAATCTGACATCTGCCCAGGCACTCTTTAGAATGGTGGATATAACTAGTTATTAATATGCTAGGGTGGCTACTGTTCAGGGTAGTCCAGTCCTTTGGTGGACGGCTCTCGAGAGGACATTCCACTATATCATGCAATGTAAATGACATTCAGATATCCAACATTAAATATTTATATCAGTTATATCACTTATATCAGGAAAGCATGGAGATGTAGGTTCGACTGCAAATTTAGTAAAATGGTTGAGTTTGTTCGTACTGTACAGTGCTGTGGTGTCGAGAAAACTAGCAATGAAAACATTTCCTCCTTTCAGTGCCCGTTTAGTAAAATGTCGGCTAACCCTCCAGTGGTGAAAGGCCCGGAAGCAGCTAAAAGAAATATTTCTTCTTTACTCGAGGGTGAGAACAGAAGCGGTGGAAAGTATGCCCTCAAGGGGAAGATAGGGTCAGAGAAATGTCCTCCCCCCAATACCCTAGGCTTAAAAGCCATTAGCTTCAGTGAGGCATTAAAATCAGAGCCTCAAGCCGACTCTCTATATAGGTTGGGCTACCGAAATAAATTCCCGATCGGACTAGTTAATCACCACGTTGCTAAACTAAATACAGATGGATATCTTAAAAGGAATGACATGTAGAAATGAAACAAGTTTTCAAAGCAAGATCTTAGTTATTGTATTATTCTGATGCTTCAGACTTAAATAGTCTTGACTTAAACTTTGACTTTAATTGCAATTGTATTTGAGTTTGTACAATATGTATAGTGGGATATAGGTGTCACTTATATTTATATAAGACCTAAATATATGAAGATTATGCAGGTCCTAATACAATTGTTCATCACTCCGTTGACCGACATATTATTTACCACAGTTGCAATTGTCGGTCATCCTACAGCATTCTGAGAAATATATTAATCTTGTCCTGGTAATAACAGTATTGATATTACCCATTATATATTTTTTTAATTAAATTTTAGCTGTCCCTGGTTAGTCCGACACCAATCCCACCAAATTGGCTTCCCTAGATTCCGAATCGTCAGCAGCCATTTTCTGACCGACTTTGGATCATTTTACCTGAATACCCATCTATAAACTTCCAGATATTTTCTCACCAACCATATTGATGAAGTTCATCTAGGCAGATCTGGACTATGAAGGTGATAAAAGAGGCCGACGGAATGAAGTCAGTTGATTAAAGGTATACAGGACAGTTCAATGGAAAAAAACGACCAGTCCAATTGCCATTAAACTTTCAGGGAATGGGATTGTTCCTTACTACAGAGGAAACAAATAAATGGGGAAAAAAAGTTGTGCTACCCCGTTGGTTATTTTGGTAGAGTCACATGAAAAAAACGGCGGTTTACTATGGTAACCTATGAGAAAATCATTTTTTTTCCCGTTTTTCTGGAATAATAAAAAAATTCCCAGTCCAAATAAATTTCGATTTGCTACACTTTTATTTGAGGTCATATCCCGCAAATTAACAAAAGAAAAATCATATCTTACCCCGATCGAAAAAGAGTTAGAGATCTCTAAAGTTGACCATGTAGTCCACTTTTCAGGGCTGGTCTGGCTGATGCCATTCATTTCACACTAATATTCGTCATTGCACAGTCTTTTAACTCATTTACATGGAGTGTCATCATCAGCTGAAGGGTTTTTTGCATCAATATGACTGTGATTATACTTCCCACGGTGAAAACTATTTATTTGTCATGGCAATAAAAAAAAACCTGTGCGAAAATGATCAAAATGAATTTTGATTCAGACACGTCTTTATGCAACGCCTTGTGAGCTCACATTAGATTAAGACCATTTTCCCATCTTGTCTAGACGTACTCTAGGAATTGTGTGTCCCCGGTTAGTGTTTGTATGATCTCATTGCATTTCTTGCTAATTGCTGAAGATGTTTCAATGAATTCATGTAACTGCAGGAAATACACTTTGTTCTATGGATCAAAGAAAAAAAGAATTAAGAAAAATAATTTTGGGTCAATTTCGTTGGTGGGAAATGCAGCTTTAATGTTTAATGTTTGTTGAATGTTATATATAGAACACACCAGGGGCCGGTTGTGTAAGTGAATAAACGTTTCCCCCTTCCTTCGATGGGTAGGAATAAAAATTCCTACCTGCCATTATTGTGTATAGGGTATTCCTACCATGTTCCTCCTTCCTACAGGTGAAGGAATTTCCACACATTTTCTTTAGCTTATACAACATGCCTCAGACCTATGATGAGATGTTGACCTCCTTGGGATTTCCTTATGATGCCACAGTTCATTGCTTCCATGCTGATTATTCGGCGAGACTTATGCAAACAACCCATTGAGGCTGCAATGTGTTCAGGCTGCCGACACAGGAATGCCATCAGAAATGTAGCCTGAGTGTTTCTCGCCACCTAGACCAGGATTTATTACCAAACGTATGTTGCACAACTATCTACTTAAGGCTGAGGATGTTTCCTCAGCATGGGCTACCTTATTACCCTGCGTATACATCACCACGTGAATGGTCTGTCTCTCATTGAGCACAGGGAAGAAGGTACGGAAAGAACCAGGTCTGCAATGGGAGCACTGCATGTAAATTTTTTATAGGTTTGAGAGGGTGTCCGATGGAGGAGGGTGCGCGGGGAATATTAGCACTGAATAGGTTTCTGATATAGTTGGGGATGATAATTACTAAAGGCAATTATTCTACCTATGCAGGCAAATCTTTGAGAAAACCTCAAAGGCTACCATGCACATGTATAAGGCTTGACTCCACTGACGTGTTTTCCCTCTGAGGCCGTTGCGGTTTCATCCTACAGCGCGTTCTCAACCAGAATATAATAACAAATGGAGCTGGTCAGAGGAGGGTCTTGATAGTTCCTTTATAATAATTCATATAAATGACAATTACTGTCAAACCGCATATTAACCACAATAAGCACGTGGTCAGGTGGAGCCCTGTCTTCAGACGTACTGCCTACGACCACTTTCATGGCGATTCTTGCCATAAAAATAATCGCAAAATAAGGGTAATAATTTATTTTGCAGGACAAGGCAGTTCAATCCCCATGAACATTACTAGATGCATTCCTATCCTCCTTCCAGTCTGATGAGGAGGGGAATGTGATCTATTGAAAGGGGGCCGATGCAGCAGTCCAGACCGCCCCTGCATGTCCATCATATTGGGAGGCACATGTGTCTTTTGTTTCCTGTGGGGCCTCTTGGTTTACAGATATTATTTTACGTCAAGATATTTCAGAGAACCGCATCCAATGCGCAGTTACTATTTATACACGCCCTGGGTGGAGGATTTCTGGCTGAAGTTAGCAATTATTGTCAGCGAGTTTGCAGGGTTGCTCATTATTCTCTCAGGTTGGCCTTCACTGGGGACAATGTGACATCACGCTACTGATGTGTTCCACTCCATTAGCTCTCTCTCTCTCTCTACATAAAGAGATTACAGAGATAATTTCGTATATAGATTGGGTTCGAATTCATGTGTACATAATATAATATATATGATAATTATAGAAATGTTTATATAATTATCATATATATTATATAATACAAAACGAGCCACCATGGAGGCTCAGATGTTCTAGTCTTTTGTCTTTCGTGCTCATATAATTATATGCTTTCGTGAAAACTACCTCAGGGCAGAAAACAGTGGAAAGAAAGAAATGCCTCTTGACACCGTCTGGTTGGAACGAGCAAGTTTACTATGTGAGTGGACCTGGTCCTAATCAACACCTCACCAATTCCACAGTAAAGGATAGTCTGTATATAATTATATACTCCTCTGAACATTACGTTTCTACGTAAGTCAAAACCTTAATGCTGATCAATTGGCATATATGTTATAGATTTATGGTTTTATGTTTTTGATGAGATAATTTCATTGAATACTCGCTTTAGCTTCATTCAACATGCATCTTTCGAGGTTGTTCTATTGGCGACCACATGCACTGCTGTTTGAAATATTAGCAAATTGCCTTTAGACCTCGTATCATATGATCGCAGTGATCGCGGTGACTGTAAATCCCCCTTTAGTGTACCAGGATTAGGGCATCCCATTGTCACGTTGTGGTACACTATCTAACTCTCGCAAGCCCCAGGCCTGAAAGTATGTACAGAGGCTGATTGGATGACCGCCATAGCTCAAATCATTTATTATCGCTTAGGATCCACGAGCCAGAAAGAAGTACCGTGGCATGCTGATATTGTATAGATGGATCGAGTGGAAAGTGGGAGACGATTACAAACTCCGATGATTATCACAAGATATATTGCATTTACTACTACCTTTATTATTGCCTATTTACTAGCCACTACAATGGTGCCTATGACCAAGCGCTTCTATTACATGGGACTACAGTGGGGTGCCATCCAAACTTGGAGGAGGGGAAGTGCAGTAGACTCTTGAGTGAATTAGGTTTTGTGTGACAGTTATTTGGACATGGCCGTCCTGGGGCCTGTTGTATAAGCTAAGGAAAGGACTTTTTGTGGGTATTCCTTCACCACTAGGATGGAAACAAATCCTTCCGAAGTGTCATTCCCAGTTGGTAGGTTGTCCCCTACAGAAGTCATTACCGGTACACGACCTGTGGGGTTGATACCCTACGTAAGGGCCTAATCAACTAAGCCGATTTCCATGCGATTTTGCGCCGCAGAGGACTCTTTTCCACTTAATTCTGTGAGAATCGCATGAGAATCGGCTTAGTGGACAAGGGCTTGTACCCTGTATCGGGGGTTTAATGAGTCCTGAGGTTTAAGTTCTCAGTTCGGTGTTCCAAAAACTAGAGAGTTGGTAATTCATATGCAATGCTAATTGATAATTTTTTTGTTTTTGTTTTGCTGTTTTTTAAAATGTATTTGTTAGCATAATGATATATAATGTTATTGATGTTATTAATTATTATCAGAATTTTAAGGCAACGCCGATGTAAGGGCGGGGGGAAGTGTAGCAATTCAGACACACGATTTTCCTTACCTTAACTTATACAGCAGACCCCTGGTAAGATGAGATGGTAGTAAAGTGCAATAAAGATGTGCAATACAGAGGAGTCTGTTTCCAACCTAGCCAGTCTATTCTAATCAAAAGACACCAGAGATGCTTCCCGATGAATTGCACAATACCGGTCTGATATATGTACATACCTTCTGATAAAGGATTAAGGATCAACATTGAAAACATACCTTCTGATAAAGGATTAATGATCAACATTGAAAACTCTTTTGTCTGAAATAGTCTGGTCTTCCAGAGTTTTCCCTCAATTAAAAACAATTTCACACCATACAACAAACCTTTGTAAAAAGCTTTTAAAAAAATAAATCAAATTCATAGATAGCGATATATACAATCTTAAAAAACTTCCTTTCCACTTCAATTGGCAATATACATTTCTTCGAATCAATATCAGTGGCATCATTTAGGTTCAAGCCTGTTACAAGTTACGATCAATAAACACACTATTCTTCAAAACCATTTAAATACAATATTCTTTTCGGCATTGTATCGATCTCGTCTGGGCATTTTACTTACTACCACTTGTATATATCACATTGTTTAACACATCTAGGTTCATTATTCATGCATAGACAGAGATGTGTCTAGCCTGCAAGTAAAGGGCCGATTCAGATTCAATAGATTACAACTTGAACTTGGAACTTCCTAATTCGAACTTAATTAAACCAGACCCCACATAATAATTAATGCACATGTGTACCTACTACTGGCCATAGCAGAGTAGCCAAGGTAATATATAGAGCCCTTACTCACAGAACATTTCACTCCCATCCACGTATTAAAAGTAAAATGTTATCAGTTAAATATTGTCTGTCCATTGAACAAGTTAGCAACAATTTATTGCAGAGCAAATAGCTTGTTGTCCCTCGATAAGTGTAAGTATATCAAACAGTATACCTTTAAATTGGGATTGTTTTGAAATCACGAGGCTTACTCACTGATTTATTAACAAGTTGCATCACTAGACATGCAACATAGGCCATTATAATGTTAACTTTGCGTGTGTATATTAACTGGGTAAATTAGGGAATTATGTACTATTATACTTAACTCTTTCCAGACCCTTAATTAATGTACATTCCTTTTATTCTCGACTTAAAGCGGGTACTGTTGTCGATCACTCTTACCACTTGTTTCATCCTATACCATTTTTACCTGCAGTAGCTAGATTGCATCTAGAAAACGAGCTTTGATACAAACACCTTACTTTAATTTTCTATTTTACCCCCAAATTGACACAAATTCTTATTGTAAAACTTCGATTTGTCGAAGGTTTGTTTTTCGCAGTTGGTTAAAACTACAAAATGTGTCTTTGGGCTTTTACTTTATGACAGATCTGTGGGGACATTCAGAATTGGAATTGGAATTGTTTTGCCTAAGAAGGTGCGTATTTTTCTGCCTTTTTCCACATTCAGTGAATGGACAATAAGACCTACTTTTAGTTTTAACCGAATGACATCTAGGTGCTCACTGTCATATCATTATAGTTTTAGAAAGAGCTCTGGCTGGCCACTAAGCAGTGACCCTCTTCCCTCAGTACAAGGGAACCAAATGTAAGGAGACAACATGGGCTTTCCACGCTGTCTGGTTTATAAGAGACATCAAAGGAGAATTATGATCTCATCCGCTCCAATGTGGCTCCAGAGCTTTTATCAGATAAAGGATTATTAGTGTAAAGCCAGATCATCCTGCCTATCTTAATGATTGGCTGGTGACTGGTGAACTGAGAACCCCACTCCTTTTCCTGGTAATGTTAATAAAGGAAGGACTATTCATGCTTGGTGGAGGAGGCTCAATGCTCCTTTTGACAAGCCTGCAACCTGGGGGACTGGCAAGTATTCTAGAGAGTACAGAAGCATGTATAGGGACCCTCATTTAGAGAATAGAGGACTTATGCAAATGAATAGGATCTAAAATTACTGACCTACAACATGATATATAGCACCTCAACATCAATACGATTATATAGAATGCTGATGAGTATGCTTTAATGATTATTTCTAATCCCAGAACGGTGAAGCACAGTGGTTCAACAAGTTCGCATAGATTGCACTAAGACAAGTCTACACGAGATACGCCCATCTTTTCCGGACAATAAAGAAGAATTACCTCCCTAACTCGGAATTTAAAACAGCTTATACCCCCCTTACCTCCGCTGGCACAGCTGGTAAGGTTTTGTGCTCCATCGGATATGCTTTTAATGGCAAAATGGGGCTATAATATAAAGGCTTTTTCCACTTGACAGGTATATGAAATATCCACTTCATCAAACATAGTGGAAGGACTTGGTCGAATTTGAGAGAACATGAGGGTTGTTTTTATAGCAGATGTGTCGTCAATCGCATAAAGAGCCTGATGTTGGCTTAAATCTATTCATAACAATTATGTCATTATCTAGGGGAGGTACCCAACAGACCCCAAAGCTTTTATTTGATTAAAAAACTTGAAAATAAAGGTAATATCTTTTGCCTTGGCACAATAACAAAAATATTTACACTGAATTAATTAATATGATAAGTAATCCATATTTCGTGTCTTGTAAACTGGGTGTGCTGTCAGACATTGCCGATACTTCGTCTCTACTTAGAAAATTCGGGTTATAATGTTAATGAATGATAAAATGATGTTAATGAATGATAAAATGATGTTAATGAATGATATAAATGGATTGCATGTCAGCGTTATGATATATATGCGCATGTAATCGACAACACTTTCTTCATTGTATACATGTTCCCTTCATCTAGATTTTTTTTATAAATCTTGTGGAAAGTTGAGGACAAATGTAGTTCTATTTTCCACGGTATTTATCTCGGGGTTCAAAAGAATTTAAAGGGGGTGTTACACTACACAGTCGTGCAGGCTCTCTGCCGGGCATCTGTCAGGCAAAACCAAACTAATTTAATTTCATTCCAATGAGTTCCCGACGCCAAAAAGCACTAGAAAATCATCGTTTGGTAATCAGGCAAGCAGTGTTACACTGCACTGATGGATAGTGTGGCGGGAAGCCTGGAGTATGGCCAAGGATCCATCAGTACAGTATAACGCCTATTTAAGATTTCGCCTTCTTTGTAAGCTATATTGCGAAGCAGTAGATGCAAGAACTGTTCAGTCTAGCCACTCTAAACAAATGAAAATTAGATTACATATCTGTATTAATTTCACTTTTTTTTGTGTTTAATATTTTGTTTTCAGCAACTTCATTATGTAGTTGTACATTATTCCCAGATAGTGCTGATTCGTAGAAATCATATAGTAATGGGTTTTTTTATAATTATGCATCAAGGTGTATTCATAAAGGTAGAAAAAGTAATTCACATTCTGACATAGCAATACTTAGATGACAATATCGAGGATATAACAATCAAAATTATTTAAAATCGTTAACGGCGCAGTGTCTAATCATGTCATTCCTATATATTAACTATTTAGTGAAAAAAATACTACACCATTCCTGCAAACAGCACATCGACATTAGGTACAAGGTCTCTCATTAATATTTCCTAAGTTCACAAAGGGAACCCTTTAACCTGAGTATGACCTGGGTATAGGAACTCATTCTTATTCCATTAGCATAGTATATACATTCAAACTTTTAACATTTCTAGATGCTTAGCTCTCTATTGCTTGTACCCCATGCTTAATTGAAAACGAGATAATTATGTTTCCTCTGAGCTACCACTTTGCATAAAAACCGATCATGTAACATTGTTTCAATATCATCTTCAATGAGTTCTAGTTTTCCCCCAGAATTGGACCATAGCCTATCATCTTAAGATTTCACTACAGGAATGATGAAAAGAGCGCATCGCCTCAAATTATAAAGCTAGACTCCTTGAGAGTGTTGATAATAATACCAAATTACAATTAGTAATGATATACATCCCTTAATCACAAAATGTTCAATTTCATAACTAAGGCCTTCTCGGAGAATGATAAAGATAACAATCTCTGGCATCCCTCTGTGACAAGGATAACAGGGCTGAATGCACCTGATAACACCTACTGAGCTATATATTATGCAAGGTCTGCACAAAGAGAGTACATCAGTTGCCATTTATGAAAAGCACCTTTCGGACCGGCTGACCTCATCAAAAGCCTTTCCATGTTCTTTATTTAGAAAGACATCTTAGAGACCATTATCCACATAGCTCAACACAAGCCGTCTACATGGGCAATTGTACGAACAACGAACTCCTGTACATACTGCTAGTTATTTCTAGTTACATTATTTAGAACAGAGGTACATCTTGGGGGAGGGGAAGATAGCTAGTGGTCCTCGCTAGGTTAATTTAAACAGTACTGCCTGAATTAACCGTAAAATGCAAAGAATGCAAAAGGGTTAAATAATCACTTATCACTAATCTTAATTGTGATCTACATACGATATATTGGGTCTTACACTATAATGACATTTGATTCATTTAGAAGTTCTTTCCCAACAACGACCAAAATAACTTGTAAGAATATGCATATATAAATAGGTGAATAAATAGAACAATGTGTCACTGTACATCTTATTGTTTATGATCTAATAAAAAAAGTGTCTTGCGTTTGCTTTTAACCATCCCATTACAAGGATATATAATTATATGGCGAAGTATTGAAATGGCCATGATAACAATACGACCATTAAAGACCGATGTTAAAAACTTCCCATAAATATGCTCCATAATGTTTATATTGATTACGGGAAAAGATTTCTTTTTCATGATTGAAATCAAGGCTGAATCAAAGTCATAATTGTCGCTAATAATTTAACATATAGAATACGATATGAAGTCGATTGTCCTTGACTAGATGAATATTGGAATTAATCAAGAAGACATGATTAAGAATGGAAAAGTTATGGAATAAAAACTGTTATATTAATACCCCCTGGAACAGACCCATTACACAACACAGGGCATCAGGCACTGTGGTTACCATGTATGGGAAAGTACAGGCCTAACAAAAAAAAATAATGGTATGGTTCAAAATCCGTTACAAATCCTCCATGTTCCTCAGGGTAAGGTGTTAGATGATGCTTACGTACTTAATAACGAGCGGAGGTAAGGGGGGTATAAGCTTTGGTCAATCTCTTGCTGGAACGCCTGATGAGTGCGCTATTATTAGAAACTCCTTATCCAGTTAATGTGTATTTATTGTTAGGATCACCAGCTTTTCCGATCGTTTTACATACCTCTAAACATGATCCCTATTTCTATTTCTAAGTAAGAAAATATAGTAAACACCTCGATAGCAGCAATAGCAGTAAATAATATTAAAACCACTTCGGTCTCAGACCGGGGTTACGTCCTTCCTTCTCCCCGACTATTTCTTTTATAACAAATTGAAATATCTGAAAGTATTCGTGTGACCATGATTTTCACTTCAAAACACTGTTTTTTCCTGTGGATTGAGAACTATTCAGCTTCCGGCTACTGATTGGATCTGACTTGACATAAAAGTCTCTCTACTCGGTGGACAAACAAATAAAAAAGCAGCTAGGCCGCTTTCCTGGAGGGCGCGTGACATGGCAAATGTTAGTAGGACCTACAGGACTGCCATCTTGTCCCTCAAAGCACCTTCTGCACGCACACCATCTCACCAGAATATACGTAGCTTCTCCCGGTTTGCTTAACCATTCAAGGTTTATAGACATAAGCCTCTGGTCCACTATTAAGGCTAATGTTCAGACCACGAGACTTCTTAATCTAAATAATTGTAATTGTGTACGCCAGCGCGGATGGCGTATAGGGAGTTAAAATGCTTAAAAGTTTTGTAAGGTTTGTAAAAATTATTCCTCTACATTATTTATCAGCGTCTTTAACTAAATGCAAGAAAACTTATCTCTGTGTTCTTAGATAAAATTGTAATAGTACTATTATAAGTAGAAATGTAGAATTATATATGTACATTTTTGCTTTTCTTTTTGAACGATATGACACAATACATCTCGGATTCAGGTAATTTAATAACCCTTCATAGATAAAATTATTGTTGAATCCACATTCCACCATCATTACATGATTGCCTTTATAAGGAAGAATCGGGATAAGACAGATCAAGATCACAAAACCCTTAATCTATAACACTAATCGTATTGATCTTTATTGATAGAATTACTGCCTGGCCCACAGGATCACGAAAGGACAAATTTATATGCTGTGTAATGTTTTGAATTTCCAAAATGGAATTCTACAAAATAGTCCAGACTACATATACTTGTGTAGCCTTCGTTAGGGATCGAGATCCAGTAAGTCTAACCTATACCAGAATAAACATAAACGTATCCGTATCTCTGATATACAAACATGCGTTAAAAGGAAGAAGGAGGTTCAGCAAAACATGGTGGGAACAATGTAACGTAATATATCAAGCAAAGTGTTTGATCTCACAATTTATTTTTTATACATAAAAATCCAACGTATATTATAATTCGCAAAAAGGATACGGATACAGTTACGTAATTGAGATAGGTTTGCTTGTGGAACCTCCCTATTGATCTCCACATGGTCTACTGACTGTCTTTCCTCACTTGGGACTGCCGCATCAAACTATGCTGCAGACAATCCCCGATCCAAATATATATCAAGAAAAATGTTTTTCACATACAACATTGAGAGGTGTTGTAAACTATGGTTTATGTATATGAGTTCATATTATAGGTTCTCCTAAACATAATACGCTGAAGACCCTCCACCTCCCTCAGTACATATACGTGAACCAGTCATGATCATACAAAAGTCATAGGCCTAACTCGTTGACAATACCTTTCGATGACTATAATATAATAAGATACAAGAGTAATATACGATGCCTCTACTTCATACCTCATAATACAAGAGCTATATTGCATGTACTGCATGGTGAGTAAAGGGGGATATCGTGCGGTAGAGCGGCAATAAGCGGAACTACCAGGCTACCTTTACACTGTAATATAAATAAACTATAGTTGCATAAATAGTATCCTTATGATAAGATGGACGACCTTGTTCCTAACTAAGATGGACGTACTCCTTCACGCTATACGGTTCTCTGTCTCAATGTTTGACACTTTTTCATGTCTGTTTAACACCCCAATCGACAGTTGTAGTTGTATGTATTCATTTTAATACTAGGTGTGGTGTACTCCAGTGGTTGCAGAGTGTTTTTGATAGGCCTGTCATAAGAATATGTGCGTGTGCCCAGAATGAAGTAAAAACAGGGCACTAACGGTTTTCTACACAAAATATAATGCAAGGGCTACATCGCTTGCCAATAAAAGCAATATTAAACACGTCGATTAATTAATCTCTGAATGCTCAACTTCATGTCTAAATTAAGCCGTCTCGAATTAATGATCAATTGTTGACATGGGTTAAAACATAAATGGTCTATATGTAGGCCGATGAGTGGCATCAAATGTGGAAAAGTGTTATTCTCACCTCATAGTAAAAACAATCGATCTACACAACACAGTCCATGCCAATATCGATAAACACATTAGGCATTCTCGATATGGAACGCCCTATATATAATGTTCTTTCAATAACATTTCCGTAGATCAGAGAAGGGGGTTAATTGTTGCCTAGACTTTATATCTGTAGTGCTGACATGCAGGTGGAGGGAAGAATTGTTGAGGGGGCGGGTTCAAACACCCCATCATGGAACATCTTATAGTGTTCCTATTACGTGTAAACAGGATGTTTAGTATGCGCATTCCACTGGAGGGGTGCCATAAAGGGGGTGCAATAAACATATTCTTATCGTACGTGTCCATACGATAGAAATTCAAATTGGTTTAACTTTTAGCTTTTAGTCAATTGTAGATACTTTATGACGATTCAAAACCCGAAACAAAGGTATATTCTTCTATGCTAGGTACTTATAGTAAATATTCAATTACTATAGCACCTCGTTCCATTCTCTCTATTTAGTATATATACCACCCTGGTGTAAAGCACGAGACGCAATTAAGCCCAATGTAGACCACTATAGAGTCCCCCGTCTGTTTGATTGCAAACAGTTTAACTATAACTGGTAATAAACAGAAGAGGTATACTATATTGCTAGGATCACAATCAAGTAAACGTTTATTCAATGGAATTTAATACATCCAGTTTCCCCACTTAGTAGGCGACGATTGGATTTTTCCGATCGGCGACTGAGTCTTTGATGTCACCTGGAAGAACGGTTAAGTGGATCCGGAGTTTAAGCCGACTGACCTACAGATTTCTAATTCAGTTAAAAATCGGCCAGAAATCGGTTCAGTGTATCCCTCAACTGAACAGATTCACTTATGGTGGATACAATCGGTTGTCCAGAAATTTTACCTGCGAGTATTTTTGGGTGGTGTTACTTACTGATTTTGTGTCTGTTTTTGGGCGTTGGGGTTTGTTATTTTGACGGAAATAGAACCCATCCACCCACCCACCCTATCTCTACCCCTCCTACCTACAATATCCATTTGATTTAGTGTTAATAAAGCCTAGTCACCACCATGTGGTGACTAGGCTTCACAAGCCATCCTCCACAAGCCACCCTATAAATAGGCCTACTGTGAGTGAACATGCCTCAGTGAGCGTGGGTGTTATGTAATGATGGCAGTGACCCGTATTGAAGCTATGTAAACACAGTGCATGTGTACTAGAGGGGAGGAGGTCCGAAAGGGCTAGCTGGGACTCAGAACAAATTGGGTGCCACTTTTTATATTTAAAATTGCTACTTTCCTGTACCATATTATACATAAGTCGTCCCCTGAAAAGGCCTCATGAGGAACAAAACTTGCCATTCAGACGATGTAATGGTACCCATTTAGATGGGAAAACATAAAAAACAGGTCCATGGCTGGGAGTTCTGTATAACTGAGAAGACCAGGGGTATTTGAGCAACGTAAGGAAGTTTAAAGGTGGTCTAAATCCGCCCTGTAGGGGGCGGGTCGGTTGCGCAAAGTCCAGCCGACGGATTTGTTTCAAACTTAAACATGGGTGTTTAACAGTCTATTCTGAAAATTGGATTTCTGATGTACCTCAGTTCTGGTGAGCCTTTGTAACCCAAATCTAAATAGTTACACCACAGATGTAAGCCCAGGGTGTATACTCAAAGTAGGCTACACACTCTACCCTCTCTCCGGTGTGACACAATTGTTGATACAATTAGATGGTACAGGTGTATTTTGAGCTGAGAGGGTCGGCATCAAAAGCACATTATATCAATACTTCGCTATGTGGCCTTGTTTATGAGCTACATCAATAGCACAAAAGCTATCATAAACCTATTTGTTACGGTTAGAGGCTATATATATCAATGTATTATTGGCATTATCAGTTGTCATCTGCCAATAACAATTAATTATATATGTATTCGGGGGATTTCTTCTGTTTAATCATCAAAATTTAATGTTGATCACTCTATTTGCCACATTTGTTATAGACTAACATGACACTACAATATCATTACATTATCACCTAAGTAAGCGGGATAATTGATAACATGATATAGTATCCTATACAAGCAATGTATGGGATTATAAGCCAGACTGGATAACTGATACCGCTCGTCATGTGACTTGGTCTTGACCGCCAGACATTTTGTTACTATCCTGTGAAGTGTATATGACGACTCTATGAAGCTCTATGAAACGACAGGAGATCTCCGGAATTACCTCAGAGGAATCTCCAGGAATCTCCGTAGTTCCTCCGGCTGCCACTAGGGTCTAAATCTCCAGGACTGCTGCTATTCCCTGATTATATTAGTTCAGTATCTTATAACTAATTATTGGTTAATGTTAGATCTTCCAGACTTCGACCATCTCTTATGTAAAATGTTACTCTAATTTATGATGAAGTTTGTACTTATTCACCCATTATATTTATTTATATATTCCTGATTTACATTGCAAATACTTCGATGTATCTGTTGATTATTTCATACCGGTAAGATCTATTCGAGGCTGTTGTACGTTCAGGCTGGAGAAGCAAGGATCCCAGCCTCATCACATAAGGAGTTCGGGAATAAAAACTGGAATTGCAAAGTATTCTCTCTATATTCTAATTTGACTCGGAGGAACGTTAAAACATATTATCCACCCTATACCTTTGATTCGGAGATTAGTTCTTTCTCCCACTATAGTCATAATATATTCTCGCAGAGGGAAATCATACGATCACGTTCATAATCATTTAAATATCGGTAGTGTTTAAGGCTGGAGAGATCCGGAGATGGATACACAGAACGTGCAACACTGGCTTATCACTCAATGGAAAGAACATAGAACAATTTGACTCTAGAGCCCCCAAGTTCAAACATTCTAGCTGCGGCCACCAGAGGTCAACAAGCTTAATTTTTGTGGGGGATCTTTTATATAATATATTGCTAACAACGACAATTAGACGTACGCTTAGTCTCATGTCCCAGACACACAGGTCATGTAAGAAAAGAGAGATCAGGGAGAGAACATCGCATATGAATATGGCGCAATCGGAACGGCGATACAAGGAATACATCAAATGCATTATTAGTGCATAGTGCGGAATGCCGTTATCTGAAATGAAGATCCCCTGCTTAGGAAATATTCACAAATTAAGGATATGAAATAGTACACATATATATCAAACCTATAAGAATTAAGGAGATAGCTACTTATTTCAGAGAGGATGCAATTTGAGAAGAAAATACAGTTTGAGGAGTTTAAAAAAAAGAGAACTCATCTCCTGACACTCATGTCGCTTGATAAGAAAAAAACTTTAAAACAGAATTTCGTAATCGCCAACTTGTTTTTACCCTTGTGATCTATAGAACTAAACGATTCCGTGAGCTGTTTCTATCTACCCCATTGTATGACAAGAGGTACAATAGGCACATCATCATGAAAATCGCTTATAAATGGGGAGTTACATTATTATGCGTAGTGATACATATCAGCTAATAACCGCGGATGATCAATATCCCCCAGCCAGACAATATCCCCTGCTCTCAAGTTTCCCTTCCCATCTACGTTTTGCACTGCAACGACTATAATATTCACCCTGGGAAATTTAAGCTCCATAAAGCTAGAAGAATATTTCTTATTTGAAAGCGCAGTTTGTCAAAGTTTCTAATTAAAGGGTCCATTTACATGCATGCTCATCACTTGTAAAACTTGGAAATGGTATTCTTTCTTTTTTGTCTTGTTTTTTTTTAATATTCTTACTGACCATTTTTACCTTGAACATATTAGCTGAATAGTCTGCATGGTCGTCTAGTTGGTAGAATAGACCAGTAAATATGGGGGAATGAGCTGCTTTAGACAAGAGTGTCCTAGCTCTTCTCCCTAGTCTTCTCTGGCTAAACCTTGACTGAAGTCTTCACCTTGGTTATTCCCTCAGCTCTTAATGTTCAGTTCAGTACCTCTTCCTGGGGTGAGTGATGTCTGCGGTGAGTTCAAGGTCACGACCCTGCATTACTATCAGTGGCTGGCAGACTGCGTTCACTGGCCCACTAGTTGTCTTGAAGACGAGTGCTAATATGAACATAGACACCAGTCTGGGGATTGTTTAAGAGAGGAACAGCGATAGAACATCTATAGTCCTAAATCAGTAATGTCAGATGACCAGTTCGTTGTACTATAACCAATACCCCTGTGACGCCTATTTTGACGTCTATTTAGGAACATGTATTATAAACAGGAGTTCATTATTTCCTCTATATATAGTGGTCAAGAAACAGGGGTGGCTTGTGCCTGCTAGCTGCTGCTCATGCTCGGTAGCTGTTGCAAGAGCAAGGACAATGTGTCCAGGCAGCGCTTGGAAAAGTTTACCCAAGGCCGACGGCGTCAGATCTAATTATAATCCAGAGGAGTCAAGGAGAAGGAGGTATGGTGATGGGCATAAGGTATCAATCACCTATAGGGTGGGGTATATTCGTCTCCTGCTATATTGTCGGCTCTTCTCTTATAGTCTAAATATCGAAAGAGAATTGCAGAAATGTCCTCAGGGCTCCAGTCAGTCGTTTGGGATATATTCAATTGATAAACATGTATTATGCAAAGGTGTTGAAAAAAAAGCAAAATAGTGTGGATTTGAACATGCTGTCCGACATAATCAATATAAATGGAATATCACTAGGGTAGTAATATGCCACGCCATGCAATGATCCCCCCTCTGTCTGATCAACGGTCAATTAATCATTACCATCAGGCATTTCTCATTAAACTAGGCTACTGTAAGACTTGACATTTTATTAAACGAAGCAATGACCTTCTCAATTAACGTAACTCTACCAGTTCTAATACATGATAATATCTTCGTAATTACCTCCACTGACTTTACAATCTATGCTGAAGGAATAATTGAGAATGGGGAGATAATTGGTTTGAATATCATGTACCCCCTACCATAATTGGAATCCAACTCCCCACACATGGATAGCACAACTAATTAGTAGACTCACAAATTGCTGCAATAATTATACCTTTGAATTAGAAGGTTTATTTGCCTGTGTGGTATTGGGCACATATAGTTCAAGTATAGCAACGTCGAATTCTTCTTTAACAAACATAGGAATTGAACAAAACACTGTTTAGAAAAGGTTGTAGTAGATCTATGCATGTTAAACCATGCATTCAACCATGCATTGGTATCGATAAATGTTGCCGATGTATGAGTGAGTGAGTGAGATTGGTTGCTTTACGCCCTTATCAACACTTTGAAGTGTTATATCAAGGGCGGGAGAGCTGAGAGGGAGGCAGTTTATGATCATACCCAGGAAATAGAGATAGAGAAGAAGGGAGAGAGACAGAGAAAAGAGACAGAAAGGCACTTAAAGGTCTTACCCAGGACCATTGCCGATGTATGAAGTGACTTCTCTCCAGGATGACAATGATATGTCGCTCAGTGCATGATAAATGCCAAATTTGCCTTCCTCACTCCTTTTTTGAAAAATGTATCCCAGATATCTATCTCTGCCTCTTCGAGATGGAAGCCAAGGACTCGCGAAAGGAATGAGAAAAGCATGTTAGAGGCCCGACCTTGAACAGGCCTAACTATAACAGTCCCAACTTTGAAAATTCCACTAATTGTTTACTTACTTTGTGCAATCGCATCTATTATATATGTATTCCGATCTTTCCTTCAAATAATTTTAATGACAATCATCTACTCATTTAATCATTAAATTTTGTAACGAAAAATACGGTGATCCGGCAAATACTGCTACCCTAGATTAAACAGTTAACAACTGAAAAAGTAACAAAAGATTTAAAAGAAGATGCCACGAGTTATTTTTCTCTATACTTTTGACTTACACAAGTAGAAATAAGTTATTTCATTTGCGTTACGGTTAAAGTGAGCATAAGGTTTTATGTTTGTTGTTAACGGTATTACCCGGGCCATACGATTTCCGGCTACATCCATAGCTTCCGAGCTGTGCCAGATCGCGTTAACTATTCTTTTGATTCCCCCTGCTTTGAGATAGTAATGTTGTTCACCCTCAGCGGCACCCACACATCAGCGATTTGGATGCTAGCGTCAAAAGGCCACTGAGATCGATGGGCTTCTGACACTAGGGATATTAGCAGTTTCACTGGTGTTTTTACTGATGAATTGTGCTGAACAGTCCACACAGTACCAACTTGCCGCTAACACACCACAAATTCAATAATATTGGAGCTAAGCCCAAATCCTGGTGAAATCTCTAATGTGTAGGAGTACATGTCTTAAGATGAATTATCACAATTATGATTTATCATGTCTTGCTATATTAGTTGTGTATCGAAGCTGAGGTAATTATCGGGCTGGACACAGACGACCGAGTATCAACACAAAATTAAATTTTGGTTTTATCAATAGCTAGTCAGATTATTGGCAATTATTCCCATTCCTAGAATGCCAAAATGGCGTGGTTGCAATACCCTATAGCTTAGCCACTTATTAATTCCGATCCTAGGTCCCATGCTGGTGTCTAACGGCTTAAGCACCTTCCTTGCATGCCTCATTTCAATCGCTGATCCGCCCCGATAAACACGATCATTTCCCTGCACTACTCACAACAAAGTTCACTTATGAGACCAGTAGAAATGGTTCATTTCCACATACTACTCACATATTGTACGGTATACGAACGCTACCGCGACTAGGGGAAGGGATGGGATGACAAACGAGGGGGCGGGAGCGGGAGCGGGAGCGGGAGGGGGAATAAGCCCAGGCATTATTATCCTGTCATTTCATTATCTACCAATTTCATCTGAGGAAACCACATTTCTAAGGACTTCCCAGCGGAAGGTAAATATTTTATAGAGTGCCATGGTAAATATTTTATGGAGATTTGTTGAGGAGTTCCGTATATAAAGGAAGAGCATGCATTGTATTATTTAGAATCGTATTAGTTCATACAGTTCTTAAAACTACCTACACGGGAACGTTTTCATTCGTTTTTTTAAAGTGTTTTAACCAAAAGTCGTAGCTGAATCACATCCCCAATCCATTATTATTTTCCCCTGAACCTTTTTTTAGTTCACGTTTTATTCAGCAAAAGCAGTATATCCCATAGGATGCGATTCACGGCTTATCCTGATTATTACTTTATATGAAATATACATGAACCGTTAATTACATTCTTGCTATTTGTAGCACAACTTTTATACCGCCATATCTAATCCATTAGGAATCCTATCAACATAAAACCATATGATAATATCGCCAGAACTCTATATGTACAGCAATAAACTAATACATGATCACGTTGTCGCGAGTGTCTGACCTTTTCTTATTATTATACCACAGATAAATAAGCTAAATACCTCGTTTTCCTATCATTACTACAGAAACTCTTTTGCTATTCCGATACAATAGGCAAAGAACAGTGTTGCTCCTACTAGTTCTATATATGTAAAATAAATCTTACGAAACAAATTTGAATAATAAATATTAATGGAACTATTAAAGCTGCGTGTACAGCAATAACGGGTGACAAGAATAGCTTGTTTTCTGCATTTGAAATCAATATAGAGGGGTAAAATATAAATGTCTTGATTAGAAGGTCTCATTCTACGTACAATACATCGTCATGGTCGATAGCTTTGTAGTGTTTCATGATAGTGGGTGCTGTATGTCATCAGCTCGTTACGGTCGTCATTATGCACTACTTTAGCTCTTGAAGGCTGGGTTCCACTGGCCAGCTACTCCTCCCGTTTCTTTGACATGTCTATTGCTCCCGCTTCTTTAGAAGCAATTGAAAGTAACTGGAATAGGTGCTATTGCCTCGCTACTTCCACCGCTACTTCTAACGCTACTCAGAAATGTTTACAAGCAGACAACATTTTATTTTCACATATAAATGAACGCATCAAGTAGCGTGAGAAGTAGCATAGAGTGGTGTCAGTGCCCCGCTTCAGCTCCCGCTACTTCCCACTACCTCCTGCTACAAAGTAGCCGCCGCTTCAAATCAAACTCTGCGCTTCGAAAACGCTCCAAAAGAAGCAGGAAGTAACGTGGATTTGTAGCGGAGCCCAATAGAACCCATCCCCGTTACTCTCCCACTTCTGCTTCTGCTTCTTTCATCAAGAAGCGGGAGCAATAGCGGGAGAAGTAGCCGGCCAGTGGAACCCAGCTTTCAGAGGAAAGCCCACCCACCCGTGCACATGGTTACACATAGAAATTCAGGGGACTAATTGGCCAACTAGATTTGAAAAGATTGATTCCGTCAGAGATATCATAGAGGCAGATCAAATGTGTTTTAGAAGGGCAGCTCCGTAGCAGTGGTTGTGGAACGCGAGGATGTGACAGGGGTTGTCAGTGATCGAGATTCACAAGTTCCAAAACAAGAGCAAGGGGTAAGGGGCGTTTCTTCCATAATTGCCGCATCAGTGTGTGTCCTATCTATATATAGCACTTTTCTGATGCCTGGGGAAAACCTATGGAAAGTATCTTAACAGGGCGTGGTAGAGTATATTAGAGCATGTATTTACGCAATGATGGACATGTTAACCAATTTTGAATGCACAGAAGAAGCCGAAAGTGTTCTGCCACATTGTGTTACAATAGATTTCCCAGTCATTTGACATCAAAGAAATTATGCGTTGCCACATGTCTGTTACAGCGCCGAAGGATCAGAAGGTATACGAGGAGAAAAGTTAAGCTTTGTAGTGGTGATATTTTGATACAAGTACTTTATTGTAATACACATTTAATATGAAGCTAGCTACGAATAGATCTCATGAGTGCGATAAGTCACACCTGTATTCATATAATACAGGCCTATGCGTACATGTGCTGAGTGAATCACGCAAATCACGTAACCCAACGGTCCCTGGACGTTTGGGCCCCTGGCCCATTGGGCCCCAGCCTGAACGTTTGGGCCCCAGGGCTTGGACGTTTGAGCCCCAGTCTTGGAAAATTGGGCCCCGTCGAACCTGGACGTTTGGGCCCCGACCACCTGCACCATAAGTACTTTTGGGAAAAGTCTACAAAATGGCTTTAAAATGCATTAGATTTTTTAGAGGTATAAATCATTTTAACTCATTAGTTAACCTGTATTTATTCGGTGCAATTTGTATAACCATCTCCATAACAATAATTTCCATACATTATTGTCCGCAAGAATATATGACAGATGGTATGATTCACACACAGCATATAAGGGATGGACATTTTGATACTGACCATAAAGTGATCGATCAATAATTATTAATTGTGGGTTTTATTGAATGCAAGATCTATCATAATTACTAGAGGCTGAACGTGACTGTAATATTTAGTGTGATTTGACATATTCGCATGAAATGTAACGTTAATATAATACAAGGAAAGGAGGTTAAACGTGTTTTTTATATTCATAATACCGAATTAGGGCCTGAATTGCAAAGGCATTAAGTTCTGGTAATCGTGTAGGCGGATTCCCAGTATTCCATCCCCTTAATTGCCTTCCAAATATAATGTAGTCTCCCCTTAGGAGTAACTTAACCATAGACATCTTCAGAGTAGAATATTCCCAATGTGCTTTATTTACCGAACTAAAACTTTCTGAGATACGTCTTGGCGGAGAACAGACATACTTGTAAATGAAATGACCACATTCTGAGAAATCCCTAATGGGTGGATCGGAAGGGTTTTACGTATATAAATAAAATCAACTAAAGGTAGCTAGTGGGGGATTTTTTAAAAAAAGAATGGTGATTATTTTCTGTCTGATTGTTCGGATCATTTCCCAAGATGAAGTGAGGCACAGGCGGAGATCTGTTACATCCGGAATACGGATGTTACGCCTCATAATTAATTCGGAAAACTTAGACTTCGGCAGAACTTCGCACTTTTAATAGTAGAAAATTCGGGGATGTCCGTTTATAATGGTGACTATCTGAACTATGTCTTATATTATATATCCGTACAATGAAATAATTATCATGAACATATAAAATCTGGCAAATGCGGTCCATACAAATTATTATGTATAATTATTGATATTTGTATTTCGATCAAAGTACACAGGAATGGAACATTAGTCTTCTGCTATGCGGCTCTTCCATGCAGACTGCCCTTCATGACTCCAATTTTAAATTTTGCCCACGCGGGAGAGAAATAAACTTGTTATCGTGGGCGCTTAATTGCGTCAACACTTTTTCTCGCCGTTCTTTAACGCCCATAGCTTCACCCATGCGCACGTATTACCTCAGTAAATATTAAAGCTCTAAATGACTACGCTGCAGCTAAAACATATTTGGTCCCTTTTCTATTGATGAAGGGAAATTGCGTGCCTTGCTTAAAACTTTCCACATTGCTTCCTTCTTTTCATTTTGGTTTCCTAGGAAACAGTTCACGGCGGCGTGTTTGTATGGACATAAAACAAGTAAACAATTATGCACCCCATGGAGCCAGGTCGTTCCGGGAGCAGTTGGGGGCACAACCTGACAGTCTATAATTCCCGTTAAGGAAAAACAGGAGTGAGGCCTATTGAAAATACTGTAGGGATTCACACGAAAAGAGCTCTCATTCAGGACAAAATGCATCATGCACAGGCTTTGATATTAATCATTAGATATATATCTATAATAATATATACTCGGAATGCTTCTTTTGTTTAAAGATGCATTCTCAGTTAACATCGACCAAAAACTATAAAGATATTCCAACTTTTGTTCCGTTATTTTCCTACCCATCTGAAAATTATTTTACCAAAATATTAGAGGATTTATGCCTGTTGTTCTTGTTGTAGGGCTTCATAAATGTCCACATCTATAAAATGGCGACTGCCCGAAATACTTTGCTGCGATGGTTTCACTTATTATTGCTAACCGGTGCTCGTTTTCGTTCAGCCACTTCAAGTCAAACCACCTTATAAACATATAACAGCGGCAAAATATTAATAACTTTAGTAAAATGAAACAATGAGTAAATTTGGTAAGATTAATTTGGTCGTAATAGCTTAGAATGCAGCTCTGAATAAAAACCAAATACCGAATTGTTGGTCCATAGTTGTCATTGATTTTGCTTACTAAATGATATAACGTAGTTTTACTTATGTAGTCCTAAAGTAGATACATGAATATACATAAATAACCACCAGGTAAACCTTCAAGAAACCAGATGGTATAGTTAATTACAATAACTTTTTTACATGGTGATGAAGGGGGAATGATTGTTGCCTAATTCTCTTACGTTTTTTACGATCTAACCTCCAACAGCGATCACTACGTTGTCTTAATCAAACAGTCAATAGTTACTCAGCTATGAATATTGCCATCGCATGTTAAAACAATCCCCCGTCCCCAAGTCATGATTATAATGTACGACATTCATATGGGCGAGAAAGCTGAGGCGAGGGATATGGAGGAAGATATTATATGGCTGAAATGCCAGACCCGACATCCTACCTAACCTGACATAAAGAAACATCCCCTTCATGTAAGAATGAGTCTTCTCCATTCTCTTCTCCTTCGTCATCTATTCTCCCATTTCCTCTCCAATCCTTCCGTGACACTAACATTACTGCCCCTATCATGTCATTTCTTTTGGTAAGCGCTCCATCCGTAGAACTTTCTATTTCCTTGTCACTTCGCCGCATTTGTGGTGGTTTATCTTAAGCATGGGAATTTAGAATTGGGCATCTAGACAGACCGTTACTGTTATATGCACACATATAATAGATAGATACAACTTGTGCAGGTTCGAATGACGTGACTTTACTATCCCACAATGCTTGAAACAGAAATCATTGTTCCAAAGTTAGAACAAATAACACAATCAAGCTATTACAAGATTCCGCAATATTAGCTAGACAAGGAGGTACATCATATTAGAAGAGAACAATCAATATGAAAACTACGTTAAAACAGTATCTGGAATTATGAGAACCTGTTTATATCAATGAGATCCATAAGCGGGAGCTCTATTAAATAATGTGTGAAAAAAGAAGGATTTTTCTTTCAACTTTGACTTGAGAAAAAACATGGTTAGGTGAGAAAATAAAAAGCGTATAGATGCCATGACATCAGTTTTATTTCAGGAAGCACTGAAGTTCACTGCCGCTCAGTATAGAAGTGTATGGGGAAAAGGGAGATATTTTCTCAGTTTTTCAAACGTATCAGACAAACGAATCAAATCGATTTCTTACAGATCTCGCTATACATAACCGCAAATAAAGGAACAGAGGCCCCGGAGGTGGTCCCAAACATCGACCAGTCAACAGCCTCGACTTTTTTTTCAAATTACTGATCTCACGATTTCCTGCCTGTGAGCTGTGCTTGTTCAGACACCGGGCATATCACTTTACGCTGCGTTGATTTAGATTACTCTACAATACACCTAGAATAGAACTAGTATTTCTGGTTTCTAGTCGTCGTTATTTACCGTGAGACATAGCTTATGTTTGCTTTACATCAGTGTTTCTATTGAAGGTCCTGCAGTCGCGCTTCAGAAAAATACACACACCCTACACTATTAAATAGCTAAACCCCTCTTCTAAACCTAGACCTACTACAAAGCGTAATTTCTGCCTGTGATTTGTGTACATGTAAACAGGCGTTATTCCTTGGGACTAAACAGCAGTGGTAGCTAGAGGAATGCATTGTAGATCCGTGGGGAACAAAGCACTTTCGTCTAAGACAAAAGCAGACCTCTTGTCAGGCACGTGAGACGCACAGAGACATTGTCATTCATTACTAAATAACCTGCCTCACTAACGATCCACCTCTTGGCGCACCCGATGTTTAAGTACCACCGAACCTTCAACCTTGAACCTGATTTGTGACAGCTTGGTTTGCCTTTGGCACTCCTGAATCAAAAATGTTCAACAACTGCTATACTTTGGGGTTTCAAATGCCTCCATAATTGACGGTTGAAAAACTAGAGTGGTATATATATAATTATATATATAGTTCAAAAGTATAAAGTTATGGTGTATCTGGAAGCCGATAGATCATTAAAATACATTTTGGTGCCTGCAATATTTCATTAGATATGTAAGTGACTCTTACATTATATCATAATTTTATGGTTTATGCCTTATCATGATTTACATAATTTTTCCCCTTTTTTCCTACTGGATGTATATAACATGTGACCAGCTCTGGGAAATCAATCAGAACAATAATGATTGTACTCCAGATCTAAGCCTAACGTAACTTTCCCCATTGTTATTAAATTTGGCATTGTCATTTTTCTTAAATCACCCAAAAGGTTCTATCTAAAACGTGTTTGGTTCTATTTCCATTCAATATATAGATATACCGGTAGTTCCCCATGCATGGAGACCCATTTTCCATAAACGTTGGATAGTAATATTTCACAGCAAAACTGAAGTTGAAAAGAAATGTACAAAAGCATTTTTGTTCAGAAAATGTAAATACTAGCTATGGATACAATGGAAATGAGCGATATAATTTTTATTTGGTAACCTATGTTGAAATACAAAATAAAATGAAATATCAAAAAGATATTAGAATGGCCATCTAAAAATGATAATTGGAAAATGTCACTCATTTCTTCAAGAACGTGAATTTCATATGCATGTATCACATCGTTTTAAAGACAAGATGAACCTATTTTCAGAGCGGTAGTAAAATATTTTTGGAAGTTGGTAAGTGATATTGATATGGTCTGACTGCAGTGCTCGGAATTACCAATTTTCCTCCCCAGTTGCTCGGTCGATCTACCGTCGCGAAAGCACTAGGTAATTTTAATCGTACCCCTCCATCTGCAGTTGCAGTCAAAATTGGTCTCTTAATTATAATTTCCCGGTATCTAAACAAAAGTACCGGTCAGAACAATGACCTCTTTTAGCTAATTGTCTGAAGTCGATAAAAATCAGCAATTGTTTCGAGTTGAGTAGTCAGACATGCGTGTTAAATTGTTTCTCCAATTAATAAGTTTGAATTTGAATTTCACGACTTTATTGGGTTTAAAAATATGGGAAACTGAGACCTTGTTTTATAAGGCATTATATCGTTAGGTACACTTCGAAACAGATTCGAAAATAATTCTCATTTCTTCACCTTTGGGTCGATCGAAATACAATACCAGGATTCAAAACATCCTTCAGGGAACGGCTTATCTAGAGGAGGTCTTCTATACACAGGGGTCTGCAGACGAAAACCTATAACTTCTCCAACCACATAAACTGTTACTAAATAGCATCATATTCAAGGAGTGTCAGTTCAATCATTTCAACCCATGTTCTTTCATTGAGTGATTCATTACCTGTCGGAAACTCCAGAACACTGGATTCCATGTTTTCAGTCACCCTGAGTCGGGGAATGACCTATTTCCAAGCAGTAAATTATTGCTTACTACGCTTTGTGCATGTGGTAAAGTGAGGAGTAGAGAGCTTACCTTGGGACCTGCCAGGTAAAATGTTATGAAAACCTGATTTCTATCTTCTGTCATGTCACGTGCTCCATTGCAATGTCGATGTTTCCACGTTTTGTATCGGATTCTCGTTTACCATAATTAACTATGCATACTTCTAGCAGATGTTTGATCTCTGCTGATAAGTCCTCCCTTGAACTGAGGGCCTTCAGTTTCGTAAGCAGGCGTTTAGTCATTATGCTCTCCTCACTGCCAAAATCTGATGGCCAAGATATCCTGGCTCCATTAGACTCTGATGAAATGGTGGCACTAACCAAGGACGTTATTATCATTCCTAATTATCAAATTTAATCATCTAATTTGATTATTAAGCAGTTAGCATGGGTGGAGGTGGGACTGGTAGGAGATGGAGGTATGCGACTGTATGACACTATTTAGTCTTTCTGCAAGTAAGGGTAGTTAATGCCGTTCAAAGGCCAACAAAGGTTTCATATATTATGTTATATATAATATATAATTATTATATATAAACTATATCCTCTGGATCAGATTGAGACTTCGTTACTCTGTAACTTTACATCTGCAGTAGTAATATATGCCAAGTTGCCACTGAATGGCAACTTGGTGATGAGCAAATCTGTTGATGCTTTTATTATTTTTTTTAATTTCGATTTCAGGCCAATACATTTACAATCGTTGGATACAAAAAACGCTTGTCCACAATGTGAATATATTACAGCGTTACCTTTCAAAAAAGGGAAGGAAATAGCTTACATCAATCACGGTTATCGATTACTGCAACATAATTATAAGCAAAATTCTACCAGTACAAACTCTACTATAAGTTCTTCACTCATATATTTTTGTGGTACTGTCATACTCTAAGTATACTGTATGTTATTATACTGTATTAATAGTACGTACACTGCATACAATGGGAGGGTATTCATCCGGCCTGCCGAAATAAAGATGACGAAGTACTTCGGCTTATAAGCAAGAGGTCCGTTGGGTTCATAATATTCATATGAGATCCTCCCTTTATACAATCTGTTTGCTGCTAGCAGTCGAGGAATAAACAGCAAGGAGAGACCTTTGCCTTGCATCTTTGCTATGGACTATCTTACCCTAAGAGCGACTGCTATTTATTTCTTACCACTTCGAGATCCTACAGTCTAGCGTCAACATCTTATACAGCAGGCACATCCAGCCTAATCTCGTAGTACGACAACGAATGTCGAACCATCCAACTGGCTTTATATATAATAAAGGAATTGCTGAAGGACATAGAAGGAGAAACCGACATCTATAGTATTGTATTGACCCGGCATTTCGCTCGTGGAGGATGGTAAACAAGAAAGACAGTATTACTCCCATATCTCTTTTCCTTTCCTTTCTTTTTTCTCCTGATACTCATTCTTTCCTTCCAAGAATTCTTCCCTGTCTATTTCTCCATCTCCCTCATTCCCCACTCTATCCTTCCAAGTAATCATTCGTTGTCCTGGCCCGACTCTCCTTTCATTAATCTCTCCTCCCTATACCCCAACGCTGCACTTTCCGGTGTGTCCTTTCCTCTCCCGCGATCTTGACCTTCTTCTCTCACTCTCTCCATTTCTAAATTTTGTCCAGCATCCTACTTCTCTCATCCCTCACATCCTTCTCTCGGGGCAGAGTTAAAGCCGAAATGAGACAGTCCCATTGACTTCCCACTCTTTGTAGTATATTAATCTGCCATGGTTCCACCCTGCTTGACATGTCAACATAAAAACCACGATAATGGAACTAGTCACTACCCTGCATGGGGCCTCCTCAGAACAGGTCTTCATGTTGGAGGGAGGCAGATTAACTTGAGCTTATGCAAGATCCTTTCGGCTGCACTAAATTCATAGATATCATCCAACTATAACTACAGATAGTTCCACTATAAAACTATCATGAATTAGGGTTTTCACGATATTGGGAAATGCTATTTCATAGATAAACTGAAGGTACAAATTGCCCAATGCTAATGTATGCTATTTTTACACTGGATGGCCCTGGAACATCTGTTTCCTTCTCAGAAAGGTTCATCAAATGATCCAGACCCAAGACAGCATTATTTGATCTGATTATCAACGGAAAGCCCAGGTAGAAATAATACATATGTGGTATTTAATCGAAATAATTCTATATGCATCACAATCATAGCTATGGACAAAAGGAGCAACATTTGTCTGCTGGCCAAAATCCACTGTTAAATGTAACACACGTTGTGCGCTTCGGCGAAATTAGCCTGGCCCAATGGGACCATGCGAGAAGTAGGCGGGAGATAATCTCAAAATAATACCTTTAACCTTTCAAGTGTCCATGCCTTCTTATGAGCATGCTCATCTAAAGACACGAGGCCAGAGAGCATGGGACTGGAGTAGTCAGGCGGCTGCTATATTTACCAGGTCAATCCGGGTCTAAACAAAATGACATCGAAAAGCAGTTACCCTTTCTAAGATAACCGATAGACCAAATGTGATATGGAAAATCAATACCTATGGCGAATGGCTTGGCGGAACTATAAGCGCCTCCATTGGTTTTGAGTGAATAACAGGCCAGCTGTGATTTATGTTTCCTTAACCTAGTGTAGAGCATATAAGCTACTGTAAGATCAGCAGCTGGGATATTTTTGCCTTTCAATCTATGCTGATCTCCAATATTAGGAAAGAATATTTAGGGAGGTTTGTGCAAGCCCCCGTGCACTTACGACCCCTATACCTTCCATTTATGACTGAACATTACGACCCCCTCTTCCTAATAGTATTTACCTTCATCTCATGTCATCATGGTAAACATTCTTACACCATAAAATCGATATGGATATATGTCCTCTTCGACGTTCAACTTGATCAAACAATGCTTTTAAAAAAATCAATCTCCACCTAAAATCAATTCAAGCCTCAAATATTATATTCATTTCGGATGAACGACGCGTTAAACATGGCCCAGAAAGACGCGTATACATAATATTTCCGCGCGCGGATGACTGCCGTGACGCTTGCATCACGCGGAAATATCAAAAGCTTTTGATATTTCTGTGTCGGCCATTTTTTACGCGTGAGAGGAGTTTTGGTACGCCCGTTAGGGATTGGAGCTGAGCGCGGTTTGTTAGAAAATGTGTGGCAATTTCCCGCGCGCAAACAAATTATGCCTACTGACCTCAAGTGTTCAATGGTGCTAGGGGTCAGTCCGAGGGGCCTAAGTCCTCCTACTCCCACGGGGAAGATAATTTTTTTCCTTTCGTTTCTTTTCCTTCTTGTGTGACCTGCTGCAGTCCTATTTATACCCCCTATGTCCAGGGCCTTTATTGGTTGGTTTATTCTAATATATTCATAAAACTTTGCTCAAAAACCGGTTGTTGCCTTTATGGTATAGCATTATAAGTTGTTTATATATTACAGGAACTTTAAGCTGTTTTGGGGCCGAGTCCAGAAGCAAATAATACTAAGCTGAATTTTGGATATATATTGAAGAATATGGGATACGTTGAGAAACATGTACACCCTGAAAGATCCCCTACGAGGGCCTTGACTGTCTGAGTTAAAGACATTACATTTTTTGTGAACTTTACAACAGAAAAGCATTGTCCTATGGGGACATGCAGCTGCTTGATGCAGAAGCAGTGTGTGTGGGGGGGGGGGTAAATCATAAAAATTGCATGTACATGTACAGTGGAACCTCACATAAAGACCACCTCATTGTAGAGACCACCCCTCTATTAAGACCAGTTTTCCCAGTCCCGAATCATGCCCTCTTATTAGATTTAGAGCCCTCTAAATCGCTATGAGACCAACAATCATTAGGTCCCAAAGGTGGTCTTAATAGAGGTTCCACTGTGTATAGTTGATTACAATTAATCAAATTTCTGACAATTTGAGTAGGCCTATATAGAGATTTAAAAAATGTATGGTGCAAGGCAATGTTTCTCACCAGCTGCCAAGGCAAAACAAGACTTTTCTCTGTGTGAATAAGATCAGTTTGTAATCATTTAAAAACTACAACCTATAAAACCTAAATTTCCATACAACTTCACATACACATAGAAACCAGTCTGAAATATTGATTGGTAAAGACAATGTGACCTGCATACCATGGGAATGGAACGTAAGATTTCGTTTTATTGTATTTCTTCAGGTGTTAAGCTAGCTAGATACGCGTCAAATATGCAAGGTCCGGATTGCAAGAAAATAATAGGGGATATTTTCTCGGCACCTGCCCAACACCAGTCCCTAACTGCAAGGTCTGGAATAACCCCCTGATGCACATCCCCTGCTCCATAAATTACATTCCACAACCAAATTGAATGGGGCTCTGCTATGTGAGGTGGTGGTACCTCAGTGGCCTCATATATGTTACAATTTACAATAAGGTTAAGGCAAAATGGAAGTGAATACCAATCGATCTCTACAAAAGGCTTTATTTTCCACTATATTCAATATTATACTTATCAGTACTTCCATTATGCTAAATAACATTACCCTGTATCCTATGTTAAATTTGTACTGGCAAAAGGAGAATTTTCAATTCTTTATTTTGAATAGTGTACTGACGTTCTCAGCGATGTGTCTTTGATATTCATTGAATCTGATCGGTGGTGCATGTCATCGAATTTCTTATAACGTGTTTTGAACAAATCTGATACTTTGACTTTCTTTCAAAAGCCAACATAAAGTTCGACTGGGTGGTATCCATTTAAAGTAGTAGAAACTAGCTCTCACCGTTGGCAATGGTTGTTGGGAGCAATATAATAATTATATATAATATAATTATGTAGTAGCAATGGTCTACCATTGCCGCGCTTGTCCAACCCCTTGTAGAACACAATGCCATGATAATAAGGTGGTCTGGTGGGAAGTGCTAACTGCATCCTATGAGGATTTCCAAACAGTCTAGGTCCAAACCCTCAGATGAGATAAAAATGGTACACCAGTGATTGGATGCCTACTTTGCTAATTGGTTTCCTGGCATATGACTCGGCGTTCTAATGGGAATATAATTAGATTGTGCGGTCTTAATGACACTTTGCGGTTTGAGGCGAGAGGCTTTCCCTCAGTTTGAACCTATATAGACCACAAAATCCAAATAGAGAATCTACTCATTTTGTTTTTGATTAGTAATTTAATTAAAGTCATACTTCTTTCAGAAGTAGGCATTTGTGCATTTTACGACAGGGAAAAGTAATTCTGAATGGAAAACACGCACAAGGCCATAAACCTGATGTTGTTGCTGAAATTTATATTCAGGCTTGTGGTTTTACAAGTTACAAAATACATATTTGTGACCCGCCAAGCAGAAAGGTACCTTCCCGCGGGAGTTATAGTTCCTGGTATTCCCGCTAGGAGTCACATCATATTCATGACGTCACTGACACAAATGTTAATATTAGTAATTCTGAGAGGCAGGTAACTTTGAAAGTCTGTAACTTCACTAATTTTAGGAGTATCAACAAAATTCTTTCACTTTTATAATGTGCATTTCCCCTTCTGTACATCCCTGTCATTAACAAATTTTTTTAACATAAATTGTACATGTGATGTGTCACAGGAAAATGGCTTACTCCCCCAACCAATTTGAGATCATCTACTGAAAACTGACATAACTTTACAAAAAAGCCCATATCTCGGCAAATTCTGGGAATTTTCAACTATTTCTTTCGGTTATTGACTCAGGAGGACATGCAGATTCAGAATCTATAATAAACCCAAATGTGGCCCTGGAGTCCCCTTTCTGCTTGGCTGGTCACATTTTCTGGGCAACCAGATATTTTCATGTTGGCCTGATGATCATCATACATGATCAAAACATTATCAGTCATATGGAAAATCAGAGCAATAGTTCATATAGTAATAGCATAATCGTATCTTGATAAAAAAAAATCATTCCTTTTCTAAACAATTAATAATGTTTACATCAGACGATTTTGACAATACATGTTCATATAAACATAAAAGCATAAAGTTATTTTTTGTGCCACTTTTATTAATTTGTTTGATAACCAACACAATGTTTGAAAAGTAATCCTGTGGGATTAGTTTTCAATCATTTTTATTTTTTATAGTGCCTATCGATAACCTATCTAAGCTAGTGGTTTGATGAATATCGTCGGTATCGGTTGGAATATAAAATTTTCTTCTCAAGCAGACATAATACCAGTGTCAGGACTCCTTGGAAAAGAATGCCCCCAAGGTTTGGTAGATTTTGATATCCCTTTCCATTTCTACATCCTGGACCTTAGAGGGAAAGCTAAACAGGGAGAAAATAGGACATCATAAAACCGATGGGGATCTACCAGATGGGAGAACGTCCGCGGGCCATCGCCCATATGCCAAGCCAGTTCTCAGATATTAGCCAACATGTATGACATGCAGTCTTGATTTAAAACTCATATAAATAGGCGTTAAGTCGAGAGTTGTGTCAGGACCGGGTCAAAGGGTTTGCCGTTCTGGTTCAAACCAGATGAAAGCTAGGTAGAAAGGGGGCACTTTAAAAATGTAAACATAAATTTTATCACCAAGAACAACAACGATCATATAATCGTATATAACTATAAAGAATTGACAACACATTTGCTTTGTAATCATGGTACCTGAGATATTCAGAATGAAATTAGTTTTAATCTGCCACTGATTTAAACAGGATGTTTTTTTTAAATTCAAGACACAACTTGAGGTCCAAAAGAGAGTATACTTGACGTTTAAGGTTTTTCCAATGAGGACGATTGTGTTGCTACTGTAATTTCTATGTTAAAGAGAAAGTAAGTGTCAAGGAATATCCCCGTCATGCACATTCATTGCAAGTGGCCTACCAATTATCATGCACTTGCAAAATGTATGGAAGATAAGGTCTTTCTTTCGAACTAAATTTAAACATTGTCACTGTTTCGATTTTCACTGGATGTTGTATGAGTAAGTGCTTCTCAGACCTCGTTCAAGCCGTATGGCATGTGTCATGATGATAAAAGATTAGTATTGTGAATTAACCGTATTTAGGTGAAATTAACACCTAAGTGTGTTGAAATAAACGCCTAAATAGTCAAATAAACACCTCTACGAGTGGCCATTGACTTTCCTTTTCCCGGGATAAATACGTTATATAATTATATATATGATCTAATATAGTTACAATAATGTAGACGTTTAATCACATCAAATGCTTTAACGATGCATTAAAGTGCACGGGATGGTTTGAATTATATCAGAAATAAGCCTGGAAATATTTTGTCTCATGCCAACATATGCAATGGGAAGGCCTGTATGAAATTATAGTACAACAAATTGAAATAAGCCTACAATTCATCGGAGGTAATAGTCTCTTAATACTAATGTAGGAAAAATGGATAGATGTCGCCGTTGTTCCAGTATATAGTACAGCCCAACAGTACAGGACGCCCAACCTACTTAATGGTTGTTCGCAGAAGTAAGAGACCATAACTTGCATTTTTTATGCTTGGATTACACCCGGTGAATCAACAAGATATAATGGATTGCCTCCTCATCCCATTCTGCCTGTTGTATATGTATACATTGGTAGTTGAATCACTGAAGGGGGAACAGTTTACTCAATATTGGTCGGGAGGGATGCTACCTGATGGTCATGGGAGAGGCCTCTAGCTTGCAGTGAGTCTAGCATATAGTATACTGCATGCGAGTCCCACTGTCCCCAAATATTTGAAGATCTTGAACAAAGTAGGATTGTGTTAATAACATTCTTTTTATAATTTACATTTAAAGATTATTCAACCAACCAAATATATTCCACGGCGAAAAGCAATTTAGATTATCTCCACGTAGGTATTTATATGGTATCTGAGATGTTTCAAGTGCATTGATGGTGGGGTTGTTTTTGTTTTTTTACCAAATTCATGGAGTTTTATTACATCGTTACCATCGACGTTATGACATTGCTATCGTTTGCTTTTAACGCCTAGTCTTGCTATCTCAATCTAGAGAAGGAACTCTTTCCAATCACAACCAATGAATGAAAATGTATTGTACGGTCGGTCTAAAGGGGGAACGTATATATAATGATATTATGTTGCTCGATTATGTGTAGGATCTGCACTCTGTCATTCAATATGAAAAATATACATGGCATTACCTTTTATTTTGCAAAGGTAATTGCTGTTCATTAATACTTAGTGAGAACAATATTTGTTTGAGGTTTGACGGGCAGCACCTTCTATAGGTTCCTCACGCCGCTGCTTTCTCAATGTTTATTATGTAGTGTTCCCTTAAATAGCAATGTACTTCAGAGGTATGGGGTGAGTATTAATGACTTGCAACAACAAAGGCAGTTGGTGCATGACTGTGAAAATAGTTATTGACAGTATTAGGGATCCCTAAAGATCTGTAGTCCCAAGGTAATGGAGTTCAGAAGCCGATCAATTTACAACGTCTTATCAAAACGCCATTGACAGTTTCAATATCAGGATTATTATGAAAGCAATGTTTGATAACGTTAGGTCCCTATATATATGCATGTATGCATACGCGAGATAACCTATGATGTTATACAATTGTACAAGTATTCTGGTGCAATCTAAGTCGTCAAATGGGATGTGTTCCAGGAAAATGAGTCACAAGTTGCAAAATTGATATTTTTCAAAGTGCTTTATAGTTATACACAAGATATCTTCGTAAGAATGTTCTCATTTTTGGGGCATGTACTGTTTAAAGTCGGATGAATGCATTTACCAAATTTCACGACTGTATTATATATATCCTTGCATTTCTAAGGTCATCCATCCTATAGAGTATATTTAGCTATTTTACTAGTAATTTTCCACCCCAAAATATTGCAAACTTCTTTTCAAAATTAAAAATATCAAATTTAAAATATATAAATTTATACCTATTAAATGTCCTAATGTTTACCATCATTGGAACCCGCTTGATCTCATCTTTTCAAATATGAGGATATCTCAAAACCCATTTTTTGGCGACTTGTGACTCTTTTTCCTGGGACATATCACACATATGAAGCCATTTTTATTGTTTGGAGGGCTCATTTGCTTACAAATTATTCTTTCTTCTATGTTCGAATGACAAAAATACAAGATTAATTAATAACTAATGAATACAAAATAATGCACAATTCAATTCAGGTTTGAATTATACACCAATGATCGAACGGATACCCTTCAAACATAAATGAGGAAATTGAATGCATTTTCCTTCATATCAGTAGCGCTTTCATCCTCGCATATCAATTATTTGATAGGTTTATCAGTTTAATTTTGAATTCGTATGCCCAATTCTAAACTGATATTATATTCCATATGACACATTGGTAATAAAGTAACTATGGGTGCGACAAGAGTAATATCATAAATATGCTGTGGCCTATTGTCACCAAATCGCACAATCAAAAACAATTCCAATAATATTGGAGCAAGGCTTGTGGGATTGGTTGAAGATCTACTTTATGACAAATCTGTACGCCATCCAGCCACTGGAAACTAATGACTAGTGTATTGATCTTTATTTATGGTGACTACTACTCCATAATTTAATCATGCCATGAAAAGGAATCGCCCCCGTTTTACACTGTTGTTTTAACACTGAAATGTCCATGGATCAAATAAAAATCGCTGTAATTACAACATGGTCCAGTGAAAAAGTAACCTGGGAAAATTTGGGAAAATTTCTTTTGGTGCGCATTTATAAGAGACCAACCACAGTCAAATGGTTCGAATTTGTAAAGGACATTAATTCGAAATTAAGTGCGACAAACAGTTTGGAAAAATAAAATTTCGTCTCTGATAGTGATATTATTAGAGGAAACATAAATAACCCCAACATGCAATGTTCAGTCAGAAAAGAAAGAAACGTATTATATTATGCCTGGATGTATAAAATCAAGAGTAAACAAAAGTAAATCCCACATACATGCACCGGTTGGAGAAAGTAAAATTGACCCCAAGTTGCTTTCGATGTTTCACGTTCATAATTTACGTAACTATTATGTCCATTCCGCATGGCACACGTTACCAGTAAAATGTTTAACTATTTAATATATTATTTAGTATACGTCCATAAACATTATGCTATCAAATAAACAAAAGCAGCAAATGAGCAATTCTATTACAATCCCTATGTCCATCCATATCCTAATTGACCTTCTAGTATATATGCTATTGACCTGATTAAATTGTTGCTGAAAGGTAACCACAAAACGCCCGATATAATCCGGAGTTCATACCGGGTGTTTGCAGTATATAAAGGCTGCAATAAATCTTACATTGATTTACACTGGGATCTGAGTATGCATATGTTTACCCAATGTGTATAGTCATCAAACAAGGGTCGGGCGATGAGGATTATATATATTGCTTATTCAATGATAGTTAATGTGCTCCCACCAAAGAGAAAGCAAGCCCATAATCTGTGTACAAGTGCCTCCAATACAATAAAATGTCAGTCTGCTGTAGTAAAAGAATATTTGAAAATACAATCACTGCTACTGTGTATGAAAAATATAATGTAATTTTTTTTCAAATTCTGAAGATTGCAGTCGGTCAACAGTCGCTGAAATATATTTTTTGATCGAACTTAGTTACTCAACTAATGGTATGAACCGCATAGAATTAACTTTGAGGCGCCTTTTCGTATATATGAATTCACGGAATGATGTATGGAATTTGAGACAATAATTGATTAATTTTGTGATTAGTAATGATGCCAAACAGTATGATTGTTCGAATGTCAATGTGTAGAGGAGTATGGATAAGACAAAATAATAATGATATGTTAAGATCTAGCTGTAAAAAGAATTGAGGCAACGCAGGAAAATATCCACCGAGTGGACACGCGTATTTTGTATTGAATTTAATGTATCTGTTTGGCCAAATTTGTAATAAAAAAACAACAAAAAAACTGACCTATATTATGGAACCAAACGAAGCATTTGCACTGAATAACCATCACACATGGTTTTATGACAACACAGGCCATTAAACAAATGCTATCCTTCAAATTGGTTACCTAAGTACTAGCATTGGCACGAATGAAAGGTTATGTTGTATTAGACATAATTATATTTGAATGATTTTGAGTCGGAATATTGTAATTACTCAGACTGGGAGAACCTACTCTCATCCTGATGTAATCATCAATTCAAACTAGAAAAGGAATTGTAGAAGAACCATTTTTGACAGAAGCACCAATGTTTCTTTATTATGACCTAATCAATGCTAGACCATAATTGAAATACCGGCTCAGTAACACATTCTACCAGGATTCTCTTGCTAAAATATGCAACACCAATGAAACGTGGGTAGTCCAGGCAGATGATATATCGGTATTCATCGAATCAATATCAAATGGCACCGAATAGATTTTTTTTATCAAAGATCTGTCAAGAATTAATGGAATGGAATGCAAGCTCGGTCGCTTTCGCCTGATTGAGAATCAATGTCTATATCACCATATCTCTGAGTGTACTTATGTGTATCGATTCTATTCCTTTGATCCATCGTTTGACTCCCATATTTCTTATCGACTGGCATCAGGGTGTAATGAAAGTGCAAAGTATGAAATAGTAAAAACTTCATAGGTTCATGTCGTGCGTTTTCCTGACAGATAATAACTTGGAGGTATTACACAAAGGATGTGGTTAAAGAGGTTTTCTTGCACGTGCGACGATTGCCAAGTGAACAGGATCGAGTTACCATTGCGATACCTGCATATATATAGCCAAATACCCTTCTTTTAATAATTCGGTATGACAGGTTCATCATATATATGATTTCTACTGAGCAGACGGTAACAAATGGAGAGAAATGCTTAAGAGTGTGACCATGGGCCAAGACAAAATAATCCATATAGAGAAATGCGAGTAAGGGATATATATAGGCCTAAGGGCGAATAATGGACGTGCTGTCAATATTGACGGCGGCGGTCCATGCATGGCTTCCAAGAAATGGATACACGTACATATTTACGAGTGCAATATTCATGAATTATGCCCTCGTGCGGAACATTAATTAGGGAATTTACGCAATATGCAAACAATTAAACACAATGTTATCATTATATAAATGATACACAATAGTACAGCAGTAGGTGTGGTGCGACACGCCCACGGGCCTCTTACAGTTTTCTTCTAGCATGATTTCCAGAAGTATTTGAGTTCTATAAGCGATAGGAGCGTGTGATGCAAAACCACTACAATCTTTGCACAGCTTTGGAGCACGTGGGTGTTTTCTAATGAGGTGTTTTGTCCGCTGGATCAAGGGGCTCTTTTTAGTTCTTCATATCTACCGTCCGCTGTTTCAATTTTGAAAATGATTTCTTTGGCCCTCAATGCATGTGCATGTCAGAATCCGGATGCCTTTTATTCGCCTTGAATGAAACATCTATATTTATATTAAGCCGTTGTATATAGGCATGATGGAGACTGAAGCACCAGACACCAATCTGCCATGAATATTGCGTGACTTCAAATCTTAGATGAGTTTCCCCACGTTAGCCCAAGTTTCACTGCCCTCCCCGCGAGTATTGTCATTTTGAGATTTGTCTCGTTTTGTGGATGCACGCGTGTGGCGTTTGCAGACACATGATTGAGGGTCCGTGCGATGACATATTTACCTAAGCATTCTCGGCTGATCGACCACAGACGTATACACGTACATATATCCATCCGACTTCAAATACTCATAGGCCTAAATAGAAATCGTGCAAGTAAATGGTATTGAAAATGGGTACTTACTAGAAATATTTGGTATATCCCTGACTAGAGTACCAGCAGAACTTAGCTGATACCTGAAAAAAAAAGACATTTAGCAGACATTAACGCCATGTTTAAAAATAGTTATGTAACTCTCAAATAAAAGCGATGTTGAATAAGGCACACAGTTAAAACAGTCATCTATGATCAACCATTTTCCACGCTCAAAAAATGATGGCTGGGTATTCATGAAATGAAACAAGTCAATTTTAATTGCGACACCGTTTTTGCCATACGTCCCCTAGATAATGGTTATCCGGTTATGATATTTATCTTAATAAAAAAAAGCTGCGTTGGACGCGAGTTTGAACAATATTATGAATAGAGCTAGTTTAAAATATATCTTTTAATTAGCAGTGGGGGAATGGAGTTTGCAGCTAGTTTGAATTAAGGAACTGGGACATAAAAATCGGACGCTGGAATTTAATGGAGGTTTATTTGAAATAACAGTGCTCGTCTAATGAGATCAACGCCTCCGGTTAGTTTTTACTCCTCGACAGCTCTCCAATCATGGAAACCGTGCGCGGGAGCCTTTTTATTATCAGCTTCGTTCTGAATGTCAACTGCTCGAGCTTCTCTCTATCCAACTGCATGCATGCGAGTTTCTCCGGCTCATGCAGAGCCGAGCGACCTGAGACTGCAATATTGTAGACTGCGCGTATTTGTCCTGTCGTAGGAAAAGCTGCTTCCACCAGCCAAGGCCATGGAAATCAGGCAACCTTTTGCCGAACAACCAATTTGTTTCGGAGGGATCACGGGGGAATACCAAATGGCAAATAAACACTGCTCATGTAGAACTGATGGACACATTCCTTTGGGCACGGTATTTATAGGCACTGAAAGCATTTGCGCATGGAGGACGTGCATGTGCAAATAGCATAGAAATGACAATACCGATCCTTTGCTTCAAGACATTTTAGCTTGGCAAGGGATCTTTCCTTGGCGCCAAGCGATTGCCGTGCGCACGTCTCCCTTGTATTTGTACCCCCGGCTCTGGCTGCGCCTACCCGGCGGGCTGCTGATGTCGAGCAAGAGAAGGGGGAGGGGCAGACTCCAAAAGCATGTGGCCTTTCTACGGAGAGAGAAATGGACAATCAGACTTACCTTAGTTATTTGCCAAAGAATAACCAGGAAAAGGCACGTTATAAACCCCATGGCTCCTATGTGAAAGCTGTCTGAACGTAATTTTCCAGGTAAAATCTCTATAAGCTATCCCTAATAAAATGAGCAAGCCATTGCTTCGCCCCCGCACACGCGCGCCAGCACTATCCTGCAATGTTTTGACACTGCTCTCGCGGGCTCTCGGAACTCCGCGAGACCTCAAGCGAGAGTGTTTTTGCTGTTCCATCAATCGAACATACTTCTATGTTTACTCATGATATAGATATAACAACACGTCTTTCAGGAAGTGATGCATTACATAATTTAGTCATTAAATATAGAGATAATATTCTTAGAACGTTCGAGGGAGTATTTCTTAATCCACTTTTGATCATAAAAGTTCATGTATTAGACTTTGCTTGTGGTGTGGGAGGTGGTCGATTAGTAGGTCAGTAAAAATGGCGACTTCGCTTGCATTGTTGTTGTTCATTTTCGCAAGTTTTTCCACAAAACAGGTCAGTATACATCATTTTTGTCGGATATATATAATACCTATCGCATCAATACTACCATCCCTACATCTATACCCAAAGAATGACTACAATCGTAGCTCTTTCACTTCCGAATTTCCTTTGTTTATATTTTGACCTCCGCACTTGAGCTTTCCTGCTTCTGGCACAGCGTATTGAGTATCATCTAATTAATCGGTAGTGTTGACAAGTCTTACTATTTGTCAAACCCACCTTTTACCTATCAATACTCTGATACAGCGTGAATGTTCTTTAATATTGTACTAGTCATTAAGCTGGTATTATGGTATATACCAAGGAGTATGTTTATTGGAGTATACATTACTTGGCATGCTACGCGTCGGACATGTACGTGGTTTTGTTGATCATAAGATTTTACCAAATCGAGTAGGCCTACCGAGCTACATTTATTTTAGACGAAAAAGTGGAGTAGAACTTAATAAATGTCAGGTCCACGTACACCACACAATTGCAGACGTAAACATTGTTGGACCTATGCTACATTTATGTTGACTGTTGAAGTGTTCTAAGAATGAGCTAGGGCCCTACAAACAGTTAATTGGAGGGCCCTGAATAAATTGTGCCTGACACTGACTGAACTATTTATAGGCCTAGTTAAAATAAATATGTAGGCCCACAGGCAGCTAAACTATGTCTAGATCTAGCTAATCTTTCTGTCTGGGATTGGGTATGCCTTTTAGAATTTATATCATTCGTAGTCACGTTAGTCTTACACTCTAAAATTTTAATTATTTATCGTTAAGAAACCTACTTTTTTCATTGATACTGTTTTAATCAGTATATTTCATCTTGAACACCTGTTAAGAATAAAATTTGAACATTTTACTATTAAATAAAGACACCATAGCATGGAATGACGGGTTGAAGGAGAAGAATTCCATGTCAATGCCCTTCATTACTATAACTAGTGCATTGAGTTTAGGCTTCCTTTAAGGCTTTATGTCAGTTATTTTAGAAGAACCTGACAACAAAATTCGATTTGTAAATGGAGCTGGATAGAACAATTGAGTTTTTGGTTTCCTTTGTGTTATTTTAGAACCGCATGACAACAAAAGTTAATTTGTAAATGGGACATGACCCCTCCCTCCCTCTCTTTCACTCTCTAAATCCAGTGAAAATAATTAAAACCGGGATTACAGGTATTAGAGTACCGTATATAAATTAAGGTTATTGTACAATTCATGTGATTTCATTTCACAAATCTGTATAGAATTAGAACATCAATGCAACATTCATGTGGCTTACTGTACTACTTTAAAAGGGAAATCTGCATGCTAGGTTATTGTATTCAATTCTCTGGGACTAGACAATTAGTTTGTATGAAAGCACTTTTTTATTTAAACAGTAGCGTACTATAATGTCCTGGCCATTTTAGCAATGTATTCAAACAGTATTGGTCCAGTCCATGTCAGCTATTTGATTCCTTTATTGCATTTTAACAATTAAATACCATACGGTATCGTATATTTAATAGAGTAGTCAGTACGGTATGTGCGGTGCCTAAGGCATAATTGGCTTCTTGAATTTATTATCATAGTTCATATTGACATAAATATATTATATACATGATGTGTTCTAAAATAGCTCAGCCATAAAGCTGGTCAAGAACTGGCGCTAAATCTTATCTTATCTTTCATACTTTAGTATGGCTCTCTTGATTGGGATAAATGTTAGCATTTCGTGATTGGACAGAAAGACAAAGAGTTTTCCCACATGTTTAATGCTTGTTTTGTACATGTTTATCAGTGGCCTTCCTCAGTGCCTTCCAGGTAGCCTTAATGTACCCCCTATTTGATACTTTTATTAAACCACAATTCGTAGGATGAAAATGCGGATTGCAATGAGAGCATGTAGTGTAACAGTGTTGTAATATCGCTACATTAAAATTCATTAGAATTGTATATAATTGATTGGGGTGACATGTGTGTCATTTGTAGGCCTACTTAATTAATTAATGATCGTGCTTCAATGTAATTCCAACCTAACTTCCATATAATATATTAAACTGGAACAGAAGATATTCTACAAGCAGAGAACAACACTTGTTTACACTTATCAGTCTAGGCTCACAGCCTCTCATATCAGATAAGAATGGTATGTCACTTGTCAGTGATACCCTGATGCCTATAATGTGCTACTAATGGTTTTCTCGGCCCTGGAGTATAAGAATCCTAATGGGATTCTAATTCCCTCGGTTTGAAGGGACTCTCAATTCTGAGCCTAGATTGTTATGTTCTTGCAATACTTTTCTTTTTCTTTTTTTAACAAATATTTATTCAGGTTAATGTATTGGCATATGCCAGAAGGTAACTGGTTAATGTGGCTTGGGTGAAACCGGGTCTTCTGCCACACCCTGAATCGTTACATATGGAGATCAGAAGAAGATAAGTATGAGTGGTCTATCAAGATTTCATATAACTTGGGGTGACAGGGGCGAGTGATGGAGTGGGTTGATGAAAGGGTGGGGGGGGGGGGAGGGATTAGACAATGTTATTCGTTGAAATATAGGGTGATTGTGGGAGTTGATATATCGCATAATGTTGACTACAGGATCGTGAGTTTAGGTAATAAATGGAACAGCAGTAGCAATTGAGATAGGTGTCTCATGTTTGGCATAGGTCTTACTTCATTTCTATAAATTGATGATGACTGGTTTATAAATAACATTTTTCTTTTTTCTTTCAGGTTGTAGGATACTACTGTGATAGTGACAGGTAAGGGCATCTGTCTCCTGCTTCTGCATTGACGAACTCTTTCAATTTACTTCATCATACATAAATTTCGTTTTGAAATGTATCCAATGGCAAGTTAGCAATTCTAGATGGAGATATGTTCATATGTATCGAGTCATATATTTGATAAATATATTTTAAAATATATTAAGTGCTTCGTACCCCTTTAACCCACTTATCGCAATTTTACACATATTAGATATTCCCATTTATGTCTTTGTCATGTAAAGAAAAGAAACTGGTCTCAAAGGAAATCATTGTGTTTTTCCTTGTATCTCTTGTTTTTTCATTTCCCCTTTTTTTCCTTCCCTCAAATAATTTGTTTCTATAGTATAACATAATGAAAAAATATATATTTTGCATCTGAAGGGTGACTTCATATTTTTCAGATGTACCAATGATCAATATTGTTGCGGCGTGAATATTTGCTGTACTTCATATGCGGCATGGCAACTTTGGTACTTTTGGTAAGTTTATGGAAGATCCCAATGCATATTTGAGCACTCTTCAGCTTACATTTGGTTGCACTATTTCATACGTAGAATTGGTCCGGAGTTAGTGGTACCCTTGCAAATTAAACTGAGATTATAAATCCTCCTCACTGTGATTCCACAACCCACACAGCCTCCGGGTTAAGATTAGTTATCTGAATTCTTCTAATAGAGAATCTGTGTATTGTCCGGGTGGTACATATATTGTATACCCACTGTTGAAATAGATGTTTATTTACGCGATCGCCGATAGGACTCAAAGGTCAAGTGCCATGTCAGCCAGCTACCGAGTGGGTGGTGTAGGGAGAGCCACGGGTCTCCCTAGCCACAAATGAGCACCTCGCCAAGCTATAGTGATAATAGACTGCACTTCTAGTAACACTAGTAAACCGACTCAACCTTCCATTGTCTTGGTCCCATATACAAACATATTTTAAGGGGTAACTTTAGCTTACTGCTTCCTCTATGTGGTGATTCCGCCATCCTTATCTGTTAGCCTTTTTCGTTAAGGGATGGGAATATCCTGGGGATATTTTATGGTTGTATACCGCAGCAATAGTTATTATTTTATAGAATCTGTGATCTGTAGCTAGGGTGATTTTTTCACAGTTGTATGGATACCTCCCGGGTGTGATAACTTTATAATGCCATAAAAACCTCGGTGCTGTAGGTATAATGCATCTCTTTTTAAAGACTGATTCACGCCACCTGAGTTTACCAACCAGTGTGTTTGCTACTTCATTTAATGATTGAACTAATTTAATAACTTTTAAGAACCATACAAAAGAGATAGGGAGATTTACGAATCTAAAGGAGATTTACTACAATTTAATTTCCTGTATTAAGATTTCATCAATTTCCGAAAGGGAGGGGACCGAGATGCCGATTCCTTTGAGAGAGAGAGAGAGATGATTAATACTTTTAAATGGCCATTATTATACCGAGTGCACACACCTTGAGTCGGTGGGAAAACCATTTATGGTCAATGCTATACAGTTGTGCTACAAAGATACCTCACATTGAAATTAGTATTGTGAAGTGGGCAGGTAGATGACCCGCATTGATACGATGATCGTACGTGTGTGATCAAGTAATCAGTTACTGCAGATCTGAAAATTGTTCTCAATATTGCCAACCAACTTTAGCTGTTGATACCAGAGTTGAAACTAGATTAATCGATTTATGTGAAATCATAATAATACTCATTTGTCAATCGTGAAATCTTATTCGGAACTTTCAATTTTAAATACCACTCCAAAACAAGGGTAAGGATGCTTAATTTATGTATCGGGTCTGAATCAGTTAGTAGAGAAATCCCTACTTCATTATGTCAGAGAGTTGTGTTTGGGATCGCTTTGCCCAATAATGTGAAATGAGCTTCACTCAAGCAACCCATTTCTTTGTTAATTTAAGCGAAATTGACTAGAAAAATTAGGGGTCTTAATTCCAATTGATCTTGTTGTACATTTCTCATAAATCTCATGTTTTAGGACAATGTATGTTTAGGGATATTGTATTCCAAGAATTCTTTCCAATGTGACAACTCATCCCTTATTCTTGTTCAAAGAACATATCCTTTAATTAATTATCAGATAATCGATCCCTAAACAGTATGCTAATGATGTGTATGCATTCCATTTTTTTTCAGGTGTGGAATAGTTTTCTTTCTGATTTTGCTCTCAGCCTGCGCAGGATTCTGCCGGTATAGGTATTACCACACTATTGTAATCCACCCTAGTTCTCACCCTTATACCAGATGGGAAGATGCAGAGTCACACCCGTCATCAAAGATGCAGGTTAGTTTTATTTTAATTATTACAATCCTGACCATTTTCATTCCAGTGGGGCCAGATTTAATTCACGCAAGTGGTAATTTGTAGTAAAGTAGTAGTCTTGAATTAAATTGAACTGAAGAAACGTGCGCCATACGGACAAACCCCAAATGATTAACTCATATATATGCAGTTATTCGCCTTATTGTTTAATTGCTCATTCCTTGCCGTTTCCTTAATATGGCTAATTATATTCGGTTCATGAATTATTATTGGAAATGCTGTATCGGTGTTTTAAATAAAACAAAAAAAACTCGTTCATGATAAATGAGGTGGTGGTTTCTCTTGTTGCATGATGAATATCTTTCCTCAGACTCAATAATGTCAACATCGTGCTTTGGTTCTTCCAGGGATCGGATACTCAATACAGTGATTATCCACACCATTACGGACCTGCAAATTCCGGCAAATATCCACAGGATTACCCCCCTCCAACCTACGCCCAAAGTAACAGCATGATTGAAAAAGACCCCAACTACTGCAGATAGGGATCCGTCGTTTATCTTCATCATTAATGTTATCTTCAATTCAATTTAAATCAACATTTTATCTCGTAGCGTATAAGGATTCTTGGGGAAGGTGCGAATTACCTGGATAGGAATGACATCAGAAATTACGTCTACAATTGTATAAGGCAAATAACATTTGCTTTTGAAAAGGATCAGACAGGAGCTGGCGTTTTACTAAGTATCAAGTGTTTAAAGGATACCGTTTACAATCCCTGAATTGAATTTAGGTTGTCATGAGAAGAGTTTTGTTTTCTTCATAAACCAGGCTGGTTGCATGGGTTTGATAAGATAGCCCTAGGTTGTGTTCAGTGATGATCAAAGAAATTGTTGGATGAAAAATGTGTATCATCCTCCGCTAGATTTGATCTGTTCTGGGTTTGCTGCTTTAAAGATAATCAAGTGCATCAATTGCTCTTTTGCTTGATTTAAACTCCCAAGATTTTTTGTCCAATATATACCCATGATTTTACCCGAATTTTCATTCCATTAGCCCTTCATAGTCTTCTTAAGACACCGTGTACTCTACGCCTGATGAATAAGTTACAGGTGAAATGATATATACTAATTTAGTTTGTGTATTTATGACTTTATCTTTGATTTACTTATTTCGTGCTTACTAATTATTATATGTATTCAAATCGCTAACGGATACAAAGACCGCGTTTATTTTGATTGAGTAATGTTCGAATGGAAACTCCTGTTCCTAATTTTCATGTCAATTATTTTTTGATTGAAACGTTTCTGTTAAATCATCGTCTCTTCAAAGTATCGGTAGAGACAACTTAAGTTGTTTTAAACTCCTTTGACTTTGAAGTATACACAACTTCTGATGAAGTGTTTTCAGTATCAAAAGTTGCTGTGAAATCATTTTCTTTGTGAAAAGAGTTATTCCCCATTTGTACTCTAGAAAGGTCACTGTTGGAAGTTCAATTCAAATTGGAGCTTTCGCAGCGGTGTCTTGGATAGCCTATGTATTAAAAAAAAGGAGCTTGGCAAGTTATGAACATTATTCTTGTAAATACTATGAAAGGAACTTCGTCTGGGGTTAAGACATATTTACTTCTTCACTATTCAAGTGAACCCCGGAATTCCTTCTAGAAGACAATTTCTTCCTGTTTATTTTCTTTCATTGTTGCTATTTTGATGCCAGAAAAATGTAATTTGACCGATTCTGCATTAGGATGGTAAATAAAATGACTCTATTCTTGTAGTAATGGTAATATAGTTAGGATACGAAGATCTTATATCCATAGTTTTAACCTATTGCCTCTGCTTACGTCAATGTGATATCAGAAAGGCTTCTTGAGGCGAATGCTTACATGATTTTAGCCTTTTCAAACCTTAGAAACGATCGTTTCCATTGCATTTCAAAATCCTATTTTTGATGCTGTATATCTATCACGAACCGACAATAATACATAAAATTCTGGGAATAACAAATGCTTGGATTTATTGGAACTTGGTTCCCTGAAACCAATTCATTGCTAGGCCTACCAGTACTTCCTTTAAACGGAAGATTACGTACCATTTGGTAGAAGAATAAAATATGGGTACCGTCATCTTTAATAACTTAACTTAGAGAGAATCATATTTGCTCATGATTTAACGTCGATATTATCACTGAGGTTCTCGAGACTGAAGCCATGTGAAAATAATGAACATTTTTTATTAATAATATTTTAAGATGTCACCAATAACTTTCTTTGCTTGAGAGAATTATGGAACAGAAACCTTGTATTAATGGGCTTTTTATTCATTCTTCATTTGTTATAAGTTGACATTTTAAAATAGTTATCTGGGGGGAAAGGACGGTAATACTTGTTGATGTAAAGCCAGATGAAGAGGCTTATGATTTCCTGCCATTTTACTCGTGCCTACAGGCTCATATTATTCCTACTTAGAATATTTGGTTCTTGACAGATCATGTTAAAATACAGTTATTTCCTAATGTGTTACACCCTACAATCGCTTGTACGCAGGGGTGAGACTAAGAAAGAAAAATGTATACCATTTATTATTATGGTCAATAACCACTGAACAGTCATTTCCCCATAGGCCTTCTATCCCCTCCAGTGGTATCCTATTGTAAATAAGTGTTTCAGATGACCTTGAATCGCCGAGGTTCTCTCGCGTGATGTTTCCTCCAAATGCTCAGGGGTCTATTTGTGGGACTTTTATCAATCCTTAGGGTTGGACTTTTAAGGAAGAAACATTGTCCTCCATTAATAAAACTAATGGACTAACGATGCCGTGATAACGATGAACCCCCGATCAATTTAACACTGTACAGTATTCTCATCTTGATAAGTCTGTCAGTTGATTCCATTTGTAAGTAAATCCCACTTAATTGTAAGTTGCAAGACACTAATATATAATATTGATCAGTCAAATTACAGCTTCATATACCATAAATGTTGGAATAGTTGTGGGAAAATTTGCCGAACGTGTTCTTGTCAATACTCGGGCGGTGTACGACCTCCGGCCATTGCCCTAGAGTTATTCTACCCATTAAGCTGTGTTACTCTCCAAATCATCTCATCAGCCCCGAGATAAGGCTTGAGACCTCAATCTGACCCGATTATCTTTAGCCGAACAGGAACGGTAAAATATGTCCAATACCATTATTTGGCCTATGTTAGAACAATACTCTAGTAGGAAAAGACTTCATATTGAATTACTATACAGGAAAACAAATTAAAACTAGTCGAAATATGTTCACACGTTTCGGATTTGTATTGGCAATATTATCATTATGGGATTTCTGATTTGTATAATGTGATTGTTATATCATGAGATACGTATAGTTTGTCGAATGTGTAACACATTTTTCATGAAATATCCTACATATCTCTTAAATGTATTGGCCTGACCAATTCTTTGGCAAATGTCCCCCGTTTCCGAAAGATCTCTTGGAGCTTAGTCTGAAGTGAAAAGTTGTGTTCCTGCTATAGTTGTTATTCATAAAATGTGCTAATGTCATCTAGAGCGACTAATATCTAGCTTGTTTGTAAACAGATGTGATCCCTTACGTCCTAATCCGGGGCACTTATATTAATTAACTTTTACACTATGGGAACATTCTTTGTCATTTTTATGATGAAATGGGTTGTCAGAAATATTCCACTTTTAAGGTTTACACGTACCCATATATATATGTATGCAATAGCAGCTGTGAACATTTCATAAAATTGTCCTCGCTTCGGCTTTGTACATTCTTAAATTAACAATTTTTTAATATTTTTTTTTCCAAATATTTATAGGTATAACTTAAGGTAATATGGTGTAGAAACTTCAAGATGATAATATAAAAAAGAAATATTGTACAGTGCATGTTGTGACGTGTTGGTAACGCTATATTAGAGATCTCTATCTTTTATCCAAACGTTGGAGGCAATGTCGACTGCATCCCTAATTCCTCAAAAAAACACTATTTTGGTCATCTGAATGTGGAAGACTTCCATTTAACTTATACATTTGCTACAAATATTTATACTAATTACAGGGTCCTCCTGGTACTCTATAGGCATTTATTCTGTAAATTAATGGACTTTACTCCAACCCCCAAAAGATATACATGTACTCCAAAGTTCCGCCCCTGTGTCTGGGATAGATGGAGTAGGCATTGCTAGAATGGAAAACACGCACTCGTTGATCATGTATTCGAACACCTTTTTAGCTTCCATTTGCGTACATAATGATAATGGTCGTAATTACAACACTATAGTCATAATTATAGATACATGTATGTACATCGTTAGGTACGTTGGTAAAATAGATGTCACTGGATAAAAGGGTACTTTCAAGTTGATAAAGAAATTTCAACAAATACATCAGGATGCTTTCAATTGTAATGCATATATTTTATATGAGTGATATGGTATAATAGCCCTCTGTAGGTTTATGTTCTCCCGAGCTTTGCGTTCCTGTCTCAATTGACTGATGTAGACGTCTTTCACAATATAAATGTATAGCTTATCAAAGGTTTCTGACTACGCATTCGTTGTAACAGAACAAACTTCTGAAAAGAGTGTTTAGGAGTATAATCTTAATATGCTGTGTCATATGCTTCGGGGAAAAGGGATAACTTTAATTTTGAAATGAATCCCTGTAAGTGATTATTGTAACGTCTCTTATACCTAAAAGACTCGTTACAAAACTTCAAATTCTATATTTCTGATGATTTATTTTCGCCATGACATTCTTGATTGATCAGTTTACTATATCTATATTAAATAATATTATACATTTTTCCTCTAGATATTGTGTCTGAAATCTAAACTTGTAATATTTACCGTGGTAGATTGCTATATTAAGAGCGCCAATATATTAATTTTCTATCGTTCTCTGCATAGCATAATGGGATTTAATAATTATTTTATTTTAAGGAAAGAACCTTCCTGATTTTTAGGAATCCTATCTATTAGTGTTTGATGTACTGAAGTGGGTAAAAATGTTATATTAAGATAACCACTGAGCAAAGGAGGTATCTACAAGAAATGAGGTATTAGTCTGATATGGAACCAGAAAAGAAGTATTAACTTTATATATAATGTCCAGTTACAATAATTCAGATTATGAAAACGATTATTCAGTCAGGGCTTCTACCAAGTAACTCAACATTGTGATTCTCTTCTTTTTCTATTAGAAAAGAGAAGAAAGAAGTTGAATGTATTCTTTGGTTTATCCAAAGATACTGCAAAATAGCCCATGAGAATGTGGATAGATACTCGATATATTAATTCCGAAAAGGTGCGATTTCTGTTGCTCATATCTCCCTAAAAATCTTATGGATTTAAAAGAAATCTTAAGGATGAATTCCAGATTCTATGACTGGATTAGATCCTAAAAAATAATGTTTCTAACCATTAATCCCCCTTTGTTTCTAAAGGAATACTCTTCCAATTTAAATACCATCCCTTTGGTGGTGTTTTAGGTGACTAATATAAAATTGATATCTTCCAGGACATGTTCATTCTAATGCTCTAAATAGATATGGTGAGCATTAATCCATCCAATTCTATGTTTCTGGCCTATGACATTTTTCTTAAGAAGTACATGGACTTGAATACAAATTGATACCCTGCATCTCCCAAAGGATTTCTGTTTACATAGACTTTCTATGGTTCAAATCTAATTTTTGTCATCGTACCACACAGGCCATTGGGGGACATTTATGCGAGGATAATCATCTTGCAGGGACGTACTTAGATCCTTAGAGGTTTATCTCATACGTTCGGATTGTCATGAATAATTTGGAATAGGGGACTTCTTGCATCAAGCTTTGTGCATGGCAAAATTGAAGGATATTTGACTTTATTGCGAATCTCCTTCAATCGCATGTTTTATTGAGGATCTTGTGGTGGCCTGGCTTATTCAACTAGCCTTCAATTTCATATGGTAACATCCCCTGAGTTGAGAAACTGACCATTCATTGGTCTTCAAAGTATAACTGGACCCCATATATTGTCAACTATTCCATGCTTCTAAGAAAACAGTTGTAGCTAGCTTCCCCTCTACAATCCTTCTGATAAAAGGGTTATTTTCTTATGGCACGTGATGGTAGAAATCACCGAAGTTAAGTTCTTCCCCGACTAGGATGGTTGGCTACCTGTGCTCCAACGTAAAGGTTTATGTTCATATGTGGGTTATCTTAGTCTGGAGTAATAGACGGTTGTATTAATTAAGATAGGGGATGACCACATCTACGTATCTTTATTAATCTTTTGTAAAATCCTTCTCGAATTATACCTAGGTTTGCATTTTTTTCTGGTACACTAATTTTATAAGTTATAATTTTTCCCAGAGTTACTCCTACGTTTGTCCCCATATATATAATATATACGCCCTGAATTTTACCTTTCCTTATCCGTAGTGTTTGTGGCATCTTGTGACTTGCTCAGTTCTAAGGCTCAGTATCTGTTATCAGTGAACAATTTAGATCTATTCTAAGTAGAACGATGTAGCAACCGGTTGGCGGGTATAGATTAGATATTCAAAATATTAAGATACAGGGTCGTCTAGGAACAGACAACTCTTTAAATGTATTACTGCATTTATCTGTATCTTTTATTTCATCTCGTAAATACAAATACACCAGTTACCTACTATTTTCATGAGTAGTAATACCAGAATAATTATAATACATACATACATACATACATACATACATACATACATACATACATACATACATACACACACACACAAAGGCTGTGCAATAGGAATTTATTTGTTGAATCATGGATGATTTATCTGGGTTTCAGTATATAGGGCCTAGTCCACTAAGCCGATTCTCATGCGATTTTATGCCGCAGAGGACTGTTCCACTAAATTCTGTGAGAATCAGCTTAGTGGACTAGGCCCTTATGGGACGATAGCTCCTGATTAGTCTCAAGCACCTTTCAAATAGCTCCTATACTTGTTGAAAACTCTGTGTTTGCTCTCTTGAACAGTTCTCTCTCCTTGTATGCATGATTTTGAGAGTGTCGTCCCCTGCATTTGATGGATATCAGTGAGGATCTGATAAAACTTGGGGTATTTATAAATTTAGGGCTCGGTGGTTGTCCCGCCACCCATGATCTATTGAAGAGCAAAGAACCCCCAGAATTAAGCTTCACGTTACGTATTTTGACCTCTTGATGACCACCACAATACATTAGTGGCTGCTCTGGCCGCTGTCGATCGTGTATTGTTGGTTTATGATTGTATCCATCTGATCTCCCATTTAATGAGCATTAACTTTCTCAGATGTTATTTCGCCTGGAAATCGTGTGTTCCAAATGTATCATATCATGTGATGATGAAACAATTATTTCATCTTAACCCTCATATCCATCCTATGCTGTGTAAGACAAAAGAGAGAACTGATATCTTGAGTGCCAATTTGTATTTCACACTGTAAGATACGAAATAGGGGATAACATCGATGTTCTGTGTTCTATTACCCTTTCTTGCTCTTTAAGACTAGAAAGTCAGGTATGTTCCTATTCCCCTCAGGAAATGTGTTATGTAACTACATAGACTAAAGACACATTCTTGTTCCGAATTCATTTTTATAACGTGCGTTCCTTTTTAATATGCTTACATCGTGGTATCTTTGTATATTAATATTCACATTCTATTTTAATCTAAGACTGCCAAATACCTAATAGAGGACTTGCATCTGTTTGCCTAATATGGAGCATAATGGGATTGGGGATGTTCCATGTCCAGCCTAGTGAAGACATTACTGTTTTTAATCTAGTTATTTTCTATTCATCTGGTCACTTCGCTCCATGTACAGTGACGACTGGCATCATGTAAAAACTGACCGTGTTTCCCATCCGTGTACAAAATAATGCTTTGCGTTTAATCCATTGCACAGTTGTGGCACACGTGTAGTATATATATGCTTTATAATGCTAAGTGCTTAATTTCCTGACGAGTAACCGACCTCCTACAATTCCTGGTTGTACTGGTAGATCTCGATTCATAATGGCATCGATGCAAGCCTTCTATTGTTCATCTAGTAATGATTATGGACAGTAACCTGTCTTTGCCCGTGAGGTGTAATTTTACTCAAAAACCGACAGTTGAGAGCTAAACATAAGTTTCTTCAAAATGCCTGAAAGGAACAGAGCAAGAATAAAACGAATTCCAATTGTGATACTTTATTCTTCACTGTGCATTGTAAGAAGGAGTATTTACCAACGTTTACTAGATAGATTAAGGTATCGGGAGTAGCTACAGGATGATGATTATAATAAAGATATTGTGTACACCTCGGCAAATGTTATTTTTAGATAAAGGAAGGGTTTGTATTACAAGCTATGAATAAGTTTATGTATCGACATATATATATATATATATCATAGGGTATATGTATTCATATCTACACAGAGATATCTAGAAGGAAATTTGTACAAACTGTGGTATGTGATGATTGAATTTGTATACTGTTACCATGCATCTTAATAAAATTGGGACAAATTATCAATTATTTCTTTGTTGTACTTGTGCTATATCCCTATTATTATCAGGACCATGCTTCAAAGATATACGATTGGGCCTGAGTAAGCCAAAGGCGCATGACTAAGATTGAATTGAATTTAAGATTATAAGGTTTATTATAACGATATCCGATTTAATTTGACCCGGATACTATTTACCCTCTTCTATGACATTCATCACTATTCATTCTACCCCGCTCTCCCTTCAGCAGAAACATCTCCTTTTATAAAGTTCTTTTACATCATCCAATCAAGAACTTTTAGTGCCATCGGACCCAACTTTTTAACAAGCTACCGCTTAAAATTGGTCATGCAAGCAGGGTCCGTCTTTTTAAATCAAAGTTTAAAACTTACTTATTTAGAGATGCTTTTAACTAGAACTAAAGGAGATTCATTGTCCACATCGCCACCTTCTGGGATATCAAGTGGTCTCAGTCACTCACCGCAAACTAACTCTGTAGACACCAGGCGTCAGCCGTGTTGACATTAATCGCTAGTTTGTCCAAAAAGGGGGAACTTTTGATTTCAAACCTTTGCCCGGGCCTTTGCCCCCTGTGTCGCAGTTTGCGATCGACCATGGCTGAATATACAGCTGTATTGTATTGCACTGTCTCTGTCCCATGTGCAGCAGCTGTTGTTTTGCTTAGAAGGAAGGTAGAGCTGCATGGTTGTACTGGCCTTGTTTCGTCATGGTTGATTACAAAGAGCGGCAAAGGGTTGACAGGTCCTAGTCATAAATAGAAGTAAAAAATCCCCCACTTTTCCCTCTTCTTAAAGGGATGATCAAAGGCATCCCGTGTCAACTACTTTTCGGGCAGACTAGGCCAATTCACAAAAGGTGTAATGTAGGAGTGGTGTCCGGTGTTTTCCCCGCCAACATTCTCCCCGCCGACAATCTCCCCGCCGCAATTTCCCCGCCAAAAATCTCCCCGCCGACATTCTCCCCGCCCGTCATTCTCCCCGCCAAACGACTTCCCCGCTGACATTTTCCCCGCCTATTTCTTTTTTCTACAGGAGTAGGGATCTTATCGAATGGGTCAAATACATAATGTGCAGTGATATACATATTAAATTAATCCACTATCACTCACTAACCACTGATATCAAAGTATTGAAACTATGACAGGACCTGTTAGACTGTACTAGCTGTCTGGAGATAAGTATATCAAACCAGACATAGCCAGAAGAATTACTTGGTAAACTATATTATGATATGTGATGTGTTCCAAGAAAATGAGTCACAAGTCGCAAAATTGATATTTTTCAGAGTGTTTTTATCATAAGATCGCTTTATTGGAATGTTCTGCTTTTTGTGGGTTTAGCAGTTATAGTCATATAAATCCGTGTGACGAATTTCCTCGCGGAATACATGTAGGCCATTTATTGTCATAACATGTCGAGTTGAAAAGAATATTTTCTATTAATGTGTTTGCTTTGGTTAATATGGATGAAATATCTACATATTAAAGTGACTCTTCTCATTAAAATGAGTATAGTCATGAAATCGCTTGAAACTTAATGGTAGAATTCAGTGGGTTTATTCGTAGAAATAAAAATTTCAAGTACTGATGCTTTACAGATACGCAAAATTGTACTGGTACATTCAAACTAAATGATAAACCTACTGAATGAGACGTTGTCGAAGATTCATCTGAGGAAGTAAATTAAAGGACCACGTGCGTCATTACATGATGTTGGAAAGAATAACCTGTACACGAAAAATACCAAATTGGGCGTTTTACAGCGTCTGAAACATACCTCTGTCAAAATAAACAAGCAAAACTATTTCAAACGCATTTATAAAGTGAAGAAAGAAATTATACTTTTGCAACTTTATTTTTTCTTATATCACCCGAATTACAATTTTCATTTCTTCAGGATAATCGAAGCAAATATTTACATTGCAAAATTCCAAATTCAGAGGACAAATTATATATGTGCTATGTTGCTATAATAATGTAAATTTACAGTATGTACATTGAACTAATTATCTATACCTTTGATATTGCTACTATAATCCCCGATATGAATTTATATGATGATACAAATCACCAGATAGGATTTTTTTTTTTTTTTTTTTTTTTTATTTGATTTGATTTGAAGAATTCTTTTATTTGCAAAGATGGTATATTACAGAAGGTAGTTGCGCCAATCATGATACAATCATATCATTTCCTCCGGCGAATGCCTTATTATGCGAATTCCAACTAGTTCTAGTTTGAACAGTTATCAAATAGTTACTGACATTAACAAGTTGTCAAGTTAAGGTTACCAATTCGAAAACTTATAAATTAAGTCAGGGAAGAGATGAAAGGTTTGTACAAAATATTCAGTACTTGTGAGGAAGTGCTGACAACACGAGGTTAGCAAAGAGAACATCAACAAGGAGCAGTATCAGCAGATACTTAGCAGGACAAAGAATTAAGAATTAAGAAGTCAATCTGACAGAGAGCGTGCAATCATAGTCCGATGACAGGACTAAGGTAATATTGAGAGAGTCAGCAGGTTACTCAACATTATATATGACATGCATGACTCATAATTAATTAATTAGTTAGAGAGGAGGCACAGTACTCCTTTGTAACATTGTGTCTAGAGTTTGATATTCAAGCAAGTAGAATATTACTACAATATAACAAATTTCATCTATATCAGATAATTAAGTATGCAGATTACATTAAGACGTGAGACATGAAACACGAAAAATGTATCCATAGCTACATTTTCAAAGCATGTAGGTTACAGATAAAACATGAGATGGTACATGGAATAAGATGTATGAATGAATGATGATAATACAAATAGTTATAAGGTTTAGAGCTAATTATTGTAAGATTCCTTCTCCCCTTAGCGTGACTCCTTGTTGGAAGAACACGGGTATCGAGGTGAAGGGGATTTCGAGCCATATAGAAGGCTACATCCAATAAATGTTTATCACGCCTGTTTTGGAGAGGCCATATGTTTAGGAGTTTATGCTCCTCATCTACATTGTCAAATTTGTTTTTATTAAATATTATTCGGAGTGCCAGGTTTTGTTGAGATTGTAGCCTTCGCAACAAAGACTGGGGTGCAGAATCGTAAAGAAAGTCACAGAAATCAAGATTGGGAAGAATGGCCATCTTATAGAGGTCCCGTTTCGCCTTGAAAGTAAGAGACTTCTTAGCCCTGAATAAAAGTCTAATTTTAGAAGAGACCACTCTTAGGGTATTTAAAACGTGAGATTTAAATGTCAGGCATTCGTCAAGAACGAATCCCAAATATTTGTACTCACTAACCACATCCAGCTTTGATGTGCCAATTGACAGCTGACGTCCTGAATTTTGTATTTTAGATTTTGCTTGGTGGCTTATTGAAAAAGAAATAGATTTACATTTAGAGACATTGAGAGAGAGTTTGTTGGTAGCACACCAAGAGAAAACACTGTCCAAATCCTGTTGCAGATTATCGTATAATAAGTCAATATTTGTATTATGGTAAGAAAGTACAGTGTCGTCAGCATAATGCTGTATGTTGGCATGCTGAATAACTCAGTGAAGATCATTTATGTATATAGTAAACAAAATTGGCCCTAAAATAGTACCTTGTGGCACTCCATAAGTGACCACTCCTCCCCTAGATTTCAGACCATTAACAGTAACAAATTGTTGTCTGTAAAATTTTAGAATTTTTATACAGCGAATCTTCAGTAAAATAACAGTTGAACATAAAGGGGCATGCACAGTGTACAAATAATGTTATGAACAAGTCATGTCATGTACGCATGAGGATAATGGGCTCACGGGGGATAATTCAAATTAGAAAAACCATGGTTTTCCGCCCACTGCTGTGTCTAGCTAGACTACACTTAATGTAATAAAAATTAAGAAGGGATTACTTGATATGGATGTAGTACGAATGTCATGCTTTTAGATCTTAACGTATTAAATTTATCTTGAAAATGTTAAAATCAATACCGTGCTGTATATATAACAGTTCAGTTATCATGCATATATAATACACATTTAACTTAGGAGTGCGCACATCGTCACCAACGCCGACGTAGTATACCGTATACGGTAACGTGCTTGTGAATGTTCATTTCATTGATATGGCCAGTTTAACGAAAGTGTCCATTTTGTCACGAAACCTTTTCCATGTTATGAAGCAAAAATGGAGTGCCTTTTTTTTATTCCTCCAATACAACCCGTCGGCTTTCTTTGATGCCTCGAAAAACATCTGATGGGTTCCCAAATAATTTCTGGGCTTTAATTTAGAAAGTATAGTGTGTTTGCATGCAGGTATATAAGCGAGTTATTACCAGCTGGTGCATGATAATAGTTGTTCGTTTAACATTGGGATTCAACGCCTTTTTTACTTTGCGGAAGTGGCTTGCTATTTTTGAAAACTCGTCTTGATCTGACGAACAGGAAGAGGAATGCGATGATCCGGAACCCGACCAAAAGGACGACAAGCATCAGATAGTCAAACGCTATGTGAGCCTGAAAAAAATGCAAAAGACAGATTTTATATCAATTGCACAGATCTGTACCTCTTGGAAGTGTCCACATATCAGTTTAAGAGCACGGTGGTCGAGGTGAGTATCGACAAAAAATATGTAGGGATTTCAGTATTTTAGATGGACTAATTAATATAGAGAACGGCGGACTAACGTTACCTATACATCCACCAAATTTCTCTAAAATCACAAAAGCTTCAAACAATAAGAATACCGAATAAGTGAGTCGGTTGAAATATAATTTTTCTTGCATACACTTTAGAAATATTCAGCTGTTGGACATTTGGATTCGAGGGCGAGGACATTTGGATTCTTTTTTATTATAATTTTTTAAAAAGATATTCAAGATATTCAAGATATTTAAACAAATTAAAAGCTCTGATACAACCTATCTTACAGATTATTTTTAGCCGCATACCTGACTACTATTAAACGCCTGGGAGTTAATGACATCAGTTCCTGTGCGGAAACATGTAGTATCACCTTCCGATATAAGCGTCCCGTTTATGTACAGATCTTCAGTGCAACCTAGCAGAAAGATAATGTTAAATAGGAAGTGTTTTATTCACTAATGATCTTTATTTAAAACAACGTTTTAATAGTTAATGATATGTAGCAAATAAGATATATGTATTTGATGGTGTAACCCATTTTAACCCATTGAGAAGGACCCCGCTCAGTAACAAAACAAGAGCCCTTGGCTGGAATCGAATTAAGTATTGGGAGGTGTCGTGCAACTTCTAAAGAAGGCAGGCATTATTTATGAACCAAAGGTGGAATACAAGTTATATCAAGTACTTAAAGGGATGCAATTTGAGAAATAACAAAAGCATTGAAACATGTGCATAAGGCATTGTAACATGTGAACATCTAAAAAGGCAAACAAACCAGAATTAACTTATAATGACATCCCTGATGTAATGAATGTCTTTCCTGAATAAAAAATATCTAAATCTAAATCACTTACTAATATTAGTAACGCTTGACCACTGGTTCACAACCAAGAGTTCATTGGAGTATGTGAACCATGACACGTATTTTAACCATAGGAATGCAGCTGGGATGGACCTGAGAGAAAATATGTACGATGGGTATAAGATAAAAGGTAATAAAGTGGCAACTGGAGATGCTTTGTGCCTCCGCTGTTTCCAGACATTAATGATCAAAATAGTTAATTATTTAGTTCCTTTCATATCAACATTAATTATCGTCAATTTTGGTTTATCATGTTTACATAAAAGTAGAAGACGTATTTTGAAAAGCACCAATCCTTTGCTATATTCCACTTATAATGGGAGAGAAATGGGACATTCTTTTCGTTGTTTCCTTAGATTGTGATATTTTCCGTATTATATTTATTAGTAAGTTAGTGTATCATTCTGGAATGTGAGGATTCGGTCAATTTCCTTGTGGCAATCTACCTGACAAATTATTTTTTCATTTCAATATTTTCAATTAATGCTATAGAATTTGTCTAATGCACAAAGAGGATTGATATATACGTACTGTGTATTGATGAAGAATCCACCAATAGCCATTACTGGTACAATGAAAATTGGTCCAAGGGCCAACACGAAACTTGGGTTGCTTGAGCAAGACGATAAACAATAACCTACAAAAAATAAGCCAAAATATCAAAATGATGATAATACAAGCGCTAAGCATTTCAGAAGCTTACAAACATATTTTGTGGAACCCAGCTACTTCAAATGTTCTTAATAGCTGAATGAATATATGATCATCAATCAGGAACTCACCACACACGACTAAAGGGCCCAGTCCACTAAGTCGATTCTCATGCGTTCTCACAGAATTTAGTGTAAAATAGTCCTCTGCGGCGCAAAATCGCATGAAAATCGGCTTAGTGCACTAAGCGTAGGTCTAAAGCAAATATTTTATTGTTAAACCCCACGCACACAGGGCCGATTTGAAGCCCAATTTGGGCTCCCGATCTATCCCAGGATTTCATTTCAAATCCTAATTTTATTTTTTTTTAAATCGGGGCTGTGTGTGTCTGTCTAGAATAGTCGGGGGTTAATCGGGTTACTTTTTACCACCCGATTTGGCAAATTTCTTCCCACACATGGCCGATTCCAGACCCGATTTCAGGACATAGGATTTCGTTTTGAAGAATCTTATGTGTGGGTCTAGTCCCGATTAGTCGGGGGGCCTTCCCGATTAATCGGGAGTGCTCTCCCGATGATTCATTATAATGAATCATCGGGACAAACCCTCCCGATTTGTCCCAAAATGTCAGCAGTTCTTCCAGGCAGGTAATTTTGAAAGGCTATAACTTCACTAATTTCTGGAGTATCAAAACAATTTTTTCACTTTTTTAGTGGTCACTTGATAGAGTCTGTGAATAGATCACTGATGATAAGGGCACCGAAGATTGATACATATTTGTTCATAAATTAGGACTTGAATTAGAAATAAATAAAAGAAATATGCATGTAATGGTTTAAACTATGCTGCACATGGTAGGTTTCGACATAAGGGTTATAACATTTTTTAGTTTGTGACAATATTCCTACTAGAAGAAAAGTTACAAAAGTATTTGCCATCGGGGAAGCACAAAATGTTTTCATTATTTTTTTACCTTACAGGCTTATAGAATCGGCCACCAAATCGCTTATGCCAGGTACAGCCGATTTCATTTTGGGGAGAAATCGGGACTCAAATCGGCTCAAATACGCCCGATTTCATGTAATATTGCTAGGATTTCACCCCCGATTGGTCGGTACACCCCAAATCGGGCCATTTTTTAAATCGGCCCTGTGTGCGCGGGGTTTTATTCAAATTTATACTACGGTGTCTCGGTGTGGTATGAGTTCACTTCAGCAGAAAATCATATCGAAATCGTATGTTATATCCGATCCATTTTTTTTGAAGGCATGAAACCCTTGATTCGTGAATCAAGTTACAGTAAAGGTTAATAGACCCCGCACACACACAGCCAATTTGCCCCCCGATTATTCCCCGATTTGGGTCTCCTGATAAATCTTGGGATTTCATTTCAGTGAGAATGTTATTTCAAAAACATAAACCAGGATTTGGAATGAAAACATAGGATTCATCGGGAGACCCAAATTGGGGCGGGGGAGGGGGAGGGGGGTAGTCGGGGGCCAAATCGGCTGTGTGTGTTGCAAACAAAAATTACGAATCTAAATTATACATACCAAAAGATACAGCCACGTTACACACGAGGAAAAGAATGATCACACAAAGTAGGTAGGTGACAAAATCCGCGTAAAAACCTATGAAAGCAAATAACATAATCAATATTCTATATAAGGCGTGTAATATAATCTATAATGAACAAAGAGCAGAACATCCACTGTTCGGTTATAGTTCTTCTCTTCTTACATTTGGAGATTGTTTTAAGAGTTAACATGTATATTTTCATTAGCGATATATATATATATGTGTGTGTGTAAACAATAGGCCTAGTCTAATCCTTTAATTCATATGAAATAATCTGATCGGGTAGTTTTAGGAGGTTGGTATTTAGGAGGATGGTATACAAAATTGCAATATTTAACATGGATCCCCAGCTCTCTGCCTGTAATTGTTCTTTGCCCCTATTACTGGCCACTAACCAACCTCCACAAAAATCGCTGAAATTGTTAAAAACACATACAAAAACCTGCAAAACTTATATCATAGATATTTTAGAGATTTGCTAGTCCATGGATACAGAAGTGTTAGTTTCATTTAAACTCAGTTGAAGTTTAATAGGTTTATAGCCTAATTTGTCTCCTACTGCACAAAACAATGCAGAACTGCCAGCTGATTGTGCAGTTTTGCAGTTTCGGAAAAAACCCTCAAAATTGGTTCTCCAAAAAAATAAAAGAGTTTTATATTTCAACATCCCCAAAGAAATAATGAGTTAGAACCTGTTTCCAGTGCAAATATACTAATAAATCAGCAATTTAATAGACAGATGGGCAAACCATTGGCAACTGATTTTCTTCAGGTCAGCTAACAGGTGTTAATAGTTGGCGAGGAGATGCCTTTATTATACTATATTCAAAGGTCGGAGTGTGACAGGTCTTGTTTGGGAAGAGAAGGAAGGGAGGAGGAGACAATGACAAAGAAGAGATTGAAGAGGTAGACTTACCAACTAACCAGTACATCAGGGTCGTGAAGATAAATGGTATAATGACGAACTGTGGCATCTGCAATTTAACGTTTGTAAATAATAGTATAAATTTCATTAACATACTTTACATCAAGTGGTGCGCTGCATACACCCACGTGAACAGGACTTGTGACTGCCAGTGCGACATGAACCACCTGCCCTCTGGCAAATTTTTGATGCATCAAATCAGCATTTGCAAAGTTCAATTAGTGTCAGAAGCATCATGCGCAGCAGAAAACCGTGTTCAATGTTACGAAAGTGGCACATTAACATGCTACCTTATGTTTAATAATCGATCTACAGTGAAGAATGTGAAAATAGTAAAATCTGTGGGCAAAAATTTACATGAAGGTCAAACCAACTAGTATACCGAATATTAATGAAGATGGTTATATGTAAATATAGGTATAATACCATATAATACATGAGAAAGATTTGTTAACTTGATATGTATAAGTCGTCGTACTGTATAGAGACACTGATCGCTGATTTCTATAAGGACAATAAGGACTTTAAGGATGTCAAACTTCTTAAAAGCATTGATTTACAAAATCCAAACTACAGGTACATTGTAACATAGTGACATTGTTCTAACTTTATGTAGTAGTTAAGGTAGGCCTGGAAGACCTGTTGTGATAACAGCAGGCAAAAGCATTTTCCTATGTGAAACTTTGGAAATAAAAATCAATATAATATACACGGGAATATACATAATCAATATTCATCATTGTGAAACTGAATAAACTGTTCATTTAATCATGTACTAATTTTCTGTCTCCTTTTTAAAAAATATGATATTAAATAATACACCTGATTTTATGACCTACCCTGCGTCCAGCATAAATAACCCACCTCTCAATCGTATATTAATGTACACATATTTCTTACCTCAGCAATAGTCTTGGCCAGGAAATAGACATCAACCCGATACATGCCATCATGATGCTCTCTGATGAATATAGGATACTCTGGTGGGAACGCCTGCAGTACACAATACGAAATTATTAAATTATGTATATTAAAATAATCAGGAATCTTGCGGGGTATTCTGCACTGACAACTTAAAGTAAAGGGTTTTATCGTTCACATTAAGAACACAGATTCCGACTGTGAATGAGATGACTCTTCCAGAACCACTGTATCAATTGGTGCTTTCAGAGTGACTGCTTCCTCGATGTTAGTATGTCTGCTTTGTGATGCGAAAGAATAGGTGAGATAAGACCGCATGACCTAAGGCATTTTATTCTTTGTTTTATCTTATACAATAATCGCCTTGTAGCCGAAACGTTGAAATCATAGCCATAAAAATACATCAACCACATAATAAAACTTTAAAAATAAGAAAAACGCTGGGATTAAAGTTTTTGATCTTCTATCAATTTAAACTAATATAATAATATTGTGCTCAGGACTTACAATCTAGGCTCACAGCCTCTCAGCTGAGATAAGAATGGTATGTCAATGATTGGACGCCTACTGCATGGACCAATGGCGTCCTAATGGGATTCTAATGTCATTTTGTGGTTTGGAGCTAAAGGCTTTCCCCCAGTTTAAAGGGACTCTCAAGTCTAGACTGAGCCACTATTTTAAGGAGATAAAAACCATAATAGTGGGATTCTGATGGCATTTTGCGGTTTGGAGCTAGAGGCTTTCCCTCAGTTTAAAGGGACTCTCAAGTCTAGACTGAGTCACTATGTTAAGAGATACAATTCAGCTTGCATTATAAATTATATTGTGTATATGACGGTGTGACTAAAGTAAAAACATATGGGTCAGATCGTCAGAAAATGTACAATCGGAAGCTAACCACATCTAGAAGATTCGGATAAATTAAGCTGAATGATTATTAATACTAGGTGTATCTGAGTACATTTAGTATTGCGTTGATTCAGACAGTGTGTTGAACTGTATTTTGAAACTCATTTTTGTCTCAAATTTGATTTATTTGAGAGGATAGCGAAGGCGAATCGTACATTTTCTGGCGATTTGACTCATATATGACTGTGTGCCAGGTACCAAATAAATCCGTCGGTATATCTCATTGTCGGGTCCAAGCGTGTCTGGCAGCCTGCCAGAGGGTAAAAGGAATTGCGTCTTAACGGATTTCTACCCCATTACTCCACCTCTAGACACTTCAACATCATATCTCAATTTGGTTCATGTATTATAAGATTCGTACTGAATATACCACTTAGCCTTTAAAGAGAATTTTAATACATATATTGACTAAAACTATAGAGAGATAGAGGTTAATATACCACCTATCCATCTCTAACGTTGAGGACAGCTAATTAATTTTCAACACCATTTTGCTCTCCTGTTTACATACATATAATATATAAAATTTATATATGGCACTTTTTGTAGGTAATGAACTTGGCGATAAATGGGACCTGAAGCCCACCTTAAAACAAATATCAGATGTATGAATACAAATTAATGATAATATCATTGAATGTAGTATTGTCTTTTTTCCCTTGACGAATGAGGTATATCGCATTGTCCAAATTCTGTCAATAAAACTTGTTTTAACAAATATATATAGATAAAAGACATACATGGATGACAGCGAAGACGAAGCCAAAAGTCATTTGGTTGATCATGAGGAAGAGGGCGCCATTTATATTCTGTACCCCCTCTTGGTTCAATTGCTGACCAAAGTAGATCATTCCAAACAATCCAGACAGGATCTAAAACATAAATATTGAAGAGGTAAATTTGTTAATGTTTACGGGGAAATAATTTTATTTACAATGGTCTTTTAATCTCTCTTTTAATTCCCCCCCCCCCCACTACTTTTTGTCAGGCTCTTTTAATCAAAAAGCTATTTTTGTAGACCCACGCAGTATACGTATAGTGGCGCCACGGCACAGTCTAAGTTCACAGCCTCTCAGATCAGATAACACAATTAAATACAAATTAATGAATAAATTACAAGTGCTTGAAGGATCCTAGTTTTGAAGACTCCAGGTTCACGTTTAACACTAAGCCAGGACCTCCACAACACGACCAGGAATTGTCTGATCCACGACGCCTTGTACCTGAAAATAGTAGTGATTGATGTTATGTTTCTATTCTTTTGGAATTATATAATTATACGCTCCCAGTTCCCAACGGAAATAAAAACAGTTCAAGTCCTTTTTGTTCGCTTATTGAATTAAAACATTGCCCACTTTCCTAACTGGTCAGCTGTTAAACTATGTCTAATTGTTTATTGTCTGTATGTTTTTTACTTCAATTGAAGGAATTTAGCTAGATGAAAATCAATAATCGGGTGACAAAATTATGACGGCGCCTCTTACATTATTCATGTTTCAAAAGCAAACTGAACCAGGCCGTAGGCTACAAAAGCATGTATTGGAAGTTTATCTGAATGACTTATGTCCGATCATTACGTATAGCAACAGTAGTACTAGCCCTAGAAACTCTGACTGTTTACGCTCTATTTTGCCCTAGTTGGTCGCTACACAAGAGAAACGATGGGTCAGGCGCCCAGGCTACAGTAGTACTAGAACCTCGCGCATCAATGAATGCAGTGATGTACATTGAATTGCATCGTGCGAAGCATCGTGGAATTGCCCAAGTCTATTACTAAATTTAGGGAGCAGACAATTATCATTTATAGTTTTACAGTTTGTCCTATTATAATGTATCTGATATACATGTATGAGATTAAATCTTGTGAGCACTTACGGTGAAGCATTAGGGAAGGCCTCCTCGTCGTACTGGAAAAAAGGTAGAAAGTTCATTGAAAACATTCACTACAAAACCGGATCTTCTAAAAATTAATAATAACGAATTGCGAAGACTTGCTATTACTGTATACTTCAAATAATACTATATGTGCTTCGACTTGTTCGACTTCGATTTTAACAAATTACTCTACATAGAATTAAACCAACTACAAACGTTTATGTTTATAACCACTAGCGGAAACAGGGGCAATCACTTTTATGTAAACACCGAGTGTAAACATAGATCTACACTCACCATTATGCCATCCTCCATGATCATAGCTTCCTTGATATTCTGATTGACAGCTTCTCCGAAACTCGATTTTTCATATTGGTCACATATCGTCTAAATGAATATGTTATTGTTGAGTACTGAGAATTAACTTTGAGGGGGAAATAATGGTGCTATTTGGCGCCATATCCAATACAGAATCACACACCAATATTTTATAGTATTTCAGGCGGAATAGCGGAATTTTCATTATTTTGTTGCCAATTATGAAAAAGAGAAAATGTGTAGTTCACCTTGCGTATATTCCCAGAAAATAAATTGTCCACACATCCTAAGCTAATATCAGGGAGGTATATAATGATATACCTCCCGGCTAATATATATATGGTCCGCTCCATAGCACACAAACAATAATAACAATATTGACCTATGATAGACAGGTAGATAGATGGTAGATAAGATAGATAGATCACCTTTACTCGTTCCCTGCATCTTATTTCTTCCCCAGGTACAACAGCTAGTGTAAGCACATAGTGGTCAGCTGGGTTATAATTCACTGGACAGGCGTATCCACGTCTGCAATAGAAATTATCCCTTTACTATACAATAACATTGGTGACTAGACCATATATTTTCAAGGTACCTTTATGATTCTCTAAAGTATCAAACGTATAATACGAATACTAGCTAGCAGTAGCTAAAAGAGTGGCAGTTCGATTTGTTGTCAGTTTTAGTAAGTTTGGGGGTCTATAATAAATGACCAAACACCTTCAGTTCCAACACATCTGGGCTGTACGCTTGCATGATAGAACCGGCTCGAGCCTGCCGGCTATTTGTGTCCAACCCCTCTGCGTTGGAAAGTATAATGCCCAGTATTAAACTAGATTATGTATTTAGCGATATTCCCATTGGCATCTATGAGCACATTTTGATGGATTATCATTTTTTGATTCGCAGACACATTTAATTAAGAAGTGTTTTCAGTCTATAGATTATCGTTTTTTCACTCGCATGAGCACATGGGTGGTTTATCTTTATTACATGACATGTAATGTGGATCCATAATAGGGAAGTTTTGCAGAACCCCTGTCTTCATTTTAACGTATGTTTGTATCAGCGATACGGATACGGTTATAAGTTTAGGTATAGGTTAGACTTGCTGAACCTCACTATTACTCTAAAATCAATTATGATTATTCTCACTAATACAAATAGCTATCAGTCAGAGACAAAAAGTCAGTGGAATATCTCTCTCATGCTAATAGCGAGCGCTCAGTGGGTAAAATCGCCAGAAAATTTACAATTCGCCTTCACCAATCCTCTCAAATAATCCACATCTAAGACAAAAGTGAGGTTCGAAATTCAGTGCAACATCATTGTACACAATCTTGAGTATTCCCGTTGTTGACATTGTAATTATTTTTATATAGTATGTGTCAGTTAAAAGTTCCAACACACGTCAACCAAGAAAACGAAAGGAAGAAAAAGAAAGAAAGAAGGAACAAAAGGCGACTACATGACAAGCACCAATCGCAAAGGGCATTTTATGCATCACCAATCTACCATTCATTTGTGTCTATAAAATAGAGAGAATGGAACGAGCCGGCAATAATCGAAAATTTATTGAACGAGATTCGTCCGCATAAGCACGATGCTGTAGGCAGAGTCCTTATGCGGCAAATCAAGTCCAATAAAATTTTCGATTATTGCAGGCGAGTTCCATTCTATATTTATTATATGGGCATAAAACTTGATGTGTTATTACGTAATAAGACAAACACGCACTGCCAGCCTATGTTCACGCTCTACTCGGTCATGGTTGGATGGGCTGCGAACCCGCTGCGAATGCTGCGAAAATGGGCATGGGAATGTGCGAATGTCCCGCATTATGAAATGCCAGGCTGGGACATTCTTTATAACATTTGAACACCATTCGCAGAAGTTCCAAATAAATCTTTCTATGTCTCCCTCATTATATGCAGGGCAAATTGCCATTGAATTCTCACAGGAGCCTTGACCTGATAATCCACGCAGGTCAACCCACCTGCATGTCCATCTCTACATACCAGCTCGTACTAGTCCGACATGTAGCCGATGGATTATTTTCCCAGATGGCACATTATCGATATGATCAGGCACCTGTGGCACGGGCTGTGGCACCTGTGCCTATTACACATACCTATCACGCCGCCCGACAAGATTTGAACTCACTTAATGCATACTCCACATGCATGGTAATAGTTTTAATCTAATCATGGAATAGGATTTAATTAAAGTTAGGGGTAGGTGCAGGGAACAGAATTCCTGCCAATATCTATTTAAAACTAGATGACTCTATTGACTCCATTGCAACTCTCAAGTCTATTTTCATTCTAGATGCGAGTATATCCCCTACATAACCCCCTCCCCAGGATTGCATAAAGATAGAGAATATTACTCATAAATGCCCTACCAAGGCCAACAAGTGACTCAAATGAAAGGTAAGAAGACATAGGGGAGAATCACAGCGAATTTGTCTCACGTATACATGTGTAGAAGCAAAGTGTAACAGCAGCACAGCCTATCGGTCACAATCTTACGGCATAACTGTTTCATAAATGATATCTAGAATTTTAGCGTCACTATAGGCCTATACTTGTCATTTCAGAATATCTTTTTTGGAAAAGCATTTATTTTGTCATTGCAAAAAGGTATGTATCTAATTTTGGATTCCAGCTTTCACGATGGTGGGCCAAAGTTGTTTCTATTCTATTTTTAAATCTAAAAACTGATTTGACCACAGGAAATTTCCTATAAAATCACATTTTTGTCGATTACTGGCTTTCACCTGCTAAACTGACCCGCTTTGGGAAAATGGCTCTTTTGGCCTAGAATTTTATTTGCTGCAAATATATAGGGCATATTCCAATGCTTTAAATAAACAATGTAGTGAAACAGTGGGAAATAATAAGCCCTGTTTTCCAATTGCGGTTTAATGACTGAATTTCTGTAATTTGTGTACATGTATAATAATCCTTATTTCAAAAAGACTCAGCAGAAGGCGGACCACTATAGATTCTGCGCCCCTAGGAGAAGGTATAGGGCATGGATAAGAGGCAGGTTTGCTCCAGAGTACATGGACCTATAAATACGCTTTGCTTGTTTATACATGAGATATTTTTACCGATGGTCATGAACTCGTGGTGTTTAGGGCCTGTCGCCAAGCTTGCATGTCATATTTAGGCCATGTTTCGATCACTCTCATGATATATAAAGGAAAACAACTGCATCCGACAAACTTACATTAACATAATAATAATAATAAGTTGTTATTTGCCTCTACTCACTCTTCAAAGAAGGTTAACGCTTGTTTTGCTGGTCCTAGATAGGCAGTCCTTCCCTCTGCTACTAGTAATACCCTGGAAATATCGAGTGTGTATAACATGGGAATGTTACTAAATGTTTGAATGAAGCATGTATGTTCTCGCTTATTAATTTTCTCATTTATATATATCGTGTAGAGAGAGGGGTAGTTGATTACATTGATTTTTATATTATGAATATATCGAGTTTCGCCTTGGAATTGTCTGATTTCATACGCATGTATGCCTGAATGTAGGTATATACATATAAGATGCATGGACACGCGTAGAAATGTGAGTATACTTGTTTAGAATTAAATATAATGCCTATATACATGACTATACATTTTTGTAAGCTTTAGACACATTAAATGCTACAACACCTATTTCATATGGCCACAATAAATATCCTAGGACATGGGCAGATGAGCCCATGAACACTTAAGCTAAAGATCCTATCTTTATTATTTCCTTGGGCGATGGAAAGGGGACAAACACTTGCATAGTGCCCCAATGTGAATAGAAATTATGATATAGGGGACATGCTATTAAATTTGTATCTGATAAGAGATAGGAGGTAGAATATAATATTATGCCAAATATATTAAGCATATCGAAATATGTATACATGAATATGATATATATACACAAATGCAGCATATTTCCTGGGGATGTTTAAATTTATTTGTCGGTGGGGTATAATGATCGATAAGTAACATATTATATTCTTATGATAGCAGTATAATAGCAGCTTCCATGTATACCTAGAGATATCTATGTATGTAAAACTATGTATCTATGTGCGTATTTACGTGAATGATTGATACGTTTGTGTGTAGGTACATGACTTATCCTTTTTCTACCTATCAAATTATCTTAATGACATGCGTGAATAGGTGAACGAGAAAAAGAAGTACGAAAGTACGCACCTGTCAAACAAAGCGAATACCTCAGAGGATGGTTGGTGGATGGTGCATAAGATGGTGCGCCCTTTGGAGGCCATTAATTTCATGGTAGTAACTATGTTTCGCGCCATGTATGAGTCAAGGCCAGACGTTGGTTCATCACAGAACAGGAGCGGTGGGTTAGTAAGTACCTGTATATTTTTTAATGTTTTTATTGGCCATCATATTAAATTACAGTCACAAAAAGACGCATGGAACCCCTATCAAAACTGAGAACTATTCATATTGAACGAATCATGAGAAAGTGTATGCATGTTTTAATATAAAATTGAGAATTATTCCTATTTCTGTAAGATGCTAAAGTACCCTACATTAATAGGGTGGGTCGGCTCAAAGCATAGATTTTGTTTCGTTCTTTTCCAACCCAGTCAAAAATCTTTGGGCTCCACAAAAAGTCGTTTCGGTGGTTTCACTTAATTATTGCGGCCGTTTTCTATCGGCCCATTCAACTTCAAATTCGTGTATAAACATATAGGATCAGCAACTAGACTATTGATAAATATAAGTCAAACGAATTATGAATAAATTTAGAAATGAAGATTGTGTGTTGCAATAGCTGAGAATGCAGCTTTAAAGAGGTATATAGATCGGTGCATATTGTCGGTACGGTATATATTAGGGAGGTTCCGCAAGTAACCCTATCTCAATTACGTAACCGTATCCGTATCTTTTTTTTGTAAATTACGTCGCATTTGTATGTATACAAAATAAATTGTGAGACAAAACATTCTGCTTGATATGGTATGTTACGTTTTTCCCGCCATGTTTTGCTTAACCTCTTTCTTCATTTCAACATTTAAATATGACTGACACCTAGTGCCCTGTGCAAATATAGATGGGTTTTTTTAAAGACATTTGACTTGAACTCCTGAACAAGAGTAGAACATGTAATAAACTGTCTACATCATTGTATTGTAACCAAGGATTATTTAGCTATCAAGAAGAAGTGTGGTGAGAGTAAATGCTTACCTCTGATGCAAATGTTAGACGTTTCTTCTCCCCTCCCGATATGCCCTTGAGCTTACCCGGAATACCTATCACCACATCTTTGCATTTTGTGAGACTCATCTGAAAAATGGAAACATGTTGTTAAAGATCACCATAGGATAATATAGGCCAACTATCCAATGACGGTCCGATAATAACTTTTTTTAGGCCAAAAAGTAGGATCACTCTTAAAAATCCCCATTATTTAGGTCCAAAACTATGGTAAAAATAGGCAAGCAGAGCATATCAAGCTTAGGTCATGGTACTATCATGCTAAATCGCTATAATTAGACAAGACTCGAGTGGAACGAGTTACGTTTCAAATCCGTTGACAGGGAGCTGTTGATAATTTGCACTTATTGCATTGAGTTGTGTTTCTTATACTTTGGACCATATATCTAAACAATTTGATCAAAAACACTGTACAAAAACACTTTTTTTTTGTTCAATTCAGGCCAAACATTTAACATCGACAAAATGCATGTGCAAAAACGTATTGTGTCCCGCATAGGGATGGGTTAATTAAGGGTCATTTGTTCTAGTAATTAATATCTACGGTGTCCTTAAAAAGAAAATATGCAAAGTTCTCGTTCTAGTTTACGATTATTGTAATAATTTAAATCAGGAGGTACATCTATGCTTTATAGAGTTCTTACTGCATATGTATGAGTGTTTATACTTCCAGATAAGAAAAGGTGTGAAGCGATTTATATGTTTATATTTATTATGTGAGTATATGGTGAAATCTATAGCTTATAACACAAACGATAAAACCGAAATAAATGTTGGTTTAGCATTGTAGAGGCCAAGAAGGCAGGTTAAGGAAATAAAATCGATTTGCAAAAACAAAAACAAAAAACGTATTGTCCACCATGGACGTACTTCATACGGTGCCTATACTAAATGATTGTCTGAATGATTGTCTCACAAGTAGTTATTGTTTTGTTATGTTATTGTACTGACAACCATACCAAGCAACTCTTTGTGTCAATATCTCTATTTAATTTTGTATTTAAATGATTTTATTTAGTCAAAACATCATGTTAAGCACATTATTCTCAGTTGAAGCTATACATGTACATTGCATCATTATAATAAATGGTACGAAAATCGACATAAGGTCTTCCATGATTACATTATCCAGATTAACGATAGATATCATATTCCAGTAATCAACAATCAGAAAATCTTCAAAATACAACTCTATAATTCAAGAATAATTATAAAGACATCACTGGTGGAGAACCAGAGCAATATTTACAATTACTTTATACTTAACTTCTTTGATATTTCTACTTACTTCTTTCATGACCTTCTCCACTCTCATTCGTCGGATATCATCTGGAACATCCTTATCCATGCGAAGTTGGGACTGAAATTGAAATAATCAAAATAATATTATCATGGTTAATTGATTGATTAAACATTTATTACTTACAAGTCTTCATACGTTTAACCTTATATTTGAATATCTGCTCCTCTTCACCATTTAAAATAATTGTTTACGTCTGACAAAGTTGAAGAAAAATATCACACAGAAGCTTTTCACGTACTCTTTGTATTGCTTTTTTGCTTTGAGCGCTGTGAGAACATCACTGTAACATCGAAACCAGTCTCAATAAAAATGTCTTTAAAAAAATCCTACCTGGAACCATAGATGTTCGCTGACTGTGAGTGTACCAATAAATAGGTCCTCCTGCTGAATGTATGCTGACATGCTGGGCATACCTTTTCCAATACGTCCTCCATTAACTCTAACGTCTCCATCAACCATCAGGTTACCACGGTTTCGGTACGTTAAAACGTTTAGTAACGTTGTCTTGCCGGCACCACTGTATCAAAATGAAGAGCTTTACATTATGTTCTAGATAAACAATATTCTTCCGAAATAAATCTAGAGATTTTGGTAACTGCAAGATAATTTATTTATAAGGCAGCAATTTATTATAATATCATATCAACGAAAACTTTGGTGGTAGATTTTAGTTGCATACAATTATAATACAAGAGTCACAATAATAGAAAATCTTGGCGTTTGGTGGACATATTGGATATGTGTAGGATAGAGGACAAGGCGGTAGCCGCGGACATTTCCTATTCACTAAGAGTACAACGTCTAGCATGCTTATCCTCCAACTTCAATTGTTTGTTTATAATTGAGGTGACCAAATCCACCCACCCCCTACCACCCTACACCCTACCACCCTACAACGATCACTGCCTCATCAGTAACCAGTATCCTCGACCTTTGATTGTTTGTTTATTATTGGCCAATCCAGTCCCAATACACATTTGCCATTACCTCGAATTATTCACTCTATGCAACACCTTATACGTCCTACCACTGTTCCATATTGGTCTTCACCAACACATACGTGATGTGTTACAGCACATTGAGTCACAAGTTGCAAAAATAGGATTTTGAGATATCATCATATTTGAAACGAAAAAGATCAAGCCAATGATAGTATACTATAAATATAGGATTACATATTATCTATGGCATAATGTTTATACATTAGGCCATAGATAATATGTAATCCTATATTTTACCTTCAAAACGCAAGGATATATTTAATACACTGTCTTGAAATTTAGTACATAGAATCGGCCAATTTTTTTAAAACGCCGTTTTTCTATTTTAGGGATCATACTATGCTAAAATCTACAAGAGTCCGCTCAGAATGCTCAAAGAATGCACCTGGAATTCAGGACTGTACTATTCGAGCATGGGAGTCCGCCCAAGCCAATGCTGGGGAATAGGGACACCACAGCAAGTGGATAAGTCCCCAATCTCAGTACTAGCCTAATACCGTCAAATTGACAATGGTGGAAAACCCTTTAAGGTCTGGAAAGTGTACCAGTATTTTATTCTAAATTATCATTCTACAAAGGAGAAATGAACAGCTGCTGATATCTCATGGAATCAGACCATAGGACGTGGCAGGAAGGACACACATAACTTCAGATGGAGGGGCAGAGACTGTGTAGGGTTAGATTAATTCTTATCAACAGATAGAATTGACCATTTGGATGATTATACTGTATTTCCTTGAAATGGTGCTGTTGTGTTACATCACACCTGTTTTGCGACCTGATCCTTTTATGTATTATGTACTTGTGGCTGGTCCACAAAAGGTTGGTCTTGAAGAGTTGCTTCAATAAATAGCGTTGCAACAAGATTAATCCCTTGTTCCGTGTTTATTCCGCTAAGCGTCCAAACCGAGTTCACAACACTTGTATAATACATAAAGTTAGAATGCATCTTACATAATCAAACTATACATATCTGTGTATTTTATTGGTTCATTGTTATTTTTTCGAGGAATAGCGTTGAGTGGAAATGGGGAATTTTATGGGTCCTCAACTCAGGGTCATAAAAATGCAAGATTCGTGTCCCTGCATGTTTTCTCTCACGCATCTATTATTTAGAGGTACATTTTTAGGTTTGCTGTGACGTTGGCTTTGCCCCTCTGTGGACCAATTTTGTGTTTGAATACGAACAACAACTACTGCGAGATAACAGAACTAAAGAAAACATCAGGCTTGTCTGATAAGTTCTACTTGAAAATCCTACCTTGCTCCAAGAATAGCTAGTAATGTTCCTGGTTGAACAACTCCGCTCACTGAAATAGGAAAAAAGACGTGATAAGTCTTGACATAAAAAGTATAATCTGTTTTGTTTCACTTCATGAAGATGGGGTAACATCGGTCTTGCTATTTAGTGCGAAATTAACTTCTAGGTCCGGAGTTCGAATACCATGTTTCACGCTGACCACTGTAACCGTAACTGTAACTTATTAAAGATAAATCCTATAGTATATGGGGTTGAGCCCCCAAACGGAGGGGACAGGAGTGGTTTATGAGTTTTTGGTTTGAGTTTTATTGGGGTCCGACGTTTCGGGCGAACATTTGCCCTTTATCAAGGATACTTTTTACATTAAAGAATGCCTCGAAGGCGTTTAAATGTGCACTCTTATTGTAAAGTGTTGTCAACGTTACCTTAGTAACACAGTCATTGGTATATGGGCCCAGGTAAAGAAATGTGCGCTGGTTAAATTATGGGATGTTAACGACATAACTTAGCATTCCCGTCACCGATCTCAATTCCAGAAAGTATCGCCCCTTAAGCTCCAGATGCATTTCCCACAGTTAAATTAATGTTCGATGCATTTATTCAAATGATGTATTCTATATGTCCATCCTGCTGTAAACCAAATAATGTGAAAACGGAGACTAAAATAACCGAAGGTTGCTTAATGTTTGAAATAGCAGGAAAAGAGAGACAGAGAGAGAAGGGAGAAGAGGGAAAAGACACAGAGAGAAGGGAGAGACAAGAGTGAGAGAGAACAGAGAGAGAGGTGGTGTTAGAAAAAGAGGGAACAGCCGCCCAGTCAGTGAATGACTTCACCATTATAAGCGGATAAACATCCAACCTTATTTGCAATGACTTAACAACTGCAAGGAATTAAATGTCGGAAGAAATTGTAGGAAGAATCATACAATATACCTATATAATATACTATACTTGCTTGCAAATAACTACCATCTCTCGAATTCAATTATTCAATGTAAGATAAATTTCCCCGTACCAGTGTAGTAATATTCCTCAATGCCCTCCATTTGGAGTCAAATCATTTTTTTCACCATGTATGTGATTTTTAGTCCATCTTTGCATATAGAAATATATTATAATAACCAGGGAGAAGTTCGTTATACACGTCATGTACACGAATTTCACCATTGCAGATTGCCAGCTACACTATTTCGTTTTTTATTCCTGGTATTTCTAACACCGATGCCAACAACGAAATGGTCTGAGAAGGATTATTTAAAAATATTCATACGGGGGCGGAGGAGAAATTTATTCGAATCTAATTAGCAATAGTATACTAATCACATCATCTAATAATTCAAGGAATTAAAAGTCGGAAGAAATTACAGGAGCGCTCATACTATACAAATATACTATACATATATTTACTTGCTTCCAACTAACATCTCCCGAATTCAATTGTTAATTGTACAAGATAAATAAGCACAGGATGAGGGATGGGTGGAAAGGATGGCTAAGTCCCTCACAAGAACCTGAATCATAAGGACTGGAGATGATTGTCTTTCCCATGACTGCCTTATCGTATCTTATCTTCAAGTATCGTTGTTATCAATGTTAATTAGAGTATAATCCATAAGCTGAATTATTGCTGGGTGATAATGATTTGATATCTATGAAGTAGTGAGAAAATATTGTTTTAAGGCCCAGATACCATTGATACATTTGCTTTATGTTTTCGCGTCTACATACTAAATATTATACTACAGATGGCACATATGAAAAGTACAATTCGTACCGCCTTTTGAAGGTTCTTAACATAACATTATTCGTGGTCTACTTATTTATACACAATGATCTCAGAGAGTGAAATTTATTTTGACTGCTACTAACACCCTTTGACTATGCACTTCCAAAACTAATCCTTCATAGATGTCAGCATAACGACTGGGAGTATGAACTATTATTTGATTTTCAAATAGCTTGCTTCGTCACCTTTTCGTAGCTCTCTACCAGAACATTCAATTACTTCTGGGTTGTTCTGGGTAGGGAGGAATGGAAGATATAGAAAGAGATAGGGAAAAAGAAAGGGGGGAGTGAAAAGTTTGATTTGATTTGAAAAGTATTTTATTCAGGATGTGGATCACACATTGCAAAGTTATGTTTTCATCACAGTCGGAACAATTTTAAAGCTATTAAATTAGTACGATAGAGAGCGATTACAATGACATAATTGTGACAATAGCTTGAAAAGATTATACTAATTACAATATACACATTATCATTATTTTTGTTGTTTCTTTTGGAATCGTTGATAAAATAAAGTATAGATTGCTACGTTCATATATTCTTTTTCTTTCATATATATATAAGTGCATAAATGATGGGGCATGTTTTAATTTTAAAACAATTCTACTTATAGTCATTATAAAGCACACACAAAATTCTGCTATAAGAATATTGAAAATATAAATACCGTAGACCATGTACAGTTTTTGTTACATAATGTCATATTTCACAGTGTAAACCAGACTGATAATAAGGTCATATTTCAGTGTAAAGCAGACTGATGTTCAAATTCGCCTCAAATTATTCCTTTCTTATTAAACCTTCTCCAATACAATGTTTTGATCGTTTAGATAATCTAATATTCACAGACCCTACGTACTGCAGGTAAATTATCCCATGGGCTCTACCTAAGCCTAAGGTGGATCTGTGATATTTGTGGGTTTTCCAGATTTTAGTTTCCATTATATTTCTGTCTGCATTTCTTAAACTATTGTCATGTATTGTTGGTCCGAATGCTTTATGCAATTGCCCTAAACTTAAGTATTCTAGGTGGTTTTGGAATTGTGATGCCTTTTTCTCATAGCCCTTCTATCTCCTAGCATAAATCTGAGTTATTTATTCTGAAAGATTTTGCCCCCATATAAACAAGAATAGCTAAACTTTCCAAAATCGATAGAATAAAGGTATTATAGAGCAATATCAAACACTCATTTCCCATAAACATTTTCCGCTAGATTAGTTTTGGCAAAATAAGCTTGGAACATTATTGATATTATACTATTGACGAAAGGTTGAATCGATAAGCCTGAGTCAAAAGCCACCCCTCAAATTATCATTAAAATTATCATTTAAAGGTGTCAACTCGATTTAATGAGTCATTGCCCATTTTTATATCACCAGTTGGTAGAATGAACCTCCTTCCTAACAGTGTAGAGGGAAGTCGAGAAACGAGTGGACTGAGGAACTGAGAACTATACGGGATCTTGGAACCCCTAATACCAGTGGAATTAAGGAAATGCGAAACATCTTTTCTAGCTTCACAATGAGAATGGTGTGCAATCTCGTTTCAAATTCCAAATTTGTAAATCCTTTTGAAACCGTTTTTTCTGGTGTTAATTAATATATTAATTAACACCAGGAAAGGGGCTTTATATAGGTAGTGGTTAATCAATGCTTGCTGAGGGAAAGTGTTGTTTGTTGGATATAATGAACGAGAATGCCAGTTTGAGATCATTATAATCAACACATCAACACTTTCACGAACCAGCAAGCATTGATTAACTACTTTATCACACGCCCCCATCCACCATCCCTTAGTATAACTTGTTGTATAATGTATTGTTTCCAAAGCCGTCCATACAGCCATAGAAGCGTACAAGTGATATCAACACTTAAGTGTTCCTTATAATCCTACTGAAATCCTATAATGAAAACTTTGGGCCAAAGAGTATATCAGTCCTCTCCTCCTCTCTCCACCAATTTATGGCCTTTTATGGCCCTCCAGGTGTCAATCATTTAGGGCACTAATTAAGGATGGGTCAGTTGCCAATGAATAGACTAGTCTATTCTTATAGATCTGTTCTGGGGGGTTTTGGAGTTATCAACAGACTATTTAAAAAGAAATCCCCACTTTCCTGCGAAATCTACATTCAAAGTTAGAACAAACTTAATATATTCTGGATATTTATACGTTTTCAGGCATTCAGTATCAGGAGCTAGCTACTGTTTAATCTATTCCACTAGCACTGATCAGAGGAAGCATCAGAAACTCTCCCCAAGCCTCCACCCATTTATGGCCTTTTATGACACCACAGGTGTCTTATGTCTCCCTGACTCAAGATTAATTCATAGTTAATTACTAAAAGTAACTCATCATATTTTTGGGCAATGGTTTCCTAGCAAAATCACAAGCATCTCCATCTTTTTTTCATTCTTCTAGCTTGAATATTACTCTAGCAATCAAATTATTAAAGTTTACAAATAGATTTGCAGTAGAATAATTCTTCTCCAGATGTTTTCACTCTCCCCTTTGGAGGGTTCTAGAATTACATATCCCACTGGTCGCAGACTGCCAATCTCACCCCTGTGGGCAGTCACATTTGATTACATAAGGGTTTATTGGCTGTTGTGACAAAAAAAAAATTCCTATTAACAGACTATTTAAAGTACAAGAATGATGTTCTGCCAATCGGTAGGATATTACTGATTTTCCCCCAATATTCCTGCGATATTTGTATTCAAAGTTAGAACAAACCTTAGATATGAGAGAGGATGAAAAAGGCTATAAATTTGTGGAGAGAGGAGAGAGGAGGAGGAGGCTTCCAAGGTATAAAAGTCTTTCCAAGGTATAAAAGGTTAAGTTTCATTGAGCCAAGTATTAGGGGTTAATAATTGTTTTGGTTTATCTTAGAATCATTTCGAATCTATTAAATATTTCTACAATTCTTACCTAGAGTTTCTATAGCCTTCATAAACAGTAGAAATAATATTCATATATAATCTTGAAATGTTTTTTTAGAAATAAGGAGCATGTTCTTAGGAATGTACACATACCATTTGTAGGTTTATACGATCAGAATTGACAAAGATATGCACCTCCTCTAAGCCCCTAAAAGTGTGATAATAATTGATAATAAGACTGTATAGAATGATGATAATTATGATAGTAAATGATAGAAAATAATAGTAATAACCACTTACCATTATACAGGATCTGTTTGTGCTGGGCATCAGCGTCACTCTTCCGCCAAGTTGACTTCTCAATGGGTACATGCACATTAATATCCTTCCAGGTGAGGGTAATGGGTTCCAGGACCTCATTAAAGCTTATGCTCATATCCCTCCGTTTCCTCCTCTCTGTTATAGCAATCTCCACATCCTTCTTCTCATAGGAATAATGGTACGATCCTCGGTAGACATTCGAAATTTGCGTGTCTGTATCAATGATACCTCTGTGTCCATTTCCAAGCAATGGCAATTTCTCTGTCTTACCCTCAGTTGGCATTGTTCTGTTGTGGTCTAGTGTAGACCTCCTATACTTGTTATATCTTTTTTTACCGTGTAATTGCAGTGCATATGTATGCATGAATGAATTCCCATATAAAAAATTGTGTGCCTGTGGAATCACACCGGTGTAACTACTGAGTGAATGTCACACCCGTTATGACATCCCATGGTCTAATTCCTGGCTTATATACTACAGGTGGGTGTGGTCAGCTACCAGAAACACAGCCAAGGAACACAGATAATGGGTTCAGGGATAGAGAAATGCAAATGAAGTGAAAACGAGCTGATTGGTACGACATGCTGATAACAAGCTGTTATAGTTCTTGGGAAATCGGTCTAATAGATTTACATTTTCCCAGATACTATGGAAAGCGCAATTGGTACATAAAATGCAAGCCTTCGGACCTGAGGCCCGGACCTCCAGACGACTGAGCCCTTGGTCATTCCCTATTAAGGGTCAGTATCAGTGTTTTAAATATACAAGTGTCAGTCAAGTTAATGGTCCAAAGGTCCGGGCTGGCGGTCCGGAGATTCAGTGCAGCGGGACAGCCATCCAGGCTGGCGGCCCAGAGTTCCGAAGGTTAAGAATTCAGTAGACATAATAGCTATGTGGGATGTGTCACAGGAAACTGAGTCACAAGTCGCAAAATTGATATTTTCAAAGTGGTAGGCTAAATTAACAGGACCTTTTCGTAGGAATAGCATTGCACACACTTATGTACACCGAAATATTTTCATGGCAATAAAGGCTCAGATATTAGACTATACATATCGACATATCATAAATCACAGTCATTTTGTAACTTGCGTTGACTTCAAGATCATTTTGCGTCAGCATACAAACTTATTTGTTTGACTTGTTTAACCTTATATGGAGCGTCAATGGGTCATTCAGTTATAATACCAAACAGGATAGCTACTATATGCTTAAACTAAAAATGATATAACTTTCTGAAAAAGGTACGGAAACGATGAGAAAAACACTTATACCACGATCAGGGGTTGTACACGCTGCCATCGTGTTTTGTTGAAAGGATCCACGCATGAAAATATGAACATTTTTTATTCCTAAATCTAAGAAGCATTCTCATTGGTTGAGGTTATGCTCACTCATGACGTCATGCCTATTTGTGACTTCATATGCCGTACGTTCCGTCGTAAATTAGCCACTCAGTTGTACGCTTGTCTAGTGCTTTGGTATCAAAAAACCAATATCCCTCCTCTCCCTCCTATCAAGAAAAGTCTCAAGCTTTTCCTGAACTTTCCCGATTTGTTACCGACTTTTACTAAGGTTATATGCTCCGACCCAGTCTGGGAAATTGTGTATGTGAACCTCGGTAATTTGCTGGTAAGTCACCGAGTATCGCCGGCCCGATACCGGCCCGGACCGGACCGGGTCAAACCGGATCGGGTCGGCCATTCGGTAACCCCATATAAAGTCTTCCGTAATTTTTCTATGGTCTGGATTTCTGGGCCTGAGGTCTGAAGGCTCCCAGTATATATACCAAATGTGCTTTCCATACTAGTCCCTCGGATGTGAAGGACATGCACAGACATAGCTGATGCTCCCTCGGCAGATGCGATTAGACGAGATATCATTGCTGATCCTCAATCCTTTAAATTTGATCGGATTGCTCTAAATAGTTTGGAAAATATTTTTAAAAAATTTTAAATTTATTTTAAAATATGAAGAAAACTATGTTAGATTTATTTTAGAATATGAAGAAAACTATGTTAAGGTACGATTAAGTTCTAGAGAGAGAAACACGGAGACACGTCTGATCTATTCAATTATAGTATTAGCATAGGCCTAATTAGCGATTTTGGAAATGTGAAATAATAATAAATGGGTGATAATTAATAATTGATATAAATATAATTAGGTTGAGCAATATTACGTAATGTTACGTGTATTGTTTTATACACCCATTCCTTTGATCACTGTTGTTGAAAGATTAATAGAATATCCACGTGGAAGCGAAGATCCCTCCCCAGGTATTTGCAGATTGTTTAACCATCTTATACTTAATGAACAGGGAACGTATAATTAGCGTGCAATTAGCACATGAAAGATATAAAAGAAATAGATTGAGCCCATTTTCAGAAGAGCGCAACCATGTTTCCTGGATGTTTAAGTTCTTTCCCCACTCATACGAAGGGCATACGTTTTATTATCTCATGTTCCTTCAAATCGTTTTGAAAGATACAAGTAAAGTGTCGTTCACATGGACATTTTGAGTTATCAGTTACAACCACTATACTGATAAAGTGGTAAATAAATAATGAGACAACATAATACTTCTTGCAGTGATGGTTGAATCAAAAGTGCACCACTGTAACTCATTTCTATTTACTTAAGATAACTTAGCTGAAACAATATTTCCGATCTTTTCTATCCAGTATACGATTCGCCATTTTAATTATACCTCTGGCGCCATGTAAATGTAGCATTCTCCATGTAACTTCCAAGAAAAATATGTTATGGCGGGTCATCGGAGCGAAGCGAGGTAAATACATAGTTTGTTTCTTCAATTTATTTTTAAATATGAGATCATGGTATAAAAATAGGATATAACTCGGTTAGTTTCTGACTTACTGTACATCCAGTTTCTGACATCCCTGGTCGAAAAAAACTTGTGGGCAACGTGTACAGTTTCTGACTTACTGTACACGTTGTCCACTCATTTTTTTCGACCAGGGATATCACAGCCTTTATTGACACAAATTTAACATGAGAGTTTTACAATAACAAAAAGTAACGCCAGCCCTGACATGTATGTATAAGTTGAAGGATTGCTATTCATTTTTGCTTGAAAAATAAAATCCAGTCGAGTCAATTACTCTTGCTATCTTTAACGATCATTTGAGTGGTGTGATTGATCTCAATTTAAGGTCAATCCCTTTGCCCTCTATCAAATATTCTGCATACCGGTGCTCATCGCTTATCTAGGTAAATTTTAGACTATATTTCCTGGTTTAATAACAAAAGCCCCAAAAGCTAGACATCGTTCTCAATTGTCACAGTACACGAAACCAAAGTATTCATCGCATACAGCTGACGACCGGAAGAGCCGGAAGTGATCGGGAGTTCGAGTCATCTGGGCGACGTTGTCACCTTCGTATAAAGGCAGGCGCCTCGTCGCCAGATCAGCAGAATTTTGAATTTTGAGATTGTATATTAATGGAGGGTAAAGATATAATATTCCTGCCAGTCCGTCGTTATCGCTTGAAGGGTCAGGATGTGTATAATGATAAAATGATACAAAAATCGGGGGGGAGGGGGGCACACTGTATAATGTATAATATATGATGTATCTTATTGCTTCTTGCTATTACATTTTACCTTATTTACAGACTTTCTGGAAGACCTGTCAATCGACAGAAGATGTGTATCTTTTTCTTTTGGAAATAAAAATCTATATGTTACATGAAAAGTCGAATCAAGGAGAATTGCAAGCCGTGCATGGACTGCTGGGGGAAAGCCTATTATGAATGATTTAAGTCCTATTTGGGGAGATCAAATCGTGAACTTATTTCATTTCATATCGCAAACAAAGCATGGACATACCATTGGGTCTATCAAGCGCCGGTTGTAGTTTTTGAAGTAGACTGAAGGAAGTTGGATGGGTTGGGCATGACTCAAAAGTTGTTTTGTTTGAAGAAAGCGTAAGCAGTTTATCATAACTGACAGTGTAGGGTTTATACCTGACCCTAGCAGAAGTCACTCAGGAAGTCTACTATGTATAACTATATCTGTAGACATCGTAATGCTACTTTCATATAAATATCGTGAAAAATGGACAGAACATGGCTGTTGATATAGCAATTCATTCTATTTCTTATTCATTTCATTTAATAAAACTATTATTGTACGACACGAAAGTTTAAGAATGTTGCATATGGTTATTACCCGATATTAAATACAAACCATAATATGAATTGAAGTTGTTAATTTCCGGCTGGATAACATGTCTTAAGAAGTATTTTTCAAAGCGTTGACAAAGTTCTCAGGAAACGATTAATGTCATTTCACTGTCTTGATGGAATTGATAATAGCTGTAAATTTGACTGGCATCATTATATATTATGCAATCATATAATGATTCATCTGAGAGAGATATTTCCACCCACAATAAAATACATGTAGATGGAAATAGCCTATATATCAAAATATATTCTTATTGATCTTTCGTATAATAATTTATCATTATACCCTGCCCGAACGATTTGAACACGAGGTGTTGAGATTTGAAATCAACAATTATCAGAACTCAGGCAAAGCTTGGCGAGATATATATACAAAAGCATTATGAGGGGTTCTTATCATAACGTGTGAGAGGCGTAGAAAAACGCAGGAGTCGGTTGTGACTCTATCTTACACCTGGCACACATAATTTTACTTCCTTGACTTTACTCCCCATAACTTGTTACTATCCTCGAAGAGGAATACAGCTAAACACAATTTTGTTGACAACCGTATACATCGCTGCACCAAATATATGGGGAATATTTATATCATAAATTATAATGCGTATAGCACTTTTGTGTTCTTCTTATCTGAGTTTTCCCTTGATATTTTTTCTTTGTGTGGCGACGCAACAATCAAGGCCAATAAAGAAATTAAAAAAATACCAAATCATAAATTCGTATTCTTTTGCATTGATTTGGTTGTTAACAATGGGGTGGGTAAATAATGATATTATTTTGCTATAAATTTGGGGGTTTGTAAACTTGTAAAGTCATCTTAATGTAACCGTAAGCAAAACCAGGGCCCGCGCACATAAAAAACTAGTCCTTAGACAATGTCTAGGCGAAAATCTTCAATAAAATCCCCGGCTTCAAGGACAATCTTGAAATCTGATTTTGTTTTTGTCTCCGGTCTCTGAAAATTAGACAATGTAATTGTCTCTAAAAATTTTGTCCTATATTTGCGGTAGTTTTATGGCGGCTGGCGGTAGTTCTTTGCATAGAGATACAAGCTATTTTGTAAGATTTGCAGCATGTGCACAGATAATGGAGAGACAATCAAAACGAGACAATTTCAAGTAGTTCTAGACAATATATATCGTGTTCATAAAGCAGTTTGTCTATTGTCTCTGGGACAATTTTGCAGTCTCTGTGACAATTAGGAGGCCGAAAGACCAAAAACTAAGGACACCTCCAATAGCTGTAGTTAGGTGGTTTTGTCTCTAAATGTTGAAGTTTTGTCTCTAAATTCATAATTTGGGGAAATGCATATATTTAGCTTTGATGGCTTGGGCATGTGAATTTGTTTGAATAGCCATCGATCTTAGTTGCAAGTTGGGTTCCCGATCTCTCTCCGATCTTTCTCTCTCCTTTCTTTCTCCCCACTATTGCTCTGCTTGCTAATAAGTATTTCTAATAAATATTTCTATATCTTAAGTTCGATATTTTTATTTTTGAAAGAAAAGTTTGTAATGTTTATGGAAGGGTAATTACCAGTAAAGTAACTGAATATGCTCCATGTGAAGGCCTTCAAAATACAAGGATATAGATACAATGTCCTGAAATTTGTTCTTTACATTTATATGACTATAAGGGCTAGACCCTCTAAAATTCAAACATTTCAATAAAGAGATCTAGTGAAAAAAGCACTTTGAAAAATATAAATTTTGTGACTTGTGACTAATTTTCCTGGAACACATCACATATGCCTATAGCTCAATGTCATGTCACAAAATTATAATTTAGGTCAATGGGACAGATTGTTTTCTGATGTGACGTCACCAATGTGACGTAGCGGAAATGCCATATAAACAAAATGGAAAGCGTGTGCAACAAGAGAGGAAGTAAAATGTTGGCTCTAAAAATAAACCACGCGGAAAAAACTACCACCAACTGCCAGAAAACTACCACAAATAAAGACAAAAATTGAAAAGACAATATAGTGTCTAATTTTCAGAGACCGGGGACAAATACAAAATCAGGCTTCAAGGACAAGGACAATCTGACTTTATGTGCACACCTTTCGAGATTGTCCTTGAAGCCAGGGATTTTATTGAAGATTTTTGCCTAGACATTGTCTAATGTCTTGAAAGTTTCAAAAAACCTTGATTTATCACTGATTGCTTACTTGATTGCCCAGGTTAAATTCAAATCTATGGCAAAATTGTCTCCAAATTATAAATTTAGAGACAAAACTTCAACATTTCGAGACAAAACTGCCTGAGAATGGCTATAAGGACAATTTTTTTATGAGCGCGGTTTTGTCTAGATTTGCTTAAAATTGTCTCGTTTTAATTGTCTCTTCTTTATGTGCGCGCCTGCTGGGTGCATAAAGTGACAGGTATCAACTCGTAAATTCGCAATTATTATTAATTCTTATCTGCAAACAAAATCGTAGGATTCGCAAAGTATTTTTTTTTACAAGTTTACAAAAGCGAATTTTTATTAACGATTATGCACCATATCTGATGAAACAACGCAGTTCTTATTATAGCCTCTTCAAAGAAAGCATACTATTTACTAGTTAATGCTGTCACAGCCGTGACAAGCGAGGCATCTATAATATTATAGCTAAATATATTTAGTGAGTTTTTTTATGAAGGTTTATACATGTGATGTGTTTCAGGAAAATGAGTCACAAGTCGCAAAAAAATGGATTTTGAGATATCATCATATTTGAAAAGATTAGATCAAGCCGATTTCAATAATAGTAAACATTAGGAAAGCTAACAACTATCTTTATATTTTTAAGTTTGATCATTTTCTATTTTTCATATGTATCTAATACACAGTCTTGAAATCTACATCTATAATATTATAGCTAAATATATTTAGTGAGTTTTTTTATGAAGGTTTATACATGTGATGTGTTTCAGGAAAATGAGTCACAAGTCGCAAAAAAATGGATTTTGAGATATCATCATATTTGAAAAGATTAGATCAAGCCGATTTCAATAATAGTAAACATTAGGAAAGCTAACAACTATCTTTATATTTTTAAGTTTGATAATTTTCTATTTTTCATATGTATCTAATACACAGTCTTGAAATCTGGTAAATACATTCAAACCACTTTAAATGGCACATACCCCAAAAGTGAGAACATTCTTATAAAAAGACCTTGTGAGTAAAACACATAGAAAAATTACAGTTTTGCGACTTGTGACTCATTTTCCTGTGACATATCATATTGAAACTGAAAGTACCACATCCGAAATCATATTAAGTTATGATTTCGGTGGTGCGACCTTTGATTATGTGATTGCATGGACACGGTACAAGCAGCTCAAGTGCAGTGGCAGTACACAAGAACCTGAAGGCGAGAGGCTCGAGTTTCAGTCCGGAAGTCTTGCATACTCACACACGTACATGTTCAGCCTGGATAGACTCACCACTTGCCACGAGCAACTGGGAAGGGAGCAGATGGGGCCAGACACTACCACACTAAACTCAGATTCATATAGATCCTCCACTCAAAACATGGCTAAGAACGTATTATTAACACTGGAAGTGATTCCATATTAATGTTATGATAGTGCTTTATATGGAACCAACATCGACATATTTTGCCATATAAGAATATACACGTTTATGGATTTTTTTTTGTTTATTTGTGCCCAGTAGTTTTTCTGGTTAAATTAGCCTATGTATACCGATTACTAGGAAACCTGAAAGGGATAATTACCTGCTGATTTACAAGGTCATGCACTTTATCTGGAGATTCTCCGCTTTGGACATTTAATAAATATGGCATGAACAGGGCCGAATGCAGGTGCAATGAGAGTAACTTATAGTCCATTGGCCGGCGATGTCGCTAAAATGAGCTATCAGAGGCCCCCTGACAATATTGAGGCATGTAGACACTGAAGACTTATCAATAACAACCACTCAATGGTGGGGGAGGGGGGTATACTCTAATCCTAAGTATAAGTTTACGGTTTTGTACATTTTTTAACTACAACTCATGGATTTTAAACAAGGGATTGGAGGGTCAGTGTGAGTTTATATTGCCATTTACTGACAATATAAAATTGACAATTTATCGGGGGTACAAAATTCGAAAAATTGTAAGGAATAAGTATCATCCCCATGCATGTGTTACATATCTTATACCTTCATATTGTAGTGTGGGGAGGGGTAGAGGTAGGAGCACAGGTGGTATTTATGTTTAAATGGAGTTAACAAGTTCAGAACTGAAACAAGCCTGATCTTAAATACTAATGAGAAATCCACTTTGAGAATATCACGTATCTATACATTTAATGTCTTCAATGTCTTCAATACATTTAATGTCTTCAATGCTAAAAGGTTATTGCTATATCGTAGTCCCAATGCAGTAACAACAACTCCCCCCTCCCCCCCCCCCTCCCTACACACACACACACATACCTAAAAAAAATGGGGAAGGAATAATATGAGTGTACATGCAAGGATGAGTGCTCTATCCAGGGGAATAAATAGCACGTGATATTATCTGTCTGTGTATAAAATGGCGCTATATAGGAAGCCCTTTCATAGGCAAGTCTTATCTGCTAAAAGCTGGTATACAATACATTATTGTATCTCCAAAGAAAAGATGTATACCAATAGCGATAGAGAACAAAATTTAGGGAATATAAATTATGAAAATTGTACATGTTATGATAAGATGGTGTATAGGGGAGGCTAGAGGTAATAGCTACAGTGGGAGCGTGTGTGTAGGGGGAAGGGACTTAAGCAGCCTCCCCCCTCCCCCCACCCCCCAGCTCAACGCCGTGTGTATATATATATAGCGGGCTGACCTTGGTGGCGTGAATACTACCACCGGGCTGCATAGAGCAGCTCTAGAGCTCGGTCATAGGGCGGGATACCGGGCGGGATACACAGTCTATACTATACCCACTCATGTCATGTGAATGTTCATATCGCTACCTCCACGTGTTCACTTCTATGGATGAACGGCAGTAGTCAGGCTCAGAACCTCTCTGATCAGATTAATTGATTGGAAGCCTACTGCGCTAATGGCTTTCCCGGCCCTGGAGTATGCGTCCTAATGGGGTTATAATGGCATTTTGCGGTTTTGAACTAGAGGCCTTATCCCTCAGCTTGGAGGGACTCTCTCAGCCCTGCGACCATATAGACTGAACTCAAAATTCCTACTAGAAGAATTAAATATTTTTTCTGACTATATTATGTCTCTTATATACCTATTGATGCCTATCAATGAAACCATACGTGCTTTCAAATGGATCAATTACAACTTTCAAAATATTTCTCGATAGAAGTTTTAGGGAAATGTTGAAAGGAGGTTTGTGAACACATTCTGACGTCGTGCAATCACCAATGTACTGGAAAAACCTATTTTGTTTACAAGGTATCTAACTACGCATGGAATAGGAATTCCCACACTAAACTAGAGGTAACATTTTCAAAGGCGATTTATGGGCTATATGAATAATCATAACCAGGCGATCAGATAGATATTCATTTTTTATTATCACTTTTCACATGTCACTCATTAGAAGAACAGATCGTTGAGTATTTCTGATTAGAAAATGGATAGGCGTATGCTAGAACACAAAATGAGTGGCTCTATTAATATTAAACTTATTTGAATATCGATCTGTATGCATGAATGTAATATATATGCTTTCCAAACACACTAGAAATCCCCATACCTATGGAAGAAAATCATAATTTACATTTAGTGTCATCATTCCACAGAAATGCCTCCGAACACCTGTTTTAAAGTGATCACCTGCATGTACGTCAATATACAAGCATGACAACCCCTCTAAATCTGCCTAAAATCTTTGAGAGTTAATCAATGTTATTTGATGGGCGAATACCCATGGTAGCTGATGAGTTGATGGCAGTTAGTGTTGGTGTTAAATGACACTTTCAATATAATAAAGAAGCACTGATTCATGATTTTAAGGATTACCTCGAACTTATAATATATAACATTGGTCAATGTGGCAGTACCCCGCTATTTATAGGTGAGACATAAACAAAAGATCAAGGACCATCACAATTAACATCATAAAGAGAAAAATCCATATACTGCATAGGGGATATACTTGATATTTTGAGTTCATTTGTTTATTTTCTTTTTTTTTCTTTAGCAAGTATGAATTTCAACACGATGGCATTCACATAAACCTAATCTACATGAGTAAACCATGGGGAATAATATCAAAATATTCCACGATGGATTAAATACATAATTCTTACTGCTATTTGTTCAAAATATTATAAATAACATCAATTTAGTATATGACAGGTTATGGATGGAATTACACACTAAACACACCTTGGGTGTTTTGCAACACCATTTACCGACTTTGACATTGTTTATTGCAAGGAAAGCCATCTGTGTAGTCGTACTTTCATATATGAGAGTATTATAATATATATTATAGAGACTAATGTTATGCACTAATGTTATGCACTAAATTTATCTTTTTCTTTATCTACAGAAGGTTAAATAGTCCCAGACCAGAAAACCCCACTCTAGATCACAGGTACATATCAATCAAGGCAGAAGGCCACAATAAAGTCAAAACCACATTCAAAAAACAAAAATGTACAGACAGAAGTATAGGTAGGAAAACCCACGGTCAAACAGCTTGTCGCTTACTTCTGCAAGCCTTCCAGCAGCTCCTATTTTACAACCTGTTTATTTCTTATTTCGTTACACGGCAACACGTTATCGATTGATAGAAAAACGAAAGGTAGGTGACGAAGGAAATTATCACCATTTGGATGAGACCGAACCTAGCTCACATGAAAATCAATCACTAAAAAGCTATTTACTCCCAAGTACGTTGCAAAGGCATTTCAGATGTTACATAATATAATCCATACTTCAATGATATAACCTGGTATGTACACATAATAACAGATATGATATCGTTCTTTCTCAGTAATACATATCATTCTGTTTCTCAGTAATACAAGATTACGGTGGACCAATATCATGTCCAAATGACCATGCCAATAGGTCAGCTATAACTGATAATGGTTCCCACATTGGACACTAATCGGCATCTGTATCCTAATGTCCTATTTAGTCAGAAATTAAGAAAAATATAATAGCACATTTCTTTTTCTCACAAGAGGTCCTGATTTCGAAAGGGATTCCTTATTCTCTTATATGAAATGGGATGGTATATCAGTAAACATTAACCACAACCACATCATACTATTTTATTCAACCAGGGAGTCCGGCATATATATATTCTGGGCTGCTGCGACGGCTGCTTATACTGCGGGTTTTAATACTGGAACGTACGTAATACCCATCTCTGAAGAAGCAGACGATCTGTTCGCGTAGATGTACTCCGAATGTTGATGCTCTATGCTTATAAACTCGTTCTCTTTTCCTGTAAATTCGCTCCTCGCTGCAAGCATTGATGCTTAAGCTCTTTGTTTTTTTCTTCAGAACTGAAGACATATAAACTGTGTGTTTGTTGACCATTAGAACGACTTCTAGTTCATACATTTCATGTAAAAGATGGCGAGGAACTATTAGTATTACCCGGTAGATACATATAATTATTATATTATATACACTGGAGCTGCGATACAATGACCACCATTTTGTCCTTGATTGAAAAGATGTTCGCTACCATCATCAATAGTCTTGAGCATATTTTGTCTTGGGACATATTCCTGAAGTAGCCAATCAAATCTCAGCCTCCACCAGAATTTATCACATTTCTTTAATTGTTCTCCCATGAGTGCATTCACTATGTATTGCCATGCATGTAATTGATCGAATTCAATAATAAATTATCACCATTATCATCTTCATAGCTATGAAATCTTCTGTATAAAATACGGTGATCAATTAATATACTGCTGGCTTTGGCCGATGAGATGGTCACATAATACGACCTTTTACGTTTATTAACCCAGTACTGCTTGTGTACGTATGTTCCTTGGCTATCTCCCCGATGTAGGTTGCTATGGTTACTGTGTTTATGGTCGTCTTTCCATGTTGGAGAGTTGGAGAGAGATATGCGAGGGAAGGGAGAAAGCACATGGGCGTTGTATACAAGTCCGCTTAGTGGTTGGAGAAGGAGGAATCCAGACGACCACACGGGAACTCTACTGAAGAAATCACACTGAAAAAGATAAATAAATATATTAGCCTAGTATTTTTTATCACAAAATCGTTTTCTTTACATAAATCGCACCTGAGAAGATAGACCTGTATGATATGACATGTGGCCTCGGGAGTGAATAAAAAAGACAATAGAATTCACATTGAACTTCCATTATTATATACCCTCAAGGATAGCATAGCTTCCACTGAAATTCTTTTTAAACCAATAAATGGTACACAAAACACAGTATGCCTCCTGAATATCTACCGACATTAATTTTTACCTACCATCGGATGGATAACTATATGTGCAAATGTGTCTAATCTGTCATTGTAGTTGTTATATTTTTTGAAAGACTTTTTATGTATTTTTTCAACTGGCTTGAATCCAAAACTATACCCCACTGCATCCCATGTTCCTTCTCCGTAGTCTTCATTTATAGAAATATAAATGTCTGCGCCTGTCCTTGGCCATGTGCTTATTTCACGCATATCAAATAAGATGTCGAATTTGTATTCTAATTAAATAAAATAATCTGAAATAATCTCCGGTCTCCACTCAAGATTGATATACACAGCACTTTTGCAGCTTTTTACTTTTGACTACGTAAAAAACATCACATAACATTAATTTTTTCGAATACGCTATTGCTAAAATCCTCGGCAAACCACACTTAATATTAAAACCATATTGACGCGAATTCCAAAGCAGGCGCCATATGGGAACTATTCTCATGGGAGAAACGCCGTTATGGCTGATCATAACGGATACATTGCAACAGCAATTGGTATCAAATATTTTTGGAACAACTATGTTTAATCATTTTTAAAAATCCTCAATTATTTAGGTGATAACCAACGCTGGCGATGCTCTCTCCTCACGAAAGACCGATGTCCTAACTTGGAAATCGAGCCAGAGTTTCCTGTCATTTATTCCCGGAGATGGAGGATGCTGTGAGAAAATTTGTCATTTATTTAATCCCATATCCAAAAGTAAATACAAGATAATCTTCAAATGGGATTTATGACTCGTTTGTGATGACACTATCAACGACGCCATGGCAGTACAAGAATTCTTGCGGTCTTATCAAATGCAATTTATCAAATTTGTACTGCGAAATCATGATCTACTTATACTCAGAACAATACTTCGTTTCGGATATGTTGATAGCGTCATGATGATGTTGATAATGCATGGGATGCGCAGAACATGAACCATAGCTTCTGCTCATGGATGCTGAGTCACCTTATAGCTATCGTGGTTCTGAATTATTGTACAAATGTATAGTTCTGTCTATATTGTGCATGTAAGAACTATCTAGTGTTAATTAATCTATTCGCTATGGCAACAATTGAGTTTAAGCAGAGAGGGTGTAAGATCGAGATATTTATCAACTATCTATTTTGTTTGCAGTTCTCCAATGGATCACACTCTGAAGCAGTGGATACTCCTTAATTTAATTATAGTAAATGTAATATTTCATCTATAAATCAACTATCTACAACAATGAAAAATGAAAAAAGTAGATGAAAAGGGATGAGTTATGAATAAAATGATTTCACTTGTCTCAATAACTACAATTTCATTTTAAATGGTGGTAGTGGTGAGTATACATGGCTGTGTCTACGACTTTGTCTTGACGTTCATTTAGTGAGAATTAACATGACAAATGTAGGTATTGTCAGTAATCTTTATGTCACAGGAAGGTATGCTTAGCTTAGTTGTAACATAATCATCATAATAATAGGGAAAATAATTTGATGAACCTAAAGGATAGTCTAACGACCATACAATCATATAATCAAAAGGGAAAAAAATCATTGTTTCTTACTCGAGCAAACTTTAGTTTTTGTGCATCTAAGTAGTTATTCAACTTATGATCTAGGTTACACTCTGTGCTAGTGGTTAACCCAATGACTAATTTCATTGCATGTAAAGAACTGTCTCATTGTAAATAACGGACTACTTAATAATTGCTGTCTGTATACATAATCTAATATAAAGCAGGGAGCGTTTGAAAATCCTGGATTCTCTGGAGAACGAAATCCCCAGTTGAAATAAAATCTTTTAAAAATACCTACTCTATTCTTAACTATGGTAACATTTTTATTATATAGATAGAATTATAAATACATTGTGTTGATTGTATTGCGGTATTATTTGGCTGAGTGTGTATGTTGTGTGTGGTTCAGGGTGTATGGATATAGGTGTCTTTGTTATTGTGTGATCCTATTTTCTTATGATAACCCGAATCTGAGTCAAAGATGTTTCCATCCTATCTGCCAAGGATGATTATCAAAAGAATGTCAAAATACACCTTCATAATAAATAGGATTACAAGATTAAAATGGATAGATGTTTTAGAATTGAATTAAAACCACGATTAAACTTGGTTTTATTAGTTTGAACAGCATGCAGTGCCTAAATCACATATGATATCGTTTAATGTATACATAGTGCAATCCTAATCAATTAAAGTGAAATAGTTTTAGGTCTACAAACATATTATGTATACGTGTATATATTATTCTCACAATACATTTGATAATGCAATCGATAATCAGGATAACGCAATCGATAATCAAAAAATATAACAAATCATGATCTCATTTGATCTGAATATTTTTTCTGGAGGTTTGTTTTATACATAGGCAAATTTTCATCGTGCCGTCAAAAAAGCGTTATGCCTTCAAACAACCATTCAACGCTAATGTTTACTATTTAGGATGAAAATAGCTGAGAATTGGTTATGTTGAACATACGTAGAGCTCCGTCGTGCCCCCGTGACCACATCTGTCACGAAATATGATACAACTACCACTAGCCACAGCTTTACTATTTTTGTCTGAGGCTGTGACTCGGTAGCATGTATAGATCCCTTGGCACGTGACTCGGCAGAAATAACAATTTGATAATCCCCAGCGGCTAACATGAGATGATGCTCAGGCTATCACGCTGAGATTAGTGTAGCAAGTGGGTTCAAAGATAATGGGAAGATATGAGGGAGGAAAGGGTTCGTCACGTATTTATCTATGTAAAACAACTACCATTTGGAACGCAGAATAAGCGTAAACGTTATCCCTATAATTTGAATATACTAAATTGAAAATGAATGTAATAGATTGTTCCTACACCAATATCAAGGTCTTTCCAAGTTTGAAATTCGTACTCAATAAATCAATAAATACGGAATAAGTTGACTCAAAACAACTGGGTGGTCTTTAGAAACATATAAGTAACTTAAATGTACTTATTATACACGCATTGCTATGAAAACAATGTATCTAGAGTGATGTATGCATAGTGCGTATTTCACTAGTGATTTACGTGGAGTTGTCATGGCAACCAATCTGGGTTTTTTTGCTAAAATTACCGATAAAATTCAAATTTATGCCTCGATTTTTTTCTATTTTCATGATTGAAAGCATGTATAATAAATCTGTTAACTAACTCGTTGGTTTCAGTCGCTTAGAATATTGCACTCGTTGCTACGCAACTCGTGCAATATTCACGCTCCTTCAACCAACTCGTTAGTTAACCTGTATTTATTTGCCTCGGCTAGGACAAGAGGTAAATCATGGTTAGATGCATAATGAATTTTTGTGACGATTAACTGTAGGTATCACAACGGTACCTTACCAGCTTTTACCTATAGAAAGGTCAGTCAAGGGTGAAAATGTGAACAAGGAGGAGCATGATTTGAGGGCCTGAGAGCGTGCCACGTGAATCTCTATAGACTAATCCTAGAAATTTCAAATGTAGTCCCCTCCGTATATAGTGATGTACTCATTTCCCTTACTCAGTATTGGATTATTCCCCGAGGATTCAACGTTTCAGGAGACCACTGCTGTAAATAGTAATGTCACATGACAGGGCATATATACGTACAGAAATAAGTTTGAAGGGCATATATACGTATTAAAATCAGTGTTTTTGTCAATTATATAAAACCAATTGCTAAATAAATAATCCAAGTTTCTCTTCCGTAATTAATTTATCGATGTGATTTAATATTGCATGATATGTAATTCCACCATATAATATATCTTTCAAGATTCAGTCATCATAACTTACGTGCGTGACAGACCACCATCTGTTGCTAAAATGCTGAAGCTGCCCATGTTCATATGGCCAAGAGTGTCAAGAGCAAACATATGTTAGACAACTCAATCGGTAAAACCTAGAAGACTTTATACCGATATCACTGTCAAAAGGAAATTAGGAATGCAGGTAAAACCTGTTTTAGAGCTTGATACCATGCCGTCGATAACCCTTTGAGTACATGGTCAAAATATGCAGTTCCCCACAGTCTAGGCTCACAGCCTCTCAGATCAGATAAGAATGGAATACCAGTGATTGGACGCATACTGCGGTGTTGGCTCTCCCAGCCCTGGAGTAGGCACCTTTATTGGATTTTGATGACAATTTGCGCTTTGGAGCAAGAGGATATCCCTCAGTTTGGAGGGACTCTCAGAACTCTGAGCCTAGACTGAACAAGCATTCAGTGTTCTTTTGAAGCAGTTAACATGGGGTTGTCCCCAGAGATTCTATGAAAAGGTCACAGATGTTTATATGTAGCTCCTCTCGTTTAATATTATCGATATTTAAATTGTTAACATATCGCAATAGTATGATTCATATGTCCACGGATTTGTCGAGATATATTTGCACAAAATGTATTATTTTAGACTATAGTCATTTTCTTTTTCTGCACCTTTGATTAGGTACATGGGCTGGACTTTTTCTGTAGTTAACTACACCTGTACATTCTTTTGATACAGTTCTGGTTTAAAATATTAAAGCTTTTGTCCCTTTCATTCGATCTCGACAATTAGAAATAAATGTATCTCACTAAATACTCTTTAGGGAAGGGATTACTTCCAAATAAGTGACGATTTTGGTAATTTTATGTTAAGTTGATATTATCATGGCATTTTAAGATGTTATGTTTGTTAAATGTATTAAAGTAATAAACGAATGATCAGGGGATCATTGTCACTATAGCCACTCGTTTTCATCTCAATATTGTTTGGGCGTACTTCGATCTCCTGTCACAAATTTTCACACACCCACAAGGTGTTATAACTCCTCTCTTTCCTTCTTGCCTACAAGGCAGACAGTCCTTATAATATATAGTAGTCCATATAGTATTTGGAACCAAGGCATTATGAATATATCAAATATGAAAGCTGCGTACGAATCATGAAAAAACTATTTGTATTACGTACCAGAATAGCTTTAGTCAAAATATGGCTATCTCTAGGCTTCCAGAAACATCTGGACCTAGGAACACGGGAGTGAGGTCAAGAAGAATATGACTAAAGGTTTACGTCAGCGATTGTTTTTCGAACCTGATTATTTAGGTCTCCAGTCTCAATATTTCTTTGTCAGGACTCATAAAATATCTTTCGCTAGTCAATACGCTAGAAACTTTGATAATGTCCGCAATGTTTAGTGAGAACTTTCCGAAAATGGATTTACGAAAGAGCAATAGTGTACAAACGTTAGCGAATGCTCATAAACCGAATAACTAATCGAAAGAAATCGAGCGTAACATTAATTCTTAGCACCCAAGTACAACCCCTCACTAAGACTAACATAATCTACAATTTCCTTGTCAAAATAGAAATATAGCTTAATCTGAGCTAAGTAATATGAACAATGTACGTATGATTTTTTAATTTTAGACCAGATGGAAGGTACAGTTCCGGAACAAAGTAAAATATATGGAAACATTGATGAGGTGGCTAAATTATAAAATATAAATACCAGTGCTATGAAACCACTTTCAAGAAGCGAGCATGAGTTAGAAAAAGTAACAGTATGTGGTATGAAACCACTTTCGAGAAGCGTGCATGTGTTGAAAAAATAACAGTATTGTGCTCCAAAAAAGTGATGTCCCAGGGGTAAAAGAAACAATTTGACACCGAAAACTTGCAGCGCTCAAGAATACGGTACCTAGAATAACAACCCGGAAGAGTCTAGAAGGTTAACTGCTGCGAAAACAGCCTAGCATTAGACAAGTGTGGCTGTACTTTCTACCAACATTACTCACTACTGGGGGTCAGAGAGTAGTGGTCTAAACTTATCGTTATAGCTGATGAGCTGGAGGACTTGGGGAAAGGGTTGAAGACGAATAAGAGTGGCAGAAAGATGAGATAGATTGGAAATACTGATGTGGGTGTGATGAAGAAGAGAACCAATAACAGAGAGACGCAAAGAGAGAGAGAGAGAGAGAGGGGGGAGCGAGGTTACACAGTAAGGGTAAAAGGTACTGATAGGTATAGCTAGGTATGAGAGACCAAGACAAACTATAGCATGGAGGGAGATGGTAGAGGGAGAGACCAAGAAGACGAATGTTAAGGCGAAAATAGGAGGAAGATACAGCTGCAAGGAGTAGATGGACAGGGAGATTTGAAGGATGGGAGGTATTTTAGTCTGAGCTGTGACAAACAGCTAGGGGCATTTCATAGGGGAATAAAGGTACGACTACAAGGGCTTGCAAATTAGGGCAAATGTATACTAAGTAAAATAAAAAGCAATGGCTGTTTTCATTCTGGTGATAGACTGGTAATTCAAAAGTTAAAAAGGTAGTTCAAAAACAGTTTGTATTACGCAGGTCTGAAAACATGGAACGATTTGCCCTTACATATAAGGGAGATTGGGGATATATATCTATTTGAGGATGCATTGAAAATCCAGTTCTCTACTATATGAGTCATCTTGCATAAGTTGGAAATTTGTCCGACGTTGAGTTTTTTTAACAGCCATGTTCTTAAAATAGTAAAATGCGGTGACAATATCCATTGGTGGAACAAATGACTTGATGGGAGATTTCCTATTATGTAATGTGTATTATTATATTATGTAATATCTATTGTAACCAACATGAACTTGAGAAAGTAATTAGGATCGTTATTTGGATTTCTTGGCGACGCACGAAAGAAAACTACATTTGTTAGTCATGCATATTTTCTAACTCTTAAAGATCAGAGATGTTAATTTAAGGCCAATAAAATTATTTTTAAAAAAAATTTCAGATAATCATATATTTGGTATTGCTGTTAAAGCTGCATTCTCAGCTAATTTCCGTCAAACGAAAACTGTCTATTTAGTGGTCTATTCATTCAAAATAATTATTTAGAGGAGCCGCCGAAATCTCACTTTTTTCAGTCTGGCTCTCTATCATCCTCTTAGCTGTACATACAACCCATTCAAGTGACCTATTCACGCATACACAGTAGTCAGGTGTAGGGTTGGTGGTTCAGCTATCATCTTCTTAAACTTTGGGAATCCTTTTCGAACTTTTCGAATCGTAAATGTAAGGATAATACTGGCTAGATAGGTATATGAAGAAGCCAACTAATTGCACTATTAATCCCATTTGATCCAGATTGCCACTGTAGACCCTCCAAAAACAAAATCATAAAAATATTCTAGAAAAAGCAATGAATTCATGAAAAACTCAGGAAATTGGAGGAAATATAAATGTGTCTCCATTTTCTTTATTTGAATCGTCCATTCTACAATACTCAGGACAAAGGAAAGAAAGAAAAAGCAGCTTTAATAAAGGTAATTATTATGTAATATTTGTTACAGGTTATTAGAGCATAATAATCCACTCTAATGGTTCAACTCTATGCCGCATATTTATATTTTGTTGAGGCACTCCAAGCGAAAGTGCCATTTTTCCAATGGCGATTCTAAGAATCTTGATTCGATAGCAATGAAAACACTTGAATTCATATTGCACATGTATAAATTTTGCTTTTAATGTACTTCTTATACTACAAGTATATGAACCTACATGATATTACCTCCATGAATAAGCTTCTCATATATTTCGCTCCCTGCTAAATTAAGCTGAAAAATGACTATGCTATAGGTATATCGAGTATATTTAGTATTGCGTTGAATTAAAAAAAAACCCTGTTCGGTTATGTTGAGTTGTATTTTGAACCTCATTTTTGTCTTAAACTTGGGTTATTTGAGAGGATTGGTGACGGCGAATAGTACATTTTCTGACTACTTGGCCCATATAATTTGTTTCCTTGCATTGCAAATATCCACGAAGCTTCTAGGCCTCACCTCTGTGCACTAGGAGGGAACTGGGCATAAGGTATTCTAGTTTTTGTCAGTTCGTAGATTGCTCATCTATCAAGCTAGGAGGTAAGTGTTCCCTTCTCAACACTTATATTACTCGCAGTGACGGCATAGATAAAGCAACTATTTTCCATGTATGAGAGCATCAATACGTTATAATAAATGAATATATTAGGGAGGTTCCGCAAGCAATCACGTAACCCTATCCGTATCTTTTTTTGTGAATTACGTCGTATTTTTTATCATGTTTTTATTCAGGAAATTAACAACAATTTATGACGATCTCACCCCAGGGGTGATTTTCCTCATGGCCTGCAAAAAGTACTATTATTCTACATCGAGGTAATCTATTAATTGCATACCAAAGTTTTATGTATTCTATCAGTACCCTAAACATTTTATACTAAACAAATTAAATCAAATTAAATTCAAATTTAGATATTCTGCAAAAGCTACAATTTGGTATGGTAAATTATACAACATCCCACAGGATGCTATGTATGCTATGCTATGTCAAGGATCATAGTTATGTTTACATATCTGACCACCCAACTCAACTCACTATCACCACCATCTCATCTCATTATTACTACCGCCACCACTTATTACATTTGTTATATACAATATTGCATAATACCTGTCATATTTGTTGATTAACTGAAAACCGCGAAAATTCAGGGTAAGGCGGAATACCGGGTTTACCCGAGCCTTACAACGTATTGTTATGGCATATGCCAGCACTTATTTACCTGAATAAAGATATGTTTTTTAAGAAAATGCTGGATGAAATAATGAATGAAAAAATGGGATGAGATGAAGGTTGAATATTGAGAAATGATGAAATATGTACCAATCTACTTTTTATGTATGAAAAATAAATTGTGAGTTGAAACATTTTGTTTGATATGTTACGTTACGCTTTTCCTGCCATGTTTTGCGGAACTTCTTGCTTCCTTTAACGTAGTATCCTTAGAGATATGGATACGTTTAGGTTTAGGTATACATTATAGACTTGCTGAACCTCTCTATTTCCCTATTGTAATGCAATGAACTCAATTTCAATTTCAGGGAGCAATTTAGTTAAGTATGGCGACATCGAAATTCATCGGCGCCATTTTGAAAGCGGAATTTCTCGTTGCTTCTTTCGGCTTTCTTTCTGCCATGTAAACATAAAATTTGTTTTTCCCTGTATATAGCTGACGTCACCAGGATTAAGGATGGTCGCAATTCGCGCGGTTGTGTGTGAAGATGTATACAGTATATTATTACACGTTTCTTTCGGAAAATACGTTGTAATGTCACGTATAATACACATAAATTCCACTTGGAGTAACATATATTTGGTTTTGTTAAGTTGCTGCTGGGTGTAAGATACCCAACGTCCGTGTCTTGTGTCTCTGTTTTTGTTTATAGGGTTTGATAAATTTCAATAAGACGATTACCAGGGGTATTTTTAGGGTGGTTTTGATTTGCATTGGTGATATGTTCCGGTTCGGTGGGAGAACCTTCTTCAGAGGATGTGAGAAATCATCACTCCTTCATACCCAAGCTCCATATAGAAAACAATATAATTATTGGCGCCCGACTTTATAGTAGCCTACTCGAGAAAGAATGACCCCAGGACTTGAAGTAACGCTTAATTATGTTGCCTTCTTATACCTAATTGGAGTTTATTTCATGGATACCTTCCATTCATTCAGAGAACCATTGCCCATTTCGATAAAAAAAGAAGAAGATTATATTGATATATATACTTAAATCCAGATTGTCTAGGTATGCACACGAATGTTGCTGGACCTGGTACATAATGAGAGTTGCTTGTAGAAACAGTCTACCTGATGGATTATCATTGTAATTAAACTCATTGGGTGGCTAATGTTAACCTTTACATATTATATATATGGATAAGCTACAGCCAGGTTAAATCCCTGCTTAATGGGGTTGAAAATGGACACACAGTTAATCCCGAGACAACTATACTGCTGGCATTGGTCCATTCACGTGACCCTATCCTCAAATATTCTTAGGCAATTCTTGTAGAGCCTCATAATGATATAGATTTTATAATATTCTTCATCGATTTCTGTTTGTCAGCATAGAGAGTGTCTCAAAATTAATAGACACTCCTCTCCGGTGGTACACAAACAATATATGTTCTTAATAGTACAGAGTCAAGGCGAAAGAAATGGCGATAACATTTTTGTGGTGCCGGTGCTTATATAGCAGCAGCCTGCTGTTGATTTATGAGTGTACCGTATATTAAAGTGTATGTAAGCATCTTAAGTTTGGTAATACGTCCCCTATGTGAAGAGGCCCTGCCCCCAAGAGAGCTAATATCTCCCCCGCGGAGAGACCTGATTGCAGGTGTAAATTCGGTCCGCCTTCTACATGTATAAAACAACCTAGGGTGAAATTGGGTTAGGTTTTGTAGGGAAAGAATAACAAAGATTTGCAATACTTAAGATCAGGTTGAATAAAGTCGAGAAAATGACAAGCGATATGTAGCTATTTCAAATAATTAACACCAGTTTTTCTCTAAAGGAATATGAAGGAACGGGGATTAGATGGGAAAATAGAGATAAAAAGTGACATAATTGTGATAAAATAAAAATTGCCTATATTATAATTATAATGAAATATCTCATATCATCTCAAATGTGTCATGTTGCCATTAACATATGCCCACGACAACGTAGCTGGTAATATCCACACACAGATGATGGGGATGGTGGGCTGAACCTTTCCTAGAAATATCCCAATCTTGTCCCGTATCCACGTTAAGGGGTGCACTTTAGGGAAACAAGTAAACGGATAAGTTCTTGGAAAGATCTCATGGAATGCTAATGTGTGTGTGTCAATGAATATAATTTGCTTAAGTGGGTCTAACTTTAGATTATTTGCAACTTTATCTAAATTGCTCTATTGCTCCTAGAAGTTAAATTAAAACTGTGGCCAATAAAATTATTTCTTTTTTAAAAAGAGAATACAAAAAGATATGTTGTATGTAACCAACCCCAACAATAAACAACAACCCCATCAATCGTTAGAGACATTATATATTAAAAAAGGCTTCAAAGTAGTCGATGACTTCATTGATGATTTACTTTTATTTTATAAAGTAATGAAGGAGTTTATTTCATCTATGTTTATATCGAAGTAATTATCATTCAATATTCAAATTTTAAATCGCAAATAATAGGTCGTTTGAAATAATTATCTTTCTGGGTGTTTGTGTGAAGTCAGTTTTTGCCAATGATTTGGAATGAATATGAGTCAATACTCACCATCACACACGGACCCACGTTACTAAGGGCTATCACTCGGCGGAGGCCGACTCTGAAGCGGAAGCTGCTGTCTCTGTCTTGTCTTGTGTTGGGGCGTCACTGCTGCTACTGGCGCCTCCACCAGAAATGGCGCTAGTTTCACTAGCGCCACCTGTTGATGTGACACGAGAGGAGGCTTTAGAGGAGGTATAGGATGATGTGGAGGAGGAAGTAGAGGAGGAAAGGCCTGCAGTGAATCTGCTGCTTCCCAAGAAGCGGCTTTGGAAGGGTTTGTCGCGTGACTGCGTATCACCTGTCGGAGCCGACGAAGGGCCTAGTCGCTTCTTATCGCGGACTTTATCTAGGAATCTACTACTGAATGTGCTTGGACGGTCATAGCGATCATTGCGGACGAATTGTGGAGAGGATGGGCGATCAAAATTAAAATCTGACACTGTGTTGGCTCGAGAGAACGTCGGCCTCGAAAGGTACTTTGCTGCTGTGCTGGAATATCCCACACTCTCATAATCATGGCTTTTCCTCTGTGAGGAGGACACCTGATCATGGCTGTCATAGTCATAATTTCGCCGAGGTGGCGGTTCTTGGTCATTTTCAAAGTCATAGATTCCTTTTCTCGCAACTGGCTTGGCTCCATATAGGTCTCTGTCAAGGTTATACCCTCCAGCAGAGCTCTGAGGTCCAGGTCTTCTTTGTGGCTGACCTCCGTATCCCAAAGCATCATCATCTTCGTCATCCTCCATTGTTTCATAGCGGCCAGTTCCATCGGGTCCAGCTCCTCCTGCTCCGGGGGATAGCTGAGGAGGGGCTTGACGAGGGAGACCACCATCATACATCATGTCATCCTCTCCACCACCACGCCCTCCTCCCATATACGGAGCATCATCATACAAAGACCTTGACCTCTGCATAGCCATCCTTTCTTTCCGGGGGATGTAGGGCTTATAGTCATCGGTCAGTTTAACGCCACTGGAGTATGAAGACCGTCCCATGTGGTCTTCTGTTTCCATATCTCGATCATAATTAGCCACCCTACTGGCATATCCTCCACCCACTCCATATTCATATCCCCTACCTCTGGTCGGGGGATATCCTTCATCATCGGGTCGCTCAAAATCTTCCTGCATGAGGTAAGAACGTTTCAGTTGGTTTTCTGCAAACTGCTGTTTCATGCTCCTGATCTCATTGTTCAGTTCGTCAAAGCTATTAGAAGCCTCTCTGAGCTTCTCTAAAGCGCTGGTTTGCTTTTCGATCATGCCTCTAATATTTGATGTCTTCTCTTTGACAACTTCTTCTGTTTCGGGTCTCTTTTGGGGGACAAATTCCTCATCAGGAATGAAGTCTTCCTCGTCTTCAGGACGTCTTGGTGGGGGCGGAGCACCATAGGTGCTAAATGCATCTCCACCTTCAATGTAATTTTGCCGCACCATGCGACCCCGGGAAGAGCGATAGCTGCTTTCCATGGCCTGTCTGCTTCCAACCTGCATCGGCTCCTCCTCATCGTAATCATCTTCCAGATACCGGTTCCTCCTTTGAATATTCTCCCGGTAGCTACTCCGCATGGCATTTATTTCCTTATCAAGATCATCCTCATCTTCGTTTGCAATAAAACCAGGAGGTTTCGTTTTGCTAATGTAGGTAGTTTCTACATAACCTTCGTTGCCTCCCCCTTCCTTGTCGACATACATCTCTTGGCCAAGTTTCGTGTCAAAACCCATGCTGGCCAATCGACGGTCCAGTAAAGACATCTCTTGGTGAGGCTGCCTTATTTTGTTCTTGGGCATGGCAACAATCATGTTACCATCGTGAGGCATAGGTTCTCCATTGTAACTCTCATATCGCTTGTGTGAAGAGCTGGAACTGGTGCTGCTTCTGATGTCTTCTTCTTCTTCATCAATAGCCATGGGGTCTCTCCTCACAGCAGACTGACCACCTCCCATATCCACCTTAAAAACTTCCTTTTGTGGGGAAGTGGGAGTGTGTGGGTCGCTGCTGTTATCTACTGGTCTGCTGCCACTTCGCATGGGAAGGTCATCAGGGTCATATCGTGGAGAACTAGGGGAATACCTGGTCGAGGGCGAGAAGGGCCTTTCCTCATCTTGCACTCGGGAGACAGGGCTTCTAGGGGGTAGAGGTTTGCCCCTAGACTCAGCAAGTATGCGTTTGATGAGGTCGTCAGCCGTTCTCCTGTCCGTTGACAGCCCCCAATCCCCGCCCTCGTCCAGGCTATTCTCCTTTCTGGAGGAATTTCTACTGCGTGATGAGGCAGACGAGGCATAGGACTCAGAGCTGTAGTGGTCAACTTCTGCTGCATAATTACCCCTTCTCCGAGAAGCATACCCATCCATCTCGTCCATCATAACACCCCTAGGTCCAGCCCCACCTCCACCTCTTTCCAGCTCACCAAATTCTTCCATGAAACTCACAGACCTTTTGTCCCTATCCTTTTTGCTGTATTCACCTCTTGGGTCAAACAGTTCATCCATTTGCATTGCAAAGTCCACAGGCTTCCCACTGCCCCCGGGCCCACCTTCTGATGTGTATTCCATTTGGCGCTCTGATGTAGAACTTTCTATTTTCCTTGTGCCTCTGAACCCATCACCTTTGATTTCCTCGAAGGATTGAGAGGAAGTATCGTTACCAAGATCCACAAGTACGCCATGGTGGCCGTCAGACGAAGCGTCCACTGTCACAGATGACCTTTGGTGTGACTTCTCTGACTGTTCCTTCATTGAGGACATATTACCAGCATTTTCCTGTGATTTTGACGCTGTCTCATGCTTTTTCTCTTGATCTTCTTTGTACAGAGATTTGACTACTCCAGAGGCAGTCGTTTCCATTTTATCAACTTGACCAAGGCGGGTTTCTGTGGTGGAACTCATTTCAGCGTTGTCTGAGCGTTCGCTCATGGCTTTTAATGCATTTTCTTCATAATGCTTGGTATCAACTACGGAATCGCCTACCTTGTCTGACGATTCTGTCAGCTTCGACTTGAACCTTTCCACATCTGAAGAATTCTCTCCTATTTTCTCGGAACTCTTAGAACTCTCCGTCACCTTGGGAACTGATTTCACAATCACAGTATCATCTGAAGAGGAAGAAGATGACCCTGTATCATTCACATGACCATTGGTCAAGGCGGTAGCAATGGAGGCCGCCTCCCCGCCGACAACTGTTCCTCCATCATTCTCCATAGCAACCAGTTTTCCAGGCCCGGGGCCGGTGTGAGCCTTCCTAGAAGTGGTACTGCACTCGTATAGCGTGCGGTAGTTGTACCGGCGAGCACCTCCCCTTTACCCTGCCCTACTTAACTTCTCTGTATAGCTCACCTCCTTCCCTAGTTCTTCTAGGAAGATCGCCCCGGTGTCTGCGAAATCCTGGCCTTTTTTCCCCTCTTGCAACAGTTATGTATTTTTCTGCCAATTTCAACGTTCAATGTTACCTTTCTCGAGCTTAGTTCCTTCTCTGCCTGTTGTTGGATGCAAGAGGATTGTATGGAACTGGTGTTAAAATCCACAAAGGCCAGGAAGGTTGAGGCGCTGGAGAACTGTTATTCCTCCTCCTCTGGATTGTTAGTGAGCAAATCCGGTGAGAGTATGTCTGAGCAGTTCACAGCTCCTAGATGCGTTGCTTCAAGCTAGGCCGGTTGCACTCCAAGATATACATAGGGCCCACATGGGGTGGTGTGTGTAGATGTGTACCCTCCCCACCCCACCTCTTCACCCCACCCCACCCATCCGCCTTATTTATCCCCCCCCCCCCCTCCACCTTACCTAACAGTCATCCTTTCAATCCCAACCTCGAGCCGGTCACTGTCCGAGAGGAGAAGGTACTGGTAGCTTCTGCGCAAATTGGCAAAAGTTTCATAACTTATACAAAGCAAATATCTGCGAACAAAATATTGGTCAACACATCCTAAATGTTGATTTATTGTAGAACCTACTACTGGTTTCTTTCCCTGTCCAGTCACATCCTGCTAATGGTTGACATTCGCGCATAGCGGAACTCAATATTTGTTGCCTTGTTTATGCATATTCTTATTGTGAGAAAACAAGCTTTTTTTCAAATACCGATGAGGAAGCAACATATCAATGGCTTTCCTATGTTTTTGTTACAGTGCTATCTGCGATGTCAATTATATATTCAGAGGAAATACTGAGAATATCTAGAGAATATATTTTTTAAGTTTTAGACAATGTTGGCTACAATGTCAGAGCAAGACCTTCGTTAATGATACATTTAAAAACGTTAATGATACATTTAAAGTTTAAATAATAATTAACTGATTAGGGAAATCAATTCATCGGGAGAAAAACTGACAGCACGTTTGACTGACTCATATATTGCTCATCCATTGCTTTGGAAAAGGTTTATATATATATAATCTTGATGATATAGCATTGCGGGGTTATTGTTGTACGGAAATGATTCACGTGTCTGAAATTACATAAATGACCCCCTTTCGATTTGCATGTAACATAGGGTCGAAAGAAACTACAAATTGTTTCGTCAAGGCAATTCGGAGATAAACATTGCTCATTGTTTGGGGTATTCTGTTAAATAACCACCACATTGTTTGGGGCATACTGTTAAATAACCACCACATTGTTTGGGGCATTCCGTTAAATAACCATCACATTGTTTGGGGTATTCTGTAAAATAACCACTCCATTATTGAATCCAGCGCCTTGACGTGATGGAAACAAAGTTTAACAAAAAGCTGAAGGCACGGCGCAACAAAATATAGGAATAAGGATTGAACAGAAAGCACTTCATGGTTAAGTAGACAAGTAGAACTGAAATAAATTTTAATATATATGATACCAGTAATTCTGATATTGGTGACTGGCACAAGTCTACCAATAATGTGGAGTAATCGCAAATCCGGTCCCAGTACCTAGTGCGTCACCATTTCCACCTCTCAATCCCTTTCTATATCGGCCTGCTCAAAGGCTCTCATTAATCTCACTCCCTGTATTTTCTATCACTCTGTTACTCCTTTTTCTCGGCCCATTGTTTCCCTTCTCTCCTACCACTTCTCGTGCCAGTCTAGGCTCACATCCTATCAGATCAGATAAGAAATGTATATATCAGTGATTGGACCCCTACTGAGCTTTCCTGGCCTAAAGTAGGCGTCCTAATGGCGATTTAATGGAATCTTGCGGCGGTTTGGAGCGAAATGCTTTCCCTCAGTTTGGAGGGAAAGCATCCCAACTCTGAGCCTAGACTGGCTCGCTCCCTTTCTTTTAGTTCTCTTCTTTCCCTCGCAATCTGCAGCAGCGCTCGTCTAACTCATGTGGACTCTTCCTCGATCATAACCGTCCCTCTTTTTATTCTCCTATATACTGGTCTTTCCCTCCGCTCTGTCTCAGTTTCTCTGCCCCATGTCTCTGTTTCATTCTCATACATGACTTTTCTCACCTCTCTCTCGTCCTCCCCACATTCTACCCGTCTTGCTGGCCTCTGTCTTTTATTCTCTCATTTTAGGCAGGTGCGGTGGTGGCCCAGTTCTCTGTTGGGCTCTAACTAGAGGTATCATTCACGAAGCATAGACCCACATCACTTCTATTCAAAACCGACAGTTGTATTTATCCACCTCTTTAAAACATAAAACATGACGTTCTGATGATGTTCTGTTTTGTTAATTTAAAATTGTGTTCTATTCTATTCTATTCTATTCTATGAAAGACGTACTGCAATACAACTATATGATAACTTACAAGAACTCACTGCGTGTTAAGCCATCTCACTAGAATAAACCCCTCCGTTAGAGGTGAAAACGATCCAAATACTTTCTGGAATGAAAATAAACAACACATGCAAACCTTTTTAGATATGCATTGCCCTCTAGAGCAGATAAAGCCAAGAAGAAAAGCTAACATCCTTCAATGAATATGCCTTGCAAGAAATCAAACTGAGGAGAAATTGATCTAGGAAAGCTAGGAAAAGTATAGTAATAATGATGATGAAGCGATCTTATAAATTTATATATTAGGACAAATTAACGATTGTCCAATTAAGTCTTTGCACAGATGGGTGGGAAAAAATGACGAAAATGCAGATGAGAATTATGGTTAATTATGGAATTATGGATTATGGAAAAATTCACAATGCAGATCAGGTTAAATGGTCATATGAGGTATTTAAGAGGCAACGTATACAATGCCGAGTGTACATTATATCCGAAAATGAGGTGCTGTGAGTTATGATTTATGCAATTAATAATGTAGATAACCGATAGGATCGTAATTATACAGAAGCATAAGTATATAATATTCATATAAATCTGTATTTCTCCTGTTATGAGAATAGCAGCCTGCTTGTATCATATCAAAGCTCTATTATAGTTATACCTAAGTGAATTAAAGATAGGTATGATATTGCCCTGTTTCCAAGGAGAGGGGAGAGTCCCAGTTGATAGGGAAAGATTGAGACAGTGGGTGAATTCTTTACATAAGACCATGGGAGAAATGTTCAGAATTCTGTTTGGCATGTTTTCAATCGAGGAGGATTTATTAATGTTCATGGGCTTTTTTTTTATAACTTTCCACACTTCCTTTGTCCTTACTTGAACTGCATAATTTGTGTCTGATATATTTGTTTAAAAACCAACATCGCAAAATAAACTGCACTCTTAAGAATTCATTATCATATCATTCCGATTGCAAGTGTCACTTTTCTATCATTTTGATTATACTCAAGTGCTTATTATTCCTTCCATTTGGGAATATACGTAATAACTCCAAGTATACGTATTTCTGTTGCTGACACGTGTGTGTGTGCACCATACACGCCACACAACCGTCCCATATCTTATCACACAACCGTCCCTTATCTTATCGCTTTGAACATAGGACATGACACAACTTCCAGAGAAATGCTTCATTCAAAATCACCTAACATGGCCAATCGACGACAATGTAGTCTTAGGAACACCGTTCCTGGCCCCATTGAATAACTTCCAGATACCAGATTCTTTAGCTGTTGTCATTAAAAATACCCTAATCATTCCAGACAGTGTCTAGCGTAAAGGTCCGAAGATAAGTCCAAATATTAGCAACATTAAACGTCTCCTCTATGATTGCTTGTCTTTTGGGGGTGACGGATTTCTTTGAAATCATATGAGACGAAACTATAGACGAAAAAACTATCGACGAACAAAAAATATTGCTTTGAAATCATTTGCATTTTGTTTAAAAATTAAAAAAATATGTAGCTATGTCAATTTTTTAGATTTTATATCAAGCTACATGTACAGTGACCAGAATTTCCTGAGCGGGAACTAGGATTACATTTTGGATGAGTGAAATAAAACAACAACCTCTAGGATCAGAGTTGAGAGAGTCCCTCGAAACTGAGGAAACGTCTCCCACTAACAACCGCAAAACGTCACTATAATCCCATTAGGACGCCTACTCCAGGGCCAAGAAAGTCATTAGCGCAGTAGGCGTCCAATCACTGACATACGATTCTTATCTGATATGAGAGGCTGTGAGCCTTAACTGAACAGAAGAATGAGTAATGGACCCATCCCTATATCTCCCCATAGAACATTCACCTCGATGAAGAAATAATAGCACAGTGCGGTCATTTAACCTTCAATGTTTACCCCTTTTCGAAAATAACAACTTTCCGTCAATTTATATACGGGGCTTGAGCGCAAGAGCAAACGACGAGACTAGAGGAACTCGCCGTTAATTACTATATTACCAGCAGCGCCATCCATACATAAGATTGCCAGAAATGGGAATTATTTCATTTGTAATGGTACATAATGCAACCTCCACAAAAACCACTGAAATTGTTAAAAACACATACAAAAGCCTGCAAAACTTATATTATAGACTTTTTAGAGATGAGCTAATCTTTAATGTAAGTTTCATCTAAACTCAGTTGAAGTTTAATAGGTGTATAGCTTATCTGTCTCCTACTGCACGAAACAGCGCAGAACTGCCAGCTGATTGTGCAGTTCGGGGGGAAAATCTCAAAATCGGTCCTACGATTAGATAAAAAAACAAAAAAAATAATGGGTTAGAACCTTCTGCCAGTGCAAACATATAGTAATAAACCATATATTGGCCCTACGGGGAAGTAAATACAATCAATAAGTCGTCAATTTTCACAATGATATATTAAATAAGTAACTTATATATGGATGTATTTTGTATTGAATATTAAATATCTCATCATTCAGCCGAAATTAAAAAAATACCAATGTGTTGATTACATTTACCATATAATATTATGTTGCTGTTAATGCCCTGATATTATATTATATATTGTATACACGTGCTGTCGCTAGGACGAAGTCCTCTTCTGTTACACGTACATGTTACATCTGTTACATCATCTCTTGGAATACATTTAAAGAGTTTTGTAGTTTACGTTTTTGAGACCATCAGTGTCAGATCAAAAGGTTCAATGATTCACTGGGACGGGAGAGTTAGGACGAATTTATGAATCTACGTGGCTTTAGTGGTGTTTTGTTGTTGAAAACGGCGATGCTTTGTTGAATGATTCCGGAATTTAAAAGACTTGTTTTTAAACGAACCTAGCTTTAGTGTAATGTGCGCACAACGTTCTTTCAGCGTGAGTATAAGTTGTGACATATAGATTGTGTAATGGCTTGCGTGATATAGCAAAGTTTTGAATACACCATAACTTATTTAGACGTTTGGTCTTGTCGTATATTGTTGAAGAGTCACGGACCTAACTTCGGCTTGTGCTAACTATTTCAAAAGAAACAATTAGCAGAACAGGGACAATAGATGTAGTTTAGTTCAGAACGGACTCAGAAAGAAGAGAGCATTATCTTTTATTCTTATCAATTTATACCTGTTGACACAATCAATGTGCCAGCTATCTCACACTGATAATAACGACAATAACGAATTTTATATTAAAATTCTACATTGTTCAGGGCTATTTGGAAGACCTGCATACTTTACAGATAATACTCCTTTTAGTACAGGCATTTTAGCATGGAACCCGGAATAAAATAATGTAAAGCTGATTTTTGGATATATGATGCGGGACACATGGGGGAACATTCCCTGAAAAGTCCCCACCTGGGACTGTGTGCTTTTTGAGATTTTGACGTTTTTGCGTCATTTTCCACAAAATAGCATTGGTCTCTATGGGAAAAAGCACCTGGTTCAGGCCATTATTGCCAACATTAAGAATATTTGGCATTGTTATTTGCAGGGAATATAACAGGTACCATAGTAAACATGGACGTATGGAGATTCCAAAAATATATATTTCAACAAAATATCTTTTTTTTTAAATTTTGTTGCCATGGCAACGGTCAGATTTTGGTGAAAACAGCATTTTCTTAGATCAGGTCATAATATTTGGGGACCTAATTCTCTACATTGTGCATGTTGTGACACGTTTTTTAAATTTGGCATGTTGTTAAATAAGGCCTGAAATTTTCAAAAAGCACCAGCTACAAGTTGGTAGACACCCCTGGTGGCCAGTAGCTGCAAAATTCAAGATGGCCGTCCAAAACAGTAAATATGGCATATCTTGGCTTCTATTTGGTAGATCTTCAACTATAATACCATTTTATTGATGTTTTTAATAATTTTATGTTCCAAGGTCATTTTCAAGGTCAAAATCCAATATGGCCCCTACTGAGTAACAAGAATGTTATTTCAGCACTTGATGTAGGCCTATATGCATTCAATAGCCCCCTTCACAAATTCCGTCTCCAGTGCGTACCAGTAACTACGGGATGAACTTCTGTCATTCTGCGCATGCACAGTTCAGTTGACTCACCTAGCTATGCGGGCCGAACCGTCACCCTCCACACGGGCTCCCGGTGGATGTGCAGAGGTGTGACCACACAGCCGCTGACCCCCTACAGCCCGTACGGGAGCCCGTACACCTAAGCTTACTTGTTTTTGTTGATACACTGTTACGAAAGTTGCTATATACTAAAATCTAGCAGATAAAATGTCCTCTTGTTAAGCATGACCAATCTTAACATGTCATTTGATAATATTGGATAGCTGATACCATTGTACAATCACTCAAATCCTGGGAGAAGAAGGACCCGATGTGCATGTTTACATTACTGACCTAGTTTTGACCTGGAAATTTTGACCTGATTTTGACCTGGTGCTTTGCTGGTGGAAATCTTAAACGATTTTGAGGGTCAAACATGATTTTACAATGCTCTATGGACCTGATTTATGAATACACTTCTAATGCTCTCAGAGATGCACAATTTACCAGGTTAAAAAATGCACTTTTGAAGCACTCAACGATGCACTACTGACCAGGCTATAAAATTCAGTTCTGTTGCACTCAGCAAGAGCAGTTTCATACCTCTGAATGTCAATGGTATTAAGGCTGGTGAATTTCTCACAAAAATATATTCCCCAATATAAAACAAAGAGTGTATATCAAGGTATGTTACCCTGTCTTTGTATGGAAATTCATCAATTATTTCATCATTATTTCCATCCTGTTAGATAACCCCACAGACCTCTGTGTATGAATCATGTTGGTGGTATGTGAGCTTAGACACTCCAAGCTGAGTAGCCACAATCATATGTACAGTTATATGGGTGTTTTGATCAGGTCGATTCCCAACATCATACATATATATGTTATACATATGAACTCTTGAAGAATATCACTCATAATATTTATAAGTATATTCATAAGTATAAATGCCACATTAGTGTATTATTAGCGGTACATTTATTGTTAAAGAACTTATAAATACAATGCAGTGACCTGTCACGCCACCTAGTGAAAAACAAGTACTGCCACATGGTGAGATCAAGTCGCACAGTAGGGAGCCTATGACAAGAAGACTCATTTTCCTGAAACACATCACATTTGTTATATATATGAGAAAACTCCAGTTTGATTTGTGTACAAAACAAAATTCGAAAAGACTCAGTAGTAGAATCTTAAGTTCTGAAGTACCATATATCCTGTGTAATCTCACCAGGTGCATGTTCGCCATGCTATTCCTTATTATTCTCCAGCAAAAGAAATAAATGATTATCTTTGGTAACTACTCTATCATATCAAATATTCTTTAACATGCACACATTTTATATCTACAGAAAGCTGAGGAAATAAGGAATTCAACCATATGCATCATTATGATCTCACTAGTAGCAAGCATGCATTACCGACGTGCGTAATCGTTACGCATCTTCATATATTTCACCATACTATTTTAAGCAAGATCATCTTACAATATAATAATTACAATATACTTAAATACAGAATCACTCAAACACATCACAATGGACGCTAATATCTACTCTTTCTGTCTGTCTCTAGATCTGACTCTTGCTCACTTTCCTTCACCTGCCAAGGAAGGCAGGTGATCTCAGATTTATAATGTGGTAGGAATTATAAAAGGATGGATTTAATCCGGGGGAGAATTTGGGAAGTAATATTTGGACAATACAGGTAGCATTACATCGTTTAGTTTAGTGAAGAGGGGTTTCTATGATTTAGTGTTAGAGACTGAGTGTGAGTGTCAGACAGTGTAGTGTCAGAAGTGCGACAGTGAGCTGTGAATGCCAGGTGAGGGTGCAGTGCCAGGTATTGTGGCCTGTTGTGGCTTCATTGTGTTGAATAATTTTATGTTAGTTGTGGGTGCGGATTTGGTTTAAAATATTATTTCTGATAAAAGTATTAAGATTGTTAAGGTTATACAGAGAAATATCTGAGATTCGTAAATGAATACAATATGCTCAATGGACCCGATTTATAAATGAGGTTCTAATGCTCCCAACAATGCACTACTAACCAGGTGTAAACAATGCAGTTACAATGCAGTCAGTGAGGCACTGTGATTAATGAGTTTTCCTATCAATATATTAAAGTGCAAAATATTTGAATTTCCGATTGTACCAATATCATATAGGTATCTTACTGTACCAATATCATATAGTATCTTACTGTTCTACTGTCTTACTGTCTTATTGTATGTTACTGTATTTTACTTATTGTACTCGAATAATTTATTTCTGAGTATACGTATACTTATATATATATACATATTGCAAATCATTGCCTCACCACCAATTGAATCGCATATAATTGGACCGATTCATTTCAAAATTTATATACTCTGTACTGAGTCATAGTAGCGGCTGGGAGAGCTGGATTCTATCTAGATGTCTGCCTACCTGTTTTGTCGGTTTTGTCGGTTCTATTTGCATTGTCTGTTTTATTATGTACTCTGTGAATTTCGAAAAATAAAGTAGTATCTTATCTTATCTTATCTTATATATAAATTCAGGCAATTACCAGTAAAGAAGGGATCTTGTTAATAAAGCCCTTAAAAAAGGCGAATTTTGCAACTTGTGGCTCATTTTCCTGTGACACATCACATATGGGATATGCAGTAAAGGACCAAACATTCTTACATCAGTACAAATATTTACATGTTTATCACTTGATAAATAATTCAACTGCATGCAGCTTGTGCATTTACACCCGATTTAGATACATAACTTTGATATGCATTTTGAAGTGCATCAGATGATGCACGTTGCATCAGGTTCAGGTCGAACCAGGTGCAAAACTGCTTTTTTGAGAGGGTTGCACTTTTGTGACTGATCAGTGGCACTTTTGCATGCACTGGTGGATTTTCCAATGCACATCGGGGAGAAAGTTAGAAGCCTATGGTTAATACATAAGGCTTCTGTGACCTGCCCGCGGAGCTCATAGTTCAGCCGTTTTCCGCCGCTTCACCAGGGGTGTCTACCAACTTGTAGCTGGTGCTTTTTGAAAATTTCAGGCCTTATTTAACAACATGCCAAATTTAAAAAACGTGTCACAACATGCACAATGTAGAGAATTAGGTCCCCAAATATTATGACCTGATCTAAGAAAATGCTTTTTTCACCAAAATCTGACCGTTGCCATGGCAACAAAATTTTAAAAAATAGATATTTTGTTGAAATATATATTTTTAGAATCTCCATACGTCCGTGTTTACTATGGTACCTCAACCTGTACAGTATATTTTATATATGTTATATTCCCTGCAAATAACAATGCCAAATATTCTTAATGTTGGCAATAATGGCCTGAACCAGGTGCTTTTTCCCATAGAGACCAATGCTATTTTGTGCAAAATGATGCAAAAACGTCAAAATCTCAAAAAGCACACAGTCCCCAGGTGGGGACTTTTCAGGGAATGTTCCCCCATGTGTCCCGCATCATATATCCAAAAATCAGCTTTACATTATTTTATTCCGGGTTTGGCCTAAAATTTACCTAAAATGCCTGTACTATTTTTCCATATTTTTACTTCATTTCAATTTCTAGTCTGTACCATGTATTTCACTTTGTAAACGTTCATGGAAATAAAAATCTATTATTATTATTATTATTATTATTATTAATTGCCAGGGTGCATACTCGTAATCAAAATTGTGCTTACCTACGAATCAATTGCAATTACGAAACAAAAGTTAGTAAAGATATTTACAAGCAAGGCCGGATAGAAATTATAAGCAATACATTCCTGTCTCGATTTTTTTTAGAAAATGAAACATATTTTACTGTGAAAACTGCATATAAAAATAGATTCAATTTTTGGCAGCACATTTCAAAAGCCTTATAGTTTTAGACTAGATGGTTACATGCAAGGTGGATGGATTAGAGGGAGGGGGAAAGAGTTAAAAAGGCGGGAGGGGATAGAAAGGGCAAGTAGAGGGGAGAGAGAAATGGGGTAGAGGGGATCCTTTTTGTAAATTATGTCGCAGTTTCTTCAAAAGCTCTTATGAGAACCCCGCTATCCATCTTGAATAAATCTGCAAAATAATTACGAATTTACAATTTGATTCTTCTAACTGTATGCACATTGATTTTCCTTCCGTCGATATTACGACGACTTTACTATGGTCGTTAGGTGTGATTCGTCATTTCTGTTGCAACTGCATGTACAATAATAATAAATACGTTTATAAGTACTTAGCTTGAACGGGCGCAAATTTGAATTTAAAACTGTCGAAGAATTATTGATGCATAAAATTGATATCGATGACTTCATGTAACACGATTAATTTTCAATTAATTGCTGAGGACTATCCACATCTACCTTCATGTTTGTTTGAACAAACAAAGTGATAAAAATAGAATGGTCCACCAACTTTGAATAATGTATGCGATGATTAGTGTTATGTGAATCCTGGTTTGTAAATTACGAGTTGGAAGCAATGTATACAACAAATGAAAAATGTCCGATTTCCCTAGGTAGGATCTCACTCCAGAATTGTATCCCGATGCCAACAATTTCTACAGAGGGAAAATATCGTACGTTACGACTTGGTGTATATTGTCATGAACCTCCGGGTCCAGCGCATTCAGTCGCCAAAGGATCGTTTAAAATGTCAACAGAAATAATGAAAACAATTAACAGTAACACGATAATAGTAGAAGCTAGGACTTGTGAAGAAAGGCCTGGCTAAACGTCCACAGAATACCTGTCAACACCGTTTTCTCGAATTCAAGAAAATCACCCTCCTCTGAACAGCTCAAGAGACCACAACTTAAGTAATATAATATATATCCCCCTTGTAAGGCCTATCTATGATGAAGACATTTCTTCTGAAAACACCAGTCCTCTCAATGCAAGAGTACATGGATGGTCCCTGCATAGAATGTCTCTATACAACAGACGAATGCCGTTTCCTTCGATATCATTTCTTCGCATAATGTTTCAAATTTGAAATATGTCCGAAAATAAACACATCTGCAATGTGTAGCTCAATGTTCAGTAAGGCCCCGACGTCGTCTATACAGTTATCTCGAGGTCTCTCAAAGAGGATACCACTCACTTCTACACTAGAGGGCAGCATCGTACATAAGGAGCCTAGCTCACTGTATGTACATTAATAAATATCTCACCAAGCTTCACTGTGTAAAACTAACAATACTTATAGGACGTCTCTCCTTCTCTATTATATTTAGTGTAAGAATGCCTATCACAATTGTAATTAATAATATGAAATGAGGGATTCTATTGACTCCCTTGCTCTAGCCACTCATTTAGAGTGTAGGAGTGGGAGTTTGTAAGATTGCAGTATTGTTTGAATATTTTTGTCCAACACCGGATCTTTATTTCCAATCCTGCTTACAGCCGCTAAACATTCAGTTGACAAACTTCTTCCATGTAAATTTTAATGTATTCTCATGTATTTAATGAATTGACATAGACCTATACTAATTGTTATTCCAGCATAAACATGACAACATTTTAAATTTTCTTTGAGAATTACCTCTAAACAACAGTCAGCTTTCTATTACCGATCATGGCCTTAATTACTCCACTACAACAGCTTTAATCATTTACAATGAAGAAAAGCCTCTTCAATAAATTTTCCTAGCAAAATAAACCAAAAGTATTATATACACTAACTTACGATAAGTCCTCAAAAACGATCTTACACCTATCCCAATCTCATCTGTGCGAGATATTTCAAAGGGTGCTATCATATAGCGTTTTGTTTTTTTATCCAATCATGCAAACATCACCCTCTTCTTTTTCTTAAAGACAAATCGATTCTCATTCATATTCAAAATACATCATACCAAATAATCTGTTATCAAATTCAACGAACTCCATTATTCAATAAACTGCCAATATATTCGATGCCATGTGATTGACAGTTAATAAACAATCTAGTATACACAAATATTTCAGCTGGCTTTATATCTCAAATCATCAAATTAAAACAGCAATAAACATTAGCATCTGCCATCTAAAAGGTCCAGTTCACCCCATCTCGTCCCCTTTCCACCAAGTGCATAAGTCCCTTTTAAACCATATAGGCTTTTGCACCTTTCCTTCTAGTTTTTTTATTGGATTCTCTCTTCTCACCCAGTCCCAGACGTTCTTCACTCCTTTGCTCTTTCCAGAAACATATTTGATGTCACTTGGGGCATCGATCATATTCTCCAAGAGATTTACTGAGATATTAATCAGGGCAGCCTTATTGTCATCATCAAGGATGCGGTTCCATTCCAATACTTTCTCTTGTTTGACTAAGGGTTCTTGAGCCATGACTTTCATTCTGAGTTTGCCCATTTCCTTGTCTCCTTTGATGTTGTCACACTTAATACAATCAATTTCTACCTTGTTTTCGCCAGCTATTATAGCTATCGGAGCTAGAACATCTTTCATTTGCTGGGACAGAGCAGTGCACATGCCTGCCACTCCAATCAAGAGTTTCTTTAACTCTTCTATGCCTTTATCGGCCATACTTTCTTTTTCACTTTCTTCGTCAGTTACCCTCAGACTTTTCTTGTCACTTTTTCCTATTCCCTCAATGCAATATCTCTACACACTGTACACACGTGTACACAAGCGATTGAAAGAGTATGTGGGCGTGTCCGTGATCTTGGTGTTTATGTTTTGGTTCTGCACTTCCTTTAGCGCATGCACATAGACCCTTTTCCGCCTTGGCTAAGTTCCCAGATGAGGGTTGGGAGAATTTCCTCCAGGGTAATGCGGGACTCTAAAACCTCTCTTTTCCAACAATTTACCACTGTAATCCGCCAAGAGCTACTGTCCACACTTCAATAGTCTATGCTGGCATTTGACTTTTCATATATTTCCTTAGAGCTCTTCTCTATGTTGTATAAGATATGTTTAAAGTTAATTCCACACACGTGTTCTCCAGAGTGTAATGGCGGGCGTTTTCGAACCACCACCACCGACTGACAAAACGCCTTTCTTGGAATATCCTTTTTATTCCACTGAATATATCTTGTTCCTGACTTTCTTTACGATCTCTGACCATTTACAAGGCTCTGAGCAGTTTCTTTCCTAACGAAACGTTTATCTACCTCGTCTGAAAAGGAAAAAAGGGGTGCGAAATCCCAAACTGTCTGGCGACTCTCCTAACAAAACCGGAAGTCCAGTATTGTTTGAATATTGAAAATAAGACTGTGCCAGCAGCACCAATATAGGATTTAAGCATAATATTTATATTAAAGCGAGTGTAGATAACAGCCATGTTTTTTATAGGATTTAAATGTTTCCATGACAGTCTGTGATCTGAAATCAGTAGAAGCTTCCGGTCCATTCATTTACACTTAATTCAAGAATTATTGAATGAAAACACAAAGTTAGTCCTTTCACGCTCAAATATTGTCAGACCTATCCTATATGATTACACTGAAAAGGTTTCACGTGATTTCATGACTAGGCTCACTCATGAGCAACTTTGATTTAAATTTTGAGGTGGTATCAATTTATTACATGCACTTTTTTCTGAATGTCTCTTATGTCTGGAAATCTAAATGCTTCACGTGCACAATGACAAATGATATGTGATGAATTTTCACGCCGCACATCTCTAATAATGGTGCATAAAATAATACACGAAGATTTAATTCAAGGTGATAATTTTTGTATTAACAAACCCTGCCGACGTGGCTTTTACAATGCTAAATATTTTATAAAAACAGTAGAAAACATTCATGCGTTCTTTTACTTTTCAACCTTCTGACTTACATTTAACATACAATTCGACATAAGTAACAGCTTTCTGAGACAATCACTCTTCCTTCTTTATTAATTTTTACCCTCTTACACTCTTCAATAATATTTGGAGATCTTACGTACCCAGCTGCTGTTGGCATGCAAGGTGATAATTATTAACATTTTTTTTTGTCCAACATCGGATCTTTATTTAACAAAACACATGTGGATAACAGGTAAAATTAGTGATACATCGAGCAAATCATTGGAATGGTATATAAACTTTGACTTACGATTCACATTTTTCCATTTTCTAAGTAGGGTTACATAAATTTAACATCATTTATTAAGTACATATTGTTAATATAGTCTGGACTTTTTGTCTTTTCTGGAGTATTTTCTCCCTTTTAATATTTTTTCATTGTTTTTCTGGGTTTTTTCGACGCTAACTTCTTCCAGGTATTTTCCCTGAGCGTATCGGAAAGCTAGGGTTACAAGTTGTTAAAAATATCCCTCCATGGCTTAAACTGTTTTTTAGAACTTGAATCATACTCTGCTGCCACTTTTAGGCCTGACAGCCTTTTTTTGAACACTGGTACAAAATTTTCATATGATATGTTGTTGTTTCCAAACAGTCTCTGCCTGTGTTCATAGGACTTACCGACTAACAATATAAAGTTGATCTGCTTAATTTTTTACTATCACCTTCCAACCCAAAAATAATTTCTTTGGGGGTGAGGGGATGTTGTAGGGTATGGAAAAAACCTATAAAATTGGTCACCCAATCTTTGATGCCTAACCAAAATTCCTCTACTTTTTTGCATTTAACAAAGAAATGTATAATGTCGTCTTGACGGCCACAGAAATCGCAGTTATCAACAAGTTTTATACCTATTCTCTTTAGTCGCTTGTTGCAACATATGTTTCTATGTAACAATTTGTATTGAAAGGCTTGGAGCCTTACATCCTTCGTGATCTTATGAGGCAAAGTGAATATTTTTTTCCAATACTCCTCATTCTCTCGATTTCCTTATATTCTTAGTATGTCTGACCATTTGGCCAGCTTAGGTAAATCAATTTTACAGCTGAGAATAAACATTTTGTACAATAATTTTGCGTTTGTCTTTAAAACATTTGTTCTTGTATTACCAATTTTGATTATTACCTCTTCGTTGAAATCATTCAACTCAGCAGGATTAATCATTTCTATCCACCTTTTTGGCATGGCTTGCTTGATCTGCAGCCTTTCGACAAAGTTAACTCTTAAGTCGTACCTTTCCTCGAATTGCTGAGGTGACAAGAACTGTAAATCATTGGTTAATACATCTCTCACATATATTATTCCTGCCTCTTTCCATGTTTTAAAGTTAACTGATTTTTTATTACATTTGATATGTTCATTCTTCCATATTCTTTCGTTTGTGACCTCTATTGAGGTCTCTGGGCTCCGATTATAATATATTTCGGCCCATGCAGAAAACATTTCTTTATAAAACTCATTGTGTCGCTTTTTTGGTATTTCTCTAGATAAAAATATGTCATTTACACTTCATCATTCTACTGCTTTTAGTACCCCTAGCCATTTGTCTTCTGGGGCTAGTAAAGCTTTCTGAACCCAGCGTACACGGTTTACCTTAATTATATTTTGAAGTGATCTGAGGCCTAAGCCTCCTCTTTCAATATCATGTATTAACCATTTTGTCCCGATTTTGTAGGACTTGTCATTCCATATAAAGTCAAGTAGTATTTTTTCAAAGGTTTGAGTAGTTGCAGTATCAATACTTATGCACGAAAAAACATATTGAATTTTTGACATAAGAAGAGAATTACAAATAACAATTTTACCCTTAAGGTGACTCAGTACTGATCTTGTGTATTCAATACATATAGCTCAGTACTGATATATGTGTATTCAATTCATATAGCAGGGAATATCAGCATTATGCAGACGAAGTATGTGTGTTAAGTCTTGATATAAACATTTCAGATAGAAAATTTATGCTGATTTTTGGTGTGGGAGTTAGTATCTACGATCCCTATACATCCATATTAAATTTCATTAAAATTTATGGAGCCATATGTGTATAAATCAAATATTTATTAAGAATTTTCTCATTTTTAGCCAATTTTCTCATAATTAAGTTGTAACACAAAAAAATCGGCCTGGAAATTCATGCTGATTTTTGGTGTGCGAGTTAGTAACTATGATAGCTGTGTCCATATAGAATTTCATCAAGATTTATGAAGCCATTTTTGTTCAAATCAAATATTAATCAGGAATTTAATTTTTTTTCCAATTTTTCTCATAAATAAGTCGTAATATAGAAAAATTTAGCCTGGAAAGCCATCCTAATTTTGTGTGTATGAGTTGGTAAATACTGTGATCTACATTCATATTAAATCTAAAAAATATTCATCAAACAGTTTTTTTAAAAAACGCTGATTGTCATCAGCCAAAGTCAATTTTGCTAGTGCCCCACACTGCCACTAGGGGGCTTCCAGGGGGCTAACTCAGGATCTGAGGAAAAAAACATTATCTGATGATAAGTATGTATATGTTGAATGTCTGGGTGAAATTTGATGTCTGAATTCATGTCAGAACCATTTTAAACGAATTATATTAATAAATCACTCAAATGTAGTAAAATTACTCAAATATGATTCATTATTTCTATCTCCATACTGCCATAGCATGAAAACTAGCCTGGTGACCTATGTTTTTTTTTCACTCAATAATGATTATTTCATGTCAACTATCATTGGTAAAAATCTTAGAAAAATTCATCAATAATCAAAATCACTACTGAGTCACCTTAATGGATAGATTTCTATTCCCCCAAGTACCAGCTATGTCTTTGATACTTTCTTTTAGGGAGTTACCATTCATTTTGACTATCTCTTCGTGTTTTCTTGGGTAGGCTAATACTATACCCAAGATTTTCATTTCTTTGACCCATTTTATTTCGTTACAAAAGTTGTTATCACACCGTATATTACCAATGTTAAAACCTTTGGTTTTATGTATGTTTAGCTTTAAACCAGACATGCTTGAAAATTGTCTAATTGTTTCAAGTGATAATACCATGGATCTTTCATTTTTAATCATTAGAGTTAAATTGTCAGCGAACTGAACGATTTTTTTTTGTTGGTCACCAATGGTGATCCCTTCTATTTCTATATTAGATCTTATTTTATTAGCAAGTTTTTCCACCACTAACGTGAACAATGTCGACGATAGGGGATCCCCTTGTTTCATGACTCTCTCTATGTCGAACCATGATGAGGCTAGCCCGTTATTACAGAAGCATGCTCTAGAATTTCTAAGGAGGGTGCGAACCCATTTAATAATATTTTCACCAAAATTGTATGACTCTGAATAAAAAATCTCAATCTATAGAGTCGTAGGCTTTAGAAAAATCTAAGGAGACTATGAGCCTCTCTTCTTTCTTTTCCTGTAGCCACCAAATTGTGTCATCAATTTTTCTCACCGCCTCCCCTATGTATCTGCCTCTGATAATTATTTACATTAATTATTTACATTCTTCCCAAAATATCCAATGTGGAGTGTATTATATAACTCCAATTCCATGATGGGGGCTGTTATGGTTATGCCACAGTACGGTAAAATGATAAGCAAAATGAAACAAATGAAATGAAGATGGAATCCAATATAACTATTTTGGTAGAAGTTATCTGAATACTCATGATTTGTTGATATAAGTCTTGAATTATTGAGTCCCTGTAACATTGTATCCGAATACACATTGGGAGCTCAGATAACAATGTTTTACATTAATTTGATTCACCGACACCACTTCACCATTGGGTTTAAGCAGGTCCCGAATATGAGAAATACCACACCTTAACACGTCCTCCCATCTTGTGTTTACTACAACCTTCTTTCCAATTCACTGAGCCCAATTTGTGTTATTTACTGCAATATTACTGCAATATTTTACTATTGTGAAGGTTGCATTAGTGTTTCAACACCAATCTGTCAGATCCAGTATACCTTCTTATTTATTTTGGGCAAGACAATCATTTTAAAATGAGTATTGGAAGTGAAGATAAGGGCAACTGCTCTGCCTGTGATCGTGAATATGTCAGGCCATGCATGGGGAAGGCCTCCTTGCAAGTACCGTACTACAATGCTGCCTCGGAAACTGCACACTCAGCTGGCAGTTTCGCATTGTTTCATGCAGTAGGAGACAAATATGCTATAAACCTATTAAAATTCAACTGAGATTAGATGAAACTAACATATTACTGATATTTGGGTTTCTTCTGTACTAGCTCATCTCTAAAATGTCTATGATATAAGTTTTGCATGTTGTGTGTTTAACAATTTCAGTGACTTTGGTGGAGGTTGCATTATATAGGTCCACCGATACAAATGAAATAGTTTCCATTTCTGACAATTTTATATTCAGTATAACGAGAGGGGTTTGTCGTCGTTATATAGCGGGGATCCCAGTTAATCTCTTCTTAGTTGTATGTATGGTAGAGGAATAATCCCAAAGTGTTGGTTGTTGTGGGTTATATTCATTCCATTAGGTCCAACAGTTTTGCCTGTATCCATTTACCTTCAATTTTTAGGGTTTTTTTCATTGTTTTCTTTTTTCGTTTTTTAATTATACAATTTATACAGCCATCAGTTATAAGGATATAACGTTACAAGGCTCACGGGGACCATTGTCTAGCATTGTCCATGATCTTCTTAGTAGGCTAACTAGCTGTCCATGTTTATCAACAAGTAGACATCCCCTATTCCCTCCCTCCCCTGTTCACAACACACATTTCACCCCATAAATTAATTATAAAGTAAGAAATTCGAATAAATATAATGCCTCCAGTGGGCAAACTAAATATAGGCCTAAGGTAGGCCTATGATGCTAGGGAGCTGCACAATTATATATAAAGAAAATCCAATTTAGCCTAAATTAATAGAACTGATAAAAATGAAGTCCAAACATGTAGATCTATTTAAAATGTATAGTTTCCAGAGGTGACGCAGAAACCCCTCCCCCTCTCTTCCTAGCCTCTTCCCCTTCCCTTCTTCCCCCTTCCCCCCGCCTGCCTCTTTCCCCTCCTTCCCCCTCCGGCAACCTTCCCCTGCAAGTTAGAAATTATTATTATTATTATTATAAGATTTTATTTCCATTTCACATATACAATCGTTGTCATACAAATTAAATAAAAGAATGGAAAAAGAATATTGTCTGTGACTGTCACAGCTCTTCCGAACACCCCTTAAATTTTGTATTACATACTGATAGAAAGAATGGTACTAGGTGATACAAGTTGACTAGTAAACTATAGTAAATTATCAGGTACAGAATACAAAATACAAGAAATAGTACAAGGTAAAAAGAATGTGTACAAAAGTGTACGTATATATATACAGGCGGGTGTGCAAGCACCCTGTCCGACTATTGTCGGGATTTTCTGGTTGTAGCTACAAGTAGCTATGTAGTAATTATGTATCCATAGATTTTTGGAACTTTAGCATCACTTGCTAGAAGGTGTCTGTACAGTTTATGAACTGTATACTTGGCAAATATTAATGATATTAATAATAGCCATAATAGTAATGCCATGTCCCCCAGTCATGAGAACTTTTAATTATTGTATAGACCTTTATTCACAGGTTGTCAGTGTAGTGGGTGGTGAGATAGTGTTGGAAGGCCCTGTAGTCGGGTATATTGCGTATCTTACTGTCAATTAAGGCTGTTCCACAGGGTGGGTGCCTGGTACACAAACAACGTCCTGAATTTCTCAGATTTCGGTGTTGGGACTGTAAGCATGGGGCCCTTTGAGAGTGTTCTTAGGTTTAGATTCCTCTTGTCAATTTTTTCCCCTGTTTGTGTGTCTTTGTATGCTTTTTGTAGTATGTGTCTTTGTCTTCTAATGTGTGTTTGTTGTAGGCCCACTTCATCATGTAGATGTTCAACATTTGTCCTTTTTTGTAGTCTAAGTGCGAGTCTGATAATTCTGTTTTGTGTTGTTGTTATCCTCTTTAGAGTTTGTTTTGGTGCAACGTTGTATAGTGTGTCTCCGTATTCGAGTATTGGTCTGATGGTCATTTTGTACAGCATTATTATTGTTTCTTTTGACAGTGCCATTTTGCATGCAACTCTCCCCTATGGAAGTATGGAATAAAAAAACATTAGTGTAGTGTAACATTAGCTATAGGATCCTTGCTATTATGCAAAAAGTGGTGAACACACTATGGGAGGTGTGTTGCTATGGGGTGTTTCTACGTCGACGACGCTGCGTCGCCAATATGCGGGCGCATTTAAGTTGCGTCGTCAAATAACAATGGGTAGGCCTAGACGTCCCCTGTTCAATCCTTCCCCACCAGCCCCCTGTTCATATTACACGTTTCACCCCACACATTTAATATATAAAGCTCTGGAAGGGTTTTTTTGTCACGCATGCTCTGGGAATCTGGGATGTCCCCATCTGTTTTTTGGGGTCTGTACAGGTCCGTCAACCCTGTGTGGAGGACATTATAAGCCCTATGTGGTTTGTGAAGGTATCTGGGATCAAAATGTGATTTTCAAGCCTTTTTTAAATTTGGATCCCCACACTCTAATTATAGCCTGGGAAAGCTCCTGTGGGATACTATCCTGGGTCTCCGGCAACGAGGAAGGACGTGGGTGGGTGGAGTAGGACAGGGGCGGGTGGAGTGGTAAGTTAACTCTGCCCCCTCTGATAAAGGGGTATATATGGGTCCCATTTTTTATGTCTGTGTCTGAGTGTCGCACGATAAGACATTTTTCCATGTCCCATGTCCCTTTTTAAAACAATTCAATGATGTCTCGTGTCACTTTTTAAGCAATACATTATATATATTAACGGTCGTTACAATGTCGTGTGTCGCCTGTTAAATAAATCACTGTGTCCCGTGTCCTTTTTTAATACATTTCTGGATGTCTCATGTCGAATTTTATCAGCCTTTTGGGAGCTGTGTGTGTCGCACGTTAAGGGGAGCGTGTCGCCGTGTCGCCCGCGATTTAGCGGCCGTGTCGCGTGTCAATCGTGTCGAATTTTACACATATGTACCCATTGATAAGGTCGACGAGCTCCATCGCATTTGTGGTTAGTGTGGAATTTGGAATGGTCGCTGGAAGACTTCAATGTTTTAACCCTTCTCTTCCCCATGGTGTTGTTATTTGTACAAGCTCAGAGTATAAGAAACTCGAAGAAATGTCGAAGTTAGATAATTTTGGGAACAGTTAAAATCAATCAATGCATTAATTTTTACTAACAAATGAAATATGAATGCATACATGTCTTGTGATCTAATGACTTAGAATATATCAATGCTGGTCATGCATCTCACCTGACTTTACTTCTGTTTACTGGGGGAAGTTAAGTCCAGCGGTTCTACCCCTTCTAATTCATTCTCAGAATGATGATCCCCTTTATCACTGCTATTGTCATTATTACCGGTCTCATTGTCTGAATCACTGTCATCTGCTCCAACATTTATCACAACTTGATCTACTAGTCGGTCCACTATTCCTGTAATTTCCCACATTTGCTCTTCCTCTTCCCTAACATGTCTGCAATAATTGGCCCATTGTCTTGGAGTATCCTGGAGAAAAGCATCATGTGCCAATTTTTCCACGTCTGCCATTTTGTGAGTTGTGTTGTTGGATGCCACATACCGCTTTACTTGTGACCAAACCATTTCAATTGGGTTCAATTCACAATGGTATGGAGGAAGCCGGAGCACTGTATCTCCCATAGCCTCTGCAAGCAGATCAACTTTATATGTGATCTTTGATGGCTTGTTCTGTTTGATCAAATGATATAAGTCAACCTTAAACATGTCACGGGTCCAGGTTACTCCTTTTGTAGTGAGCCAGTCCTGCATGTCTTTTTTAAGGGTACTAAATGTTGGGACTTTTTCTGATCGGACACTATGGTAACTTGCATTGTCCATGACAATAATTGACTGTGCAGGTAATCATGGAAGCAGTTCATTACTGAACCACTTTTCAAACGTTTCGCCATTCATGTCTCCATGATAATCAGCTAATGTGCCGCCACTTCTAAATATCAATCCCGCACCTTCTAGAAATCCTTCTTCACTCCCAACATGCAACATTATTAGTCGTCCACCTCTTGATGTGGGGGCCTTTAGGCCTGTGGACAATCCCGAACTCCAGGCCTGTTTTGGATCATGGATCGTCGTATCTTCCCAGGCCTTTTCTAAGGTGTGCCCTGCATTTACCCAGGTCTCATCCAGATAGAATATATTTCTATTTTCTCTGCGATATCGCAAGTATTTTATCCTCCATGACACAATATCCTCTCGCTCAATCAGAATACTCTTCCTGGTCCTTTTCTTGTAAACAAACCCGATCTTACATATTATCCTATTCAGTGTTGCTCTGCTCATCTGTGGGATTGTATCATCTTTTTGTATCGAGTGTAGTATCTTCATCAATGTCGGAGGCTCATTTCTCTTGAAGAAGGCGTGTACATGCCTTCTAATGCAGGTTTGGGTGAAATCATCATACTTGGTATTTATACCATCAGGACCTTTTTTACCCTCTCTCTTTTTGCATGGTGTAATTACATTCCCTGTTGTCTTAAGTTCCTTACGAATTCTGAAGATTGAGGTTTCAGATACACCTGTAGCATCAGCGGTCATTTTCACTAGCTTTTCTACTGTGACTTTAGGCTTCTTATGGTGAAAATAGCTGTACACGTTTAAGACGATCCTTTTCTCGTTACTTGAAATAATTACTCTAGGCCTCTTTAGTACTGATCTAGTTGTAGTAGGAGTTGACTGAACAGATGTAGCACTTGTTGGAGTTGACTGTACAGATGTAGCACTTGTAGGGGTCAACTGTACGTTTCTAGAACTTGTTGGCGTTGAATGTACAGGAAAAGACATGTTGCTCAACTGTGAGGGAAATCCCTTCTGAACTAATACTAAAAAGGAGAGCTGCTCAATATAGCTATATATGTACATGCCGGGAATATTGGGGAGGAGAGGGTTAATGGAGTCATTAGGAGGCCGTGTCCCGAGCACGGGCCGACCACAGGGCCGGCCACACTGATACCGATACATGTGTCAGCTGTGTTTGTTATCAGGAGATGACGGGAAAACTTGATTTAATGACATTATTTCTCGCCCCATGAAAAATCAAAGAAAATGTGCCGCGTTCTCGTTGCTGGAGCTCCAGTTTATGTGAGTGGGAGAGTGAAGAAGAGGGGAGGGAGAGGGTGGGGGTATTGGAGAGGGGGAGAACAAGAACAAACTGTGTGAGGCATGTTGCTAGGGAGCCTTTCTATGCCTAAGACGTTGCATCGCTAAATATGCGACCGTAATTTAAGTTGCATCACAAATAACAATGTTTCATTAGGCTACCAAATAATAATGCAAAGTACCGTAAGTCGATCGAAGCACATTTGCGAGGTAATAGCGCTATTTTTTTCCCTATTTCTTTTTTAGTAATAGCGCTGTTTGCCTAATTAGGTGGATTAGTGCAGAGGGAAAGATGATAATTATTTGACGTTTTTTATTGTGACGTTGTGACGTTTTTTATTGTTGCGTTGAGAACCGACACTCTCCCTCAGTCTTTCTCACAGTCCAAACCTCTTCTTTCTCTCTCTCTCCCTCCCTCACCCTTTCTATTCCTTTGCCTCAGCTTTCAGCAGTCTGTACAATGTGTGAAATTAACTTTTTTTTCTAAGTTGGTGGGTGAAATCAGAGATTTACCCACCAGATTTATCCACCCACACAGAAATTTACCCGCCAACTAATTACCTCACAGTGAAAACTGGAGTGGGAGAGGGAAAGGGAGTGGGAGAGAGAGAGGGATGGGAGAGGGAACGGAAGACAGAGCGTGTCGGGAGAGGAGAGAGGGAGTGGGAGAGGGAGAGGGAGTGGGAGAGCATAATCTAGCATTTTTATTTTTTTTTAAACATATCTTTATTCAGGGAATATAAGCTGGCATATGCCATAACTGTTAATGTATAAGGATCGGGCAGTCCGGTATTCCTCCTTAGCCTGAATTTTCGCTATCACATTTCAAATTTTATAAGTGTAGTGTGTGATAAAACATACTATTATAACTTTCCCTCTGAGTGGGTAAGAAATAATGAGATGAAATGGTTAATGGAATAAGGATGATAATAATAGGTTGGGAGTACATATATTAGAATAGACATATGTCTTGACAAGATAGATAAATAGAAAAAAAAAGAGTAAAACTCTAGCTCGTGCCCAAATATACAAACGTCGGAATAACTAGAATTCAGGGATAATAACTCCCCCTAGAAGGATAGTATTTTTTAAACTTCTTTTAAAAGTTAGGGTGTCCTGTATATTCTTGAGGTTGGCGTTAAGATTATTCCACATCTGGATTCCCGAGTAGGCCATCGATCGTTGGTACAGGTTGCAGGTCGGGTGGTTGACTTCAAAGTTAACTGCTCTGTTTTCTCTTAAATTGTAGTTCCCCTCAGGTGCGCGTTTATCAATCCAGTTTACTCTACATAGATACAGTTGTTTATGGAAAAACTTTTCATTATTAAAGAAAATTCGTTGTCTTATAGTCATTGTATTACTATCTTCATGTAGTTGATTAATATTAAATCGGCGCGGTTTCTTCAAGGCAAAACGTAGAGCCTTGTTTTGAAATACCTGCAGTTGATTCAGTGTTGCTTTGTTGCAATTCAAATAACATACATTACAGTAGTCCAGATATGAAAGGATCATGGATTTAACAATCAGAAGTCGGGTCCTCGTATCAAGAGCGTGCCTGTTGATATAAAGATTACATAATCTGGCATTTGCCTTGTTTAGAATATTCTTAGCCACCATTTCAAATTTAAGCATGGTGTCAATGGTAAGGCCCAGATACACAAACGATTCTACCCACGTTATAGTGGTATTATAGATTTCAAGTCTAGGCGGCGGGTGGTTCCTGTTATGGTACTGGTTAAAGGGAATAAGCATTGCCTTCGTCTTAGGTAGGCTAATGGATAGTTTATTCGATAGACTCCAGTCTGCAATCTGTGCCGTATCTGATTGACATAAGGCTAGGGCCGTGTTATAATCGTTGGAACAATTCAAAAGTACAATATCATCGGCAAACAGGAGCATGTGCCCACCTAAATCAATATTACCAATGTCGTTAATAAACAAGTTGAACAATATAGGTAGGTATTGTGAATAATAGTTCCCCGATCTAACCTTCTGGTACCTATTACCTAGGTAATTTTTTACCCATATCCTGAACCACGTTGGTAGACAATAATATTCCAGTTTAGACAACAAAATTTCATGATCAAGCAAATCAAAGGCTTTTTGATAATCAAAAAAGACTAGAGTACTGTACAATTTTTGGTTACGATTATTAATTAACTTATATAATAGCAGATAGGCAGTTTCAATTGTGGATGAGTTTTTCCTGAACCCGCCCTGGTATGGTGTAAATAAGTTATGGGTATCAACAAATGTTTGTACTTGATTGTTAATATGTTTCTCAAAAATTTTTCCCAATATATGGGTAAGAGATATTGGACGCAGATTAGTAACGTGAACTGCATTACCCTTCTTAGGTATTGGTATGACCGTGGCTTTCTTCCACCGGGCAGGTACCAGGCCTCGTGTAACAGACAGGTTTAGTAGAAAGATCAACTGGGGTTTAATAATTTGGAAGAAGATTTGGTATGCCTGCATAGGTATTTTGTCGCAGCCAGATGATTTATGTGGTGAAAGGGTATTTAGTATTTTGACTAGGGATTGTTGGTTTAGTAGCTCATAAGGAGTGTTCTCTCTATGTTTAGTATTTGGGTCCGCGGGGCCTAGGTCAAAATTCTTAGTACTGGCCGGTAGTAATGCTGCGGTTTTTGCCCCCACATTGGCAAAGAATTTATTAATGACATTAGGTATTTCTTTGGCATATGCCATGGTGTCTGTCTCTGGGTTAATAATTTTGGTAATTGTCTTAGACTTTTCCTTGAATGGGAGATAGTCATTAAGTATCTGCCAAAACTTCTTATAGTCGTATTTATGTCTATCTAATTGCTCCAGAATGTAGTTACTTCTGGCCTGTCTGGTTGCGCTATAGGAGTATCCCGAGATACTGTACTGGGGCATGAGTCGGTGCTCCCAGTGCAGCTTAACAGCTACAAGGGAGGCCACATATGGTGCGGGTAGCTACCGCAACCCTTGGCCGTCACTCTGGCACTTCCCCCGGTCACCCAGGTCACACCCGTGACGGCCGACGCTCAGTTAGCAGAGGATGTTTTCGTTTTTGTTAACAATAATTGTTCTATGATAATGTTGAATGTGGGTTTTCAGCTGTTGGATGTACATCCCTAAAACATCCTGAACATGCATTAATAAACCTAATAAGTGAAAAGTCTTTATGTCTAATTAAATCTGTCCAAATCTTGCTCTCCTTTCTTCTCTTTGTCTTGTTAATGTTAAGAAAGGAGCCTGCCACTTATATATGCTTAACCAATCTGTTGATTTACTTGGAACATGCATGAAATCCAGTGAACACACAATTAAAATGCATCATTTCTTCATCAATATCCTTTAGTTTGGTGGTGATATAAGCAATATTACTCCAGTTAAATCAAAATTAAAAGACGAGTACCCCCAGCCCCTACTGAGAGCTATGGGGCGGAAGTAAACAAACCATGGAAGTGGCCTACCTTCCTGCTAAAATCTCCCATGTTGCATTGCGCTGGCCTCCCTGGGCCCATAGCGATTCCTAACTAAGACCACTCCTATTGGCCAGATTCCGGAAGTAAACAGCTCTAAGCTTAAAGGCTTCATTTTTGGTTTTCCTATACTTTCTAAAATTGCAGTCCCTGTTATGTGCTAAGTTGATTAATTCATTGGTATACCACGGGGGTTTCTCCTTTTTTGCCTTGAATTTCTTCTTAGGGCATATTCTATTGGTTATTTTTAATAGGGTATCATACATTAAGTCCCAGGCTTTATTAGGATTAGTACATTGGTAAAAGGATTGCCAGTTAGCAATTGAATTCATTTCAGTCTCGGCATTTGCCGTATTTAGGTTGCTGTAAGATCTGGCCTGGAAGTTACATTTGGCGTGTTTTTCCCTGTTTTTCTTCCTAATTAGATAGACAATATAATGGTCGCTCAGGTTATATTCAATTACCCCAGCCTGGCTAATATGTTTAATGTCAGTTAGGATAATTATGGTCCAATGCAGATTCTTTCCCATTTAGACCGAGTCTTGTTGGGAGGGTTATGACCGATTGCAAGTGCTTATTATTAACCAGCTTCCGGAGCTCTTCTTTGTGGTTATTAGGGTAGTTGTTTTGGGGCAACATGTCAATATTTATGTCCCCAAGTATTGCTAACTCGGAGGGTATGCTTCTCTGGCTGAGTCGATAAAATTAACAATTTCTTCGCAAAAGATACTAACTGCCCACGGGGGGGCCTATATAAATTGGCGAGGATCAGATTCTTAGAGTTCTCATGTTTTATATGGAATACTTGGGCTTCTAAATGTATACTTTGATGATTTAGGTTGTCCAGAACTTGGTATTCTAACGAATTCTTAATAAATGCACAAAGTCCTCCGCCAATTGACTGAGTCCTGTCTAATCTTTCAATATTGTATCCGACAATATAGAAGTTAGCGTCCAATACATTACTCTTTAGCCAAGTTTCGCTCAGTAAGAAGACATCAAAGGTCATATTACTTAGGTCCAACTTTAATTGCTGCCATTTATTATTTAACGATCTAATGTTAAGATGGAAGTACTTTCTACCTTTAGCTTCAACACATTCTTTTAGCGAATGTTTTAAGTCACACTTAATAGTAGTAGAGCTTAGTAATAAATTCTACCTTATGATGTTTATTATACAGAGGGCGTGCAGTAGGCATGTGCCTTAGTTTGCATCTGTATAACAGCATCAGGATTTGGTGTATTGACAAAGTAATATAGGGTGCTGTAACCGAGCAATAGACGTATGCTATGGTTTGCGCACTTATGACTAATTTGCTTGACTCTGTAATGAACAATATAAGCAATATAGGCATTTGAGAATTTTCTATAACCAGTAGTGAGAACAATATCTGACTTGCAATATCGTATCTAATAGTTTTAGTATTACCGAGCAAATAGGCATATGCCATGGTTTGCGTACTTAAGACTAATTTACACTGAGTATAGATGGGCAGTATAGGCTTATGAAAATTATTTGTATCAAATACTGAGGGCAATATAGAGCCTCCGTGGACAAGATCTGGCGTAGACATGTCAACCAAACTAGGGCAGGTGATCATCAACATCATCATCATCACATATCAGGGGGCGATATGTACGACCGTGGTCGTTGTTATATATATGATATACATACATAGCTTTGTCTAGTGCATATATATAGGAAGTTCTGTTATGTCCGAAAGTCCCAGCAAAGCACATGAACAATAATATAATCAAACCAAACAAGGTGCGGGTAACACATAATAGATGGGTCGGAACCGACCGATTAACAACACATATATAGGAAGTTCTATCATGTCCGAAAGTCCCAGCAAAGCACATGAACAATAATATAATCAAACCAAACAAAGAGCGGGTAACACATGATAGACGGTTCGGAACCGACCGATTAACACAACATACATAAGCCGGTTGGGTCTTATACATACAACATTTGGGGGTTGGTGACAGTAGGCATAATGTACGACCGTGGTCGTTAGTATATCTAATGTACAGACGTGGTTCGTCCGGTACACATAGGCAGGGAGATCTGTCATGACCAACAGTCCCAGCATAGCACATCCATGATAATATAATCAAACCAAATAAGGTACAAGTAACACTCAATAGACAGGTCGGGACCAACAAGTAAACAATACATATATAGGTATGTGCGGGTCGGGTCTTATGCATACCACGCATTGGGGTTAGTGACAGTAACATTAGACGCAGGCACGCAGCAGTGACAGCAATACATAATACATGGGCGGCGCATGAGTGTAATCAACGGGCGCGTGTTGACTTGGTGGGGAGGCATGTGCCATGTGTATATATAGGTACTGCAAATCGGAAAACATATTATATATCGTCTGGCATGTGCCATAGTATACAATAATACATTGATCAAAAATACATTGATCACTTCTCTTGTAGATTGAGAGTGTGGCATTTCTCAAGCTGCCTGGCCCAGTCCTTCACAATATACCATTTGCCGTGTATTCCATCTCTCAGCGCCCCGTAGTTATTTACCGTAACCCCATATGAACATCTATGAACTTTACTGGTGACAGTTGGATGTACAATCCCCCTATCCATGTTGTATCCCTTTACCCAATAGTTGAAGTCAGCGATAGCTCCGTTCAAGATGGATTGGGTCGGGTCGCGATGGAACTCTCGATTGTAGGTGTGAAGCGATAGGCCGCAGACACCTGTGTATATGGGGCTTATCTCAGGGAAATGCAGCTGCATTGCTTCTGTGACATGTAAGACCTGTTCCTCGACGTGGTTTTCAAGTGCCTGCTTATCGGGCCAGCGTACAGTCACCCTTTTAGTAATTGCGTTCTTCCTCGTAAAGTCACAAATGCCACCAAAAAATATAACTTGTGCGGGTTGGTAGTACAAGATATGCTCTCTGCCTAGCTCGTAAAGAGGCACAATGCCTTTTCCGGGTAAGACTTTTATTCTTACCTCGTCATTTTGCAGGTAGATATCAAGCGACGCTCCCCTGGAATCACAAATTATCAAGGTTTTAACCCCGGATGGGTCGTCGTGAAAGGCCATCAGGGCTTGCTTAATGACCCATCAGAGGAACATGTATAATGCAATAGGCAGGAAGAGAGAGGGAGTGGGAGCAGGTGAGGGAGAGAGTGGGAACAGGAGCGGGAGAGGAAGAGGGAGTGGGACAGGGATAAGGACAGGGACAGGCAACAAAACAGTCACCAAAAAAAGCATCTTAACAGGGTTTCATTTGAGGTATGAATGTTAATACAGATACTAAGTTACAGCTAGAGAGAACTTGAAGGAGAGAGAGGGAGCAGGAAAGAGCGGCAGCGGGGGAGGGAGCTGGAGAGGGAGCTGGAGAGGGACAGGGACAGGTATAGGGACAGGCAACACAACAACAGCACAACAGTGACCAAAAAAAGCATCTAAACAATGTTCCATTTGGGGTATGAATGTTAATACAGATACTAAGTTACAGAGACAACTTGAAAGAGAAAGATGGTGGGAGAGGGAACAAGGAGAGATGAGGGAGTGGGCCCCACTGTCCCACTAGCAAATCCCGTGCATAGCACGGGTATTTGCTAGTGTGATGTATTAAGATTGAACTCAATGAGAGAACAGAAAAATAACACACAAGTGTTTTGTGAATGCATTATACTAAATCCATCTCGAGTTGGGTTCTATTTTTATGCCATGATATATATATTTTAGCCTTATCTAATCAACATTTACCTTCAGTTAATGTCTTGCAACCTTCCGACTTGGCAAAAACAAGCACCTACAACATTGCGTCATGAAATGAGCGTCATAAAATGAGCATCATTGATTGGGCAACTAAATTTAGCAACCAATCAAAATAGGGGAGTAAATTGGTTGCATTCGAAAAGCAGCCCTGACTAGTGAAATTTACACATGCATATGCAATGGGCTAATCTGGCCATGTTTATGTGGATACGCACACCTATCATGGTATAATTTAGTCTATAAAGGGTTTCTGCTTTGATTTTTCTAAGAAGTCTTGCCGAATAATGCCTCTTCTCACTTAGTGTCTTGAAGAGTATAGAGCAAGCTTCTTCATGGGTGTCAGTTGGCTTGAAATATACTTTTGTGTCAAGAATCTCTTCGTTTTCATACCTTGATCTGCCTTCTTCTATCTCTATTTCCTGGGTAAGACACTGCCTCCCTCTCAGCTTTTTTCTCAATTTGTGCCTCTTGGTCGACAAATGCAAACAGTGTCCAATATGTACAATTTTCTAGGCGGTACATTTTTTTATTCATGATTTCCTGAATATTGGCTTACTTATTATTTCTTATTAACTATTATCTAGGTTCCTATCCTGAAAGAAACTCTGCTTTTGACCAAATACCTTTTTTTGCTCTTAATTGAATGTATTTTCCAGTGCAAAGGGCACAAAAATTGCAGCGACATACTGATGCTCATTAAACCTGCATTTCTGAATATCATGAACCTGAGAGGCAGTTTGGTTTATGACTATGAGCTGACACAGAGGATATAAATTTTCAAATACTGGTGGCTCGTTCCATTCTTTCTATGTATTTTGAACCAATTATTTTGTCTCAAATGTGAGTTATTTGTTAGGATTGCTTAAAGCGAATTGTACATTTTGAAGCGACTTATGAAAACCAAGTATGATGTCCAATGATCTTAAGAAAAGAAATATTCGAGACTAGACTTGTTTTAATTTAGAATATTTATAAGTGTAACAACATATAAAATCATGTTTACAAATAGTCACGTAGCAAGTACAATGCCAAGTTTGAATGCACAGTCATTATTATCAATTTTATTTGATTATCATTGTTATTAACAAAGTACAGTTAATTGGGGTTTTTCATACAAAAATACATTGCATAAACATTGTAGTTATTCAATAGTAATATTCCAAAGATAGACAAATTAGAAATGCGGTTTTTACAGCTGTAACTTAGATCCTGATATTCTGAGTAAAACATAAATGAGTACAAGAATATTATATCATTTGGAATGTAATCTGAGCACAAATATCTCTCATCAAAATATCACATCACAATTGTGGACATAATCTTAATTGACTCATTGACTAGCTGTCTATACACCTTTTAGGAAGAACTGTGCAGGCAGAAGATTGCAACCACTTCTGATCGTAAAATTATTATCGGAATAAACAAGTATATGTATACAGGCTTAAGTTGTACTCTCAGTTAACATCAGTCAAAAACTAAAGAGTTTCTACTTTTTGTTTGCCATGACATGATCCGAGACCAACAGATTTCTTAATTTCTCCCACGCTTCCTGTTCTGGCGCACCCCATTTAAATTGCGCCTATTTCTTAGTTAATTGAACTAAGGGGTGAGCCACCTGGGCATATCCCGGTATACATTGTCTGTATAACCCAGAAATGTCATTCCCAAAAATGAATGTACCCCTTTTACTAAATTGTACTGTGTTTCAAGGTTACTTCCCTTAGAGCCTAGAAAACATCGGTCTTCTACAATATAACCACAGAATATTGATAAATTTGGTCTCATAACATGAGTAACTCTTGCATAACAAGTGTAACTCTTGTATAACAAGTGTAACTCTTGTAAAAACATATAACAGCAGAATATTGATGGATTTAGTCCTATAATATGAGTAAATTAGGCAAGACTTTTCCTTGGTGTAATAGCTGAGAATGCAGCTTTAAAACCTCACAATCCCGGTTAAGGTGTGTGGTGTGCTGGTTTAACACTAGGGGCAATTATCACCATCTTGCCTAGAGTGAGAAGATGGCTTTCAGTTAGTGCTAAAACTGTACGACATTTGAGTGCTCTCTGGCTATTTCTTAACAGATTCGGATAATTTGATTGCCTGCATGATGCTTACATCGTAGCACTTTGTTTGATATACAATATTAGTTTATAGCATGAATATTTTGTGTTGTTTATAGCGTGAATATTTTGTTTTCTGCGAGTGTTGGAGTACTCAAAACCGTAGCACAGCACCCATCCTGCACGACTTTGCCATAGCTAGAAGTACTGCAGGAAGCACAAGAGCTTCCAGATTAGTTCCAAACTAAAACGTATGGCAGTGGCTAGATCGAATAGCAGTAATCGGGACTGCGAGAATTAAAGCTGATTTATGGATGGCTGCTCATAGGACTTAAAGCCAGTACCCCTTCCAGCCCCTAGTCTAAATATAAAAACACATGGTCAAGCTGATAAAGTGAATGGTGGGGCACCATCCAATATGCCACCCAGCTGACCAAACTACGATATATACAACTGCATATAAATATATATATTTTATATTTTATATACACATTCTGCCAGCATAGGTTTTCCATTAAGGCACATGTTAAAATAATATTCAGAAAATGAAGAATGGAGTAGTTTGACGATTGGTCAGTACATACAATCATTACTGATAATCAATTAATCAATTAGCCCAGTACCGTGCACAGCTGGGATAATCGATAATCTAAAAAAAGTTTTACAAATATAGACATTCCTCTAGGATGGAAATAGGGTGCAAGTAAATAATATTTGTGAATATGTTGACACTAGTATAGAGGATGAGGCAGGGGAACTCTACTTATAGAACCATGGACCTGAATATTCCTATGTCTGATGTTATGAGAATGATAGACTGATGAAAAAGAGAGAAACCTAAAATGAGAGAAAGAGAGAGGGTGGGAGGAAAAGAGATGATTTGCGTGGGGGGGGGGGGCAGGTAGAGAGACAGAAAAAAAGGGACTAGTGCGGAGAGAGGGAGAGAAGAGAGAGGGAGAGCAGAAAGAGGGAGGAGGTAGAGATCGAAAGGAGAGAGAGAGAGAGAGAGAGAGAGAGAGAGAGAGAGAGAGAGAGAGAAAGGAGAGAAAGGAGAGAGGAGAGGACACAGAGAGAGAGGAGAGGAAAGAAAGAGAAAGATAATGTGGAGAGAAGGTGAAAGAAGAGAGGAGGTAATAAAGGCCTGCTGAGTGTAAGATGGAGAGAACAAAGAGAGTAGATAGAGAATGCTGAGAAATAAAATAGAGAAGACAGAGAGAAGAGAGAAGCACCCCTCCTAGGTCTCACTAAGGGAGAAGGACATGGCTTTCCCCTTGAACTGTCTGCATATATATCACTAAGTAAGAGAGAGCGACCGGGCTTTCCCCTTGAACTGCCTGTATATATGCGGAACGTGTAGTAGTCCCAGCTGGGTGTGGTTGCCCTCATTCTGCACCCTGGCGGTCAAACATTCACTCACCCAACCAGGAGGCTCTGAGGGTGGGGGGCAAATAGTCGGACGCCATGACGTCACTAGATCTGGATCAGGTGCCCTGATGATTCTAAATGTTGGATCTTCAGTCAGTTTGTTATACAGAAACCTGCCCTGTTTTAGTGGAACTCCATCTGGCGGAGATTTCTGACTCACTCTCTGCCTCCAAACCTTAATATAGTCCCCCTGGTGGATGCAGTACAAATCATTCCAAGTTTGGCGCCAGTAACCATGGGAACCTGTTAGCTCCACCCCTTCCGTTTTCTCCTCCTCCTCTTCTTCCTCTCCTTCTGTTTTGTTTACATTTGTAGTGAAGAAAGAAACAACATCTGGGTTATATCGACTGAAGGATGCTGGGAAATATGCAGATTTTCCTGCCTCTGTGTGGAGAATGCAACGCTGCAGGAAGTCCTGCCCAAACGTCACGCCCACGTCACTGATGAACACAACGTCATTTACGTCCTTACACTGCTCCACACCTTTGCGTACCGCCAAGTCCTTGTGAGGGTTTACAGAATCAAGATGGCTGACTTGTGCATTGCTAAAACCCATGGTTCTAGAATCAGCTAACATTTTATTAACAGATTGAACTCCATCTGCATTTAACCCATAGTGCACAACATTCAGATGTAGTTTGAAATTAGATGAAGAAGTTATACTGACTAAATTAATCAAGAAGTTTCTGAAAGCGTCCAGTCTGTCATAGAGAGGTAGAACAATGTTGATGGTCTTAAGTTTGCTGTTGACATGCCAGACCTGTGCAATGTCTGGTGTCTGGAATGGTTTAGTTATAGTCACACTGTACACATTGTTGTCATGGATGTCTGCCGGGGAAGGATCTCTAAACATCAGCCTATACTCCATACCTATGTGAGGCACAAGTCTGTACAACCCCTGCCAGAAGTCAGCCTTCCTCATCCGTCCCTTTTCCTCCTGTCTGTACAGCTGTCTGTAGAAGATCCCATCTCTGGGGTTCTGGTTGTACTGCTTTATCACAAATTTCTCCATTTCGTCAAAATCTGTTTGGATAACTGTGGTGAGGTGGTGGTTGTTGTGGGTGGTGAGGGTGTGGACGCCCCGCTGGTCCAGTAGTGCCCATGGCAGGGTGTTGGGGGGCAGGGGCGGGCTGTGGGGTGGTAGAGTGGATGTGACGTTAGGTGGCGCTGTCAGAGCAACAATCTCTGCCTCCAGCTGCTTCACCCTCTCCTCCAGGGTCTTTACCTGGTGAATAAGATAAATATTTATCAATTAATTAATTGTCAAATACTGGGGTAAACTTCTGGGGTCTTTACCTGGGAGATGAGATAATTTATCAATTAATTATTTATTTGTCAAATAGTAGGGGTACACTTGTGGGTTATTTACCTGGGGAATAAGATAATTATTTATTCATTATTTATTTGTCAAACTGCTTGTTTATTTACCTGGGAGATAAGATAATTTATTTATTTAAATAATATAATAAAATTAGAAAAAAATCGAAGATAACGTTTTGAGTGTACTATTTTCAAATAGAATCTACTTATCTATTTGTCAATTAATGGGGGTAAACTTCTGGGGGCTTCAATTGGGAGATAAGATAATTATTTATTATTTAGTAAGTAACATATATATATGCATTGCTCTGAGAACACTGGAAATAAATACGCGTTTACACTATGAGTATCTCCACTAGTGAGAATCTCTGTGTATCTGTACTAGTGAGTATCCCTGTGTATCTGCAGTGGGAGTATCCTTGTGTATCTGCAGTTGGGAGTGGGAACATCTATAGAGTGAGTTATGGACAGTGCGAATTTCACTAGTGAGTTATGGGTGGTAGTCATGGCAACCAATGCGTTTTAAAGCCTAAACACCACATAGTAAACAAAAGATTTTTTTCAAATTCAACTGTAAGACTAAAAAAATATTTTCTATTTATATCATTAAAGCATATATATAATAAAACAGTTAAATAACATGGTCACTAATTAGCATACTGCACTTGTTGCTAAGCAACTCGTTAGTTAACCTATATTTACTTAATTATGTTAAACACTGGGGGTAGACTTCTCGGGGCTTTAACTGGGAGCTTATTATTTAGTAACATTATCAAGTTTTATTGATTACTCAATGTTTTGGTTGGTAGCAAATTTATGTACTATACTAAATCTTAACCTTTTAATTATATTCACAAAGCGGTAGCATGATAAACCAAAATGTCAAACAACATGTAATGTGTAAGGGTAAAATGCATGAATTCCATGGTTGAAGAACCTAAATGTACTGTGATGGTTGTATTTTTTCATTATTTGTGTATTCTAAGTTTGAAAAAATTGTGTGTAGATTGAGAGAATTATGGATTGTAATTATTGAAAGTTCAGATATGTGGTTTGAACATCAAGGCAAGGCATGAAAACAGCTGGCAACAGGGTTTCTTTGTCTCACATGTTCTCGGAATTTGTCGTTTTACAAACCATCTTATTCATCTGTAGAGTTCTGTCCACCCTCTCTGGAGGTTTTATATTTATATGTGGTTTGTGAAGGTATCTGGGGTGAAAATGTGATTCTGAAGCCTTTTTTAAATTGCAATCTCTACACTCTATTTATGGCCTGGGAAAGCCCCTGTGAGATACTACATCATTTCCCACAACCTACGTCCAGACTTCTAGATCAGATCAGATCCAGTTCTCCCAGACGTTACCATCTCTCTCAAGGCAGAGTTAACTATTAATTTAGAGGCAGTTTATACAGTTAATTAAATGAGATAGAATAAGATAAAATAAAGTAAGATGCAGAGATCTTATGATAGAATTGACTTGATTTAAGATGATACCGTATGGTAATACATTATACAATAATTGCACAAATTAGGTTATTTGTCCTAATACAATTTATGTTTTACGTTTTCAAGGTAATTTCTGAGCTCTTTTTTTGTGGTTGATTCATGAGCAACAGGGGTGGGGGGAGGGAAAGAAGAGGGGGGAAAGAGAGGAGGGAGAGAATGTAGGGGATGGGAGAGAGGGGAGGGAGAGAAAGCGGGGAGGGGGAGCATGAGGAAGAGGGGAAGGAGAGGGGGGGAAATCGGAGATAGGGTTGGGAGAGAAAAACAGGTATGAAAGACAGAGAAGAGGGGGAGGGAAAAGAGGGAGAGGGGAAGTATATGGGGAGAGAGGGTGACCGTCCTACATGCAGAGGAGTGGGAGAGTGAAGAAGAGGGTGTAGCAATAGGAGAGGGGGAGGGGGAGGGAAAGAAGAGGCGGGGAAGAGAGGATGTAGGGGAAGGGAGAGAGGGGAGGGGGAGCATGAGGAAGAGGGGAGGGAGAGGGGAGGAAGGAATCGGAGATGGGGTTGAGAGAGAAAAACCGGTATGAAAGTCAGAGAAGAGGGGGAGGGAGAGGGGGAAGTGTGGGGACAGAGGGTGACTGTCCGGAGGACGGGTACTTTGCTAGTCATAAATGTAGTAAATATTTCAAGGGCACAATGACAATCATGTGTACTAGCAAGACCACCTATGAACTAGCCTGAATGAATAAAAATTATTTAAACAAAATTGCCCTGCGCACCTGCTCCTGCAGCACAACAACCTCCATGATGGCCTGTCTCCGTGTGAGCCGGCCCTCCCGTGACCCCCGCTTTACCAGTGTCTCATCCTCTGCCCGGAACAGGTCCGGTGCCAGCAGTTGGAAGAGCAAGATGAAGAGCAGGAAGAGAACGACCACGAGGACCTCTAGTGGTCGGCGCTGGAGGAAGCGTCTGTAGAAGAGGGGTATGGCACCAGCCATTGCTCTGCACAAGAGACAAACAATGTGAAATATAAAGAAAATGACACTGTGCTAGTAAGTGAATATAGAAAAATATTGAAATATAAACCATGCATTATGAAAAGAAAGAATATCCTAATTCAATTTTTCTTATTTATAACCGTTGAAGAAATAGTGCTAAAAGTAATGCATTGTGTAGACGGGTGTAATGATACAAGATGTACATTGAATGTTATTTATACTTTCAAATAAATCATTTTCATACAAATATAGTGAAATGAGTCCTGTTTGGGTGCATTCTACTGATTTTAATTAAGGGCAATCTAAATTTATTTTCATAGTCACCATAAACCTTTCATAATTTAGAATGGTTTGGTATCATTCAATTATCGAAGACTCCATTTCAGATTCCACATAATATTCGGTTGATTTGAATATGTGGCCTGGTAGCCGGACGTTTGGGCCCGGGGATCATTGGGCCCGGTGATCATTGGGCCCCAGCCTTGGACGTTTGGGCCCGAGCTAAAAGACGTTTGGGCCCCGGGCTTGAACGTTTGGGCCCCGCTGGGCCTTGGACATTTAATTGGGTACCGGCCTTTGGATGTTTGGGCCCCGGCCTTTAGACAGATATATGGACGTTTGGGCCCCGGCCTTTGGACAGATATATATGTGTGTATTCATTCTGGGTCAGTCAATACACACTAGTGAACATATGTGTATTCATGCTGGGGGGGGGGGGGGGGGGGGATCAGTCAATACACACTAGTGAATATATTGGTATTCATGCTGGGTCAGTCAATACACACTAGTGAATTATCAATATATGTGCATTCATGCTGGGTCAGTCAATACACACTAGTGAATATATGTGTGTATTCATGCAGGGTCAATCAATACACTCTAGTGAATATGTGTATTCATTTGGGCTCAGTCAATACACTCTAGTGAATATGTGTGTATTCATTTGGGGTCAGTCAATACACACTAGTGAAAATATGTGTATTCATGCTGGGTCAGTCAATACACACTAGTGAATATATATGTATATTCATGCTGGGTCAAAATTTTCTTGGGGAGGCCCCCCATACCCCCCAGGGAGAGGGGCCTGCCCCTCTCACACTCATTGAGAGCTGCTAAAGCGGCCAGGTGACAGAAATAAATCATCTCCTAAAGGGCAGGACAGGAAAAAGGCTACCACGTATTTATACAGGAAATGGGTGATAAAGGGCAAAAGTTGGAATGATGGTAATTATCTGCTAATTTCGGTCATTTTTTATGACAAATAGTTCCCAAATGTTTGATGTCAAGGAATATTGTCATTATCATAAAACCAGGCAGACCCTGACCGGGGCCCAAACATCCAAGGCCGGGGCCCAAACATCCAAGCCCAGCGGGGCCCAATCATCCAAGCTCGGGGCCCAATCGTCCAACCCCGGGGCCCCAATCGACCAGGCCGGGGCCCAATAATCTTGGGGCCCAAACGTCCAGGAATCTGCCTGGGCCATAGGATCCGACCGCGGGGTCCTAGCGTCCGACTGCGGGGCCCTAGAGTCCGACGCTCGGGCCCTAGCGTCCGGGCCCTGGACCCTGTGATCTGGGCCCTAGCGGTCTGGGGCCCTAGCGTCCGACCAGCGCCACATGCAATGCCGAGAGTGGCAGAGCCAGCTGGAGAAAGAGATGCAAGGTCCGGGGAAAAGTTTAGGCCTTTGCGAAAATGATCAAATTTGAAACAGTCCTTACCACACTATCTCGTACCCCACCATAGGTCCCTGTTGTCACCCATATTGCGGCCCTAACTTGTCAGGTAAACACCATCAGAAGACAGAACCTTGACTTGAGAAGGACTCGTCCCTAACACCTGTCGCGGTTCCGACTTGTAACTAGGTCACAGGGAAACCCCACCAGTGGTTATTTATAGATCAGCGGATTCCCTTTGCCAAAGATCTTGTCAAATAAATTCAACTTGAAAACAGGAGATATACGGAGATATCGATATATGGAGATATATTTATAATCGGATAACCGAAGGTTATGTTCCGATCGTAAATTAGTAATTAGTATTAATATAGGCTATAGATCTAGGTTCTGTAGCTGGGTTGGAGGGAAACCCCACCAGTCTATTTATAGATCAAAAGATTTCTTCTTTTTTTAAAATCGAGTGCAAAGCCATATTCTATTCAACATTTGTGATTATTTCCGAATTTTAAAATTCTGTAAATGATTCCGTATTAATTATAAGTTTCCATTGAGTATTTGTAGCTTGGGGATTCCCTCTATGACCCATATCTACCGCGACCTTCACCTTGACCCAGTAACACGACAGTGCCATATGTAGAAACACCCGTCTGTAAATCCTGGAATAGTTCTGCGGCTGTTTGTCAAGTATTATTACACTTCTCCTGGTAATTAACCTACCATACTTCTACTTACTCACATATAGACCCAGGAGAAAAGATTCTCGTAGAGAAATTGTGTTGTTTTAGCCAGAAATCGTGAGTATTTGTTGCTGTTCCGAGGACGAGGAACAAGATCTGTCGGCTGATGCTTGGATCCTCGACCTCGGATTGTGACTTGCCCGAAGCCAAGTTGAGTTGTCAAGTTCCCAAGTTTGACAACTGTTTACATTTTATTGTTTGATTCCGACTGCTAAATGGTATTGTCATTGTTTCTAAAGTTCAAGTTTTCTTATTCTGATTACAAGAGCTACAAAATATATTTCTGAATTTGGATTTGTGACAGGATTTAATTTTGGTACTCCGTAGGTGATATATTTGTGTTGTTACGATTACGAGGTGGCGATTGCGAAATTTGATATTACGGCAATATATTAGTCATTAGTAGAACTCTATGAAAGGCGTATACTTATTGGCCTATACAGTTTCAACATTTTTGACCTGATAATGTGATAGGGCTGAAAATTGATATTTAAGGACTAAGTAACGTTACATATAAATTAGTTAGCCTACATACAGCTATGATATGCTGTTTACAATATAATGGTTACTCATTGTTATCGTTTATTTAGTTTTATCTCTCTCTATTTATATTCATAATATTCTCGTTTTGATTTGAAAATAAACATTGAGAGAAAGCGAGAAAAAGCATAGAACCGGGTATATATACCAAGTTCCATACACCTTGAGATATCATACATGGCTGAGAATATGAGGGAAATAGAATGGGAAGAATAGGTGAAAGGAGGACAGAACAGGAGGAGGCTATATGTATAGCTAGAATTATATTCACTCAGTTTGGTGCGAGTTGTCCCCAAACTCCATTAAAACTCATTTGCCCGACTCAAAAACTCGCGGAATAAATCAGTGATTCACTATAGTACGGTAGGTTACATATTTATGAGGTAAAAAGAGTTCATGCAAAAAGGTGACAATAAGGCTGGTGCTACTAGACAAGGTCTTCCAGATCACGCCCATTATCATAAATTGTAAAAGAATAAATCTGTGCCAGGAAGAATAGTGTTGACTATAGATATAATACAGACGATTACCTTTATAATTAAACCAATTTCCATCTTTGTTTTTTTTTATTTCTTTAAAGGCCAATATACATTTAACAATTCAATGGAAAAACACTATATCCATCATGGAATTTTTTCAAGCGTCGCCTATTTGTCGTCAAAATACCTTTCTAAATACTCCGAGAGCTCTTTGTTTATATATAAAAAAATACGTGGGCTTTAGTAGGCAACTCATTCCATAACATGATACTGATGTATAAAACTAATTCCCTCAAATCCTTCCTCATTTTTCGACTGAGTAAAGATCATATGCAGATATTGTGTCTTTATAAGTCACGAACTGATTCCCCTGATTCTTGACTCTTAATTGAGCGTGACGTAGGCTATTGCCACAGCCACCCACTCGCCCCTCCCACCCAACCCAGTCATACCCTACCTCTTGTGGTTGTGTATTATCCTATAGATCACCACCTGGTGTTGGCCATTTTAGGTTGATTGATTTGCTCAAACAGTAAAGTTCAGTAAATTTAAGCTATAATAAAGTTGAAAATCAGCTTAGGTAAAAAGGTACATTTTTAGGTCTGCGAAAAAACCAACAAAGGAAGGTCAGTTTGATTTTGGTGTAGCCTGGCTCATTAGATCCCCATGATCTTTGTACTATAGAGTGAACGCCACCTTCTAGCATTGAGCGAATGGACTTTACTCCCTCCACCCAAGACTAGACTTGAGCGTTGGTAGTATCGCTGTCAACCTGTCCATTCTAATCAAATGTACTGTTTACCTAACCCAACCTGTTGAAATTGTTATTATGTGACGTGACAACAAATGAGGGAGAGAGGAGGGAGGGAAGAGGAGAGAAAGCCTCATTCCAAGGAGAGGAGGGAGTGGAGAGGTGAGAGATTGAGATACGGAGAGGCAGAGAGTGATGACAGATGACAGGAAGAGAGACAGAGAACTGGAGAGAAACTGAAATATTCTTATTTGCCTGAGGTGCTGATACTGCAGGCATGAAAAACAGTATTTTTGACAACCTATAATAATTGTCGAATTTCCCCCAAATCCCATTATTTCTAACCTTATATTTACAAATTCTCAATTTTCAAAAAAGAAAAAAAAAATTGCCTTACAAAATTCCGTCGAAATGTACAAAATTTAAATTATCAAAATCACTTAGTTTGGGGGTTTGGATTTGCAAAACCAAAGCGCTGTTGGCACTGATGGCACCGACGTCTATTTCTCCTTCCCAGAAATATTTCAGTATTTTTGCCATGACCCCACCTTCATTCCTGTGATACAAATAGGTCATGAACTTCTGAGCTAAGTCGGGTTTTCAGAAAGAGAGGAGATAGTCAGCAAGTGACAGATGCTCGTATGACTCACAAATCTAGAGGATACTGGGAGGGAATTACACATATTGCTATACTATGTGTTGGAGGTGTATAGAGGGAACCTCTGTGTATATATAAGGATCGAGGCTCTCTCTCCCTCATACATGTACATACAGGTGCAACACTGACCCAACAACGCTTATCTACAGATTACACCCTATAGGTGAGTGATACAGGAAGATTAGAAGTGATACAGGTAGATTAGAGGTGACACCAGTAGATCAGAGGTGATACAGGTAGATAAGAGTTGACACAGGTAGATCAGAGGGGATACAGGTAGGTTAGAGGTGGTACAGGTAGATTAGATGTGATACAGGTAGATTAGGGGTGATACAGGTAGATTATAGGTGATACATGTAGGTTAGAGGTGATACAGGTAGATTAGACGTGGTACAGGCAGATAAGAGGTGGTACAGGTAGGTTAGAGGTGGTACAGGTAGGTTAGAGGTGATGTGATACAGGTAGGTAAGAGAAGGTACAGGTAGATTAGAGGTGATACTGGTAGATTAGGGGTGATACAGGTAGATTAGAGGTGATACCAGTAGATTAGAGGTGGTACCAGTAGATTAGAGGTGGTACCGGTAGATTAGAGGTGATACCGGTAGATTAGAGGTGATACCGGTAGATTAGAGGTGATACAGGTAGATTAGAGGTGATACAGGTAGGTTAGAGGTGGTACAGGTAGATTAGAGGCGATACAGGTAGGTTAGAGGAGGTACAGGTAGGTTATAGGTGATACAGGTAGGTTAGAGATGATACAGGTACATTAGAGGTGATACAGGTACATTAGAGGTGATACAGGTAGGTTAGAGGTGGTACAGGTAGATTAGAGGTGATACAGGTAGGTTAGAGGTGGTACAGGTAGATTAGAGGTGATACAGGTAGGTTAGAGGAGGTACAGGTAGATTATAGGTGATACAGGTAGGTTAGAGGTGATACAGGTAGATTAGAGGTGATACAGATAGATTAGATTTGACACAGGTAGATCAGAGGTGATACAGGTAGGTCAGAGGTGATATACATGTAGATTAGAGGTGATACAGGTAGAAATTGCGTAGCACAAAAATAATTTAAAATGATTATTTTAAACGGGCCTCTTTTTTCTACAAAAATTCCTCCAGTGGTAAATATGACATGCAAATATCGCCCAGCGGGAGATACAGTTTTACTAGGCTCTAGTCTATGGGTAACCATACCTTCCCTCCAAGAGGTATAATAAAGGTAGGTTAGAGGTGATGTGATACAGGTAGGTTAGAGGAGGTACAGGTAGATTAGATGTGATACAGGTAGATTAGGGTGATACAGGTAGATTAGAGGAGATACAGGTAGATTAGAGGTGATACATGTAGATTAGAGGTGATACATGTAGATTAGAGGTGATACAGGTAGATTATAGGTGATACAGGTAGATTAGAGGTGGGTGTTATAGGTAGATTAGAGATGTCATGTCAAGGAAATTACCATGAGCACAGCTCTTGCAATAGTGGAGATGTTTGACCCTGCTATGTGGTCAATTATCTCTCACAATCCCCCAAGCCAAATGTAATATCATATAACTGTGGCCCACCAAGCAGAAAGGTGCCTTTCCTGGGAGTTATAGTTCCTGGGCATTCCCACTAGGAGTCACATCATATTCATGACGTCACTGTCACAAATGTTTATATTTATTTTTTGTACATGTGATGTGTCACAGGAAAATTAGTCACTCCCCCAACCAATTTGAGATCATCTACTGAAAACTGACATAACTTTACAAAAAAGCCCATATCTCGTCAAATTCTGGGAATATTCAACTATTTTTTTCGGTTATTGACTCAGGAGGACACGCAAATTCAGAATCTATAATAAACCCAAATTCGAAAATTTGGCCCTGGACTCCCCTTTCTGCTTGGCTGGCCAATTTTTTTGATTTACTGTTGTGCTTAGAATTACCCTGACAGTTTGAGGTCATGAATTAATGTGAACTTTCCCAATACACCATAACAAAGTTCTATACTCTGATTTTTTCTTTTCTTTTTCAGAGATAAAACAAAGATGAGTTACCCATACGGCCAAGGTCAAGGAGGAGGATACCCAGGGTATCCCCAACAGGGCGGGGGATTTCCCCAACAGGGAGGTGGATATCCCCAACAGGGTGGAGCAGGGTATCCCCAACAGGCAGGGTATCCCCAACAAGCGGGGTATCCCCAACAACCAGGCTATCCCCAGTCTGGAGGGTATGGGGGAGGCTATGACCAGGGAGGGTACGGCCAACAGCCAGGATACCCCACAGTAAGTATATAACACCTTTGTTACCTATATTATTATAATATATGTACATTTTATATGCATACCATCTAGAGTGAAATACATCACATACAGATACACTGGGGCCCATTGCATGAGGTATCCTTAATAAAGCTTAATTCTCAGCAATTACGACTACCAAATTCATTCATATTAAGACTTATAGGACTGGATTTATCAACATTCTGCTGTTGTGTTATGTTTATACAAGGATTACTCATATTATGACTAATAGGACTGGATTCATCAACATTCTGCTGTTGGTTTATGTTTATATAAGAATTTGGAACCTAATTACCAAGAGAAATCAAATCTAATCTTATTTTCTGTTAACCAGGGAGGTGCCGGGATGCCAATGCCCGGAGCAGGGCTGCCGTACGCTGCCCAGCCAGCACCAATAGGCTTTGGTAACATGGCCACCGACTCAGGGTTTGCCCCACCCCCACCCGCTGGTCAGGTACGTTGAATTGAATTGAGAAATTGTTTATTTGTTTTACATATATGAGAGGCATGACAAAAGGGTCGACAGGCTGCTGGAAATAATCCAGCTCTTCCAGACGTTACCTTCATAAAAGTATAGGGGTTTGCTACGATATAAGAAAGAGTAGCTAGACAGAGTAAAATCAAAATAAGGATAAAATGTAGACATAAGCCTAACATGCAGTACTAAATACTTATAATATAATATAAATTGGTGTTTTCAATGTATACGTTAGAGTTTACACCTATTTACCAAATGTCACATTTCTATGATATTGTCATGGAGCTGTATCAAATATATAGTCAAATTTGCTTGACAGTGGTCCCCAATGTTCCATATTACACGTGGGTATAATAATAATTGCAGTAAGTGAATGAATGAAATCATGTAGCCCAAGTGTAATATGGAACTTAGAAATAGACCCAGAATGATTTGGTATTTATTTGACTTTTCCTGATATTTATGGCAAATAAATAGTGAAAATTTAATGGAACTGTGCCACCTACTGTGTTTACATCCTCACTTTAGGTTACCATATGATACACTGGTTATATGACTGCCAATACTGTAGCCTATGGTGCTCCGTATTACCTGCTGAGAAAGGTGTAATAAACACCCAATGCTGTAGCCTATGGCATTCCATATTACCCGCTAGAAAGGTATAATAAACACTCAATACTGTAGCCTATAATATTACATATTAGAAAGGTATAATAAAATGGCCTTCAGCCATCAACTTTTCATTTTACTTATCCTCCTGGAAACAATCAACAGTTCTTGACAAGTGATGCACAAGAGAAAGCATTACTACATCTCACCACAGACCTGGCATTATATTCGCTAAAACATGTTCTAAATGAAATAATGAACTCTTCACATGTCTTACAGCCCGCCTATGGAGGAGTACCCATGCCAGGGATGACGGGTGCGGCCCCACAACCCGGCTACCCCACAGGTGGTGGCGGTGGTGCAGGCTACCCCACTGGTGCTGGTGCAGGCTACCCCACTGGTGCTGGTGCAGGCTACCCCACCGGTGCTGGTGCAGGTTACCCCACAACACAGCCTGCAGCAGCAGGCTATCCCACCAACCAGCCAGCAGCCGGAGCCTACCCCACCAACCAGCAGTACGGCCAGGCGCAACCCCCATCCCGCCCCCCACCCCCCAGCAGTGGCTCTCTCTACGGCAATCTGGGGGCAGGGAGCTCTAGTGGGGTGCCCACCCACGCCATGGCTGGCCTCTCCATACAGCAGACTAAGGTACGGCAGTGCTGCATCAGTCACTTTGTTTCATGTCTCTGTATTGTATTGTATTAATCTTTATTTCCAGTCTTTACATTTTATTGGTCTTCTGGCAAAAAAAGGTGTTTCCGATTTATCCCCTCTACCTAGAAAAACTAACCCGCAAATGACTTTTTGACAAAAAATGCTAATTATAGAAGGAAAACTTCCTAACCAGAAAACCCTTAAAATATACATTTCTCATGTTCAATTCAAATCAACTACTGTTTTGAAATAGACAGAAAATCGATTTTTTTCAATTCCTTGATGGTGGATCCCTAAAAAAATTGCCATCCATCCCCCCCTGCCTAGTTTTCAGCTAGATAAATCGGAAACACACCTTTTGGCATGACATTATATCCACATAATTAATTGCGTTGTTACAACAATCGGGTCTAAAAGGCTTCGTACATAAGGCATGTAAAATTCTCCAACTTTCCACACAGCTTACTTTGGCTTCAAGTGAGGTTACCACAGCCTTCGTTTTTCCCGAATAATTTGTTCAGGGAAGGTAGAAGCGAATCTATCCAAATTACCGTAATCAGCCCACTCCCTCTGCTTCGACCGACTTACATTGTATTATTTGGCGACGCAATGTTGTTATTTGCAACGCAACTTAAATGCGCCCGCATATTTGGCAACGCAACGTCGTCGGCATAAAAATGCTCCCTAGCAACATGCCTCCACAGTTTGTCCACTGTTTTCGCGCACGCTGGAGATGACTGGGGAAGTTGGGGGAGATGGGGCCGGGTGGGGAAAGGAGGAGGACAGGAGGGCAAAGAGCCTAGGACCAGGGAGGGGAGGGAAGGGGTTTCTGCGTCACCTCTGGAAACTACATTTTAAATAGATCTACCTGTTTGTACCTTTATTTTATAAGTTCTACCCGTGGGGAAGAGAGATGAAGGGAAGAGGGGATGTCTACCCAGTGATAAACGGGAGCAGCTAGTATATTATGATTTGCTAACTACTAGTGGAAAAAGGAGGTAGCCTCTTGTAGCAATGAATTCTTCCGACAAATCCATTGCTATATTTCTACGACAGTAACGGGATAACTTTCTCAAATCTTACATAGTAAGGTAGCTCATCAAGTTATAACAAGATAAAACATGCTTCTTTTCAATTCATTCTTTCATACTCTCGGCTATTGCTATTGTGATGGCGTCCAAGATTCAAACCCCGCAGCAGACTTCCAAATCTTTAACCTCAGTTACCCGCCCTTTATGGTGGAGCAGGCCAGGCCCCAAAAAGGCCTTATTTGGGGAATAATGTACCATGCATGAAAAAACACCACCATGGGTCATATATCAAATCGAAGCTTAGAACCTCAGCTATAAGGATCTGTGACATTAGGTGCTCGCAGTGTGGGACGTTTTTGGCAAATTGCCCATGGTGGTGTTTTTTCATGCATGGTACATCGTATTTTGGGTCCCATTGCTGCTCCACTATTAATGGCTTTATTCCCAATGTTGCTAAGGGCAGAAAACCAACAAAACCCAAAATCCACCAAACCCAACTCGCCAGAATTACAAAATAAAAGCAATTGGGTTGTACTATCTGTGTATTCCTTATGCCCTGACAGTTTGGGTTTGCGATTCAGAAGTGCAAAAGCATTTCATCCTATCTATAAAATTACAATCAACAGTGATTTAACAACAATCCTTATAACCAGTGTCCAACTTGGGTTACATTGTTTGAATATTCCCAGGGACCTTATATAAATCAGGCTGGAATCAACGGCGAGAATAAAAAGGCAATACGTAAATGCTGATGTCTGTTTTCTTTATTTCCCTGTTGCTTCAAGAAATCCTGGTTAATTTCATAGAGTCATGCGGCCCCTAAACAAGGAAAAAAAAAAGAAAAAATTTTTTCTACAACCTCTCAGCGTTAAGCCAGTGTCTTTTCTGATTCAAACTTGGCGCGAGTTCTTGGTCATGTGACCCAGGAAAGTCATGTGATCCCTCGGCGACCGTACTTCTTTCAAGGAACGCCACGCCCACTTTATATCACCATTCCCACACGTGGGAATACTCCTCATAAATCAGGCTGGAATCAACGGCGAGAATAAAAAGGCAATACGTAAATGCTGATGTCTGTTTTCTTTATTTCCCTGTTGCTTCAAGAAATCCTGGTTAATTTCATAGAGTCATGCGGCCCAGCCCATAAGGTATAAGGCATGACGAAGGATTTAGATGATGGAAGCAAGGGAAGAAGCAATATTTTTCTCTATTCCTACACGATGCTCAAACAAGGTGGTCAAATATTTCAAAACAGCCATACTAGCCCAATCACCAGCTAGTTTAATATCACACAAAGGCACCCCATTCACATGCATAAACGTGGCAGCCCCACGTCTTAAGGAATGCATTCCTATATCCTTAGGAATTCCAGCCATCCTCGCCCAAGACTTTAACCTAATAAGCGATCTGCTGTAAGAAACAGGCTTTCCTTCAGAATCACACAACAAGGGCCAATCCCTAGCCCCTGGGTATTTCCTCAGATACTCTCTGTATAAAGAAACAGCACACAAACAAGACTTGACAAGGGCTATGGGACACTCAAACTTCCTATCACCATATTGGATGGTTTTTGACGAGGTAACAGAAATAATCATGCCCCACGAGGTGAACTTGACACAGCTTCTCTTTAGTAGATGAATATTCTCAGCAGGCGTTGCAGAAAAAATGTGAGACTTCCTTAGCAATGATCTATATAGAATCAAGACCCCCAGCCAAGTGAGGAAATCTGCCTCTGATGAAAAGTCCACATATTTATATATTTTAGCCAGATCACAAGGCAAGAGAGGATCCTTAGCCTTCACATCATTGCCTAATTTCCGTTTGATTCCAGATAATACAAGGGAGAGACCAAAATCCTCCCTCAGGTCTGGACCATCATGACATTTCGACAAGAAATTAATCGCCGAAACTAAGTTATTTATGGAAGAATAGGCTAAACGATCCACCAAGGACACCAGCAAGGCTCCCACAATGCGTGCTTTAACAGGAAAATATTCTATCCCATGCAGGTCACAAAATTCATAATATTTCTTCCATTGAGACTGCCTTGTAGCTCTCGTCGACGCAGCCATTGATTCCATTTTCAGACCTTCAGCCTTGCTCAATAATTCGTCTGCAAGGATAAAACAGGAAGCAAGGTAATATCGTAGACATATTTCCACCAGAAGATATCTTTCAAAAGACAATAGACATGGTCACAAGGAGGTTGCGAAGACATCAGCATTTTCCAGGTATAAACAAATGAACAATGAACATAACAAGGTGCATCAACTAATAAATGAGCTCGAGTGTTCAAAAAATCCCAGATGGAATATATCTCTTTGACACTGGGTTTCTCCATACAACAGCTGGGTAGTGATATTATTTCTCCAAGTTCGGAAGAAATTAATTTTGAATTTGCTGCTATATCTTCATTCTGGATAAAGAAACCCTGCACTTCCTCACAGTCCAACTTGGTCATGAATGTATTTCTGGTCGTGGCTATCAACAAATGATTATCACACACTAAACCACTGTTAATGATTTTCTTCCCATTCATCAGACCAACGTTATCTTTCCACCACTGGACACAACCAGCAAAAACAGCATTTAATCTGACTCTCCTCTTGGAACCAGCAGCAGCCAGAGCCTTGAAGATCGGAAATAAATGCTCACTGCCTCCTTTTATCATTCGTGAACAATGTGACAGCAGTCCAGTAAATTTCTGTAATTGATGTAATGTAGCTCTCCATTTGGAAGAAAAAAATTCAAGTGAAACATTTAGTTTCTGAACTTTTTTTTCTGGTAACATCATCACCTGCTTGATGGAATCAAATTCCACCCCCAGATAAGTGCACACTGTTGATGGAGAGGTCACCTTCGGCCATGCAATGTGGAAGCCAACTTCTCTCAGTACCTGCAATAATCGTCGTTGATGCATAATTCCCTTTTCATATGAGTCGGTGATCACCAAAAAATCATCAATGAAACTAAAAATGATTAAACCCTCCATTCTCAGCTTCCGACAAATAGCATCAGTTAGTCTGGTGAAAATCATAGGTGCACATCTAGCTCCAAAACACAAGAAGTTGTCCTCAAGGTATTGATCGACACCATTAATGTTCCATTTCAGACCAAAAAACTTCCTTTGGCCAGGTCTGATGAGAACCGATCTGTAGGCACTTTTAATATCAACTGATGACATGAAAAACCCAGGTAGAACATGATAAGCCACTTCGTCAATTTTAATAAATTGAAATTTAACGAAAGTGTCATTGGTAAAACAGTTGACGGACTTGTTCAATGGCCTCTTACAATCCGTAATGGGTCGCACAGAACCATCCTTTTTTGGAATCGCTCCTAAGGCATGTATGCAATATGGTTTTTCCTTAGTCACCGACAATTTCCCCAGGCTCACTTCTTTATATATTATTTTGTCCATGGCAGGCAGTTGACGTCTACAGGAAGAATAATTCTGACACTCATAAGGCTCAATTTCCGACTCGAGATCGGTAATAGCAAAACCGTGCATCACACCATCCAATACAAAGTGTGAGTCGTAGTCCATTTCATTTCCATTCGACAGCAGTTTTATCCATCCTCTAGGCCGTAATTGTGCCCGAACACCCTCCACCACCGGCCAATCAACCGATTCCCAAGCAGAAAAACACAATTTAGTGAAATCCGGCTCCGTTAGAACCGAAAAACGATTGTCAAATTCTGCACAAGGAAAGGTTTTGTGCTCGGGTCGGCCATCTTGCTATACTGCAGCATCCGCTTCCGGTTTGGTCGGTGTGCCGGAATCATTCTCCTCCCTTTGTTTGCCGTACATGCAAAATTCTGCTGTATGAGAACCTCGACACAAGCCACAAATATGTTTCCTGATACAAGGAAAAGGATTGCATTTTTTATGGCTCGAGGGATTATTCCAACACCAACATATATCATGAGACCAGCGCTTGAAATCGAACAAAGGGCTATAGCGTCTTTTCCCCGCGACATAGCCACCCACTTCCGGCTTGCTCGGTGATCCGCCATTTTGAATCACCTGTTGCATTTGTTGAAAGACCTTAGTGTGCTCTGTATTGAAGAACTGGCCTTCCATCTCCAATTCCCTTGGCATCCAATCAGACAATTTACCAGCAATAACAAGTGAAGTAACACCCTGCTCGTACAATATAAGAGCCAGCCGTAGGTACTGCTTGCCGGAAGCCTTGTATGCGAGATATGAAATGTGCGACATATATCCCTCGATATCGATGTTATATGTCATCAAATACAAGCAAACTTTTGTGCAGCCATACAGCAACTCTCTAGTGGTTAGTTCATCGAAGGCTTTCTTAGGCACAATATAAAACTCTGGCCTCAAACACTTGTGATCACCGATAAACCCACCTAATATGCTGTCGCTCCGAGGAGAGCCCGATGAGTGGGGAGAAGCATTGACCGTACGTCCGCGCGATCCTCCGGCATAGAAACCTTGAGGAGGACTGCTCCCAGCCGTCATGGAGACATTAATATCAGCCAACTTTCCGGTAAGTGACATTAACTCTTCTTCCAGCTTAGTATCCTCCTGTTTCTCGTGCAAAAGCTTTTCTGCATCCTCCACAGCTTTACGTTGGCTTTCCACAGCATCACGAATTAATCGTTTATAATCCGCAGTACCTTTTTCGGGTAATTCTTCCACCTTGATTTTTGCAATGGCGGCTATCGTCGTGTCGAAACCTTCTGCCATACCGTCTGTTTTCTCGCTATTAGCTGAACACGGAGGTCTATAATGTCTAGAACGACAAGTCTTGCAGTCAATCTTTTTGCGCATCGACACAAATTCATGGAAGAAACAATGTTTCTGTTTTTTTCTACCAGCACACCAAGAGATAAATTTTTTCTACAACCTCTCAGCGTTAAGCCAGTGTCTTTTCTGATTCAAACTTGGCGCGAGTTCTTGGTCATGTGACCCAGGAAAGTCATGTGATCCCTCGGCGACCGTACTTCTTTCAAGGAACGCCACGCCCACTTTATATCACCATTCCCACACGTGGGAATACTCCTCAATATTTTAACTCTTTTTTTAAAATTCCTCAAAAGTTTCAACTCTTCTAAGTTCCGGTGGTAGATGATTCCATTCACAACACATTTTATACATGATAGATTTCTTGATAATAGATAATATACACCCACAGCTTCAACCGTTATATCCACCTAAATATTTACCCGAGTGATCCTGGGATTTCCCCTCACTGGGCTGTGTCCATATACACTAGCCTGGGCTATATTTAGATCTGTGGTACTATAAATAGAACATGTGTACGTCAAAGCCAGGACGTCATAACGTGTGACTCACGTACATACGTCAAAGGTGATCGTGTGTTTTCCGGCACTAGTTAAAGAGTTTAATATACACGGGAGTTGCTATTGAATATCAGGCTTACTATTGTGGTGTGGTGTTGAGGTAGGAGTGTTAGTTATTAGTCAGAACACAATCATGGGAAGGAGAAGGAGAAAAGAGAAACAGAGAGAGGAATGAGAGTGTGTGTGTGTGGGGGGGGGGGGGGGCAGGGTGCGGGGTGAGAGTGGAAGAAGAGAGAAGAGGTGAGGAGAGAGAAGAGAGAAAGAGGTAGGATGAGAGAGAGAGAGAGAGAGAGAGAGAGAGAGAGAGAGAGAAGAGGTTGGGGGAGAGAGAGGAGGAGGAGACTTGGAAGGGTACTTATAGGATGGTAACCCAGTAATCCCTCAAGCCTCAAGTGACGAATCCAGCTCCTTAAATTAATTAACCACTCAATCACCCCGAAAGAGCGAGGGGAGAGCCGAGAGAGGAAGGACAGAAAGAGAGAAAGTTGGGGAGAGATGGGGAGAGAATAAATGAATGGTGAATATAAGAGAAGAACGGGTTTGGCACGGATGAACTTTACCCAACTCATGTCGTTCTACATCTGTCTATTGACTCAGGTTTGTATGGGTCCCCCCCCCCCTCCATTCCCCCCCCCCCCCCACACACACACACACCCCAAACCCACAACAAACATTCACACATCCATACATACTTTCCCTTAGCTATATTTAGCAACACTGTTACTATATATAGAAATGGGGTGCGTCAGACGCGGGGGTGGCACGTCACAACGTCTGACTCACCTCATGTGTGCCATTATTTCCTTATTTAACTGATGTGAAATTTCCTAGGTCGGAAAATGAAAGACTTGTTCGAGTAAACGTACATTATCTTCTCTATGTAAATGACTGGCAAATTTCAGAAAGATATTTTCCTTTAGATCATCGACTTTATCGGTTGAAAATGATCAATTATTACAAGGGAGAACAGTGCCTCATAACTCAGTGTTGGTGGACCAGAACGACTTAGCTCTGCCTATACTTTTGTGAAAGAATAATTTGCGATTTTACCTCTATTCAAAGTACTAAATTCAAAGATGAATAACAGTATTCAGAAAGTTGTTTTCGTGGACTTTCTCAGGTGCAAATGACAATGTATTAGGAGGGAGAACCGTGACCTCATATCTCAATCTTCTTGGACCAGAACGTGGAAGAATAATTTGCGATATTATATCTATTCAAAGTACTAAATTCTCAAAGTTATGGTGTTTTGAATGAGATCAAATGCCTTTGTTAGACAAGCTAAAACATGCAATATAAAACCACTATAGGTTATACACAAGTCAATTGTTTTTACAAGAATATGCATAATATCACATGGAAATTAAAAACTTTGAATTCCCAAACCATCCAGGGAGAGGTGATATGATATGCATATTAATAAATACGAGTAATAACACCCTTCCCTCCATTTAAAATAATTTGAATCCCTTAGAAATAATATATCTAGTGTAGTCGACTAGAAAATATTTATGGAAAAATGTTTATTCTCTGTAAAGATTACAGGCCGTCCGATAATCGTCATCTACTACCAGCCGTCCGATAATCGTCATCTACACTATCCACTCGTTCCTTAAGATAGACCTTCCGTTTGTAAACAGATAAAATTTACTTTAAATTAAATAATGAGGTTTATAGGTCATGATGTGCGATCACTGTCCATAGTGACTCATCCATGGGTCTACCTGAACTTGTCAATCACAGCTTAGCCCCGCCTACTCATGAATATGTAATGAGGCCCGTATAATCCAAGTAAATAAAGGAACTGGAACTGTTGTATAGATCTCCCAACCTCAGGTTGTCAACTTATTTGTTTGTCTTGATTTGATCATACTAAGGAGTTAGATATATTATATAACTCCCTCGATATTTAGTACATAAGTTCAACTCAAGTTCAAACTCGAAAATAAAGAGAAAATAAACCTTATCCTAACATCTCTTAAGGGATATTAATAATTTCAAAAGACAGTTTTACTTTTCAATATTATCAATCTCTAATTATTGTCTACCTAAGAATTGTAGAGGTAAACAATGATTAGTGTTGCTTTTTACCCTAATTAAAATGTGATCTCCTTTAGCCAACTTGCCCCCTCCAACCTCCCTCCCCTCCCCTCTCTCATGAGGTAGGTAATCTCAGACGTAGATATCTACGTCTGAGATTACAGTCTAGGCTCACAACCTCTTAGATCAGATAAGAATGGAATTCAGTGATTGGACGCCTACTGCGCTAATTGATATTCTGTCCTGGAGTAGGCGTCCCAATGGGACTATAATGGTATTTTGCGGACCTAGTAGGATTATTATGGCATTTTACGGTTTGGAGCGAGAGGCTTTCCCTCAATTTGACTCTCAACTCTGAAACTAGACTGAATAGATTATTAAGGTACCATAAACAAATCAAGGGCAGTTGAAAAATTCCACCGGGGACACTGGTTACCCAGTTTAAATCAAAGTTTTTAAAAAGAAATAAAAACAAGTAGATTCACCTCACTTCACCCTTTTTCCCCACCTCATTCTCGTATTCATTTCTTGTTCTCCTTCCTCTCAGTCTGTCCTCAAAATCCTCCTCCTTCCATCCATCCCGAAATCAATGTCGTCCAACCGTTATTGAAATGCACATGCTCCATAAACAAAAAATATTAAAAAAAAGTGGCCATATTTGAGTGCGTTCACCTGTAGCACTGCGTCCCACTCATAAACCGCACGTTCTGACGTCCGCACTCAGACGTGCAGACGTTCACACATCAGAGAGCACTCTGCACACGTACAGACGTTGTTACTCAGACGTTCACACATACACCCCTCCACACTTCAGTCAAGATTTACCCACTCAAGTATTAACTAATTAACTTGTAACTTATTAAAATTGAAATGGCTGAATTTCAGGGTCGAGGGACGGTGAGGTCCGCGGCAGGGTTTGACCCAGAGAGCGACTGCAAACATCTGAGGAAAGCCATGAAGGGATTCGGTGAGTAAATATTCTATTTTATTTTTTATTTTCTGCAGGATGTTGACAGCTGGCGATACGTCTTCAGAGCATGCTCTTAATTTATGTTGGTTCTATTATTTTACCTGGAACTGTTTCAATTATTGCTACACAGTTAATGTTTTTTTATTGTGTCTTATATTTTATTTTCTTTACCACGGATGTGCGGTACAGGATCTGAGTTCATGGGAGGTCCTATTTGTATTGTTTATTTAGGATGCGAGACACGAAATATAAGTAATTAAATAATAATACTACAATATGCGAAGCATCCTTTCTACAATTACTATTTTTTTTTTACATTATAGCATATGCGGGGGGAGGCAGCGGGGGGGGGGGGAGGGGTACGCATTGGGGGTATTATAAGTAGGTGGAATTTTACCCCTGTGTGATTGATTTTTTGAAAAATCTCTGTATTGACACGTAAATCTATTACAAAAAGACGCATACTGGTAACCATATTGAACGTGATTATTTCCATGCGTTGATTGATTAGTAATTCTATTTCGACCAGGTCAAGATCAATACAATGTGAGATAGAGTTCACGGGTACACATCTGCTTGAGTAGTTTCAAAAATAGAACAATCAATTAAGTTCATAGAATAGTTATTTTATTATTATTCAAAGTCGTTTATTCACAAGATCTTTTGGGTCTCTAGTGCTTTAAGTCGAAATTGACGAAATTTCAAGACTGTATTGAATATATCCTTGCATTTCCAAGGTCATCCTATAGGTTATATTTAGCTACTTTCCTAGGAACTCAGAAGTATTGCAAACTTTTTTTTCTAAAATAAAAATATCAAATTTAAAATATACACCGAGTATGGTGACTGCACACACGGCACAATATGACGTAAATCTGCGTTCTGTAAATCCTGAATACAACTTTTCAACAACAACACAAATGTCGTGTTTTACCAAGCAGGTCATGCGCAGGTGTTATTGTGGTTTATATGGAGTATAATAACCGCTAATATGCGGGACGAATCACGGTGCATGGAGCTCACTTCAGGCCTCGGGCTGTCCTCACAATTCCACGAAATAGAATTGTGTTATGACAATAGAATTTAATTTTCTGTTGGGAAATTAGTTGTCATTCTCGCTCTCATATATGTACGTGTACATATGTATACTATAGATACTGGTGATACCATCACCCCTCCCCCTTTCTGCCCTGCCCTCCCCCTTTCTACCCTCCCCCCTTCTCGTCCCTCTCCACCGTCCCCCTACTCACCACCACCTCAAACTCAGCACACAGTATTGTCCCAAATTATGGTCCAACAACTAAGATGGCTTTTACATATATATAACGTGGCTTGGATATATAATAAGGTATGACTATTGTAAGGATATAAGCACACAACGTTCAGCTAGTCAGGAAAAATCTAATGTGTACATTGGGATGTACTTATCACATAGTAAATAAAATATAAATCAATGAATGATAATATCTCTCCATCAAGGAGGGAGGTGGTTATACAAACACAGTAGTGAGATAACGCGGTGTGTATGGATGGGCAGGGTCTAGGGAATGTATAGATCTATATATTCAGTCTAGGCTCAGAGTGAGAGAGTCCCTCCAAACTAAAGGAAAGCATCTCGTTCCAAACCGCAAAATGATATTAGAATCCCATTAAGACGCCTACTCTAGGGTGGAGAAAGCCATTATTACTATATATTGCAAAGAAAGGGTAACAACTTCACGAACAAACTTACCATTGGTAACCAAGAATTAGAATTCACCAATGAATATACCTATTTAGGATTAAAGATTGGTGAAAAATTAACCTAGCACAACCTAAACTCAAAATTCTCTCAATAATAAGAAACACAGCAACGAAAGAAACTATCGCTAGGTTGTATGAAGTGGCTATTCGACCCATTTTGGAATTCGGAGATATTGTGTATATGATTGGTCCTGAATATCTCCTGAAAAAAAAAAAATTAAAAAAAAGTGCTATCCGTCTAGCATGTAAATTACCAAAACGAACAAATACTGAAGCTATTCAAGAAGAACTTAACTTAACCCCTATGTACTCCTTTTCCATCTCGCTTGCCCTCTAAGCAGAGACGAGGGGAGTATAGATAAGAAACCAAGAAGTTTGAGGAATATAGAGGAAAGGAAACTGCTTAAAATAACAACACCGACAACAGAGAAAATTAAAAAGTCCCTTCTGTACCAAGTTCCCAATTTATGGAATAACATGGAAATCAATGGAAATTTATTGGAAATAAAAACTATCATATATATATGGTAGACGTTGGTGCAGCACAAGTGCAGTACAGCACAAGTGCAGCGCAGCACAAGTGCAGCGCAGCACAAGTGCAGTATAGCACAAGTGCAGTATAGCACAAGTACAGTATAGCACAAGTGCAGTACAGCACAAGTGCAGCACAGCACAAGTGCAGTATAGCACAAGTGCTGGACATGGCAAGTGTTCTATAGAATTTAGACTGGCATAACACTCCCATAATTCCATGCGAATCCAGATTCAAGATGGCGGACATGCAAATTCCCTATTAGAAAGACTGGGCCTTCGTTCACCTGTTGAACATGTTGTGTAGCATGAGAGGGATTGACATGTTACAATATTTGCGCCTGTTACACATGTGTGCTATTAGCATGGAATGATAGCAAACATAAGAGCTAATACCTCTAATGGGATATGTTACCATGGCAATAACACAAATATGTCCTCTATCATGGTAATGTTACAATTAGATTTAGACTTGTGTACAAGGGAATGCTTGGGACTGGGACTCCCTACTGTGGGATGATTTGACTACAGGACTAATAATTTATGAATATTTGTGAGGGCCTAACCATATTACCTACAGCGCTCGATTATATGATTGATTTTATATGTTTATTATGCATGTAGGAAGTTTCAGGAGGGTCTATCATAATGATATTTCTGGCACCGCAAAAAAGTCGTAAACAGCACCATTGAAATGGTTATTCCATGTGGATGCCACCTGTATGTGTGTACACAATAAAATATTTTATAACACACAAAAAAGGTGCATATAGTAATAAGATGGAATGCACTGAGTGGTTGATTCTGAAATTATAGTGTGTGATGATGCGAAGATATTTCTCCAAGTTTGTATTCCATATTCGTATGATAACTACCATGTTGAAATGGTGAAATTACATTGTGCAATCATTCCCCCGATATTGTTTGCATGCATCTACGAAATTAACAAATGCTTTGGGGCCTCTGCAAAGCACATCATTTTGTAGGAAATACGCAAACAAAATGGAATGTGCTCATCTATGTGTTGTGGAATTGATGACAAGCTAAGTTGTGATGTAATGGTTTAATCAGAATAACAGGTTACACACATGAATCCATATGCTAATGGTACAGTTTACTGGGTATGGGAAATACAGTTGTCATATAGAGTCCATGATAATGGTACAGCTAGTATAGTGCCAGGTTTACCTGTAAATAAATGCTTCACCCGCATACAGTACTCATACATAGTGGTACATGAGCACACCTGCTTGTGTGTCCTTACACTAATGGACTGTAATACTGATGCGGCCATTTTCCTGTTTAATCTTAAATCTAAATATAAAACTCCTCAACACTATCTGCCCAATCTTGCAAAATTCACCAATCTGGTCTTAGGTGTCAGAGTGGTGTAGTAGTTAAGTAGCTTTAAGTCGTTGGACTCCGAACTGAGAGGTTCCTAGAGTCTTGGATTTGAATCCCTTAGCAACTTACCAAACCTTGAGCAGGGTATCGTATCCCAATAGCAGGTTTCCTTTTGCCCTGGTAGGACCAAATGTATATAAAAGTATGCTGTTAAAACAGGGCGTAAAGCAAGGGGGTTGGTTGCTTTGCGCCCTGTTTTAACACCTCCCACCCCCACCCCACCCCCATATCTGATTTTATATCATCTACACGTATAGTATATTTAATTATTTATTATGTTTTTAGGCACTGATGAGAAGGCTATAATAGACATCCTGTGTTACCGCTCCAATGACCAGAGACAAGAACTGAGGACCCTGTATAAAACCATGTTCGGCCGGGTGAGTAGGTTCAGTCATATTGCTGTATGGCTTGTATCTATAGGGGATTTGCATGTCCGCCATCTTGAATCTTAATTTGCCAGGAATTATGGGAGTTGTATGTCAGTGTAAAAGCTAGAGAAAGCATGTTATATTCAGCATGGACTATTTAAAAGTGATCTCATGTAAATAGCCACGTGTTTTACATGTTTACGCCAATCATTTCGCCAATCATGCATATGGTTTTTATAGATCATTTACACAAGCCAGGATATTCGTGAAAAGATCCTTAAAATTTTCAATAAAATGTTGCTAAATATTTGTATGTCAGATTTGAACTGAATCCATCCCAGAATGCACTGTAATAGATATGCGCAGTGAGACATGCTGATCCTGTATTGGGTCTTGACAAGCTGGAAACCAAACTCATTTGAACTCATTTGGTGTCCTAGTCTTCTTTTCTTCATTAATAAATAAATAAATTAATTTTTGTTTCTATTGCTCAGGATTTACTATCAGACCTGAAGAGTGAGCTGGGAGGAAACTTTGAGGACTGCGTGCTGGCCCTGCTGGAAATCCCCGCTAACTATGACGCAAAGGAACTTCATGATGCCATCAAGGTGAGGGGGGCGGATGTCAATATTAGAACTTTATTTTTGTACTTCCCCTGTGAGTGGTTTGGAGTGACTATATTTTAACATTCACAGCCTAGATGCTAATAGTTATTTATGTTTGCACTTGAGTACAGGGATGGGAGTCTTCAGTATTACTACAGCAATCAATATTTTTGAACGCGTAAAAAACGATTTTTCAGTAAAAAAAAATCCAAAATTTTTGAAACACTGTATTGTTATACGTAGTGTAACACAAATTGATAAGGAGATGAAGCATAGTGTATCGTATGATTTACAACAGAAAATATATTCATAGAAAGGTTTATAATAACTAATAATTTCTATTTGGAGACGCTGGATATTGGCAAGAACTGCCTTATTGTATAGAATCTGTGCACTTGTATATTCATGAATAATGATATAATTTATGAAAATAATACAAAGTAAATTATTGACATTTTCAGGGCCTGGGTACAGACGAGGACTGTCTGATAGAAATCATGTGCACGCGCACCAACAAACAGATGGGAGAGATCAATGCCGCCTACAAGAAATGTAAAATTCTTTACTCTTTTAACTGTACATATTGATCACACAATGTCTTAAAGCTAACGTTGATCAAACACTAAAGAATGTTCTTTTTAAACGAATCTAAAAGTCATGACCCAAATTTTGGAGGATTTGTCCTGTTGTTTTTGCTGCAGGGCTTCTAAAACGTCCTCATTTAGATGTGGAGGACCCGCCCAAGTCCTTTCCTTTGGCGACTTTTTATCGCTCACCAGTGGTAGATTTTAGTCGATGCTTTAAGAACAGGAGTCCTTCATATATCTTAATTAAAAGGACTCTAGCTTGTTATGTATGAATTGTACTAAACAGGGCGAGTGAGATGTCCGTATAAGATCAGTGCTTACAAGCCACTGGGATATTTTTATGTAATTTGATTCCACTTTTCAGTGTTCAAGAAGAGATTAGAGGATGATATCCGTAGCGACACCTCTGGTCACTTCAAGAAGCTCCTAGTCTCCATGTCCGCTGTAAGTTTTCTTTTGTTTTGAGCCAACAATAAGATGTAATAAAGGTTTCAAATGATTCTCTACTCAAAAATAATTCATCGTCTGATTAAATAAGACAATGCTTCAAACTATCCATGATGGATAAGTGTCTTTCAATTGAGATGTCTTAGATATATTATTGGCCTTTAATGAAATTTTTATACCTCATTGGGTCATAATGTATTGACCTACCTAGATTTTAATTTCTCTTTACTGCTGTACACTAGCTCCTGCCTGTCTGGAGTCTAGCTTCATAATAGCATATGCTTGTTTCTCATTGGTCGCGTTGCACCTACCAATGAGGTGCACAGGATTACCTAATGGTAATCCTCTCTACTTTTTAAGGTGTTTCACAGACCTTATATAATACCTTCTACAACGTTACTGTTCACGATAACAGCACTCATGTTACAATATTCCCAATAAGAATTTTTTGCTGCTACAACTATTGTTATGATTAATGTGTGACTGCACAATAACTGTGTTTACAATGGCTTGCAGGGAGGAAGGAGAGAGGACATGCCGCTAGACCCAGAGAAGGCTAAGCGCGACGCTCAGGTGAGTTCGTTCTGTACCATTAAAGCTGCATTACCCGCCAATTTCCAGGGGGATTTCCTTTTGTGATCTGTTCATTTCCAACAGATTCGAAAGTAACCAAAATAGACTATCAATTGTTCTTATATTTGAAATTGTTAGGGTAGCACTGCCTAAATAGGTATATCAATATTACACTAGCACTGTGTAGATAGGTATATCAATGTTATACTAGAATTGCCTAGATAGGTATATCAATGTTACACTAGAATTGCCTAGATAGGTATATCAATGTTACACTAGCACTGCCTAGATAGGTATATCAATGTTAGGGCAGCACTGCCTAGATAGGTGTATCAATATTACACTAGCACTGCCTAGATAGGTGTATCAATGTTACACTAGCACTGCCTAGATAGGTATATCAATGTTACACTAGCACTGCCTAGATAGGTATATCAATGTTACACTAGCACTGCCTAGATAGGTATATCAATATTACACTAGCACTGCCTAGATAGGTGTATCAATGTTACACTAGCACTGCCTAGATAGGTATATCAATGTTAGGGCAGCACTGCCTAGATAGGTGTATCAATATTACACTAGCACTGCCTAGATAGGTGTATCAATGTTACACTAGCACTGCCTAGATAGGTATATCAATGTTAGGGCAGCATTGCCTAGATAGGTGTATCAATATTACACTAGCACTGCCTAGATAGGTGTATCAATATTACACTAGCACTGCCTATATAGGTGTATCAATATTACACTAGCACTGCCTAGATAGGTGTATCAATATTACACTAGCACTGCCTAGATAGGTGTATCAGTGTTACACTAGCACTGCCTATATAGGTATATAAAGAGGCTACCAAATCAGTTATTCAAGTTATAATGCAGTTATCTCTATTTTCAACTGGGTGTGAACTCACAATCGACAATAACATTACACCCTATATCTATGTTCTATCTATGAACCATGTGATATATATTCCAGTCCGTATACCAAGCGGGAGAGAAGAGACTGGGGACAGATGAGTCTGTGTTCCTGTCCATCCTGGCGTCCCAGAGCTATGAGCAGCTGGCGCTGGTGTTCCGGGAGTACCACCAACTGTCCAAGCGCTCCATCACTCAGGCCATCAAGAGTGAGATGTCAGGGGACCTAGAGAAGGGCATGCTCACCATAGGTACAGCTTTATTTGTTATTACCATTCACATAGTGACATTTATTTCTTACATATTTTACCAGGACTAGATCACCTCAATGGTGGTCTTCCTCTATCTCTACACTCTGGAATGTGTATCACCTGTCATGTGTAGGTGCGGGAATGTAATAGTGGTCATGCGTTCTTATGCAGGAGGACCAACATCTGACAGTTCTTTATTTCCGGTTTATTTCGTTAAAAAAAAATGTCCTGATCTTTTTCACTTAATACTCAAGTTCTACCAACTACATTTATAAAATGATTTTAGATTCGGAAAGGGGAGAGTTGAATCTATAAGATGTGTACATTTTTTAGTTCCTTAAATTAATTCCGTTTGGTTTAGCTTGTCAAACGCCCATAAGTTATGGCCCATAAGTTATGGCGAAGCCATTGCCGACCTGCCTGCTGACACTAGGCCTATGTTGCTTTTGATTTTGCAAGAAAACGTTTTCTATTATTATTCCTTTATTTAGGTAGCAGCTGTGTAGTAAATGTAGAACCACAAATCAGAGGTGGTATATAAATAGAACCTGATGCGAATGTGGTACAAGGGACACTATTGCACTGTCCAAGATGTTTGTTTTTTTCGTGGCCCACGAGCCGATATGCGAGTGGGTTATGAAAAATACAAACATCGAGGACAGTGTTGTCCCGAGTTCCACATTCAAATTTAGGTTCCATATTTACTCCCACGTTGCTATGCTTACCTTATATGGCTATGTTTACTGGGGCCAGGAAGTCATACCACATGCGTTGAACTGGTGCAAATTACCACACTACTCCCGCCCATACAAATAGCATGTGGTACATACATCAACATGGAGTAAATGAACATGTTTTCCTCAGGTGCTTGAAAAATCTTGCCTTCTCAACCCACTTGCTATTGCTTGTGTGTTGAAGACAGATTTTTCTCGCACCTGCGAGGAAAACATATTCATTCAACATGCTTATGTGGTTCTATCAATTCAAACCCACAACATGCTATTCATGCCACTGAGACGACTCAGCGCGACCACTCTGCCACCCCACCCCAAAATCTATACATTTTCCTTTGTTCACCTTGTAGTTTACCAATCATTAATATATCCTGAAAACAATAAGATTTGTAAATAAAGGAATCTTCAGTTTTCTCAATTCATTTGCGCTCGAGAACCTCACTATCTATTATCTTTTGGCACCTGCTAAGTGTGGCTGTCATTTACCAACCAGATTCTTCATTCTCACATTCTGTTTACTTCCAGTGAAATGCGTGGGTGATAAATCTAATTACTTTGCTGAGAAACTCTACAAATCAATGAAGGTAAACTTGTTACAAATTTTGAATTGTGTATCCGACTGAACTCCGTGGTCATGAGTGACAGTCGGTTTCCACCTGACCAGATGCACACTATCCATTTTGAAATGAGGCCACTTGAAGACACAAGGTGGTGATTGGTCAATCATTATCAAAATCAGTTACCTTTCTGTCCACTTGAATATTGGGGCAGCACTCGTCTCATTGTCTCACTTATTCAAGAAATATCAAGTGAATGCACAATAGTCTTTTACTGTTCTTCTCATATTGCTATACATATCCTTTATCATTAATCTGATAAAGTTTCAAGCGATTTCATAACCACTAAATTTATTGAGAAGAACTCTTTCAATGATCTCCTATCGGCATGGAATTATATGTTAAATAAGCCTCCATTGGCTGATTGTTTATTAGCAAAGATGACTAACAGTAGTACTAATAGAGATAATGTTAATGAAGTAGTCGTAATACAGATATTTAAATGTCTAACTGAGCCTTGAATATGAAAATTGTCAGAGGTAAATATATAATGATATCAACGCTATTGATACATCAATGATCTTCCTGCCATGATAAAGCAATTTTCAATTGAAATAAAAAGTTTTCCAATCCAATCCAATATTACTAACGGTAGCCTGGAAGACCTGCGTTCATTCGCAGACGGTAATTCATTTGTAAATGTCTTTTAATCTTTTAAAACCCAACCCAACTTTTTTCTGGAACATAATCTAGATCTGGAAATACATATATTAAATGCATTACATGCAATTGCCAGCTTGTGTAAGGTTGTAATGTAACTGTTGCAGGGCTTGGGTACGAATGACTCGAGTCTGATCCGTGTGGTGGTCACGCGGTGTGAGGTGGACATGGTGCAGATCAAGGATGCCTTCCAGCACACGTATGGCAAGACACTAGACAGCTTTATAGAGGTAGGGTCAATTATGGCTATAATAGATACTACCTCAATCTCTGTGGTGAAAGATTCGCTGACAAATAGGTATTGTTTAAATGAAACTTAGCCAATAGAAAACTTCCTTGTCATGAGTGGATCCATGTGGTATACAAAAACATTAACTTATCCGTTTGTTGTATACAAAAATCACTTGTTATGATAACAATCTAAAAACAGTTATTACATATGATAAGAATTTGATAGAAGAACATGGTTGTCACATGCATTCTCAGCTTTTAGAATAACAAAAATTCTTACCAAATTTGCTCATATTATGACTTATAGGACTGAATATCAATATTCTGCTGCTTTTATATGTTTATACAAGAGTTTCTAAATTAATCTAAATTAGGATTGATAATTTGATTGTCATGAATTGATGCGATACGGCGCAGGTGGTGGTATTATGTATTCTAATAATTATAGAAAGTAGTAGAGTGAAAATTTTCAATTTCAATATAGAATGTAAATCATCATGCACTGAGATAAAGTGTAAACTGTACATAATGTCGTGATGAATAAAGCATTTAAAAACAAACAAAAAACTCATTTTGTGACTTATATGACTGTATTTATCAATATCCAGCTGCTGTTATATGTTAATACAAGAATATGAAGTCAAATTAGTCGAGAGAAAACAACTTCAGTTCAGGTTTTACCAAGATGCAGTAAGATTTCAGACATTGTCAATCGTAGATGTTTTCCTGAAAAATGATCCTTGAATCCTGACTTTCATTCTCTATTTCAGGGTGACTGCTCCGGTGACTACAAGCGTTGTCTCATGGCCTTGGTCAAGAACAAGTAAAGTATTCAGCTCCTCCAACAGCTCCACCCAGTAATAACGGATTTCCTTTCCACCCCGTCCCCATGTACCCTGTACCCCTAGAGGGGGTTCAGCCCCTTTAACCCCAATAAAATGGCCGACCCCTCTGTGATGCAGTTGGACTCCCAAAACATGATGCGCACACATCTCACGCAGACCGGAAGTAGCATCTCATGGCAGCTTCTGGACCATCAAGAGACCCGAATTGAAAATGGGAAATTTTATTCCTCATGATCCAAGCTCGACTTCCAATCTATTCGTCTTCTTTTCTAATGAGAATTATAGACTTATGCAAATAGGTATTTACACAACCATAATATGAACTGTGCATCCTGTCTGTAATCCCAGATAACTTTGATCACCAATCATTCATTCATGTATTAAAACAAATAGTTTAACTTAATTACGTCTTGGTCTTTAGGGTGTTTCAAATCAACACTGAAAGGTTCCTGGTTTTAAAAGATATGAACTGTCCTCCTACATGTACTGCTGAAACTAGTAATATAATTATATATGTTATTATGTATGAGGTAAAATATCTGTGTTTCTGATTTATCTAGCTAAAAACTAGGTGGGTTTAGTTTTTTAAAAATCAATCTAGGGGGCTGAAACCATTTTGTAATTTCTTTTTGAAAGGCAACAAAACTTGAAATTAAACCTTCTATTCTGATGCTTGTCAATCACTCTTCCCATAACATTCTCCGTACAAGATTGGTTTATAATGATTGGTATGTTAGTTCATTGCCGAAATGATCGTTTTTGTCTAGAAATGTGTCAAAACCAGTCTGAAAACCAAAATTCTAGCGTAGAAAATTTTCCCAAATCACCAAAAGTAATTCTGGAATCCAAACCTGCAGTCTTCCTGAGGGAGGAATTACCGCTGTGAGGCCTAAATGTGACTGACCTTGCCAGACTTATGACCTTGAACCTTCTCAAGAATTTGTGAAAGAATGTTGATATAATTTGGGAATGCTAGATGTAAAAGTTGGGTGTTGTATCGAAGACAATGAGAATGTGTGTTATGTTGTTCGTTTGTGATTTGAATAATTATATAATGCATGATTTACTTGAGAATTTCATGAAATTATTTCAGTTAAGAGCTGCGTCTTGATGCGCTTGAATAATAAGAACATGCTGATGTCTGTAACTCCTGCTTACTATACAACTCAGTGTTATCTATAGGTTTAGTATTAGTTGTTAGAGTTATAAATTAGTGGAATAATTAGTAAATGTTAATTTATGGAAAGTTTGAATCAAAATATTACAGGTCCTGTTTGGGGGGACAGTAAACTGTGTGTTAACTCATTTTTTGTTATGTCAATGTTTATCAGACCTATTCATGTGAAATCCTAATTTTATTTTGATTGGTCAATGATTTCACTGAGCTTTGAAGGTCGCTACTTGACTTTATTTGATATAGCCGATCTCTAAAACAGCAAAACATCCTATAACATATTCATAATATCAGCTAAGAATTTGTATACGTTTCTTCCTAGAAATTATGTTAAGATTGTACTGGCTTCAAACCGTCTGTGGTTGAGATGTGTCATCTTCTCCCAGACCCTAATGAAAATTGTCTACTTAACCAATTATATTGTGACAGTTTAAATATCTGCTGTGAAGTAGTAGTAACCAAGTGATGAGTTTAGGAATACAAATAGGACGTTTTTTAGATAAAATAATAATATAAATAAAGTTGATGAATCTTGAAGCTAAACTACAGTGCTTATACCTGGTGCCATTTGTACAAACTAAGCAGCAATGAACCTCTGTGACTTAATGCCGCAATGCATTCTGGAGTGCCGCAATGCATTCTGGTATACTGAATATATTAGGTAGTGTTAGTCCTATCTATATATTGAAAAACAGAGGAACAATATTGTCTTCGAATAAATTGTCCTCCTCTTTTGATTGAAATTATTCATGTTTATGTCCTCCATCTGTTGCCTTCGTTAATTGTTACTCAGTTGTTAGGTCTATCAAAAAAAGAATTTACTATTTTTTACTTAGATTGAATTCCTATTACAGATGATGCACCACCATGATGGAATTGTGGGGAACTGTTCTCTTTAAAGAGTATGAATTAACCTTGGTTGTGAAATGTATTCTTCCTTATGGTTTGTTATGCAATATTGTTATTAAACAGGCAGATATGAGAGTTTCCTTTTTGATGTTGTGTCTATGTTGAAGACTTGAATGTCCTCCGCTCAATTCTAGGGCATGTAAAGATAAGATAATAAGAAACATTTATCATTGAATAGAAACTAATACATATATCATCACAAATGAGTCCCTGTGGAACCTAGAAGTTCCAACATAATGTGTTGATGAATTGAAATTTTACCTCCTTTCGCCACCCCCACACAACCACGCACAACCTCCCTGTTCATATAACCATAACCCGCTCATATAGAGAAATATATGTGAACTATTGATAGCTATAATATTTCTTTAAAAAACGTTTTTACTATTTACTACATTCATGCATTTAAGGGTGTTACCCGTACCAAATATATTTCATTTTAAGGATATTGATAAAAAATAGTGTATAAAAGAGCAATTGTATACATTTTTATAACACCAAAGAGCAATGAGAAATTACTGAAGCTAAAGTTGTGATACGGTTAATAGTGGGAAGTATACAAACAACATTTGTATACTTGTTACCTGTATATGTGATGTGTTAGAGAAAAATTGGTTTTAGAAATCCAACCTTACAGTATCTCGTGGTTGTATGTTAAATGCAAGCCGGTTGTAAAGTTGATAGCAATCCGATTGTAAGGTAGCTGCAAATAGATCGCAATATCATGCAGCCTCTGATATGTTGAAGTAAATGTGTTGCAAGGTAATTGCAATATGTTTGCACGCCTGCGGCAAGCTACCATCATGATACATGCAAGGTAGTTACAAGCTTGTTGCAAGCAGGTTTATAATATGCATGATGTATTAATGCAAGCTACTGCAAACAGTTCGCAAACTAGCTGCAGCAGGTCGCAAACTAGCTGCAAGGTTGTTGCAAGATAAATTCTCCACTTGTTACATGAGCACTGCCGACTGTCAAATAATTCTTGATATTTTCATGAACTATAGTTGAACCTAATTGTGTATACATGATTATCAAAAGTTCAGTTATTATTCATACTTAATTGTAAGAACAGCATATCCCAATTCTATTTCAAACTTGGTTTATGTAACGTACTATTAATTGTTGTGATGAAATAGCAAGTGAACTATAACTTCAGAAACCAAAGCCTTACAATTAGGGACTGCTAAGAAATGCTATATTACAAGATTTGATTATATCAATAAACTGAGCTAAATTGGATTTCAAATGAACGAGTTCAAAATAACAAAAACAAAAACACATTCAACCAAATCCTAAGAATGTAAGAGGTAAGAATGTGGCTTGGCTGAAGTATACACCTATACTACCACCAGGTGTTGTCTCCTCCAATAAACACGAATCTACTTCACCAAACATAGTGAGGTTAGTAGATTCTACAAATTGATATAAAGTATATTATATTCAACATTTACTCGGGTTTGTTGCATTTGATTTGCCTGTGATTATTATTAAAGTGTGATGTGTTACAGGAGAATGAGTCACACGTCACAAAATTGATGTTTTTCAAAGTGATTTATTCACAAGATATCTTTGTAACAATGTTCTCGATTTCTACAGCATTAAATCGTATGAATATATTTACCAAATTTCAAGACTATTAAATATATCTTATAAGTTGATATGACATCAAAACCAGAGTCAGCGATTTTTGTAAGGTGGTTTTTATTTTTTCAAGTTGTATTTTGATGTACGATTCCAACATTTCGGTACTAGGGTGTACCTTCATCAGGGAATCTGGTATATCTAAATATATCCTTGCGTTTCTAAGGTCATGCTATGGAGTATATTTACCTACTTTATCGTAATTTTCCACCCAGAAATATTGCTAATTTTTCTTCAAAAATACAAACATCAAACTTAAAATATAGAAATACTTGTTAGCTATCCTAATGTTTACTATCATTAGAATGTGCTTGATCTCATAGTTTTAGATCTGATGAAATCTCAAAATCCATTATTTGCGACCTGTGACTCATTTTCCTGTAACACATCATATTTGCTGTATTGTATACACATGTGATGTTTGTGACCAGGTTTCCACCACCTTCTGCTCCGCACCCAGCATCTCATTCTGCTACTCGCAGCCTTATTGCAGCTTCCAATTACAAGTATTAAATTGTGAATATTTCTTTTGGGAAAAATAAATATGTTTTCTTGTTATTTCTTCAACTGCTCCCCATTCCCGAGGTTCTGGGATCTAATACAAATTCTTCTAATGTATAAACAGGGGCGGGCCTGGGGAAAACTGGAAAATCCTTGAATTTGATAAAATGGGCATTTTTAGACCACCAGGTCCTGGCTCCATCAGACTCTTCTCTTTCCGTCTTGTGTAATATTTATATTTCTAGTGGAAAATGGAAACAAGTAGCACTTTTCTGGAACTTTAATATATGATTCTTGAAGTGTTCCTGATCATGAGAATTTAAAAAGAAAAGCCACAGGTCCCTGTTCTTGTCTTGGCACCTCAAAGTGGGATAGGAGCCCTCCATATATTATGTAACGGGTTTTTCGTTTTTTCCAAATTAAGACCCAACCTAGGCAGTCTAACATTGTTGTACCAATGGGATTGGAACACTTGGCTGACCCCACCCCTTATAAGAAAGCCTGAAACACCAATTTCAGTTCTACATTTTACCATGAGATGACAGCACATGTATAAAACCAATGGATGTGGAGAATACTACTAGGTACCGTATATATATCGAAGTATTAAAATTTTGGTATTGAGTTAATTTTTAAAATCTTTTCAGTTATCAAGCAAATCTCCTTGTATCATCAGTCATAGGAAGATTCTGATTATTTCTACCCTAAAATTGATATTTTATATTTCTAAAGAATTAATAAAAGTTAGCATTAAAACAAACCTGAATGACAGAATATTAATCTCTTTGCGATAGATTTGTCTTGCACGAACTGGAGGGAAATAAAGACTTCAACACAAGATTGGGGTTTTCTGTAAATTTCATATATTGACTAATTCATACAGGTAAGCAAATATCGCTATACAGGGCAATACAACCTTTCATAATATTCGCAGTACTGCCAAGTACATATCTACTACACGAGTAGCAGGGGGGTTACTATACAAAGTAAATAATACACATGAGTGGGGTTACTACAACACAAGGGAATAATTCAGACTCAACCATTTCCTGGGAATCGATGGAAATGAAAGTGAAATGGCAGTGGTTTGAACAGAGACAGACACGAGAGCAGAGAGTTGTTGTGGTGGTCAACTTGATACAGACTACATGGCATGGTGCAACACTAAGAGTATACAAATGAAGGTCATTTTATACATTGACTATATATTTTAACATTTCTAATTACAATAAAAAGTAATTAATGTTTTTTCAACCAATTAAGCACTGCCTGATATTGGAATATTAATCATGTGCATTTTATGTCATGGCAAATAGATTTCAGGATGGCCACGACACTTAGTGACCTTGTATGATTTAACATACCAACATTTCCATATTTCAGAAGAATTCACAGGTATTGAAAACCACATTGTTTCTTCCATATGAATGAATACAAAGGGGGAAGATTTACGGTCGTATTATTTGTATCAAAGTCTATTCGAGAGGAAGAGTAATATTTTATATTCTACAAGAAAAGAAAACTTCTCATAACTTTGGTTAGAAGGCATTAACAAAGGCTCTATATAACTTGAATGAAAGCATCAAGTTTTGAATTAAATATTTCTGCTTACATGATTAGAGAATCAAGGTTCAGTTAATAATGACTGATCAGATAACGAGTCATAATAATAACAGTTAAAACATTCACAAAGGCATTAAACATTTGCCCACTGAGTTGATACACGACTTTGAAGTAAATATTTATCCGTTGATGATTAGAGATTTAGAATCAGTTAACAGGGACTCTACAGTAAATACGGTCATACAACAGGGACCTTGTATTTATAAAACACTCATTACGGTAATGGTTGTAAATATCACAGACAGTGAGGTAGGAACAGTAAACAGTTCCTTTATCAACAATAACATAAACCATATGGTAGAGAAGGACGGGACCATGGTAACCATGATTGATTGCTGGATTAATTAATTGGTGTTAATTGCTAGGCATTAAACAATAAGTGGTCTTGCATGATCATTTACTTCAAGTTTACATTTTTTTCTCTCCTTTATATTGGCGTCACATTTTGAAAATCGAGGAGCCTTTTTAAGTACATGATTTTCTTCCACGATCACTTTATTTCTGGGTCAGATTTTAAATTCTATATTGGAGCAAAAAATAGCTAATTATAGACATGAAGGAAAAGACTAGACCAGGAAACTGATGAGTTTCCATATCCATGATTTGTAAAGATAGCATAGACTAGATGAGATTTGAAGATGCGTTTTGGTAGTAGTGTGCATAAAGGTAAAGTTAGAGACTGGAGTTACTGCTAGGTGGAGTTGAACAGCAGTGAGGGCGGCCACCACACGGTATCGCCCCAGTTGATGAGATCTAGGTAAGGATCGGGGGCAGCGTCACTCGCTTCTTCTGGCCTCCGCTAGTACTCGGGTAGTGCCGACCTGCAAAGGCAAAATATCATTTTATTAAGTTTTGTGAAAATATTGTTTGAAGTGTTACAGTGAAATAAATGTGTACAGGAGGAACTGAAAAGAAACAAGGTTTCTTTGGGTTGATTCTTCCATTTTGTTTTCTAGTCCAACATTTTGGTGGTGTTGAATAATCTTAGGAAATATTTAAAGTATTATAATTAAATCAATGTATGGGAAGTTTTCCTATAAATTTATGCAATTATAATAATTTAGATGCAAAATATTATTATATGTGAAATGCCATATGAAAACAACAATTTCTACATACTACTCATATAAGCCTGTCTCTATGGGCATGTGCATCATGCGCGCGCAAGGTATTATTATTATGGTTTGCATACGATTTGCGCATAATTATCTCCCACTAGTGAGGTTGTTCTTCATACTTAACTTTTTTTAGACTTTCCTAAAATACCTTCAATATTAATCATATCGACACCATTTGTATATGAAATGAACCTTACCATGCTTGCCAGTAATAAAAGCCGAGTTAACACAAACTAGATTTGTTCTGGTTATTTGTATATCATCCTCCTTGAACTCACCTCGGGTCATTACATAATTATATAAGTTTATGTAAGTTATTTCCACTGGGATATGCAGTCCCAGGGAGAAACTATTTCTTATTATTTTCAGTCGCATGTTTCTGTTTTCAATTCATTGTTTTGGACGCTTTTAAAATAATGCGTAAATCATAGGTAGGCAGAACTCAATATTGATTTAAGTCAAACAACAAAGCTAATCATAGAATACATCAAATGTAAAACCTAAAAATCGATCCTCCAAATGACAAAAGGGGAAAACGGTTAATGATTTATACTTCTCATTAAAATCTATTTTTATCCAACTGAAACTCAACTTTCGCAATCGTTCATTTACACTAGCTAGATTTATTTTTTTAAAGATAACGTTTTTCAAACCGTTTTTTAAACAATAAGAATTAAAGACTACAAGTCTATCATTCAATAATAATTTCTTTAATTCACCATCAATTTCTCAATGGTACTTTGACAAGGGGAATATAGAAGATGATTCATTGCTTCAATTAAACCTAACTTTACTCGCATCTATCAGCAGCATCTGGCATGATGGATGGCTTCAGGGCTCTGAGAATCAAAGCTGTCATTACGTCAAGTTACCTTCATTACCCAGTCCATTGATTATGTCTGTCAATGTTTTATTCTGCAGTTAATGCTCAAGGCGGCAAATACATCCAGGTTTTCCCAGAATAGCGACTGCTTATGTTAATAAATATTTATAATTAATAGGGGACTTGTACTTTTTAACAGGTCTAATTCACCTCATGGTGGTCTTCCACTAGTACCTTGGGTAAGGAGGTGAAACAGCAGCTGTGTCTGGGTTGGAACCCACAACATGCCACTCATGTCAGTGAACTGACCCAGTACTTTAGACTGCTGCCCCACATGCCCCAATGCAAATAAAGATATAAATATAATTGACCTTGTTATAAACATCTTGTAATGCATCAATCAATTTACAATACAATTAATTGAAATACATAAACTTGAGTAAATCCTGATCTGAAAGTTAGATTAATTCAATAATGAATATTCAAAACGTTTCATAGCTCTATTTCTTTATTAATCGATTGATAATCAATCACACGTATACATACTTTGTATTAGTAATGCTAGTAGGAGAAAAATAAGCAAACAAATAGTATAAACATTTGTATAAAACCAGTTAAGAAACGTGCTTACATCTTCACCTAATGATCTTGTTATCTCACAAAAGCGGTAAGCATAGCTATGAAACTATTCAGAAAGAATGTTAAAATATAGGAGAGGAAAATCATACATCTAACAAACAACTATAATCCATAACAATGGCGCAAACCTAAGTTATACCACAAAGTAAAAAATCTTATTGATTAGTGTTAGCCTAAAAATATAAAGCTATAGAAAGCTATAGATAGCATAATGACCAGTAGGTAAAATATTGAGGAAATACAGTGGGTGGTCCACTATGTATACATATTATATTTCTCATACAGGAGTTGGCAGCCAATGAATAATTGACCCCAAAACTAAAATAGGCAAAGCAAAGTAAAACAAGAGGACAAAGAATATCAAATATAAATCAATATTGTCATTATTTGGAGCCAATGTATTGCCAGCGTATATTTTCTGTTATTTTGATCATTATATGAAATCCACGTCATAACCTAATTTCCCACCACTCGGGACTTGAGTAAAGATTTCGTTTGTAGCAATCTGTGTAAAATGTGATAATTACTGAGACCTGTACACATCCAACACATTGTCAACTCAAATCAAGGTCCATTTCACCCCTGAGAATATTTTAAGAAATGGATCATTTCGTCTTACTCCTCCTCCTTTAACATAACCTATCGTCTGAGTTTGGTCTGAACCTTTGGACATACCAATGAAAACACACTTTATAAACATAGCCGACCAAACAAATGGAGATTACTGTTCATTTTCTGATACCATTATTATTAGGTTTTAGGTTTTTTTCCATTTAGCACAGAAGCCCACCTGCATAATATATTATGTTGTGTGGGAATAATACCATTGCTCCATAGGTAAGTTAAGGCTGTAGGCAGGTAGATTTATCCCACATAAGCACCTCTTTACTTAAACTGATTTACACTCACTGAGTGAGCCCCCTTATAGGCAGATAAGAGCACTCGGTGACCAGGACTTAGCTCTCCCTATCTGTGCCTACATCTACCACTGTATACGTATATAAGCTCATGAGGTTCAAACTTGGTGTATGGATGGATGAATGTTGAAATATAATAATTTTCTTTCATCGGAAAACCGATTTTGAGTTCATTCCACAAACTGCAAAACTGCACAATCAGCTGACAGTTCTGCATTGTTTCGTGCAGTAGGAGACAAATATGTCATAAACCTATTAAACTTCAACTGACTTTAGATGAAACTAACATATTACCGAAATTTGGGTTTGTTCTGTATCCAAAGACTCTAAAATGTCTATGATATATATTTTGCAGGTTTTTTCAGTTATTTTGGTGGAGGTTGCATTATAATAATGCCATTACAAATGAAATAGTTCCCATTTTCAGCAATTTTATATTCATTTCATTAGGTTCAGTGTTGAGTGCCTTATCCATTTGCTTTCAATTTGTAGTCTTTTTTTATTGTTTTTTTCGTCTGGGCCTTGATAAATGACTGAATGAATGAATGGATGGGTGAATGGATAGATGAATGAAGGAATGGATAGATGGATGGGTGAATGGATAGATAGATGGATGAGTGAATGGATAGATGAATGGATGAATGAGTAAATGGATGAATGAATGAGTAAATGGATGAATGAGAGAGTGAGAATGGATGATTGAGTAGTGAATGGATGAAGAATGAGTGAATAAATGAATGGATGATGAATGAGTGAATGGATGCATGTGTGAAGGAATGGATGATAAATGCGTGAATGGATGCATGTGTGAATGAATGAATAGGATGGATGAATGAATGAATGAATGAATGAACGGACAAGGGACATTGTATGAAAACATGGATGAAAACATCTAGCCCAGAATAGGAAATGTCCAATAAAGGCGATCCATAGTTGTAATTAAATAAGGAAGAAAAGCTGTTAGACAAGTAGCCAATTATCTGCAAACACAAGGCAAATAAACACACGCGACATGGAAACAAGCAACCATGATTAATAGCAATGTACACAGCTAACAAACAACTCTTTGCCTAGACTAGTTGTCCTATTGTGAAAAATGTAAAACTGTTTTCTGCAGATTAAAATCCCTTCCATGGATTAGAACTTTTAATGATCGAATAGTATATTTGAAAAAACATACTATCATAGAACCAAATCATCAGAACACTTGGAAAATATTGGTTTCTTCTAATATATATATTTTCTAGTTAAACTTTCGTCATCTACCTTCTAGGGTCTAGTTAAGTTTGTACACAAAAAGCCTATTAAAGATATATAGGAACTAGGTTGCTTTCATTTTGTATCGGAGGTAAACATTAAATCATGTGTTTACCTTTCGAATATATATATGCTGGCTTGCTAGGAAAGGAAAACAATTAAAGTGAAAATATCAGATCATTACAATTACGTAGTATACAGGCAGCAAAGAAAAGTCCAAGTGTTGTGGATGGTCCTCAGACAGTGGTTCTATGATGAGGTACAACATAAAAGCAGGGTGAAACTGTTTAAGGAGAGAGTTGTCTGTATAGCAAGCTTATCCTACAGAAGTACAATATGTATAAAGCCTGTTTACTTAGGCCGGGAGGAGAATGAGTCAGAGTAATGTGAATAAATGCTCCTGCGACTGTTGCTGTTGCTGGATGATGCAGAGGCAGACCGTGCCCTGCTGCCTGCCCGCGCTCCTCCTGTAATGTTGGAACAGTACATTATAGAATATGTGTGAAGTCCTGCAATGTTGGAACAGTATAATTATATAGAGAGAATATGTGTGAAGTCCTGCATTGTTGGGACAGTATATATAGAGAGAATTTGTGTGAAGTCCTGCATGTTTAGAACAACCTCCAACACAGAAGAACAGAAGTCTTGAATACGTCCCATCATTATCGTTATACAAGTAACTAATACCCAATTAACTTTTCATTAATAATTGATTGCCAAAACATCATAATTTATTTCTGCAGTTTCCATAATTTTTAGGGATCAAATTCAATACCATCATTACTGCACGAAAACAGTTATTGAACTAGAAGCTAAGCTGAGAGACCATTTATAGTTACCAAAAGCCAAGATCATCTCACCGCTATTTCACCAGTAAATATGTACACCTGACAATTTTTTATTTTTCTTAATTAAAGCCTTTTAAACCGGCAAAGAAATGCCAATATATGCACCATAGAAACAGATGCAATACAATATAACTATAAAATTATTAAATCATTCCATTCCCACCTATATTCAAAGCTTAATTAGCTCACGGCCCAAACCCAGGTAAGTAGCCTTACAGAAGCACACTTTGGCTTTCCATAGAGTGAGAGGCTACATGACAATGCATTTAAGTGTTACCAAGGGACCACTGTCTCCAGACCAATGAGAAGACAGGAGAGAAAGACAAAGGAATAACAGATACATCGGCGGGCTTTTACAAATCCAGGCTCATTTGCAGTCGTACAAGGGTTGGTGCCACACCTCGCCTCGTCTTTCACCACTATTTTCATATTGTAACTATTCTTCACAAATGAAAAATGGAAATAGAATAACTTATATAGTCCCCCGCCCCCATATAACATAACTGTAGGAAAGGCTCAATAAAGGGTTTATCGTATGCTCATGCTGTATGAGAGGTGCAATATACAATATACTGAGGGTTTATTATACTATCATGCTGTTTGAGGGGTACCAGTGATTGTTTAGCTTGTTTTGCTTTTAGGGAGCAAGTGGAGGAGACTCGTAGAAACAAAATTCCACTCTGTGGCAAAGATTTCAACATAATGAAAAGATTTCAACATAATGAAAAGGCACATTAAGCACAAATTGTTAAAAATATAACTAAGTGATCCATACCTGTCTCTAGACTTCGTCGTGTAGCACCAGATTGTCGTACGGGTCTACCGTAGCGGTCAAACATGTTAGTTTTGGGTTGATAGACGTTCATGACAAATGCGTCATCAGAGTTCTCCTGGACCTGGTCATTAGGCCCTGGGTACCTGTGCAAGAAACCATAATTAATGAAAATATCAACATTTCAGTTAATTATTTTCAATACGCTGTATCATCATTTGACGACACAACTTTGGTATTGTGACGCAACTTAAGTTACAGCCACATATTTGGTGACACAACTTTGTTGGCGTAGAAATTCCATGCCTTACATAGTTTGCCCATTATTTTCCTGCATGCTATAAGCATTATTCATTCAAATTTCTTACTTTATGATAAACTTATGGGATGAAACGCGTGATGTGAACAGGGCAGATGGGGGAGGGTGTAAACAAGGAAGGGTGGGGAAGGGAGTGGGAGGGAACGGGGGAGCCTGGGAGGGACGGAGAATGAGGGAAATGGGGAGGGAGGCGACGGGGAAGGGGGAGATGGGGAATGGATGTCTACCCCGTAATAAACGCGGAGCAGCTAGTTATAATTTACTAATCATAATAAAGCCAGGGTGAGGACTTACCATGCATTCTGGTAGAGATGTGAGTGCCTGTCCTCAACGGTCTGTCTGAATTCTCCCAACTGGAAAAGAGAAACATCACTGCATGAGTTTTGAATACATGTACAAGTTATTTATTGCGTTGAGCGGTCTTCCCTCAAAAACCTTTTACTGAATAATGATTTAGAGGGGGAAGTGATGAAGGGGGCGAAAGGTTGCTTAACACAAACTCCACACATTCTTCAATATTATTTATTTCGGCCTCTTCAATTTACAACTAACTTCTCTTGTATTCAAGGAACAAACTGGAAGACCAAACTGGAATTTATTTCAGAAGTATGGCTCCTATTTGTACACGATCGTTAAGTACAATAAAAAATATCTTGAATTGAAGTATTGTATGAATCTGGTCATATCAGGTGAGAGAAGAAATACCATATATGGAGATGCAATAGCCTTTTCAGGTCTCTTATCGTCGATCTGTTACTGGTGGCCCAGACCCAGCCCCTGTTTCCCTGACGCTGATCTGTGCCCATGTTACAACAGGTGACCTAGACCGAGCACCTGTTCCCCTGACGCTGATCTGTGCCGGATCTGCGCCCATGTTTCAACAGGTGGCCCAGGTGCTTGGTCCAGCACCTGTTCCTCTGATTAAATCCAACGAGGCATTACTATGACTCAGGCTCTAATCACGAGCATTACTACAGAGTATACTTATAGGCTTTATGGTAGAGACAGGGAGCACTGCACTAACACCAGCTAACCATAATGTTGATCTCAGTTTACAGAACAATAAAGGCATTGCATTACACTCTTGTATTAACACAACTGATCTACTTATGCAGAAAAAGATAAAGTTCATGTCATTTCCCTCAGGGTAAGGTTAGTGTTGCACAAGTAGAGACATAGGGTACTGGACTAATAGCGACTAACCATAATATTGGTTTCTGGTTATAAGACAATAGAGGCATTACAGGTGGTTCCACATATAAACATACTCAGTGTGGTATGTAACATGTCTCTACTTAAGGCAGAAAATGATGAGTATCAGTATATACTAGAGAGAGGACAATGCAGTACTAGCAGGAGCCTGCCCTAACATTCATCTTTCTGGTCAGATTTATCTCATAACATAGACATATGTAGCATATGAATTAATCAAAGGCAAAATCGGTTAATTTAGTAAGAGTAATTTAGGTCCCAGAATGGTTACCCCAAACTCCATTGTTGTACATAGGATATCATATGAGGGAGACAGTTATGCAAAGGGACACCAATGATCAGGGTAGGAACGAGAGACTGCCACCTTGCCTCTTCTACCCCTGATCCTCCCTGTGTGCTGCACCACAAAGAGTTCTTCTATTTTATTTCTACTAAAAGTTGAGTTTTGAAGTTGTAATAAGAGAAAGGGCGGTTACTTGACAGCCAGCTTAGGCGTATTGTGCTGCAGAATGTTGTTCTTGGTTATTGCGTGGCATTACGTACATCCAATCATTATTAGAGGATAGAGAGAGGAGCATTAGAGAGTAAGGGAACAAATGTAGTGTACAATATGCACCAGTTACAGGGGATGTATAATCACTGTAAGCGCACAAGTACCCTTACATGCAGATTACACAATACAAAGCTTTACACCCACATACAGAGGGCCATGGACCATGCATAGAGGCGGGGGTAGGGAGCTCCAGAAAAAACATAATTATTACAAGAAATTAATATTCTTGACCTAAAGTGAAACATAAATCCCACATAATTCATCGTTCCATTATGACAGATGTGCCGCCAAACATGTGTAAAAGGCTCTTTGCCAGAGGCATGTAAAAAGCCCAAAATTTCAATACAACTTACTTTTGCTTCACTTGAGGTTACCACGAAATTAGTTTCTCCCGAATAATTTGTTCAAGAGAGGTATGTATGCTAATCTGTTTAAATATATATCTATCTGTTTAAATATCTATCTATCTATCTATCTATCTATCTATCTATCTATCTGTTTAAATATCTATCTATCTATCTATCTATCGATCGATCGATCGATTGATCAATCGATTATCTATCTATCTACCTACCTAACCTACCTACCTACCCTAAATTCTAAGGGCTCCTGATGATGCCTTGAATTAACATGACCACGTTTTTTCTAGAATTGAAAATCGACATGGCCTTTTCCTATGATCGAGAAATCAACATTGCTGTTTCTTATGACCAACATTGCTGTTTCTTATGATTTTAATTGGAGCCCTGTACCTTCCCATAAATTCCAGATTCTGACCTCGGGACCTTCAGCTATAAATGATTCATCTGCTTGGAGCATAAATCACTGTGTTTATCCACTCTATCAATGAATGCCAGTCAACACCACCTACAACTGTCAACGAACAATATATTACCAACAGAATAGCTCAAATGACGTTATCAAGATCCTGAATAAAGAATAAATCAATTTCCTTGGGAGAGGGCGGGGCGCTAGTCTACACAAATTAATGTACATACAGGTTGGCCTAAGATTGCATTGAAGTGTAAATATCGCCCAAGTGAGTACCTGCAATGAAGTCGCAGACTGAGCGGGCTGGAACAATATGAAGACATGGAATCCTGGGAGCACAGGATTAATCCCTGACGTCTATTTATAATGTTTGATAAGGCAGCATATCATGTATTATGGGTGGTGCGTGTAATTAGATTGATCAGGCTGAGAGAGGTGCACAGTAAGTAATAACCCAATTACTCCACAAAGCCGCTAACACAACTTAATCATATTATAGTGGAAATTCCCAATACTGAGCAACTGACATTACAACAACCACAACTTGGTGCATAGGCACCTGTCTCTCTAATTATACGTATATAGCCAACATGTAAACCCAGTATTAATTTGTTACGACAACTGAAATTAGAGAAGTGAGATTATCTTATCTTATCCTATTAGTTTACGACTGATACTTACATGTAACCAACCCTTTATAGTAATAGCTTTTAGTAGAACAATAGCAAAAAATGTGTTTCCTGGACTCTTACTATTTAATGATGTACTGCTTAACTTTGTATTTATAAACATGTAGTAGAATAGAACCAAGGAGAAGCTGGAAGGTGTACTACCTCCTTTTTCTACTTGTAGTTAAAAATGTTATGTAAATCTGTGGAAATAAAGTTTATATCATACCATATAAGGGGGTGTTCCACCAATCGGTGGTTACCTTAGCATCTGATTGTGCTTTTAATATTTCGAAAATTTGGACGATTGAGACTGAACCCATCCATTTTATCATATAAAAAGTGCATATGGAAACATGAAACTATTATAAATCATATAATACACATATTTGTCTTAGCATAGAATCACTAATAATAGACATAAGAGTTGAAAGGCAGTTCAAATAAAATAACAAGCATAGATTCACATCTCTTTGGGCATGAAATATGTCTATCACAAAATGTGACTTTGCCAAAAATGTGACTTTGCCAAAACTCTGGGCATTTTTGTTTCTAATAACATAATGATAAGAACATGCAGGGTCACACAGGATTTGCTATGTGTTTGACATTAGGTGAACTTTTTACCCCTTTGTTGAACTCAGGACTATGTGTAGAAGTGTAATAAGGGATCGAATAACCTATAACTTCCAATCCCTAAATAGTTATTACAAGATTTACGGGGGCTGGAACCTTCTAGATATAGGTATATATAGATATGTAAGAAAATCCTCCCTCCCCCCCTCCCCCCCCCAAACACAACTACTAGCATAACAATAATAGACAAGCGAAGTGTTGGGGCAGGGGCAGGTACCTAAAGGGGGCGATGTGTGTGATGTACCAAACACTCTGATAGGTAAAGTAGTTAAGAGCAGGATAAAGTGTAATGCGAGGTTAATCCTTACTTACATGGAGATTAAGCCTTCGCCGGGCGATTACCTCTTTACAGACCACCTCATACACCGTCTTTATAGCTCCCTTTCCCTCTCTCTCTCTTCCTGTCCTGTCTCTCTCCCTAGCTCTTTCTCTCTCCTCCCTCTTCTCTCTCACCCTCTCCTTTTGTCTCTCTCTCCCTCTCTCTGTCTCTTGCCTCTATTTCTCTCACTCTCAATCTTCCTCCTTTTTCATTTCACATTTACTTTCACTAAGGCAGAGAATGTACTGCCTTTACAAGTAATTCTATTCGTGAATAATTAAATCGCTGCAAATGCAAAGTAATGAGAATGACAGTTCTTGCCCAATAATTATACGACAAAGTATAGGCATTACATGGTGTAGAGTTTAGACAAACATGTATAGATCTTGTTTGAGTTGGTGCTAATGTTGAGATGTTTAAGTGTAAGCAGGAGAAGGTGAGCAGTAGAAGGCCAGTTATAAAGGAACTGTAAAAGCGATAGTTTACCTGGGATTAGGGTGTGAATGGGGCAGGATTAAAGCTCCACTCCAGGCTGTCGGCTCCAGATTAAAGTTAGGTAATCAGCAACACTTAGTGTGTGTGTATGGGTAGAGAGGGAGAGAGAGAGAGAGGATAGAAAGGCAGAGAGGAATGGGGAAACAGTAAGAGGAAAGGGGTGAGAGGGAGACACAGGGAAGAGAGGGAGGGGAGAGAGAGACGCAGAGGGGGACAGGAGAGCGAAGAGAGGGAGGGAGGGAGAGGAGAGAGTGAATAGAAGGGAGACAGAGGAGAGAGAGAGGAGACAGGGAAGTAAAGAGAGGGGGGAGAGGGAGAGGGGGGAGGGAGAAACGCAGAGAGGGGAGAATGGAGTAAAAGGTATTAAAATAACTGAGGAGAGCCTGATTGAGAATGGATTAGAGAGACAAGAGTCAGAACCTAGAGATAGCCAGAGATAGATAATAGTAATCAATACATCGATTAGCGTCTGTCCAATAAAGCACCATCACAGATTATCAGGGTGATCCTAACCTAATCTCTTGCTACTCAATCCCAAGTTCCACAGCTAGATATATGTGTTGGCTAACTGTGGCTGGTTCTAAGTTAGTGTTTCTTTGCTTGGAATGGTTTCCTATATTTTCATGTATTGCTACCTTCATCAACCATTCTATTAATCTATATATCTTTCAATGTTTCTATCTGTCTATTTATTTGTTTATCTATCTGTCAGTCTGTGACCATCTATTTGACAATCTACCTCTCGGTCTGTATAATTTACCTTCATTCATTATTCGTTTTTATTCATTTATCATTTATCAAATCTTGATTTGACCAGGTATCTGCAGACAGAACACATATTTACAATTAGGCTGCCCCCCCCCCCCCCCCCAAAAAAAAAAAATCATTTTATAAAGATAATTTAGGGAGACGACAGCCTAAATGTAATTCAATATTTATTTTGTAATAGAAATAATTATAAAATTATCATTGAATTAACGTGTTACATACATGTACATTATTTCTGTCATACTATTAAATTATGCTTGTCATATGTTAATTAACATAACGAGGACTCACTTGAGTGAATAAAGAGTATGAAGTAAAATGTAAAGCAGACTGATATAACAAAGACAACATGACTAGCTAGTACTGCTATAAGCTGTACAGGTGTGGGCAACCTTGACTAAGTAAATAAAGCATAGATTGAGCGTGTAACCTTATGTATAAAACTGGTGCTAATTGCTGTAGTGCGGGGAGTACCTAGTGAGTGCATGTATAATACCAACACAGGTCTATAGTCTGTCCGAAAAGTAGTTGACACAGGCAAAACGGGCCTCTCTAAGACAGAAAAGTCGGGGACTTTTGATTTGAAACTTAAAGAAGCACGTTTTCCCCGTGTCAACTACTTTAAGCCAATATAATCCCACACTCGTTCTATTACAACAAATGCGCCGCCAAATTAAAGATGTGCAAAAGGCTTTTTTCATGGAATATCAATCTATTCATGGCCAGACATTGACACTAATTTAAAGAGAGACATAGTTGGGGTTGAGATGTTGGAATAAACTTGTTCTGTTCAAGCCTATATATATATATATATAATAATATATGCCAGAATACAAGGGTTAATGTGATGTAGTGTGATATATGGGTGTTGGACAGAGGGTGAACAATGGCCGCCATGCCTCACTGCACACATCCATCAGGCTGCCTCAACTGCACTCACCATGCAGCATTATTGCTATACGCCCCAGCTGTATAGTGGGACACAATCATATTTATCTTACAGCTGCACTCTCTCTCCCTTAATCATTAATAGCAGTCAAAAACTAAAGATGTTCTACTTTTTCTTCTACTCTTTTCCAACCCATCTAAAGGTCATTTAACCAAAATTTTGGAGGATTTTGTCCAGTTGTTTTTGCTGCAGTGTAGCCTATCATTAAAGTCCACATTTATATTTAGTGAAGCAGTGTATTATCGCTCACCGGTGGCCGGTTTTTTTGTCCAATTTTGTCTTATACGTCAAAATGATTAAATCGGGTATGATTTGTTCTGTCATAATAGCTGCGAATGCAGGTTAAATTTAACCCAAACAAAATTTCACCAAAGAAGAACAGCACTCATCTTACAACAAGTTAACACTTATTCCATTGACATTCCCTCATCTTTCTATATTTTGTTATCTATCTTAGGTTTTAAAACTTCCAATGGGCCTATGTTATGTGGGAGAGCTTTGTAAGACAGAGTCAGAGGTGACCTTGGTTTTGCTGCACTAATGGTCACATGTCATGGAACCATCTCTCACAATCATTGACAGCCAGCACTGCTTCATGTATCTATTAACATATATAGGGTATAATAGAGGGGTTTACATCACACCCAGCTGCACTGATCCATGTATGATCACTGCCTTTATTCTAAGCTTTAATAGGTGGAATAGATTACACTCTCTTCAAATTTTGATTTGATTTGATTTATTTATTAAAGAAAAAAATAATTATCAAAAAGAAATTAGAAAAAAAAAATGTATTGAAGGAAGAAGAATGAATAAATAGATTGGGGGTGGGGGATAGATGAAAGTAAAAATGAAAGGATTTCCTATGACTATGCTACTCAACTACCATGGTAAACAGCATCTCAAATTCTGGCATCACCGCATATTTAAGTCATGAAATAAGAGATTTGTTTACATATATGATACCCTAACACCCATAATCATATTGCAAAATCTTGACATTTTCTCCGGGTTACATTAATTTACAAGTTTTCTACTGCTTGTTTTGGAAACTACATTGTACACTCCGTGCCAGACCATGCACTATAATGGCTTTATATTAAGCCTCACAGCCCCACTTATACACTATAACAAACATATTATGCCTCCACACCCAGTAAACTTAACCTTTATAGATTCCTACAGGGCTATACATTTGACAATTCATTTGTGAATACATGTAGTTATTAAATGAAACTATTATGTCTATTGCTCCAACATTCATTGCCAGAATTTGTTTATAAAAGCGTTATCAAAGTTGACTATTAATCGTTTCTCAGTCAGACCTTCTCAACCTGCAACCTCCTGTTTGCTCAGTCTGGTATGATTGTTTTTGTCCAATTCGTGAGCTCGCAATTGACTTGTCAAATAAGGCTCGAACCTGAGCTTGAATAATTAAGTTGCATTTTATCATTACCTTACAACTTCCACACGCTTTCTTCTTTGTTTGATTTATTTTCTTCTAATTTATGGCCCAGCTATAAATATATTGCTATAGGCAATCATGGCTCAACACTCAGACCCAGAATGTTTAACCTTTAGAATTTGTTATGATATAGATTGGGCTATGAATATATTAAAGTAGTTTTATTTCCTCTTGTTAAGGATTAGATACATTTGGATTTCAAAAAGGAAAGGGGACGTTGATTTAACCATTAATTTTGGGGGCAACATTCAGGGTCAACTGAACCAGAACTTATAAAATACGAATAAGATTGGGCTACACATTTTACCAATGTTATTCATTAGTTATTAGTTTTTTATAGTCACTTATAATAAGTAGTTATTAGTGTGCATGGCCACTTATTACACACAACTATTCAACACAACAACCAACATGGCACAGAAACCAATACCTAGAAATTGCCTCTAATGAAATACTCAGCCTTTTAATATCCCTAACAGTAATAACAAATTTGCAGCCAAAATGCAAATAAATAAGTCTTGAGGGAGGTCAATGTGTTCATGGGTCAGACAGAAAGAAAGGCGGAGGTGAAGGAGGGGGAGTAAGACTAAAGGAGATGTGAAAGCTTTATACAAACATCAGAACAGCATAGTTTTTTCCCAAAAACTACGAAACTGCACAATCGGCTGGCAGTTCTGCATTGTTTCGTGCAGTGGGAGACAAATATGCTATAAACCTGTTAAACTTCAACTGAGATTAAACTAACAGTAAATGAGCAGGGAACGTGGTAACACGGGGCAGAGGGTGGGAAGGAAGATACTTAGTAATACTGGCTCAGGACATTTTATGTTTTGGAAATTTACCAAGGCACTAGATCTAAGCAGAATTCATTTTTTCAAAAGTTTGGACTAGAGATGAAGCAGAACCAGAGTTGGAAAAATTGCTATAAAAAGTGGTTGTCCTCAAGACAACCACTTTTTGAAATATGGTTGTCTGCCATATATCTCACAAAATATGTGGTTGTCCGCTCACACTAAAGATAGATAAAACCTGGTTGTCCGGCGGATGCCCATATATTCATTTTTGGTTGTCCGCAGGGCTGATATGGGTGGTGCGGACAACCGGGCCACAGGACTTTTCCAACCCTGAGAACTGATTACTGCTTAATGTATTTGTTACTGGTGCTAACGTGGGGCAGAGGGAGAGTATTGAGTATGTTATGGTGTGATTTATTATGTTAAAATATTTAGTCTTTTTTCACAAACTGCGAAACTGCACAATCAGCTGGCAGTTCTGCATTGTTTCGTGCAGTAGGAGACACATATGCTATAAACCTATTAAACGTCAACTAAGTTTAGATGAAACTAACGATACATATTACTAATATCTGGGTTTCTTCTGTATCCAAAGACTAGTTCATCTGTAAAATGTCTATGATATAAGTTTTGCAGGTTTTTGTATGTGTTTTTAACTATTTCAGTGATTTTGGTGGAGGTTGCATTATATATCCTTTACAAATGAAATAGTTCCCATTTCTAGCAATTTTATATTCATTCCATTAGGTTTAACAGTGTTGAGTGCCTGTATCCATTGGCCTTCATTTGTGGTCTTTTTTATTGTTTTTTTTTCGTCTGAATGTATTTGTTACTGGTGCTAACATGGGGCAGGTCAGTATGGAATATATTGCGGTGGCTTTATGTACTAATGCATGGTATAGAAACCTTTAAATAACGTATATTTGCATTGAGCAATGTATCCACAGGTGTAAAAGTATCCAATCATGAACATTACATTAAGGTGTAATGTCCACCTCGACATGAAAGAAGTGTTGTTTGCTTATTTGTCAGATCCCCTGAAACTAATTCTCTATGGTATGTATGCTTGAACACTTGAGTCTAAACTCACAGCCTCTCACACCAGATAATAATCGTAAATCAGTGATTGGACGCCTACTGCGCTAATGGCTTTTCCCGCCCAGGAGCTGTGTATTTTGCGGTTTGGCGTGAGAGGCTTTCCCTCAGCCTGAAGGGACTCTCAGCTCTGAGACTAGAGAGCACTTGACCGTTTGTATCCAAACAAGATCAGTTAGATCTATATAAGCTGTTTCTGCTATGTAACATTTTTCTCTATTAATGAATGTTTACTTAATACGTTTACTGAGTGGTACTTCAACATAGATAATATCTGCAGTGTTTCATAGATATGTTATGTAGATACAGAACGTTACCTTTATAACTAACCTGATCTATCTAGCATTAAGATTAATATTCTCCCCACAACTATATTTAGCAAAGCTTAACCCTAGCGTATATATGCATATATGCCTGAGTGGATTAATTTGCCCTCGAAGGGGGGGGGGGGGATGAAGTAGCTTTTCCTCTTCATTTCATTAAGTTTATTTTTTTCGTTTCTCTGCGTTGAATTCATGGTGAAGTTAGCATTTATTTTTATCGAGATATAGAACGATTATTAATATAGGGGAGTCACATTTTTTATATTTTGGTTTGCTTCTGCATGGCAACCTAACCCTAGTTAGATTAGTCAATCATATAAATTACATGAGGAATAATGCAACAGCTATATATTGGGTAATCTTTCTATCTCCCCTCTCCCCCGCCCTCTCTGCCCCCCCCCCCCCCCCCCACACACACACACATGTATGCTCTCTCCGACTCTCTGTAAGGACTAAGGGTGTGAGTTGGGCGGGGGAATGTGTATCCTCTGGCCGGAATGACCAAGTGAAACCTAGTGTCAACCCTTGCCTTGCAATGGCTACAACAGTGAATTGGCGATACGCCAAGAAACAACAGTGGTGTAATTACCTCAATTTTGTATTAATAAGACTGGTTTCCAATAATGTTTTGAGGCTTATGCCGATACTATTGCAGAGTTTTGAGCCTCTCAAGGTTTTCAGGCATTGAAATACAATGACTTCTCGAGACAGTGTGGGAACCCAAAGCCAATATCTGAGGTCAGAGTGTGACTCAGGCCAACAAAGTGCAATACCAGGCGCCTAGTTCCATTTCTGCAAATAAAACTAAAGCCTACTTAGATTTTAAAAAGTTGAACAAAAGAATCTAAATTTCTTAACCAGTCTCAATTTTAGGCACCATTTGTGTTTGGAAAATTCCAATGGTATATAGATTTCACATTTCATCTGTAAAAACAAAGACTCAGAGTAGGAAGCGCATCCCCTCAAGACCAACGAAAAAGATAAGATGCAGAAACTTGACTTGTATGGAACTCTCCTATGGAAACGCCCAAGAATAATAGTTAATTCACAGACAATATAAAAGTAACCTTATCATAAAATCCAATCTAACTTACCCTGATTTGGCTGCCTTTGAGGAGAGTGTTCCAGTCAGTGAACTGAGGGATGCCCCAACCTATCTCCCCCACGCAAGAGGACTTGGGGCGCGGGAAGGGGGTGCATCGTGGTGCCCGCCACAGGTAGTCCACCTCACTGGTGCCCTCAGGTGACATGGTGCCCTCACCCACGTATCTGTGCTCCTCCTCCACAGCTACGCGGTGGTCCCGGATACCATCAGGTCCTGTAAGATAAATGGGTAAATATATTTTAGATTAAATACATTTTAAAAATACCAAAACGTCCTGGGGAAGGAAGAAAGACTTCAAAACATTGGCAATAATTCATGATACACAGTCAAGCAACAAGAGCAAAGATTCATATAATAGATACATGGTCTTTTTACCATGATACCATCTGAAATACAAAGATAAATAAATAAGATAGGTAGATTGATTTGGGTCGTGCTTGAGGTAGGGAGATATCATTAACTAAAGCTTATCGATGTTAATCTAGCCTTCCTCCTTCGTACACAACTTGTTTTAATTTCTTTTCTTTTCCTTTTATTTTTTGCAGGGCACGTACTGGAGGAATTGACTAATAACATAAGCCTTTGTTCCTTTAGTACAGCGAAGAATATAATAATCTATCAATTATGATTAGTGGGAATAGTATTTGAAGAAAAAATAATCATTCTTATGTTAAACTCCAAAGGTTGTTTTACTTGATGATTTAGTTATTCTGTACAGATTATTCTAAATTTGTTGAACTCAACCGATGTTTTCCCCATTTGAAGGCAATACTGGTTTCGATACCCCATTTGGTAGTGACACTTTTGCCCATCATACCATTCAAATTCGAAAGGATATTTCATTTGTTAATCTAGATTTATAAAACAATCCATAATTTAGCAAAAGGTTTCTATGGGAGTATTATTGGTTCCACATTTGGTGATAACACCTTTGCTCATTTTAACGTACTCCTCCTTCCACTAAACCCATAGCCACTATATTGGTTCAAATATCGATCCCAAGATCAATTACTACTTCCTCGTCACGTCCAAGTTTAACGATGCAAAAATCAATAAATATCAGACAATTTATAAATAATTGAGAAGTTTTCTTATGTCTTGCTGCACATAGGAATTAATAGAGCAGGAGTTGGTATAAATGTTATGTAACTTCACACACTATGTTTGCTATAGACTACCGTCTGTTCTGCAGGGATTTAGTAACAAATTTGGCCAAGCTCCGGGGAGACTTGCCAGCATTTCATAGAGAGGGTGCAGGCCACTTAGTTCATAAAGCCACAGTTCCAAATCTACCAAGTGAAGTCAGCACACTCTCCACGCGGCTTCTTCTTTATATCTCACCTACAGGTTTGGTTTGCTTTAAAATGCATTTTTGTAACAATTCACTGAAATTCTGGAATAATCTAGGATCTGAGTATTTTCAAATTGGATTTATAATTTCCATACTGTTACATGCATTAACGCAGTACACAGACATTTTAATGGTAAACAATACTGATTTCCAATAAATGGGCAGAGCTCAATTAGACCTTACCAATACCCCTCCTGATCTGTCCTCACAAGTCACTAACTCTGGCATTAATGTTGTTTTTAAAATATTTGAGGAATCAAGGACATAAAATTTGTCTTTGATAACAATATTATTTGATCTAAATGTACATATCTTGCCAGAAGAGACTCCTTGGTGTAAATAAGTCTTTCAGGCTCTTCCGAACTTTGAATAGCAAAATTATGTTCAAGGCTATTAAATTCCTGCAACAAAATGGAGGTGGTAAAGCGGGCTGACGGTCTTGAATTAAGCCTTACGGTAGTTTAAATTACAGATATAGTTAATAGAATAACTAATAGATTTATTCACGATTATTGGACTCCCATAAATTAATCAATGTCAGACAATGTTCTAAAACATCAGAACCTTAAGTGTTTACCGATTATAATAAGTTGGATCAAAGGACATAGGAGCTTTTTATTTTAAGAGACAAAACTAACAATCTCACCAATACAAAACAAAATGCTCCCCCACCCCCACCCTATGAACCCCAAACAAAATATTTGTTTAAGTCATTGATTGAATTCGTAGTTATATACAAATTTCTGCTTGGATATAATAGTCACATACCAAGTTATAAATAAACGATGTTCGTGAGGTTGTTATACATGTGATGATGTGTTATACCGTACCCCATTGTGTCATAATATGAAGCCTTTGATGAATGGGCTACAAATCAAAATCATTCATTAAGACAGACGATTTTTGCTCTCAACTTCATCATAAATAAGTTGACATTCATTCTTCTAAATAAAGAAATTTTATTTGAGGTCTGGCCACGCTGTCATGTTTTTCTAGATCGAGTTCATATTAAACTATTTTTGGAAAGACGTCATTTATAATTAGCCTAGTCAAGACTTATCTAACTTAAGAATAAAATTTCAATTCATTCCACACTTGGGTATTTTAGTTTAAATATATTGTAAACGCGGCAACCTTTTAACCTTGTTGGCTAAAACAATAAATTTAAGTTACAATACATTCAAATCAAGCTCCATTTTCACTTGGCTTTAAAAGTCACAGAAGCCCCATGAAACAACACATTTCTTGCTCGAATCAACACAAATACCAAGTTACCAAGGTCCTCCTTTCATTTTCAGTCCATTCACATACCAATAATTATCTTGGCCGCGAGCCATTAGTTTATTTTACAGCTGGGTAAAACCATTGACACAATGAATAATAACACGAAATGGCATTAATTTAAATGTGGCCATTTGCACACCAACCTGTGAATAGCATCGGTCCGCGACCCAACCTGTCGGATCCAAATACTGAATATCTCCATGTCGTATCAGTCCTTATAGATCTTGCCGTGTGGCTTGATAAAGCTGAATCCCTTCGTAAAGCCAGCATATTTTGTTTAGTTCCTAATTACATGAAGAAAACGCGACATTTGTTAAGATTTCTGGATATGTGTATGCAGAGCAGACATCCGCTCACTCTCTTGTCGTCTGCTCCGAGTAAGCGGGTTGTCACGTGGTAGTCACATGGTAGTCACGCAGCGCCACCTGGTTGCTAAGACGCAACCTCGCTTTCGCTACAGTTCGCGCGCTTAGGATTCAAGTCCTCTGCCACCTGCCACTCTCTACTTACAATAGGGGGTCTTTGAATCACCCTCGATTTAATTATTATCCTTCACTGATCATAGATTAATTCCATTTGATATTTCTAATTGTTGCAGCTATAGGCTAAGCTGTAGGGCCTACAGGTGTGCCTTTGTAGCTCTCTGTGAGTTGCTGTAGAAACGGGCTTGCAGAAAGTTCACCAATGTTACGTAACTATTTCAAAGTAATATCTAAAATTGATAAAATAAGTAATATTTCATTACCCAGGGACCTTGAGATTTGTTATTTTCAACAACAACAAACAAACAACAACAAATACTTCAATACCCTGTATTCTGATACCGTATGTGAAAGATCTTTTCTACTTTGATTTCTTTCTATCTATTTAAATAGGACTATGATATTGAATTAGAATTTATGTAAGGTGTTTTTATCGAAAAATAGGAATAGAGCTACTAGAGGCTTCATAAAACTAGAACTGATTATTATTAGGCCTTGTATGTGCCACACTTTTTAAGTTTCCCTTTTTATTCCCTGAAAATCATGCTATACATGCTTCACACCATGTACGGTAGGTATGGTTGTAATCTCCAGATGTAGGCCTATATCGTTAAAAGAAAATGGATCGAAATGAGAGCATTGTAAACGTGTATCTTTAACAGTGAGTTACCATACTTTAGTAGTACTTTGTCTTTGATGCCAAAAGCCTAAATTTGTCTTTATTTACCCATCAGATCCAAATGGATGATGGATATTATATGGAATGCTGCATTCCCAATGTAAATGCGCACTCAGGCTCCATGAGTGCCATCTTGTAGCTGCAGCACTTCTTTATGGATGAGTGTTATGGTGGGAATGACAGAACTTCCATAATATATCTAAAGCCTACTATCCTAGCACACCATTATAAACATGTACTCGCCCTTAATATTAAGAAGTTATGTACGGTATGAAAACGTGTTAGTATATAGCCAACATTGACACACAAATGGTTGCATATTGTACTTCTGTGTTATTTAAGCTTACACAAACAGACATATATATATTTTTGGAAAGCTGACTTATCATATTTAGACCACCCCTGGTGTGTCACATGGCAATTTGTCTGCCTCTACAGTGCCTATGTTACCGACTTGTTTTTATATGCGAGCTGTTTTGATGTATTTTAGTATGCCCTCTATCCCAAAAAATACAAAAAAATTATATTTCTTTTTCTCGGATCTAATAATTATAATTATATTTGTTCAATGAGATCTGAACATGTATTATATAGTCTGATATGGCAGGTTACACATTTTTCTTTTCTTTATATATTCATTAATGTTACCTGCAGTATAGGTATAGATGAAGATTAATCTTCTATCTCAAATGACTAAGCCGAATGTCATCTCATCAATGAGTATTATCATGAATCCAAATGTATTACAGCCAAAATGTGATAATAATCTTGAATTATAGCTGGGAAATGATCCCACTATAACCAATATTGGAATCTGCATGACTCTTTCACTCTTTTAAAATGTTAAAACTCTCATCAACGAGCCGCTCTTATATTTATTTGATGTATAACTTCAACAATATTCCTTTTCCTTGGCAATGAGAACTATCACACATGTGAATATTGACCAATAAAATTTCTTTAAAAAAACCCATTAAATAACCAGAATCATCCATAAATCGTCCATGATAAATTACACACAGATATGTAACCCCTTCCCTAGGCAAGAACCGAAACGCTGTCTTTAGGTCGAAATACCACATCTGGCACTGATTTCATACAGGCACCGGGGGCCTATCTGAGAGTGGGTGGGGCACTGACCACAGCTTTAGGTACACACCCGCTCAAACACAGTGCGGGCGCATGCATCATGCACTCAACCTGCACCTACACACAACATAATAATAATAAAACATTTGTTCTGTTATTGTTTTCCATAACTATTAAAGGAACATTAAGTAAGATGAAGATAGAGCATGGTGTTGTCTCATATATCCTAAAGTTTTGTAGCAATATTAAATGTTTTTCTGTCTCTAAAATTACATTTAATGAAGGGCCCTCTCTGGGTCCATTGAAACCTGCACCCTCATAATGTAAACACAGGTGGCTTGACCCCTCTTCCGGTCAAAATTACCCATCCTCCTCTACTCTGGCCCCAGTCTACCAGTCAGCATGTCCCATTCCGAATCTTGGCTATTACATGATATTGTTTCAATGGACAATATTTATTTTCTTTTTATTCAGTACTTTTGCTTATTCATCTTTGATGTTCAAGTCAACACACCTAATCCAGTTTCCCGTTTTTAAAGACCAATTTCGCGACCAATTTAATGCAGGTTTGTTGAAAAGCTTTGACCACTGTACACTTCCCTTAAAGTTTGGTGAACGGTTCAGAAGACTCAGTGACAAGTGTAGGACCCATCAATACCACTGCCACCTGGTGTCAAAGCTGCATCAGTAAAAAGTCAGTACTTTCGTTTTGACCCCTGTAAAATCAGTAGAATGGTCGCAGGCAGCACTCATATATTTTAAAGAACTTTTTGTTTTTACCCGCTAATGACTATTTTGTCGGTAAAAGTCTGTAATTTTACTTATCCTGGTTACTTAAATAGATCTTTTGATTGCTCCAATCCAAATTGATGATTAACCTGCCCCGAAAATATTTTTCCAAATCAAAAATATCTTCTATTACCTGGACCTGGGGTGAAAGATATGCTTTATTTACACTCCTTTTTCCACTACTAATTTAATTTATTTGGGGTTTTTTTTTCATGACAGTGTCTCTACTCCAGATGAGCTCAACGGCATAGCAAGTAATGACGTTCCAGAAGACAAAGATGGTGTACACAGTAGGGCACAAGCGCTGCTAACTTGTCCCATTCTCCCACCTTGTTGAATTAAATGTTTAGTATACTGTAAATGTATTAATGTTCGCGCAGTACACCCTAAAAACAGATTGGTTAAATTGAACAAGATATTGGTTAAATTCAACCAATCTGGATGGTAGATATGTGTCCAACCAATGTGTTGGTTAAAATAACCAATCTAGTTTGGGTACCCGTTTAACCAATGCATATTGGTTAGTTTATAACCAATATCAGTTGGTCATTTTAACCAATCTAATGGTAGATATATATAGGTTTAACCAATGCATATTGGTTAATTTATAACCAATATCAGTTGGTCATTTTAACCAATCTATTGGTAGATATATATAGGTTTAACCAGTATATTGGTTGATTTATAACCAACACCTCTTGGTCATTTTAACCAATCTATTGGTAGATATATATAGGTCAGGAGGTCACAACCAATGTACTTTGGTTAGAATAAGATTATTATATATTTTATTTATTCACAGAAAATCATCATTTTGGTTCATTATTTCCTGGTTGTTGTAGGCCTACTCCTGTGTACCAGCTTCTGTAAAGAATAAAATACAGCTCTATATATGGTGCCATGCATACACAAATAACTATTATGTTAAACGATTTTCCTTGACTCCTCCTAAGCAAAAGGGGTGAAAAACATGCCATTCTTCAGTAGGTATTCCAGTCCATAAATCCTTTATCTCTCTAGACGTCCAACAAAGCCTGTTTAATTATAAACATAGATATGCCATGTATACAGATTAAATATCACTTTTATCAAAACCATTCTGAAGTGAGTGGCAGCCGTTTGAGACAGCCATAAGTATAGACATTTTTAATGTTTGAACTCTACACTTTTGGAATATATAAGCAGGGATGATGTATATGGTTAAGACATTGATTAACATGTTATCTTAATATTTTACCCGTTAGCTTTGATCCACTCTCAGCCATACAATGTATTTTAACTTATGAATAGGTTCCACTTATGGTGTAGAAGGTAGCAGGCTCCTTGGTCAGTAAAACATCCTTCACATCTCTGGGCGTCTGCATTGTTTGGCAGGCTTTGAATATATCCTACCCATCCTAGGTCTGTATTCTGGGAATAAATGAAACATAATTAACTAATACAAAGGTTAATTTATACTACTTAGAAAAATGAATGTAAATTCGTGTAACATAGTAGTAATATATGAACTTACCTTGACTCCCATACTGGTCAGTCAATTTAAAGTGTCCTTCTCCTCTGGCCTCTGGCTGAGAGTGCGTCCTGTCTGACTGCCACACAGCACCCCACACCCCAACCCATACCCACCCAACAAACAAACAAACAAACTCTCACCCTTATAACCCTAACCCTACTACCCGCCCTGCTAATCCTAAAGCTGACCCTACTTATAGTTTAAACAGTCACAGAAGAAATCCGTTGTGTCTTGTAATAACATGATGCATCCATCTCCTAGTTTTGTGTATTAAGAGCAGTTATAATCCCTTCTGGTAATATCAAATGACCAAGACCCATGACTCAAGTACACCAACCTGTACAGAACATCCATATATTATATATGATCCTTACTTTCAACTGTGATGTATTACGCATAAAAACAAATCATCTTGTAACTTGGAATTTGAAATAGGTTCATCTGAAAATCTGATCGTCATGATTTGGACAATTTGGCAATTCCTCCCGTCCTCCCGGGAAAGGGAAATGTTTATGCTTTTATTTGATATAAATTATGTTTAGTAGGACTGTTAGTAATGGCATATAACAAGATTGTAAAACGACCAATGTAATTGGTCAATACTTAGTTAATATGGTTAACATTAACCAATATAAATGGTGGACAAATGTACCAATGTGATTGGTTACTAACTAACAAAGACGTTGGTTAGTACTTAACCAATATATTGGTTGTTTCCCACTTGAAACAACCAATCCTGATGCAACCAATTATATTGGTAGCTTTTTTAACCAATCCTTTTTTAGGGTGTATTTATTTTCGCTATTTCCGCTCACCCACCTTTGTGCGTGAACAAGGTGACTTCCTTGCTGCGCAAATTTAAATCCGTGCGAAAAGCTGTCAAAGTACTTAGTAAGCGAAAAGTTATCTGTGCGAAAATAAATACATTATACAGTATAATATATATATATATATATATATATATATATATATATATATATATATATATATATATATATATATATATATATTATATATATATATATTATATATATGGCCAAGGCCAGCGAACGGACTACATAAAAGTGACTTCCATTAATCATGCTATATTTCCAGAAAGGCCAACCCTACCTATATTTCTCTTATACCCACTTATTCCAGACATATTGTTCTATGTATGAACATGATTTCAAACATTTGGTGCAATTACTTATTTTTTAAAATTGAATGATATTCAATTTTAGTCATTTTTGTGTCTCTACGACGCTTTTTTCTCTAAGATGAAATCATGTTAAAAAATGATAAATATAGACATTTCAAAAGCTGGGACGAATCCTCAATATCTGTCCTACCATATTATCACAACAAAATAAGTATATTCCCACACCAACACATATGGTTGTCCTTTCATCTCATCAAGGAAGCAAAAAACATGACTTTGGCTAATCTTGTTATGTCCCTACAACGCTTTTAAAAATGTCCGCATTTTGAGGCAAATAGGCCAAAGTTTTAGAAAATAACATTTTTATAATCTATAAATAAATGATGCTCCTACCAAAAAAAATTAGAATTTTTTATACATTTTTTGTTTTTATTTTTCTTTGAATTAAAATTGTCTCTACAACGCAAGTTCACTGCATTCTTCCATTGGCATGTAATAGGATTCTTTCTGCTTAACTCAAGTTATGCCATCCAATATGAATAGATTCAAGCCTTTTCTTGATGAGAAATCAAATATAACCACTCAAAAACAGGCAACATTGATACTCAATATGTTTGGTATTTGTCTCTACGATGGGGCCATCGTAGAGACATTTGTCTCTACGATGGGGGCGTCGTAGAGACACAAATGAGAGAAATAACATAATTATGTGACTGAATCGTATTGATTCTGATGTATTGAAGTTCTTCGACAGGTTTTATGGGTGTATGGGGTGAAGAAGAGGGTGGGGGGGGGGGGGCGGAATTATCTTTTACAAATATTTGTTTTTCATTTCTTTCACTCTTCGTTTCTCCCACTTCTGTCCTGTCCCCTCTTTCTGACTTACATGTCTCTCATTCGTACATCAGCCCCTCTTCCTCTCCAATCCCCTCAACAATCTTTCATCATATGTGATGTGTTTCAGGAAAATGAGTCACAGGTCGCAAAAAGAGATTTTTCAAGGTTATCTATTCACATATTCTCAAGAGATCTCGTTGATGGAATGTTTTCCCCTTTGGGTGATTTAGCATGTTTGGTCATATGTTAATGTAAATTAATGTACCAAATTCGCATGCATTCAATATATCCTTGTGTTTCCAAGGTCATCTCTCATCCAGAACAAGAAATATAGGTTTCAGAAATATTATTTTGTATGTAATGTTGTCTTTGCCATCTAGTTTTTGTATCTCCTTGGTCAGTAGTATCACGATGATGATGATGGTGAAAATGCGATAATTAATAAAGTTGCCAAATCATGGAACCAACTTGCTCCTAAAACCAGAAATATTGGCAATATTGAAACGTTTAAATCTCTCCAGAAAAAATGGCTTAATCAAACTCTTCTATAATCACTTTCTGCATCCTCCTACCTACTTCTTATTGCAAATAATTATTTAGCACAGCTACAGGTCACTCTCATAAGTTAGAGGTTCACCTGGGAAGTGTTGAAATTTTATATATACCTACAATGCACTGCTAACCTCTCTACCATAATAAAAACTAGACCTTCTCACACATAATCCTACAACATTATGTGATTCGAAGCTATTTTTGTTTTCTCAGCTATTTATAGCTGAGAAAACAAATGGGTCACTATGAAATGTGCCAATCACTGATACTGCATCTACATCTTGATAACTTGGTTAACTGTGAGGTGTTTAAGCTTAGATGTGACATCAGGCGAGGATGCCATATCTAATCCTTTCAATCAGTCATAGATTTCACACCTAGATGTTATTGGAGGCTGATTGACAGCCTTTCTAGGTTTAGCCAAGGGAGTTGATTGGCTGTTAGTTAGATGCTTCTCCAACCATGATAGGTCTGCAGAAGGCCCACTATTTTTTTTTACGACCAACTTTTTTAAAGACCAACTTTTTTTTAACGACAATTTTTTTCCGACCAACTATTTTTTAACGACAATTTTTTTACGACAAACTTTTTACGACAAACTTTTTTTACGACAAACTTTTTTTACCAACCTTTTTTAATGACAATTTTTTTACGACAAACTATTTTTTAACAATTTTTTTTCAACCAATTTTTTCCGACCAACTTTTTTTAACGACAATTTTTTCCCGACCAACTATTTTTAACGACAATTTTTTTCCGACCAACTATTTTTTAACGACAAACTTTTACCAACTTTTTTTAACGACAATTTTTTAACGACAATTTTTTAACGACCAACTTTTTCCGACCAACTTTTTTTTAACGACAATTTTCCGACCAACTTTTTTTGAACGACCAACTTTTTTTGAACGACCAACTTTTTTTTAACGACAATTTTTTCCGACCAACTATTTTTCAACGATAATTTTTTTCAACCAACTTTTTTTACAACCAACTTTTTTTTTACAGCCCTGGCTATTGCAGAGTTATTCATTATTGGTTACAGTTACTGAAGTGGAAATAAAAGTCAAGTGTATATAAACCCTAGTCTAGTTGACATTTGTATGTCTTTTGTGCCATATTAGATTTTACCTTCTGGTCTGTGAGGACTAGTGGAAACTCAGGAGGACTAGTGGATCTTATTTCTACGTAGGTATTTCCCTAAGTTTATCATTTTTCTCCCTTTCTCTACATGTTTCAGAGTTCATGATTTCAATGGTCCTCAGTGACTGGTCATAAATTCAATTCAATTCAATTCAAGAATTCTTTATTGCAATAGATGTTGTTTACAATGAGGTGGTCCAGCATTCTAAATAGACAGGTGTCTAGGTAGGTCTTCTGCCTGACATCGGACATAAGTAATTGAGGCTGAGAAATCGTTTCCATTGGAAACGCCAGGTATATAAATTAAGTTGACACTAATTGTAATATTAAATAGATAAACCAAACTTAACTTGATAATTTCTTAACTTAGTACTTGTTTCACATCTTTTCAGTCTAACATTGATTCTCCCAATGGTACAGTCCAAACAAGTGTTAACTCATCTTACAAATTATTATTTTTTATTTGGACACCATGAAGCGATATAAAGCCTTTGCTATTATGTTAATTCTCTGTAACATAGAAATCATCAATAGTACGGTACAAACAATTAAGAAGTCTCTCTCACAGTAAGAGGTTATCTTCTACCTTATCTTTTACCTTTTGCTTACTTGTTATCCTATGTATATAATCATTCTTTAACCCAAGCTGGGTTCCGCCAGAATATCCTACTCCTCTTGGAGGTGATGTACCCAGTGAAAATAAAATCTTTAAAAAAAATAAAATCTTTAAAAAAAAACAAAAAAACCCAGGTGATGGATTTTAAGTCTCTTGCTTCGATTTTACTTATTTCTTCAAGATTAAATTCAGTTCTCTCTGAAATATTTCTTTATATAATCCTATGTTGTAATTTTAACCATGATGTATCGAATCTATAATGTTGAATTTTTCCTCAGCTAATACTGAGAATAGTGTATGAAAGCATAATGTTTCTGACTAAAACAAAACAAACAGGAAGTATGGTTAAAACAGACGATGAATTAACTCAAATATTCTTATATAATGTATAGTGTCCAGTCCAAACAATGAATTTAGAGGGCGCTTGGGCATATTATGTTTGAACCGTACACATTCTCACTACACTGCCGACTATATAAAGCAAAACAATCTGTTGCCAAATCATTTATAGCAATGCTGTGAACTAAGCATCATCAAACCTTTGGAAGCGGCTCTCATTAGCTAGAGGTTAACCCTTCCTTACACCTACAAATGATCTGATATTATATTGCTGCAATATCATGTACACGTGAAATACAAATGTACTTTCCTGTACATATCAAAATATGGGTCTCACTATTGAAAGTGGATATGCCTCAATTCAAATTAAATTAATTATAACTCATATCAATTCATAATATTCATTGTTGTATATAAAGTGTCTGCCTGTGATGTAAATACATGTTCCCACAAGCTGTCCCCTCCCCTCTTCCTGACTTACATGGCTCTCATTCATACACCACCACCTCTTCCTCTCCAATCCCCTCAACTATACTTCATCATATGTGATGTGTTTCAGGAAAAAGAGTCACAAGTCGCAAAATTGAGATTCTCCAAAGTTATTTTTTTACTATGGGGACATACTATATCATGACACACACCAAGGCAATCTCTTAAAGCTTCAAAGGTTATCCCACATAATGATGATACACGTGGTGGTGTTACACATGGTGGTGTTACACATGGAGGTGTTACACATGGCAGTGTTATACATGGCGGTGTTACACATGGTGGTGTTACACATGGTGGTGTTATACATGGCGGTGTTACACATGGTGGTGTTACACATGGTGGTGTTACACATGGTGGTGTTACACATGGTATTGTTACACATGGTTGTGTAATACATTGTGGTGTTGCACATGGTGGTGTTACACATGGAGGTGTTACACATGTCAGTTTAACCCATGGTGGTGCTACCCATAAAGATGTTACACATAGTGGTGTTACTCATGGTGGTGTTGCATATGTCAGTGTTACACATAAGACAGTAAAACACATGGCAGTGTTGCACATGCTGGTGCTAAACATGGTGGTGTCACACATATCAGTGTAATACATGTCAGTAATGTACCTGGCAATGCTACACATGGTGGTGTTACACATGGAGGTGTAACACCAATGGTACACATCAAAGTTTTACAGATATTGGTGTAACACATGTCAGTGTAACACATGGCAGTGTTGCTGGTGGTACAGATGTTTGTGTTACACACGATGGTGTTACACATACATGTTTGTGTTACACGTGGGGGTGTTACACTTGGTCACATTTCAAATGATGATGTTATACATTGCAGTGTTACATATGCTGGTGTTACATATGATAATGTTACAATTGGTGGTGATATGGTGGTGTAACACATAATAGTGTTACACATGCTGGTGTTACACATGATGATATTACACAAGGTGGTACTACACCTGGTGGTGTAATGCATGTCTGTGTTACACATGCTGATGTAATGAATGTCTGTGTTAGACATGCTGGTGTTAAAAATGATGTTACAGATGAATGTCTTAGAAATGGTGGTCAGACAAAGGACAGAGGAAATATGGTTAATGTTTTTCTGTGTCATGGAATCTTCAAAAGTAAATATTGTTATAAGTGTTCTTGTCATGTAATAAATTCTGCTATTTCTGAAGTTGGGCAAAAACCATTCTTGACCATTTCCAATCATTTCCCCCCATTTCAGAGACAATGTCTCTACTATGGGAATTGTCTCTACAACGCATTTTGAGTTATTGATTGATCCAAGAGTAAATATTGTTCATGATAGTTTTGGTCATATAATCACTCCTGCCATGTCTGAGGTTGAGCAAAACTATTCCTGACCATTTCCAATAACTTCCCACCATTTCAGAGACATTGTAAAGACTGTTTCCTAGGCAATGTCTCTACGATGGGATGTCTCTACAACGTATTTTGAGTTATTGATTGATCCAAGAGTAAATATTGTTCATGATAGTTTTGGTCATATAATCACTCCTGCCATGTCTGAGGTTGAGCAAAACTAATCCTGACCATTTCCAATAACTTCCCACCATTTCAGAGACATTGTAAAGACTGTTTCCTAGGCAATGTCTCTACGATGGGATGTCTCTACAACGCATTTTGAGTTATTGATTGATCCAAGAGTAAATATTGTTCATGATTGTTTTGGTCATATAATCACTCCTGCCATGTCTGAGGTTGAGCAAAACTATTCCTGACCATTTCCAATAACTTCCCACCATTTCAGAGACATTGGAAAGACTGTTTCCTAGGCAATGTCTCTACGATGGGATGTCTCTACAACGCATTTTGAGTTATTGATTGATCCAAGAGTAAATATTGTTCATGATTGTTTTGGTCATATAATCACTCCTGCCATGTCTGAGGTTGAGCAAAACTATTCCTGACCATTTCCAATAACTTCCCACCATTTCAGAGACATTGTAAAAATGTTTCCATGCCAATGTCTCTACGATGGCAAGTGTCTCTACAACGCATTTTGAGTTATTGATTGATTCCAAGAGTTCAAATTGATTGTCACTTCCAATATTTCCTGAAATGATTAGCTGTATGAGGGCCAATGTGCAGGTCCAGAATTAGTCCATTTCAATGTTAATTTGTCTCCTAATAATGGAATTTGCATATTGACATACTAATTGACCTATTATTGCTGACCCTGTCATAAAGAATAAATATGGTTTATGATTGTTTTTGTCATGGAATCACTCCTCACATGTGTGAGAGTGAGCATAGCTATTTCCAACCATTTCCAATCATTTTCAACCATTTCAGGGACATGTTTAAAACCCATTCCCAGGCAATGTCTCTACGATGGCATGTGTCTCTACAACGCATTTTGAGTTATTGATTGATTTCAAAAGTTAAAATTGATTTTCATTTCCAAAATTTTGTGAAATGGTTCACTGCATGTTGGGTAGTAAGCAGATCAGGAATTAGCTCATTTTAATGGTAATTTGTCTCCCAAAAATGAAATTTGAATATTGAAATATTAATTGACCCATTATAGCTGACCCTTTCATAACAAATAAATATGTTTTATGACTCTTTGTATCAAGGAATCAGTTTTTACATGTCTGAGAGTGAGCACAACCATTTCCGACCATTTCCAATCATTTTCAACCATTTCAAAGACATGTCAATAACTCATTCCCAGCCAATGTCTCTACGATGGCATGTGTCTCTACAACGCATTTTGAGTTATTGATTGATTCCAAGAGTTAAAATTGATTTTCATTTCCAAAATTTTGTGAAATGGTTCACTGCAAGTTGGGTAGTGAGCTGATCAGGAATTAGCTCATTTCAATGGTAATTTGTCTTCCAAAAATTCAATTTGCATATTTAAATATTTACTGACTTATTATAGCTGACCCTGTCATAACAAATAAATATGATTTATCACTCTTTTAGTCATGGAATGACTCTTTACATGTCTGATAGTGAGCACAACCATTTCCGACCATTTTCAATCATTTTCAACCATTTCAGAGACATGTCAATTACTCATTCTCAGGCAATGTCTCTACGATGGCATATGTCTCTACAACGCAATTGTTTACCTGGCGGCGATCATGACTAGACGCAGCTTGTAGAGCAGGAACGCAAACTCGACTTTTTATGAGTACAACTCACGCTTTTACCTCCAAAAAACCAGTAGGACTTACCTTTTGGTCTCAAGACAAGTGTGGACTATTCGATCCCTCATCTCATGTGTGATTTACATAATCCTAGTCACGAACAATTATTTTCCCGAAACGAGTGAGCGATAATGGAGTACCCAAGGTTCATGTTTCGTGCCACCCTCAGTGTTATTGTTATGACCCAACATGGCCGAAGGCAAGCGTAAAGCCGACGGAGTGACCGGTTTCTCTCCAGATCTTAAGAAAATCACTTCCACAGGTATTTCCACTTCGAACTCTGATCCAAAGTCACAATCTCTCATAATGGCTGAGAGTGAGGGGAATGGAGTTGCTATTGCTCCTGAACTCCCACCAGTTGAAAGCTCTGAAATGTTGTTGAAATCAATGAAGGCAGATTTGCTCGATCTCATAGAAGGCCACAATGAGACCACCGACCTTGCAGAAGGCACCCATCAACTGGTCAACGAACTAGCCACTTCTCACAGGGATGAAATAATTGACAGAGGAGTCCTCCAAGACAAAACCAAACTCATGGAGAGAAGTCTCTTTGAACTTGAATCGGTAGTAGGAAACCTCCGTCACAAGCTGCAAGTACAAAGGGACATAAATAATGATTTTGATACCCGCCTCCGCCAAAAATCCGTCATCTTCAGTGGTATAAAGGATGTACATAATGAAAGGTTAGAGACAACTTGTGCAAACATCATAGCCATGGTGATCAAAGGGTTCAATGAACACTACCTGGATGAAGTTTACAGAATCGTGAGTAAATATGAGGGCAAACACAAGCGTCCTGACCCAATTGTAGTAGTTTTTAACTCAATGGCAGACAAAAAAACCTTCATGAAATGCAAAGGTACTCTCTTCAACAAAACAGTCTACCCACCCAATGCCTTCCCCTCGATTAAGTATTGGAACTTCGAGGACGATGTGAACCCCAACGCAGGAATCGCAGCATGATGAGGCTCATAGTGAAGAAGGCTCAGGAATGCTCCATAGACGACGGTGCAAAACTGAAAGGAGACAAGATACAGGTTAAAGGGACTACTTATGGTGTTTCTGACTTGGATATCTTGCCAGAAAAACTCAGGCCTGAATCTCTGAAAGTACAAAAGATCGGAGGAGTCATAGCGTATCAGGGCCCCCACGCATGGCCAGGGAATATGTTTCATTGCAAAATCATGGTAAAAAAGGTACGGTTCACCTCAGTAGAACATAGTTTCGTATACTTGAAAGCCATGAAAAACGGTAAATACAAGACTGGAAAACGTATAGCCGACATGCAAAATCCCTTTGACTTAAAGGAACTCAGCAAAAAAATCCCGACTGACGAGGAATGGATGAAAAAAGAAGAAGCGTATCTCAAGGCTATTATGAAGGCTAAGTTTACTCAAAACCGAGATCTCAGACTGCTACTTCTATCGACAGGGGACATCGAACTAGTAGAGGCCACTGCAGACCTTAAGTGGGGCTGTGGTACGGGATGAGTTAAAAGAGACATACAAAGATGACTTCAAAGAGTGTACACCTACCTCTCCACCTCCTCGCCCATGTCAACAAGCAGATCTCAGTCCTAAGTCACTATATCACCAACCCCGCTACTTCCACCGATCTCCTTCAAAGGAAGAAGCAGCAGTAGCTCGTATGGGCGGTGACCATGCCCCCCTCCTAGACACATCGATTGGCAGCGATGAAGAATCGGACGAAGACATGGAAATTGGTACCGTCTCGTCTTCCAAAACTGTGGTTGAAGCAGCCACCTTCCAAACGCATACTGGTACAGATGGTAAAGACGCGTTTGGTCTTGACTCGGCCACACCCCTCAACTCAAGTACACCTGGTCCACCTAAAAACAGACCCAAAATCAGACGTATAAGCAGGGCTAATCTAGCTTCAGCTGATCTCTCCCTAAACACATCTAGGAGAGAATGGCAAGACGCGAAGAAGAAAAAATAACATTGCGTATAGACTGCCTGCCTCGTGCACGGGTACATAATAGCTACGCCGCCCGCTAAACTTACTTAACACGCTGACAATCGATAAAGGTATCTTTATCTTCTCAAAATCAATGCAAATGATCCTTATGATATGGTTGAAGTAAATGTATACTTGTTATCAAATGAATTGCTTTTTAAATGATCTACTGTTAACTAAAAGTTACTCACCTCGCTCCAGTGGTCGCCATGTGCGCCACTACGATCAGCTGTTAGTAAATAGGTCACGTCCTCAGTGCAAAAAGGGCAGGGTATATGTTCCACGAGGTAAAAATCTTGACACCAGTCAGCGGCAGTAAATGTTGTCGTAACTTATTTATTATTATATAAGTACAAACTTCTCTGCCTAATTATTTTGTGTGGTTGTTTGGCACAATGTAATGTTGCTAATTAAAATTTCGCTACAACGAATGACAACGTATAGATGTAATGGGGTATTTGTATCCAATGCTCGTGCCAAGCTCATTCACTGCGGAGTATAAAAGCAAGATGGCGATTGCCGGCTAGGAATTTACCATTATTCATCATCGTGCAGGTTATGTTTGCTGAATTACAAATGTGTCTATACAACAAGCCCCGCCAAATCACTCTGGTATGTTGTCTCTTGTATTATTGAATTGTTATACCTATTTTTATGTGAAATTGTACTTCTGTTATGTTGTAATTGTCTAACATGTCGAGTCGTTCCCAATCGTCAGTTCGAATGATGGTGCCGTCGCAAATCCTAGAAAAGGATAATCCTGACCTCATTTTATGCATGCCGAATATTGTTCTTTTTAATACCCGCTGTAGAAAAAAGATTGTGCTTCTTGAACCTAGTGTATTTACACTCATTGATAGAGCTTGCCGTGTATCTGAAAGATTTGTTTGTCTAATTAAAAGAGATGGCATCGGTTAGTCCGCAAGCCCTCAAGGCTCACAAGGCCCTAATTATAACATCACTAAATGTAAGGTCACTCAGGAAGAAGGTATTGGAAGTCTACGATACACTGTTGTCAGGGAATTTGAAAATACTAGCTGTGCAAGAAAGTTGGTTAAACAGCTCAGACACTGACTCTCACCTAGTCTACAATGATAACTTTAGACTATATAGAAAAGATCGGTCAACAATTGTAAATGGATTGTTAAAATCAGGTGGCGGGTTGTGTTGCTATATAGCCAAAGAATATGAGTCTGATCCGTGGATATTGGATGACCTAAATGTATGTGATTCTGATATAGAACTACAAATTATAAAGGTAAAACCAGGTAAGAGAAAAAGTCTATTCTTGTTCAACGTGTACCGCCCCCCGTCAGGGAACAGAAAAACATTTCTCGATAAACTGTTTGAGACAGTCAAAACTGTAAAGGGAAGGTATAAAGGTCACCCCATCGTAATTTGTGGGGATGTAAATTTAAATCTACTTGACAGACGCAATGATAGTGTCAAAGAACTGGCACACATGTCAGGTGAACTCTCCCTAACCCAATACATAACCACTCCGACCAGACACAGTCAGAATAGTGCTAGTCTACTGGATATAATGATGACTGATCATGATCATGTGAATGTATCTGGGACTGTCAATACAAACATGTCTGACCATTCAGCTGTATTCTTGGTAATGAAAAAAACTGCCAAACCCCTGAAGAAAACTTGTAAATATGTTCGCAGGTTTGATAGAGTTAACATGCAAGATCTGAGTGATTACATAGACAGAGTTACAAATGATGATAATTTCTTTATACCCGATAACAACTCTCCTGAGATTTCATGGGCTAACATGAAGACATACCTGACTAATTATTTAGATATCGTATGTCCCTTGGAAGAAATAAAAGTAGTAACCAGAGGTGATATGTTACTAAGTCCCGAAGTGATCTCTGATATCAGAGAGAGAGACCGGCTATTTAAAATTGCTAAGAGAACTAAAACTCTAATACAGACTGGCTTGCTGCTCGAGCAGCTAGAAAAGCTGTTTCGAGAGATATCAGAAGAACAAAAAAAGAAAAAATAACTACCGCACTTAATGCATGTGCGAATGATAGTAAAAAGTTTTGGCGCAACATTAGTCATCTTCTTGGTAAAGTTAACAAAAGTCTGCCGGAAAGCTTCGTGCATGAAGGTAACTTATTAAAGGGCCTCGAAGCAAGTAACCAACTGAATGAGGTTTTTAGAAAAATGGGAGATGTAAATGAGGAGCCAAATGGCAGTTTCATTCCATATCTAGACGACAATATAAATATTGTTGCAGGTACTAAACTCAATATAACTGAATTGGAGGTCACAAAGTTTATTACGACTATTGACACTAACAAACACTGTGGCTATGATTGGGCTAATACCAAGATCCTAAAATTATATTTCACAAAATTAGCAAGAGTTTTTACTAAAATCTTGAAAAATTGTCTACATTTTTGTGTTATACCTACTGATTGGAAACAGTTTAATGTTACCGCAATTCCAAAAAGTGGTAATTTACGACTATTTGGTAACCTACGCCCCATAGCCTTAGTACCACTCCCGTCAAAGATCCTAGAAAACTTTATGTGTCTAGCATTACGGTCTCATATGGATATAAATGGTCTGTTTACCCACTGCCAAGGTGGCTTTAGACCAGGGTACTCTACTAACAGGTCTCTTTTGAATTTTATTGAACCAGTGCTTAAGGGCATTGATGTCGGTAATTTATCTCTTGCTACATATTACGATGTAGCCAAGGCCTTCAATAGAATAGACCACAATATCCTCATTCATAAACTTCATCATTACAGTATAAATCCACAGTTGGTTAGACTTATTAAGGAATATTTAACGAACAGAATACAGAAAACATATCTGAATGGGCACCTTTCATCTTCACTTCATATTAAGAATGGCGTACCACAAGGAAGTCTTGTAGGTCCACTCCTATTTTTGATATACGTGAACGACTTACCAAACTGTCTATCAGATATAAATACTCCCGAGATAATAAATATGACAATCTATGCAGATGACACTGCAGTGACTGTCACCGGGAAAGACCTTGATGGTTGTTTACAAAGATCGCAACTGGTTGCCAATGAAATATCAAAATGGATGAACTGTAATAAACTAACTATCAATTCAAAAATATGTGTACTTCAAATTCTCGGTTCTAGATATCGCCTAAAGAAGATTAATTTCGCCAACATGGCCAACTTGTATATCAACGGTGTGCCCATCACGAAATCGAGGATTTGTCCTTACCTAGGGTTTTCAATTGACCCCCTTCTCTGCTTTAATGAACACTTTACCAAAATAAAAGGGATTGTTCAGGCAAAGGTAAATCAGCTTGCTAGGATTAGATTTTACATCAATGAAGACATTACCTCTATTATTGTGAAATCGCACATACTCTCTCAGGTTGAATATGGTGTTTTTCTTTACAACATGGCAAATGCCAATGTAATAAGCAAAGTTCAAACGACACTAAATAGGGCGATCAGGCTTGTATTTAGGGACCAAAACATGTCGACAGATGATATGAAAAATCGCCTACGTATTAGTAACATCACTGTTAGAGGTAAAATAGCAATCATGGGCCTCATGACAAAACGATCTGTCGAAAATGAACACCTTCAAATAATGCCTCGGCAAACTAGACAGGCCCTCGGTCCCAACCTTATTTGTCCTGTTGCAAATTCGGTAAAATTAAGCAACTCCCCTCTTGTCCATGGACCCACCATGTGGAATAAACTCCCCCCTCGCGTAAAAAACAGCACCTGGCCAGTTGTAAAGGCTTATTTGAAGAGCACACTCTGAATTGTATTGTGAGTCTGTTTCTCCTGGTATTTAACCAGGCACATCAGTTTTTGTCTAGCTGATGGAAATTTTGTATGCACTTGATTTGGATCGACCAACTGGTCGAATTGTGTTTGCAGTACTCAGTAGTTTTTAACCCGCGGAAAACTCTGTAATTATTTTAATGACGGCAACAAAAACTAAAAAAAAAATGTTCTCTATAAACTTATGGTAAAATTTCAACTCCACCTATACCCCATCAGGGTTGTTATTGTACATAGATAGTATTGATTTGTCTGGTGGTTATATTAATTACTCATTTTCAGCATATGGCTATGTTCGATATCTTGAAACGTACTACTTATGTAGAATTGTGTATCGAAATAAAAATATGTTTAAAAAAAAAAAACGCATTTTAAGTTATTGATTGATTCCAAGAGTTAAAATTGATTTTCACTCACAAAATCTTGGGAAATGGTTGACAGCATGTAGAGTAGTGTGCAGGTCAGGAATTAGCTCATTTCAATGTTATTTTGTCTCCCAAAAATTCAATTTGCATATTTAAATATTAATTGATCTTTTATAGCTGACCCTGTCATAACAAATAAATATGCTTCATGACTCTTTTAGTCATGGAATGACTTTTTATACGTGTGAGAGTCAGCACAACCATTTCTATTCATTTCCAATCATTCTCAACCATTTCAGAGACACATTAAAAACCAAATCCCAGACAATGTCTCTACGATGGGAAGTGTCTCTACAACGCATTTTTGCTTATTGATTAATTTATAGAGTTAAAATTGATTTTCGGTCCCAAAATTTTATGAAATGGTTTATTGCATGTGGGGTAGTGTGCAGGTCAGGAATTAGTTCATTTCAATGCTTATTTGTCTCCCAATGAAGAAATTTGCATATCAAAATATCAATTGACCTATTATTGCTGACCCTGTCACAATGAATAAATATGGTTAATGACATTTTTTGTCATAGTAACACTTCGTACATGTCTGAGATCAGACAATCAGACAATCATTTCTGACCATTTCCAATCATTTTCAACCATTTCAGAGACATTTTCAAAACTGATTCCCAGGCAATGTCTCTACGATGGCAAGTGTCTCTACAACGCATTTTTTGTTATTGATTAATTCATAGAGTTAAAATTGATTGTCTTACCCTACAATATGTGAAATGGTTCCCTAGATGTGGGGCAATGCATATGTTGGACATGAATTCATTTTAATAACAATTTCTGAATTAATGATGCAATATCCTTATGGTAAATTAAAATCACCTAACATGGCAGGCCCTATCAAACAAATAAAATATCTTTCCTGACATTTTTTGTCATGGAAATATTGCTTCCCTAGCGAGGAGTGATCAAAACTATTTTGGACCAATTCCAACCATTTGCATGTCAACCATACCTGTTTTCCTAGGCTTTCCATCTTTCCTTGAAAATGTCTCTACAACGAAGTGTCTCTACAACGCAGAATGTCTCTACAACGCATGCTGTGTCTCTACAACGCACAAGTTTTATTTCTTTAATAACTCCTTTGTCAATTATCCTATCAACACACTTTTTGGGGGATTGATAGTTCATGGCTGTACCCACAGTTTAGATGCAAAAACTTGATCATCAGCAATATTCTGATCTTGTTATCAAAAAGAAATCAGGGTCTAATTTGGATCAGAGAAAAATGAAAATTAGGTGCAAAGTTCACTTGCTTCTAGCAGTAGACAAGGACATCCTACATTCTTTATTTTTGGAGATCATGCAGGTGCATGTGTCTACTCTTGGAAAATATATAAAAAACATTGATTAATTGCAGCCATTTGGGTTAGACAGGGGTAATTAGTCTCCAAGGTGTGGTGGGCGTCGTAGAGACATTGATTTTGATAAGTAAGTTTGGAAAGCTATAACTCAGTGGTATTTTATTCAAACTCTTGCCAAATTGAGAATCAATAGGCCCAAACTGTCTACTTTAGGCCTGCAAAAGGAGAATTGATTCTGAGAACTTTTCTCTCATGGCCCTGACTGCATGAAATGTAGTCCGTTCGCTGGCCCTGGTCATATATATATAAAAACTAGCAAAGTACCCGTCCTCCGGACGGTCACCCTCTTCCTCTCACTGTCTCTCCCCTCCTCTCTCACTACCTCTCCTCTTTTTCTACCCTGCCTCTCCCCTGTCCCTACCCGCCTCCTCCTCTCACACTCCCTATTCTCTCTTCTCGCTCCATCCTCTTGTCCTTCACCCTATCCGATTTCTCCCAACCTGTCCCCCTGCTTCTTTCATTCTCTCCTTCCCTCTCCCACCCTTCCCCCCCCCATTGTAATGATCTACCACCATCCCTTTCCCTTCTTCCCTCTTTCCTCTCCCCCATCCTCTTCCTCCCTTATTTCTCCCCCACTTCTCGTTTTCTTTCTATCCTATTCTCCCTCTCCCTATATCTGATTTCTCCTACCATCCCTCTGCTTCTTCATTCTCCCCCTCCCCCTCCCATCTCTGATCTCTCTCCCCTCACCCCCTCTCTCTTTCCTCAATCTCCCCCTCTCCCTCTGATTACTTCATAGGAATATTTTACATGCATTTATTGGTCAAAATATCTTCAAACTAAGTTAATTGCCTGGGATTGTGTGCAGCTCTACCCTTCAGAATTCTGTCTCACCATCCTTCCTTCTTTCCTTTCTCTTAATAAACCACATCAATATAACAGCTCTTTCACTTCCCTTACCAATCTCATTCTGCACTTCTTTCTTTCCACATTCTTGCCTTTCACTCCTCTTCTCTTACCTCCCCCAGCCACACACTTCTTTATCCATTCTTTTCACCCCCCTTTCATTCCTCTACATCCCAGGTCCATCTAGGTCCATCCAGGTCCCCCTGGACGTAGGTTGTGGGAAATGACGTAGTATCTCACAGGGGCTTTCCCAGGCTATAAATAGAGTTTAGAGATTGTAATTTAAAAAAGGCTTCAAAATCACATTTCCACCCCAAATACCTTCACAAACCACATACGACGACATCCAGAGAGGGGGGACAGACCTCTACAGATGAGTAAAGGGGTTTGTAAAACAACAAATTCCGAGAACATTCTGGACAAAGAAAACCTTCTTTCTACCATTTCTTTTCTACCTCCTTTCCTAGAAATCGCTCTAGCCGTATATTATATGGATGTTATCAGGATTGTAAATATGTTCTATCAGGATTTGAACCCTGAGTGATGATAATATACCTATAGATATTATATTCAATATATTGCTGGATATTATATTCAGTCAGTATATAATTTTAGTCATACATTGTGGTTTATATCCAGCAATTTTTTTCATTAAACTAGTAGGTGTGAAATGCAGTAGACACATTTAAGATAATCTTTAATTTAACCCCTTCATTGTCAATGTTGCGAACCACACATGGGCAAATGCAACTATTCTGATAAAAAAAGTATTGTTGTTTATTCCCTGATTTGGTTGTGAGTGGACAATATAATGACAATCCATGCCACTCACGAACTGACAAATATAATCGGGCTCTATTAGCATAGTAGCAAAAGTAGCAAAAATGTAGATTTCTTTAGTAATTTCTTTAAAAATCTGGCAATAAAATAAGATGACCACAGTGCCAAGTCCTCAGTGGACAATACTCGCCTTGTAAGCCCAGAAGCAAAGAGGCCGTACCAAGAAGTAAAGACACCTACGGCCTCAATGCTCCCTGGCTTTCTAGGCAAATATAATCCACCTTGTACTTGATGAGGAGCGATGAAACCTCCTTTGAAGAAGACAGTCTTAACCCAATAGTACTACAGATTCTTCCCATATCCACCTGTTTTCATAGTAAACATACCAATATTCCACTTTCTTACCCAGAAATGGCAACTATATTCAGTTTCCTCAATGTTTCATCTGAAGAAATAATGCATCTATGGTTTACAAAGGCTAATCGGTATATATTCCTATACTATTCCTATGGCGAGTAATTCTGTTCGTGGCACCGCCATTTGTAGCCCTAAGCCAGGCGTATGCAAACCTGATAGAACAGCCAAAACAGAATAGCCAATGACGTCATTTTGACATACTACCCTCAGCTGCAAAAGAGGTAGGAAAGGACTATTTACGGTCAAGACCAGCCTACCTGTATATTTACGGTCAAGGCCTGATTCCCAGTTGCTGAAATGTTACTATTGATTACACAATTTCCTTTCAAAATACAATTAAATAAAGTTCAGAATCAGAAAGACCAGTATTTTCTACCCCTGAAAATGTATAATTCCGAATTTATTGGTGTAAGAACAATTGTTAATTACAATGGGAAAAAAGGCCGCACTCCAGTCGCAGTAGGTGCGGAAGTGAGCATGTGTGGAGGAGTAGTGCTGGGTGCACCTTTACTACCTCCTTTTGCCTATAGTAAAGAGTCAACTGCTTAAGTCGGGATCATTGTGCATTAAGTCGGGATCATCAAGAGCTGTCACGTGATCTACAGCAATGACATCATAGCGGGGGACTGGGAAAACCCCATGTTCCAGTAGAAAAACAACTACGAAATGTTGCTGTCATATTCAAGGTAGAACTCCGGGATTATTGCATTAAAAAGCTAACGAAATATAGATTCTTCTGCTAAAATCTAAATGTCTGCAGCGGTCTTGCAGCCATTCTGCAAGACTGACTGCAGACCTCGGAGAGTCGCACAGCAAAATGCCTGACAACTTGTGTGCTGAACGGCTAGAAACAGTTTAGTAGCCGGGAAACTCCCGGCTGGTTTGCGAAGGCCATTTTTGCAACGATCTTTTATTTTTAAATACTGTAAACGTATTAATGTTTGTGCAGTATTTATTTTCGCGCACCCACCTTTGTGCGTGAAAATAAATTCTGCACGGAAGGTATAAGTATTGCATAAACAATGTGTGAGACTTCTTTGCTGCGCGAATTTAAATCCGCGCGAAAATAAATATGTTTACAGTATGAGAACAATCGTGTTCAGATCTGGTGAAATATAACCAATTTACATCCCCCAACATAAATATCACTTGCAGCGGTAACTTTCTGGACACTATTGTAAACTTACTATAATATTATTATAAACTAAAATATAAATAAAATATTATTCGTGTGATTTTCTGATTAAATAAAATCTGCCAAGTTCCTCTTTGTAATATTTGAGGAATTTTAATGATTAGATTAAATCAGTTACTGTATTTAGATAAGATTAAATTATTTACTGTATTTAGAATCAAGGAACTTCTGTCTACAGGTGTGTGTAGGGGGGTTGCAAGTTTTTGTCCATGACACCCTCCTGTGTCTTTCTCTCATCTTTACTCTCCCTCTCCTTACTCTTTCCCTCTCCCCTGCCCTCAATCCTGCTTTTTCTCCCCTCTGCTTCTTTCCCTTTCTCTTGCTCTCTCTCTTTCTCTCTCCCTCCCTCTCTCCTTTATTTCCTAACATTGAATTATTTTTAAAATCAATATTTAATCCTCATTATTTCTGTTTTCAAATAGATTTCCAGGGTTAAATTTGTCAATTCTAACATTCAAAATAACTACGATATTGTTCCATTTTTTCTCAGGATATACCCAGAGAAAGAGGGGGAGGGAAGACGGAAAAGAGAGAAGGAGAATTAAAACCTGCTCTATCCCAAGTGCTGAAGGCACTTGTTTCATTATAGTCTTTTATACAGACCTTACTTAGTTACTACCCCGACGTAGGCACCCTGTGATTTTAGCCATTCATTTTATTCATCAAAATAATATCTGCTATAATATCTGCAAAAAACTGTCTGATTCCGGCACAATCCAAGTGCCGAAGGCACTTGTCTTCATTAAGAGTAGGCGGAGCCATATGTGCACAAGAGTGAAAGTCGCACCAGTCAGCGCCCGCAGGTCGACACCGCCTTACGCCTCACGCACCGGTAATAACGTGTCGGTGGCATTACCTATAGACTTATACATAGATTTCACATGACGTCACCCAGTCGGCTGGGGTATCACAGTGACCGCCATTTTCAGGGTCATCGCTACGCTTGCCGTCTATGGCGGGGGTATCAAAACAAAGTTGATAAAACTCACATGAGTAGATACTTGAGTAATTCTACACTAACGGCAGATTATCTAACCTATCATGAAGGTATTGTTGTGTCAGATTAAAACTGGTGAAGGTTAAAACAGCCAGAAAACGATATTTTCAAGTATCGCAGCATACATAGCCACCTATCTTGACCCCAAACATGGCCAGGGCCGTGACGTCAGTGAAATCTATGTTACCTAAACCTATTAGGTTGGCCTGCTTGCTCTGCAGCGTCACCTGGTATCATAACTACAGCACCTCACTCTCCTCAGCTTCTCTAAAGCCTCTGCCTTTCATCTTGCATCTTAATATGATAGAGATTATCTTCAAATCAAGCAAAGATAGGCCTATCTTCATTCATGGTAATGTGAATAGACAAATGATAACGTGAAATAAGGAAAAATAGTTATTTATGTGAATTGAATACAATAACTTATCAATCATTTATCTCTCACCAATATTCGTAACTATAATTAGACCTACCACAATGACAACTAGTTAGATAATATCCACAAGGGCATAATTATGTCCATGAATAGTCTCATTCAGCATAAATTGATTTAATGATTTGTGTGACAATGTTTGAACTGTTATACCTCATTGTGTCACATCGATATTTTTTTATTTATGTGTGCTAGCTGTTTCCTCATTGAAAGCTAGCCAGCTACTTATTAATGCTGCACCCTGATCGGTCGCCACCCCCCTGCCAATTAACATTTCAGAATGTCATACAATATTGTAAAACACAGTATATGATTTTTCATTATTTCGGAAGGTGTACCTTTTCATTTTCATTTTTTTTTCATTTCATCATACTTTTATCTTTTCTATTTTTTGTTCAAAATAAATCCCAGCCATTTTATTTACTAGTAGTTTGTTAAGAGCATATTGTTCGACAGTACAAAAAATGTTTTTTTCCATTGTTGTATAATTAATTACAAGATAATTGAGAATTTCCATTTCTTTTTTAATATAAAACCTTATTTCATGCATCATATGGTTTTAGTAATTGTAAGTCCCCCTAAAATAGTTAAAGAGTATGTGTTATGAAAATGGTAAGATGCAAAATGGCATTGGTGAATAATTACGTGTTATGTTTAGTGAATAATAATTATGTTCCCACCTGTATACAATTGTTTTACCAAAAATTATCAATATATTCTATTGATAAAGAGTCAAAATGGTATACATATTATAGGTTCATTTTAGCATTATAAAGGCTATAGAAATTCAGGATTAAAAATAATAAATGTTACCAAGGTTAGAATCTAGACTGGTGGTGAGAGCGCCATACGAATCAGATATTTTTATTTTTTAGTTTAACACTATACATGAACATAGATTTATGCCCGACCCCATACTAATCCCTTGGCTTGTCCACTCAAATTAAGAACATAAAAAATCGCTAGCTAACTTAAATACATCTGTTCGATATTTCTTAAAGGTTCACATTTAATAAAGTTTCGAAGTAATTTCTTTACAAATTGCTGGTTGATTGTGTAAATCTAGATTGCATAGTTGTCAATCACGTATTAGATGCATGAATGGCCCACAGATCTGCGGGGAATTGCATGTATTATTGGTGAATAGTGTTTAATATGAATGCATTATCATTTCAAAATATGTGAGAATGTTGATGTACACTTGATGTCTATACCAATTTCTACACATGTTAATGTTAATGGCCCAAAAGTTAAATAAGCAAATATTTTGTAAAGTTATGGCCATATTATTAATGGTTTGGATATAACTTAATTAATTTAATTTGTTTTTTATTTATCAATGCATCAGTCACGCCACCTACCAGACAAGACCCTAAATTCCTCTTCCCGCCACCTCCCATTTTCCTTATGTTGATTACCGAAGTCCACACTGATGGGATATCTAATTAATCTCTTCAATTCCATTTAACTGAAATCAATCTTCCTTCCTGTTGTAAACGCAATCTTCTGCATGAACCAGAAATAAATAAATGTAAACTGTTAACTGTAACTGATTTTTGTTATTAAAATGTGGCTTATAATTCAATTATAACTGCACACTCTACCATGAGACTATCTTTTGCTCACGATTTACTCGTATTAGGAAGGTAACTGTTACAGACATGTACAGAATTCAAACGTTACGACAATTCTGACTCATACGATAACCTGGTATCAGAGTCAACCAGAAAGATATGGTGAAACTGAAAGGCAACATGAAGTCACCAATGAGGATGATACCCCGTAATGAACCAATTAAAGGTACTATAAAAGATTTACGCGATCGAGGTGGACGGTCGGCGACCTGAGGTAGAGATTGTTCTGCGCGGGAAGCCCGACTCAGGCCTACAACAAATATGATTCTTGCACCTGCGGCCTGCGGACCGTGTTAGCTCCCCGGGTTAGCTCGTGTTCATTTTGTGGATGTTGGTTATTCGTTAAATCGTTCGTTCCTATTTTCGTAGTTGGAAGATTCCCTTTAGCGCCATGCATTTCATACGTACATATAAAGTGTCTAAAGAGTTTAAAAACTGATGGATATTAAAAACTATATACCATTGCACGATTGCAGTGTTCTGCATTGGTGCGATGCAGTTTTTTTTAAATATTAACACATTGACACAGAAACCGTAAGTTTGAAGGGGGAATACTATATGCACAGAAAAACTACATCCATTGTTATTGTGATTATTAATCTGGTAAAACACGTTATGATGTTGAGAACGTGTGTCACTGCCTGTTCGATCTTATCTTGTTCTCAAGTGAAAGGATTGGGAGGTGGTTATTTTCGTCTGCAAGGGCAGAGGCTGCTACTGTGGGTAACCAGGACCCGGGATGGCTGCTGCTTGTGAATCGGGTTGAGTGGGGGGTACTCCCGAGCTATATGTATTTTTAGGGTTTCGTCGGTGAAAATTTAGGGGGATATTATATTAAACGAGCCAAAAAAGCAATTGACGATGGAAAGAACATGATTAGTTAAAATATGACCTACCATTAGTACCAAGACTAATTTTATCTTAATATTTGTTTTCATTATAATTTGTGTAGGCTACTAGTATACCATTTGCTATTTTAATGTCCCTTTGCCATGAACGCGAAATCGCACGGGACAAAACAATAAATCCCCGTATACCATTATTCATTATTCATAAAATCATGTTCATAAAACTACAAATGTTTGTGGTCTTGGTCCCCAAATATCAAGTTATTTGGAAAGGCATAAATTTTATATTTGCAAACCGATGTTTTAAACACGATAAACAACGGAATATTTTAAACTTTAATATCCCTAACAAATGTCCCAAAAATCCTAGACTTATGAGAGTAAAATACACACTTGACACAGGAAAACTATGTTATAATGGCTCAAAAGCTGCGCTAAAAATGTATTCCATCAAAAACCCTGGCTACGTCGATCCACCCATTTTCATTCATGAATATCAGTAAACCTAACAAAAGCTATGAATATTAGACCTAGGCCATATATATATATATATATATATATATATATATATATATTTATTATACGCGCATGCTATATGGGAGGTGCTATAAGTGGGGTGCTATAAAAATAGTCATATAGGACGCGTCCTATAAAAATGTAGTTGTCTAAAAATAGCTCTGACTCAGCACTTCCGCTGTCTCCGCCGAGATCCCCGCCGAGATCCCCGCGATCGGTAATCCACCTGTGATTATAAAAATACATAATAAACACCACACCATTAAATAGAGAATTAAATTCTCTATCAAATGATGTAAGGTTTATTATTGTAGCTCAAGAAATGGCTACGATATGAACGTTTTAGTTCAACCAAGTCAGTAAGTAAACACTGCATGATCACACAGTCCTGACAGCTCACCGTTGTAGCCTACTGACAGTGCTCTCAGCGGTGCTCTCAGCGGGGCAGCGGGACTCTCTGAGAGTTCTTTAATACTTTTTCAGTGATATCTGATGATGATCAAATTTTATGCACATATAATAAATATAGAATGGAACTCGCCAGCAATAATCGAAAATTTATAGGACTTGATTCATCCACATAAGCACTCTGCCTACGGCATCGTGCTCATGTGGACGAATCTCGTCCTATAAATATTCGATTATTGCCGGCTCGTCCCATTCTCTCTATTTATTATATGCGCATGCTATATGAAGGGTGCTATAAGTGGGGTGCTATAAAAATATTCATATAAGACACGTCCTATATGAATGTAGTTGTCTAAAAATAACTCTGTTTATATGCTTCGCGGAGCTTTGGCTCTCCGCGAAGCATGTAAACAAACCCCCGCGATCGGTAATCCACCCGTGATTCTGGTACTTTACTTATAGAAATACATAATAAAACCCACACCATTAGATAGAGCATTAAATTCTCTGTTGAAAGATATAAGATTTATTAATGTAGGCCAAGAAATGGCTGCGATATCATATGAACGTTTTAAGTCAACAATATAAGTAGGCCTAAAAACTGCATGATCGCACAGTGGCACCAAACATTGTAGGCCTACTAACGGGGCTGTCAGCGGGGCTCTCTGAGACTTCTTTAGTATTTTTTTAGTGATATTTGATGACATATGATCAAATTTTATGCACATATAATAAATATAGAATGGAACTCGCCGGCAATAATCGAAAATTTATAGGACTTGATTCGTCCACATAAGCACGATGCCGTGGGCGAATCTCGTCCTATAAATTTTCGATCATTGCCGGCTCGTCCCATTCTCTCTCTCTCTCTCTATATATATGTATGTATTGTGTTACTAAACCATTCCTCTTGGGAAATTATTTTCACCGTATACTGGCGCTAATAAGTGGATTATGGGCTTTATAAATGGTGTAAATTGTATTCCCTTGAAAGCATATTCCAGTAAAAATGCCAAAGAAAGAAAGGAAGCCCCACCTTCTGTGAGAAATCGTTAGATCTAAATAAATTACTGCATGGTCACTAGGTTGATAGAACGTCACAAGTGGGTGTTAAAAATACACTCATGATTGCAACGGTCCGAACCCCCCCCCCCCCCCCCCCCCAATGGTGTTTGTTTGTTTATTTGCAATAAGCCCTCGTCATATGCAACGATATTCTAAGTTTAAACTTACTAGAAAAAAGAGCTAGGCCTAAAAATGTTTGATTACAGGAGTACAGTTACTGTCTATCATAGTATTAATATTACATCATGTTGCGGTGTTACGTAGAAAATGTTTTACAACGCCAAATGACGAAAATTCTTGTGTGCTAATTAATGTGGCTCTCCTTAGATTCCTGCCTCCTATTTAAAGCAAATAACAAAATAAGCAAAAAAGTGGAATACGTTTTCAATGCAAACAAAATGGCATAAAACTCAAGATAATTCAGTCGACTAGGAGCCTCTAAGATCAGAAAGATTGGACGCCTGCTGCGCTAATGACTTTCTCGGCTCAGGAGTAGGCATCCTAATGGGATTATAATGACATTTTACGGTTTGGAGGGAGAGGCTTTCCCTCAGTTTGGGAGACTCTCTCAACTCTGAGCCCAGACTGAATTGGATTTATGGATTTATTTCTCCATTGGCCTCACAATTTAAGGTATAATAATTGTTGTGAGAATCAACCATATTAGCCTATTATTGATTATAGGCCTAACAGTAACTGGTATAAGGTATTCAACTAGCAACAGCCCCACATTCATGACAGTAACATATAGGCGGGAAATAAGTCCAACACGAAAACCTGCAGCCACTGGGCCGTGACTTCTCCATCTCCGGCCCTGATTTTATATGTAGTCCTACAAAAACATTCATTTTCAGCTTAATTATAGGCCCTAGTATAAAGTTAGAAATGTGTTTCCCCGGGAGATGTACACGTCACGGGGAGATGTATTTAGCAGAGCTTTGTATATCAAAGGTAGACCCCGCTCGTAAAACATAGAGGATTATTTGTACCACTGCACATACTGTGTAACGATTGTTTGGAGTGGTCTCCCTCCGGGCTTAAATTGGGTCATACAGCCAAGGCCGCGCATCGTGTACGTAGCAGCTACAGTCTGTGTACTTCGCAGTCTCTCAAAATGAGGGGGCGACGCGGTCTTTTCTCCTTGTTTACTAGTCTTCCTGCTCATGAAGAGGTATGTTTTTATTAATTTTCTCAACCAGCTTTTTATGCATTATTCATACGTACTGACAAGTTTTCTTAATCTGCTAAATCGAACTTGGTAATGCATAACAAGGTGGTTGTTTTGAAGATACCACAGGGCACAAAAGGAACCGTTGCATTCCAACTGCTACCACGCGGTCTCTCCTTCGCTGTCAGATGGGGGGAATCTTTGTCAGCGTCCCACTAGAATTTATCCCTATCTGTATAGCCCGATTGCGTTCTTTGAAAATTCGGTCTGGTTTATTTGCAACTTTCCATATGCCGCTGACAAATGTTGCACTAAGTGACAGGGCAAAACTTTACATGGCCAAAGCCAAACATAACCGATAAACATGCCAGTACTGGTTGTAGGCATGCCTGGCTTAGTAAGTTAGGCTTAGTCGGTGTAGGGCAACGTGTGGGTGGAATTATTATACTGCCAATCCACCAGCTGACTGCAAGCTACTGCAGCACTTCATGCTTGTTGCCCGTCATTGTTTGTGTCCGCGGGTTAGCTTAAGTTATTTTACGCTTATGATAATTTCATATTTCTTCTCACATTCCATCAATATGGCTGGAACGCTCGCAGTTTGCAGTGTTTCATTGCAATTGCAATTTGCATTGCATTGCAATTCAACATAGTCTAGTCATAGAGATCTATAGTAATAGTATTACTGTCATTTTCAATACCAGAGATAGCCTACCTATTGGTATGTTACCGATATATTATTATAAACATTTCTGAGAGATTTTCGTTGTTGAGGTTGTTGAGGATTTGAACGGAGGTTGTGTATGTGTGTGTGTGTGGGGGGGGGGGGGGGGGGGTAATTGACGTATAATTGACATACGCCTGATTCAGAGCTACAACGTCTTCTGCAAGGAAGGTGTCAAACGGCTGGCATTTCTATCAGTATCAATTGAGAAAATGGTATGAAACGCAGCATAATATTTAGGTTTGTCTGTACGAAGAACTAATTTTGTTAGGCTACCTGTTACATAAGGAGGTTATGAATGTGGTAACATCTGTTAAAATGTTGACCACATGACCCTTACGGCCTTAGTAAAGAATGGACCGGAAATTATATTTTTTTAATGGAAATTACCTGCATGAGAATGCTGCTTTAGTAGCCTATTGGTATTGTGACGTATCGTCTGTTATTCAATCATGAATTGTACCATTTGTGGGTGCCCTGTTGGACAACAGCTTTCCATTGCATTCAGTGGCTGTGATTTTCGTTGTCATGGTATCTCAAACTTTACCAGTGAGTTTGTTATGACATCAAAGATTATAGTACGTACTATAATCTTTGATGACATTACACCATTTTACAGTATGATTTATATGGCTCAATTTATCGTCTCTCTATCGAAATATTATTTAAACTTTCGCTTGTTTTCACTGGGTCACTGTCCGCCTCTCCCATTGCTAGGTTCGCTGTATTCACCAGCTACACTGTCAATCTTGCGCGTTGTATGGCAGTCTCTGCAATAGCATGCCTTCATGGTTTTGCTCTAAATTATATTTAAGAGTTTCGTTTTACCGTAGAATTAGGCCTATATAGGCCTATAGCTTCACCCTAGCTTTCAACCTATAGAGAGCCTATGTCGGCAATTTTATGAAGGTGCTAAAAATAAATTTCAGCGTTTTAGCAGGTCATCTCACTTATATCCCTGTTGATCTATAACCAGAATTGTTAGCCTCCTACATGGAATAGTAAAGTAGTGAAGATACATACTCTGGGTGACATCTCCGTTTCTTGCGGGCCTAAAACTTTGAAAGGGACGCAGCTTATCAGTTTATATCTAATCAGATTTGATCGAAGATGTACCCCAGGGATGAAATTCTTCGGTTTTTCTACTGAAATAGAATTTTGGAAAGCTTACACAGATTTTCGAATTTGCCCCAATCCACAATTTTTAATCTGAAATGTTAAAAAAAATCCTCAAATTTTCAAAAATATTTCACAAAAATTGTTTTATCAAATTTCGTCACAACTTAAAAAATAAATAAAATGAAAATCATTTATTTTGCGGGGTTGTATGTGCCTGTAGGGGTTTTTCCCTCGCCAGAAATATTTCATAATTTTCGCCATGACCCCACTTTCATCCCTGGTCACCGGTTGATCATGTCATACCTATTCTGATGGTGCCTTTCTTTTGCTTTATATAACAATTCCAAAGAGGCTGGCGACCTAGTTTATACTACATGTAGGCCTACTGATGATATATAACCATGGCAATTGTAATGCAAATACAAATGTAGGTAATGTATTAGGGCGATTTGAAAGAGGCTGCTAGAGCTGAATAGATGTCATCTCACAACAATTGTTTGGATTCCCCCACGCCCCAGTGAATCCCTGCCCCCAACCTAAATGTCACTTTAAGGTTATTGGACCCACATCTCCAAATAGATCCTCTTATTCTGTGCTGAATGAAGCTGGTACGAGACTGATAAATCAGGGTCATACGACTCGAGGCTTAGGATGTGAACTTCACAGGTGAACGGCTATTCGGTCTTTGAACATTCTATTGTGTTAAAATAGCCATGTAAAGGTCATTTCTTTCAGCATCTCGGCGGCGACCATATACAAAAATAGCGATGACGTGGATTAACCTTACCAAGAGAAACCATGTAAAAAAATAAATTCTAAAGAATCTTACGACTGTTTGACAAATATATCAATATCAAGGAGATAACAAAGTAGCATCCGCCCATTGAACCATAGTCTGGGGTGTTTCGGGGGCAAGTTCAGCATGTCTAAAAACCATTATAAATTAAATAAATATATATACCGAAACTTCCTATACTAATGTTCTGTTAGTCATAACCTGGATTAGGTCTAGGGATATGAATTAATGAGAGAAAGTGTTATTTAACGTCTAACTTTCCCATTCCAATTATTTGTGTAGTATGTTCGAAACCAGACCCTCCATGACAACGTATGTGTCACAATATGCAAATACGGTACAGGAGAAACCACCTGCTGGGACAACATTTGACATATGTGTTCAGGGTATTCAGGCACATCCATAGAGACATGTTGATAACTAAGCAGATTTATCAACACTTCCAATGTTGGGTAACAGTGTCTGGCACCGCATGGTTTCGGACTGGGACCAGATAGGGGATTAATGCCCTTGGACATACACACCTCCCTCACAATATGAGGTGTTATTGTAGGGCCTAGGTCATGTACATATCTCAGAGGGTCCTTAGTCACAAGTTAGTGATGGAGCTGTATCCCTATCCTCCTGGAGGTAGGAGGTGTATAGGTGTAGGCCCATTGCAAATGCTAGGACACACCTTGCTTTGTGTTACGCAAGGTGTGTTCTAGGACAGAGTGATTTATCCCTGACGTGAACTGCTCGGATAGTTGGCACAGGGGCCCATTGCATGAGGTATGGTTAATTAATTGTAGTTTCATTATCGTGCCGGTATTGCTTACCTATCCTTAGTGTGTCCTTATCCATGAACGTATCCTTATCACTAATTTATTGCCCCATTGGATTTGGTAATAGAGTAATGATCATAAGGATCCGAGATGCTCAAGAGCACCCCATATTATCCTCCTCATCTCATGCAATAACCCCCAAATTAGGATATCTCATGCAACAGGGCCATCTTGTTTTTGTGATCCTTCACCTAAGTAGTTGGTGTAACTAAGTAATAGGTTCAAAGCAAATTAAAAACCCTGAAGAAAAGTTCAATGTACAACATTATCACCAGGATGTAACATGGATTAAAACAATAATGTTGATGCTAACCTCATTAATAAAACCATTTCAACCAATTCGCATAATCAAAGCCTTGTAAGTTGGTCTTTGAGTGTATACTAATGACTATTGTCATAAAGGATGGACATGCGAAATAACCTGAGTATAACCTCCGTACTACATTTTTGTAAAGGAGTGCATTATTTGGCTGGGAAATGACACTGATTGGTCTATCAATTTAATAAGGGGCCATATAAATATTAATCCAATTATTACCGTTTACTTTGATAGGCTTGACTTATAAACAGTGTTACCAATGATATATTCCCCATTGTGTGTCCTTAGTAGGTACGTTACGTACGTGTCTGGTGCAGTAAGCAGATATTTTGGAATGATCTAGTGCCACTCCGCTCCACTCCACTCGTTACGCACAGAGTCTTATATTGGGTCCGTGCGTATGGACTACGGTATTTTAGTCGATGTGTAGCTAATGATTAACAACAGTCTGATCCTTTTTGTTCATTGTGTTTTCTTTTCATTTTCATTAAGGGGGGAAGGCTTCAAGACTATTTCACTATTTCTTTCTTTTTCACTAATTTCATTCAGAGAAGATTTTTTGAAGTACAAAGATCACAACGTCCCCCTGCCCTTATTTCTTTCTTTTTCACTAAGCTCATTAAGAGGAAATTTTGAAGTATAAAGATCACAACGTGCCCCTGCCCTTTCCCTCCCCCTCTCCTCGCCCCTCCCCCTTCCCCCTTCCCCCTTCCACCTCCCCCTCACTGCATTGTAAGAGCATCCCTACTGCTGAACTGCTTTGTTGGGTCACGCAGATCTCCACATCCTGTCCCCAAATAGGTTCCGCAGGGTATGCTCCTCAGAGTCAGTGCCCCTGTTGGCATAAACACATCAACGTGGGTTTTCTTCTGCTCCTGTAAATACCAACAGAGCTTTGGAATGTTTTAATAGACAAGTAACAACCCTTGTCTTGGACCGCAAAGGAATCTGAGGAAAAGTTGGTTCATCGTCAGCCCTTAGACAATCCATTTATATAAAGGATAGGCCGTGTATATTAATTGATAGGGGACAGTACAGTTCAGTACTGTCAACTGGTTGTTCATTCAACTCGGAGTTGAGGTTGAACCAAGAGAGGACGTTTTTTGTTGCATTTTTTTTTAACTTTCATTACGCTAGCCGACACATATTCCAACGCTATAGGGAAGCGTACATACAAATGTTTCTGCTCGTGAACTGATTGTATATTAATTGTAGCTGTTGGGCATATTTCCAAAGATGTGTATAAACTATCATACACACTTTAGTAATTTGATTTTTTGATAATCAAAGGCAAGCTAGTCAGAGTTGACAGGAAAAAGGTTTTCCAAACATTCCAAGATATGCCTAAACATAATGAAACTTGAAACATGCACATGCATGTGTCTACTTATGTAACCTTCTGTGTACTAACAATGTGAAGATACACTGTCAAACTAATGTTAAGTACTTAGTGCAGTTAAGTCATATCCCTTCAGGCTATAGCAGCTTTAGGAAGATTGACAGATGTACGTGTTCATGCTTGGCATCACGGAGGCATAGGCCCTGGTGCTTAGTGGTTTAAAATGCTTGCTTTGGATCAAGAGACCGACGAGTCCCTTCGCCCTGTCCTTGGAAGTAGCTCAACAAGTCAATAAATAGGGTATTAAAAAAAGACAACAATCTGGTTTCCTAAATTAAAAACAATCACAGGATCTCAGGTGAGCTGAAATACACTTCCACACCTCCAGTGGCATATTGTTACAGTTGCCGTCACCTGGTCTCTCTCATCTTTGGCACGTCCCGCCACAGGGGGTATGCCATAACATTCCCAGTTTTTTCTGTCTAATTTACTCCGTAACTTATGAATAGAAGAGGTCGTGTTCCCCGCCACCCAGCAGGGTAAATAGCTGATATCTGGATATTATACCAGCATGTTCCGCCCTTGAGACATCGTGCGACACTTTAATCACATGTATATACACGGGAAAGGTGGACATTTATAAACTATCATATATACCATAATGCCAATTATCCAGATTATGAGACATGTAGTTTTTTCACTTCGGAATCAGTCTCCATTCTGTCCGGCATTAGGCCGGGGTTAACCGTGTCATTTACGCCTCCTCAATTTTGCTTTTTTCCCCTCATTTGGTAGTTTCTTATTATATGAAATATGAAACTGAGATAGACTAGGGAAACATGGCTTCCTTCATCAATTATCTTCTGTGTGTGTCACTCACTGACTGTGACTGTGTTTGATTAGAATCAATACTGAAGAAAATATAATAAGTTTTTGCTGTGGTATTTCTCATTTCGTAAGCAGTATCGTGACCGCAGTTGCCTATTTTGGTAGTCCATATCTGAAATCAATAACAAAGCTGCCACAAACCTAAACATGTACACCGAACTACTACTGACTGGAAGATATCTTTCCTGACACAAATGCACTCGGCCTTCTAAAACAACAAGTGCAGATGTGTTTGCAACTCGATATTTGACGGATGTCTATCGAGTATCGTACACTTCATACGCAATTGTGAAAAATGAAACGTTTTGTTGAAATTCCTGCGTTGTTTTCATTAGTTTTGAAAAATTCTGGATTAATCAAATTACGGTACTTACAGCCATTCCTAGGCGGTAAATGAATAAAAATCAGTGATTGACCAGTTTGGAAACTACCAACTTTTGAGTTACTGCTTTGATCCCTCGTCATGTATTCTTCCAATTACTACCGACTGGGATTCTGGTTACAGTGTTGTCCTTATCTAAAACATGCATTACTTATATTACATCATGTGAAAAGTGCAAATGATAAGCCCTGAAATATTCTAAACAAAGTGAAGGCCTGACTATTCCAGACATAGGTTTTTTCACCCTGCTCTGCTACTCTGGCATGACATTTTATTAACTGACTGACCCGAAATAAGCAGCTACTAGATTTCATTAGTGTAAGTTATTAGATAACATCCTTGTCATGATAATCCCTCCCCCGCCCCAGTGGTTCTGACGAATCTTATCTCCACCAATAACAGTTAGAATTTATGATGTGACCTTATTGCTAATCTGTCACTCTGATGATTGTCCCTCCGGACTATAATGGGTAGCAGGCTCTCTATCATTGTGATCATATTTATAGTATTATAGATGTCGCTTGGCTCTTACAATGGTCAGATTAATTACACCAGCTTTCTTCCTGGTAGTTGTGTGCTGTGGATTGGGCCCTCTCCCCCTCTTCTCTCGTTGGCTCTTCTGGATAGTAAATGTCTGAAAATTAAATAGTACCAAGATGACTAAGCAACAAGTATACATCTCAACTATAGTCTCGTTACTAACTGTTGGAAGTCCCTAAATTTATAGATGTTATTGCGTAAATAGGGAGAAGTAGAACTGATGCATATTGCATTTTGTAGGACCCCGCTATGCATGAAAATAAAACGCATTCCAATCAGTATCACCCCTATTAACATCGATTAGCCGGCACGCGACTACCAGATAATGCTGATTAAATAAGACAGGGAAACAGTAATTGCATAATAGTATATCAGTCAGGCTCCTTTTTGAAAAATATTTATATATATAACCGTAGGAACCACACACCACACTCGCCTGTGGTCACGACTTTTTATTGCCTGTGGTCATCGGCATGTCTTTTACTCCTCTCACCTGACCACCCCACCTCCTTCTGTGGTTACCTCTGTGGTTTAAATTCCCTCTCGCTTTCTCCCCTTCGTCTTTCTCTCCCCTCCTTCCTCATGCATTTAGGATCACATTTGAATATATTATACAAATAGGATAAATGAGCAATGTCGGTTCAAAGGGCCTAAATCTGCATTAATTAAACGCCATTCCAACTGTCAGATGTGTGATTTGATGGTTGTGACTGGATATGTATATGGGTCAGATTTTCAGAAATGTACAATTCGCCTTCACCAATCCTCTCAAATAACCCACATTTAACACAAAAAATGAGCTTCAAAATACAGTTTAACATAACAGAACTGATACTTTAAATCAATGCGATCCCAAATATACTTAGATTTACCCGATATTCATCATTTTTCAGCCTAATTTAGGAGAATTATCTAAATGTGAAGAGCTGCCAATTGTACATTTTCTGAAAATCTCACCCATATATCAGGCAGAATCAGATGGAATATTGCGATCTATTCTTGAGGTATACTGCCTATCGACAGAAACGTCAGTGCTGAATGGCTCTGAAGGTGAATGTGGGTATAGGCCTACTATCTGCCAGTGACTACAGGAGGCCACCTTAAAGTAAACAAATAGTGGCTTTCGCATCCCAAAGTGTCTTCTCACTGTCAAAAGTGCGGTTGTTTACTATCTTTTGCTAAAGGGAGAATTCTCTACATGATCATCGTGAATTTACGTTTATGTATGGCTTTCATACTGGAATACTTCGGTCGATATATTAGCCGATTAAACTGAGCTAGGAGGTAAATTGGGGGAATAAAATCAAGCTATGCTACAAATATCCTTCAAATGGTTTGGTTTTAGACTTAGTGGAACTTAGCCTCATGAAGGGGTGGACAATAGCGTCGGTAAAATGTTTGTAGTATAATTGTGTATCATCTTGGCTATTTGCAAGTGGAATTCATGAATGGGTTAATTGATGCCGTCTCCATAAATAAAACGTGGTTCTCTGAAAGTGTTAGCATGCACTAATTTAGGGTATGAGTAGAATGGATAGAGAATACAAAAAGCGGATATGAGGGCTCATTACATACATACACAACGTATACAATTATTTTGATTTATTCACGCACACGTGTCATAGTCCAGATATCAAAATTCAGGCCCCAGAGATAATATTGGTATGAAACCGTTATAGTACTGTATTACTAAATTTAATGTCTATAGACGGCCCGGGGGGGGGGGGGGGGCGATAATATTGTAAACAAAGTCTTACTGCTGTGTATAATTGAGACTGCTGCAAAATATCACAGGACATGAGACGGTTCTTGGTTTTGAAAATATATTAAACTGATACTGCATGGTCCAAGATATCTGAACTATCATAGTACCACAGGATATAATTGTTATCTCTTGTATTGCAGGTTTGTTAGGGAGACTGGGAGTATTGAATATATTTATGAGCGACCATTGCCCAGTATACCAAGTCTTGAAGAAAAACTAAATACACTGACTCAGATAGAACTTAAAAGAAACAAGTAAGACATGTAAGGAATACCAGGAAGTTATCTCTTGGAGTAGTACAAACTTTCTGGAAGCTATACTATGAATATAGTAGAGACAAACAATGCTCATATGACCTGGGATTCAATAGTCCCGAGATATATTGAGCTTAGCCAATACAAGGTATATTATGCCTAGTCAAGAATGTTAGTTTCGATTCAACACAATGCATATTAGTTGAAGTTACCAACAGAAATATTAAACCTAATTAGAAATCGAAATACAACCTTAAAAGGTAAGAAATTAAACAGGAATACAGGTAGGATGGCAGCCAGAGAGGTTACGAGGTTGGAAAGGTACAAGGTAAAATTATGGAAAGTATTTTCATAGAATGAATTAAAGATTTGCTAGATCATGAGACAACTTTCTTCAACAATTTACTTTACAACGAGTCGTCATGTTTGGAGGTCTGGCAAAGGTATAGACAAAACTATTGTTACATCATTTACAGACATGATTGATATAGAATATTTAATACTTAGCCATTTAAATAAAATGTGAGGTAACTACCTGAAATTAATCGACAATAGTCAATTAATACATCAGTAATTGATTATTAACAAATACTAGTTGGGGTATATATATTACGCCTAGGTTTAGTTTCCCCATTTGGGGTACTTTGAACCTGGTGGGGTGGGTACATTTGACCTAGGTCTAATTTACCCCCCGGGGGTACATTAAAACTGGAGAGGGTATATCTAACCTAGGTCTTAAGAACCCCGGGGGTACATTGGACCCAGTTCAAATGTACCCCCGGTACATTAGACCTAGGTTAGTTATACCAGGCGGTACATCTGATGGGAGTAACAGGTACATTTTTTTTGTACAAGTTTATTTATTCAGACTAATTATTACAAAATTATAGCACGCTCATCCGGAGATGAATTTTCGTTGTGCCCTGAGGTTATAAAATAGTTTTAAGCTTATGTTGAGAGAGGACATGAGTAGTATTAAGTCATTTGTTAGATAATATCAAGGAGCAGTTATATTACATATCGAAATAATGAGAGGATATTAATGAGATGAATGAAGTGGTGATAAGATTTCCAGTCTAATCAGTAATTTACATATAGTATAAAGCGAGGTGTGAGAGGGTGCCACTGATCTCTGAACTAGAGGCACTAATTCATAGCATCGATATTCGCGTATTAATTGAAACATGATTGATAGTTACTGATTACAGATAAAATTACAGTACAGTTATACCAGTATAGAGTTGAGGCAGGAACATAGTTGTAAGCGTATGGAATGCGGCAGGTGTACAAGGATAATACATATTAGAACAAGCAACATAACGTAGAAATGGCAAGGACAATCATCTGTCCAGCTAGTGTAAGATAACACAGTCGTATGGACAACATATAGCAGGGGCGGATCCAGGATTTTCAAAAGGAGGGGGCGCGGTTTCAAGTTTTATTTTAAAGAACATATTTATATATGTTATATTCAAATTAATTGCTCAGCTTTTGTTCTGCAATGCTTTAAATATTCACAGATGCCTCTGACTTATTTCAACCCTAAAACCGACCATGATGAAAGTACTAAATAATCTTAAAATCACCCAAAAGGAAATTTCATTCTGTGCAGAATAGGACTACATGACTAGAAATTATTTGTTAAATTTAAGGGTTTTGGTATTGAACTCTTCTTAAATACAGCATTAAGGTTTCATGAAATAGTTTGTGTCTAGGTATATATTTTGATACTTGAAGGAGCATTTATGTCATCAACTATAATCAAACTATTTCATAACCTATTTACACCCCTCTCACACACCCCTCTGTAAGAAACCATCTCCGAACATTCCAAGGTCATTTAAAAGATTCCAACAGGATTCAAGGCCATGTGATGTTATTTCAGGCCCTTCGACCTATATATGTTAATGTTTCAACCCTTGAATATATTTGCCTAAATTCTAGGCTTTTCCAAGTCCCATTATTGGAATGCAGTTGATAAAGTGTACATAAAAGTATATCCTACTTCATAGTTATAGTGTTACACGAATGTTTTTCTTGTGTCCTTTGCACCACAAATACCCTAGCTTGATTTTGAAAAGGGGAGGGCGCGCGCCCCCGCGCCCTCCCCCTAAATCCGCCCCTGTATAGTACAGAGTACATCGACAGGAGTGTACAGTTTCACAAATTCATCAATCTAATCATATGGGCCCAGGGTTTGGGGCCTAAATTACACCTGCTACACCTGTGTAGCTTAGGGCTCTATTTTAGGCCCTGTTTTATGCCGGGATAGCCCTGGGGTTATCCTAGTTTAGAAAACAACGCTCAGCTCCGCTGACCCCTAGCGCCCTGGAGCGGTAGGTCATTGCTTCTCCTGCGCTTGGAGAGAGTGGACGCTCGCTAAGCTTGCTCAACATGACTGAAGCTGACATACCAAACCCGTGGGATATGGTAGCGTGGGGTACGGCCTTCAACCTTCGCAGGACTACCACGACCGCTCTGACCGAGGCTGATTTCGGAGACAGAGCAGCTCTACAGGTGATCCAACCTGTGGATATCACTGGCTTCAATTTCACGGTGGCTCAAGTCAGATTACTCAAAGTTGCCCTTGCTGTCCTCGGCAATGCCCACTTCAAGGCAGAATTGGAGGAGGTTGAGAGAGAGGCCAAGGCAAGAGCCGATGTAGCGGCCAAGAAAGCCCAGGATGCTAAAGATGCGAAAGATGCTAAAGAGCTGAAAGAGAAGGAGGATAAGATCCAGAAGGCGGCCGAGATGCAAGCTAAGATAGCCAAGGCGAATGAAAAGGCAGCTAAGGCCAAGAAGCAACAGGAGGAGCGGGATGCTATCCTTCAGGCGGGAGCCCAGCTGGACAGCATGATGAAGGGCCTAGGCCAAGGCCTGGGAGGCGGCGAGTCAGGCCTGGGAGGCCGGCAGATAGGTGCTGTTGGATATACCACCCCGCCGGGAGGCATACAGCTTGAGACCTATGACCCCAGGCTCAGGTTAACTCTCAAGTCGGCTAACAAGAAGGCATTGCACATCCAACAATTCCTTCCGGAACAAGTTAAGCAAAGGATGAATAAGAAGAAGCGAGAAGTAATGAAGTGGAGTGAGACCGGGGAAGGAACTGTGATGCTAAAGACGGAGGATACTCCTAAGCTCTGGATAACTCAAGCGGAATGGGGTGCAGCAAACATGCGAGTCATGTTTGCACTAATGGAGTCAGGTGACCTCAGCAAGGAGCACGTACCGGATTACATGAGTTTCACTTTAATGTTACATGAATTTGCTAGTATTTATGAGTGGCAGAGTGTGCTAGATTTGGATGTGAGATACCGGGAGGTGCAAGCACAATTCGAATTCAGGTGGGGCTCACCTTGCCGCCACTTGGAAGATACGATCTTGATCCGACGCCCTGTGCAGCCTAATAGTGTTGGGGGAAAACCCGGAGGAGTAAACTCCAAGAAACAGGCGAAAGAGAAGGATTACGACCCCGAGGAGAAATGTAAGCTTTTCGCCCAGGGGAGATGCCCTTATGGAGAAGGGTGTCGCTACAAGCATAGCAAAGAATAGCCACTAAAATATCACAGGATATGCGGAGCCCTTGACCCCAACGCTTGGGACAGATATCTAAGTGCGAGTGACCCGGACAGAGAGTTCATTATGAAAGGGGTAATTAATGGATTCCGCGTCACCAATCTTGACATCACAAGCGCTGGGGCTTTTCATCCGAATCACCGCTCAGCTACTCAAGCCTCCAACCGTCACCTTGTGGAGGCCCAGATATTGAAGGAAATTGATAACGGCCGTTATTTAGTGTCTAAGGATAAGCCAAAGATTGTGTCTGGTCTGGCAGCCATTCCCAAAGGGAGTGGGAAAGGCATTAGACTGATACATGATGCGTCGCGTCCTCATGGCCAGGCGCTGAATGATTATGCCATTAACTATCCCTTCAGATACAGTACTGTGCAGGAGGCTGGAGAAGAAATTAGTCGAGGAGATTGGCTGGCTAAAGTCGATCTAGAAAGTGCATACCGCAGTGTGAGACTCCATCCTGATGATCAACAGCTGGCAGGTCTGAGTTGGACCTTTGCCGATGGTTCTACTAAGTACCTAGTAGATCAAAGGTTAATGTTTGGGGGACGTTTGGCAGCCACGATATTTAACACCTTATCACAGGCGGTCTGCCGTATAATGTCAGAGAGAGGATACAGCTATATTTGGTCTTATCTAGACGATTACCTAGTACGAGACAGGACAGAAGAGGGTTGTAGGAATGCCCTTAATGAACTCATGAAGGTGTTGAGAGAGCTGGGTTTCTCAATCTCTTACCCCAAGGTGGTGGGACCCGTTCAAAGAATCACATATCTTGGAATTGAGATTGATACCCCAGAACACGTATATCGTCTGCCAAAGGACAAGACAGAGGAGCTGCTAGAACTGGTGAAGGCTGCTAGTAAAAAGCTGTCTATCACCAAACGCTGTCTACAGTCCTTGGCAGGAAAGATGAACTGGGCCTCCAGGGTCATCTATGGTGCCAGAACTTTTACCAGAAGGTTAATAGATCGAATTCGATTCCTGAAAGGTCCCACTCACAGGACGCGGGTGACACAGGGCATGAAGGCGGACTTCCAGTGGTGGTTAGATTACTTATGCATTTTTAATGGCTGCATACCCATGCTGGAAGAGCGACGCTACACACCTGTGTCTATAGATGCCTGTAGAAGTGGGGCGGGAGGATACTATTTGGGGGACTGGTACCATGTTAATTGGAATCATTGCCCGGAGGTGAAAGATCTGCATATCAATCACCTGGAAGTTCTAGCATTGGAACCGGCGGCCCGTCTCTGGGGGGAGGCGTGGCGCAATAGACATGTGGTGTGCTACACGGACAACCAGTGTGCGGCTGCGGTAATCAATAAAGCGACCTGCCGGGAGCCGCAGGTCATGCACTCACTCCGCAATGTGTTTTGGTTATCAGCTGTCTACAACTTCAAACTCAAAGCTGTATACTATGAGGGAGTGAGGAATGTGCTGGCTGACAGAGCGTCACGTCTTAGCGAGCCCCTCGGCTGGAGCAAGCTCCAAGGGGTTATTGCTGAGACTTGCATAGGACGACATGGATGTGACGGAGTTGGATCGACAAGTGGCCTTCTTCCAGGGTCAGGCCTACTCCGATAACACTAAGCGTACATATCAAACACAAAGGAAGTGCTATTTGGATTTCTGTAGGAGGTTGGGGGAGTTGCCTATCCCTGCCTCCAGTGCCTTGTTATCTAGATATGCAGCCTTCCTAGCCAGGCGTCTGAAATATAATTCTATCAAGCAATATTTTGCAGTGGTCTCCTTGATGCACCGTGAGTGGGGGCTGATAAGCCCTAGTGTTTCAAGTTTCCAATTCCATCAGACCCTGAGGGGGATTCGGAGGGTGCTGGGCGACAGGGTCACCAGGAAAGAACCCCTGACTCCGGATCACCTCTGGATCCTCTTGAGAATGTTGGATCTAAGGCAGTCTAAGGGAGCCATGGTGTGGGCGGCGACCCTTCTAATGTTCTTTGGGCTCCTTAGACGTTCTAACATACTTCCCCCAACAGGGGGCTTCGATCAAGCTAAGCATCTAAGAAGAAAGGATATCACTTTTAATATCAGAGGTGTGCAATTACTAATCCGTTGGTCCAAGACGGACCAGTTTCGCACCAGACAACGTGTGCTCCCCTTCCCTAGGATGAGAGGTCACCCCTTGTGCCCCTCTGCAGCCGTTTTCAATGCCCTGGAGCTCTCCGGCCCCGCTGACCCGGATGGGCCGGCATTCCCCGGCCTCTCGCCCCAGGCCTTCTCTTCCCGTCTGCTCGGAGCTCTGAGGGCGGGAGGGGTTTGTGTTGACGGCCTGGGCAGCCACAGTTGTCGTCGGGGTGGTGCGACCTTCCTATGGTCAGTAGTGGGCATGGAGGAAGGTAGAATTCGGTCCCTGGGGGATTGGGCGAGCAATGCCTCAGTCCTCTACACGATCTCCACAGGTGAGGCCTTGGGAAATACCATGCAAGGTATGGCGGATGCCATTATAGCTGCTCCCGAGCCTGTTTAGGACTACTTCACTACTTACCACCTGGGTTTGGGTTCAACAACTCGGGCAGCTGGACATCTGAACTTTCAACTTTGGATTAAAATAATATCGCACTGACTCTGCATTGTGACTCTTCAAGCAAGCGCTTGTTTATTCCTTTGATTAATTTGCTTATTTCAACAATTGCTGCATTTTATCTCTTATTACATGTTTCATTAATCAGCTATGTAACATGTTGCGCGCAGCGCATGTAGTGTCAATAAAATGACTTTAATTCCAACCAGTGTGTTTTTTAAGCCGGGATAGCCCTGGGGTTATCCTAGTTTAGAAAACAACGCTCAGCTCCGCTGACCCCTAGCGCCCTGGAGCGGTAGGTCATTGCTTCTCCTGCGCTTGGACCTCCACCCTCCCCTCCAGCCTTTTTACAGACTGTGTGACTTTATATACCTAGGCTTGGTAGGGGTTCAACAACTCGGGCAGCTGGACATCTGAACTTTCAACTTTGGATTAAAATAATATTGCACTGACTCTGCATTGTGACTCTTCAAGCAAGCGCTTGTTTATTCCTTTGATTAATTTGCTTATTTCAACAATTGCTGCATTTTATCTCTTATTACATGTTTCATTAATCAGCTATGTAACATGTTGCGCGCAGCGCATGTAGTGTCAATAAAATGACTTTAATTCCAACCAGTGTGTTTTTTAACCATTATTTATGTGAATGATGTCTTTAGGCTAAAGACATCATTCACATAAATAATGTTTAGCTTGTATTTCCAGGCTAAGCTAATGTTTGCTGATAGTGTGATATGGGCCAGCGGTAACGATAGCGACTGCCGAGGAAGATGTGGTCAAGTTCAAAACAATCAGTGTTGTCCGCGTAATGGGCTTAAGATCAATGTAGGGTGTAGATGTAGTAGTTGTACATCAGGATACCAGATAATGAGATTATCAAAGGAAAGAAAAATACAAAGCCATGTATATTGATTAATTGATGTATGATCGGGTTTCGAAGAATGAGACATAATACACATCTCTGAAACTTCTGAGAAATCAAATCTGTTAAAAAAAAATGTAGGTTTAACCTTACTTCTAAGGCTTAACTCAAATGATAAAATTATCCGTCGTCGGGCAAATATATAACACGTCCAAGGGGCGCAAGAGATGGGGAATCTTATTTCCTTTTACGATTAGGCTGAAAAACTGAGAGTGAAATTGTAGTGTGCTCTCAGTCTGTTTACTGACGATATATTGCTGGTGAAGGTATGTAATATAGCAGGAGGTCCATGACCGGCAATTTCGCAATGACTTCGAAAATAGATGGTTTGTACGATATATTGATGCTACTTTGTAATTGTATAGTATATTGGTTGATGTATCTTACTTACTTGTACTTATAACTTATCAAGTTGTTTTAATGGAATGTAAAACGTTAACACAGAATTCAGCGATATAAACGTTCGAATATAATATAAACTGAGGCGAAATATGGAAATAATTATATTCGTATAATAATTCTTTGGTCAGTGATATCTGTAACCTGAGAAAAGTTTTTTTAAAAATATGTGTATAATGATTTCGCTGAATAGACGATTTATAAAACTAATCCCAACGTTGAACAATGTCCAGACGCAAGTAGGCCTCGGTTTGTCACCTTGACAACATCTTAACTCGAGGAATCTCCTCATTGGCGCAGTTCCTTCCATTTAGCTATGTGACTCCCGTTCAGCATCTATGCTGTAACTTGTTATACCCGTTTCATGTTACATACTTTAATATAATCGATCACTTCAATGTAATCACCGCAAGTGATTGGCAACGAGTTATAACTATAACAGGTCATTCTTGGGATGGAATTTCTTCATTTGTCCATGAATTCATATCTTTATTTCCTTATGAAAACCGGTTACTGACATTTTTATATATAATTTTATGAAATATTGATAGTGTGTATGCTCTATATCTTTACACTTTATAATGCTTTAGGTTGTGGTATGTATCTAATTCATGTTCTATTACATAGTATCGGCGTCAAAATCTGGTCGATTATATGAATAGGTGGGAGGGTATTAATCGAAAATTGAGATAAATTGCTTAACTGCGCGGCGAGTGAGCGCTCTAAAATCGCACCATATTCTGACTTGATTTATGCACCCATTAACGCGGCAGTCAGTAGGTTTTAGTAGGTCCCGTTTTTGTTTTACATCTTTGTCCCAAGAGACCATGGAATACAACTGCTCCATTCGAGGGGGAAATTGTACAAGATGGCACCATTGCCAGTGATATTATAGCACCATGGGGATTTCTCTTGGATATCGCCAAGCAACTTTCCTCCTATGTTGAAATATTTATACATGAGATTAGTAGGCTACACCGATTGAACATGGACGGAACATATTATGTCAAGGTCATTAGTATCAAGAAACTCTTACTTACATCAAAGCACGGAAAACTGCGAGCGCTCCGCTGGACATTTATGAATATGTTCTCCATGATTCAATATAGATCTGCGTAAAAATATTCTTCTTGTACTAAGCTAAAGGTTTTTTAATTTTGTCAAAATCCGATGGGTCAATACAAATCAGGAACTCACCCGGCTCACTCGCGAATGCATCCATGAGTTATGCCCTAGATATAACGTCGTCTAATTGAGGTGTAAAACCAATATATATGCTTCTATCTGAAGAAATTAACTCAACTCTCCTGCGTGGGAATGCTACTTTATGTAACATATGCTTTGGTAGCCAATATAGTTGGCTGTTGAATACATTTCCTTTGCAAATGTAATCATTCTATCTTCAACTTTCCACCGTATATGTAACCTCGTGAAAAGATACGTAATCACCAATAATGTACTTATTTTGTAGGATGGACCCAATGCATCAGCTATACGCCGACGGCGGCGACATTCCAGTGGTGACAGAGAAACGTGGGCACGAAAACTTGAGTACTTCTTTGCCGGACTCGGTTATGCTGTTGGCCTGGGCAATATCTGGCGTTTTCCATACTTGTGCTATAGAAATGGAGGAGGTACTTAAACATTTACATGTACCTAAAATAAATTGATGGAAGAATTATTCATTTATAAATTAATCTCGATACATGTACGCTTCACTTACTGACCTAACTTGTTCACGCTTGAATGCAGTATTTTGCTGTGAATACTGTCTTTGAGGATAGGATACCATTTAAAAGAATCGTACCCTGTTCGATGTCACTTATGTACACCCGAGAATAATTCAACTGGTATGATCCAACCATATTTGAATCTGTGACCTCGGCACGAGGGGAGACAAATATTATGATGATATTATAACAGCAACTCTACCGAAACAAAACTAATGGAACGAACATCCACATAATCAGGGTTACACGAAATTTGTTTTCAAAAAAAGGACTATTCATTCGAGGACAATTCTGGTGATTTTCAGTGTCATAACCTCCAAAATTGTAGATGATCCAACTTAATTTGTGGATAAAAAGATGCTTTCGCTTCTGCTAAAAAGGACTAGTTTGCGGGGGAGGGGGGCGGGGCGGTCACTTGCCCAGTGTAACTCTAATATACTCAAAGAGACTAGTGCTCGCTGCTACATTTGGGTTTGACAAGGGTAGTCTAAACAGATTCCAACCTCCTCACCCAGAAATTCCGTAGCTCTGCAACTCTGACATTCGCCGTGCATTGAATAAGCTAACCCCCACAGATAAAACACGTGGTGCGCTGATTGTGGTGATGCGCTGATTGTGATGGAGCTGCACTGTCCTATCGTCCTGTACGCTGAAAATGGCAGACGTGCAACCGACATCATGATTGTTAAGCTTGGTCTGCCCACCAGCGTATCTTGGTACACATTCATTGGCCCCTCAAAATATTTAGTCCATTGCAGTATTTCTTCAATGCAAAATTGATCATAGGGGGGTCTACTCGCATGGGTATATTGGATATCATTTGATTTTTTTTTATTTCATGGGCATATTAAACCGTAACTCGAAAGGATTATGATATCCACATTTTTCAAATGCAGTTTACGAATTTACAATTCAATTTGCAGTTAACGAATTTACAATTCGATTTACAAACCAAAGTTTCGCCTCGACTTCTGTCACTTAATCATGAATTCTTTCTTGCAGGTGCCTTCCTGATTCCATACTTATTGGCCCTATGTGCGGTAGGGTTTCCAATGCTTTTCCTCGAGACTGCGTTCGGGCAGTTCGCCTCCCTAGGAACTATCACAATTTGGAGAATATGTCCATTATTTAAGGGTAAGAATCTTAAAAACATTAAATATATTAGTAAATATTGTTATAGACGTAATTCATTCAAATAGATGAATAAAAACTGGTGAAGTTACGATCGACAGAGGATGGAAAAGCCAATGCAGCCTAATTAGAAACTCGCCAACTCTTTAATTCAAAATAAAAAGCCTCGTACATATTCCATGGCACATATCAACCAAGGTCCAAATAGACGTTTCGTACTGGCAGAAGTAAATTATGCCGAGGTTCCTTAATATACCCACCCGTGGCAACAACTAAGTGAAGGGATTTCCACTACTAATCAAATAATAAACAAATTTTTGATTGTTGAAATTACGGAAATATTAGAGGGGTGAATTTCACTGAAACTTCGAATTTACTGGGTAGACTTCGGTATAGATCCCTATCATACATGAGTGATTCCATAAGGCTCCTTTAAGTTTTCGTTTCTGCTCGTAATCTGGCTTCTAATATTCTAATAGTAATAAGCCCATTCATTCTGGTGGAATCTTTGAGTTCGGGTGGGTCGCCTTCCCCCTTTTATGAACTCATAATCTTGAGATTCTGCGGACAATCGCAGTCGTTAGCATTAGAGGTTGTACTTGCATCACTGTCATGGCATTGGCCTGCCTTTTTGTTAATACGGAAAATACCGTTCCTCTTTATTTTTCCAGGTATTGGATTCACAATTGTAACGGTGCTGTTATTAGTTAACACATACTACAGCGTACTCATTGCATATGGTCTCTTCTACCTCTTTGCTTCAATAACGTCTGAGTTACCTTGGGGACGTTGCGATAACTCCTGGAACACCAAATATTGTATTCACGATATCAGGAAACGTAAGTAGTCATTTGTTCGATAGTCACCTAAAGAAAAATATAAAATAAACTGGTCATTATATACATGTAAATGTCTTCAACACTCTCTTTTTAGGGTAGTCAACAAGTTGGATTCATAAGTTTTCTTTGTTTTTACCCTCCTTTTTTCACAATGGCTATTAGTGTGATATAATTCTCATTCATTTCCCTTCTCCGTCGGCCAGGCCATGCCTTACACTACAAGAGGTGAAACTTATTCAAGTAATATGAACCATCTAAATTTCCTTTAGCACTTTTATTCGATGTTTAAAATATCAATTCAGAAGAAGCATGTCACTAAGGAAACACTTAGGAATATGTAGAAATTCACATGCACTGTTCTCACTTATGAAGAAATTACTTTGTAGATGGTTATAATATATTTGATATTTTAAAGGCCTATTTTCTTAATCTATCTTTTCATACCTAGGCCGATATTACTAGTAGGAGATGCAGAAAAATGCACAATTCATTATTATATTCGTCTTTAGCAAGTTCAAGTTCAGATGAACTTTTTAGAGAACGTGTGCATTTTGCAACCAACGAGTATAGAATGAAGGTCCCAAGGAAAGTCCAACTTAAATGCTTTTACTATTGTAAGTCAAATTTCACAACTGCTCTGTACTTAGTATTGTTGTAGTAAACCCTGTTCTATTCTTTTCTTAGTATTATAAACCACAGGTTGAAACCCCGAGCTACTCTTTTTACCGACTGTTAGGGCACACCTAACATTAATGTGTATTGCCCAATTGTAGCTTTAGATACAATAAGGAAATTATCTTTCTATCTAAAGGGGGCGTAGTCGAGCTTATTTTCGCATGCTGTGAGCACAGTGAGGGGTCAGTCGTGCGTGGATGGGGAGGGTCGGGTGATAAGTCATAAAGTCCAGGTGTACTGACCACCACACCACTTTATATTTGTACACAGGAATTACTATCAAATATCACTAAATGTAATATCTTTGCGAACATCTTTGGAATATTACGGAGGGCCCAATGAATGTAAAAATAATTAGGCTACACTAATGGTTTCATGTGATAAAATTCACTACACATAAGTAAACAAATAACGTACCCTTAATTGTATGCTCCTACTGTAGTTCCTTGACTCGAACGAGAGGTGCACTGGTTCGGAGATATGGGTGTTCGGATTCCAATCCACACATTTCAACTAGATATATACGAGTATGCAAATTTTGAGCAATTGTGAAAGACACTTAATTTACTAGCATTCCCCCAACGCTCTCATGAATGGGAACACGTTTTAGAGGGAGGGGGAAGTTTTTAGGGGATGCAGCATTGCTGACATTGATATATGCAGCAGTTGCTCTTGTAACTAACCTCGGAAAGAAGCAATTCCTTTTGTTCTGGCCGAGGAGGGACAATTTGGTAGCAGGATAGCGTTAGGAAAAGTTTCAGATGTTATGCGACCCAGGAGGTGGACCTCCCTTGATTCTATACTCGTTGTTGCAACTTAATGAAGTTGACTTTATTATTATTACTATTATTATTGTCTTTTATTTTAATGTTTTTGTGTTCCTTTGGAATCGATTTTACCTTTAGGGTACTACTTTTGCTCTCCTTTTTTAGGCCTTTTCAACTATAACTGTAAGTGAACGTGGCCATGTTAATTTGAGCTGATATTGAGAATATTTTTACTGTACTGATGTTGACCTGATAGGACATGTAACTATGTAATGATGTTTAAGACAGGATTTGTGCTTGAAACGTTAACTTTGGGATTTCTGATGGACATTCACTTTTGAGTCCAGAAATAACCCGATCTCAAAATTTAGCGCTAATAATCGTTAAAAAATCTAGGAGCATGCATATTTCATATTAGGGCATAACTAAATTTGAAGACATGTGTCCTTATTTGGAAACCAGTATATCACTCAATTAAATCATAGTAAGACCGATACTGGACTTGCTTTATTCAGTTTTAGAAATTACAATTATGAAAAAGTATTATAAGCATCCCAATAATTAATTTAATTGATATTCACCCCTGCTATTTCTTCATAAGACAACGTATAAATCATAAATGTTTCTTCCCATTTTAACCGGCAGCAATATCTTAAAAGGCCCTATCTATGTTAAAGCTTTTTGGTGGTAGCTATTTTTTGCTTTGTTTAATGAAAGGTAAACCCGAAAGGAAAACCATGATATAGAGCTTAAAATATGGTTTTAATAATCCCTTGGCCTGAAACCTTGGCGATTAAGGTAGAAATGAACTTTGTGTGCATGCCCATGATTGGTACGCTTTATGTGTTTCGATGTTCCCGTAGGCAACTAAGATCCATTAGAACATACGCACACAAAAGAGAACCACCAGATCGATATGACAACCTTTCTAACAGAAAACGGTTCTCGCACAACAAGCTTTTTAAAAAGATTGTACCTGCCTAAATTGAAATTAAGTAGCCTGATATTGATCGTTGGTATTACTTCCCAATTTTCGTTATTTTTGTCGAGAGAAATAATCGGACTTGTGTATATCGAACTGGTCATCTATTTCACCGCGTTGCATACTATTCTGCATAGTAAGTTTGTGCATAAATAAATAAATAATTGTGTAGGCGGTTCCGACACATTTGCAACACATGAATTCGGTATAGAATCCTCCTCTATATCTACCTACGGGTTGTGCGTTACTAAAGGTATTTCTATAGATATTAACCTTTGTCTATGACCAGCCCTAACCTCAACATTTCAGTTTACCAAATTATCATTTTTTTTCTTGTCCACGTTTCTTGGTTTTCCTAGAAGCGTTATGCAGCTTCATGCTTTTTTTCAACATCCGTTAACTTGTAATCTTGCCATCAGGTTAAAACGATCAATGTTCATTCATAACATACAACTCAACGGTACAACTTATATGCTCTACCTTCCTTACATTGACATCGATCCATTGACGTAGATCTGCACTACATTTTTTTTGTTTGACACTTCCTTTACCATATTCTTTAATTACCATATTCATTACACAGGGAGTATCATGGAGAGGCTTGGCATTGTGCCTGTGTAAACTTAATCTAATCATTTAATCTTTATTACACTCTTGTGCCACTTTTTTGGACATACGAAAAGTCTTTGTTTACACTTGGCCCATGCAGTGGCGTGTGCTGTGTAGATGTGTAAGAGCATTGAGGAGGGCTGGGTGCTAGCTAGTGGCAGGGAGGTAGACTGATGGTGGCGTTTGTGGCCTGTGATTGACAGTAATGACAGGTCGCCGCGGTGGAGCCGCGAGTGAGAGGTCGCCATGGTTCAAAGGTGGCATGACAAGTGGAACATTAAGACCATTAGGGAATCTTAATTACCGCACCGCAAGTGGATGAGGCATCGCAATGACTTTAAGGGATGCCTCTTTATTACACTTTTTACTCTGAGGGTAGTAGATTGAAGCAAATCCGACCACTTTCACAACCTGATGAATCCTTTGAATTAAATGGAAATACGACCATCATAAGAAACGCAAACAGGATAAGATGATGCTCAAGGCAAAGTAGAATATCTTTTGTTTGATGTTCACCTCAGCGAAGGCTCAATGTTGGCGACAAGAGAAAAGGATAGAACTGTAATCAAGTGTTTCCTTATTGCCTGCTATATACGATGACAGATACAGCATTAATCACTTAAGTCCAGGCCAATAATTAAGACTTCGATGCAGCCGAACAGGCCTAGATCAATGCACTACAGTGAATAGAAGCACGACGTAGGAGTGCTTCTATGAATACTGTAGTGTCTTTGTTCTATTAGGCCATGTTTGGCGGCATCTAAGGCTTTTAGCATACAAAGGGCGGTTTCACCATCAAGGCAATAAAATACAAATTGAGCAATCATGGTTGACCACCCCTCCTGTGAGTCATTAGGGGTGACCACCACTCCTGGCAGACAACCCCCACCCCTTAGTTGGCATATATCTCTAGAGCATCCCTCAATTATTACTTAACAATAAAAATGTCACTCATTTCCATCCTGGAGGTTAAACCTGCATGTGTTTCTTTCTGTTGGAATTTCATTTCCAATTTGACAAGAACATAAAGTGATCCTAGCATACAGGAGGTCTATTCTTTTGAGTTTATTCATTTACTCACTTTATTTTTTTAAAAAAAACTTCCTTTGACAAACTGCTAGATGTCAGCCCCTTTCTTATGTTTTTTTCTGTTGGAATTTCATTTCCACTTTGGCACAGTGTAGTTTGTGGCTACTCCAGGGCCAGGAAAGCCATTAGCACAACAATCTGAGCTTGGGAAAATCCCACATTTAAGGATTATCATATTTAGTGTATAGTATATCCTGATTTAGAATGTGATCGTCCAGTAGGTTTCACTTTTCTAGATTAAAGATATTTGAAAGGAGCATAAAACTCATATATCCTGTTTATGCTAACTCCTTCTGAAATCTATTCTAGGTCTAGGACCAGACATGAACATTTTAAAAATGCCTAAAGTGGGAAGAATGATCTTGCATTAGAAACAATACTTACTTTGCATGCAATGTTTAGCAGTAATGATCTATAATTTGAAAATTTTGTTTTGTCAGAAGGTATACTTGGATTCTGGAGGTAATCTGATTGGTTGTACTACCATGATTATGGGTTGAGACAGAGAGAGAAGAGATGAGATGAGAGAGAACAAATATTAGATTTTAGAACACCAGATTTTAGTTTTTACCCCCAAATCCCTAATAATGGACGTAGAATTACCAATCAAAGATCCATATTCTTGTTAAGTTTGACACAACCCATTTACACAGGAATTCCCAGAGTATTCATAGAATTCTTTTAAAAAAATATGATAGAGTGGAACAGCTCAACAACAGGTAATCAGATTACCAGATAGAAAGGAGGAACTGAGAGAGAACACATGTGGGTCATAAAAGATCATAAAGGGCATGGAGAGGGAGATACTTCTGGGAAGGCACTGTGATCAGCAGTGGTCCTCTATCAATGACCATTTGTATTATTCAAAACAATCTTATATATGAGCTACAATTATGGAAAAAGCATGAAAATGTTCGTGAGTTTAAGCACCATGCATCTAGAACCATTTTGATTGGTTTTGTTAAAGATTTAGCCAAAAATTAAAACTGACTGGTGGAGATATCCAACACCAGGAGGGTTGTAAAAGGCCATAAAGCCAATGGGGGTAGAGGGCTTGGCAAGATGAGATGGGCATGTGTGGCTTGATTTCCCCAGTCAAATCTCATGAAAGTCGTACAACATTGCTTTAAAGAATTTGTATATTTTCCTACAAAAACGCCCTGAATTACACCAAATTTGTGCTAAAATTTCAATCAAACATGTCAGCGCCAATGATAGTAACATGTAGTATACTAATTCAAATGTTTTTAACTAAAATTAGCAATCCCTTAGAATGTGTATTCACATGAGCAATGCACACATGTCATGAGATTTTGCCAAATGGGTCTCCAAGAAGGATGCTGGTATCTATAGAAATGGCCATGCACAAAAAAAACTGTGGTGCATGGCTAATAAAAATTCCTCTAGTTACCTCATGGGGAGGTGGTCTACAGGACTTATCCGCGCCGTTTTAATGAGAAAATAACGAGTAAACCGCCCTGCCGTATGCTAAAAGTAGTTAGAATAAAGGGCCTATGGCGTATATATATCTCTATTTTTAACATTGCTGTGGTAAAAGTATATCCTATACTATAGCTGTACCTAACTTCGTTTATATTAGCTGTGCAAAGAAGTTTAGGGTTGAGTTTAATATTAGATAAGGACAGTAAATGAAGACTTCAAAGTATTTGTTTAGAGGTGAACGAGTAGAATTGTTCAAACTTGTTTGGTTTGACTTCAGTTTTTTTGGCACCAAGTGATAAGGACAGTAAATGAAGACTTCAAAGTATTTGTTTAGAGGTGAACGAGTAGAATTGTTCAAACTTGTTTGGTTTGACTTCAGTTTTTTTGACGACTAGGCAGACAACTATACTTAGCATTTTGAAGGCTGAATATCTGGTCATTTAACTCATGTATCATAGAACAAAATAAAAGTATCCATACCCTTTTCAAACTAATATACTCAAAATCGCATGGTGATTTAAATATCGTAGATTAAAAGAAAATTGTAGTAATTATATTAAAAAATGAGTTGTATTTCACCGATTCTTCAATCTGTATCGGGGATGCTCGTTTAATGTCTCGCCAACCTTTTTGAGCATAGACATGTATTGAATGAGTTATGATATAGTCACCGGTCGATAACTTATGTGGCAAATCTTAGTAATTCCATCACTATACATGATGTGTAAAGAAAAGTCACTGACTGATAATGATCGAAAAGTTATTGCATCCCATTAGCCTGTTTCCTCTTGCCCTGGTAGGTTAATAGAGCATACAACAACCAATTCTACCCCCCCCCCCCCTCCCCCCGATACATTAAATAATCTGAGTATAACATGACTCCCGCTTTCAGCCGATTTGTTTCTAATTTTATCAGAGTACGAGAAACCGAGATCGATTCGTCTATCTCCCTTTTACATGCTGTTAATTACATGCTTGTAAAACGATGAGCCTCGGATCGGGCAATTGTAATCTTTGAAGTCGCTGTCTTCCTTCTGCTTCCCGAGTTTGTTTGGTCCTGCTGTGAGCCACAGTAAGGGGTCTGGGGGAGAAGCTCGGGGAAAGAGCCATAAAAGGCCATAAAAACCATATGTTCTGACACAATTAAACACATTGATTTACGAAAATATCACTAAATTTTACACTGGTGTGCACTGATCTGAAAGATCACAATGGGGGCTATGGATGTAAAAATGAGTAGGCTACACATTAATATGTTTTTTATGCTTCAAATCGAAGGTGCAGAAATTTGTCACAAGTTCCACCGACTCATGCGTTCTACCTGTTCCCAATGTATGCTCGCTGCTGCCACTGGCGTGCCTGAAGACTAAATTGTGTTTTATCAATTTTGATAATATCCATTATATCTATCCAAAAGTAGGCGGAGAAAATTACAGATGGATGAAAAAATTGCCGCTCCACTGTACCGCTTGCCGTTGGTGTGAAAATGAAATGAATCCTATATTAGGCCTTTTAAATATCTTGAACAAACTACTAGTAACCCTTATCAAGCGATATGAAATGGACTCTCTCACCACATAATGTTTTGTGGTTTTGTGACACGCGTTAGTGACACACCAAGACGTAGAGAGAGGGTGTGAAAGAGAGTATACACGGGTTTCGGGTGACCGCCTCCCTCCCCCCTCCCCCTCCCTCCCCTCGCTGCCCCCCCCCCCCTCCACACATACACACACACGACCAAAAGTGTTGTGGCAAACCATTTATCCTATCTAGGATGTGGGTGAGGGACGACAGCTTTATGAGAAGTTGTGTTTAATGAGGGTGAGAGGGGGCAAGAGAGAGAGATCGCAGAGTCAGAGTCGGACTGAGAGACTACCCTTCCCTCCATCCCCCCATCCTCCTCCCACCCCACCTCTCCTGGTAAAATCCTAGAAATGGAAGACTAAAGGGCTGGTTCCATTGGTACGGATACGAATGTTAGTACGGATACGAATCCGTCATGCGGATACGGTAACCTATTTTGGAGTGAACCCATACGTCTAGAATGTAATGGCATCAAAGAGGGAAACCATACGAATGGAGTACGGAAACGTCCCGATCGCTACATGGAGCGATCGGTTTTACCGTATCCGTATCCGTACCTGTTGACGTGTACGGATCCGCACACATGGAAACATGCCTGTATATTTTAATGTGAGCGAATTTTGCCGTATCCGTATCCGTGTCCGTATCCGTACCAATGGAACCAGCCCTTTAGTCTACGCAACGAGATTATGTTAATATAATCTCGTTGGTCTACGATACTATTAGGATTTATCACAGTAAACAAGAAATTTAATAAGATGAACATGTGAAAAAAAATTAATTTACCACTTTATACAGCAGTATCAAGTACCGTATATGTCTTGCACAAAGTTCTAGATATAGACTCAGCCCCGAGGGCGGTTGACGGGCGGTTTTTATGATAAAAACTATTTTCCCCTTCCATGACCACGATAGGTTTTGTTCAAGCTCACAAATGTTCAACGAATCCAGATATAGACCTTAATTTGAAATAATCTTATGTGTGTTATTCTATGGCCAGTACTTTAATTTCAAAAGGACAGAGTGATTATGAATATCATCATGCTTTAAATAATGTTTATATGGGTTCCTTGTTTTCTAAAAGCATGGATAGAAAGCAATGTGTCAAATTGCTTTAAACCATTTATTGGTTGCACATCTTTTCGTGAGTTGTTAAGCTTATCCTTCGTCCTGGGATTTAGTCAATCAAAACCTATGCTAGGCAGACCGCGAACCAATGCAGGGAGAACTGTTTTGACACTCTGCGCTAATCATTCAATACACACTTGATGATAAACAAATATATTGTTATGTTGCCATTTTATCGCTTCAGTCACTAATCACTCGTCCTTTGTCATATTTATTGCCTTGATGCAGAAATGCGGGTCCTGACTTCCTTGCTTTCTATTCAAAAATTGCGATGACCATGATAATTGTTTTGTAAAATTGTTATTAATTCTTCATCGTTACTAATAACAACGCGATCGCATGTTGGACCGATTGCATGACTGAAATTAATTAAAAGAATTTTAGTTTCTTATGTTTCATACTTGTTTATGAAAATATTTGTGTTTTTAAAAAAAGGAAGCAAATGTTACTTTCCATCATTATGTCTCATATCTGCTACGTTTGAATAATCTTTGGAACTGAAGTAAAAAAAAAAGAATCTAACAGTTATGCATAACCTCCGCTTGATCTCCCTTTGGACATTCTTATTGATCAATGTAACAAAGTAATTATAAAATGAATACATATTGTCATATATCTTTTGTCACTGACCTGCTCTGAACTTGTATTGTAAATTAATTCATTAACAGATCTAGGGAATGCTACGCTAAATACGACGATGTCTCCTCCATTGAATTCATCTGTTTTTGACAGGACATTACTCAAAACACCAACCGAAGAATACTTTGAGTAAGTAGGCCTAAGGATTCCATCAGGTTGTAAAATACAGTAGTATGTTCAAAACGCCAACCGAAGAATACTTGAGTAAGTAAGGATTCCATCAGGTTGTGTAACAATTGTTATTGTGTTTTCGCCTCCACAACGCACAGACTTGGTGTGTATCTGCTGAGGGGTGGGTCCATAATCTACACTACAGGGCTTACTTGAGGACAGGAAATCATAAATATCTTTATAAGATAAAGATATTTACTTTTTGTTGATCAGACGATTTGGAAAGGCGCCATCCTGTTTGTATTAATAGGCGCTGAATGAGGGGCTGAGCTCTTAACAAAATTAACATATTCTTACCATGTACTGCCGTAGCTGTTAAAGGGCTCTATTAGAATGAAGCAACCAACCTATCGGTAATTTTTAGTATGATTTTAAAGTACAATACATGCGAAAATATATCTCAAATCGTTAAAATTTCAGGAACCATGTACTTCGTATGACTGAGGGTATTCACGACCTGGGAACCGTTCAATGGCCGCTCATCGTCTGTCTGGCCGTATCCTGGCTTACCTGCTTCCTTTGCCTGTTCAAGGGTATTAAATCTATGGGAAAGGTAATGTTACCTTTATTTTACGTCCATCCTGTATGGGGGTGCAATGAAAATATTTTTTCTACACGCACAATAAAAATTTGAATCAACTTTTAGATATTTAATGATGATTCAGAACCAAATACAAAGATATACATATCTCAATATTCTTCTTCTTAGCTAATGACATCAGAGATACTATATTATCTTTGAGGGCATATACAAGTGAATGGGACTCGGTACTGGTAGGCCTAATTGAAACTCATCCAAAGAATATTCAGCTCATACCATTCTCTTATTTAGTTCCCACCTTATATTCTGTACTCACCACTCACCATAGGTATGTCACCGCTCCTAAAACGAACAGAATTCTCTTCTATTTGAATTTTCTGTATGGTGGTGCCCAGTAGCGTAGGGCGATTAACCTGAATTATCAAAGCATTTTCCTACTATCAAGCCGCATACCACAAAAACAGACCAAAAACATACATCTGTGTACCCTCCTTCCAACTTCAGAATGTCCCAAAGTGTGTGTTCACGCAAGATGATTCGTGAATGGTGAGGACAAGCTCGATTGCCACATTTAATTCACAGTTCTTTTAGCACAAAAAAATCTAGAATAGTAGATTCAAGAATTGAAACCTCAACCCTTTCACACCCAGATTACCACCTTCCATAGGGCCCCGCTCACACCCGCGTTCTTGCATTACCTCGATAATCATACACTCAGTCACACATTAAAATCCCTGCAACCATGATATAAGTTGGCAACTACCCCGTCATTCATTTGCGTACACCATATCTCAGCACTAGTGAAGCTTTGTGTAAATATACTACCTCATAGATTTTAGACAATTTCCCCAGGCGTTTTTTGGCCAGCTTGGGGCCTTAGAGAGACTGACCATATAATAATAAGTAATAAATGTATATTGAACAGGGTAACACAAAAGAAAATTACATGTATCAACCACATATTTTCCTATGACATAGTGTGTACCATATGTTGTATATGTTTTCGTCTAGGGCGTCTCACAAACCTCACCCGGGATGTCGGAAAACCCAGTTAAAATAAAAGCTTAAAAAAAGTCACATGTAAATGAAGATGAAAACAAATAGCTCTTGGATGCTGTACTTATATTAAGAAGACGTACCGTTTGTTATCCCCAAAATGGTCATTAACCCTTTTACAGTCACTTTAATTTCCAACTCGTGGCTTGTTGCGATTATGGTATCATGAGACGTAAATAGTCCTAACCAATTACTAATCCTGCTGAAGAAGAACTCAGGGGCTGTAATCAAGCCCCTCGATACCATGAGACTGATCTTAAGTTAATGATTTGATGTTATTGTATTTGAGATATTCTCCGCGGTAATTTTTAATATTTTCACACATTAATCGTAAATACACTGGGGATATAATTTAGTTGACACTGATCAACTGCAGCGCCACCTTCAATTTTAGGTGGTGGCCAAAAGTTAGTCTACCATGAAAGCCTGCAGCCAATGGGCTGTGACTATTTCCTTCTAGTGTACTCCTCCCAGGTATTAAATGCTTATAATCTACTTTCCAGGCTGTCATCTTCACCACTATCTTCTCTTACTTGATCCTCACGGTGCTGCTTATCCGAGGAGTCACTCTGCCTGGTGCCGTGGATGGTATGATCTACTACCTGAAGCCCGACTTCACCCGCCTCGCCAGCCTGCAGGTCTGGGGAGAGGCTTCTGCTCAAGCCTTCGCCTCCCTCACTCTTGGTGGAGGTGGTTGGATCACGCTTTCCAGCTACAATAAGTTCCATAACAAAATTACCAGGTTGGTTTGATTGAGATTTCCCTATGAGCTTTAGTCGTGGTTTAAGTTTTGGAAGTATCCTGTAAAACTAACAGTAAGCTAAATATAGTGAATAAGAGTATATTATGCTTATAATAAGCATGTTTAATCAATTGGTCAAAACGCTCACTGTCAACATCAAACAACTGACAGGGTCACCGATATACAAGAACACCTTTCTTATGCCAGACTGCTCACTTTAGGAAACAGCAACGGCTGAGGAATGATCAGAAATCCTCATTAGCTTGATAGCAAAACAAGGGATATGGTCGGAGTAGCATCATTTAAACAACAAATATAGTTCCGCCGTTTTCAAGGATGACAGACTACAGTAGAACGTCTCCCATTGATTGAGCTGAATGTCATGTGTTCAAGAATTCTCAAATAAGGTCTCCATGCCCCCTTGGTGAAGACACTTTTTAGGGACTAAATATTGAAGGGGTGTTTTATTTGAAGAAGGAATTATATAGTCATATTTGTGCTAGTAATTACAATAGTCATGAATCTACTTCACCGAACAGAGTAAGGCTAGTAGATTCTACTAATTAATTGATTGCGTAAATCAATTAATTCGATGCTTATAATTCTTAGTATTTAATTAATTCCTTTAACATCTGAACAGCCAGTTGCCTGCGTCCTGGTAGAATTTCCCAACAACACACCTCCACCCCTCTCTGTAATTCGGAAAATATGCCCAAAGGTGTTAAGGTCATGTGATTAACTAACACATCTGCATTATGAATGGCTGCAGGTGATGATATTGTTATAAAATATATTTATTTTTGTGTTAACTGAATTTACGATAGTACCATTTTTTTTGCAGAGACGTTATGATGATAGGAATTGGCAATGCATTAACCAGTTTCTACTCAGGTTTTGTCATCTTTAGTGTGCTGGGCTACATGGCACAAATCAAAGGCGTTGATGTGAAAGTGGTCACAGCCCGTGGTACGATATATTGTATTTTCTTTCTTTTTGATATATTTGCACTTAATATTATGACAATTTTGGAACAAATCTCTGGATTATTTCTGTTTCCACCCTAGTTTATGAATCGGTCACTAGAATATAGTAAAATGCTATTTTTAGATTGATGCTATCATCAATCTAAATGGATTGGAGTGAGATCTGTCAATCATTGATAGCATCTTGGCTCCTCCCATCCTGGATATCAGTGTGAAGAATCTGTTGATTCTGATATCAGCAGATGGGATCAGAATCAGGCTGGTAATGGCTGGGAGGGGGAGGGGATGGCGTTTAGGTGTGAATTAAAGGGTAGACCATGTGTGAATTAAAGTGGCAAGTTGCGAAATAAGATGCCTCATATGCAAAGGTGTTAAAGGGACCAACAGAATCACATGGAATGACCAGTCATATATGGGATAGGGATTTCATGTTTTCTGTCTCCACTTCCTCTCCCTCCTACTATCCCTCCCTCTCGAACTTTACATTTAACTGACATCAATCTCCGTTTCCCTTGGAAACGCAATCTTCTACATGAACCGGAAATAAAGAAATAAATGTAAACTGATCACTGTTAACTATTTCTTGTTTATATATCGGTTGACGAAATCGGTACTATTAATTTGATGGATCTCAATATTTGGTGATGATATGTTCTAAGCTTGACTTCTTTCTTCCTAGGTCCTGGATTAGCGTTTGTTGCGTACCCAGAAGGCCTTGCACTGATCCCTGGAGCACCATTTTGGTCCATCTGTTTCTTCTTCATGATGTTCACTGTTGGTTTGGACAGTTTGGTTAGTTGGATGATTTTATTTCGTTTCAATTATTTTGGAATCGAGCAGAAAACACAAAGAGTAGGCAGAGCTCTTAGCGATTTCACATTTCCAGGTCTCATTGTGGGACTTTATTACTTTTCACTTTGGAATATAATATTTAAGGATGATCGCGGGTATTTCTCAGTGGCCAAAAACGGCGGGGATTTTACGACATTGACCATGTTGATATTTTTTTATTTTTTTTATCATTTCTTAGGTTAGTGATGTTCAGTTATTAAAAAGAAACACTTCTGACTTTTGAACAGATTAGTATATGTTTTTTTTCTTGTTTGTTATTGTTTTACAACACCCTAAGCCACCTTGTTAATTGAAATTCAAAGCTAGTCCAGCTCTCAATCACTGCACTGTCAAGTTTGGGGGCCTCCAGCTCCTAAAGTAATCTGGGGACCACCCGTTTTCTTGTTTTTTTCAGAAAGTATATCCCTTAAACTATGATATACTAAAAAATTAGCCAACTCTAATTACAATTTATGGTTTAAAATGGATAAAACGTTTCAAAAACACCCTTTTCTCCATAGACGGCCATATTAAATTAATTAAATAACTTTTTATTTTCAAACGGAAATAGCAAAAAATCTAGTCTGGGGACCCCCCTTAAAAAAATTATATTTGAAATCAGCATGATTTGGAGTACAAAGTGTGAAAAAATCAGGCTGATCTATTTACTTTGGGAAATACCCGCGATCATCCTTAAGAGCTTCCCTTCTGAACGCTTCTTAACATTTCCTGACTTTTCCTTTGGCACAGTTCGGACAAGTTGAGACGATCATTGCAGGAATTATCGATGAGTTTCCGGTATACCTGCGTCCCAGGCGTAAACTATTCACACTTCTCTTGTGTATCAGCATGTTCTTCCTCGGTATTCCAATCGTCAGTCAGGTACGTTCCTAAATATAGAATGAGGAGTCTGACTCAGTCTTATACTTCAGTATAAAATCTCTCCATAGTGACACCGGCAAGCAGAATAGGTATCAATACTTAATTGAATACCTCAAAACCGGTCCAAGAAAAATTCGTTGCAAAAATCTTAGCTTGTATTCCCCTCCCCCAGTTTATTAGTATAGTTTTACTATAGTTTACAAATAGTTTTACTATGTTGGAGACCTCCAACGAAGACTCATTTATGGAATCAGTCCTACATATCAATTTCATACCACATGCATACTTTCAGGTTAATTAAGATAATTTACATATGATTATTACACGATAAGAAATTAACGAGTAGAACATACAGATGAGAATTGTAAAAGATCAATGAGGAAAAGGTTCAAGATTATCTTCCTGTAAACTTTAACATGCACTTCCCTCTTAATATGGACTTTATTTTGCAGGGCGGTATTTTCATCGTAACCCTAATGGATTGGTACACGCTGCTATATTCTTTCACAATTATTTCCTTATTTGAGATTATAGTAATTATATACATATACGGTAAGTACATGCCAAAACTACCTGTTAATATAATAATTAGCTGTCCATTCTAATTTTTACTGGTCCACAACGGTGACTACCATATTAAATTACCATAGTTACATGTATCTATTCCACTGAAGTGGTGGAAGTCCGGCATGGAAGCGGGACATGGAAAGAAAGATAGGAGAGAGATCCAAGAACTTGGAATTTTCTCCTATTCTGTTTTGCGATAATATATAGGAAAATGGGATATTGGCGATCAGGATTCATTTAATGAATATGATGAGCAATGGCTATCACTATATTCTAATAAAATACTAATAAACGAGAGTGCCGATCAGCAAGCAGTATCCGATAGACCCCAACAATAATGGACGAAAGGATCCATGTTCAATGTGGTGATTGTCTGAATCGTAATATCAAATAGATAAAATCGTCCCAAAAGCCATTAAGCTATGTTGTGTTGAAACACTCTGCAATAAGTTTTAATAAGAGGGAAACATTGTTTTATAAACGAGAAAAATAAACAAGTGGATTATTATTGTAAGATGCTTTATCGTTATAATATTAGACTCATGCACTTTGCTAAATGACAAGAGATTACATCTCGACACTGTGCACTCCCCATTTTCTCTGGTATTTATATCGACCTGATGCAGGAGCTATGTTAGTGGTAGGTGTTAATCGCGAGTGCACAATTTGCCACAAAGGGATTCTGCTTCTGAATGAATAGCCACTAGGATACAGCTGGGTGGTCCGTTTGGGCAATGTATTATATAAGCCAGCAATGGGCGCCAGATGTTTATCTGCGACCTGTGCTATACATGCAGATATGGTCCGGTGACAATTTATGGATTTAGATGTTTGTCAACGAATGTGTAAACTTGACTCATGTGAGTGACAGTGTGTTTGCAATCCCTTAGTGAGATTTAGGTTTGAGGAGGGCCAGTCCAGTTATGATTTTCTATACTAGTGAAGTATCTTTGACTTTAACAATGACACTACAGTAGCTCGGCACCTCAATCATGCACATCCGAATGTCAATGATAAACGGATAATTATCTCTATCCTCTGCAAGAGAGCTGGGGGAATACCGAAGAGAAGAGATAAATAGCTTGACTTATAGTATGGTTCCTATGGTACTAAATATCTGGGATTATTTTCCGTTAGGACATTCTCAATGATCTACTTGATGTCCCTAATAAAACATGGTTACTCTTTGTATTTTGAGAAACAAAGCGAGAAATATCACCACACTCTGGCAATTAAATTGTTAATCAAATTGACTTACTTTCAAACGACAATAGATGTTGTAACGACTATTTTAGAATATTAAAAGAAAAACCTAACTACTCTTTGTACTCCTACACATACTCACATATGTATGAAAAATACAACGGACTGTGGGAAGGAGAACGGGACAAGCTATTATCTCACATATTGTTTCTTGGCATATATCCATCCATCCCTTTCATTTCAGGGTACAAGAGGTTTGCTGAGGATGTTGAGATGATGACTGGTTCAGAACCGAATATTTACTTCAAGTTCTCACTACTAGGAGTGACTCCAATCATCCTTCTTGTAAGCTTCTTTCTCTATTTCGGAAAACCTAATGACGTGAATTCAGTCTGAAAGTATTTATTTTACAGATATGTAACTTAATGGATTTTCCTCCTTGGAAGCCCTCTGACATGAGTGGTGGTCCCATATTTCCGATGATCGCGTAGATTGATTTAGGAATTTATAATTTGACACTGGCGGACCTTTTTTTTTTATTAATAGTGCTCTGATATATGGATGATAATACAATTGCAGCAGATGTCCCAGTAAGATTAACTTTTCTAAATTTGTGTAATGGGATCATCCTAAGTATGAATAATAGTTCACCGAAAATAGGGAAAAGGCAAATAGACCCTGGGATTAACTATGTTGTCCGATTCGGGGTTATGCTAATGCAGAACTTAAATGCCTTTAATCCTACGCACGTGTATGATAATATGGTCCCAGTGAGATTTGACCTGTCTAAATGTGTGTTTTGTCTTGATTCATTTTGGTAATGTTTTGTTTACCTTTGTACAGTGTGTCATCGCTTTCTTAGCGGTGAATTATGTGCCTGCTTACTACGGAGATTACTACTTCCCCCCGTGGGCTGAATCTATTGGATGGGGACTGGCGCTTGGGCCATGTCTTCTCATCCCCTTGACAGCTCTGTTCCAGTTCTTCAGGAAGTGCCGTACTTGTGGCGTAAGTACAGCTTAATATTGAACGTTTATAACTCAGTATATATGTGATCATTTTTTAACAATTTATGTCACCATGTACTGCAAACACAATGGTTGCAATCGCCCGGTGCAATCGCAAGCATTGGAGTAGGTGCATGATATTTTCTCAAGTGTGATTAATAGTTTGGGGATTGGGCGGGGTATTTACTTTGTTAACTTACATTAGTATTAGACATTTTATGAACAACGGGTAGACAAACCCTTCAGTATTTACCCATTGGTTCGAAAAATATCTCTACTTTCATAGTTGCCTGCAAAAATAGACATACAAATCGTATACATTGTGTATATATCGTAATAGACATAGTAATTGATCTGCCCAGCTTATTTGATGGGCAATTTTGATGAACAAAAATATTCAAATAAGAATTTTAAGCCTTTCCAGGGAAAACGGTCTGTTTGTAGCAAAATTAAAGATCTGGAGATGGGATATGTATTTAGAGGCAATGGAATAGTTTATGAAAGGGGGTACTTTTAGTATAAGAACGGACGGGAGATATTGATCCGAATATGTTGGACAAAATGACATGAATCTGATATATCTCAATAGAGAACATATTTTCATGTACGGCATAAATGAACAACGCCAAGGAAATTTTTAAAAAAAATGAAATGAGGCTGTTCAGGATACCAGTGAGAATAATAGGAGAGGTTTTGAGTTTTGTATGTAATTGATATGTAGATGAATAATTTATGTAGTGGTACCTGTCGTAATTTAGACTGATGTATTTTGTATGTTTTCGTAGACTAATGAGAGAGAGATGTGATAATACAATTTTTACACTTAGGCAACACCTGAAAACATCCGTGAAGGATAGAGCGTAATTACATGTGATTGTATTTTAAATAAAACAAAACAAAAATAAGGGAGGTGGGGAGAGAGGAGGAGAAATCCCGAAATCTGTCACGTTCCCATTAAAACAACAGCTGGGTCAGCGGTGGAGGGGTTGACTTATCATGTCTTATCATGAGCCCCTTTCCCCCACAACCCCAAAGGCGGTGAGGCATATCATGTGGTCAGGGAGGTTGTCTAATGTCTTTTCCATTCACATACACTAATCGTTTTTGTAGCTTTATAATGCGACAAATATTAGGTTAAAGTTAATTGAAAAATTGCAATAAGCCTCCGTTGTCACTGGTGACAATCTAATCTACAAAACTTCAAACTGCAAACTAAGTCTTGTATATTAGTTCTCTTAAGTTCGGTAAAACAATGCCACTGCTAGTTTGGAGGTGTACTCCGAAAGAAATGATTCTGTTACTCCTATGTCTGACTTCTGCCATGGTCAGAGAGTGGCAAGTATACTGCCTAGTCTCTAGCATAGTTGATTATTTTCCCATGCAGTGTAATATATATATTTTAGAGTGGATACTTTGAATTAATTAAAATTCGGTAAGCTATGCGTGTCTACTGCATCCGAACAAGACCTCCGCCATGTAAGAACTGAAATATTCTTCAAGTGTAACACTGTAAAATGAGTCCTATTATTTTACAGGGAGTCATTGGATTCTTCACTGACCGTGAGACCCGCTCTGACGTATGGATGAGGCTAGTTAACCCCACCCTGGACTGGGGACCCGCTATGCCGGACGATTGGCGCCGCTACTCGGCTAAGAGAGGAAACCCAGACGACGATGATGTGTTCAGCCCAGCGGAGCTTGTTGCCATTAAAGCCATTGATGAAAAGGACCGCCTTGTTAAATTCAAGGATGAACAACAGACACAAGCCGAAGTAAACACAGTCAACAAAGAAGAGGAACCCGAGGAAAAGGTAAAAAGCTGTTTCACTAATTATGACGGTTGATATTGCAATAATCATTGTTGGAAGGAGTGAAATAAATTTGTTACGGCAGTCCGCTCAATTCACCTATTATGTTACCTATAGTATAGTATTTGGGCAAAACGAATAAATTTACTCATGCAGACCTCTCCTTCCTTTTTCTAAAAAAAAAGATTCTTGTATCCTAAGATGTGTCACATTTTTATAAGAATTTCAAATATTATAGGTGAACCCTACCCCTGCCCCAGAAGGACCAGACCCACAAACGGAGAAGGAGGGGGAGACTGAGAAACTGGTTAAGGATAATGGCAACGCCAACCAGGAAGGGGAACCCAAGGAAAGCGAGGCGAATGTCTAGGAGGAAAGGCAGCTCTATAGTCTTATAGAAAAATGTCAACATTCATGGAACAGTCGATAGTGAGGGATGCTTTCTTCTGGCGGAAATTTAATTTGTGGTCAAGTTAATGAGCCCCGTTGAGAATTTAGAAGTTTTATTTTATATATATCATATATATATATTACTTGGTGACACCAAAAACAGAAAGTGCGTACTAGTGGCCTTATCAATTTTACAATAGAGGCAGCACCCCACTCGAGATTGAATAATTGTGTTGTTTTTTTTTAATTAGGAGACCGACATTGATTTTAACTTGTATTTAATCCTTTGGAACATGAAAGGTGTATACATGATTGATAGAGGTATATATATATCGCAGGGTTCCATGGTGTGTCCGAATATTATTTCACAAAAACACTGGTGCGTTTGAAGTGGCGAGTGTTGATGTTTAATGGTTTGAGTCGCTGCATGACTGATAATTTAAAATCAACTTGAGTATTAAGAGCTACGAAAGTATTAATTGATTGTGCGGATTGAAAATATCTCTGGTGATTACCTAGTAGACGTCTTAGTATTTTCTAACATTTGTCTAGCTGTAGCTTAATAGTTATGGTAATCTTAAAATACTGCATCCAATTTTCTCCTTCGTTAAAGATCATTTTTCCAGTTACTTTTGGTTCACAGATTTGGATGTGTTTTACGTATTTAGGTATTGTGTTGCTTAGTAATTGGCCTCAAGAAGCAGGTCTTATATTGACAGCCGTGGAATATTTTTCACGAGCCGCTTTAGTTGACTGCTGTTACCTTTATCGTATACATGTATTGAAAATGAATTTCGGCCGTCGTTGGTATTATGGTTGTTTCGTGGAGCTGTGTTAATAACGGTCCATTACTTGATTTGGGTGCGCTCGTTAGAATGGTTAATCTATGTATGTTATCCTTTGTGTACAGTGTTTGCTCATCAATGAAACCGAACATGTAAACCTTCAGATGTGTTGAGGATCAAATATTACCTGATGCGATTTCCAATGGAAATCCTCCATTAGTATTACCTTGGTATTGTAGCAATCAGGAACAGATATTAAGGTTTAAGTCTCATTTTAATCATAATAATCTGGAACGTTCTTGAAAAGTTCACTATAATTCTTCCGCTATTGGTAATCGAATATATATATATATACATTATATGCCGACTATGCTAGTTCCTCTCCCAGATTTCGTAATGATGTTTCTATGTCCAGTGAATTTTTAACAAAACCTCAGGTCAGATTACCGGTAAATAGGAAAACCATAAGTCCGGTAGTCTGAAATTGCGACTTCTCTAATGCCACTAGATTGTACCCTCTCGCCTTCTATTGGGTTTGTGTTTTTCCACCCGTTGGAATTATAATGCTAAGTCTATTGCTAAATAGATATCAGTATATATGGACCTATATCACCAGAGGTAATGGATGCCAGGAGAAACAAGCTTGCCCCTTTGTTTGATGAAATCAAGATTGTATATTATCGTTGGAGGTTTTTGCTACTGGTGTTTTTTGTACATCTCGCTAGTTGATTTTTAGCATCACTTGACATAATTGCTTATGCAAATACCCTGCCTTAGCTTTAGTTAGTATATGAACTATAATGCCAGTTGCCAGGAATCTATTTTTAATGGATTTTTGTGAGTTAAAAGCATATTGATCCTCCAGTATTAAGTTTAATCTTAGCTTCGACCCTGATAACTGATAAATACGTGTGGAATTGGCTTTACTATCATCGATGAGCTATACATATATGTGAATGGTGGAATCTCGGATGGTACTAGAGTTGCCATGAATTTAATGCTTGAAAATGTTGTTTTATAACTGCATGGGGTAATTCGCAGGCTGTGACAAGTTTTGTGCAAAACATAGATAACTTGCTATCATATAATTGGAACTTAGGATGATTTTTCTATGTGTACCCTATTAAACAGATGTATCATGTATCGATTCTTTATCCCATTAGGGAGAATCAATGAGATATTTGTGGGTATATACTATTTTATTGCGCTGGCTGTTTGTCTCTAGATATGATTTCATTGGCTTCTTAATTCATGTATCATTCTTATCAATTATTGGGCAAATGTTTTTCGGTTTCAACAAGGTCTTTTTTTTATCGAGCTACTTTAATTAGTGCTGCCACCAACTAACACTAAAATCTCATGATGTATAGGGATCCATTCCATCCATTTGCACTGTCTTTTAAACTTGAAGTTGAAGACAACAAAGTTTGGCCAACAGCCTCAATGCTGATTTTTACCATTTAATAATAGTTAATGCCACTCTAGGGAAGGCAATCTCATAGTACTGATGTACAGATTCCTTTGTATTTAGTTGCAAATAAGCTGCTTGTTGTGTTGGATTTATCATGGGTTGTAGCCTATTGGGCGTGCAAAGTATCCTTTTGTGTACTTTGCAAAAAAGCTTGCCTCTGCGAACAACTACCAAATTATAAATGTATGATTGCAAATTTATATGACCAGCTGTTGACGGTGAACAGCATTGCAAAAGAAGCAGCTACTAGTGGCATATCTCATTCACTGATCCCGTCTAGCATATTAGACTTATACTCGAATTCGCAGATGTTTCCAACATAGTGTGAGAATTATCAGTATTGAATGCAATGCCTCAAGAGAATTAGTCTTGTGTAGCTAAAGAACGCATTATTGTTCAATATGTACCAAACATATATCTCTGAAATGTTTTAATTTGCACTGTACTACTGCACATCCTGAAGCTTATATGAATTGAACTATCAATTGCAGCCTAGTTAAATTGGGTGTTCAAGTACTCGGAGCCCTAGAATAGTATCCTGATATATAGCCACGCACTTCAGTTTGGGATGCATGTTGAAAGACATGTGCCATTTACTGACCTAGTGAGGAAGTTGGATGTTATGAAACAATACATGAATTGCCTTTCAATATTAGCTACCTAATCTCCCCACCCCCATTTGGCATGTTTGTTATGAAATAAGCTGGAAAGTGTGTAATACTGTTCTGCATACTCTTCACTGCTTTGAATCTCTTGATGCTGCGCTAATAATTCCAAGTGCTAATAATTCCATGTATGCTTTTAAAAACCGTGTTGTCTATCTGTTTTAGGGAAAATGCGCGTACGTTAATTGTGTGAATCTATGGCCGTCCATTTTGGAACGCCTAATACAAATATATGTGTAATAACCCTGAGTACATGGGTGAATGAGTGATGGAGTGTTGTGACTTGTGTAGTAAGACAAGGCAGTCGTGGTATATCAGATTGTAGAGCACCAGGCAAGTTATTCAAAGGTTGTGAGTTCGAGTCCCACTTGGAGTAGATATTGTTTTTTCCAGCGAGTGTCTCCAAAATTGCTGTCTCTGACCAGGTGCTCATGTGACATTACTGTATGGTTCCCTACACACTTGGTAGGGAGATGTGAAGTAGCCCTGGTTGACCTTGGTTTGGTAGCTCAGGTTAACCCATGCCTAGAGCACCAGCCTTATTTCAGAGGTTTAGTTCACACAAGGGGCAGTCCTATCTTTTCTGCTTAGGGTCACTACATGTTACTCAGTCATTGATTGAATCTCCAGTGTTGATGATAAATGTTGCCTGAATCTCTTTATTTCAGAAATTTCCCCCTGTTCTTAGCATTTACAAATATGTAAAAGCTATGCTATGTTATGTATTTCTAACCGTCCCGTTTTATATCTGAAGCAGCTGACAAATTTTGGTTGAAACATTTTTATATTGGACTTAACACTCTGAAAGTGCTCTAAGTTCGTTTATACAAAACTTATACTTGCCTAATTATGTCCCTCATAGACTTACAAAAACATGGTGGGAGTTCTCTCAATCAGGTTTTACCTGAAGACTTCAACGGGTAGGGTTTTTTCGGGCCGATACCCAACTATCCTATTATATGTATTATCTCAAGACAAATGCTTTTTTCCTTGCGGCATGTATATGTATGTACTGTAGCCTCCTTTTGTTTGAGAGTTTTTTAGTTTCGTGTCCTTTAATTGCAATTTCATTTTACCACTGCAGAACAGTATTCTACCAAAGAAAACATCTCTGGTATTATTTGTAATTCACTTTAATAAGTAAAATTGTTACTATATGCTATAATAGCCTTGCTCCCTTAGATAGAACTAGAAGGTATTTCCAATACACACAGACACTGGCTCTGTGGTACTATATTTTTGGGGTTAACAATTGTAATCGTTCCTCTCTAAACGCTGTAATGGTTTTTACAAGTCAATGGCGTTTCCATAGACGATTGTACAATGTATTCCTTTTCCTATGTTGAAAACCTTGTTTCTTTATGGGAAGCGTGTACATATCCAAGCCAAGTTGAAAACCGAGTATGACAACAATACTAATTAAGTTAGATCCCCGTTATAGTCTGATACTGGAACTGGGTTTTGCAGTCAATATTTCACGTGTTTTACAGCTTTCTGCTGAGCAAAGGTAAATGCAGTGTACGAAATAAAGGATTGTATTGTTGATACACATACTTGGTTGAATTTCTTCTTTTTTTTCATGGGACAGTTGCTATGCTGGCAATACTTAATGGTATCTCGGGCGTGATATACGAGTAATGAGTCAAGCATGGTTGACTATTACAAAGAATAATAGTTCAGGATAATTAAAATTTGATGTCGGATCGGATGCGAAGTTGACAAGAGGTGTAGGATTTCGTCATTCCTTGCGGAATCGACAATTACTGATATAACAATCGTCCAAGATAAACACATATATGCAAGAAAGATGTGGGGCTTTTAATGTGGGCATAAAACTACTTCCAATTACATTGATTTATATTGTTATTCCATTCATTCATATATCATTTCGCTCTAAGATTTGGGGCCTTAGAATGTGGGCAAAAATAGAATCAAGATTACATTTATTCATATTTAGATTTCGTTTAAAACATTTCTACTGTCTCTGTGAGAGAGAAGGGTGAGGGAGACTGATACCCGCTCCCTCTCTGTCTTTAAATCATCATTTTATTAAAGATACCAATTAATATGGTCCCATGCTCAACAACCACAATTACTCGTCTTTTACCTAATAGAGTTAAACGTGGTCTACAAATTTTCTTCAGAACATGAAGCTGTATTTTAGGGCTAAAATACATTAGATGCAAATTTATGGTAAACAATTCTTGATTTGGCCTATGTTATGGATAACACCTTTCCTTAAAAAGTGATAATGATATGATATATATGACAATTTCCATGAAATATGACCAAAACTACCAGTCCGGAAAGGGAATAGATGGCTCTCTATCCTGTAGCGCCATCTATTGAGTTTGCACGGAGGTTTAAGTTGGTTGGTTGCGTTTACCTGATAGTTCAGTTTACCTGAAGGCACCCTACAAAATGTGCAGTCAATCTATTTTAAAATTCTAATTAATTCTCTTCTTTTAACTAAAGTTTGATATATAGGCCTACACAGTCATGATGGACTTTTATTCTTGACAAAGATACAAAAAAAATGCCTATGGCTCAATTAAAATATGACCATTTGGAGGAAAATATTCCATTTTAAGGTTCTAAATTCGAATTCAATTATACAAAAATCATAATCACTTGGAACTTGGACAAAATTCTAGCTTTTATATAGTTGGCCTAGTTTTATTACCTATCTTTTTTTAAACGCAGGTTCGCACCTGCGTTTAAGGGAATGGGTTCGCCCGTGACCGTTTCAGTGACCGTGCGTTCTGTTCAGCATTGCCACAAGTTCCTAAGGGAAATCCGACTGCTGCGCAATTGCGGCTGACGGGACAAGTCAATATACAGGTCCGCCGGGAGCCGTCACTTTACGCTGCAATCCTAAAATGACATATACTACTCACAGATCCCCCATGTTACAATCCGTATGTAAGCTTATTGTAGGCTTAGTTCTGGATTCGGTAGGCATAGGTAGGGTTTGGTGCTGCGTTTTGCAGCTGAATTGGTATTTTTGCGTACGATTGCGTGATAGGACCCCTACTTCGTCGTCAAACACTCTCTTTCTCCTCCACTTATAGTCCTTCCCAGAGGCCTTCAATAATCCTTCTGTGTAGACTGTACTAAAAGGTCTAGGGTTGACAAATGGTGTCCTCCTCCTACTCCTCCTCTCTCTCTATCTCTTGCTCCTCTTTGCGTAATTGCGTGATTGGACCCCTACTGGGTTCCTATGGGCAAATTGCCTTGGATTTTTTTTTTTTTTAAAATGGTTTCTCAGCCCTGGAAACTAAATATTTTTCCCGCTCTCTTTCTCTCTCTCTCTCTCTCTCTCTCTCCCTCTCTCTCTCTCTCTCCCTCTCTCTCTCCCCGCTCCCAATGATAGGACCCCTACTGCGCTCGTCCTCTCTCTCTCTCTCTCTCATGTTATGATGTTTGCCTAAAGAAATCCCTCCCGTCCTCTACCGCGGTTTGAACCCGGGACCCTTCAGTCTACCCTTCAGTCTACCAACGCCTTTACCCGCTCGGCCGTCCGTCTTAGTTGAAAATTGCCCACACAAACCTAGTGCAGTGTGCACATACACACACAGCACCCTCTTTACCGATCAGTCTAGTGAAAATAAAGTTCTCCAAATTCACAGAAATGTTCATTTATAAACAGAATCGTTCATTTGGGATCTTTAATAAGAGTCATATTAAGCTTCCTATCTCTTTAGTTACTTTAAATAATTCATTAGATAACTTTTAAAGGTGTTTTCGTTGGCCCAGCTGAGTGGGCGATAATGGGGGTTTCAGCCCACTCAGCTGTCTGCGGAGCGAGGTGGCAGGACTAGGTGGCAGGGAGCACTGAAGGATGCATACGTATGTATGCGTATACATGTATACATGTAGTGTACTTGAAGACATGTGAAAATAAGCTTTTAAAAAAAAATAAAAAAATTAAAAAAGAAAAATTTTAAAAAAAAATCAATTCGGTCCATCAGTCCATCCTTCAGTCCATCCTTCAGTCCATCCTTCAATCCATCCTTCAATCCATCCATCACTCCATCCATCCATCCATCCTTCACTCCATCCTTCCCTCCCCCCTTCTCTCCCTCCTTCTCTCTCCCCTTCTCTCTCTCCCCCCCCCCCTCTCCTCTCTCTCCCCTTCTGTCTATACTGTACTTGTGTCTATACTGTACTTGTGTGTGCACACTGTACTTGTGTGTGCATACAGTGTGCACACTGTACTTGTCAGTGTAGAGTGTACTAGGAGTGTACCGTACTTGGAGTGTACCGTACTTGGAGTGTACCGTACTTGGAGTGTACCGTACTTGGAGTGTACCGTACTTGGAGTGTACCGTACTTGGAGTGTACCATACTTGGAGTGTACCATACTTGGAGTGTACCATACTTGGAGGTACTTGGTGGGTACTTGAAGGGTACTTGGTGGGCACTTGAAGGGTACTTGAATGGTACTTGGTGGGTACTTGAACGGCACTTAAAGGGTACTTGGTGGGTACTTGAATGGTACTTGGTGGGTACTTGGGGGGTACTTGAAGGGTACTTGAAGGGTACACGGTGGGTACTTGAAGTACACACACTGTACTTGTGTGCACACAATGTCCATCCTTCAATCCACCCTTCACTCCATCCTTCATTCCACCCTTGGTCTGATATATTCATATTTTTAATTATAATTATACTTATAATTATTATTATGTAATCGACCTATATTTATACTTATAATAAAAAATATACTTAATTTTTACTTATAATTACAATTCTATATAATTCGAATAATTAAAAACCTGCGTTTACACAAGCTTATGCTTGTAATTCTTGTTTTCTTCTATTCTCTCAATATTTCAATAATAGGCCTACTCCCGGGGCCTACTCGAAACACAAAATCGACAGAAATCCGAAGAACTTTTTTAAAAAAAACATCATTAACTAATTTTCTTAATTATATTGGTAGTTAACAAATATACAATACCTCTGCAACTCCCTTACGACAGCTACTCTTACATAATTCGTTATTAGCATACCTCACATTATTTCTCATTTTGCACAATGTTTAGTTGGCACACAATCGCCTAGCCCTTATAGGGGGCCTAAAAGGACTTTGAAACAATAAAACAGGGGAGAAAATAAAACATTCATCTCAAACAGATGTAGTTTCTTTAGACTTCTAATACATTTCTTTCAAACGAAAGGCAAAAGATCATATAAATTGTCAGATTTGGGTCTCAACGATTTAATGATTGTAGGCCTACCCCCTTTCTCAATAGCCTTTCACTCGGAATATCATCAACATAGATCTCCTTTTACCAGTTTACTGAACAGGGTTTTAATCAATGGAATTTCTCTTCTATCCTCCAAAGTTAATTTTTTCACAATAGACCTACCAGGAGTTCTTTTTTTGCATGTTGCCAACCGAATGATAACCGCAGCTAGGGCTATAGGCTAGGCCTATAACAGATTTTTTGCTATTTTTTCTGACAGCCTAAATTACTGTTCATTTTGCAAGGTCCTGCATATTCGAGTAGGGGCAATACATAGGCCTATGTTTTACATAGTAACCAGCAAAGATTACCATTAGTCCAGGCATTTTAGCATGGAACCCGGAATAAAATAATTTAAAGCTGATTTTTTGATATATGATGCGGGACACATGGGGGAGCATTCCCTGAAAGTCCCCACCTGGGGACTGTGTGCTTTTTGAGATTTTGACGTTTTTGCGTCATTTTCCACAAAATAGCATTGGTCTCTATGGGAAAAAGCACCTGGTTCAGGCCATTATTGCCAACATTAAGAATATTTAGCATTGTTATTTGCTGGGAATATAACATAATATACTGTACAGGTTGAGGTACCATAGTAAACATGGATGTATGGAGATTCCAAAAATATATATTTCAACAAAATATTTCTTTTTTTAAATTTTGTTGCCATGGCAACGGTCAGATTTTGGTGTCCTGATTGATCTGGGTGATCTCCAGGCCAATCCTTTATTTTGGCATATTCTCCTATATTTTAAAAATTGTGGAATAAAAGTTCATCCGACATTCCTCCTCTACTTGCTTTGTACATACAATGACATTGCGATTAAATGCTGGTGGATCCATAGCAGTGGTCGAAATAAGGAATAAAAACAGGTTGCCCGCCCGGGCAAGCTACTGACAAAATCAGGTTGCCCGCCAGAATTTGTGGTTGCCCCCAGAAATTTTCCAGTTTAATTCCGTATAGATATTCAGTATAAAATTAAAGAGTGTTACTTTTAGGGTTTGTACCACCAGTGTGATGTTCTAACATTTATTTAAGGTAAATTTTGATGAACAAAAAGAATCAGAAAGAGAATCTTTTTTTATTTGGCCCAATAAATTGTGGAATTAGTGGGATAACTAAAAATTGTTGGAAGTATTATAAAATATGGATCTCTAAAGGTAGATAGGAAACCTTTCATTAGTCGTGAGCTGTCCACTAAATGGTACCAATAATTATTGAACCAACTGGACAACAAATCAATATTTTGAATCATTATATCTAGTATATTATGGAAATTATTGTACAAATTCTTTATTTCACAGAAATGAGGATTGTGTCACACCCATTTTATGCTCACCTATTACCTCATTTGGGTTACGTAACATTACCAACACTAATTAACATAATTATTAATATTCATAAACTATATTATATATCCATAACCATGTTTCACATATGTACCATATACATGTTATGTAATACAGGCGACATGTTAGTTCACATCATGCTCGCCAGGTCAACAGGTCAGGCACGGCTATCACGTGACCTACCTGACACTCATTGGCTAATGAGCCCTGCATATATAATGTTAACCATGCTGCGGCCTGATTGGCCCACATTGTCATGTGACCTTAATGTAACCTTACCTGCTTTGTACCTACTGAATAAAGGATCAGTTCTTAATGAACAGTTGTACTGACAACTTCTCTTGCTGTTCTCATTAGTGGGCTAATGACCCACCTAATTACTTATATTCAAGAATCAGCCACCTTCGTTCCCCTGAACTAGCTCTACCATCGATTCTGTATATCCAGAGTAATCACTGTATATCAATTGGGTGAACTTGTTTTATTTTTTACCCCCATTGACATCACTTGTTGATGCCAATGGCCTGACGAGCTATTATTATTAGTTTATTTAAAGTGGCACTTGCCGATCACAGAACTCATTTATCAGAGTTTGGTCAAAGTTAATGTAATTGAATACAATAGACTCCCTTTACCCCTGGCTTTCCATATTTGATCATATAAACGCATATTTGTGAGTTATTTTCCTAACCTTTCTGTTGAAAATTATATTGGTCTGCCAGACCAAAATAACTCTGGTGCAGCGAGGCCGTTACGCAAGTACCAATGACGCACACGCATTCCGTGACGGCCGTCATTGACGCATTGTCAGAGGGAACGTCATTATGTAAACAAAGCTATACCGTAACTACTCGATCTCACTGGATGCATATATAATGCGTATTTGATCTGCACAAAGCCTGTGGGATGCATTTCTTACCGAAAATTTGCATATTGGAGGTATTTTATAGAAGTTTATATAGGTTTAAATAGAGACAACAAACAGATATAAGCAAGGTTCCTGCCGCGGAGGTTTGCGTCAATTTTGTGACGTCCTGTGTCAGTGCGTCATTCTCACTAAGTTACTGCCGTTTCAAAATGAAACCATGTCAGTCCTTCGCCGTACTCATCTCCATGAACTAATCATAACAAAAAGCAGTCCAGGATAGATAGAAACAATTCGAAATATGTTTGACAACACCTGGCATAGCCTAAATCAAATTCTTGTTATATTTTACACAAATCCCGATTTTTATTCTCAGCAATCTTAGCCACTTTAATTTTGCAATCGTTGCTACTAAGGTATTATCGATGCCAATGGAGACCTCACTAAATTGTACAATGGACATTTCTGGGCATATTTCTACATATATTTGCCAAGCAACGATTTCCACTCTACCAAACTCTTATGAATATGCTTCTGGTATTACCTGATATATTAATTCGGAATATATATCTTAAAACTAGGCTGGGCTTTAGTAAAACTTTATAAAACACAAATCAAGGATTTACTTCACACTGATTTAATAAGCATACGAAAATACCTAAATTTCTGGGACTCACCCATTGAGAATTGATATTGACCACACACCTTACATCTACTCATCCTCCTCACCCCCCAATGTGTTTTCACCTTCATCCTCTTCTGTTACTACTACTAAATATAAGAGAAAAGTACTGTTGAACTGGTGACCTGAAAAGAGGCATAACGACCTAGTGTCATCAAAAATTGTTTAATACAAATTTAAAAAAAAAAAAAAAAATTAAATGTGCGCATTGGTGTAGGCAGAAATTGTTCTTGCCGTTTCTCAACATGTTTATGGGTGGCTTATTACTGCGGTGGCTCTTTTCCAGGTGGCTTTGTGGCCGGGTGCCTTTTTACCGGGTAGCAATTCGCCTACAACCCATTATATAGCTTGCCCAAAACCACAGGTGACATTTATCCCTTATGAATTTTTCCTAGAGGAGCCATTAATATATTTTAATCCCTCAAAATTCCTATATTTTCTACAAAATCTCCTAACTAAATCCTATATTGTTATGCTTTTGCCCTGCCGGTCTTTTGTACGGAAATTCCTATATTTTCTACAAAATCTCCTAACTAAATCCTATATATTGTTATGCTGTTGGCCCGCCGGTACATGTACATATGGCTTTTCACCCCATTTCAGCTGGCTTTTCCCAGGTCTCGGTTTATTTTTCTCTCTCCGCCACATTTTCCCGGTTGTCTACTCGCCTAGGCCCCGTATAATTTTTTCCCCAGTTCTCCACCTATGCCCTGTAGTCGCTTTTCCCAGTACTTGGGTCTATTTTCTCCCTCCACCTCTTCACCCGAACACTGAGAGCTATTGCTGGACATAGAGCCGCCTAGGCCTATTGAGGAAACTTGTAACTAAAACTGCAAGGAATGGAAGAAAGCACTCGGCCAGTATCAATGTCTGGATTCTGAGAAATAAGATGATTATTCGATGGTATTATTTTCTTTTGATGCTCAATTATTAGTTTTCAAAAGCTGTTTATCCTAGGTCTATGGTGCCTGGAAGTAAAATGTCCTAATATTGCCTGCCGCATAACTTGCTGTAAGGTTTCATGAGTTTACCAATCCAATATTACCGATCTGATCTGAAGAGACACATCAAGACCTAAGTTTGACTTGTATTTCAGCTGACACAGAGCGATTATTTTGAGAAATCCTCAAATCTCCCAAAATATCAAATGAATTTTCTATAACGGCTAACACCCTGAGGGAATCCACTGGTGCTTACCATATATGGCTTGTAGTGTGCACCAGTGGATTCCCTCAGGGCATTGGCTTGACGGACAATTTCAGTTACCATACTTACTGTTACAATTGATCATGTTCACAGGACGTGGAAGCCCATAATTCTTGTTATAACAAATCTTGCAATAAAAATTCTTATATCATTCATAGTAATATATTATTTACTCACAAATAATGAGGCCAATAGAAGGACCCGTGCCAGTTGAAGCAAATATTCAGAATTTGTATAAGTATTCCTTTGCAGTATCCCTACATTGGTCCCCAACAATATTGAATTGAATCTTTAGAATTTCCTTCCATGATCTCTTTACGTGTACGGCATGAAAGAGAAAAAAGTTGAGCCAGGGCTTATTCTGAAAATGAAAAGTAGCCTATTTGTCTAGAAAAAACATTTTCTTCAAAATTCCTATAGGCTTCTATAGTTAAAATTTTGATACTATACAATTGCAGAAACAAATCTAAAATGTTATTATCTGGTTTGGATGAGTAATATTTGGACACAGGCTACATGTAGGCCTACATCTATTTTAGCTAATCCATCTGTAAATTCGGTTTCTGAAATCGTATTTTTTGGATAGTATTATTTGCCTTAAACTTATTACAAAATAACAATATAGAAGTATAATTAAATGATATTTATTCAGTATAAACATTAATCATAACATAATTCGCATTTCCCAGTATACCCATTATTATAAGGCAATAGCAAAAGGAAGGATATTATGGCTGATGTATAGGTAACATAATTAAGATGGTTACAATGTTAGAATCAAAGACATTAGTCATTTTTTTAAATCGTATGCAGCCATTCACAAAAAAGAATCTGCAAGTGTTGGTATTAATTATACATAAGGATTCTGGATTATTTAATTTCTTTTGCAGTGTTTTTAGGTCTCTGTGAATTGACGCACGGCATCACTCAACCCAAAATTCATCTTATTACTCTTCACCATATTTTGTCACACTATTTTATCATATGTAGAAAATCAAAAAATTATTGATGTAGGTATGTTTAATTCTAGTTTATTTGACCGGTCTATCTGTGACCTAAATTACATAATGCTAGTACATCTTAATGGATCCCCATGATGGTAACATACTATGTAAGCTGAAAATATTTTACTCGTTACATGAGCTTATTAATGAAAAAACAAACAAACTAGCATGATGTATTTTGCTGCTCCCAGTTATACAGACTACATGCAGTGCATACTTGTGTCACAATCTTAAGACTGATAATACCACCACCAAAACCTTTGATATATGTATCTATGGGACACACCCATGCCTTTATACTTAATTTGTTCTTAGCATGTACTTCTAGGTTCAAAATGATTCATATAGATTCATATACAACTGTCACATCAGACATAACTTCATTGATAAAATTGTTCAATTTACTCTAAGAGCACAGGAGTGTGGATTCATATTATGTAAGGAATAATATTACAAATATTTTAGGGCCACAGCTGCAAGACCATTTATCGTCAGGGTACATCCAATTGGTGCATAAGATCTAATTTAAGACCAAATACAATCCTTGCATAGGAAAGAAGTTGTTGGTGATGTTTGGCACATGCAAAAACTTCATCCATATCCTGAAAATATTACAAACTATTAGGCAGTTAGAACTCGATATATATGGATGCTATTTCAAATGCATGCATCTCAAGACAAATCTTGCCATTGTTGATAGGCAGCTCTTCTGATAGGAACTCCAGAATGTTGCAACGGAAAGCTTTTTTCACTGGTATTTTCATCAAGATGGATGCAGTTGTTGCCCCACCAAAGGATTCGTACATACGGAGCACAATACCATTCTTTTGTTCACTTTTTTTTATTGTTTCCACTATTACTGCTTCATTGTCCATGGATAGGAGACTGAAAACTGACCCATCAGGATTCAGCTCTGGTCCGATAGGTTGGGCTATGAGGTGATTGTTTAGAGCATACGCTGCTTTAATTACTCCTGCATCCTGGAATGAACCAGTGTGAGGCATAAGACCATAGGTAAAGCAATGGTTTCCCATGTCAGCATTTTCATCAGGTGCTTTTGGAGAGCGCAAAAGGGAAAGGCGCAAAATATTGTTGATGCAGGACCAGCCATAGTTACTGTCATTAAGAACTGCTAAACCAAAATTATGCTCTGAAGCATCTGCCCACTTGTGGCCACATACTTCAAACTTGGCCCAGTCCCAGGAATTGTTGAAGGTTGATGGACGCTTCACATGACCCATCTGAATGTCATAAGTAGCTTCTGTGATGAGCCCATTGACTGGGAATTCAACCTTGAGGAACTTGTGAGCCTCATGCCAGTTGACCTCAGTGTAGCACTTCAAATAAGGACATCCAACATCAAGGCTAATGATTTGCTTGATGCTGCTCTTATCACTTATTTTGAGGTTAACCTGAATGCGAGTACGGAGTGGGCCACCTTCTAGTACTACAATGGGTCCTAGTTGTTCTTCTAAAGGCTTTCTTGTTTCCAGGTGATAGTCCATTACATCCCATGCATCCCAATAAAGAGGGACATCATCAAATATTATGAACTGATTTGCTGAGGTGCCTGGTGCCACAACTGAACGGGTTGATGAAGCAGGGATCAGGGATGTTACTCGTCCACAGGAGCCTATCTCAGCTGTCAAAAACTCATTCTTCATTTCATACTTGTTCTCACCTAGTTTTCTTAGGGTGACTGGCTTGATGGCTGATAGGGGAACTGTTTCGGTAATATTGAATCCATAACTTGGTGCAGATACCAGTGCCAGGGTGGTCCCATCTTCATTAGTCTGAAGAGCGGATTCATTTTTCAGTCTCTTTAGTGGAGGCTCAATTACAGGAGGCATTTGCAACACTTCTCTCCTGTCCCAGCTCATCAAATTAAAAATGGCTACTTTCCCTCCAGTTGCTTGGTCATCATCTGGGTTTGTGATATGTTTTAATGCATCTGTTTTCATCTTTGTTCCAAGCTCTCTAATTTTCTTGTAATGCTTGTCTGCGTCCTCATAGACCAGGCCTATGGAACTTCCTGGTAAAACATCATGAAATTGATTTAGTAGTAGATATTTCCAAGCTGTGTCTAGATTGCTGCTTGGATACTCAAAGCTAGGGGAATTCAGAAGGGCTATAGCTGATAAAGCCTCTACATCATGAAGGAGAAATTCGCAATGACGGTTATTCTGCTTGGTCTTTGCTTGGGACGTATATGTGCCATTGTGCAGCTCAAAGAAAAGCTCTCCATGCCATACACAAAGGTTTTCCTGCTCACTTTCTTCAATCTGAGAAAAGAATGCATCAGGTGTTGTCATAGAAACTTTTGGGAGGCCATCAACATCTTTCATCCTTTCTAGACGTTCCACCATATCCTCTGTTGGGCCCTGTCCCCCATCTCCCCAGCCATATAAGTACAGGGACCGATTACTCCGACCTTTATCTTGGAAATTCTTCAAGGTGTAAAGCAACTCTTTTGGGTCACCATTCATGTTGTAATCATCACCGGGAGGGAAATGCGCCAAAACCTGACTACCATCGATTCCAGCCCAGTGGAATGTATGATGTGGAAATTTATTGACAAGGTTCCAACTCAGTTTTTGCGTCAGAAAACGAGTGATACCTGACTGTTTCATGATTTGTGGAATTTGACCAGAATAACCGAAAGTATCAGGCAGCCAGAATTCTTTACACATGGTCCCAAACTCTTGCATGAAAAATTGTTGGCCATAGAGGAACTGCCTGCAGAAAGCTTCACCTGAAGGTAAATTTCCATCCATCTCCACCCATGTACTTCCAACTGGAACAAAGCGTCCTAGTTTCACAAAATGTTTTATTTTTTCATATAAGGAAGGATAATGCTCCTTTACCCAAGCAAACTGTTGTGCTTGAGAGCAAGCAAATGTTAGGTTCTCATATGTTTCCATTAAACGGACTGTAGAAGACCAACTCCGGGCACACTTTCTGATGGTTTCATCGTAGGGCCATAGCCATGCAGAATCGATATGACAATGTCCCACAGCACATACAGTGTGCTGACTTCCTCCATTGGGCACAGACAAGAACTTGGCTGCAATCTCATGACCTTTATCATATGAAGAAGAATCCCCTTGGTAGCAAGTGTTCACCATTTGATTAGCTGTGTAAAGTGCTTGATATCCTCTATTACTGTCAACTGGAAGATGTTGGGCCATTCCAAGTATTACATCGAAATCCATTAAAAGTTGATACACTTTACGATCAATGATGGCCAGCTCTGCAGTAGATATGCTAAATTGTTTATTTGGAATTGGTGGTGCAATTTGTGATCCCTGACCTGCACCAAACAATCCGTTGCAAGCCATCTCTATGCACAGTGTATGTTTAGAGCCCTGGGCTAGCCCTTCCTTCATTAAGGTGAAGTGATTTCTCCTATTCTCAGTAGTGAGGCCCTGGAGCGGCTCGCCATTCTGCCAAACAAGACATTCAGCATCTGATTTCCACAGAAGCACCACTTCATTCCCTCGCCATTCAGGTGGAACCTCAGCTTCCACACGAAACCAGTGGCTGGACCATGTTGGTCCAAGTGGTTGGCCTATAGTATAGGGCTCGTAGGAACCTTTGAGAGCTTCCTCGTACTTGATACGACCTTCAGCATGATACACCAATATAGATTTCAATGGCACTGTCTTGGAGAAAAGCCTACCTTTGAGGTTGCAGTCAGTGAAATATGTATCAGATACAAATTTTTCTGCCCGCTCCAAAGTTGTACGTCTGTTTTTTAGAACATAGCCCGGCGCCGCCATCTGGACGGTTGTCAAGTTTCACCCAGCAAAAGTTTAAGTTATTCCAACCAACTTGGTTGAGGTTCGCCCTTCAAGTTTCACCCAGCAAAGGTTTAAGTTATTCCAACCAACTTGGTTCGCCCTTCAAGTCACCAAATCTGCCGGTACCAATATACCTGCTATAAAGAGTAGACGCTGTAAACTGGACTTTGGTTGCGTCCTCAATTTTAATTTAGGGGTGACAACGCCGCATTTATAATATTAGGCTCGGAAATCTAAGACTGAACCAAACAACACTTTCTGTTACTTGCTGGTTTAACCGATTACTTCATTTTCTTCTGAATGATAATTGTTAATTGACGTTATCTGTTATAATCTAAAGCACATCAATATATATATTATAGGCCTACGCTACTAAAATCAATCGGGAACCATACTAATCCAACCCTAAATCCGGGGAAGGCGATCGAGGTGGGAGGGGGTGGCTCAATACACATAGGCCTAGTGACATTGCATCAGCATAGGCTAAACAATATCTTAATTGTTACCACAGAACCTCCCTGTCCCGTATAATGTGTACGTACCGGTACTACAGTACACAGGTAAAGATTTGATGGGATGTTATTGTTTTGGTAGGCTGCGGTATAGCTGCGGTACGGTACATTTAATTCACAGAACAGAAGAAACTTGTAAGCGATATATTTGCTTTCCAGACCTACTAGATATTTTTATCATTCCGTTACGGTATGATGTAATAATTAAAATACAAGTGCATGACACGCCTGTCTGTTTTTTCATTGCACAAACTTTCCTGTCAGATCATCAAACTACAGTACAGTAGAAGGCTGCACGGTCAGATCCAGGCCCCACGATGTGGTTCGCTCGGAATGTGAACAATTTTGCCACTAATATCTGAGCGTGAGTTGGGACCCTACCGAAATAATAGTAGCCAAGACGTAGAGTATTATCTAGAAAATTCCTGGCTTAGGCTTACTGCCATGGGTGGAAACTATGGCCGAAATACAATTCTATCTTTTTTCTTTTACCTTTTTTCCCCAGCATTTTTTCACCTATATAGTTTCCACAATTTGTAGGCCTACTAGCCTAATTCTCATACTTAGCCTATAGTTCTGATCATGGTTCCCGTGGAATAAAGGAAGAAAATGCCATATGGTTTCTCGCCTCCTTGGTCGTTAAGATCGTCTCCCTGATTTGCGCCACCGCCTCCGGCGGTAGACCGGAACGTGGCGCGAAACCTGAAACCCTCTCACTACTTTAACCCTTGTCGCCTGTTGTATGTGATGTGTTTCAGGGAAGAGCTACTCTATACTTTACCAAAGTGAGGGAGGGAAAAGGGTTAAAGCTAAGACAGGAGGTGGTTTCTCCAAAATCGGGTGGGCCGGCCAGAGCCACCAGCTGTTGTTTTAAAGGAGGAGGTGACAGATTTCGAGATGTTTAATGGAATTCCGTCTTCCACCCCTCCCTATCAAAGAAAAATCCCCGCAGTACCGGTATCATGTTACCAACTATACCGGGTATCTATTTTCTTATATTTCTAATTATTTATTTTTTCAGTATGGTACTTTAACATTTAATAGGCTAATTTTATTTTTAAAAGAAGAAAAAATAACTTACATTTTGTCCATAAGACTTTCGAATATAAAATCACAATAGATACAATATCATGAGGATGATAATGAAAATAAATGAATGAAAAACAGAATAACACATTAATCATTTGATGATTAAAGAATAGGCCTATTAAGGTAAACATCAACGTTGTCAGCACTGCTGCAGGCTGGAATTCAAGGAATTAATTCATGAGAAATGGAGTCTTTACAAACTTTGTCTTGAGAAAATTAATGTAGATGTCCGGGGAGCGGGGACACCTAATAATTACTCTAGGATAATTAAATAGCTATTAGGAGATTAAGGCTTAATAGCTGGATATGTCCAATGTTGGTAGAGTTGTGTAGATATCTTAGATGAGCTAGTCAAGTTGTAAGAATAACTCTAAGTAGAGAGAGATCTTGGAGATGTGCTGAATAGCTGGTCTTTTATTCAATGTAAGTAGAACATCCAGGAGAGTATCCGCACAAGAATTTGTTTACGGTAACTACTTGGCTGGTTAGTTTAGTAAGATTATTTTCATCTCTCTGTATTTGTTATATCGATGAAATAATCAAAGCTTTTAAAATTATGGTTTCGGCGACTGCAGAGCCGGGGGACCCGGCTAAACTTCACCACAACAAGGGTTGTCTGGACTCAGTTTTTTGCTTGATGAGGCCTGCAGGCGACCTTATGGAACACCATAAGACGCCTGCAGACATTTAGATTTAGGATTTGATTCTATATTTTGTTACCTTTTTAATGGAATAAATTTTAATCCCTGAGTTTGTACCTGAGCGGCAGTGCTTCAATGCTTTTCTGATCGGAGAGGTTTCCCTACTCTGTGCTATGACGTCGTTGCCAGTGGTCACATCTGATTGGCTCAGTGCGGCAGCGGCTCTTCCATGCTGCTTCCCTGCTGGCTCTTCTATCAACTTTGTGTTTTGGTGGACATCTTGGAATTCTCCTTGCTTCGAATGCGCGGTTTGCGAGGACTTTTTAAGTATTGCTCAAGTAAAAAAATTTTTCAGGACCATTCTTAATTAATCTTTGCTAGCCAGCTTTTGAAAATACTTAAAGAGGTCCGACCTATGATGAAAAGTCGAGTTTTGAGGCAGCAGGTAGGGGAGTGGTAGACTTAAGGTTTGACCTTTAATGGCGGCGTGACAGTCCAAAATTTTTGGGGAAGCCTTTGGCTTTTTTTTGCAAAAAAGCATGGGGTCAGGTTTCGTCAAGGTGTAGAGTACTAAGTCTGTTACAGAGCATAGGTTTCCCAGGATTCCAGTTATTATAGGTTCCAGTCAGTCCTCCTTGGTAGATAGTGGTATTACAGCTTATAGGTCCAGGTAGTAAATGGTACTGACTGACTGGGAGAATGCACCTTTTATACTATAGGCCACTGGAGTTTAGGCTCTACTACCATCCACTATATGGAAGTTGATGGAGGAAAAGCATATTTTCTTTTTTTACAAGAAATCAGACAGATGAATACAATTTTTTTCTTGTAAATCTCTCCAAGCATAGCTGACATGCTGTTTTGTACTCACAAATTAAAAAAACAGTTTACAAATAATTTGAAAAATATTATTTGGCTTTGAAGATGACAGAGATGACCCATCTACCATAGGCCTACCAGCTTTTAACTCATCAGGATACAAATTCATCTAAACAACATTTTTCAGAGTTTGGCAACCCCGTATTTCTATTATTTCTGTGGGTAATGTTAATACATTACCCACAGAAATGCATACATAAATTTTGGTCGGTAGTAGGTCTAAATTTCAGTGGTCCCTGAAATAAAAATAATCCAGCAACATATGGGTTTTATTGGCTTTTTGGTTATACACAACCACGTTCTTTCTCTATAATGGTGTGCCCTAAGTTAGGAACTAAAACTTCAAATTGCCTTGACTTATTTCATATGATTCATGATAACTTTATGAGTTTTCATGATAGAATGATATATGTCAAATAAAAAAAGATTCAGGGCTATCTGTATTTGAAACTGTCAGATGCACAATTACAAGAATTTTTTTCATATTAATGGCTGTTTCCATGGTAACTGTGTCTGTCACAAATGTCACGAAAATCTGGACTTCCAACTGTTTCCATGACAATTTCTCTTGGGTAAATGGTTCTGTAGCATTGGGGGTTGATGTTGAACAAACAAAATTAAATTTGCCAATTTTTGGCACATATGTCAACTTTGTAGGCCTACTATCATAATGGTGGAAATGGCAGTGTGATAAATTGAAAGCCAAAATGTCCCTAAATTCACCAATTTTCACTGAAAAATGTCTGTTTATGCAAAATCTGGGTTTGTAAGGATTAACTTGACAATTTAAGAATCACGTAGAGGCCCATATTCTTCACTCAAACAACATTTGTCACTGGCTCATTTAAGGGCACAAGCCTTTGCTGTGTTATGTCACAAACTATACCGGGTATTTTCTCTATCGCAAAATATTTTACATTTCTGTAAACTGGAGTAGGCCTACACATTCTAGGGTAAAGAAACGCAATTTATACATACATGACAATGCAATAAAACTCTTGAACAAATTCAGTATTATGTATGGTCAAAAGCTATGAATGACAAGAACTGTATTTTCTATCTAATTGTGGAAATAAGTTTTCTTTTCTAGGAATACAATGTGGAGTCATTCTATTCTAAAATTTTAATTAGGCTAATTCTTTTCTTTTAATTAAAGTTTGATATAATATTATAGGCCCTATGCCTATGCACAGGCATGATATGGTCTTTTATTCTTGAAAAAGTACCAAGAAAATGCCTATGGCACAATTTAATTAAAATATGACCATTTGGAGGAAAATATTTCAATTTTAGGTTTTAAATTCGAATTTAATTAGGCCTATACAAAAATCATAACAACTTGGAACTTAGACAATAGCCTATGGTAGGCCTACCTATCTTAAGTCTTATGAACAAAGAAAACATGTTAATTTTCAAGGATTTTTTTTAAAGAAAAATGGGTAATAAAGCAAAGTCCCTAACTTAGGGTGCAGCACTATAGTCAAAGTTAAAGAATAATCTATGATTCCCTCTTTTTTCATTGAACGCTGGTAGGCCTATATAGGCCCATTAGGACTATAATTAAAGAATTATGAATAGAAGAAAAGACAACTGTGGCAAAACTCTTAAGTTAAAAAATAGTGAACAAACCATGAATTAGATAATGTGGATAATATATGAAAAAAGAAGTCATCAGTGCAGTTTCACATTGCCAGTATAGTAGATCTTTTCGTTTTATCCCGTTCACAGGGAGGCTATTAGAAACTCTTGGGCATGCGCTGCTGCTGCACTTGGTTCACTCGGCAAAAGTAAACACTCAATCCGGTCTTGTGATATTTAATGTTTTTAATCAAAGATTAAGTTTGGCAACATTCGTTATACTTAGTGCCCGACGTGTGTTAACTATATCTTAATATATTCTGGGGTCTACGTCATGGACAAATGTATTGACTTATAATTAAGCGTGGATTTCTGAGAAAGTGGCCACAGGTGACTTCTGTCACGATGGCTGGCCGAACGCAGCAGCCATCCACTGGAAGACAGAGGAAAAAAAGACCTCAGCCCCCAGTTTACGGTGGGGTTGGGAGCTCCTATGAGGACAAGGATAATGATTTTTTATGGTTTGTATATTTAGATTGTTCTAAGTCTTGATAATGTCCGGAATAAATTGGATGAGTGGGAACTGAATTGTGTATTTTCACTCCACTGGCCACGAGTTTGTATGTCACTACACAACAAGTTAAGCTATGGTATGGGCCACATCCCACCCTAGGCCTAGATAGTAGGGGCTACCGGGGTAGCATTAGTTGGTAGGACCGCTGACAGGTAATATAAATTGAAAGCAGGGAGATACATGGGAAAGCATACCAGGTATTTGAAGGTTTACCCCTGGAAATCGCTACGTAGGCCTACAAGTACAAGGCCAAGGGACCTTGTTTGTAAAAAGCTGATGCTAAATTGTCCATGCCATGGTTATAACGGTGACTGGTGAACTCGGACCGTTCTGGGCTCGGACCATCGTATACTCGGACCGTTGTAAGCTCGGACTGGGTAAGGTCGGACCAGTGGGTTAGTGGACTCGGACCAGGGGGTTAGTAGACTCGGACCAGGCATAGCTTTATGCAGAGCATTATTACGATAGGTATATAGTTAAAGTAATTCTTTTATTAGTCAGCTTACTTCGGACACTCCACTACTAGCTTTACTGACTTAGGACAACCAATTTTAGGGTTAGGGTTAGTTTTTGTATTGTATGGTTTGGTCCGACTCCACCAACCCAGTGGTCCGAGTTCACTAACCCAGTGGTCCGAGTTCACTAACCCCCTGGTCCGACTCCACTAACCCGCCCGGTCCGACATCAGACTGGTCTGAGTTCTCTAGGAACCGTTATAACATGTTATAAATATGATGGTACCGACGTCGTTGTCGGAGAAGAGACACAGAAATACCTGTCTAACGCCTTAATACTTGTTGGTATAGAAGAATATCAATTATCATATTAAATGACAATTAAGAAATATCATGTCTTCTTCCATTTTCTTTAGTCTACTGCAAGAGAAATCTCTGTCGCTCTCCTTATTTAAGTCAGACTCATAGTCAGGGACCCATAATTAAAAGTCCTAAAAATTGAAAATATTTTCTTTAATTTAAGCCCCTTAAAAGTCCTTAAATTTGGTTTTGGGCAATTAAAAATAGTTGTGACTTGATATTTCCCCATCGGCTTCTGTTGGGATCTGGAGAACTCAGACAGCACTGGGCTTGGACCGTGGTATGGTCGGACCGGGTATGGGTTATAGGGGTGTTCCACAGGTCGGAATAAGCCTTATGTCCCAATCGGTTTTCCAAAGAACCGATCATTAATTCCGACCTATTGTTCACATAGCAGTCGGTTCGGTTCGGTTCCATATCACCGTCGGAATATTTTAGGCAAACCGAACGAACCGAAGGGCTAAAAACGATAATCCGACCTGTTTGATTTTCATCGGTTTCTGGTCGGTTTTTTATGGAACCGATGGAACCGAATGGAACCGAACAGACGTTCGGAACTTCCGACCAGTTGTGCTTACCATCGGAATGAATAGGACTGTTTCGGTCTGGAATTGATGTAATAAATCTATTTTATTCCGAGCCGATGAGAACCGACCAGTTGCACACACCCTTGGTTCGGTTCGGTTCGGTTTGGTTGGAACAACAACCTGTGCGCACAAAACCGATGCAAACTGTGAAAAACCGTAGCATTGTTTCGTTGGTAAAACCGATTGGGACATAAGGTTATTCCGACCTGTGGAACACGCCTATTATAGGGGTGTTCCACAGGTCGGAATAAGCCTTACGCTCCAATCGGTTTTCCTAAAAAACGATCATTAATTCCGACCTATTGTTCACATAGCACTCGGTTCGGTTCGGAATATCACCGTCGGAATATTTGAGGCAAACCGAGCGAACCGAAGGGCTAAAAGCGATAATCCGACCTGTTTGATTTTCATAGGTTTTTGGTTGGTTTTTCATGGAACCGAATGGAGCCGAACAGACGTTCCGATCAGTTGTGCGTACCATCGGAATGAATAGGACTGTCTCGGTCTGGAAGTAATGTAATAATGACCATTGAAAGCAATGAGCTGATAAGAACCGACCAGTTGCACAGGCCCTTGGTTTGGTTTGGTTTGGTTTGGTTCGGTTGGAATAAAAACATTTGGTCACCCTGTGCGCACAAAACCGATGCAAACCGTAGCATTGTTTCATTGGTAAAACCAATTCAGACGTAAGGCTTATTCCGACCTGTGGAACAGGCCTATTAGTGGACTCAGACCACCAGGTTAGTGGACTCAGACCAGGCATAGCTTTAGGCGAAACATTACGATAGGTATATAGTCAAATTAATTCTTTTATTAGTCAGTTTTACTACGGACACTCCACTACGACCTTTACTGACTTAGGACAACCAATTTTAGGGTTAGGTTTAAGGTTAGTTTTCGTAGGGTATGGTTTGGTCCGAGTCCACCAACCTGGTGGTCCGAAGCAGGGGGTAGTGGACTCGGACCAGTGGACTCAGTCCGAGTCCACTAACCCCCTGGTCTGAGTCCACTGACCCACCTGTCCGACATCACATTGGACCATCTTCTCTAGGAAGCCTTCTGTTCATAATTCAGTTCAAATGCACCAGAATCATTTAACGATTGCAAACCCCTTTCCCCCCACACACTCGTCAGAACCTTTTCCATCTAATTTGCAAATATCTTTTTTTGAAATAGTAAAAAGTTCTCGGTGTCAGCTTAGCCTTAGCATTAGAGGACTCTTGGGTGTCAGTCAGCTTTATGTCAGTTTTAAAAAGTTTGAAAATATGGGTGTTATATCAACTAACCTATACACTGTGATGAATTGATTGCCCAATACAACTTAATTCGTGTCTGGAGAACTCAGACAGTTCTGGGCTCGGACCGTTGTATGGTTGGACCGGGTATGGTCTGACCAGGGGGTTAACTTAGTGGACTCGGACCGGGCACAGCTTTAGGCGGAACACTAATTACGATAGGTATATAGTCAAAGTAATTTTTTGATTAGTCAGTTTTACTACGGACACTCCACTACTACCTTTACTGACTTAGGACAACCAGTTTTAGGGTTAGGTTTAGGGTTAGTTTTCATATGGTATGGTTTAGTCCGAGTCCACCAACCTGGTGGTCCAACTCCACTAACCCGCCTGATCCAACATCAGAGTGGTCCGTCTTCTCTAGGAAGCCGTTCATCTTAATGATCTTTATGCTCTTCTAAAAATAGTGAATGAAATATTTATTGAGTATTGAAAGGCTTTGAAATGTGCAAGAACGAACATACCCCAACGTAGCTACCCCCAACGTACCCCAGTCCTTCCTTCCATACTGTTACGATGATGATACACCTGGGACAGGAGGAGGTACAACGTTTACTGCATGTTAGTGCGAGATAGAGTGTAGAGATAGATACTCCGTCCGTTTACCCCCAACGTACAACAGTGCTATGCCAACTAACGCTGTGAAATTGATGCCCAATAATATTTTCTTTCATCATTATCATCCTCCAAATATGTTTAATAATAAAATGTATTGAGCGTCGAGTGACACTGAACTGTGCTAAGGTAGCCTGGTTACACTTGAAAGAAAATACCACGACCTCACCCACCCCTGGCATAGGTACCCCCGACTCAACAATCAACCATACATAGGCGAGTACCAGTCACGTAAATGGGTTGTATGTACAGCTAAGGCACATCCTAATCTCATCCAATAAATATTCTATTACTAGCACCTCATTCCACTCCTTCTATGAACCCTATCTTTTTCAACCTGGCGCTCTCTGAAGTTGTAAAGATGGATTTTCAGGGCCCTAGACATTCAGATCTCAAGCTATCTCACTTAGCGCGTGGGCAGCAACAACATTTCCTAGTTCACAACGACCAGATTTCCCAACTTAGTGTATCATAAGACAATGCTAGACAGTACACAAGTGAAGAAACTGGTTAGAAGTTACGTGGGTCCGTCAGGACAGGAGGTGCCATGAAACAAGATTGAATTCACTTTGCCTATTAAACTTAACTGCTCAACCCACATCAGGTTGAAACACAGTACCAAGTGTCAGGGGAAGACCGCGTGCGGGCGACCTGAGATATATTAGTGAAATAATTATGACATATTATATGTAACTGTTTAATCTGCATACCTGAATAATGATTTGTATAATAATAATAAAAAAAGTGTAAATGACTGGTCCTGGATCTGCTAAAGTTGTATTGGACTTATTTATTGGAACCTGAGTTCAGATCTGATCATCAATTCATTGATGAGTGTAATATTGATTCCACAACACCTAACCTCCATGCCACCCTCTTTTTAGAATTCAGGATATAAGATGGATTATACAAATGAAGGAGGATAACGTTATTGAATCTTTTAATTAGTGCCAAAACTAAGGTCAAAAAACACTGCACCACTTAAATAACACGTTAGTGCCCATATAGTGACCTAAGTTTGGGTAAACTTGGTCTCAGTCAGACTAACTAAGTCATAATTGATTCGATTGATGTACCCATGTGTACACATTGTTTTGATGTTTGTACAGATGGGTTCTCAAATCGTAACCCCATGCAAATGTTCCAGGACATATTTAGCATAGGATCCGATCTTTCAGAGATTATCATATTATGACATCATATAATGTATGTAGTCAGAAGAGGGTTTCAAATTTACTTCATATCTTTATATAATCATGACTAAAATTGTTTACACATGACTTATTTGTAAATAACCGAATAAACAAACACGTATAATGTATCTAAAACTACCTCTCTCTTTCAGTCCAATATGTTTTGAAATGATAGAAGAGGCCCATATGACAAAATGTGGACATAGCTTCTGGTGAGTATAGGTTTTACTACTATGATTCATGTATAGCCTACTCCTCTTACTCATTCAATCCACCCAATATTTAACCCTGGAAAGAGAAAGAAACGCATCCTCGTGAGATATTTCTCCGAATATACAATTATATGTTTTCCCCATCGTTCCAGACGGCTATGATTGAACTATTATTGCATTCCGCCCTTCATAGAAATTCAGTTGAAACGAATCTATATGATATTATGTGACGCCTATTTTAGTAATAGTATTAGGTTTGAAAATTAAGGCGTTATGGCAGCGGTCAACGGCTAGAATTGAAAAGCCACTCATGTCCCAATTCGTTTCTCTGTTGCTGATACCATGTTTTTCTAATGAATAATTTTTTTATTTTCAGTCATAAATGTATCAAAGGTTGTTTAGAACAGAGCAATAGGTGTCCAAAGTGTAACCTTGTGCTGGACAAGCCGGATCAAATTTTCCCCAACTTTTTACGTAAGTTGATTCTCATTCATTTTACGTTTGTGGTTGGTAGCATCAATATTGGAGTCAGCAAGACAGAAAGCAGAACTTGTGAAAATTAAGGTCCCAGTGATCTGCACAAGAAAAAAGATAAACCTAATTAAAGGATAAAATATAGTTAACGTACCATTGCTCAAGAACAAAGGAAATATATCATTATTTCTTTCCTCGTTTGCTATATGATGTTGATAATTTCTGTTTGTTATTAGATATCCGGTTATTTTATTTTCAGTGGATGAGCTTGTTCAAAAGCAAAGGTTAAAGATCACCGAGCAAAAGCGGTTAAAAATAAACCATCATGTAAGTTCAGACGTTGCTTGTAATAATATCATAAACTCAGTTACTGGCCTCCCAACTACTTGTTAACTAATAACCGGTGTTTGTTTCCTCGATATTTTTAACATTATAAGCAGTCTTATGTTTATCTTCATTTTATACCATCGTTTCGACATTTTCTCTCGCATTATGACATCTTCATTTTGCAACAATGTTCAGGGTTTTTGTTCTTCTTTTCAGAATGGGTTTTCTCAAGAGTTTATCGACAGCTTGGAACCTGAGTCTCTCGACCTACATAATGTCAACACGTTACTAGACTACCTCTCTAATAAAAAGACACTCCTAGAAGGGGTAGGTATTCCCTTGTCTTACTCTATTCCTGCTACCCACTGATTGCATAGCAAATGTCAACATAATATATACGAATTAAAAAAATGTACATGTGGGATACCTCTACTTTTCTATTCTCATTGCTGTGGGTTGTAAGCTATTCACTGTCTGTTATTTTTGTCTTAAAATTAATATCTCTTCTGCCACTGTCACCAGATCGTTCATACAACTGATGAAATTAGACAGTTCACTGTAAGTACCATGTAGAATCTTAACCTGGATCTCTTTTATTTTGCAGGACAGTCACTTGGCGCAACACCAGGTCCTTAAAGAATTTCTAGAGAAGGTCAGAGAAAAGAAACAAGAGGTAAGCTATGAGGGCCCCAGTTGATTTGAGCTGAGGGTACAAAGTTGGTCATTCTCCCCTAGGTAACACTTGCTGAGTTGGCGAGATCTCATTGTGTAATTCAAAATTTGAGTCAAAAGTGCAAACACGAACAGATGCCACTTCCAGTTGCGCACACATTCAAACCTGCTGCAAACACAACAATCCCAGGCAAGGTTTAAACGCCGATCACCTGTGTCACAGACCTATGCTATAACCATTACAGCCCCATTTCAGATGCTTTGCCTTGAGCTAAATAGATGATATTATTGCGTAAGCATTTACATGAATACTTATTGATTGAATACATAATGATCCACAAGACCTAGAAGATAAACTCATTTTCCACCTTAAATTCCGTGGGGTTGGGTATGTTTCATTTGTAGGAGAGATCCAGTTGAAGAAATTCGGGAGATTAAAATGTTCCTTTTACTTATTTTATTAGCGTTAGCTTTTACATGTCAATACGATTTGAAAATACATCTATTACGGACAAACGTGGCCCCCGACTGTTTGAGCCACTTTTTCGCCCCCTTCTCCCTTTTCCTGCTGTTCCTATTCTATTCCTTAACCTAGAGAAAAGTTTCGGACGTTTACCTAGTGGTCCAACATTTGAGTTTATAACTCAAAAGCCATTTGTATTTCTGTTTTCGGCACAATGGGTCACATCAAACGAAGTCATTAGGGCGATGATCACCTGACTAAGAAGTTTACCCCTCTGACTAAGAAGTTTACCCCTTATCAGCCCTTTACCCCTTGTCAGATCAGAGACTGCAGAGACTGGGCCAGCGAGCCCCCAGAGCTTAGCCCAGGGTGCGCCAGCTCAGCCAGCTGGTGGTGTGCCCCCACAGAGTCATAAACTCCAGATGTCCACAGTCCAGATGTCAAACTTATTAAATTAAAGGATGTACAAAAATAAGTCATGTCTAAATATATTCTCCTTAACATGAGAAAACTTTTGGTCTTTATTCCATAATTCTAGTTTGTTTAGAAGCCAAGATAATATTTTATACATTAAAACCTTCTGAATAGTTTGTGATGTGAAAGGCTCAGGTCTAGGCTAGGGGTTATTTGACCACATAGTAATAAAGTCCGATGACAACAGCACCCCCGCACCCCCACAGAGAGAGACTGACCGGATATCAGATGCTGATATCAGATTATCCCACCACCACCAGCTTTACCCCAGTGCTAGCACCCCAGTCAGTGTAATAAAAGTCGGACCACATGGTAATAAAAGTCAGGTGTCCACATAGAGCTGTCACAGAGTTGTTCTATCAACTTTTTAAATTTAAGGATGTACAAAAATAAGTCATGTGTAAATATATTCTCCTTAACATAAGAAAACTTTTGGTCTTTATTCCATAATTCTATCTTGTTTAGAAGCCAAGATAATATTTTATACATTAAACCAAACCCTCTGGTATGTGTGGAGTAGGTCCTCTCTCTCTCTGTGGATTGAATTATTGCAGGTGGCTCCTTTCCACCACAACGACCACAATAATTCAGCCTCTCATGTCAGTATCCCTTTCATGAGCCCCTCTCATCACATCTGCAAGCAAATTCTTTTCATTGCTTCTTCTAAGTTTATTTATTCCCCAGTTCAAAGAAATCAGCCTATTAGAGAAATGTAATTTATCAAATTTAATATTTGACTAAGAGAGGCTCTTACAGTCAAATAGTAAATGGCAGGATATGCTGAATAAAACCTTTTTTCTTAAAAAAAATCATAATTATGTGCACTTAAAATAGTCAATGAAATATGCTGGAACTAGCAAAAGGATGCATACAACATTAAAGTTTCCTTTTTAAAAAATGTTTTCGAAACTCATTTCCCTGTGACACATCACATATGGTGTTTATTACACGTTTATTGCACCTGGGCCAATAGGGTTCTGTAAGCACCACCACCTCTACAGGAGTAACCACAAATGGGTCAGATTTTCAGAAAATGTACAATTGGCAGATTTAGTACATTCAAAATATAACTTAGTCTCTCCCTCTCCCTCTCCCCTCCCCTTCTTCCTACTTCCACAATGGCTTCCACCCAACACCTCTCGTTCACTCCCCCTCAGTCCTCTCCTCCTCCTCCTCCTCCTCCTCCTCCACCGCATTTTTTTTCATCTACGTTGTCTAGGGTCCTGCTCCTAACCGCAAAATACCATTGACTTTTTGATTGACAATTCTGATTTTTCGATTGACTATTTTGACTTTCCAATTAATTGTTCTTTCTGACTTTTCGATTGACTATTTCGACTTTCTGATTGACTGTTCTGACTTTATGGTTGACTATTCTGACTTAACGATTGACTTAACGATTGACTTTTTAATTCACTATTTTGACTTTTCTGACTTTTCGTTTGACTATTTCGAATTAAAAATTCACTTTTTGATTGACTATTTTGATTTTCGATTGACTATTTTGACTTTTTGATTGACTATTTTGACTTTGATTGACTATTTTGACGTTTCGATTGACTATTTTGACTTTTTGATTGACTATTCTGACTTTTCGATTGACTTTTTGATTGACTATTTCGACTTTTTGATTGACTATTTTGAGTTTCTGATTGACTTTTCTAAGTTTCTGATTGACTTTTCTAAGTTTCTGATTGACTTTTTGATTGACTATTTCGACTTTCTGATTGACTGTTCTGACTTAACGAATGGCATTTCTGACTTTTTGATTGACTTTCTGATCGACTATTCTCCCCCTCCCCCTCCCTCTCCCCTTCCTTATTTGCGCTCTGTTGTAGGGGGCCTCTGATATATATCTCTCTCCTCCTCCTCCAGCTGATGGGGCAAGATCAAAGGGTTTATGGCCCTGGTGGTGACCCTTTTATCCCTTAGTTTCATGACCAAGTAATAGAATAATACTTAGGATATATCATGAATGAAATCAAAATATAACTTAATGTAATTGTACTTTGTTTCATGACCAAGTAATAGAATAATACTTAGGATATATCATGAATGAAATCGAAATATAACTTAATGTAATTGTACTTAGTTTCATGTCCAAGTAATAGAATAATACTTAATTTTCACTGGTCAAATCAATAAGGCCACCAAAAATAGGTGCGTTTCCGATTACCCCCACCACCAACCCCCTACATAGAAAAAGATTCCCCTCCCTGCCTTTTCTTTGGCCTAAATTGAAAACATCCCTCTTTACCAATGTATAAACACCCCACCTATTAGCTAACGCAGTGTTGGTAAAAAATCCAACACTCTATCAGCCTCATTCCTCTCTTGTTATTATTCTTTTCAGATGCTGGACCAGCTGAATTTTGAACTGAGTCTAATTGACGACGATCTGAGGAGAGTAGAGGTAACTGATACAATGTTGAATGTGGCAGAATCACTCACAGGTGTCTGTGGGACTTATATAAGATTACACATGTTTCCGATGCATTTATATTACCTAGTAATGGTAAATGAATTATCATATTGTATGTATGTACACATATGCAGTATTCATTGCCGTGGCGTGAAAAAGGTGGCTTACTGATGAATTGGTAAGGCTCTACTTTTTCCGCCACATTTTTTTTTCTTATGCTTTTATTTATACTGGGGTGACGGGTCCCCTTTTCGGGGTTTTTCACCCGACCCAGTTTCTAGACACATATTAACGATCCACATAGCATAGACTTTCCTAGCTTCAGATAGCTGTAATTATCGCTGTCCAGACTGCGGGGTTTATGTGACAACCCCATCCGCTTCTCATAGACGTATATAATTTATAACATCATTACCCCTTATTTGATCTATCATTTTCTAGACAAATCTGATTGACCATCGGCGGAAATACCCCATATCAGTAAGTACTTTCAGTCTTGTGTGTTGCATTATGGATTGAACAACCCCATGTTAAAAGATAAATTAAAAGATTGTCCTCAGAAAAATGTATATACAAAGTCTAGACCCAATGTATTTCTTTCCACATTTTCCTGCTCTTCCTCATATCAAGTAATAACATACTAAATATACTATCCTCAAGCAGACACGAGTTCTGCGAGTACGAGAAGATATTCCTTCAACCAATTTTTGCAGTCCGATACAAAATACCGATGTATATCTAAGGTTTCTGTGGATCTTTCAGAGTTCACTACCTTCAAGTTCGCCAACTGTAAATGGTGTTGTAGACCCGTATCCATTGAAGGACCGAAGTTCTCCCTCTCCTGGTGCTAATGGCTCACCCTCCAATAGTAGAAATAAATCATTTAGTTGCTACAGTAATACTCCAACTCTAGGACAAGAAGGATTTAATGGCAGCCGCACTGTAAGTACGAGATAAGAGTTGATACTGGGCCACGATTTTCCATTTCTAGAACCCTAAACTTAATTCATGCCCCTCAAACTGTGTGGGGGAGCGATTCGTAGAAATGTCTGAAAAGCCAGTATAAACGCAACATTATAATTTAACATCAGTACAGAGTTATTATATAACTGATAAGTGCTAGCGAATATTGACAAAGTGCTAAATACATTTCAGTAAGCTATTAAACAAATTTCAGTAAGCATTCTGATTTCATGGATAAGGTGCTATTGTGGAACCTATAATCATATTGAGATGACAGATTTGTAGGTGTTTGGTGTAGTCTAAATCACTTTCCTCGTGGCCAACGAGGCTCGTTATGGTATTCGTTCTGTCCTTTTAATTTCCGGCTATGACAGGTACACATAATAGACAGATCAACATAATTATGTGGTATCTATCCAATTGTTCATAGTACTTTATATTGAAGCTGGTTTAAACTGAAGGTTATGGGACCTGATCTGAGCGCTCATCTAGTTAAGTAAACACATATTTTCCAAACTTATCCCTATGGGATAGAATCACTTAAATCAATTCTAGAAATGGAAATGATCACTTAAATGTTCTCTTCCATGTACAGGCTGGTAGGCAATGGCTTCAGACAACTATGGCATCTAGAAGGAAAAAGGTTGACCAGCACTTCGATGATTTGGAAAAATGTTACTTCGGTCTGCGGTCTAAGCATGCTGACAAGGCGGCCGCTGAATCAAGTTCACAAGGAGTTGTAGTTGCTTCTAGTAATACCGCTTCTTTAAACTCGGGTAGCTATATATTCAATACTCTGGCATATTTCCCTTTCTCATTTTTTTGTCAAGGCAGCCATCCCTCTAGAATCTGGAGAAGTTTAAGTTTACATCATCCATCTACTAGTATGTATATTTTTTTTTATTAAAATTAGGAACGAGTCCCATTCCCTTGAGAATTAAAGGTTCAATGGATTTACTAATAGGGGGCGATATCTACAGTGCTCTAATCCTTGCAAAGAAAGTTTATTTTAAAGTTTTCATTTTATGGAAAGATTATTTCACGATTACAGAGAACCATGTGGCGATAGCATTCATTTTTGTTAATAAAAAAATCTAACCTCTTTAGAAGCAATATCTTGTTAAAGTCGGTTTTGTTTAATGTTTTTATCCCGCTAAAATATAATCCCATTGAATGATTATGGGAAGTTTTCGCAAGAAACCGTCAAATCAGGCCATGGAGAGCGATTCTGATGGTAGAAACCTCCCTATTTCCTCAAAGATCACTAAAAAGGATGTCTTTTTTTGTTACAGCTAGTTTCTCGTCAGACCATGATAGCTTTGAAGAATTCCAAGAGAGTTTATCAAAGTTCACCAAATACACCTCGTTTAGGCCCTTGGCAACTCTTAGTTATGCCAGTGATATATACAACCCTTCCAGTATAGTGTCAAGGTCAGTTTTATATGTTATAGCTAAAATAAAAACAAAATTAAACATTTTTTTATATAGAAATAATTTGGAGATACTATTATCATCCCCCTCCGGTCCCCATTTCTGAACTTACTATCTTGTTTCTTTAAAGGTTCCAAAGATTCGGTGATATACTATAAAATCACGATGATATGTTTCAAAAGGAGTCCTTGGTTACTCCCAGAGTTGTTTAATTTGATTGTTTTCCACTTTTCGATACGTCTTATATAGAATTATCTAATACCCATCAATCCATTTTGTGTTACAAAAATGTATTTCTTGACAAACCTTTCCAATCGTAAACAAAGCTCTTTCTTTGTAGCATTGAGTTCGATCGAGACTGTGATTATTTCGCCATTGCTGGTGTTACGAAAAAAATAAAGGTAGGCCATCTATCTTCATGTGTGCATCGTAATAAATTATCTGGTATAAATTCTGCGAAAATACTGATGATACTAATTAAATTTCGTTCTTTCCATGTATTTGTTAAGGGGAAAAAACCTAAGGTATACTTATATGTTCTCCACTTCTTTTCGATTACATAGATGCTGCCACTACTTTGTAAACCTTTTCATTCTTTTTGATTTGTAGGTGTTTGAATATGGCACTGTAATCCGGGACACCGTTGACATGCATTACCCCGTCACTGAAATGGTTTGCAACTCAAAAATAAGGCAAGGATATTCACATGTAGATTTATACCAATAAATGCCTGTAATTTTAACTCGCAACCCATATTGGGTGCGGAACTCAATAGAGATTATTTACCCCCCGCAACTGCTGCTCATAAAAATCTAAATTTTAATTCAACTTTCCTACGGTAAGTATCTAAAAAAATATGAAATATTAATGCATTTGCCATTATTTAAGAGCACTTTGAAGTACAGTTGCAAAAAATAGAGATTATTTGTTATATAACTAGAAATTGTAAGCGTAAGCAGCTGTCAAGGTCACAACAACTATGACTAGAAATTAATTGTGATTTTATCATTACCATTGAGATAATGGATGTTTTTCAATATTCATTGCAGTTCTATTATTTGGAGTTCGTATCACAAGAGTATGTTGGCAAGTTCTGATTATGAAGGGACTGTCACACTGTGGGACGCCTTCACTGGGGTCAAATCTAGAATATTCCAGGTGAGTTCTGATGATCATCCTGTATGAAGGGATTGATGATCAAGTTCGAGATGCTTTAACGGTACAGATCTTTTTAGGGGCTTCCTCCTCTGTGACATTCCCTTGATCTGATTATCAATGACTATCAGTAACATAACGACATATCACCTTGCTCGCTTTTTTGTAGTATGAACCCATACAGTGATTGGGGGAGTTCTGAAAGAAACATTTCAATATTTACTTATTTTCTGGCACTTACCAGGCTTTAAACGATATTTGTTACACCTTATATGTTCCATCATAAACAACGCTACTAAGATATCATTGTGTGTCTCTTTCCTTTGCATCCCTTACCAGGAACACGAAAAGCGATGTTGGAGCGTAGACTTCAATCGTATGGATCCTAAACTACTCGCATCTGGGTCTGACGACGCCAAAGGTATAGCCCGATTTAGGATTACGTATGATATGAAAATATAATGCTTACATTTTCCGAAGCCAGCTTTCTATTCATGAATGAAAATTTCCCATTTTTTTGTTGATGGACACTGTGTATTATATGCCCTCTGAATTATAGGTTAGTCCCACATCATTCACCGAGAGTTATACCTTGTTTTTTCAGTGAAATTATGGTCAACAAATGTTGAGCATTCTGTTGCGAGCCTTGAAGCCAAAGCCAACGTCTGCTGTGTCAAGTTTAACCCAGAGAGTCGGTTCCATCTAGCCTTTGGTTCTGCAGGTAGAAACGCTTTATTTACTATTGACTTAAGTGTTTGAAACAAAGTAATGTGCGGGAAAGCCCGAAAACGCATTTTTAACTTTAGGCTCCTCTGGGTATGACATTGTCAATGTGTCTATAATCACAAAAATAATGCACTAAAATAATATTGGAATAATGCTTCCATTCTAATTTGTTAGAAGACTTACCTTAATTTGATGCACCTTTTATGCCCCATTTTCCATTCTTGGTATTCACTCCAGGTGTATTCCTTTTTTTCCAGATCATTGCGTACATTATTATGACCTGCGGAAAACGAAAACAGCTGTGTCCGTTTTCAAGGGTCACAGAAAAGCAGTTTCGTATACAAAGTTTGTCAGTCCAACAGAAGTGGTATCTGCGTGAGTTGATTGTTTTTAATTTCCCATATTAATATTATGTCTAGAGGTGTGGTATCATGGCAAGAGGTTCTCCAGGTCATGATTTTCGTCAGTCTTGGGTTCCTTTAGTAATGCATGTGTATGTATACATGCGAATGCGGTGAAAGTGTCCTATGAGTAGTGTATTTAGAGCCACAGTGTTGTAAAAGTTAAAGCGCATTGATAGGATTGTATCTGGGTTTGAATAATGATTAGTGATTACAGTGTAGAGTGAGGCGGTTAGCGTGTGGCCTTTCCTGCAATAGTCTTTTAAAAATAATATGAACTACGACTCACCCATAGTACTACCAATGATCCATAGTTTAACATGTGAAGCTATAGGGTTCATGCAATTCTTTTTTGCACGTGCCAACATGTTAATGAAAATCATGTAATTTATACATTTCAGATCAACGGATAGCCAGCTGAAGTTATGGGGCATAGAGAAGCAACATTGTTTACGGACATACCGGGGTCACATTAACGAGAAAAACTTCGTTGGTTTAGCGTCAGATGGGGATTATATAGCTTGTGGTATGTTGTTCATCTTCTAACTCTAATATTTTGACGACTGTTTAACAACGTATACATTTTTATCTATTTTGGTGTAAATTTATGTGTATTTACAGTAATTTTAAACATAGAATCATGGCAGATTTTGCATTCCATGTTTATAACAACAATATACCTAGGAAGAACGGAATGTTATCCATTGTCTTAGTGCGCCCTACTTGACCATCTTTGCTGCTTTGCAACCAGTTGTCAAGGCAATATTAACATGGGTTAAACCCATGTTAATATTGCCTTGACATCATTATTCGCACTGAGTAGGGTAATGGCAACGTTCCTGCCATGGTTATCATGAAGTAACAATTTCTAGAATGTTGAGTTGAGAAACATTGAGAATATGTTTTGTCAATGCCTCAGCGTCTGCTTCTTGACTTAAGTCATATCTGTCACTAGTTTTTGTTGACCATTGCATTCACTTTAGTTGTTTTACCTTATTTGCTTAACTTATAACAACCTGTTTTAATGTTTCATTTTACAGGCAGTGAAAATAATTCGCTGTATGTTTACTACAAAGGTCTCTCTAAACAACTGCTGACATTTAAGTTTGATACAGTTCGGAGCGTATTGGTAAGTTTCCTTAACCCATATATGCCTATAGGGGTCGTTTTCGACCCATGTAAGATGCTTTTTTCATGAGCATTATTATATTGAAATAAAATAAAATATGTAATGGTTATGAGATGTGTGGGAAGTTTAGCCCCTCTACATTGTATAACTAGTGTTGCCATTGACAACGGGCTATTTTAGGTCACGTGACCATCACTGCTGTCTGCTTACTACAAAAGAAAGATGTCTAAGCAGAAAAGATGATTAAAGATGATTAAATATTGCATTATACTAGGTAATTTTAGAAAAAACATACATAGAATGGACTACTCAATACCTCAGACATCCATTTTCACACATAAACTAGAATTATCAAAATTTGATACAGAAATAATTAAGTTTGTTTAAGGTTGGGTCAAAAACGACCCCTCTGGGCATATATGGGGTAAAAAAATCTCAATATTACTAACCATGACTGAGCAGCTAATATTAGGGTTAGTCAATGCAAATTTTGTGAAAAAATCACCAAATTTGTAACCCAGGTAGATCTTTTTTTTCTGTCTCATTTTGGAAGGGTCTACATTTTGAAAAGTGAAATCGGTTGCCATAGCAACTGATTTAAATTGAAATATAACATATTTTTTTAAAGGAGCCATATAATTTGAGCTAATCAATGTAGATGGCTGAGTAGATATTCATAAGAAAGCTCTATTAAAGGAGAATCTGTAAATATTGGTTTAAATACAGTTTATACATTGTTGTTACCATGGCAACATTTTTAAAGGTGAAAATTGGCTTTTTATGGGAAAATGGCCAAAAATTGGCCATAACGTTTGTTTTATTGAACATACATCAGTAAGCAGGGCCTCATATCTTTTGATGCCGAATCATGTGGTGTATGATTACCATGGTTTTGAATGCTTTAGTCGCCATAGCAACCAAATTATTATCAGAATTGCCCTAAATGTTGGAGTTTAGCCATTAAAGTTGTAAATCATTCCTTGCAGAAATCCCTGAAAATCAGTAATGTTCTCTAATTTTGGAGACCAAACCAATGAAATAATATTATGTTCTATTTCATGATAACTTTGTATAGAATTTTAGCATGGTAACCACCTTTGATTGTAATCAATTTACATATTGTTGTTGGATGCAGAACTTAGCACTAGGGGTATAAAACAGTTTGGGTAGTCCATACATTGGGTACCGGTAGTCCATACATTCATGGCATTGACCAAGAAAAGAAATGTGAATTTGTGTACAAAGGCATCAAATTTGGTATAGAGGTAGATTTTAAAATTATCTATCATATTGGAAGGTTCCACATTCTAAAATTAGAAACTGTTGCCATGGTAACTGATTTGAAGATGAAAAATAGCATTTTAGGGGGAAAAGAGCCATATCATTTTAACTAATAAACATAAAATTCACAAACATATTCATATGAAAGCTCTACTGATAGAGAATTCAAAATTATCCATTCTGTTAACGTTTTACTTATTTTCATTGCCATGGCAACCTTTTTCATGGTGAAAATAGGCTTTTTAAGGGAAAATGGCCAAATATATAATTGCCACAAAATCTGTACCATCATTATTCCCATGTTTGGTGCCATTCCTGACCAAAGTGTCGAAATGGGACACTAAAATGCTGTTTTTCTGACATTTTGGTCTGTTTTTTGGGGGTTGCCATGGAAATCAGATACTATATATAAAACACTACACAAATGAAATCCATCTTTTAACTACATTTTCAAATGGAAATGAATATTTCTTTTAGACAAAGATTTCTCTCCACTCCTTGTATCCCCCTGTATTATCATTAAGCTAGATAAGCCTAAAGCAGTTGAATCTAAGGATAAATGTGGTTGCTATGGTAACAAAATTAGCAAAACCCTGGGATACATAATTCTGCATCAAAAAACTGTTATATGAGGTCCTGGTTACTAATGTATGTTCAATAGAGCAAATTATATGGCCATTATTTGGCCATTTTCCCATAAAAAGCCCATTTTCACCTTAAAATGGTTGCCATAGCAATATCAATGTATTAAAATGTTGGAAAACAGACATTATCAGATTCTCTATGAATAGACCTTTCATATGAATATCTGCTTATCTTTTTATGTTTATTAGTTCAAATTACATGGCAATTTTGCCTAAAACTCCATTTTCCACCTTAAAATGGGTTCCCATGGCAACCGATTTCATATTTCAGAATGTGGATTCTTCCAAAATAATAGGAAATCAAAAGAACTACCTTTTTACCAAATTTGGTGCTTCTGCAACAAAATTCACAGTTTTTACCCTTAAGTAACCACATTAATAGAAATGTTATCACCTGACCCCCATATATGCCTGTAGGGGTCATTTTCGACCCAATCTGTATCTTAGCAACCCTTTTTTAGAAATTTCCAAAATTTTCCCCATGTACTCACAGGACCTCTGGTACCTTTCTACCAAAATTTCAGAATAATCAGATGCATTTAAAAAGTCACGGTTTAAATGGGTTAATGTAAATCTTTTATTATTTAACTTAGATCTATTATTCATCCGATTTAGAATAAGGTTTGTCTTTATCTACGAGTATATATACTGAAAAATCAAAATGCATGATTGTAATTCATTTTTCATGCTTGTTTTTTTAAGCATTTGTATAATAATAACTGTCAAATCTCTAACGCGTATCAAATGAAATCTGTGACTTAGGAAAAGGAGAAGCGAGAGGAAGATACAAATGAATTTGTCAGTGCTGTTTGTTGGCGACCAGTAAGTTGAGAAATGTTGTTATCATTATACTAAAATTACCTGTGGCATTAGTTCACGGTACCTTATGAACCTACCTTTTGAAGGTCCGTACACTCTAGATGTATAGCTGATCATTTCCATAGTGTTTTGATAACTAACTTATTTAATAATGATGCGCAAGGATTCTATTCTATATCATCCATTCCGATGGGTACCTCCAGTGCATGGACCACAATAAAAAAGTGTGTATGTGCCAGATGAAACAAGCGGGCGTGTGGAGCTTTTTTCGCCCGATCCATTCGCACAGGAAAGCCTCGTTAATCGCTGGGTTATTTTTTTGTTTCAGGGCTCTAATGTACTAGTTGCAGCTAATAGTCAAGGAACTATAAAGGTGAGAATAGGATCTTTTTTCACGAAGTTCGTATAGAATAATCATATGTAACAATGTAACAATCCATCTTCTTGCAGGGCTCACAGGAATTGCGAATTAGGTTTTCCTAGATTTTATATTGTTACATTTAACCAGGATAACAAATGAGTGGCCTTTGCCAGTTCAGTTTAGACGAGGATTGGGCAGGAATTACCTGCCTTTCACCTCGTTCTGGACCAGTTACAAAATAATGCTTGCTCGAAAATTACTCAGAAGTTTTAAACATAAGATGAGTTGAGATGGAGAATGAAAAACAGATTAAATTGAATGATTTTTTAAATTCTGTCATAATGAAGCAAAACACATTGATTGATGACCAAGAATAATAGCATTATGTCATTAGTTTGGTCTTAGTTCCAACATAACCTGCTTGAAGTGATGCTTTAGCTAAACGGTCAGTAACATCACTAAATACTAAATGTCAAAATGTCCTAGCATTATACTCTAAAGTGATAAAGAAGTGTATCTATTCCTTCCGATGTTTCTATTGATGGAGTATGTTATCATTTTTTTCTAGGTCCTCGAATTGGTATGATTGTGATGAGATATGATATCGTATGTAAACTTTGCGGGTGCTTGAAGTCTCCACACACTCATCAAACCTTATATCCAACACTTCTGGAAACCGTCGTCCTATATTTACCGAGAGGAGCTTTGTATTGGGAAAAAGTGTGGATATCATGTGCATTATATTATAAGTGAACAAGATTCCATGACGGTTTTATGTTGGGGATTTGTATGGAATCGGGACAATTTATTTTGATGAAATGACAGTATGGAGTAGTTTCTGACACAATAGTTCCTCTGACAAGAAAGTACTGCCTTGCAAAACCCGAAGGAAGATGTATCACATGCACAATGGTGATGTGGTGATGATGCAGGTAACTTGAGGCTATGTTGCCTACAAAATAGCCTACAACGTACGATTAGTCATTCCTGTTTCCCGGGGTGTTCAGAGATGGGATTAACCTCGAAGATGGAAGAGGTTACTTGCCAAGCCGTGACCTCAGCAAGTGAATATATTTCCTTTGAAATGATAACGGTGAAAGTTGAAGTAATGAATGAATTTAATAGCCACATTTTATTCTTCTTAAGACCGTACTCCGCAGATGCATGTGTTGTAAATGACAACAACTGAGGAAGGAACATAATTATACACAAATTATTTATATTGAGTCACAAGCACGGGTGCAATAGCTCTGAAAGGGTTCAGAATTATAACATCATTTTGTTGTTGCATGCAACACGTGGAACAGCTATGGAGTACCGCCTTCAGTGACTGTTGATAGTATTTTGAAGTTTGTATCCTGTTTTCTATTTGTCCGAAAAAATCGCTTTCTAAAACGTGGACTCCCGATTTTTTTTAGTCGGGTGGCCATCGGGTGAATGGGATTGTGATCCGATCAGGTTAAACATGTTTAATATGATCGGATTGTCGTTGGATTTTCATCCGATGGCTTGTTAACATTAAACATGATGCAGGTTATCATTATATTGTATGAATGTTCCGCCCAAATCAATTTATATGATCATTGGATGGGCGAAAATCATCGTTCGGATGAGGACTTCGACAATGGTGAAATTTACTGTTTGATATTAATTTCCGCGTGAAAAACTAAAACTATTTTTTTGTAGTTTTTCCTGTATTGTAAATTGTTACACCATCCGTCATTGCCTTGCAGCCCCGGGATGGAATTGTTGCCTTATATGCGTTACTCAATTGTATTGTAACTTAAAGCTATTTGGGCAATTTTAAAATATAATCGTATTCCTGTACAATCACAGAATAAAGTCATTTAATATGTAAGTAAAATAAGTTTTTATTATTATTCAATCGGTGGAGGTATTAAGTACATGATGTATCTTATCTTATACTTCCGTCCTCAATCTCATTATTCATATGGAAAACGGTTAAACAAATTAGGGAGGTTCCGCAAGCAAACTTATCTCAATTACGTAACCGTATCCGTATCTTTATTGGGAATTACGTCGCAGTTTTATGTATGAAAAATGAATTGTGAGATGAAACATTTTGCTAAATTATTTGATGTTACATTTTTCCCACCATGTTTTGCAGAACATCTTTCTTACTTTCAACGGACGTTTGTATATCAGAGATACGGATACGTTTACGTATAGGTTAGACTTGCTGAACCTCCCTATTATTATCCCATTCATCAGTTGAACCGCTGTTGGGGTGTCAAGTTCCAGTATATTGCACTTTTCACAAGGCTACGCCTCCTAAATTCAAACCTGACAGATTTACGCCATACAAAACAATTATTCAAATTCTTTTTCACTGGTAAAGTATTTTTAACACGCCGTTCTCCCCCAAACAAAAAAACTTCATTAATGATTCAAATAGAATAGAAAACTATGGGTATACATAATATATATATAACAGGAAACTTTCTTTTATTCAGAAGACTCGTGGTATTGTTAATATTTTCTTCAAATTTCGCTTAAATTTGCATTGCTTAACTTTTATCCTTTTGATGAATACCAATATCATTCATACAAAATATGAATAAAATGCTGTTAGGAAAAAGAAGGGAGCTGACAAGTAGATGGTGTCAGTAAATGCCTGATTTAGCTTGATGCAAAACTCCTTAATTTGCATTATCGGACAGACCCAATTAATACTTTATTTTCTCAAGTCTATTGTAGGTTGCATTGCCTACTTAAGGCACTTGATACTGTCTTCAATTAGTATATTTCAATGAATGTATATAGTACTATCCCTCTTAGCTTCCCGAAACATCTTTAAAACTTTCAGTAATGACATGTTCTTGGATACCATCAATTTTAACGACACCTAGTACTAAAGTGGTGAATCAAATTGTCATGGACCTGCTAACTGTGTTCCGACCTCCTGGCATGCATCGAAGTGGAAAATAACGATATTCTTAACTGAAAACGGCACAAATATTTTGCCAAGACATCCGCACACACTATTGGTCCCAAATGAAGGAAATTCTTATGAGATGTGTTGTTTCACAGCGGTGTTATTTAACCAAGGAGGGTACTTGTATTTCATACATGTCACGCGGCTGCCTCAGAGCCTTCTTTAGGCTCCTGTTCACCCGTAGGAACGGCACGGTATTCTTTAGCTTCAACACGTTTGATATCATGCCGGATGACGAAAAGTGTTAGAAGATACAGCACGGCACCCAATACGTACTGTCCAGGATACAAGACACACAGAGCACCTGTAGAAGAGAAAGCTTTTGGTGAATATATTTGATAACACATGCAGGGAGTCGATCCTTATTTATAACATTATTCGAAGCTTAATCTTTTAGGTAATTGCCCTTAAATATTGTCACAAAGACGGCAATCCTCTGTTGAACCAATGAATCTTAGTTTCTTAGGTACGAGCGCCGGGGTGATAATTCATGGAAATAATGTAGATCTTTTTATCCAACTCTTGATATCCAAGTACGGGACGCTTGATATATTTGTTTATCCAAATCCCTTTAACTGGTGGTAGTTTGAATGAAATTATGTGTAACACTAGGACGATGACATAGACTTACCTCTCAGACTTTGGACCTGATCGTAGCCGGAATTTTGGAAGGCTGACTGCAGCGGTGGCACTAGTAATGGCATGTTGCCTCCGATGTTGGTGATAATAAATAGATAAAAAGCTACGGCTGTCGTTCTCAGCGAAGAAGGAACCAATTCTATCACAGTGGCTAGAGTAATACCAACCCACATCTCGCCTGAAATATAGCAGGGGTGGAATGGTTAAATCCATTGCTAAGTTAGATAGGGTATTCCATTTTAAAGCTACTACATTTATATTCCATGATTAGGCCATCATGGGACAGTAAATTAATTACACTGTCCGCTGACGAGGTGCAAATAAGAATTGACTTAATATTGGCATACTTTCGAAAATAGGTCCAGAAATGATGTCATGATCCATCTAGTTTCAAACGCGCAAATATTTTATTATAGATTCTGAATAAATTCTGGCCCATCTACTCGAAATAATTAGTCGGAATGCTTTATTTTGTCTACCCCATAATGGTTGACCGTAAAAACTCGAGGTATATGATGCTTTAATATTCCCAAGCAAAACATTGGCTTTCTGTATTCCGTTCCAATAGAATATGTTAACTGTAAGTAACATGAATTTAAAAGTCTAAGGCAAGCCTCTCTATAATAATATTGGCAATGATGACTTACCGATTATATTACAAGGAAGAAGACTAATATATGCTAGTGGTGGACTCAGGAAGATAGCACCTGCTGCAAAGGGCGCTGCCAGTAACTGGATAAAACAAAACAGACTGTTAACTCCTTGACCTTATGTCCTGAAAAGAGTAGCATTCATTGATTAGTGAAAAACAATGCATACACATCACATTGATGGCTCACTGAACTTCATCGGACTCATGCCACCAGAACCAGCTGGGCCTACCCTGCCAACAGTCAGATGTTAGAACCATCCCTCACTGTCTGGTTCCCACATGGGAGCTTTCTGCCCATCCAGACTGCAATTGTCACGCCGATTATTTCATATACATCCCAGAGTTTATGATGACATAACATTATATATAGCTCGACTATCTTCATTCTCTCATAAGTGAGCATATCACTATTATATGATCGGGCAGATAGTATGTGATCGGGCAGATAGTATGTGATCGAGATCGGTTTGAGCCAGCTTTATATATCTTGCTCTTGGTGACGCTAGTGCTGTCCCTTTCAGGTCACATTACACCCATTGCTTTCCTTGCGGATTGCTATATCCAGTCATCGCATTGTCTTGGTCTTGCTGCCTGGTGTGTGTGCCAAGCCTTGTCTCATCAAACAGGGAATCTCTATGCATCACCAGTTGGTTTTAATGGAGAGCAAAGTAGGAGCGGGAGGGCTACTTTGAGCACTTTTGCACCGCTTTTGATTGCGTTTTGAGTGCGTTTGATGTTATCAGGTGCGTTTGATGTGAGAGCTCCTTTGAGCACTTATGCATCAAGTGTGTTTCATGTTCTAGCAGTGGCAATTTATTTCCCCGTATTATCACTCTCATCGACATCTTAATCCATCTGCATCCTCAGTTCTGCTAGAATGATAATGCAGAATCATGTTTTTTTTTTCGTTTACACCGTACCAAAGAGCGTAAATATAATTATATTAGGCTGATTTAGCAACCACAACACACCAACGCAACACTAACGCATCCCTTAGCCACTTGCGATGTGGTGGTACATACGTTCTGGAACAAGTCATTTAGTTTTAGCTCATGCACAAACGCAACCATACGCGAAAGGAACGGGCAGTCAAAGGTTAATATACCCGCTGGCCAACCAGTACCCCATGCTCAGTAGAATATGCATTCAGCTATGTCCATTCCAGAGGAGACGTGGGATGGTGTAGGGTTGGTTTTAAGTGGCTGAAATTGCTACGATTTCATAAAGTTGGGAGTAGTATCACACATGGATGACAAGAACAACACTTTAGGAACATTTGAACATAAAAATAAAATCACAACTCATATTGAACTGATCATCATTTCAGCGTGAAATGAACATATGTTGGGAACATATTGACCCACCTCTTAGCGTAATCGACGCTCGTATCTCAGGTGGGTACACTGAGTGATGACGTCCCCATAAAACATACGTTAGCGTTGGGAATTTTATAGGATGCGCTAAATCTCCCTATTTACGCTCTTTGACCGTACAGACACGACAGCCTCCTGATAAGCAGACGTGGTCAACAAGACAACAGGGAGATGGCTTGGCTGACTGGTCACTATTGTGGACCATCTCCTGGCCTGGTAGCTGCAAGTCGTAAAGCAGTCCAAAGCACACCTGGAACATCCTGGTGAGTCACATGGGAGTGAGAAAGATGAGAAATCTGCCTCCATTAGTTGTAGGTACAGCCAGCCAACAGCACCCTCCACCAATTCCAGTTCTGCCTATACTCCAAATATTATGCAGAGATATCTAGTCCAGAGAATGTGTAGAGGAGCGGGATATTCCAAAATAAATCATACAGGCAAACCATGCAAAATGCGCCGTGCTTAAAAAATGCTGTGGTTAGTTTATAGACTGGCAGAAAGATCTATTTCACCTGGAACTAGAGGGCTACCATGGGCGGATCGAAGGGGGGGGGGGGGGTCGCCGACGTCCTGACCCCCCCTCAAAATTTTCATAAGTGCCCTTTTGAATAGCCCAAAGTGCCTTTTTTTACAACCCAAAGTGCCCTTTTTCTGTTGTAAGTGTAACAACCAAACAGTGTCTTTTTTACAACCAAAAGTGCCCCTTTTGAAGAGCCAAAAACCTTTTTTAAGAACCAAAGGTGCCTTTATTTCTTTTAGAACTGAAAGTGTCTTGTGGTAACAGCTGTAAAAGCCGTTAAAAGAACTTATAAGTGCTGTTTCCATGACTCCCTAATTAGGGTGTATGGGCCCCACACATGTTTGTTCTGACATAAGTTCCCCCTCTTATGTTTGCTTTACATTTATACATCATGTGGACAATCACTTGGGGGCAGTTGTGAGAAAATTAAAGTATGCTGCCTTACATTTGTCCTATTGTTGGCAGGCCTGCCTGCAGGAAGTACAGCCATACTCCATTGATCTGGTAACCCAATGCGACATTGGATACACGTGATTTCATCTTTTGAGGGAGATTTTGATTCAATGTCAATTAGTTAAATTTGCCTTTGAGATTATCCTCCTAATTATTTGTTTTGTATCTTTAAATACAAACAAAACTGGCTGATTATGATAAAAAAAATGCTCCCAGAATACACCATTTCACTCCTCAGGTTTTACAATTTTGGGGGGCAACATGCCCCCAGACCTTACTTCACCCTTACATCACTTGCAACAGTAGCCACAACTGATTTTTAAAGATAATTCTTACAATCTTACAATTTGTATACATGGTCAACTGCCAGTGTGTGTTGTATGTTTAATGTTTCTTAGGTCCTTGCAAACTGCATCCCTAGTTTTTAAAAGTCAAAATGAATAATAGAAATAAAATGATCACTTTTCATGTGTGATTAAATACTGTATTTTGTGCTTCAAAAAGCGCCAAATGCCTCCAAATGGCACCTTAAATTTCAAAATTTCCGGGGGGAGCATGCTCCCAGACCCCCCTAGTCAGTTAGATTTTCAGAAAATGCACATTAGGCAGGTCCACAAATTTGATAACATCCACTAAATTAGACAAATATGAATAATTGGTATATCAAAGTAACATTTTCTGACGATCTCTTCCTTGTATGCCTTTGTGCCCCTCTGGCTGATTTTTGGGGAATGGACTGATGTGCCCTTTTTATCTTGGACCCCCCCTCATTTTAGACCCTAGATCCGCCCCTGGGCTACGGTAATATTTTTTAAACAGCATTATGGTATTGGTTATAATATACATATAAAAAACTACAAATGAGGGGTAGGCCTACAGGAGTATCTGCCCTCTTAATCGTTACCTCAATACCATGATTGGGGGATGGTCGTAAATAAATTCGGTTAGGGTTAGATTACGGATATCTTGGCGATAAATTTGGTTAGGGTAAGACCGGTTTTGATAGTATCTAGGTTTTAAAATACGCTTACCAGACTTATTACACACACAGCTATCCTGGCATTTGGACCGCGCCTGAGCACAAATCGATCAGATATAAATCCTCCCAAAGTGGTGCTTATCAGACCTCCAACGATCGGTATCCAGGACATGTAGGAAGCAATTTCTTCAGGGGTTCTTCCAATACTTTCATAATAAACTTGAGTATTATATGCCCATACGTAGCCAGCTAAAACAGACAGTGCATGATAATTATATAATAAGAGAATTATAATTAGAAATCAAAGTGTTAGGGGGATTGAACAATTTCTGTTCATACAATACCGCTAAGAAAATTGCTCTCCATAAATTTTCCCAAGTCTGCATAAAAGTTGATATACCTGAACATAATTTGTACGACTGCAAACGTAGGCCTAGCCATAGGACCTATAGTACACCATTGGGACAGTTTTTCGCTTATGCTTTGATCTCTTATCGTGTTTTAGTACGCCGCCAATGTAAAAAAACACGGGTGGTTGGGTGCGGCAATTGCTCCCATCAGAAGTCAAATGCCATTATGTCAGATAAACTTAAACATTTTATTTTTAAACAAATGCCAATGGAAACTAACCAGCATTTCTAATCGAACCAGCCAGACATAGAATAAGCAGAGACGGTTTTAAGAAATGCTTTCCCACTTTCTTAATCACTTGGCATCGTGTCAGCTCCTCTTTCTCTAGCAGCCCCTGCAAATATCATAGAATACGAGAAATCCATATCATAGTTGGAAGAACCTATGTGAAAGAACATATGTGTTACATCACCATCAGATGGCTGTTAAAAATTATGAACCAGATTAGTCACAGCTATACAAACCTTGACTTCACCGGGAGTTTCACCTTCGGCTTTTGATACACGCCTCTCTGGCTCTTTAACCGAAAATAGGATGATGAAACCAAGGAGTATTCCGGGTATTCCACTTATATAAAAAGCCCATCGCCATCCCTATAGTGAACAGAGTAAATAGGCTAGAGCAGGTGATATTTCTGTCGAAACTGAATTATGATAACTTCATTTTGGATTATATTCGTGAGGAATATGAATTGAGGATATTGACCGAAAATGGTGACCGTAATGATGACACAGTTGAGAAAAGCAATGTAATATTGCGTCAATAAAATAAACATAAACAAACCTGACCAAGTATATCGGCTTTGGTGATAAGGTTTCCTAAGGTATATGACAAGCTATACCCGAGGTAAATACCCCAGTTATAGATACCAATGGCGGTGGCCCGCAGACCTTCTCCAAAATAGTCACCAAGCATTGAAACAGCGGGGGCTGTGCATCCCGCCTCCCTGAGAACGAAAACAATGTATGCGTGAACTTGTCTATAACTTCAAGTCTTCCGACCTTAATTACTACCATGAATCTTGATAACTTAATAACATAATGAAAAAAGCAAAGGTAGCATTTTACAGGGTACTATATATACAGTAAAACTTATCCAAGTTGAAACTAGGGTTGGTCAAAAAGTCTCCTGTAGACCGATTTCAGAAAAGGAGTGTGTCCTTCTAGATTAAATCATTACACACCACACCCTTCTTTAACAAATGAAGATTTAAGCCACGTCCAATTAAGAAGAAAGATATCTTTGAGTAGTACATAATATAGGTTCAATATTGTCATTACACACCCAATTCCAAGTGCGAATCTAAGGATGACTAGCTGCCAATACTCATTAACCGCCCCAGTTAAGACAGTCATTGTGGACCAGAAGATGACGCAGATGGCCAGTAGAACCTTCCTATTGTAATAGTCAGCAACTATTCCCACACAAATACCAGCAAAGGTATAAATGACAATGAAAATAGGTCCAGCGAGGATTTGGTACTGGAATCCTTGTCCATTGTAATTCCACTCACACACCTTGTCGTTACTTGGAGGCAAGATGACGGAATCGCAACTGCAAAATAGTTCAGCAATTTTCTGAGAAAAAAAGACTAAATTAAAATTAAAAACAATGGTATTATATATACTTGGCATACATGTGTAGTCTACAAAATCAACTCTTTAATTCCCTATGACTACATAATAATATAAACAAGCTAGACCGCACGAGGTCAACAGAAAGGAAATGATCTCTTCTATTGGCAATAGTGATTCATCTTTGTGTGGCTTTTTTTCCTTTTGTACATATATTTCAGGGTGAAACCACCTTTTATTCTTTTTTCGGGACCACGGGTCGTCAAAACCTATCGGTGTTGCGTAATATCATGTCAATATCATGTGACATATTTCTACCTGACACTTATAATTATTACATAAATATTTGGAAATTATACTGCTCCACCATTATTACTTAATATCTTGCAATATTATTTTTGACTTGTCATTCATCATTATTATTGCATAATATTGTTTTTTGTACATCCTTTTATATTATGTGACATCGCATAACCGCACTCGTTCTATTCAATAATATGTTATTAACAGGTTTTCCTCGAATAGCGACCAAGTCAGGTTGTCCTAGGTGGGTGCAGCGAAACCTTGCAAAACTTCACTCACCACGGCAGCCATTATACTTTCTATCACATATTACTTATACACGTCTAGTTACGGGTTATACACTGTTTGAGACCTACTTAGAGTAAACATCAAAGTGACCCAATGGTACGTACGGCGAGCCGCTCCAAGTAGATCTCAATTAGAGTGTAGCGTTTATCATTTTATTACATTTTCCTCACTCTTCATTATTTTTAGTCAAGCGGTGAGAGTATTATATATCCTCTCTCAGCGCTACCATGCTACTGAAGGATTCCGGAACGTTCTTGAGCAGTGGGTAACTCATTGTGCCCTTGGTTACATACACAGTGATGTCAAAGGGGTGCCTGGTTGTCCAGGCCCATTGGCAACCTCCATCTATCTGTTGAGGGAGATGATCAATGAGTGTTCCAAGTTGCCCTATCGATAGAGTTCTATTTTTTAAAGCTTACCTTTGTTGGCTTGTAGCATTACATTGTATATGTGCGAAGATATCAGGATCATATGATGCATTCTTCATACATGCCAGATCTCCATAGTGAATGTCTTGGGCCATGGGCTTGGTGACAATAGCAAGCATATAACGATCCAGCTGGTTTAGAAGGTACGCTATCAGCAGCAAGACGAGGACATACAGAGGATAGCATCCTGCAGTACATATTTGGGCTATTCCAGGCATTCTGAAGAGAGGCAAAAGAGAAAAGACAAATTTAAGCAGCGTCAGTGTTTACTCAGTGTTTTTATTAGATATTATTTGAATGCTAGGAAACTTGTTTAGTTTTATATGAGACGGGAGTCAGATCGCTGTATATCGGTTGGACAGGAGGATTCTTTAATTCTCTAGATTCATCAGGGATATGAATACAAGTAGTACGTGATGTTGATTATCTTGTATTTACGAGATTTCGGGTGACTTCTTCAGACAATTGTTTTATGTTACCCCATGTCCACTGCTGCCTGATGCACATTATTGGGTTACATTCATGAGCTGTACAGCGACCACCATCTTTTTGATTTGTTCATTTACAACATCTACAAATACCTGTTGCGATCATAAAAACCCAGATGTGTACAGTACTAACAATGACAGGACGATTGGGACGCTTGTTCTTAATAGGTCACACACCATATCAGAGCATAATATCAGTTCTGATCGCAAAATCCCATTAAATAACATTAGAACGGCGATGCCTAGGGGCGGGCCTACTCCAGGGCCGAGAAAGCCATTGACATACCGATTTGATCTCATCTGATAGGCTCCGAGTCTAGACTGTTTTCTTTATACACCCTATTTTATATGAATTTACAATTTTACAGTTATCCGAGACTAACTATAATTATGTTTAGGATAACCAACGAGACTAGAGGGGAGTCCAAAGCCCTAAACTTCTAAGGCAGAATGTATACCTTATCGGGTATAATTTATCTAACCACAAGGCCCACATCAGAGTCCTCCAGTGCCACACAGCATGAAACCACAGGCCAGGCGGCAATCCTTTAGTCCCGAGCTTGTTTTCAGCCCTAAACTCTATTTTCTGAAACTCCCATAAAAGCCCCTGACCCACAAAAACTTACAAGAAAAGAGGGTTACTTTGGGTCCAGGTTGTGGCCATGTTACTTATGATATCTATATGGTAAGCATTTGGTGTGAATCCCCTAGTCTTTAGCTTTCAGATGGTATGTTCCCCATCTCAAAGGACTAATATGACTCGGATCTATTGAGCTGAGTATTAAGCTCTCAAATTCTCATAAATATTTGTAATTTATATAATGTTCCGATCTGGTGAAGGAATATTCATTAATTGGGCATGTGTATAATAGTTTGAATTAGCTGTTCAAACTTGTCCCATCATTTTCACCAGATCGGAAGGTAGCAAAATAGCAAAATGATTGGGCCTACATGCAACAGCCATTGTAAAGCAGCTGAAGATGGAGACATGTGGAGTGACCACATCTGCCCACTTCCAAGAAAACCACACACCACTATCTGTCATTAGCCCTTAATGAGTGATAAGAATCAAAAACAAGCTTGTCCTTGGTTCCCCCCATATAGGCCCCTCAGTCGGCCCTCTCTCCCCTCTAGTCTCGTTGGGATAACACGGTGTTTACAAAGTAGGAATCTTTCTTATTAGACTATTGTATGAGTCTATGTATACATAAGGCTAAAACTTTGCACCAGCAGCGGGGTACACCGACACACCACAGGCACCACACTTCACACCTGTAGGCTACTCGAGAGATTGGGGTAGGTGCATAAATTTCACGTAAAGTTACGTGATGTATGTTCACTTAAGTGTGGAATGTTACAATCTCTATGTGACTCACGTAAATCCTGGTGCCAAAACAGGTCACGTAAGAATTGTAACTTTAAGTGACCACGTAACTTACGTGAGTCACGTAACTTACGTGAGTCACGTAAAACAACAAGTACGCCATCTAGATTTTAGTGCAGAACTACAATGCAGTTCCACCGGAAATGCCTTAGCATTCATAGTTAGCCTATATTTTATTAGAAAATGACGTAAAATTGTCTGATATTTCTCATTTCTCCTTTATTTGCATACGCACGGTATAGACATGTGCATGGCATGTTTTTAATAATCTTGATAATCACTTCAAGTGTATTATGGTAACATAAACGGGAGATTTATTTGTTTATTACCTTGAATAAGGGTCCAACGTATGTATACATGTTTAAAGTTAAATATGTTAATTTAGTGAGATATGGATATGCATAGCTGGTGGGATTTATGAATAGTTTTGATGCATAGTTCATAATTATACAGACTTCAAAATATCTTTTGCTTTTTGATGTGATGTAATTAATATAGTTTGGCCTTAAAACAAGATGCACGGCTATGACTAACGTCATATAGAATTGCAATGGGCTACATGTATACATAAATAAGTACATGTACACATACATACATACATACATACATGTATAATTATAAGTCATGGGACTATATATGAAAACACAAAACTCACAGATCCTGAAACAAGGATATGCTTCTAATCATAGAACTTTTGACATACAAAAGTATTGGCAAATTGTGCTGCGCAGCACTCTAGAGTGCAGCACTGTGCTGCGCAGCACATTAGAGTGCTGCACTGTGCTGCGCAGCACATTAGAGTGCAGCACTGTGCTGCGCAGCACTCTAGAGTGCAGCACTGTGCTGCGCAGCACTCTAGAGTGCAGCACTGTGCTGCGCAGCACTCTAGAGTGCAGCACTGTGCTGCGCAGCACATTAGAGTGCAGCACTGTGCTGCGCAGCACATTAGAGTGCAGCACTGTGCTGCGCAGCACTCTAGAGTGCAGCACTGTGCTGCGCAGCACTCTAGAGTGCAGCACTGTGCTGCGCAGCACTCTAGAGTGCAGCACTGTGCTGCGCAGCACATTAGAGTGCAGCACTGTGCTGCGCAGCACATTAGAGTGCAGCACTGCTGTGCAGCACTCTAGAGTGCAGCACTGTGCTGCGCAGCACATTAGAGTGCAGCACTGTGCTGCGCAGCACTCTAGAGTGCAGCACTGTGCTGCGCAGCACTCTAGAGTGCAGCACTGTGCTGCGCAGCACATTAGAGTGCAGCACTGTGCTGCGCAGCACTCTAGAGTGCAGCACTGTGCTGCACAGCACATTAGAGTGCTGCAAGAGTGCTGCGCAGCACATTAGAGCGCAGCACTGTGCTGCGCAGCACTCTAGAGTGCAGCACTGTTACATACATACTGTTACATACATACTGTTACATACATACTGTTACATACATACTGTTACATACACACTGTTACATACACACTGTTACATACACACTGTTACATACACACTGTTACATACATACTGTTACATACATACTGTTACATACATACATACATACATACATACATACATACATACATACATACATACATACATACATACCTTAAAACAGCATATGTTTAGAAACAAAATTATTCAAATTATACATTTGTTTTTAAAACAGATGCAAACTTCTCATGTTTAAATGGTTGTAACCATACTACATACTAGGTCACCACAATAATAATAGCTGCTCAGATTGTAGTTGTAAGGTGTAACTATGTTTGCCTGTACATGTACATTCATACCTACATAGTACATACACCCACTGTCACCACTGGTGACGACCACTGCCACCACTGCCACCACTACCACCACTAACACTAAGCTCCCACTCAGCTGGCCAACCAACCGTGACGTAGCATGACTAGCACCAGCACCACTGCCACCACTACCACTACCACTACCACTCAGACGATGTGCGAAAGTGGTGCATACGACGACGATTTTATCCACAAATGTAGAATCACAATGGTACATTATACTTAAACACATTTAACTGCCCATTGCAATTAATAATATCTAAAAGCATGACACAATGACGACATCACATTTATCATTCAAAAATAGAACTGTACCCGGGCATGTAAATCTAAATCCCCTTTACCTAACCTAACAGGCGCACACAACAATGCATAATAATGCTAATATCAAGATCTTGAAATGACATTGTGTACCATAGTGTATAAAACATAGAGCTCTAGGCAAATAAATCAACCTTACATTATTTCATCAAGAAATTAATTAAAAAGTTAACTACAGTGATTTTTTAGTCAAAACAACATAGGCCTAATATTTCAGAATAATGAGTTTTTCCCCGAAATTACTGGTTAATATTTTTCAAACAGTGATATGAAAATTTGGATATGAAAATATTCGTTTTTTCGAGAGGTGCTGGCACGAAAAATAAGCATTTATAGTTGGCCTCATGATATAAAGAATAAAAGAAACTTTGTACAATACCTTCCCCCTAGACGATTTTACTCCCCTGGATCCAAAAATACCAAAGAAAATAATGCCAGATAAATATTTTAGCCTCTGGATGAGCTGTTCTTCATCAACCCAAATGATGCACTTTTGGTGGAATTAGTCATATATGCTCATATGGGCGGCCTGGATGTCATAAGAAATAATTTGGAACTTAGGAATATTGGTAGGATTTTGTTCAATCGCATTTTAATTGCACTGTTGGATCTTAAAATTGTGTATTAGACTAAGGTATATACTTTTGAAATGGGTGATATAAAAGAGAATAAAACCCACTTATAGAAGTTCTGAATGCCTTAACTTAGAGCGGCAAGGAATTCTTAACATTTATAATTATTTTAAGGGATGTTTAAACTAGATTAAACAGGTTTAACTCAATGCGACGCCACCTGGGCCAGCGTCCTCCTGTGTGTGGCCATGACCACATGTTGACCAGCACTTGTAAGGAAGGCAGCGCAAGGTCCACCACCTCCCCGACCTCCTCCCATTAATTCTGCTCCGCAGAGCGGTATAGGGGGACACAAGGAGTCTGAGGCACCACTCAGAGATCATTATTCGGACATTGGTTAATCAATTATGCTGATTGATATTTACTTCTGTAATTGATTTCTACTTCTGTAATTGATTATACCGATTGTTTCACTAATCAATTCTGTAATTGATTTCTGTATGTTCATGACTTCTGTACAACTTGAAAAAATTACCATTATGTGTACCTGTAGATTGATAATTTCTCCAGGTTTCATTTAAATCTAGAGTAGTTAGTCTATCATATGAATACATATTCGCCTAAACAACCTTTGTAATTTAGATAAAATTGAGGACACAATGTCCAGGCATACCTATCAAAAAGATACATAAAATAATCAAATAGAATCCCTAAAAACATAATATAATACGTAAAAGTATTTTTTCTACAGAATTATTACACATTTGACCTAGATATATACATTCATTATGTTCTTTTAATACAGAAAATGGAGATATGTTCGTACCTTGTTGTCAAAATGACCCATTTTAGGTGTTTTTTAAAGCTGGTATTGTCAATATTCATTTTAGACCCCCAAAACTAGGGTTCAGATTGTAGCATTTTCAATAGCTGATTTTATGAAGCACATAATCATATATAACGTCACTATTCCTGAAGATTGTGTGAAAACCTCATGGACGCTAAAAAAAATAGAATTGACATAATTGTAATCCGTTTCAGGTAAATGGGTCATAAGTCGCAAAATATGGATTTTGAGATATCATCATATTTGTAATGAGGAGATTAAGCCGATTCCAATGATAGTAAATATGAAGGACATTTAAGAAGTATTCTATATTTTATATTTGATATTTTCATTCTTGGAAAAAACTTTGCAATGTTTCTGGATGGGTAATTATCAGTAAAGTAACTAAATGTAATCCATACAAAGGCCTTCAAAACGCAAGGATATATATATTTGATACACTGTCCCGAAATTTGTTACATGGATCCATATGGCTATGAGTACTAAACCCTCTAAATATCAGAACATTCCAATAAGGGATCTTGTGAAAAGAACACAATATATGAAAAATATCAATTTTGCGATTTATGACGCATTTTCCTAAAACGGATCACATATATGTTAAATTTAGTGAAAAATTATATCTTCTTGAAACACATTTATTTTTATGTGGTATACAACTACCGTTGTGCTGAGTATATCCTGAAATAATGGGAAGAATTAAGGGTCATTTTCATTATAATAATGTGGATTTAAGCCCTTACGTTGCCTCCCCTGGGCAACGTAATTTTGAGCCACTTTAAGTGTCACTTAAATCTTACGTGAAGCCTATTTAAGTATTCTGCACCCCGATTTGGACTACGTGAGTCACTTAAAATTTAAGTGACTCACGTAACTTTTAAGTTAAGTATTTGGCACCCGATTGGACTTAGGCCTACGTGAGTCACTTAAATATTTACGTGACTCACGTAACTTTTAAGTGAATATTATGCACCTACCCCATTATATTGGTCTCGATCCCAAAATGATTGCCTCCGATAAGGCATACCGATACAGAGTTCGATTCACTATGTATTTATTAAATGCCCTTAGCAAAGGAGAATACTGACATATAAAAGCATTATTTGATAAGTGTAATATATAATCGTACCATCTAAGAAAAGTCGTCGAATAATAGGCCTGTGGATATTATCTGAGCTATTTTATCTGATGTTATTAAGTCATTGGAAAAAATACATAAATATATAGCAAACACAATTTTCTATACTGCTTTGTACACGCGTTCTAGGGCCAGTTTCTTTTTCAATTAAGCAAATTCTCCCCATTACTGGAGTTCCTTATTACAATTTGTGGAAATATGACCTAAATAAACAGTGATAATAGTAGAACTGCAATAGACCAACTTAACGTACAATATACCTAGAGCTACATGTATGAGGATTATATCTAATTCCCATATATATTGATCAATAATGCTCCCCTCTGGAACACAGGCCATTAAATTAGAGGAGTCTTCTGATCATACACATCTGTAACGTTAGTAGTTCTGTACCACAGCGGTACATAAGCACTCCAATGACTCATTGACTCATGATCGAGTCATCCGCTCGATTACAACTAACCTTAAATGAAGGTTCCTAGATTTTCGTGAGAAAATCCGATAAATGCACAGAGCAGGAATAGCCTGTTGTGGGTAGTATTGGTTGACGCAATGAATGTGTTTTTCTTTGGACCGATTTGGAACGGACCAGCGGCTCTCCGACTAGCACAAACGCAAGCCGTACGATCTAGCTCGCCACTTCGTCCCCCGCTGAAGCGTCCTTCACAACGCCGCCGCCAGCACTCACACTGCACGCACAGTCAGTGGTGCTCCAATCACGCGACGGACCCTACCTAGCGTACATTAATACCCTGCATTGTTATATTGTTGGGCTCATTATATTTTACTGAAGTGTGTTAATTACTGTTTTAGTTTACAGTAAAATAAAAATATTTAGCAACTCAGACTCTGCATTGTCTTCAATGTAGGTAAACAAATAATAATAAACAGCCAAACGTTACATATGGATATCCATTCAAGTTTATTTAACTTTTCAATACAAAAACATGCTTAATTTTTCAAACTTTTCTCAAACGCACATAAAAAAGATCTCTCAGAGCGGATTCTTGTGGATTTTAGCTATGTTATTCTACTCAGAATTACAAAGTTCTTTTGACACCAAAACTGTCTTTGTCCCATTTATGGGGGGGGGGGGGGGGGGGGGTGTCGGTGTACCGATTTTCTTTTTAAAAAAAAAACTATTAAAAAAACATTCAAATGTATACACATGTATAAACAATTTCCCCAAAGCGGATTTCTGACAAAATTCGGTGGGCATGGACATTTTCCCTAGCCCATTGTGACTTTTATTTTTAATGTCAATATACCTTAAACATGATGCGATTAATGCGATTTATAGTGGAACAAATTTTCAACTAATTCTCATCAATGTCGCTTCTAAATTTGCATAAATGCCTTTACTCTCGATATCATATAATTTAGACATGATTAATAGTTATCTGTGCCTTATCAAGCATCAACCCAGACATAAATATAAAGAGTCAATCAAAATCAATCAAGCTAATCACATTTAATCAAATCAAATATTTTTTGTAATTTTTTGTGGACATTTTAAAATACATCAAAACAGCTCGCAGATAAAAACATTTCATTAGCATAGGCACTGTAAGTAGCAGGTAATCTGCCAATAATACCACCAGAGGTGTCTCAGATCAGGTCAAATCACAAAGATACATATCAAGTCAACTTGTATATATATCATACAACCATATATTGACAGTGTCTTGTTAATTCTATCAAGTTTGAAATTATCAATAGGACTGTTCAGGCGTTAGTCTCTCTATCTGTCATTGTCCTTTAAAAAATTCTTAAGGGTTGGCCAGGAACTTTCTTTTTCTCTTTTGTTTAATCGATTCCATAACCTTGGTCCCCTTACATGTGGTGATCTATTAAATTTCTCAGTATGACAATGGGGTTGTTTTAAATTAACACCTTCCGCCTGTCTAGTTTCTCTTGGCATTTCCTAAATCAGATCATCAAATTTAGAGAATTTCGACATAAGACCTATAGCAGAGCTATGTCACCTCTCTTTTTAACCATATCAATATTTAAGTTCAATCGCATCTCGTCAGTCGACATATTATTATTTGCATTATGATATACAAGTCGTACTGCTCTATTTAATACAGATTGCAGCTTATTATAATAATACATGTTATATTTGATAAAGTATAATAGAAAGTTTCCATATTCAGCAAGCGACAGAAGATGTGCCTAGACTATAGTTGTAGTTATGTTCTCATTGATGCAACATCTTAACCGCCCAAGGCAATTCAATCTATGTTGTATCATATGCTTCATTTTTGTAAAATGTTCCTTGAAGTTTAATTTAGAATCAATTTGATATCCTAAATATCTTTTTGGCACGTTCAATCGTCTGCCCATTAATGAAAACTTCCCCTAGTGTATTAAAGTTGATTTTTTTCGGTTGATACTGCTCATGACCTCCTATTTTTGAATTTGGCATTTTGGGGTATTAATTCTGAGTTTATTCGTGCCCATCCAGGACGAAACCTAGTTTGTAGCCAATTGGCTAACCTGTAAGCATTCATCTAGTTTCTCTCCAGTAATTGTTAAGGCTGTATCGTCAGCATAAATTGACATGTTAATTTCTACAGCATTTCTGGGGTAAATTACCCTATTTATCAACATCATCTTTATATTCCAATAATTCCATAAACCGTGTAATGACTTGGGCAGATCATTAACATAATTATATTAAAAAACTTAAAGGTCCTAACAAACTTCCCTGAAAAACACCGTTTTCAATTGTAATAGGGTCAGAGATAAAATCATTCAACTAAGTACGCTATACACAATTCAGTAGGTAGTTGATAACAAAGTTAATAATATTTGGATTAATCCGATATAAATGCATTTTACTCCTCAAGATAACATGGTTAATGCAAATGAAGGCTTTAGCCACATCATAGTATGTGACGACAGATATTGTTTTATTATATCCAAAGTAAAGTGATTGACCCAGAACGAGTACAGATAAGGGAAGTAGTACATGTAGTACATGTGGTTTTTTATTTGGGTGGTTACCGACGTTTCGGCCTAACAATTGGCCTTTATCAAGGTGATGTTATGATTAAACGTTCTGAATCAAGCCCTTAAGTATAAAAATGTGCACTTTTGTTGCTATGTATGATGTCACTTCCTTAGCAACCATTGTTCATTGTTTATCAGCATACTTAAAATAGTGTTAAACGGTTGTAGTAACTCTTGAAATTTGGTGACAATTCTTAATTATTTTAAAGGTATAAAAAATGGTTACACTTTCAAAACACACAATACTCTGAATGTATCAAATGCGAATATTGAGCTACTATGTTGTACTATTCTGTTCACTAACAAGAGGAACCTAAATATTTTTGTTGTATATAAACCACCAGATGGCGACAAGAATGTTTTTATGGAAGAATTACTTGCTACTGTCTCAAAACCTATCTTTGACAACAATAACTGTGATGTTGTAATTGCCGGAGATTTCAATTTTAAAGCCCAAACACTATTTAGGAAACTATAATTTTTTTTTGCAAATAGCAGAAACATTATAGTCTTCAGAGTATTTGTGCAGCATTATAATGATTAACATCAATATTTACCAGCAGAAACAGAACAATATACAGTCAGTTTCTCTATTACAAGGAGGCAGACATATTGGTGACCAACAGTGCCACTGGTGGTAATTTACAATAATTGATGATGTCACTGACCCATACCCTCTGATTAGTCCACCTACTCGGGACTATATGTAAACAAACATTCAACTCACAGCTGCTTATTCTGAAGCATTGGTATATATACATAATTATGTGTTGTATCATCAATGAGAAGATTTGGATATTCATACTATTATAAACAAATAATAAATACACCTTATTCACCCAAGAGACCTCTGATTTTAGTTTGCAAATCTCCCCATGTTACGCCGAAAGTGAAAGCCATAAATGGCGGCGACGGCGGGAATGTTTTGACACTTTCCCGGACACTTTCACTCCTCTCCCCTGCCTACCCTAACCCCCATTAGCTTTAACACCTTCCCCAGCATTTGTTAATGGTTTATTCAGACTCAAAGGCAACCTGTTGTACAATGCTTATCATTTGTTTTTACAAAAGAACTGGCTTAAATCAATGGAAAAAATAGATGTCCACTCAGTCATGGCAGGGGCAAAAGCCTGTGCCTCGTTGTGAGTTGTGGTTCATATACGTCATCAGAGGTCACATGACTTACAGCAATGGCGGCCTCCATACAAGTTGTCTGCTACAATTAATTCCAAGTAAAATAGCTCCCTACGGATTTAATAGATGAGTATTACATAAAATACATATGTGAGATTGTTGGATACGATTTTCCCACCTAGAAAATGTATACATGACATCCTATGAAGTTTCGGCTTTAACATGTTTAATACCCAGGACCAAGCAGTCATAAATCTTACAGATATGGGTCATGAACTGGGGTTAACTCAGTTGATAAATGACACAACCAGATTTGACATTAGGGAAGACAGAGAGCGTGTCCATGAGTCCTGTATAGATTTGATTTTTAGCAAGGAGGATTATGTGTATGCTAGTGGTGTACTCGATTTATCGGTAGCTGACCATCTGATGACCTTTGTAACCCTTAGGAGACAAAAGTTCAAATCTCGCAAACCAAAAGTAATTGAATACAGAAACTATAGAGACTATACAACTGCTGATTTTATTACTAGAATTAGAAATATCGACTGGAACTGTATCATTGATTTGGAAAACCCTGAAGAGGCTTGGAATCTTTTCATTGAAAAGTTATCTACAGCCCTGTCACGCATATGTCCAGTCGTAAAGAAAAAAATTACCCTACCTAGGGAAAAATGGATGACTGACGAGCTGCTTATACAAATAAGAGGTAAGGACAAAGCACTGAAAAAAGCCAAAGAAACGAGAAAACACAATGACTGGGTCACAGCTAAAAAAAAAAGAAACAGAGTTACTAACTTATGCCGCAAGGCCAGATAAAGGTACCTGTCTAACCTAAGCATAGAAACTTTCAATGACAACAAAGAATTCTGGTCAATGGTTGATCACCTCATTCCCAAAAAGTCAAGAAATTCTAACAATGAAATAAATATTATTGATGACAACACTAAGCTACCAGTACCCATTGAAAATGTAGTTACACATTTCAATAACTTTTTTGCCTCAATTGGAGAGAATTTAGCAGCACAAATTGATGCGCCATAGACCTTTATAGGGCAAGAGTGTGAACAAACCTTGAGTGATGTGTTTACAAATCCAGATGAGATTGTAAAAATTGCACAAGATATCAATGTCAACAAGGGTAGCAATATTCCATTCATAAAGTCGTTTGTTTTCAAAGATGTATTCAAAGCGATACCCTCTGTCTTGAGTCACATATTTAACCTCATATTTGCTTCAAATTTGATTCCAAATTCCTGGAAAAAAGGATGTGTCACCCCGTTGTTCAAAGGCGGAGAAGCCTCAGTAATTTCTAACTATAGACCTATAACCCAGCTTCCTATTCAGTCTAAGTTATTAGAAAAGGTTATTCACAGTAGACTACTAGATTTCTTTGAAAATCACAATGTCCTTTCCAATAGACAAAATGGTTACAGAAAATCAAGATCGACTGTGGACACGATCTCTGACTTAACAGATGACATACTAAAAGATAGGAACAATGCTAACACCTCTTTCGCTGTATTTTTTGACCTAAAAAAGGCATTTGATACGGTGAACCACAATGTACTTTTAGCTAAACTAGACAAATATGGTATTAAGGGCAACTTGCTTGCCTTGTTGCATAACTACCTCTCAGGGAGAACACAAACAACAGTTTGCAATGATACTGAATCTTTGAGTGCTAGTATAAATTATGGAGTCCCCCAGGGATCTATCCTGGGGCCCCTGCTTTTTCTTATCTATGTAAATGATGTAGAACATTGTCTTGTTCATAGCAAAGTAAAGCTTTTTGCAGATGACACTGTCATATACTGTAGCCATAATAACACTGACACCCTGAATGTACTACTGCAAGAAGATACTAACAATTTTTTTCGTTGGTGTGAGTCTAATAAATTGACATTGAATGTGAGCAAAACTAAGACAATGCACCTCAGAGGTGTTCGAGGCAGAGTAAATCATGTTAAACCAAATATTATCATTAGTGGTACTCAGCTTGATTGTGTAGAATCTTACAAATACTTGGGCATTACATTAGACGCCAATCTCAAATATGATATGCAAGTGCGATCTACCCATAAAAATGTGAGTCATAAAATGTACCTCCTCAAGAGAATTTCTAAACTGGTGCCACCACAGGTTCTTCTAAGAATTTACAAGGTATTTATACTCCCATTGTTAGATTACGGTGACGTTATCTACAGCGGATGTGCAGCAAGGCACATTGACAAGCTGCAAATTTTACAAAACAAGTGCCTAAAAATTGCACTCAAACTCCCAAAGTTAACAAATACACTACTTATTCACAGAATAGCCAGAGTACCAATGTTAGTGGACAGAAGGAGGGCTCATATCCTAAACCTTGCCTTTAAACGAAGCCAAAAACCAGCCTTTGTTGACCAAAATGTAAGACAGACCAGACAGTGGCAGGCACCAGTGCTGTTCTCCAATACGCCAAACATTGTGTCTTATGACCAAAGTGTCCAAAGAATAACTGCGTTATTATGGAACAATCTCGATGTTGACACAAGAAACATAAATGATTATAAGGTCTTCACAGCCTTAACCAAGGCTGAATGTATGTTACCTATATTCTCTTAAAACCGTAAATATCCTCCTATCTCTCACCCCTCATCCTATCATTGTAGTTCTCTCCTAGTTTCTTCTCTTAGCGAGTCTCTTTCTATTTGTGTTGTTACATGCATAAACAAGTCACAGTTTATAGAACCCAAAGGTAATAGCCACTCAACCAGATTTAACCATTCAAATGGTTAAAACTGAGGCTCATTTCCTACCAATTATACACATGTCATTGTACTCTGCAAGAATAGATTGTATATTGTCATATTATTTTGTGTATTGATTAATAAACGTTTCTAAAAAAAAAAGAAAAAAAAAAAAAGGTAGAACTAGTTAAGGTAAGACATGTGATAAGGTATCTGAACGTTTTATTATCCATACCTCGTCAGGTTCAAGAAATTCATAAACCGTATGATTGGTCGAATATTTTTTTCTAAAACCCCCTTGTTCTTTTACAAAAGACTGATTTAATTCCATGTGATCCTGTAGAGCTTGGCAAATAAATGGTTCTAGTAACTTCGACGGTAAGGGAACGATTGCTATCAGACGAAGATTAGCTAACACTCTTGGGTTACTCTTTGAGTAATATTTTTAATGTTTTCCTTCTATATGAATGTTGTGAAAAAAATGTCATTGTATATTTTCATTTTGTGGACAAAGTTAATTTTTGTGTGGAAAAAGTAGCTTTTTTAAACAAGTGAGTGGATGTTACAATGGGCACCCCATAGTTTGGTACGGCAACCCAGGCTCATATCACATCAGACTACTCGAGATATTGTTAAGTCTAGTATCATTAATACCCTAAGCCCAGATGTGTGATTACATAAATCCGTATCTCCTCTATAACCGCTGAACGGATGGCCGGGATTTTCGATGTCGCTATGCTTTGGAAAATAGTTCAATGCCATAACTCTGACTAAAAATGTTGTCTAAAGAGAAATCTTATAATGCACTTGTCAAGTGCAACCCCCACCCCCACCCCCACCCACAATGTCAATATCATAGAAAATATGCAATCGCCCAGGCGGGGATTTCCCTTAATTTATCGCAGTATCAAGCGTGGCCCAGAATGGGGAATGTCCGTCAGGATTTATTTTTAATAATGCGACAAATGTTCCCCATGGGATCGAGGATTTACACAAATATCTTGCCCTGGGAGGTCGGGGAATTCATCATATTTCCCCACACAAATGCCCAGGATATTCCCCCATACCCCCGGGGTTGATACGTCTGATTGGACGCCTACAGTGCTCATGGCTTTCCGGTAAGGCAAAAAATAGGTGTGTTTCCGATTTACCCGCCCCACCCCCACCATCCCTACCTAGAAAAACCTTCTCCTACCTAAAAAAAAAAATGTTTGACCATGCCTGATTTTCTTTTGATTCCTGGAAGGTGGTTTCCTGAAATAAAATTTTCAAAAAAGAAGTTAGCAGCTCCCCCCCCCCATCTATTTAGTTTTCAGCCAGATAATAGGAAACACACCTATTCTTATTTTTGGCCTAAGATAAATTGCACGGTTCCATTCACTTCATTTCATTATAGCCTACCATGCATCAATCCGGGTATCAATCTCTCTGTTCTGAATCTGTCGCAATTTCTTTTTTGCACAGCAATGACCGAAACAACAGCTTAAAAGGGTTCCATTTGAGGCATCAAATGGTAATAAGTTAAAAAGAGAAGTTGTATGAGCGAAAGATGTCGGGAGAGGGAAGGGGGAAAGATGAAGGTGTGGGCTCCAGCGATATTGCAAGAGAAAATGGAGAAATGATACTTTTGAATACAATAAGTATATTTACTTAATGATGATAGGCTAATTGATAATGTTATAATTAGCTTCGATGATATTACGTAATGTTACATAGCAATAACACAGATTGGTTTTCACTATTAGTATTAGCCCTGTTGATATTATTATTAATGCAAACTCTTATTTCAGAATGCATATCTTGGCATATATCTGAGGCGAGACTTAATATAGAATCAACATTTTTTTACAAAAAAAAAAAGATTCTGACGATGCAGTTGTTGCAATAAATCGTTTAAAATACCGCTTTACTTCCCATCCCATTATTATGCACTGCGCCTATGCCCATGAGTCAGCATTTTCTGACCCATACCCCAGGACCCATACTCAATATTATAGTGCTGCGCACAGCGGTAGAATATGACGATATAATTAATATAACCCAATAACATAGATTTCACATGACGTCACCCAGTAGGCTGGGGTATCACAGTGGCTACCATGTCTGGGGTCACTGCTACACTTGCCGTCTATGGCGGGGGTATCAAAACAAAGTTGATAAACCTCACAAGACTAGATACTTGGGTAATTCTACACTAAAGGCAGACTATCTAACCTATCATGAAGGTATTGTTGTGGCAGATTAAAACTGGTAAAGGTTAAAACAGCCAGAAAACGATATTTTCAAGTATCGCAGCATATATAGCCATCTAACTTGACTCTTCCGTGACAACCGCTTCTGAAAGAAGCTGCCCATCGGCAGGATCACTACCCATTACAACGTCACACCCGCCATTACGGGTCCTCACGCAAATAGAGAGAGATTGATACTTATCCCCCTGTTTGCCAACGAAATAAATGCTCATTCAGCATTCTTACCTAGCTTACTCCTACCGTATATTAGTAAGCAACGATATTAGCTAGTGATTACTGGAACAATATTGTCTAGAAAAGAAGATATAAGCCCATTTACCACCAGCAAGGCCTATGATAAGATTCGAATCGACGGCCATTGCCGCGAAATATATCAACAAGCGCCGAAAATGGTGTCTCCCAATACCGCCGCTAGCGCCACTGCATAGGCCGCTGCTCAGTGCCTACGCACTGAGCAGCGCTTGGGGTGGGGGTGTGGTGGAGGTGGTAGAGAATGGACGAGAGTTCGTCGGCAACTGTTTTTCTTTATTTATACAAGCAACTAGCCTAAAAGTCAGATCCCAACACAACCCAATCCAGTGGTATGCTTTCTGGACCCCAAACATGGCCAGGGCCATGACGTCAGTGAAAATGTATGCAAGCGTATAGTATGGAAAGCCATTTATGTACATATCGCCAATCCGTAAAAAAGGACTAGCAGAAATCCTGTTCAGCATTATACAGTTGCTGTTCAGCAGTACACAGGGCCGGGATGGTAGCCTACCACGGCTGTGGTAGGCTTCTGCCCTGCTGATCAGCAACATGTCTCTTGTCTCAGTTGCGGGATAGGAACTGATCAGCAATATTCATTCCTGAATAACCTTTTTTTAAGAATTAAAAGAATAGTTAATTCCTAAAATGTAACTTTGGGGAAGAATAGGAAATTTTAAAGTGCGGGTTGGGGGCTATCCCGCAGCTGAACAGCAAATAAAATTCCTAGTCCGTACGCTTTTTCTATGACTATTCTTACCTCTGCTTTTCTGATCAGCATCCTAATCTTCCTGTCTTAGAGTTATGGCTTTCCATACTATAGGCTCACATGTGGGATAGGAGCTAGCAATATTCATTCCTGAATAGCATTTAAGGAATAATAATTTATTAATGCAAGGCCTATGCTCCTCAAATAACTTTTTGGAAGAATAGGAAGAGTGCAGGTCAGGGGCTATCCCACAGCTGAACAGGAAATAAAATTCCTAGTCCGCACGCTTTTTCTATGACTATTCTTACTTCTGTATTCCTGATCAGCATCCTAATCTTCCCGTTTTAGAGTTGTGGGGATATGTACATAAGAAGGGGGACCATTTCTCTCTCCCTCTCTCTGTGTCTCTCTCATCTCTATCTCCCGCTCTCTCTTCCCCATCCTAGAATGTGACTTTTTGGAAGAATAGGAAGAGTGCAGGTCAGGGGCTATCCCGCAGCTGAACAGGAATTAAAATTCCCAGTCCGCACGCTTTTTCTATGACTATTCTTACTTTTGTATTCCTGATCAGCATGCTAATCTTGCCGTTTTAGAGTTATGGTGATATGTACATAAGAGGCTAATGCTTGATAATCGTGATCAGGAAATGTGCATGAAGGCTGAACAGGTGCGGGGTGGCACGTTATAAATTTACAACATTGCTGAACAGCAAAACGTTCTGCGGAATGGCGCCCAAGCCGGGGAAGAATAGGAGAAGCATGATGCTGTTCAGGAATTATTAATGGCTGGACAGGATCTATGAAACTGGAAGATTAGCTAATTCCTAAAATGTAATTTTTTGGAAGAATAGGGAGAGTGCGGGTTGGGTGCTATCCCGCAGCTGAACAGGAAATAAAATTCCTAGTCCGCACGCTTTTTCTATGGCTATTCTTACTTCATAAATGGCTTTCCATAGTATAGTACACCCGCGTGTGCCACCTAGTCAGACTTTACTGACCCAGTACTACGTTGACAGCAGAACTGAATAGACGTAGAACACGCCGAAAACACGGCTATTGTGATGTCCGTGTAGGTATTTTTTGACAGACCATGAAATTAATGGATTTAATATAATATCAATACAGCTCAATACCGGTAGATATGCCGCAATGGCGCATACAATCTGTACTAATGGGCGATAGGCCTACAGATGTTCCACACAGAATCTACACAGCATTTTTTTTGTATATATAATATACGTACGTACACTAATATCGACGCCGTACCCTAGTATTCGATTAGAGCTAGGCTATACATCATGTACTAATATAGGCCTACAGCTGGCTTATGTCATAAGCCAGTTATAATATTAACACGTTCCAAGATAGAAAGTACATATTCCATCCTGACTTACTTATCTTTAATCGTGACATCCTTTTGCTCAGCTTGTACCATGCAACACTCTCCTCCTTGTGCCTCAGTCTCACGGGTGCAGGTTGTGGTATTGACATCCAACTCTGTTTTCTTCCGTTCTCCTGTGACCCCTCTTCCAACATCGCTCCGGCCTTGGCGTTCATCCATGGGCACTACTGTACTACCACACTGTGCTACGCCTGGGTTTTGCTGGGAGTGGGTCACTTGCTTTTCATCACCGCATTGTTTGGCTATAAGGTCGTTCCGCGTGTGTTCATCCAAAGAGGGGACGGGGGGGGGGGGGGGGGAGAGGGGGGAGGAGGAGGGAGAGGGGGGGGAGGGGGAGGAGGAGGGAGAGGGGGGGGGGGAGAGGGGGGAGGAGGAGGGAGAGGGGGGATGAGGGGGGAGGGGGGAGGGCATTGGGCACGCACGGGGCACACGTACCCTCACCCCCACCCGGCAACTTTAAAAAAAACCCTTTGTATTTCCCAGGATATTTTTTTAGTTCTAAAATTACTTTTTCCACTGAAAAGTATGTCATTCTCCATTCCTTCCCCCTCGACCTCGGCCGCTCCAAAATACATGCTTATCAGTAGGCCTACCGCTATAAGCTGCCCATTTATTAGATAATAAGGTCGATTACAATCTATTCTATAATTAAGGAGTGGGCATAGTCCCAAGATTGCCATATATATAACCTTTTAATTTGTTTGATTTTAGCAATGGAATTTTGCGCAAAATATTTCAAAACGAGAATCTAAATATTACATATTTCTCAGACATCCCCTATTTCATAAACATGCATGCAGATATTTAGTTACTTTCTTCAAAATTCATGATTTAATACGTTATTTCAATACTTAATGAAATTGAGCTAAATTGTTATACGTAGGTATCCTTATGTAACAATAAGGTATAACAAAATTACCTGATGAAGTGCAAGTGGCCCAAAGCTTGTAAATAAAAAATAATCACCATCATAACTTTTATTTACAATCCTGATGACAAAACTGATATACGGAGATCTCACTCCCCTCGCATACTATTATTTCGTGCTTTTCAAAATGCTGCTAATGTCCCCAATTGCGCCTTAAATTACACTCCTACGCTCCCCGCCCCCCGCCCCCCGCCCGCCTCATTCATGGATCGACGCGTTTTGTTGCTTGTCATGCAGACCCCCCACCCCCACCAGCACATACACCCCCGGCAACAAGTTCAACCCCTCTGGTACACTAAAAAATTTAAGGTCAAACATAAATTTAGTTTCTTGCAATAGCAACCAAATATCTAAGCCTGCGTACATGCCTATATTCCCGGCCCCATATATCGATTTGCGTGGTTCAACTTGGTAAGGCCAAACAACCAAACGGTGTTTCCAGTTCAAACCATGCTTATTATATCGGAAATTTAAGCGATGCTATGTTATAAAAGGAAAATATATTATGACGTTTAATTGTTTTCAGTTATATAGGAAGAACCTGTAAACATGTTAGCTAACCCCTGGACGAACAGCAACACTTCCGCTTTCCGCAGGGAAAGAGGCAAAATTGACTCCTATAGACCACAAAAACCGTTGCAACCCCCATAATCGTTTTTCGCTTAGCGTCTACTGACTCGTATACTTATTGGCTCGTTCTCCTTATTTTTCCCGGTGACAAACATTTTCAGTTAGTGAAATCGTCCTAGATACCAGTTCTGTACACTTTTGTTCAGGCGGATTTCTCCGATCGCTCTCACTCGATAAACAGTGTCCGTAAATATAGGAGCTAATTTTCCAGAAGGCATCGGCATTCAGCCATTCCCACCGTCGTGTTCAGGGGCATTTTAGTTCCCACACAATCTGCTCCGGCGCTACCGTCGGCAACACTTCCGTAGTTGCATCAACTGAGACCAGGGGCGCTGTTCACTGACTGAGTGAACAGCGCCTAGGCCGGGGTAGGGTCGGGGGGGGGGGGGGGGGGGCGGCTGGGTAGGCCTACTTAATCAGCAACTGTTTTTCTTTCCCAACGCAACCATAGCCAACCATACAAATCATATACAAATCTATCTCGCAGCGGTTATATCTGGTCGCTCACCAGTGCTAATCCCTAGCTTTTATACATGTAGAGAGAAATGCTAACTTAGTTAATCATTAAAGTTCTCATTTAATTTATATAATTTTATTGCTGAATAAAGTCATTTAAAAATATCCTTTTTACATATGCCAATCTTTTACTAGGATTCAAATACTGTTGGAGTTATTTTTTATATTCTTTCGCTTCTTCCTAGGGCCAGATATTTTGATAATTCAATATAATATTCAATATATATATTTTGATAAGTGCAACGCTTCATTTCATCAATGGAATTATGGGATCACCCTATCACAAGTTTACACACCTTTAAATTCCTTTACAAGTAAGTATTATCATGAATCTTGTTGTGCCCATTACTACTGAATATTACATAGCTATTATTCATAATAACATTATTAATTTCTAATAATCATTTTTTGCCAGAAAGCCTCCATTGGATGTATCATAATCTAACAGGATTTTGTGATCACTTTCCTTTTTGATCTCAGAAATACCCTTGGTGCCGGTTTCCTCCAATTGTTCATTTTCAATAATTTCTAGGGTCTCAATTAACTTTTTGAACTGCTCTTGAGATGTCGACATGACTAGTGAGTAGTACCATTGAGCCCCACAGGGCGGAGCACGAGGAAATGTATGAACTTCAGGAATCCAAGATATAAATAAAGACACTATTAGTTGGGCACTCAGGAAGTGAACATCGTTGTTAAGTGTTGTCCTTTATAGAGAGATATAATACTTCTACAGAACGATCTATCAATGGTGGAGAACAATGGATTAAGATTCTAGGTAGAAATCAACACACTGAGTGAGTGATAAAGGAAAAAACCATTTTATAAGGAAACTCCTTTAATATCGTATACATGGCTGTCCGGGAGAGCCATGCTGCAGTCACCTATTTATAGGTGGCTACAAGCAGTGCTATGAGTTAAGAGATCCAGCCCAGGAGTAAGAGAGGTTGGAGCAGTGAATCAGAAAGGAAGGAGCAGGAGAACGCTCTGAGACGGGATAGGTGCCACTGCTATGGTTAGGTAAAGTGAAATGTATACGACAATGAGGAGACAGGGGAAATGGCTGGAAAAGCCTGGGAAATAATTCACAAACAGTTAAGATCATGGCGATATGAGGCCCAGGTTGCGCCAATTCCCCCAGAACGGTTGGTGACTGCGGAGAAAAAGAAACATGTGCAACGACCAAAACATCTGTATCCCCTGGAGGACTTGGACAGGCTATGATTGGCACCAGAGCCCTCAGAACATTCAAGTGATTCAAATACCATTGACTATTATTTACAAAAAAGCTTGAATTTTGAAGAGTCAACGGAGTCTCTGGAGCTGGGAGATATGGCAGATGAGGCAATAATTGCACCGGCGGGAGCTGAGGTCAAACCAGCACAAGGGTTGCAAGCACCGGCACCTCCACTGCAAGCAGCTGGTGGGGGACAACCACCGGCGGTAGATGGTCAGCAACAGGAACGATTGAACCATCAAGGTCGTGGGGAAGGTGATCAGCAGATAGTTAATAATCAAAGAGCTCAGGACCCACCGCAACAACAGCAGAACCCAGCTCCAATAAATGTTCAACCTCAGAATCCAATCCCTCCCAACAACCAGCAACAAGTGCAAAACCAGGAAGGAAATGGAAATAATGATAACGTACAGATTAACGAATATATGATGCCCATACCAAGGGGGCAACACGCATCGACAGATAGCTCAGAAAGAGGTCTTGATGAGGAGACAAGTGAGCAGTCGATAAGTGAAAGACAAAGAAACAATGACACACAGACCTCTGCAAGGCATGGTTCCTCAGGAATGGGATGCAGAGACATGTATGAGGAGGACGGCCCGGAGGCATACGCACCATCTGGACAGAATAGACAATGGTATCTCGGTGGGATGGGTTTCAACAATCTTGCAGGAAACCCATATGACAGAAGAGAATACGAGGACAGACAAATAGCTGATAGATTGAGGAGAGAGAGAGATGCAATGGAAAACGCGGCACAACAAAATAAACTCCACAGAGAGGAAGCTGACCAAAGGGCCAGTAATTTTGAAAGAAGGTTGAGAGAAACGGAAGAAAGAATGAGATCGGAAATTGGCATACGCCAGCAAACAGCAATGTCATATAGGAGAGAAGTGGAACAGCTGAATCATGCACATCAAATGGAAGTCCACGCCTACGAGGCGAGGTTGCAGAATTTAGTCGCGATGATGATGGAGAAATCGAGACAGGGTGAGGAAGAAAGAGAAGCTAGGGAAAGAAACCCCATGACGGGACCGCTTTATGACACATTAAATGATGACTTTGCACCAAGAAAGAATGCATGGGGGAATGAAGACAGAAATGAGGGAGCTCCAATAAATCAGAGGCAAGAGGTGTGTAGAGAACAGGGAATAGAACCTGCAATGAGAGAAGTCACACAGGTGGGTTCCCAACATTCACCACCGGCCTACTGTGCTGAGATGAGGCGGCGTGAACCTGAGGAGATATTAAATGGAAATGAGGATGATCAGAGGCTGATTAACAGACAAGTGCAGCTTCAGCAAATGCGGCAGAGAATAGAAGCATTATTTCCACGGGCCCAGGCTCAACAAGAAATCAGTAGAGGTCAGCCGGCAGTTCAGCAGGCGATAGGGAGACCTGTACCACTGCCGTTAATAACAAATGAACGACAGGGAAATGAGCTACCAGAGGTAAGATCTCCGATAGAACAAGTAAACAACACATTTATGGCACCGAGAGCATCGACTCCACCTCGTGGATATAGGTTGATGGATATTTCTCAAAGTTTTTGGCCGACGGATAATATATATCGCAGACAATATCCAGGGAACTGGGATTGCAGAAACCAGATGGTCGAATGTCGGTGAAAACAGGAGGGGAAAGAATATCATGTGGTGAAAGAAATGATACACGTCGAATAGAGCACACCTCAGGAAACAATCGGAGACGCAGATCTCGGCGATATAGCCGGAGAAGGCGTCATCATGGTGACCCCTCAGATAGCTCAGGGTCAAGTACTGATTGCTTTTCATCTGAAACAGAGAACACAGAGTCAGAAAGGGGCGACATAAACATAGTAGCCAAACGTAGGCACAAGAAAATAGACAGGGATGAGTATGTGCGCCCGTCTGTAGCCAAGGCCTTGTCAACGGTGCCACAAAATTTCTTTGAGGCAACAGCGAAGTTGTCAGCAACAACCTTTTTGAAGGAATTTGAGCGATATTGCGAGCAAATTGGAGCCCCAAAATCGATGTACCTCCCAGGGGTAGGAAAGTTTTTGAAAGGAAAAGCAAGTGGGTGGTATACAACCTACATGGAAGAAGATCCCACATCAACGTATGAGGTTTTCAAAGATCTCTTTCTGGAGGAATTTAAAGCTCTGTCATATGGACAGAAAATGAAGGGTCCGGCCAGACGGTGACAGGGCGCGGAGGAACCGGTTGAAGATTATAACATGGAAATGACAGTGCTTTTGTCAAGATCTGGCTTGACTAAACATCAGCAGATGGAGACTTACATTACTAACCTGAAACCATCCATTTCGAAAAGGGTTTCAGCGGAAGATCCTACGACACTTCGGCAAGCCATGGCTGCAGCAGTCAAGTGGGAAGTGGCCGATCAGACGATGACACAGTCGGACAAGATCTCAGCCAGTGAGGTGAGAATCATGAATGCGATAAGAGCAGTGCAGTCTAGTCAAATGGGACAAGACAGTCAACAAAACATGGCATGGCAAAGGCAAAAAAGCCTATCGCCAGGCAGACAAAGCAGCAATTATGGAAATAATCAAGATAGAGGGCGCACAGAGAACAGGCAACCTCAAAATGGGCAGCCAAGATCTTTTTCTGGAAACAGAAACAGGAGCTTTTCAGTGGGAAGAAACAGGCTGCCGTATTCAGGACAAGGGGCGCCATATCCAGCACAGATGCCACAGATGCCACAGTGTGTTGTGCCTCAAATGATGATGCCACAGTACAGACCGTGGCAATCACAAATGATATACCCATGGGGATATCAGATGCCGACTCAAATGGGCCATAATAATGCCTGGCGTTCGGGTAATAATGTGCCGATGCAGGGTAGACGCAAGTCTGTAGAAAGAGGAAGTGTTGGTGAGAATGGTGCAGCGAATCAGCCACGTCAGCGGGCTGAACAGCGACAGAATAATGTGAGAGGGAGATCTCCGACTCCCTTTAATAACAATCAGGAGGAATTCATTAGAGTAATAAACGATGACGAGCCTAATGAATAAGTTACAACCCAACGAGAGAGTGGGCCGTGTCTCTAGAGTGATGGGAGACGGCACTGTGTTAGATCCAGTAGAAGAAAGCATACTGGATCAAACTGAAGACTTTTATAATATTGAGGACGATTCCTATGACCTGTGTACATTATTTAAAGAAGAGGAAGTGGGTGTAGACCGTGTGAGAGTGCCTATGGAGAGGGGATTCGTCAGAGTTGCAGTGGGTAAGTTCACAGACGTTCCTTTCCTAATAGATACTGGGGCCAGTTGCACCTGTATGAGCGAAATAATGTACAAAGGCATAAAAGCTAAGATCGGGGAATTGCATACTAGAAAGATCAGAAAAAAGGTGTTTATGGCAGTTAATACGCCACAGCAGGTACAAAAAAAGGTTTTGGTCAAGATAACAATGCGTGGAAGGAAATTCTCGCACTGGTTTGATGTTTTGCCAGTATTGTCAGTGCCATTGATAATGGGTGTTGATTTTATGAGAAAATACAGGGCACAAATCAATTTTAGCCTAGATAAACAAAAAGTTTATGTGGTAAGAGCCGATAGGGCGGTAAATCTGCCACCAAAGGCGGAATATTTGTTTCAGAACACCATCACATCGCCATCGGACTTGTCAGACACTGTAGGGGTAACAGACAACCTAAAGACAACAGATCCCGTTCCGTATCTGGTCAAAAGAGCTCTAGTACGGCCGGATGGGGATAGAAATAGAATACCTGTATGCATATATAACACTAGCAGTAGTTGGCAGGTAATAAAGAGAAACGCAATCGTCACTCTCTATTCGGTGGAGGATGAAGAAGAATTCGTTCCACTGGGAGTAGAAGAGAAGGGGAGCAACGAAAAGGCGAAAATGAGGGATTTGTTGGTTGATCAAAAGGTAAACGTGTTGACTGGAGAGTCAAGGGATGGTGACTCGTTTGAATACAAGAGATATCAATTGGGGGTGAATTTAGATACAATACAGAGAGAAGAACTGCTTGTGTTGTTAGACGAGAATGAAGATGTGTTCGTGGGCAGTGATAAGAAAATAGGGTGTACCGATATATATGAACATAGAATAGATCTGAAAAAAAGATTATACGCCAGCTGCCATGCATCCGTATAGGATGAATCCCAAGATGAAGACAGAAATGAGAAAAATCCTCAAGGAACAGGTAGAACAGGGGGTCATAGAGAAAGTAGATGATGATGAGGTTTTGGAACAGGTGTCCCCAGCTTTCCTGGTACAGAAGCCATCGACTGGAGGCCTTCCCTCCTAGCGAATGGTGATTGATTTTAGGCAAATAAATAAAAATATCAAGCCGCAAGCCAGAACGTTTCCCAGTGCAGAGGAGACAATAGAGGCAGTAGGGGAATTGCAGGGACGCTTCTTTACAAAGGTGGATGCACAAAGTGGATTCCATCAGGTGCCAATTAGAGAAATGGATAAAAAACATACAGCGTTTGCCACGTGCGACGGTATTTATGTATACCGCACCATGCCGATGGGTCTGAAAACGGCACCAAAAGCTTTTCACGCAGTAATAGAACGGATAGTGAGTGGCATACCCTCTGCACTACCGATGTTGATGACATACTACTAGCTATTAAGACATGGGAGGAACACATTAGCCAATTGCGCAGAATGTTTCAGGCGTTTAGAAGGGCTAATATAAAATTTGAGAGACCCAAGTGTTTTTTTGGATTGGATACGGTACCATTCTTGGGATTCAAAATAACGTCAGAAGGAATTAGCCCCAACCCAGATAAGGTGGAGGCATTGGAGACGTTCCCTACACCAAAATTGGTTCGGCAGGTAAGGGCGTTCAATGGCTTGGCCAATTACTACAGGTCATTTATAGCGGATTTTAGTGACATCATGACTCCGCTATATAGAATTACAAAAAAAGATGTGGCCTTTGAATGGGATGAGGAATGCCAGAAGGCATTTGACAAAATTAAAAAGAGTTTAAGGCGAGGTTTCCTCAAAATTCCCATCAAGTAGGTAAGTCCGAAAAATGCTCGGAGCTGGGGCAGGTCCAGAGGGATCCACTTTCTCGAGTTCTTCCATTCTTTCCCCTTTCGTTCCGCATAGCTGTTGGTATTCGTTAAGATGGTCGTCATTTTTTCCATGTTCAAAAGAAGATTAAAAAGGTCTATTATCGAAGTACTAGTTGTTTGTGGCCCGGTTTCTTCCTCAAAATCTCTCATCGCTGTTGGTCGAGGCTTGTCCCAGGATTCTTGAATCCACTCTCTGTTCTCGGGGGTTGTTTCTTTTTTGTAATTCAATAAAGGCTGGTCGTCCTCATCCTCGGAAGAACTGGATGACGATGAGCTCACAACTTTTTTCCTCTTTCTTGGGATGATTGGGAAGTCATCCTCCCAGTCTGATGGGAGAGAATCAGACCACTGGGCGGACCAGTCATCCTCAGACAGATCGGCGGTCGCCATTTTAATCTGTCTGAATATTTCCAGCGTTTCATGACGTTTTACACGTAAATAATGACGAAATTACCGTATCTACCATGGAAACATGTCAACTAATTTTTATATCATATATTTTCTTACATATATCCGAAATCTCATTAAAATATTTTGATTTCTAGCTGAGCTATAACATGTTTTGTGATTACCGATGCAATGCTGCCTCGAGGCAGCATCCCGTCCACGACGTCAATTACGACATGCTGCCTCGAGGCAGCATCCCGTCCACGACGCCATTTTAATAATGCTGCCTCGAGGCAGCATCCCGTCCCCAATGGGTTAACTAAAGGAGGCTGACCCAAATAATAATCTCTTCTTTCTTATTGGTCTTATGTAAGTGACCCCTGGTGGTCAAATACTTAATATTGTATACGATTGGTTATTTGTATTTAACTAACATGATTGGATGCAGGCACGCATACCCAATGAACATGTTAATCACATGACTTTTAGTATAAATGATGATGTTTGTGAATAAAATATCCAGAGTCTAAACAGGACCAAATCTCTGCTTATCTATTTAATGGATAATGGATGTGTGGGTCAGGGACTCATGGTTTACTGTTTATAAAGAACGCAGACGGCTTTAGCCGTCGAGTTCCTTTATAAGCGGCAAACCATGGGTCCCGCAACACCACACATTCATTAACCATTTTAGCACACGTCCCAAGAGGACCAATTAATTAATTAATCACTGGCCACAATCTCAAACCACATACCACATCATCGATGGTCTAATCAAGTCAACATCTGGTCACCTTCACTTCCATGCCTGAGTCATATTTGCTCTAGCATAGGAAGGGTTTTTATTAAGGTGGAATTTAAAAAAAAAATATGAAAGTTATCCAAATATAACAAATAATGATAAAATGCATAGGATTTGATATGTAATGAACATTAAGGGTATTGGTCAGAGTTCTTTCGGACCAAAGCAGACAAAATGCATGACGCCAGCCACACATGGGAAACATGCAGAGGTCATGAAGATTAACGATTTTATGTTCTTACGAGGTAGCATTTTAATAATTAACTTTAAATTTGATATTTAATATTAATTCTATGTAATATTAGTTTATATATATATATATAGTTTAGATTTCCGACTAGGTTTTACATGAATATTACGGGAAAAAGGGGGGAGAGAGAGAGGAGAGAGAGAGGCAGGTCATTGACCCTCTGCCCATATACATGTATAAATACACATTACATAACTCATTATATCGTTCATCAGGGTATGGGGATGCTAGTGCTTTGTTGCAGACAATTGAGAAAACTAGCTTAGAATATAATTTGAAATGTTTGTGTTTAATTAAAAGAAAAATCGCTTTCATCATAATTAAAAGAACATACCGCACTCAGTACAATGGTACCTCAATAGGTTCTTTATTAAATAAAAACATACCTGTAGTTCAGAAATATCCCTAGTATCTATTACAACCTTGATGGAAGCATTTGAAATGTCCGAAATGGGCTTAATACAAGATTCATGACTGCCGCCATTATCGGGAACATTACCCACAATCCTCCTTGATTTTGACGTCATCAATGCTGCAGCCTGTCTTCTTCCGCACCAGCTTCCGCACCGGCCACGTGAGCTGGGGGTGTGGTCAGGTTGAAGTTTGAATCAGGTTTCCCTCCATTCAGATCCCTAATAAGCCATTTTCTTTGCTAATAGTGAGTGAGAGAGGCTATAACTAGACTGGTATGGGGTTGTTTGAACTTAGATGGTTTGAAATAAACCCTGTATAGTCCCGAAAGTTTTTTGTTATTGTGAGCGATAATGGGGGGCCGATTAGACTGTTGTCACTTCCGTTTTTTACAAGGCTTGTTTACTCCTTACAAAACACCTTCTCTTTTATAAAATCACACTTCAAAAAGTGAAATCTGGCCATGAATAGCATGTAGAGATTCCGATCTAATGAGAACATACCTACTTTTGCTATATATCATTGCAAAAACTCCTGTAGGAGGAGGAGAATGACCATGGTGCACTCGCCATGCTATCCTGGCTGGCCAGATTGGCTCATGAGTGACGTCACAACTTCTCAGAAGATGTCTGCCTTTATTAAACAACACAATCCAAGATTCTAAGCCCTCCAGAACTCTTACTGTTCACCATATTTATGTTCGAACCTAGCTGACATTGATTTTACCTCAAGAAGTAGGGACAGGGCTATCATTATACTGAAGGCGGTGCTTTCTTTTAAGCAAGCTTTAAGAGGTTCGTTAACAGATGCTATAGTAAATGGGCCTTTATCCAGTAATAGGAAATAGTTATCTCCGTCACTTTTGATAGAAATATAATTAGAACGGGCAATACTAGAATAATGAAAATTGGCGTATATGTTGCTTGATATTTGAATCGATAGAAAAGATAATATCTTCCCAATACTACTAGAACTGTAATATAAATTTTAAAATCAAATGTCAACGAAATATGGCTGCCATTTTGACATCAACCAAAAATGTGTTTTTTCAAACTTAGTTAAAACATAAAATAAAAATGTTATTTTATATCTCTTGGCATTAATCAACTGTAGACGAATCTCATAAAAAGCATAGAAAGAATGATTCATTCCTCAAATGAAGTTACCAAGAGATATTCAAAATCACCATTTTACTCTTAATTTTCAACAAATTTCCGGGGGGGGGGGGGGGGGCATGCCCCCGGACCCCCCTAGTGGGGCGGCGTCCCGACGGCGCTTGCATCAGTGGCTTTGCCACTGCCAGATTGATACACCTCTGCAGTGCCGAGTTTTTTTGCAATTGTGAATGGCATCTCTGTATCTAGAATATATATAACATTCATTACCTACCCTGGTTTACTTCTTTAAGTTGATTTGAATACTTGTATCGATTGTTCCTGTTCTTTTAAGTAATTAGAGGCAAAATCTTTAGGGATTTTAGGCCAAAAAATATACGTGTGTTTCTGATTCCCCCCCCCCCCCAAACTAGAAAAACCTTCCCCTACCTAAAATGTTTTGACCATACCCAAAACCCCTTTTTTCCGCTCCCATTATGATTACCATTACTGAATGGTTATTTGGCTGCAACTTTTCTTCTAATTAGAATACTCTCACAAAATAAAAAGTGTTATGACCCCTATATCGAGACCTATCAAGTACAAAATAGTTCAATACCTTATGTGCATATTTGTTTTATTTATTCCTAATTTAAATCCTCATTCATGTACCATTATTCGTCATGCTATTTCTTTCATTTTTTTTCATATTATTTTGGGATCTATTTTTCGACCCGCCTGTAAAAAAATACTTATAATCAGAAGAGTTCCAAACTTGGCAGTTTAATGCGCATTATATAAGGTTGATGAAAAATAACAAATCAATTGATAAATGTAAAAAAATATTTTTGGGTATTCAGGGGGTGTCTAAGGGTCCAAATGTTGTCAAATTGGTGGAAATGGCCTTAAATATAGGGCCCTTGTTGACGTTGGGAAGTGCCCATATAAATAACAGTAAGGGCTTATTTTCTAACTTTGGATCTATGTATGGTAGGAATATGAATCAAAAAAGATTATTATCCTACAAACTAGTAGAATTTATTTGTTCCACTACAAAGCTTCAGTAACTATTATTCCTATTAAGACATGCACATGTGGTCACAATTATGTCCACTACTGTTGGAGGGCTTTGAGGCGGCGGGGGTCCCCTAATGAGAGGTGAGATAAGAGATAAGAGAGGAGGGGAGAGAAATAGGAGGCTCAGATTATTTCATTTTGAGGAGGATGAACGATGTCCAAGACAATAATGTTTCAGCATACAGATCAGAGTAGCTCCAGGGTCATAATGACTCGCCATACAACTCAGCCAACACCTGGAAACACAATAATGTTTCAGCATACAGATCAGAGTAGCTCCAGGGTCATAATGACTCGCCATACAACTCAGCCAAGGCACCAATGCATGCCAGTCCAGTGCAATCCAAGCCAATTAGCCATTAATTATGTCCAATTATCCAATTATCCAATTAAGTATAATGCACAGGGTGGTCATTATTATCCTACTAGAATCCTATAAAGACCCCTTGTAATTATTTGTACCAGATTTCCTGTGAATTTGTTCAGAATAAAGACGTGTAATAATGCCCTAAAACCCCCTAAAAGTGTGTTAAATATTAATAAAATAAGTGTTTGGAGACTTAAACCCCTGTCTTCTCTGAAACCACTGGCCAGATCTCCATTATATTTCACATGCACATTGCCAAAAATGGTGCCGAGCCATTCCGCTATGTTTCATAAACACTTTTGGAAGATATCAGGGTTATGAATGGGTTCGAAATGGGTTGAAATTGAACACCCCCATCCAGGGTCCCCATCAGTGCCTGAAAACAATCCCCTATCAGTGCCCCTACACCAGAATGAGGTGATTTGCATATTGTGTGTGTATATAGGTCATGCAGTCGCCTCGCTAACCTATAGGTCATAGGTGTCATAGCATGGACACTTTTTAAAATGTGGTTTTCTACACTTTACTCCTGATTTTGTTAGTTATACTTGGTAATGTTACTTATAATTCAAGAGCTAAAAAGGCCCAGTGGTGTTTAGATACATGATAAAATTTCATGTTCATTTAGCATTTACTGAGAGATCGGCGGGAGGATGAGATCGGCGGGGGATTAGGTCAGCGGGGATGAGATTGGCGGGGGGGATGGGATTGGCGGGGGGATGGGATTGGCGGGGGGATGAGATCGGCGGGCGATGAGATCGGCGGGCGATGAGATCGGCAGGCGATGAGATCGGCATGTGAGAGATCAGCAGGTGATGAGATCAGCAGGTGAGAGATCGGTGGGTGATGAGATTGGCGGGTGAGAGATCAGCAGGGTGGTGGGATCGGCGGATGAGAGATTGGTGGGGGGAGAGATCGGCGGGTGAGAGATCGGCGGGGGGATGAGATCGGCGGGGATGAGATCGGCGGGGATAAGATTGGCGGGGGAGGAGATCGGCTGGTGAGAGATCGGCGGGGGGAAGAGATCGAACGGTGAGAGATCAGCAGCGGGATGAGATCAGCGGGGGATTAGATCGGCGGGTGAGAGATCGGCAGGGGGGGGGGGGGGGGGGGCGGGTGATCGGCGGGTGACAGAATGCATCTCAGCTGTGTCTGTCTCTCTCTCCCTCTCTCACCCTTTCTTTCTTTGTCTCAGTCTTCAGCACTCTGTACAGTGTGTGAAATTAAATGTTTTTTCTTCGCCCGCTAAGTTGGCGGTTGAAATCAGGGCAGGTAAAATCAGAGATTTACCGACCACACAGAAAAAGAATCTAAACAGGGTTGCATTTTTGGTATGATGTTAATACAGATACTAAGTTATAGACATTACTTGAAAGAGAAGGATGGTGGGAGAGGGAACAAGGAGAGATGAGGATGTGGGCCCCACTGTCCCACTAGCAAATCCCGTGCGTAGCACAGGTATTTGCTAGTTATTATTATTAGCTCTAGCCTATATCAAAGGCTAGGAGCCCTGCTGCTATTCATAATTCTTCTCCAGCTTTACCTAGCTCTACCTTCACGTTATACCTGGAGAATAGTAGTTGTATCAACCTGAAGAAGGGCCAGGGAGGGGGGGATGGCTACATTGTACAGGCTCCCGCAGTCACCCCAGTAAGAGGTAGAGGGAGGGGTAGAGGAAGAGGGAGGGGTAGAGGAAGGGGTAGAGGAAGGGGTAGAGGAAGGGGAAGGGACAGGGAATCTTCTTCTGATGAATCATTAGAATTAGGTGCTTAAGAATCTTCTTCTTCTGAGGAGGAGGAGGAGGAGGAGAAGAGGTTGGGGTAGGGGTAGAGGAACAGTTAGGGGAAGGGCAAGGGAATCTTCAGAATCTTCTTCTGATGGTGAGGTTGCACCTCCTCCAGCAAAGAGAGGTAGGCAGACAGGCAGGGAAATGTGCAGGAGGCAGCTTGAAATGAACGTCAGCCAGGAAGGGGTAGGGGTAGGGGAAAGGGAAAGGGTAGGAGCTGACTGCTTTTTATTACTGATTTTATTACTGATTATTAATTTTTATCACTGATTATTACTGTTGTACATTTTGTTTTGTTCGAATAAATTATGAAGGTGAAAACAGAAAGTTATTATGCATATTGCGAACACTGCACCGAAGATTTTTTTACAGAATGTTATGCTCATGTTATCAGGGTAATAAAATAAAACCTATCAAATAAAATGCACTGCTTTTTTGGTATAATTGTGGCCCTAGTAGTCAATTAATAATACCTGCCCCAAAGCTGAGAATAATTCTTATCATATGAACTGCTCATTTTGCATGACAGCGTGCCCGACATAATTCCCACAAAAGTCGCCTTGAAATTTTTTTGCCCCAATTTTACCCAACTTTCACTGCACACTAAAATAAAAAGTTATACAAAGTAAATCTACTGATTTTTTTTATATGTCATGGCCCTGGTAGGTAGTAAAGTGTCCCAAATCACATAGAAATTGGCAGATAAGAAATGCCCGTAACCAAGGTCGGCGTGTTGAAGAAAAGTCCCACAACTTTGACCTTGAATATCTCCGTTTCCATTACTTTCAGTAGCCGCGTCGCTTAAATACTCACCGCAAACATATAAATATACCTGAAAGGCCTAAAATTAAGCTCTATACATCATTGGAAAGATCTTTCCTGGTGCTTAACCATCCAATAGCTAACTCCAAAATCGAAACTAAATTGTTTGGTGTTAAATAAAAAGAAAACAAAATACCAAATATTTAGTAATGGTCGATCGGATTTGAATGTAGTTCTTAAATGTGAGGATGATATACTTGATAAAGTTTCCGTCTTTAAATATTTAGGAGTATCTATTGACGATTGGTTAACTATGAACATCCAAGCTGGAGTTCTGGATGATTAATAGACCTATACAAGGAGAAGAAAGTATCTAGATGGTAATCGGTGCTGGTTACTCTGTAAAACGTTCGTACTGCCCTTATTGGAATATGCAGGTCCTTGCATAATGAATAGTAAATTAGGCAGTCTGAATAAATTACAGAAAATTTCTTGTATTAGGTAAAATTTTACCTTTGAAATTTAGAAGAGAAATAGCTCTGCTCAAAACTTTATACAGAAAAAAGGAAGCTTATGTTGATAATGTCACTAAAGAAATGCTATTGAGAAGAAAAGGAGGTACGATTTTTAAAATGATTAGACCCAGATCCGAAAGGATGTGCAGGAGCTGTTTCTATATGGGATGTACCTTATGGAAGGATCTACCTGAATTGACAAGAAATAGTGATAATTTAGATTCTTTTGCTTTTCTCTTAAAGGAAAGATATTGGAAGATTATAGATGAACAAGTTCAGGTCTGAACATATTTATCTCGGAAAGATGAATAGTTCTTTTTACTATATCTCCCCTGTTTTTAATGTATAAAAGTCCTTTGAGGGCTAGGCGATTGCATGTGAGTGTCTAATGAAAAAGTTGCTGCATAAGAATTATTTAGAAGGTATTGAAGAATTATATAAGAGAATTTGATGCAACATCATATCCTTTACTTTTAATATACTTTTCACGAAACCTGTTTCTTTTTATAACTTTAGTCCTAATTTCCTCATCAATTCGCCCGGCTGTGCATGCACAGGCATGAAATGCGCATCCATAAAATTCAAATATCTTATTCTCATTTGAATCAAACCCGTCACAAAAATATGGTCCAATGCATTTTTCCTTTCCATTTCTAGCGAAATGAAATATATTTCGCTTTTCTTTGTATGCAATCCATTCTAGCCATATTGTAGCAATAAAATATTGGCAATGTTTTTCTGGAGAGAACACTTTAGCAGAAGTCCTCCGAATAAACATCCCAGTAGGCATTGCCTGGCTTATACAATAAAGATACAATGCATTTGCATCAAACCCTACAATGTTTTTACAAATCTTCTCACCCTCTTCACGAACAGGTGTTTCATCAACCTTTTGATGTCTACAAAAAACAATAGAAGGACCTCCAACCAAGTTTTTTTTGTATGTCAGATACAAATCTTCATTCTCATTCCCCATTAAAGGAAAAAATGTGTTATTATCCTCAGCTAATTTAAAAAGCATTTTACGAGCCACACCAGGTGCAGAAAATGAATCTTTGAACAAATCAATACCCCTATCAAAGTAAAACCTTTGAAGTTTTATCACCGCTTCTACAAATGGAAACACATCCAAATTGTTATAAAATTGAAGGAGATCTGATAATTTCTGCATTTTATTATCTTTCCAAATTTGTTCAAGCGATTCATACTCTGCAGCAGATATGTTCTTCTGTTTTAGGGATGAATAAAATGCATCATGTGGGGGGAGGTTTCCCTCTTCCAGCCGTGCAGGAGAATCTAAGTAATCGTAACAAAAAAAGCTTTTTGACTGTGAAACATTATACGCAGTTAAAAATCGATCATATGACACTCCTGGAACGAGATACTGACAAATATCTAAAAACCTTATCTTCCCGTTTGAGATAACCATGTACGAATTTCCCTTTTTAATTACAAATCCTCCTTCTGTTTCAGAAAATTGGATGTGTTTAAACATATGCCTTAGAAGTTCAGTTTTAAGAACATTTATGTCATACCTTGCAGAATTAAACCCGAGAACAGGGATTTCTTCTATGTATCGAATAAATTTAGAGTAAATTGATTCTAAATACTTCCTCATCCTGTGATGAGGTCCACTGCCATCTTGTGATTTATTTTCACTTTTTAACTTTTCATTTAGTTTTTCATTATATGAACTCTCAAGTTCGTCTAAACATTCTGTTTCGTTTATATCCTTTACATATTCCTCCTCTTCCTCTTCTTCATCATAATCATCATCATCATTCTCATGTTCATTTTGTTCTTTATTTTCTTTGAAATAATCTGATTTTGGAAACCATTCTTCATTCATCTGTTCTTCTAAACATTCATCCTGAATTTTCTTTAATTGCTGAATATACGGTTCAAACTTTTCAAGCTGAATTTTGTATGATGTTTCCTGGATTTTTTGCAAATACTTGAGCATTTTTAATGTTAATGATTTTAAATCAGAATCAATAAAACATTTTGGATTTGTGAAACCTGGAATGTTAGAACAAATTGAAACTGATATTGCAGAATGCTTTTGCGTCCAATGCAGCTTTTCAGCATTTCCAGGTTCAACCTTTTCCAAAAGAGACTCGATATCAAAAACTGCAAAGTGTTCAAAACAAGAATTTGGCTGTGACCAAGGAGAAAACGGTTTCCCCGACATATTCCACAATAATTCCACGCGGGAAAATGGCTATTATGCGTTGTCCAGGACTCTAGTTGTCATGGCGCGTTACTAACGTTTTGAAAATTAGAAGGCGTCACGAGTATATTATTGCGTCGTCGCCGGCATCGGCATCGATAGGCCTATACATTCCCTATAAACTTATCTAAGTTCCACCTATATTATCTTCCTTATTTGAATACAGATGTTGATAAAATTAAATACATAGGGGTAGAAAAGCATGCTCTTTCAGAATTTAAACATATTGGCAATGTATTTCGAACAGAAACCACATTTTTTATTACTTCGTGGGAGCGTAATTTGCCCGCGATATGCCGGCTACGACGCAATAATGTACTTTGGCTAAAACCTAGTTTGCATTGGTTTGTCATGATCGATATCTATATCGATAACAGTGATATATAGAAATATGATTCCCACCAAATGCAAGCTTAGACATTTCTCTTTCCGATGGTGTATAGGGTTAGGCAATTATTTCATATATTAATGCCTTAGAATACCATATTAGACAAGCCAGATTGGCACAACGATCAGATTTTTGTCAGTGAAGCTAGCCTATAGACAGGGTAGGGAATACCTTTTCGGGAACTGGGATTGGGGCCTATTTTAGGGCGAGATTCGGGATTTAAAAGGGTCTACGGGATTCGGGAAAGGGGTTCAGATCCAGATTTAATTTTTCCAGGTAGGGATTGCAAATAGGAGAATGGGATTGCAAATTGAAAACCCACGGGATTCGGGAAATGGGGCTTATAAAAAATGGGAAACGGGATTCAAGAGGGGGGTCTTCTCTAGCCTTTATAGATGCCTATGCCTTTTCGCACATGGGCCAGAGCAGAAAATTATTGTTTTTTTGATAACAGTATATTTTCCCTAATATCTTCCTTATTTAAATAAAAGTTGTGATGAAACTACATGCATGGGGTGAGAAAAGTATGCTCTTTCTGATTTTCAACATCTCAGCAAAGTATTTTGAGTATAAATAGTAATTTTTTATCAATTTGCGGGAGCGAAATTTTCCGCGATGTGTACGCGAATGCGTCTAAAATTTAGGTGGCAGGATGCTGAGTTGTTTTTTCTATTTATACCCTGAACGCGGACGTTTCTACAGCAGCCTGAGCAGGCAAAAAAGTGGAACCTATATAAGGTTTCCCAGTACAAGCGCCTTCGGCGCTCGTACCGCCTTCGGCGGGGGAAACCTTAAAAATCGTAAATTATCCGGAACTATAACCCCATTATTTTCAAGCTCGTCAAAAATTGTGCGTGGAGATGAGTAATATCCTCCTTTTAATTTATATGATGTTCTTTTCCCGCATTTCGAAAGATGCGTTTTGTAATTTAAAAATTTGGCAAAAATTCGAACACATAATGAGCATGAGAATTTCTTAGCATATGCTGAAAAATTATTTATATAAGATAAATGACTTTCGTACATATTCAAGTACATAGTCTTTATATAATTTGTGGATGGTTTATATCGAAGAATGACCGTATCATTAGGAGTAAGTTCATAAACATATATAGAAACCTCAAAACATCTCTCAAACTCGCCTATGTCCTCAATTAGAAGACCTTGAAAAAGTTTGGGGTCACTTGTTATTCGCCTTCCTAAAACATTGAAAAGATACTCTCTATACTTATGATAAAAAACAATTGCAGAAGATGTTATCCTATCACACTTTTTAAACACAGCTAAACATCTAAATGCACATAAGTTATCTGTAATAGGCTGCCTCCTACTTCTATCGCTATCCATCCCTGTTATCGATGTTTTACACTTAATAAAGTCGGGTAAAAAACCCTTCCCTAAAACATAATTAGACTTTGTTATAAAATACGTTGCATTCACAATCATTACTCCAACCCACTTTGTATTAGGTCTATTCATTATAAAGTATTCATCCACATTTACTTCTGCTAGTTTTTCTTTCATTTTTTCTAAATCCTTATGACTGTTTATCCTTAATGGAAGATCAAAAATTGTGCTATTTTTATAAGGGATAAAATACCTATATTCAGATGTTTCGATATTTTGCACAATAACCCCAAAAGCAATATTCACTCTAAATGCATGATTTTGATTTACAAAGATTTTGTTTAAATGATCGGAAATTTCACTCATTCCATTTTCTAAATTGTTTGTCGGAAAATTAAAAACGGAGACAATATCACCAACCTTGTGACTTGCAAGAATATGTCCTTTGTTAGATATAATTGCGAGTTTAAGCTCTTTATCTTGTTCTCCGTCTGCATTTTCCCAGGGATTGTTATCCCCCCATGGAAAGCTCTGCCCTATATCTCCACCTCCATGCAGCATCCCTTGATGTGTTGAAAGATCCTTTTTTGATCTAAACGTTTCTTAACATTTCTTGCAGGAATAAAGTTTATGATTATGAAGTCTGCTATGCTGTTCATGCTCGGGTTTTGAATTGCTTACATGCCCACAAACCTTGCATGTAACTGTCGGGCAAGAAAGCTGATGCTTGTTCTTTTCCTGTACAGATTTAAAAACCTTTTGACAATGTTCACATCCTACTTTTTCCAAACACACATCAACATGCTTGTTTTAATTCCTTTTATAAGTAAATCCTTTAGTGCAGTGAGGGCATAAAAATTGTTGCTGGTTAGAAATCTTTTTCCCTTGTCATCCCTTAACTTTTGTTGTTAATTCCTTCTTTTTTATTCCATCACCGGATTGATAATATGAAGATAAAATAGCACATTCCTCATTGTTTGCAGGTGCTATCGAAAAAGTCGTGGAATGGAAGTTATGTGAATCAATTAATGCGGGTGAATTCACAGCAAACGATGTGCTTGGAATTGAAGCAAATGATGTGCTTGGTGTCGGAGCGATCGATGTGCTTGGAATTGGAGCAAGCGATGTGCTTGGGAGTGGAGGAAAAGATGTGCTTGAAATTGAAGAAATATGTTGTTTATTGTTTTCAGGTGGATGAAAAAATGTATTCGATGTTTGTGGGGGATTCACAAAGAATTCATCCAAAATGTGAATCTAAATAAGCATAAAGAAAATATATTAAACTTTAATGTGTTAGCAGAATAAAGCTTATATTAGTTTTTCAGTAAAATAGGTTATATTAGCTTACGTAGAGTGTGTAAAGTAGAAATATCTAAGTTGAAATTGTAATACAAATAACATGTTTATGTACTAAAATATGTCTTTAGCAATAAGTATAATAAAATACTTTCTACTTCACCTCAAGTTCAGCTTTTTTCCCTGTAATTATATGATCCTCTTGAATATTGTTATCAGACATGTACTGTTCAATATCAGTCAAATTTGTCATTAACTGAATATTTCGATGATGGCGCTCAAGTGCTTCATTAGTTTCCTGAAAAAATTAATGTAAAAATGATATATTATAAATATCAACTAATAATAACTCCTAAAAATTATTAAAATAATATGCCTCTATCTATATACATATCATAAATTTCGAGTAATAATGAAAAGAATCATTTCTTACCTTTGCTCTAAGATCACAAATCCTTTGAACAATAATTGCTTTGTTCAAAATTCCATTTTGCTGTGCCCATAAAAACAGTGATTCTGCTTCATTGAAAAAATCAATGTATACTGCAATTTGGTCGTCTGACAGTGTTGAATCCATTGTGTAGATGTGGCTCTCATTGAGAGTGAAAGTCTTTTATACCTAAAATGTTTCACAATATCTCCACCCATTATGAAATCATAACATGTATTAAATACAAGGGCATAAGGTCATCACCTCATAAACCCATATATGGTATCCAATGATCATAACATCATGCTTAAGGTCATGCATCACTTTATCAGTTGATCCTCCCGTCCAATCAAAATCATTCTCTCCATGTCATGTGACCATGTTTTCATGTCAGGTGATCATGTGACCAATGACTCATCTTTAAGGACACTCATTCAGTCTTCATCTCTCAAAGGTGTAGGATCATTCTTTTCATTAGCCTCTCTCCTACCCCCTCCCCCTTCCCCCTCCCTCCTTTCCCCCCTCCCTTTCCTACCCTTTAATCCTCCCTCCCTCCCTCCCTCTCTCACTTCCTTTCAACCCCTCACCTCCCTCCCCTCCTTCTACCCCCTCCCACCCATCCCTCTGTATTGTTGTAAAATATTAATTGTTCAAAAGCTTAAATAGGGCTAGAGTGGATCTTATAATAACAAATAATGATATGATTAATGACAATGACTCATTATATGTCAATAAAAAATACATTACATATTGCACCACCCTCACCTCAAACTCCTTTTTTATATGCGCTCTCAACTGCTGAACGCTTACTACTAGTAATTGCAGCCAAAGATGTGTATAGAAGGCTGTTGTACCGGTACATTTGTTGATATTGTAATTTGAGGATATTTAAAATATAGTTTGAATAGAAGGCAACGCAGGAATATATCCACAGCGTGGGTACGCGTATTTTCCAAAGATGAATTGTAAATGTTTGGCCTTATTTGTAATAAAAAAAACGAAAAAACTTAGGCTAAGTAGTTTAGCTCAAAATTTAACAGCAGGCAACTTTGAAAGAATATAAATTCAGCTAAACTCACTAATATTTGGAGTAGGCTATACCGTATCAAAAAGATTTTTTCAATTTAGGCCTAGATTTTTATTAAAAATAAATAAGCAAAGCCCGGCTGGTATTCCAAAACACACATTCCTAAAAGTGGTAGGTGATAAGTGAGGGAAAAGAGGGAGAGAAAGTCATACGGAAGAGAGAGAGAGAGAGAGAGAGAGAGAGAGAGAGAGAGCTAGAGAGGGATAGAGAAAGAGCGTGAAGCGTGCGTGTGTGCTGGCTGAAAGTGACAACAAATGCCGAAGGCGCTTGTGACACGATTATTATACGGTGGCCCAGGAGTGACATGTCACATCTCGTCCCTCATCCCTCACATGTTGTCCCGCGCTCCCTCACATGTTGTCCCGCGCCCCTCACATGTTATCCCGCGTCCCTCACATGTTATCCCGCGTCCCTCACATGTTGTCCCGCGCTCCCTCACATGTTGTGCCGCGTCCCTCACATCTCGTCCCGCGTCCCTCACATGTTGTCCCGCGTCCCGCGCCTTCCTGTTTTAAGTTGTGTCCCTTCCGTTTTCACAGTGCACAGTTGCGTTTTAACTAGACACAATGACGTCATAGGAGCGGGAAAGTTGTCCCTGTGCTTGTTCCTCAACGTAGGGACTGTTCATTGTTAATGACATAAGGAGGAGGGGGGCAGTGGAGAGAATTTTAGATTTTACTTCTAAAGATTAAATTAACATTGGGGAACTCTCCGATCTCACATTGGCCTGCTTCTGAGAAATATGAGAAGGAGAGGGAGAGGTAGGGTGAGAGAGAGACATAGGGTGAGAGGGAGAGGTAGGGTGAGAAGGAGAGGGAGGGTGAGAGGGAGAGGGAGGGGAGGGGGAGAGGGACAGGGACAGGGAGAGGGAGGGGGAGCAGGATAGTGAGTGGGAGAGTGGGTGTGAACGGGAAAGGGTGAGAGGGAGCGGGAGAGAGTGGGTGAGTGGGAGGATGAGTGGGAGAGGGAGAGGGAGAGGGAGGGTGAGAGTGAGAGTGCTAGGGGGCAGTAGAGAGAGGGGGATATTAGCCAACCTAATTACTTGTATATTTTTTTTCTTTTGAATGAATATTTATTTTAATAATTGATAAGAAATGAATGCTACCCGATTTGCAGCTGGGTGTTGATAGATGAATTCATATAATTATATATTCTGAACAAACAGATTTTTTTCAAACTGTAATATATAGTGCCTGGGAATGTCTTCTTTGTTTTAAAAGAAAAAAATACAGTTTTCACCGTCTAGTTTTTTTGTGAGGGCGTCCTGAGGAGAGATGAGAATAAAGAGATAAAGACTCAGGCAAAATTAATCAGAAATGATGTAAAATTGATGCAAGAAAGCCAAAGCCAAATTTGACCAGGAAATACTTCTAATCAATGATAGGCCTACCGGTACCAGTATAGGCAACATAATATACAGGTCCATGTATTTAACATGGGTCTGTATCCATTAACTTTTAATATCTCTGCCCCTCCCTCCACCATCACCACATTAATGAACAACCCCCGTGGAAGAGCTATGGTCCGTAGCCCCCGTGGAAGAGCTATGGTCCGTAGCAACACGTCCTGGAGAGTCCCTAGCAACTATACTATCTATTCCGCTGCGCCTAGACTGAGCGGTGTGGCAGTGACGTGACCTCATTCATTCATTGCCATGGAATAAGTGGGGTTGGGATTTAGCGTAAATTTTGGAAATAACTACTTTTTGACATTTCTGTTTAAACGTATGACGGCCAATTTCTTAGGAATAGGGCTTTTATACCATGCCACTTTTTATTTCAACATATCTTATTGTGTAGAAGGAGAATCCACTAAGAACCAAGCAAGCATGTTGCAATGGGATCAGCATGCTCAGTGCATGCGCCCCTGCGATGTAAAAGTTGGAACCATCCTAAAAGAAAACGGAAAGGCCCGCGGGACGCGGGACGCGGACTTACGCGTGCCGCGGGGCGCGCGACGCGGGGAGCGGGACAACATGTGAGGGACGCGGGACAACATGTGAGGGGTGAGGGACGAGATGTGAGATGTCACCCCTGGGCCACCGTATTACGATGTTGCCGCTCGCATAGCTCGGCAGGTGCGTCACTCAAGTGTTCAAGTGTGGCATGTTCAAGTGTGTCTCCGCATCTATGCCTTTGGCCATGGGGAAATACCTTAGCAAAAACAAAAAGAAGAGCAGAACGAATGGGTCAGTGTTATTGAATTGTTCTTCTTAGTGGTGTTATTTTACGAAAGAGCCGTACTAAAGACAAAGTACCGTAGGAAAGTCATCCTAAGCGAACAAAACATTATATTATCGCTCAAATATCGGTCGATCACATCTCTAACATTGAATGTGGAGAAACTTTCGGGTCAATGGGAATATCTGAGTTATAATTAATAATGTGGATTCAAAAAAAAGATGGGCTTAATGCCTAATTTGTGTTATGTGCTGCTACAAGATTGGAAAACAACGTACGGCCACCGGTCGGGCGTCATTTGTTACCGTTGCAACGGGTAGCGATCTTGATCTAGCAACGAGTTAGCACTGGAGCTAGGTAGGCTTTTATCGGGGCTTTTATATATTTAAGTGCCCATGGCATCAACTTATAAAAACATAAAAATTATAACGATTGTGTAAGTTATATTTTGTACCGTAGGCCTATAATAGGGCCTACAATGGTAGTTACGATTTTAGAGCCAAACATGAGATTTAATTTGTTTGGTTTTTAATTGGTGTAACCATGGCAACCAACTACTGTCATCACCCCGGCCATATTTTGGGCTATATTTGCCATTGCATACGACAAGACACAACAAGAGGTTAAAGTTCGAATCCTGTTTAATCAGGTTGGACAGCATACATCAGTCATCAGTATATCAATACAATGCAGGACATGGTATAGAGCGACACATGATTCAATACATGATCAATACGTAGGCCTAGATATTCAGTGCATGATTTACATGATAAAGAGAAGAGTAATAATATACTTGATGTGTACATGATATAAGAGCCCTAGGAATGTAAATTGTAAATTTAAAAATTGTAAATTGGTAAGGGTGGGACGGAGGGCAAATTTGCGTGCTCGTTAGCTGGAGAAGCAGCAGAGAGAGGGAGAGACGCTGGCCACGTCCAACGTGCAACGGAAGTTGCGTAGTGCGTAGTGTGACCTCTTTGGCCCCAATGCCGAGGACTTCCCGTTCCGGCAAGCCTCAGGCATTAAGACACAACAAGAGGTTAAAGTTCGAATCCTGTTTAATCAGGTTGGACAGCATACATCAGTCATCAGTATATCAATACAATGCAGGACATGGTATAGAGCGACACATGATTCAATACATGATCAATACGTAGATATTCAGTGCATGATTTACATGATAAAGAGAAGAGTAATAATATACTTGATGTGTACATGATATAAGAGCCAAACCTATGGTTAAATGTGATGAGGATATTAAAGGTAATTGTCAATATTCAAGAGGGCTGCATGAACAGACGACGTAGGACCGGGCTGGGGCCTGAGGTATGCTAGTACCGAGTCCGATGCCCAGGTGCCATGCGCCCGGACATCCTCAATTGATGCGGAGCCCGAGTAATACGAGAATGATGCTCCACCCCTTCTAAGGCTATGAAGAGAATAGTCTTTAGGGGAGAGTCCAAGTCCTGTAAGGGCAGTGTTCCATTTCTGAAGAAGGACACCACAGGGAACGGCATTCCCATCCTTGTACATGATGAGTGGAGAGTCAGTTCGGTAATTGATATGGTTAAAGAGATATGAAATCGCAGACACAAAACAGAATACACTTCCGGGGATTGCAGGGAGAAAGATATACTTGGGGCATAGCCCGGATTGAAGGGTTTTGGACCACTTAACAGATATATTGACACCATTATGCAGGAGCTCAACATCTGAGCGGGTAAGCTGGCGCGTAGGGTCAAATGTGGAGGATGATTTAGGGGATACATTGCTCTGCCTCAGATATCCTAGAAACATGAGGAGGAAAGCAACTCTCAGTTGAGGGAAAATAGGGTCGTAGGACAGGGAATGTAACACACTTGAGAGTATGGCAGGCGTGACGGGAAGTTTCTGATCTGGTGTATGACGGTGAGAAATCTCTAGTGCTCTTAACGCCGTGTACAAGAGCGAGTCATCAAAGGCTGCGACCTCGGGGAATGCGATCTTGTAGTAAGCCTTAAGGCTTGAGATAGTGTTCTTTATCGTTGTGGAAACTCGGCCCTTCGAGGCGAGATATTCGATGAACCAGCAGATGTGAGGGGCTGTAGGAGAGTTGAAAGGCAGTTCAAGTCGGTGGCAGAAGGCGACAAACAGGGTGACTGCTGACTTCCTGTTAGAGAGGGTCCCGGGGCGATAGGCGAGGCGCTGCCGAGCTGTGGCTGCCTCAGCCAGCGCGTGCTGAAGAGGACCTATATAAAAGTAGAAACGTCAAATTTTGAGGAGGACATTTCCAGTCTAGAAAGCTTCTTTTCATGAATAATGGCTGACGCCTTGATCTTAAACACATCTGAAGAGAAGGCTCTAGAGAGGGCATCCGGCAGTTCCATGAGAACGCCTGGGATGTGGAGAAACTCAAATGTTATGTTGAGTCTCGCTGCAAGGAACCAGAATGCCCTTGCGCAGGCACCTAGGTTCTTGTCTCTGGCTCTTCCGCCAGATAGGGCAAAGACCGCTGAGGAGTTATCACAGCATATCCTTACGATGTTAGCAGCATCAGAGTTATTACAGAACAGTCTAGCGGCTGCTAGACAGTTTGCAGCTTCGAGGAAATTGATGTCGTCGGACACATATGATGATGTGTACTTGTGAGCGTACCAGCTCCTACCATCCGTACCCCCTGCTCCAACTGTGGACGAGTCCACCCAGATGGTCCTGGAGACACACATTGTAGGAATTATATTTGTACCGTTGAACACTTTGAGAAAGTCATCGAACCACTTGAGGTCCGCTTTGACTGAGCTTGTGACATAAACTGAGGCTCCCTTGGCCGCCCTCATAGCTGCGAGGAGGCGGTTAATGAAAGCTCTAGCAGGGCTTACGACTTTAGAGAGGTGGTTGATTCTGCCGACAGCCTGCTGCATGTCTCTAGTCGGGACAGAAGTTGAGGCGTGAATTTTGGCCAAACAAGACAGAGTGTCTTGTATCTTTGTAGGTGGGATTGATATCAAGTTGTGAAACACATCTATGGTAATTCCTAACCATATAACCTTCTGGGAGGGGCCCTGGATCTTGTGGGGGGCAACGGACAAGCCGAGGCTCCGAATCAATCCTAAGGCAGTTTGGAGATGTTGGTCAGCCAGAGCAGAGTCAGATGAAACAATTATGATATCATCGAGATACATTAGAGCTGTTACTTCTAATGTGGCAAGAGCACAAACAATGAAGTCTGCTATTGTTTGCATAATAAAAGAGCTTGCCCTCGCGCCGAATGGGAGCGCTCTGTCAAAGAAAAACTTGCGGTTGAAGCTTACTCCGAGCAGAGGCCAATCGAGGGGGCAAACTTGAAATTGTCTATATGCTCTCTCGAGGTCGATTACAGAGAGAAAGGCATGTTCACCCGTTCTGCGGATGAGTTTGAGAGCGTCGAACACAGTGGGTAGGGTGTGACGAGCTGGCTCTCCGTTGAATGTATTTGAAGGAATAAACTTGTTTATCCCCCCTTCTGGGAAGGACAAATCTACTATGATTCTCCTCTTGGTGCTATCCGATTTCGGCCTGGTCATTAGAGGACTCACATGAAACCATGGCTTAAAGGGCGGAGCAGAGAAAGGTCCTTCGATGGCATTAAATCGAGATTCAGTGGATATATAATCCTGTACGTGGGAAGAGAAAGCAAGAGCTGATGCATGATTTGGTGGGAATTGTTCCTGATATGTAGGAGGGCCGGAGTATTGTATAGGAAACCCATACCTTAGGCCTTGCATGATCATGCTATCCATGCGATGGTTGGTAGTATACTTATGCCACACATCGAGATTAAGCTTGGATGGGAGAGTTATTTTCGCACCAAACATGTTTGGGCGAGCCGAGGCCCTGACAGCTTCATAAGTTTTAACAAAATCCCCAGACAATACTGCAGGGAAGGGCCAACTCAGGCGAGACACACCCTCCACGGGCACCTGAGGGACTGATAAATCACACACAGCATCAATATCAGGGTCGAATTCATGGACATAAACACTGTGATGGGCCACTGAGTCAACATGGGTGGCGGTGAGATTCTTAGAAGACAGTGCTACCTCGCCGTTACGAGCGTGTGAGTTCGAGTCAAGAATATGAGGTTGATGACACATATCATTTCCCGGCGAGGGGATGTTGTTGATCGAATCAGTCCTGAGGCTGGTAGGATGAATATTAACGTCAAAGTCAACAACAGAATGAACAGTACCTGCACCGAAAGGCTTTCTGGCCAAAGCGGAAGAAGCGCCATCTTTTACCGAGCTCTCTAGTGGAAGAGAGAGAGAAGCAGGGCCCTTCTGAGAGCTCTCCTGCATGGAGGTAGGTAAAGCTAACACTTCCGGAGTAAACACAACATGAAAATCCGATGCAGGCACAACACGGCGATTCAGTTTTTTGAATCTGTGTTCGAAGCAGGCTTCTTATTATTCCACTGATTTGAAGCTCCCTTCTTATCCTTTCCCTGTTTGTCAGGCATCCGCGCCTTATTATTGCATGACTTGGAGGGGTGTGGGTATGACTTTCCCCTAGATAGGAAGTAACAAAATCCACACGTGTGAAGCAGCGAGATTGAGCCTGAGGAGTGAGTGGCACTCTCAGGGCAGTCATCGAAGTTGTATGACGGGCAAGGAGTAGATAATGTAGTAGGAGCAGAGGGTACTTTAGCTGAAGAAGGCTGACTCCATGCGAGTCGGGACCTCTCAAACTGGAAATGGAAGGTGTCATGCCAGTTTGCTTGTTCCTCATTGATCATAGCAAGGCAGGAGTGCGACCACGCACGCACTCCCTCCCAACTGAATCTAGTGAAATCCTCAGATATAGCCTCGAGGTGTTTAACCATCTGGTAAGGCAATGAAGTCGGAATCAAGTTCTTATTTATCATACGACTGAAACCACACACGTACTCCGGGAAGGTGAGATCCCTTTTTTCCTGGCGTACTATTTCATAAATATCTGCAGGGAGGCTTGCCTCTGGAGTGGTAAAGGGTTTTACGAATTTGAGCATACCTTTCGAGTGGCCAACCGCAGGATACTGTCTGTCGAGTGCATCGTATACCAGCGGGGAATCTCTGTAGGCAGCAGTGAGAGATGTGGGGTCTGGAAGTGCAGATGCCCCTGCCGAGAAGATTGGCTGCACCATAGGATAGGCAGGCTGCTGTTGTAGTGCTGGCACCTGATTTGGATCTCTCGGATAACACTTTCCAGTCCCGTAGATCGGAGCTGCCGAAGGTGCTGGTCTGAGTGAGGTCGCAAGCCCCAAGCCCGGTTGGGCGGAAGTCAAGGGAGCGCGGATCTGTGACGTCACAGGATGAGTCGCAACATGGCGGGGAATTTCCGGCTGAACAGAAGTGCCGAGGGGAACCTGGTAATTAGCCTGGTTCGGTGGCTGGCCCCGACCTAACTTTTCTGTGCTCGCCTTCAAATCCTCTATGGAAGCTCGTAGCTGGTTGAACTCAACCTTCGTGACGAATTTAGATACTTTCCTTTTCTTTTTCACAGGCTCCGGGGACGTCTCTTGAGTATCGTCAGAAGAAGGAGTGTCGACCACATCTTCTATGGTAGGAGCATCTCCATCATGGCCGTCTTCGTCTCCAGCGAACTTTGGATTCGGCGAGACCTTGCGACCCGAGCGAGTCTCTGTCTGCTTCTTCTCCTTAGGTTCTGATGTGTTTTTACCCATCTCGGCACCGGGTTGTATTGAACTGAGGAGTTCTGGAGCATTCCAACCCAAGGTAGAGGTATAATAAAAGCCAAAGCGAAAGCTAACAAATTTGCGTGCTCGTTAGCTGGAGAAGCAGCAGAGAGAGGGAGAGACGCTGGCCACGTCCAACGTGCAACGGAAGTTGCGTAGTGCGTAGTGTGACCTCTTTGGCCCCAATGCCGAGGACTTCCCGTTCCGGCAAGCCTCAGGCATTCACTCCCTCCCAGAGCCAGATATTTGAGAATTCAACATACTTTTAATCTACAGTAGGCCTACATCATGTCAATTGTCATCAATGCCAATGGAATTTGAATATCAAACTTAGGCCTCTATAAGATAATCTGATCGATGGTCATTCTGAGACAAGACATTTCCCCACCCCAAATTAATGCTTTCCAAAAAACACTGCGGAAAACATTGGTGATGTTTTAACATTTTGAATCTCGATTCATATAATTTTTATTCTGAGTGATGAAGTTGGAATCACACATGTCCTACTGTATGTGAGCAGATGCAGAAATTTGTTTCCCACAACTTGACACTTCGTGACAACCGCTTCTGAAAGAAGCTGCCCACAATTGGCAGGATCTCTACCCACAATGACGTCACACCCGTTATCACGGTTGGACGCAACACTACAAGAATCAACATTTATTGCTGTCTCTGCCCCCGAAATAGATGCTCGTTCAGCTTTTTCTCTGGTGTCAGTACTACCGTATATTAGTAAGCAACGTTATTAGCTAGTGATTACTGGAACAATATTGTCTAGAAAAGAAGATATAAGCCCATTTACCACCAGCGAGGCCTGTAATATGATTTGAATCGATCGCCATTGCCGCATTTTAGTTCCAAGACAAGCCGCTCCGGCCGCTACAGCGCCACTACTGCTGGCGGTAGGCCTACACATGCCTCTCACAGGCATGTGTATTATTAGACACCAAAACAAAAGCGTAGGAGGGAAGCGGGAGCCGGTGGGTGGGGTGGTGGGCAGCATTGAAAATGAGAAAAAGATTCCATATTTATATAATACAAGTACATAGCCTAAGATAATGGTCCGCCGTACAGTTCTCACGAATTTGCTAATTTGCGGACTGCTGGGGTTTTCACCACAAGACCAGCAGTCTGAGATACCCCCTAGGCGAATAGCAAAAGTGAAAGTACTGTGGGGATAGTTAAATCTCTTCTTAATGAATAAAAAGCGGTGGGGCAGGATCCATACCTGGCACTGTTAAGTTATAGGTCAGCTCCAAAAGAGAATGGAATCAGTCCAGCAGAAGTGCTGATGGGACACAGAGTCAGAAATAAGTTAGGATATTTAGAAATGAAAGTTAAAGATAAACGTGATCGGCAAGTCAGTCAGAATGGGTTCTATGACCAGACCAGAGAGTTAATAGCCACTGGCTGACATAGGTGTTGGCGACAACCAGGATGCGGGAATTTGTTCAATCCTGAAAAGGCCATATGGAATATCCAGAAAAGTATACCGCTTGAAGTGATTATTATTTTAGTAAATTGGTTAGATTTCAGCAGATCTGAACGCCTAATATTGTTTTTATATTTAAAAATAAAGGATCGTCGCAAAAATGGCCCTCGCAAACCAGCCGGGAATTTCCCAGCTACTAAACTAAACATTCAAAACCAGACCAAGAGTTGTCAGGCATTTTGCCTGGCTAGATCTGCTGTTCATCTTATGATTCCACATAAGATGACAGCAGATATTTAGATTTTAGGATTCAATTCTGTATTTTGTTACCTTTTTAATCCGGATAATCCCGGATTTTCTACCTGCAAAAAGAGCCTATGAGCTTTGGTTTTCTGACGGAGGGCTTCCCCGGCCTGCCGCTATATATGACGTCATTGTGCCCATGGTCATGTGATCGCATCTCTTGATCTGATTGGCTTAGAGCGGCAGTGGCTCTTCTCTGGTTGCTCGTCATCTACTTTTTGTTATGGCGGCCATTTTAAACAGCCCTCACTTCGAATACGCGGTTAGCGATAACTTTTTAAATATTCATTAAATGAAACATTTTTCTATTTGAACCTTGCTACCCTTGACTCAATCTAGCTTCTGGGATCGGTTAGAAAGTTCCAGCAAAAAAAAAAGCATGAAAACAGGTAGATATAGAGCAAGGTCGGTATATACGTTGTTTCTCCCTTCGGTCTGGGCACCGGTCACATGACTTGAGAAACATAGCGAAGCTATTCCTAGCGGAATAGCGGTAGGGTGCTGTTCGTCAAGCCAAGACATTCATTGGCTGATAGCTTTGTTTATTTAATATACCATCTGATGTGACTTATTATGACACATTATTGGTGCCATTGCCAATGGGCATTTATCAATGTATTCCAAGCTCTAACAACTATATGCATGTCTTTTTGTTTCACAGATCTGTATACAAAATAGAGACCGAGTATACAACTCCCACCTTTAATCAGTATCCTCCATGCCATGGTGAAGCTGTTACAAGTGTTGCAGCCGTTGCCCCTGGCATATGCCTCTCTGGTAGCAAAGATCAGGTACATATAATTGGTTAGCACCTCTTTTTGAAGCAACTTTTCCAACCCTGGGGCCTTTTCTAGGATCGAAATTATAACGCAGACTTCATCAACCAAAAATATGTTTAATCTACTGTGTTTCCTCATTCTCTTCTGAAGGCTGTGGTGGTTTTTGATTTCAACTCTGGTCATGTGAGACAACGATGGGCCAACCATGAAAAGGAAGTTACAAAAGTAAGTTGGTCTAAGTGGATAATACTGCCAGATAGATATCTATAAAAAAAAAAAACAAGGTAATAAATTCTGATGCTTGGGTTCCCTGTAATTTAAAGTTACCTCAGTAAAAGAATATATATGGGTAGTGATTCGCTCTATGATCCGAATAAACAACTCAACAAGGCACAATTCCCTGTAGTTCTCTTTATTTGTCCAGTCCGTGGAAACGGCCCAGAGTCCGGAGTTCCGGACAGGGTAGTCAATATTCTTCCGTACATACAACAGGTAGCACCAACAGGAGTACATATCAAGTATAGTGTAAATGGCAATACACAGAGTACAGAATAATATATGGAGAACATAGTGATAGAGAACTCTTACAGGAGTATTATAGATAGGGTTAAGTAATACAATAAGGGTACAAATAGTAAAGTAGAGGTAATGTTTGACTATACATTACACCCAAGCGCAGGGCACCTCTATGTAAGAATAGATGAACTAGGTCTTTATGGCCTGCCACCAAGTGGAGCATTGCAGAACTACTACATATGTACATATTTGTTTGATGTAGGTATGCTACGGCGAGGTAGTAAGGGCATACTTCAGTGGCTCCCGTGATAAAACAGCATGCATGTGGCTTGATGATGATCCTGCGCCCATACTTACATTCAGCGGACATGATCTTGTTGTGACTGGATTGTCCCTAAATACAGGTATTGTTTCATTAAAATATGCTTAATTTCTGTCTTTTTTCACTAAAGACCCTATTCTTATTAGTAGCACTTGTCATTGATCTTTTCTTAAACAGACAGTACACTTTCAAAGAATTACATAACATGTAATAAAAAGAAAGGTGATTTTGTCCATGGAATATACCTAGGGTCTAGAAAATCTGAAATTCTTTGCATTATTTGATTGGTAGCCTGTAGGAATGTAAGCCTTCATAAACATGAAAATATGTATTGAGGGTACCATGAGAAACTGTTTGAGGAGGTTGTCCTGTCCTACTTTGTCCTAAATGTAGATTTGATCCAACACTTAGTGACTTAGATAAAATCATTGGATGAAATCCATATAATATAATGTAATGGTGACTTCATAAATATAACTCAAATCAAAATGGAAAAAAATCTTACACCACCTCACATATTCTGTGAAATTTGTTCCATTTATATTATATATGAGTATTTCTCCCAAACGGGCAGCATTTGATTTCAGGAGGCCAATTTTTTAGAAAAAATAAAATTCGTTGAATCTCTACAATCTTTGGCACACGTATAGCAGTGAATATCAGCATTATGCAGACAAAGTTTGGGAAGGCTGTGGCAAATATTTCCATTCCTCCACCTATGCTTCAGATACCTCCATTTTAACCGTATTTTTGCCATATTTCGGCCATATTAACACAGATTTATTAATAATATTGTGTAAATCTGAGGTGAACTACCAAGTAATTAGGACAGCAAAATTGAATGACAAAGTCAGAGGTAGGGAATCGATGTTGGCCGCCAAAATATGGCCTGGTTGTAACTAGAAATTTGAATAACTTTTTGTCAAAATAACAGTTTTAATTTAATCAATAACTGTGCTAATATTGAATGATATCTTTATTTCTAATAACTATGATGTAACGGTGACGCTATATTCGTAACGGCGACATCCCAACAAATGCTCACTGCAAATCAACAGCACCTGTATTTACTCACAACTATACTTTTTACCAAATTGAGGCAGGCCTAAACAATTATTAGAAAATCGGAAATTGCATAAAATTATATTATATTTTAAATATGGGTGTTATTTTACATGTCGTAACGCGACATAAAATATTCCCATAACAGTTCAAGGAATCTTTTGTGAGGCATTATAAAGTTTCAGGGATGTTGTGGGCTAATAACTTTTGGTTTTATCTAAAAAAATATACGTATACATCTTCCCCACACAACAAACTAAATGCAGTTTGATATATTTAGTTAATCTTGGGGTATTTTATTGTTTTTAAGTCAATATATGTCGTAACGGCGACACAAATATTCCAAAACAATATTTTCCATGTCTAAATCAGTCTAGATCAGTGATTACATAAAAATTATGTTTTTTCATAGTAACGAACGTGTGTGCATGTGTAGAAACCATTCTTTTCAGCAGAAGTAATATAATTTCTCAATGCGCCTGTGCTTTATATTCAAATTCCATAATTATTATTTATTTTCTAGCCTGAAAAGGCAGTTTTATCCCAATAGCGGCTAAGATTTTGGCATAAGAGCTTTGAAAGGGGGGTTCCCACAGCCTCATTTTTGCCAAGGAATTCAAATAAAATGGTCATAATCATGTGTGATCATCCTAAATACTGGTTATAGATATCCTAGTCTGGAAAACCAAATGATGCCCGATTGGGAGAATTACTCATATATGTACCAGAGTACATGTTATTTGAGTAAGAATGTTGTCTTCAGGCACATACAATCCCTTTGTGCGAAGAGGTTTATTCATTTATTTTGTTTTTGTTGACTGGATTCTCATACCAAATCACTTCAAGTGGAATATACTGGCTGGCATCCACTCATGATCTCTTACTATTAGCACAGGCAGTGCTAGGAGTTGTCATGCCCAAAATTGTATTGCTCCCTGTTCAATCAAATGTTTACACTTGCATCTTTGTAATGACAACTAGAAGGTATTCATGGTTGGAAGAATTAGAGGGAATCGGTACTTTTTCAAGATTTTCCATATTTCAGATAACACACAATTATGTACTGGATCAAGAGATAACGTGATGAAATTATGGGATGTGCAAACCGGGTGCTGTATCACCCAGAAAAACATTTCAAGAAACCTAGTGAGTTTTTATTATTGCATATTTTTATTATTACTGTTGATGATATTTTTTATTTTCTAAAATGAGATACATGGTTAGTAGGGTTAGACATGTAAAAAAGTTAAAAGAAAATGCCCGATGTAGGCAACCCACCCCGACGTAGGCACCCCTCCCCTGATGTAGGCACCCTTCCCCCGATGTAGGCACCCCTCCCAATCATTCACATAAACTGCTGGAAAATATTTAGTTATTTGTCTATAAATTTGCTCATTATGCTCAAAATTTGAAGTCATTAATAGTACGCATTGCTAAATAAACACTAAATGTTTGAAAGATGAATAGTAGCAGAATAATTAGATAAATTGTTCCCCGATGTAGGCACATGCAGATTTTAGCCAAATTCATTTTTTTTTCAAAAGAATTTGTCTACCATGAAAACTTAATTAAAGAGGGAGTCACACAATTATGGTTTTACTCTATCAAGAATATTATTGGCTTAATATCCATATCATAATAACCCCTGTTGGGGGGTAATGTTATATCTTTTTTTTTACAGACTTTACTGCACCGACGTAGTGGGATCTAAATGATGAGAATAAAAAATAAATCTGATAATATGCATCACCTATATGTTCATATAAATATTCGGGGGGCGGGGGGGGGGGGGGGGGCGCCGGGTTGCCACATTGGGCGCCCCCTTGTGTTTCCCCACTGAACTAGGTTTGGCTCTCACCTTGGTCCAATCACTTTGTTATTTCACCTCTGGAATGGTGTCCCCATAGACTTTGTATCGACTCGTTATATGCAAGTGAGCGGGAAGAAATATGTTTCATTCCTCCCTAGGGACGAAACAGATGACCCAGTTTCTCCATCTGTGTTTTCATTGGTTATTCTGAAAGTAGGTCAGCGTTGTCTTAGGGACACGCCATGCCATGACGTTACGTCGTCTGCTAAGCATTGAAACTGCGGCGGCCGTCGTCAACGTCATGACGGCCGTCATAAACTCAAGCGCTAATGGAACCCTCGCCGTATTTCTCTTGCAGCAAGTTACCGTAATTAAAAGCATTCTAATATGTTTAAAATCATTTATAAGAGGTCAAATAAATCTTGAACTAACCTTAGTGCTGTCTGTCTGATTGTTCTTCACCTCGTTTCCGGCGAGGGGAATCCCTCGGTGCTACGCTACGCTCCGCACCTTGGGATTCCTCCCGCCTCCAACTCGGTGAAGAACAATCAGACAGACAGCACTGCGGTCAGTTCTACCTATTTATTTCACCTCGGGAATGGAGTATCCATAGACTTTGTATAGACTCGTTATATGCCAGTGAGCGGGAAGAAATATGTTTCATTCCTCCCTAGGGAAGAAACAGATGACCCAGTTTATCCTTCTGCGTTTTCATTGGCTATTCTGAAAGTAGAGCAGCCTTGTCATAGTGATGCGTCAGGCCATGACACACGTCCTCTGCTAAGCATTGAAAGTGTGGCGGCCGTCGTCAAGGTTATGACGGCCGTCATAAACTCAGCGCCACTGGAACAATGCCACTCCCTTGCCGTATATTTCTGTCGCATCAAATTACCGTAATTAAAAGCAATCTAATATGTTTAAAATCGTTTGGGAGAGGTCAAATAAATCTCGAATTAACCTTAGTGCATGTCTGGGATTGTTCTTCACCTCGTTTCCGGCGAGGGGAAACCCTCGGGTCTACGCTACGCTCCGACCCCTCGGGTATCCCCCGCCTCCAACTCGGTGAAGAACAATCCCACAGACAGCACTGCAGTTAGTTCTACCTATATGTTACATGGATTCACCCATGGTTGTCACAGTGGTCAGTATGACTGAAGAAAAGTGCATTAAAATAGGCTCAATAGATTAGGGCCTTTAAATTGAATACAGGAGAGAGCTTTGACATTTGACCAAACTGGCTGAGAAATTGGTATTTCTTTTTGTAAACAGATTACTCATGTTAAATGGGATGGTGCTTCGAATATAATTGCCCAAAGCAGTGAAGACAAGGAAATGAAGTAAGTAAACATATTGAATGTTAATCCTCTGCAAAGTGCCTAGATAGGTTTGAAGTCACTTACATGCATGTATTTTATTTGTCCTAATAGTTGAGAATGTAGCTTTAATAGGCTTCGCATCCCCTTTTGTCAGACTCTCTCATGGGAACCCAATTTTCATGGGTCTATATTTAAATCAGAATTAAGGGAGTTATTTGATAAGATAGACACAAGGACTTATCAATAGTTTTGTCCAATGCCGAAATGAGACTGAAATCTATATCTGTGTGTGCCTTACTAAAAGAATGTTTTGTAGTAATTGTTATCTATAGTTGACATGTCTTAAGTATTTAAGAATTCATCGTAGTCATTTCTTTTTGTTGAATAAAAAACTGACAGTTATTTAAGGCCTATGACATCATGTATAGATATGACGTTGTAGACAGGTGAACATGTTACCAAGGTATGATTTCATCGCCTTGGCTGTATCACTCTCATTGTCCAAATAAGAAATAAGGTAAACATGAAAGTGATGAGCCCATATCTGAGCCCATATCCTCCCTAGCATTGTGTTGTTATACCTCCATTGCCCATTGGTCAGTCTGCACCTGTCAATCAAGGTGCAGGTTATTACCATTATGCTAATTACCTTGCATGTAAGGTAGCCCTTGTTCTATTGCTTAACAAATGAAAATAAAATTACTTATATATACTGTAAACGTATCAATGTTTGCGCAGTATTTATTTTCGCTATATTCGCGCACCCACCTTTGTGCGCGAATATCAATCCTGCGCGAAAGGTATAATTATTGCATAAACAAAGTGTGAGAATTCCTTGCTGCGCGAATTTAAATCCGCGCGAAAAGGTATCAAAGTACTTAGTGCGCGAAAATTTATCTGCGCGAAAATAAATACGTTTACAGTAACCAGTTACCTGTTGTACACCATCTATGTATTACATCTCTATACATACTTGATGCTGATGTCTGAATGCCCTGAAAAACATACTGAACTATAGAGAGCTTTGTGCAAGATACAAGATATTAATGATCACACATTCTTAATATGTTTATATGTGATAGTGTTATGTGCTCCCCTAACCCCCTAGCAAATAGGAGCAGACCACAAGGGGTAGTGAGTTATGTAAATGAGGCATGCAACGTATTGGGTTGGAGATTCAGATAATAAAGTCAGTACCTTGTGGGTCCCCAACAGGACCACATGCACAAGCAATAGCTCCTAGTTATCTTGTATTATTTATTGGTATTGGTGTAGTCGACTAGGATATTAGGATTAATAAGCATAGGTCTGAGTAAATACAGACTTATCACTGGTGGAGAACCCAGACATATATATCCCTAACATGTACTATTTGCTATGGTCTTTTTAAACTATCTGTCTTGTTTTATATCTTCATATACAAATTGGTTTCTATTTATTTAGAATATGGGATGCTGCAAACATGAGAGTTATCCAGACCTTTCCTCGTAAACAGCATATACAGACATGTTGTGACATTAGCAATGATGGCATTTACTGTCTCTCCTGCAGTAATGGTTTTCAGGGAAATGGATGTGAGGCTACTGTAAGTTACTAATCAAAATTAGTTCCTTGAAGACTTTTAAATCAAGTTCAGATTTTATTTGATTACTTCATGACAACACCTACATAGATCTAGAGTATGGCCATAATAAATGCACACCCGGCTTTTTTGAGATGTCACAAAACTAACACCCAGTTTTGGGCCTAAAAAAAGTGTATGGCTCTGCAATTTTTATGGCAATTACTCTCTTGTACTTTTTTCAACGTCCTCTATGCTGCTCCGGTCCCAACTGTTTGATCTAGCTGCTGCCTAGCTTTTTAATTTGGATGTAATCTATGCGATGCTCAGTCTTCCTGTGGTCCTTGCAGCTAAGACAAAGTAACACAAGACTGGGTCATGCTACGGTTTTGCATACTACAATGCTCACAGAAAAAAGAATATTCACACTACAAACTAATATTGTATATCAAACAATTCGCAATGATGTCAGCATCACACAAGTATTTGAATTATCCAAATTGGTTAAGAATTAGCAAGACGGGAGTAAAGTTTGTAATAAATGTTTGGTTTTAGCCCTGTAAACGGAAGCTACCTTGACGTCTCATGGCAGGTGGTGGTGGCAACAATTGGCACTGGTGTTAAATTTACCCACCACACAACATAACGGGGATTGCGAGAATTGATTTTTTCCAATACACAAGAACTTCTTCATTTCTTTAACATCTCTTTAACAATTCTAGTGTTTCCAAGGGTACTTCCCAAATATTGAAACACCATTATCTTATTTGTCTTCCATCACCTCCCACAATAACTGTTTGACACATTCATGGCAAACATTATCCATAAAGTGAGAGGCTACCTGACAACACATGTAGGTTTACATGTTACCAAGGGATCACTCTCCTCTGACCAATGAGAAAACAAGAGAGAAAGGCAAAGGAATGACAGATACTTTAGTGGGCTTTTCAAATCTTAGGCTCATTTGCAGCGGTGCAAATCTTGGTGTCACACATCGCCTTGTCTTTCACCACATACACAATATAAAGTATATTTGTTTCAGTTGTGGGATATACGTTCTGGAGATATACTTCACGAATACAAGGGTCATAGTGAAACTGTTGGCAGTTGCTGCTTTCTGCCAAGGAGCGTAAGTGGAGGCCGTAAACTTCTTGCTACCAGTAGCAACGATTGTTCTGTTAGGATTTGGGATCAAGAAACCACTGGTAAATGTCACATACTAGTAATACTTTGAGGACCTCTGATCTGTAAAGGTATACTAGAAACCATCTTCATTCTTAAAATAAAATGTAAATAGTAGTAGGAATATGTCTGAATATTAAGCATCTTAAGCTATGCCGACGATCAAGCTATGCTGATTAGTGATCAGCCAACTCACCACACACTTTGACTCCTAACCTGGCACATCCTCAGAGCAAGGAATCAGCATGGAGCGAGAATTCTTTAGCAGACATTCACAAACATGTATACCAAGTACACAGTGTTTTTGTTGTACTCTAATTTTAGAATGCTCATGACTTACCAGACCCATTTTTCTCTACAACTTAAAAATAATAATCCAGCATTGAAATATTTTTCTTTTTCAATCCAGAATGTGTTGCAAGCCTATCTTTACCTGGGTCTGGCCCTCTCACATCTATAGCCATTTGGGATGACGGAAGGTGAACAAATATTCTTAAATAAGATTTAAAGATACAATTTTATTAAAGTGTGATATTCAATGGTGGTCACTAATTTGGTGGCAGTATTACCAGGTTATATAATATATAATAGAGGTTTCCTAATAGATTTCACTGATCAATTATCTCAATTTAGTTGTGTTGTATTGTAGTACACCTTTACCCTGATGCAATCTATCATGCAACTTTTTATTAATGTATCTCTATCAGAAAAAAATATCACAGAAATAGGTTTTCAAGCGTAACCCTGCCCTGAAAAATTGTCCCTAAACATCATTGAATTTTGAAAACATTGAGGTGTGAGGTACATTTTTCTTTTGCCATTTCTGTCTTATTTGCAGGTGACCCCTTGTGAGTACGTAATTTGTGTGATATATATTGCCAAAATAAAACTTTTGATGCAATTCTAACATCAGAAGTGGAAATAGCCTCAAACCAGTGCAAAAAATAACCTCAAACCGATATACTGCCATGTATTGGCTGCAATGTTGACAGTTCTGCCATCAAAAAGTGACTATGATACATCATAGGATGCATGCGACAGCAATGTTGTTTTTCTGGCCATGTTGCAAAAAAAATTGCTGTTACTACGATGTAATCACAGAATTTTCCTCACAAACTTTTTTTCTGGCAGGGTGCCAGGAACTAGTACAACCCCAACTCTTTGTCCATATAGATATAATTATTTTCATGCATATATACCGCCTATATCCTAATACTTCCAATTAAACTTTCAGTATCTGCGTGGCAAGCTTCAACTGTGGAACTTACCTCCTGAAATTATCCCAGGATTTTAACGGTAGTTTTGAGCTGGTTCAAACTGCGCAGTTCTGATTGGTGTCCCTCATCAGGATTTGCGTGCACTTTTATGATGTATCTGTGATGTAGTTGTGCCTGGACATTCAACATAAGTACCTGTTCTTTAACCGATCTACACTTATATTGGTTTCTCACGTTATTCATTGATCCTTTGATCAGATCTTCTAATACATTACTATTATTATTGTGGACATCAGTGTGTTTATGTTCATTGTATTCAAGATGCACAGTTCCAAGTTCTATGGATGAATCCATAAAATCAATTGTAAAGTCTGACAAACTCCTCCCCTCGGACTTGCAAGGGATGGTATTGCATCTGGCCTCTTTTGAATCACACCAATAGGGCAGTTCATGTATTCTGCTACCAGCTGCTAGCTGGGAGTGCGGGATTAACGTCCACCACTCGGCCTAGGATGGACAACTTGACTCAGATCACTAGCAGGGCACATATTGCTTCCAGTGCTCTGCCGACTAGAGGACAGACCTGGACCCGTCAACCCTGCGGCCACTGCCCCCTTGCTCCCCGTACTCCCCGTGCATAGCTTGTTTTCTTGATACCCTCTGACAAAAGTTGTTATATTTGAAAATCTAGCGGATAATTCAAACTGACGTTGAGCAACATTATTCTAAACATATCATCTAATAATATTGGATAGCAGACAATATAACAAAAGCTAGTATTTGAGAGAGAAACAATTTCGGAAGATTTAGAGGAACTGTGGGGCTTTTAAAGTGGCTAAGATAGCTATTTTGACTGCAGCATACCATTTGAAAATATAATTGCAGATCTCCACGACTTGTTTAGGTACAGCCATTTGGTGTCTTATCACAGCTATGCATTCATTACATTATTTGATATTTGTCAATTGAAATATGATAGAAGAAGCTAATTTATACTAGAGTGCTCCCATCAGACCATGGTGGAGGGATGTGTAATATTAGTCGCCATTTGTTGGGATGGCGGGGGCAGTTGTAGGCCTACAGACCATGCCTACTAGTGTTGGATGTCCGCTTCCAGGCCGACCGCTTACATCAACGAAAATAAAAAACAATCTTTAGTGCTCAAAACTGCAAGTTCATGGCTTTCCACTGGTTCATTTTGCTTCGAAATAATTTATGATTTAATAATTATGATGTTAATGACAGTAACATCCCAACAAATGGTGACTAAAGCCTCGATCGCTCTTGTTCCTGGGCCAATAAATCAGCCGAAGCAACACAACCGAATGATGTAATCGCCCAGGAGAGTCACAAGACACATAGTCACATATACATGTACCTCAGTCCCATCCATGGTTATAATGTAGCAAACTATGATAAGATACGCAAGGGGAGCAGCGGCTTCAAATCTGGAGTTATTTCTGAAATTAAAGCTCCAGGGAATGGATTACTGACATAATGATCTAGATTATGGTAGACATTTAAGCAATCTGTCTCCAAATGAGGAACTCAGTGGCAAATGTTCTTGTGTCACTATAAATTTTAATCAATGAGAAATTAGTAAACACGGACCTAACATACTAGATTCATTATGTGACAAAAGTGGCAAAATCAGAAAATCACTTTTAGGCATGGCATATATAAGACTTATCGTGTCAGCGATTAAGGGGTGCTGTAGGGAAAAATAAAGTTTTGAATAGTGTAGATCTCTTCTATAAGGCGTAAAAGTTGTATTTGTGTAAAGAGCAGTAGAATAATTCTGTCCTAGGATCTTAATGATAAGTGTAGTCTGAGATGGTTCAAACTGCACAATTCTTAATGGTGTTTTTGTGCACTTCAAGATGTATCTGTGATGTATTTGTACCCAAACATTCAACATGAGGACTTTCTCAGGTCTTTCCTTCATCTTTAATTTTTGTTGTCATTGACCTAGAGCCATATTGCATACTAGGTTTCTCATGATATATTTATTGCTACTTTTGATCTAATCCGTCCATACTCTTCTCATTGTAGTGGATATTATTGTGCTGTGATCATCTTGTCATTCAAGAAATAAAATTGTATGTCAAAAGCATCAATACCGTTTTTTATTTTGTATTTCACAATTCTGGATTACTTCTTGAGTGTATTTATTTCACAACTCTGGATTACTTCTTGAGTGTATTTTATTCTGTGGTGTATTTTGGGTCTACTAATTTCCCCTCAGATTCGCTCTTAACGTTGTATTCTCAGTTGCAGAGATGACCACGACCTTTTTGTCAGCAACCAAATCTATATGGCAAATAAAGAATAATCTTATCAATCCACTGTTTTTGCTTCATAAAACTCTGCTTTTATGAACTTACTATGCTTGATGGTGAGGGTCAGATTGGGTTGCATATCTGCATTCCTGGAATTTTTTGGAACCCCCTGCTAGTTGGGACTCCCAGGCTCTTAAAAATTCACATGCATTTAGTTTCCCGGAATCACGGTATATTTGCCAATCGGTGACTTTCTAGACCTTTGTTTTCCTTGTTAAATATTAAAAGATTTTGAGCTCTCATTCCTTTCAAGTAGGGGCTGAAATATCCTTAGTTAAGTCCATATTTCCGACGTTCCCTCAATGCCGCCGCCCCAACTATTTTAATTGTGGATATACTAAAGTAACTTATCTTCATATATATTGTACAGTGTTCCCGGAAAGACGTCGGCACGTAATATTGTCAAAATTGAAATAGTTGCAAAGTGGCCAACGTCGACTTCACCTCCGATGTGATATTTGATTTGATGTGAAAAGGATTAATATTCTAATTGCCCATGCATAAATGCTGGTGAAGCATATATTTCAAAAGATGAGATCAAGCCGATGTCAATGATGGTAAACGCATCCAATAAGTTGCCTACTTCCATATTTTGTTATGCATGAAAAAATGTGCATGTAGGACCAATTTATACACACGATAATAAGTGATCTTTGGTTAAAGTAAAATAGTTCCCCCTTTCCTAAAAGCAGTTCATCCAAATTTCTGTGAATAATAAATGGGAAACAAACTGGGAAAATTATGTTGCTCTCCTGCTTAACCCCCCAAATACTTAAAATGCACCAGAGAGCAAGCAACATTTCTTAGCTTCCCATAAATCATTGGAAGTGTGAGAAAGGCTGGGCAGCAATGGCAACTTCTAAGCCCCTCCCTTCTAAAAATCATGAAGTTGCACCCCCCCCACCCCGCCCACCTGACCATTATAGAATGCATTGAAAAAGTACTGTAGCCGTCTAAAAATCCAAAATAGCCACCTGATACAAAACTTAGTGACTTCCCTGAAATAGATCAGTTTAGAAATGGAATAAATGATAACAGAAACTTTGATTTTTAGATTGATGTTATCATCAATCTAAATGGATTGGGGTGAGATCTGTCAATCATTGATAGCATCTTGGCTCTTCCCATCCTGGATATCAGTGTGAAGAATCTGTTGATTCTGATATCAGCAGATGGGATCAGAATCATGCTGGTAATGGCTGGGAGGGGGAGGGGATGGCGTTTAGGTGTGAATTAAAGGGTAGACCATGTGTGAATTAAAGTGGCAAGTTCAGAAATAAGATGCCTCATATGCAAAGGTGTTAAAGGGACCAACAGAATCACATGGAATGACCAGTCATATATGGGATAGGGATTTCATGTTTTCTGTCTCCACTTCCTCTCCCTCCTATCCCTCCCTCTCGAACTTTACATTTAACTGACATCAATCTCCGTTTCCCTTGGAAACGCAATCTTCTACATGAACCGGAAATAAATGTAAACTGATCACTGTTAACTATTTCTTGTTTTAGCAATCATCTGTGGTCGGCGAGCAGAACTGAGCGCTTCTTTTGCTGAAACACCATTTAGCTCAGTAAATTATGTGGGGTTTCAATGTCCTTTATGCTAGTTTGCCTCTGTTAAAAAATGGCTTGTGTCTATGACAAATGGCCTGCGTGTGGCTGGTTTAAGTTTGCGATCTATGGTTCTAACTTCTAGCAATTAAGCAAATTAATAGTTTGTATCGATTAAAATAAACTTTAAACCGACAGTGGGATCAATTTTATTTATTTTATTCTCACCTGAAAAGATTATCTTTGCCATTCGACATGGAATAACTTTTTTTTAAAAAAAAACTTGACAAAGCAGCTGCTGCTTCATTATTGACGATGATTTGTTCCAGAATTATTTCATTCTTTACTAGGCCTTGCTTAGCAAATCTTTTGTTTTGATGAAGCATTTCGCTAAACGTATTTAACAACAAAATAATTGCTATGCGAGTTTGTCTATGATCGGAGAATACTCTAACAAACCTTTGAAGGCATTTAGACAAAATAAGGTCCAAAGATACTATTATATAGTTACTTCACGCGCCCACTATAGCTTCTAGGGAAATGGAATAAAGTTCGGTAAACAGAGTTAGTAGTAAGGGTTACGGTTCCATTTGGCAGAGGCACTTCCTCCCGGCACTTCCTATAGCCACATCTCTTCACACAAGTTCCTCGCTTTGATAACATTGATATACTGATCCATTTTGTTTTGTTTTTGCAAATCTTTTATTTACCAAATTAGACATATGTGATGAACAGAACAATCGTACATAAGAAGCATTTTCCAGTAGTGAACTTAAAGGGTGGAATACATTTCCTTGGTTATATCGGTAAGGAAGAAGCCTGTTAGCAAAAGTAAACGCTATATATATGGCGGCAGTCTTGATTTTGTCGGCTAAGGGCTTTTACCGCTTGCCGCTAGATGGCGGCACCTTTGGAATTTTCAGCAGTATATAAAGGATGTGAGCCATTGAGGTATCGCATTCAGAACATGACAGAGGTAGACACCAGTGCTTGGTAACATTATTTTAGGCTGTTAATTTTTTCTATTATATCATCTTTGAGCCTTCTCCACATCACTGTTTTTTCTCTTTGGGCCTCGTTGGCGGACATTGAGTAAAGAGTTACATTACACCTCATCTTAAGTTCGGAGAATACATTTAGGATATTAATTTTACCTTGCTCAAATAACCTCTGCCTATGTATGATGGCTTTGATCTGTAGGAAGATCCAGTTTATAATTTTTACACATGATTCTTCACCCTCTATACCAAACATTATATCGCTGAGTACGATTACCATTCTACCTCTGTTCATAGATACCAGATTTTCACCTCTTTTATTTGTATTCAAGTAACCTACATCATGTATCCATCTTAAAATACTTTGCCATACATTGGTATTGAGCTTGCATTTAATAAAAAAGTGAACAATGTCGTCCTTTAGACTGCCAAAGTTACATTTGGGAGAATTGGTGATATGAATACTCTTCATGTAATAATTTTATGCAAAATCTTAAATTGCAGCTCTTGTAATCTAGTTTCTGAAGTAGTCCTGTAAGGTAGCATGAAGCATTTTTTCCAATCGACTTGGTCAAATTGGTCATCGTTCATTGATAATAAACTCTGCCACTCATCAAACTTTTCTCTCTTCATTTTTCTTTTCTTGATTAGTTCACAATATATGTTTTTTGCATTACAGCTTATGAGGTTTAATGTGGTACCATTGACATAAAAATCAATTGAGTTTTTAATTTGTACGCCTGCAGTTTCCTTGATGATTTTTAACCACTTTTTGGGAATAGCATTTTTGATAGACATTCTTTCGAAACAGGAAGGTCTGAACTCATAATTAAGACTAATCTCTGTGGTGGTCATAAAAGATCCATCTTCTCTTATAAGGTCACCTATGGCGGCAATGCCCTGTTCCTCCCAGCTTTTATAATATAACATTTGTTTCTTGTCTTTTATAAACCTATTACACCACAATCTTTCTTTGAAGAAATGTGCAGGCTCTGTGGGTTCATGCTTATAATAGTGCCTGTTCCACAGTCTGAAGAAATCCGCATAGAAACTATTCAATACCTTGGTGGGTTTATATTTATATAACAATATGTTGTCTACTCTTCTTCCGTGGAAGGCTTCTAGGGTTTTGTACCAAGTGCTATTACCTCCCTGGATGATTCGTTTAATCCACATTATTCTATTAGCTTCATATATCTCGTTTATTAGGCGTAAACCTAACCCTCCGTTGTCGCTCTTTTATACTGATCCATTGCCATGACCACAGAACCTTCCGAACGAGAACCTTCCGAACGAGAACCTTCCGAACGAGAACCTTCCACCGTCTATAGCCCCTAATCCAAACTAGTCTCTTGCACAGACCCACTACACTGTGGTGCCTACGACGTCATACTATGGAAAGCCATTTATGTAGTCCTACATATCCCCATAACTCTAAAACGGGAAGATTAGCATGCTAATCAGGAATACAGAAGTAAGAATAGCCATAGAAAAGGGTGCGGACTGGTAATTTTATTTGCTGTTCAGCCGCGGGATAGCCCCCAACCCCACTCTTCCTATTCTTCCCCAAATTAACATTTTAGGAATTTACTAGGCTTCCAGTTTCATAATTCCTGTTCAGTCATGACCTGAACAGCATCATATTTCTCCTATTCTTCCCCGGCTTGGGAGCCATTCCGCAGAACGTTTTGCTGTTCAGCAATCTGTTAAATTTCTGATAAGTATGGAAAGCCATTTATACATGTTATAAATTAACCCCAAACCGGGAGAATTAGTAGGCTAACCTGGAAAATGACTGAAAAATTCACCATTGAAAATGCATGCGAACTGGGGAATTTCGTTCCGGGTTAGCCGAGAATTAGAAACCAAATCGGAAAGTTCCTAAAATTCCCAAATTGTGCTTTTTAAAATTTGGCTAATCTTCCCTTTCCATCATTTCTACTTAGACTTCATCAATTCCTGACTGGGGCATAGCTTTTGTTAATTCACTCCGAGCTGGCATCTAATTCTCTAGACACCCTGCTACTTCGGAAAAACACTAGGCCTACCTTTGCAGGCACATTCCGGACTGCCCGCCGAGCTGGGCTAATTTTCCCGAAATAGGATGCCAGTTCACTGAGAAAGAGGCTAATCAGGAATATGGTAAAAAGTCAGACCCGGGAAAAAGACGCATCATCGTCGACTTGTCTTTTCCCGAAGGGGGAGTGAACAGATGGGTCGCCAAAAATACATATAACGGTGTCCCTGCGGCACACAACCTTCCAACAGTGGCCATGGCAGGTCAAATTATCAACAGCATAGGAAGGAAAGAGGTTCACATGTGTGTATTAGATCTATCCAGGGCATACCGCCACTTCCAAGTGTGCCCCATGGACTGGCCACTAATGACCATCAGGCATGAGGGAAAAATATATCTCGACCGTGCTCTCCCCGTTGGGGCCAGGATGTCATCGTTTGTTATGCAGATGGTCGCCTCCTTTATTGTCAGAGCCCTGGCCTTGAAGGGGATCATCTCCCTCATGTACCTCGATGATATAATTGTTCTTTCCCATGATTCCACCACCAAAGAGAAAAACTTCATCGCCACCAAGTCCCTCTTGACTGACCTGGGACTTAAAAGAGCCCACGAAAAGACACAGCCCCCATCTACCAAGGTCCAATGGTTGGGTATAGTCATCAATACCCGAAGAAACACCTTCTCAATTCCACCCACCAAGCTGGCAGAGATAAAAGAATGCTTGGCGACGACTGCCAGCAGGAGGGTGATCTCTACAAAATCGATGCAAAGTATTATAGGCAAAATAGCCCATCTGGCCAGGGCGGTGCGCCCGGCCACCCCAAAAACCACAGTATATCTGCAAACTTTTAATTACTATTAGCGGAGGTGAAACTAACCAAACCAAACCAAACCAAAGCCCGGCCACCCTCTTCATGCAGAGGATGCTCCACTCTCTTAGGCAAGCCAAGGGAGGCCCTATCTTTGTCTCCTCAATGATCAAAGCAGACCTCAGATGGTTTGAAAAGTTCATGGCTGCCTACAATGGAGTCTCCATAATTCCACAAGACATCATCTCAAAGACTATCTGGGTGGACGCCTGCCTGACCGGGGCTGGTGGGACCGATGGGTCCAGGTATTACTCACATGTATTTACCCCGGCCCAGGTCGAAGGACGTGGTATCAACCAGCTAGAGGCTCTCAACTGTGTGGCGGCAGTCAGAACCCTCACAGGGGAGCCCGACCGTGCCAAATCTGTTCGCGTCTGCTGTGACAATCAGGCTGCCGTGGAGGCTTTCAGGGGGGGAAGGCCCAGGGACCCTACCCTCGCGGCCTGTGCCCGGGCCCTCTGGTTCCACTCGGCCCGCCACCAAATTGCCCTTGAATATGTCCATGTCCCTGGCCCCCTCATGGACCTCCCAGATGCATTGTCCCGCTTAGATAAATCAGACTCATTTAAGCAAAAAGCAACAGAAATTATCAATGAACTCAAACTCTCTAATGTGACATGTCCACATGACTCTTACACTGTCTCTGATTTCTTTTAGGCAGAAAACAACGCTCCCTCGACCGGAAGGCCGAGGCCAGGCAGCGTCAGTCTCACAGACCAGGGACCAACGCCAACAGGGACTCGGCTGTGAGGCTATACATCTCCTTCTGCCTGGCCCTCGACATAAACTACAAGATGCCGACGGCCCCGCAGGTGTGCTGGTACATAGAGTACCTGGCAGCCCAGCAACTGGCCCCAGCCACCATCATGAATAACATCTCTGGGGTCAGGACCTTCTTCAAGATGTCTGGGTTCGACCACGCCCCCTTACACCAGTACCAGGTCGACATGGCTCTCAGAGGGGTCCGGCTTGCCATCAGACACGTCCCCTCCCCTAAGGCCATGGTAAGCCAGAAGATGTTTAGGCAGTGTGTTCAATGTGCTCAGCGATTCCCCAACTATCGCCCAGTCACTGCCGCCATCATTGTGATGTACATGGGCTTCTTAAGGCAGTCAAACCTATTTCCATCGACCGTTAAATCATTTGACCCATCTCGCCAGCTGACTCTGGGCGACATCGACCTCTCACCGGGTCAAGTGATAATTCGTCTCAAATGGTCAAAGACGATGCAGTCCTCCCGCACGGCAGTAGAGATAAAACTTCCTGCAAAGCCCGGGGACCCCATCTGCCCTCACAGGGCCCTCTCTCGACTCCTCAGGGCCTCCGAGGGCCTACCCCCTTCTGCGCCCCTGTTCAGATACGAGGACGACAACCCCATCACGATCCCATACATGAGGAAACTGTGGGCCCGCATCGTCCAGGCCACTGGACACCAGGCCTCACAGTACTCCATGCATAGCCTGAGGAGGGGGGGGAGCCTCCTATGCATACCACGACGCAGGAGCCAACATCACCGACATAATGGCCCACGGGACCTGGTCGTCCAACGCAGTCCGATCATACATAAGGCCCCTCAAGACCACCAACACATCTGTGCACCGTGCCCTACACGCACTGTGACTCTCGCCTTGGGGTGGTGTTGGTGCCCTGCAGAGGCCCTCCTAAAAATATCAGCCCTCTCTCAGGACTCTATGGTATTCACAGACTGTCAATATCCACTGCATACATATCTTCATCATTTATATATTTCCCCACTATGCTACTGAATAAATTTACTTTAAACAAATTGTGACGTTTGTGTTTAATGCTGTTATTGATACCTCTGAACATTTTCGACACATGGCTAGAATTATCAAGCAAAAACAATTATGCCCTCTTCTGTACTACTTTCACTGGCCATATAATGACATCATCAAGAAGTATATTATTAGTGAATTACAAGGTCTGGCTATCAAAACGAATGCCCAATACTGCTGGTAGAATGAAGAAATCGTGGGGTGAAGCATGGCATCATTGCTGGATTTCATTCCACTTGTGTGAGTTAATATAGAAACAGATCCTGTAAATGAAAATAAATTTCTGATTACATATTTTACAATACAATTTAGAAGTAATGAAGTGCTGTTAATCTTGGAGGTAGGGAGGGGGAAGGGAGTGATGTTGTAGTGATATGAAAGTATCTAAAGCCAAATGTCAGACTCTGCCTTCATAGTAGAACATTTATATATATGTGAAACCTCCCTTTTTTACCATTTCAATCAGGGATTTTCTTATACTTTTCTTGCAGAAATAACATTGTTAGAATCAGGTTATAGTATGATTAAAAACATAAATAATTCTAAACAAAACAGGAGGTCTACACTAATTTTTGTCTCAGGGCCGATAACATTTAATAGCAAAAGCATTTGATATTAAAATAGCAAAACATGTAAGTGAGTTCAGAAATCGTCATATGACCCTATTTAAATATTGTGTATTTAATAAGAATGGATTTAGCTGAAAGAACTCTCATTGTATTTCCAGTTGCCCAGACTGGCATCTTTGTTGTCCCGGCCACTTGGTCCTGACCCTGGACCGACTAGTATAGGTATCTGTGTGTGTGTGGGGGGGTGGGGGGTGGGGGAGGGGGGATGGGGGAGGGAGGGGAGGTGTGGAGCAGAGAATTACTTTCATAATTTATATGAAGAGAGAGAGAGAGAGAGAGAGGGAATCGGGGAGGGAAAGAGAAAGGGGCCAAGAAAAAGAGAGAGAAAGGGAATGAGAAACTGTCTAATAAACATACCTGAGATGGCTCGAATGGAAGACCATGAATGGGAGAACATTTGGGTGGTCTTGGTTCCTCTTCGATGAGTATATTGATTGGCGCAGTAGACATGGTAAGCTTATCCATGGGCTCCAGCTTGTGTCCTCTGTACAAGGGCAGTGTTGGGCTGCAAATACAGCAACCATATGTATTAACAAAAGAAATTTTGACTTAAAAGATTAAATTTCCCTATCAATTTTCATTGTGAAAATTTAAGAGTTAGAATTTAAGTTGTTTTATGATAGAGGATACAGAAATACTTTCAGCACTGGTCTCCATTAAAAAGAGAGCTTCCCTAGGACATATTTGCGAGGCATTCAATTACTTATTTCTTCTCACCTCTTATTTGGCTCATCTTGTCTTCTGGTTGGTTTTCTTCTGCACCTCTCCACGAGCGGGGCTATGCTCCGCCCACCGTCTCCCGGGAGTCCACGTGGTGCCACCTCAGACAAACAAACCCTCGACGGCCACTATACAGCATTGACACTGCCTATGCAGAGGTGTGTTTCGATCTTAATTTGGATCCAGATACTAATTTTGTCTGATATTTTCTCAACATACAACATATAGACATCTATACTAAGGATACCATTATATACTAAGTCTCATGGGCAACGAAAAATATTTTTGATAGCATAAGATATAGAGAAAGAGGCAAAAGTTTTACCTTGGAGAAAGGTATGAGATTAGTTTAGGCAGTAAGATAAGAATGATCAGTAACAGGATGATTATGGCTCATTGAAAATTGAAATCAACATCCATTGTGGAGACTGAGTGAGTCAGTATTCAAGCATATTATATTAATATATTGCATAAAATGGTATGATTATTGTTAAATATTTTCAGATAAAACGTCAGGCTACTTCTATACTGAATACTAGAAGATTGGCAACTCATAAAGAAGAACTGTTTAACTTTAATATAACATTGTTAGTTCTTTGAATATATGGCATTAAATAAATGAAATGAAATAGTAACACTCCATGATAAATAATACCATGTTTAACAGCAGGTATAAATATATCTAGTGGGATGTTTAACTGGTCAATAGTTTTAGGGAGATGGAGAGAGATTATTACTAATGTAAGGTATAAGTTAGATCTTAGTTATCTACATTTGTCTCCTGTATAAGGAGATTTTTAAGAAGGGATCTATGTTTTTTATAAGTTTTATTTGTTATTCTGATGATTTTTTTTATGTTTCTTAAAACCAGCCGCCCTGATGAGACTAGGGGGTATTGGTGGGTCCATACTGCCGAAATGCTAGTCCAAAACACTTCAAATCCAATGAAAAATGCTATATTTGGGGCAAAACATGGTATGTTTCTATGTTTTTTTTGTTTTTGCGACAGACTTTATTCAATTGCCTGCCATCTGGGCTGTTACAATGCTAAGACATGGTTATGCGAATGAGTAGTTTATGCAATAGAAACAAAAAAGGGGACATAATTCATAGGGGGTGTAAACATGAGGTAAGGAGAATAAATCAGACAGTGGAATAAACAAAGAATACAACATCAGTCTCTCTTTAGCGAGAGGAGTCACAATGCGAGTGAGCAGGAAGGTTCAACCTTTGTGTATTGAGATTAGCTCTTCAATGTCCCCCTGTACTCTCTTCCATAGAGATTTTTCTCTATCACCGACCATTTGAATCCTGAAAGAGTATAACACCACTCTGCATCTCATCTTTAACTCATACAAGGTGGTTAACATATCAATTCTACCATTGTCGAATAACTTCTGTCTGTAAATAAAAGACTTGGTTTGGAGAATTAACCAGTTGACAATTTTGGACGATACATTAGGTTGCTCAATGCCAAAGATTATATCTATTGGCCTGACAGAGATTCTTCCATTTTTTCTTTTAAACAGAATGTCACCATTTTTACCGTCATTTAAATAACCTGAGTTATATATCCAATCAAGTATCTCGGACCATAGCGATTTGGTTCTGGGACACTCCACGAGAAAGTGAACAATATTGTCTTCACCGGGACAGATATGTTTCTATGTTAAAGTATAGGCTGTGTTGACGTCTGTGTCTGAGGTTGGACTTGTAAACATGCAGTGCGCGCAAAACAACCCCATGTGGACCACATCTGTTTATGGTATCAAGCGCGCTGACTGGCTATCGGTTACGTAAGGGCGTGGACCTTTGCTGCTCGTGGAGAGGTTACATGATCAACACTGTCCTCGTCCTCATCACTGTCACACTGACCGGAGTATTTTCTGAAATAAAAATATGCCAGGAATATAACTGATTTGATTAGGATATGAAATTCTTACCATCAAATGTAACATTATGTGTCTGGATCTCAAAAAAACATTAAAGATGGCTGGAATTTGTGTAATGTTTCATGTTTTAAAGAATATTTTCCAGAATCTAGCGTTAAATCTTTAGGAAAATCTTTAGCTACCAATGTAAAGTCCTGAGATACAATCTTACTAGGTCCTAAGAAACACCAAACACTCATTACAGAAGAATTTGTAATATAGATTTAGCTATACTGTTATACCACCAGGTGGACAGACAGACCCTGAGGGCATGTCTACATGGTATGATTATATATTAGGTGTCATGCACATACGTGTAGGAATGTCTACCAGTGAGACGTGTCACAGCTCGGAAACCAGAACTGTGATCAGTTGAATAAAAGAGGCACTTGACATTCGGAAGTCAGTCATTCGGCAGTCATTGAGAAGGCAGTGTGTGGACCAGTCAGTCAAGGAAATATGTGTTGGACTTCCTTCATTTAACATTACAATTAACATTAACTTGTACATTAGTATATACTCATTAACATCTGAGTATATCATTGGTGGGTATATCAATACTCAGTGAAGGTATGATGGGTTGTTGTCAAAATGGCAGCCATATTTCGTTGACATTAGCTTTTAAAATTTATATTACAGAAAAACTTACATTAGTATTGGGAAGATATTATCTTTTCTATCAAATCAAATATCAAGCATCATCAATACCAATATCTCATTATTCTAGGATTGTTCCTTTTGATTATATTTTCACCAAAAGTGGCGGGCCTTGCTCTAAAAAGTTTACACTTTTTTGTTACCATTTTCACGGAGAAAGGGGTCATTTTTCATTCACAAACGCGGAGCGCGAAATCAGAAATAAGGGTACCAATTTGCAGCTGAACTCAGCAAAATTTTGAAAAAGGGGGTAATTTTGCAAGTGAAGTCCGCAAAATGCTGGAAAAGGGGATATTTTTTTCCTCACTTTGTGCATAGTGATTATGGTTCATATTAGAATAGAATATTATTGTTTAGAAATTGATAAACAATTTAGATTGCGACTAGATTCCATTTAATTTGGTGAGATTCTGTCAGTCATACTAGCTCAAAATGCAGCTTTAATATAGGCCTATGGACTTGTGATTTTAAGGAAATAGGAAGATTATATTCCTCTGAATCTTAATGATTCTTATAATATTATTATAAAGGAGTGTTGAGTTTACATGGATTATTTCTTTATGTTTGTAAATATGATATTATATTATACAAGACTCCCTGAAATCATAAAAAAGGGGTCTTTTTTAGCATCAGATTTTCCGCGTTTTGCCACACAAAAGGTACAAGGTAAAATGCCTTGAAAATTCGCGGAAAGGGGGTACTTTTCAAAGGCTGGAACAAAAAAGTGTACACTTTTGACCCCTGAGTGAAGGTGAGATATCCTACATCCAATGCAGAATTGTCCGACATCCAATGCCCGAGACTGTACCGAAACATCAGAACTAAATCCTGAACCGATACCAAACCCCAAACTTAACTTCCCCATACAATTCATACCGAAATCCTTTGGCCAATGTCAGTTAACTCGGATGTCAGATGTCGGATGTCAGCCGAAGTTCGGGAAATTCAGGACATCACCGATCTTTATATTTTGCCGAATGATCCGATATCCGAAGCGAGCCGAACCGATAATTATTAAATTCGGGAGAAATTCGGAAGAAATTCGGTGAAATTAATTCTCTTTTATTCGGACGAAATTAGCCCGAAATTGGGACTAAATTCGGACTTCACATATTGGACAGCTATGTCGCCATTTCCGAAATAAATGGAACACTTTAAAAAGTTCTGTAATGCTGACATGTTCCCAGTTCGTTTGGTATACAATACAAGTTCATAGCCTTAATCAACTTGCCTGTACAGACGTTAGTTAATAATTTAATTATATCTTTTTCATGCTGTAAAATATTCACCTTCTATAATACCTTACTAGCAACAATTGCAAAATGAGGTACAGATAATAATTCAATAGATATATGATTTTCTATGAGTCAAATAGATATGTTCAGGTATTTAATACATTTCAAATTTTGGAAAAGCCTCAAAAAGTTTTCGAGTAATGAACATAGATATTCGGACATAATTTTAGACATTATTTAGGCGAAATAGTTATACCTGAGTATAATGAGTAATGAGCGGCGCTATGTGTAGAGAGTGATAGCGAGAGAGAGAGAGAAAGAGAAAGAGGACACAATGACTTGTAGACGAGCTGAAATATACAACCAGAGACGTATTAATACATGGCATACAGAAACAGGAGGCATACAGGGCAAACACTATCCTACGACACTAGCAAATTATATCTACTCGGAAAACAGTCGACTATAGAACTCTACATGATACGGGTACCCATGGCAAAACCAATACTGGCAGAAGGCGGACAACACAACAACTTGTAGACGAGCTGAAATATACAACCAGAGACGTATTAATACAAGGCATACAGAAACACGAGGCATACAGGGCAAACACTATCCTACGATGCTAGCAAATTATATCTACTCGGAAAACAGTCTACTATAGAACTCTACATGATTAGGGTACCCATGGCAAAACCAATACTGGCAGAAGGCAGACAACACAACAACTTGTAGACGAGCTGAAATATACAACCAGAGACGTATCAATACAAGGCATACAGAAACACGAGGCATACAGGGCAAACACTATCCTACGATGCTAGCAAATTATATCTACTCGGAAAACAGTCTACTATAGAACTGTACATGATACGGGTACCCATGGCAAAGAAATACCTGCAGCAGGCAGACGACACGATGACTTGTAGATGAGCTGAAATATACAACCAGAGACATATTACTACAAGGCATAGAGAAACACGAGGCATACAGGGCAAACACTATCCTACGACGCTAGCAAATTATATCTACTCGGAAAACAGTCGACAATAGAACTCTACATGATACGGGTACCCATGGCAAACCAATACCGGCAGCAGGCAGACGACACAACGACTTGTTGACGAGCTGAAATATACAACCAGAGACGTATTAATACATGGCATACAGAAACAGGAGGCATACAGGGCAAACACTATCCTACGACACTAGCAAATTATATCTACTCGGAAAACAGTCGACTATAGAACTCTACATGATACGGGTACCCATGGCAAAACCAATACTGGCAGAAGGCAGACAACACAACAACTTGTAGACGAGCTGAAATATACAACCAGAGACGTATTAATACAAGGCATACAGAAACACGAGGCATACAGGGCAAACACTATCCTACGACGCTAGCAAATTATATCTACTCGGAAAACAGTCGACTATAGAACTCTACATGATAAGGGTACCCATGGCAAACCAATACCGGCAGCAGGCAGATGACACGACGACTTGTAGACGAGCTGAAATATACAACCAGAGACGTATTAATACAAGGCATACAGAAATATGAGGCATACAGGGCAAACACTATCCTACGATGCTAGCAAATTATATCTACTCGGAAAACAGTCGACTATAGAGCTCTACATGATACGGGTACCCATGGCAAACCAATACCGGCAGCAGGCAGACGACACGACGACTTGTAGACGAGCTGAAATATACAATCAGAGACGTATTAATACAAGGCGTAGAGAAACACGAGGCATACAGGGCAAACACTATCCTACGACGCTAGCAAATTATATCTACTCGGAAAACAGTCGACAATAGAACTCTACATGATACGGGTACCCATGGCAAACCAATACCGGCAGCAGGCAGACGACACAACGACTTGTTGACGAGCTGAAATATACAACCAGAGACGTATTAATACATGGCATACAGAAACAGGAGGCATACAGGGCAAACACTATCCTACGACACTAGCAAATTATATCTACTCGGAAAACAGTCGACTATAGAACTCTACATGATACGGGTACCCATGGCAAAACCAATACTGGCAGAAGGCAGACAACACAACAACTTGTAGACGAGCTGAAATATACAACCAGAGACGTATTAATACAAGGCATACAGAAACACGAGGCATACAGGGCAAACACTATCCTACGACGCTAGCAAATTATATCTACTCGGAAAACAGTCGACTATAGAACTCTACATGATAAGGGTACCCATGGCAAACCAATACCGGCAGCAGGCAGATGACACGACGACTTGTAGACGAGCTGAAATATACAACCAGAGACGTATTAATACAAGGCATACAGAAATATGAGGCATACAGGGCAAACACTATCCTACGACGCTAGCAAATTATATCTACTCGGAAAACAGTCGACTATAGAGCTCTACATGATACGGGTACCCATGGCAAACCAATACCGGCAGCAGGCAGACGACACGACGACTTGTAGACGAGCTGAAATATACAATCAGAGACGTATTAATACAAGGCGTAGAGAAACACGAGGCATACAGGGCAAACACTATCCTACGACGCTAGCAAATAATATCTACTCGGAAAACAGTCTACTATAGAACTCTACATGATATGGGTACCCATGGCAAACCAATACCAGCAGCAGGCAGACGACACAACGACTTGTAGACGAGCTGAAATATACTACCAGAGACGTATTAATACAAGGCATACAGAAACACGAGGCATACAGGGCAAACACTATCCTATGACGCTAGCAAATTATATCTACTTGGAAAACAGTCAAGTATAGAACTGTACATGATAAGGGTACCCATGGCAAACCAATACCGGCAGCAGGCAGACGACACGACGACTTGTAGACGAGCTGAAATATACAATCAGAGACGTATTAATACAAGGCGTAGAGAAACACGAGGCATACAGGGCAAACACTATCCTACGACGCTAGCAAATAATATCTACTCGGAAAACAGTCTACTATAGAACTCTACATGATATGGGTACCCATGGCAAACCAACACCAGCAGCAGGCAGACGACACGACGACTTGTAGAGGAGCTGAAATATACTACCAGAGACGTATTAATACAAGGCATACAGAAACACGAGGCATACAGGGCAAACACTATCCTATGACGCTAGCAAATTATATCTACTTGGAAAACAGTCAAGTATAGAACTGTACATGATAAGGGTACCCATGGCAAACCAATACCGGCAGCAGGCAGACGACACGACAACTTGTAGACGAGCTGAAATATACAACCAGAGACATATTAATACAAGGCATACAGAAACACGAGGCATACAGGGCAAACACTATCCTACGACGCTAGCAAATTATATCTACTCGGAAAACAGTCGACTATAGAACTCTACATGATAAGGGTACCCATGGCAAACCAATACCGGCAGCAGGCAGATGACACGACGACTTGTAGACGAGCTGAAATATACAACCAGAGACGTATTAATACAAGGCATACAGAAATATGAGGCATACAGGGCAAACACTATCCTACGATGCTAGCAAATTATATCTACTCGGAAAACAGTCGACTATAGAGCTCTACATGATACGGGTACCCATGGCAAACCAATACCGGCAGCAGGCAGACGACACGACGACTTGTAGACGAGCTGAAATATACAATCAGAGACGTATTAATACAAGGCGTAGAGAAACACGAGGCATACAGGGCAAACACTATCCTACGACGCTAGCAAATTATATCTACTCGGAAAACAGTCGACAATAGAACTCTACATGATACGGGTACCCATGGCAAACCAATACCGGCAGCAGGCAGACGACACAACGACTTGTTGACGAGCTGAAATATACAACCAGAGACGTATTAATACATGGCATACAGAAACAGGAGGCATACAGGGCAAACACTATCCTACGACACTAGCAAATTATATCTACTCGGAAAACAGTCGACTATAGAACTCTACATGATACGGGTACCCATGGCAAAACCAATACTGGCAGAAGGCAGACAACACAACAACTTGTAGACGAGCTGAAATATACAACCAGAGACGTATTAATACAAGGCATACAGAAACACGAGGCATACAGGGCAAACACTATCCTACGACGCTAGCAAATTATATCTACTCGGAAAACAGTCGACTATAGAACTCTACATGATACGGGTACCCATGGCAAACCAATACCGGCAGCAGGCAGATGACACGACGACTTGTAGACGAGCTGAAATATACAACCAGAGACGTATTAATACAAGGCATACAGAAATATGAGGCATACAGGGCAAACACTATCCTACGACGCTAGCAAATTATATCTACTCGGAAAACAGTCGACTATAGAGCTCTACATGATACGGGTACCCATGGCAAACCAATACCGGCAGCAGGCAGACGACACGACGACTTGTAGACGAGCTGAAATATACAATCAGAGACGTATTAATACAAGGCGTAGAGAAACACGAGGCATACAGGGCAAACACTATCCTACGACGCTAGCAAATAATATCTACTCGGAAAACAGTCTACTATAGAACTCTACATGATATGGGTACCCATGGCAAACCAATACCAGCAGCAGGCAGACGACACAACGACTTGTAGACGAGCTGAAATATACTACCAGAGACGTATTAATACAAGGCATACAGAAACACGAGGCATACAGGGCAAACACTATCCTATGACGCTAGCAAATTATATCTACTTGGAAAACAGTCAAGTATAGAACTGTACATGATAAGGGTACCCATGGCAAACCAATACCGGCAGCAGGCAGACGACACGACAACTTGTAGACGAGCTGAAATATACAACCAGAGACGTATTAATACAAGGCATACAGAAATATGAGGCATACAGGGCAAACACTATCCTACGACGCTAGCAAATTATATCTACTCGGAAAACAGTCGACTATAGAGCTCTACATGATACGGGTACCCATGGCAAACCAATACCGGCAGCAGGCAGACGACACGACGACTTGTAGACGAGCTGAAATATACAATCAGAGACGTATTAATACAAGGCGTAGAGAAACACGAGGCATACAGGGCAAACACTATCCTACGACGCTAGCAAATAATATCTACTCGGAAAACAGTCTACTATAGAACTCTACATGATATGGGTACCCATGGCAAACCAACACCAGCAGCAGGCAGACGACACAACGACTTGTAGACGAGCTGAAATATACTACCAGAGACGTATTAATACAAGGCATACAGAAACACGAGGCATACAGGGCAAACACTATCCTATGACGCTAGCAAATTATATCTACTTGGAAAACAGTCAAGTATAGAACTGTACATGATAAGGGTACCCATGGCAAACCAATACCGGCAGCAGGCAGACGACACGACAACTTGTAGACGAGCTGAAATATACAACCAGAGACATATTAATACAAGGCATACAGAAACACGAGGCATACAGGGCAAACACTATCCTACGACGCTAGCAAATTATATCTACTCGGAAAACAGTCGACTATAGAACCCTACATGATACGGGTACCCATGGCAAATGAATACCGGCAGCAGCCTGATAACAAAACTTGTAGACGAGCTGAAATATACAGCCAGAGACATATTAATACAAGGCATAGAGAAACACGAGGCATACAGGGCAAACACTATCCTATGACGCTAGCAAATTATATCTACTCGGAAAACAGTCGACTATAGAACTCTACATGATACGGGTACCCATGGCAAACCAATACCAGCAGCAGGCAGACGACATGACAACTTGTAGACGAGCTGAAATATACAACCAGAGACGTATTAATACAAGGCATAGAGAAACACGAGGCATACAGGGCAAACACTATCCTATGACGCTAGCAAATTATATCTACTCGGAAAACAGTCGACTATAGAAGTCTACATGATACGGGTACCCATGGCAAACCAATACCAGCAGCAGGCAGACGACACGACGACTTGTAGACGAGCTGAAATATACAACCAGAGACGTATTAATACAAGGCATACAGAAACACAAGGCATGCAGGGCAAACACTATCCTACAACGCTAGCAAATTATATCTACTCGGAAAACAGTTGACTATAGAACTCTACATGATACGGGTACCCATGGCAAACCAATGCCGGCAGCAGGCAGAAGACATGACGACTTGTAGACGAGCTGAAATATACAATCAGAGACGTATTATTACAAGGCATACAGAAACACGAGGCATACAGGGCAAACACTATCCTATGATGCTAGCAAATTATATCTACTCAGAAAACAGTCGACTATAGAACTCTACATGATAAGGGTACCCATGGAAAACCAATACCGGCAGCAGGCAGACGACACAACGACTTGTAGACGAGCTGAAATATACAACCAGAGACGTATTAATACAAGGCATAGAGAAACACGAATCATACAGGGCAAACAGTATCATACAACGTTAGCAAATTATATCTACTCGGAAAACAGTCGACTATAGAACTCTACATGATACGGGTACCCATGGCAAACCAATACCGGCAGCAGCCTGATGACACGACAACTTGTAGACGAGCTGAAATATACAACCAGAGATGTATTAATACAAGGCATAGAGAAATACGAGGCATACAGGGCAAACACTATCCTACGACGCGAGCAAATTATATCTACTCGGAAAACAGTCGACTAAAGAACTCTACATGAAAAGGGGACCCATGGCAAACCAATACCGGCAACAGGCAGACGACACAATGACTTGTAGACGAGCTGAAATATACAACCAGAGACGTATTAATACAAGGCATAGAGAAACACGAGGCATACAGGGCAAACACTATCCTACGACGCTAGCAAATTATATCTACTCAGAAAACAGTCGACTAAAGAACTCTACATGAAAAGGGGACCCATGGCAAACAAATACCGGCAGCAGGCAGACGACACGACAACTTGTAGACGAGCTGAAATATACAACCAGAGACGTATTAATACAAGGCATACAGAAACACGAGGCATACAGGGCAAACACTATCCTACGACGCTAGCAAATTATATCTACTCGGAAAACAGTCGACTATAGGACTCTACATGATAAGGGTACCCATGGCAAACAAATACCGGCAGCAGGCAGACGACACGACGACTTGTAGACGAGCTGAAATATACAACCAGAGACGTATTAATACAAGGCATACAGAAACACGAATCATACAGGGCAAACACTATCCTATGATGCTAGCAAATTATATCTACTCAGAAAACAGATGGCTCTAGAACTCTATATGATATGGGTACCCATGGCAAACCAATACCGGCAGCAGGCAGACGACACAACGACTTGTAGACGAGTTGAAATATACAACGAGAGACGTATTACTACAAGGCATAGAGAAACACGAGGCATACAGGGCAAACACTATCATACAACGTTAGCAAATTATATCTACTCGGAAAACAGTCGACTATAGTACTCTACATGATACGGGTACCCATGGCAAACAAATACCGGCAGCAGCCTGATGACGCGACGACTTGTAGACGAGCTGAAATATACAACCAGAGTCGTATTAATACAAGGAATAGAGAAACACGAGGCATACAGGGCAAACACTATCCTACAACGCTAGCAAATTATATCTACTCGGAAAACAGTCGACTAAAGAACTCTACATGAAAAGGGGACCCATGGCAAACCAATACCGGCAGCAGGCAGACGACACAACGACTTGTAGACGAGCTGAAATTTACAACCAGAGACGTATTAATACAAGGCATACAGAAACACGAGGCATACAGGGCAAACACTATCCTATGACGCTAGCAAATTATATCTACTAGGAAAGCAGTCGACTATAGAACTCTACATGATAAGGGTACCCATGGAAGACCAATACCGGCAGCAGGCAGACGACACGACAACTTGTAGACGAGCTGAAATATACAACCAGAGACGTATGAGTACAAGGCATAGAGAAACACGAGGTATGAAGGCAAACACTAGCCTATGACGCTAGCAAATTATATCTACTCAGAAAACATTCGACTATAGAACTCTACATGATAAGGGTACCCATGGCAAACCAATACTGGCAGCAGGCAGATGACACAACGACTTGTAGACGAGCTGAAATATACAACGAGAAACGTATTAATACAAGGCATACCGAAACACGAGGCATACAGGGCAAACACTATCCTTCGACGCTAGCAAATTATATCTACTCGGAAAACAGTCAACTATAGAACTACATGATACGGGTACCCATGGCAAACCAATACCGGCAGCAGCCTGATGACACGACAGCTTGTAGACGAGCTGAAATATACAACCAGAGACGTATTAATACAAGGCATACAGAAACACGAGGCATACAGGTCAAACACTATCCTACCACACTAGCAAATTATATCTACTAGGAAAGCAGTCGACTATAGAACTCTACATGATAAGGGTACCCATGGAAGACCAATACCGGTAGCAGGCAGACGACACGACGACTTGTAGACGAGCTGAAATATACAACCAGAGACGTATTAATACAAGGCATACAGAAACACGAGGCATACAGGGCAAACACTATCCTATGACGTTAGCAAATTATATCGACTCGGAAAACAGTCGAATATAGAACTCTACATGATAAGGGTACCCATGGCAAAGCAATACCGGCAGCAGCCTGATGACACGACGACTTGTAGACGAGCTGAAATATACAACCAGAGATGTATTAATACAAGGCATAGAGAAACACGAGGCATACAGGGCAAACACTATCCTACGACGCTAACAAATTATATCTACTCGGAAAACAGTCGACTATAGAACTCTACATGATAAGGGTACCCATGGTAAACCAATACCAGCAGCAGCCTGATGACACGACAACTTGTAGACGAGCTGAAATATACAACCAGAGATGTATTAATACAAGGCATAGAGAAACACAAGGCATACAGGGCAAACACTATCCTACGACGCTTGCAAATTATATCTACTCGGAAAACAGTCGACTATAGAACTCTACATAATACGGGTACCCATTGCAAACCAATACCTGCAGCAGGCAGACAACACAACGACTTGTAGACGAGCTGAAATATACAACCAGAGACGTATTAATACAAGGCATACAGAAACACGAGGCATACAGGGCAAACACTATCCTATGACGCTAGCAAATTATATCTACTCGGAAAACAATCGACTATAGAACTCTACATGATACGGGTACCCATGGCAAACCAATACCGGCAGCAGGCAGACGACACAACGACTTGTAGACGAGCTGAAATATACAACCAGAGACATATTAATACAAGGCATACAGAAACACGAGGCATACAGGGCAAACACTATCCTACGACGCTAGCAAATTATATCTACTCGGAAAACAGTCGACTATAGAACTCTACATGATAAGGGTACCCATGGCAAACCAATACCAGCAGCAGCCTGATGACACGACAACTTGTAGACGAGCTGAAATATACAACCAGAGACGTATTAGTACAAGGCATACAGAAACACGAGGCATACAGGGCAACCACTATCCTATGACGCTAGCAAATTATATCTACTCGGAAAACAGTCGACTATAGAACTCTACATGATAAGGGTACCCATGGCAAACCAATACCGGCAGCAGGCAGACGACACGACAACTTGTAGACGAGCTGAAATATACAACCAGAGACGTATTAAAACAAGGCATACAGAAACACGAGGCATACAGGGCAAACACTATCCTACGACGCTAGCAAATTATATCTACTCGGAAAACAGTCGACTATAGAACTCTACATGATACGGGTACCCATGGCAAACCAATACCTGCAGCAGGCAGACAACACAACAACTTGTAGATGAGCTGAAATATACAACCAGAGACGTATTAGTACAAGGCATACAGAAACACGAGGTATACAGGGCAAACACTAACCTACGACGCTAGCAAGTTATATCTACTCGGAAAACAGTCGACTATAGAACTCTACATGATACGGGTACCCATGGCAAACCAATACCAGCAGCAGCCTGATGACACGACAACTTGTAGACGAGCTGAAATATACAACCAGAGACGTCTTAATACAAGGCATAGAGAAACACGAGGCATACATGGCAAACACTATCCTATGACGCTAGCAAATTATATCTACTCGGAAAACAGTCGACTATAGAACTCTACATGATAAGGGTACCCATGGCAAACCAATACCGGCAGCAGTCCGATGACACGACAACTTTAGACGAGCTGAAATATACAACCAGAGACGTATTAATACAAGGCATGCAGAAACACGAGGCATACAGGGCAAACACTATCCTACGACGCTAGCAAATTATATCTACTCGGAAAACAGTCGACTATAGAACTCTACATGATAAGGGTACCCATGGCAAACCAATACCAGCAGCAGCCTGATGACACGACAACTTGTAGACGAGCTGAAATATACAACCAGAGACGTATTAGTACAAGGCATACAGAAACACGAGGCATACAGGGCAAACACTATCCTATGACGCTAGCAAATTATATCTACTCGGAAAACAGTCGACTATAGAACTCTACATGATAAGGGTACCCATGGCAAACCAATACCGGCAGCAGGCAGACGACACGACAACTTGTAGACGAGCTGAAATATACAACCAGAGTCGTATTAATACAAGGCATTGAGAAACATGAGGCATACAGGGCAAACACTATCCTACAACGCTAGCAAAATATATCTACTCGGAAAACATTCGACTATAGAACTCTACATGATACGGGTACCCATGGCAAATCAATACCGGCAGTAGGCAGACGACACGACGACTTGTAGACGAGCTGAAATATACAACCAGAGACGTATTAATACAAGGCATACAGAAACACGAGGCATACAGGGAAAACACTATCCTACGACGCTAGCAAATTATATCTACTCAGCAAACAGTCGACTATACAACTATACATGGTAAGGGTACCCATGGCAAACCAATACCAGCAGCAGCCTGATGACACGACAACTTGTAGACGAGCTGAAATATACAACTAGAGACGTATTAATACAAGGCATACAGAAATACGAGGCATACAGGGCAAACACTATCCTATGACGCTAGCAAATTATATCTACTCGGAAAACAGTCGACTATAGAACTCTACATGATAAGGGTTCCCATGGCAAACCAATACCGGCAGCAGGCAGACGACATGACGACTTGTAGACGAGCTGAAATATACAACCAGAGACGTATTAAAACAAGGCATAGAGAAACACGAGGCATACAGGGCAAACACTATCCTACGATGCTAGCAAATTATATCTACTCGGAAAACAGTCAACTATAGAACTCTACATGATAAGGGTACCCATGGCAAACCAATACCTGCAGCAGCCTGATGACACGACAACTTTTAGACGAGCTGAAATATACAACCAGAGACGTATTAATACAAGGCATACAGAAACACGAGGCATACAGGGCAAACACTATCCTATGACGCTAGCAAATTATATCTACTCGGAAAACAGTCGACTATAGAACTCTACATGATAAGGGTACCCATGGCAAACCAATACCAGCAGCAGCCTGATGACACGACAACTTGTAGACGAGCTGAAATATACAACCAGAGACGTATTAGTACAAGGCATACAGAAACACGAGGCATACAGGGCAAACACTATCCTATGACGCTAGCAAATTATATCTACTCGGAAAACAGTCGACTATAGAACTCTACATGATAAGGGTACCCATGGCAAACCAATACCGGCAGCAGGCAGACGACACGACAACTTGTAGACGAGCTGAAATATACAACCAGAGACGTATTAATACAAGGCATACAGAAACACGAGGCATACAGGGCAAACACTATCCTATGACGCTAGCAAATTATATCTACTCGGAAAACAGTCGACTAAAGAACTCTACATGATAAGGGTACCCATGGCAAACCAATACCGGCATCAGCCTGATGACACGACAACTTGTAGACGAGCTGAAATATACAACGAGATGCGTATTAATACAAGGCATACAGAAACACGAGGCATACAGGGCAAACACTATCCTTCAACGCTAGCAAATTATATCTACACGGAAAACAGTCAACTATAGAACTCTACATGATAAGGGTACCCATGGCAAACCAATACCAGCAGCAGGCAGACGACATGACGACTTGTAGACGAGCTGAAATATACAACCAGAGTCGTATTAATACAAGGCATTGAGAAACACGAGGCATACAGGGCAAACACTATCCTACGACGCTAGCAAAATATATCTACTCGGAAAACAGTCGACTATAGAACTCTACATGATACGGGTACCCATGGCAAATCAATACCGGCAGTAGGCAGACGACACGACGACTTGTAGACGAGCTGAAATATACAACCAGAGACGTATTAATACAAGGCATACAGAACTACGAGGCATACAGGGCAAACACTATCCTATGACGCTAGCAAATTATATCTACTCGGAAAACAGTCTACTATAGAACTCTACATGATACAGGTACCCATGGCAAACCAATACCGCCAGCAGCATGAAGACACGACGACTTGTAGACGAGCTGAAATATACAACCAGAGACGTATTAATACAAGGCATACAGAAACACGAGGCATACAGGGCAAACACTATCCTATGACGCTAGCAAATTATATCTACTCGGAAAACAGTCTACTATAGAACTCTACATGATACAGGTACCCATGGCAAACCAATACCGGCAGCAGCATGAAGACACAACAACTTGTAGACGAGCTGAAATATACAACCAGATACGTATTAATACAAGGCATAGAGAAACACGAGGCATACAGGGCAAACACTATCCTATGACGCTGGCAAATTATATCTACTTGGAAAACAGTCGACTATAGAACTCTACATGATACAGGTACCCATGGCAAACCAATACCGGCAGCAGCATGAAGACACGACGACTTGTAGACAGGCTGAAATATACAACCAGATACGTATTAATACAAGGCATAGAGAAATACGAGGCATACAGGGCAAACACTATCCTATGATGCTAGCAAATTATATCTACTCGGAAAACAGTCGACTATAGAACTCTACATGATAAGGGTACCCATGGCAAACCAATACCGACAGCAGCCTGATGACACGACAAGTTGTAGACAATCTGAAATATACAACCAGAGACGTATTAATACAAGGCATACAGAAACACGAGGCATACAGGGCAAACACTATCCTATGACGCTAGCAAATTATATCTACTCGGAAAACAGTCGAGTATAGAACTCTACATGATAAGGGTTCCCATGGCAAACCAATACCGGCAGCAGGCAGACGACACGACAACTTGTAGACGAGCTGAAATATACAACCAGAGACGTATTAGTACAAGGCATAGAGAAACACGAGGTTCACAGGGCAAATACTATCCTACAACGCTAGCAAACTATATCTACTCGGAAAAAAGTCGACTATAGAACTCTACATGATACGGGTACCCATGGCACACCAATACCGGCAGCAGGCAGACGACAAGACAACTTGTAGACGAGCTGGAATATACAACCAGAGACGTATTAATACAAGGCATACAGAAACACGAGGCATACAGGGCAAACACTATCCTATGACGCTAGCAAATTATATCTACTCGGAAAACAGTCGAGAATAGAACTCTAAATGATAAGGGTACCCATGGCAAACCAATACCTGTAGCAGCCTGATGACACGACAACTTTTAGACGAGCTGAAATATACAACCAGAGACGTATTAATACAAGGCATACAGAAACACGAGGCATACAGGGCAAACACTATCCTATGACGCTAGCAAATTATATCTACTCGGAAAACAGTCTACTATAGAACTCTACATGATACAGGTACCCATGGCAAACCAATACCGGCAGCAGCATGAAGACACAACGACTTGTAGACGATCTGAAATATACAACCAGATACGTATTAATACAAGGCATACAGAAACACGAGGCATACAGGGCACACACTATCCTACGACGCTAGCAAATTATATGTACTCGGAAAACAGTCGACTATAGAACTCTACATGATACGGGTACCCATGGCAAACCAATACCGGCAGCAGCCTGATGACACGACGACTTGTAGACGAGCGGAAATATACAACCAGAGACATATTAATACAAGGCATAGAGAAACACGAGGCATACAGGGCAAACACTATCCTATGACGCTAGCAAATTATATCTACAAGGAAAACAGTCGACTATAGAACTCTACATGATACGGGTACTCATGGCAAACCAATACCGGCAGCAGGCAGACGACACGACGACTTGTAGACGAGCTGAAATATACAACCAGAGACGTATTAATACAAGGCATACAGAAACACGAGGCATACAGGGCAAACACTATCCTATGACGCTAGCAAATTATATCTACTCGGAAAACAGTCGACTATACAACTCTACATGATAAGGGTTCCCATGGCAAACCAATACCGGCAGCAGGCAGACGACACAACGGCTTGTAGACGAGCTGAAATATACAACCAGAGACGTATTAATACAAGGCATAGAGAAACACGAGGCATACAGGGCAAACACTATCCTACGACGCTAGCAAATTATATCTACTCGGAAAACAGTCGACTATAGAACTCTACATGATACGGGTACCCATGGCAAACCAATACCAGCAGCAGCCTGATGACACAACAACTTGTAGACGAGCTGAAATATACAACCAGAGACGTATTAATACAAGGCATAGAGAAACACGAGGCATACAGGGCAAACACTATCCTACGACGCTAGCAAATTATATCTACTCGGAAAACAGTCGACTATAGAACTCTACATGATAAGGGTACCCATGGCAAACCAATACCGGCAGCAGCCTGATGACACGACAACTTGTAGACGAGCTGAAATATACAACCAGAGAAGTATTAATACAAGGCATTGAGAAACACGAGGCATACAGGGCAAACGCTATCCTACGACGCTAGCAAATTATATGTACTCGGAAAACAGTCGACTATAGAACTCTACATGATACGGGTACCCATGGCAAACCAATACCGGCAGCAGCCTGATGACACGACGACTTGTAGACGAGCGGAAATATACAACCAGAGACATATTAATACAAGGCATAGAGAAACACGAGGCATACAGGGCAAACACTATCCTATGACGCTAGCAAATTATATCTACTCGGAAAACAGTCGACTATAGAACTCTACATGATAAGGGTACTCATGGCAAACCAATACCGGCAGCAGGCAGACGACACGACGACTTGTAGACGAGCTGAAATATACAACCAGAGACGTATTAATACAAGGCATACAGAAACACGAGGCATACAGGGCAAACACTATCCTACGACGCTAGCAAATTATATCTACTCGGAAAACAGTCGACTATAGAACTCTACATGATACGGGTACCCATGGCAGACCAATACCGGCAGCAGGCAGACGACACGACGACTTGTAGACGAGCTGAAATATACAACCAGAGACGTATTAGTACAAGGCATAGAGAAACACGAGGTATGAAGGCAAACACTAGCCTATGACGCTAGCAAATTATATCTACTCAGAAAACATTCGACTATAGAACTCTACATGATAAGGGTACCCATGGCAAACCAATACCGGCAGCAGCCTGATGACACAAAGACTTGTAGACAAGCTGAAATATACAACCAGAGACGTATTAATACAAGGCATACAGAAACACGAGGCATACAGGGCAAACACTATCCTATGACGCTAGCAAATTATATCTACTCGGAAAACAGTCGACTATACAACTCTACATGATAAGGGTACCCATGGCAAACCAATACCGGCAGCAGGCAGATGACACAACGACTTTCAGACGAGCTGAAATATACAACCAGAGACGTATTAATACAAGGCATAGAGAAACACGAGGCATACAGGGCAAACACTATCCTATGACGCTAGCAAATTATATCTACTCCGAAAACAGTCGACTATAGAACTCTAAATGATAAGGGTACCCATGGCAAACCAATACCGGCAGCAGGCAGACGACACGACGACTTGTAGACGATCTGAAATATACAACCAGAGACGTATTAATACAAGGCATACAGAAACACGAGGCATACAGGGCAAACACTATCCTATGACGCTAGCAAATTATATCTACTCGGAAAACAGTTGACTATAGAACTCTACATGATAAGGGTTCCCATGGCAAACCAATACCGGCAGCAGGCAGACGACACAACGGCTTGTAGACGAGCTGAAATATACAACCAGAGACGTATTAGTACAAGGCATAGAGAATCACGAGGCATACAGGGCAAACACTATCATGCAACGTTAGCAAATTATATCTACTCGGAAAACAGTCGACTATACAACTCTACATGATACGGGTACCCATGGCAAACCAATACCGGCAGCAGGCAGACGACACGACGACTTGTAGACGAGCTGAAATATACAACCAGAGACGTATTAGTACAAGGCATAGAGAAACACGAGGTATGACGGCAAACACTAGCCTATGACGCTAGCAAATTATATCTACTCAGAAAACATTCGACTATAGAACTCTACATGATTAGGGTACCCATGGCAAACCAATACCGGCAGCAGCCTGATGACACAAAGACTTGTAGACAAGCTGAAATATACAACCAGAGACGTATTAATACAAGGCATACAGAAACACGAGGTTTACAGGGCAAACACTATCCTACGACGCTAGCAAATTATATCTACTCAGCAAACAGTCGACTATACAACTATACATGGTAAGGGTACCCATGGCAAACCAATACCAGCAGCATCCTGATGACACGACAACTTGTAGACGAGCTGAAATATACAACTAGAGACGTATTAATACAAGGCATACAGAAATACGAGGCATACAGGGCAAACACTATCCTATGACGCTAGCAAATTATATCTACTCGGAAAACAGTCGACTATAAAACTCTACATGATAAGGGTACCCATGGCAAACCAATACCTGCAGCAGCCTGATGACACGACAACTTTTAGACGAGCTGAAATATACAACCAGAGACGTATTAATACAAGGCATACAGAAACACGAGGCATACAGGGCAAACACTATCCTATGACGCTAGCAAATTATATCTACTCGGAAAACAGTCTACTATAGAACTCTACATGATACAGGTACCCATGGCAAACTAATACCGGCAGCAGCATGAAGACACGACGACTTGTAGACGAGCTGAAATATACAACCAGTGACGTATTAATACAAGGCATACAGAACTACGAGGCATACAGGGCAAACACTATCCTATGACGCTAGCAAATTATATCTACTCGGAAAACAGTCTACTATAGAACTCTACATGATACAGGTACCCATGGCAAACCAATACCGGCAGCAGCATGAAGACACAACAACTTGTAGACGAGCTGAAATATACAACCAGAGACGTATTAATACAAGGCATACAGAACTACGAGGCATACAGGGCAAACACTATCCTATGACGCTAGCAAATTATATCTACTCGGAAAACAGTCTACTATAGAACTCTACATGATACAGGTACCCATGGCAAACCAATACCGCCAGCAGCATGAAGACACGACGAATTGTAGACGAGCTGAAATATACAACCAGAGACGTATTAATACAAGGCATACAGAAACACGAGGCATACAGGGCAAACACTATCCTATGACGCTAGCAAATTATATCTACTCGGAAAACAGTCTACTATAGAACTCTACATGATACAGGTACCCATGGCAAACCAATACCGGCAGCAGCATGAAGACACAACAACTTGTAGACGAGCTGAAATATACAACCAGAGACGTATTAATACAAGACATAGAGAAACACGAGGCATACATGGCAAACACTATCCTACGACGCTAGAAAATTATATCTACTCGGAAAACAGTCGACTATAGAACTCTACATGATAAGGGTACCCATGGCAAACCAATACCGGCAGCAGGCAGACGACACGACGATTTGTAGACGAGCTGAAATATACAACAAGAGACGTATTAATACAAGGCATACAGAAACACGAGGCATACAGGGCAAACACTATCCTACAACGCTAGCAAATTATATCTACTCGGAAAACAGTCGACTATAGAACTCTACATGATACAGGTACCCATGGCAAACCAATACCGGCAGCAGCCTGAAGACACAACGGCCTGTAGATGAGCTGAAATATACAACCAGAGACGTATTAATACAAGGCATAGAGAAACACGAGGCATACAGGGCAAGCACTATTCTATGACGCTAGCAAATTATATCTACTCGGAAAACATTCGACTATACAACTCTACATGATAAGGGTACCCATGGCAAACCAATACCGGCAGCAGCCTGATGACACGACAACTTGTAGACGAGCTGAAATATACAACCAGAGACGTATTAGTACAAGGCATACAGAAACACGAGGTTTACAGGGCAAACACTATCCTATGACGCTAGCAAGTTATATCGACTCGGAAAACAGTCGACTATAGAACTCTACATGATACGGGTACCCATGGCAAACCAATACCAGCAGCAGCCTGATGACACGACAACTTGTAGACGAGCTGAAATATACAACCAGAGACGTATTAATACAAGGCATAGAGAAACACGAGGCATACAGGGCAAACACTATCCTACGACGCTAGCAAACTATATCTACTCGGAAAACAGTCGACTATAGAACTCTACATGATACGGGTACCCATGGCACACCAATACCGGCAGCAGCCTGATGACACGACAACTTGTAGACGAGCTGAAATATACAACCAGAGACGTATTAATACTAGGCATACAGAAACACGAGGCATACAGGGCAAACACTTTCCTACGACGCTAGCAAATTATATCTACTCGGAAAACAGTCGACTATAGAACTCTACATGATACGGGTACCCATGGCAAACCAATACCTGCAGCAGGCAGACGACACAACGATTTGTAGACGAGCTGAAATATACAACCAGAGAATATTAATACAAGGCATACAGAAACACGAGGCATACAGGGCAAACACTTTCCTATGACGCTAGCAAATTATATCTACTCGGAAAACAGTCGACTATAGAACTCTACATGATACGGGTACCCATGGCAAACCAATACCGGCAGCAGCCTGATGACACGACAACTTGTAGACGAGCTGAAATATACAACCAGAGACGTATTAGTACAAGGCATACAGAAACACGAGGTATACAGGGCAAACAATATCCTACGACGCTAGCAAGTTATATCTACTCGGAAAACAGTCGACTATAGAACTCTACATGATACGGGTACCCATGGCAAACCAATACCAGCAGCAGCCTGATGACACGACAACTTGTAGACGAGCTGAAATATACAACCAGAGACGTATTAATACAAGACATAGAGAAACACGAGGCATACATGGCAAACACTATCCTACGACGCTAGCAAATTATATCTACTCGGAAAACAGTCGACTATAGAACTCTACATGATAAGGGTACCCATGGCAAACCAATACCGGCAGCAGGCAGACGACACGACGATTTGTAGACGAGCTGAAATATACAACAAGAGACGTATTAATACAAGGCATACAGAAACACGAGGCATACAGGGCAAACACTTTCCTATGACGCTAGCAAATTATATCTACTCGGAAAACAGTCGACTATAGAACTCTACATGATACGGGTACCCATGGCAAACCAATACCGGCAGCAGCCTGATGACACGACAACTTGTAGACGAGCTGAAATATACAACCAGAGACGTATTAGTACAAGGCATACAGAAACACGAGGTATACTGGGCAAACACTAACCTACGACGCTAGCAAGTTATATCTACTCGGAAAACAGTCGACTATAGAACTCTACATGATACGGGTACCCATGGCAAACCAATACCAGCAGCAGCCTGATGACACGACAACTTGTAGACGAGCTGAAATATACAACCAGAGACGTATTAATACAAGACATAGAGAAACACGAGGCATACATGGCAAACACTATCCTACGACGCTAGCAAATTATATCTACTCGGAAAACAGTCGACTATAGAACTCTACATGATAAGGGTACCCATGGCAAACCAATACCGGCAGCAGGCAGACGACACGACGATTTGTAGACGAGCTGAAATATACAACAAGAGACGTATTAATACAAGGCATACAGAAACACGAGGCATACAGGGCAAACACTATCCTACAACCCTAGCAAATTATATCTACTCGGAAAACAGTCGACTATAGAACTCTACATGATACAGGTACCCATGGCAAACCAATACCGGCAGCAGCCTGAAGACACAACGGCCTGTAGATGAGCTGAAATATACAACCAGAGACGTATTAATACAAGGCATAGAGAAACACGAGGCATACAGGGCAAGCACTATTCTATGACGCTAGCAAATTATATCTACTCGGAAAACAGTCGACTATACAACTCTACATGATAAGGGTACACATGGCAAACCAATACCGGCAGCAGCCTGATGACACGACAACTTGTAGACGAGCTGAAATATACAACCAGAGACGTATTAGTACAAGGCATACAGAAACACGAGGTTTACAGGGCAAACACTATCCTATGACGCTAGCAAGTTATATCTACTCGGAAAACAGTCGACTATAGAACTCTACATGATACGGGTACCCATGGCAAACCAATACCAGCAGCAGCCTGATGACACGACAACTTGTAGACGAGCTGAAATATACAACCAGAGACGTATTAATACAAGGCATAGAGAAACAAGAGGCATACAGGGCAAACACTATCCTACGACGCCTTGTGGATGAGCTGAAATATACAACCAGAGACGTATTAATACAAGGAATAGAGAAACTCGAGGCATACAGGGCAAGCACTGTTCTATGACGCTAGCAAATTATATCTACTCGGAAAACAGTCGACTATACAACTCTACATGATAAGGGTACCCATGGCAAACCAATACCGGCAGCAGCCTGATGACACGACAACTTGTAGACGAGCTGAAATATACAACCAGAGACGTATTAGTACAAGGCATACAGAAACACGAGGTTTACAGGGCAAACACTATCCTATGACGCTAGCAAGTTATATCTACTCGGAAAACAGTCGACTATAGAACTCTACATGATACGGGTACCCATGGCAAACCAATACCAGCAGCAGCCTGATGACACGACAACTTGTAGACGAGCTGAAATATACAACCAGAGATGTATTAATACAAGGCATAGAGAAACGTGAGGCATACAGGGCAAACACTATCCTACAACGCTAGCAAACTATATCTACTCGGAAAACAGTCGACTATAGAACTCTACATGATACGGGTACCCATGGCACACCAATACCGGCAGCAGCCTGATGACACGACAACTTGTAGACGAGCTGAAATATACAACCAGAGACGTATTAGTACAAGGCATACAGAAACACGAGGTTTACAGGGCAAACACTATCCTATGACGCTAGCAAGTTATATCTACTCGGAAAAAAGTCGACTATAGAACTCTACATGATACGGGTACCCATGGCAAACCAATACCAGCAGCAGCCTGATGACACGACAACTTGTAGACGAGCTGAAATATACAACCAGAGACGTATTAATACAAGGCATAGAGAAACAAGAGGCATACAGGGCAAACACTATCCTACGACGCATTGTGGATGAGCTGAAATATACAACCAGAGACGTATTAATACAAGGCATAGAGAAACACGAGGCATACAGGGCAAGCACTATTCTATGACGCTAGCAAATTATATCTACTCGGAAAACAGTCGACTATACAACTCTACATGATAAGGGTACCCATGGCAAACCAATACCGGCAGCAGCCTGATGACACGACAACTTGTAGACGAGCTGAAATATACAACCAGAGACGTATTAGTACAAGGCATACAGAAACACGAGGTTTACAGGGCAAACACTATCCTATTACGCTAGCAAGTTATATCTACTCTGAAAACAGTCGACTATAGAACTCTACATGATACGGGTACCCATGGCAAACAAATACCAGCAGCAGCCTGATGACACGACAACTTGTAGACGAGCTGAAATATACAACCAGAGACGTATTAATACAAGGCATAGAGAAACACGAGGCATACAGGGCAAACACTATCCTACGACGCTAGCAAACTATATCTACTCGGAAAACAGTCGACTATAGAACTCTACATGATACGGGTACCCATGGCACACCAATACCGGCAGCAGCCTGATGACACGACAACTTGTAGACGAGCTGAAATATACAACCAGAGACGTATTAATACAAGGCATACAGAAACACGAGGCATACAGGGCAAACACTTTCCTACGACGCTAGCAAATTATATCTACTCGGAAAACAGTCGACTATAGAACTCTACATGATACGGGTACCCATGGCAAACCAATACCTGCAGCAGGCAGACGACACAACGATTTGTAGACGAGCTGAAATATACAACCAGAGAATATTAATACAATGCATACAGTAACACGAGGCATACAGGGCAAACACTTTCCTATGACGCTAGCAAATTATATCTACTCGGAAAACAGTCGACTATAGAACTCTACATGAAACGGGTACCCATGGCAAACCAATACCGGCAGCAGCCTGATGACACGAGAACTTGTAGACGAGCTGAAATATACAACCAGAGACGTATTAGTACAAGGCATACAGAAACACGAGGTATACTGGGCAAACACTATCCTATGACGCTAGCAAGTTATATCTACTCGGAAAACAGTCGACTATAGAACTCTACATGATACGGGTACCCATGGCAAACCAATACCAGCAGCAGCCTGATTACACGACAACTTGTAGACGAGCTGAAATATACAACCAGAGACGTATTAATACAAGGCATAGAGAAACAAGAGGCATACAGGGCAAACACTATCCTACGACGCCTTGTGGATGAGCTGAAATATACAACCAGAGACGTATTAATACAAGGCATAGAGAAACACGAGGCATACAGGGCAAGCACTATTCTATGACGCTAGCAAATTATATCTACTCGGAAAACAGTCGACTATACAACTCTACATGATAAGGGTACCCATGGCAAACCAATACCGGCAGCAGCCTGATGACACGACAACTTGTAGACGAGCTGAAATATACAACCAGAGACGTATTAGTACAAGGCATACAGAAACACGAGGTTTACAGGGCAAACACTATCCTATGACGCTAGCAAGTTATATCTACTCGGAAAACAGTCGACTATAGAACTCTACATGATACGGGTACCCATGGCAAACCAATACCAGCAGCAGCCTGATGACACGACAACTTGTAGACGAGCTGAAATATACAACCAGAGACGTATTAATACAAGGCATAGAGAAACACGAGGCATACAGGGCAAACACTATCCTACGACGCTAGCAAACTATATCTACTCGGAAAACAGTCGACTATAGAACTCTACATGATACGGGTACCCATGGCACACCAATACCGGCAGCAGCCTGATGACACGACAACTTGTAGACGAGCTGAAATATACAACCAGAGACGTATTAATACTAGGCATACAGAAACACGAGGCATACAGGGCAAACACTTTCCTACGACGCTAGCAAATTTTATCTACTCGGAAAACAGTCGACTATAGAACTCTACATGATACGGGTACCCATGGCAAACCAATACCTGCAGCAGGCAGACGACACAACGATTTGTAGACGAGCTGAAATATACAACCAGAGAATATTAATACAAGGCATACAGAAACACGAGGCATACAGGGCAAACACTTTCCTATGACGCTAGCAAATTATATCTACTCGGAAAACAGTCGACTATAGAACTCTACATGATACGGGTACCCATGGCAAACCAATACCGGCAGCAGCCTGATGACACGACAACTTGTAGACGAGCTGAAATATACAACCAGAGACGTATTAGTACAAGGCATACAGAAACACGAGGTATACAGCGCAAACAATATCCTACGACGCTAGCAAGTTATATCTACTCGGAAAACAGTCGACTATAGAACTCTACATGATACGGGTACCCATGGCAAACCAATACCAGCAGCAGCCTGATGACACGACAACTTGTAGACGAGCTGAAATATACAACCAGAGACGTATTAATACAAGACATAGAGAAACACGAGGCATACATGGCAAACACTATCCTACGACGCTAGCAAATTATATCTACTCGGAAAACAGTCGACTATAGAACTCTACATGATAAGGGTACCCATGGCAAACCAATACCGGCAGCAGGCAGACGACACGACGATTTGTAGACGAGCTGAAATATACAACAAGAGACGTATTAATACAAGGCATACAGAAACACGAGGCATACAGGGCAAACACTTTCCTATGACGCTAGCAAATTATATCTACTCGGAAAACAGTCGACTATAGAACTCTACATGATACGGGTACCCATGGCAAACCAATACCGGCAGCAGCCTGATGACACGACAACTTGTAGACGAGCTGAAATATACAACCAGAGACGTATTAGTACAAGGCATACAGAAACACGAGGTATACAGGGCAAACACTAACCTACGACGCTAGCAAGTTATATCTACTCGGAAAACAGTCGACTATAGAACTCTACATGATACGGGTACCCATGGCAAACCAATACCAGCAGCAGCCTGATGACACGACAACTTGTAGACGAGCTGAAATATACAACCAGAGACGTATTAATACAAGACATAGAGAAACACGAGGCATACATGGCAAACACTATCCTACGACGCTAGCAAATTATATCTACTCGGAAAACAGTCGACTATAGAACTCTACATGATAAGGGTACCCATGGCAAACCAATACCGGCAGCAGGCAGACGACACGACGATTTGTAGACGAGCTGAAATATACAACAAGAGACGTATTAATACAAGGCATACAGAAACACGAGGCATACAGGGCAAACACTATCCTACAACCCTAGCAAATTATATCTACTCGGAAAACAGTCGACTATAGAACTCTACATGATACAGGTACCCATGGCAAACCAATACCGGCAGCAGCCTGAAGACACAACGGCCTGTAGATGAGCTGAAATATACAACCAGAGACGTATTAATACAAGGCATAGAGAAACACGAGGCATACAGGGCAAGCACTATTCTATGACGCTAGCAAATTATATCTACTCGGAAAACAGTCGACTATACAACTCTACATGATAAGGGTACACATGGCAAACCAATACCGGCAGCAGCCTGATGACACGACAACTTGTAGACGAGCTGAAATATACAACCAGAGACGTATTAGTACAAGGCATACAGAAACACGAGGTTTACAGGGCAAACACCATCCTATGACGCTAGCAAGTTATATCTACCTCGAAAACAGTCGACTATAGAACTCTACATGATACGGGTACCCATGGCAAACCAATACCAGCAGCAGCCTGATGACACGACAACTTGTAGACGAGCTGAAATATACAACCAGAGACGTATTAATACAAGGCATAGAGAAACAAGAGGCATACAGGGCAAACACTATCCTACGACGCCTTGTGGATGAGCTGAAATATACAACCAGAGACGTATTAATACAAGGAATAGAGAAACACGAGGCATACAGGGCAAGCACTATTCTATGACGCTAGCAAATTATATCTACTCGGAAAACAGTCGACTATACAACTCTACATGATAAGGGTACCCATGGCAAACCAATACCGGCAGCAGCCTGATGACACGACAACTTGTAGACGAGCTGAAATATACAACCAGAGACGTATTAGTACAAGGCATACAGAAACACGAGGTTTACAGGGCAAACACTATCCTATGACGCTAGCAAGTTATATCTACTCGGAAAACAGTCGACTATAGAACTCTACATGATACGGGTACCCATGGCAAACCAATACCAGCAGCAGCCTGATGACACGACAACTTGTAGACGAGCTGAAATATACAACCAGAGACGTATTAATACAAGGCATAGAGAAACACGAGGCATACAGGGCAAACACTATCCTACAACGCTAGCAAACTATATCTACTCGGAAAACAGTCGACTATAGAACTCTACATGATACGGGTACCCATGGCACACCAATACCGGCAGCAGCCTGATGACACGACAACTTGTAGACGAGCTGAAATATACAACCAGAGACGTATTAGTACAAGGCATACAGAAACACGAGGTTTACAGGGCAAACACTATCCTATGACGCTAGCAAGTTATATCTACTCGGAAAACAGTCGACTATAGAACTCTACATGATACGGGTACCCATGGCAAACCAATACCAGCAGCAGCCTGATGACACGACAACTTGTAGACGAGCTGAAATATACAACCAGAGACGTATTAATACAAGGCATAGAGAAACAAGAGGCATACAGGGCAAACACTATCCTACGACGCATTGTGGATGAGCTGAAATATACAACCAGAGACGTATTAATACAAGGCATAGAGAAACACGAGGCATACAGGGCAAGCACTATTCTATGACGCTAGCAAATTATATCTACTCGGAAAACAGTCGACTATACAACTCTACATGATAAGGGTACCCATGGCAAACCAATACCGGCAGCAGCCTGATGACACGACAACTTGTAGACGAGCTGAAATATACAACCAGAGACGTATTAGTACAAGGCATACAGAAACACGAGGTTTACAGGGCAAACACTATCCTATTACGCTAGCAAGTTATATCTACTCTGAAAACAGTCGACTATAGAACTCTACATGATACGGGTACCCATGGCAAACCAATACCAGCAGCAGCCTGATGACACGACAACTTGTAGACGAGCTGAAATATACAACCAGAGACGTATTAATACAAGGCATAGAGAAACACGAGGCATACAGGGCAAACACTATCCTACGACGCTAGCAAACTATATCTACTCGGAAAACAGTCGACTATAGAACTCTACATGATACGGGTACCCATGGCACACCAATACCGGCAGCAGCCTGATGACACGACAACTTGTAGACGAGCTGAAATATACAACCAGAGACGTATTAATACAAGGCATACAGAAACACGAGGCATACAGGGCAAACACTTTCCTACGACGCTAGCAAATTATATCTACTCGGAAAACAGTCGACTATAGAACTCTACATGATACGGGTACCCATGGCAAACCAATACCTGCAGCAGGCAGACGACACAACGATTTGTAGACGAGCTGAAATATACAACCAGAGAATATTAATACAATGCATACAGTAACACGAGGCATACAGGGCAAACACTTTCCTATGACGCTAGCAAATTATATCTACTCGGAAAACAGTCGACTATAGAACTCTACATGAAACGGGTACCCATGGCAAACCAATACCGGCAGCAGCCTGATGACACGACAACTTGTAGACGAGCTGAAATATACAACCAGAGACGTATTAGTACAAGGCATACAGAAACACGAGGTATACAGGGCAAACACTATCCTACGACGCTAGCAAGTTATATCTACTCGGAAAACAGTCGACTATAGAACTCTACATGATACGGGTACCCATGGCAAACCAATACCAGCAGCAGCCTGATGACACGACAACTTGTAGACGAGCTGAAATATACAACAAGAGACGTATTAATACAAGACATAGAGAAACACGAGGCATACATGGCAAACACTATCCTACGACGCTAGCAAATTATATCTACTCGGAAAACAGTCGACTATACAACTCTACATGATAAGGGTACCCATGGCAAACCAATACCGGCAGCAGGCAGACGACACGACGATTTGTAGACGAGCTGAAATATACAACAAGAGACGTATTAATACAAGGCATACAGAAACACGAGGCATACAGGGCAAACACTTTCCTATGACACTAGCAAATTATATCTACTCGGAAAACAGTCGACTATAGAACTCTACATGATACGGGTACCCATGGCAAACCAATACCGGCAGCAGCCTGATGACACGACAACTTGTAGACGAGCTGAAATATACAACCAGAGACGTATTAGTACAAGGCATACAGAAACACGAGGTATACAGGGCAAACACTAACCTACGACGCTAGCAAGTTATATCTACTCGGAAAACAGTCGACTATAGAACTCTACATGATACGGGTACCCATGGCAAACCAATACCAGCAGCAGCCTGATGACACGACAACTTGTAGACGAGCTGAAATATACAACCAGAGACGTATTAATACAAGACATAGAGAAACACGAGGCATACATGGCAAACACTATCCTACGACGCTAGCAAATTATATCTACTCGGAAAACAGTCGACTATAGAACTCTACATGATAAGGGTACCCATGGCAAACTAATACCGGCAGCAGCCTGATGACACGACAACTTGTAGACGAGCTGAAATATACAACCAGAGACGTATTAGTACAAGGCATACAGAAACACGAGGTTTACAGGGCAAACACTATCCCATGACGCTAGCAAGTTATATCTACTCGGAAAACAGTCAACTATAGAACTCTACATGATACGGGTACCCATGGCAAACCAATACCAGCAGCAGCCTGATGACACGACAACTTGTAGACGAGCTGAAATATACAACCAGAGACGTATTAATACAAGGCATAGAGAAACAAGAGGCATACAGGGCAAACACTATCCTACGACGCCTTGTGGATGAGCTGAAATATACAACCAGAGACGTATTAATACAAGGCATAGAGAAACACGAGGCATACAGGGCAAGCACTATTCTATGACGCTAGCAAATTATATCTACTCGGAAAACAGTCGACTATACAACTCTACATGATAAGGGTACCCATGGCAAACCAATACCGGCAGCAGCCTGATGTCACGACAACTTGTAGACGAGCTGAAATATACAACCAGAGACGTATTAGTACAAGGCATACAGAAACACGAGGTTTACAGGGCAAACACTATCCTATGACGCTAGCAAGTTATATCTACTCGGAAAACAGTCGACTATAGAACTCTACATGATACGGGTACCCATGGCAAACCAATACCAGCAGCAGCCTGATGACACGACAACTTGTAGACGAGCTGAAATATACAACCAGAGACGTATTAATACAAGGCATAGAGAAACACGAGGCATACAGGGCAAACACTATCCTACGACGCTAGCAAACTATATCTACTCGGAAAACAGTCGACTATAGAACTCTACATGATACGGGTACCCATGGCACACCAATACCGGCAGCAGCCTGATGACACGAGAACTTGTAGACGAGCTGAAATATACAACCAGAGACGTATTAATACAAGGCATACAGAAACACGAGGCATACAGGGCAAACACTTTCCTACGACGCTAGCAAATTATATCTACTCGGAAAACAGTCGACTATAGAACTCTACATGATACGGGTACCCATGGCAAACCAATACCTGCAGCAGGCAGACGACACAACGATTTGTAGACGAGCTGAAATATACAACCAGAGAATATTAATACAAGGCATACAGAAACACGAGGCATACAGGGCAAACACTTTCCTATGACGCTAGCAAATTATATCTACTCGGAAAACAGTCGACTATAGAACTCTACATGATACGGGTACCCATGGCAAACCAATACCGGCAGCAGCCTGATGACACGACAACTTGTAGACGAGCTGAAATATACAACCAGAGACGTATTAGTACAAGGCATACAGAAACACGAGGTATACAGGGCAAACACTATCCTACGACGCTAGCAAGTTATATCTACTCGGAAAACAGTCGACTATAGAACTCTACATGATACGGGTACCCATGGCAAACCAATACCAGCAGCAGCCTGATGACACGACAACTTGTAGACGAGCTGAAATATACAACCAGAGACGTATTAATACAAGACATAGAGAAACACGAGGCATACGTGGCAAACACTATCCTACGACGCTAGCAAATTATATCTACTCCGAAAACAGTCGACTATAGAACTCTACATGATAAGGGTACCCATGGCAAACCAATACCGGCAGCAGGCAGACGACACGACGATTTGTAGACGAGCTGAAATATACAACAAGAGACGTATTAATACAAGGCATACAGAAACACGAGGCATACAGGGCAAACACTATCCTACAACGCTAGCAAATTATATCTACTCGGAAAACAGTCGACTATAGAACTCTACATGATACGGGTACCCAAGGCAAATCAATACCGGCAGCAGGCAGAAGACACGACGACTTGTAGACGAGCTGAAATATACAACCAGAGACGTATTAATACAAGGCATAGAGAAACACGAGGCATACAGGGCAAACACTATCCTATGACGCTAGCAAATTATATCTACTCGGAAAACAGTCGACTATAGAACTCTACATGATACAGGTACCCATGGCAAACCAATACCGGCAGCAGCCTGATGACACAACGGCCTGTAGATGAGCTGAAATATACAACCAGAGACGTATTAATACAAGGCATAGAGAAACACGAGGCATACAGGGCAAGCACTATTCTAAGACGCTAGCAAATTATATCTACTCGGAAAACAGTCGACTATACAACTCTACATGATAAGGGTACCCATGGCAAACCAATACCGGCAGCAGGCAGACGACACGACGACTTGTAGACGAGTTGAAATATACAACCAGAGACATATTAATACAAGGCATACAGAAACACGAGGCATACAGGGCAAACACTATCCTATGACGCTAGCAAATTATATCTACTCGGAAAACAGTCGACTATAGAACTCTACATGATAAGGGTACCCATGGCAAACCAATACCGGCAGCAGGCAGACGACACGACGACTTGTAGACGAGCTGAAATATACAACCAGAGACGTATTAATACAAGGCATAGAGAAACACGAGGCATACAGGGCAAACACTATCCTACGACGCTAGCAAATTATATCTACTCGGAAAACAGTCGGCTATAGAACTGTACATGATACGGGTACCCATGGCAAAGAAATACCTGCAGCAGGCAGATGACACGACGACTTGTAGACGAGCTGAAATATACAACCAGAGACGTATTAATACAAGGCATACAGAAACACGAGGCATACAGGGCAAACACTATCCTATGACGCTAGCAAATTATATCTACTCGGAAAACAGTCGACTATAGAACTCTACATGATAAGGGTACCCGTGGCAAACCAATACCGGCAGCAGGCAGACGACACGACGACTTGTAGACGAGCTGAAATATACAACCAGAGACGTATTAATACAAGGCATAGAGAAACACGAGGCATACAGGGCAAACACTATCCTATGACGCTAGCAAATTATATCTCCTCGGAAAACAGTGGACTGTAGAACTCTACATGATACTGGTACCCATTGCAAACCAATACCGGCAGCAGGCAGACGACACGACGACTTGTAGACGAGCTGAAATATACAACAAGAGACGTATTAATACAAGGCATACAGAAACACGAGGCATACAGGGCAAACACTATCCTATGACGCTAGCAAATTATATCTACTCGGAAAACAGTCGACTATAGAACTCTACATGATAAGGGTACCCATGGCAAACCAATACCGGCAGCAGGCAGACGACACAACGACTTGTAGACGAGCTGAAATATACAACCAGAGACGTATTAATACAAGGCATAGAGAAACACGAGGCATACAGGGCAAACACTATCCTATGACGCTAGCAAATTATATCTCCTCGGAAAACAGTGGACTATAGAACTCTACATGATACGGGTACCCATTGCAAACCAATACCGGCAGCAGGCAGACGACACGACGACTTGTAGACGAGCTGAAATATACAACCAGAGACATATTAATACAAGGCAAACAGAAACACGAGGCATACAGGGCAAACACTATCCTATGACGCTAGCAAATTATATCTACTCGGAAAACAGTCGACTATAGAACTCTACATGATAAGGGTACCCATGGCAAACCAATACCGGCAGCAGGCAGACGACACGACGACTTGTAGACGAGCTGAAATATACAACCAGAGACGTATTAATACAAGGCATATAGAAACACGAGGCATACAGGGCAAACACTATCCTACGACGCTAGCAAATTATATCTACTCGGAAAACAGTCGACTATACAACTCTACATGATAAGGGTACCCATGGCAAAGAAATACCTGCAGCAGGCAGACAACACGACGACTTGTAGACGAGCTGAAATATACAACCAGAGACGTATTAATACAAGGCATACAGAAACACGAGGCATACAGGGCAAACACTATCCTATGACGCTAGCAAATTATATCTACTCGGAAAACAGTCGACTATAGAACTCTACATGATAAGGGTTCCCATGGCAAACCAATACCGGCAGCAGGCAGACGACATGACGACTTGTAGACGAGCTGAAATATACAACCAGAGACGTATTAAAACAAGGCATAGAGAAACACGAGGCATACAGGGCAAACACTATCCTACGACGCTAGCAAATTATATCTACTCGGAAAACAGTCGACTATAGAACTCTACATGATAAGGGTACCCATGGCAAACCAATACCTGCAGCAGCCTGATGACACGACAACTTTTAGACGAACTGAAATATACAACCAGAGACGTATTAATACAAGGCATACAGAAACACGAGGCATACAGGGCAAACACTATCCTATGACGCTAGCAAATTATATCTACTCGGAAAACAGTCTACTATAGAACTCTACATGATACAGGTACCCATGGCAAACTAATACCGGCAGCAGCATGAAGACACGACGACTTGTAGACGAGCTGAAATATACAACCAGAGACGTATTAATACAAGGCATACAGAACTACGAGGCATACAGGGCAAACACTATCCTATGACGCTAGCAAATTATATCTACTCGGAAAACAGTCTACTATAGAACTCTACATGATACAGGTACCCATGGCAAACCAATACCGGCAGCAGCGTGAAGACACGACGACTTGTAGACGAGCTGAAATATACAACCAGAGACATATTAATACAAGGCATAGAGAAACACGAGGCATACAGGGCAAACACTATCCTATGATGTTAGCAAATTATATCTACTCGGAAAACAGTCGACTATAGAACTCTACATGATAAGGGTACCCATGGCAAACCAATACCGGCAGCAGCCTGATGACACGACAACTTGTAGACGATCTGAAATATACAACCAGAGACATATTAATACAAGGCATACAGAAACACGAGGCATACAGGGCAAACACTATCCTATGACGCTAGCAAATTATATCTACTCGGAAAAAAGTCTACTATAGAACTCTACATGATAAGGGTTCCCATGGCAAACCAATACCGGCAGCAGGCAGACGACACAACGACTTGTAGACGAGCTGAAATATACAACCAGAGACGTATTAGTACAAGGCATAGAGAAACACGAGGCATACAGGGCAAACACTATCATACAACGTTAGCAAATTATATCTACTCGGAAAACAGTCGACTATAGAACTCTAAATGATAAGGGTACCCATGGCAAACCAATACCTGCAGCAGCCTGATGACACGACAACTTTTAGACGAGCTGAAATATACAACCAGAGACGTATTAATACAAGGCATACAGAAACACGAGGCATACAGGGCAAACACTATCCTATGACGCTAGCAAATTATATCTACTCGGAAAACGGTCGACTATAGAACTCTAAATGATAAGGGTACCCATGGCAAACTAATACCGGCAGCAGGCAGACGACACGACGACTTGTAGACGAGCTGAAATATACAACCAGAGACGTATTAGTACAAGGCATAGAGAAACACGAGGCATACAGGGCAAACACTATCATACAACGTTAGCAAATTATATCTACTCGGAAAACAGTCGACTATAGAACTCTACATGATACGGGTACCCATGGCAAACCAATACCGGCAGCAGCCTGATGACACGACCACTTGTAGACGAGCGCAAATATACAACCAGAGACATATTAATACAAGGCATAGAGAAACACGAGGCATACAGGGCAGGCAGTTTCCTACGACGCTAGCAAATTATATCTACTCGGAAAACAGTCGACTAAAGAACTCTACATGAAAAGGGGACCCATGGCAAACCAATACCGGCAGCAGGCAGACGACACGACGACTTGTAGACGAGCTGAAATTTACAACCAGAGACGTATTAATACAAGGCATACAGAAACACGAGGCATACAGGGCAAACACTATCCTATGACGCTAGCAAATTATATCTACTCGGAAAACAGTCGAGTATACAACTCTAAATGATAAAGGTACCCATGGCAAACCAATACCGGCAGCAGGCAGACGACGCGACGACTTGTAGACGAGCTGAAATATACAACCAGAGACGTATTAAAACAAGGCATAGAGAAACACGAGGCATACAGGGCAAACACTTTCCTAAGACGCTAGCAAATTATATCTACTCGGAAAACAGTCGACTATAGAACTCTACATGATACGGGTACCCATGGCAAACCAATACCTGCAGCAGGCAGACGACACGACGACTTGTAGACGAGCTGAAATATACAACCAGAGACGTATTAATACAAGGCATAGAGAAACACGAGGCATACAGGGCAAACACTATCCTACGACGCTAGCAAATTATATCTACTCGGAAAACAGTGGACTATAGAACTCTACATGATACGGGTACGCATGGCAAACCAATACCAGCAGCAGCCTGATGACACGACAACTTGTAGACGAGCTGAAATATACAACCAGAGACGTATTAATACAAGGCATAGAGAAACACGAGGCATACATGGCAAACACTATCCTACGACGCTAGCAAATTATATCTACTCGGAAAACAGTCGACTATAGAACTCTACATGATACGGGTACCCATGGCAAACCAATACCAGCAGCAGGCAGACGACACGACGACTTGTAGACGAGCTGAAATATACAACCAGAGACGTATTAATACAAGGCATAGAGAAACACGAGGCATACAGGGCAAGCGTTATCCTATGACGCTTGCAAATTATATCTACTCGGAAAACAGTCGACTATAGAACTCTACATGATAAGGGTACCCATGGCAAACCAATACCGGCAGCAGGCAGACGACACGACGACTTGTAGACGAGCTGAAATATACAACCAGAGACGTATTAATACAAGGCATAGAGAAACACGAGGCATACAGGGCAAACACTATCCTATGACGCTAGCAAATTATATCTACTCCGAAAACAGTCGACTATAGAACTCTAAATGATAAGGGTACCCATGGCAAACCAATACCGGCAGCAGGCAGACGACACGACGACTTGTAGACGATCTGAAATATACAACCAGAGACGTATTAATACAAGGCATACAGAAACACGAGGCATACAGGGCAAACACTATCCTATGACGCTAGCAAATTATATCTACTCGGAAAACAGTCGACTATAGAACTCTACATGATAAGGGTTCCCATGGCAAACCAATACCGGCAGCAGGCAGACGACACAACGGCTTGTAGACGAGCTGAAATATACAACCAGAGACGTATTAGTACAAGGCATAGAGAAACACGAGGCATACAGGGCAAACACTATCATACAACGTTAGCAAATTATATCTACTCGGAAAACAGTCGACTATAGAACTCTACATGATACGGGTACCCATGGCAAACCAATACCGGCAGCAGCCTGATGACACGACGACTTGTAGACGAGCTGAAATATACAACCAGAGACGTATTAATACAAGGCATAGAGAAACACAAGGCATACAGGGCAAACACTATCCTACGACGCTAGCAAATTATATCTACTCGGAAAACAGTCGACTATAGAACTCTACATGATACGGGTACCCATGGCAAACCAATACCAGCAGCAGCCTGATGACACGACAACTTGTAGATGAGCTGAAATATACAACCAGAGACGTATTAATACAAGGCATAGAGAAACACGAGGCAAACAGGGCAAACACTATCCTACGACGCTAGCAAATTATATCTACTCGGAAAACAGTCGACTATAGAACTCTACATGATACGGGTACCCATGGCAAACCAATACCGGCAGCAGCCTGATGACACGACAAATTGTAGATGAGCTGAAATATACAACCAGAGACGTCTTAATACAAGGCATAGAGAAACACGAGGCATACAGGGCAAACACTATCCTATGGCGCTAGCAAATTATATCTACAAGGAAAACAGTCGACTATAGAACTCTACATGATACGGGTACTCATGGCAAACCAATACCGGCAGCAGGCAGACGACACGACGACTTGTAGACGAGCTGAAATATACAACCAGAGACGTATTAATACAAGGCATACAGAAACACGAGGCATACAGGGCAAACACTATCCTAAGACGCTAGCAAATTATATCTACTCGGAAAACAGTCGACTATAGAACTCTACATGATACGGGTACTCATGGCAGGCCAATACCAGCAGCAGGCAGACGAAACGACGACTTGTAGACGAGCTGAAATATACAACCAGAGACGTATTAGTACAAGGCATAGAGAAACACGAGGTATGAAGGCAAACACCAGCCTATGACGCTAGCAAATTATATCTACTCAGAAAACATTCGACTATAGAACTCTACATGATAAGGGTACCCATGGCAAACCAATACCGGCAGCAGCCTGATGACACAAAGACTTGTAGACAAGCTGAAATATACAACCAGAGACGTATTAATACAAGGCATACAGAAACACGAGGCATACAGGGCAAACACTATCCTATGACGCTAGCAAAGTATATCTACTCGGAAAACAGTCGACTATACAACTCTACATGATAAGGGTACCCATGGCAAACCAATACCGGCAGCAGGCAGATGACACAACGACTTGTAGACGAGCTGAAATATACAACCAGAGACGTATTAATACAAGGCATAGAGAAACACGAGGCATACAGGGCAAACACTATCCTATGACGCTAGCAAATTATATCTACTCCGAAAACAGTCGACTATAGAACTCTAAATGATAAGGGTACCCATGGCAAACCAATACCGGCAGCAGGCAGACGACACGACGACTTGTAGACGATCTGAAATATACAACCAGAGACGTATTAATACAAGGCATACAGAAACACGAGGCATACAGGGCAAACACTATCCTATGACGCTAGCAAATTATATCTACTCGGAAAACAGTCGACTATAGAACTCTACATGATAAGGGTTCCCATGGCAAACCAATACCGGCAGCAGGCAGACGACACAACGGCTTGTAGACGAGCTGAAATATACAACCAGAGACGTATTAGTACAAGGCATAGACAAACACGAGGCATACAGGGCAAACACTATCATACAACGTTAGCAAATTATATCTACTCCGAAAACAGTCGACTATAGAACTCTACATGATACGGGTACCCATGGCAAACCAATACCGGCAGCAGCCTGATGACACAACGACTTGTAGACGAGCTGAAATATACAACCAGAGACATATTAATACAAGGCATAGAGAAACACGAGGCATACAGGGCAGGCACTTTCCTACGACGCTAGCAAATTATATCTACTCGGAAAACAGTCGACTATAGAACTCTACATGATACGGGTACCCATGGCAAACCAATACCAGCAGCAGGCAGACGACACGACGACTTGTAGACGAGCTGAAATATACAACCAGAGACGTATTAATACAAGGCATACAGAAACACGAGGCATACAGGGCAAACACTATCCTATGACGCTAGCAAATTATATCTACTCGGAAAACAGTCGAGTATACAACTCTAAATGATAAGGGTACCCATGGCAAACCAATACCGGCAGCAGGCAGACGACATGACGACTTGTAGACGAGCTGAAATATACAACCAGAGACGTATTAAAACAAGGCATAGAGAAACACGAGGCATACAGGGCAAACACTTTCCTACGACGCTAGCAAATTATATCTACTCGGAAAACAGTTGACTATAGAACTCTACATGATACGGGTACCCATGGCAAACCAATACCTGCAGCAGGCAGACGACACGACGACTTGTAGAGGAGCTGAAATATACAACCAGAGACGTATTAATACAAGGCATAGAGAAACACGAGGCATACAGGGCAAACACTATCCTATGACGCTAGCAAATTATATCTACTCGGAATACAGTCGACTATAGAACTCTACATGATACGGGTACCCATGGCAAACCAATACCAGCAGCAGCCTGATGACACGACAACTTGTAGACGAGCTGAAATATACAACCAGAGACGTATTAATACAAGGCATAGAGAAACACGAGGCATACATGGCAAGCACTATTCTATGACGCTAGCAAATTATATCTACTCGGAAAACAGTCGACTATACAACTCTACATGATAAGGGTACCCATGGCAAACCAATACCGGCAGCAGGCAGACGACACGACGACTTGTAGACGAGCTGAAATATACAACCAGAGACATATTAATACAAGGCATACAGAAACACGAGGCATACAGGGCAAACACTATCCTATGACGCTAGCAAATTCTATCTACTCGGAAAACAGTCGACTATACAACTCTACATGATAAGGGTACCCATGGCAAACCAATACCGGCAGCAGGCAGACGACACGACGACTTGTAGACGAGCTGAAATATACAACCAGAGACATATTAATACAAGGCATACAGAAACACGAGGCATACAGGGCAAACACTATCCTATGACGCTAGCAAATTATATCTACTCGGAAAACAGTCGAGTATACAACTCTAAATGATAAGGGTACCCATGGCAAACCAATACCGGCAGCAGGCAGACGACATGACGACTTGTAGACGAGCTGAAATATACAACCAGAGACGTATTAAAACAAGGCATAGAGAAACACGAGGCATACAGGGCAAACACTTTCCTACGACGCTAGCAAATTATATCTACTCGGAAAACAGTTGACTATAGAACTCTACATGATACGGGTACCCATGGCAAACCAATACCTGCAGCAGGCAGACGACACGACGACTTGTAGACGAGCTGAAATATACAACCAGAGACGTATTAATACAAGGCATAGAGAAACACGAGGCATACAGGGCAAACACTATCCTACGACGCTAGCAAATTATATCTACTCGGAAAACAGTCGACTATAGAACTCTACATGATACGGGTACCCATGGCAAACCAATACCAGCAGCAGCCTGATGACACGACAACTTGTAGACGAGCTGAAATATACAACCAGAGACGTATTAATACAAGGCATAGAGAAACACGAGGCATACATGGCAAACACTATCCTACGACGCTAGCAAATTATATCTACTCGGAAAACAGTCGACTATAGAACTCTACATGATAAGGGTACCCATGGCAAACCAATACCAGCAGCAGCCTGATGACATGACAACTTGGAGACGAGCTGAAATATACAACCAGAGACGTATTAATACAAGGCATACAGAAACACGAGGTATACAGGGCAAACACTATCCTACGACGCTAGCAAATTATATCTACTCGGAAAACAGTCGACTATAGAACTCTACATGATACGGGTACCCATGGCAAACCAATACCGGCAGCAGCCTGATGACACGACAACTTGTAGACGAGCTGAAATATACAACCAGAGACGTATTAGTACAAGGCATACAGAAACACGAGGTTTACAGGGCAAACACTATCCTATGACGCTAGCAAGTTATATCTACTCGGAAAACAGTCGACTATAGAACTCTACATGATACGGGTACCCATGGCAAACCAATACCAGCAGCAGCCTGATGACACGACAACTTGTAGACGAGCTGAAATATACAACCAGAGACGTATTAATACAAGGCATAGAGAAACACGAGGCATACAGGGCAAACACTATCCTACGACGCTAGCAAACTATATCTACTCGGAAAACAGTCGACTATAGAACTCTACATGATACGGGTACCCATGGCACACCAATACCGGCAGCAGGCAGACGACATGACAACTTGTAGACGAGCTGGAATATACAACCAGAGACGTATTAATACAAGGCATACAGAAACACGAGGCATACAGGGCAAACACTATCCTATGACGCTAGCAAATTATATCTACTCGGAAAACAGTCGAGAATAAAACTCTAAATGATAAGGGTACCCATGGCAAACCAATACCTGCTGCAGCCTGATGACACGACAACTTTTAGACGAGCTGAAATATACAACCAGAGACGTATTAATACAAGGCATACAGAAACACGAGGCATACAGGGCAAACACTATCCTATGACGCTAGCAAATTATATCTACTCGGAAAACAGTCTACTATAGAACTCTACATGATACAGGTACCCATGGCAAACCAATACCGGCAGCAGCATGAAGACACAACGACTTGTAGACGAGCTGAAATATACAACCAGATACGTATTAATACAAGGCATACAGAAACACGAGGCATACAGGGCAAACACTATCCTACGACGCTAGCAAATTATATCTACTCGGAAAACAGTCGACTATACAACTCTACATGATAAGGGTTCCCATGGCAAACCAATACCGGCAGCAGGCAGACGACACAACGGCTTGTAGACGAGCTGAAATATACAACCAGAGACGTATTAATACAAGGCATAGAGAAACACGAGGCATACAGGGCAAACACTATCCTACGACGCTAGCAAATTATATCTACTCGGAAAACAGTCGACTATAGAACTCAACATGATACGGGTACCCATGGCAAACCAATACCAGCAGCAGCCTGATGACACGACAACTTGTAGACGAGCTGAAATATACAACCAGAGACGTATTAATACAAGGCATAGAGAAACACGAGGCATACAGGGCAAACACTATCCTATGACGCTAGCAAATTATATCTACTCGGAAAACAGTCGAGTATACAACTCTAAATGATAAGGGTACCCATGGCAAACCAATACCGGCAGCAGGCAGACGACATGACGACTTGTAGACGAGCTGAAATATACAACCAGAGACGTATTAAAACAAGGCATAGAGAAACACGAGGCATACAGGGCAAACACTTTCCTACGACGCTAGCAAATTATATCTACTCGGAAAACAGTTGACTATAGAACTCTACATGATACGGGTACCCATGGCAAACCAATACCTGCAGCAGGCAGACGACACGACGACTTGTAGACGAGCTGAAATATACAACCAGAGACGTATTAATACAAGGCATAGAGAAACACGAGGCATACAGGGCAAACACTATCCTACGACGCTAGCAAATTATATCTACTCGGAAAACAGTCGACTATAGAACTCTACATGATACGGGTACCCATGGCAAACCAATACCAGCAGCAGCCTGATGACACGACAACTTGTAGACGAGCTGAAATATACAACCAGAGACGTATTAATACAAGGCATAGAGAAACACGAGGCATACATGGCAAACACTATCCTACGACGCTAGCAAATTATATCTACTCGGAAAACAGTCGACTATAGAACTCTACATGATAAGGGTACCCATGGCAAACCAATACCAGCAGCAGCCTGATGACACGACAAGTTGGAGACGAGCTGAAATATACAACCAGAGACGTATTAATACAAGGCATACAGAAACACGAGGTATACAGGGCAAACACTATCCTACGACGCTAGCAAATTATATCTACTCGGAAAACAGTCGACTATAGAACTCTACATGATACGGGTACCCATGGCAAACCAATACCGGCAGCAGCCTGATGACACGACAACTTGTAGACGAGCTGAAATATACAACCAGAGACGTATTAGTACAAGGCATACAGAAACACGAGGTTTACAGGGCAAACACTATCCTATGACGCTAGCAAGTTATATCTACTCGGAAAACAGTCGACTATAGAACTCTACATGATACGGGTACCCATGGCAAACCAATACCAGCAGCAGCCTGATGACACGACAACTTGTAGACGAGCTGAAATATACAACCAGAGACGTATTAATACAAGGCATAGAGAAACACGAGGCATACAGGGCAAACACTATCCTACGACGCTAGCAAACTATATCTACTCGGAAAACAGTCGACTATAGAACTCTACATGATACGGGTACCCATGGCACACCAATACCGGCAGCAGGCAGACGACATGACAACTTGTAGACGAGCTGGAATATACAACCAGAGACGTATTAATACAAGGCATACAGAAACACGAGGCATACAGGGCAAACACTATCCTATGACGCTAGCAAATTATATCTACTCGGAAAACAGTCGAGAATAAAACTCTAAATGATAAGGGTACCCATGGCAAACCAATACCTGCTGCAGCCTGATGACACGACAACTTTTAGACGAGCTGAAATATACAACCAGAGACGTATTAATACAAGGCATACAGAAACACGAGGCATACAGGGCAAACACTATCCTATGACGCTAGCAAATTATATCTACTCGGAAAACAGTCTACTATAGAACTCTACATGATACAGGTACCCATGGCAAACCAATACCGGCAGCAGCATGAAGACACAACGACTTGTAGACGAGCTGAAATATACAACCAGATACGTATTAATACAAGGCATACAGAAACACGAGGCATACAGGGCAAACACTATCCTACGACGCTAGCAAATTATATCTACTCGGAAAACAGTCGACTATACAACTCTACATGATAAGGGTTCCCATGGCAAACCAATACCGGCAGCAGGCAGACGACACAACGGCTTGTAGACGAGCTGAAATATACAACCAGAGACGTATTAATACAAGGCATAGAGAAACACGAGGCATACAGGGCAAACACTATCCTACGACGCTAGCAAACTATATCTACTCGGAAAACAGTCGACTATAGAACTCAACATGATACGGGTACCCATGGCAAACCAATACCAGCAGCAGCCTGATGACACGACAACTTGTAGACGAGCTGAAATATACAACCAGAGACGTATTAATACAAGGCATAGAGAAACACGAGGCATACAGGGCAAACACTATCCTACGACGCTAGCAAATTATATCTACTCGGAAAACAGTCGACTATAGAACTCTACATGATACGGGTACCCATGGCAAACCAATACCGGCAGCAGCCTGATGACACGACAACTTGTAGACGAGCTGAAATATACAACCAGAGACGTATTAATACAAGGCATACAGAAACACGAGGCATACAGGGCAAACACTATCCTACGACGCTAGCAAATTATATCTACTCGGAAAACAGTCGACTATAGAACTCTACATGATACGGGTACCCAAGGCAAATCAATACCGGCAGCAGGCAGACGACACGACGACTTGTAGACGAGCTGAAATATACAACCAGAGACGTATTAATACAAGGCATAGAGAAACACGAGGCATACAGGGCAAACACTATCCTATGACGCTAGCAAATTATATCTACTCGGAAAACAGTCGACTATAGAACTCTACATGATACAGGTACCCATGGCAAACCAATACCGGCAGCAGCCTGATGACACAACGGCCTGTAGATGAGCTGAAATATACAACCAGAGACGTATTAATACAAGGCATAGAGAAACACGAGGCATACAGGGCAAGCACTATTCTATGACGCTAGCAAATTATATCTACTCGGAAAACAGTCGACTATACAACTCTACATGATAAGGGTACCCATGGCAAACCAATACCGGCAGCAGGCAGACGACACGACGACTTGTAGACGAGCTGAAATATACAACCAGAGACATATTAATACAAGGCATACAGAAACACGAGGCATACAGGGCAAACACTATCCTATGACGCTAGCAAATTATATCTACTCGGAAAACAGTCGACTATAGAACTCTACATGATAAGGGTACCCATGGCAAACCAATACCGGCAGCAGGCAGACGACACGACGACTTGTAGACGAGCTGAAATATACAACCAGAGACATATTAATACAAGGCATACAGAAACACGAGGCATACAGGGCAAACACTATCCTATGACGCTAGCAAATTATATCTACTCGGAAAACAGTCGACTATAGAACTCTACATGATAAGGGTACCCATGGCAAACCAATACCAGCAGCAGCCTGATGACACGACAACTTGTAGACGAGCTGAAATATACAACCAGAGACGTATTAATACAAGGCATAGAGAAACACGAGGCATACATGGCAAACACTATCCTACGACGCTAGCAAATTATATCTACTCGGAAAACAGTCGACTATAGAACTCTACATGATAAGGGTACCCATGGCAAACCAATACCAGCAGCAGCCTGATGACACGACAAGTTGGAGACGAGCTGAAATATACAACCAGAGACGTATTAATACAAGGCATACAGAAACACGAGGTATACAGGGCAAACACTATCCTACGACGCTAGCAAATTATATCTACTCGGAAAACAGTCGACTATAGAACTCTACATGATACGGGTACCCATGGCAAACCAATACCGGCAGCAGCCTGATGACACGACAACTTGTAGACGAGCTGAAATATACAACCAGAGACGTATTAGTACAAGGCATACAGAAACACGAGGTTTACAGGGCAAACACTATCCTATGACGCTAGCAAGTTATATCTACTCGGAAAACAGTCGACTATAGAACTCTACATGATAAGGGTACCCATGGCAAACCAATACCAGCAGCAGCCTGATGACACGACAACTTGTAGACGAGCTGAAATATACAACCAGAGACGTATTAATACAAGGCATAGAGAAACACGAGGCATACAGGGCAAACACTATCCTACGACGCTAGCAAACTATATCTACTCGGAAAACAGTCGACTATAGAACTCTACATGATACGGGTACCCATGGCACACCAATACCGGCAGCAGGCAGACGACATGACAACTTGTAGACGAGCTGGAATATACAACCAGAGACGTATTAATACAAGGCATACAGAAACACGAGGCATACAGGGCAAACACTATCCTATGACGCTAGCAAATTATATCTACTCGGAAAACAGTCGAGAATAAAACTCTAAATGATAAGGGTACCCATGGCAAACCAATACCTGCTGCAGCCTGATGACACGACAACTTTTAGACGAGCTGAAATATACAACCAGAGACGTATTAATACAAGGCATACAGAAACACGAGGCATACAGGGCAAACACTATCCTATGACGCTAGCAAATTATATCTACTCGGAAAACAGTCTACTATAGAACTCTACATGATACAGGTACCCATGGCAAACCAATACCGGCAGCAGCATGAAGACACAACGACTTGTAGACGAGCTGAAATATACAACCAGATACGTATTAATACAAGGCATACAGAAACACGAGGCATACAGGGCAAACACTATCCTACGACGCTAGCAAATTATATCTACTCGGAAAACAGTCGACTATACAACTCTACATGATAAGGGTTCCCATGGCAAACCAATACCGGCAGCAGGCAGACGACACAACGGCTTGTAGACGAGCTGAAATATACAACCAGAGACGTATTAATACAAGGCATAGAGAAACACGAGGCATACAGGGCAAACACTATCCTACGACGCTAGCAAATTATATCTACTCGGAAAACAGTCGACTATAGAACTCAACATGATACGGGTACCCATGGCAAACCAATACCAGCAGCAGCCTGATGACACGACAACTTGTAGACGAGCTGAAATATACAACCAGAGACGTATTAATACAAGGCATAGAGAAACACGAGGCATACAGGGCAAACACTATCCTACGACGCTAGCAAATTATATCTACTCGGAAAACAGTCGACTATAGAACTCTACATGATACGGGTACCCATGGCAAACCAATACCGGCAGCAGCCTGATGACACGACAACTTGTAGACGAGCTGAAATATACAACCAGAGACGTATTAATACAAGGCATACAGAAACACGAGGCATACAGGGCAAACACTATCCTACGACGCTATATGGCAAATATCTACTCGGAAAACAGTCGACTATAGAACTCTACATGATACGGGTACCCAAGGCAAATCAATACCGGCAGCAGGCAGACGACACGACGACTTGTAGACGAGCTGAAATATACAACCAGAGACGTATTAATACAAGGCATAGAGAAACACGAGGCATACAGGGCAAACACTATCCTATGACGCTAGCAAATTATATCTACTCGGAAAACAGTCGACTATAGAACTCTACATGATACAGGTACCCATGGCAAACCAATACCGGCAGCAGCCTGATGACACAACGGCCTGTAGATGAGCTGAAATATACAACCAGAGACGTATTAATACAAGGCATAGAGAAACACGAGGCATACAGGGCAAGCACTATTCTATGACGCTAGCAAATTATATCTACTCGGAAAACAGTCGACTATACAACTCTACATGATAAGGGTACCCATGGCAAACCAATACCGGCAGCAGGCAGACGACACGACGACTTGTAGACGAGCTGAAATATACAACCAGAGACATATTAATACAAGGCATACAGAAACACGAGGCATACAGGGCAAACACTATCCTATGACGCTAGCAAATTATATCTACTCGGAAAACAGTCGACTATAGAACTCTACATGATAAGGGTACCCATGGCAAACCAATACCGGCAGCAGGCAGACGACACGACGACTTGTAGACGAGCTGAAATATACAACCAGAGACATATTAATACAAGGCATACAGAAACACGAGGCATACAGGGCAAACACTATCCTATGACGCTAGCAAATTGTTTTCCGAGTAGATATAGTCGGCTATAGAACTGTACATGATACAGGTACCCATGGCAAAGAAATACCTGCAGCAGGCAGACGACACGACGACTTGTAGACGAGCTGAAATATACAACCAGAGACGTATTAATACAAGGCATACAGAAACACGAGGCATACAGGGCAAACACTATCCTATGACGCTAGCAAATTATATCTACTCGGAAAACAGTCGACTATAGAACTCTACATGATAAGGGTACCCATGGCAAACCAATACCGGCAGCAGGCAGACGACACGACGACTTGTAGACGAGCTGAAATATACAACCAGAGATGTATTAATACAAGGCATAGAGAAACACGAGGCATACAGGGCAAACACTATCCTATGACGCTAGCAAATTATATCTCCTCGGAAAACAGTGGACTATAGAACTCTACATGGTACGGGTACCCATTGCAAACCAATACCGGCAGCAGGCAGACGACACGACAACTTGTAGACGAGCTGAAATATACAACCAGAGACGTATTAATACAAGGCATAGAGAAACACGAGGCATACAGGGCAAACACTATCCTATGACGCTAGCAAATTATATCTACTCGGAAAACAGTCGACTATAGAACTCTACATGAGACAGGTACCCATGGCAAACCAATACCGGCAGCAGCCTGATGACACAACGACTTGTAGACGAGCTGAAATATACAACCAGAGACGTATTAATACAAGGCATAGAGAAACACGAGGCATACAGGGCAAGCACTATCCTATGACGCTAGCAAATTAAATCTACTCGGAAAACAGTCGACTATAGAACTCTACATGATAAGGGTACCCATGGCAAACCAATACCGGCAGCAGGCAGACGACACGACGACTTGTAGACGAGCTGAAATATACAACCAGAGACATATTAATACAAGGCATACAGAAACACGAGGCATACAGGGCAAACACTATCCTATGACGCTAGCAAATTATATCTACTCGGAAAACAGTCGACTATAGAACTCTACATGATAAGGGTACCCATGGCAAACCAATACCGGCAGCAGGCAGACGACACAACGACTTGTAGACGAGCTGAAATATACAACCAGAGACGTATTAATACAAGGCATATAGAAACACGAGGCATACAGGGCAAACACTATCCTACGACGCTAGCAAATTATATCTCCTCGGAAAACAGTGGACTATAGAACTCTACATGGTACGGGTACCCATTGCAAACCAATACCGGCAGCAGGCAGACGACACGACAACTTGTAGACGAGCTGAAATATACAACCAGAGACGTATTAATACAAGGCATAGAGAAACACGAGGCATACAGGGCAAGCACTATCCTATGACGCTAGCAAATTAAATCTACTCGGAAAACAGTCGACTATAGAACTCTACATGATAAGGGTACCCATGGCAAACCAATACCGGCAGCAGGCAGACGACACGACGACTTGTAGACGAGCTGAAATATACAACCAGAGACATATTAATACAAGGCATACAGAAACACGAGGCATACAGGGCAAACACTATCCTATGACGCTAGCAAATTATATCTACTCGGAAAACAGTCGACTATAGAACTCTACATGATAAGGGTACCCATGGCAAACCAATACCGGCAGCAGGCAGACGACACAACGACTTGTAGACGAGCTGAAATATACAACCAGAGACGTATTAATACAAGGCATATAGAAACACGAGGCATACAGGGCAAACACTATCCTACGACGCTAGCAAATTATATCTACTCGGAAAACAGTCGGCTATAGAACTGTACATGATACGGGTACCCATGGCAAAGAAATACCTGCAGCAGGCAGACGACACAACGACTTGTAGACGAGCTGAAATATACAACCAGAGACGTATTAATACAAGGCATACAGAAACACGAGGCATATAGGGCAAACACTATCCTATGACGCTAGCAAATTATATCTACTCGGAAAACAGTCGACTATAGAACTCTACATGATAAGGGTACCCATGGCAAACCAATACCGGCAGCAGGCAGACGACACGACGACTTGTAGACGAGCTGAAATATACAACCAGAGACGTATTAATACAAGGCATAGAGAAACACAAGGCATACAGGGCAAACACTATCCTACGACGCTAGCAAATTATATCTACTCGGAAAACAGTCGACTATAGAACTCTACATGATACGGGTACCCATTGCAAACCAATACCGGCAGCAGGCAGACGACACGACGACTTGTAGACGAGCTGAAATATACAACCAGAAACGTATTAATACAAGGCATACAGAAACACGAGGCATACAGGGCAAGCACTATCCTATGACGCTTGCAAATTATATCTACTCGGAAAACAGTCGACTATAGAACTCTACATGATAAGGGTACCCATGGCAAACCAATACCGGCAGCAGGCAGACGACACGACGACTTGTAGACGAGCTGAAATATACAACCAGAGACATATTAATACAAGGCATACAGAAACACGAGGCATACAGGGCAAACACTATCCTATGACGCTAGCAAATTATATCTACTCGGAAAACAGTCGACTATAGAACTCTACATGATAAGGGTACCCATGGCAAACCAATACCGGCAGCAGGCAGACGACACAACGACTTGTAGATGAGCTGAAATATACAACCAGAGACGTATTAATACAAGGCATATAGAAACACGAGGCATACAGGGCAAACACTATCCTACGACGCTAGCAAATTATATCTACTCGGAAAACAGTCGACTATAGAACTCAACATGATACGGGTACCCATGGCAAACCAATACCAGCAGCAGCCTGATGACACGACAACTTGTAGACGAGCTGAAATATACAACCAGAGACGTATTAATACAAGGCATAGAGAAACACGAGGCATACAGGGCAAACACTATCCTACGACGCTAGCAAATTATATCTACTCGGAAAACAGTCGACTATAGAACTCTACATGATACGGGTACCCATGGCAAACCAATACCGGCAGCAGCCTGATGACACGACAACTTGTAGACGAGCTGAAATATACAACCAGAGACGTATTAATACAAGGCATAGAGAAACACGAGGCATACAGGGCAAACACTATCCTACAACGCTAGCAAATTATATCTACTCGGAAAACAGTCGACTATAGAACTCAACATGATACGGGTACCCATGGCAAACCAATACCAGCAGCAGGCAGACGACACGACGACTTGTAGACGAGCTGAAATATACAACCAGAGACATATTAATACAAGGCATACAGAAACACGAGGCATACAGGGCAAACACTATCCTATGACGCTAGCAAATTATATCTACTCGGAAAACAGTCGACTATAGAACTCTACATGAGACAGGTACCCATGGCAAACCAATACCGGCAGCAGGCAGACGACACAACGACTTGTAGACGAGCTGAAATATACAACCAGAGACATATTAATACAAGGCATACAGAAACACGAGGCATACAGGGCAAACACTATCCTATGACGCTAGCAAATTATATCTACTCGGAAAACAGTCGACTATAGAACTCTACATGAGACAGGTACCCATGGCAAACCAATACCTGCAGCAGGCAGACGACACAACGACTTGTAGACGAGCTGAAATATACAACCAGAGACGTATTAATACAAGGCATATAGAAACACGAGGCATACAGGGCAAACACTATCCTACGACGCTAGCAAATTATATCTACTCGGAAAACAGTCGGCTATAGAACTGTACATGATACGGGTACCCATGGCAAAGAAATACCTGCAGCAGGCAGACGACACGACGATTTGTAGACGAGCTGAAATATACAACAAGAGACGTATTAATACAAGGCATACAGAAACACGAGGCATACAGGGCAAACACTATCCTATGACGCTAGCAAATTATATCTACTCGGAAAACAGTCGACTATAGAACTCTACATGATAAGGGTACCCATGGCAAACCAATACCGGCAGCAGGCAGACGACACGACGACTTGTAGACGAGCTGAAATATACAACCAGAGACGTATTAATACAAGGCATAGAGAAACACAAGGCATACAGGGCAAACACTATCCTACGACGCTAGCAAATTATATCTACTCGGAAAACAGTCGACTATAGAACTCTACATGATACGGGTACCCATTGCAAACCAATACCGGCAGCAGGCAGACGACACGACGACTTGTAGACGAGCTGAAATATACAACCAGAGACCTATTAATACCATCTTTAATGATGATTCACATACATATCCAAACTTTATGAACACTTTATAAATACCTAAACTCAAATGTAAACAATGACCACTTTTGATTGCATTCGCCATATATGTGATGAGATAACGCGCGTTATGGGATCACCGTCCCACCCATGAACTAGTGGCTCTATATAGGTATATCACTGCATTCGGACTATACAGGCTTGATTGGTTGATGCATGGCTATAGTAATATATATAGAGAGAATGGACCGAGCCGGCAATAATAGAAAATTTATTGGACGAGATTCGTCCACATAAGCATGATGCCGTAGGCAGAGTGCTTATGTGGACGAATCAAGTCCAAAAGTTTTTCGATTATTGCAGGCGAGTTTCATTCTATATTTATTATATATGTATAAAATTTGATCATATGTCATCAGATATCACTGAAAAAATATTAAAGAAGTGCAGAGAGCCCCGCTGCCCCACTGACAGCCCCGCTGACAGCCCCCTGACAGCTTCGTTAGTATAGGCCTATTTATATTGTTAAATTAAAACGTTCATATTGTGGCCATTTCTTGATCTACATTAATAAAACTTATATCATTGGATAGAGTATTTAATGCTCTATTCAATGATATGGTTTTTCTTATGAATTTCTATTATCATAGTACCAGAATCACAGGTGGATTACCGATCGCGGGGATTTGTTTACAATGCTTCGCGGAGAGCCAAAGCTCTGCGAAGCATATCAACAGAGCTTATTTTAGACAACTACATTTTTATAGGACGTGTCCTATATGAATATTTTTATAGCACCCCACTTATAGCACCTCTCATATAGCATCCGCATATAATAAATTAACAAGAAAATACTTGGAATCATCGCTGTTAATCCTTGAGTTTCAACAGCCTTCACAATGTTTTAATGAACCTTTAATATTTCCACCATTTGACTCTCGAACAACTCCGACTCTACTCAATGGGTAACCTCAGACTTTTGCATTCATGCAGGCTCTTATACTTCTGTGACGAAACTGGTTTATTTTTTAGACTTTACTTATATTAGTGTTGCTATTGTTCTTTGGTCGATCTCCATATTATTTAACATTGATATTTACCTTAGCCACGATAATTAGTTATATCATTATACACAATTAAAGAACATATATATGGAAATATATTAAAACCTATGTTCGGTATAGCTAATGAAAGAAATATTAAGTCAGATAAGTATGCTACAACGTGGTGTAACATACTGTACGATTGGGAAACTTTTGAAGTCAAAATAGTCGAAATAATCATAAAAAATTACCAATAAATAATTATAATGAATATGAAGTAACTGGACGCACAGAGCGTATATATGTGGGCCTAAGCTATATAAACAATGGTTCCTAGTATGCTACTTCCGGCAGGGGTGCTCAAGGCGGTGTGTGGGTTACCACAACCTCATCTCTATATTAATAAAATAAGGGTTTTGAGCCTTAAACTGCTATCTTCTCTGAAACCGCTGGCCAGATCTCCATTATATTTCACATGCACATTGCCAAAAATGGTGCCGAGCTATTCCACTATGTTTCATTAACAAATTAAGGTTGGAAAGGGGTTAGAAATGGGTTTACTTCGAGCACCCCCATCCAGGGCCCCCTGCACTGCCTGAAAACAAACCTATCAGTGCCCATACACCAGGTTTCTGGGTCACCCAAAGCATGGCGTCATGCACAGGTACCATGGCAAGTTGTTGCTTCACTACGGGACGGGACCATATTTCCACCAAAAGAAACTCAGGAAATGTCCATTGTGGGGGCAGGGGGAGAGGCAATGGGAGGCAAAAAAACATCTTAACAGGGTTCCATTTGAGGTATATGGGGCAGGGGGAGGGGGAGGGGGTAGGGGAGGGAGGGGGGAGAGGGGTGGGGGTAGAGGGGCAGGGGGAGAGGGGCAGGGGGAGAGGGTCAGGGGGAGAGGGTCAGGGGGGAGAGGGGCGGGGGGAGAGGGGAAGGGGAGCAGGGGAGGGAAAGGGGGGAGAGGGATGGGGGGAAAGGAGGGAGAGGGACAGGGGGAGACGGGTGGGGGGGGGGGAGAGGGAACGGGAGGCAACAACAATACAACATTGACAAAAAAACATTTTAACAGGGTTCCATTTGAGGTATGAATGTTAATACAGATACTAACTTACAGAGACAACTTGAAAGAGAAAGATGGTTGGAGAGGGAACAAGGAGAGTGGGAAGATATGGGCCCCACTGTCCCACTAGCAAATCCCGTGCAAAGTGGGATTTGCTAGTTATAATTATATTATTATTTTAATATTATATATGCTTCAATAAATAGAAAACATTCTTGTGTAATGAAATTGAATTTTGGCGCTAAACTAGGTAAAAAAACCGATGACTACCACACATAGCTCACTAGTGGCATATGCACTGTGCATAAGTCACTCTAGATATATCTAGATTACCGTAGTGGCCCGTTTATAAGCCGGGACCTGTTTAAAAGCCTATCTCGAATACAGACCAGGGGTGTGGGGGTCATGAAAAAATAAAATCCTCTAAAATTTAATTCTTGATTAAAAGCCTATCTGAATTGCAAACCGGGGCTAGAGACGACAAATACAAGCCCGGTGTAACAGTTCTAAATTACCCCCCGATCTAATGTAACCCCCCCCCTGGTAATTTAGACCCTCCTCCTCCTCCTCCTCCACCACCACCTCCTCCATCTCCTCCACCTCCATCTCCTCCTTCCTCCTCCTCCTCCTCCTCCACCTCCATCTCCTCCTCCTCCTCCACCTCCATCTCCATCTCCTCCTCCATCTCCATCTCCTCCTCCTCCTCCTCCACCACCACCGCCATCTCCTTCTCCTCCACCTCCATCTCCTCCTCCTCCACCTCCTCCATCTCCTCCCTCCTCCTCCTCCACCACCTCCATCTCCTCCTCCCTCCTTACCCCCAGTATACCATGCCAGGTCCAACAAACTGTGGGTATATTTGACCTAGGACCAATTTAACCCCAGTACATCAAACCTAGGGCCAACAAACCAGGGGTATACAGAGGATATAAAACCTAGGGCCAACAAACCAGATGACTTGAAACATACCGCTTGTGTGGGATTGTTTATCAAAATAAAATATGTTTAAAAAAAACAGGGGTACTAAGGTACACCAAGGTACCTGCTGGTACCCAGGTACATGTTGAATTATCAAGGTATATGCAGGTACAATAAAATCCCATCAATATGCCCAAGACTAGCCACAAGTAATGCTTAATTCCCTGTAAACATATACTAGTAATGTGATCCAAATGTAGTAGTGACAACACAATATAAGAATATAATTTCGTAATTATTAAAATGTACAACCCATATGCTTTACATGTTTACCTCTAACATAAATCTACCTCCTCAATTAGGTATTTAAAAACAACGATTTTATATTCATAAGTTTAGATAACTAGGTAAGAATTGGTTATTAATCCAATGGCCATACATACGTCTGAAAGGACCTCACTTTGTCCTATAATATGCGATGTGTTACAGGAAAATGAGTCACAAATCGCAAAAAATGGATTTTGAGATATCATCATATTTGAAATGATGAGATGAAGGGGATTCAAATAAAGGGCATCTAATAACTACGTCCACTTTCATTCAATATATGATATATGATTGTATCTTTAAAACATTAACATAATAGTCCTGAATCAAATAAAAAAAAAAGGCTGGGACAAATTTAATTCTTAGTCTCTAGCTTAGTGTGCATATCTATAGTAATATTACAGTGCACAATAGAAAACTGGAACTCTTCTCTAAATAGTATTCCTATTATATCTGTATTACTTTGACATAGAAAGCTGTATCCTAGGGATGTAACTTTAAACTATAATAGTTAGGCTAAAAATATATCAATAATAAAAATAATAACGAAAGAAAGAAAACCAGCAAACAAGAAACTCATTCCTATGAGATTAATAGATGGTCATGAGCATTTATACTACGACTGAATGGGTTACTCACTTTGAGCGGGAAGAATACGCCCATTTAATAGTTTGTTCATTTCTGTATGCGTTGAATAAAGAGCGCGTGGCCGCCGAGGTAAAAACGTTTTTGATTGGTCAGTAATGGTCGATATGGTGACGTCATCGCTGCGTCGACCAATCAGAGACGAGCTTACTCCATGATTCGGCATGATCAAAACTAAAGATGGCCGCACGTCTTGGACATGCAGCCAGCCTGTAAGCGTAAGATTGGCCTTTTTTTTAATATTTCCAAGTCGTAGTATAAAGAAAGAACTGTACCGTACTTAAGGTTGGAACTACTCGTGTAATTCAATGGCTCTTGTTAAAACTTTCTTTTGTATCCAACACGCGACCTGCGGCCGCTTGTTGGATACAAAAGAAAGTTTTAACTCGAGCCATTGAATCACACTTGTAGTTCCAACCTTGCGTACAGTTCTATCTAAATAACTTTAAATGAGGGCAAATACATGTTGTCCCTTCGATATATAAAACATTTTATACAATCAATGAATCACATAATAAATTTAATGTGCCTTGTTATTACTTTGATGATCATAATTTAAATAATTAATGTTAGGGGTATTTTAGGCCTAGGTTTAGTTTCCCCTTTGGGGGGGGGGGGTACTTTTAAACTGGCGGGGGTATATTCAACCTAGGTCCAATATACCCCCGGGGGTATATTGGACCTAGGTTAAATGTACCCCCGGTATTTTAGACCTAGGTTAGTTATACCAGGGGGTATACCTGATGGGGGGTACATTAGAACTGCTACACCGGGCTTACAGAATTGTGTATCAGGGTAAGACGACGAAAACATTTCCCAGGAACGAGAATACTTTGTGATAATAAAGTGAATAAAATATTGTCACAGAAATATGTGATGTGTTAGAGGAAAATGAGTCACAAGTCGCAGAAATGGTATTTTTCAAATGTAATTATAACAAAAAATCTGTTTAAGAATATTTTCATTTTTTGACAGTTTAGTGTTCTTAATGGTGTACCAAGTATCAAGACCGGGTGCCAAATGTATTTATGCACATCTGAAGTTATCATAAGCAGTATATTTTACTAACCTACTAAGTACTATTTGCCCTAAAACAATACTGCAACTTGTACTTCATGACAATCTAGAATAACGTATCTATATGTCCTAATGTTTCACATCATTGATTGGACATCATCGCCTTGTCTTCAGCACAACGACACACACTAGTTATATCGTTATTATCCTATAAACTTAGCGAGAAATGTATGGATTCATTGTTCGAGCTAATCAACAACTACATGTATGATACAATAATTCAATAAACAACAATAATTATTAACCAAGCTTGTACCACTATATCCGACACCAACTTGCATACGAATTGAACTAAGTTGAATTTAAGCCAGAATAATGAGGGCCACCATTCAGGTGTTGACTCAATATGGCTGATTGTTCCCCTAATTATATTTGTAACGTTATCCAGCACGGCTTGAAAAACTCCTAAAACAATAGGAGATCTTTCGAAGACCTGCAGACATAATCGCTCCAGATTAATAAAAGTTCAACAATACGAATAAATAACCGGACTAGATCATGTTCATACACTTCAAAAGTTTAATAAAACTCCCTCACCTTTTTCTCCTGCTTGGCTTATGGACGACGCAGTAACACAGAGACATAGCATTACGTATGGGCGTGGGGTAAGGGCTCAAGGCCCACCCGAGATGTCTGGTCATTGACGCATGTAATTGTAAGTCAGATAAGATTTAGTCATTTCACAAGAGAACACAGTTCAGGAATATCTCCAGTCCTCCTCATCCTCAGCACACACACATTGAGCCATGTATTCCCCGAGCTGCATATATACTACCTACGCCTCCGTTAGATACACCGATGATAAAGCAAAGATAAAATGGAGAATGTCCACAGTTGATCCACTGCCGCCCGGTGCCTCGCATGGACTGTTGGAACCCAGTCACTACGCTCTTGATTGGGGGTTACGTAATAGCAATTAGCCGGCCTTCCTTACTCAGGTGCTCTGTGCCCTGTGTCTTATGGTGTAACTTCACCAAGAAACTTTCCGTTGCGGCCCATCCGGTTTTCACCTTACGGCTGATAGAAAGCCAATCATTCAATATATCCAATACAGTCTAGCAAGCTTTTCTTTTAAAGGTAACGGCCGGAAGAACGGGATCATATATATCCAGAAGTCTGATTACCTATTTACCATCCTCTCATATGTATTACATTTGACAAATAAAGTAATTTTCCATTCAATAAAGTTGCTACAAGTAATATAGTTGCTATTAGTTTGTTGCTAACCTTAGTAGACTAAAACCGGTCAGATGGAAAAAATCACTTTTAGGCCGTTCAATGATTGGGCGATTACTAAAATTATGGAATTAACTAAATACAAATTTAGGAACCTCTGACAACAAACATAGCTTTAAGATCAGATTCAAACAGGCATATGAGTAAATTCAATGAACAAGGTGAAATGGTGAATAATTGTCCATTATACCAGTTTTCTCGGTCTTGGTTCCTTCCATATATATTGTGCTATCTCTGCACGGTCATGCGTTAAATTATGTTATTATATTATCAGAGAAATTTTTATATATTAATTTATCCGACTCCTCGCACTCCTTGCTCTGATGGCATGTAGTTACACGACATCATACGATATAGGGATCTGCGAGGTCCTGGACCAAGCGCAACCGACCCGCCCCCTACAGGGCGGATTTAGACCACCTTTAAACTTCCTTTCGTTGCTCCATTACCCCTGGTATTCTCAGTTAGACAGAACTCCCATCCATCGACCTGTTTTTTTTATATCTGAAATATATCTTTGATTGACGATTTGAATGGTTGACTTCGGGAACTGCTGTGGACATATGTAGGCCTAGGCCTATGGCTATGGAGGTTTCAACCATGTGCTTAGCTTTATCATTGGAATTTATTTTAAATCGTCAAGATTTATTCCGTTCTTGTATTAACCAAAAGGAGTTGGGCCTCGATTTAATAGGGTAACACAATGGATTATGTTACCTGTTCATTTGGACTTGGAGGTAAGTGCTTAATCTATGACTATGAATATTAAATAAATAATGACACCACAACCTCAAACTTCAGTTTTTGCAATTTATTCAGGCATATATGGGTACTTTGAGGCACTATGAATGTTTACATGAAAAGTCAGATGTCAACAAAGTTGAAATGATAAACACTAGCTTGGTGTGCTCGCTGAGTGGCCTCCCCGCACTCTCTCCCTGCAGTAACTTGGATTCTCCCTCTCTCTCTCTCCCCTGCTGTCAAGAAACATTTCTGAATGATAAAAACTGGGTCTGCATTCAATATTCTGTTTGTCTGGTTGTTTTATAATTTTATCAGCAAATGGAAAGTTGAGTGATGGCTCATTTAATACAACAGAGATAGATAGGACTACACAGTGGAAAAAACGAAAATCTGAAAGTAGTACACATATCCATACGCGAGCATTGCTTCAGGAAGAAGTAGTTCCATGCTTGAAGCGTAGTTAAACAATAAAAAACAAAAAATGTACCTATGCATTGAACCCCACCTAACTACCATTCACTCCTACCAAATAAATCTCTATATTAATAAAATAAGCATTTCAAGCCTTAAACCCCTATCTTCTCTGAAACCAATTGCCAGATCTCCATTATATTTCACATACACATTGCCAAAAATGGTGCCGAGCCATTCCACTATGTTTCATTAACAAATTAGGGTTGGAAAGGGGTTAGAAATGGGTTTACATCGAGCACCCCCATCCACGGCCCCAGCGCTGCCTGAAAACAAACCTATCAGTGCCCCTACACCAGGTTTCTGGGTCACCCAAAGCATGACATCATTGTTGCTTCACTATGGGACAGGAGTGGATATATTATGGAATACCATATACTATGGCAAAATCCGATGTCTAAATGATCGAAAAGGTTGGCAATGTACCATAAAGAAAGCATTGATAATGTCCGATATCTATGGTAAATTTACCGATTTACTGAGAGAGGGAATGGGAGGCAACAACAATACAATGGGTCCATTTGAGGTATGAATGTTAATACAGATACTAACTTACCGAGACAACTTGAAAGAGAAAGATGTGGGCCCCACTGTCCCACTAGCAAATCCTGTGCGAAGCACGGGTATTTGCTAGTATCATATTAATCCACTAAATCATGAAAAACGGCTTTATTAATATTCTCATGACGATTTCCTCAGCAATCGCTATATGCGATGCTGGGGCATTATTGCCGCACCTCACCTGCCTGACTGCTACCCCACCTGGCGGTCAGGCAACCACACTAATCTCCCCTACCTCCATTCACCTCACTTCACCTCTCGCCACCACCACATACACATCGTTTTTCCCCACCCACCCACACCTATTTCTTATCATTTCATTCCTCCATACTAATTATTCTCATCATTCATTCAAACATCACCACTTCACTAAAATCCAATTTATATATTTATATTTTATCTCATTTAACTTTACCAATTTTTATATAAATTTACAAACTTTTATACTTTATTTAAAAATATAAAATCAAAATAAAATTTATATTTTCCCAAGGTCGCCTCACTTCTTATTTTTCCCTCAATTTACTCTGCGTTCCAATAATGATATATACAGTTAGTGAATTATGTTTTTCACAAAAAATGGAAATTTGAATGCATATCGCCACAAACAAACCCCAGGATGGAAGTAGTTTGGATTCATATAATTCATATCAAAAAACAATACCAAATAAAACCTACTATTTATTATTACTCAGCTTAATTTAGCCCTTTTACATTTAACATTGGATATGTAATACTCTGAGTTAACATCAATATATTCCATCAGTACATTTGTGATGTGTTTCAGACAAATGAGTCACGAGTCGCCAAAAAAAATGGATTTTTAGGCAGTTATCATCATATTTGAAAAGATGACATTAAGTTGATTAGAACGTCCATTGAGTACCTCTATACTTATTTACGATATCTATACGAACGGTGTGACCATTAAGGATCTTTACACCAGATCATGTAGATTTTCACACAAAATAGTTCATGAAAAAAATACACTCACCTGAATTTGGTGTTTGTTTATATTACTGTTATTGTCAAATAAGGTGAGACATGTCAGTGGGTCTATACCCCTGCAAGTGGGAAGACTTCAAGGCCGACTGGATTGAAATAGCATTATCTATATCATTATCCATAATCCATATTTTTACGACTTTGTCTAATTTTTCTGTAACATGTGACTTACTTTCTAATGGCACATTGGCTACTTCATTTGAAATCTGTGTCTATTTCAGGCTTATATTTACATTAAATCTCAGCTTATATGTTTCGGGCCGGGTCGGACCCTTCATCATCTTTGTAATAAATATTTATACATGCCTTCCTTGTTTAGCTCACCTGAGTACCCTAAAATAACGTTATTGTGACGTACCGGAAACAAATTTGTAACGTAGCCTACAAGTACAAGATAAGTGTTTCCCGGTCTGTGAAGTATCCACTCGGCCCCAGAATCCCGTTTCTCATTTACTTTATGTAGTTTGTTTCTTCAATGACTCAAAATATTTCACTTTTCTCCCATCACTATATATTCAGGTTTCGCCAGCCATAGGTTATCAGTCCTACTGATATAACAATTATTTTCTATCACCCACCGTAAACACATTTGTTCTCCCGAGTGAAGGTGCGTAAGGGACCGCAAGTGGAAAAACTCCAGTTTCCGCACAGGAGAACCGCAACAAAATATCTAATTTATTGATATAATATAAATATCACAGGTTTATTTCATTTCTATGTTTGTTCCCATTTATCCCCTAGCATCAGTGTTGACTCATGTATGAATTGTTCGCCATATTTTAATATAAGCTTAGAGCTCTCTCGATTTAATCAGTGCGTTTATATTCTTTACACCTGACTCATTTGCCTGTGCTTGTTGTCTGACTTATAGATCATTTACCAGACACTTATCGCTCTTTTTTCTGTCTATTCCACTTTACAGCCTTCAACAGCGGAGCATTGAACTTTCCACCCGGGGAGGATACCGCACTCCATCATTAAACAACAGCTTATAGTATTTTAAACAACAGAGAACTTTTTAACTTTAAATACTTCAAGAACATCTTATCTTAAGAGCCTAACTCAAACCAAGCTATAATTTATACAAGTGTCTACACGTCTAAAGGGACGGGAACAACCTTGATGACCAACCGACTACGAGCACTGCCTGATCGACCTACCTTTGTATTTTGTTTCCATGTTTTTGCAATGTCTACCTTTCGGTCCTAAACCTAGTTTATGTACTGCTCGGTAGCATTTAACTTCTTTAAAAAGGACATTTTCCCTTATTTTCACCTTTATATAATCTCTAAATATCTCAAATCTTCTCTACTTCTGTGCAGTTACCTCCTCCTGGGTCACCTTAGCTGGCGTACTCAGCTGGAGTGAACTGACAACTTTTCTCTGGTCGATTTGTGTATTTGTGTATTTTTAACTTTATCAGCAAATGGAAAGGCAGGCAGCCATTTGAGCGTTTGTATTCTATTTTTCATGTAAATAAGTTTCAGGGTAAAAACCCGTGAATATTAGGTCGGAAAAATATTATTTTCTCTACCGAAGGAGATGATTACCTCCGGAAATATCTAGTGATCATTTTCCACTATTTTATTACATAGAATTATGAATATTTCCTTTTTCCATAACACCTAATTTTTTTTAAAAAATCACTAGATATATCTTATTCCTATACCTTAGCATAGCAAGCGCCAACAGGTAAAAGTATAAACAAAACTCCGAGGTTTTTGGCAATACCAATCATTGCACTCACCTCGGCAGCCATCATACTTTTATCTGGGTCAGCCAATGATGTTTCCAATCACCGCACGCTATCTCACGGTAGCGTTGCGACAAGTTTGTGACTAATAAGCAACGGAATTTCTACTTCCTTTTCTAGTATTTGATTCACCTTCCCCTACCTAACTAACTCCTGTGGATATCAAAACTCTAAAATTCATATTATTTTTTTTTTGTTCAAATATTTTTTTGAACAAAATTATATCAGATATTTGGTAAAAAAGTGAAGAAAATCGTTTTTGCACTCCATAGAGATTCAAAGTGGCAGTTGGATTCTGGCATCTGGAGTTACATAATGCCAGGCCCGACCAAAGGTCGTTCACTTTTGTTATCTTTAATTCAGCATAATTTTATTATGTAACTATAACGTAATCTTACATACTAATTAAGATGCTGGTTTAATTAAAATTTAATCTCTCTTATCTCTACATCTTTTAATTACGTAACCTTACATAACATCGCATAACTAATTTAATTATGCAATTCTTCATAACTTTAATTACGTTTATTATGTAATGTTACATAGCACTGTTGCCTATGTACTTTTCCTAATTATTAATTATTTTGATTGCGTAATAATTACGCAAGGTTACGCAGTAATGTGGCTGCATTAAAAAACACATTCCATATTTTTAATCATTCTTTTATTACGTAATCAATTAATAAGATTATGCAATGTTATGCAACATTATACATTTTTTTTTTTTATTAGGAGTATTTATCAGCCATTACACATAAATAACATTGTAATACAGACATTGAACATATTATAAACATAGCAGGATAATGTGTTAGACAGGTAGGGAACAGCCTCAGTCTTAGTCTAGCTAAGTCTGGTAAGATGGCTATTACCTTACAAATATCTTGACTTTTCTCATGTAGCTGAATAGTAAAGAGACTATCTAAAAGAGACTAGGAGATAGCTAAGATGATGGATGATAGATGAAGAATAGGAGTACATTGGGCACTTTTTAAGTATTAGGGTAACAAGCTTTCGGCCTTGGTTAGGGCCTTAAAACGGTCGTATGAGTCAATGTTTCTGGTTTCAGGGTCTAAATTATTCCACAGTTTAGCTGTTTTCGCTGTATACACTTCAAATCATAATTCACTGTGTTAGGTTTCTGGGATAGAAGTATTGGTCCATCCCATTGTCTTGTATTTCTTCTCTCATTATTTAAATATCTTTCTTTCTTGCTTCTCCTGAAGGCAAAATTTAAAATATGTGCTCTTCTTCTATCTTCTAGCTTGGGCACATTAGCCAGTCTGTGAATTAACAGTGTATCAGTAATGATGGGAAGTTTCAAAGCTACTTTTATACATTTGTTATGAAGGACTTGGAGAGCATTCAGTTCATTTGCATTACAACCACTATAGGTAATGTCTCCATAATCAAACAATGGTAAAATATGACTCTTAAAAATTCTTAGTAAAACATACTGTGGTACAAGCCTTGATATTCTTCTTAAAAGGTAAAGTTTATGGCTTACAGATTTGTGAGTTTGCCTAACCTGAGCAGAGAACTTTAAATGTGAGTCTAGGGTTATTCCTAGGTACTTATATTCTTCTACATTTTCTAACAAGGTATCATTTATAGTAATATTTGGTTGTATATGTCCCACTCTTGATCTTTGTCCCTTGAGGTGCATACACTTTGTTTTAGTTACATTCAAAGTCAGCTTATTGCTTTGACACCACCTCCAAAAATTTACAGCATCTTCTTGAACTTTCCTATTTAGGTCAATAATATTTTTGTCATGACAATATATAACAGTATCATCAGCAAATAATTTAATTTTACAATGTCTGAGACTATATTCAGCATCATTTATATATATTAAAAATAATAGTGGGCCAAGAATAGAGCCTTGGGGTACACCATAACTGATCTTCCTAACAGTGGAGATAACATTATTACAAATAGTGACTTGGGTCCTGTTGGATAAGTAATTTTCCAACAAGGATAACAGATTCCCCTTGATACCATATTTGCTTAGTTTAGACAGTAGAATATTATGATTCACAGTATCAAAAGCCTTTTTCAGGTCAAAAAACACTGCAAATGATGTCTCACCATTATTCCTATTATTGAGTATATCGTCAGTCAGGTCAGCTATTGTTTCTATAGTAGATTTTCCTTTTCTATAACCATTTTGTTTGTCAGAGATCACATTATTATTTTCAAAAAATGCAATTAGTCTGCTATGAATAATTTTTTCTACCAGTTTGGCCTGTAGTGGCAATTATGTGATGGGTCTGTAGTTTGACATGATAGATTGGTCCCCACCCTTGGGTAGAGGGGTAACACTTCCAGTCTTCCAAGAATCCGGTATAATGTTAGAGGAGAATACTAGATTAAATATATGACATAACACTATAGGGATTGTCATAAAGACATCCCTAAACACTAGAGATTTAATATGTTTTATGTTGCTAGACTTACTTAAATTGATTTCCCTGGCTATTTTTTGTATTTCTTCTGGTGAAGTATTTATATTTTCTAAGGAGTTAATGATCACTAATTACACAACTCCACCCGGGACTAAACCACTCAGGAGAGTAACCTGGGACTGAACCACACAGGTATAGTGTATTAGCTACCAAAGAGTCATTCTCAGTACATCCACAAAGTAGTCTTCTCTACAGACATCATAAATGCTACCAAGTAGTCATTCTCCATACATACACCAAGATTTATGCTTAGTATGTGGATCTACGCTGCTACCAAGGAGTCATTCTCCGTACATAATATGTGGATCTTCTCTGCTACCAAGGAGTCATTCTCCGTAGATAAGGGTTTTGATCAATACATTTCTAGCATCAATTATCATGGAAAAATATATAATATTTCATATTTGCAATGTGTGGGTTATCCGGGACTGAACCACTCAGATACCCATCACAATGTATATATCTTGACCATTCATGCTCAATACATTTCTAGAATTTTGTGTTCAATATTTCATACCGATAGATGTTTTTTAGCTAATATAGGTAAATTAAATAAATATTTCTAGTTAGGTTAACTTTCAGGCGGCTTCAGGCTGTTTCAGGCCTTCAATAATATTGGCAAAGTAGTTGTTCTCCATGAAATTTAGGATGTTTGCTTCCAAGTTTCTCCATAATATGCAGCTTTGTTTATCGATTAAGTCAGTACATTGATGAATTCCATCTACAAGTGGGCAGTAGTTATGTTTCACAGATCTTCCATTTGTCATATGAATGTGCCTGGAGATCCAAGGGGTTGTAACGTTGTTATTCTGGTTAGTTTGCTGTATAAATCTGTTTATTTCAATTATGGCATCGTTCAAGATTTGTTGTTTGTCTGATTCCAAATCGGAGCAAAATTTCTCTAGTTCAGCTGCTATGATAGGGCATATAATAATTGGGGAGCCTTGATGTAGCCTTCTTAGACGATCGGTATTTGTAGTTATTTCTGTTTTCATATGAGATAGTAGAGAATCTGTAGACGACCATAGAAAAGTAAACACATTTCTTCCCTGTTTGTTTTTTCTCTTGGTTGTAATATCACATATACCGGCCATTATATATATTATCAACGATCCATTTTTGGAGAGAAAGTCATCTGCCTTTTGACAAACAAGTGCGAACTTCGCACCCGAGTACACTTCTGTGTTGATGACAAAATCAGGTGTTTTGTTTAGGTAGGTCCGAGTGGGGTTGAGTTTAGTCTTTAACTTTCTTCCACTAGAGTCTGTGAATAGATTTGCAACAATTTGCGTGCCGTATGTTGGCGAGGTATCCATATCGGCTTCTTGTTTACTTTTACTGACAGGGAACTATCGAAGAACGGCCCTGACCTCCTCAAGCTTTGCCCGAGCATGTTTCGGAAGCCTTCGGGTATTCCCGTGATTTCCTTCGCCTTTTGTATATCTTTTCCGACACCCCACTTTTTATTTTCTGTGCATTCATAGAGATGCTTGTTGCCAGTAGAGACCAGGAAATCGCGATGCTTAGTGTTTTGCCTGAATTTTGCCATCAAGACTCTCAACATTACATCATCTTCCCTAGCCACCCACTGAGCATCATCCTTCGGCAAGTTCCAGGTGTGATGTTTACACCGCCTCGGGTCTGCTTCGTTTGCTATGACGAGTGCCAAATCTGGGTCATCGAAATGTTTGGCTTTCTCCGCCTGGAACCAGGCTTCTGCGCTTTTGTAGACATATCCAGTGTCTGTATCGACGATATGACAAGGACTAAAGTTCGAAAGAAGAGCCCTTTCGCCTTTAAATCCTATTCCACCATCACCAGTAACCTCAATAGCTGTGGCATTTAGACTGACATTTTCTGGGAGACAATCCCACTCTCCCCACTTGATCTTCCTGTCATTGATCGTCAGCGTCAGAGCTCTAACCTTAGCCGTCCGATATCCAGCAACTTTCTTCGCCACGTATGCTAGACCACGAAGATCCCCTTGTTTCTTCCTGTCATTGATAGACAGATCATCGTTTAGGAAGACACCATTGTATCCCTGCTTGAGCTTTTGTGCGTTTTTGAACATGGCCGACTTCTGATCTACATCTCTCAAGTGAATCATAACGTTCCTGGATTTATCTGCACGCCTCTGAGCAAGCCTGAAGGCACGAAGAGTATCTCTCGCTCCGAAATTTACCCCAAGGTGAGTTAGTAAATCATTGATTTTAGCCTCCAGATTTTCATTGTCTTCCTCTGCTAGGCCGGTCACTACCACATTGAGCGACCGCTTCAGCCTGTCAGCATCGTCGACTCTATCTGCTACGGCTGTCAACTCCTTCTCCTCCCGGTCAGATCTAGCTTCCAACTGCTTTAGCCTATTCCTGAGTTTAGTGTTGTCTTTACGTTCCTGATCTAAAGCTTCTCGCAAATAATTTAGCTCTGTACTATTGTTCCTGACCAAGTTGTCTAGAAACATTAGCTTCTTCCTGAGCAATTCATTACAAGCCTTTTCCGTTTTGGCACCAGCAGGCCACTCATCTAGTCCAAGCATGTCGGCCATATTGGGTTCTCCAGCCTCCGTACCATTGTCATTACGCGCGAAAAACATTTTGTTAAATATAACGTAAATGTATTAGGCAGAATAATATTCCAATGTCCAATGACTGCTAGAACAGCTTATATTTTCGACAGACCCGATCTTTAAGCAGTAATCCAGCTGGTGCTCTACTTTAGTGAGTTATAATCATGAGCCTATTGCAACTACATGTGTACGATACGGTCATAGTATAGTATGATAATATGTATAGTATGACAATATGTGTTGTATGTATGTATCAATTTTATTTCCAATTTACAAGTACATCGATTCGGAAAAAGGGAAGAAGTATTACAAATCACTCCTTTAAAAACCTGTGAAAGCTATGTTTCTCAGGTCTTCCAGGCATCCCTGAATAGTATGTTGACCGTGAGCATTAATATGATTATAGTAAAGTAGTTTGCGAACTTTCCTTAGACATTTTCATTATTGATTTAGACATACAAACTTTGAGAACTTTGGAAAATTATTGAGCATCAAATAATTACAAGTAACACTATATAATCAACCAGTTGTGGTGTCTGGGGTCAGTAATACTGGCTGGCCTTAGTACAACCAACTCCTTCCCTAAATAGGCACCAGGTGTAGTGACTGTATATTCCACTGGGTTTTGCAGGACAGTGCTGTATGTATAGACCACTATAGATCAATCTTATCCACTGCAGTCATGTATGAGTGATTATTACTGTATTGTCTTATGTTATGTGTCCTCTGTATTCTCTGTGTAACATGTATATTGTGATGTGACACCCTATGTGTGGTGTATGTATTTTATACACTAGTCCCTGTGAGGCTACTTGGGACAGGTTCAGTTTGCAGTACTGACCTCCTGAGCTATGATGGAATGTTTGTTGAATAAAGATGGAAACCTAGCAAGGACCAAGGACCTGAGTTGAGTGTCATTATTGCTGTGAATACGATCACGCATAATAGCAGACACTACACAGTAGTCATACCCTTAAAATATATGGGTCCAATTCAACAGATTATTTTACAATTAATACCCTTTTAATAATACAATACCGATTCTTTAGCTTCCTTTGTTGAAGTATTTCAAAATTTAAGACATTGTGTACACGCTGTACATATATCCTTCAATGTATATGGGTTTAAAAACCATAGTAGGGATTTTCTAATTTTCAGATTTTCACTTAGAATCCTGAGTGAGAGATTCATAGTTCAGATACATACTTTAATCATTAATCAATTAATATTATTTTTTTTGTCCAACATCGGATCTTTACTCAACATGACATATATTAACAAAAATGTAATACAACGATTATAACAGAAGACAAAGCGGTGTCTGTTCAGACCAAAAATGACCATTTGTTATGATTATAATTTCATGAGAAGTTATTTGGGTTAATCTTTTGATGGTACCTTTCGTTGGCTATAGTATTGTACATTGAGTATTCTGCTTGGGACTTTTTCTGAAGCTTTTGCTTCTTTTTGTATTTTTTTTTCTGGTTTTCTTATTTTCTATCAACTCTACTTACAAGTATGATATCCTTCTTATGCATACCGACCCTCGCTGCTTGCAGCTGGGCTCACAGATTCACATAAATATTCCTCCACGGTTTGAACAATTTTTTAGCCGTTGAGTTGTATGTAGCTGCACTTTTTAGGCCAGTTAACCTTTTTTTAATCTCAGGAATAAAATAATCGGACCATAATTCCTCGATAACATTTGGTAAAAAAGGTGTTTAATGTTGTCGTGACGACCACAGTAATCGCAATCAGTGTTTTCTTTGATCTTGATGTTTTTTTAGATAATTATTACAGCATATGTTTCTATGTAACACCTTGTATTGAAGGGCTTGCAACCTTACATCGTTTGTTATTTTGGTAGGGAGAGTGAAAATCTCTTTCCATGCCTCTTCATTGTTTAAGTTGTTCTCAATATTTAAAATTGTAGCCCATTTGGCTAATTTATCCATATCTATCGCGGTATTCTCAATAAACATTACATACAAGGATTTTGCGTTTGTGTTAATACATTGGTTTGATCATTTCCTGTTCTGACTGAAATCTTGACATTAAATTCATTACGAATTACTTGTGGGTTATTTGTTCTGATCCATCTTCTAGGTATAGCTTTCTATACTTGCAGCCTTTCAAGATAATTAATTTTCAGACCATATGTGTCTCTTGACTTGTTGAATATAATATTGACGAAGGAGTGGACAAACACAGGTATGGCCTGAAACCACATAAACATGAGGTTTATTACACCATAAACATATACATAGGTAAAGAAAAAATTTTCTGACGTGCGTGCGGGTCAGGAGATGGGCGTGGAGTGAGGAATGGACGAGGGGGAGCGAATGTTATGGATTATGACGTAACATCCATGGATGCGGTGGGCGTCGTTACCGCATCGGGTCACCAAGGTCTCGGACAATATAATCGGTGACGGGTCACCTGCACATATGTGTCTCTTGACTTGTTGAATATAATATTGATGAAGGAGTGGACAAACACAGGTATGGCCTGAAACCACATAAACATGAGGTTTATTACACCATAAACATATACATAGGTAAAGAAAAAAATTTCTGACGTGCGTGCGGGTCAGGAGATGGGCGTGGAGTGAGGAATGGACGAGGGGGAGCGAATGTTATGGATTATGACGTAACGTCCATGGATGAGGTGGGCGTGGTTACCGCATCGGGTCACCAAGGTCTCGGACAATATAATCGGTGACGGGTCACCTGCACATATGTGTCTCTTGACTTGTTGAATATAATATTGACGAAGGAGTGGACAAACACAGGTATGGCCTGAAACCACATAAACATGAGGTTTATTACACCATAAACATATACATAGGTAAAGAAAAAATTTTCTGACGTGCATGCGGGTCAGGAGATGGGTGTGGAGTGAGGAATGGACGAGGGGGAGCGAATGTTATGGATTATGACGTAACGTCCATGGATGCGGTGGGCGTGGTTACCGCATCGGATCACCAAGGTCTCGGACAATATAATTCGTGACGGGTCACCTGCGCATATGTGTCTCTTGACTTGTTGAATATAATATTGACGAAGGAGTGGACAAACACAGGTATGGCCTGAAACCACATAAACATGAGGTTTATTACACCAAACAAGGCCAAACCGAAGAAATTATGATAGCATGTCGGCAGTGAAAGAATCCACCTTCAATTTTAGTCCAAGTCCGGTGTAATGTAAGAATCTACACTAGATGATAACCAATGTCCCCTGGCTTTAATATCCGATAGATTAACACCAATCGACGACATGTAAGTTGCTCCTCCTCGTCTAAGTGATTGTGTAGAATACACGCCAGACAGCCCAGCTTTACTGACGAAGTCGCACAAAAAATTCTTGATTTCCTCATAGGAAGGGTTGGGTATTTTATCAGTGGCGAATAGCAAGGCTGAATCAGGAAGAGGTGAAGATGCCCAAAATCTTGAAAGCCAATATACCGCACATAGAGGGCGCTTACCTAGCTTCACTAAAGGTAAATTGAAGGGCTTGGAAGTAGTCTTAGACGATTTCACATTGATGATCACGCCCCACGGTCCAGCCTAGTCCAGCCTCATTCAGGATTGAATAATCAACAGGTTCACTTAGGTATGGAAGGCGAGATAGGAAGTCAGCAACAATATTATTTTTCGTATTGATATAATGAGGTATTAGCTCTATTCCATAAATAAACATAACCCAATATAGTTCGTATAGCCATTGCATGCAAGTACGATTGATGCTGACGCCTGATGTAAGCATGGCTACCACCTGGGTGTTGTCAATGAAGCAATGTACCCTACAATTCTTGAATAAATGCTTCCATCTCTTCACCCCCAATAAAATGGGAAACAGTTCCTGAACATTGATATTGTCCCATTTAACATTTTCAGAAGGGGACTGGGCAATGTGATTACATGTTGAATCTGTCCAAGGAACAGTATGTATGCCCCAACCTCCTGCTATCCAGTCGGATCCCATGAAGATACCAAATCCTCTACTGGATGAGTCTGACACCATAGGAAGATGGTATTCACGCCTGGACAATAGACCCACGCCATTAAATACCTTACAAAAGGCGTGCCACCAGTCTAAATCTCTCCTGAAGGCATCTGAAATTGTTGATCTATGCAACTTTTTACACAACATCACTTTGTAAAGGTCAAACATACGACGACAAAAAGTACGCCCACCTTTAAATACAGCAGCACAGTGGGCTAAATAGCCACATAATCTTTCCAATTCTTTTTTAGAAATATACTCAGACATTTTCACATTGTTCAGAAGAAGTCGAAGCTTGTCAATTTTGGTCTGAGGTAGGCGAACTGTCATGGCCACAGAATCAACTTCAAATCCTAGGTAGGTGCATGATGTAGCCGGCGTGGTAACCTTATGCCATGCTACATAAAATCCAAGAGATCGCAAAAAGGATATAAGGGTATTTCGGGCGAGGGAACAGGCATGGAGGGAATTAGACGCCAGGAAAAAGTCGTCTAGATAATTTACCACACGCACATCGTACAATGTATACATAGAATCAGCAATGAAGTTAGAAATATTATCAAACACACAAGGACCGATACGTAATCCAAAGCACAGGCGATTGTCAGTTAAATATCTCTCTTTCCCATAAATAGTCCAGCGAAATCCACACAGTGTACGATGGTCCGGATTAACTGCTATGGCTCTATAGGCCGATTTAATATCAACCACACACATATAATCTCCAGGATGTACCATATTCGTAGCATCGTCATTATTTTTATACGAAAAAGATCGTATAAGAGAAGAACAATGAAAATTAACCGAAGACTCATCTGGTCGAGAACAGTCGGTAATAGACCTGACACTACCGTCAGGCTTAAATATTGCTCCTAGGGCATGTATGCATTTAGGTTTATCATTTACTACCGAGACATAACCTTCAAGTATTTCATTAGCAACAATTTTATCCATTTTGATACGTGCTGAATCCTCTAGAATAGAGGAATAATTCGGTAGGTCATACGCCTCTACTGGTGTGTCTACCACATCAATACCGTCAATCGTATAGTAGAAAACATCAAGATACTTTGTAAATATATCACAACCTTGATAGAATAAAGAAGCTGCGACTCTGCATGGTTTCAACTGAACGGGTAAGCCGCCCAAAACATGTACACAACTACAGATACCATGAACACATTTATCGTAAACCTTGACCGAACGGCCCTTAGCAGATGTAGGAGAGACAAAAATCAATCCTTCTTCATTATCACAAGAACCATCAAGATAAAATTTTGCAATACGATTACAAATAGATGTATAAACACATTTGTCATGGTTATGAAGTTGAAAAACATTTACCGGGAGAGAATCAGGGGAACAAGCAACTGTCGAAGGTAAGGATTCGCCGATCTCGATGACTGTGGCCTCCATATTGCCACCGGTACTAGCCTTTACATAAGGAGAGTTCGACAAATTATCACAAGTTTCTACCTCTACTACGAGAGATGGTTCAAGATCAATCCGACAGTCGCCACCACCTACCCGATCCTCTACCGCATCCTATTTGTTTGTCTTCGCCGTCACGCAGCCCTTGGCGCCATGGTCTGACGCACCGCAAGAAGAACAACGATGAGGGAAGTCACAAGGATTCTTCGAGCATCCCAATCCGTTAAACTTAAAACAGACTTTATCCTTGGTGTTTCTGCCTTTAGAAGTCGAAGTAGACGCCTTTGCAGAGGACGCCGACGAGAATTTTCAAACAAATAATGACGGAGAACTTCCTCCTGTTTAGTCTCGCCGAACGCCACCAAACCTTTCTTGTTTGCCCTGGTCCTGACAGCCGCGTCATACATCAGAGAAGCTTTAAGGGTGTACATCGATGACGAATTCATGGGGGCGAGAATCACCAACCATCTTTTCCAACAGCTGTAGATTTAATAATAGCAAAGTGTCAAAGTTCTCTATAACCTCACCCTTCTCAAGAAACTGCTCCCGGTCAAACCGACCAACTCTTTTACGAGATGAACTAGCCCTCCTTCGACGCACAGGTATTTCGTAAATCGAACTTTCCACACTATCATTAGATGTCTAGAGTCATTGTCATCCTTGAACATCGATCTGGAGCTACGAGTGTTAAACAATACTTCCGATGAGGAACTCGAACTTGCTACTTCAGGATTAGCAGATTTCTTGTCAAGCTTCTCAACTGTGTCCAAGATAGTTTTCATCATGCCTTCCAGGCCGTTGACAATTCTTTCCTGTCTTACCGTCATGAACAGTGTTACAATGACTGCAATGACCCATGTTGTCGAAAAACTTTGACAAATTCACAGCAAAACTTAGCAGAAAAAATTTTCTGACGTGCGTGCGGGTCAGGAGATGGGCGTGGAGTGAGGAATGGACGAGGGGGAGCGAATGTTATGGATTATGACGTAACATCCATGGATGCGGTGGGCGTGGTTACCGCATCGGGTCACCAAGGTCTCGGACAATATAATCGGTGACGGGTCACCTGCACATATTTGCGAACGAGTTGCTGGATTGTGAGAAATTGACAATTATTGTCCAATACATCTTGTACAAAGAATATTCCAGCATTTTCCCACTTTTTCAGGTTTATAGATTTGTTGTTACAAGTAATGAATTGGTTATTCCATATTCTTTCTTTTATAACCTCTGCGGAATATTCTGGCTGATGGTTATAATACACCTCCGACCAGGTTTTAAACATTTTCATATAAAACTTGTTATGTTTCTTTGCAGTTTTTTCCCAAGCTAAGAAAATATCATTAATATTTGTTTTTTCAATGGTTTTTCACACATTTAGCCATTTTTCATTGGGTGTGAGAAGGGCTTTTTGTACCCATCGCACTCTGTTCACCTTTAGTATGTTTGTAAGTGATCTTAAGCCTAAGCCTCCCCTCTCCACCTTCTGACATAACCATTTTGTACCGATCTTATGCGATCGCTCATTCCATATGAACTCGGGGATATCTTTTTCAATTTTGTTCACATTTTCTTCGCTTATACCGATGCATATTAGGATGTACTATATATATTTTCCATGTTTTAATTACATAATATCCTGTGCAGGTAGAAATTTACCGCCCAATCAGAGGGGACCCGAGCACGCAGGCAGGTCCCTTGCATATAAGGGGCACCCTGACCCCTCTCTGATTAACTTACCATCTGTAACATCGATATTACCATCAAGCCAGGAATAAATCTATCTTCAATACTCTACGATATTTCTACCTCATCCTTTGTGTTACACTACGTATAACAATATGATTGCCTGGATTGCGCGTCATAGTATGTACCTGATTCATATACTACTGATGAACTGACTTGTGTGGACGATTGAATGTTGGCTTTACTCGAGTATATGTCAATATTCTCCTTTGGAACAGGTATACAATTCTACTTTAATTAAGTATTAAGAGGGGCAAATAAATAAAAAATAAGGAGACGAGCTCACTAGAACAAAGCATTCAGTAGAAGCTGTTTAAAGCTTGTTGATACTGTTTGATGAAATTACTTATATATGTTCTTATGATTCGGAAATAAACGGGCAAGGCCAAAGCTTTCCCCAAATCGCAACCGCAAGTGAATAAGTTTGTGAAACATATTTTCTAATTCTTAGGGTTTTTTTATAACATAAATTCCAAACTAAGCTCCCACTCTAAAGCATCCTTTAAGAGAACTGTTCTGGCTGTCTATGCGTCACAATATTTCTTTCTTGCCCAGATACTTTAACACCAAGGCTAATTTAGTAGCGGACACCTTGTCCAGCCTTGGTTACCCTTCTACCTTTGATTTGGTAGTGCCTGTGATTTCCAATGTTTACTTGTGTTGTGGGAGTAATTTTGTACGTTTTATTCATTCTAGAATTGAGAGAGCAGGAGATGCGCAGGTTAAGGCTCAACGCCGTCTTGGCTATGACAGGAGGTTGAAGGAGCGTCAGGGGGCGTGCTATATTAGATTATGTGATGATCACGATTCAGTGCCTATATGCCTATATAGCAGTCCGGTGCAGTCTTCATGGTAGTTGGCCTTCTTAGCAGAGTTTATGAAGCTAACTGTCATCAGTCCAGAACTATTACCAAGCTGTGTGTTTCTTTTACATCGCTCAAGGTTATGATCCGCCTTGTATGTCTCACCCAATTATTGTTTTAAAACAACTTTTAAGGGTATTCAACATAATTGTCATTATTTGTAACCCGCTCTGCAAAAACGGGTCTTATTTAGGGGGTATATAATTTTAAGAGGCAAAAGTATCCTCTGTTACCTCACAATTTGAAGAAAATGAATAATATTGTTGTACTGGGTGATGTGCCTCAATTTTTAACACTTACTACCTACATGTATTTAAATGTTTATTTTTTTTTTATTATTAGGAGTGTTTATCAGTCAATATACATAAATAACAATGTGGTACAGACATAAAGACAATCAAAAAGATAAAGCTGATAGTATACTGAACCAGTAGGAAGTAGCCTCAGTCTTAGTCTAGCTAAGTCTGGTAAGTTGGCCATTACCTAATAGACCTTGACTTTTATCATGTAGCTGTATAGAGAAAGAAAGAAAGAAACTATCTAAGGACTAGAGAATGCTAAGGTGATGGATGAAGTGATGAGGAATAGGAGCACATTAAATAAAATTAAATATATTAAATATATAAGGGTAACAAGCTTTCGGCCTTGGTCAGGGCCTTAAAACGATCGTATGATTCAATGTTCCTGGTTTCAGGGTCTAGATTGTTCCATAGTTTTGCTGTTTTTCTTTGTATACAATGTAAATCAAAGTTCACAGTATTAGGTCTTTGTGAAATTAAAATTGGTCCATCCCACTGTCTTGTCATTCTTCTTTCATTATCTAAAAATCTGTTCTTTTTGCTTCTTCTATTCAGCAAACGATGTATCACCATTATTCCTCTCATTAAGTATATCATCAGTTAGATCTGCTATGGTATCTATGGTAGATTTTCCCTTTCTATAACCATTTTGTTTATCAGAAATGACATGGTTATTTTCAAAAAATTCTATCAGTCTGCTATGTATTATTTTTTCCATGAGTTTTGCTTGTAAAGGTAATTGAGTGATGGGTCTATAGTTTGACATAATGGATTGATCACCACCTTTTGGAAGAGGAGTAACACTTCCATTTTTCCAAGATTGAGGTATACAGTTTGAGGAGAATACAAGATTGAAAATATGACACAAAACTGTAGGTATTGCCATAAAGACATCTCTAAACACTAGAGATTTGATATGTTTTATATTACTAGACTTATTCACATTTATTTCTCTGGAAATTTTTTGTATTTCTTCAGGAGTAGTGCTTACATTATCCAGGGAATTTGGGCAATCAAGGCCAATGAAGTTCCATTGTGCATTGATCTTCTCAGCTAGTGATTCACCTATTGATGCAAAGAATTCATTGAATTTAGTGGCTACTTCTGTTACTGGCACAGGTACATTAGAGGTGCTGTCTATTATATTTATCTCTTGGTCTTTATTTTTTGATTTCTTGGGTAATATATTGTCTACCAGTTTCCAAAACTTTTTGTCATCATCTATACATTCATTGCTTAATTGAGTTAAGTATTTTCTCTTAGCCTTTCTGCACAGTTTGGTTAAATTATTTCTAGCTTTTTTGGCATGTAACCAATCTTCACGTTTTTTAGATCTTTTAGCTTTCTTTAGAGCTTTATCTTTATCTCTAATCATAATTAGTAGGTCATCTGTTAGCCATTTCTCTCTTGGAGGAGTGATTTTTCTTTGTACAACAGGACATGTGTTGTTAAGGTTATCACTGATCATTATTATCAATTTTTCCCATGCTAGTTGTGGGTCATTCATTTCAATTATACAATTCCAATTTAAATATTTGACAGCAGTAATAAAATCATGTGAGTTATAGTTCTTGTAACTTCTGTATTCAACAACTTTACACATTTTTTTCTTTGGCTTTTGTTTTTTAAGAGTAATGAAGGTCATCAGATGGTCAGCAACCCAAATATCAATAACCCCACTAGAACTTACATAGTCTTCTTTACTAAAAATAAGGTCAATGCATGATTCAGAGATGTGGTCTCTGTCTCTCCTAATGTCAAAGCGTGTGGTCTCTTTTATGAGTTGTGTAAGCCCAAATTCATGAGTAATATCAGTGAGAGATGTAACATGCCTACATTCAGTATCAAACATGTTTATATTAAAGTCTCCTGCTACAACAATATCACAGTTGTTATGATTTAGCATTTGAGATGATAAAGTGCTGTGTATCTCTTGTAGAAATAAATGACAGTCACCATCTGGTGGTTTGTATATTCCTATCAAGTGTAAGTTTCTCTTGTTTTCAAATAAAATAGTACAGCAGATTAACTCAATATTTGGGTTTGATTTAGACATATTCTCTTGTATTTTAAAAGTAAGACCATTTTTGATGTAACATCTTATACCTCCACCTCCTTTAACTTGACCATTCTTATATAACACTGCTCTGTCATTACGAATAATGTTATTATATCCTTGAATTTCAAAATCAATTGATCTGTCATAAGTTGTCAAGAATGTCTCTGTGCATAATACAATTTCAGGGGTAAACTGAGAGATCCCATTTTTTAGATTAAATAGATTAGTTTTGAGCCCTCTAACATTTACACTTATGATACTGAAACCATCTTTGTCAAAACCATGCTGGTCACCCATCAATGATAGTGTTAAGTTGAATCACCTTATGTGAACTCCTATAATGATGAGGGTGATAGAGATATAACATAATATACCTTTGGATGAGAAAAATCAGAGAGGAAATGTTTGTAGAGAGATAATTAGCTCTCATGTTTAGAACCATTCTGCAGGTATCTCATGTTATTTCTTCTCCACACACCTTTAAAATTAAACTGCATTTAAAAGGTCTGATGTCAATTTTAATAGTGACAAATAATTTCTGTAACGAATAATTTCCGTAATGGCAATTTATTGCCAATGGCATGCATGATTAAACGCATACATCAAACTCCTTTCACACATGTATACATGCATAATAGCATCTTCTATACACATGAGAAAATATACATTGTTGTCTCATGTCATTTGCCTTCACAAACCTAAATGTGTTGCATAACTTCCGTAACGCATAATTTCCGTAACGAATTATTTCCATAACGCAGACTGATCTATACAAAGGATATCAAACATATAAGAGAAGTTTATATCCTAATGTCAATTGTAATGCAAGTCAAAAAGGTAAATATTGGGCTATAAAATCTTATTCATTTTTTTTTTTTCCAGAGCCTCAAAATAATGGTTTGAAGGGGTCAAAATTCAAATTGTTCTCCTTATTTAGCTGTTTTATTCACAGGCAATTTTTTCCCCAAATTTAGGAAGTTATGGACTATTAAGAATAACAAAAAATGATATTCTAAAATGCGTTTGAAATAATGTCAAAATTTCATGTCAAAGAGGCCATTTGTACATTTTTTTTTACTTTGGCCCATATACTATATTGATGTTCATGTGTGTGGAGATAAACCACCAGGACTCATTAGCTCAAATAACCAGACCAGAGTTTGTGTGTGTAGATAATGGATGATGGGATTAATGGGAGAATCAATGACAGGGGAATATAGCAATTTTCAACAGAATTTACATAAAACAACTCATTGTAATTCTTAAAAAGGAATAAAAACAGAATATGACTCTGGTATGATGTTTCAGGATTTTGCATTTACTCCTGCATTTACTGACATAAACATATTAAATTAAGTATATAGAATTATTTAAAATGGGAAGAGGTTCATCTGCATATAGCTATTATGACATCTCGTGTGTATTTTATACAGAAACAATTCAATATAACATTATATGTACGATACATTCTAACGACAGGCCAGTGGACCATAATTATAGAGAGCAGATTGCCAGCAACACTTCAATATGGCATGAATAATATTAGGACTATAATTGCTGAGTTGGTAAATACGCTACTCTACATTGTTTGATGACCTGAACATCTATAATATTAATTCTGTAAGAGAAAAGTGGAATTCTCTACATCTCCTCTGAAACTGCTGGAGGGATTGCTGCGATTTTTGCGGTGGACATGCTTTGGCATAGTGGGGACCCGTTCCACTATATTTTATGAGCGATTTCCTAGAAAATGAGGGTTTAATAAGAGCTTCAAATTCAATTTACATCCACTTCTTTTACGCCCACCTGTTTACGTTTGACTTTCCATAACTGATAAGAAAGCACTAGCTGGACAAACAGCGAACATGGGTCAAATGGGTTAAATGCCACGTCATAAGAAAGAAATGTTATCATATTTCTCCAAATGCCCAGGACATGCCCCAGTGACTCCGGTGGGGGGATCGGGAGTTTGGGGTTGCAATATGCGGCTTCTGAGATCAGGCGGGTATTGGGCCTACGTAATATGGGTGAATTTGATTGTTTGGCATGGATTTTTCTTATCATTTTAAAGCTTCCAAATCTAGCCATTAATATAGCCTAGGTGTATAGGCCTACTGGTACATTTTATTAGTATTAGCCTACATACATGCCCCGTACTAAATATTATAACGTTAAAGTTGCAATGTTTGAAAAAAAAAATATTATAACGTTATATAGATAGTCCTAGCTATAGGGTCTAAATCGGCCCAATGTTTTATTTTATACTAATTGTTTTCATGATAACTGCATCTAAAATTTGATGAACATCCTGAATTTCAACTTTTTTCCATAGGGCATACCATGCCCATGGTAACTGTTCTTAGCTAAATCATGGGTTTGTGAAATTGCGGACCTCATATGCCTATATAGCTATAGCTATATAGCCTAGACTTAAAAGCCTATATTGAACATACACAAAATAACTTCTGGTACGATAGATCCTCATTAACAATAACACAAATATTCCTCTTTAAGTTGCAAAATTCTAATTTCAAATATCCGAATTAAATCGAAATGCCTTGAATTTGTTAACATAAAAACTATAGTTTCTAACATATATAATGGATAGATCTATATGTTAGGCTACTCCTGAAAAAGGCAAATTTATTCATTCTCAATTCTATCGGCAATATTGATTATATTGGCAATAAACTTGATATAGCCTGTAGGCGAGGTCGCTAACAACTAAGCGTACAGCCGAAGGTACAAAGCCCTGAAACAAGGCGAGACAAGCAGGCTAAGCCCTGGGCGGCAGCTCGGGGTCTACCGGCCCGGGTCTACCGGGCAACGGTACCGTACTTTGGAAGTTTGGCCAGGGGTCAGCTAGGGGCCCGGGTCAGGGGTCGGTATTCTCCGTAGTACCGTCCTGTAGTCTAGCGTTGTTTTGTCGCTGTCAAAATGAAGCAAACCCTTCCAAATCTATTGAAGAGGCCACATACATCGGGGACACTGTAGAATCATTCGCATCCTGGTTCTCGTAAACAGACACCGGTAAATTACCCTTTAATCCTAAAGCTGGAAGACCCTCTAGGCCCTACCTATCGCACATACATGTACTACAATTTGTACTTGTTATGGCTGTCTTCATTTGTGGGCGGGGCTTCGGTCGCTTCCGGCATAGGTCGCGTTTTGATTGGTTGCTGTTTTTGTTCTCCCTTTGCACGTGCGTTCTCCTCGTTTGCCGCCATTTGTCAATAGGGACAAGAGCAGGCCGGTGGGTCAGTCAGGATTCTTCCTTTGTTGGGTGATCATTAGATGTTTCACCTCAGTTAAACCTACTCTCAGAGAGGAGAAACATTACCAAAACGTATGCCGATGTCAGGATTCAAAGTCGGGATTGTCCGATTAGGGCGAGCCGCAGGAAAGGTTAGTATCATCTTAATGTTTATAACCACGGGTCTTACGTGTTATGAAAATGGCGACGTCGGGAACAAAGGCGCCTCAGTGGGGGAGAAAGGTTCGTGATTCGAAGCACTTTCCAGCCGAATAGAGAGATATTGTGTGGTGTCCTGGGCGAGTTTTTATGTTTTCAACGCTTGTTCTCGTGCTTGGTTCAAATGTAGCTCTATTGGAGTTGGGTTTTCAAGAAAATGTTTGTTGACAGCTCACGCTGGCATCAATGTTGACGAGAGAAGGGCTCTGTGGTTCGGTGTAACTGTAAGGCTAGGCCTATGGACGTCACCGACCCAGCGTCATATTGCTTTGTCAGGTTTCGTGTTGACAGCTGATGTCAGAGTGACAGGATCAACAACCAGTAGCCTCTGGATCAAGTGCATCGGTATTTTACATAGAAAATGATTGACTAATGTTGACTGTCCGGTTTGAATCTCTAAATATTCATCTAAGAATTGAACTTGTACTACACCTTGTCTTGACTGTGAGTGTGACAAGGATATGCCATACTGATATAAAAAGTATCGTCGTCTATCGACTAAACTAAGCCCAAAGCAGCTAAGCCGTGGACTTGAAAGAGTCAAGAATTCCCTAAAAAGGGTTTTCGTAAAATATTACGCTTACCCTCAAGCGCTGTATGTACATATAATATCACCATTATGATGTCTGCTGCTGTTTGGTGTTCATGATCCTGAATGATTTGTAGGGTTATTTATCTATGGCTATGGCTATGATTTTCATAACCCAATCTCGGAGAATAAGCCTTGTTGACGTTGTTTTCTCTAAAACAGAAACCCTCTAGGATCTACACATGTCATGTATGCCCCTCTATTTTATAATTGTTGATTCTGTACCTCCATATTTAATTCCTATGACTATGTTGTATTTCTTGGCCAATTCTACTGTATCAGTGTTTGTCACTGACTCTTACGAAGATGTTCGTAAGATACTCGGTGACAATGGCCATACATTTGCATACACCATAAATGTCTAGGCCAAGATTGTAGTATACTATCATAGGAGAACTTTGCGGAAGACCAGGACAACCTGGTCAAATATCATAGTGCTAGCTATTACATATCCACCTTTGCTGCAAGTCTATTTTCTAAACTGGCCTACAAATTCGCCTTTGTTACCTGGAATGGTATACGTGAGATTTACAAAACACATCATCTATCACACTATACTATTGAGAAAGGTTACAAGAGGGGGATACTACGTTCAAACACCTTATTCTCCAGGTATCTTGACAAGTTTAGAGGACAGTGGAAGAGAGATACGATACTTGTATGTACATATAGGAATATACGCCAGCCGACGCCTCGTCCCCCATGGTTAAACAAGGCGCCCTTGTTTACATACCCGCCTGAGTACCGTTTGGCCTTGTCGTATAAGCTAGGTGGCTGACACCGCTTGAGTTAGCTATATATCGGCTTTATCATGTGCACGGTACGGACCTCTTTTGCAATCCATTGTCTGTGTTTAACTCTTCTCATGAAAAATAAAGCAAATCCCTTGCCCTATCTACACATGTCAATGTTAGGGAGACTCAGATGGCATACCTTTTTCTCTGTTATCTCCCAACCCAAGTGTGTGTGTGCATATCTATTTAGCATCAGATACAAAGTCTAGACATCATAATATGCCATAATCAGTTGTACTATGTGGTGTACTCTCCACGCTTCACATCCAATCGTTCGACACGACGGACTAAAATCTCTTGTCAATATTTGAAGTCTGCATGACCAGCGATTTATTGTTCTCCTTTTATCTAGGCTCAGTACAACTATGTGACAAAGCAAAAGATAAGAATCCTCGGCATGGCCTTGAAGAACGCTGTATTTGAGATAACCATTACCCCATTGTATTCACCAACACTTATTATTATACGGTAATTTTTTTTTTTTCTATGGCGAATGAAGAATTATCTTATCTAATTAAAGGGTAACATTCATTACGAATCTGATAGTACACTACAGATAAGCATGTCCCCACATTGATGTCAACCCAGGTCCCTTTTACACATTGCATTGTCACAAACTTTACATTGGGCACATCTCTTATACATTACTGTCATTAGCAGTATTTAGGCTGTGCGCCTGATGACCCCCTCCCCATCACACACACACCTTGCTAGCTCCCCAGGTGTAGGAGCACTTAACTATAGGTATTTTACTTACAGGTTTACTTACAGGTCCTCTTGGCTAAATAGGTCTTATATAGGACCTCTGGTGCCAGCTCGTTAGTGGGAATACACATTTTTTATTTTGGTTCCCGGATCATTTTTGGCCAGACCATCCGAGTCTCCCTAAAACAACCACCACATTTGACTTTTAGAATGGAACAACAAATATTGGATATTGCTCTAGCCTTGAACACCTTAAAACAAACATCCTCGTCTTATGCTAACGTCGGGTTCTAATCCCGTAATAGTGATAAGTTAACTTATGATAGAGGCCGGTGTCATCTGTGTATCAGAGTGACATGTTGGCCGGGATACAGCCCCATCTAAGTTAACCGCTAGATGTGGTCATTGTTCACTTCCGCCGACACCGTGTGTTGTTGTCCTAGAGGCCAGTATACAATGCTTTATTGTGGCACATGGCATGGGCTCCACATCTGTCTCTCCTTTACTTCTTATACCCTCCTACCTGCTTAACACAACCCCACATGCTGGCTCCCACAGACGCTCGTGAAGCGAGACCAAAAGCAGCAAAAGCCTTCGAATATAATAATCATAGGGGTTGTGTGACAGTGTCCTATCTCAGGATGTGTATTAGAACATTTGCTCCCTGTCCCAAATCCAAGAAGATGAGCCTGTCCATCATTGTTACATCATTAACACACACACCTCCTGTCCTCCCAACCTCACACAGGTATTCACTTGTCGACGTACCATTTAATTGCGACATTAATCAAGATCAAACAGCATAGAAGCATTTTCCTTCAAGCCGTCAAAATTTGAGGGTGTATAGTCAATATGTTTACTTGGTCATTTGCATGGTTTATGGAAGTGTGTCAGTCTTCATTTCTTGTGGAATGAAAAGTGAATTTACTCAGCAATTTACTTAGCACAACGTTTTCTCCTTTGGTGGATTTGATGGGGGATGCTTAGTTTTCTCTAGGTCATGCCCAGTATTATAGGAACAGACTCAGAGACTAGCATCTGAGGGACTTTCGATAGCTTGATCCTGTCATAGACTAATTACAAACGCTTGAATTGAATACCAAATTATGGATGCCTAACCAAGTTATGTTACTGGAAACTTCACTTCAAAGGGGGTTAAAAATAAAGGTTTTAATTCACCTGTAAATCCAAGCATTATTTTACCCATCTGCGGAATTGTGTAGCAAATAATAGGCTTCAAGCTAATTAAATAATTAGTTATCAGAAAAAAATGCATTGAAGTATATAGGGGTGGCACCAGTTGGGGTTATACGAGTGGTATGGGGAGTCAATCCGAGGTCACAACAGGCTGGACACTGCTCAGTTACAGACGGTGATAACAGCTGGTATTCAATATAAAGGCGTAGACGCACTAGCAATAGCATCTTTCCCAGTTACAGCCATACATTTGTAGGACACCATGCTTTTCTGGTCGTGCCGTGAGCATATTTCTTTCTTCCATCCGTTAATATGCTGTCCATTTATTTAATAAAGTCAGTCATTTACAAATCGTTTTTTTACTCAAATCGGGTGGTGTTTTTTTAAAAACTAATACCTCTCTCTTAATAATTGTTTTGTTCGGTTTTGAGATCACGTACATATTACCACCTTTGATCAAGTAGTAAATCCATTCCACTCGTAACTTTTTTGAAAACTGTTAAGTAGTGTTGCAGTTAATTATTTTTTAAGTTTTAATAGCCTCAGTCAGCCTCCAACCAATCCACCAACTTAACAAATGGAAATCCCTCCACTTTCAAATCACTCTTGTTTTAAAAGCGTTTGTAAGTGAACATATTCTTGGGATGAATCAGATGAATGGACTTGGCGGAACCTTTGCTACGTCAGTGGCGTGTGCATTGTCTGGTTGCATTACGCACATATACTTTGGTCCTATCGGGGCGAGAGAGGAAACACGCTAACGGGATGAGATACCCTTACTCACTTTGTTTATTAGCAATGGTTCTTTTACATGCATACCGCCGTAGACAGCTATATTATACATGTCCGGCCTTTGGTAACCCAGTCTTAGAATTAGAATTTAAGGTGTAGGCCTATATGTATGACATGCCGAAATTCGTATGACCTTTTGACATTTCTTATCAGATTCCTCCTGATCGCAAAGTATCAGATTCCTCCTGATCGCAAAGACTACACTTTGTGTACCCGCTGCAAGTTCTCCCCTTCTCTTCCCAGTGAGTTGAATGGATCCCTCTGTGTCAGTGAGAAATTCTCGTTGATCAGACACTTTAAACTTGTTGAATTAACATGGCCATTGGTGTAAAAAAAAATAGCTTCAAAAGTACCAAGCAGTCTTAAACACCCCCTTTCCCCTCCATTATTAGCATTATTAGGGATCCTCCACTTGATGGTCAAATCAGGCGATTCAATGCGATCATGCATGATTGCGATCTGTTCAAATCCCGCTGCTCTTATAACTAAATTATCAAAATGATTAGATATTCTTGCGATCCAATCACCTGCTGTATGGAGTGGATTGGGTTATCTCTGGAAGGCACGTATTCTCAGTTGGGAACACCCAAAACGCTCATTGTACAGCTTTTCTCCAGTAGTAAGCATAATGTTCCACAAAAAAATCTCAGGAAAGCCTAAGAGGGAAATGAAGAGAAAACGATGAGCTTTTTAGATTTCCTTTATGTTAAGTCATTCGGGTACATTCTTCTTTACAAGCACATATCTACTTCCCCTCTGAGGAAAATCAAAGTTTTAATTTGGCAAACAGGGAATTTCAAACAAGAATCGGTGGAAAATCTTAAGTTGTTATCCTCACGTTAACAACTTCAGCGATGAAATTTTCGCTCAGAGAGACTAGTTATGACACTTCAATCGGACACATTGACCAATGGTATATTATACGCTTTCGGAATAGGGTTTTTGGCTAGGATTCCCTGATCTAGATCAAGTGCTTCGTGCTATTAAGAGGTACAGGCACTGCCACACTGTGTGGAATTATGTGAATGTCTGTAGACTATGGAAGGAAGAAGCCCTAACCTGAGGTCAGTTTACATATGGAATGAAAGTCCACTCCTTTTTAGAGCCTATTCTGCTGTTAGGTCCATCGTGTAAGCAAGATGGGTCCGGGATGATGAAGATGATTGGGGAGTGAGTGTGTGTGTGTGTGTGTGGGGGGGGGGGGGGGGGGCTGTCCTTCCATGCCATCTATACAAGCTATAGTGAGTAGATGGTGACACCTGTAGACAGCAGGAGGGGCTTGGGGAGAACCCTGTTCCTGCTGCTGCTAGGATCGACGCGCAGCTGGACCAAACGACATCTTGCAAGCCCTGCATCCATCTTCTGGTCTTAGGTTTCTATGACAACGAATGATGCCGCACTCAGCAATATTGGGCTTCTCGGGACGAAAGCGGGTCGGGGGCATTAAAGCCGTATTCTCAGCTTATCTTGGCTAAACATTTCATCCTGAAATCACCCTGTTTGATGTGCATAAATGTCCAGATTTCCAGTTCTATACATGCCAATAATGGCAATATCACAATCACGCCCTGTTCCAACTTATCATCGCTTAGCCATGGCCGACAGATAACCCTATGATGATTCTAATTGTGCTACGCCAACGGCCCATTACTAACTTTCGCTGACTTTTCACGTAGTTGTTTACATTGTCTACTTCTGTTTGTAAGCCTCAGCATTCTAAGATATAGATTGTTCATTTTCTATTAATAGTTATTGGATTATGTTTTCATGTTTTATATCAATTTCAGTTGTTTTAGGACCTCCTAAATACCGTTATTATGGTATTTTTTGTATTTATACAACACCCGTATTGACTCGCAGATGACGCCTCAATAGTAAATGAATGGACATTGTTTTATTATCATATAACCAGGGACAATAGGGAATAAGTGAACATTTCCCCTCATTTTCAGTATTGGAATCTTCAAGTCATCAGGGGTTATGATCAAATAATGAAAGAATTGAAAAGAAATCTTTGCCGATGTAGCTGGGAATACAGCTTCAAAACGGCTAGACATATAACATAGTTTAAGCTATAGTGTGGGGGAAAATAGGCCTGATAAGTAGGTGATTGATGGTTAAAAGATATGTATGTTTTTTTTTATCTAAAGGTACCGTTCCAACATATATAACGGTACACGCTAACGTTACGCTTGATTACCTTCGGCTTCGACCCCCAAAAAAGCGTCTGCTAATCTAAGTTCAGCTCTACGGTACCGATTTATGTAATATGTATGCATGCGCATGCACGACAGTATACTACCGTTTATATGCATGCATCCATGTATGCCATAGTGTATATAATGCATGTACTTTGTATGAATGTATGCATGCATGTATACTATGTAGAAGATGGTTGTATGTATGGATATAGCTCGATTGGTGGCTGGCGGATCAGTCATTAATCACATACAAACCTGGTCACTTTCAGGGCAACCCTTGCTACTAATCGATTAATGAACCACTGCTATTACAACATTTCACTTTTACAGTATACTGATAGAAATACATGATATACAATATAATCACTATACAATCATCTATGAGAAGGGAAAAGAGAAATTCCATATGAGGTATAAATAGCGAGAAGTATTTCTCAGAAAACCTCTTGGAGGTATGTCCTACTTTCTTAGGACACAAATTCAATATAAGCCATGCCTGGGTTGTTTTGCCCAAAAAATATATACATTCATGTGTTAGGTGTGTTTCCGGTTTAAACCAGAGTAAACTAAGCTACTAGGTAGGGAGGAGAGTTTTTTTTATTAAAAAAAAGATATTTTATTTTTCGTCGTCAACAAAAATGTATGATTATAAATTGACAAGATTTGTTTTGTAATATGAGATCTTCAGCATAAAATTTTGATCCGCCAACGTTTTAACGAGGCAAAATACATACCTGATCGTCGTTTTTTTCCAGTTAGGAAGATGGTATTGCTGCTTTAATTAACTTTTTTTGGTGTGTGGAATACTACTAATAATATAAGGAAGCTTGGCCGGCTCAAGGGTTTCTAATGTTTTAACAAAATAAATCGAGAAATAGTTAAGTGTTTTGGTGTGTTCTTTTTTTCATTCTGCTTAAATCTGTCATCTTAATTTTCGTGATTGTTATTTTGATTTGGTGAGAATAGTAAATCACAAGTCATATAAAATTAGCAGGTCGAAAAAGTTCGACAAAAAATTAGCAGGTCGAAAAAGTTCGACAAGCTTATTTTGAAGCAAACCCTGAGACAACCCTGCCGAGAAAGGTGGCACATGAAATACCAGAGGTGGGGATTTAGCTCCACGCCCCCCCCCCCCCCCCCTTCAGCCCTGCTCTGCCCCACCTGCACCAGAACAATGCCCTCGCTACATGTTGTCGTCATCTGCAACACAGTGGGATTAGGGGCTCGTGGACAGTGTGTGGGTGACACGTACAGCTTCATGGGCCATTGATTTGGTGGACTCTGGATGTAAATATATACGCGTGTCTTATGCTCCCTTGCTATCTGTTACTGTAGCAATGAGAAGCAGTGCTAAATGAGCACGCCAGGGCTCAGTGCTGGGTGGGATTTACGGTCTTGTAAAAGTTCTATAAGTATAAAAGTTATTATACACAGGGAGGAAGGAAGTTTTATATTAGAATCAACATAACCAAGATAGTACGAGATGCTCATGTAACGCAATGTGCTTTATTCCTGTAGGTGTCACTAATTGGTCTAAAAGATATCAGACGAATTTAGTAGGATGCTTCATATTGGCAGATCGGGGTCGCTGATAAATAGAGAGTGAGGCTGCAGTGGCTGGTTAAGGCGTTGCCAGTTGTTACTGCCACAAGGGAATTTGGGGAGGCGTTCTAGATAGGCATACCTCGTTGAAAGCCGCGTCGACACTCATACTTATAGAACATGTCTGTAGACTCCATGAGGAAGTCTTTGTTTGGACATTCTGCTAAAAGGGTATGCGTATGCAAGTTCCCCGAAGCCCTCGGTCACACACCACTGATTCCTGCCACCTGGCCCCACACATCTGTCGGTGACAAAAGGATAGAAATCAGGGAAGCGTGACCACCATATGTCTCGCCCTACCAGCCTCGTGTCACCTGGACCAGGTGAATCCCTTCCCATTACTCATGAACCTTGGCCCCCCTCCCTCATTAATATCTGGTGTTTAAACATGTCTTCTTCCCGAAGGCAAGCAAACTATTACACATTACGTGAGGGTGTCGTGGCTTGCAGCTGGTGCTGTGGCCCTTTGTTTTGAGGAGGTATTATTAATTGAAACTACCTCTTAATTTCTCGGCAGTTTCCCTAATTTATGTCCCAGGGCTCTGCTTGTTTGTAATTATAATAGGGCCTTTCTTAAACAGTCTCAGTTTCATCAGACACTTTCGTATTAGAACAGAGCGTGCAAGTATTGAAATATTTATTAAATGGGGGGGGGGGGGCAGTGTTCTGAGGCACTGACTTCGGACCCCGAGGCATGGGAATGTCGTGGGTTCGAACCCTGGTGCCGCCTCCCCCAGGCACTAGTGGAAAATCAGATGAGTTGAATAAGTCCTGAAAAAAACATAAGTTAAAAAAAATAAAAGCATTTCACTTTGATTCAAAATATTTTACTCTCCCGGGACTAATCCGCCAGTCCTAAAGTGCCGAAAGGAGTGGTCGGTTTTACGAAAGCTTTTCATTCATTACTTATTACCTTATGATAAAAATTATTACAGGCAAACGATAGTTTAACGATAGTGATATAATGAAAAATGAGGAGCCGTTACTTCAATTTATTTGATGTAAGCCTGTAATAATTAATGCTGGTGTCTGGGCATTGGAGTCTATGGGAATTTGAGTATCTTGTGTCAACTTAGGGGGAAAATCTTGTGATTTCCGATGATGATCCCACTAGTTTATTGCCTGTTTTCCTGTTGAATTATATCTAGAGTACATTATTCTACAATTTGTATGAATCTGGAGGAAGTGACATTTATATTTTTTACTCTCATCCCAGTTATGAGCTATTTTATAAATCAAAGCCCGGACTGTCAAGAAATCTTGTTTTTCAAATCACTCATAGTAAGAATTATTTTAGCATTCTGTTAATATATTCATGTCATTCTATTTGACGTATTCTCTGAGCTTGAAAGGTGATTGACCTATCCTGGTGTGATACATGTTTGCATTCAGGGATGTGAGAAGTCCCCCGTGCTGTCAATATATTACAGTAATGACACCTTTGGTTTCTTTTGTCCCAATTATTAGCTGTAGTGTACGTTCCTTACTTATTGTTTTTAATGTACCCAAACCTAAACCAAGACCAGGGATGGAACTGCCCAAGATTGAGGATCTTCTCTGTCATTTTCATCGTTTGCTCAGACAGGCAATACTCAGTACAAAGGTACAGCACGCGTACACTGCATAGAGATTATCCCCTTCTTTCATTTTCTTAATTGACAATACTACATTCAACGTGTTGTCACATTTATTTATCATTATCCAAGTAAATTACCATTAATCCTGGTATTTAACATTTTCCTATTCATACGGTTGGTTATAGTACAGTCAAATCATTAATCCCAGCGCCATGCATGATGCCCCTGGCCCAGGCTTGCATGGCTACCACTTAGCTCACCTTTACCTTAGGGCTAATGCTAAACCAATTAAAACCACGGTCACACTTGATTGGTAGGTGTTTGCAAGTACTAGGGTCAGGTAGGGCACATTAAGAAACAGTACAAGCAGAGACTCCATTACCATTGTTAAAGAAAATAAACAGGACTTGTATATTTGCCTTGTTATCAATAGTATAATAATAAAAATGTGGATGACAATTTTTACCACCAGTACGAGCATACCCACCAGCTTTTAAAGCAAGATCCGGGATGCCCGTCCCTTTAGAGGATCTCCTTGAATACTAGTATATTGAACTGTCAATTGTGATATATATCTCCCTGAGGCTTTGTCGACTTACGGGCTTGCTCGGGCATTGACATCGGGGTGACTAAATGGTCTCATCGGTGTTTTCATTTACCGCTAGCGAGGACTGCGATCTCAGCGTTTTATTTTGGAGGCAATGACCGATAGAACAACATTGTACTTCCTGTTACTGCCAGCTAATCATTCGCATCTCCGCTTTGCACTCAGCGGTGGATTCGGGTTATTGCCCGACCCTGACGATTCATTCATAACTGATTAAATGTGGAATTGCGCATAACGGATTACACATCGTGACACTAACTTCCCGTCACTGATCTCATCCTCCCCAACAGGGCTTTACTCCTTGCGTCCTGCGTTCCTGAGTCATTCTGCCCTGGCTCGCGAGGTTGCACTGATCTTGGAATACGTCTTTCCTTCTTGCCTCCCTTCCCTGCCCTCTTTTCCACCTTCCTTCTTTCTCTATCACTACATTCAGAAATTACTCTTACATTTCTAAATACTATTTGTTATTCCAAGCCAGTAGAGAGTAAGGTTTTACTGCATTTAATGTTACTGATTGGTATTTATTTTATGTTCTCACATGGCGGAACGAGGCTCAGGCTAGTGTTACATTGCCGGCCTTTTTCTTCTTTCTTATCTGTTGTTTGTCACCATTCTGATCGGGTAAGATGACAGTTTTCTAAACTCTTGTTCTACCCCATCTATCCATCACATTTGATAGTTCAATCCTGGATTTTGATGGTCTTCTTTTATCTTTTCAGACAAAATATGCTCTATTAGACGAACAAGATATCGGACTTGTCGAGCAGTATGCCTTCGAGGTGAGTGTTTGCTTATGATCCTCCTAATGGCCTCGCTAAATAGATACGTATGAAAATTTGCAAGAAAAGAGCCCTAAAGCTCAGGAGTCAGCCAAGGGTAATTTGTCTAATCGAGTCTGCAGCTACCCCTTTCTAAAAGTTGTCGTCTTTATCCATTTTGTAGGCGAGAGTGGAAGTGGATCCTAATGGCATGGGGGCCAGAATCCTGGCCTGGGCTTTCGATATTAACCGTGGTAGAAGTTCTGGCCAATACGTACATACATTATTATGGTAAGAAGATTCCGGTTGTTTGACAATCCATTGGTATGCTGCAGGCAGCAGAATTATTTGTACCATTATCATTGATATCTTTATTACCTATTATCATTTTTTAACTAAAAAATACATTAAATATTTATCACCTGCCCATATTCTATTTTACGAGCAACATACGATAATGGAAACTACCTGAAATAAAATTATTAATGAGTAGATTTCTTCTGTGACTGTCCCTTGTCACCCTCCATGGTTAATTGGTTAATACAAATACATAATGATAGGTTACATTGACAGTATATTAACATTACGATTATCACGCGTATAGTAATCTTAAACATATTTTTCGACTTCATTACTGAGAATAGACCAGGCTCATTAAATAACCAAAACCAGCCAAACCACCGCTCCCAGTCAGCTCCTTTAATGTTGGTTCACTCTTCGTGAAGGAGTATTCCCCTTTGTCTAAAGCGTTTGTACATATTTTAGGGAAAAACACTGCGGAGGGATCGCCCCTGGATGGAAAGTAGTACACAAGAATGGTATCACGGTGGACAATCGGTTGGAAAATCTTACCCTAGTTCCAGAAGTGAGTAAAGCCCCTGAACCGGATGACCCATCTGACAAACCGAACAAGGAACAAAGTCTCTACTGGGTAGCCATTCAACAGCTACCCGCAGATCCCCTCCAAGAAGTGAGTCTCATTGTTTTGTGTTGCAAGGCAGAAATTAACTTTATTTTCTAAAATATAAGTTTAATCTTATGGTAAAAGAAAGAAACTTTATTTGGAAATCTTATCTTCTGAAATATAATTTTAATCTTGTGCTAAGAGAAAGATTCTCTTTTGGAAGCTTAATGTCTGTTTCTATTTCTCTCTCCTTTCTTGAGGTTCCCCTAATTTCAGACAACCTATTTTAATGGTTCACCTATATGCCTAAACAGATAAACCCCAAAACACTTTTTGAAGGTAGAATAAGTGTATCGTGGTGTAATGAGTTGCTATAAAAAAACAAAGACAACGTAATGTAATGGTAGAATAACTTGATAAAGGCTTAATGTATACTACTGCCTGAAATAAAAGATTATAAATATTGTACACTATAAGCATGAGCAGATAAAATATCCTGGTTGTAACCACTGTTAACTCCTCGATCCTCCTTTACTAATTGCCGTGATGTAAATTTATTTATTTCCAGCATTATCCGGAGTCCATTTATAACCGTTATTACAATGCCAATGGAGAGATTGTGGAAGAAGAAGGTGAGCATTTCATTTCTGTTTCCATTCTTTCCCCTGTGCCTGGGGCCGTTTTTGTTTCCATTTGTTTCCCCTTTGCCTCTGCCTGGGGCCGCGGGCGAGTTTCGCTTTCTCAATATCATTTCTCAATATATTTCTCTTTAGTATGAAATAATTCCATTTCCTCATCCCTCATGGGAACGCTCTCCTCTAATATATTAGAATGTAGGATGATTAAATTGATACTTGTACAACCAATGAATACTTGCTCTGTTTAAATTTAAAATAACTTGAATTTTGATAACATCGCAGAGTCGATGTCATCATTGTGTAATATATATTCAATAATCTTGAAGAAACTTAGTAAAAATCGACCTCAAATGGGCATCGTGTTTTCTACTTGAGACATGAGGTTTATTCCAATAACTGGCGTGTTTCTGTTTAGCAGATGACAGCAACGTTTATTACGAATGCCACTATCCACCTTGTACGAATATGGAAAAAGAATTGCGGGAGTTCAGTATATGTGGGCGCTGCCAAGAAGTTCGGTAAGTCATCTCAAGTTTGCAACGAACATTAAACAATTTGATTCTGTTGAGAACTGATTTATCTTTTCCTAGGAGGGTGATGCAATGCCGCCCGCCTTTTATAGTTAAATGCTTTTAAAAGATGAAGTTCCTAGTATATAATACCGACATTTTACATTGCCAAAATTATTCCCCACAATGATTTACTGGTTTCTTTGACACTACATCCCTCGTTTCCATTAGCAATTTTTTGCTATAGTCTTTAAATAGTGAACTAGTTTTAAAACCTTATGTTCGAATAGTCTTAAAGTCAGTAACTACGAAACTATTTAAGAAATCTTTTCATGAATTCAGGTACTGTGGGACATACTGCCAACAGCGGGACTGGCCAGTTCACAAGAAATTCTGCCGTGAGCGCCGAAGACTTAACTTCTCTGAGCGACCGCCTGAACGATAAATACAACTATCAGTCAAAAAAGCTCATCATTATCTAGTCCGAATAAATTATATTGTTTGTATATTTTGCATTTTTCCATTAGAAGTATGTGACAGAGGCGTTAGAAAAATGGTTATGTGAATCCCAGTTATGGGTTTCAGATTTCTTCGTGAAATGCTACAAGCTTAGTCAAATGATAAGTATGAACTAGTTGTCTGTTACCTACTCGCAGCATGTTGCACACCATCACGATCTTGATATTAATGGCTACCTGAATAACAAATGAAAATCACGTGACAAGGTGTGTTATTATCATAGACCACATGTTATTGTATTTTATAGTATATCAATCAACCAAAGGTTGTACCTCTGTAGGATCTCATCGTCATGTTATATTATTGCTTGAGGTCTAGCAACAAATACAGGGTAGTTGTCCGTTTTTCTCAAAGTTCCCTACTGACCAAAGGAGAAAAGTGCTATATGGGCTGCTAGACAGACAATATGAGATGTCATTAATTTTAGTCTGTATACCAGAGATTCCTAAACAGGATGATGCTATATTGACCCTCTTTGAAAAGGGCTCTCAATATTATGAACCTATTATAACTTAACTTAAATGTACTTTGCCGAAAATATAAATGGTCCTGCTATATTAAAACCAAGCTTGTCCGATTCTGAACTCAATACCTATTGGAAAACAGAAAGACTATTCACCAATTAGGCATGTAAGGACAGGCCTGGGAATACTCCCACAAGTCCACTACCTCTTTGTACAATTAATTACCGCTTCAAAAAAGAATTTATTATTATATCGTTTCATCTGTTTTCCGAGAAGGTTATACATTCAAATAGCAAACAAACAAACATATCAGTCTGATTCTATATGATATTACTCTTTCGGGAAACGGTCCTATGTATCTGCAATTGGGTACATATTGGCTGATACTTCTGTGCCATACAATGAAATTCCTCTTAGTTGGAAGGAAACTTATATTCAAATTATCAAAGAACGAGAAAGTTTATTGCTTCTTGAACATGCATTTTGGAGATGGGTAAATTACATGAAAAGGGGAGAGAATTACCCAGCGTATTCATTATTTTTTAATGGTATCTAACGTACCAGCTTGGTCATAGTATATAACCTATCTAGATCTCATCCCGTAGGTGATATTTTTCTCATTGTGTTCACAACTGCTCAGTTATGCTTAACTGAAGTCTTCGGTGATTAATTCTCAGTCCAATTCCGTGTGAATGGGCCATCTCGGCTTCATACCGATTATAAGAAGGAAAGATGCCCGTTTTCAAAGGTACGGCTATGAATTCATCGAAGACATTCTCATTGTTACTTTGCAAAGTATACTGTCACACCTACACTGGTTTATTGATATTAAACCACCCACCATGCCGCATTTAGTAAATGAATTGGGTAATTGTTTGATATGCCTCACGCCTCACTGTCCCAGTTATTTGGCTTTACCACGAAGAGACCATTACTTCTTGAAACTTTCACTAGTGCGTTTTGTTGTTGGAAAGCCGAAGGCGATTCATAAATTTTACCCACCTGTGTAGATGCATACCCCGATTTGTTTTTTCCTTGCTACCGGTCTTTGACTTCAAGATAAATCATGTTATATTACATAATCCTAACATGGTGGGGGTGGTCCGTCGGTAATTTGTAAAAGAAATAGTTCCTTGCTCTCTAAATGTCTTGTCTTTGTCTCTTTACTGTATTATGTAGAACAACATAAATTGGTACAGTTGACGTGCTTATTTAAAAAGTATAATCGATCAACCTAGTTTTATTGGCCCCCCCCCCCCCCGGCGTACACACACATAAAAACAAAGGAAGGGGAATATTATATAGTGTCAGCATACTACAAGGCTACTACCAGACACTGCCACAGAGTTATAACGTCAATACTATGTAACAAAGATAATTCTTATATGTCTAAGATATGTACCGTACTGGTCGAGTGGATTTTTTGTTAGTTAATGCCAGAGGCTATGATACTTGAAACTCGCCAAACAATCCCTTTAAAAGACATGATTTTATTTGGCTTTTCAGCATTAATTTCTCGGGAAGTAAAGGCGAAAAATGTTATTTCTCTAAAACAGTTCCACTGCGGTATTCACGTCTAATGTAATTCATGTTGCATTGTGTTAATGCATAACTGGTGTATGACAATATGATCCATGAGAAGATCAATGTGAATAATGTTTGAGCGTTGCTATTCTGTATAAGAGTCAACTGTCCAGCCTAAAACTATAACTACAACCATAAACGATAAAACTTCTTCCCTTACCAACAGATTAGTATATGGAAGAAGTAGCAGTATACTGTAAAGCACACGTGATGTAGACATTTTGTTTAGGCATTTATTTTCGTATTTAACACTGTCATTGGTTTACATTCCATTATATGGTCATCTTTATATACATGCTTTCTTCTTCTAGTTTACCTCTCAGGAATTGCGCTGTAAAACTGTCCCATCAATAACGGATTCCCGTATTGTAGAGATCCCAGTATTGCGAAGGGGCGAAACTTATTCCTGAGATGAATTATGAAATAGTAAGGGGGTACACTAGGTGTGTTTTTTTTACTGTCTCGCGAACGCCTGGTGGTGATCGAACTTTTGGCTAGAGCATCCATTGGCCGAGTGTCACACCTCTCTCCTGTCTAGCTGCCCACGGAATGTTAGTGTTATTTGCCGTCGGGAAGTAATCGGAGTGCAATCCAACATGTTAAATTTTATTCCAATGTAACCCTCTTAATATTTCCCTTAATTTCCTTTTAATTATCCGTTTACTTTATGGTTAAGACTCCTGGTGGTCCGAGATGCGTCTGTTTCATTCCAAGTTGTGTTCCGTACAAGTGGTGTATTTCTCTCGAGAACGTTCCTGTTCATAGTGTGAATCAACTAGTGTCCTAAATGCTCGTAAATCTCTGTGCGTGCAGTATTCGTCATATTAGGTTATGTTTACATTTATTTCTGTCTCTTGGATTCAATCCTTTTTAAGTGAAATTTGCATAGGAGGGAGAGTTATCAGAACATTCACTCGATAGGCTTGACCAGTCGAAACTTACTCATTTTATCTGCATTTTTTAAAGAATCCTCGCATTTATATATTTCGTGGATGCTTTCATACAGTACATATGAAAGAAGTGTTGCATTTATATATAAGAAAAAATAATTCAAATAAATATTTAAGATAACCCGCAAATTTTGATGCTGTGAATGCTATGTGTACAGTACTACCTTTATTTACACCTTCCTGGTAAAGTGAAAAAAAATATATTTGAGAATATATAATGGGCGGCAACTAATGTACATACTACTTTTTGAATGTTTAATTTATACATTCTCATATCATACATGCATTGATACCAAGATCCTTACCTAAAGTTAACAAATCTAATAGTTATCGATATTGGTTTATCTTGTAATCCTGTATGATTGAAGAATGTTCGTAATACCTTTTGTATGAAAATGAAAAATACTAATAATGCTTTCCCTTGACAACGTAGATACTAACACATGGTAGTCTGAGATTCATCAGGATAATGTATAACATACTAAGTCTTTTATAAGTTAAAAGCTCATCATTTAAGAACATGTTTAAATGAATAACAAGAAAAATAGGGACGGTCATAGAGCCACAGGACACTAGCATATCAAGCTTCCCTTCCTAGCGGTAGTGATCTCGAGTATGATGGTGCCGGTACCATATGTGAAATCGAATGGTATGAGTATCTTGTTTGTTAAAATTCGCGGTATGTTTATATACAAAGTTCTATGGGTTTTATTATTCTGGGAACTCACCTTTTAACTCTTTCAGTTCACAGATTGCTTTTTACTAAGAGTACTTGGATAGTGGAATATCTCCATACATAATTCTAGAAAAGCTTAAACACGGTCAATGCTAGAGTTGTTAATATAAAAATTCCCTCCCCCTTGTGTAATGTCAAATCGATTGTGGCATTATGAAATGTTGGGACTGTTGCACCAAGTTTAAGAAGTTTGTTTACTTTGTCTAGTAAGACAGAGCTGCCATATTGAACTCTTGCGTGTTAAATTTGTTGAGCACCAACAGTTTGGCCGTATAATGGTACTTGATGTAGATCTAGCGCATGTTTTTCAGGTGATGGGTTGAAAAGAAAAGTTTAAAATCCAACCCCAAATGTACGATTTATTAGTTCTTACAGAGGCAAGGGCTGTTACAATCAGGATGCTTAGAAGCCAATTTCTTCTTTCCTCACTGCTTTTATTCCTTCTAACTGAGACGTAGACACGTCTTTTGATAGCCATTCCTAGGAATAACCATTACTCAATCAGGGGAGTATGTTCAAACCCTGTGGGTCAAGGCGTATTATCATTTCATGAATTCTTATTATTGAATATTGTAAATAACAAAAAAAGCATTCCGATCAAACCATTATAGACTTAAGATTTACACAACACGTGTAAAGGAATGAGTGATACCTGATCACACAGGACGCTGGTTATTTTCTTTGAAACCTATCCGTGGTTGTGAATCGACGATTTTTACCTTTTTGTAGATCATGGAATGTTAGCGTTTTTCCTTATTGTATTTTCATGGATTAAGTAAGACGTTCAGATATGAACAGCTGAAGCCTCTCGACCGCCTGATTGTTGCAGCTCCTTCTGGGTCCCACTGGTGCTGGTCTCCTTAACATTGATACTTAAGTTATGCTAATGGTTGCGTGTAGTTGCAGCGATATGAATGGGTTATCTATATTGGACATGAATGGTATCTGGTGGATAAATGTGATCCTTTGAATGAAAAGTCCTTGTTGTATGTCATAGGTTTTTGACACCGGAAAATAATTTATTTAATAAACATTTTATTGTAAACTGAAATGTTTTGTTTCTGTTTTTGTTTGAAATCATCGGGTTGTGCATTAATTCTAGCAGGAGGACTAGAGTAGCACAGGAGGACTAAGTGCGATTCAATTATTCCAGGAAATAATAGATTTTTATTTCTATGTAACATTTACATACAGTGTAGAAGAATAGAGAAACAAAATGATAGAAATAGGGAACAAACATTGAATATCGCTTATGTATGTCACTTGGTTGGAAATATCCCAATCGAAACCCTCTGAGCTCCCTGAACTCCTTGTTTAGTAGTAAGAATATACGGTTTTACCGTTTATAATATTCAAGTTTGAATTGTACCGAGATATAAAAACTTAATAGATGAGCTTGTACTTGTAAAGAAGCCGAAGGTCCGTGAAAGTATTACTAAAATATTTTTAAAGACAAATAAAATTGCTCTTTGTTTTACTCGTGTGATTTGTCTGAGACAGGGTACAAATTACAAGCATAATTTTATTGTTAATTCTGCAGCCTAGGATTCTTTTTGAAACTGGGATCATTTTGATAAATTAATAATATTAAACAATGTATGCATTTTATAGGAATTATTTTTAGGAATATAATGCCCACAAGGTTGAGTGGCTAATCGAATAATTGACATGCGTACCGGTACATGTCGCCCAGATTATTCCATGTAGGCCTACATTTTAAAACATTTAAAAGGTTAAATGTTTTATGGTCTTCGATGTTGGCACCGATACACGTCGCCAGACGGCGCCACAAGTAACATTTAAAGTCGATGTTATCCAGTAATACTGTTATTCATACCTTGGGATGACCACCGCACCTGGAAGTATCATTCTCTTTGCACGGGAAGCAGCTGTAAGAGGCTTTCATGTGAAACCGATTTTTATAAAGGCCTAATATATAAATGAAAATAATTTCGATAGAACTTATAAATGCTGTTTCGTTCACACATTCAAATTAACTGGTGATCAAAAAGCCTGCATTGACTTGTGTTTCTTGGTAATCCGTCCGCTATTGGAAAACGATAGAAAAGAAGCTGTTGGAACAGAGTGTCTATTATAGCCGATCCTGTATGGTTGGCTGCAGAGAAAAGAATGGCAAGCAGACCCCCAAATTTCCCACGTTTGCGCTGGTATTAATTACCTTTCTCATGTTTGTTTGGATCAGAGGGGTTTAATTCTTCTTATCAATGTGTTTGCTGTCCCCCCCCCCCCCCCAAAAAAAAAAAAATAAAAAAAATAAATAAAATAAAAATGAGATCTCCCGCCGAAATGGGAGGTTTGGCAGCTTTGGCTGCGTTCCAAATTCTGGTGGTCGACACAATTGAAATGTTTTGGCACGATATAAATATATATATATATATAATACTTTTTATTCAAATAAGTTATACAGTTACATAAATGCGGAGTCAATACTCGAATAGGTTGAAACCCTCTGCTCATTCGCAGGTTTTCCTGATTGGCCTTAACTATCTTCTCCAGAAACTAATTTGATATTTTTTTGATAAGAAACTTAATCTAAAACAATTTAACTAAGTAGATTCTTTCGTAAAATACAATCACACGGTAGTTTCAATATTACTCAATGTTAAAAATTTGATTTTCTTAATATCCATTCCGTCAATTACAATGTCACATACAATTTTTGTTAAATTTCAAACTTGCGTTTGCTTCATTACTAGAATTTAGGTAAAAATTTCAGCATTCATTTAGACCATAGATCCAATTCTATATTGCTTCATCATACTTTACAAATTGTTCAGTCTGTTTAGTTTTAATATTACAAGTACCTCTCACTATGTGGAGTATTGCTTCGTCATATTTACAATTTGTTCAGTCAATGCATATCTAGTGGTTAAAAATGGGTCGATGTAAGGAAAAATCAAAAAAAAAATCTTCTGATCTCTTGGAGTGCTAAAAAAATTGAATACTTATGCTCGCAATAATTTAGTTTCACCAATTATAGATGTCATTCTCAGTGGTAGGCCTACCCGCAGTGGTAGGCCTATATCATTCATAATTGTTTCTGGACTAATTAAATAGCAGATTTCAGTAACTTTCTAGGATTTACATTATCATAAACATCCATCACGGTGGGGAACAATATCTAGTGATAGCGAGGGGTCAAATTGATTATAACTCTTATAATTTTAAGCGGGATTTCAAAGTAAAGATTATTTCGAACGCACCACTCCGTCTCATTTTAATACTTTGCGTTTCCGAATGCAACCTTCCTTCCCGCCCCGGGGCGCCATATTGTACGAGCCTGATTTTCGCTCAGCATCCCGATCAGCATCCATGAAGAATCAAAGCAATTAACTCCTCTTCTAAGAGACACAGGTACTCCTGACTTCACCAAAGTGACTTCCTTCAGTACATGAACTAGCCATAGCCAGTTGTCTTTGACGAACAATTAGGAAAATCATAATAAAACAGCTCCTCTGGCCCCAGCTCTGGCCACTTCGGACTCGCCCATCTATCATCCCCTATCATCACACACGTGTTTGGGGGTCGGTAGCGTGAACTTTTCAGTTCTCATCTTTAAGATTCTTGGCTTAAATTCGACTTGTCACCTCATACCTCTAGTCAATCTGAAAACACCAAGAGGTTAAGATATCGGATCCACCAAGAGACCCGACTGTTGATAAACTGTGCGTCTGTATATTTCGAATTTCGGTAGAGCTTCAACTCTACCAGTACCAGTTATAACCCTTCATTATTGATAGCCCCGTGACAAGTAAAACATGGCAGCTGGAGGAGTGAACGGGGGATCTGTCGCAAGGGAAAATCTCACCTCTGAACCCCTCGATCACGACCGTTTTCACTTGATTGCACATGCTATCAATGTTGCCGAAAAACATGTTTATCAACATCACCTCTCTCTAGGCACGGTGCGAACCTTACTACATATGGCTACGTTGATGAGAGACTTTTCCCCCGGTGAGCTCGAGTATATGAATAATGTTTTCGGTCAAAAGGATTATGCTAAGAACCAGTATCGAAAAATGTATGCGGGATACCTAGAATATCTTGCAAATGATCTTCGATCTACACCATTTTCTATATTTATTGATGAGGCGTGGCACAATCAAACTCCAGTTCGATATTTCATGGTTAAGTACTTCTCAGAGGAATTAGGTCGAGTTGTGATGAGGCATTATGTTTCCAAAAAAGACTGGGTGTACCTTCCTTCAAAAGTGGTCGGAGCCCTGAGTGATGTTTTTGAGAGAGATGGGATTCCATGGGGAAACTTGGTATCGACCACGTTTCTCACTTATACCAGTCATGAAATGGGTATGCAGAGAGGGGAGTATTTTGAGGCTTTAGTGATGGAGAAAAACAAACATTTTCTAGGAGACATTGGACTGATTTACAATCATCTTGGGACATGTGAAGAGAAATTTCTCTCACACTTGAATCCAATTTTTAAAAATATGGTTGATAGCTTCTATGAAATCTTGGATATGGAAGAACAACTTATGTACCCTGTGCGAAAACTCACGGGACTTGAGTTTGGGGTCCCTGTTAAAAAGGCAATGGAATCAACTTGGCTCAGTATGTGGCGCACAGCTAAAACCTACCATTCCCTACTGAACGGCCTGACGGTTTTATTGTGGTTCTGGCTCCCAGAAAAAGACAGAAAAACCTACAAACATGTGTACGACGAAGCTCTAGCAAAATGCAGCGAGAATCTAGAAGATATCGACGAGCTTCTTAGATGGATTGAGGAAGACCTTATGGAAAGGATTATGTTTGATAGCTACCTTAAGTCCACCTCGGAACTTCTGTATTCTGAAAGAGAAGAACTAGACCTTCTGTTTACTCTGAATGACAGCTACCTGCTCCCCCTCTTCTCTTCCCTAGTTGAGGAGCAAGAAGTGCCTGTGTATGCCTTGCATGGAAGAGTGGAAACCTCTGTGAAACAGTTTCTTGCTCATTTCATGCGAGAGGACGAAGTCAATCTTTTGTCTCCAGACCAAATCCAGAGCCTTGATGTCGAAGCCCTAGCTTTACCAGCCCCTGAAATAGATCTTGGAGAAAAAACAGAGGCAGTTCTGGAGAAATTCTCTTCGGGAAAGCAAAAGAAGTTCAGGGAGTCCATCAGAGAAGCCTTCATCGATAGTGGGAAATATATGGTAAAGAACATGCCTCTATTAAGTAAACAACTGAAGGCACTCTCTGCGTTGAATCCTGAAGGAATCTATGAGGGACATGTCCAGGGTGCAATACTATGGCTGGTCACATCTATGCCTTCAATCTATTCCCAAGGAGAAGCACAGTCCGTTCGGAAGGAAATAACTCAGCTTCAGGGAGACGCTAGTTTGCGTTCCACTATTGATCATCTGAAGTTCGAGGAATGGTGGAAGTCTGTTTTTGACAGTGGGAAGTACCCTGTTCTTAGCAGGCTTGTGAAAACCTGTCTCTCAATTTTCACCAACCCGCATATTGTGAAGGGCCCAAGCATTTTGGAGGCGGAGGAGGGTCCAATTTTACCCAGAGACAGAAAGGATCGTTTCGATCCAGACTGGTTTGAGTGTTGGTGGGAATTAGACGAGGACAAACTGGAGGAGTATTGTGCAAGATTGTCTCTATTGTATGATCTTAAAGCCAGGAAAACCACGGACATTTTTGGCGGGGACTGTGTGCCGTCGTACTATCGACCCGCCTCTAATGCTAAATCGACTGATGAGGAGGATCATGGAGAAGAGGAGAAAACCAATTCTCACAAATCACCCTCGACCAAACGCCGCTCCAAGAGAAAAGGTGGAACCACGACACCGAGACGCAGTGGTAGAAACAAATGATTTCCACCAATCAAACAATACGTCTCCTAAATTTATTCTGTATGTCAGGAGATGGTGATATTCATACCAAAAACTGAACCAAACTTGTAAATGTGTTATGGGAAGGATTGGCTGTAGAGCTCTTTTTTGGCTCATTCATTACGTTTTCTTTCGGATTTCCTGTCAAGTTACACTGACAAAGGTCTGACCAAATATCTAATTGAGATCGAATTATATATTCTTGATAATTCATGTTGCATAATTTTGGTGCTGAAACATGCTTTTCTTAATACTGGGTTCCATAGTTGATGTGAAACATTATTAGGAAAAACTATGCACTTAGATTTCCAGGAAGAAACTGGATTTTATATATTCGATTTGTTAGTAGTGAACTATTTATCCAAGGTATTGAACATCGGAATCGCTGCTATGGGAAATCGCTGTGGTCCAAGACTTTTTTTCTCATTTAAATTTTCTTCGAGAACGGAGCATGTGAAGCCAAGAACTTTCTCGACAGGAACTAACAATGTATGGACAATTAACTGAGCGTTACATGAGACTTACTTTTCTTTTAGTTTTACATCACTAAATCCCTGCTAAATGTGCTATCATTTAAATGTTTGGTGCTACTTGATGTTTCGGGATACTTTGCTTTCGATCATTTACATGTACGCGCTACCTGTCCTAGACTGTCACCGGTGCTAAAGTTGGTAATATGACTCAAAAGAAATGACAGACATTTGGTTTAGTATTTCATCAGTTCCAACCGGTTGCGTCAAAACAATAAAACATTTTTAGAGTATTAAGATTTTAATTGTTCAATGTTTATTTTCTCGAGATACCGCACTGAATACATTGGTCTTTAAACGTCAATAACTTTGATTTTCGTTTTTTATTAGGCCAACAAAAACTAGCTTTGGTTCCGATTTACTCCCCCCCCCCCTACTCCTCCACACTTACCTAGAAAAGCTCGCCCACCTAAAGGTTCACCTTGTCTATTTTTTGTAATGATTTTTTTGCACCCGAAAGCTTAGCCAGGGAAACATGTCCTTCCACCCCCCACCCCCACTCCACCACCACCACCCCCCAAAAAAAACTTAGAAAGTATACACGTATTTCTCTTGTTAAAACAACTATTCGTACAAAAGACATTTTCAGTCTAGGCCCAAAGCGTCTCAGATCAGATAATGGTATGTCAGTGATTGGACGCCTGCTGCGCGAATGCATGGTTTTTGACTCAGGAGTAGGCGTCCTAATAGGATTATAATGGTATGTTGCGGTCCTAATGGGATTATAATGTGATTTTGCCGTTTGAAGCGAGAGGCTTTCCCTCAGTTTGAAGGGAGTCTCTCAACTTTGAGCCTAGACTGTTTTTTCAGTTCATAGAAGGTGGTTTCTATTTTTGGGGGGATGGAGGTGGGGGGAAGTTACCACCCCCTTCCTAGTTTTCAGCTATAGAAATCGAAAATACATTTTTTTGTTGCCTTAAGGACCTTAAAGATCAATAATTTTCGATCTGAGCGCCGTAGAAGCGTTATCATATCCAAAGGCGAAGAGCTTGTATAGTCGCATAATTAAATAATGTCTATGATACAACAGTTTATTTTGCGTTTCCATTCAATGAATTTTATAGAAATCCAAGACTCAGACGAATCATATACGCTAGTGGTATTGGTTCCCCGGAACGGGTTCTTTCGGCAAGGGGACGAATATGGTGTCTACCTCCCCATCGCTATATTATCTGCCTAAACAATATGCGCCTATTTTCCCAAATTGGCCCTATTTTCCCAAATTATCCACAGACAGATCCAGAGAAGAACTACGGCAACGATATAATATATAAGTAGTTTTATTTCCATCATCAAAATCTTACAAACATGGAAATTGGGCGGTCCCATATGTAATCGACAGTTTTGTTCTGGGTGTCCATATAAATGATTGTTCAATAAAACTACATGTATTTGTAACATGCGATCTATTCTTGAAACATAATATTATATTACTGCTCGTTCTATCAAACGATAGCAATCCATTCTTGGAATAGAATACTATTTGTTGCGTATTCATGTCTCATTAATATTATTACACATTCATCAAGTAAAAACTTAATATTTCACTAAAGGCCGAATGGCGATTGATCAACTTTCAACTAACGAATCTTAGCTATCTGGATCAGTAATTTTCATTTTCATTTCCCCAGATTTGTTGACATTAAAGGGTTAACAATTGATAATTGACATTTGAAAGACTCTGATTTGGGACATGGTATTACTTACACATACTGATAGACAGGGGAAGGTCTTGCCAAAAGTTGGAACCTAACTTGTTTATAATGAGCTCGGAACGAATCTTTGACACAGGACCCATAACACAAGAACTGAAACAAGAGGCGTTGGCGATGGCTGAGATATGTTTTAAGAATGCCAGGGTCTACCATCACCGAAACGGCCTTTAGAGGGATAAAGACCCTGAGGACGACCAAAAGCTCCAAGGAGAAGAGTCGAGTGGAATTCTTGAGAATTCTTTACATATGTATAGCCATGGTCCACTCTTCCTAGTCCATCATAATAATACACTACATATAAATCATACCAAATATCTTTTGTTGCTCATTTCACTAAATTAAATTAAATACCTCACTTTCCCGGAATAATTAAGAATTCTGGCCACCACTTTGACCCCTACACACCATGGCAAACATGAATCCATGAATATAGATATCTTTAAAAGTATTACATGTCTGATCACACATTCATCAGCATCGTTACATCTGTGACATTAATATGGAGATAGTTTTTATATCAGAGGAACTCCTCTTAACTTGAGGTTTTATAACCTTTCAGCAAACACAATAAGAGTTCTCAAAGCGAAGGTTATAGCTACTTCTACACTCCTGATACAATTGATACCGTACGTTTTTCCCGATACACAAGACTCAATTCCTCTCCAAACTTAATTACAAAGACAAATGAACCGTTGGAATTTAAGTATATACATGTACATGATTAAAAGAAGGATTTTAAGTGAAAATTTAGGTAAGAAATTCAGTTACACAGACAGTCCTCTTCATATGCTTCTCATCACCTCAATAACTTAAAACAAAAATTTAGAGGAACCTCTTAATTAACCTTTATGTTTTTTCTGTATCCCGACCGTATACTAACAATGAAATAATTTTATTTTTAGGACACGACGAAAAACACATGTGCTTGTGAGGGTAATATCTACCCGAATAAAACTATTTGAACAAAACAAAATCCATCGTAACAATTTGAGAAAGAAAGAATGGTATCAAATATCTGGGAACAGATCCTAATAATTTATACCCGCACGATCGACAAAATACTGAGTTCGCCCATTGTTTGATGCTGGAAATGTTTCTTGATAATAGAGTAGTGATACCTGACTTAGTCTCCGACATAATTCTCATATAATATTATCACACGGGTTCCTACTACTCCCTTGGATTTAATTCACACCACCTGGAAAATTAATGTGAAGGTTTTCGGTCACTAGAAATAAGGTAGTGACATGAATGAATCAGGAAGGATGCATTGAGTTTTGAACGAGAGGAGAGGTAATCCTAAATTGATTGTACACAACCCAAAAATGATAACCAGACCAGAATGGATTGTAGGCACCCATCGTGAAAAAATGAATGGACAAAGATGAGGCACTTATTTAAGAACATAGGCTGGCAGATGTCTCCTAGTGTCCCTAGGAGTCTGAAATCTCGAGCTCCTCCAGTTTGAAGTGTCCCTTCACACTCTCCTCGCGGTATTTTGCAAGATTTATACGAGAAATTATTCCGACGACCTAAAACAAAAAAGAAGTTTGTTAGATACATGTTTCCCCCCCTAGAACAACTAAATTATATGATAATATTATATCTATTAATTGGACCTATTAATTGGACCTATTGCACTAGACCTGCAGTTTGCAGATAAGGTATAGCTATAATTTCTATGTAGCCTATTTTTCCTATGAAATGAATATGTTTGGGTTTACAGTGTCTTTATCATCTATTGAATAGCCTAGTCCTCGTCCCTAAAACTGCGTTATTTATAGGGTGCTATTGCAGTCCACTGCTCCCCATTCACTGATAGTCTTAGTCTTTGATTCCTCAATCGAGCCATGAGGGACTAATACGATAGTATTTTCTTAATTTTCAAAATTTAAAACGAATTTAAAACAAATTTTAAAAATCGTTCTTTTTAACAAAATATTACTTATGCAAGTCTCAAGGAGATCACCAGGAGATAACTAAACTATACTTACCCTATTTCTGTCGTTCACCACAACTAAATGTCGAAGTCCAACGCCTCTGAAGAATTTGAATATTCTCGGCAGAGAAACATCCTAAGTAATGACAATGAAAAAGTGAGCCAAATGCGCTTGGAACATACATTTGGGTTTACAGTTTCTTGGGTATTAAAACAATTGTATTTTGTTTTCGTCTTTCATTTTATTGTACTGTTGTTCAAATTGTATATAAATAGTTAATGATATAATATGGTTGTGGTTAAAAATACGTATATTCTAGGCATACGGGAAGTTTAAATGGGCCTTACTGACTTTAAGTTTAAATGATTAATCCACTGTTATTACTATCACTATAAATAAGCTAGACAAAGTGAACTGCATTGCTATTATACCCATTATTTTCTATACTGTGTAATTGAGAAAATCAGTATGTATTTTATTGGAGAATCGAGCTCATTCTTACATAATTGTAACTACCTGTTCATAATATTATATTATTACAATGTACACTAATGATGATTTTGTATTGACACCTTTAACTTGGAAAGAAATTTGTCAAAATATACGGAAAGTATTGAAAAAAATTCAATGAACATTTAACCCAGCAAACAGGCTTTAATACGTCTTTAATAATGAAGGTGTGGGAATTTTAGCACTTGTAAACTAAATTGCTTAATACATCACACTTAACTAAGGAATTTATGATTTTTAAAAGACTATAATTATATATACAATGTTAAGGATCTAATTGGTTTTATGCCCACCTCATGAATGGAATAGGGTGAAAGGTCCATATGCATCCGAAGGTCCACTGTAGCATCTAGTTCGTCCTCGTCAATCGTCCCACTCTAAAACATAAAGGGCAGGAATCTCTACATCATTACAGAACAATAATATATTGGTTGGTTGCATGGCAACAAGAAAGACAGCGACTGGAGTGACATTGCGTTCAGTGAAGAATTGATGGAAACAACATAATATATGGAGTTAGTTATGCTTAGTTGCACTATTTACAGGTCACCTATTGATATTAAAACAAAAAATATTGGCTCTAAGTAATCTATTTAACAAATGTAGATATTATGAATTACCTTCTTTCAAGATCCGACCCCCACAATCACGTTACATAACAACTTATGAGAGGTATCGAGGTACTCCACTGGTTGTTATGTAACGTGTGTGTAGAGGTCGGACTAGTTGTTAGGTAGCAGGTTGTTTATATTCGCCAAGTAAGCCCAGATGCAAAGAGGCCGTAGGCCGAGTTGCTTCTGGGCTTACGAGGCAAATAGTGTCCACCGAGGACTTGACACTGTGGTCATCTTACTTTTATTCCCAGATTTCATGTAAAATTACTAAAGAAATCTACATTTTGGCTACTTTCGATACTATGCTAATACAGCCCCGATTATATTCGTCAGTCCGTGAGTCATTATTGTCCGGCCACAACCAAATCAGGGAATAAAATATCAATACACACTCCATCGCTGCCATTTAGTATACTGCTACCCAAGGTGCTGCCGCCAACGCTTGATAAATCCATCCTCCCGACAGCAGGCCACCCCAAGCTCCTATCGCTTACACAGTCAGATTAGGAGAATCCTGCCCTGCCCTGGGAGGATGGACAAATCATAAGAAATGAGAAATCGCTTTGATACTCACCGGATCGGAAACTAATTCTGTTAGCTGGGACTTCAATATGAATCCTTTCAGACGACCGTAGGTTCCTTCGGGGTTCTATAATGACATGAAAATCAAGAAATATAAATTTGAATGAAACACAAGGAGTATATATCCCAGTCTATGAATCTATAGTCAATAATTATTTCGAAGTATCGGCGGGAATGAATTGATACAAGAGTTGCTTAGCTTTAAAATGCAGAATTCATCCATTTTGGTATTTTCTACAATTCGCAACTTTGTCGTTTTATGTCATTTGGATAGGATACCTTTTCTGGATTGTCTGCATCATAGTCTTCAACCACCGGGAAACCATTATGTGCACTTTCATCATTCAGGATTTTGGCAATACGTCCTATTTTTTCCCGCGTTCGCATCACTTGCACTGGCGTATTCATGACTTCACTGTTAGTTATATAGGCTAGTTATTAATTATCATTATCGCATATGTGATGTGTTACAGCAAAATAAGTCACAAGTCGCAAAAAATGGATTTTAAGATACCATCATATTTGAAAGGATGAGATCAAACCGACTCCAATGATAATAAACTGTAGGACATCTATAATAAGTATTTCTATATTGTAAGTTTGATATTTTTATTTTTGAAAAAAAAAAGAGTTTGCAGTATTTTTGGGTGGACAATTACAAGTAAAGTAGCTAAATATACTCTATAGGATGACCTTTGAAATACATAGATATATTGATTACACTGTCTTGAAATGTTGTAATCACTGTAGGTCCAAACCCTTACATCAGATAAGAATGGTATGTCAGTCAACTTCGCTAATCGGTATCCCTGCCTAGAACTCGGCGTTTTAATGGGAATATTATGACATTTTACGGTCTTAATGGAATTATAAGAGGACTTTGCGGTTTGAGGCGAGAGGCTTTCCCTTCGCTGGAAGGGACTTTCTCTCTCAACTTTAGGCCTAGACTGTGATGTATTCATGCTACCAGCAGCGCAATGCACCTCAGCAGTGAGAATATTCTAACAAAGATATTCTATGAATAAATCCCTTTAAAAAATATCCATTTTGCGTTTTGTACATAACTCATTTTCCTGAAACACATCACATATTACTAAACCAGATATCAGTAATCTAGGTTTAACCTTGTCTCCCAGGGGCAAAGGTGGAAACATATAACCTTCATGAGACCAAGACATATACATTTGAATTATGAAATTTTAGCTGCCGTCCTTTTTTAACTGATTTTTCAACATAGACTGAATTTGAAAAAAATGCTTCTACTGGTGTCGTACAATTTAACATAATGGATGATAATGAAGAATCGAAACTAGAACAATAATATACTTACCAAGCTCTGACAGTATAGCACATCTCTGGAGGCTCCCATGGTAACAATGGGATGCCCAAAATTTCGATATGAAGATCATATATACCCTGCAATGAAAATGACAATAAAAGGCCTAAGCAGCAAGAAACAGGGCGTGTTTATGTCAAACATCAGGCACACACAGTTAAGAAACTCCGAATGTTTAATATTCCTAACATGGAAACAAATTGTCAACGGATTTAGAATTGAACCATGTTACTTACTGGATTGAAAAAGTCACCCATCCATTTTGCAATTATAAGAGAGAGCATAATTGGAATGCCAAAAGTGATGTCACCCGTACATTCAATAACAATGACAGTCAGACTGATGGTCATGCGTACTGTGGCTCCCAGCTGGCATGCGGCACCAACCAATACATATTTTGATATGTTAACACCCTGAAAAATAGACGGTCCGAATTATGAATAATAACTGCATGGGGAGAAGAATGAACTGGAACAGCATGATCTGCCCATCAAAAGAGCTGTTGATTCTACAAAATACTGTAAATAAACCCCGATATTTGTGCTCGTGTTGGGTTAATGAGAGAAAGCAAATCTTTCTACAATAAAGCAAAGTCCCATGTGGAGTAGCTTTTTGTAAATCAAGTGAGCGCCCGTAAATGATAAACACGGAGAATGATCGAAATTAATCAATGTCATGACGAACAAACTGTTAGATTATTGATAATCATGTCAGTGAGATTTTGCTATTGTACCTTTTGGATTCGGGTTATTAAAAACATTAGATTACCTGTAAAATGAACCTAAATAAAGAACTATTAAACAAACATCGACCCTGAAGATCTCCGGAATTGTGTGTCCAGCATGGTTGCAGCATTGAACATTAATTTTTACTACTTGTATAACTCATCAGAATTTCAGGGACCTTTAGGTTGTAGGTAATGTTGAAATATATTCTCTAATGACTGTATGTAATGATTGAACACACATATCAATGATGAACTTATAATATACATTTGCATAATTTAATCATTATTAAGTGAAGAAAACAATGACATAAACACTATAAACATGCTTCAAATACTTACAGCAGATGGGACGTATTTCATAACAATCATTCCAATAACTCGCCCCCAGATTCCCCCGATTAACAGTGAAGGAATAAAAACCCCTGATGAAACCCAGAGTCCATACGTCCAGGTTGCTAATAGATGGTAAACTATTGCCAGAACGATCAAGGGCACAAAACTAAATTCATCTGAAAAAAGACAAGACATTTTTTTTTTATAATTTATAACGGTTGCATAATAAAAACGTAAATTATCTATCTACGAATAGTTACACCGTCCAACTTTAGCCGATTCCCTAACTTGGAAATAGTCAATTTACAGGTTGTAGACAGGTTTTGTATTTATTATCGTATTTATTTTTAGAGGCTATAAGGTTACCCTCCCTGTTAATAATACCACGTTTAGCAACGAATGTAATTGAAGTCTCCAACTTTCACAGTCACCAGGCTTCTGCATTTTTTATATACATTTCTTTTGGGCTTGCTTCTGTATTTTTTATTCAGACCGACTGTTTTTTGTCACAATTTAGCAGGGATTGTGCCTTTAATTCCATGAAAAAATAGTACAGATTATGCACCTTGAATACTGATGGCACTACTTTTTCATAACGAAATCGTGGCAACTCCCTTAAGGTATGTAATAGGGGTTTAAACAAAAAAACAAACAAAATATACTGTAATTTTACAATAAAATGTCCTCATTAATCTGAATCTCATCATTTATTTGCCGGGGTTTGATAATTTTAGTTATGGGTTAACGTGAAATTTAAAAATAAATATTAGCACAACGGCCAAGTAGATAACTATTGGACCACGTCTGGTTTTATGGCTGATAACTTGCTTTACAACGAACCAACTTCAAAGCGATGCCTATTACATGATTTAAAAGTAATGTGCTAAATGGGGAGCTATCATGGGTATTAATTTTGAAAATAATACCAAACAAGATCAAGAACCATTCACAATGGCTTGTAGAGATGCCCTTATACCTACCTAATGGTGCATGTAGCATTTGGTGTAGGCCGCCCTCTGGTGTTCCAAAGAGAATTTTGGACATACGATTTTCTTGCCCGTATGGACAAAATCCCTAAAATAAAAGGGTTTAAAACTTTAAAACAGTGTTAGGACTGTATGGCTGAAACGGTTCTCTCAATTAGCATCAAATGTTACAAATGGTAAATCACAAGTGGAAAGAATACCCGAGTCAACGTCCACTTTCCATATACTACTATACTCATCAATATTACTACCGGAACAATACTCTAAATATACCACGAGGATGGATGAGATGATCAGTGTTGGTAATTACTCCTTTAATAAACTCTATGTATGTGAGAATATTACAATTAACCGTTGGTCTGAAAAGAGGAAATATAATTCTAGTGTTACTGGTATACTCTAATAATGAATAATAAAATAAAATAAATAAATTAATGCTTTTAAGTTGCATGTAGCAACATGCACAACATAATAGATGAACTTCATGAAGATGAGGAGGAAAATATCCCCCCAGGGCAATTGCAGTTCTCCCAGGGCACTATATATGGCTCTTAGGGTGCATTGCACTATATACGATTCTGTGTTAAACCACTCTTAGAGGCCTCGTAACTCACTCTTAGCAAAGGTTGCATTGGACTATATACGATTTTACTCTCAGAGTACTCTCAGAGCCCTCGTAAAATTAAGAATTTATGAGCACCAAAACCGGTGTGGATAAAGCCCTCTTAGCATATCTTAGGACATCTTAGTCAAACATGGCTGTTAAAAAAGCTGCCGGACTGGGATTCGAACCCATGTACCCCACATCAACCACAATCTTATCATTTTTAACACTGTATGCCCTAAGATATGCTACGAGGCCTCTATGAGGGATGATCCATGAATTTAAGGATGCTCTGTATGGGAGTTAAGGTTAAAAATAATTTGAAAATTACCTCTAAACTTATCTTATACTTACATACTGTCATATTAACCGTATATATATCTGAATAAAGGTTCGAATTAAAACAGAACTCACAACTGGGAAAATCACCTGAGTACGGACAAAATCAAATCCCTCCCCCCAACGTCCCACATGAAAAATGATTGCAAAAAGCTCTCCCCAGCCACATCCCCCTCCCCCCCCCCCCCCCCCCCCACACACACACCTACACCCAACGAAATGAACAGGAGAAAAACATCATCACCTTGACAACGGCAATGTCAACTACCGGTTATGCACTTTTAGTATGGTTATGAATTGTTTAATATACGGTAAGCAACGATAGCTGAAACATTTTGAACTTTCCCTGATGAAGGGCGTCGATCGCCCGAAACGTAGGAAATATACACTCTGAAAACCCTGATGTTGGTAGGCCACTTCTCTCGATCTCTCCTTCTTCTCCTACCCCCTTCCCCTCCCATCTCCCACACCCTCTCCCTCCACTCTTTTTCCCTTCCCCTCTTCTCTGTCTCTGGTACATTTTCTCTACCCCCCTTTCCGATTCCCCCACCCTCTCCTCCCCTTTTCTTCACTCTCCCCCCGCTTTCTCTCCCTCCCCCTCTTCTATCTCCCCCTTACTCTAGTCCAGTCCCACACTACGGCTACGGGATACATAGCCGCACCAGGCAGACACAAGTAGGGCACTGACTTGATTGGTATATGATTGCCATCAAGCTGTGGATAATTGAATTTTCATTGTTTGCTGACCACTCATCCAAACCATGTACATTACGATGGTACTACGGTATATTTAATCTCCAGATATAAGATTATCCCCAATGGTCAGGTCTCATAATCTCTTCTAAACCTCTCAAACACAAAAGAGCAACTTGTACATTAAAGAGACACTGTTTGCTTTGGAAGGTGTATCATGAAATGTTCTCCCCTCTAGACCCTCGTAAGTCCGTCGTAAGTCCCTCTTAAGGTCTTGGTAATCCTCGTATCATAAAGCTCTCTTATAGGGGTGTTCCACAGGTCGGAATAAGCCTTACGTCCCAATCGGTTTTCCAAAAAAACGATCATTAATTCCGACCTATTGTTCACATAGCAGTCGGTTCGGTTCGCCTCCATATCAACGTCGGAATATTTGAGGCAAACCGAACGAACCGAAGGGCTAAAAACGATAATCCGACCAGTTTAATTTTCGGAACGGACGTTCCGACCAGTTGTGTATGCCATCCGAATGAACAGGAGTGAATAGAACTGTTTCGGTCTGGATGCAATATAATATATTTATTTTATTCCGAGCCGATGCAAACCGACCAGTTGCACAGGCCCTTGGTACGGTTCGGATCGGTTCGGTTGGAATAACAACATTGATCACCCTGTGCGCACAAAACCGAGAAAAACCGAGAAAAACCGATGCAATGTTTCATTGGTACAACCGATACAGACGTAAGGCTTATTACGACCTGTAGAACACGTCGTAATTTTAAGAATGAGTTACGAGGCTTTTAAGACACAATCTAATCATATATAGTGCAATGCACCCTTATAGGGGTGTTCCACATGTCGGAATAAGCCTTCGGCTGTAATCGGTTTTAATAAGAAACCAAGCACATCGGTTTCCATAGGTTTCTCACGCAAATATATGCTATTCCGACCGATCCGAACCTACACGTTGGTCTGTTCAACTGCTCGGCTCGGAATGAAATGCAACGTCGGTTTTAAAAATAAAAATATAGGCCTACATTGGAACCATTCCTTTTCATTCCGATGTCGCTCATAAGTTGTCCCAACTGCTCGGAACGTCCGTTCGGCTCCATTCGGTTCCCATCGGTTTTATCAAAAACCGATGAAAATCAAACTGGTCTGATTATCGTTTTTAGCCCTTCGGTTCGCTCGGTTCGCCTAAAATATTCCGACGGCTCGGTTTCGTTCCGATGGAACCGAACCAAACCAAATGCATGTGACCAACAGGTCGGAATTAATGATCGGTTTTTGGAAAACCGATTGAGACGTAAGGCTTATTCCGACCTGTGGAACACCCCTATTAGCCGAACCATCAACCCTATACCTTGCTAAGTACTGTGTACGCGTGAATAGCCAGTCACTTGAATAGGTTGTATGTACAGCTATATTGTGGAATTAATATCCAGAGGTTTGGGGCTGAGGCTGATTAGCAGCCAAAAAAAAACGAAATCGTCCCAACGATAGACTAAATGGAATTAACACAATACTCCAGAATCGTCCAAAAGTGTTCTAATACAGCATGGCCAGTCTAAGAAGCCGCCAATATAGCATTATATAGCATTATCATAGTTATAGGTAATAGAGCAATTGTTGAAATACTTCACCTGGAAAACGTATCCATGGCCACCATGGGCCCCATACAGGCTGTGTCCGTGACCTTGGTCGTCAGTGTTATTATCTGTGTCATGTGAGTTATGTTGATAGCTAATCTCAGATGCTGAACGTCGGTGGACTTCATGTTTCTGGTCAACAGTGATGTTGTTGTTGTAAATGGTGACGTTCGGTGAATTGAAGCCTTTGATTGGCTGGCAATCAGGAATGACATAAATAAGAAGTACAAGGATGATTGCACTAAAGCCTGCCACTAAAACAGCCTCTGATATCTGACCCCATTTGGCTGTGATGTACCTGAAAGTTAAGAAGTTATAAACCGTTAATACACGTCCATTTGCCCCAAGGATATGATATATATAGAGAGAATGGGACGAGCCGGCAATAATCGAAAATTTATAGCTATTTATAGGACGAGATTCGTCCACATAAGCACGATGCCGTAGGCAGAGTGCTTATGTGGACGAATCAAGTCCTATAAATTTTCGATTATTGCCGGTGAGTTCCATTCTATATTTATTATATGTGCATAAAATTTGATCATATGTTATCAGATATCACTGAAAAAATATTAAAGAAGTCTCAGAGAGCCCAGCTGCCCCGCTGCCAGCCCCACTGCCAGCCCCGCTGCCAGCCCCGTTATTAGCTATATTGTTGACTTAAAACGTTCATATCGCAGCCATTTCTTGAGCTACATTAATAAAACTTATATCATTCAATAGAGAATTTAATGCTCTATTTAATTATGTGATTTTTATTATGTATTTCTCTAATCATAGTACCAGGATCACGGGTGGATTACCGATCGCGGGGATTTGTTTACATCGCGGGGATTTGTTTACATCCATAAACAGAGCTATTTTTAGACAACTACATTCATATAGGACGCGTCCTATATGACTATTTTTATAGCACCCCACTTATAGCACTTCTCATATAGCATGCGCGTATAATAAATTCTTGTTATACACGTTTCGATTGCACGTCTGGTAAAAATTATGATCTATCCATATTTTATGGACTATGGCAACTATATTTCCCCCACAAACCTCATCTTTGGGTCTCAATTAATGAACATGACCATGTTTCCAATGTACTTTTTTGCTGTGGTTATGTAAGCAGACCCCTGGGAAATAGAATCTCTGTGCATGCTCAAATATCTACGTTAAAGCCAATATGATCTAGAATATCTAGAAAATCGTATTCATAAATGTCACCATAGATACACTTTATAGTCTGGAATCACGTCATGTTCTATTTAAATTGAACGAAATGATCACAGAGCGCGATAGTTATAGTCATATTTGACTGTTTCGGCGTTATGGGGTTTCTGTCTCCCTTAAAGTAGGATTACGGTTTGACCCCTTTCTTATTTCAGGAGGGTAATTTTATTTCACATTTAATGGAACCTAAAAATGTGTTTTATGTTAAATATAAGCGGGCAATGTTTTCCTCATCCTGCCTTTTCCTCAATAATTCGAATAGCGCCGTTATTTGGTTCATAGACTTTCGTAAAAAGAGGCAATGTAATTTTAGATGCAATACAATGAAAAGAGTAATGGCAATTAGTTCAGAAGCGATAGGATTTAATGTCTCATTGCAGTCATTTTAAGATCTAGATTAGATCCTTCATTTTGTTTAGGCCTATACATGACTTAATTTATTTATCAGTTTTCATTTTGCCTCTCGTTATCAGGAGCTCTTTAGTAATCATCTAGCTTATCTATTGCTTTTCCCCGACACTGAGCTTGGCAGGCTTGTTTATTCCCTAAAAATGTTTATTTGTCAAGTAACATTGTATATAATAGCATATTCTATTCTAGTACGACTTGATAGAAGGAACTAAATTGGAGATTGTGCTAACTTGGTTCTATGGAATATGTGAATGTAAAGGTAAATGAGAATGTAATCAATATTTGTTTCACTCTGTTAATTCATTTAAGGGCATATATTATAGCGAGAACAGCATAGTATCGCGTATGAGGGGGGCTGTATTCTCCTCGTATGGCCGAAAACTACGAGGCCGTAGGCCGAGTTGTTTTTCGGCCATACGAGGAGAATACAGGCCGCCGAAGACGCGATACTGTGCTATTCTTGCTTTTATTCCATGATTCTTAACTTATTACAACTTAATTTGATTTATTTCATCAAATTGTGCTGTCCGCATGGCTCACCGATAGTCTCGAACGGTCGTGACGTCACTGTACAAACAGGGAGTTTATATTGTACACCTTGTGAGCGGCAAGTATATCGATTATATTGTACGCTCACGGCCAAATCGTGGAATAAAATCGAAGAACTACGTAGAATTATTTGTCCTATTCATGAAACTGTGTTTTAAAACATGAACAAAAATTCAATAATGTTGATATAATATAATTATGATAACTCACCTTCTTCTATATAATGTTAGCTTGTAATTAAGTTGATTAAATGCTGCTCCTGATAGACCTCCTATTATTGTTTACACATGTAAAAACAAAGGTTATAAGGTGTCAAAACCAATTATTTAGAAAACATTGTTGTATACTGGGTATTAAATGCATTATAAGAAGAAGTATCTTAAGTGTCAATTAATGCATATCGAGAAAATGTTTGGTGAATTGTTTTACTTGACCCCACGTGACATTTGATTAATAATTGAATCAATTGTGGAGATTGAGGAAACAAACGAACGGAAATAGCGATTGTAGTCAAAGGGACAAGTCCTATTATGAAGGGATATTGGAAACTTACCGAAAACTGCCATTAACATGAAAATGGGCAGCTCGAATGTTTTAAAACCAATTTTCTGCAAAGGAAAAAGCAGGCTTTTCTTGGAGAATGTTTTATTTGTTGTAGACACTTTCAAGATCTGCTATATAGAATACGAGCAATACTTATCAATTGAAAAAATAAAATGATAAAATGATGGCATACCCCAATATAACCAAAACTGATGAGTCCGGGACTTGACATATTTTCGGCGTGGCCGTTTATAGCAGACATGATTATGTTCAGCAATAAAGACGCTGTCATTGAAGAAAACAGCTGAAATTAAAACAAAGTCGTTTATTTTATTTTCGTATATTCTTCTGGTGACAAATGCTGGTGAATAAAATGAATCAGGGGTTTCACCATGCGAGGCAGGGAACATCGATAGTGTGTGATAAAAGTTTAATGACAATCTAAACAGCAGCATTCTTGTGTGCTGACGACCAGATCTGGCCACCTTTAACTCGAAAGCTTAGTTTATCTTTTTTTTAAAATAAAAACGGGTGAATTTACTTCCGACGGGTAATCATATTAGACAAAAATAATGAATTCCAGTTAGAATTTAAAATGTCATTGTTGAAAGTGATCAGTAAAGACACGTAACATGTTCCTTTATTTTATTCCTACACTTCTTCCTTTTGCGATGAATTTCGATGTCGGCATAATAGTAATAAATGTATTTGTTTGGAACCCAAAGTAGAATGTCGGCATAATAGTAATAAATATATCTATTTAGATTGCAAAGTAGAATTATGATACTAATTCACTTTAATTATCAGCTTGAATTTAACTTGAAAACAGATGGTGCTGGCCACCATTGAATACTTTTTCCTTGTTAAGTCAATGATCACTGGCCTCTGCCTACCCATTAATTGTTATCTTATAGTACATGTAAGTGGTTCATAAGTGGATTTAGATCCTGTTTGAGGCATTACTTTCAAATTTAGGTATACGATTGATACATTTTCTGAACTTACCATTCTCCAGGTCAGCATCTGTTTTAAGAAACTAGCACCTTCTTCTAAACTAAATAGTACACCACCTGCAGGGATACAAATAATATCATTATCACCAAAGACTCATTATGCCTCGGCCCAGATCCATTATATATCTCGTGATGTTTACATGTATGTAATAATGCTGCTTATGACTCAGTAATAATGATCCATACTAACAATTAAATTTAATATTAAGCACAATTAAATAATTTAGACAGCTATGGAAATACATTTTTGATGCGCGAGATGTACTTGTCGTTCTATATTTTAAAAAATATATTTCTATATTTTTTTAATATTTTTATTGGCCTTAGTATATGACAGATATTACACTGATTTATCATATAAATGCGTACACCGGATTATAATATCTCCTGGCTCTCTTATATCCTCTTTTTGTATTGTTCGACCAAGTTGAGCAATTACAATCTATAGTGAGAGAGGCATCCGCCCAAGAGTAAATCCCAAAGTACAACTGACATAACAGGCACTATTTAGATTTAATCTTTAGGTACCATGAACGGTCCGGAGGCTATAACCATCTTATAATGTAGAGACTAAACGAATTAATAACCTCCATTTCTGGCCACAAATGGTGCATGGTCTCAGGCTTCACCTCGGGATCATGCACCATAAGTGCACCAGCAAGCAGAAATGTCGGTCATTAATCCTTATTCATTCTTTATCTTTATTATCATAAATATTCTGCACTCGCGAACGAGATTTGGAATGAAAGAATGTTATAAAAGAAGAAATATTTCAGTTGTTCACACACAATAATGTTCCGTGATTATGGTTATATAGCATGAAAATGTTACCAATAGGACTGGAAAAGGCAGCTGATACTCCGGAAGCAGCTCCCGCCGCCACAAAATCACGTCTCTCCTCATCAGCTCTCAGAGGTTCACAACACTAAAGTATTCGTAAAAGAAAACACAATAGTAATAATATGAATTATAAAAGAATGTTAACGTGCCCCAACACATTAGCGATTTTACTAGCGTTTTGGGCCTAGCGCCAACGTTCGGAGATTTCGTGGTTTGTAAGCGTGAAGTTAGGGTTACTCTGTTATCAGTGCTCAGAGTTAGTGTTGAGCTACTGTTATATTATTACACAGTTTCAGGTGCACACCTGGTGAATTATCACAATACACACACATATATAAATTATGGACCAGGGCGTCAGAAAATGTACAATTCGCCTTCACAAATCCTTTCAAATAACCTAAATTTAAGACAGAAATTGGGTTGAAAATAGAGATCAACATAACTATTATGACAAATACAAATATTATCCGATTTACGTTATATAATTATACGTATCCAATGGTACAGGATGAGCTCCGATGGAAATGTAAGAGTAATTGCGAAATAATAATTTAATGCTAACATGAAATGTTGATGCCGAGAAAAAAAACTCATTCATAAACAATTTCATGTTACAGCAGCAATTCTGGCGGACTACGATAGATAACCGTCGGTTGATCAGTTTCACAATAGAAGAATTCAACATGAATTCAGACAAACATCCTTGAACAGCTTTGGAGCTATGTGAAAACACCTTAGGCAGAGACTAAAAGGATTAATAACCCCCATTTCGGACCCGCAGGATACTGTTTGATCATACTGCTCCACGCATCGTTACGGTAGCTCGTAATCGTCTCTTTACAATCGCCATAGAGAACACAATCTTATTTACATAAAAGGCTCCTTTTACCTTAGGTTTCCATCTTTTCTTCCCACATCCAAATTCGGCTCGGGATAGGCCGGAGGCACATATGGCACCACTGTGAATCATTGGACCTTCCTAAAATAGAGAAGATCAATGATCTATATTTGTCATTTTTATTATCTTTCGTATTTAATCCTTGTTCTGGAAGTCAATATCTTCTTTTAAAACAGTCACTGTTATTATTCAAAATTGATTTTGGCATGAATAGCATCTAGTCTAAAACACTACACTTGGGATGTTTTCATTCCTCCTGCACTGCTCCCGATTACAATGCACCTAAACCTATAAATTGAGACTTGCTAGCGCCCAAAATAGAGGGGTGGATGTTGTCATCAGAATGTGGCCCACCAATTGCTATCATGATTATATCATGTTGAGGAGTATAGCATTCATCAAAAGGCAATGTAAAGACTACATTACTTTCACTGAATGAGTTATCAATTATTCGTCCTATAGGCCACTGTAGGATATAATGCGTGTGCAGTTTAACATGTAAATGTGTTAAATTGTCGCGTTCAGTACTTTTATTTGTACTGATAGTCTTGATACTAGTACATGGGGAAATGCTTACCTTTCCGCAAGCTAGCCCGCCACAGACGGAGAGAACCACACCACCGGCCTTAGCCATTAGTGTTTTCACTGAAAGAAGTCCCGGTAGCTTGATTCCATTGAGGTAGCATTTTATCTGAGGTATTCCACTTCCAGCAGCATGCGGCTGAAATACACCATAGTTATTGCAATATCAACATATTTGCGGGATGAAATTACCATCATATAATATACATGTCTATACTCATGTACTTTTGCTCATGAAATGACAATTTTTTGACAACAATTCCGTGGCATCTGTGAGCTTTTATTGATAAATGGACTTTTGTTAACCATTCTAATAAATCCATTCCATTGAGAATGTTCATGGCATCCGTGCATATATACGATGTAGATATTATATACGTACATACGCACATTAGGACAACAGTATTACATTATATACTGTATGCGTAAAGCATAAGACTCAATGTGCTATACATAATTATTTCAAATCTTATTTAAATGAAACAAAATGGTGCCCCTTGAAGCACACGAGGGCCATTGCTTTCTAAAAGGGGCACTGTACTATAGGAGGCAGTATCCCTAAGTAAACCCCGAAGGACACTTTTAATCGTAGTTACATTTTTGCCGACGTTCTCGGTAAGAATTCCTAACATTATTGTTACAATTGTCTGATACCATTCCAAAACTCAGTCATACCCCATTATACATTTTGAATATTTCAGATCTTGGAGTATCTTTTAAAGGAACGTTCTTTTCTTATCTGGGTTGCCCTTTAGCTTTATTTTGATTTTTTATTCATTTGGATTTGTCTAAAAGTCCAGCCCTTAATTGGACCATATACCAAGGGGCATCATGCATCCAGTGAATATAATATGGTACTATATAAAAGAAAGGTAGCTTCCGATGATGAACATGGGGAAGGTCGCTGCTCGATATGATAATCAAAAGAAATCCAGACTTACTGCATGGTATGTAACCAAGTAGGCACCGATGAAAACCAGAACACAGTTTATGACGATCCATACGAAAGTAGGAAGAACGAGGCACCCTGCGTTATCACAATCTTTCAGTACTATGTCAAAGTCAAGGAATAATACAATGTAGTATGATTACGGTACTTACGTTGGAGTTTATTAAAGACAACGCATGCACTGATGAACACTCTCTATTAGGTTAAGCATACTGCTACTTTAATTAGTGTTGATAGGGGGTTGGAATTGCTTGTAAACCATTAAATTTTGTTTCACGACGAACCGTATTAAATTTTCTCATGGCGAGGCACTTTCTGAAGGGTTCCTTAATATTCTCATTTTATTACACTTACCTCAGTATGGTGTGGTTGGTATAATTACTCTGTTTTTATTTGTGTTGAGATCACGGAAAAGGATACATGCATAGATGGCAGCAAATTTGGCGTGGGAAATGTACTTGATTAGAACAGCAACGATGACTGCGATGATGGCGACGTAAAGGCCAATGAGGAAATTAACAAACCATCGCACCAAGGCAGCTCGTTGTATGTTCTGAAAACACGTCAAACATTATCCTCGGCTATCTTTATTAATCAATTCTTATGTTTGAGCATCGACGTCTAATTTAAAATATTTTGGAAGATTGACAAATCATAATTGGGGAAGACATTCACAAAATTAAATCAGAATGATTTCCGGGTCTTGGAAATGTCTTGGGAAAATTATGATTTGCTAAAAATCAGGTGTTTCAGAGAGAGATTCTCTTCGCAGGCTTACACGTGTGCACTGTAAATGTTTGTTCTACATACATGATCCTTGCCTGGGAAAATACAATCAGAATTATTAGTAAACAAGCGCAAATCCCGCTTTATTCTCTCCATGACTGTCTATGCTAAATAAAAATGATCGTTGGACAAGAGGGAGAACTATGAAAGGATTAGTCGTAATAGTGCATAAGTTGCAGGCCTTTTAGTGAGAAACATTAAAATTAATCAAAATCTAACTTTGTATGAACTGTTTTATTATTAAATTTATTTTTACAACATTGAGTATAAGGTATGCTTACTCCAGGTGTGAGCCGTTGTTTGTCTTGAAGAAACCTTTGGCTTTCTACCACGTTGTAATCCATACTCTGAAACAAAATAGAACTTCTATTAACTGCCTCTCAGCAAACACGCAAAAGAAAGACAATGAGTCAGATTGAGTCAGAAGCTTAAAATGATCGCAGAAGAAAAATCAAAAGTGTGGGGAAAGACGCTGAATCAGGTGAATCAGTTAAACAATGAACAACAAAATTAAAACAAAGGTAAATAGTTGGTAAGCAACACAAATGTTAAAACAAAATGAAATCAGGAGAAAGCATTGCGCGTCTGTAACATCTAAATATAAAAACGCCCAGGAAAAACGGATTTGTCGACAGATTGAATAAATAACCAGGGTTGGGAATGATGGTTTTGTCATGTGATGGATCATAAGGGATTACCCTTTATAATGTTCGAAATCGCAGGCCTTTATAGGCTCTAGAGTAAAATAATAATATCCTTGGGTGAATAGGGTTAGGCCTAAAACAGAGGGGACAGGAGATGGGAAATTGTGTTTAATTTTGCCTTTATTGGGGTCCGACGTTTCGAGCTACATTAGCCCTTCATCAGGGGTTAAAATAATAATAAACTAGCGTACATTATACCCTCTCTTTTTAGACAGTATACATGCATAGGGGAGAAACACGCCATTTGGGGGACTGTGATCTAAACGCACAAAATGGAAATCCAGAAAAGTTTTTATAGTATAAAATATAGGTGTTAAATAAATTAACCCATGAAGTGGACAAAAATTCCCCTATGGGAAGTTATACATAAGGTAACTGTGATGTTTATTTCGGAAATCCTGGTGTTGTCATACAACTAGTTTCCCTTGTACGTATTTTGTATAAGAAATATATGCCCATGAGATATAACTTGGCGTCATGACCACTACAGTAATGATTCAATGATTCTGTCGATTATAGATCGCTGGACAGACTTCTATGAAGACCCAGATCGACGACAGGCGTTATGGGTTATTATAATGATTACCAGCAAGAACGGATATGGAAAAGTATACAGAGAATAAAATAATTCTCCCTACATATTAGAAGAGTGTACACTCAATTATCGCAGGGAATCTGTTAGGTTATTACCAGTCATAGGAACTGTTGTATTTTCTGCAAATGTGTGAATGGTATACATGTATATTTTAACCAATTTAGGTAAGTGAAATGGTAAATACAATTAGCCCAGGCCTTTTCCCTGGGGTTACCCCACATTAAATTATCTCTTTATTCGATGTCAAATTTTAACCGTTTACACGAACCATTTGAGTACGACTTGATAGATAATTTCGAAGCCAATTAATCATACTGGCGAAATAAATGGTATAAAACCTTATTACATGTCTTGATGTCAGTATCTATGGAGAACAATACCATGTACATACTGTGTCTGCTGAATAAAGATCATTTAAACTAAACTATATTATCAACAAATTATCAAGGGTTATTACCTCGAACCTCGATGATAGCCTTTTCCTCGGCTTATTGACGCTGATGCTGCCATTTTCCGAGCGTATTGATGGGGAAAGGCTCCCTCTCCTGCCTCCCTGCAAAACAATAATAATACATATTTACGGCTCTTTGCCATCTCTTAAGATGTACCACACTAATGACGAACCATTAACTAGGTAATAAGGCGTGGTGGCAAAGAAGTATATTATGCTTTTTTTTCTGGATGTGGGAGGCCTTGATCGTGCCTTTAGGATATTAGGGTCAATGTCCAATACGCCTATGACCACTTGTGGTGTCATGATAGTGGAACGTATAATTCCACCTACCAAAATGACTTTTCTAATTAACCCCCATTAACTATTATGAAACTTTTTCAGCTTATCTGTACGATGGGCATGCCTTTATGAAACATTTTTGCCTTAAAAGGGGACCATGTTTATAGAACTCCCTACCTGTGAATATAAGAATGAGCGCAGAATGAGGAGAATTCTCAAGTAATCTGATAAAGTTCTACTGGGATAACTTTACAAATCATATTATACATATTTAGGAGATAATTGTTATTTATCGGTCCTGCTGTTTTTAAAATTTGTTAGTCCTTATAAGGAGTCTCGGCGATGTTTTTTCCTCCAAAAGCATATGAATATGACATTGAAATGGGGGATTAGGCAAGTGAATAAAGATGAAATAGACGAACAATTGAATATATGATAACAGATAGGTTGTGTGTCTTGAACCGTGATTGACATATTGAATGGGCTGTAAGTTTGTGATGAGAGTTGATGTATTTTGATGTATAATTGGAGATCTTTGGAACAATTCTATTGAATGTTTTGCCAGTTGTAGTAATTTTGATGAATCGTTAATTAAGTAATACATAACTGCTCCTTTTCTAAGATAGTAGAGTTCTTGTTGTTTAGTGAGTAAATTTCAAATGATATTAGTAATTTGTTGTGACGCACGAAAACATCGACCACGTCTTTATTATTGTGATCAAATTATGGCCTTTGGTTGTAATACAGAAAAAAAGAGAAATGAATGATAGGTATATTTTATCCATTGTATATGATAACAATTTATCTTTTTAGGTAGTAATCCACCAAAGGCGTTGGATCGGCATGGCAAGTATGTGATTTTTGTGTATGATTCCAAATCGCATACAATTTAAGTTTTACATTATTACCTCTGTACTGATATACGTATTCTTATTCTAATAAGAATGACATGAGGTGTATCAATGCATGTAGCAAATATGCGGAGTGAGTGAACCAGAGTATCAGCATATCATTCATATAATAAATGACACTATTGATTAATAAATGTTGAGCATAAAACTAATCTGTGCACCCCCCTTCAATTTCTTCTATACATTGTAGAATGCAGAGGGAATAATAAATATAATCTCCTTCCCGTTTCTTTTCAATCTATCATACTGTTAATTCTACCATATTGTCTTTAACACGAAATGATGTCGTTGTGGCATCCATAGGAAGATCTGGCACGCCAGAATTGGACAACCAATTGTTTTGTAACAGTCTGACAATAAAGAATGTTTGAACTGCATTTAATTGAATTGCGAAATACCCTGAGTATCACAATGTTTGTTTTGTTTTTAATATTTCTATTCAGCGTTCAACATTATGCAAGAGAACACTGATCTCAGAAGTCGCTAGGAAAAAGAAAAAATCTCGGTTACATCATACGTACTGTATATATGCATGTGCAATATTATAAGTGAAATAGAAGATACCCTTAGAGACACTAGCTGTCCCTTTCCAAACACCCTGGATCAGCCTGACCCACCACCCCTACATATTTTTGGGAGGGAGTACTATATTTGAGTGGGAAATGGCACTATGGGGTAATGGGGCCCGAAATTGGGTAATCGGTTTACTAAGGCTCCATCCGCCCCCACCCCATCGCTCCCCCTTCTCCTCCATGCCCTTCTCCTCACTCCCTTTCTCCTCCCTGCCCTTCTCCTCCCTCCCTTTCTCCTCCCTGCCCTTCTCCTCCCTGCCCTTCTCCTCCCTGCCCTTCTCCTCCCTGCCCTTCTCCTCCCTCCCCTTCCCCTCCCTCCCCTTCCCCTCCCTCCCATTCCCCTCCCTCCCCTTCCCCTCCCTCCCCTTCCCCTCCCTCCCCTTCTCCTCCTTTCCATCCCTCCCCTTCCCCTACCCACTCCTCGCCCCCACCCCATCGCTCCCCTCTTCTCCTCCCTCCCCTTCCCCTCCTTCCCCTTCTCCCCCTCCTCTTCCCCTCCCTCCCCATCCCCTCCGTCCCCTTCCCCTCCCTCCCCTTCCCCTCCCCCCTTCCCCTCCCCCCTTCTCCTCCCTCCCCTTCCCCTCCCTCTCCTTCCCTATCAGCAGAGCGCGTGTGCATAATCTTATTTCATCTCAGAAATACTGCTGTTAGTTTGTCCGCTACTGCCGTTAATCGTTTCGTCGCAGCTTCTAAATCACATTCCTTGTATATTTTTTTTTAAAAAAAGAAACCAATACCCAGCTTACTTCACTCGAGCTAAAGGTAAGCCATATGGAAAGATAAAACCGTGGACGACATGACTCCATCAAAAGTTCCTTTACACTTTTTATAAGTAATAACTCTAAACCCACGACCCCGCGTCTTAATTATGTTTACTGTACGGGTACATGTATTTCAAATTTGATTATTATTATTTGACTTGCTGTATAAACATCCTGAATTTTTTTTAAAAAACAAAAAACAAAAGAACTCGGCTTTAATGTGGTGGATTATTATTAGGGGTCATCCATAAAAATGTAAGACAAGTCGCACCTCGGGAAATACGGTACCAAATTAATAGCGATGTATAGAACTCATTCATGATTGAGATTAACTATCTAACAATGGTCCCACACTGTTCCATGTTAAAAATGTATAGGCGATTACTAAATATTGGTAATTACATTAATTGTATTAACATTGTATACTATTTATTCAGAGAAATGTACTTTCTTACTGCAAAATGTCTAGACCAACTACTCTCACCTCTCATCACATATACTAGCAAAGTCGTGTAACATGACTGTAAACTTCACGCCATGATCATCAACAACTCATCCTATCTCACTCATCCTTTTCAAGCATCACTTATGTAATCACCATGTAACCAACATGTAATTGTAGACATAATCTAAATTATTTAATACGATAATACAAATTTGCTGCAATTTAAGAAAAAAAAGCCTTTTTTATGTATTCAAATTTGATATCTAATACCTCTTGAACTCTATGCATTAATTGAACTCTGTGTATTAATTGTTATTAAGTATGCGAATAAAAATGTGTTAAAAAATATACTAATGACGTCATGGCATAGGGAGAGAGGGATGACCGAGGCTTGAAAGAGGAAGGGGGTCACAAATGTCCCCAAAATAACCTGACATCAATTCTCATTAAAATCGAAATTGTCCGATAGGTTGCAACAGTCTGGTTTTACCAATCTTCTAATCATGTTAGTGATTATAAATAATTGTGTGTCTTCCTTTTACGTGAAATACTACCAAAAAACCATTATGCGTGGCTACTAATACAATTCGAAACCAATAACCTTGCTAATAGGTAAACAGATTTTCGCCCCTTTCAGATACTAGATTCAAGCAATCTTGTTTTGAAGTCGTGCTCGAAGGGTGGTACATGGGTATAATTAGAGCTATTGGAGCACATTCTTTTAAAGAACTTAATGGAACGGTAGCAAAATCAATACTCCTTTCAATGTGGAGATAGATAGGTTAAAGTGAAACTTTACATAATGTTGTCTAATGGAATTTTCGAGCAAAGGCTCCTTAATACTTCTGCCTTTCCCTTTTCCATTAATGCCATTGTAAGAGTGAGTTCAATGGGTCGTATTACAAGGACTTAATTTAGGCTTACGGGGTAAGGGGGTCGGGGTGGGGCGGTAGTCTTCTCGCTTGCGTTTTAAAACCTTATCATCTACACAGCACAGTCCGAACTTCGCAGTCTGAATAATTCAGGCAAAGCAACTAGCTGGACCGGTCTCTGTGATGTATTGCATTTGGCATTTGACATTTGGCAACGTAGGCATTAAATTCCCATTTAATACAAGCTTTTTCTAATAATATCCTAAAATATTGGCACCCATGGGCATGATTTTATTCTAACATATCATGGAAAAGAGAATATCATAGGTCATAGAATCATATAAGTATTCTTTTGTGGAACCAAATTATGCAGGCCATACATGGACGTCCGTTCACGTATAGACGTACTATGGTAACCCAAATATGTGTAAAAGACTTATATAAGGGGCCATCCATAAATATCGTCGTGTCCTAGGGGGAGGGGGGGGGCTGATGTTTCATAAGAAAAACCTCAAAATCATTAAATTCTATGGATGGCCCCTCAGTCACAGGCAGTTACTTTTGGAGTCATCTTGTGTCAATAAAGTAACATACAGACAATGCTCTAAAACGTGACGTTAGTGACACTGTGACGTAAGGGACACATTGGGACTGTATTGTGAACAATATCTATAGATATTTATGATATTATATAAGAATCATATTGTGATTTATAAATATTATTATGGCAGTAACACTAGGAAGAGCCTGACGTCACTTAGTTAAATTCCCGATGGGTCCAACAAGAAAGTGTGACCAATATTGATTTTTTAAAATCTAGATATATATCACTTTAGATATTCATGAAATTAATATTATATCTATGAATATGTTGTTTTTAAATGATACAAATGTTATAGCTTTAGGTAGTTCCAAGAGAGGAACGTAATGTAAGGGACACATATTTTGGAGACAACATTGGAGGCAAAATCAAATATATGAATTTTTAGATTGTGGGATAATTTTATTTTTCAAAAGTCAACAATGTCTTTTAGTATTTGATGCTATTTGAAAGATATATTATTAGTTCTTTTTACTTATTGATGTGTATGACACAGTTCTCTGTACTCTAACTTGTGTCGGTTTATTATACCCCTGTACGTCTGGGAATAATTGTAAATGTATTGAATTATTTATTTAAAATTGATCAACCCAAGCATTTTGAAATGACGTTTGTTTTTAAGTGACCAATTTGTTTCCCCTTTACTTGGCATTTCAGGCTTATGTTGTCAAGCTCACAGGGAAGTATAATCTTGTTCGTGGAGGGTTTATCATGAAGATGTATACTGGATCAATTATATATATCATAGTGTGTAAATCTGATGTTAAGCCAGCTAAACCTTTCTGGTCCCAACAACAATGATGCAACATGTGCACTGGAAGTACATGGTTCCCCCTTTAGCCTGTTCAATACTCAGCACAATATTAATGGATTGCTGACCGACATTGAGGGAATGTGCTGGTGCATAATCCCGAGGTGAAGCCAGGGTATGGTACACAAACCTTTCTCAATTAACATATATATGCTCACATACCGGTATGAATTGAAAATAAAGGTAACAATTAAGACAATAGGGGATTTGCATGTTATTTGTTGATATGTCAGTAGGTGCCGCCCGTACATGGGTCAAATCTTTAGAAAATATACAATCGGCAGATCTACACATTTAGTCAATTCTGCTAATTTAGACTGAGAAATGGTCAATACTATAGGTATATCTGAGTGTATTTGGTATTGCCTCGGTTAAAAGAATCTGTTTGGTTATGTTGAACTGTATTTTGAACCTCATTTTTGTCTTAAATTTGGGTTATTTGAAAGGATTGGTGAAGGCGAATTGTACATTTGTGTCTGGCGATTTCACCCATATATATGGTGATGTCCGCCAACTTGAATCTTGATTCGCATGGAATTATGAGAGTTGTATGTCAGTATAACTATGGAGAAGGTGTTATGTTCAGCATGGAATATTTTACAGTGATCTCTTGTAAATAAATGTTTACATGTTCCCATAGAAGAAGATTTCATCGTTTCCATCATGCAAATGTTTTTAATAGATCATTTACACAAGTTATGATGTCGGTGAAAAGATCCTTGCAATTTTTGTTCATAAAAATGTTGCTAAATATTTGTATGTCAGATTTGAGCTGAATCCATCCCAGCATCCATGCACTGTAATAGACATGCACAGGGATCCCTGATTGAGATTGTATTGCTTTACAAATAATTATTACACGCTCAGAGATAATTGAAGAGTTGAGCTTATAAGGCGAATCAGAGCTCTACAAACTCCATTAAGTGCATACCGTAGTAATAAACGACGCAGCGACTTCATCCCTAACTAGGAATAATTATCCAAAATAACATGATGCGTTAATTTGAATTTTAGGTTTCGCACATAACAACTGAATTAGTGAAGCGTTCAATGATATATAGCCAAATGTTTTAATAACCAGTATATATATGGTCTATGAATGTACCTATAAAATACAAGGGGTTACATGTTACATCACAAAGTACGAGGCTTACATAAGAATGGACATCACCCGGAACACAGAGATGATCCATAACGGGCATCGACAGGCTGCACAGATTATATTGGAGTCACATTTTCTTTTGTATAAATATCAAAGTGCCGAGGAAGCCCTCCTTAATCGGGGCATAGCCCCCACCTCCATTATCTCCTTTTGATATTGGTTCTCATCCCCATCCCCTAGTGCAGGGATGGGTGTTTCACTGTTATTACGTCCAATGGCTAATCCGGGGCGAAATAAATCCTGGGTTTTAGGTATTGTTAGTTTTGGAACAGTTAGTGTAATAAAGGGGCCGTGAACGTCCCCACCTCCATCGACCCTTCTGTCTCAACCACATCTTACACAGCCGCGCCGAATGTCGCCAATCCCACGACCGTCGTCACCACCATCCTCACCTAAAAGGCTGTTCCCACGTCTACTGCGCCTCTTTTACTATTTTACTTAACTCAATCTTGCAGGACTGAAATGTCGAATGCGGCTTGGAACGTTGCTACCGTAGAGAGAGAGAGAGAGCTCTTTTCTATGGAAGTTTCAAACCGCACTTCGATGTTGCGTTTGGTGCATAGAACAGTACCAGAGATCATCTTTAATATGGTCTCTGACAGTACTTGTAAATGTACCATTTAAGGTGTGTGGAGATAACCATATGGACGAGAGCCGGACAAGAGCATACGTAGTGGAAATGCTTAAGCTATAATTTCGATTCTTTACCGAATTCTCCTCCTCCAGTGCAATGGATCTTATCCCTGCCTCCTGGATCCTATAGGTAGCAGATACCAGGGCAGACTCGCCAGGCCTGAGTGAGCGTCTCTGTAATCTGAGTGAGATGCTCGCACGTGCAGGGTACAAGCCGTATGGGAACGTTGATATGTTGGTATCCTTATGGTAGGCTCCAGTATCACCAGGGCAGACTTCTGGTTTGGTAGGAGACGCTGGTCGAGGTGGAGGTTGTAGTTAAGACTCTTAATGCAAGAGTGATCGGGATTTGAGTAGACTGCACGTGGAATCGGTTTTGAATGTGAGAGCGAGAGGAATTGGGATCTAGGATCTATAGGTATCAAAACAGTTATATAGAACGGACCTTTGAAACAGGCCCGATATTTGGTTTGAAGTTTAAAGGCTGGAAAGTAGGAGTGTAGAGTTACAAATTAAAATAATATATTCGGGTTCAGTGTGTTTATAATAAAAATACATATTTTAACGTTGCAAATCACAGCTGCAATGCGAACAATGACGATTAAAAAGGAAGAATATTTTAAGAAGTTTGTGCACAAGCCACACTAATTAATGCGCTGTCTAAATTATGTATGTTATGTAATGCAGATCTGTATGTTCAACGGCACTGGCAGCAGGTTCTAATCTTTACTTCTTTGGGATGTTGAAATATAATCTTTTATTGATCGGAGTATCGATTGCGAACTTTAATTCTCCCTGCATGTCTCTTGGAAATGAACGTTTTATGGGCTGCGGACAAAAGTAAATATACTGACGCAATCAGCTTGGCACATCTGCATCGTTTCATGCAGTAGGTATCGAGGATGTTACAACATGCAAGTATTGCCCTAGCAACCAGTTTTTATTCATTATGTAATTGGAGGAAAGTTGAATTGATTCATCTCTAATATGTTTTAAATACCTCTTTTAGTTTTTGAGTGCCGGTTTTGAGTGCCTGCATCCATTTGAATTCAATTTGTAGTGTCCTTTACGGTTCTATTCTTTTGAGCCTCGATGTAGGATTTGCTCTAAATGGACCATATGTCCTCCTCCACACTATGGTATATATCGTTGAAACGTCAAATCGCTGGTCTTTGTATTCTGTCCGAATGTCATTTAGGTGACCCTTTTTTGTGAATCCTCTTGTGTCAAGAGTCTCATCGTTTTCATACGGGGACATCGTAACACCAAGGAAATATATTATTCTGTTGGCATTAATGTTGTGTTTAATTTAGGGGCATGATTGTTCAAAAGTTTGAAGAATTACAAAAAAAAAAGTGTTTTCCAAACACATCTAAAATCTGTAGTACAGTTAGTCCCAGTAATTGACACTAATGACAATGCGATAGACAGACTGACAGACAGAACGGCAGCCGATGGGAAGAGTGGAGGCGGCACTCTATCCTTCAGATTAGACGAGAGTGACTGACTGACTAACATTTTAGATTAAAAAAACAACACTGCCCAGGTAGTTATCAATATACCAAATGAAATACATAAAGAGGGGTGTGTGAATTTTGGCCATCTACAATATCGAACCGATAAGTCACACAAATAAGTCATAGTACAAGGTATCAACTATGAAACGGTCTACATAAAAACCTTACCTCTCAATCATTAATCACGACATAAGTGCAATATAACTGCTTCCAATATAACGAAATTAGTAAACAATCATCAATGAGCGCCAGAGCTGCCTTATAACAATACGGCAAATGACTTAGTGTAAAGAAAGGGCGCAATGGTAAAACTGACTGGAAGTATATGAGGCTGTATCTGTACGCGCTATATCTGTACGTGCAATATTTATGGGGGTCGCTTAGAAATGCTGAGCTAACCACTGATAGAATGGCAAATATTGGGGTAGGTGCATAAATTTCACGTAAAGTTACGTGAGTCACTTAACTTTAAGTGTGAAAAGTTACAATCTCTACGTGACTCACGTAAATCCTGGTGCCAAAACAGGCCACTTAAGAATCGTAACTTTAAGTGACCACGTAAGTTACGTGAGTCACATAACTTACGTGAGTCACGTAAAACGACAAGTACGCCATCTAGATTTTACTACAGAACTACAACGCAATTCCACTGGAAACAAGATGGTGGATAACATGGGCAGTGAATCAGTGAATTCTTGCTTTTGTTTATTCTTAATTCTCCTACTTTCTTGGGATTGACAGATTACCACATCATGAAATCAATTTGGAGGATCCTTTTCCCCACTTACGTCATCTTTTTTAAGCTTGGCGGAACCAGCTGGGAGTGGGGGACGGTGTGGCGGGGGGGGGGGGGGGGGGGGCGGCGGATGGGGTTGCATAGGCCTATATGGGCAGGGCTCTCAAGTCTCACGCATTTTGCGTGCATTTAGCCAATGTCTCACACTCTCATGTTAAAGCTTCAAAATCTCACGCATCAAATTTAAAATGGATAAAAAAATTACTTATGTGTTTTTCGTCGCAAATTAATTTAAATGACATATCAAATGCCGAAAAATCGTCCAATCGTCAACGTACCTAGGCAGAGATGCCAAGTGTCCCGATTTTACCGGAAATCAGCCCTGTGTCCCGCCCGCGTACAGCTTTGTCCCGGAAAAGTGTAATTTTAACCAACAAATTTATTTTAATATTGTTGTATTTTCAACCATACGTTCATAAAGGAATTTTCATAAATATATGGTCGATAAAAGTGAGAAAAAATAAGATAATCAATTACTTTTGTATGGACTTTGATATTCCTTATAAAAGACCTTATCTGCCCCTATCAACTCAATTTCCTAAATTCTCCGATTGCTTTATATGTTCATCCTTATGATGAGAAATGTTATTTTGGCTAAAATAGAACGTTCCAACGAATACATCTTCTAACTTCTATAAAAGGAAAACTTTTCATAGGCCTATTTGATAAACTCTTTTTTTCATTTACATTGAAAATCGTTAGCTTAATATCCAGAAGAATCTCATGATTCCAACATCATTTCTCATGATTCCAACATCATTCCTCGATCATTGAATTATAATTTTATGAAAAGAATCCATACGAATACACAATTCCGACAAATACACATTCAAAAACTGGCTGGAAAATACAAATTTTGTATTCTAATTGTCAACCATTGTCTCCTAATGAAAGGATTTACTATTCATGTCATTTATATTTAGGTATTTTATTCGGAAAGGATGTATCAACAAATACACAATTCCATACGAATACATCATTGAACTGAACATCATCGTATGGAATGGTGTATTCGTATGGAATGGTGTATTCATTGGAAATACTTATGGGGTTTTATATAAAGGTGCTTATGCTTTGAATATATTATATTTGCAAGAAAAGGTTGGAGGCTTGTATCTGGACAAATAATTGACCCAGATTATGGCAAATTGACAATCATATATATAGCCCGACATTTTTTTCAAAATATTTCTTGCGAATCAAAGTAATACGTTTATAATGTCATTTAGGCAACATTAAACCCCCCAAAAGTGTTTAAAATGCACCACAGAGCAAGGAAAACCCTCTGGCTTCTGGGGCCCTAGGTGGGCCCCAGACCACACGCCTTTTTGTGTGTGTGTGTGGGGGGGGGGGGGGGGGGTCGCCAGGGATCTTACGCATTTCTGATCTCACAACTTGAGAGCCCTGTATGGGTGATTCTCATGAAACGTCTACAGAGGCTCTATTTACCGGTCCATGTAGAAACAAAATATCAAAGTCTAAGCGACTTAAAAAGATCTTAAATCTTAAATCTTAAAAAGACTTTAATTAGAAAGAAGGAGTATGTTTTTAGGAATACATACATATCATTTGTAATGATTAATTAATTGAAAGTCTCAATTAAGTATATTGAGGTTCTAGTATTTCCTCCCGAACTTTGTGATGCTTGTACAAGATTATTTCTTGAGGTGAATAAATAAATAGGCCTACTCGTTGTAAGGTATAATAATGTACTTTACTGTACGATCATTCCCTAGTCATTAGATATTTACTCTATATAATATATAAATCCTAAATAAAGACTTATTCCAATTAGGAAGAAATGTTGATTAAATTCAACACATAAGCATGTCGACCCATTTGTCACTTTTAAATGTAGGCCCTAATACTTATCGGACAAATAGCAGATTCTATTCTATTCTAGAGCGCTTGGTAGAAGAGAGAAGAATAGCAGCGGATTCCTGTCTGTCCTTTTTGTTACATTTATCAGAGCATGTATCAAGTATATATTATAGCTCTGCATTTATGGAACTCGACCATCTATCAGACATTAACTTAGATTAAGATAAAAGACAAAAGGGAACATTCCATGAAGAGATCTTGAGAATAAATCACATTGGAAAATATCAATTTTACATCTAGCAACTCATTTTCCTGAAACACATCACATATAGGCCTATGGGTGAGGATATATATGTCAAATTTAATGAAAATTTATATCTTCTTGAAACACAATTATTTTTATATGGTATACAACTACAGTTGTGCTGAGTATATCCTGAAAAAATGGGAAGAATTAAGGGTCATTTTCATTATAATAATGTGGATTTAAGCCCTTACGTTGCCTCCCCTGGGCAACGTAATTTTGAGCCACTTTAAGTGTCACTTAAATCTTACGTGAAGCCTATTTAAGTATTCTGCACCCCGATTTGGACTACGTGAGTCACTTAAAATTTAAGTGACTCACGTAACTTTTAAGTTAAGTATTTGGCACCCGATTGGACTTACGTGAGTCACTTAAATATTTACGTGACTCACGTAACTTTTAAGTGAATATTATGCACCTACCCCATTGTGAAGTATTCAGGCCCACATGAATGAGCCACCTCTATGATATTTACATAAATTGATTATATATACGCATTGCTCTGAGAACAATGTACTAGAGTGTGTTATGTACAGTGCATATTGTGCAGTCGTTGTAACACGAAGAATAAGTAAAGATGGTAATGTGGATTTCCTAGAGTTTATTGTACAGATGTACACACTAGTGTGGTACATGTGGTAGTCATGGTAACCAATGCGTTTTTCACTAAGTGTACTGCCAAAATTTAGATTCATGACTCAAAAATGTTTTCCATTTATATAATTAAAACCATACTATATAATAAAACCGCACGCGTGCAATATTCACGCTGCTTCAACTAACTCGTGTGTTAACCTGTATGCATTTTATGCACTATATCCATGTAATTTACTCATTATATCCATTTATACTGAATGATTCAAAACACATTAATACAATAATCTGAGAGCCATGGAACTTGATTGGATTGTCATGGGATTTAACTACATATATAAAAAGCCCTTTTTTCTAAGTATCAAGTCTTATTAAGTCTGGTTAAGTTTAGCTATAGCTTTAAAAAGGTGCCAAAAAGATTCCATGTCCTATTGGCATTAATTGGTTGGCAACTTTGGCTGTCGCGTCTGCAATCGTATTACTGCAGCCTAGAGTTGGAGAGTCCCTCCAAACTGAAGGAAAGCCTCTAGCTCCGAACCGCAACATGCATGGGGCATGAAAAACACTAGCGCAGTAGGCGTCTAATCACTGACATACCATTCTTATCTGATCTGAGAGGTTTTGAGCCTAGACTGACTCTCACAGGTTACTGGATTCAAGGAGGTTACCAGTATGTCACAATCAAATACATCCAATCTGATCAGGTTTTATATCCAATTGTTGGCCCTATGTCCTCCCCACTTAAAAAGACACACCAAAGCATGTGCTCGAATTATGAACCAAGCAATTATTCACATGCCATTCCACCACAACACATTGATTCACAGTTCAGAATAATAATTTTTCATTATTAAAAGTAAATCGATACGTTCTAAAGGGCCTAGTCCACTAAGCCGATTCTCATGCGATTCTCACGTAATTTGGTGGAAAAGAGTCCTCTGAGGCGCAAAATCGCATGCAAATCGGCTTCGTGGACTAGTCTCTTAAGGTGTAACTTCACCAAGGGATATTTCATTACGGCCCATCCGGTTTTCACCTTACGGCTAATGGTAAACCAATGGTGCCTCGATAAGAGAACCGTATCTGCATCAAGGACGAAAAGCTTGGTGTAGCCCTAGCTTTAAGAAATAATGTCAAATTTATACATAAAGGAACGGGTCTGATGACGGGCCTTTTTAAGAGCTGAGAGAAATAATAAAGTATGCCTAGTAATACACATTAAATATAACCTACGGTACGTAATAAATCTAATCTCAGTGGCTGCTCAATAAATCATCCAGTTTGTGGTATCGTCGGGAAGAGGTCTATAGAGGTACTTATCTCAAGATTTACTGAATGAATATGGCCTAAATAGTAGACAGTTGAAACAAAAATTGAAGTGGTCATATTTTAATACCCTATGTATACACGACAGGGCCTCTATAGTAAAGAGATTTGTTATGAAAACAATCAGTGTCAGTTCGAAACGCGAAGTTTGCTGTCATGCCCTGTTCACTCTGAAAGACTGGAATTTCCGAAAGAACATTTAACTGAACATTTTTAAGTGGAGAAAAACCGGTGTGTTGTAGAATTTCTATGGATAACGCAACTTATCGAAATCTGTTGCAAGTAAATTATCGGTCTATTTCTAAAGAACATTTCTGAGAGAATGCACAATGTCGCACAACCTCGAGATTCAATTTTACGGTAAATTCGCTTTGGAAAATTAACTCACCCTCGACGATGAATTGGCATGTTTACATGTATAAATGGCAATTTTTTTATGCAACCCTGTACCCCACCCCATATCAATCTGTAGGGCCTACAAATAGGCTACATGTATAATATGGTCTTCCGCACACTGCTGTGTCTATCTAATATAGTATTAGATAGACACAGCAGTGTTCGCAATGTGTGCAGTGTGCAGAAGACCATGGATATTTCTTACCGAATATACCATGAGCCCATATCTGAATGACCTCAACAGTATTATAACTTACAATGTACAGCGTACATGCCTTATTATGATATCTTTGTATTGTCTGATGATTTCTATATTTCTATATAAACACACTCAATAAAAAAATAGTCATTCAGAGTGGCGTAATCAAGACTAGGCCAAGGCCTTCACTCCTTCCATGTCTGTACCTTGGAATTAGTTTATTCATAAATCTATACCCTTATTCTTATTAGCCATGAATGCTAAATTGACACACATTTTCAGTCTACCTAGTAGGCCTACGTTAACATGCTTATGGGATGTTCTTTAAAACTGACATCTGCCGAATACTACAAGGATAATATTGAGGTAGTATTTAATGTAAGACTCAGAAAAAGGTGAAAATAGATGAAAAAATTGTCATAATTCATATAATATCTGTTAAATGCTTCCATTATATAGGAGTCGTTTATAAAGTACAATATTGATGAAGGGATTTTCCCACACCTAATAGTTTCTGATGAACATGAAACCTATATTGATTAACGTGTATATAAGAATATCATAACCCTTGTAACTTTAAAACCCTATTGATCGCATGATCATTGAAAGGTTTATTGCACCATTGTTCAAACACCATGTTTTATTTAGTTAAAATGGGCCTGGAAGAGCTGTTTGTAAAACAGGAGGCAGAACCAATGTCCATGTATAACTTGTATGACCTTGGAAATAAAAATCAATTATATATATATATATAATGAAATCATACCCTGAAGCTCTTATTGGTGATGGAATTGATGGTGTCATACTCGCTTGTCTCACTCGTTTCATCCTGCATAAACTGTAAAAGACAGGAATAATGGCTATTACAAACCAACCTAAATATGCACAAGGTAACCACTATAGTGAAGATTGCATGGCCTACCCCATTTGTAACACATGGCTTATGTAACGAAATAATTAAGAGTAGAGTAAACTTCCCCAACATGTATTTAAATTACATTTCATTGACCATTAAGGCTAAGTCGAGACGTTATATGGTTGTAGGCCAACAACCCGCCGGACATTTACCAGCCGGACATTTACACGCTACTTTTACCTGCTGGATATTTACCATCCTGGACATCACCCCCCTTAGGACATCTAACATTCAGGACATTCATGCGCCTCGGACATTCACTCGCCTTATAAATATGGAGGTTTTACGATGGGTAGATGTCTGGTGGGTAGTTAGCCTGCCACTGAACAGGTTCATCATATCAAAATGACAAAAGAAATATTAAAAGGATAGTCCATCCTATCAACACCTCCCTCACCGCCACCTTATCCTTTTGTTTGATCAATTGACAAAAATGATACTTGTTAAAGAATATGATGAGTATGTATATGACATAATATTGTAACTGTAAGGGAAAGAAGCAGGGTGATGAATAAAAACCATTTGAATTAAGATGTGCCTATTGTGCAGAGCGATACAAAATGTTATTCTATGCATTCGTTGAAATATTGATAGTAAGATGTTTAAGTTTTTTTCGATAATCAATTTGTTTCAATTAGTCGTTGCCAGTACTCAAATTTGTATCGAGCTCGAGATGCGTGCCCTATATAGATCGATCTTGCAAAAACAATTGTCGGGCGATAATGGAAGGTAAAAATAGACTGAGAGCCATATCTTGCAATCTTATCACTGATAGATAATGGTATTTGACGATCAAACCCCATGGAATGTTCATTATCTTACGGTGGAAGTATATTTGCATGCATGCGATATCGATATCCAGTAAATGAAAGAGGACGGGAGCGGAAAAGCCGTAGGATAAGAAATGGAAGGCCATGCACGTTCTCTACTGTCTGACTAGTCTCATATTATATATAATGATGAGTTGTTGAAAACAAGTCGAGATGCAATACGGGAAATGTCGGTTCAGTTTCCATCTTGGACCATGTATTTATTTCTTTATGAAGCCCGCCTGCCCTAACCTGAAATCCCCCTGAACATCCCATGTGCAGAAACGGATATCGCGCGGACCCGTTCCATAAGACATTCTGACTTAATGGTTTCTTCCCTAGTTACCATTCTTTGTTAAGAATCGCATGAGAATCGGCTTAGTGGACTAGGGCCTTATCACTGCCCTTTCTTGAGGTTTCATCCTGATAATCGGAGGCAGTTTCCCCAATACTATCTCTCCCGTATCATGCATGTGTAACCTATAGCAAAAAGCTAAATTTACTTGGGGGTTAACAAGGTTTTACACGACTAAGTCTGTCCTACGAAAGAGGATCAGTGCTTTCAAGTACTCTGGCAATGCCTTTGTGCATGCAGCCTTTACCTGGAACATTCATTATGTTACCCACTCTCAGAACAGGATGATTCCACATTTCAAAGAAAATTTCCCAAATTTCCCAAGGGAAAATCCCGAAATTTCCCAAAGGGGAAAGTCGAAATCGGCTGTGGCAGGAGAAGGCAGGAAATGTGAAATAGTCCCTGCAGCTAGGAATATCCAGCACAGCTAGCTCACTAAAGCGTTCAACTCGGCAAAGAATAAAGCAAGACATCCAAATGTTTAGAAAAAGCATTTCCTACACTACATTTGTGTAAAAGAATTGTATGGAATGCATCAGTAGGGTAATGTGGCAATACCATCATGTCGGAACAAATTTATATGGAACACGGTTTAATAATGCCCGTTTCTTGCATCCTTGCGAAAGCTGCAAATGTAGTTAAGACAGGGCATGTAATTATAGTTTACATGAGGGTCAATAAATACCGATGTACATGGATGGCTACATTAATGTCCCACTGTTAATGCAAGAATAATGATACGGAAACATGAAACAAGTTATTATAGGCCTATCAAAAAGGAAAAAAACAGTAGAGATATGGGGTACTCAAGTCTTGGTAACAATGTCTGCCTTAAACATTTTAAATGATTTAAATGTTAATGCTCTCCATCCTCTCAGCGGAATCAAAGATACTATTATTATCTTTGGCGGAATGTGGTCTTGTTATTGGATACCACACCCCTGTTACTCTGTCACTCAGATTATTCATTCCTCATAATCGCCCCCGCTGCCAACATAGATCTCCTCTTTAATTAGGTTGTTATTAACAGTGAGATAACAAAGGCCATGACACTGATCCAGCAGCTCAGCAGACAAGTAGCAAGACTGTTGGAATAGACATAGATCGTGTAGCGCTACACGATCTGTGGAATAGAGGTGAGGCTCTCTCACTACCGAGTATGGGGTACATGTTAAAACGTGGGGGCGGGCGCAATGCCCTAGCTGGCGTTTCGGGCCCACGGGTGTGGGGATTGATCATTCAATTCGATTTTATTTGAAAACGTTTATAAGGCCAAAACAAAAATAGGTGTGTTTCCGATTTATCTGGTTGAAAACTAGGTAGGTGGTAACTTTTTTTTTGTTATTTTTTTTTGTTTGGAAACCACCTCCCAGGAACTGAGAAAAATGTCTTTTTCATAACAATAGTTGTTTTGAACATGGGAAATGTGCTTTTTGACAGTTTTCGGGTTAGGAAAACCCGTTTGCCTGCTTTTATAAGCTTATTTTGTCAAAAAAATCCAAAAAAACTAAGATATGATGGGGAAAAATCAGGTATGGTCAATTTTTTTTTAGGTAGGGTAAGGTTTTTCTAGGTAGGGGGGGGGGGGGGGGTAAATCGGAAACACACCTATTTTTTTTTGCCTAACATAAATCGGGTACACCTTTAGAATTATATCAACTTTCTGATCACTATCCCAGGTTTTACCATTTGAGCCCATATCACTTTAAGTTTAACTCTTCCATCTACTACTATCATATCTATATAAGCATAATGATTAAAAATATTATCTGTTTTTGTCTAATGACAATAGTAAACTCTCTTAATGCTATTTGCCGTTTGTCATTATCAATTATTTTTTAATTTGTAATGAGTTGGTGTATTTGTTCTATTGCTCAGTTGTCAGTTGTTATTGTTCTATTATTATATAATATATCATATTGGACATATTCCGATGTAGCATAGATCTATAGAATAATCTAGAACTAATGCATGCTAGACTGTAACGTAGCTTAATTTAAATAATTGATGCATACACAATACCTCGTTGTGACCTTGTAATTTGAAAGGATAAAGGTTTCTAGCCTTTCTGAGTAGTATAATAAGTAAGGAGTCTTGGTGTATCCAGTTTCAGGTATAAACCCGTTCTGTTTATTATCAGTCAAACATGTCATTATATGCTCATATCATCATATACAGTCAAAGAGAACATCCAATCAGAATAAAGGGAAATCATGTAAGAGTAAAGGCAGAATAAAATAAGCCAATCAGAGGGCTCGTTACACAAATCATGTGACCCCATGACTCTCGGGCCATTCCATCATTACCTGGGTCAGTTTAATTAAGAGAAATACATGTTTAAAGGGGTATATATAGGTAAGTAAGGAAAAGTCAAATATAATTAGCTAGATGAAAGATATAATCCTAGTCCACTCCAATTATGTGGCTCCAGGTTACTTGCCTCCTCATGTTAATTACTCTGTTGTATAAACATCCATCCTGACTGACCACCTTTCATGTCCTACCATATGTTGCCTTATGGTCTTACCTCACATATATCAGTGAACTAGATTTAATTACAGTAAACAATAACAGTGGGGTAATTAAGGGTAGAAGTTACAAAGAGAAGTCAGACTTGTAATTAGGAAATAAAGATTAGACTCAGAATTCCTTGAGTGAAACTCAGAATTCTCGGTATATGTGATATAAAAATACTAACAAATTGTATAATATTATAATCAATTTTTCAAAGATTCATTTGTTTTGGGGGATGGCTGAGAGACCTGCTCTTCATGACAGGTGCAAAAGTAATATTCACTGAGGAAAATAAAAGAACATTTAGGACCATGTGTTGTGCCACCCAGTGTGTGTGCTGGTGTGTGTGTGTGTGTGTGTGGGGGGGGGTGATATCCACTAATTATCCCTGATAAGGGAATGGAGGACTGGAGTACCATGCACACCCTGTAGTTTCCTCCATACATTGGCTATCATGGTATTATAATTGTACTGATAATACTTCTGGACGCCCTTGAACCCTATTAATTGCTTAATTCTACTAGCTGATCATAATTTCTACTGCATGTATGTCAATATTCATTTTACTGGAAACACATGATCGGGGAATTGCAGGAATCTCGCAAAATCATTGTTGGAAGTCCCTCAAAGGTTGTTGTGCTCGATTCAGAGAAGATGAAAAAGGTGTTATAATATAGTACTTCCTGGTGTATTTAGCTATCCTATCATAAAAACTGCACGTTAACCAGCTCTTAGCAGATATTTGTTTGAATTAAATCTGATCACCATTTCTTACCGGCCAGCTACGTGGTATACTTTGGAATCAGCTTAGTATACACAATAGTATAACAACATATGGGGTTTCAAGTTATATATCCCGATATGTGAAAATGTCTCCATTGCATAATCATGAGCGATATCGTATATGCCATCACGAGGGCTCGTCTCTGAGATATAAATACTGTATGTATAGCAGAATTACCAAAATGTAGATTTGAGGCAGCTTGATACATTTATTATACACTGACGAAGTCGTATTTGACAATGTACTACACACGACTTTGTATCCTGTAATATTTAAACATTTACTGTCTAAGTAACATAGATCCAAGGAGTAGCTGGAAGAACTGCGAAAGCAGAAACTACCTCCATTTTCCACTGTAGAAAAATTGATGTAACCAGAATTTGGTTGTGACCAAGGAGAAAAAGGTTTCCCCCGACTATTCTGTTTCTACTATATGCCTAAACAAAAAATGAGCCCCCCCCCTCCTCCTCTGATACGCCACGCCACGCGGGAAAATGGATATTATACGTTGTCCAGGACTTGAGTTGCCATGGCGCATTACTAACGTTGTTAAAATTAGAAGGCGTCACAAGTATATTATTGCGTCGTCGCCGGCATCGACATCGATAGGCCTATACTTTTCCTATAAACTTCCCTAACTTCCACCAATATTATCTTCCTTATTTGGATACAGATGTTGATAAAATTAAATTAAATAAAATTAGAAAAGCATGCTCTTTCTGAATTTCAACATCTTGGCAATGTATTTCGAACAGAAACAGCGTTTTTTAGTACTTCGCGGGAGCGTAATTTCCCCGCGATGTGCCTGCCACAACCCAATAGGGTCAAGTCGCCAGAAAATGCACAATCGTGGGCTCTACACATTTAGTAAATCTTGCTAATTTACTCTGAAAAATGACAAATACTAGCTATATCTGAGTATATTTGGTAATACATTGATTGAACGAATCTGCTTGGTTATGTTAAACTGTAAGCCTATTTTGAACTTTATTTTTTTTAGGAATGGGCCTACGGTACCGGTACTTTGGCAATCTTTTTGTTTACTTAGGCCTACTGAAATGTTTCGCTCATACATGCCTTATTTAAACACTGACATTGATATAAACACATATTAGGGGTAGAAAAGCATGCTCTTTCTGAATTTCAACATCTTGGCAATGTATTTCGAGTAGAAATAGCGTTTTTTTTTATCAATTTGTGGGAGCGTAAAATCACCGCGATATGTCGGAAATTCAGGTGGCAATAGACTGAATTGTGCTTGTGTTGTGATTCTATTTATAGACAGCACGTGGACGTTGTTACAGCAGGCATCACGCAGGCAGAAAAGTGGAACCTATATAAGGTTTCCCAGTACGAGCGCCTTCGGCGCTCATACTGCCTTCGGCGGGGGAAACCTTAACAAGAATTTGGCTGTGACCAAGGAGAAAACGGTTTCCCCGACATATTCCACAATAATTCCACGCGGGAAAATGGCTATTATGCGTTGTCCAGGACTAGTTGTCATGGCGCGTTACTAACGTTGTGAAAATTAGAAGGCATCACGAGTATATTATTGCGTCGTCGCCGGCATCGGCATCGATAGGCCTATACTTTCCCTATAAACTTATCTAAGTTCCACCTATATTATCTTCCTTATTTGAATACAGATGTTGATAAAATTAAATACATAGGGGTGGAAAAGCATGCTCTTTCAGAATTTAAACATATTGGCAATGTATTTCGAACAGAAACAGCATTTTTTAGCACTTCGCGGGAGCGTAATTTCCCCGCGATGTGCCTGTCACAACCCAATAGGGTCAGGTCGTCAGAAAATGAACAATTGTCGGCTCTACACATTTAGTAAATCTTGCTAATTTACTCTGAAAAATGACAAATGCTAGATATATCTGAGTATATTTGGTGTAACATTGATTAAACAAATCTGCCTGTTTATGTTAAACTGTATTTTGAACCTGGTTTCTTTCTCAAATCTGAGAGGAATTGTGCAGGCGAATTGTACATTTTCTTGCAACCTGACTCGATAATGTAGACCTACTTGGGCAACTGAAATGTTTTGCTTATATGAGCCTTATTTATAAACTGACATTGATATAAACACATATAGCCTATAGGGGTAGAAAAGCATGCCCTTTCTGAATTTCATGTTTTTGGCAATTTATTTTGAGTGGAAATAGCGATTTTTATCAATTTGCGGGAGCGTAAATTCACCGCGATGTTTACGCAAGTGCGTCGGAAATTCAGGTGAGAACAGGGGGAGTCGGGTTTCCCTTATAAGGGGGCGACGCGGACGCCCAAAGAACAGGCGGCAAGAACTGGAACCTATATAAGGTTTCCCAGTACAAGCGCCTTCGGCGCTCGTACCGCCTTCGGCGGGGGAAACCTTAAAAAAAATGTGGAAATAATGCTTATACCAATACAAATGCTCGCAATTGCAAACCCACAGAATGGCAATATATTCACCAGCGATATTGTTAAGGGGGATTTACGAATTGATGCACAGTGTTGTTTACATTTATTTCCTACCCTCACCCAAAGACTTCGTAATATGTCACCGATAATCTTATCATCATGCGAAAAATAAAAAATATTTATACAGGTAGTGTGATGAGTCTGTAAGTAGTAACTAAGCTATTATTTCAGATGTTATTATATAGCTACAGTGTTTATGATGCTATGTAGTAATTACCGAAACTTAATGTAATCCTTCTCTACTTAAGCTGAAAAGATCATTGTAATCAAGGAGAGCTTATAGCAAATAATTAAACACACACACATATATGGCATCTTCCCGGAGAACACCTCCAGGGTGCAGCATACACCTCTAAAAGGCAATTAACGAGGCTTTATAATGGACCTTCTTCAGCTGAACTCAGATATTAAAGGGCGCTCCTGGCGCTTATATTATAATTATACAACGAGCCCGTCAGGCTGTCGCAATTGAGGTGGCCATAGTATCGGTACTCGTTGCCATGCCATTCATTGACCGACAAAATAATTTAATCGGCAATATTCCGATGTAAATGGCGATAACATAATGTTTTTAACATCCCCATTTCCCACCATAATCAGGCTTGGAACGTGTTATCGTATTTCCCCAAATTTGATAGAAATGGGTGTTTAAATACCAGCTTGTTCTCAATAGAAGTTAGGGGAGAGGACAGCATTAATGTTGAACATAGCATCACACTTGAATTTACTTGTGTTTTTCTAGTATTAGAAGGTTAATGTAGACATTAAAGGAAACAAATATAGGGACAAGCTCACTAGGACAAAGTATTCAGTAGAAGTTTTTAAAGCCTGTTGATACTGTTTGACGAAATTACTTTCATGATGTTCTTATGATTCAGAAATAAACGGGCAAGGCAAAAGCTTTCCCCAAACCGTAAAATTGAATATAGAAGCTGGGTTTTGAATTGAAGTCATGTGATTAGAGGCTTGGGACTATAGATAATATCTTGATGTTATATATTTACATTACACTTTTACAATAATAATATTGTTTTACCTTTAATCAATATAATTTTACATTCTTAAATTCAGACAGGAGAGGGAAAAGGAGAGGATTAGAGAAGAGAAAAAGGGGAAGGCTTAGGAAAGTAAATCAGTATAATATACATTATTAAAGTCAGATAGAAGAGGGAAAAGGAGAAGGTTAGAGAAGAGGAAAAGGTGAAGGCTTAGTAAAGTAAATGATAATGGGCTGGAGAGCAGAGAACATTTAAAGAATATTTACAAAATCTGAGATTGCAAAAGGAAAAACGGGGAGGGGGTTTTAAGTTTTAGAAAGGGCGGCTAGGGGAATTGCGAAATCATGAGCTTCCTCAAAGACCAGATAAAGATTACCTTTTCCCATTTTCCAATGAACAGTTTGCGAATCTCCGCTAAAACCTCATCTCAGGGGAGAACTTGCCGCGGACCTTTTCATGTTTGATTTGCTACAGACAATATGGTCCATAATTGGATGATACTTGCACACTTTCATCTTTATTTCCATTTTATTACAAATAGATTCCATCCTGGACATAAACAGGTGATATTAGTTCAGCTATTCTTGGGCTGCACATAATTTATCAATATTTTATTTCGAATTAATTCATACACGATAAAAACACACTACTGTAACTAGGAGTCTGAGGACTGGGTTACGCGATATGCGCGCACGGGTGTCAATTTGGATGATGATAAGATTCCAGTTGGAGATAAGCCTGCTATCAATCACTGACGCGCGTGATATGGACTACTCTAGTAGTCACTTTTAGTGCTAGTTATCACAATTCACAAAGATTTGGATAATAATTTTCTTATCTAGTAGATATAGATTATTTTGGATTCCTATTTTTGGACATTCTAATTCGTATTAAGTGAAATGAGGTCAATATTATTCTTTTGGGGGGAACATGGGGGTGGGGGGCTACCATGTTCACTTTTAATAAAGACATACTTTAATTAACTAATACACGCAGATATATTAATTTATAATGATGTTAATATTTAAATCTTGCAATATGATTGGATACATGAATACGTATAATAAGTGTGTGTACATGTGAATATATATATACCTTCCTTAACCAATACATCAACACATTTACTTAATGAACTTAATAGTTAACTGTTACAATATGTAATATATATAATTATTATGTCTAAGTATGTATATTGTGAATTCTGATATTAACATCTATCACAAACCCCCTATTATCACTTCTGATTATCCCACCCTCCCAAATTCTGAATACTGGAAAAGGTGGTAATGCGACTGAAATTCCGCACATAAAGGTGTAACTTCACCAAGAGATTTTTCATTATGGCCCATGGTAAACCAATGGTGCCGGATTAGAGAACCGTATCTGCCGCAAGGACGAAAACCTTGGTGTAGCCCTAGCATTACTTACGACTCACCATTACCCCAAGTAGTCGCACTGTGAATAAAATCAATGATCACAACATTGCTTGGTTAAGAGCCGCACACACGTTCACGAATTTTTGGTCGCACCATTTGTGACAATTCGTGGTTAAATTCGTAGGGTTGTGGTAGAATTGAAATGATAGAATTAAAAAACCCCATCAGGGGAATTGTCAACCCAGTTTAGATAAAATCTTTTTAGAAGAAGAAATCCAGGTGAGTGGTCGATGAAACAGAGAGGACCGATCCGTCAACAAGCATCTTTCAAAATGTCGGGTATGCCTTAAGTAGCTATTGACAGTGATTTTGTATTAGACTCCCATTTTGACTACGAACAATACATTTACGAATGTATTAAATGAAATCATAGTTTGGAAACTTTGATCGACAAAATCAGAAAACTATAAACGTGGGGAGGGATTCACTATTTCAAGCGAAATTCCTCGGATTCCTAGGATTGTTCCTCGGACGGCCATATCGTCGGCTGACAGGTATCTTTGCGTTTTGATCTTTGGTAATGACGATTGTGACGATAGCAGCATGCCAGTCTACTGATACCAATTTTGGTCGTTAAGTTAGAATACAGTCTGTGAAGATTTTGTCTGTTTTACATGCGACATATTCTGCGTCATAATCAATAAATGATTATAGTTATAAATGAAAAATGTTTAATTGCGAGGAAAACTCCTTTTATTGCCCTCATCCTAGGGAGAAATTGTTAATTTAATCAAAGGTTGACTGATGACATACAGTCCGATACTTTCGGTTTCATTCGGATATCAGGTATATATGGAAGTTAATGAGCCGAATAGATCATTGCTATCATTATCTTTGCTTCTCCGAGGGGTTAGGTGCATGGCAAGAGCAATGGGGATCCATTTCCAGGCACTAAGGAGGTCATGGCCAAGACTATTATGCGTGTGCGAGCTATAAAAAACAAATGGACATTTAAATGTCCAACAACACTTACGCTGACTTTGCTGCGCCGTCGCTCTAAAGCCGCCCCTGGAATTTCCAGATGTTCAGACCCAGCATTACTCGGGGTCTTCTTCAACGTTGGCTTCGCCTGGTTGTTGCCATTTACGTCAGTCATTATGACTATAAAGCCGCAGCCACCGAAGTCACAATAATTGTCTGTTCACGATAATCGGGGGATCTCTATCTTGATGAATTGGTGAGAAACCAACAATTAATATTGTTGCATATATATTTGTGGAGTGATCGACGACCCAAGGCCCTGACGCCCGGCTCGGCCTTTGGTAGAATTGCAAAGGAGGATGCAAGTGAGAGTTTCTAACTATAAGTGATAAACAATTCTTCTCGACTAAGTACTTTAATCATATTTGCTCGCGTTATCTCTGGTGATCTCTAGATTTTCTGAACAATATTTAGTGCTACTGTCGTGGCAAATATAGGCAGTCTACCTATCAATCAACCATACTTGTCAGATAATGTGATCCGCATTAAAGGATTGGCCAGTGGACAGTGAATGGTATAGGCCTAATGTGAGATAATTCCTTACTCCACAATCCATATCATATCAGAAGTACTTAAAAGTACGAATGAATGTCTTATCACATGATAACAATTGCACTGGGTGTATAGGGCTACCGATTCTCGCATCCCTTAGCTAAAAATCTATTGATTGTGTGTATCTCAATTGCTATTTAGTGTAAGTTTATCCCATGTCTGGATCGCCTTTTATGTCTTGCAATTATTTCAAAGAGATAGAAAATATTCCCGCGAACCATTTATGTGAGTATTAACTAACTACGTATTAACTTTGAAAAAGGGGATTTTATCTAAACTGGGTTTACATCCTCGGTTGAGGGTTTTCACATGGCATAACACAAGCTTTACCATACAGCTTAATGGATAAGATATCTTGGCTAAAGACAAATAACTTTTGGGGTCACAATTTGTTCGAGGTCATGTTACATAATATAGCGCAAACCTTTTAACTATGTATAAGGCGACATAGTTAAATAGGCAATCAATTAAAGAGAAAAACAAACAAACAGACAAATACACACTTTGATTATCCCGCCACGGATGTAAAATACCATCCATGTAGGACTGTTGCTTCCAGTGTGAAAACACAAGTGTTAATAGTGATTTATGTATACAGAGAATACCTATTAAAATAATATTAATATAATAATTCTCAATGTATATCTTCCTACTTCGATATCAATTCATTTCAAAACAAAAAGAGGCACGAATGCCTTGTATGAAGTTAAATGTTCGATTTTACTATATTTTGTATTAAGCCATTTAGAATAAAATCTTGACTCGATTATAATAGAGATATAGATCTATATATAGTTGTCAATCGGGAAAATGGCCATGGTCAATATAATTATGGACTAGGACTCATGGAATTCACGTGCAATGTCCTTGATACAAGTTTACACTGTCCTTTAATTGTCATGCATACACATCAGACTGCATTAACATAATATTGTATTAATTCGGTCCGTCATATTTGATAACATCAAGTATAATAATTAAATTGGTTTTGATTAAATCTGAAGCATTCTATAAATTCCCAGTGTTGGCATATTACATTTACTTAAAGAGTCAGTAAACCCCAAAATATTATGAGAAAATCAACTTGTTTGCTATTATTCAAATGTAAAAGCCCCAGTGGTACCTAAGGTAACCTAATATTTAGTGAGTTTTACCCATTTAGACGAGGGAAAAAGTAGTTCCACAGTTTAACACTACATTCAGGACGCCACTGTTAGCCTTACGTCACAAGGTATCAAAATCTTGAAATGAACATGAAATGTACACAACACACAAGTCGGGAGAGGTGTTGTGTACATTTCAGGCGATACCTTGTGACGTCACACAACACACTCAGTGCCCTCTTGTGCTAAACACACTTTTTCAATTAAGCTTTGTCAATATGTTATTGTTAAATGACTTGGCCTGTAAGTGAATAAAAAAAATAAAAAATATGCGCCTGTGAGTGACTATAAGTTAGACATAAATGGAGGTAAAAAATTGGGACTTGGGTGTTGTACTTATGGTTCCATGACATTTGTTGACCTAAAAGTGGCCATGAACCCCTTTACTGACCCTTTAAACATTTATATAGCTGGCTTTGATCATGCTAAAAATGAACAAATATTCTGATCTTGTAACCCTGGAGTTAAATGCAAATTCGTCATTATATCTAAACTACTAACTTAACTGTATTTGTTGAGATTGTTGTATTATCTGTGATTATATTTATGTTCAAATGACACTTCTGGAAGACCTGTATTGTAAATTGTCATCATTACAAAACGGAAATAAAAGTTATTATCGTGGTTTATCGCTTAGTTGGAGTCTAATCCTATTTTCTGATATGCCGCTTGATATGGAAACATTAGTAGCAAAGTAGACTTTATACTAGCGGTCCATAATGGAAAACCAGCTCCCTTTAGAGTATTTCAATTCAGACCATATGTGCATGAGACCTTTCTATTTCACAAAGTACCCTCTCCGTGACAAAGAAACCTCTTGGGTATAATGGTTGTTATATTGATGTTTTCCAGTGACCGCGTGAAAATAATATGAATTATTAATTAATCGGAAATACAAACAACCATATGCATATAACCATGTCATTTTGGTTCTAGGGCAGAACCCCGCTTGGCAAAAGCTCGCCTGGCGGTCAGAACCCCACGCCCTTCTCCGGCAGGATTAATACACAATTCAAAATTTAACCCTAACCCCAACCCTGGCGGGGTCTTAGATCGTGTTAGATGGGTCTTATCCACGATGGGTCCTGTTCAGGGTGGGGTGGGGTGGGGGAGGGGAGTTGGGTATGTTACACTGGTGTGTATTAAAGGATTAATAATCCCTTCGAGTCAGGTTGTTTGTATTTTCGATTAATTAATAATTCATATTATTTTAAACGGTCACTGGATAACATCAACAACTATTACCAAGTCATAGATATTGCCTGGCAGGGATTAGCCCGGACACCGTCCTTTTAACGGCGTATCATTTACTGGTATATCCAAAGAATCCATGTATCATGTATATTGAAACTTCATTTCCATTTTGTTTTACAAAAGGTTTGTTTTACACATGGCGTCTCTGATTGGTCGGTTGATACCACTGCCCTGATTTTTGAATCAATAATTATGTACACAAAAAAATATTGATTAGAGGCCAGTTGTAACTAACTGAAATATCATTCAGTGGAACATGTAAAGAAAATATTCCAGGGATCAAAGTTGTTACTACAATTGGAGAAGCACTCGACCTCTCCTTCAGTGTTTCCCTTTTCTTCTCAAGTGATACTGAGTTAGCTAGTTGATGATGATTATCAACAAACTATTAGTCTGGGACGTCACCAGGACTAAGTCTCGCGAGTGTTGCAGCCACTAAACACTAGGAGTCCACACTGTCTAGGCTCAGAGCTGAGAGAGTCACTCCAAACTGAGAGAAAACCTCTTGTTCCAAACCACAATATGCCATTAGAACCCCATTGAAACGCCAACTCCAGGGCCAGGAAAGCCATAATCATGAGTGCAGTAGGCGACCAATCACTGACATACCATTCTTATCTGATCTGAGAGGCTAGACTGTAAACACTATAGGGTCAATGCATGTACATTTTAATGACTAGATAATACTAATACATTGTACTACGATGGAGGTGTATAGCATATCGTCATTACAACATGTTTTACCAATAGATCAGAAGCTCAGGAGAAACGCAGGTATACTCGTCCCTGGGATGTTTAAATCACGATCCATTATATTACAGTAGAACGTCCAAACAAGTATATAGGCTACCTCAGTTTCTTTATCTTCTCTTTAAAGACGCACTCTCAATTAACATCGGTCAAGAACGAAAGATTTTTTACTTTTTGTTCCGTTCCATTATTACCTAAGTCATTTAACCAAAGTTTGGAGGATTTTGTCCGTTTCTGATTGCTGCAGGTGGGTTTCTTTTATGTATTTGTCCACATTTATATTTCAGAGACCCGCCAAAATCCTTTCCTGTGGTGGCTTCAACTCGTATCGCTCACCGGCGATTTATAATGGTGGAAATCACTTCAATATTGAACTCTTCAAGATGTTGAAGGCTGTATTTCAACAGGCACCTGGCTCCTGAATGGTGTCGTACTCCTTCACCCACAACCTGAAGTCAAAATGTAACTCATGGCATGTCCTGTATTATTTACCTTTCGCTCCTCTTTATCAATCTCAAGAGCCCAATCAACGTACCAGTATTTCTCATTTAGTCTCTACCTTAAATGGTCCAGTGCAGGGGCTCTAACCACATCAGGTAAAGACTATAAGTATTAATAACCTCCATATCTTGCTAGCGGGTGCACTAATGTTGTACGGCTTCGCCTCGGAATTGAACACCATCAGTGGACCAGCAATATCGGTCATTAATCCTTACATGCATATATATACTATACAGCAACATTAAAGATCTTGTTGATTCACAAAACATATGGAGTTGTAGCATATTATTTAGCTCTCTCGATTGAAGCTGTGCATTTGTGTTCTGCATATTGTTATCAAAGCTGTTTCTTATGATTAGAATAAAGTCTTATAATTCTACTCACTGTTCTAACATCTGCTCATTGTCGGAGAGGACAGCAGCTTCGTCATCAATTAACAAGGAAACTTGAAACAAATTTCAATAGATTATTTAAAAAGTATATAATAATCTACTACAATAGGCACACCTACCAGAGGAATTGGTCAACAATTTTACCTATTTTCTATATGATTTTAGTAGTCTATATGTATGGTAAGCACTCAGCACTTACTCCGGGTTGGTTTATCATTTCATTTCTTATATGTTTATCGCATCATGTACTGTGTTTTATATTCGATTATTTATTCGTATGTATCATTTTTTATGAAAACAGACAGCCACCCCTCGGTAGAGGCAGACTGGACAGTTTTCCATTGCTGTCAGAAACATCTGTGACCAATTCTTAACATTTTCTCTTTTTATGTATGTATTCCAGGGTATTTCCACCCGTGGTACGGTTGCTGGAACATTATTCTCTAATGTAATAAGAGTCTTAGTATTTCTCATATTACCGATTATTACCTAACCACTCTCGTTTTGCTTAACTATTCTATTAGACAATATTAGTGGTTGGTCATGTAATATTTCTTAATTTCTTCACTTCAACTTTCACGTAATAGTTATGATAATGTCATACCATATTTCATGTACTATGTAATATTACATAACCGCTTCTTTTTGTCAAATATTTGATTAACAATCTATTCACCACACAGCGGTCAGAATAGAGCTATCGAGGAGATCTCGAGTAGCCAGGCTTCTGCACAGCTGCACTCACCACGGCAGCCATCATACTTTCGCCGTGTGTTTTCACATCTTCTTTAATTAGGGCTGGCTGTAAAAGGGTACGATTCACCTCCCTATGCTCAGGTGGATGTTTATCTTTTACATAGTTGTTATATGTCCTTTGTTTCTTCAATACTGTTGTGTATGATAATGCAATATAATAAAGCAAATACGTAATCGTGTATCTTTAATCTTGTATATTTCATTTTCCCTGTATACATAAGGTTACATAACTGATCTTATGGACGGTCATATGACACCAGATTGGCATGGCAATTACTTCTCTTTATAATTAGATCTTATGTCATTTCACAGGACATATGCTTGTCTAAGTATTTGCAATAATATACATTTTGCGGGTCAGGTTGTTCTTTCCCAAGGAAGTCACCGCTCTGTGAATTAATTTATGGGGCATGACGTCGTACAATTATGTACGTAAGGAGAACCAGATGTATGGGTACCATATGTATACGGTGCAGAGTATATAATTATGTCCAAAATTTCAACCTTCAAAACTAATGAAATTCATCTTGCAGTTAACCAAAGATTAATGCAACTTTGATAACTAAACAAATAAAGGAAATCAACAATACTGGAATTTAACTATATATAATGCAATCTACCCCCTTTCCTGTATCACCTAGCTGCATCTCACGGCTTTCTTTTCATGTAGGCCTTTGAGCGTCCCATCATGCCAATTGTTAAGCTTCTGTTAATACTCTCTCTTTGATAATACACTAAACCATGCTTGAACTATAAGTGACGACCTTTGTCGTGAAACGATTTGTTGACAAAGTTACTTGATACTTGTGATGCCAATTATCATAACTAACAATCGGTCAATGACCCTCATATATTTAACAAAAAAGATACAACTCTTTGACAACATCCAAGCATAGCTGTACAACGCAAAACCTGTACACTTGATACGCATATAACTTACACAAAATAAACAAGGAAAAGAAGTTTTCAATACACATGAAATAAACTGCAAGTTCTTTGTTTCAGATGCTCAGAATTGTTAACAATCTAGTTTGCTTGTAATATAGAAACCAAAGATAAGAATATGATACAAAAATCTAATTAATAGACTGGAATTCTTCTTGCTTAAAAGAACGATAAATGGAGTACAGGTAGCCTATAAGGATGAATAGTCTGGTAGTTCTGGTTGTTGCCACTACTGTATACTCACTCATATACTACTGGGAATATGGTATGAGGCACACTATTGAACTGTCGAGTTTTAGTGTATTACTATGATATCATTCTTGCAAAATCAACAGCACTCTCAGCAGGCTGGTACTTTTGGGCCGTGTTTCAGAATCTGTTTTCATCTTTTCATGTAGAAGCTGAGGAACAAGAGGAAATGACCGGAATACTTTTTTGACAAAATAAACCGGAAGTCATACCAAACGCACTGGATGAGACATGACTACCGCTTTTTCCAGGAAAAAGCTGACAGGCTACTTCCTCAGCACCAATTATGTCATACCCGATACATCAAAGAACGCAATAGAGAGAGAAACGCTATTTATTGCCCATTTTTCAACATCACTGTATAGAAATGGGCAATGATATCCACCTTAATAGCATCTACAGACATTTTCCTCTCAATTTCATCAGGAATTGATGCATCATTAATGCACACAAACGATGGTAGGGTCAGGCAGGCACAGCCAAGCTATACATTTGGGCCTGCTATATATAGCCCTGCTTGGTCATGCATGCTCGCACAGGGTGTGAGGCTGCATGGACAGCGTAGGGCCTATTAGACACAAAACAACAATGTATTTAAAGGTCAGAGGGAGGGAGAGTAGGGTGGGGGGGGGGGACAGTGTCATTGAAAATGAGAAAAACAATCCATATTTATACAGAACAATATCCTAAGACCACTCCAAATTGCCATCAAATCTCGCAGTTTTGCTTCTGGATTGTGCACAAATTTCCACAGTGCACGAATTTCCACACTATACTCTGTCCCATACAAATAGCATGTGGTAAATGTACTTACATGGAGTAATGTGTTATGAATCATAATCTAGCATCATCTTGTATTTCACATGGATTTGATCTATTCATTAAGAGGTATTGTCATCAAGTCAGATATATGCCAAATGTATGGCCATAATGGTATAAGCTATGAAGAATTAACTTCCCTTCATACCTATCGGTACATACCTAGAGACTAAATGTGATCTTTACTACAGAAATGAGAAGAAAAAATATACCGATATAGTATAGGCAACCATACATAATCAGAGTACGAAGGGACCGTAAGGGCCATATAATGCTTTATGAAAAACCTCACGTATAACTCAAGTGCTGAGAGAGTGCAATAGACCAGCTCCATGTTATATAACTCAGTTCATGAAATATTAAATTCTACAAAGACAAGTAGTAGTGAAACAAGGTCTGATAATAGACACAAATTTGCAACCAGAGCAAATTTGTTTCCTAGGTAAATGTTAAAGAAAAAAAAGGATAAAAAACATTACATTAAGAGACTATCACCCGAGCCGTGCTCTTATACATAGCCCATTTGATATTCCAATTTAATTTGTTGATTTCAGGAAATAGATAATACCAAAGATTTTGCTTGGTGTTAGAAAAAGGCATAATTTAAATAATTATAACTAACGAAATAGTTATAATGTTTTGATTATACTTGCCTCACTGTTGTATAAATGTATATGATGGCTTTAGAACCTGGACCACTTTGTCTGGGGTAGTACGATCCTATGTATATCATTTAAAGCAGACTATCATTAATTGTGTTGAAGGCAATATAAATACACTTCGTAGTTTTACAAGTCTCATTTATTTCTCCTGACTTCGGAATTATCTGTAAGATGGTATCTCTATGAGAACATATCAACAACGTGTATGTAGTTAACACATGTATGAATTGTAAAGAAGTACCCTTTGGTTAGCTTCTTTGATGTGCAATATCTTGATTAATTAACTCAAATTACCGGCTGTATTACCGTGGTATAAAAGAAACCTACCTAATCAATTATTATTAATATCATTATAACTCAACAGTATATTTTGACAATATGTATGAGAAAAGGATATTTCCCATCTATGTAAAACATAGTTCTATCGAGGGCACCCAAATAAATATTTAAAAGTCATCACCATAGTTTACAAGTACTATGTTTTATGATAAAAGTTTTATGGGTGAGTCACTGTCCCCTATTGATTCTTTCAATTGCCTCTTTTACAAAGAATAGTTCGTTGATGAAAAGATGTTAAATGGACACGCCAACATGTTGAATTATAATATGAAAACCAACCGAATTATCTTTGGGTGTTCCGTGCCAAGCCCTTAGTAATTTCAGAATACCATACGTAGTTAGTCAGAAAATGAAAATACACGTAGTTAATGTGACTCGAGGGGGGAATGAAATGATAAATTATGATTCGCAAATGCTGCACTGCAATACTACTGAGGCCAACAAGTACACCATTATCAAAAGGAAAGATACATATGAGCCCCAGTCATACGAACTACCACATATAACATAACAACTTATTTAAATAGGCAATTAACAACTATTACCTATAGAAATAAGAAAAGAAATTACGTATTATTTGTTGATTCTTGATCGTTTATTGAATTATCTTTGCCTTGGCAAAGTCATCAGAGGGACATATTATTCTTTGTGGAAGATTTCCGAAAGGACCGATCCTCTTACATCCAAGCGCATCTGCACCTTTATGTTCAGTACAAGGAGAGATCAGTGGTGAGGCACCTTCAATCATAGATTCATAAAAATGTCACATTCTTGATAATAAAGATATTTTGCGTCTTATGTCAACCAATCATATCTACCATAATATTTGGCGTGCGTTATAGATTTCTGTCTTGAAAATGGAGCTGAGAAATTAAGTTTTGTGATGATTTCTATGTTTTTGACAACAAATACATGTATAATATTGCTATTGGATTTCTTTAGACTGAATTTCGGATATATACGCAAATACCTAGGTAAACCTCGTCCTAACTTATGCATTCGAACTCTTACCGAACCATCGGTCTGAATAAAAATGTTAATGACCGATTTTTGATAAAGAGGTCTATAAGTGTGGAGGCATGACATCAACACTTTAAACTGTAAAAGATGTGGGTGGGTGGTATGAACCCTTCCCTGAAGGTAGACTTCATGGGAAAGAGATTTGTGTTCGGTCCTCCAGCAACGGCATCGCAGTGAGTACATTTCCAGTTTATAGTTTAGTAATACAATATCATCTCTCAATTAACACCATCCCGTCATATTATATGCAATAGTATATAATAGTTGTTGTGGGATTATAATTTTCTATTACTCTCGGTATATAATTTATATATTTTTATTTCGAATTTTCGTAAGTAGATTTCAATAGTAGGTAGACACAGGCAATTAAAGGGTAATCAAATTAGAATTAAAGCTGCACCCTCACTCTCAGTTAACATCGGCTCAAACTAAAGTTTTTCTACTTTTTGTTCCGCTTTTTTCCAACCCACCTAAAAGTCATTTGACCAAACAAAGTTTTGAAGGATTTTGTTCCGTTGTCTTTGCTTCAGGGCTTCGTAATTAAGTCCATATTTATATTTCGGAGACCCGCTGGAATCCTTTCAGGCTTCACTTTTTATCGCTCAGCGGCGGCCGTTTTCTCTCAGCCGATTCCACTTAGAATTTGTGTACATATAGCAGCAGCAGTATTATTGATTAATTCAGTCCTTTAAGTCTTGATATGGGTAAATTTTGTAGGTTTTTTTGTCGTTGCAGCTTTAAAATTATCATAACCATCGATCACAAGTTAAAATGGGCCTCCACCATTGAAACGACTGAGGATAATATTTCAATGTAAAGAACAGTAAATTATGCAACAAAAATGAAAAAATGAAATAATCACTATAAATATCCTTTTACCGAAAGCGTATTTCAAAGGGCTACAAGATATATATGTTACGACATTAGGTTAGATTTTTTTTAGCCAAGGGGAGTGAATATTACTTACACATGAATTATGTACTTGTGTGGCTATTGGTGCTAATATAAGAAAGGACAAAGAAAACCAGTGCATTATTAGATTAGCGTCCTGAACAATATCTAGGTTTCAGCTTCTATGCAATCATATTGTAGTGGCCAGCGTTGGAAGACGACCTACCTAGCATCCATGGGTAACTATTAAACAATATGCTACATGTCTTGGAGAATACCATAGGTGAGCAGGTGTAATGCCATGCTCCATGGCTAATGGTAGGGGTAATGCTGCGTTATCAATAATTATGGAGCGTGGATTCCCGCATCGCATGGGGCATTTTGGATTTCCTTCAAAATGGTATTTAGCCATTCAGCTCAGACTTGTGTCCGCGTTAAACTAAGGTCCTAAAATTTGTAAAGTTCCGAATATATGATTTTCAATATGATTTTCAAAAGCTATGAGAATTTTTTTCCCGTACAGCGTGTTACTGATATCCTCCCTTGAACCACAGATGTAGAGAGAAATATTCTTTTTAACTGACAACTTGTCTCTATCAAAGAAGTCCTAGCCATGCGTTTCCATCGCATGGTGAATATAGTGTGGGTGGTTGGGCACAAAACACACCATTCTATTTATTCATTTATTCACCAATAAACCCTAACAATTTAATAGTCACATTGCAAGACAAGAATGATTACCCGGGAAATTTAGAAATATGAGCCACCGAATCGAATCAACTAAATCCATATCACTCACGACCGCCTAGCCCATCGAAATGATCATATAATTTGATGAATTCCCGCATCGCATGGGGCATTTTGGATTTCCTTCTTCGATCTTTCCATCATATATCTTTTACCAGCATTCACGAAATCCTATCAAATGTCTCCGTATGAAGGAAAGATCGAGAGACTTGTATATTTTTGTCTACAATTATTACTTCAGGGGAGATCCATGTAGAACATGAGACAATCGGAGCGAGAAATAGTTAGAGAATAATATCCGTTAATGAGATTATTAATCACTAATTGATGGCTCTAAATGTTTTTCTCTAATTCGTATTCCATGCACAAGGGCCCGGCCACACAGATAAATATGCGTGTACATGAGTAGCCTACATTATTGATTTCAACTTCTGGTAAGATAAAACATATCCCATACATCGGCTGGGTAAATCCATGCGTGTTCGATTGGTTTAAAGCTTTAGAGAATTAAGTGATTTGAGCGTTTCCTCACATTTGCCTTGAGTTCATTTAGTATATATCGTAGTTCGTGTGCCATTCTTAGTTATGAATTCTCGTGGTCATTCTCATATAAATCTAATATCGGTGGTCCCCTAGTGTCTATTGTCTGAATCAAAATTCATTTCCATCATTTTCGCATCTATGTTCTCTTATTGCCATGACAAATACACATTTTTCACTGTGGCAAGGTAATCACAATCATATTGAGGCAAAAACCCCTTCGGCTGATGACTCCTTGTAAATGAGTTAAAAGTCTGTGCAATGACGAATATTAATGTGAAATGAATGGCATCAGCCATGACCATGTAGTCCACTTTTCATGGCTGCAGCCATGAAAAGTGAACTACATGTTCAACTTTAGAGGTCTCTAACTTTTTTTGATCGAGGTAACATATGATTCTTTTTATTAATTTGTGGGATATGACCTAAAATAAAAGTGTAGCAAATCTAAACTAATTTGGACTGGACATTTTTTTTATTCCATAAACGTGAAAAAAAACCCACACATTTTCTCAAAAGTTCCCATAGTAAAACACCGTTTTTTATAAAAAAGTGACTCTACCAAAAAAAACCCAACGGGGTAACATAACTTTTTTCCCATTTATGTGTTTCTTCTGTAGTACGGAACAATCCCTGAAAGTTTATGGCAATTGGACAGGGAGTTTTTTTTTCATTGAACTGTCCTGTATACCTTTGAGAGGGAAGAGCAACTTTTTTGGACATATATGTCCAAGAAAGTTGCTCTCCCTCTTACAGTATTAGCTCCGAATAGCCACCTGATACATATATATCAAAATCTACGGTAGAGTGGGCGGGTGGGGCGGGGATTGGTTGCTTTACGCCCTGTTTTACACCATGCTTCGTATATGTTAGGTCATATTGATACAATTGAATGTATGCTTGTCTATATGATATTAGTTGATATTGAGGAGCAAATAACTCAACGACTTGTTCTGTGCCTAGTGGATCTTCCCCGTACATAGCAACATAACAATATCAGCTAGGGCGATAGAGGAAACACGCTAACGGGATATGATACCCTGCTCTTCTCTCTGCAGAGTAACGTGCTTTGTGAAGACGCGAAGGTGCTTGTTATTTTTTTAGTATCTATAGATCAATGCAATAATCGAGTATAGAATGAAGAGATGTCAACCTCCTCGCCGCATAACATCTGAGACTTTTCCCCCACCTTATCACAGCTAGCTAATAGTTCCTCATTATGCTAGTAGCAAAGGGTTCATTGCCCTGCATGACGGCCCCAGCCTTTATCCAATGTTGTTTGTTATCCAAGGTCCCCATCAGGGCCCTAGAGAAACAAGCGTTAACTAATTCCATTCAAGAGACGTGAGGTTCAAAACATGGTGTCGACCCCCAGTATGCCAATCACTGATTAAATCATTGATCATATAGGGTAACAATCAGTGTGAAATCAGCTGTCTGATCAGTTCACATGTTTGCAGAAGGCTTATCTACTTCACCCATGTACCACCCATTTCTCACCTCCACCATACACCACTCCACTCTGGCACATGCTCCCTGCCACCCTCTGGTTATTACATAATAAGACAAACCAGGCCTGCCCCTCACCCAGTCATGGTTGGTTGCCCACTGCTGTGGCTCTATCCCTCCCTTGCCTTCCAGCTCTGTCCCTCCCTCCCTCCCTAGCCCTTCACCCATTACCCCCATCTCTCTTTCTCTCTCTCTCTCTTTCTCTCTCTCTGAGTGCTGTTTTAGTGCATTCTACTAATTTTAGAGAGATGCACATACAAAATTTCTTACTTTTAATGTCCTGAAAAACCCAAAATCATAATTACTTTAACAGACCTTTTACTGACCTCAGAAACCCTGTATATGACAGTATATGTGATGTGTCACTGAGAAATGCGTCACAAGTTTGAGATATAAGCATATCTGAAAAGATGAGATCATGCCAATTCTAAAACTAATCTCTGGATGGACAATTACTAGTAAAGTGGCTAAATATACTCTATAAGATGAGCTTCAAAGTGCATAGATATATTTAATACACAATCTTGTGCGCCCGAAAAACGTTTCCCTTGGAAACGCCAAGTAGTTACATTAAGTTCACACTAATTGTAAGGTTGAACAGATCAACTGTTTACTTAATACTTGTTATGTATGGTATTGATATGCTTGCCAGCACACCTATTGTGTACGATTTTAGTTAAGAAATAACTATAATCGTCAAAAATATAAATAACAATCCCTATTGATAGTAATACCTGTATAAATCCTATATGGTGTTCCTTGTCAGGACACCTGGATTTTATACACCCCGCCTCCACCCTTCCAAAACCACATCCCACTGACCCCTCGCTGTGGTCAATCCAAGCAGAGTAAGATTAACTGCCTTTTAAGCACCATACATATAAGGTGGCGAAATGTCATTGTGCGGCAACCTTGGTAGTGACAACAAAAACTTGTTTCATTGGTTACTTACCCTGCAACTCCAGTCTCGGCTCTGGACCAAGCAGGTAAAGTCACATGGGATCAATGTTGACCATGCATACAGGATATAGAAATCTACCCATGGGCATGGCTAGTCTGGCCTGGCTACCAGTCCGGATTGCTATAGCAACTTCACAAGCTGGATGAGGAAAAAGCAGCTCACACAGCGGCATCCAAGCAGGAGGGGAAATAAGTTTTTGAAAAATAAAGACAGACAATGGGTTTGGATAAATAATGAATAACTTGGATGTATTACACCCTTTGTTCATATTTCTTCCTAGGCAAATCCTGCCAGCATGGGGTGCCCTATTGCATCACCAAATGATGGAAATTCTACCTTGTAAGGCTAGGTTGGTTTCCAAAAAGGGATGAGGAAGTAATCCCAATTTTGGAGAGCCCAGTGAAAAGTTGTGTAATTAGTTTTTGGGTTCTATTAGGTTTTGTCCAATGTATTCCTGGGAGAAGTGGCACCAAGTGAGAGCCATGATGCGAAACTTGAATTAAAAACTTTAAAAAAAAACTATTTTTCACTATTTTTGTAAAAACAATTTTATTTTTTCCCCTTCGAAAATAAATTTATGTCATTTTTCTGATTCTTTAGAATATGATTTTTGTGTTCATAAAACTGAAAAAAAGTTAATGGGTCATCCTGCTTGGAAGGCTTTGAAGCTGCAAAGACCAATGTGGATAACAAAATATGTATCTTGCCGTGCGTAACCGTGTGTACATGCTTTCTTATGCTGAAAACAATGATATAATCAAAACAAATGGATTATACAGATTCTGTAAAAAAATTTAATTTTCCAAATCCATTGATTTTGACCAGAGTTATATAGGAAACTAATTTGCTGATTTGCTGTCACTAGAATTAGCTTAAAAATGGTCCAACAGTATCTAACTTTAGTACATAGATTACCCACAGCAAGCAGGAGGTTGGGGGGTGGGGTGGGGTGGCGCTGCAGTGAATAGTAGCGTTTGCCTTTAATCACCATTATAATGAAGCTGCACTGAGAAGTTATGGAGTATATGGATGGATTCAGTAGCATCATTAGTGCACTGGCAAGCCATAAATGGAGGTTACTAATCGTTTTATTTTTTGCATAAGGTGGTTATAACACCTGGACGATTTGGACGACAGACTAAATGATATTTTGTACAGGGATTTAAACATATGGTATTATGAGACACTCAAGCTCTACATAATTAAAGGTCCTAAAGATTAAATTATCCACCTGAACAAATATATGTTTGTTCTGTATTTCTATTGTCATTATTATTACAAGTTAAACCATACACCTGAATTTTTTAAATACACTAAAAGAGCCCTTTTCGAATATGAATAATGATTTGATAAATTTATTTCGATTACTGTTTTCCAATATCAATTCATGTAATGTGGAAGTAGGATATCACTTCTGCTCGTGGCTGTTATCCAGCATGTCCCCAAAATCAAGAAGTAACATACAGTCAATGTTATGTTTACAAACTGAAAAATTACTAGATGGATCTATTCAATTCATGATATGGTAAATGTGCTCTTTTTAAAACTAAACAAAAACACACTTGTAATTTTCTTCATATTTCTAAGTAGATTAACATCAACGATTTCCCTAGTACATTTGGCTCATACCAAAGTCATAAATAATGGGAAAATATATTGAAAGGCATAAGTTGATTTTTCCTTTATTTGCAGTCAATGTTGACCTTGAATATCAACTTGGCCACAGGGCTTCTCATCTATGCAGTCCTCATCCTACCAGTAAATCCTCAACTGGATCCCCGCCTAGAAGCGCTAGCCATTGCAGTTTCTGAATATCTTTTGAACAATGGGGTACTGCCACCAGGTCCACCAGGTCCTCCTGGACCACCTGGCCCCACTGGAGTTGCTGGTCCAACAGGATCAACTGGGCCACCCGGACCCATAGGCTCTGCAGGGCCCACCGGGCCTGCTGGGGCCCAAGGCCCTCCAGGCACTGCTGGTTCACCAGGAGAACCTGGGAATATTGGACCATCTGGCCCATCAGGACCAGATGGTATGGCAGGATTAGATGGGCCAACTGGTCCACAAGGATTGATGGGAGCACCTGGAGATGATGGAGCAACTGGACCTAGTGGCGCAATTGGTCCACCAGGGTTACCAGGGTCTCCAGGCAATGATGGGGCTATAGGAGCCCCAGGAACTCCTGGAATGAAAGGAGACCCTGGACCCCCTGGTCTTGATGGTGCAACAGGTCCACTAGGACCTCCAGGAGCAGATGGGCTCCAAGGGCCACCTGGAGTCGATGGCCAGGAAGGACCTCCAGGTCTATCTGGACCTGATGGAATTGATGGAAGCATAGGACCTCCAGGGGAACCAGGCAGCACAGGAGCAGCAGGTCCACCTGGATCCCCTGGATTAAATGGTTCTCCTGGTCAAGATGGGTCTGTTGGACTTCCTGGGTTACCAGGAACACCTGGTACTGAGGGTAAAATGGGACTACCTGGACCTCCAGGGCAAAATGGCACTTCCATAGACATTGTAAACGGCACTGACTTTGCCAATAATTCATGTGTTTTAGATTTGGATACATTTACTATGATTTGCTATGTTATAATTCCAACAGTGTGCCTGACCCTTATAGTTCATATTGTGTGTACCTTTTATATGTGGAGACTGACACAGGTTAACAGACAATCATTAGTGATTGTGAGGCAAACATTTCCTTTCCGATCTCGATCACCAAGTTTAAGGTACAATGGGTCCCCGAGACCCATTCACAGACTATATACTAAGTCAACGAACTCATGAACACTGTAGAATTGTTGTATACTATAAATGAGAATACCTTATTATGATAATAGTACTGATCCCGCTGAACCTTCGTGAAAAATGCTTAACTATTAGAAGGGTCCAATATGATACAGACATTGCTGAGAACTTGAGGTTTGATGAAACAAGAACCAAAGGTTGAAGGCAATAAAATGTTTTGAATGATTTCATGTCTGTCTTTGTTTACTGAGATAACTAGAAATTAAAGAGATAAACCACTGTCATATGCACTGCTGCAGGCGGGAGTTCAAGGAACTAATGCATGAAAAATAAGGAGTGACAATAATTTTTTCAAACTTTGTCTTGAGAAAGACCATGGTTGGGGGATAACAAAAAGCAAAAAAAAATGGATCTCAGCTTCTTTTTTTTGATTCTAGAGACCATCAAAGTTTAGTATTTAAGTATGTGGGGAAAATGGATATTTTCTCAGTTTTTCCAAGATTTCAGACAGACAAATAACATTTTTCAGTTGAAATGACTTCTAAACATAGCCACTATACAGGTTTACCCTCATGCATGAAAGAACAGGGTATCAATATATTTTGAAAGATATTATTCAGCATTGAAAATCTTCAATATTCCTGTTTTTAACTCATCTGGATGCAGATTCAGTTGAATAACTTTTTTAAAAAGTTGGTGACCCCCATTTTTTATTGCTTTAGAGGGTAAAGGAATATGTTAGCTATGCCTATAGAGATTTTTAGGAAAAAGTTATTTTCAATTATTTTTTTATACTGAAAAAACGAAAAAAATTGTCCTTTTCTCATAGACTTCTATAGTGAACAACCATAAATTTCAGGCCTCCCTGAAATGAAAACTAACCCGGTGACATATTGTTTTTATTGGCTTTTTGAATTCACATAACCTTGTTCTTTCATGAGGCAAAGTTTAAACTAAATGCTATTTTCAGTTTTTTTCCCAGTTGAACTGTGGTTTATGTCTTTAAGGTTTAGGTTCTAGGTTCTAGGTTTATATGCATTGTTTGTTTTCGTAGAAAAAAAACAATGCATAAGGGTGTGGAAAGACTGTGTGCTTTAGCCTTTTTAGAATATGTTTGGGCCGTGGAACTCAAAAATGTAACATAACCTTTATTTTGAGTGTATTCATTCTATAAGGTAGTTAAATTAGCCCTTGAAAATTCGAATGGTGGAAGTATCCACCATTTAAATCGCCTTGACACTTGGTATTTACCTTCTGATTGGTTGAAATTTACCAAGCTTGATTGTTATGAGAGGAGCACTCCTCAATGACATTTCTGATGTGCTGTGGCTCAAATAACAAACAATATTGACAAAGCATCTGTTCTTTTGCCCATCTCTCCACTCAATGCATATTGACATTTTTTTAGCATTAATGAAGCATGAAGAAGTCTCTAGTTTACCTGCAAACTGGTCACTATTGCTTCTGTACCTCCAACCAATCACAGGCAGGTCATCGATCACTAATCATTGACTGTATTTATATGGGGTCCAACAAAGCCCAAACATATTAACGTGAATTAACATAATAAATTGCGGTCTATTCAACAAAAATGTTCAAAATAATGAACTGACATTATATCCCCTCTGAGTACATAACCATTTAAAGAATCAATGAAATAATTAGTAAGACATTACATTAAGAAAACCGTCCTAACCCCCAAGAGCATACAGGAAAGGATTTTATTGTTGTCTCAGTGTCTGAAAAGGGAATACACTCAGCTCAGCCCTTCCCCTTTAGCCTTTAAGGCTCACACTGTAGTAGCTTTACTCTGTTGGGTGGGGTGCATTTTATTTATTTTTTGCTTCAAATTAAACCATGATACCTATCTTCCACCTAGGCGTCATTGTGCCCTAAACGAATGCTTTCTAAACGTTTTTGTGACAAAAATGCCCGTAACATCTGTGATCTCTTTTCAGAAATGTATAGTATGCCAGTAAATTAGAGGGTTCTGTCGGAAGAACTGTCAAGGCAGAGATATGTGACCCGTTTTTCCGAGTATAGGCCATAATTATGTAAAAAAAGAATTTGGAAAAATAAAGTTTCAATAATAATAATAATAATATATTGTAGGAAATGTAGGCCTGGTATAGACATTTAATCCTTTGAGAGGGCTCAATCTTAAGTGAAAGTCGATAAATTATAATAAAAAAGAAAGTGTGGGAATTAGCATGGGCTGCAGAGGGGAAAAATAGAGATAGTTCTTTAGGTACCCCTCTTCTTGAGGTAGTGTTGAATTGTGGGATAGATAGTGAGCATGTGGTTTCGGTTGTGAGACCTCATCAGGTACTATGTTTGTACATATTCCTCTGACTATATAATTGAGTCCCACCAGTTATTCATTGAGAGTACTGGTGGAGATTGAGGCGGTATGCAGAGTAACTTTATAGGAATAAATTATATCTAAATGCTAATTCAAATCAAATTTAAAAAATCCAATCGGGTCATTTATTCTCAGTCAAATACAAAATGAAATATATGCCATCCACACACATCATATATGCCATAGTTACCTTTTTCCCATAATGTCGAATTTAAATGCAAAATAATCCCAGAAGCTGTGTTTGGATATTTTTACTTAACTATAAGCTTATGGTCACCGCTCTATATAGTAATCCCAATATACCTGTACTTGTCTTCAGATGACTGATTATGGTTGCCATTTAAAACGCTAATTTCTGCCATGAATATCCCCTTTACTGTATAAATAATACAATGGCCTTCAATACGTAGCTCATTAGCAAGAGAGTTGTAAAGATTCTATATTTGTGACTCTCCAGTCTAGGCTCAGAGCCTCTCACATCAAATAAGAAAGGTATGCCAGTGATTGGATGCCCCCTGTGCTAAATAAAAAAAATAAAAAGGCTTTCCTGACCATGTTGTAGGCGTCCTAATGGGATTCTAATGGTATTTTAATGGCATCTTGCGAGAGGCTTTCCCTCAGTTTGTAAGGACTCTTTCAACTCTGAACCTAGCTACTGTACATGTACGCCAGGAAGTTTTCCCCCAATTTCCCCCCATAATTTTAAATGACAGAGATAAATTGGGCGTTTTTGATAAATACATTCAAATGTATTTGACATTAAATTTTCCTCTACTTTCAGTAAATGGGAACTTCTCATATCTACCTGACCATTGGGGTCTTAGTCATCACCCAAAGTATCCCACCTGTAAAACTTCAGCTCGACCCTCGTCTAGAAGCATTAGCTTTAGCAGTTGCTAATCACCTTTTGGAAAATGAACTACTTCCCACTGGTGAGCCTGGACCTGCTGGACCGCCTGGACCTGCTGGTGCTGGTACTACTGGGCCAGCCGGACCACCTGGGATTGCAGGTCCTCCAGGAGGAAATGGACCTCCTGGTCTCCAAGGGCCTTCTGGTTTAGATGGTATCTCAGGAGAACCAGGCCCTATTGGTCCACCTGGTTCCCCAGGAATAGATGGATCTGATGGAGCTGCTGGCCCGCCAGGACCATCAGGACTGCAAGGAATACAAGGTAACGATGGTGTGGCAGGACCGCCTGGTACAATGGGGCCTCCAGGTCCAGTAGGTCTTGATGGAGCTCCAGGATCTCAAGGAATTCCTGGAGTCAAAGGAGATCCTGGTGTCCCTGGTCTTGATAGTGCAGTGCAAGGTGCATCAGGGCCTCCAGGAACAGCTGGGCTCCAAGGGCCACCTGGAGTCGATGGCCAAGAAGGACCCCCAGGTCTATCTGGACCTGCTGGAATTGATGGAAGCATAGGTCCTCCAGGGGAACCAGGCAGCACAGGAGCTGTCGGTCCACCTGGGTCTCCTGGATTAAATGGTTCACCTGGAAGAGATGGATATACTGGGATGCCTGGGTTACCAGGAACACCAGGTTCTGAGGGCCCAATTGGTCCCCCGGGACCTCCAGGGCCTGATGGCACTCCATTTCTTAAAACAATTATAATCAAAAAGTGTCCTAGAATCCGATGCTTTTCAGATATGGATAATCTTTTCAAAATAGGTGTCATGGTAATTCCAATTATCTGTCTTACTCTAATTTTTCACATTCTTTGTTCAATTCGCATATGGATCGCAATTGTAAACAATAGATATTCTTTAATAATCATCAGACAAACATTCCCCTTAAGATCCAGGTCTTCCAGTTTTAGACATTCTAACCGTAGATCCCCAAGGTCAAAACACATGTTTCATAACTATTCAACAGATGCATAAAGGCCCGGCTCCACTCATAGCAAAAATTAAGATTTCTTCCCTCAGAGCTGCAAAATATTAAAATTGAATTGAATCAAAATTATGCCGAATTTTGCTAGACTGAGTGCTCATGGTGAAGATTTTTGTAATTTGACGTATGGATTCATTTCTCCTGTAATTATTTTGATTATTGACATTAGTAAGAAAAACAGTAATATGAGTTTTCTCCATGTAGTGAGAGTACAACTGCAAATGAGTCTAGGATTTGCAAAAGCCCACTAAAGTATCTATTATTCCTTTGTCTTTCTCTCCTGTTTTCTTATTGGTCTGAGATCAGTGATCCCTTGGTAACATGTAAACGTACATGTGTTGTCGGGTAGCCTCTCACTTTATGGGAAGCCAAGTGTGTAACATATGGATTCATTCTTCCTGTAAATATTTTGGTTACTGATATTAGTGAGAAAAACAGTAATATGATTTTTATCCATGTCAATGTTTATAATAAACGATATGTAGAGTAGATATTTCCTACAAATGATAACCCGGTATGTACATTTTGTCAGTGTTTTATTTCCCGACAAGTTTCGGCATAGGGTTGCCTTCTTCAGGGGACTGTCCCCTGTTTATAATAAACTTCGTTCTTTTTTTAATTTCCATCTGAAAATTGGGACAATTTTTCAGGGACAATTTTCCTTTATGACAAAATGCCAATCTGTATGCCTATAACATTGTATTCACACGCAAATTTAGAGAGTCTCCATAAAGGAGAATACGCAGCTTCTTTCTTTTCAATTTACCAGACCCACATTAGGTGGTTGAATGAATAGACATTGGTACTTTGACGTATACATGTAATTTGACGTATGCATGCATCTATAGTGTTTCTTGGTGAAATAATCTATGGAACATTGTAGAAATTATGTTTGTTTGTTTGTTTAAATAATTTATTCTATCGCAACATTGTGCCCGAAAGGGTACTATTCTCAGGAGGATATATAGTACATCTCGATAATCTTTTACAAATAGGACATAGTCATTTAATCAAATCAGCCATCCATCAATGATAGTAAGAAAAGTATATAATCGATCAAATCAAATCAAATCAAGCAGTACAGCGAGCGGTCAATCAAGAGGGAGAGGGCTTCATATATCGCGCAAATGTATCATTCAAATTTAACAATCTGAAATAAAGTGAAAGATTAATTCCATGTTACAATACTATATTATAATGTACGCCCAATTCAATTATTTCGGCCAAGGGATACTCAAAAATAAACTAACGGCACATTTATGAATGTATAAGTTTGATTGAATGCTTTGCTAAGATTCGAAGAAAACCGAATGTGTTACATAAAGTGACACCAGGAAACTTTCGTGGTAAGATAACACACAAAGGTTAGCATGCACGTAAATGATATTTATTATTATATTATATTATAAAAATCAGTATACGCCCTAAGTGAAACGATATAGAGTTGTTATCTGGGTGGTGGTTGATTCTTTTAGTTACTATACATATGGCAGTTGTATCCACTCGTACTACTGGTTTTCATTTGGTGGTAACGCCCTTTATAGGGCCATTTGTTTGTATTAGTGCACATTATATACTTTGGGAAAACCAAGGTATGACACACTGTGTACAGGTTATAACCCCTTGTACATGGAGCAGGACAGAATATTGCATGCTCACAGGCCAGGCTACTAGTAGTATCAGTATTATAATATAGATGCTTAGAGATTTAAATTTAAGCGTGCTTATTGTGGCTAATGTGCGGATTGATAGTTATTGCAATGATATTTTAGTTATCATAAACTTAGAGAACCTGTGGCACAACGCACAATGAAACCGCAACAACCGCAGAGGGAAGAAAGGTCAGTGGAGTCCCATGGGCCCTTGACCAGAATGTCGACAGGAAAAAGAAAGGGCAATAACTCGCCCTGATACTATACATGACTATACATTCTCTTCTTTCTGATCCTTTCTCTGATCGTCCAATAGATAATTCATCTTTGCACACATAAAAACAAAGTCTAGAGGCACATATCGTAACTGTTGGAGGTTGGGTGTGTTTATTTGAAAATTGTCAATAGTACAACTGCAAATAGAACGTAACAAATGTTGCATAAGCTAGAGACTCCTTCCATAAACAGCTAGAGACATGCATATGATGTCACATCTGTTGAAGCATTCGATGCCTGGCATCACATCACAAAGAGTTCTTGCACGTGCCCTTCTTTTACTTGACCCGATCGGGAATACAGATTTTCACAGCTAGGTACATCCTTACATATATACAGCTGAAGGACATCGGGCGATGATTGTTGAGAATTTTGAATAAAGTCCCGTTTCTCATCAATAATGAAGGTCGAAGTTATTGCATAGGCGACCTTCGCAGAATTTGTATTTTGAGTCGCCAATGGCTTGTACTTTATCAGTTTCATCTGCGTCAACACCAAACTCTCCACGGTAACATCCACGGAACAGATCTGTAAGGAGGAATATAGGTAGAACATTATCACACGAACTAATTATCATATATCGAAGAGACCAAACTTATCTTCAGCGATATCTATTTACATTCACGTAGATGCAATGAAGATATGGCCATACGATACCTATATTTATGAAAATAAATTGGTGCAACAGGCCTCACTTTTTTTAAGTGCGTGTTTTAATGTCCTCTTGTGATTTTCTTCTTTTCTTGACACTCTAACAATTAATATGGCTTGTTTCGAGCAATGTTGGCGAAATATAAAGAACTCTAGCCCTTACAGAGATTCAATAAACACATCTTAATGGGACCATCTGCTCCAGCCTCTACTCCCAGAGGAGTCTAGGCTCGAGAAATATAACTGCCAGTATAGGGACTGTATATGGTCAACATTGGGTTTGGTATGATTATTTTGCTAATAATAATATGTTGTCGTTTCTGCAGAAATGAAGGGAAAATGATTATTTTTTGATTTTTTGACCGTAGATCAAAATCGGAGTAATAGTGATAAAGCACAGCGTTACATGCATTTGTTTAATTGAAATTATCAAACAATTGCAGCTTATTCATTGTTTTCAATAATATAGAAACGCAACAATATAGATATATAGATGTCGGCATAGGAATATATAAGTAGGCCTATATTGTATTGTACTTACTGTTAGACTTGTCTACTCTGACGAAGCAATTACTATCACATTCCCAGGTATCGATACCAAACCTGACTGCATCATATTCTGTGAAGCTGCCCCCACATTTGGCCCAACCTCCCTTTTTCTTGACTGGGACAGTTTTTCTTTCTGCAATCTTTTTGTATCTGCCTGTCTTTGGATCGTGTATTTTTCTCATGACTTCGATTTCTTCATATACGATACGGTCCGGAGAGAAAGAACACTGGTAGCACTTTCCTGAAATAAATTTAATTGGGATAACTCAAGTGAATAATATTCAATATATGAATTACCAGATCAAGTAAGTGCTCACACGATGTGATGACTAATAAGATTTGTAATGCAGGAGATTTTTTAAAATCATATCTATCATTCTTATACTGTATGAAAAAAAGATCATGAGACATCGATGTTTGTTTTGTTTTTAATATTTTGTATTCAGCATTCAACATTATGCAATCGAGTACGCTATTCTCAGAAGTCGCTAGGAAGCAGAAGCATTATAGTTACATCAAGAGAGAACTTTATATATATTATATATATCTGACTCATACGTACATACATGTGCATGTGTAATATAATGTAATAGAAGGTACCATCACACAGATGTCTGCGATTGAGTTCTCTTCATAATAAAATACCATCACCGGGCGCAGTGCATACATCATGATAGTCATATACATTGTCAGAAATCAGGTAACAAAAATTATGATGTGCACGAATAGATCGAGGAGCCTCACAACTTTGAGATAGTTTATGCAATCGGGAGGCGGTTTCTGACATCTTCAATTATAATAACCCATACCACCAACAGTATCAAAACATAGATATATAAAAGCGAAATTAATTGCCAAGGAATGTGGGAGATGTTGTCCTCTGAAACCTCTTGAAATCTTCAAATGTGGCCAAGAAACAGGCAGTAATAACTCATACTGAACTTTTACCTTGATTCGAAATGCACAAACTGCAGTTGATTATAATGTGTAAATTACTTACTTTTTGGTTTCTCTGTTGTTGTAGATTCATGCTCATGAATGGATCCGTAACCATCTGCATAGATCATCGCTACCAGGGTCGCGACTAATAAAAGGAGTTCCATCATTCGTGTGTAGTTCATTTTTTAAATCATATAATATATTCTATCTCCTAACAGTCTCGAAACTATTTTCCGGGTTCTCTGTCCTTAAATATGCTGCATCTCCTTGCGTTTCCCCTTACCCAAGTAATGCTTTGACTTTTTGATTCAAAGAATTCGTTTCACAAGCTTATTATATACCTTTGTCCAGGGTGCCATGGGAAGGTTGTATCATCTGGTGGGATGGAACAGCTAAAGTGAGAGCGCTATAGGTGTTTCCCATGAAATGCAGTCATTTTTCAAATGTCTTAAGCGACTGTCCCTATCTACTGTCTTTATTATAAAAACAAATCACCAACATGGTAAATTTAGATGTAACGGTAAACTATATGGTATGATGCCAGATCGTGTACTTTTCACCACCAGTTAATGTAAAATTGTGGGATCTACAGGGCCAAAATCAACTATTAAAACTGTGTTGAGGGAAGTTATTATTCCATATTTATTTCTTTTAGATTACGTCACCAAAAAGAAAATATTAATGACACATAGTACGAGAGAGGACTATACCGGGAAGTCCTCCGTATGGAGAGGAAGTGGAGGAAAGGTAATTGACTCGGTAGTTTATAGAATTGATCGATCTCTGCGGCTAAAACCACACCTCACAGATGTTAAAGGCGCACGGGCGTGGTCTTAGCTTAGCAACAGCGTGTTAAATCCAAGTGTTCACACTGTAACATGGAGTTGTCGATGGTATGTCAATGTGATTATGATGATTTTCCTTTCCGTCTGCTGGTCACGAGAAACAGATGCAACAATAAGAAACACGTGAAAGCAAATAAAAATCACCAATGCTACATTAACAACGGAAGGGATGTGAGGACGGATTTGAAATGTTGGCGATTAGTGAGTCCGGGGTGGATTATATTTTAAATGTAGGAAGTATTATAGGTGAAGGATACATTGTAGCGTAGGTATTGATTTCTGTAGACGATAGTTTTAGTTTTTATGTTGATATTTTCTATACATTTAAAACTAATCTGGATACTATATAATTATGAATTCTTAGGGACCCAGGTATTTAAATATCTAGCTGATACGAGATAAATTAATTTATACACATCGTTTATTTCATCTCGCGACAGTTTGTCTACATAAGGTTCATGTTATTTTGTTGTCCACATTTTGGTCTGGTATTGGTAAAAAAACCCACCCACAGAATAAGTGAATAAATACCGCTATGTAAAACGAAAAATAAGTCTGTTTTTAATTCTAGAAGAATTGCTTCCATTTGTCTTCTATAGTTTCACTGCTCCTTAATTTCTCGTGGAGAACCCTCGCTGTATAATAAATTTACAAGATTTATTAAGTTTTTCAAGATCAAGTACCTCAATTTCAATATAATATTACATATATCCTTTGATGGCTGGCATATCAACATGGCAGATGGGCATTTACGCAAATTATTCTGAATTGATATGATATTTAGGGGTTCTCTGATGGTTACCGCTAAATGTTTCTATTTTTAGTATAATCTGTGACCAGCTCTGCAAAAACGGGTCTTTTGATGGTAGAATAAACTCTCCAAGTTTAATGGGTATATTTTGGTTAGTTTTCTTAAGCCATGGGCAATTCCAATAATCATTGCTTGGGTTTTATTTCGTCACTCAAATAAATCATTTTCACCTCACTGTTTCATTAGGCCAATCTTCGCTGATTTAAGTTCTCATCATATCAGCTCGGATCGCCAGCTTTGGCGATATTGTAGATAAACAAGCCAACGACAAATAGAAAGGTATTATATATCCTAAATAAAGAATTAACATTATCGCCAATAGGTATCGCCAATCAATAAACATATACAAAATTCGATGTGAGGTGTCTTCAATTGAGTTGATTACATTCCTTCAATTATATCAACAATATCATTGATTGAAAGGTTGCCGGTCGGTAGGCTTTATCGATACAATCATTCTGATTTTGGACTGATATATCATACTCAAACTGTCAGACGGATCCCTGAGGAGTGCCTCTTTTATCCAACCTGTTTTGCACGAGTTCTGACAGGTAAAATTGACAAGCCATGGCATGATTTTTTTTCATGGGAAAAAGCTATCTTTTTTCATGGGAAAAAGGCTAAATATTGAGCTAATTGCTTGAGTCCGTTTGCGACCAAGTAATAGAGGTATAATTGCACATAGACCATTAGATATTATCGTTAATAAAATGTTATATTGATAAATTGAAGCGATTCATTTACATACTGATACAGTTAAGTACATTTTGGTTGAAACGCCATTGGTCGAAAGTGTCATATATCCAAATGATTTATGTGGAGAAATACGCTCAGGATCCACCAATCTTAAGACGCCAGGTGTTCAAGTCCAGTCCTAATTGAGTCAGGTGGAAAAGTTTGCCCCTCTCAATACACCTTCATATAAAACTATAGTCACGAAGCAATTATTATTCAACGTCTTATTAAACTTAGGGTCGTTTAGATGTGAAAGTCTCCCATTATAGCAGGAGGTCATTTTAATACACCCCCAAAGTGAACCCCTAACGCCGCCACGAGTTCTGGCGATCAATTTAGGAACCACACTTTCAGCCGTCACGATCGTCCCGCGTCAAGAACCTCCCTTATATCAAATGAGATAACAACGTTTACATGAAAGACCTCTATCCCACCACTACATGTACTGTGCTCATGGAATACAGAATGTAGACCAGTTACCCACAGCATGTTTCACTCGCATCCATTTTCCTCCATATTTGTATGTATATCAGAGAATATTTATCTTCAAATTGGAGTAGTTTTGAAATCACGATTTCTTGAACATTAGTAAGTGGCAAGGCCATTGACTAAGGTCATATCATGATATGTAAACTTCGCATGTGTGTGCATTAATTTGGGTAAATTAATTAATTTGGATAAATTAATTAATTTGGGTAAATTAAGGAATTACGACTTCGGTAATAATATATTTAGTCATTTCATCAAGGAAATGATTCCATATTCATGTCAATATTCTTAGGCTACTTTAAAACAAGTAGCCATCTTCGGACGAAAGATAATGTTAGCTCGTCAAATATAGGTATTGATATGGCCATTTAAAATTACGTGTCAGGAACAAGTGACAAATATAATTATTTGGAATATTTTTTACGGAAAATCTCTGCTCAGAAACAAGTTAAAAATGAAAATGAAATGGATCCTGGCGGTTCTGTATATTCTCAAGACATTATTATAACATTTGGACTAGGTCTAGAATCATGAAATCAATGGAAAATACTAAAATAATAATATTGTTTCTACCAGAACAGCAATTAGGATTATTTTTAACAGAAATAATCAAATTCTACCAAACTCATGAAGGAAATTTCTCATAGAGAAAAACATATTTGACTCTTGATATTTAAGACAAACAATCTTAAGATACTGTTGCATCATACTGACTAGTTCTGGAACAATAATATCAAGGTTATATTACAGAAATAATTAATTTTGGAAAATGTAATGACTCAAATAAGGCCTGGAACCAACAACTTTTTGTTAAATTTTAAAAAAACAACCCTTATACAGTATGGTGATATAACTTGAAAAGCTCACAATTTAAAAACAATGAATCCTGTAGGATCGATTTATTGCATTTATTATTGCTCTTATTGCCTTATTATGTCTAAAATCGTACTGTACTGTATGATTCTAGCTATAGCCAAAAATCTATCACATAATATTGATTACGTTGCATTATTTATTATTATTATTACAAGTTAAACCGTTCTAAGATCTTCCCTAATAGCCCCTTCAAAATCAGTTTTGACTAGCCTACATTTCTCAACGCAGGAAAACTGGTTGTCAAGGACGCAGAAAAGCAATGCGCATAACTAACGTTGCATAAATTAGAGGACGTTACGTCCAATGTGAGCGGCCTATATTGCGTCCTGATCGGCATGGTTGTTGACAAAAATGTCGATCTGGAACAAACTTAGGCCAGAACGGCTAATAATACGAATTTGGGCACATATTTTATATCAAATGGAAGCTTGAACAATTTCCTGTCCAATGGTGTATGCTGACAATGCGGTCAATTGTACGGAAAGGCTTGAGGAGCCAGCAAATCGGCTCATATGTGTGCCGCGAAATCAGCGCAGCCAGATGGCCTTTACATGAATAGGAGCTTATAAATGCGCAAAATAAACGGGATGAAAAATGCGATTTCCTAATGGAATACATATAAATAAGGTAGAAATTCGGTATGGTATGTTTCTTTACGATTGAAATTGATCCTAGTCACTAGTCAGTGGTGAAGTGATGTTTTAAAACACTTTAAACGATCGTCACTCTCCACTGCTGCTTACGGTAAACATAGATTCTCCACACACTGATAATTACATATCCAATGAAATAAAGCATACCTCAATCCAAATCAGCAAATTTCCCCCGATTCCGACCATATTTGTTCATTTATTAACATGATGTTCCTGACAGATTGTGACTGGTGATTTGAAGCACGCCATGTTTTTTTTAACGTTGATATTTACAAGGGGCCTTAGCCAAGCAGATCGCCGATCGCATATAGCATAGAAAATGGACAATACAAATGACTGGTTATATTACACCATCGACTGAATATAAATGTATGAACGACTAATCTAAACTTATATTAAACCTCATATGCCAGGATTATTGTGGAAACGTCATGCGAATCGCTCAGATGCAGTTTTATTTTTTAGTGTACTGGCCTGTTGACACGAGTGGGAGACGTGCTATGGCCGACAAATTTGCTCTTCCGGTTGGTTAGTTCATGAGTCTGCCACTGGGTGTCTCTCCTCTCAAGCGATCATATTTTCAATGTTTTGACTGTCAATTCCTATATGTGAAATCGACGTATGTATTCTAATGCCTTGACCCCAGTTTAAGACACCGTTTTTTTCATTGGATGAGCATAGGTGACTATATAAGAACCTCAGGCATATAGATGTATTGGGTTGGTAGCAGTGGTGGGCTCTCCCAAGCACCACCACTCGGGATGACAAGGCAGCACTCGGGATGACGGGGGACGGGAATGACCGGGGATGACGGGAGGAGGAGGAGGTGGCGGAGGAGGGAGTAGGAATGAGGAGGAGGCGGGGCAGGAGGAGGAGGAGGAGGAGGAGGTGGAGGAGGAGCGGGTGAGGCGCCAGTCTGGAAATTGGGAATTTGAGCACGTAAATTGGAAGGTGAGGAGGGCTGAAGGAGGAGGCAGGGCAGGCCGGCAAGTGGCACAATTGCCGGGACAAGGTCCGAGGGGCAAAGTAATTATAGTAGTTAGCTTGTTCAAACGAGCTAACAAAAATGGCATTGTCCACAACATAAACAAACTATATATTTGAGAAGCTTGTGACATAATAACTTTTTTGTTGAATCATACCTGTAATTTAGTTGCTATGGTAAGCGATTCATTTACATTGCAAATATATAAATACAAGTTTATTTCATGTAATATAATGGCATCATACGCCCACAACATAAAATACTCAATCATGTGGTACAGGCAAATATATTTTCCGTTTTTTTTTGTTTTTACAAAGAAGCTATTTATAGGGTTAAAACGACCTGGGGGAGAAATTGCAAATATATAAATAAAAGTTTATTTCATGTAATATAATGGCATCATACGCCCACAACATAAAATACTCAATCATTTATCAGAAACAGAAGATGAGGGTGGAAGTAAACTTTATATATACTGGATAGTAATCAATGACACACTTAAGACTTCTTGCAGTTAATAAACTTTTATTATTACCTAACATGGTAAAGCCAGGTAAACGAATTCATGTTCACCCCAATCAAAATGGACAGCTATTGGAAAAGCATCAAAGGAAATGCTTCATACGATGGTATACTATGTACATTACAAGATAATGTAAATATTAACGTTATCGTCCATGTGGCGGTTTAAGCTTCAGCCATTTCATATTTTGAACGAAGTGCCTTGGGAGTCTGGCAGAAATGAAGACATTCTTTCCATCATAGAATTGTGGCAGTACTAGTTCCTTAGCGTGAAGATGCATTGCTACATAGCGAACAGTGGGCTGACGGATATGAAGTCTCTGCAGCATTTCAGAGGGTAGTTTTTGAGGAGCTATTTTTGAGAAATGCGAGTACTTATGGTCACCCAGAATAGGGGTGTTCAATGCAAATGCTAGGTGACAGCGAATTTGATGTTTTACTCCCGATTCCGGTTCACACTCGATCAGAGCGGATTGGTTTTTACTGTCTAATACCTACAACAGACAAAGAAAGTGTTTAGCGTTCTGAAAACCGGTATTTTATCAAAGATAATTGTGCAACTGATCCATTCGTTCATTCATTCATTCATTCATTCATTCATTCATTCATTCATTCATAATACTGCTTTATCAATTGAAAAGGAATCCTAAATAATCCTTCCAACATGAATAGTAAGTTATATTTCTAAAATACTGGAATAGTGAGGTACACCATACAATAGGCATTTGTCCAACTTTTAAAATGCTTGATACATCTATAAATAACCGTACCTTAAATTTAGTCACAGCTTCTTTGCGAGGAATATCAAGTTGTTGTTTTCTTAGGACCAATGATGTTTCTTCCGACTTGTATGGTAATAATTTCATCCGGTACCTCTCTCCGTCTCCGACCTAGTTAACGCAAAAGAATTTAGTGAGAAAAGCTTTTTTTAAAAAAAACAAAACAAGACGATTGAACATTGTTTCCTCACAACAAAGATCCACAAAGTGACAAAGACAAAACAAAACAAAACAAAACAAAACAAAGACAAAGACAAAAGTCAACCCAGTGAATTACTAGTACAGGCAAATAGTGTTTATTTGCAGTAATCGCTGGACACATGACTGTATCTGAAATTGTATAAGGATCTTGCAAAAACAAAAAGTAAATACGAAATACAATGCAGAGGAAATTATATCTAAATTAATGTACCGCGAAAAATGGAACTCACTCAGGAAAAGAACTAACACATAAATTGTAATGATCAGGTTTGAATTCAAAACTCGTAACTTGTATGGGTAAGAATATTTTATGAAGGTTGATGAAAGAAAAAGACTAACACATGCTCTCAGTAAAGAGAGATAAGGGGGGAATATAAGGGTAAAATATATAACAAAACTGAAATTCTGTTATGTAGTTGTAGTTAATTTATTATAACCAATGCCTCTAAAGAATGAGGATTTTATATCTATCAATTTGTTGTAAGAGTTCTCAAACAATTGTAAATATAAGATGAACTCTTGGTGATAGCAATGTCAAGTAGAATTTTAATGTCGAATTTAAACTAATTATAAACTGGAATGTATGAGATTAAAAAGGATCCACATGTATTAATACAATATGCCAGCGGAAGCCTGGGAAGAGCAGCAATGCGTTGAAAGGCACACATCCATTTTCTCTACATTTATTGTATCTGTCTATTGAGAAATAAAAATCTTTATATATATATATCCAAGCAACATGTGTGATAGAAAGGTCCCACACAGCTTCACGAAAGGCAGTCATCTTTGAAATACAGAAGGATGGAACTCAAGATTACTAGAAATGTCATACATAGTGCAAGCCACATATGCATGATGATGCATGATCATAATGCAATATTTAAACAAGTCGTATGTTATACATTCATTCGTATGTTATACATTCACACCATTTTATATGCAATAAAGAAAAGAAGTTGTATTGATAAGGATAGAGTAGCAGTAGGCGCACAATAATACATTTCACCAGCTGTTGAACTTGCCTGACTTTCGACCATGGGTATATCAATTACTCCTTCTAATGGACTGGGAATTCCTTTGGTTATCACCCAGTAACGTTTTATTACGCGTCTTTCCTTGAAGTAACTCCGCAATTTATACAACGCCTCTTCAGATTTGGCAAGTAACATGACACCTGAAATTAAATCGAATACATCATTGTCAGGAGGTAAAAAGTTGCAAACTTAGCATATATTATATGATTTAATGTATCGCACGGTATGATACATGTATTTGTAATTAACTTTTACATTATGTACGAGTATGCATGATGTACATACAAGTTAATATACCCCAATTAACAAATATATCCGCCCATCTTCTAAATAATTCATTCTTAAAATATGCATGAACATATGTTAGAGTAAAATTAAACCCACAAATGTTTTGTTTTTGTTGAAAATGAAAAATTACCTGTAGTTTCTTTGTCCAGCCGATGAACTAATTCCAGGCGTGGGGCTTTCATTTTGTCTGCAATTAGCGGTGCTAACTTGCCAATACTGTGGTGTATTCCGGGACCCCCGTGTGAAGGCAACCCATATGGCTTATCCAAAGCAATAAAGTCCTTATTTTCATACAGCACACTCTCATGCAACATTTTGACAACCAAGTCTTCGGGGATGTTTTGGACATCTCGAACTTGACTCTTTAATTTTCGAAAACCTTTTTCATCCACAGCTCCGTCCCATGGAACTGATACTTTCGAAGTGTTGACCCATTCCTGATTCCTAGAGGAACGGCGAAATTCCATCGCATAGCCATATGCCGATTTGGAGTTTTCATTATCGGTGTTGGGCTTATGTGTAAGACGCTTTTGTTGCTTAACGATGCCCCCTACATACACGTTTTCATCTGGAGGATTTGTCATGTCGTTGGAGATTTGACTATTCGTGTCTGGTATGGAAAAATCAACATTTTCCCCATGATCATACTCAACATCATGGGCATTATTTAACAATGCATTATTCTCAAATGGAAGTGCACCTGATATAGTATTTTCGTCGAACGCTTTTGATAGAGGGGAGTGCTTTTCTTTCATTATATCCGTATCAGCACCTTTCACTCCGAGAGGTACAGATTCCTCAGTTGAGCCATTCAACTTCTTTTCCTTATTAGCTGGTGGTCTATTCTCATTGTCACAGTGTCCAATATCGAAATATTGTTTGTCAAATTCATTGAGACAATCGGCCGAAGGAAGTGCTGATACGTGTTTATTTGGAGAAACGTGGGGTGTCTTGGTGGAAGTATTCGCTTCCTCGGCCTGATCTAACCGTGAGTGACTGCCTTGTGTCGTGAATGAAGGGAAATAAGCCTCATCGAAGTAGTTCAAGTGCGAGTTTTGAGCAGACACATGTTCATGGGCTTTTGATATATCACTTGATGTTGAAGTACTGATTATTTTTCTCTCACAGTCTTCAATATTGGAAGAGATTTCGTTGAAAGAACTGGTGCTATCATCTAATTTTGAAGATAGGGATTCGTCATGTTTATTCGGATCAGAACTAGGGAAGTTTTTCCTTGGGCTGTATTTGTTCATTTCTGTGACATTTGCTCCATCAAGAGGTTCATTGGAACGTGCAGCGCCAGCAGACGGCTTAGGTATCATTGGTCCGAAATACTCATCATCAAAACAGTTAAATTCTGTTTCAACTGCATTGACTTGCTCTTTGTGAATGGGATATCGTATGGTGGATTCCTCTGAAATTCCACCCAAAGGAAAACCTTTGGCATGCAAGAGCTTCGTATTTTCTGCGACTGGTGGGCGTTGTTCATCTGCAGCACCGGATCTACCAGTTCTGCGTCTTTTCAGTTGGTTGTCACTATCTCGTCGCATGACCCCATATGGAAGATCGATAACTTGTTCTACCACTACGTCGTTCTTTGGTTTTAATGTTAAAATGTGTTTGAACTTTTTAGACAGTTTTGACCGATCGAAAGCTTTATCAGTAGACCTAACAGTATTATCCATAATTTTACTATTATTGATATTAGATCCTCCAACGACTTCTTGGATACCAAAGAAATCGTCTTCCATAGGAATAGATGGGTGTGAAGAAATCTGATCAATTTCGTTGGAGTTAGATAGACTTTCTTCATATTTCGTTCGCATGATGTGGTGCTTCCTTGATTTATAAGATTGTTTTTCATCATTAATAATATGTGCATAATCATGAGTAGGGGAAGAGCTATGACCTTTTTCCGCTAAACCATGAAGCCTCCCTATACGTTGCCTAGCATTGTGGAGAGACTTGGGTATTTCCTCGTTTCCACGCTGAAAAGCAGGAGTTTCAGTCTCTGTTTCTGCATGTTTACCTACTGAGTTTGAAACGGAGCCATGCCTCTGACACAGCGCTTGCGTCGACCTGGATCCAACTGTCAGACTACGGGTTGTACTTGTAGGCCCATATCGCGGCGATACACACTCACCACGGACAAGTAATGATTTATATTTACAACTACCAGGGACAAATATCCCGTTGGATCCTTTTAGAGTGTTGGCAGCACATGAATGAAATAGAGGCCGCAGCAAAATACGAGTTTTTCTGCGCGCAAATAAGACAGCATGTTGAGAGATGGAGGCTGCCATATTGGATATTAGCCTCTGTCTGACGAAATATATATATACCGGAATTTCGATGGTCTTAAAAGGGGCTAATTTGCAAGGATCGTAGCTTTGCTTTCATGTGAAAATTTCAAACGCATGAGTTATATTGACCCTTCCTCCATCTTTTCGATCAAACATTATTTTACAAATTTACTTCTGCGCAGAATCCCTGCAACACCACGCCAAGCCAAGGTAAGGTGGTCTGCTCGCACTTGATTCTTGACTACTATTTTATCCCTGGCACTTGTAATTATTTGTCTTTGTTTATATCAGCTTCCATATTACACAATATACATGAAATATATACATTGAGCATGAAAACATTTCGTACCTTGATTAGATAACGAAGTATTTAGACTATCTGATATTTGCCCTTGGGCGATAATAGGGTACTTGAGGGCCGATGTGTAAGTGGAATACACGGGGTTGAGACGGAAGCGCCTCAAGATATTGCTAAGTATGATAGTTGAGGATTATTAAAGCGGTTGTGTCATTATTATATATAGACTAGACGACCAGGCGAGTGGCATAATTAATAATGCGTGCATAACAACTCAGACTCGTAGCTCCACCCAGAGCCCAAAAGGCCAATGCGTATAAGGCAGGATCCTCCGAGATTTCCAAATAATGTCTTAGTTCCCATCACCCGGCCTCAAGTTGGTGGAGTTGGTATGATACTCTCATAGGCTTAAGCACTGAGCCTCGTATTGATAAATGCGGGCAATACGGCGGCCGTATTGCCCGCATTTTTGTCATATTGCCCGCATTTTAAAAAAAATAGTCCTATCGTTTGTTTGTACTTTTTTATTATTTAAACTAATATTTCCACCAAAAAAACAAAACAAAATATATCTCACAAGCATTACTTGTATTTTTATAAGATTTAAAGCTGTGAAAAGGCAACAAATTGATTCGAAGCCGTGAGCGATTTTCCTGCATGGTTTTGTTTTGATTTTGCAAAGCTTCCTGGTCCACTCGGTAAACCCTCGCGATCGTTTTCCCGATTTTCTCTTGAAATAATAAAGTTAGGTACTCCAAATGAAAAGTTCAATCGAGGAATCATATGTAAAAATGCGATTTTGCTAAAGTATATGAACGATAATAATTTATTTCATTAATAGCCACGACGACCTGACTGTGCCTCTACTGTGCGACTCTAGGAAGTAGGCCATGGAAAACTCCTTGACTGTTTCATGTCACATGCCAAATAAATTTTGAAATTGGTGAACGTAATTTTGTGACTGTAGAAACCATTAAATGAATTGTCATTATGGTGTTTTTAAAGAGATAGGCATAGGTTTGGTGGAATATAAAATGTACATCACACATGTTCCGTAAAAAATTGGCAACAACAATGAAACAAACATATCTTTCTTGGCCTTATAACAACAAAATGATCAGCTACGGCGTGCGTGTGTCAACCCCTGTCAACGCAGGGAAGAGCAGTAAAATATCAATCAAATAAAGGAAATAAACTAAAATCCTTTCATGTTTGCAGAGGCCTGCCTGTTGTCAAACCATAACTTGGTTTTAATAAGATTTAAAGGTGAGAAAAGGACTGAAATTGATTCGAAGCGCCTATATTATTAGGCTTTATGTCTATGACTGCCAGAAGTGTGGCTGCTGACAGTATGCCTCCCTCACGGTATTGAAGCTGTCACCGGGAGTGGTCACAACAAATTCTGATCAAATCCTTTCATGTTTATCAAAGCCTAACCTTTACCAAAGCATTACTTGTGTTTTAAAAAGATTTAAAGCTGTGAAAAGGACTGAAAATGATTCGAAAATAGTTACAGTAATCCATGCTGCAGCTTAGGAAATGTACACAAGTGATCAAACGAAAACGTGTAGGCCATGGAAACCTTGTCTGATTCAATTCTTGAAACATATGTCTGATTCAATTCTTGAAACATATGTCTGATTCAATTCTTGATTCCTTCGAAAAATTTAAAACTAGAAAAGGTTTCCATGTCATTGGGTGGAATATAAGAAGCCTGAACACCAATATTAACGATTTCAAGCAATCTGTACAACTGAATAATCTCAATATAAATGTATTCTGCCTCACAGAAACGTGGTTAACTCAAGCTGTGCCTGATACATCTCTGGTGGTGGACGGTTATAACCTATCTCGACAGGACAGAACAGGTGGGAAAAGAGGAGGTGGCCTCTGCTTTTATATAAGAGATGATCACCATTTTGACACTAACCTGTTCTCAAAACTGTGCTTAAATACTGAAAATATAGAATTACAAGTTATAAAAATCCAAAAGGGCTCTGCAAAGCCCTATATTATATGTAACGTCTATAGACCACCGAGTGCCCCTGTACTGAAAGGTCTTCAAGAATTGGACCAAACCTTAGCAAAACTGAACACCAAAACTGATTTAATTGTAATGGGTGATTTGAACATCAACCTACTTGATGGAAAACTTTCCTTACCCATACAACAAGAGATGAACTCAATATTTGACAAATACAATCTAACACAACATGTAAAAAACCCAACAAGAAAAACACTCTCAACACAATCTCTAATAGACCACATTTACACAAATTCAAAAATTGTAAGCTCAGCTGGTATAATCGAAAACTATACCTCAGATCACCTACCAACCTACTTAACCCTAAAGAAAAGCAGAAATTCATATGACTCTGGTTCTTTCAGGGCAAGAAACACCACACACCTAGATCAAAAAATCCTGAATGAAATACTGATTAATCAGGACTGGTCTGAATATTTCGAATATAATAATCCAGATCAATGTTGGAAACTAATGCACGATCGTATCAATTTATTTTTAGACAGAATGTGTCCCATCCAAAAATTTCATAGAGTTAGAAAGAAGCCAAAATGGCTAACCCCTGAAATTACAAAAATGATGAATGAACGGGATAGCAAGTTCAGAAAAGCATACAAGGACAATGACAAAATACTACTCACTGAAGCAAAACAACTCAGAAACAAAGTCAGATCTATTTGTCAAAATAGCAAAGCTAAGATCTTGAGAGAGGAATTATCTAGAAAAAATAGCAACCCAAGACAAATATGGAAAGAAATAAATAAAATAATAAGCCCAGAGAAATCAAAAACATCGCACGAGATCACTCTTGTCGATGAAAATGGAATTAATTCTGGAGACAAAACTGCGAATATCTTTAATGAATTTTTCCTAAAAATAGGCCCCAAACTTGCTGAAAAAATACCAACACCTAATCCAAACGAAGTACAACTACAACCAAAAATTCAAAACACACAATGCAGATTTAACTTCGAAACAGTTACACCGCAGAATATCCTAAAAATAACAAGAAAAATAGACCATAACAAAAGCTCAGGATTTCCAAATATCCCTGGAAAAATACTGAAATGCTGTCTTATGGCCCTTAATCTCCAATTAACATACTTGATCAATCTCTCGATCAAAACCTCAACTATCCCAATAATCTTCAAGGCTGCAACAGTCACCCCCCTACACAAAAGTGGCCAGAAAAATTTACCAAATAATTACAGGCCTATATCTGGTAGAAATATGCCAGCCAAGATATTGGAAAAGGCTGTACAAAATCAGCTATCAGATTATATGGAATCAAATCATTTATATTATAACAAACAGTACGGATTCAGACGGGGACACTCGGTAAACCAAGCTCATATAGACTTATTACAACCATTTTACGAAAATTTGAATTCGGGAAACCCTACCACAGCAGTCTTTCTCGACTTTAAAAAAGCCTTTGATACCGTCCACCACTCGAGATTATTAGATAAATTGCAAAAATTAGGAATAATTGAACAAGAAAATGCCTGGTTTAAAGATTATCTGTCAAACAGGCTTCAAACTGTAAGGGTTAACAAGCAGACCTCTACCCAAGGTAAGATCACTTTCGGCGTACCTCAAGGAACAATTTTAGGACCGATTTTGTTCTCAATATACATAAACGATTTACACCAGGTAGTAGAAAACTCGATCATCCAGCATTATGCAGATGATACGGTAATATCCTATAGCAATAAATCCGAAAAAATCATATTCGACACCCTCCAAAAAGACCTAAACAAAATAGACACCTGGTGTAAAATAAACAAAATTTCTATGAATGTTTCAAAAACTAAATATATGATGTTTCAACTGAAAAGAAATACAAAAAGTGAAAATAAGTCACATCCAAGACTTACCCTGGGTAACGAGCATATAGACAGTACTGATGAATACTGCTATCTTGGACTCCAGATAGATAACAAGTTAAACTTTAAATCTCATACAACAAAAATTATCAATAGAGTCAGATGGAAGGTTAAGCTTTTGTCTAATGCTAGATACACTCTGCCAAGAAAAGTAAAAATTGATATTGTGAAAATGATAATAATACCAAACATTGATCATGGAGACGTTTTTTACGATAGCTCCAATAAGAGCATGGTAAAACGACTTCAATCCTTACTAAATACATCCATAAGGGCCACTCTGGACCTCAATAAGAGGACAAATGTAAACGATGAATACAAGAAGTTGAACATCCTCACTAATGAATTTAGAAGAAAAGTACACCTGACAGAGAGTGCATATCACCTGGCCAGAAACAACAAAAATGTCGACCAGCGAAAACTTCCCACCAGAGACCATGCCAAAGATAGAAAATTACTTATATTAGAACATCCGAAATCAGCCCTATTCCAAAATAGTTTCCTGTACAAGGCCAAATGTGCCTGGAATAATCTCCCCACCAAATTACAAAACTTGGAAGACCAAAGACAATTTAGGCAAGAACTAACATCACATTATTCGAAATAACTTTATTCAAAATAATTAGAAAACACAAAATAATCCACTTGGACAACATTGCCTTAGATCGGGCCAGGTGATAAGCAATAACATCAATTACTACTGTTATGTTACCCTGTCAAACCAGTCGGATCAGATGAACCCTTGCTTCATTCTCCGTCTAAAGCACTGTATCGTGCATTTATTACTCATTTGTTATTCATTTATATGTAAACATTTTATTGGTTTTATCTTTCTTACGTCCATGTAATGGTGCACTGTACCGTGCATACAAATCCAGGATTATGTAAGGATGCTCTGTATTTTGCATTCACAAACTCTAGTAGTACTTACCTACTGTGATTTAACGAGCTTTAATGTAAAATATTCAAAAAATAGCTCTGTTACAAACCCCTGTAAATACTCAACTATTACCACAAGCACTGTCAAAACAAAGATGCGATAAAAGTATATTATCGATTATTCTACTCTATATGGTAATATCATAGTCTTAGACAACTACATCCGATATGGTATATTATCGATAACAGACTTAATCCTTATAACTAGCTTTATCCTACCAGGTATTTATTTTGTTTTATTTTATTTTAATTTTCATTCCAGCCTTAAGCGATTTATTATTTTATTTTCCAAATTAAAGGTAACAGTCGGTAGAAATGGAACTACCTAGTTTCATATAGACATGTCAACCCATTTGTCATTTTCAACTGTATCTTACCACTACTAGGACAAATAAAAGATTTTCTTATCTTATCTTATCTTATCTTCAGGCTAGCAACGCGACATTGGCAACATGACCACGCAAAGTTTAGAGGGAGGTGGGAGGGGCAGCTGAGTCTTCGAGGGGAAGCACATTTAGGCTAATTTCCATCGATTTTCACTGTTTTTTCATGTAAATTGCCTAAAAAAAAAGGTATAATAAACACCAAAGTGCCCTCGGCGAATATCTCCGGTGCATATTGCACTCGGGCGTAGCGATTTCACCTTGTGCACTCGGTGAAATCGCTACGCCCTCATGCATTATGCACCGGAGATATCCGCATTGGACACTTTTGTCTATTAATGCGACGGGTGTGAGGAGGAGGGAAGGTCAGCAGGGAGGGTGGTGTGCAGTGTCAATCTTCAAAAAGAATCCATGTTTATGAAAGTAAATAGCCCAAGACTTCCCTTCATTCCCATCAAATTGGGACGATGCTCTGGTGCCACACACATTCTGGACAACCCAGGTTATAGTTGAAGAGTGACTCTCTTGAGTCTCTTTATTAAAGAGTTCCACACAATAGTTGCACCACTTCACACCAGGTGCCGTCCACTCCTACAGTTATCCAGACAGGGGTCTCACCTTTTCTGTAACTGTTAAGTTGAGAAGGTCTAATTCTCAGAAGATGTTTTACTGTAACTGTGGTTTGAATTAAGATAGAAAGAAATTTGAAAAATAGATGAAGGTTCGCTGAATCAGAATGAGCTCTATGCCTATAGGCCTTATGTATGAAGTGCATAAATCCGGATTAAAATTACGCCAACAAAATTTAATGTTTTCCGGAATAAACTTTGAATATTAAGAAATATTCATTGAATGTTAGGTAAATAATGCAATATATTAATGTCCCTGAATTTTGATCTTAATTTTGTTAGTTGTGACTGCATTTCTACTTTCAGGTTATGTCATCATCTTGAAGTGATATGAAATGAATGTTTCAAGGCTAACTCGAGTATTTGTGAGAATAGCTACACGGCAGCAGAACCCCACTAAATCCTGGAACCGGCTCATCTGCTCCTCCGCTGTAAGGATGGAAGAAGTCAAGCAAAACCCTTTCTACTCCAAATATGCGGATAAAATTAAAAAATTGCAAGAGTAAGTCTGCCTCTTGATGATGGGTTTGGAATATTTTTTTTTTTTTTTAATATACATATGTACACATTGCGCCATATAATGAGACCTTCCTACCTTGCTGCTTGAAAATAACTTTTTCATCACCAGTATAATAGGTTAAACATATCTCGTCGTTAAAAGGACCCCTTCACAAATGCACTACGTTTTGCCCGTCTAAACACCAATCAAATACATGTGTATGCTATGTATGAGAAGTGATTTATTAATGAAATTAAATATGCTCTTTTTACAGGGAAAAGCCAGAAGAATTCGAATCGAAAATAAATAGTGTTGCAGCTGCTCATAAAAAGGAACTTGAACAGAAAAATCAAGATCGAGAGGAGGCCGCAAAAGCACAGGAGTCATCTCAGGTGAAACCTAAGGTAAAACTTGTCATTGTACATGGATTAATTGAAAAATGTGTTTCTATCTAGACTGAAGGTAGGACATTCATCCCACCGAATTTAGCCTCATCCAAACATTCTAGCTGAACAAAAGTGTCTTTATGTGTTTGGGTGAATTTGGTCCCATATCATCCAACCAAACAGCAACCTTTAATCAAAATAGTTGATTTTGCTGAGTTATTGCGATTTAATAGGATGTCGCTATTATAGTAAATAACATGAATGTTTTATAAGATGGCAAATATTATATGAGTCGATACCTGATGTTGATGAATAATGATTTTAATCTGATGTCGGTGACCGGGTGTAGTGTATACAGGTTTCATACGATGGTAAACTCCCTAATTTATGATTCACTGCTTAATGTTTATATTATACAAATATCTATCATCGCAAGAACAGATATACTGAGAATATTAATCATTGTAAAAAATCTACCAATTTTAACTAAATATATGTAGACGTGTGTAAAGTATAAAAATGTATCTAATTAAAAAAATGTTTTCCCTCCAATTTGAAGGTACTGGAAGATTTCATGAAAGTTGAACTAATCCAAGACAAAACGTATGAGGAAATACAAGAGGTATGCTTCAATATTTAATTGATTATACTAATCTATTTATTTTGAAACCCACAGCTATACGGCTGATGTATTTTCATATGTCGTGACCCGAGAACGGAGGCTTTATGAATCACATAAACAAATGACAACAGTCACGGCTCTTATGAGATGATCTTTATTAACATTGTCAAACTAGCCCATATCTCGTTGACTTCACTTTATTATAACTGACATTGTACATTATAGTGACTAAATGCTGTATAAACTATAAACATACTAAGTTTTTAAAAAAAGCTCACAGATACACATAAACCAGCAGGCCATACCTTATATTAAACCCATGTCCAACTTCCAATTATGTATTATTGATTCTCGATCGCCGTAAATTAACCTAACTTTCAAAGTGATATTTCTGGAGCTCGTCTGTAACGAGTGAGACTAGCTTCTCCTCGTAGTTGTATCTGTAGTGTCATGCTATATTGATATTTATAAATATCTATAAACGTTGACTGAGGTCAATTTCTCGCTGAACTAATTGGTCCGCCCTACTCTATGCATTCAGATTTGGGTTGAGTACCATAAAGAAAAGGATTTCATTTATGCAGTTATACCGGTACGTATAGCAAATCTTCTATGTCTTTTGAGTCCAAATTCCTGGTTATTTCGATATCCTAAGTAATAAGTATAAGGTTATCAATGTATAACGTTTGTTTCTCAGAAAGAAGAGTATGAAGAAATGATGGGGAAGTCCCGCGAATTTGGAACCGTAAGTTATCAAATATTTTATCATTTGGGTAACAAAGTGGATCCTCAGGCCTTGACATCTCTCTATTACCTCTTCCCAAATTCCCTAAATTAATCCTGAATTATATTTCCGAAGTTTTATCTCTATGTCATAGCATGTAATCACATTTTTTTTTCAGTTCATTTATCCAGTACCGCGTGGTGACGGATATGAATTTTTCTTGCAACAGTTCTCAAACAATATGATCAATTTCACTCCTTTAATAATGTACCAGGTAAGTAGACTTAATCTCCGGGTTAGTTCATTCAGGGAAAACTATCGGACCCATTCACTCATTTCTTATAATTACCCTAACAATGTCGGAACTTCCCAAATGATGATTGATTCATTGATAAATCCTTTTTTTTTATCATTATTAAGCATATCTGAAATTAGTATAACATCTTCCTGTGTCTGCCCGGCAATGGTAATATATTATTAGGATATTGTCTTTATACAATAAAGATTCTCTTTTTTCTAGAATCAGTCCTTTTCTTTCTTGTGCCACAACTATCGATTATGATCTTTATTTAACAATATTCTTATTTTGTTCATTCTTAGACTCACAAAGAAAATGCGCCTCCTTGTTTAACTATCACACACTATGAGGACATAAAAGATACTAAAGGTAAGAAGGCCATCACTTAACATTTACCTATGAGCAACTTTACATGAATTATCTATGATCGAAACCTTGATTTTTGTCCCTTCTCCCATAGATACTTTAGCGGGAGTGGACAATAATGTAGTAATTTATTCTGGTATCCTGACACCTATTTTTAACATCCTGTTATTCCTGCAGGTATCGTTCTTATGCATGGTGAACCTGACACCAAAATTCTTGTAAGTAGTTCCGTTTTTAGGTACTCTAGCTTTAGTATGTTAAATCCATAGATTGGCTTGCTTTGGCTATACTATTTAATCTGCACTTCCTCAAGGGATATCATGTTGCTGGATTTTAGTGCACACTTGAGTATAACGTGCCTCTGTGAGTTAATAAAAATTCATAAATTATGTACCGCAGAATAAAAAGCACCTGTTGCTTTAATAAAAGTTTAATGTATTTTTTTCTTGTGAAATTCCCCAAATCCATTATTTGTCCTTGAATCGTAAGTTAACATGCAGAATACCAAGTGCAATCGGACATTTTAGATAAAAATTAGGTGTGCACTCTACTCTGGCAAATACCATCTACATTCTACTGTTGATCTATAAAAATCAATGCTTAGTTTTATGTTCTATGTGTTTCAGAGCATATACGAGGCTCAGCTCCTTGCTATGCAAGTGAAAATGTATTATGGCCTACAGAGTGGCCTGAAGTTCAACCTGGTGCGTCTAATGAATACTTCACCGGCCTCATTTAGTCATATGGATCTTATCAAAGAATTTGACAACTGGAAAAAAGATGTTGCACTATCCAAGGAAAATATAGACAGTAAATTTCCCATCCAAAAACGACAATAAACGTATTAAAACTTATTTTATTGCTTGAATTTGTTTATGGGGTTCGAGTCTGAACATCAGTGGAAAGGTAATTCGGATTTGTTAAATGGCCGTGCTCTTGAACCCGTAGGATTCGATGCGATCGAAGGCAACGCTGTGAGACGGTAGGGAAATGAAAGGTTTGATGGGCGGTATTGGTGTTAATGTCTCATTGTATTTTATATGTATTTCGGGTTAAAATTATATTACTTTGAGTTAATTGTTTAAGATGTTCGTGAATAAAGTGTTTATTTCCCTCGCTCCCAGGACATTTACATTTGCACATACACGATATAGTGGACAGTTCACCTTATAGTGAATCCGACCCTTACAATGGGATCAGTGCCAAGCTAATGTATAGATGATGGAAGGGCTATGAGTGAGGTGTATATGGACATGTAACATGGGCATTGATGTTAAGGAACAGAATAAGTGAGAAGTAAGAGTATAGAGCTGGAGCAACATCAAGAATGGAATACAGATACAAGTGTTACAACGTGTTGTGTTGATCCTTTCCTCAACACTACGAATTCTCACCACTAACTATAAGACCCGTTTGCAATAAAGGCTTACGGATTTTTTAATTTTCGTTCAATAAACAGGCAAATTACATAATTCATCAGTCCCCGATCAGAGAAAGTATGCTATATTACGGTACCTAACTTGTCGTGTTCCTGTCCTTCGCCTCATCTCCAATTAATATAATTAATTGTTTTGTAGGGAAAAATAACACAAATCTGGAATAGACCAAAATGACAATTTTTTAGGTTAGGTACCCTCACTCCTGAAGAAGGCTTGAAGAATTTTAATAAAACACAAAGATCAAGTTTATTACGCTTTCTCTATTATCACATCATAAGTTCTATAGCCCATCCGATATGCATCGAGCCTCTTTCCCTCTACTGTATTTTTAAGGTTGCTGTAGTTTTTTTGGTTTTTTTCAATTTGACTGACGTTTCCCCCCGCCCTCCACACCCCCCGCAACATCATTGTAGTTCTGAGCCTATGCAAAAAAAAGAGATGACCCCCTCACTTTTAGCATCTGCGCAAAAAAGTGCCCCCCCCTTCAGAGTCTGTGCAAAAAAAGGTGGGGCCCCCGCCCCCAGTGGTAAAAAATGAACAGTCCCTTATGGCCCCCTCACACTATACGACAAACGATGAGTCGGGGGGTCTAAGACGGATTTTTCCATCGGGAGGAGCCGTCGGGAGCAGTTCTAGCCGACAAAACACCAGATTCAAATGTTGAATCGGGTCGTACAGTGTGAGCGCCCGTCGGGAGGCCTACGACTCAATTTCAGCGAGTCGGGGGGCTTACGACTCAGAAAAAAGTAAAAGAACAAGCTGCACTAGCCGTTACAACCATTGTTGTAACGGTTACGACGTAAAATAACACTCTTTTCTAGTCGCCGTGCTCCCGACTCCCGTCGGCTAGTGTGAGCCTTCAAACTTCAGTCTTTAGACCCCCGACTGTCGTATGTCGGATAGTTAGGCTTTAATATATAGTTATATATATATATAACAACTTTTATTCAGTTTACAGCTTACATAGATTGTCAATTTCATCGAACACTGAATTGGAAAACAATACTCTGCGTAGCAGATCTACTGCACGATCCAATATTATTATTATTATGTTATCATTTTGTTAATAAAGTTTTGAGTCCAACTCTGAAATTAAGAGTTTTAATGATCTTTCCTGTGACTGTTCAACGTTTTTCCTTGTATTTGTCCATCATTCATCTACTGTTCAGTTGTAGTATGAGAGTCAATGTTCGTCAAGGAATATTAGCACTTTAGTGCCAATCTCGTTTTATAGTATAGCATTTAATGATGCTTTTAAGTATGCAGATGAATTTTACAATATAATATTTTTCCAGACTGTAGGGTCTGATAAAGAGCTGTCTGAATATAAGAACATAATGTACAGTACAGTAAATTTACAGTAACAGCAACAGTCTGATTTCCCTTCCTTTCCCCAAATACCAATATAAGTCGGTCTTAAGAATCACAGGACCTACATGCCTGCTTAGTTCCCCCCATATATATACCCTATGCATATTTTTGAAAATTCACATTTCAATGTTTTACGCATGAGCAAATCAATATTACATAGTTGCATTTAATATTACTCAACTTCAGAAAATTCAAGTTCTGCAGACAAGTATTCATCATGTTCCTGGGGGTAGTTATTCTTCAGATAACTCCTGAAACCTTCTCTCGTTTTAATGTCCCTATTTATTTTGGGCAGGTTATTCCATAATCCTGTAATTTTGTAAAGATATGATCTCTTAAACTTCTCATTTTTCGGGAAAGGAACCAACAGTTTCTTCCCATCGTTGAGACTCCTTAGATTTATGTTCCTGTTATCGACATTTTCATCGACCAGAGATCTCCTATATGCTAACTCAAGTAAATGACTGTTTCTTCTCGTTGATAAGGATGGCATTTTTACTCTAATATGTATTTCTTTTGTACTGGTGTACTTTGGCAACTTAAGTGCTATTTTAAAGGCCGAGTTCTGGAGTGATTGTAATCTATCCAGGTAACTCTGTGCGCAGCTATGGTAAAATAGATCACCATAATCAATTAAAGGTAGTATAGTTGTTTTATATATCAATAATAGAGTGTTTATCACATACTCCATAGAGTTTTGACAATGCCTTAACCTTACTCCTCACAATGTTTATCTTCTTCACTAAGAATGTTTTGAAGTCTATCTTACTGTCAATTTCCACTCCCAGGAACTTCTAACAATCAACTTTTTCTAATTTCTGCAAACCCAAACAATATTCATTTTCTTTTACATCCGTCGGTTTAGTACATATAGACATAAATTTACATTTTTTTGTGTTGAGTGAAATCTTATTCTTTGCACACCATCGTACAACATTATTTAGGTCTTCCTGCACTTCAGTTAATATAGTTACCTTTCTATCTCTAGTGCCATAAATTACAGTGTCGTCAGCAAAATGCTGTATTTTGCTATGTTTAACAACTTTATGCAGGTCATTGATATATAATATAAATAGGAGTGGGCCCAATGAGGTACCCTGTGGTACCCCACATTTAACCTCTTCTTGGGCAGAAAGAAATCCATCTATAACAACCCTTTGATGCCTCTCCGATAAGTAGTTCTTAAACCATCTTAAAGTATTGTTTCTTATGCCGTATGTATACAATTTTGATAATAAGAGATCGTGATTCACCGTGTCAAAGGCTTTTTTAAAGTCCAGAAACACTATATCAGTTAGTTTTTTATTATTAATATTATCATAGGTATATTGGAATAGGTTATCTAGAGCATCATTAATAGATCTTCCTTTTCTGAAGCCAAATTGTGCCTCACATAGTATATTTTTTGACTCAAGGTGCATTGCCAGTTGACTTTGTACACAGCTCTCGAGCAATTTTGCCGGCAGTGTAATGCAGGATATGGGTCGATAATTGCCTGCTGTTTGTTTATTTCCTTCTTTATACAGAGGTGTAACCGTGGCACTCTTAAAATCTTTAGGGATAATACCAGTTTGCAAGGATAAATTAAATAAGTGTGCGAATTGGTGGCTCAAGACTTTTACACAAGGTTTTAAAATTCTCGTTGGCATTAACTTAATGCCTGAGGCCTTATAATTCCCAACTTTTTCTAATGCAAGCTCCACTGAGGTGTGGTTAATTTCTCTGAATTCAAAAACATCATATTCTTTATCATTACCAATATTATTCTCTGTGTCCTCATCCTTGCCTTCAAGAACTTTATCCGTATCTATCTGTTTCGCAAGGTCAGGACCTATATTTATAAAGAATTTGTTAAATAGTTCCGCCGCATCTTTCCCTATAACTTTGTCTCCACGTTCAGTGGTCAATGTAATGCTTGACTCCTTATTTTTACTCTTATCTTTAGACATGATGGGTTTTATTATTTCCCAGAATTTATGCGGATTGGATTTATTTATTTCTATCTAATCTAATCTGATTTTTAAAGTAATTTTGCTTAGCCCTCTTAACTTCCATATCAACCTGACACCTCAGTCTTCTTGCTAATTTCCAGTTTTCTTCCGTCTTATTGTTTCTAGCCTTCAGAAAGGCCTTATCTCTAAGTTTAGACAATTTTATTATGTTATCGTTATACCATTCCGGAGTTTTTCTGACATTCTTATACCTTTTTATGGGACACATTCTGTTCACGAACTTTTCTATTGTCGAGTAGAGCATACTCCAGGCTAGATCAATATCACTCACATTGTAAAATTCCTCCCAGTCATAATCCCTGAGAATTTCTTGCAATATTCCAATATCTAAGTTTTTTGTATTTCTCGCTTCAAACGATTCATGTACATATGTATTTCTGATTTTCTTAACTTGTATAAATACTGGGTTATGATCGCTAAGGTTGATGTTTATCGACCCGCTTACATTTTTATTTTTAACATTAGTGTAAATATGATCTATTTTAGATTTGGTATTCTTACTCACTCTAGATGGCACTTTTATTTTTTGTTGTAGATTATATTTATTTAGTAGAGTATTGAATCGATCAGCATTTTGTGTTTTGCTCTCCTCAACAATATCAGAATCGTAGTTGAAGTCTCCCATAACTATGATTTCTCCCGAAGAGTCTATCCCATTTAACAACTCATCAAGAGAATCTAAAGCTGCCTTTAACCCTCCTTGTGGGGGTTTGTAAACATTAAATACCGTTTTTGGTTTCATAAATTTCTTATATATTTTAAAGACTTGCATCTCTATATTTTTATCCGATTTCTCAAGTACCGTACCCCAAGCTTTTCCTCCTCAACTATCTCAAGGGACTTATGTATATATGTAATAAGTCCTCCGCCTCTTCGCTTCAACTTTCTATCTAATCTTATAATTTTGTAATCCTCTATTTGCACTTGGTGATTATGGGTGTTTTTATTTAACCATGTCTCTTGTATAGATAAGATTTGTGGTTTCATTTCTTTAACCGCATATCTAATTTGATCAATCTTGTGAAGTATGCTTCGGACATTCCATGATATTATTTTAAGTCCCTTGAGATCCCCTATTTGTTTCGTTTCATAATTCATTTATGAAAATTTTTACGACGTAAGCCGCTTTTACATACCTCCCCCCTTTTCTTCCCCCTCCTATAACAACAATTTTGAAGAAATATGTAATTAACATCAAATCATTACATAATACTGGCCTCTTAATTAGGCAACCACACATAGAACGCTTGATAAAGAACCTAGTACCATAGATGGTTAGGCTATCGTCATTTGGACGGTATATACACTCTTCGTTTCTGATGTCGATTTTTGGATCGATAACAGAGCTCACACTCTCTAAAACATACATATATTGATAATTGACTGTGATAGAAACGGATTTAACATAGTACCTGGAGAAAAGTATTTTCCTAGCCATTGTTAGTACAAAATGTTTTCTAGCCTTCCCAGCTAACACACTACGTAATTTCTACGTTGTGATTGTTCACGTTGTAGCGACGTAAATCTGTATGGGAGAAATAACGTGAATACAACATAAAAAGATAATTTAAATTAAAGAATAATAATTTTTTCAAAAAATAATTTCTACGTTGTATTCACGTTATTTCTCCCATACAGATTTGCGTAATTTCAACCGACCAAAACATTGAAAATAACGTCGCCACAACGTGAATACAACGGAAAATTGTTAGCTGGGTTATTGTATTCCAAAATACTTGTATGTAACTACATCATTTATTCACCTTTTCGTGAATTTTTGTATTTTCTTAAATTTGAAATTGGGGCGGAAGCATTTAATAGAGAATGGGTGAAGCCATCAGAAGCTGAGTGCTGAGTTTCAGATGTTGGGCTCTAGCGAGCTCCTGTCTCAGAAAATGAGTGACCCAGCCTCTCCGCCTTATCCTTTCTCCTAGTTAATTATTTCGTTCATCATTTCTTTCCTGATTTGACAATAACGGTATGGTATATTACATTATATATATGAATGTATACATTCATTTATACCCAAATAACTTCTAACTTATAATTACTTTTCAGCACACTAACACTTCTTATACATATATACATATCACATCGGCTGTCACCTTAATTTCATTATTTCAATTTGCTGAATACTCATCATTCATAGAAATTCAGTAGTTCAATTTACCGAAATACTCATTCATTTGTTAGTTGATATTTCGCCTTCATTATTAACGACTTACTTACATAAGATATTTTATAGTTAAGATTTAGTGCGGTACTATATATCATATTCACAATATCATTTTCGCATAATACTTTTCAGGACTTGTCTCATAATATTAGGATAATTACTTTTGTTCACGCTTTACATGAAGTATCAAAGAGTCTATCTTGAAGATTTTATATCCTCATTTATATTATAGTTCATTTATTTGAGTGTGATACTCCAGTGACCGTACCGGTACGCCATAATTCACGTGCAAAAATAAAATAAAGACTAATTTGGCCCATAGTAGGCCTACTTAATATTGATCGTACAAACGTAGGGTACGGGTATATGCGATGAACCCTGCCCTCGATCGGGGCTCTAAGCGGGGCGCGCGAAGGGCACACTTGTACCAGTCTCGCTCACCGCGAGAACTTCGCAAAGACCTTAATTGACCCTGCCCACAAACACTCGTGGAACGGGAAGAAAATTCTACTATGAACGGGTGCTGCCTCCTAGTTATGGTAAGTCATCATTCAAGTTTAGCTTACCAACAATGATTTTCATGTGACCTGTTAATCTGGCATAAATCATTGAACTTATTGTATTATTTTGGAAGTTATGTCTACTGATTATGTACCGGTACTAGTACACTAGGCCTACAGGTAGGCCTACATAATTTATATCTTACAGTAGGCCTATATTAAGGTGCTAATTAAATTATGTGTAAACGCAAATTTAAATCATTTCCAACAGTATGGGCTATGGCCGCAGGATAAAAAGAAAATCAGAAAAGTATGGTTTGGCATTTCCTCAGTTCGACGTCAAAACCCCTGCGACCGACCTGCGCACTAGAATACTACACCTATACTATAGCCCTAGGGGGCGCTTCGAGCACGTGTACTGCCTCTGCCCGGCACCTCAGCTGCACTCACCACGGCAGCCATCATACTTTCGCCGCATATATATATATATATTATCACCTTTTCATAAATGTTAAGCGTTAAACAGTGCTGTAGCTGGTTGTTTTTCTCTCGTGATAAGACTGATCCTTATATTTTACAAGCGGTGATATATGTCCTTTTTTTCTTCAATTACGTACCGGTAATCAATGTACCGTGGCGTAGGCAATTATATTTATGTCATTTTTTTTATTATTATTTCTATACCTTTTTAAAAATAATTAATCATCATGTGGTTTGATTTATATCTACCATTTATATCCATATATGTTCGGTATTTTCCCTCTATTTGTTACCTAACCTGCCTTCGTATGAACGGTCATATGATGCCGGATTACCATATAATATATGGCAATATTTTCGAGTTTATAATTATATTAATTTTTATGTCATTTCTCAGGACCTAGCTCCGTGTCCAAAAAATTGCAGTAATAGATATGGGTCACGTTGTTCTCTCCCAACGAAGTCGCCGCTCTGTTGATTAATTTCTGTGTCATAACTTCTTCTCAATACCGGAGAGTTATAGATATGTTAGATCTATATTTTATATTTTTCGGCGTGTGTTTTGGAATTTCGATTTTTTTTTAAGTTCACGTACATTTGTTCGGGAAATTAATCAAGTTTTCAGAGTAGAAAGTCAGATACCAGTACATGAATTCACGAATGATTGTGATTTATGTGTAGCTACCGTTGCGGTGTTTTTCTTCCCACTCCTTCGAGCCGCGAAATCTACTTCGTAGCTCCATAGAACTATAACCCAAAGTATAGTATAGTTGAGTATAGTTCTATGGTAGCTCATACTTTCATTCAACTATTAATTCGCCGCACATCCTCGATTTTCAGTGACGCATCATGCCTCAATGTCATTTGTGTGTCCCGGTTGAAACATTAAGAGTGTCTGTACTTCCAGGCTCTCAGGTTTCCTGCTCCCTGCGGCTAACTGCAACACTGACTAACTACAATTAACACCGACTGCGTGGCCGCAATTTCTGTATAGACCTGAACGGTTTGTCAGTAAAGATGCATGGTACATAAATAATAGTATCCAGCACACTAGGAATAACGGGAAACGACCCCAGTACGGTACGGTACGTAACTTAAGAAGCATAACCAAGACTAGCTGGGAGTATATATGCCTTAATTACACTCACATTGATTGAGGATATAATGGATGTACTGGAGGAAATTAACAAGGCTGCCTTGGAAAAGGACGCCCACAAAGAGGCACTCATTCGGGCATGGATCAAAACTTTGCTGAGCGTCAAAGGCGGTGGCGTTTCGTCAGAGGATGCCTTTAGTAATCTACTACCTGCTCTAATCCAGTGCTTTGGATTGATACTTGCGGGTTATTTTGCGGGACGAATTAACCTGCTTACTCAAGGACAAGGACGGGGCATTGGTATATTTGTTGGGAGGTCAGTGAAAGGTTTTAGATCTGTTGATTTAAATTTGCTAATATATATACCTAACATCGCGAGTATCGTAGTTTGCACTGTATGGCAATTGATTATTTATGTCTTATTAAACCAAAAAGCAATTGATTATATAATGTATGAAAGAAAACCTTATCATCTATCATGTATCATCTTATTCTCTTTACAAATACAATTTAGAAATTATGTGGCCACCATCATTCATGAATTCATGAATAAATGCATAACTATGGTAATTACTATTATGTTATGATTGACAATACATGAGATTGTAGGCCTACGCATAAGGTTCATGGCAAAAGCAGTATTTGGAATACCGTAATAGGAGTTCTATGTCGAAATTTGATATAGTTTAGTAGAAATGTTATCCTACCGAATAGCCGAATAGCATTTATCGATTTTGTTATTTTGAGATCCGATTATATTTACGAAATATCCGTCACTAGCTTTTAACTTATATTATCTAAAAACTTAAAAAAAACATTTTGTCCTTACAGTTTTGCAATGCCGGCTATGTTATTTAAGTCGATGGTCGAACTTCATTTTGACTCCGTCAACTGGAACTTCCTCCTTGCTATATTCGTGTCTAAATTAGCGATATTTCTTGGAGTAGCAATCTTGACACTCTTGCTCGTTAGGCCTACCCATTTCGGGAAGATGGGCATCTACGGAATATTTAGTACACAGAGTCATGACTTTGCTCTCGGTATCCCCATAGGTAAGTTGCATAAAATATATCGCAACTGACTTTATGTCACAGTAATATGCGTTGACCCTTTTAATTACCTACACTAGTTCGTTTTTCCATGAACATGCCTTAATTAACTCTCCTGCTCTAGACATCTTACCAAAATCGAAGTATGGTTGACAATACTCAAATCACAAAAATGGTGACGTAAATTTAGTATATTTTTAAATATATACGCTGGTTTATATTTCCGTTGAAAACAGTCGAATCATAAAAAATAATTATGCAAATTAAGCAAGACGGACGACTGGACCGTTTTAAATCTTGGTTTTCAATAATTAAATATATATACTCATATGTTTCGCCGGAAAATATAATAGCCGGCCTCCATAATTATCTCTTCAAGCTTGGATTTATGGAGTTCCACCCTGGCTGACTGATCCCATGATATTATTAATGCTTAAAACTAAATCAGTATGGATACATTGTATGAACACATTTCGAAGCCCTTCATTATTTACTGACTATAGATATGATTTCGTTTCAGTACAAGCGTTATATGCCAATTCACACCCAGAATATGAAACCTATCTCTACTTGATCGCCCCCATATCTGTGGCTTTCCTTAATCCCACTGGTTTTCTTCTACTGGAGATACAGAGATGGAAAGAAGGTCAACTTGGCATTCAACATTCCCGGGGCCGAGCCTTCTGCCAAGTGCTGGCCCGGGTCTTTACCAATCCCATAGTTTTCATGACTATATTGGGCATCATTTTTAATTTTGTCTTCAAGCAACATATTCCCCCAACACTTGACAGCCTGCTTACTGTTTTAAGTAAGTAGAACTTGCCCATGACATGTGACTATACTACGGCTCACTCGGAGCTGAATCGCTCGTACGTAGCGGAGCCATACCTGACCACAATAATTCGATTTAGCTGCGATCTAGCTTGAGTACAATTTACGGAGTTTACGTTTCTAAATACGGTTGCAAATATGATATCACAATAAATGTGTGATAAGTTGAACTGCGATCGTTGTAGACTTAAAATCTGCCGTTACCCATGATATATCACTTTACGTGCGTATAAAGCAGTGTTAGCCACATCATTCTGATCATTCTATTAGCAGTATTTTGTTCTTCCAGAGGATGCTTTCCCCGGTACGGCTCTATTTTGCTTAGGCCTTAGCATGGTAGGTCGCATTTCGTCCAACGGTGGAAAGGCTAATTACATCACGCCGGCTCTTTTGATAGCTGCCAAAATGTAAGTAATACATGTATCTTTCAAAAAAAATATAAACAAAATATATGTATCTTTCCCTAAAATCTTTAGATTTTAAAAATCTGCTTCATTCCTACCTGAGATTGAATGCAGTTCACACACAAGAGATCTGTGTATGACAACACAAGAATCATAAAGAACACTTTTGAGTTATATTATGGTATAGAATCAGAGTAACTCACAGTTGCTGATTGAAAAGAATAGGGTTTCATATCCTGTTAGCGTGTTTCCTCTCACCTGGATATGACGAACTTCATGATAGATATGTTATCTAGGGAGTAAAGCAACCATTTGTATGATGATGCATGGTGAGAATAATTATTATTATTATAATTATGAACCATCATCAGTTTATTGCTGATAGCTGCAACCTTCCCGGATTGCGGTACTAGATAAATTCATGGATATTTTGCAACATTGCTTTCTTTTGTCTGCAGGCTTGTTTCGCCATTTTTGATCCGAGAACTGGTTAATGTTTTGGATGGTGATAACAATGTCACAAGTGCAGAAAGTTTGTCAACGTATGGCTTCCTGTATGGTGTTTTCCCAACTGCCCCTAGCGTCTTTATATATGCCACTCAATATGGATGTGAGGCTGAATTGGTTTGTTATTTTGTATTTCTTTAATTCGCTCTATAAGAAATAAAATGTAATCCGCAATCAGACAAAACTGTCTTGCCACCCCAGCCTGTAGTTTGAAATCTACATGCCTGGTCACAAACATTGTGTACTGTAAACGTATTTATTTTCGCGCACATTTCGCGCACTAAGTACTTTGACACCTTTTCGCGCGGATTTAAATTCGCGCAGCAAGGAAGTCTCACACCTTGTTTATGCAATAATTATACCTTTTGCACAGAATTTATTTTCACGCACAAAGGTGGGTGCGCGAAAATAGCGAAAATAAATACTGCGCAAACATTAATATGTTTACAGTATTGTATTTCACAGCTCATTGAGATACCGGTAGCTTATTATTGTGTAACTTGGAATGGATTCTATGGACGTAATCATCGTAATCATGATGTGACTTTATGTATTATTAGAAATCTTCACTATGTTTTCAAGACTTTTAACACGTCTTCTTCATTCACGTGGATTAATATCGAGTCCTACCACTTACATTTGTAGATGGCAAGTGGTATGGTTGTGTCTACCTTCATCTCTGCTCCGCTCATGTTTATATCAGCGAAAATGATAACCCTCACATCAACATCCAAAACCAAGTTTACCAGATTACTTAATGCAACTTCATTTGACATCAGTATCATAGGAGTTATTGCATGCGTAAGGGAATCATACTCTTCAACATGGACTTTTTAAAAAAAAATGATCAAATATACTTAGAAATGTTTGTATAAATTGTCAATATTTTTCAGAAAGGATTCTTAGTATGATTTGGAGCTATATTTGCTGCTTATATGAATTAAACTCATGAATAACTCGTAATGTCGATTCTTCTTGTAATTTGGATATTTGTATTTCAGGTTTGGGTACTGATAGTATTTATCATACATCGACGTTCTGGTACCCTGCCCCACAAATTTACTACTGGACTGGTCATATGTCAAGTAAATTTTCATTCGCTCATTATATATTAAATACTAACATCGATCACAATACTAAACTGTGCTGATACCTCTAAACAAATTTATTTTTAGAAATTATTTTCACGATTAATTGTGAGTATTTCGGAAAATTAAGTCTATGATTTGAAGAGGATTCAATCCTGACTCAATGCCCTAGAGATACCCAAATTATGTGTATTATTGTAGGCCTACATGTCTATATTCGAGTAGGTGGCAGTAGATATGAGATACGACCTCTAGCCAAGGCTGTTTTGGTTGTGAGCTTCGGATAGAGACCCTGATCGAGGTGAAAGCTCAGGTTGTTTTGTACAGCATGAGGTCAAGTAGTTCACATCTCGAAAATGTACGCTCAGGTCAGCCCAGCAAACAATCCCAATACCTCCCGTACCTTTCTGTCGAGGAATCTACCAAAATCCTCCGCACTCAGTTTGTAATTTATTTTCAATAATTTGGATGGGTAGTTCAGGGTCATGATCTAAAAAAGTAATACACACAAACAAAATATCTTCCCTGAGAGTAAATCTCAGGGTCAACTTCCAACCTTTGATAAAGTTGGGGCCTAATAGCTAGTCAAGGAGAAATAGTTTTGACCTAGGACAAATTGTTACAGAACGTTTTTCAATTGTTTTGGGTAGTATAATATCCCTTATAAACATACGCCGACAAGATATTAAAATTAATAAGCTTATTGTGGCATAAATATAAGAAATTTACCATACCAAGTGGAAATATTACAAAGTATGCAGGCATAATAATGCGTAACATTTTGTGGTCGTTATGTAATAGTGTTAATTAAATATAAGGTAGAACAGTGATATTAATGTGGTCACAGTACCATACAATTTTGCGTAACAATAATTACGCAATTAAAATAATGATTAAATTTTGAAATATGACAGTGGCTACAGTGGCATGTAATATTACAAAATGATTACGTAATTAAAATTATGAAAATTGAATCAAGGTTAAGAAAGGTACAAGTAACGATGTACAATAGTTGAGAATTATAATTAAAGATACTCGTAATAATCATTAAGAATTACCGTTACATAACATAATTATGAAAAGTGTGACTTGGTGTTGAAGTCAGACCGGTTAAGTATTTAACATGTGAAGATAAGCATTTATTAAAGCAGAATGATCTGGGTGGTTAAAGTCTCAAGGCTGCGCGGTTACCGCGCGCTGGGCTTTGACGCGCCGCCCAGGCTCCCGCGTGGCAAAAGTAAGATGGCTGCCGAGGTGAGTGCAGCAGGCTCTTCAACCTCAGAGACCTAGTTCAGCTTTGATGTCCGCGCGTGAGGCCTTCTGCCTATGACAATTTAAATTATAAAGAATCTAACGTCCGATATGACTTGGTGGTCATATGAATTACATAAATCTACATAGTAAGGTGTAATAATATGCAATATTACGTAATAAAGATGGGGGAATAACGGACATTATAGACTTGCCATGGTAAAATACAGTTCTGGCTGGAGAATAGATATTCTACCAAGCTATAAATCACGGGTAGTTAACCCTGAAACATTTTACATGTACGTGAAGGGTTAACTTTGAAAGAGAACACAAGTCAATGAGACCCGTACGAGGCTATATGACAGATTCTCGAAGAGTACACAAGTGAATGAGACACAAAGAGAATTGTTTTTAGAAATTAGTAGAGACGAATTAAACAGGAATATAATACAGCAGCGATGGGTTCCGTCCCCGTTGTGTGGTGACTTGAATATTGCAGGTATTAACTCAATTTTTAGTTAGGCTCTTATTATATGAGAATGTCTTTAGATTATTAATATAACGCTTTAAAAGGTTGCGATTCTCCCGTGAGGAGACTGGGAATTAATCCACTTTCGGTCCATTTCGAAAACAGCATGGTGCATGGTATTGATGCAGCTCCACCGACGTCCGAGGCCGAGGCCACCCGTCATTGAGTGTTTCGACCCCTTACTCGAGAAAAAAAAAATATAGAAAAAACTTGTTTAGGCTTACGTAGGCTGGCGTCGCCGGCCTCTGAGTAAAACAATTGTAAACCTGCAGGTAACAAAGATTATAGATTATCACAGGCTCTTTATTTTTTTATATGACACAAGGAGGTATAACAACTGAAAAATGATTTTAAAAAATGTGTCCCTTACTTGACCATCAAACCGTTCTCTATTCCAGGGTCTTGCATCAGTTGGGATGATATTGTGGAAGAGCCTTGACATGTCCGTCCTATGGCAGCACTATATTCACTTTGTCGTATTCTTTGTGGGTGTGCTAGGGTCGAGGGTGTGGATGGCTGGAACTGCAGTGACTCTTTGTCTACTGCGTATGCACAGCCTGTGCTTCATCCTTAGAATCCATGGATGGATGGTTCTCACCTGCGCATTGTAAGGCATTTCAAATCAATCAATAACTCCAACCCAAAAAATTATGACCTGTTTTCTTATTTTCTAAGATGGCCTTCATTGGCTACTACAGAGGATACCGATTGCTGGGGTTAATTACTCGCTCAGGTCATGGCTGAAATTTTAACTTCCATGTCAACCTAGCCACATGTAGTTTCTTTAAAAACCTAGCTTCATGAATGATAGTTATAATGATTTCAAAACCATATCATTATTTTTTTTACTCGAAAATCGCTACACATATTGAGCCAATATATAATAATGGTTTTACTTTGAATTCTTATTTATTTCAGAATGCCTCCAATGCTTTGTGGAATGTTACTGATGGCGGTTCGCCGCGAAAAAGATGCGTTGGTCCCGTCGTTACAGTATGGCGAGGGCCAGGTAATAATGTCCATCTCCATCTTAGTCATAACCTGCCTCATAACTGTCGTCTCTCTAGTGCTCCAACACCGATGGAGGCCCGTGTGTAAAAAGGGCGTGGGGATAAACTCTTGCAGGGCTCGAGGCGTATCTTCTTCATCTGTGGAATCGAGTGATTCAGAGTCAAGTCTGCTCAGCGATCCGCCGACAGGTAGCGGGGATGTTGTGAGGGTTAATGTGGATGTTAATAGTGATTTATCGCCTCTTCCACCTATCAGGGTAACTGCAGTGGGGCGGATAAGGAGGGACAGGAAAAGACGCCCGCCTGCCAAGGACACTCCAAGTGATTGCAATACATGTATAAATTGTGACGAGTGCGCTATTCCAGGTACAGTTCTGAAGATCATTTTAACATGCTAACTTATGCCATCTGTACAATTTTAGACTCGTGGAAAGTAAATTGTGATTTTCACCCAGGTTATTTTGCTGCAGCGATGTTTTCTTTATCACAAATATCTATAGTATACATATAGTATAAGTCTGATCTGTGTTGTTACGAACATTTATTCTTTTTTTTTAAATTACACGAGATAAGCCTCTATACTGTATCCAGGTCCAAGAGGCCAATTAACTCTTTCCGATTCTGAAAACATGTCTCCATGTCTAATTATTGGTTGTTTGAAATAATATTTTTGCACTCTGGTCTCACTTATGTTGCTGTATGGATTTTTCTTTCGAAATATGAAACACAATTTAAAAAAAAAAGCTTTTATGTAATACTTTAAAAAAATTACTAACATTGCTTGCGGACATAATAAGATACAAAAATAGCTACAATGATTGAAAAAACATTTCGTATTTTTGCAGAGGTTCGTGTTTCTGCCTCTCCAGCAATGACGAACATAGAGGATCTTTTACCTGACGTGCAAGTGCGTCCATTTAGAAGGCGTAGTGAGAGTCTACCTCAAAACACAGAACCTCTAAACTCGAGATCCCTACCTATTGGTGCAGCTTGTGTTCTACAGTCGTCGTGTACAGTAGAACAGAGGTCGCGGTATGTTATTTAGTGTATACCTGAATTCTGCCTTTTAAGAATGCCTTTGGAGGCTGCGTTTACTCTTTCAAAATTTTCATTGAGCAAATCCCATCCGCAGTCCCTGGAGAAGGGCAGAAGTTACCATGTCGGGGGGGGGGGGGATGTCGTCCTCACTGGAATTTCAAAATCAACACAACACCCTGATTTAGATCAGTTCGTAGTGTAACACCCAAAATATTCTCTTTTAAACTTAAATTCTGTTGCACGCCTATATCTGAAAACATACCTATCGTTGAGAACCATTCTCCATGCATAGTCGAATAGATTTAATTCCCCTTTGTCATTCAAGTTGCGCTGAGCTCCTCCAGTCGTACAAGACTAAGAACTTTCAGTTGGATGAAGAGGATGAGGATGAGCAGGCAATGCTGGAGGAGAGGGATGCATATCAGTTCTCCCGACATATAGTACTTATCCTCTGCCTTCTCATGTCATCTTTAATAGTAAGTCACATCTCTTATCCAGAGATTCATTTTGAGGCGCGTTCGGCTTATTTCACAAATAGATTTCCTTCAGGACACGCATATATATGAAGAAGGAAATGTACTCTAATATCTTCATTATCGGGCATTATTAACAATAATAATAATTAAGAATCAGATTAAATGTGGATGGAATAATTGCTTTCTTGTGTTTGTATTGACCTAGGTTAATGGACTTAATTTAGACCCTCAGTTCTCAATCTTGGGCTCATTGCTTTAACACAAAGTAGTTTATGGGACCCATAGTGGCAGTTTTCTAAATGAATATCTACGTACTATTATTAATAATTGTTTTCCCCATCATTTAAGTTGTTTATCATCATAATTGCCGTTGTGGACAGCTGTCAAATTTAAACGACTGCTGAAACAGTATTCTAGAGAATATCGTACATAATAGTATGAAATCTTGATCCTCTTCTTCTTTCACCGATTTTAAATTAATTAGGCTACTCACTTAATTAATCGAACATTGCTTTAAATGTCACCCACTGCAATCTAATTTCGGCGTATAATCGGGTACTAGGGTACTATCGGGCCTAGTCCTTAGGGCGCCCTATGGACTAAAGCAGAGGTTCTTTAACAAACGGCTAGCCATATAATAACGATGCCATGATAATGAACAGCTTCTCTCTTCACTATAGGGACTTTTCCTTAATTTGTGGCGTTTGATGAAGGAACCGAAAACGGGTGTATATGTGGAGATCGAATTTCTCGATAGCGTTCTTCTCTTCGGCCAAGTAGGTAGCAGTCTTATAGTAAAATGTAGACCATTAATGAAAAGTAAAATTAATAAAATGTAGACCATATAGCTCCATTACTCGGGAAGGGTCTATTACAAGGCATCAACATATATGGGCATATACATTTTTGCATTGATCTCTTTTATCTTAGTGCTTAGAGCAAATTATTTGAATATCACGCTATACATAAACCCCCGATGATGGCTTTCGACTTGCTGTATTTTTGTAGAGTGTCTTTACCTTTGCTGTGTTTGGTCTTGATGGTGAACTGGTTATTGAACCTTTAGTTAACAGGTCAGTACAACGCACAATATAGCCATCCCATTTCGAGTGCATTGGGTCGACTAAAGTATAGGTTATAGATTGTCACTTCTATGTGACGTGAATGGGGCTCTTTGAATCTGAACAGCGGTTACTAGTACTTTCGTGAGAAGGCCTAATACACACCATCCGACCATTGAACACCTTAAAATTGTAATTATTTTTCAGATTAAAACATTGGCTGGTGAGGCGTTGGCCGTCTCTTTCTCGAAGATTTGGTCGAAAGAAGTTTGAAGCTAGTACTTTAGAGTGTCTCCCGCAAAATGTTCGAACTACATGTACCAAATTCCTTAAGTTTCATCGTGACATGTGTGCTAAGGATATCGTCAGTAGCAGATGGTACGTGGGCCCGGCAACCAGTTGGGAAATATTTCTGAACATCACTTGCTTAGGAACACTTGTTTTTTACTTCCTATGTGTATTGATATTTAGAGTGAATAATTTACTCACGGGAAGGATGCATCTTGGTCACAAACTTTGGGTTCAGTTGCGGCAAAGCTCACTGTTGGTATGCTCATAGAGTAAAGAGAAGGAATTTTGATTTTCAATCCCGAAACAATCCAAACATAGGGTCTGGAATGACGTGTACAAGGTAGTATATGGATGAATCTTAATTGTAATGCTTTTAACTCGTTGACGGCGAGAGTCCCAAATTTGGGCTGGTCTCAAACCCATTATTTACATAATATATGCAAATGAACTAAAATTAGAGCAATTTTCAAAGCTATCCTTACAGATTCGCCCAGTTCTTCGGCCCCATGCTCTGGTTATATGGGGGCTAAGTCGATCTACCCCAGGCGCCGTTTTAATGAAACAGACTGAAAACCTATAAAACTATTATCTTGTTTATATTTGCAGCCGTGGAACTCATGTTTACCATGCCGCATTCACAGGTAGGGTATTAATTGACTGGTTGATGGAGGTAGGGCTGTGTCATGACCGTGGAGAAGGACTGACCTATGGCAAGCATCTCCTTATCGGTGGAGTAATAGAACATGTCCACAAAGAACACGATTTTTATGATTTACCATATTTATACCAATTCACTGACAATCGCTCAGAAAGAAACAGTCGCACCGAAGGAATTGAATTTTGAACATATCTATACATAAGTGCCTTAATTGTGATCAACATTGTCAGTCATGTCAGTTTATGTTGCTATATATACATTAAAAATAAAACAAACTTGTATCATAATTTTGGTGCTTAATAATTCTTGGGGTGGGTACAGAATCAGATAGTGTTGGTTTGAACTAGTTTACAGAATTATAAATAGACTATTTTATGTCAACCAATATTGCTAGCTACAACATTAAACTGAGAAATTTACGTGACATGTATCATGACAAAATATATCTAAGGAAGTTACATTACTGGATGAATTGTGAATTTTAGTCTGGTGGCAATAGTATTTCATTTCCTCAGTGGACTAGAGTTGACGAGATGTAAACGATAGGCGACACCTGGTGTAAAGTGTCTCGTTAAGACCATTTTACTGGTTACTCATCAGTGTGCGAAAGAATATATGCTTAAATAATAATCCGAAATATTGAGATGTATTGAATTCTTTTTATTTATTAATATTTGTCACATAAAGAATAGAATTGGTTCTATTCAGTTATGTTGTTCAGTATTTCCCCCTCCCATTCGACCTATTGAAAATCTTTCCCTTGCATTGAAAAATAACCACTCCTTTATAACACGGAAAATTATTTACGCAAGCATGATTAAGAAATAATTGGGAGTTATAAAGGATAATTTTACTCAGTAGTTAAGGCAAACCTTAACAAAGAATGCAACAGATAAATTAAAACAGAACTGCAATCGGCTCTGTAATGTAATTTGTGTCCATTGACCTTGCATTATGCCGTATCACAGATTACGTCAACTATTTTCTTCTTGTCTAAAATGATAGACATAATTATATATGACCTATGGCTTATCAGAATTATTTGCTGTGCATCTGATAGTTACCAGTTAACTGATTGACCATTGAATAAGAATTTTGTGGTAAAGACATGGAAAAACCACAATTAATAAAGAAAATAAAGTAAATCTATCAAGTTTGGAATACCTAAGCTTATACATAACAACGCGTACAGAAACTGCACAAAATATTAACGAAGACAGAATCAAGAATATGTACACCAGATAGAAGAAGCGAATTCGTAGGCCCGTAGAGAAACTAAATAGCTACATACTCCGTTAAATGCATAAAAAGGGTCCCTCTCTATTGTTCCAACATAATGCTTTCTAGTTTCATTTTGATCCACAGATCAAACTCGAAAGACCGATGGAAATGATTTGTATTTACTACCGCCGTCCACAGTCTATATTAAATTTAACCTCTTGTAATGTTTTCAAGCCCATGAAAATGTCCGAGCTTTACAGTCGTTCGATATGATTCTCCTAAATTAGAAAAGACACTAGATAATGTACACTTACATCTTTAAGACATGCATCCTTCAAGTAATGTTCGACAACCCTGCAGGCAATACACGGACATGCTTAGAGTATCAGCATGTTCAAACACTGACAAGAAATAAATACTCTAAAATCAACATAGGAACAAAAATAATGACACTACTCTCCGAACGCAGAGTTACAGGTCACCTGATATACTTATCTGTTTAGAATAAAAACTATTTCTAGCAGACGGTTAACAAGTGAGGATAGCTTCCCCACAAATAGGCACTTCACATTCTCCAACCAAGACAGTACAGCAGAATCTGAACCAACAAACATGACGGTACTCATAACTTATCTTATACTGACGCGACATAGAAAAGGGTTTCTTTATCTGGGTACAAGATAACGTTGACGAATTAAATAAGATTTCGAAGATTTGTGCATGAAGTCTTGGTAATGCCATGACAACTTAACCAATCTCTATGTATTATACCCCTTTATTAAAACCACCCCCAACTAGTTCTTTTCCAAACTTTGCCAAATAAATCCCCTTCTCTTACGCTGACGTACCATACGATTCATTACGGCACACGTACCATTAATGATTACTTATTGCACCCACTAATGGTACGCCTCAGACAATATGGGTATATAATACTCAAATAATGTGTCTTTATTATAATCAAAGATAATTCGAGATAAAAATACTGATTACAATTAACCGGCAATCGATTCCCCCCGGTAAAAGAACAATTTCTGTAGAGTGAATGGTAAATACTTTTGTAATAGATTGATAAATGATCCCACACTATTAGAGAAACGTCAATTAATTAAAAAGCCAGTGCTAAATGGAAAATAAAAGTAGGAAACGCAATGATAATCATATTTGAGGTTATAAGCGAAGAGACGTTGAACGATGGTCGAACATACCATCAAGCAGCTATTTCTTGGAACTTTCACCATTGTAGCTCAAACGTTGGGATTACAATACTTCACAGCCAATACCAACTTATGAAACTAACAAGAAGTAATAAATCTTATTTGCATAGGGAGCCTGTACTTTAAACCTGAGACATGAAGTAAAACACAAAGAGATTTAAAAAGATAAATTAGAGCAGGGTTCAGCTGGAAGTTCAGTCAGGAGATGCTGATCACCAGTCAATTTTCATGGTCAAATGGAAAATTGATTAAGTTTTCAAACGTCAGTGTTTGCTTTAAGAAAATAGCACTTGACGCTTTCATACAAGACAGATTGTAAAAAATGCTTATGTCAATAACAATAGAATCCCAGGACAGATCCAGTTCTTGTAACTAATGCAATACACAAAGCAAACAGCCTTAATTCAATTTATAATTCTTGATTGTAATTAACGTTGAGCAGGATATGGATTTGTTACCTAATATTACATTACAAGGGCAGAATATCTACAAGTTAAACATAATATCTTGGCACCATTATATCTGTTTTCTGGATACAAATGTCAAATATAGACAACCTTTACTCACCAGCCTACCCCACTACCTCTTCTACCGTACAGTCAACCGCAACGAGAACTTTATACATGGAAATCTTGCCTGCAGTAAAATAGTCTAAGTACTCTTGGTATGCCCTAGCCAGTGAACAAAGAAAACCTGTTCTCACACGTAGAGAAATAGTTTCATATAAATTACAACTTCGTTTGGGTACATTAGAAAGACTTACTTCCCACCCTTCTACACTTTCTTCAAGTCCTACACATTCCCACACCGGACACTTAAAAATCGTAACATTCTCTTGCATGTCTTTAAACACCACACAAGAGGACGTTGCTCAAAACTTGACAAGAGCTTAAACCTCAGTCACCATGAGTGAGTGTTTTAGGTAAGACCTCGCCAAGATTGAAGCAACATTCACCCACGATCTGACACATCCGTTGCTAAAAACGATTTGAAAAAAATGACATTTGCTGCGCAGCAGGATTCTACAATTCCTAACGCTGAGGGCGAATTGCATCTTGATACATGTATATATATATAAATGATGATGTCATCACAGTTGATCCTTAAACAGTCGCTTCGGGCATCAGTGTCTTGTGTTTATAATATTTTCACGATAGTCTCTGTGATCCTACAGTGGACCATTTTAAAGCCGAACACATTATCGTCCATCCAGGTTGACCTCATTGTTCCGACCACATATCACATATCATAATCGGAAGATGTCCTTGGCCTTGTTTATAAGCGTTTCCACCAGAAAAGTGAAAACGAGAAATCACTTCCATCACCTATGCACAGTCAACTCTGCAGGGGAACCTGAATTACGGGCCAGGCAGACAGACATTGGCGTCCGATTCCCAGCCTAATTGCACTTGGTTCTCAGAGTGGAGCGTGTAATGGCGATCGGGTGATTGGGGACAGCGCTTGGGTGGGCTCAATACGCTCGACTTCTTACATGACCCGCCAGCAGCACTGATAGGAAGGAAGCGGGATGAATCGTTGCCGGTATCCAAGGCAACTCTCCGGGTAGAACTCACCTAGGGGGCGGAGGTGGTGGAAGTCCTCTTCTGTTGGCTGTAGTTTTAAGAAAAGGCGATGAATAATGGGTAGAAAGAATATACATAATTTAATACATGTAGATAATGCAAAGAACTAAAATCGAAATCGCTTCATTGGTTAATTCACAGAGAATCACTGATTCTATTATGAAAATGTCAGAACACAAAAATAGGATGTCGAAGAACATGGATGTCGAATATATAATCATTTTTCACTCGAGACAAGAATATCTCAAGAATTAAATGGCAATACTTTACATAGCATACAATAGCATATGACTGTGGCTATGTACATTGGTTAGTGGATTTAAAAAGAAACTGAGATCACATCTAATCCCAAATTTAGAATTATAATTAAAAAAATATACACGAATCGGGTTATTGAATTTCAATCTGCCCAAATCCTCGTTTAAATTCCAAATTCAAGCATTTATTGCACCTATGCTGGAGTTAAAACAGTAAAGAGTGAATTCAACTGACCGATGGTTGACATATTGCGATAATACATTGGTTTAAATAAACTACTAGGTATACATAACCCCGTCATTGAATACCCTTCGGAATTCATTTGATCACGGCACTCTCCTTGATACGTATTTTTTGAACCTCTCAAAATGAAAAATATAAAGTTGGATCGCGGAGATACATACACGGGATCTTAGAGAATAAAAAAAACTACCTATCTTTTTACACACGAAAAGCGTCGCGATGTGCATCGAAAAAGAACGAAAGATTTTAATTACCGCCAAAACTTAATCGAATGTTTCAACGAACAATAAAACCTATGTATGTCCAGTTACTAATACCATAGTAAATTCAGACACTTGATAGGCTGGCGCTGAACAACGTCATTACTCAACGACCAAACATGGACAACATAAATGCCACTGAGCATGCTTCATACGTAAGAGAATTCATCACATGAAGTTAAACTAAAAATATACATTAAATGCGATCTTATTCTCGAATAGAACAAAAGAAAAGATATTGATTCCGTCATTAAAATCAAAGCAAGACAAAGTGAAATTTGAACTGAGTGTGTTTGTATGCAAACTAATGATACGCTTCAAGAGTCCGAACTTCCACCTTATCAATACACAGGTGGTCATATTAGATGTCCCCAATGTTTCTCATGAAACAGTTAAATGACTGAATCATGGAAAATGTAATCACCAAGGGAGCGTTGACGCGTCTTCACATGCGACTAAATCATGTGTGTGCGCGTTTTAGGGGTTGGGTGGTTAGTCCAAACCTTCGGGAATATATCCTCATCATCATATTTTAAAACATAGAGCCGTTTTCATATTTCCAGAAAAATATCTAATAACACCTATACAAGAAAAAAGAATCAATAACTGATATCCTAGACTGGCCTATGTCCTAATCTAACAAACATTCATAAGATTACTGAGAATGTATACAAAAGGATGTTGACAATCACGCGCGGGAGACGAGGCATTCCGATAGTTCATTCCAACCCAAAGATTTTTACGTTTTTTCACAGTCACGAAAACTAAAATGACTCAGGGGGGAAATGAACAATTATCTAATTACCGAGCATCCTTTGTATGTGCTCTGTCTTAACTCTGCAGTACATTTCTAAAAGAGAAGACGAGTTGGATGGACGAGACAAGTTTATACTACACTTGAGATGAGATTCAGAAGTTGATTCGATTCGAGAAAGCTGAAGAGGTAACATGCATGCATGTGTGTATGGGCGAATACAACGAAACATATCGTTTTCGTTTTTCAAGCAAATTATGATAAATCTTACACTGATATAGGGTTTGTGCACATCAAACTGTCCGTCTCGTTTATCTGATTCAGGGGTACCTAGTTTCTTTGTCTATTTGACATATATATTCAAAGAGATATGAAGCGAAACTAGAGAATTTGTGTAGAAAAAATATAGCTTGCCACAGGAACAAAACACCTCAAGAACGTTTTTGATTTGCTGCTCCTCAGATTAGCATGAGTAATATCGACGGAAAAATAATCTTATGCACGCAGAGTCCTACTTCATGAATGGAAATGAAAATTGAAACGTTCATATTAACATATATTTTAGTATGAATGAAATGGCCCTGTTTAAATTGTATTAAAATGAATCGTGGTCATTGCTCCTCACTTCCACATCCAACCACAGGTAGGTCCTCACTGAAGGCGACAGGGACAATAATTATACCAAATGACACGATGGAGGTTCGTAATCGACTCAAGACCGCTGGGCAAAACGTACGAGACCCAAAGGGTCGAGTGTGTTTCGCCCAATGTGTTGAGATCGATCACAAACTGTACAGAGTGCCATTTTTCATTTACATATGTATGACATACCAATTTGTCGAGATAATGACATTTTTTTTTTACCATCTTGCCTTAGTATGTCAAGTTTTCATTCAATAAAAACGTTTAAATACAACTTATCTATGGGATGGGGCCATCTTGTCCCTCATTGTTCATTCATTTAAAGCAGGAAGCTTAAAATGTGCTTACGATCGTATTTTCCTCTATGCAAACATCCAAACTATTCAAGTCCTCAGAGATAGACAACGAACAAAATTACCTTAGATTTGGTATCGTTTGTTTTGAGCTAAAAACAGTGCAAGAAGATAGGGTAGGGAAGCAGTAAGGGGGTTGGATGTTGATTGACAGGCAATTTAAAGATATTTCTTGGAAGATCAATAGAGGGATTTCAGCCTGACCACTTAAGGTAACGCGTTGTTTAAAAGAGGTTGGCTATTGGTTGACAGGCAATTTAAAGATATTACTTGGAAGCTCAGTAAAGGGATTTCAGCCTGACCACTTAAGGTAATGTGTTGTTTAACAATTAGACCAATGCCATTTGCTTAGGTTATTTCTAATGAATCTTAAGATGGTTTGACTTGATAAAGTGGTCAAGGTCTAGGGTTATCTGAATATTTAATTCAGATTTTACATTTAATATTACCTGAGGCATAACCTAATCGTCCAGCGGCTGCATAGCTTTAGTATGTCAGTGGGAAGAAAAACACATCAGCAGAGGCTAAAATCGCCAATGATTTTGAATTGTGTTAAAGAAACGATCACTAATATACCAACTGAACATGTGATAGTGAGGGTGATAAAACTACATACTTTGCCCGAGAAACGATTGATCGAGTATCGATTGGATACAAAGCAGTGTCACTGGAAAGGAATGTTAAACTTACCTGGGTTTTTGGGATTTTTGCTTGGATAAACCTTGACGGACTTTTGGAAATAACTGGGTTGGGGGAAATTGTCAACATTTTTGAACTTGAACATCTTCTCGAATTCTGAAATAAATATACAAAGCAAATAGTTTTTTAGTCTCAGATCTTAAATTACCAACCGTTGTTCAGGGAAATTATTATGGCAAGGTGAAATTAATGGTAACTCAATTTAACATAAGTCCCGATCAGTGCTTTCTATTTCTTGTTTCATCCTTACAACATTCTCATGCCTCTTACCAGCGCAATAGAACTTTCATGTATATCTTACCCTTAAATACCCGGACAAATTAAGACATTTTAGTTTATCTACAAGAAAGGCTTCATATTGCTCACCTGTGTCATAGTTCATACCGCCCGAAGAGCCCATTGAGTGGGAAGGCGGTGGAGGGGCATGGTGGTCCCTCGATGGCGGAGGGGGTGGCCGTTGGAAGGGTGGCCTTTGGCTATGTGAGGATGCTGAAGGTCCTCTGGATGGCGGGGGAGGAGGAGGGTCATTTCGGGGAGGTGGGGGTGGAGGGGCTACATTTTGTGAACGAGGTGGAGGGGGTGGAGGCGGTGCCCTGCTGCCAGGGCCAGGCGGAGGAGGAGGAGGAGTCCTCCCTGAAGACCGTGATTGGAAGCCGTTTAATGAAGGACCTGACGGGGGCCTACCTGGAGGGGGAGGGGGTGGAGGGGTTTGCCTTGAAGCACTTGGGGTCCTTGGTAAAGGTCTAGATGAAGGTGGAAGGGGAGGAGGTGCCTGAGGTTGTGATGGTTTATTTGGTAATATGTTTCTATTTGTTCCGGATCTACCGCTATTATTGTTTAGAGAATTGAGCGCACTAGAAAATTGATTCTTGTTCATACTCGAGCTCGTGTCGTCATTGTTATTGCCATTTCCATAGCCAGACAAGCGAGGTTTGGCATTGGATGATGGGGGAGGCGGGGGTGGGGCCACAACACTTGGTTTGTTTTGTAAAGGGGGTGGGGGTGGTGCCATACCACTCGGTTTACTTTGTGAAGGGGGTGGTGGGGGTGGTGCCGCCGCACTGACATGGTTGGAAGTGGGTCCATTCATGTGTACTGGGGGCCACTTCTTGCCCATCGATGGACTGGGTCTGCCTGAAGACGCTGGGGGTGGAGTAGGTCTGCCAGAAGATGGAGTATGTCTGCCTGCAGACGCTGGGGGTGGAGCACTCTCTTTATGTACAGGTTTAATGGCAGGTCCACCGGCTCCACCTATGATACAGAAAAATACATTCATTTAAAATTAGTCCTGCCAATATTGAGTTAAGTATAAGTATAATGCACCCGCCTTTAAATATTCTATAAGGATGGATAGCTAAGTTATGTAACACGAACACAAACACGAACACCAATAAATACATCGGTACAAGAACATTTATTCCCAGATGGCAATGAAACATATTTGTGTAACCATCGATTTGATCTTTTCTGTAAAGGAACACGATTGACTGATGGTCAGTACAATGACTCATACTAAGGTCAAAATCATGTCATAGAAAACAAATTTCTTAAGGGAAGCAGTGTATATAATCCTTAGAATTTAGGAGCAGAATTAATTTCCACGCGAATAGAAAGTACACTTAGTATTGTGCTGTGGCGTATGCCTTTCACATGACTAAGGGAATTATTTTCATACATACAAAAAAGCATTCCCAATATGTTTCTATGCGCTAAATTACGCCAAACCAATCATGACTACATTATCAATTATCACAATTTATACAATTACAAATAAAACACATTTTAAACTAATTGAAGCACAACTTTCCCGCGTACGGTCCACAAAATATTTTCATTAGTCATAAAATCAGGTTGGTAGATCAATTGCCTTGGGAAGAAAATTTGTAATATTTATTGTACTGTGCCCGGTTACTCTTAGTTTGGGTCGTTAATCTGGTGGTTTATAGATCGAGTATATAACGGAAGCGATTGATATAATGAAATGCTTTAATGACCTCCTCTGCTACCAGCGGGTTTTAATTTGGGCATTCCTCCGGCAAAGAGTCCACCTAACTGAGGAGCCATTCCGCCTCCTCCTCCGCCTGGACGGCCTCCGCCTCCGCCTCCGCCTCCGCCTCCGCCTCCGCCTCCGCCTCCTCCTCCTCCTCCTCCGCCTCCAGCTGAAAAGCAACACGACAAAATCTTTCAAAACATGACCGTTCAATCACTAAGATCGTTGGCATTAGAAAGTAAATAATTATTTTAAAAGGTATTTTCCCCAGCAATTTAACATCGTGCATAAATCTACCAACACCACAAAAACGATTGATAAACATACAGTAAGGCCTGAATCTAGGGCTAAAGACCAGGCATGCGCCCGGAATTATTTTTCACATCTATCACTGAATATATATTACGATAATTTCTGAGCCGAATTATTACGATCTTTAAGACCTACGGCTACGCTATTCACGATACAATACCAACTGAGTCAAGCCTGCAAATGAAAGCAATAATTTATCATAGTTCCAAATAATATATTATAAGGCATGAAGGGGGGTATTCGGTATGCCTAAGCTGGAATCGTTCCAGTGGTCTCCGGTACGTATACATTGTACAAGGGAGAACTGTGTATATTGCTCAGTTCTATAATCTGATAACGGCATGGATGGCACCAGCGTTCAGTGAAGGGTTGGTCGACTATTATCATTCGGTCGTCACGATAATAGCAGGACTCAGGGACTGGGTACGAAACATTGTGGATGATTACACAGATACCATACAAATTGGCCTAGGGTACATAGGTCATCGGGAATGTAATCTACGCTCTGGGGTGGTAAACCACTTATTCGCATCCCATAAACTCCTATCTAACAGGCCTCGATAATTTCGTCCAGACTTTATGGAACTGAGAAAAATAAAACAATAGATTGCATGAGATCTACAACCGAAGTGTTCAGATTATGGATCCGATCTTATACAGTACACATGACTGATAAAGCACGTGACACATAGGTTATCAGCAAACCGAAAGGAGGAAAAGCCGAATTGGTATTATGTCATAATTACTAAGCACGAAGCAAATAACTCCGCCGCACCCATATTTCCTCAAACAGACTCCGTTTGATACCCCATTTAATGATATTTATCATTAGTATATATTATTGCGATATTAGTTCCCAGTCTGCCTGGTCCAAACACGACATATGAATGTATACGAATACGAGAAGAAAAAGAAGTCTGTGGGCATCCATAGAGAGCTTATAACTGACGGCCTCCGATTATGTTTACTTCCTAGGAGGGATGCTCCCACGAACTAAAATGTAATACTAGAATGAGGATCCGGCCATGTGTAAAACGATACGATTTGGAGAAAAGTTAACAGTAATATCTATCAGTTCTTCAGACATGCGCTGGTCCCAAGTTTTTGCAACATGTGCATGTTCTCTAAGATCTTATTTATGGTAACAAAATGTTTCTAGGAGAAATGCCAAGCGCTACAAATTACTATTGGCATTCTTTATTCGTCAAAAAGATACGAACGGTGAGGCGAGGCACTTCTGCTCGTCCGTGTACGCATAATTAAGATGCATACCTCGCGGTTTTTTGACGTACCCTGAATGTATAATAAGCATGCAGCACAATAAATCTTTTCTAGCAGTATTCCGACAGGGAGTCGGGGAAATTATAATGCAGACATGACGGACAGCGTCAAATGAATCGTAATAATCCAAAGGACTAAAGTAGAGTTTGCCTTCCACCAACCGGTCTAGAATAATAAGGGCAATCAAAACAACACATTACGAAGAACAACAGACTGCAGCTACAGAAGACTGACATAGAACATGGATCTATTCACGACACAAAGAGTGGAATGATGTCTCTGGACCTGGGTAAAATGATGCGCTGGGCGCGGAGGTCCCACTGACTCCGCCCCCTACAAACCATGTCCCGCCCCCAAAGCCGTCATTCTTCCTTGCACCAGTGTTCATGAGAGCCACTCGCTCCTGCACGAACGATTTTCTTTGGGGAACTCGGCTTTTATGAATTTTAGGGTTGAATGGCGGAGGACGGCCGCCTGAAAAGACGAAAGTGGAGGGCTGGTTAAGAAAGATAAAGTAAAGTCTTGTCCCTTTATTCATTTACAAATTTCTTGCAGTAAATACAGTCCCAGAGTGAATACCGTGCTTCACCGTGTACAAAACAGCACTCAGCTCGGGGCTCCGCCGTAAATGGGTAATAATACATTGATTTAAATGTTTAAATCATAAAAATGACTTCCAACGCTATCATTTATGATGTAAGAAGGCATTGCTTTCGCCCGTTTCTCCAATAGAAAAGTTGTGTATAGAATGATACATATTTCATAAACTACATTATTATACGCGCATGCTATATGAGAGGTGCTATAAGTGGGGTGCTATAAAAATAGTCATATAGGACGCGTCCTATAAAAATGTAGTTGTCTAAAAATAGCTCTGACTCAGCACTTCCGCTGTCTCCGCGGAGATCCCCGCGATCGGTAATCCACCTGTGATTATAAAAATACATAATAAACACCACATCATTAAATAGAGAATTAAATTCTCTATCAAATGATGTAAGGTTTATTATTGTAGCTCAAGAAATGGCTACGATATGAACGTTTTAGTTCAACCAAGTCAGTAAGTAAACACTGCATGATCACACAGTCCTGACAGCTCACTCACACAGTCCTGACAGCTACAACAAGCCTACTGAAGGTGCTCTCAGCGGGGCAGCTGGGGCTCTCTGAGAGTTCTTTAATACTTTTTCAGTGATATCTGATGATGATCAAATTTTATGCACATATAATAAATATAGAATGGAACTCGCCAGCAATAATCGAAAATTTATAGGACTTGATTCGTCCACATAAGCACTCTGCCTACGGCATCGTGCTTATGTGGACGAATCTCGTCCTATAAATTTTCGATTATTGCCGGCTCGTCCCATTCTCTCTATTTATACATGATGTATCATATATATAATATTTTCCTCAATCTGTATCCAATTCAGTGAAATACGACGAGTCTTCCCCGGTGCGCCTACTTGTATTCAAGAGCAAAATGCTCTATGACAGTAGGTAGTACGTGATGTGACTTGCATTCAATTCAGGATTTATTTAGCTACCAACTGTCACCCCTCCCGAAACACCCAAGCATCCCAATGGACTTAAAGGCAAAGTTGACCAACTTTATCTTTGTGCCCATACTGACCCACCCGTGCCAAACATGCACTCTGAACTAGAAAGAAAGATCACAACATATGAGATGAGACAAAACTAAAAAAAAAAAGGACAACACAAGAAGGGACAGAATCAGAAACGAAGTGATGAGGGAAATGGTTTGCACAACACCAATCAACTACACTTCATTCCACGGCAGATAATGAAGTGGTTTGGACACTTGATGAGTGATAAATGATAGTGCAACTAGCCAACCAGCCTTGAGATTACCGTATACCACGCCAAATGATCGGGCTTCAGAGCCAGCGAAAGGCCAGGAAGGTGTTGGATACCGATAGAATGGGATTTAATACAAATACGCTCAGTGCCCACAAACTGACGCTTCTCCAGGCATTGCCACAAGCCACCAACTTTTTCTTTCCGCGACACCTAACAGAACAAGTGGTCGGGAAAAGACGTTTTTCTTATAGAAACGGATTTTCGACTAGAAAAAATATATGAAGGCATAATGGCAACTTATGGTGTGCGATTCATTATTAATTACCATCTTAATCTAATATCCATTATTTTATTCCAATTTAACACACCGTCTCCCTAAACTCCTCACATAACATGACATTTCTTGTATCGCACAACAATAAGAATGGGAGGTTCCCCAAGTGAATTGTAACTTCGACTCGTCGAGTAGCATAAACTTGACTAAATTTGTCATATTACGGTTATATCATGCTCTGAAACAGCGATTACTTTAGGTAAGCCATATGTGCTAGCGGCCAGGCAGCTTTTCATTGGCTCGTCAATGCTCGCAGTGACGAACAACACTATTAATTAAGAATCACAGGCGAGCTCAACCCAATTCCTTTTGTGGATATCCGCAGAGGTTTCCACGGGTACTATACAACGTTGGGGTGGCACGTTGATGGGCAACGTTAAAAGCCTGTTGACTCGTGTTAAACAGAGGTACGTTCTACCTGTGTCACTCAACACTGATAGAGGTAGAGCGAGGGAATCCGGTTGATAAAGTCAAGCAAGAGGAGGGTGGCAGGTGGTGATAAGGAAAAACAGACGATCTTATGAATGCTTTAGGGAGAGAAAACCTTTTGAATTCTTATCGGACGAATGTTAACTTTGTGTACACGTTATAAAATCACCCAACTTACGGAATTACAAGCTTTCATCTTAAGTAAAATAGGGGAATACATCGCGAACGATTTCATGATAAAATAATCTGAATAAAGGCAAAGAGCAAAGGTAATTCATCTACATCTTCCAAGAGCAGTGAGCGACACTTTACGCAGACTATTAGACTCATTTAGTTTGAGGATTAGGTTAACCTGCTTCCGCAATTTATTGGGGCTGGAACACTTTCAGTAATGTGTTCTAAAGTGTAGTTGTTTTTGCTCTTTTTATCTGTTTATGAATTGATTGATTTCTTTAGGGATCTAGCTCTACCCCAGTAGGTTGAATAATGGAATGTCCGGGCATTTTTGCGAAGTTTTGCTTTCTATTTGATTAGAGAGAGAGAGAGCGTGTCCCCATGGTCATCTAAGGTGAACAGCTCTAAGCTGGGTACTTTGTTGATAGATAACAAGAGGGGGGAGAGGGGCGTTGTTATATAAGGTTTCCAATACAGGAACTTATTTTGGAAAAGTGCCCATGCTATGTCTGGCGACGTGGTTAGGTATAGTTCAGCCCAGTTATGTTGCCTCGGCTCGTTCTTGTACTTCTCTCATCCATATTTTTGAAACGTGTACAAGTATTGTTTAATAGGTTTCATTTTTGTGTGGATGGCAAATACTTAAGGGGTTCCAAGTTCCACCAGCGTTTTTCTTTCCTTGGGGTGGGGGTGAAGGCTGAAGAGTTGTTGCTTTATCACAGGATATATTGCTTGTTCTCATATTCCTCATTGGTCATCGCCAATAAGGTAGTATACTTTTAAAAATCATTCTTCCAATCCAGTGTAAGCCGTCAAGAGCTGTATATTGAAAACTAAAAAGAATGATCATTATCGTAGCTTCAAAATTCAGAAAAACGGATATTGAAAGGGTAATGGTGTGGAAGTTTGGTCATTAACAAACTCTGTGGTAGAGTGCAAAAGTGTATTGAAAAAAAATTAAAAAAATGAGTTTACTACAAAAATTAAGGGGACGTGCAAACTTAACTAATGGTATCATACTTTTTTTCTGGCAGTCCTATGTATGACATGGTATGAAGTAAATTGCATTCGCATGCATTGTGGACACATCATGTAGAAGGCAGTATTACTGCGGTAATGAATTTATCAAGCATTTTCTTATGAATTTAGTTTGTATCATTTCTTAACAAAAGAGTGACAACTTCGCACTTACCCTTTCCTCCTACTACTGGTCCACTTTTGTCGACTGTGAGATGCGAGGCTTTCTTTAACCTTTTACCAGCTTGAATTTGCGAGAGTAGCGCACCCCTAGGCGCAGCACCACCACCACCACCACCGCCACCACCCGAACTTTTTGGTGGGGCAGAGAATGCAGGTGGGGGAGGGGGGCCAGGGGGAGCCCCAGGGGGTGGGGGTGGTGGTGGCGGGGGTGGCATGTTTTCTTTTCACTTGAAATGGTCCCACTGAAAATATAAATAGAATTAAAATAATGTAATACAATAACATCATGATAAAAGGGAATTTCAGTTAGTGCCAGGATTACAACATGTTCAAACATCTCTACTATAATTAGTTATTATCAAAAAGGCAACATGTCAATGCCTCCCTGGCCGAAATTTCTACTGGTCGCCATGGTGACTCAGTAGTGGCACCAGGTGCCGCTAGGTACATCAAATCCTGAGGCGTCACCGCCAGTCTGTCTACTCAGAGAAAGGATACTTGCTCAAAACGGCACACGATCACCTTTTTACACTGATCTGATACATCTACTCATTTCTGTTGGCACAGAACGCCCCCTAAACACCTCTAGATTAATGTTTTAAAGTTACACAGTCATCGTAGCATGAATAAAGGAGTAATAAACGTTTTCCTTCCCATGCTATATGTTGGCCCCTCTGCCCCTCTCCTACACTAACAAAGTTTAGCCTCCCTGCACCATCTAACATTCATAGCTCAGCGGCTAGAGCACTGGACTGCAGACTCAATGGTTGTAAGCTCGAGCCTCAACCTGGGTTACATTGTTTTTTTATTTCTGGGTCGCATAGATGCTATGCCATTCTATGCGACAGGACGGGAGGTGGGTTGGCGTGGTTGTTGGTGAGGGGAAAGGCAGGAGGAACAACATGTACATATAATGTTTTCAGATAATTAGCCTACCCATCGATCTTAGGGCTATCGATACAACTAAAGGAAAAAAACAGGCCTCTATGTCTGCACTAGCAATGGCCACTCTTCCTGGATCGGATATCTTCGAATATACCTAACTAACGGCCTGCAAAGAGAAGCCTGGTGTTGTTGGTACAAAATAAATAAAAGAAAACAAGTATAGTCGGCCGAGGCAGTGTTCTTTTGTTCTGTAGGCCTTACAATCATATTAGCTGTATACATGTATGCTTCTATATGATTGTTAAAGTCAAGTATTTTATATCTTATCTATAATTCTACAATCGTCCCATGTTGGCTGTAGACCTGTACTAGGGCCCCACAGACAACACTGTCTTGGGGACGAGGGATAGTTTAACAGATGATTTTAGCCATCGCGATTTTTGGCAATTTAACACTGTACGTCTTGATGTTTGAAAGCAGCTTTTTCGATCTTTAGTCCCATTTCTTTTGTTTTCCTTTTGAATGAATATATAGTTAAGGCCTGTTGACGCTCATATAAGAGCAGAGAAAATGACGAGGGGTGGGTAGCTTTATACCCTATTAGTTAATTAACCAAACATTTGATATGAGTGAGTGAGTGAAATTGGTTGCTTTACACCCTTATCAACACATTTAATATGGTTAACATTTGATATGTTTATATGGTAGTGGAAAATTAAATTTAAAACATTTTCTACTGTACTGTCACTGAGCAGCTGATGAAGAGGCGTGACTCAAAGTTTTTTTGTTTTTTTAAAAATTATTATTCAAGATTTTAATCACACTAGGAAGTAGCTCCCCTTTTTAGTTATCAGACAGTTGACAGACATTAACTTGGGATTTTGTAATGGGAAGACGTTATAGCCTAATGTCGTTAATCAATGCCTGACCAGTACCGTCTGAGGCAAAGGCATAAACTAGACCATGCAGTGTCCCATTGTCATTGACATATGTCGAATAACAATTTTTCTGAATTATTATAAGCCTACTATAGCCAGTAAAGGGCCTACAATTTGCATGGGGGTAGAGCTATGTAATCTGCCTCACTCCCAGCGAGGTCTATGAGCGTTAATGTCTATTTCCCGCGGACATTTGCATCCAAATGACAATTTAGCGTTCCCCCAACTTCAGCGAGTCTAAATAAACTTTCAATGAACGCAAAATATACCGAATTTACCGTGTGTGTTTTGTAGAATTCTAACCTATTAGATATTAGCCAATAATAAGGCCTAGTCCTGCTGGTGAATACCAAATTTAATTTGGGTTACGGTACTTACTAAATCTATAGCCTAGGCTAAAACTAAGTTACTGTTTTACTCATTTAGTTCATTAAAATCATGTATAGTCTATAGCCGTTTAGCTCCGTTTGGGAAGGTCATAATTGTGTAATATCTATCACGTAAATTTATACGGTACCGGTACATGGCAATAACATGGTCGTGGATAAGAGAAGTCAGAATTTGACAGAACTGTCTGAGAAGAGAATACACGTACAATATTTTGATTCATCAAAATTAATGATCATGTGTTCGGCCTTTGAACTTGAATTAGAAATTTGTCCCAGCTGATAAATTAGTCAGACAGTCCTGATGGCTTCTTCCCTGTCCATACACGCATCCTATTCAACCCCATCCAAAATAATCAAGTTTTAAAAAAGTGACAAATATAAGCCTGGGGAAGACCCCGCCTCTCTTCCGCTTTGCTCCACACTACAGACCACACTGCCACTGGCACGTCGGTGTAAATTGTAAATACGCTGTCTTTAGTACTTGCAGTCGTTGTGACAACTTACCTATTTCAGAACCATGTACGCAGAATAACAATCCGAACGAGTTTATCTTAGGTCATACTTTGCTTGTAGACCCAATTCAATGAGTGTAATGGAATCCTAAATCTAGTGACCACCTCTAACGTGTAGAACAGCTAGCAATGTATACCGTCTTAGTCAAAGATGGCCGATATTACTAGAGGGGTGTGACAAATGCGGAAATACGGGCTACCCTTTCCGCGAAGCACGATGCCGCTTACATCAAAAATAATTCAATAACAAGTGCTAGCTCTTAACAATTCACTAACAATTACAAGTTTCTGGTAGCAGGTTTTTAGAAATTCTTTCCATTCAAAGCCATATTCGAAACATTTAGCTAATTAGCCACAACTTTATTTTCATATGATTGTTTCAATGCAGATGGCGGCGCCCTGTGGAGCTTAGGGAGCTTTCAAGGATAATAAACTTAGAGATGCGTCTGGGCAAGGAAAGGGCCTGGAAGCTAGAGAAAGGTTATTAACTAGCTTTGATAAAGACACGATTTTCAGCCAATCAGATGTGAGTTTATGTCGTATTGAATTCTGGCCAATTAGATGTGAGCTAGCTGATGACCATCACGGAGGGCCGCTTCGAAGCAAAATTTATGGACAACAAGAGCCTTCGGCTCTAGAGTCCACAATCTGAAAAGCACATACCGTAATAGCCTATTGTATAGCCTACATATTTGTAGCATTATTTTTTTTATAAATAGAGAGAATGGGACGAGCCGGCAATAATCGAAAATTTATAGGACGAGATTCGTCCACATAACACTCTGCCTGCATCGTGCTTATGACATGTGGACGAATCTCGTCCTATACATTTTCGATTATTGCCAGCGATTTCCATTCTATATTTATTATATGTGCATAAAATTTGATCATATGTTATCAGATATCACTGAAAAAATATTAAAGAAGTCTCAGAGAGCCCCGCTGCCCCGCTGCCAGCCCCACTGCCAGCCCCGCTGACAGCCCCGCTATTAGCCAAGTTATATTGTTGACTTAAAACGTTCATATCGCAGCCATTTCTTGAGCTACGGTACATTAATAAAATTTATATCATTCAATAGAGAATTTAATGCTCTATTTAATGATGGGATTTTTATTATGTATTTCTTTAATCATAGTACCAGAATCACGGGTGGATTACCAATCGCAGGGATTTGTTTACATCGTTCGCGGGGATTTGTTTACATCCATTGCTCCGCGAAGTATATAAACAGAGCTATTTTTAGACAACTACATTCATATAGGACGCGTCCTATATGACTATTTTTATAGCACCCCACTTATAGCACTTCTCATATAGCATGCGCGTATAATAAAGATTTTTATTGCATACAATTTCGTGGACGGGTCCCGATATTCTCATGCGATACAAATAAATATTTAAAAAGTATCAATATTGTTGTAGAGAAACTATAAGTTGCGCATGGTAATCTTAGTAAATAAGTAAGTTTTTAACATTATAATCATCCAGGTGTTTAAGGAAAATGAACACATCAGATACTCTCTTCGAGCTCAATAACCCAATACAATATAGTATACATGTAGTCTATGTACAACGAATAAATTTACCACCATTTTTTTTTGTATTATGTATGCCACATTAACTGACAGTTGCCCAGTTACAGAGATAGCGCCACTCACATAGGCTAAAAACAACAATTTTCTTATGCAGTAATCCAGTGAGTGGCAGCTGCTAGTGGGCGCCTTGCGAATGTTATTTAGACATGTTTAGGCCGTTTTTGTATTATTGTTGGCTCAGGTTAAAGCATTATATGGATATTTTGTTTCTCCTGCCTTTCCCCTCACCACAAATCATCTAACCCACCCGCCCTCCCTGTCGCGTAGAATGACATAGCATCTACGCGACCCAAAGTTTAAAAATGAAACATTGAGGATTGGCCGAGGCTCGAGCCATCGACCTTCTCCCCTGCAGTCCAGTGCTCTAGCCTCTGAGCTACGGAATTGGTAGTAGCGGAGAGGTTGAACTTTGCTAGTGATATGAGTAGGGCCAAACCATGCGTAGTGGTGGAAAGTGGCCGAAATCGTTGATTCTACAGCTCTGTTGACAACGGCCTAATATGAGCAGTAGTATTATAGGCAGGGGATGAGGATTCCGGGACTGGAATTGTTCGTCACATGGGTTTTTTAAAAGTTAGATGCAATATGCCGGCAAGCTCTCTCCTACCTTGTCCCGACCCTGTGGGTCTGGTGCGCCTGCGCGAAATCTCAGGGGAGTTCCTGAGACGGCAACTAGTGCTGCCATCTGTTGGGCGCTTTTGGTCTAGTTTTAGGGTAGGGTGGGGCAAAGCGCCCAGGTGGGACAAAACGCCCACCCTTAAAATAGAAGAATTATTTGTTTTTTTCATGTAACCTTTGCATCAATAAGTGCTTCCCCCTAGTGGAATCTATGTCTTATGTTGGGAGAGAAGAAGGAATGTTATTTCAGCTGCTATATGGCAAATTCAAATTTTGCCATCCTTTTAGTAAAATTAGAGGTTTGGAGAATGGGCACCATATACTAATGATTACATCAACCTCCCATAACCCAACATTTATCCGTAACTATGGATGTTAACTTGTCATTTAACAGATAGTCAATGAGCCATAAACCATCATAATGTAGCTAAGTGGACATTTGTTAACAAAGTACCAATACCATGCTGGGGTGGGGCAAAACGCCCAGTGGGCCTTTTGCCCCACCCCCCTGGGCGTTTTGTCCCACACAATGGGCGTTTTGCCCCAGTGCTTTGCCTATTGAAAAAAAGAATTAAAGAAATGTTATACAAATAATTATTTCTGACATATTTGGGGAATAAAAGGCTTCCCTCATACCAACTTTTCCCTTTCCTCTCTGATTATTAACTTAGAATATGTTATTTTATACATGATGTTGAAAAATGGCATGACAACCCAGGTAACAAAATGAGGTTTATTCTACGTTGGAGGAGATGACGTCTTGGATCAAGAGGAATGACGTCTTTCTCATAACGTTGGGAATACGTTTTAACGTCTGGACTCGAACCAAGATCAAACCAACCTTACAATCTAACGTTAGTTTGACGTTGGTTTATCGAACGTTGAAACAACGTTTGTTGTAACGACGTTGGTTTGACGTCTTTTTATCGTACGTTGAAACAGCGTTTGTTCTGCCAACGTCGGAAAAACGTGAAAACAACGTAATGTTGATGTTATTTCATCGTTCTTAATAAAACGTCAATTTGACGTAAATATAATAGGTTTTCCTAACGTTAATTTTAACGTCAAATAAACGTTGAATCGACCTCAAATCAATATTAAAATAAATTTAATTCAACGTCAATTTAACCTCGAATTAGCGTGTGTAATAATGACGTCTACTTAAGGGGCCAATATTTACGTTGAATGAACGGTCGATCAACGTTTAATTGATCTTTAATAATGGTTATATCAACGTTCATTTGACGTTGGACTAACATCAAAATAGGGCGATATTGAGAACGTTTTATTGACGTTGGTGAAACGTTATAAATAGTGACTAAACAAATAACATATATATTTTTAGAATGACTTTATTTGGCAACAACAAACATAAAATCAATTTACAGCAAACATACATGCACATAATTCATATCATTTCCAATATTTTATATATGGACACACATTTTTTCGTACACATTACTATAGCTATACTGCTATTTCAAACGATTCAAATTTTCCATCTATATCTATCTTATGAAACACATTCATTACTATTCAACATTTTCCCACCAGGCCAATGCAATGCAATCTATGCATCTATTTATACATAGCAAAACCAATGCTATTTTCCATTTTCCACATTTTCCCACCAGGCCGATGCAATGCAATCAATGCATCTATTTATACATAGCAAAACCAATGCTATTTTCCATTTTCCACATTTTCCCACCAGGCGGAGGCACTGCACTACATGCGTCTATGTACACATACCAAAATAAATGCTATTTTCGACTTTCCACATTATCCCACCAGGCGGAGGCACTGCAATACATGTGTCTATGTACACATACCAAAATAAATGCTATTTTCGACTGCACACAATACAGGCAGAAAAGTGCAAATCACAATGTAAATTGTAAGTTTATTACAATAATAGTATTGTCACAAAATAAATCATTTTCCCCTCATTTGGAAATGTCATCGATCACTGCCATTAACATCCATTTTGACACACCATTTTAATTATCTCCAGAACGGACACACTCTTCCATCTTACACAAATATTATTCAAACATAATATTCTCATTCCATATAATACGCAATCATAACCATACTGCTGACTACTGTCAAGAAATAAATCATTTGCCACTGATTTCTCATGAATATGCACTTGGACCTGTCATTTTCATCACTAACTAATATAATATAAGATAATTCTTTATTGGCCATCTAACTAGTATTGCCTGATGCTTTATTTCTTCATTAATTGTTGATGATTACTTGCATCTACACTTCCCTTTCATCGCACATAACAATGCCTACTTCAATCGACCGACATGGTTTATCAAAGAGATTGTCATAACGTTCTTTCCTATACACACGACAGCACACTTATTCCTCATCATTTTCCATGTTGACACCTTCCGCAAATCGCCCATTATCTAGAGCATATATGTTTTTGGGTCGTGAAAATTGCAACTCAACATTATCTACGCACCGATGTATAGGCAGTGTTGCCTGTTTGTCTCCTCACCGTACGACTTGTGCCAGGACATATATATGTCCACAACGGACACCCTGCTTGATCTGATACAAGTATGACTCAAACATTAATCCAGAGCATTCATCTAAACTGCCATGGAGGCTGGCCTCCCGTGTAATATTGTGGAGAGAATGAACATTGTAGACCATGAATTTATCCGTGTACAACTCCTCAGCCTTTGACACAAAATATCTCAGTAGATTGTGTACATATGTGTACTGCTCTCTTGACTTCCTTTCGCCTACAAGGAAGAGAATAGCCGCATTTAGGCAAACAAAATGTTCATACAGCTCGGTGCATACTATGTCGAGAAGGACTATTTTGCCTGTATAAAGCAAGAATTGCCGGAGTTCCGTGGCCTTCCAACGGTCGAATTCTTTAAGGGGCCGCGGCTTAAACTGCCATGGAGGCTGGCCTCCCACATCATATGGACAAGGGACACCATCAATTTATCCGTCCATAACTGCTCTGCCTTTGACACAAAATACCTCACGACATTGTGTACATAATATATGTTATCCGTTTCAGTAAAATGAGTCCTAAGTCTCAAAAAATACATTTTGAGATACCAATATATTTGAAAAGATGAGATCCAGCCTATTCCAATAATAGTAAACAGTCTAATAATTTAATAATAGTTTTATGAAGATAATAATATTTTTTGGGTGCCAATAAACACTAAACTAACTAACTATACTCCATATGGAGGCACTGCAATCGATGCGTCTATGTACACATAGCAAACTAAATGCTATTTTCGACCTTCCACATTTTCCCACCAGGCGGAGGCACTGCAATACATGCGTCTATGTGCACATACCAAAATAAATGCTATTTTCGACTGCACACATTTTCCCACCCATTTTACAACTTTAAACGCAACTATGTATCACATATATTGTCCTGAGATTTGATACATCGAGTGATATAGCTATAGGTGATGAACTCCCCCAAATATTAACACATTTCCACAAATATATCCTATCAATTAATCACTTTGAAAAATAGCAATTTTGCGACTTATGACTCATTTTCCTGAATGATTATTTTGCCTGTGTACAGCAAGAATAGGTCGCCTTCCAAGTCTCGAATTATTTATGTGGCCGGCCACGGCTTGCATGCAAAACAGTCTGGTATATGCATTTTCATATTGAAACGCTCGCTCACTCACACTTTCTTTTTGGCTATGATTTGCTCATCTTGACATTGCGCCGGCCATGCAACCAGACAATTTCAAGCGCTTTATGACACCAGCTATAACTTAGTGCATTAGTCAATAGCGAACCAGTCAATCATATTGATTTTCAAATCTGTGAACGGCATATTCTTTAAATCGTATATGGCGCATTTCGGTTACTTCTGAACCTCTCATCTGCATGTGCGCAAAACTAAATTGTCAATTTGACCGAAATTTAAGTGACTTTATCATGCCACCTGCATATATGCCCTTCATTTCGCACGTGTCACAGCCAAAATACCCTGAAACCAACTTCACTCCCTTGACCATTGTCCGGGCTGGACCATCACAAACAATACATCTTATTTTTACAGGCAGGTGCAAATTGTCTGATATGTCTATGCCATTTTCCCTGATTTCGTCCTTCAGGTCACTGACAGTGTCTTTTAAGAAATCCAAATCACATTGCTTCGACCCTCCATAAGCAAAAGCCACCGGAAAAACACTCTTTTGTTTTATATTGACAATAGCTACAAATATTCGCCAAATAGAATCATTAGAACTTTTAAACAATGGCAAACCATCCATGTTCATTGATATTTCAATCTCGCAATACCGTAGGAAATGGCGAGTGATTTGTTTCTGGACGGATATATATGTATATGATACGCCTGACAGTCCCTTTATTTCATAGTCTGTTGGTTTTTTCAGTAGGGTATGTGTAGTCAATGGCAGTTCTGTGCTGTGATACCTTTCGAGGGCCACATTTTCAACATGGCCTCTGCAGCATTATGCTTCACATTGTATCCTATTACCCACTTTCAAAATTGATCCTCTAGTGACTCAAACTCTCATCGCTAAAGGTATTGGCCAAATAGAATAATTTTAAACTAAGACATCAAAAATTGTTTCCTGAATAATGTTAACGAACATTACAGTATTTTCACTAAAGAAAATTAATGTAACGCAGGCAATTGTTATTGCTGTCGACAGTTGAGATGAGTGCTGTGCATTCATCTGTGAGTCATACTTGTATCAGATCAGATGAGTAAATCGATTGTTTGCCATTGTTTTAAAGATCTAAGGTACAAACACAAATAGTCCAAATCACTCCTTATCTTTACTTTCAAATGTTTGTCATTTTGCCACCAGGGAGAGGCACTGCAGCACAATTATAAGTTCCTATGGGTCAACCCACTTTGTGCATGTAGTCAATAGGGAACCAGTCAATCATATTTATTTACAACTCTCCACCTGTGAACGGCGTAATTTGTAAATGGTATGTTGCATTTCACTTACTTCTGATCCTCTGATTCATGCAAAAAACTAACTAAAAATGATTTATTTCTTGCCAATAGTATTTCAAAACTTTGTAATTTCCCCATGTAGCCTTTTTCCTATCTTATAGTCTAATGTTCATGAACATTACTCACCGAAAAAAGCTATACACAAGACTGACACGTCTTATCTTAAAACGTAAAAACCGAACTAGGCAAAATCACAAATTATAACTTCTAATCTCGTTCGCTCTAATGCCATTTCATAACTTTCTCATATTGCCAGCATGCTGATGCACTGCTGCAAACCTCTATAATATTAAAAATCTTTTTTCGCCCACCATTCTATTTCATACACTAATCATCCACTTCTTCCACATTTGTAAGGTCGTCCCTGCCATTACGATTCACTCCGTCCTCCTCATTATCATTCTGTCCAGCGCCCACTCCAGCATTCTTTTTCTTTTTTTTGGACTCAAATTTGGAGCCACCGGTTTTATATGCAGCACCCTTTAGCAGGTCCTGCAACAGTTTGTATATCAGTGGATCTGCACACTCAGTATACAGCCTAGCAGTTGTATCTGAAAAAAAATGCAAAATAATTAGATCATAATACACCATAAAACATAAAATGGCAAATTCGCCAATATTATTTTATTCGATGATTTTTTTTTCATTTTAAATCTTTACCTATTATTTATATTCATCGATAGATGACGCCTACCTATTTTTTTTTTAATTGATTCTATTGTACCATTTCATTGACCTGCTTGACATCTGACGCATTCATATAAAGGAGGACGTCTTTTTACTGACCATCTCAATAAAACCTGCTGCCATACACTGCCAACACCTCATTGGCCCACTATTAGACAAAATGTGAAAAGACTATCAAACATATATACTCACATCTTATTGCTTCCAGCACTCTCGGGCGCAAATTTTTAAGGATCTTTTTGCCCCCCTTGCCATGTATGCTATAAAACTCCCAAACACCATTGCCTGCCAATCGTGTCAAGCAGTTCGATATTGTTGCCCCTGGTTTTACACCTGCACCTGCTCGAAGGTGTTTCATCTATAAACAAAACATATCAATCACTTTAATTTGGGATATTCTTATATAGGCCTGCCTACACCTCGTATTGACGTGTAGGGTTACCCACGCTCATTAATTCATATTCTTCCTTCTTCTCTTCATATTTCGGAAATTGGCGTTTGCCAAGTTATTTTCCAATGCCTGCATTTCTAATTCGGTCTCTGCCAGTTTCAATATGAGCGTCTCTTGGTCGGCGGCTGGTGCCGCCGCTCCCTGAGGTTCGGCCGCCTCCTCTGCCCTCTTTGCCGCCATATTCTCAAGCAGTTTGAGCACCTTGTCGTGATATTCTTCCAATAACGGTTTGATGCGTTCCTCACAGTGGCAATCTTATATAATATAGATAAACTTAACATATGGACACATATGCATGTATATTTCATAAAGTCACTTACACAAACTCCATTACCACTCTCTAACTTATTAAATCATTCTTATTCTAAATTTTATTGATATTTATAATACTATATATCAATATTAAACAATCTTTTTTAATTGACACTACGCCTAACTTTTATCTGCAAAATTCAACTAGAGTACATCTTATTCATTTTTTTTTATCCATCATCTTTTCAAATATGATCCCATTTGCAAATTCTCACCTATTGGGTGTTGGAACATGCTTTCGGATGGAGAACGCTGTGACAAACTCAAAGGCGAAGAGGCGAAGGATGGTGTCGTCATCCTACTACTCAAAGGAACAGGAGAGAATGGACTATAGCTAGAGTTGGCGGGCGATTGACTCTCTACTCTTGAACCGCTTTGATGCTGACTGTAGTTCATGGAAGTAGATTGTTGCCCGCCCGGAAGCTGACTGTAGTTCATGGAAGTAGATTGTTGCCCGCCCGGACTGTAGTTCATGGAAGTAGATTGTTGCCCGCCCGGACTGTAGTTCGTGGAAGTAGATTGTTGCCCGCCCGGAAGCTGACTGTAGTTCATGGAAGTAGATTGTTGCCCGCCCGGAAGCTGACTGTAGTTCATGGAAGTAGATTCTTGCCTGCCCGGACTGTAATTCATGGAAGTAGATTGTTGGCCGCCCGGACTGTAGTTCATGGAAGTAGATTGTTGCCCGCCCGGAAGCTGACTGTAGTTCATGGAAGTAAATTGTTGCACGCCCGGACTGTAAAAGTTTTGTCGAAGGTGAGTGTAGCCGGAAGTAGCCTCATAATTCGCTCTGCTGCTTGACGCAGACAAGTTTATGGCACTGTACATAACTCCATTATAAGACATTGGGGGTGCGTCTCCATTTACGACTCCAACATTGGACGCTTGAAATTGCGCTTCTACCGATGGTGGCGACTGTACCGATGGTGGCGAGTGTATTGTGTTCTCGTCCAAATGTGCCTCCGATTGTCTATTTCTATTAATAGTGTTTGTATTGGGCATTTTGATTTTCTCCTTAATATTATTTCTATCCTCGTCATGCTCCTCCTCGCCCTCACTCTCCTCATCCGCATTATCCCCTGCCACCTTTTCTGCCGATTGATCATCTGTAATGTATTTTAATCAGATTAGACAAGTATACACCTAAATAAAATGATTACACTCATTTAACTGGCGTTGTGCGAACCTAAATACAATTATTAGACTTAATTAGACTATGGATACAATTATTCGACTCAATTAAACGAAACTATTCATCATGTGCAATATTATCCATTCCATTGTCAACAATTAAGGCCCCTAACAATGACAAACAATCACGTCCTGATCACAATAATCAATTGGCAAATAATTATCATCTATGTATACCACTCACCTTCGCCAAACCGCAGCTTTTTCGATGGGTTCCTCCTTCTCTGTCCTTTTCCTAGAGGTTCTGCCGCTACGTTTTCCACGCTGGACTCGTACTGAGCATCACTCTCCATTCTTCGGGCTTCAAATACAGTTGGCGCAGTCCCATAAGTTTTCAGCATCTTGCACCTCTCCCAAGTCATGATGTCTTCTTGCTGCAGCGCGGTCAGTGCAGCAGCAACTTTGGTACCACCAGGCCACCAGCAAAATTTCCTCTGTTGACAAAGTAAAAAAGTTGCAATGTCAATATTGATATACTCTGATGTTAATGAGTATATTCTAGTTACTGTTATACTTAAATGTAATGTTAAATGAAGTAAGTCCAACACTTCTTTCCTTTGACTGACTGGTCCACTGACTGCCTTCTGAATGACTGCTTAATGACTGCTTGATGGTCAATGTACCAGTCTTCTTTTATTCAAGCTGGTCACAGCTCTGGTTTCCTAGCTGTGACACGTCTCACTGGTGGACATACCTCCACGCATGTGCATGACACCTAATATATATTCATACTATGTAGACATGCCCTCAGGCTCTGTCTGTCCACCTGGTAGTATAACAATATATACACTTTATTTTCTTACAAATGGAACATTAACATAATATTAACGTATCATGTATTAACACATTTGATCACTTTATCTATCGATCTTTTATCTAATATATGCTACTAATAGGGAAAAGGAAGCACACAAGACCTTTTAATAAATGACCTTCATAATATTCACAATAATTCGAGCACAATCAATTATAATCGTTGATAATTAGCCTGTTATTAACATAAAAATATAAATATAACATACGTCAGGTGACATCCACTTTATGGCGACAGTAGCCAATCCATCACGAAACTCCACTGCTGCATATATGTCCCCTTCAGCGAATAAGACTTTCTCTTGGCGTGACATCTGAAAAATGACTATATTATAGTACCATTCAAAATTACAATAAAACACATATCAATTATAAATAATAGAAACGTTTAACATAATATAATGGCCTGGCACCCTTGCAAACATATCAAAGTCAAAACTCACACCTGAACGAACACTTACAACACATATCAATTATAAATAACTGATAGAAACATTTAAAATAATATAATGCCCTGCCACCCTTGCAAACATATATATATGGCCCATTCTCACGAAAATGGTGCAGCCCATCCGAAAAGTGTCAAAATTATATTTTGCTTGATTGATCTGAGACTTGGTAGGTTTGAAGGTAATATATAGGCGGTACTATATCTGAATTTGCCATTACATTTAACCATTATTTTTTGTATAGGAGGTAATCAAAGTTTGGTGTAGAAAAGTTGGTGTAAAAACGTCGCCCACCCCTATATTTCTTAGTAATGAACATTTCTCTTATTTAATTTGTATATCATCAACTATTTATGCCTCCATTCTCTAACTAACTGTTTTGATGTAATAGCCAAGAAAAGTTTTTCTTTCCTGTATAAAAACGTTTCAAATCAGGGACAAAAAAAAACCTCAGAAACTGGATTCCCACATCAATCAGATGAAACATCCTATCATTAACTGTATTTTTATTTATTATTCTCAAATCGTCCTAGTTTTTCTGTTATAATATGATCAAATATTATCTTTCACCCCTGAGTATGATTAGTTACCAAATTTTGGGTAAATTATCCACGTTTTAAGGCTTCAAATTTGGGCGACGTTTTTTCTGAGTGAAAAAACGTCGCCCAATCTATGTCACATTTATTCAATTATTTAAAGCCTGATTGTTATTTTTGATGTTTTTAATACATGACTGATACCATTTTAGACCATTTTATCATTATTTTTTGAAAATTTGTCATTCATGACAATATCCACTCAAGGATGGTGACGTTTTCATGCAGTAGAGTCATATATATGATGTGTTTCAGGAAAATGAGTCACAAGTCAGAAAAGGGATGTTATTCAAAGTGGTTAAATTCTCAGATCACTTTGTTGGAATATTCTCATTTTCAGAGTGCTTTGTGCTAATGATCATGGCAATATCTGTACCAAATTTCAGGACAGTGTATTAAATATATCCTTGATATATTTGTGTATTCTTGTCAAAGAATTGTAACAAGAATATATGTTGCATCCTGTGAGGTCCATACCTCTTTCATGCAATGTATCATAATCACTCATCTACATGAAATATATTTATCAATCTTTTTTATTTTGTTAGAGGAAGTTACCTAAGGGCCTGTTCCTTAAAACTGAGCAGGATATGAACATCAAAATCAAATTATTTCTTAAATACAAGGATTCTAATAGGGGCGACGTTTTTACACTGCCAAGTCATATATTGAGTGAAAACTGTAAAAACGTCGCCCTACCTAAAGTCTAAATAACTCACTTTTTGGAATCTTAACAGTTTCTGGAGATCGTTTCCCACATAGTCTAAGATGATATAATGGTAAATAAGTGGAAAATGATTTAATTTGGTCAATATTTAGCTTATATTCTCATGTAAAAACGTCCTCATACTGTGGAAAAAACGTCGCCCAGTGGCGACGTTTTTTCCACTGATTATTATGATCACAGTCACCTAAGGTCTGAGAATATTCCAATGGTGGTATACATGTGTCTGCCAACCTATGCTTATGAAATCCCACTTCTTAGACAAAATTAATTTAATTATTTTAGAAAGCACAGCTTTTTTATCTGGCGACGTTTTTACACCTCAATTTAGCCATTTTCACATTAACTGACTTAGGAGCAAAAATTCTGCAGTTATATTCAAACTTAATACATCATTTTATTCGATTTACAGCCCTCCATTCTATGGCACAAATTTTATTTATGCATATTGATTCAACTATATTTTTTTCCAACATAACTGTGAGTTTGGTAGTGATTATTGGGTTCTTTTCCTTGATTTGATAGTACATAATTAAAAAAATATACATCACAGATACAGAAAAGTATATATTTTCATAATGCTTATACCAAGACGGATTTAGCTAATCAATTCCTATGTATTTAAGATCAATATCGACCAAGATATTGACCAATATATGGGAAAAATGGGGGGTTGCACTACTTTCGTGAGAATGGGTCATATATACAACTAAAATCTCACACATGAAAGAACACTTACATCATTTTCTCCTCATTTAGATACGTCATGGACCACTTTCATGAATATGCACTTGGACCGGTCATTTTCATCACTAACCCATTGAGGACGGGGGCAGTTTACAGATAATTTGCCTGGCTGACGGGGGCCCTTTTCCCCCTTTTTGGGCTTCAGGACAGGTGTTTAACATCAGGTTTAGGGTATAAAAACACTTTAAGAATATTTTCTTCAAATAATATGTGTCATATGTCCATTGTTTAATAGGTGTAAACAGTTATTGATCATATTTTTTCATAATTTCTAGAATTTGGTCTTCAATAATTAAAATAATGGGTCTTAATTGGGTGCAATATGGTGGCAACCTTGCTGCAAATTCACTTTCCAGCATTTACGTATGTTAGTTATGACGTCATCATTATTGTCTCCATGACAACATACCTATGAAAATATTTCTAGTGTGTTTGTATACATATATTTTAAATTTCATCAAAATCCATTGATTTTTTATTAAGTTATGCCCCCTCCAATTTATATGAAAAATGGCTGCCTGCAGGCAGCCTCCCGTCCTCCAGGCCAATTGAAAAGGCTGCCTCCAGGCAGCCTCCCGTCCCCAATGGGCTAAGTAGTATTGCCTGATGCTTAATTTTTGTGCGGTCTACTACTTTCATCTGCACTTCCCTTTCATTGCAGGTAACAATGCCTACTTCAATAGTCACATGGTTTAACAAAGAGATTGTCATAACGTTCTTTCCTATAGACACGACAGCACACTTGGTTCTCATTTTAGGGTAAATTCTTAATTGTGACTTTTTTGGTGTATGTACACTATGGAGGAGAGAGCTATAGCGTCTGACAGACGAACCTCATGCTATGTGGCTTATACGCTTATTTATCCTTAATTATTCTATCGCATATCCCATTAATGAAATTGCAGATACAATTGAACCAACTCATTTAAGTCTAATGTCAAGGCGAAAATGGGTCGCCCCGATGAATGCACAATATATTCTGTGCTTATGTCAGCACCATGCATACTCCTGACTCCCGCGTGTCCATACATGTTTGAACACGCATCTGCAGGTCGATGGGAAACATATAGGAATGAGTGAAGTGTGCAGCACATATGCCATGTCACTTACCCGAATTTGCTGTGTCAGACACACAATCTAGTCATGTGACCCGACTACACAAAGCAACCCGTCAATCACCCGGATAATTGACCACCAAAATGTCATTCAAAATCACTTAAAATTGAGAATATTGACCTCATTTATCAACGGAAAAATGGATAATTTGTCTTCTTGCAAAACTATATGAATATCAAACGTAGGAACAAGGGTGCATGTGCATTCTATTTTTCCGCTGCAATGTCATCAACATTGTACAGGAGCAGCACCCAGTTGTGACTCGCTCTTTAGATATATATATATGGCCCATTCTCACGAAAATGGTGCAGCCCATCCTAGAAGAGTCAAAATTATATTTTGCTTGATCGATCTGAGGGTTGGTAGGTTTCAAGGTAATATACAAGCGGTAATATATCTGAGTTTGCCAATAAATTGGACCATTATTCTTTGTACAGGAGGTTATTTAAGATTGGCATAGAAAAGTTGGTGAAAAAACGTCGCACACCCCTATATGCTTAGTAATGAACATTTCTCTAATTCAATTTGTATATCATCAATTATTTCTATCACCATTCTCTTACTAAATGTTTTTTTTATGTAATAGCCAAGAAACGTTTTTCTTTCTTGTATAAAATCTTTTAAAATCGTGGCAACCAAAAGTGTCAGAAACTAGATTCCCATATTAATCAGATGAAACATCCTATCATTGACTGTCTTTTTATTTATTATTTTCAAATTGTTCTATTTTTTATGTTATAACATAATCAAATATAAGCTTTTACCCCTGAGTATGATTAGTTACCCAGATTTTTGGTAATTATCCACATTTTAAGACTTCAAATTTGGGCGACGTTTTTTCAGAGTGAAAAAACGTCGCCCAATCTATGTCAAATTTAGTCAATTATATAAAGATTGAATGTTATTTTTTATTTTTTTAATACATGACTGACACCATTTTAGACCGTTTTAGCATTATTTTGTATAAATTTGTCATTCATGACAATATCCACTCAAGGATGGTGACACTTTCATGCAGTAGAGACATATATCGCGCGAACAGAAGAGTCAGCAAGGGGTTATAGTAGTATGTTTATTTGGCTCGGACATGTTATCTTTCTGAATACAATCCTCCAATGAAGAAAGAAAGAAAAGAAAAAAAAAATTAACCAACATGGACCGACTGGTTAGCAGCTTTGAATGAGTTCAATGGTTTGAAAGGTGCGCGGTTGACGTTACCAGGTAACGAGCACTTCCTTCCGGTAGCCAAGGTCAAGGGTGAACATTCTTCCCGCTTCGATATAATAGCATAACAAATGTTATACAAATCATATCGCGCGAACAGAAGAGTCAGCAAGGGGTTATAGTAGTATGTTTATTTGGCTCGGACATGTTATCTTTCTGAATACAATCCTCCAAGCCCGAATTAGTAGAATATAGTAGAAGGAATATAAATGTCTAGGAGAAATAAGTAGATGCTATCGAGTCAATCTGTCGACGGCGATCCAATGAGAGTGACAAATAGTCCAGGACAGAGAGACTGCGCCAGTCGCCAACTCCTTTAATGTCGACCAAAGACACCCCGATGGAGTGCAGAAAGGTGGCGCCTGACCTCCTGAGGGAGTGTAGACCAACGTTGGAGGGCGACAGGCCAATCTTGGAGACTAAGGACTTCAGGTAAGACAGGACATCTCTGTAAAGAACTGGACGTACACTGCCACCTAAGCGGCAGAGGAAGATTGGCGAGTTGGAAGTGGCTGGAAATTGAAGAAAATTATCCTCGATGAGACCCACCACACACAGTGGAGAGCCAGGCAGGCGTTTGAGAGGAATAACGAGAGGCGTGTCAGACTGACCCCTAGTCTTGCTAGAAGACAGGGAGATGTGTACACCCCAACTAGAGAGGGCGACGCAAGATCTAGGTATCACATGAGAGTCATAAGCTTCAGAAGACTTGTCTGGGACGATATTAGATTTCCTTAATAGAGTCCTGAAAGACAGGGCGACCACACCCCACATAGCGGCTTGATTAGGATCAGCTGAGTTGACATGCAGGTACGCCTGAAGCAACTGCGCCACGGTGAGAGGAATAGCTTGTTTGGGAGGGGCACCCACTCTCCTCTTAAGTCCAGATAGGACCATCTTGATATAAAACGAGGAGCGCAGACATTCCGGGGCACCACAAACTTTATGTAGACTAATAATAGATGATAAGTAATTATCGATTGAAGAAAATTTCATCGATAAACCTAAATACGACAGGAACCTTGCCACAGTCTGAGTCGAGGCTGGGACCGGACAGAGGCCATAACTGTCGCAAAAGGAAATGAACTTTTTCCATTGCACTGATCTCGTTGATAAGGTATTCGATGCCCAGGCTTTACTGATGTTTAGGCTGACTAGATCGTCTAGGTCACGCAGTGTAGCACCTGGAACAGCATAAGCAGAAGTCAGAGAGACATACAGACTCGAAAGAAGCGAGACGAGAAAGAATGTCAGGAATAACGTTCAAGTGGCCAGCAATGTGAGTGGAAGTCAGGTGGAAATTGCAGTTGGCGGAAGCCCAAAAAATGTCTCTGAGCAAGTCCATACAAAGGGAGTTTGAGCTGCGACCCGAGTTGATCATAGAGACCACTTGAGTATTATCGGAGACGCAAACAATCTTGCAACCCTGCCACTCAGGTCCGAACCTGTAACATGCTAGCCATATAGGAAGGAGTTCTAGGTAGTTGATATTGAAGAGTTTGGGCATCAAGTTAATCCAGTGACAGTGGTCAGGACAGACGGATGAAAGCTGTGATGGAGGGTGGGCATTCACAAAGGAGCCGGCGACCCAATCACCCGCCCATACCAAGCCAAACCCCGTCAGGCAGGCGTCAGTATGGAGCGACATACCGTCACGAAAATGATGCTTAATCATGCAGGAATGGCCGTTGAATATAACTGCATAACGGGACCACCAACTAATGTCTTCTTTGAATTCAAACGACAAAGGAACACGTCTAGTGGAGGAGTCCAGGCCCTTCAGCAAGTCAATGATGCGTCTAGAGAAGGTGCGGCCGCCCCTGATGAGCTTGGAGGCGTGAGCTAGGATGCCGCACAAAACTTTCAGTTGATGAGGTGTTGCGAAGGCTTTGTCTGAGAAATAATCAATTTCATGAAGGAACTTGTCCAATTTGGTAGCCGGTAGAGACATGGTCATAGATTCACAGTCGAATATAATGCCTAAGTAGCGGCAACTAGTGGAGGGAGTCGTGCACTTGTCCCACGCGACTATGAAACCCAATTGACCCAGTAAGGAGAATAATTCACATTGTGTCGATTGGCAATGAGTGTATGAGGGACCCCAACAGATGAAGTCATCCAAATAATTTATGATGTTTGGGAAACCACGGCGAGAGAGGCAAGCAACGACGAAATCAGAAATCGTGTTGAAAATGTAGGGTGCCGAGGAAAGGCCGAAGCATAAGCGGGTGTCAGTCAGAGTCACTGAGTCTCCATCAAAAACCCATCTGAGGCCTTGCAAGGTCCATTGGGACGGATGAACACTAATAGACCTGTAGGCAGCTCTGATGTCTACCGACGCCATATAGAAACCAGGCAGTAAAGCATCAGAAACATCATCTACAGTCTTGAAATGAAATGGAATGGCGGTAGAAGACATGAAGTTGTTAATCGATCTATTAGGGGGACGACTACAATCAGTAATCGGTCGGTAGCTGCTAGACCCCTTAGGAACTGCGCCGATAGCATGAATGCAATGAGGAATATAGTTCACAGATATCATTTTACCGTCGTCGATTTCAGTGCGTAGAAGTTTAGTAATGAAGGTGTATGCAGGCTCCGTAGTTGCAGATGAATAGTTGGAACACTGATAGATTGGAACAGATGCACAACGATCCACAATGTAGAATCCTTGAGATACGCCTTCAAACAAAAACTGACGAAGATCGAGGTCAGTTTCGTGGTCGAGTTCATGTAGCCAGCCTGACAGATTCATCTGAGAATACAACCCGCCAACCCTATGTTTACAACACAGACGAGTGCGTAAGGGAAGGCGAGTCGACGTGAGTCCCACTCTCACGGGAGAAATAACAGGCAGATCATCATATGAAGGCACATGTAGAGAAGTATCATCTAAATGAAACACATCAAGGCTACTAGGAGCATGTAAGACGGCAGAATTAGCAGAAACATAGGCAAGATCGGAGTCCGAAGGGGCAGAAATAGGATCTGGTCGGCCATGACAGCGGAAGTGAGACGAAGAAGGCGGAAGTCATGCTTTCTTCTGCAGCCCGTCTGAATTCCTGCAGGCAGATATTTTATGCCCTGATTGCTGGCATTTGCCACATACATGCTTGCGGACACAATATCCAAAGCAAGAGGCCACATTGAACTTATAACATACGTCCTCCGGCCAATCTTGGGGAACCACAAGTTTACCATCAGCGCGTTTCTGACGGCCTGATTGTGACTGAGTACGAATCTTGAGTTTCGACTCGGCTGCAGGAGTGAAGTGCAGGGCGATGGATAATGGCGTACGGGGAATGAAACCTTGAGTAGGACTACGAAGGTAGCAGTCTACCACTTCGCGGTCGTAACTAGAGAAGGCAATGATTTCATAGGATCTACCAATGGCAAAGGACAGCATATTTTGTAGATGCAGCAAATAACTCTTCCAATCACCACCAGAATTAATTAAGTGTTCTAGCACAAGGGACATCCCATAGAGATACTCAGTGACAGACATTTTCCCGGCGTCAGCTGATTTGGCCGGGATACCCTTAATAAGACATTGATATTGGAACTCAGGGCGTAATGGCAAACCTTGTTGTTTGATGACTGTCGGATCGATGCTCAGGGAGAGTTGAGACATGGCAGAGGCGAATTGCACCATGGCTCCGGCAGCGGTCGGTTCCGCTGTAGGCGAGCCCGAAGAGCCCGAAGTAGGGTCAATAACTGGGTTGACAAGAGGAGCTTTCGGAGGAGGTGGAGGTGGGACATATGGTGCCTTAATTTCCACGATTGGATTTGCGTTAGGTTTCTCCAGAACATTTACACGATTAAGGACACCTGTCAGAGTAGCCTTGTTTTGAGCCTGGCCGGCTACAAGGTTGGCGAGTTGCTGCTGTTGATCTGTGGAGAGTTTTACCAGGGCGGCCAAAGATTCCTCCGTAGTAGGTGGGTGAGTAGGCTCTACTTTAATTCCACCTTCAGCCGAAGGTAATTCGTCCATGTTCAGATAGAGTTTCCAGTCAGACTCCGGGGAGCCAGCGGTTTTCGCTGCTTCCATTGCTTTGGTTTTGAAACGGCAACTTTTATCTCCTGGATGAGGGTGATCCTGATCGCAAGCCTTACACACAACCATGATGAGTATATATATGCAACAGTAAGTGCGTAGAAGATCAGAATGTAAGCGAAAAAAATTAACCAACATGGACCGACTGGTTAGCAGCTTTGAATGAGTTCAATGGTTTGAAAGGTGCGCGGTTGACGTTACCAGGTAACGAGCACTTCCTTCCGGTAGCCAAGGTCAAGGGTGAACATTCTTCCCGCTTCGATATAATAGCATAACAAATGTTGTACAAATCATATGATGTGTCACAGAAAAATGAGTCACAAATGACAAAAGTTATATTATTCAAAGTGATTAAATCATCAGATTTCTTTCTTGGAATATTCTTATTTTTGGGGTGCTTAGTGCTATTGATCATAGCAATACCTGTACCAAGTTTCAGGACAGTGTATTAAATACATCTTTCAATTAATAACATCATCCTATGGAGTATATTTAGCTACTTTACCCATTCAGAAATATTGCAAACGTTTTTTCAAACATGAATACATGAATGCATTAAACATAAAATATGGAAACATTTCTTAGATGTCATTAATGTTTTCATCATTGGAATCCACTTGATCATTTCTTTTCAATAATTATGATATCTCAAAATCCATTTTATATGACTTGTAACTCATTTTCTTGAAACACATCACATTAATCAAGAGAAAAAACGTCGCCCAATGAATACAGCCCAGTATTTAAATCAGGAAAGATATTTTGAGATTATTTTCTCAAATAATTCTTGAGGCTAAGCCATATTTAAACATTAGGTGAAAAATAATCTAATTTAGATAATATTTGAAAAAATATGTGAAAAAACGTCGCCAGGTGGCGACGTTTTTTCCACTGATTATATGCTGATTATTAGGATTTCTGCCGATTGTAAGTAATAAGTATCTTCCAATGGTGATGTATGTGTGTCTCTAAACCTTTGGTTATGAAATCAGACTATTTAGAGAAAATTTATTTACTAATTTATTTACTAGCCATTTTGTCTGGCGACGTTTTTTCACCCCAATTTAGCCATTTTCTTATAGATTGAGTTGGAAGCATAAATTATACCAATATATTGAACCTTAATATATCATTTTGTTTGGTTTTCATCCCCCTATTCTATGCCATGAATTGTATTAATGTATATCAATTCAATCGGATTTTTTTCTATAATAACTATAAGTTAGAGAGTGATTATTTGGGTATTTCTCCTGATTTGATAGTACATAATTAATAAAATATACATTATAGATACACAAAAGTATATATCTTATTAACGCCCATGTTAAGACGGATGCATCTGGTCAATTCATTTGTCTCTCAGATCAGAATCCACCAAGTTATGGACCAATCAATGAAAAAAACGGGGGGTTGCACCACTTTCGTGAGAATGGGTCATATATATGTTATTTATATACGTCAAGTTGATCGAAAATTAGTCATCTTCAGAAATTTGTTCAGTCCTATTTTGTTGAACGTCCTAGCGAAAATAAAAGTTTGGGCAAGTGTCATATTAGTGCCTTCCAGATTAACATACATGTTGAAGCTATATAGCTAGGATTGATTGTCACACCCAGTCGGTAGAATAAGTTAACTACACGTCTACACCAACTTAGCGGTGAAGGCTCAGCGGCTTGCCCATCTAAGTTGAAGTTAAACTTCTACTCTATCATAAGGATGGGCTGACGCAATACCCTCTTTTGCAACTAATTAAGTTAACCTATATATGCATCGAGCGCCCCTGCCACTCACTAATTTTAGTGACCTAGTTTCAAAGGACACGCTTAAGTATATGCCCTAATTTGTGCTTCAACCATTTCAGTTATAGGCTCGATGAGTATTAATTTAACATATATAGCCAAATCATACATGGGACTCCAGTCGGACATTTCCTGCGCTATACATATGTGGCATTTGTTTTGCTCAACGTAGCATACTCTCATATGAACTTCAACATACACACAACTATATGTAATGGCGATGGATGCCAGTGTATTGAGGGTTTAGAATATTATCTAATTTGTTTGAGAGACAATTATAGGAAACAAATTTGCCAATTAGATGAATACCAAGTATTACCATGTTTCTAAAGACCATGGCTAGGGCCATTATAGTTGCAGCACATACATCGCCGCTCTCTGACGTATGTCAGATAAGAAATTACAGCGGGCATGATGGGCTGACAATGACATTGTTATCTTGATAACACTATAATACTTTCAGCGGGCTCCCATAACTAGTATGACAGGCTATATATATTATACAAGGGGCGGATCCAACATTTTCAAAAGGAGGGGGGCGTGCTTTCAACTTTTATTTTAAAGAACACAGTTATATATTATATTCTAATTATGCAATGCTTTAAATATTTAGAGACAGGGATGGAATTAGGCCCCAGCAGCCGGCGATTTTCGCTGGCTAGAATCGCCCTAATCGCCCGCTATAATAGCCATAAATATCAATGTATGAATAGCCAGAAACATAGACTGACACATATATCATTTCCCTCTCAATTTTGGTTTCATTCCTTGTCATTTCGAACCATTAGAAACTCGTTAGGATCGTTAGGAAACTATGTTCGAATTTTGTTCTGCAATTATGTTTTGAACATGTATACAATATGCTATATAATTCTATAGTCTAGAAACACTTTGATTAAGTGAGCCAGATCAGTTGGGCCCCTGAATGAGTAACTCCTTACAAACAAAGAACATCTTGTCATTCATTTGTTCTGGGTACCTCTCCTAATAGACCCTTTCTTAACTATAACTTTGCGGGGTCCCTCAGTGTATGATATGAAAGGGGCGTGTCTGGGGAAATGGTATAATAAGAAAGTGAGAATGTTAGAACTCTTGGAAGCTATTCTATCTATGATATGTATATCCTGTTGTTATACTATGCGATAGGACAGTTGTCAGGCTTGATACAGGCCAACTAAAGTCATTGTGCCCCTAGGACAACATCAAGGCGCACTGACCGAAAACTTCCTAAAATGTGTTCTAACTTCCGAAAAATAATTTTTGTATCAACCTCTAATGATATACACAAGCCAGCTATATAGCTGCATTTAGCCACGGATCATTGCAACGACCGACAATTAGTGGAGCAAAAGGTTGACAGGGCATTACCAAATAGTATTAGAATTTCACTGCTTTAAAGTGCGTCTTATGGGAACTATAGAATCACGTATTTTATACCAATTGGCATTACATATATCCTCTCGAATTAAAGGTGTTCCATAAATTTGGTCAACTTTGACTGGCATCCCTCGAGTATATGTATATTTGATGGGCGGATCGAGGTGGAAGATCTGTTGGCAGATCGGCTCCTGTCCATTTCATTTAATTGTACTGATCAAGTTGAATACAAATGTTTATATATAGTCAAAGTCAAATGCGTTGAGATAAAAATAAAAATGCATATATGCTATGTTCCAATAGGATGTATATTATGGGGAGATTTGTACTTTTACATTATTAATTAGCAGTAATTGCATATAGGCATGTTTTTTCGCTGTGGCAAAATAAACAAGAAATATTTCCGCCACACACAAATTCTTATCTATCACCATAATAATTCATTTGAACATCAGCTCGTACAAGTGCAAATTGTTTTCTCTACATAGAATTGCAATTAAAGAATTGTTTAATGTTTAATAGTCTTAGTTAAATTCGAGCAAGTCACTTTAAAGTGTAGAGATTTTATTTGTCTGAAGAAGAATTGCAATTGTGATGGCAGAGTGCATGGCCCATATTACGCATCACCCGCTGGAAATTCCCTAAGATTTGCCATTACTTCATCTTGGACTGCCGTGACATTGTTCTATCCCTATAAAATGTCAACGGCTATAATATATAATAATATAACCGGCCGGCTAGTTATAAGTAGCTTGACTGAAGACTATAGGTGCATAAATAGGCTGCATGAAATTCTGTGTCGGTAGCTCCATTCATTAATTAATGGATACAACAGGCGGTGCAGTGTGTCATCGATCGCCAGTTAGCTCGATACATAACCGCTCCCTTTACCGATGCTGCATGCGTGGCATGGCGCTAATTCCCTCACTAATTAATGATGAACAGGAACTATAGAGATATGCTTATCGCGCTAGCTAGCAGAACTCTATTTTGGCCATTGGACGCAACATATACAAATATATGTTTGACAAACAACTTAACTGAAATGTTGGACTTTTATGGTCACAGATATCTATAGCTGTTAGTGTATGCATGGGCCAAACATAAGTTGATTAGTTCAGTCGTTACATTTCGGTACGTAAAGCCAAACAACAGATGAACGCAAAGACCAATTAGCTATAGCCGGGGCACTTCAATTGAATACAAATTGTATTAGCATCAATCAAACATAGATTAACGCATCTTATATATTGAAAATATAGATACATCGACTTTTTACAATTAATTGTCTACTTCATAGGAAAGTCGTATATATGAATAATTATAGATCGAGATGCAATGCAACTTTGTGACTTAGGATGTGTGGTGTGAGCACACTCCTCAGACACATATATATGATGAAGACGGTTACATTGACATGGTGGGGATTGGTTTAACCAAAGACTGATAGTGATCCATGCAGTCGTCATTGTGGCGAGTATGGGCTATGTGTGCTGATTAGAGAGATATGTATGACATATATCATTACTATCATATCATTAAAGTTTGTTTTGATTCTTGCCATAATTGTTTTTTGCTGACCTATTTTGTGTTTTGGAGTCTTTGGCTCTTGTTATATGTGTTGATGTCAAAAGAGCAAGATTAAAATGAAGTTGTTCACCAGGGTTATTATGAGATATGAGGGAGGTAGATCGAGGGAGAGGTTGGTTAGAAAAGTTATATATTTGAAAAATGAATGGGTACAATATTTGGTGATGCATAGCGAGTGGGGTGAGTAAAAATATGATTTATACTGAAGACATAGTGAGGAACGTCATATGATGATGCATGCAGGGATGCAATGGTTGGGTCATTATACGATCTATATATGACATGTACTGCATGCATGGGCCATATGTGTCTTTGTTTACTAACATTGCATGTGCAGCCAATGTACTAATGGACATTTCATATGTGGGGCCTACATTTAATGGATAGATACAGTGCATGCCTATATATGATTGATTAATTGTATATTAGTGGATAATCGAAATTATATTGTGTACATTGACCATATACAGAAAGCCAACAGCTAGGCTGCCACAGCGAGTTCACAATTTAATTTGACCGTTAAATGGATATATATAGCGGGCATGCAAGGACACGCGGCCCGCTGCCATATCTCCTGACGCAGCCATTTCATCAATATATGAGACCTGCCAACAATCAAAGTCACTATATCTATAGCTGCTTAATGTAACTCTAATGTCAGATATTAACGTTAAAGAGAGAAATATTGACAAATTTGATGTGCACATTGTCAGACACAAATGGATGGTGTGACTGATATCCAGTGTATGCAGCTGCATGAGCGATAGATCCAAACGATTTAATTTAGACATATATATGTCATCCCGCGGAAGGTGGCGATGCAGTCCATCGGTACCCAGGCGATAATAAGAGGGAATGAAAGTAGTTAGACTATATATATGATATTGTATACAAACATGCACTAACTAATAAAGAATATCAGTATCTACTATATACACATTTCCTGAAAACACATAATCCCATCATATGTTGTCATATATATCAAACAATTCATGATGAAAAAAAGGAACAATAAGAGTTTGGACTGTGTGTGGAGCGTCGATGAGTGGCTGAGCGGAAAGTGTAGGGATAGGTATCGGACTATATAGGGCATATGGAAGCTATAGCATCTGAAGGGTAATAAGACACATGCATGAGTCAGTCAGTGGACGTACGCAGAGTAGGAGCTGGATATATGATCTATGTATAGAGCCATCTATATAGGTGCATGGTCAGTATAGGCACATGTTTGTCGGAAGTGGCCAAAATAAAATAAGGGGGAAAGAGGGGATCATATGAGTTTAAGTGCCGCTCTGCGAGAGGTCAATTGGTACGAATTGACTGAGGTACCCGGCATCTCGATTTTGATAGCGCGCTCTATACATTTAGCTGTTGTCAGATTTCAAAGTTGTCAACACACTGTCAGACCCGCCTTCAATAGGGGAGTTAGATGTACAACTGCACACATTTGGGAAAGATTTGGGTGTTTGGGAAAGAGTTAAAATATGCAGATATTAAAGTTAGAGCACAAATAAATATCGCATCGTAAAGTTGAGATCTTTTGATATGAAATTTACACTGTAGCATAGAAACCATATTTCCATTTGAGTCAAGATTCAGTAGAATTGGATGCAAATCCCCTATCTAAGGGGACAAAGTGTAGAGCGGGCCATTTGGACATGCGGTAAGATATTAATTGTTGAAGAGAAACATGTCCAGCTGCACTCTGGCTGCGCGTCACACACCCTTATTATAGAATATATAAGTTTGAGAATAATTATAGCAGAAAGAGGCACGTTATAGCGTTCATGGACGAATTCATATGTGAGTCTTAATTGTGCATGGTTAAATTTGAGATGAGTAGGGAAGTTATAGAGATTTCAAAGTTGTCAAGAGAATAATACCGGGCGTGTTAGCACATGCAGGAGTTCGGCTCTGACGAAGGTGGACGCACTTTCCAAAGACTATTGATGGGCATGAAATTGCTATATAGTTGTGCAACCGGCAGTAGGGTATAATAAGATGAACAGGGATGCCAGTCAAGGTCGACCAAATTAATGGAAGACGTTTGGAGCGGATATGAGTAGGGTTTGGGGAAGGGGAATTAAGGGGAATTTAAGGGGTACTCCCCGTAAGAAAATTGAAAAAAATACTTTTTAAATGGTGCATATGATAGTGTAAATAGCTAATAGGTGTCAATCTTGTGGGCTTTATATGTCTAGATCTATAGTCTGTTAGTGAGTGTTGGGTCCATAAAGGGTCCACCAAGATGCAAAGATTCAACAGACATTTTAATTATATACTCAATGAAATATAAACAGTACAAAACTATCTGAAAAAAAGGAGATATGGACAATGGACACTTTTAATTGAACTACACACTTGTAGAAAATCTCGTTTGGTTAGATAATTTTTGGTTTGCCTGGAAGAAGTGCATGACCAGTGCACGCAGATGGTGTACTCATTTCTGATTGTATGTATGTATGTATGACTAGGGAGGTATATATAGGATTTTTATTCTGACTAGACATACAGAATAAAAATCGTATATATATATATATACCTCGCTGCTACACCATGATGACGTACGGAGAGGGGTGCCGGACCTGTCACCGCTCTCATGCTTCCATTAGAGAAAGAGGATGGAATTTGAGCTGGGGAAAGACCCGGTAATTTAATGGAGGGAGTCCTGCCCACTATACCGCCCAACTGACGGGACCATATGGTGACCAAAACGTCAGCACATGCTCCGTGTTTCTTGTCCTAGTTGACACTAAGCAATGCAAAAGTATTTATGTATTATGATATATCGTAATTGTACTGACAAAATGGGGTTTAATGGAGAAGAAAATTTGAAAATGTTATGGAGATTGTGATCTTTTTTGGAAGGATGGACATTATGGATATTGATTAATTGATGGAAGACTGGCATCCCTGAGATGAAGGAATTAAGCGGGCGCGGGGCAATAGGAGGCGAGGGGAAGAAAGGCTTAATGAATTTGTTGAAAGGTGATAAGTTGATTGGAATGCAGCTGTTATGACCGATCAACTTATTAATAGAGGCGGATGGGCGGACCAAATGTTGTTCACTAACGGTTCCTCTTCCTTTGACCGTCCCTATATAATTGTGCGCTAATCATCTCTTTTTTTTTGGTCAAATATTTTTATTTTCATACAGGGAACATCTCAATTGACACTGATTTAGGTGCCTCTGTAGGCTTGTTTTAAATGATTTAAATGATTTTCGGTTCATCATCTGTGACCGAAAATGCCAAAACATATAGCCCACATCGCAGCCTCCATACCTGATTTCTGGACTGGACCAAGAGATGAATAATTTGTCTACCCAAAACAAGGTATATATATAGGCTGTTCTTGATTTGTGAATATTCCTATATATATTAATATTCAACAAGAGGTTGATCAGCTTAACTCTTAAGTCAATATTGATGAAATAGTGATTTTCTGCATTTGCATGGCTGTAGCTTAAAATGCCATTGAGAGAGAAGTGCCTGTTTTTGTTGTGTTCGGTCACATTCTCATGAATCAGATAGGATAGTAAAATATAATTATCAATTATGAAAAGCCGAGCTCAGCCTGTATCAATTGTGCAGCGTGCTGTGAGGTATTTTGGTTCAAGTGGGGTTCGAACGTGCGAGGAACGAGGAACGAGGAACGAGGAACGAGGAACCGTGCGTGCTAGTACATGCAGGAGTTCGGCTCTGAGGAATATACACGCAGTTTGTCCAACCGTATTGAAGGGCACGAAGTGGCTATAGACTCGCTATACACTTGCGCAAGAGGGGCAGTACATGGTGAGGTATGTGGTGGCGGTCTATAGGGCAGCTATAGAGTGGTTCGATCAGGGTATAATAAGATGAAGGAAGGGGGCGCGGGGCAATAGGATGCGAGCTGAGAGTGGGAGATATATATAGGGACTGCATCAGAAGGGATGCGAGAGGTAGATCCATATGCATGGATGCATATATGGCGCAGCGATGGTATATGTATCAAACAATATATCGGTGGAGCATTCCAAATTTCAACATTTAAGAAAAATAAATTGTGCGTTTGATATGAGGAGAATTACGTGCAATTAGGAGAAGAGAATCGGTACAATATTATATGGCGCTTCGATCTATGGAAAAATGAGAAATGAGAAATATGATTTAAATTGATTTTTAATTTATTTTTATTCATGAAAAGGTACAAAAATAACTTCACTGAGGAGACCTAATTAGCTTGGCAACAGATATATACTACATATATGCAGACATGGTAAGAAGTCGGGCCGGATATAAAGTGGTTCAGATGCAAGTGCATATATGGGTATGATATTATTTTAACAATGATTAGCATATTCCATATATGGGTACAAAACTGTACATATTTCATATGGGTACAAAAGTTGATCAAGTGGAATCAACCAAAGACAAAAAAAATGAAATACATGTAGCTAATAATATAATAGTAAAAGTACAAGAAAATGTAAGAACTATATATATGCCCTAATATTAATCACTCCTGCGAACGACAGCAATTAAGGAAACTTATGTAGGCTTCTCAAGAATGATAAGACAGCTATAATAGAGCTGTAGAGAGATGGTAAGAAGTCGCGGCGGGGATATGTGCATGGGTATATGATATTAGTTGAAAAAGTTATCCCCATATATTTCATATGGGTACAAAATTTAACATATAATATTATATTTCATATCGGTACAAAAATATACATATTTCATATGGGCACAAAATTGAATCAAGTCGAATGACTATGTGATCGACCAAAGACAAAAGTATTGAAATACAGGTATAGAATGTAGATGTATAAAAGGCAGGTATAGGTAGGTACTATATATTGTTCTTCCTAGCTGGTGAAATAGTCAATTAAGGATGTCATATGGTGATGTCCAATGCACAGTGTATATGTTAAATTTAAGTCGAATGGATGTCATATGGTGATGTCCAATGCACAGTATATATGTTAAATTTAAGTCGAATGGATGTCATATGGTGATGTCCAATGCACAGTATATTTATGTTAAATATAATATAATCCAATATAAGGGTTAATTCCTGGTGAAATAGTCCGGCATGTCATATATGGTGATGTTAAATGGAGAGTAGATATATATAGTCCTAATGTCTTTCTATGCTGGCAATTGAAGACGTATGGTGACGTTTTTGGCCGCATGTGTAATCACACAAAGAAATTTCCCCTCGCCGTCAAACTCAATCATGACCGTATATCCCCCATATCGGGTCAATACGTTGTTCCCCTCTGTTGCTTCCATCTTCCAGCAAACATTGGCATGTTCCTCCTCAACTTCTGAAAGGGCATGATACTCTACGGATCCACTCGCCACCCCCTCGTCGATTTGGACGTAAACATCGAGTCGTCCATAGTGGAGGTGCATTCTGAAAATTATAAAATAAAAATATAATCGATATGCTCATGTCAAATAAGGAAATAATTAATTTCATATGGTCAAAAGTCTGATTTAATAGTTTGGTACATATAAAAAATATAACTAGTCACAATTTAAATAAAAGATGGCAATAAATAGTTATATGTGCTTACTTGCTCAAGTTAAGTTGAGGTCCAGTGATGAGGTGTTGTTAAGTTGCTGTTGTTCGCAGGAGTGATCCAAAATTCATGCCGACTTGGAAAAGTTAAACAATAGCTAGGTAGAGGGCTAGCTATAGCTGTCAGTTTCATTATAATTTCAACGAATCAGTACGCGACAAAATATCAGAGAGAGACATCTCACTTAAAGATTAAGGGGGCGTGGTGCTGGCGGTGATCGCCAAAGTATCAACCTAATAAGTATCAACAAGTTTTGACTCAGCGTCAAACAACCCCCAAAGATAGATATGTATCCCATTGTATGAATTTAATTTATTTTAGTGATTGCATGGGCTATCATTTATTGTAAAAGAATAAGACATATAAAGATATTGAAAAACAAATTATAATGTGTACCGACGGATTTGGTAGATGGAAGAGGTTGGCAGATTAATTGCCTAGGTATTCGATTAAATCACTGTTGTGGAGCTCTGTCTAAATGTCTCTCTCTGCAGGTTTGTCTATATAGGTGTCTCGATGCCCAATCACGTCTTCATTTCTCCAATATCACCTTAATTCGACTCCATATGTTGATCCCCGTTCATTTCGCCCCCCCCCCTGCTATACCCTGATCTACGCTATTACAAACACTTCAAATAAAAAAGACTGATGATTGTTTCGATGGCGATCCAAAATTGATTATTTGATCACTATTTAAGTGTAAATGTAAAAAATTATATTAAATGGTTTGATGGTGAGCGTGGGAAGGTTGGGACAATTTAGTGAATATAAACAGTTCCATATCGCCTATAAGATAATGGCGACAATGCACCACCATAACAATATTAGACGGCCGGCCGTGGTGGTATAATTACAATCATGGCGCGTATAAATTAACAATTATATAGGTGGTCTGAAATGATAGCGTTTGACATTGAGCAGATTAATAGTGTAGCTTAGCTAATCTCAAGCAATTAGAATTGTGTGAATTGGTCGAAAAGTTGAGAAAAGTTTTGTCAGACGTTAGATTTTTAAAACGATTTATGTGTAACATATCTGTATGTCCTTATATAAATATAGGGTTGAGTATAGTGTGTATGGATAAGTGAGAATTTATGAGGGCTGATAAATTGTCATTGTGAATTGTCGTCATGATGATAGAAATGAATGATGTAACAACGGTAATAGGCACTAATGATTAACAAATATTGAAATGAATTAAATGTGCTTCATCGAAGAAAAAAGAGATGCATGAGAGATATATAAGTGATGAAAGATATAAGTTTGAAAAGTGGGGAAATATTTTGTCTATCGCCGTCGATGAAGTTCACCATTTTCACATTAATGTTAGGATATATTGCGCATATATAATAGAAGTGAATGTGAATGGTGAATGTGTTGGCCACCTGTCGTCAAACTAGCGCACTATTATTTGTGGAGTGAAGGCAAAGAAAGGGTGTACATATAGGGTATAGTAGGTGGTTATTGGCTTGTGGATGGTGGCGCCACCTGATATTGCCTACTAGTTATATTGGCTTAGTTAATGGTGCACCCACCTGTGTGCAATGAAGGAGATGATTATTTTTTTTTTTTTTTTTTTAATACTTTATTTTTCCAGGTGATAACAGTCAGGGTTAGGCATGTGCCTGCCCTTTCAAATTTGGGGATCGATCATATTGGTCGATTTCCACCCCGGCCCTGGCATTTTAGCATGCACAGGGTCATATTCAGAGTTTTAAGCTTACAATCCGGGATTACCTAAAAGATATTTTAAAAAATTTAACAATAATACTAAAAGAAGTGAAAAAATTTATTAATAATAATAATAATAATAATACGAAGATAACCAATGTTTGATTAACATTTGAGTGGTGATGCGAAGTATAAATGTATAAAGATGTAATATATATATATATGTTAAAATGGACAAAGTGAATAATATATAGAAGGTGATTATAAATGGATGTGGAAATGTGTGTATTATTGGAAAGGATTTGTTATGCCAAAAATTCAACACAATGTCCCATATAGAATAGCTGATTAGGATTCAATTTATGGTGTTTGTATAAGTCAAAATAAAAAATGAATAATTACACAGTTACATTTTTTGTGTGTATATCCTGGTTGGCCCATTTATGGTGAGTGGGTGGTCGACTAATATGGTGACATATGGGTGGACAAATCAAGATGACGTTGAAATGCTATTTTTATTACCGGATTAGTAAAGTGAAATGTGCATGCATATGATAACAGGAGGTAACAGAAAAAGGTCGAATAATGGTAACAATTTATCAAATGGTCAATTCATGGTGCATTGACAATCGATTTTTGGTGGTGTTGGTTTGACTGGAAAAGAAGGACGTTTATAATTGTTTGTTAAAAGTCAAATTAACGTATATATTATATAGGTATAGTAGATTACGCCAATGTCAATATATGTTAGATAAGGTTGATTGGGCATATGTTGTTTTGACGTTGGTTTGACTTGGTCAATGAAGGGCATGCCTCCCTAACGTATATTGAACGTAATGGATTGACGTTAATCAAACATTGGTTATCCTAACGCTAATCAAACGTTGGTAAAAAATAACGTTGTTTTGTGCCACGTTGTTTTAACGGTTGTTTGACTTGGTCAGAAAGACGATTATTTCATGAACGTCTATATAACGTCATCGATTTACGTTTATCTAACGTTGTAAATTCGAACGTTAATCTAACGTTGGCAAAATAAGGTGGAGTTACCATACATTGTTTTGACATTGGTTAATCTAACATTGGTTATCACAACGTTAATGCAACGTTGGTCAAAATAACGTTGATTTATACAACGTTGTTTTAACAGTGTCTTTAATTGGTCTGAAAGACTTTTATTTCCAGAACGTCGATCCAACGTAGGTGGTTTTACGTTAATCCAACGTGCGCTATACAAACGTTAATCTGACGTTGTCGAAAAAAGGTTCGTTTTACAACGTCATTTTGACGTTGTTTCACCTCAGTGAAATTGAGGTGTTTATGAATACGTTGTTTTAACATTTTTAAGACGTTAGCAGACAAACGTTATATTAGGTTCATTATTAGTGAGGTTGGATAAACGTTTAGGAAAAGCACGTAGTTGATAAAAACGTGGGAACAACTTCTATATAACGCTGATTGCAAAACGTTGCTAAAAGTGATTGACAGTCAACGTTTGTAAACGTTGGCAGAACGTTTTTTGTTACCTGGGAAGCTGACTGAGGCAAAACGCCTACCGGTACCCATGGGTGTTTTGCCCCAACCATAGGGCAATATGCCCCACCCAGGGGGCAAAACGCCCATCTTGGCTATGTGACACATGAAGACAACTTTAGGTTAGGATATATGGGGAGCATAGGTGACAGTTTATATTTAGGTTTTATCAGTGTTGCTGTAATTCAAACCATTCCAGAGATGGGTCACATTTTGCTTAGAGTGGGCGCTTTGCCCCACCCTACATTACATGTAGAAAAAATCATGAAAATTCTCATCAATACGAAGCATCTAAATAGAGCAGAGTGGCTCCTCGTTAGCCACTATGAAACTATTAGATGGTCAAAAACCTACGGCCAGAGGTTGTCCCTTTTTAAAACACTTTTAATTTCCTTCCAGGGTTTATTCCTGGTTAATGGTGGGAGATTGTTCCATAATCGGGGACCAAGATTATCAGTGGTGGGTTTGTAATTTATTCCTTTTAATAGAGGATAATTATAAACAAGTATAAGTCTATTAAAGTCAAGGATAAAATATTTCATGGATCAGCATTGATTTGGAGCACCCTAACTTTTAGCCCATGTCACTTGCCTTGATTCTCTGATCCCTCCAATCAAGGCCAGCCGTCATGTTGGTTCAAAACACAAGACAAAAATTACTTTCCTTCCGGATACATGGTTAACCCAGAAATAAACAAAAAATAACTAGCTTAATCTAAACAGTACCTTTATATCTATCTCTGGAGACATGTTTGATAATATATTAACCTGTTAAAACTATATTTATCTCATGATGTCCGTGCACACTGAGTCCCGTCGCAGTAAAAAGCAGTGGCTGCCATTTTGGAACTAAGGGGTGAAATGGGCGGGTCCAATGAAATCGCCTGTTGTTCCCCTGACGGGGAGGTCAAGGCCATGTCCCTCAGCCTCCAGCAAAAAGTGAAGTGGGAGGGTTTGCATTCACAAGCAAAAAATGTGTTTATCACTGTTTTCAGCTTTATGGAGAGTCAGAATAATAAAATCATAAAGAAGTATTGATACAAGGTAAGGTTTATTAGCAGGAGCAAGACATTAGTTTGAAATTTGTCAAATTCGTTTTTCTAGCCTAAACCCTATATATATTGTCATATCCGGCCTTATAATATTATGTAATAAGGCATAACCTAATTGGTATGTTTATGAATATGATGATTTATGATTATAATGTTAATGAGAATGATAATAGTTAATTAATTCCATAATGTAAACATAACATGTGAGCCTAAGGTAACCAACATATTGGCACTGTCTAGAACCCTCTAGAACATTGCATCATCAAGGATCCAGAACATTCATGTACATTGCATCATCTATCACATGGATCTTTCCAACTAGAAAGATCCACATGATAGACCCAGATCCTTCAGGAACATTCCAAACGTCACATGGACGTTGCGTACTTACCATACTATATAAGCTTCACATGTACCCATGTTCATCAGTATTCATATATACATTCATCAATAAACTATGGAATCGTCAACCACAAGTTCTCTATTTCTTCATACCTATCACTGGTGGAGAACAGGCCCGATCTAGGTGCCTCTATGATGACGCAAAACCAACAGAATACAAGATCCAAGAAGCCCCAGCTGTTGAACCCACCAGGAAGCCAAAAACCAGAGAAGTATGGTCTTGCCCATCAAGAAGAGGCAGGCTTATCGGTTAATCAAGAACCTGAAGTCAATCTACAGCCAAGGGACATCTCAATCAACCCAGAAACAAGCGAAGTCAGCAGCCCAGAAATAAGCGAGGATAGCACCCAAGATTCAAGTGAAGATAGGACGTCAGCCCAGACAGAATCATCTGGGGACGAATCACAGTCAGGAGAAGAAGAGGACCAGGACGATCTAGACAACAACGACGAAGGGTCGATTGTAAGTAATACCACCAACGATCAAATAGGTGACACACCTGCCAAAATGCCTGTTAATTTAGACGAGCTGGTTGAAAAGCTGGCATTATGCCAGACAGGGACAGCTGGTTTGCTGGAGAAAATAACTCAGTCGGCAGACAAAGCCCCCACGGCAGAGAAAATGGAAGAATTCACGAACAAAATTGCTGAATCATTTACAGAAATTAAGAAACAATCGGTGCAGAATGTATCAAGCACTCTAAGAAGAACATTAGCATCTGTACCGGAGGTATTTGAAGAACCTACCGCGTATAAGTCATCAAGACAATTCTTAGTAGATTTTGAAGCATATATATGGTTGCATTACAAGCGCCTGAGACGCTATATTTGACATCAATATTAAAATTCTTAGATGGTAGAGCAAAAGCATTCTATACTAGATATATGAGAGACAATGCAACCCCAGACTATAGGCAATTCATTTTGAGGTTTAACACAGAATTTGATGCCCTGACTCATGATGCGATGATGTCAGGATATATGTTCAGAAAGCAGACAGAGGGAGAAGGCATAAAAGCCTATAGTGAAGATCTGTTTAAAATGTTAGACCAGACAGACACGGAAGAAACAATGAAAGTGCATATATATCTCATGAACATGCAGCCACACCTATCAAGTAGTCCTGTCGGATAACCCAAAGTCATTATCTGTGGCAAAGAAGCTGGCCCTTAAGACCAAGCTTATCAAACAGAGGGTATCAATGCAATTTTGACGCAAATACAGAGTACAAATGATAAGGTAGAAAAGTCAACCCAGCAAGTCAATCAAATCGCTTCTCAACAGCCACAAAGGCAAAACAATTATGGCAACAATCGTGGTGGGTATTACAATCGTTCCAGACAACATAATAGAGGAAATCAGAATAACCAGAGGTATAATGGCCGAGGAAACGGCAGAGGACGATACAGGGGAAACAATTACGACCCTAACTATAACCGTGGAGGTTATAAGAACTATAACAGAAGCCAATCGCCCCATAATAAATCTCAAAGTAACAACTCATCGAATCACCCAAACTAGGAAGTTGCAGGAAAAGAAGGCGTACTTCTTGCGACGCTAAAAGTGTAGGGAAGACCTTACCGTATATCTTCAATATCGATACGGCAATCTTCTCAAAGGAAAACGCCCCAGACAGCAGGAAAGATAGCACGACGAAAGTACGATTGCAGCTGACAACCAAAGAATTACAGATACAGACAAAACTCTCGGACAATGCATTGACGGTTAGGTTTGGTGAGTACAGAATACCAGTTCTTATCGATACAGGCGCTTCATGTTGTGTAATCAGCCCCCAATTCTATGTGCACTAAAAACTAACCCAGCTTTTGTTTCAGTAAATAGGTGCTACGTAAGGGTTTTTACAGCGGATGGGGAAAAACACATTTGTAGGAAGACAGTCACCCTTAAGTTCTATGTAAACGATATTGAATTTCAGCACCCATTTCTTGTACTGCCAAAATCGCATAGGTCGGCCATACTAGGCACAGATTTCCTGAAAGCCTCTAAGGCGGTCATCGATTATTCTGGTGTTGGCAGACCCCTATATACAGTCAGATTAAACAAGAAGGTTATTCTTGCTCCAATGACGGAACACCTGTTTTTCCTACCTGCATTGGCACATGAGTCACTGCATAATCAAACGTTTGTCACAGAGAATTTGGCTAGATCCAATCCAGTTCCGTATGTTATCAAAAGATCAGCTGTAAGTCCAGAGAAAGATACAAACATAGTCCCTATAGCCGTGTTCAATACATCTAAGGTCCCCATACACTTACAGGTAGGCGAGGTGATAGCGGTGCTCACCTGTGCACACCTGTGCACACCATGCACACCTGTGGCAAGTGAGTCAGTGGTGGTACAAGTGAGTCATTTTGGTATGACAAGCATCCCATTTTTGGGCTTTATCATAAATCAGGAAGGGATATCCCCAGACCCTGCCAAGGTGGCAGCATTGCAATCATATCCAGTACCAAAGAATTTGAGACAGTTAAGGGCATTCAATGGGCTAGCAAACTACTATAGAGCATTCATTAGAAATTTTCAAGAAACAATGCTACCATTGTACAAAAGCAAAAACAAAGTTCATATGGGATGAAAAATGTACAAGGGCATTCGAATCAATCAAGCAGTCAATCCTGGCAGATGTTGTATTACACAAGCCAGATCATTCGAAACCTTTCATAATAAGTTGTGATGCAAGTAATTTTTCCCTGGGAGCCTGTCTCAATCAAGCTGACAAGGACGGGAATTTAAGGCCAGTCGCCTTCCAAGGTAGATGCCTTAACAAGTCAGAGGTCAATTACAGCACAACAGACAGGGAATTACTAGCAGTTAAATATGCCATTGAGAAGTTTGAGCACTATGTCATCGGTAGAAAATTCACAGTACTAACCGACCATGCGGCATTAACCGCACTAAAATCAAGAAAGCAGCTCAAAGGTAGAATGGCGAGGTATTTAGAGTTTTTCAATACATATAATTTCGATATTAAACATCTGACAGGAAAACTCAATGTAATCCCAGATTCATTATCGAGAAGAGAATATCAGAGCGAAGAAAAAGATCAGTCAGACACAGCCACCCAAAAGATCACAGCGAGAGCTGTCAGATTTAATGGCATAGATTTTGTGAAAAGATTTTATGAGGATGAAAGGGTAGAGAACAATCCAATTAGAATATTCAGGCCAAAACCGATCATCAAAAGCCTCAGTATATGCGCAGTCACACGGTCCGCCACCAGGGAATCTAGCCCTGTGGACGAGCCTAGGAAGGAGACTTCAAAGGCAACGACCAAAAGTGTTACCTCATCCCCAGCGGCCACAACAAAGGGACGCAAGTCAAAGGGAACACCCAAGGTCCGTGTGACCAAGCGGACCGGTAAAGCACCGAAGCCTATACCAAGACCAAGACCAAAGCAGACTAAATTAACACCCATCACCTCTGAAGAATTCTCTGATCTAGTGTCGCTCACAGATGTACCATACGATCTAAAATCATTCAAAAAGGACCAATATAGCGATCCATTTTGTTATACCATGTTGAGATATATAGCAAGCAAAGAACTCCCAGTGGACAATGCAATAGCGCGGACAATCCTGTTGTCACAGGACCAATTTGTCGTGCTTAAGGGTTTGTTGTATAGGCTCCCACATAACACTAAAGGGATAGAAAATCCAACCCCGATCTTAGCAGTACCAGGGAATCTGGCGCCCAAGATATTAGAAATATTCCATGATAGCCATGATAGACACTTTGGCACAGCCAAAATGATTTCCACCCTAAGATCAAGGTTTTATTGGCCAGCTATCATCAAAGACATCCATGATTATGTTAATACCTGTACCAGTTGCATGAAAACAAAGACAAATAAAAATAAGATCAAACTCCCATTGACAATAAGGGATGAGGCACCAGCAGCATTCGCACATTTGTGCCTTGACACGATAGGCCCCATTCATGAGACAAGTCGAGGGAATCGCCACATTCAATGTTGCATGGATTTCTTCTCACATTACTTAATAGCCTGGCCTTCACATACACTGGACAGCTTGACAGTAGCCACAGAATTTTTCAACAATGTGGTTTGCCGGGTAGGGGTACCATCAAAATTATTTACAGATAATGGCCCATCATTCCAAAGCACATCATTCAAGGCAATGTGTAAATCATTGGGCATAAAGCAAGTATTCTCCTCAACATATCATCCTGAGAGCCAAGGAATTACAGAACGCCAAAACCAGATGGTTGTACAGGCCCTTAGAAACTTTGTTAACAAATACCAGACAAATTGGGATTTATATATACAACTGATTGCTTTTGCAATAAACATTAGCAATAATATGTCCATCGGTTGGAATCCATATCTGCTCGTACATGGGAAATACGCATGTACGCCCGCACAAGCCCCATTAAAAGATGCGGCAGATTTCCAACCAATACAGGACCAACTAGTAGAAATTACCAAAATGCAAAATAAGGCAATTACAGAAGCACAAGCAACGTTAAAGAAAAATCAGAAATCGATGAAACTAAGCCATGATAAGAACATAAAGCATAAAGATATACACCCAGGGCAGATAGTATACATGGATGTACCCAATCTGCTCACGAAAAAGTCATCTAAGAAATTGCAAATCAAATTCTCAGGACCATACCTAATAACTGATATGCTATCCCCATTCACGGCATTTCTGAGAAGATTATCAGACGGGTACGATCTACCAAGATCAGTACATCTCTCGCGATTAAAGCCTTTGCGAGAAATTAAAAATAGCAAATTCCTGTCCAGAATTATGGTATAATGAGAGAAGCAGAAATACAGTTGGAACAAAACAGTAAGATCCGAACAGAAAAATCACAGCAAGAAATGGGAAACAAAAGAAGTCTAAAACATACAGTTTGACAATAAGTATCGATGAAAAGTCAGAAACAAAATCAGGAATAAAATAATTGTGTACACAAAAGAACAACAAACGATACTAACTTAATAACAATTAGCTAGCACGAACTTCAATCGGACTGACAGATGTTATACCTCAGACCGAATTGATGGATGGATCTTGTGGATTAACCAAGAGAAATTAACAAGTGCAAATAAGAAGAGTATAATTAGATATAATAGAATTAAGCGCACATTAACAAGAGAAAGCAGGCCCCTGATCAAGGCAATAAGGGTAAAATACCAAATTGCAATTACCCTGCATGAAAGCTGGACCCATAATTGGATTACTGTAAATTATACCAGAGTCTAACCCCACTTTACACATTACTTCGGGTCCAAGGTGTCAATAAGCACTTGTACATAGGACACTTGGGCGAGAACGTAAACTGTGAAGAGGGGCTTGTCCTCGGTCAGTCAAACACACCTGAGATGGTCTGGGCTTTTTCAAGCCACACCCTCCGGCAAGGAACGACCAAATAGGGGGCAAGCAGACAGCACCTAGCACCTGGTAAAGCACGGCTAAGAATAAGCCACCCACCCACCCAACAATGACAAGTCCAGCATCACCATGCATGGATGACTGCCCACACGGATGGTTTCGTCAAGCATCATCCGAAACGACCACCCATTGGTCAATTAGGTTAACTCAATTAGAAGCAGATAGCAAACGGGACGTAGCTAAGGAGTACTTATACTTCAGCAGGACCGGTCCTTAAACACTGCTGACCACTCTTCTAGGAGAATCAACACCAAAGAACTCCTATATTCCACAAGCTACATCGACACTTTGTCTTGGACAAAATGACTTGGACTTGGTATGTAAACAGTTTTATAGAGCTCCATCACCGTATGGACTCAGAATTTTACAATTGATATCAGTATTTTATATGTACAACACAGACTTACAATGGATTTTATCTTGGAATATCACCAACTTAGCAACGTTGTTCTTCTCTCATACTATTCATTGCAAATCTTATTTATAGGGTATATGTGTGGCTTGGACTCCTTGTTCAGGCCTCGACTATGATTGTCAGACAAAACTATGGGATAGCATTTAAACCCCTAGATACGCCCTTGGTAGTAACCTTAGACAGAGCGGCATTAGAATTTAGTATAGATATCTCTAAAGAATATCAGTTTGAATTAGCAAGTAGAACGGAGAGAGCACTTAGCATCAAGAAAACAAATAACACAATCATTAGAAAGCAGTTTCAGATACTGGACGGGTCACTTCAGAATTACACAGAACAGATAAAAGAACAGATATTGTCATATAGGACGGCAGATAGAAGATCAAAGAGAGAGGCTTTCTTTCAAGGCGACGGCAACCTGTTACACACAGTGTTCGGCTTAGCCATGGACCCACAGTTAAGAGATGTTAACTCGAGGGTATCTTCACTCGAGTATGTAAAAATTAATACAGTTAACGCAAATGTTGTGAGAGATGAGGGAATTAAGAAATTAGCTAAACAGCAAATTAATTTTGCAAGAATCATCAACAATAACGCAATGGCGGTGGAACAATCAATGTTAGACACATTTTATAACGCATCAGTAATCGAGCGTAATCTTTCAAGATCAATAAATATACTATATGACAGTCTAAACACACAAGTCTTAATGGGATAATCACAGAGTTAACATTAGAAGTATTAACTATCAGTAACATGCACACCAAGTCATTAGCGCTCATAGGAGCATTACAAACACTGACAGAAGGAAAGTTACCACCTTATCTAGTAGAGATTAGTAGGATACGGGAGAGTTTAGCAGAGTTGACACAGAAATTAGCAAGCGCAACAGACCACGTGCTTAGCACACGACCTGAACATTACTATCAGTAACATGCACACCAAGTCATTAGCGCTCATAGGAGCATTACAAACACTGACAGAAGGAAAGTTACCACCTTATCTAGTAGAGATTAGTAGGATACGGGAGAGTTTAGCAGAGTTGACACAGAAATTAGCAAGCGCAACAGACCACGTGCTTAGCACACGACCTGAACATTACTACAGCCAGCCAGGCGTGACCTATGCCTTTAATGGCACACACATAGATATACGGGTACCTGTACCGTTAATACAGAAACACAACGAATTCCAGCTATTTAGAATAATACCGTTCGGCAACCCATTACACCATGACAATAGAACAGCCACAGGATTCACACAAATAATGTCTAGAATAACCCATATAGCAGTAAATAAATACAACTTATCAAGCCTATTATCAGAGCAAGAGCTAAAATCATGCACCAAATTGGACGTCATCTTATGTACATCGGTTATACCAGTGTTTTTAAAACAGGACAATAACCCGACCGAGTGCATAACAGCACTATTCTTTGACAGACCTTTGGTCGTGCAAGAAACTTGTGAGCATAAGACGTATTTAGACGCCAAACCACCCTTTTTCCACCTTCAGATCTCAGATAGCAAACATCTTCTACTAACCGCAAAAACAAATTTCTCACTAAAATGTACCAACGTAACAGACAGAATTATCAACAGAGCAAACCTATTTCTGATAACCATACCTTGCGAATGTAGTCTTATAGCAGAACAATTTCAGTTGGAAGCAGGCACAAAATGCATGAGAAATGAACTTGAAATAAAATATGGGTTCAATCTACCCTTTTCTATGGCATTTCAAGTTCCGTTACCCAATATAACGGGAAGCTCAATGTATGATAGACCAGTAAGAGTCCATATTCCAACAGCAGAGACATTAGCTAGGCATTTTAAGCTAAAGACTATCAGGTTAACGAAGGGGAGCAGATTAGTAAAGGCTATGAATGAACTAATTAGAGCAGATCAGGAAGAAAAGGAAAGGATAGGCAATAATACAATTGATTTTCAGGACATCCTATACAGCCCACACACCCTACCTAGTTTAGGTATGGTCTTAACAATATGTAACACAGCATTGTGTTTTTATTTATTATATAGGATGCACGCAATCGCAACTCTGATGGCCACAATCCATGCTGTCAGGGGGGTAGCATTGGACAAGTCCAGTCTGGACGAGGACTGGGTGAACCATTTCAACCACCCGCCCACCCAGCCCCCGCGGCCGAGTCATGATGCACAACCGGCGGCAGTTGCATGGAATGCTTATGTGATCCCAGCATTATTAGTTCTTTTAGTAATATTGATCTTTATCAAAATAGCAAAATGTGTGAAAAGAAGAAACGTATGTTTCTTATGCCAAACATCACCACACGTAGACAATACAGCATCGTGGATTATTCTCAAAATTCAACATCATGACAGCATATTTGCCCTCAAACTAAAACCAATCCTATGGGAGACCAACATTCTATCCGCGACAACAGCTCCCACGCTATTAAATGGCCAAGTGGCAGCAGCTACATGTTGTGTGGGAACAAATGTTTTGTTCCAATGGAATGGTCCCCTAAAATTATCAGTAGGAAGTTTGGAGGAAAGAGTAAATTTGCCCCCCGTAATTCCCCTACCATGGCTTCACAGAAATGACATAGCCGAGGCCGTGCAAAGCCCAGATACCAAATACGCACTCTCAGTTATGGACCACTCAGGAAGGGCTGCCCAGATCCCTTGAGCAGACCAAACGAAGCGTGACCGATCAGTGGAGACAGAAGGTCAGGAAACATATGAGCTAATGGCGTGACGGTTAAGGTGCAAATGTTTTACGTTATCTTTATTTTTCTACCATTTTTACCATTCTTACCGTTTCCTTTGCGTGTACTAAATTAAGAAGTCGAGGTTTTCCCACCGAAAAACATCGATAAATCATTCAGTTTGTGTGTGCTTATGAAGTTATTTTTTTTTGTTCATCCAATCCCCTAAAAACCCAAAACGCATGTGTCAAAATACTACAATAAGACGCTATATTATGAAACCTGTTACCAACTAACATAATCACCGTATTGAAGCTGCCTGAATCGATTTGACTGTTATGTCTGTACCACGTTAAAAACTAAAAACCGTTATATGTGTTTGAGTATTAACATCAACCCCTGTTTTACTCATGTGTCTTGTTCATACCATGTCTACAGACAAAACAACCCAGTGCTGCCTGGTCAAGATGGTGAGAATCGACTTCAAGTGTAGGAAATGCGATGCACCCCTAGGAAAGCCGGAACCACCAGTAGCATCCATATTCCCATGCAACAACAGACCAAGAACTCGTCACTGGGGCCCCAGAGGACCCCAAATCAGGAAGCAGGGTGTAGGATTCTACAGACCTCCACCACCTCGGGAGATTTCAGATTCTCCTTCCATGGAATCAATGTATTCCCCATCATCGGACTCCATGGACTACCCATCGATGAGCTCAGTAACCTCAACCAGTCACGACTCCATGGACTCTCCATCATTAGAATCAATGAGCTCACCTTCAATGGAATCATCCGATTCACCAAGCGACAGCTACCAACCAATAAGGCGCATCATCAGGAGACCAGCATCATTTAATTATAACAACATTACACCAAGGAACAGACGCAGAAATTGGAATAGATAAAATCAATGACTCTCTTTATAAGACTAGAAAAAACGGACACAAACTCAGGCCTAAAAAGGCCAAGCAGCAGAACAATGGAAACAGAAATAAATGCACAAGTACATGTGCACAGACAAAGACTCTTATAAGTTCATAGAATCAGTAGACATTATATTAGCATATACAAAAACAAAAAAATATATATATATGTGTATTGGTGTAGGCGGATATGACGAGCAATTAGCTCAAAGAGAAAAGTCACTACTTTTCCTGAACATAGCATTAGTTCAAAGTAGATACGTCAAGTTAGAGATAGGTATTATACTACAACAGAATATAAGATGATTCTTTCTGGTGTCCCACCTTCTCGAATCGCAAAATTTTTCGAGGGGGGGGGGGGGGGGGTATCATGTCATATCCGGCCTTATAATATTATGTAATAAGGCATAACCTAATTGGTATGTTTATGAATATGATGATTTATGATTATAATGTTAATGAGAATGATAATAGTTAATTAATTCCATAATGTAAACATAACATGTGAGCCTAAGGTAACCGACATATTGGCACTATCTAGAACCCTCTAGAACATTGCATCATCAAGGATCCAGAACATTCATGTACATTGCATCATCTATCACATGGATCTTTCCAACTAGAAAGATCCACATGATAGACCCAGATCCTTCAGGAACATTCCAAACGTCACATGGACGTTGCGTACTTACCATACTATATAAGCTTCACATGTACCCATGTTCATCAGTATTCATATATACATTCATCAATAAACTACGGAATCGTCAACCATGAGTTCTCTATTTCTTCATACCTATCAATATGGAACGGTATTCATCCCCAATGCTCTGCCTCTGGGGGCAAGGGGACAGATACTTTGTCTACCTACTTTTGTATGATGTTTTGGGAAAAAGAATGGATTCTGCAGCAATGAATAGGGGAGCAGCATTAGTTGAAACACATTTTATAAATTTGGCCTTCATGTAACGCCTATGTAGTTGATGAGGGTCATCACAATTATTGTTTACCGTTTTATGAATAACATTTTAATTCTAAAAAATTACAATGCAAGCTAAATTTTTGTTTCACATGTTCCAACTTAAACCCCCCACTGGGGTCAGTTGGGATTCGCACAGGGTTAGTTGGCACAATATCTGATTTACTGCTAAATTAGTGCCAAATTTGTGTGATCTAAATATTTGTGAGGGGACCCAAGAAATTTGTTTTCACAGATCAATAATTTGGCACCAACATTATCAAGACATATAGGCATAGCAATATATAGATGAGATACGGTCACATGAATGAAGTGAGAATTAGTTGCACTTCATCAATTTTGCATTGACATCAAGGAATTCGTGTAGTGCAGCTCCAAAAAAATGTGTGTAATTATTATAACAGGCTTGATCATGGCAGATTAATTTTTGTGCATATGGACACTGGTAGAAATTAAATGATGGTGACCCGACCCCCCCCCCCCCGACCCCCAACACATGAAAGGCCTGCGAGTTGTATATTCCCTTCGCTGTTCTGCACTTCCAAAACACTAAGTCTTAAAATAAATAACCAAATATAACCACTACAAGAAGGAAGTACCATAAGCTAATTTCATTATTACTTAATTAACCACCATCACTTGCATCAACAATACATACTTCTGGTGGCTTACACACCACTCGCCTCATTTTGTTGATGCTTTATCACACATTAACCATAGTTCCCTAAGCTTGTCTCACATAATCAGAGCATGTAAATTCCAAACTCTGTAGAAATTTATTAACTCAACAAAAGTAGCCAGCAACTTCGTGCCATGTTCTTTTTACTTCTTAGCTATGGAACCGGGAGTGTAGGTGCCAATAGCCAACACCCAAGCTTGGAATGCCGCTATTCAACTTTACTTCTTATCAGTATACAAGACAAATAAAACTGTTTGAAATTATTTTTTTCACACATTTCATTTATTATTATTTGTAGTGAACACAATAATTCTGCCAATGATTACTGGTTACCTTGATCAATTGAATGACCAAAATTAAGAGCAAAATATTTTGAAACGCATTCGGTTCCTAAATCTACACATGTATGTAATTGACAATATATGGGTGCAAGAGGTAGGCCCCTAATCTGGTTTTATTGGGAATAACAGGACGCAGCTGCCGAAGGCAGCGAGTATCTGTTATAACCAAGACAACCAGATTATTTCACCCCTCTTGGGAGTTGCCCATACCTTCAACATTGTATCTCCCGCTCAGTGGGAGCGAGTGATAACATGAAAATTACCACGCCCCCGACTGATACAACAAATTGTTTTGATTTTGCGGAACTCATATTATCGCCCACTCGATCGTTTTACCGATTTTCTCTGGAAATACTACAGCTAGGAACTTAAAATGAAAAGTCCAATCGAATAATCATATATATTTCATTCATTAAAACCATGTACAGGGTGAAATAAATATGGAATCAACCACGGGTTTGGTGAGTTGATTTTTTATCCATCGAGGTTGCGGGGGGAGACAGAGGGGCGGAGCGTAGCGTAGCCCCGAGGTCGCCCACTCGATCGTTTTACCGATTTTCTCTGGAAATACTACAGCTAGGAACTTAAAATGAAAAGTCCAATCGAATAATCATATATATTTCATTCATTAAAACCATGTACAGGGTGAAATAAATATGGAATCAACCACGGGTTTGGTGAGTTGATTTTTTATCCATCGAGGTTGCGGGGGGAGACAGAGGGGCGGAGCGTAGCGTAGCCCCGAGGTCGCCCACTCGATCGTTTTACCGATTTTCTCTGGAAATACTACAGCTAGGAACTTAAAATGAAAAGTCCAATCGAATAATCATATATATTTCATTCATTAAAACCATGTACGGGGTGAAATAAATATGGAATCAACCACGGGTTTGGTGAGTTGATTTTTTATCCATCGAGGTTGCGGAGGGAGACCTCGGGGCTACGCTACGCTCCGCCCCTCTGTCTCCCCCCGCAACCTCGATGGATAAAAAATCAACTCACCAAACCCTAGCTAGCTTCCATCTATTTCCCAACCAAGCAGCTGTAGTGATCTTCGGATTTGTTTTGGTCTGCTCAGTCGCTAATAAAACACACAACAAGGAAAGAACCTTTTGCACTGTTTTATTATCTAGAATAACATCCCTAATCAGAACTTTGGTGGGCCAGCCATCTGAATATCGATACTCAACACATGGCAATGGTATTAGCATATACAGTACCAGGTACAAAAAGGTAAGATGAACATCACAGCATCATAAGCACATACCTCAGACTAAAGGTAATGTTAAAGACATAAGAAGAATACACAATAACAACTAATTCCCAAGCTTAGGGAAATACAATAAAAGGCGATATTGAAGAAGAGTGATATGGAAACAGACCAACATACTCTCTGGTATCTGGCTCAGTTGAACTGGTACTGCCCACTGCGGATAGTACAAGCGCACTACTCTCAGTGGACAGAATAAAACCTAAACCCACTATACATACAGGATAATAGGCCCCTTCCACTGGTCGGAATAAGCCTTACGTCTCAATCGGTTTTAATAAGAAACAAAGCACATCGGTTTTCATAGGTTTCCATAGGTTTACCACTATTCCTACCGATCCGAACCTACACATTTTGGTTACTTCAACTGCTCGGAACAGAATGAAATGCAACGTTGGTTTTTTAAAAAACCGATCCGAACCGATGAGAATTGAACCGGTCGGATTATTGTTTTTAGCCCTTCGGTTCGTTCGGTTTGCCTAAAATATTCCGACGGTGCTATTCCGTTCCGATTGGGGCCGAACCGGACCGATGCCATGTCACCAACAGGTCGTAATTAATGATTGTTTTTTTTGACTGAACCGAACCAAACCGATAGCTATTTCACCAACTGGTCGGAATTAATGATCGTTTTTTTTTAAAACCGATGGAGACGTAAGGCTTATTCCGACCAGTGGAAGGGGCCCATAAGTCACTAGTGGGTCTGAAGGAGCGGGAATATCGCACGAGTTGCAACCTTGCAACACACGAAGCCGAAGGCTGAGTGTGTTGCAAGGTTGCAACAAGTGCAATATTCCAAGCGACGAAGACCCACGAGTGATTTATCGGATTTATTATATATGCTTTATATAAGACAGAACAATATATATATTGTAGAAATATTACCATTATAAGATGCTTGATCATGTTTTTTTTGTGTGAATAGACCTAGGCCTATTGCAATGAACCGCGCTGTTCTACCATAGCTGCGAGGCAAAGAAGGTTGAGAAAAATAGCTCATAGTTCTGAATCAATTTTAGACATATTTATTCCCAGCTTTAAATCATTTTAAAATAAAGGAATGGTTTGAAAAAAGGTAGGCAACGATAATGACAAAAGGATTTTAGTTTATTAATCAATTTTATAGATATATTACACGTCTACCTGTGTTGAAAGTTATGACGATCTGACAACCAGATTATTTTGTTGTCAGTTAGACTCTGCGGGAAAACCGCTCACGTTTTCGGATCAATTTATATCATTTTCACATCTTGAAATGTTTTTAAAAACACAGTAATGCTTTAACAAAGGATATACTTAAAGTCGAAAGTATTTTAGTTTATTTTCTTTATTTGATCTATATTTCTTCGTTTTGCCTCCCTTTCTGTCTGTGTAAACAGCTAATCAGCCTAATGGCGTGATTACCCTAGTTGGGCGTATTTTGGCGCCAAGCTGTCATAAGCACCTTCGGCGTGTGCTTATACTAATTTAAAGTATCAAGTTGATATTTGAGTTAGATTTATCTAAAATAACTTCAGAGATTGCTCTGTTACCATGGTTTGCTTGGTGATATAATTTGGATAATTTATAATTTATAATAATTTAATATAAAAATAGTCGGTTAAAGTGGTAAGGGAGAATAATCACAGCAGGGTGCCACTGGAGCTACATCCAGGCAAAACATGGTAGTTTGTGACGTCATGTGAGGTAGTTGTACAGCTGGTCCAGTGCTATACACACTGACAGGAGACTAAGGGTAGGAAAACCCTTAATTTCCCAAGGAAAGCCTCCATGTTTTTATTGCCCATTCCTACAGTATGGTGAGGACAAGTGTAGCTTACTCCCATATTAATGGCTTATTCATAAACGAATTGTAGACATGATTTCTAGGGTAAAGAAAAAGTTATTTACATATTCACTGACCACTCTCAAACCAGTTATCAACATGGAATTCTATCTTAATTGGGACTAACCACAATTATGTGACACCTCTGCATGGTGCCTCATGGCCAAATCCCCCTTATTTCCAGTGGTTCAAAGCATACATAATTATATGAGTAGCAGCTGTTGGTCTCACCCTGGAGCTGGGCTCAGTGGGGGTGAAACCACAAAATCCCTCTGTACAGGGTCTTGACCCCTATATGTTATTAATTAGTGGACCACTCTGTCTGTGAGCCAAATTTTATTATCCCCCACATGATGTCACAAATATGGACCCAGGATGATTCTCCAGAGTGTGGGGGCGTTGCCTTTTAGCTCATATAAATTGGGATTTTCTAGCATTGTATTCACATCAAACTTAAATTGAGACCAAGAGATATATATGGAAATATGAGTAGATGAAGAAATTAAAATAAAAATAAGCTCTAATAATCGTGCATGTTACCCTTTAACAATGGTCTAATAAAATAAACAGCTAACCATCTAATCTCTCCGATGAGCAGACAGGAGAATCTAATCTTTTTCCTCTGTTAAGCATCATTTTATACTTTTGACTGAGGACAGGCACTGAGATTAACGAGAGTAAATAAAAGTAATAGGTTTTTTTTTATCATCTTTTATAAACAAAATCTGACTTTTATTTATACTCAAAGTATGGACCTAACAAATTACACATTAATAATATCATATCGGAAAACAAGTAATACATTTAAATGCCCAGAAAGAGTAGGCTAAAGCTATTTTAAAAGAGTAAAGGGCCTTGTCCACTAAGCCAATTCTCATGCGATTCTCACATAATTTAGTGTAAAAGAGTCCTCTGCTTCGCAAAATCGCATGACAATCGGCTTAGTGGATTAGGCCCTTAAAGCTATAAAAGTAGAGAAATTCATGATATTTGGTGTCTGATGCAGTATCTGCGCATGGAGTACGCTAACGAATTTGCATGGTTTGTTTAGTAAGATTGAGTCTGGTTTGTTTAGTAAGATTGAGACCCGGCTACTAAATTTCGTCACAGAAACAAGGTTGTCAGGTGTTTTGCTTGAAGGTGTCTGCAGTTGATCTTATGGAACATAATATGACTGCAGACATTTAGATTTTAGGATTTGTTTCGTTAGCTTTTTATAACCCCAGAGTTTCTACCTTCAATATGATAGTGACAGTCCTTATAGGGCCTAGTTGTTTTTCTGATTGGAGATCGGAGGGGTTTCCCAGTCCGCCACCTGTCCGCCGTTATGATGTCATTGTTGTGGGCGTTGCAGCAGTTTGCATGCCAGTGGTCACATGACCGCAACTGATCATTCTGATTGGCTGAGAGCAGGAGGGGCTGTTCTGGTTGTTCCATCAACTTTTTGTTTTGGTGGCCACCTTTGAATTCTCCTCGCTTCGAATGCACGGTTTGCGAGAACTTTTTAATTATTGCTCAAATCAAAACATTACTCATGCCTATTTTGAAGTAAACCTTGCTAGCCAGCTTCTGGGACCATTCAGAAAGTTTGCCATAGAAAACTAGCTGAAATAAGGTTCATCGGTATGGGATCAGCATATATGAGGGCTCAACCTAATGGGTGGTTGACGTACATTTGGCTTTTTTCCCCCAAAAAGCACGGAAGTCACATTAGTAGAAGCATAACTGCAAGATGTGTGGGGGAGGCTTAGGCTATTTACTTATATGAATATTGATTTATTTTCAATGACACCCACCTCCACCCACCCTCCTCTTCCCCTCCCCCACCTAGGGTCCCGCACACACCACTGCATGCCACTGGCGTGGTGAGTACAGGACGCTCTATGGCTGTAGCAGTGGTGGTATATAGTGGCGGTGTCTATGTGTACTATGGTGTGGAAATGGCTCAACATTCAAAAGTTCTATGGATCTTTCTGGTGCCTAAACCTGAGTCTAGCATTGTTTGTGTACAGTAATGATGCATCGATTCCGGTTGAAATTGCGAGGAAAACGTCTCAAGATGCGATTATGGTGGACAAGACTCACAAATTCTATAGAGTCATGTTCAGAAGAGGGCAATAAATGGCATTTCTCATGATAATGCATCTAAACTTTTAGTAGCATGAGATTGTTGGCATAGTATTTCTGCAGTTTAGGTACGAGTCCACAGGAGGAATTTACGAGTTATTTGAGATTCATGTATGTTCGTATACCTGATAACGAGAACCAGGTATACGTTTATTTAGGTACCGTGTGTAGGTCCCACATCGCGGCCCGCAGCCAAATTCGAGTTATGACATTGCAGGTAGTCGCACTCTGTACAGGATCTGTTGAGTGCGACTTGACCCAGAAAATGTATCCCACTTTGAAGTTTCAATTCAACAGATCCTGCACAGAGTACGCACAGACCCTGTGCCCAGGCCATTAGTCCAGTCAAACTAAAATTTTGCAAGGAACAAATTGCAAGAAATCATTTTTTTGCTGGATCATGTAGGGATGGTAGAGGACATTTACCAAAAAAAAGTCCCGTGCCCTGGGCCTCTGCAAAGGTTCCCGAAATGGGAACCAGCTTTCACTTTTTATTTTATAACCACCGGAATATGAGATCTAGAGCTTAGGTCATATTAAACCATCTTTAGAGGACTTAATACTCTTTTGTTTCATATATAACATGTGTCTCTGGCCCTAATAGTCACTGAGATATGATACCTCAAAAATTAAGGTTTTTTTCGAAATATTTTGTTATCGTCAATCAACTGGAAATATTTCATAGATAACAAATAGTAGCAGCCTAGTACTTATTAAATGGTTTGTAGGAAATAAAAAGAGCTTTCATATGAGCTATAGTCCACGCTTTAATCAGGAGAATTCAATTTTCTAGAAATTTTTTCCTGAAAAAATGTTGATCAATTATTTTTCCCTTTTATGATATTTTTTTAAAAAACACTCCATGTGTCCCCCTTATATTTTATAGCGATAAAATGTCATTAGAAACCTTCATATATATGACAAAACCAATATGCATTCATTTAAGAGTGATAATTAGACATACAACAGACAGCCACCAAGAAAGGAAGATATTTTCTTGCTGCCACCTGGGAGTACCAGGGAAAGATTGGCTGTGGCTCAAACAGAACTTTGGATCAGGAAGGCGTGCTGGGAGTTCTGAGGTGGACGCCAGGAGGTCATAGGGAGTGGAGAGCATACGTTCCACCATCAGCACAGTATCTCGTCGAAATGCATGAGAGGCCTTTAGGAGGCCATCTCGGGAGAGATGAGACATTGGATAAGGTCAGGAGGTTAGCATATTCACCCGCCCTCTCTACAGACGTGGGGCTGTATGTGGCTACCTGCACAGCCTGTTAGAGGAGGACACCTCCAACCAGAGGCTTCACAGCTTCACAGCTAAAAGAGTGGCTGAGGTGGTAGTCACAGAGGTTGTATGCAGATATGGAACACCACTTATCTGACATACAGACCAGGGGCGAAATTTTGAATCCAACCTATTCAATGAAGTAGCCAAATTGTTGGGGGTTTGGCGCACCCACTCCACTCCATACCACTCCAAACAGGGTTGTCAAGCGACTTAATAGAACTCTTGGAACCATGATGTCGGGGCTAGTAAATGAAACACACACAGATTGGGATAATTACATCAACTTTGTCACGAGTGCTTACCATGCAACAGCACACAAAACCACAGGTTTCAGACAAAACTTCTTAGCCCTAGGTCGAGAGATGAATATGCCCTGGGATGTGGCTTATGGAAACCCGCCAGGCCAGCGAGCAGAGACCACCAGTGGATATGCCCTCCACCTGCTGGAGAGGTTAGAGAAGGCACATGTAACAGCCTTTGAAGCCATGCAAACAACCAGGGCTAGACAAAAGGAATACTGTGATATGAATGTGCGGGAAGTTCAGTATAGTGAAGGCCAAAGTGTGTGGATATTCCAGCCAATAAAACATGTTGGCAGGTCACCAAAGTTTACGAAGTTTTGGACAGGCCCATGGTGGGTGATAGAGAGATTTGGTGATGTGGTTTACAGGGTGGAGAGAGGAAGGAGAAAAAAGGTTGTCCACGGTGACATCATGAAACCAGCTCATGTTGGAGCCAGGGTGGTCCCAGATACCGTAAAACCAAGTGAAGACCAGTACGGGCGACCTGTTACACCACCACCTCTTGACCCCTAAAAGAGAACAGACACCAGGAGCAAAGAACAACAGCACACAGATCTTGTGAAGGCCATTCTCAAGCGCGTAGACCTGAGGTCATGGGAGAATATTCAGAGACATGGGAAAGAAGCAGGTCTGTGCCTGCTATTAATAATAATAATAATAGATTTTTATTTCCATATTACATTTGCAACAATTGTCATACAATGTAGAATTAAAAGAGAGAAACCTATGGAAAGAGGAATAATCTCTGTGACAGTCACAGCTCTTCCGAATATCCCTTAAATTTTGTTTTATTTTGCTATCCCTATTATTTGTACATCTATTTCTAGTTAAAATATAGACAGTGTCTAATATTGGACCTGCCTGCTACATATTACAAAATAAAGTAAAAGCAAGGCAAAACTAAGTGAATAAAATGAAGGGTGTCTCAGGACTTTTCCCAGTGCCAGCAAACTAGCTGAACACGTGAGGACACATCAGAACCTTACAATGGGGAAAAAGTGTGGAGACTGTGCAAAGATTTTTAGGACTGGCCACCAACAGAATATGAGAAATTATAGGAGGACAGCACATGGAGATAGCATGGAAGAGGACGTAGCCATGTCTGATGTGTTGGTCCCTGTCAGAGAGGGAGGGTTGCTACCCCAGAGGAGCAACACCTGTCTAGAATTGGTTTCAGGAATGCACCACCCACAGCAGCTGACGCCATTCCTGCTCCTCCTTTTACACCTCCTCCAGCTAAGATAAGGTGCAGGTGCTACCAGCAAAAGACAGAGGCATTATCTCCAGGAGGAGTTGGATCAGATGCAATGGTACCTGAGATTGTGAGGGGAGAGGTAAGAGTAGTTCACATGGACATTAAGACGTGTGTAGATGGTGAGAAAATGCAGCTGGGAATACCAGCTCCCACCAATCAGACACCTATGCTCACCACTGAGACGGTTTATCAAGAAACCACAATTGCTGCTCCGGATAGCGATGTAACTCTAGCAGCACAGGGGCTGTGTGGACTGAGGACCCCCTCCCCCTCTCTGTCTGCAGAAGATAGCCAGCTCTCTCACAGAGCCAATATGAAGAAAGTGGTGGAATGGTTGGATTCCAATTTATTATGAAAGCACGCCACCAGCTCGGGTAGCACAAGTTCAACAGGTAGTGTCCAAGGCAGTCCTACGTATTACCGCGTTTCACCAACCAAATTTGGTTGATAAATTGGTATGCGGTAAGAAGGGACCATAGAGTGGCCGGTGCCTCGCCCGCTCTTAACCACTGACACATGTTTGGAGCATGAGGCTCTCTATGAGGGACTAGACAGGCAACATATTAAATATGAATAAATGCTGGCTCACACTATTCTGGTATTGAAATAATTCAAAAATATTGAAATATTCATCCTATTCTTTTGTGAATATTGAAGATATAAATTACACACAGATATAAACAGTGCTTGAAATGGACACTCATAAATATGTGTCATTTCGCAATCCTCCCAAATGCTCAGTTAGTATAGTGCAACTTCAAGAGCCCCAGTCTCAGTAACCCTACACCTTGTGGTGACAGCCCAAGAGATGTTATGGGTAAAACGCGATCAAGCGCGCAGTGGGTATGGGAGATGTGTATCTGGACCCTCCGGTAATACGTAGGACTGAAGGGGAAGAGTCAGGACAGTTGCATACGCAACAGTAACCACAATACCCATTGTTAGCATTGTCGTTTCCAAACTCATTAGCATTAACCTCAAGGCTCTGATTGGGTCTCGTTACCATTAAGCCATTACCAGAAGCAGGTACAGTATAGCATGATGTGTGCACACAAGCACACCAAGAAGAACTCTCAATCAGATATAGCCACTTTTACAAGTACAGACAGTTCCAAAGAGGAAGTACACAATGCCAGCATTAATATAATGGTCAAGGTTCATAAAGGCAGGAAAGGAGATCAAGACCTTGATAAACCATGCTACAAGAAGTACAAGGAGAAAAAGAAAACCAGTACATTCATACACCCTAAGGACTTGCCCCCTACCAAAGCTGCCATGTCCAGGCATTCAGAAAGAGTGTATTGTCAGGTTCAGGAATAGACAGAAAACGACGTAGATCCTGCTGACTGGGGATGGAAACTAGTTAATGGTCAATATGAGCCCATACCTACAGATATGCCTGTGGGACCTCCAGAACTGCTCAAATCAGTCAAATTACACAACATCTGGTTGTGCTGGGGCCAAGTGTACATGCAGGAAACATGGCCTTAACTGCTCTCCAATGTGCAAGAGCTGCCAAGGATATGCTTGCCAAAACAGTAAGGCCCTTGTGCAGATTGAAGAGAATGAAGAGGATGAGCTTGAATTTAATTATTTCTATTCTATATTATGCTTCACATCTAAGCAAGGGTTGTACATAATAACAGTGAACTTGAAAGAAAGAATTTTGAATGAATATATGTTGTATTTTTGCATTAAAATCCAAGATGGCTGCCATTTGGGTCATTGAATGACAATGGATATTATTTCTAATATGATATGAGATATAATCATTGATAACACAGCATATAATGACAGTTCTGATATAAAATACAGTGTAAATGAAAGTTGTGGTCAATCTTAAATATTTACTGATTTAGCGGAATTACTGCCCGATCATGCATAAAACACACAGTGTGTTCATATGACTGTAGATTTTTTAACTGAAATGGAATAATTAAGAGTGTCTACACATATTAAAAGTTTTCTAAGTGGATTGTGTTCAGAAAAAATCCATATTAGAAATGATACATTCATTTTCACCTCAAAAATCGAAAAATTTCAACTTTCGGGTGGCCGCCATTTTGGATTTTGGGCATCTCTGGTCTCAATAAAGAATGAAGCTCATCAATAGGTTCTTGGGCACTCAAAACAGAAAGATTGATGCCTTCAATTAAATATTATGAAAATTATAGCTGATATATATGGAATTTCTCCATTTCCCACCAAAATCCAAGATAATCGATCAACAGTTTTTTGGGGAAAAAAATTCTAGAAAATCAAATTCTCATGATAAAAACATAAATTATAGCTCAAATGAAAGGTCACTTTATTCCCTACAAATAATTTAATAAGTACTAGGCTGCTACTATTCGTTATCTATGAAATATTTCCAGTTGATTGTTGATAACAAAATATTTAAAAAAAACCCTTAATTTTTGAGGTATCATATCTCAGTGACTATTAGGGCCAGAGACACATGTTATATATGAAACAAAAGAGTATTAAGTCCTCTAAAGATGGTTTAATATGACCTAAGCTCTAGATTTCATATTCCGGCAGTTATAAAATAAAAAGTGAAAGCAGGTTCCCCTAGTGGCCATTTCGGGAACCTTTGCAGAGGCCCAGGGCACGGGACTTTTTTTTGGTAAATGTCCTCTACCATCCCTACATGATCCAGCAAAAAAATGATTTCTTGCAATTTGTTCCTACCTTTGCCCAAATTTCACTTAGATTGACTGGACTACATATGTACATAGCCTAGTTTGCGGGGATTCCCCTATGCACAAAGGGCGGGAACCTGGGTGATGGGTTTTGGGTAGAGGAGCAGCAGGCAGCGAGCGCTGCACACACAGGCACTCACTCATGTACACTCACCACAACCTGAGTCACATACACACAGGAATCAGACACACCTGGACATCACATTAAATAATTGATTCCTATCATATTCCTATATACTAAAACTAACCCTAAACCTAACCTTAAATTGGTTGTTGTAAGTCTGTAAAGGGAATCTCGTTGGTTTAAGGAAGGGAGAAGCAATGTGGCAACTGAACACGTACAGCACCAGCAACACGGTAACTACGAGCAGTAACCAAGGAGAAGTATGCTCTACTGGATAAATAGCACTAGGTTGTGTGTGTGGTGACCCGTTTGTTGTTGTCATGGCTGGGTCATGGTTAAAAAGATTAATAACCTCCATATCGGGATTGCTGGTGCACTATGTGTGTACATAAGGCCTACTAATCGCTCAGCCTCGCCTCGGGATTATACACCAACCCTGCATTGAAAGGTCCATGGAGTGGCTATTTATATATAACCACCTAAAGTAGAGACTAAAATGGTTAATAACATCAATTTCTGCTTCTCCTTGCGATTATCGACCAAACAGTGCACCAACAGCCCCTCAATGAACCTAATGTAGGCCTAGGCCTATATATATTTTTTTTTATTTTTGAAACATCTTTATTAAACTCTATCCTGCCATCTTGGCTTCTACAATGCTAAGGGATATCCGCTGGCGTGAAGCGTACGATTCTCGCAATATTCTAATATGAGTATTTTCTCTGCAAGCCACCAGGTGGCCCCACTTGCTGGTTATACCTGATATTAGTGAGAACTTTTTCTTTCTTCGTGCTGACCTTACCAGGTTTGTCCCACTACTTTACCTGTGTATAAAAATACATAATATATTCGAAAAAGTCTTCTATTCTACAACAATTCAATGTTTTCCGTTATATCGGCTTCTAGATTCCTCCAGAGCCTGTTCTCCTCTTTACCAACCTTCCTTATTCTATGTGAGTTGATTATCACTTTACATCGCAGTCTCAACTGGTACAAGGCATATTTAGGATTTAAATTACCGCCGTCGAACAATTTTTGCCTATGGATAAAGGCTTTTATCTGTAGGAAGATCCAATTGATGATTTTTGTATTCATATTTGTGTTTTCAATTCCTAACAATATGTCACTCAACTTTATCACATATTCATTTCTTCTCCTGCGCAATATTACCCTATTTTTTGCATTCCTATTTAAATAACCAGAATCGTAGATCATACGATACACCACTTTCCACAGGTCAAGAGTTTTTCCACACAATACGAAAAAATGGGCTAAGTCATCTTCGTCAACACAGAAGTTACATTTTCTATCTTTCTTTATCGTTATGTCACATAAATATTTATTACAGGTGATGATTTTATGTAGAATTTTGTACTGAAAGGTCTGTATCCTGGTTTCTGTGGATACTTTGTACGGAAGTTTAAATACCTTTTTCCATTCAATTCCCTGGAATTGCCGATCATTTAACCCATGGATTTCCTGCCATCCATTTAATTTTTTCCTTTTGGCCTTCCTTTTTAGAACTAAATTATTGTACAAAATTTTGGAATAGCAAGTGATAATATCCACTTGCGCACCTGCAATTTCGATATTTAGGGTACCCCTCTGAGGTCTATCCCCTTGACATTTCAACACATTTATCCATTTTACCGGAATGACCTCTTGTAATATTTTCCAACGTGCACGAGATGGGTAGAAAACATAGTTTTGTATTATTTCATTCATTGATATTATATCTCCCTGTTCGTTAACCCATTCAGGGCGGGGCAGTTTACACATAATTTTGCCTGGTGGACAGGGGCCCTTTTCCCCCATTTTGGGCTTCAGGACGGGTGTTTAACATGAGGTTTAGGGTTTAAAAACACTTTAGGAATATTTTCTTCAAATAATATGTGTCATATGTACATTGTTTAATAGGTGTAAACAGTTATTGATCATATTTTTTCATAATTTCTAGAATTTGGTCTTCAATAATTAAAATAATGGGTCTCAATTTGGTGCAATATGGGGGCAACCTTGCTCCAAATTCACTTTCCAGCATTTACATATGTTAGTTATGACGTCATCATTATTGTCTCCATGACAACACACCTATAAAAATATTTCTAATGTGTTTGTATACATATATTTCAAATTTCATCAAAATCCGTTCATTTTTTATTAAGTTATGCCCCCTTCAATTTATATAAAAAATTGACGCCTTGAGGCATCACCCCGTCCCCTGGGCCAAATTATGTGTGATGCCTTGAGGCATCAGCCCGTCCACTAAGCCATTTTGATGTTGATGCCTTGAGGCATCAGCCAGCCCTCAATGGGTTAATAACATCTCCGACAGCTGTGATACCTCTTTCTCTCCATTTTTCCCAGTTCAGCTGTTCACCTTTACTCTTAATGAGTCTATTATGCCACAACCTTTCTCTTAGGATTTCATCCGCATTCTTTGGTTCAAATTTGTAATAATATCTATTCCAAATTTCAAACAGTTCAACATAAAAATTATTTAGGGCCTTCTTTGGCTTGGATCTCGACATCATTAAGTTTCCAACATTTCTTCCATGATATTCTTCTAGTGCTTTAAAACTGGGTGAGTTATGCCCTAGAATTAGCTTCTTAATCCACATTAATCTGTTTGTTTCATAGATTTCTTCCAGAAGTCTTAGCCCTAAGCCTCCATTCTCAATTGACTGTGTCAGGAATGGGGCACTAATTTTGCAGTGGGGGCCTTTCCAAATAAATTTTAAAATAATGTCATTGATCTCTTTTATCAGGGGCTTTCCGAAGGAAATACAGGACATGGCATGTTGAAAAATCAGCATAAGAAATACATTGCATATAAGAATTTTACCCTTTAGGGTTAGGAACCTGTTATTCCATCCACTTATAATAGATTTTACACGCGTAATGCTTTCTTCACTATTAATTTTGTACAACATTGTGGCTGCCTGTGCTCAGAAGTCTTAGCCCTTCAAGACGAGCTAATCCTTGTTGTGGAGCATTCTTTGGTTCAAATTTGTAATAATATCTATTCCAAATTTCAAACAGTTCAACATAAAAATTATTTAGGGCCTTCTTTGGCTTGGATCTCGACATCATTAAGTTTCCAACATTTCTTCCATGATATTCTTCTAGTGCTTTAAAACTGGGTGAGTTATGCCCTAGAATTAGCTTCTTAATCCACATTAATCTGTTTGTTTCATAGATTTCTTCCAGAAGTCTTAGCCCTAAGCCTCCATTCTCAATTGACTGTGTCAGGAATGGGGCACTAATTTTGCAGTGGGGGCCTTTCCAAATAAATTTTAAAATAATGTCATTGATCTCTTTTATCAGGGGCTTTCCGAAGGAAATACAGGACATGGCATGTTGAAAAATCAGCATAAGAAATACATTGCATATAAGAATTTTACCCTTTAGGGTTAGGAACCTGTTATTCCATCCACTTATAATAGATTTTACACGCGTAATGCTTTCTTCACTATTAATTTTGTACAACATTTTTTCATTTCTTGGATACATTAAAGTTATACCAAGCACCTTCATTTTATCCACCCATTCAATTTCTTTTAATCGAGGGTCACAAATAACAATATCACCGATGTTAAAACCTTTGGACTTCGAGGTATTCAACTTCAACCCAGAGGCTAAATAAAAATCATCAATTACCTCAATAGTCTTAACAAGAGATTTTTCGTCGCACACGTTATAGAGATATCATCTGCAAATTGCACTAGCTTTGATTGGGAATCTGCTAGTTTGATACCCCTAATATTATCTTCTTTTCTTATTCTTTCAGCCAGTTTTTCTATAGCTATCGTAAACAAAATGGACGAAATAGGGTCCCCCTGTTTCATTCCCCTCTGAATATTAATTCACTCGGAAGAGGTTCCATTATTGATAAAAGTGGCTTTCGAATCATAAAATAAGGCTTCAATCCAACTAATAAATCTATCATTAATACTGTGTGCTTCCAGGGCAGCTCTCATGAAAGGCCATTCTATCGAATCATAAGCCTTTGAAAAATCGAGTGAAGCCATCAAACCTTGTTTTTGTTCTTTTTCCATAAAAGATAAGATATCGTCCAATTTCCTGACGGCTGTGCCTATATGTCTACCCTTTACAAAGCCATACTGATCATTACTAATTAGTTGGGGTAAAAATTGAGTTAGCCTCGTGGCTAGTACCTTCGACATAATTTTGTAGTCCACGTTTAGCAATGTTATGGGTCTCCAGTTTTTTATAAATAAAGGGTCACTTCCATTTTTTGGTATTACGCTTATAACTCCCCTCTTCTGTTCTTCAGTCATTTCACCTTCCTGAAAACACTGTTCCATCATTGGGAGAAAAATACAACCAATCATTTCCCAAAAGTATTGATAAAACTCGATGGGGAATCCATCACAACCTGGAGATTTGTTCTTTTTTATAGACATTATGTGGTGCCGGCGAGAGTCAGGCTGGTTCTGACTCTGTCCGGTACCATGTTCCGGGGTTCCGGATGCTCTCCTGTTAGGCTCCGGATGAGAGGCCAAGGGCTGCGGTTCTTATATGTTCCGACAGAGGTCGTAATTACCTACTATTATGCATTTATAACTTATTTTTATGTTTTGCTCTTGTACTGTTCTGCATGTCCGTATAAACACCTTTTACTATTGAGATGCTTGGCATTCATATATCTTACTGCCACAAGTTGTAAGGGTTGGCAGAGGCTCTCCGAGCTCCAACCGCGGCAGGTGTGTTTGGTATAATAAAGGACTTGGCTGGCGAGGACTGTTAGAACCTGGTTGTGTTGTTATTTGCACTAGTTCCATAGCCACTAGGGTACGAGGAAATAACGAGACACTACAATTTGGTGCCGTGACCAATCGGTCCGCTAGTTGGTCAAGAGGAAAGAGACGCGCCTATCGGAGGGGGATCCTAGCGCTGGGACCCCCCAATGGCCGATAGGGTGGCCGCAGTTGCCGCAAGACCGGACTGGTTAGCTGAACATGTTCAGTTATTAGAATTCGGGGATGATTTCAGGGTCGAACTGGAACGAGAATTGTCGCCTGCTAGGGTGGATCCGGAGAATAATGCGCCTGGAAGCGAGGTTGGTGAGGTTAAGGGAAAGAATCAACGGACAGCGCCACGGCGCCCGGAGGAGAGGATAGGCAGACAACTGCCGGAAATGGTAGATTTAGGGACGGGAAGTGACTGGAGTGTGTCTGATGGTGGTCGGGCATTACGACCCGAAGCACCACCGGATTTATTCCAGCCACAACCGGAACCAAAACAGAAGGTGCAACAAGTCGGACAGTTTCCCATTCTGGAACCAGCCCCACCTTTGCCACCGCCCCCGAGGAGGGTGGAAAGACCTCAAGAAAGAAGGAAGGAGGGGAGGGAAGGAAATGCATGGGACTCTCCATTGATCCCGGCTCGCGCCAGGTTGGAAGGTCACTCCCCGCTGGTGCCAGCTCTGGCCGGAAGGGTGTTGAATGAATCCGTGGCCTCTGAACCTTGGGAACCGATGACCCCGGGTAATAGCCCGATGCGGCGGGTGGGCGTACGGAAACGTAACCATTACTTACCGGAACAGGGAGATGTGGCACAGGAGAATAGGATGCAGACGAAATTAAGTGAAGAATGGGAGATGGATCTGACGAGAGGGAATAATAGGCGGATGACCGTCGAGAAAATGGACGCTGGGGTTACAGCGGTGGCAAGCTGCGCGTATGGATGTAGATATCAGTGCCACTGCCAGGCGCGGGCGTGAAGCCCTGCGCGCGGCAGCGGCCACAGCTGAGGACCTAGCAAGGGCAAGAGACGAAGAGGAATTTTTGCGAAACCGGTTGTTAGTACAGGAGGATGAGATGACTAGGCTGCATAAGGAGTTGGATGCAGAGCGGACAAAAAGGGAGAAAGAACGCAGTGACGCTCAGGCTAGGGAAGATGCGGTGAGGACCGATCTCCTGAGGCAATTCGGAAAGGCAAGGGCGGAGACTGCTCCTGAGTATGTGCAGAGCACACCTATGCGACCGAAGCCAGATGCCCTGTCGGACGCCTCCTAGGTTAGGCTGATGCATGAGCTGCCGGAGTTTGGCCAAGCCAGGAGGGGGGGAACTCGGAACGTAGTAATTCGATCCCCGCCTCAAGCCCGGGAAAGGTCACGGGACCCGGAACTCCAAGAAGCCATCGATACGGCTAGGCTTATGTGCGGTGGCGAGAAGGACCCACAACCGGCGAAACAAGGGAAACGGGTCACGATAGTCGCGGACACGCCCACCAGAATGAACTGGCGTTCGATGGATCCGGCCGCAGACTATGAACCGGATGATGAACCGGAGGGCTTTGTGGTGCCAGAACACAGTGAAGCCAAACCTATGCAGAACCCAAAGCCGCTGACCTTCCCTGAGTGGGATGGGAAGCAGGACTGGAGGGAATATCAGAAACGGACCGCATCGGTATCGGCCGCAATGAATTGGGATCCAGAGACTTATAAGGTCCAGTTGCTGGCGGCAGTGGGTAGTCATATGCCGTTCGCATCTGGTCTAAAAGCAAGCAACTATACGGTACGGGAGCTGTTGAAAATTATGGAAAATGATTACCGGTCGGAGAAATCGGTGAATACCCGCCGGGATTCTTTGTTTGCACTAAAACAGACGCCGGGTCAGAGCCCCGCTAGCTTTGCAACGTTGGTCTCCGAAAAAGCGCTCCATGCGTTTGGGAAATGGGATACAATGCTGCATGTGCTGGCGGTGCGGGTGTTTCTGACCGGGTTAATAGATCCAGAAATGACCCAATATGTGGCCTTGCAGGAGCCAAAGAATGTGGTAACTGCGGGGGCTTGTGCGACACGGTATCGGGATGTATGTGGGGGAGTTGGGATGGCCGCAAAGGTTATGTCCATCGGCACGGCGGACATCCCCCTCTCCCCTGGAAAAGAACAGAATGAAGAGCACGGTGCTGGCAACCCGTGCGGACCGCTAGGAGGTGACTCGGCTGAGCTGCAGGCGTTCCGGGCATGGCAGGGAAAGCCACGAACAGGTGAAAATAGGAAACTGGATAAGAAAACCACTGCGGGAGCGGGGGAAGAAAAACCCAACTTCCGTAGAGGCCCTTCACGGGCAATACGTTGTTATTATTGTTTAGAGGAGGGCCATATGGTGGCCGATTGCCAACGGAAGGTTAAACACCTGAAGGCGTTAGATGAATATGTCCGGGAAAGTGAACGCCGGCAGCAGGAAAGGGGAAACAGCCCAGGGCCCTCTTAGACGGTGATAGGAGGAGCCCGGAGGAAAATACACACACCGCGGAATGTCGAAGGACTGGGGTCCAGCCGGATCAGGAAGGGCAGGAGGTGTCCTCTGCTTGGCTAGGGGACGCCCATGGAAGTAGCAAGGGGAGGAGGAAAGACACAGATCGAAGTCCAAGTACTGGTTCGGTGAAAGCCACGTGCTCCGTGATGACAGTGCGCATGGGAGCACCGGAACACGCTTGCTCCAGCGGACAGATTCTGAAGGTAGAGTATCGGGGTTATACCTCCGAAGTGAGCAAGATAATGGTCTGTGATCTCCGGAATTTTGACATAAGGGTATCCGACCGGAACGGTCCGCTTCTGGCAGATCGGATGTATGCGGATGTGACGTTGGTAAACGTGACCGGACAGTTCTTGGTAGACTGGGGGGCGCAGTGTACGCTGCTCACGAAGTGGGTCTACGAGAGCTTGACTGTAAAATCGTTTTTAACACTGTGCCGTGTGACGTGTTTCGCAGGCACCGGTCATCATTTGCAGACACATGGGTGTGTACGGATCGCTCTGGGAATGGGAGGCGTTTGGTACGCCATAAATTGTCTGGTAGTAAGCGGGTTGAAGGGAGAGGAAGCAGGTATACTGGGGATGGATTTTATCCATATACACCGGTGTAATTCCGACTGGTCCGGGAAGTTCACCCTAGAGGATGGTGAGTAGACGGTGTGGTGCCGGACACTGCAAAGCTGGTCTCTTACAAGCAATAGGAGTGAGGGCATCTTCGTGGATGCATTTGCTCATGTCTGTAGCGGCATAGACCTGGTGACGGCAGCAGAAGATCTGTTCTTCGAACCGGGCGAGTTGGAATTAGGGAAGTACGTGGTTGGGGACCACCTGTTGATTGCCGACCGACCGGGTGGGGCTGTGTCCCTGTACAACCCTACTGGATCTCCTCTCATTTTATGTCTGACTGCCGGGCAAACCTGGGAGGAGAATAGTTCTCCAGTCGTGGACATGGACTTATTAGAGCCGGAGGTGCCGATGCCCCCAAGCAAAGTTTGCCCATTGGAAAGGTTAGTAAGGGAATCAGACTTGGAGGTAGCGGTCCAGCGTTCTGAGCTCCTGCAGCTATTACGGAATTATAAGGAGTGCTTCCGGTTGCCAGGCGAGATGCTGGGACAGACAACAAAGGTCCTGCATAGCATCGATACTGGTGATGCGGTTCCGATTAAAACGGGGTATAGGCGTCTGCCTCATGCGAAGCGGGAATCGGCTGAAAGACAGATTAAGGAGATGCTTGAAAGGGGAGTAATAGAGCCCAGCATTAGCCCCTGGGGAGCGGGAATAGTGATTGTGGGTAAGAAAGATGGAACGGATCGGTTTTGTTCCAATTACCGGCCGCTGAATTCAGTCACGAAAAAGGATTCCTTTCCGCTTCCCCGGATCGATGAATGTTTGGAAGCGTTGGGAGGAAATAAATGGTTTATTGCGTTGGACTTGGAGAGTGGGTACTGGCAGATAGCCCTGGACGAGCAAAGCAAGGAAAAGACAGCTTTTGTCTCTACCCTGGGGTTGTTCCAATACCGCGTTATGCCTTTTGGGTTGTGCAACGCTCCGGCCACTTTCGAAAGAATGATGGAGCAAATGCTCCGGGGGCTACGTTGGAAGTGTTGCTTGGTTTACCTGGACGACGTAATTATCTTTGGACCAACGTTCGAGAAGACCATGGGAAATTTAGAATTGGTTCTTAACCGCCTCCGGGATTACGGTTTGAAGTTGAAGCCTAAAAAATGCGAATTGTTTAAGTCACAGGTTCAATACCTGGGCCGGATTGTGTCCGAGGCCGGGGTGCGTCCGGACCCGGAAAAGATAAGAAAAGTACAGTCTTGGCCGACACCGCAGACGGTCAAGGAGGTGCGGCAGTTTTTAGGGTTCGCATCATATTACCGCGAATTCATGCCGGACTTTGCGGAGGTAGCGGAAATGATCCAGAATTTAGTGGTCGGAGGGGATCTAATGAGTAGCCGGACAGTTGTCTTTGATGAGGCGTGCAGGACCACGTTTGATTGGTTGAAAGACTTGTTGACAAGGGCACCAGTTCTGGGATACCCTCAACCGGTCGGCACAATTATTTTAGACACGGATGCCAGTGGATTCGGTATGGCTGGGGTATTATCTCAGCTTCAAAGCGGTAAGGAGGTGGTGCTGAGTTACGCTAGCAACACCCTAACCCGGCCGCAGCGGAACTACTGTGCAACCAAAAGGGAATTGTTGGCGGTGCTGACCTATTTGTGCAAGTTTCAGCATTATATAATCGGACAAGCGGACTTCACGTTGCGGACGGACCATGCGTCCCTCAGGTGGCTAATGCATTTTAAGGATCCTACTAACATGCTGGCTCGGTGGTTAACTACCTTGCAGCATTATGGTATACAGGAATCACAGGTGTTGCACCGCCCGGGGAAACGGCATATTAACGCGGACGCGTTGTCTCGCCTACCTGTAAGGAAATGCCCTAGGGAGGACTGCCCGGACTGCGGCGTCCACGATGCTGTCATGGCTGAGTTGACAATGGAGTATCAGCTGTTCTCCAGTTTATCCGGGGATCGACTACGGGTGGCCCAGGAGGCGGACGATGTGCTTGCGAGAGTCTTAGGGATAGTCCAGAGGGGAGACCCTTGCCCGAACGCCGTGGCTCTGCGAGCGGAGGGAGATGAATTCTGTTTTTACATGAAGTTACTCTCTTCTCTGAAGGTGACGGATGGGTTACTAAGTATGGACTGGGAAAGCGAGAATGGAGTGATATACGAACGAGTGGCAGTCCCTGTTGGCTTACGTCATGAGCTGTTCCTGACTTTGCATGGAACGAAACTTGCGGCCCACTTCGGGGAGTTCAAAACGTATCAGGCTGCGTTACAGAAGTTTATATGGCCCCGGATGCGCGGCGATATCTCCGACTGGGTGTGGGGCTGTGATGTGTGTGCCTTGTGCAAGAGCCAAGAGGGGAGGGGCATTGCTCCATTAAAGAAAGAAATACATGGCGTGCGCTGGATCCGTGTAGCGCTGGATATAATCGGACCATTCAGAAAGACTCCGAGGGGGAATGTTTGCGTAATGGTAGTGACGGACTATTTTTCAAAATGGGCCGAGGCCTATCCACTCCCAGACCATACGGCGGTTACTTGTGCAATGGCGCTCTTCACAGAGTGGATCCTATGTTATGGCCCACCGATCTCTTTGCAAACGGACGGTGCTCCGGAGTTCCGGTCGGCGCTGTTGAAGAATCTTTTGGAAATGAGATCGAGAAACTAATGACCTTGCCGTACAGACCGCAGTCAAACGGACAGGTAGAACGGTTTAACAGGGTCGTGGTGGAGCAACTCTCATGTCTGACGGAGTACGAAGATATTAAGTGGGATCTGCTGGTGCCATGTATCGCGCATGCATACCGGGGGGCCGTGCACAAGAGTACTCAATATGGTAGTGTTTGGAACGGAAGGGACTGTTCCGGCGGACATAATCTACGGAACGATGGATGGGGAAGTGGATTTTCCCTGCCATACGGTATTTGTGGAAGAGATCTGTAGTCTCTTGTCTAAAGGACATCGCTTTGTGAGGGAAAGGCTGGGGTGTGCAGCCGTGTATCAAAAACGGTACTTTGACCGGAGGGCTAGCCCAAAGGTTTTTAAGGAAGGAGACGTGGTATGGAGATATTCCACCCCTCTGGCACAGAAGAAGTACGGTCCCAAATGGGACGGGCCTTTCGAAGTGCTAAGAAGGGTGCAAGGATCCACTTATGAGCTAAGGACAATGACTGGTATACTCAGATGGAATGGGAACCTGTTGAAGCTAGCATTTGATGCAAAAGGGCAGCCGTTGCAGGTTGCAAATCTGCACCGGTCGACGGAGTATCAAAAACGCCCAGCTCGGGGACGTTACCAGTGTCACATAGGCAGGGAGGGTATACCCTAATTGAGCAATTGGGGACCTAGGTATTGAGGTGACGTGCCGGGGCGTGAAACCACTCGGAGACAGCTAAAAATAGATGGGTGGAGAGTTGTGATTGGCTAAGATGCGAGGGCAGGGTCACGTGTCCAGGGGAGGAGCGGATGTGTGGCAGAAGCATCTCAGAACTCACACCACGCGGTTGTGTGTCCTGCCGAGCTAGACTTTTTGAGCGAAACTTTTTGAGAGAAGCCTTGAGTTGTGAGAGTTGGAGATTGGCGTTGACCTGTAGACACCTGCAGACACTAACTGGATTAACTTACTCTTGTGCGTGAGCCTATGAGTAAGGAGGAGAAGATGGAGACTGGGGATGGGGCAGTAGCCCCTGAACCGAGCAAGGAGGAAACCGGTGGAGATCAGGAGGGAGCCGTGGGCGAGGCAAAAGCCCCACCTGAGTTGAAACTGGTGTTGAAGAAGAGAAAGAAAGAGTCCCACTAAGGCTAAGGACAAGGAGGAAGACATGGAATACGAACAGGTGGATGACCAAGGAAGTCCGGCCAAGGTGGCTAAACCCTCAGCCGGAGCTAGGCCTAAGGTTGGTGTTGGAAGTGGGTCATCAGGTGAAGTAGACCGCTCCCGGTCGTGGGGCCGTGAAACAAACCCTTGCCTGAGATACGACCGGAGCACTATAGTTCTAGTGCCACAGCGGAGACACTGGCTGATGTGCACGAGCAGCATAAACGGACTCGGTATCATGGGAAGCAGAAAATGTTTGAGGACCCCAACATTGGAGTCCGGAGTACCACCCGGTGGCGGGACAAGGACATAGTGGAGGGTGTCCGGTTGAAAATGAACATGTTGGCCCCCATGGAACCAAAAGACGGTGATGGAATTACGAAGGCTGAGGAATCGGAGGACGAGGATGAGGCTTTGGGAGAGTTCACGACGGAACGACCCCTTATGGCTCAGTATGAACGGTTGTTTCATTTCTTGAAAGGCAGGATGGGCAGGGAAGCTAATCCGCATATGGTGCTGCCCGTGAACCTGAAAAAGAAACTGGATGGTGCTCCTAAGATCTGGCAGGAGGGAAATCGGTGCCCTTTTACGTACTGCCGGTTGATTAGTGATGACTGGAACCTGGGAGGTATTAGGTGCTTTGCAACGAGGGAGAGGTTTTTCAGGCATATGTGTGAGGAACACTGTCCATCGGTGCAGGTGTATACGTGCCCGCACCCGATCTCGTGCCTGGTGAAACTGGATCGCAAGTCTGACATGATTCGGCATCTAAAGGTGGCTCATAGGAATGGGGAACCGTTGGCAAAATCACTGGTGGCCGGATTTAAGTGTTTGACTAAGGAAATACCCAACTATGGGTACCAGCGGTTTACACGGATGGGACAGCATGAATGGGAGCAGATAGTGGCCTTGGAGTCCGGAGCGGCGCAACCCCGCTTCAAAAGGATGGTGCGGTGTCCGCCAGCCCCGGCTCCGGAGAGGAATGCGTGGGAGAGAGCAGGACCTGTGCTTGCCCCACCCCCTCCCATCGCACCTATACCAGCACCACGGAGAATCCCGGCCGCTGCCGCCTTTGGTAGTGCACAGCAGATGGAGACAGCTGCTAAACTGTCAGCTGCTGTGGCCCCGCAGGAGGTGGTCGCGGCAATGGTTGAGCCAGTGGCCGACCCGGTGGAAAATGACCCGGATGTACACGTAGGTCAGGGTGCACATGGGCTGCCCCCGGAGCAGGAAGTAGCCCGTGCACTGGATATGATCGATGGTGCTATGAAACAGGGAATACAGAACACAGAGCATGCAGTGATTGTGGCAATGGACGCTGTACGGAACAACGTGGGTGCAGCTCTCATGTTGTTCGGTGATCTAGGGTATGTATGAGATACAGCGGCTCGGGTGCCCGGACTGGAGGCCCGGGTTAATGAACTGGAAAACCAACTGGAGTTCTTCCAGCAAAAGGATCGGACGAATCGGGACCTGATCCTGGACTTGGAATTTAAGTTACACCAAGCCAGGAACGGGGCTCCGTCGCCGAAAAGGAAACGGTCTGACCAGAGGGAGGAGGAGGAGTTGGACGCAAGGAAAAGGAGGTGGAGAGGCAAAGAGCTAATCTGGACTGTATGAAAGAGGAGATATGCCAGACGATAAAGGCTGCATTTGAGACGGCTATAGTGCCCAGGCAGCAGATGGTGATGCCCCCGGGAATGTACCCCACTCCGGGCCGGACACCTACTGCAGAAGCCTGGGGGCCATCTCTTATGGAGGGGCCTCCGGGATTGCTCTCGCCACTGGAAGGGCATGGGGCAGACCGGAATCCCCCCAGACCTGGATGATAGCGGTCTGGAAATACCCCCAGGGCCAGTGATGCCAACAAAACCGTTGACCCCGGTACGCGTTAAGGAAAGGGAAGTAAAACAGGAGGAAAGGGTAGCTCCTGTAGAACAAATGGAGACTACAACGGTGAGGCCGGTTTATGAACCTGTCTCCCTACCGAGTAGCCCAGCCCCGGAGCAGCACATGAGGACTCTAGTGTTGAGGAGTCCGGTGCCCAAGCGTCTGGTGGCAGCCGGGGTAGTAGGTGTGACACCAGTGACACCGAGAACGGCTGCAAAAAGGACAGTGGAGCTCAGGCAGAGGTGGGAGAATTCCCCTCTGGCAGCTCTAGGAGTGGTTCCTTGCTCTGTGGACCTGGGTGCCCGGTTGGATGAACAAAAGGATTTGTTGGAAGAGGCAAAGGATGTTCCATTGCCAGACGATGGGGACATCGACCTGGATTTTGCGTTTGTGGACTTGACAAACACAGACGCGGACGCGGAGGGTCCACCGGACCCCGCGAATGTGATGGTGCCTTCCATTTCAAAGGCAGAGGAAGATCGGCTGTTGAAAACAGGGAACTTGAGTTACGATGAGGTGGGAGACTTCTAGGCGGAGTGTCTGGTAAGAAAAAGAAGTAAAAACTGATAGTGCAATGGAAGTGTACGGCTGGGTTTGTACGAAAACAGTGTGTGAGACTGCAGCGTGGGAGCGTCAGTATCCCAGCGACTGACTACGCCGATTGACGACCTGGACGGAGGCAGATCTGGAGAAGCCTCGTCAGCCGTGGAGAAGGATGAAGTTCCTTCTTCCTTATGTTTTATGTGCAAGAGTATGCTGTCTGGTGCAGTTATAATTTTTTTTTTACCTCTTCAAAAAGTTGGACTTACCTCTTCAAAAAGTTGGACTTACCTCTTCAAAAAGTTGGACTTACCTCTTCAAAAAGTTGGACTTACCTCTTCAAAAAGTTGGACTTATACCTCTTCAAAAAGTTGGACTTACCACTGTGAGAAGTAAGCTTGTTATACTGTGTTTTCACAAACAATACATTCCAAGAGTTGGTTTTAGTAGGAACAAAATGACGTGGTGAACAATATAACTAGTTGGCTGGACTTATATTGGACACTTGGGATCATAAAACTAGCCTGGATAGTGCCAGTATAGAACTGTGTGTTCCGGACCAAGAAGATTTACTAGTTAAAACCAAAAACATTTCTACGGGTATTGATGCTGTTCAGATGAGTTGTATTATTTGATCATTATTTGCATTGAACGTGTATTTTTATGTTTCCTACTTCTTCCTTCATTTTTCCAACTTTTGTTGCTGAAACCGATGTGTTTTAGGCAACCTTATTGTCCAGTCGCTTTGGGTCTGGTACGGTTGCCAACCTCCAAAAATAAAGAGGGAGGGGGGCATTGTGGTGCCGGCGAGAGTCAGGCTGGTTCTGACTCTGTCCGTTACCATGTTCCGGGGTTCCGGATGCTCTCCCGTTAGGCTCCGGACGAGAGGCCAAGGGCTGCGGTTCTTATATGTTCCGACAGAGGTCGTAATTACCTACTATTATGCATTTATAACTTATTTTTATGTTTTGCTCTTGTACTGTTCTGCATGTCCGTATAAACACCTTTTACTATTGAGATGCTTGGCATTTGTCACGATCCATAACGCAAGTATATAACGTTACGTAATATCACCTAATGATATGTCATATATTACCAAATATTATTATATAAGGTTAGATTTAATTATGAATATTGTATTAATTATGTAAGGTGACTAGGGCAAGTCTAGTCTATTACAGGTAGTTCATGGAACACTCCATAGGGGGTCACCCTGACCCTCCTACGGGTTCAACCCAACTTTAGAGTACCTGATTGGTCAGCCTAATTACATTTCCATTGGTTAATTAACTTAGGAAGGCTGACCCATATAATAATCGCCCCTTCTCCTATTGGTTTATACACACGACCCCCTGTGGTCAAATACTTGATAAGGTATATAATTGGTTATGTATATGTTATGCATATGATTGGATAATAATCACGCATGCGCACGCATGCGCACTGAACATGTAATATGATATATAAACTCATGTTTTCCCAATAAAATGTTATGTCTAAACAGGACAAACCTCTGCTCTTCTTATTACATCATATTAGGCTATACTTAGCCTAACCTCTCACCAACTATACATACACCTTCTCAGGGACTCTAGCTAGCTCTACCATCAACAATTATCCCTCGGAGAATAGTAGTTGTATCACATTCATATATCTTACTGCCACAAGTTGTAAGGGTTGGCAGAGGCTCTCCGAGCTCCAACCGCGGCAGGTGTGTTTGGTATAATAAAGGACTTGGCTGGCGAGGACCGTTAGAACCTGGTTGTGTTGTTATTTACACTAGTTCCATAGCCACTAGGGTACGAGGAAATAACGAGACACTACAATTACAATATTTCTAATTTCTTCTTCTGAGAAGTCTCTACCTAAAAATTCATTCTCAGTCACATCAATCTGAACAAAATCATCCTTATTCGAGAAAAATTCAATTTTAGCAGGATCAGTTTCACCTTTTCTATACAATTTTGTGTAGAAGCTTTCTCCTTCTTTTAATATCTTTTTTGGGTTACAGGAGTTAACACCATTTATATTCAACATATTTATCACCTTTTTTTCCGCTCTATATTTTTCTAAGGCGCAAAAATACCTTGTGGGTTTCTCACCTTCTCGCCATCCACCGACCATCTCGCCCTAGATCTTATTAGGGCTCCTCCAGCTTTTTTTAAGTCCATTTCCCTTAACTCTGATATTAAAGTACTTCTTTTGTGGACTTCTTGGGGATTAAGCCTTTTCTTTGAATCTAAAACCTTTAACTTTTGTTTCTGAGAGTTGTATTTGTTTCTTTGTTCTCTCGCTAGTTTAGAAGATATTTTTATGGCCAGGTCTCTGACCCTTAACTTAAAGAATTCCCATCTTAACTTATGGCTTAAAGGCATATTTTTGACATCATTGCATATTTCTTCAACCTCTCCGCAGAAAGCTTCATTATATAACAATTGCGTATTGAACTTCCAATACCCCTTCCCCTTTGGGATCATACCAGTATGTAAATAGGTTATTACCTCCATATGGTCTGAATGTATGCTCAATTTCGTAATACATTTCTCTATTTTGTTTATAATATTTTCTGATACAAAGGTATAATCTAAACGAGATGACTGTAAGGCTCTGTACCACGTCACAGGGGGAGCACCCTTACATTTTACTTTGTGTATATCACATAAATCCAGGTCTCTAATAAAATCTTCTAGCATAACACTCTGCTGTGTACTAGGTTTATAATACGTGTCGATATTCATATCGCCTACTACCATCAGTTGGTCATATTCTTGGTTTTCTATATTACCTTTAATTTCCGCGAAGAAATCTTTTTGTTCAGAAAAAAATGCCACTACATGGGGCATACACATTGAATACACATGTTCTTACATTTTTATATTTGATATTAACATATATATCCATCTCCCACCATCACTTGCACCATAATTATCTATCATATTTTTTAAATCTTTTGAGATGAGAAATAGAACACCTTTCGACGCTGTTGTCCCGTGGGAGTACAGAATTGGACCAGGCCACTGTGAATTCCAAATTACTTCTCTAGCTCGAGATGAGTGGCTTTCTTGTATTGCTATAATTGTTTTTGTACTGCTTTTATAATCATCAAATACAGCTTTTCTCTTCTTCACCTCTCCCAAACCATTTATATTAATTGATATAAACTTAATAGCTGTTCTAGAGAGATCATTTCCGTCTTCCTCCATTGTTAGATGTGGACAACTCTCTGCACCATTACTGTCAGTTCTTACTTATGAAGCTCCTCCGTCAGTCCCATCTTTCTTGTCTGCGGTGATCTTCTTCTTTTCCTCTTCCAGGGCTCTCTGGATCGCGTTTCGGACTCTTGTCCAACACTTCCCCATTAGATTACCATTTGGCAGCCATGCGAAAGTGTTGAGGACATTGGGGTCCTGGAGCCCCATACTGATTCCCCCGATCTTGTTAGTCGGTGCTGCCTCTCCCAAGGTTTTCTTGCCTGTACTTAAGAGGTAATCTCGCACATTCCTATGCGTTCTTGCCTTCACCCTCAAGGCCTTCATAACTATTTCCTCTTTATGCTGGTCCCAGTCTTCGATTTTTGCAGTAACTTGAGACATGTACCTTTTGCACTGGACTGGATCTATCGTATTAAGGGCTAACGCCGGTTTTTCCGTGTCGCCTCCGATTATAGCCCTATGGTATAGAAGATATTGCTCTATTGTGTGGAAAACATGACCATCTATCGAGATCGGAGCCTTGTAATGATTCGATAAAGGGTTGGAAGCAGTGAAGAAGATGAATGCGTTATCATTTTCTTGTTTTGATAACTGTGACAAAAGCAATTCTGTGGGCACACCGTTGAGCTGGTTGTGCCTATAAGGAACATTGTCTATAAAAATACATCCTCTAACCACCCTTGTTTTATAATTTTTGGCCTTAGCAGCATCTGCGACCAGGTTTAGCTTCGTCTGCCTCTGTCTAACTATCCATGGTTGATCCTTCTTTATATACGGGCCTTTGTAGTCTTCCTGCTTGACATCATCGGGAACCAAACACCTTCTTACAGCCCAAACTGCTTGGACATCCTCCAGTGTTTCGAACTCGACTTTTATTGGGGCGTTAGGTCTGTTATTTACCCTGTACGCCCTCCTAACTTCAATATTGTCGAGGTCTAGAGAGTCCCCTATAAAGGACACAGCTTTGTCCAACACATCCTCATCCTCTGTTGTTTTAATCCCCATGAAAAGTAGATTTTTTTCAAACTTTTTAGTTTCACTGTCTATAAAGTCTTGATCACTCCTTATCTCTTGCCTTCGCTGCTTTAGGTGATCCGTGTCAGTAATACTAGGTCTACTCCCAGCTTCCGCTGCCAATATCTTTTCCTCATGTGCGTCTAATCTTTTCTTCATCTGTTCTATATCTAGATTCCTGGCCGTATTATCCTCTTGGATATCGTCGACCCTCTTGTCAATCGTTTCCACTTTGCTTTCGATCCTAACTTGGTTCATATGTATTGTATCAATTTTACCAAGTTTACCGAAAAGGATTTCAAAATTCTTTTCAGCCCTTTCCGACGCTTCTGCTGCTAGCTTGTTTGCTGCCTTTTGGTCTTTAACCATCTGTTGTACAAATGAGGCCAGCGGGTTGTCTGCTTTCATAGGCGACTCTTCAATAGCCTTGTTCAAGGCTGTTTCCTGTCGGTCCTCCTCCATTTTTTCCTCTTCTGCACTATTTTCGCTATTCTTATTCACACTCGATCTGCTTTTACTAGTTCTTGCAGCAGGTTTTAAGGCCATTTTGTCTTTTTCCTCCTGTGGAGGCATAATGCTAGTTCTTTGGGACTTACTTTTTCCCTCCGGGGGGCTTGTATCAAGCTTCCTCTTGCCTGTATCTATCCTAGAGTCTTTTTGCAGCGTTGTCATGTCCTGCGCGGCAACACTAGCGTTGAACCGGTTACGAGCAGCCTATATTCAGTCTATCTCTATTTACTTTTTGCCCTTTTTCCGCTTTTACCAAGATGGCAGACCAAAACTTCCGGTTACTGGTTTTCTCCTGATCGTTTATAACTTATCCTGGTTATTTCTTATTTATAGTCTTTTTAACGTCATTCTTTCATGCCTCTATTACTAATTTCACCAACCATCAATACCTTTTTGTTTTGAGAGAGTCCAAAATGTTCTTAGATCACTTTCAGCTCCTTTGTTTATGCCCACCGCTTCGCTCTGTACGAAGGCTCTGTGTTCCTCCTCCGAACTTTTTAGTGTAGTTCATTTACGCCAGGTGGCGACACGGTTTTCCTCCTGTATGGTATAGAGCCTTAATTGGCCTATGACAAGATTATTCGATAATCCATAAATCTATCCTTAAGTTTTTGCTGATGTACTTTTGATTAATTCCCGTTGTTCTTGCTATTTTATGTACCAAGTCCACTATTTAATCCTCAGTTGGGCTCCGAGCGTCCCTAAGCTTAGCGTTCACCCTATTCACTGAATAGTCCTTTATACGTTTTTAAGCTACAAAATCACTCATTCTGAACTGTTAATTATATGTTCTCCTACTATATTTGCCTTCCAAGTTGGTATTTTCCTCCAGGTGTTGTAGGCGACTATCCTCCAGATTATCGGTTTTCTCTGAGTCACTCCTCAGATTATCTCCTGGTTATCTTTCCGCCTTGCTGGTTACAACCTGGAAAAAAAGGAATTTACGAAGCTCTATCTTTCAACCACGTCTGTCCTCCATTTTGGTCTAACCGGAAGTGGCCTATATATATTGGTCACTGCATGACAACATAAGGGTCACTGGCTACGATCGAGGCACTGGCGTGACCTTTAAAAACTATTACACCCGCCTAGGTGAGTGCAGTTTTTCAACTTTCCATGAGTGATGTAAAAAGTCCATACATATGTGGCATTATATATAGAGATTTTTTATTTCAAACACATATGTACATTGAAACTAGGTATATACAATATCTGCAAAATACAGTTCTTTCAATTGTCATGGATAACCATTATAAGAAAAGCGTTATATCTGCGCTGGCACCTGGGGGTCCTTATATATATATAAGTATCCTCATATTATCTCGAAGACATATTGGGGTAGGTACATAAATTTCATGTAAAGTTACGTGAGTCACTTAACTTTAAGTGTGAAAAGTTACAATCTCTACGTGACTCACGTAAATCCTGGTGCCAAAACAGGCCACGTAACAATGACGTAAGAATCGTAACTTTAAGTGACCACGTAACTTACGTGGGTCACGTAACTTACGTGGGTCACGTAAAACGACAAGTACGCCATCTAGATTTTACTACAGAACTACGACGCAATTCCACCGGAAACAAGATTTCTTGTTTTTTTGCTGGATTACGTCATGACGTTCCAGTAGCATGGTAGCTCTTGAAGAAGGTGGAGGATCGTTGGCAGCGTTTAACTTATTTGATATAGGTCTACAATAATATAGACATTATTATTACATAAATAAAATGAGACAATAGATTGATGCACGGCGATAGAAATACATATATATTAACAAGAAAATACTTAGAAAAATCTATGTTAAAAAGCCTTTTCAGGCATCTTAATTATTCTTTCATCTATAAAAAGGTGGCGTTAACAATGGTATTTGAGGTTAATGTTAATATATATATTTGATTTCATTTGGTTCATGTTAATGATATATATTTCTATCGCCTTGCATCAACCAATCAAGCTATTATCTTAGTTTATTTATAGTTTATTTATGTAATACTAATGATTTGATTATTGTCTAGCCTATATTAAATAAATTTCCAACAGGGTTAGCTCTTGCACAAACAGGTTAAATATGTGATTAATGATTTAACTAATTATCTTGGCGAAGGTAAATATCAATATTAAATAATAGGCCAATGGAGACAATTTATGTATTAAATCGAGCTGAAATGAATGAAAAAATACAGACTAGGCTATTTTTCTCTTGTCTCTTTGTCGTAGTGAGTAGTAGATGACTTATTAAACGCTCATGCGTTTGATAATGACTGACAGTGATTATGATAATTATAAGCATTAAATTAGATAAATCTTGTGAGAAATTTCAAACCGCAGTAAGGAGATCCCAGAGTCAATTATTTCGAACTAAAAGTTATATATCTGATCGAAACATAAACGGACATCAGCATTCATATATACAATTCATATTCAAGGCAGTACGAAATAACAATATACAATCATGGTTACATAATCTTCTGGACATTAGGTTCTCTCCAAGTAGGCGTATGGATGGGGGATGGGGGGGGGGGGGGAGGCGGCAGACACCTTCGTTCTCCAATAGGCCTACTATTTACACTATTTTACAAAACATATGCAAATCAATATTGTCTTGTTATATTATTTTTCCTTTATAATTATATTTGTGAGACTTTCTTATATTGTTGCAATTGTTTTCTGATCGATCTCCACATTATTTAATATTGATATTTACCTTTGCAACGATTATTAGTTAAATTATTTAACCAAATCGATTACATTATATATGGCCAATTCTATTTTTTGGGCGTCCAGGGTGGTGGAAAATGGTCATTTTTCGAATAGGTCTGAATCCGAAGTTATTGATATATCAGGAAAGGATATCAGGATGTTTAAAGGGTTTCTGGACATAAATTGGTAAGGTTATCTCTGAACTGAGTCATAGGCAATGGGCCAAATGAAGCCCAAAGTAAGTATACTATGCATATGCCATATGATTTATTCAAATCTTTGCTAATTCTACTAAATAAGTCTATTCATTTCTTGATTTTTCTTTCATAATATGATAAACATAAATATATATCATTCTCTCAGGGTCACTGATATTTGATTAAATTAATTTTAGATATTAATTGTGGATTCGAAATCAGGGTGTTTCTTTATGGAAATCATTGTATTTTGAGTAGGCCTATATGTTACATAGTTGCAATTAACTTTAACTTATCATTTTAAAAAAACAAAAAAACTTTAACTTATCAATGATGAATACTTATTGGCCTGCTTTTCATACAGTTGAGTCTGAAACTCTAAAAAACGGGCTCTTTCTGAAACGGTATTATGACCCCCCCCCCCCCCCCCCCATGACACTGAATAGGCATTCTGTCTGTCTATTTGCTTGATGCCCGACAGACTACATTTGAGTATTGCCTTGTTGCTCTAATCCTGCAATCCTTCATACATACATATACCAAAATAGAAATAGGGCCTACCTAGAATAATTACTCTTAGGAAGGTGAATTTCTTAAGGAAGATCATACAGCGACATAGGTGCCATAGAAAATTCAACCACCACTTCAATGTTATGTTGTGACATGTATTAATCCTGTCGAGTAAGACACTTCAAATAGTGGTTAGGCTAATCTATTGCAAAAGTTTAGTTAGCTCGTGAGAATCAGTCAATAATAAATATAATTACCAATAAGCATTACACATTTATTTATCTAGATTATGCCCAATATTATGTTATACTCGTCATGTAAAAAATATTAATATTTACAAGCCGGAATTTAAGTGAACCCACCCTTCATCACATGAATTCTCTAGCATGAATGACCAAATATCTAAATAAAATATTAGAGGAATTACACTTCCTTACTATTCATAAAACATGATGATACAAATGTGACATTCCCTTTATTTAGAACTCTATATATCATTCCCCCCCCCCATTTTACCATTCATGAAAACCAAATTGTTTTGCGGATTTTATTTGTTAAAAGTCTTTCTCAGGGCTATAAGGCAATAATAATATGTGACACCGATGTGAGAAATGAATGTATTCGTAATAGGATATGTCCATGATTAGGAAAAGAATAGCTATTATATTAAAATTTAATGTCAGAGTGAGTGTGGTTATCAGAAGTGAGTTCAGATAGCAGTCGTGTTTATATTGGCATGGTTCTGCTTAGATGTTGCAGTCATCATTTTCCTGAAACACATCACATATAGGCCTAGGCCTATGGGTGAGGATATATCAAATTTAGTGAAAAATTATATCTTCTTGAAACACATAAATTTATTTTTATGTGGTATACAACTACAGTTGTGCTGAGTATATCCTGAAAAAATGGGAAGAATTAAGGGTCATTTTCATTATAATAATGTGGATTTAAGCCCTTACGTTGCCACCTCTGGGCAACGTAATTTTGAGCCACTTTAAGTGTCACTTAAATCTTACGTGAAGCCTATTTAAATATTCTGCACCCCGATTTGGACTACGTGAGTCACTTAAAATTTAAGTGACTCACGTAACTTTTAAGTTAAGTATTTGGCACCCGATTGGACTTCCCAGCTAAGAATGTGTGATCACAGTGAGCTCACTGAGAGCTCACAATATTTATCACAGTGAGCTCATACTATGACCTCACGGGTGAGGTCAAAGTGTAACTTCACAGTGGCATCAAAATGAGCTCTCAATGTGACCTCACAGTATACTTATACTATGATCTCACTGTGAGGTCATAGTATGACCTCACGGGTGAGGTCAAAGTGTAACTTCACAGTGGCATCAATATGATCTCTCAATGTGACCTCACAATATACTCTTATACAATCAATCTCACTCTTATTAATCAATAACATGACAAGACTAGACTTGTTTTTAGCACTACTGATCAGCTTCTGAACAGCAGATTTGTGCTCAGTGCTAAGGTAGAAAGTTTCTCCACAAAAGCATTTCACCCAAGAGCATTCAAGGAGAGACTGCATGGTCCCTTTGCTTGAATTTTTCAAAGTTCCTCATCCCTTTCCATCACTTAAACTTACCCTTAATACAATCCTCTCCTGTAGCTGCCATAGGTATCCATTTCAAGTGGGTGTTAGACAATCTTGGTCACTCAGTATGCTTATAGTAATAATATTAGAATTATAAGGGTGCTTTCTTCCCAACATTTTTTAACATCAAGCAGGTAAGTTATCCAAATAAACTATCAAGTTCATTGCTTTCAATATTCCCAAGTTAATGATGTGTAATATCTATGAAGTATAAATGCTTCATATAAGTATTACTAGTGAGACTTTTGTTCTAATAGAAAGTGTAAATGTAATGCAGTAACCTTTGGTGCCACCTAGTGAAAACCAAGTTCTATGGTACTGCCACCTGGTGAGAACAGTCGGATTGCTGATAACGCCACCAATAATGCCAATAGAAGAAATTGGAAGCCAGATTTGAAAAGAGGAGAAAAAACTAGACTAGGTCAACATCTCACAAAATTTCTAGGGGCTGCCAGAAAAAGTCAACATTTTCAGTATTTTTGCCATAGAGATGTGTCTAAAAAGTGTAATTCTTGCAACCCACTTTGCAATGTCAAACGAATTCTTTGTTTGGAAAATGAAGGAATGCTTGGAATGGAATTTCCTTTAGCACCCATGTATAACAGGGCCCCCTGCATCTCATACTCCAACAGCTAAGCCCTAGCTGCCCTAAAAGTTGGTCAAATCGACCATTCCGTTTTTTGGAAATGTCCAAAAATCTGACAAATCATTCATGTGAGATCACATATGCAAGATCACAAACATATCACCCAGACCTCACCGTTCTGATCTCACATCTATGAGAAGTTTCTAAGCTCACAGAGATATCACAGTTTTTAGCTAAATGTGAGCTAGAACTTGTGACCTCACACTGAAATCACACTGAAACCATTCATGTGAGATCACATATGCAAGATCACAAAAACCTCACCCAGACCTCACCGTTCTGATATCACATGTGTGAGAAGTTTTTGAGCTCATAGTGAGATCTACATGAGCTCACTTCCTAGCTGGGCTCATACACCATACTCCATTTTTACAGTGGATTTTAATCGGGAGTTCCGTCTGGCAGTTCGATCGAATTTGTACCCAAGGCCAATATATCCATATTCAAAACCACAAATAAAAATGGTTCTGTATTCTGAATTAGAACTATGGTCGAATGATGACAGATCTAGATGTGTCTAAAAAGTGTAATTCTTGCAACCCACTTTGCAATGTCAAACGAATTCTTTGTTTGGAAAATGAAGGAATGCTTGGAATGGAATTTCCTTTAGCACCCATGTATAACAGGGCCCCCTGCATCTCATACTCCAACAGCTAAGCCCTAGCTGCCCTAAAAGTTGGTCAAATCGACCATTCCGTTTTTTGGAAATGTCCAAAAATCTGACAAATCATTCATGTGAGATCACATATGCAAGATCACAAACATATCACCCAGACCTCACCGTTCTGATCTCACATCTATGAGAAGTTTCTAAGCTCACAGAGATATCACAGTTTTTAGCTAAATGTGAGCTAGAACTTGTGACCTCACACTGAGATCACACTGAAACCATTCATGTGAGATCACATATGCAAGATCACAAAAATCTCACCCAGACCTCACCGTTCTGATCTCACATCTATGAGAAGTTTCTGAGCTCACTGAGATATCACAGCTGTTAGCTAAATGTGAGCTAGAACTTGTGACCTCACACTGAGATCACACTGAAACCATTCATGTGAGATCACATATGCAAGATCACAAAAACCTCACCCAGACCTCACCGTTCTGATATCACATGTGTGAGAAGTTTTTGAGCTCATAGTGAGATCTACATGAGCTCACTTCCTAGCTGGGTTACGTGAGTCACTTAAATTTTTACGTGACTCACGTAACTTTTAAGTGAATATTATGCACCTACCCCATTATGTCAGCAGCAACTTACAATACTCATGAATGTATGGCCCACCTACGTATTTCCTCGTTTAAAAGCAAGGGATCTGAATACAAACCTGCATGGTCTGAATAGAAGCCGGGGGTAACTATTTGGCAGTTTTAGTCAAGTAAAAGCAAGGGGTAGACGTGAGTAATTAAGTCTTTGATTTTTTGTTAAAACTATCATATTATATAGTCACTATACATCCTCGAATGTCCAGTACGTCCGGTGAGGCCCCAGGTTGATGTGCCCATTGACATAGGCTAAGGAACTTGGTGCTAGTCTAAGCCGGGGGTAGAGGTTTATAGGCAAATGATAATTATATACCTTCACAGAGGTCTGAGAGTACATAAAGTGGTCTTCATCGGTCCAATCAGCTGATCTTAATCACATCCCAACATATGCAATGACAACGGGTTTTAAAGACAAACTCCGATCTGGTGTTATTACATATAATATGTATAGGCCTATATTTGCATGAATATATATATATATGTATATGCATGAATCTAATACAAGCCGGGTGTTGAAGAAGCTTGGCTTGAATGGAAATCGGGTGCAAAGCAACCTCTTTGAAATAGAAACACTGCATGGGTTCTAATCGAGGAAATACGGCATTTGTACACCGTTAATTGGTGTTAGGGACCAACATGACTCATCTTTCAGAACCAGCACAAAACAACAAATAGTCATGGCATAATTATATATTATCTGGGTGGTTGATAGTTAATATGAATACGAATATTATATTACGATCAATTCTTGTTTGACGATGATGCATGCCATATTGAAACGAGCCGCACACCTGTTGCTTCCAATAAAGGGCTGAAGTAAAGAGATGTTATTAGGAAAATCACCTCAACAATTGCACATATAGTAATCAACTGCATGATCAAGCTCGTCCTTAATTGCAAAAACATCTGTTGTCAACCTGTCTCACTCCTAAGGGTAGGTTTTTCTTAGGGGAGAGAAGCGTGTTCAGTCTCGGTTGTCCATTCATTTAAGCATAGAAATTACATTGATCAATGCACGACCAAGCTGCACGGAGAGCCGCGGATACCATATCGCCCAACAGGATTTTATCATTCAACAATATTGATGCAATAGACCGGTTGGGTTCCCTATAGATGAAAGACATACATCACAAGGAAACACGTGCTTTGATTGCTAGATTACTTCTAGTAAAATTCCAATAACCAATAACAAAGCATCAATTGGCCAACCACAAGGAATAATATGGAGGAGATTAAAAGGGAATGCGGATTTACCTGTTTAGCGTTTGTGGTGTTTGCCATGGTAACACTACGTTCCGAAGCAAAGAGCAGCTACAGAGAAGAGGTGTACATGCCATCATACAGAAGGTCAGAGCCGAGGTCATACAAAAAAGGTACCGGTACGTTATTGTGTAACGCTATAAATCGTATTATTCTTCCGCAAATGTCCCATCGTTGTATAACTGAATCCAAAAATAGCCCTAATATATCCTCGATCGTTTCTTTAAAGGTAGGTTTAATTAAGTTAATTAAGCTTTGATGCTTATCCATCATGCATATTAGTGCATGCTTATTTAAATAACATGAGTCTGATTGCTGAGTTATGTTGAATCTGTAGAGATCTGAGTAAATTAAAGATTTGGGATAAGAGTCATAAATGACACGAGCAAAGTCCAAATGGGGTAATATTGTCGTCTTGTATAATCAGGTTTTGCCTTATCAGTTAGTACCATTCTGCCATTGTATAGTAAGTAGTCTTACTCTTGTTAGAAAATTATGAAAAAAGCAACCCTAAATAATCCGACATTGGAATTTCAATATTGTACTCAACTGAAGCCCACGAACACCTGGATACATTCAAAAGAAATGTATTAATAGACCGCCAATAAAATACAAAATGTATTTTTTTAATATCAGTTTAAGTTTAAGAGTTAGCTGTAGCCTACGGTTTAAAAACTACATGTGGTCACAAAGCGAAGTATAAGACAACATGTCTGCAACATAAAGTGGAGCTAATTAAGATCCTCTACCAAGGAGATCTTAGCTCAATATGATATCATGTTACAAATAATTGTTAATTTCTCTTGAGCGAGTATGTTAGTTGTTACATATTCTTTATTAAAACTGCATTTGCAGCTAAATCGACCCACAACTATTCCTCAATTCGTTCCTTCTTTGATCCATATAGCGCTATACACAGGCTTTGAATACGGAAACAAAATAAAATTGGCATTTCATGACTGCATATCTTTTTGTCGAAAGTTTCACTATTTTTGTATATTTATAATTGCCGTTCTACAGTGGCAATTTGGGGTAAAGCTACCCCAATTATGAAGTATTTTTTTCTATCTTGTCTCCTTTTGGGGACTGAGCCAATTAGGCCCTACGGGTCGTACATATGGGCGGGTTAATGTGGTCACAATGATGAGCTCGCGGCTTTATTGTAGTTTAGTAGTAGTGCATTGCAATTATTTGTAGCCTGAATGTTAAACTACTGTTTCACCGTTTGTGGTCTGTTTTGTTGAGTCATTTCAAGCTTCCTCTTCTTGCCAGGTGGGGTGCAGTGCTACCAATGTGCTTATTCCCCAGCTAAGACAGTTTACAAGACGGTTAAGTACCCAGTGCAGGTGAAGGATTACTACGGCCTTAGTTATGGACGGACGCGGGTGATGTACACGACGAAACTCGTACCATTGAGAAAGTCAGGAGGCTGGGACAAATGCATGGGGCCGTTTGATGACCACAAGGCTAAAGTCTATGGCTTGGATGTGTGGCAGTGCAACAGTAACTGCTATACAAGACGGGACAAAAATGGCAGTAAGTTTGATAGAACATTTGTTGGTAAACAAGATTTTCTTTAAAAAAAAGTCTAAATTTCTAATGTTCTAGGTTCATCCAATAGACCATCATAGAATACTGTACGTATATTTTGCAGATGTCTTCCGTGGTTGCTACCGGGGAGAATTTGATGTGGATCCGGACAAACTCGGTTGCCACCTACAGGCGCAACAACTCTATTGTTTTTGCAAGGGCAACAAGTGCAACAACGAAGCTGTGCCAGAATACATCGGAAAACAAGGGACTCGGGTCGTAAAAGTTAAAGATGGACGAAGACTTCAGAGATTTTATGTTCGTAAGAGTTAATATGTACCGAAGTTTTTAATAATCCAGTCCAGATGCATTATATCCTAAAATACATGCACTTATATTCAAAGTGACTTTTGTCTGGATTATAAAGTAAAGATGAGCATTGTTTCTGGGACAAGACCTTCACGTCGCGAGGAGTTCAATATCAGACGATGCAATAATTATTTTTATGTCGAACACGCCGCATATATATATAAGTTTAACACACATGTCACACATTACCTCAACAGATAATATAATGTCAATGCAAATTCTGAAACTTTAGGTTCAATTTCTAGGGTAAAACTTTAGAAATAAGATCTATGAGTGGCTGGGTGTGAAACACATCTGAGTGATATTTCTGTGTTGTGTTACTGATTAAATGTGGCTCTAAATCACAAGACGACTGCTCTACATTATTTCTTTGGTACTGTCAAAACATTTTGCTGCCAAATTTGATTTCATTCCTTTAACGAAAGACCGCTGGAAACTCTCTGATCGCTAACTTCTATGGTCTAGCAGAAAGTTTGGAAGACTTAGAATTAAAATAGTGAGCCTATTCAGCCTAAATGTAACTTAATGACTTTATCAAATGTCTTAATCTGGTTCCATCATCAGGAATGTTCCTTCGTCAGTTGTTTTGGAGAAATAACCTTAATCCACAATGAGATAGATGAAATAGGAATTCCCACACTAACTGTTACACCAGTACGACCTTCAGGGATGCACCGGCTCAGTTGATCAGGCTGAGCCTGAAACCAGATGGCGAGTATGGCTGGAAATAATTGAGCTGGTGTCTTTATTGCTGATTTTAACTAGGCTATAAAGCAGATGTTTTTTTTAATTTTTCCTAAAAAAAATTAACTATAGCTGATGTTAATGCTGCTTAATGTTACTGTGGTTTAAAAAACTATAACTGTTCATCACATTCCAAATCTCTTCCCGCTGGGGATGACGTCTGTGCATACCTTGGAGATTACTTTCTTCCTCTCCCTCCCTGCACTCCTAGGATTTTCAAAGCTCGCCATACTGATTGGCCAGAAAATCCTCTGCACCCTCAATGGGAAAACACCATTTCCTGTCTCTTTGCCGACACCCCATCACTAGCTGCTGGTATACTTATCCAACTTTCTCTTATGCGTTTCCTCTATTCTAACTTCCCATGCATGCATGTCACCGTTAGTTCCAGCGGGACTGTCCGCTTGGTTTGCGGAGACCAGAGTATGATATTGATATCAGGTTCTTAACGATGTTGCTGCTATTGTTACCGGGAGACTCATGTGTTGGTGGACATCTGCTGTCACCTGTGAGTGTGCCGCTGTTGCCAAAACCCAACCTGCCTCAGCTGTGGTCTACTTCTGTTTCACCTGTTCACACAAAGTTGACAGATGTGATATCTTTTTAATCTATCTTTCTCCGGATAATATCCAGCCTTCGGCGATCATTTTCAGAACCCTCTTCTGCCTCCCAATTAAGTATATCTTCCATCTTTATTGCTGTTGTACCATGTTGACAATTAATGCACGCTGCAGTGTTCTTGCACAGCGTGCACATGTGTGATGTGTTACAGGAAAATGAGTCACAAGTAGCAAAAATGGACTTTGAGATATCATCATATTTGAAAAGATTAAGCCGATTCCAATGATAGTATACATTATAGGACATCCAATAAGTACCCCTATATTTTTTTTATCCATGACAAAAAGAATTTGCGATATTTGTGACTTATTTTCCTTAACCACATCACATATAATAGGATCCTCCCTGAGTCCGCACGTATACAGGTTTGGTGGACCGGGCGGTTACCCAGTATCACCGTAATACATCTGTTGTAAACACAACGAAAACCAAACTAAAAACTCACTAAATCAAAAGCATATCAACGACGTTAACTCCAACCTCCCACTATCATGCGGATGACGTTGTGCCTACGTTTACGACACTTCTAGGTTCTATCCTAGCGATTCTCCAGCGTGACTTTCGCCACCCTGGAGATGCACTTGTGTGACAACAAAAAGACTAAATCAATATCAGTGACCAAAATCAAATGAAGAAAAAACTCAAATTTGATAAAAACGCAGCTATCCAAAAGCAACCTACTATATAAACTACACAGATTTAGGATATACATGTACCATAGATGTTATATATACATGATGTTATATATCATAATACCACTAACAAAACAAAGCTAAGAGTCATATATAATCCCATCTGATATGCACTCCAATATACACAAAACCACTACTCAGTACAGCCCACGTGCGTTCAGGGTTTACTAGCTTTGGATATAGCACAAAACGAAAATTAGTAGAAACTTCTTTAATATCTCAGAATGTCAACTTCTTTTAGCACAATGCACAATCACGTTTTGTATACATCATATTAGTAAATCATACTTTTCACATACAGGCCAGCAATAAAACATATTTATCAATCTTGTATAATTTTCAACTGAGCCAACCAGAATTCCTTCTTCACTAACCAACCCGTATTGGATTATTTCATTTCGTGTTCTCGAGCATCCTCTCGCAATCCTACAACAAACTTTCTTTCCAGCACATGCACAAACGTTTTAAGTTTCCAGTAATATAATATATATATGTGTACATATATGCATTTTATATAACTTATGACTGGAACGACCACAGAATATTCATAGTATGTATGTATGTATGTATGTATGTATGTATGTATGTATGTATGTATGTGTATGTGTGTGTGTGTATACATGCAGGCGAGAGTTGGGAGCCCTGACCGAAGTCGACACCAACACCGGCCAAAACCTTAATGTATTTGTATGCAGGTTTGTATGAGAAATGATAATATATAAGATATTTGTCTACAATGCCTTTTCCGTATACGTATAAAAACCTTTCTTACATCTATGCTCAATGTTTGGAAATGAATAGAAATGAATGGTAAATTTGCTATGTCTTTAAAAAGATTCATGAAAAGACATAATAACCAGCCTCATGCAAACTCCCCTTTTATGACAAGACACGCACATATCTTTGTCATATGGAGTACCTAATTTACAAGAGCATATCGACTGAAAATCTTATGGTATCCATGTCTCCGCAAGACAAACTGAAAATGTAACGATAATAGATCGGGTATTACGGTAGGGATATTTACATCTACATGAACTATGAGCAGGGGAAGGAATCTTTCCAATTTCCTTTTTCAGTCCATTATTACTGCGCCGAGTAAGCAAAATTGCACAGGGTCAGAGATAAAAATTGTTCTTCCTAACCGTCCATCATAGATGCAGTCGAATTGACCAAAACATCAAGACTACTATAAGGAATTGTATCAATTGTCTAACAAAGAAACAACAAGGGCATAGGACCTTATTCATTTAGTAACAAATACGTATTGAACATCATTCATTGGGGGGAGGTTTTTTCCAAGGGCCTCAGATCATCCTTTATAAGGAGAGAAATAAGGAAAATGTTTATTGATACCCTAATATTGAGTGCGATACATATGAATGAAGCGCGAGTGAAAAAAAGTATGTAATGACCTTTTGCGTAGCACAAGCTTCATCTATCACGTTCTATGAAAAAGTTATTAAGCAAGAGAGAAGGCAAACAATCATGAATACTGTAAATCATTTGAAGAAGACACTTGCTTCAGTCTTAATGTTTTCCACAACAGTAGAACCATACCTCATACGAGACAATAGGTAGTACGCCAACCCCAACGTGCTCTATTTGTGCCGACAATTTGAATATACTGTATCTAATGAGAACATCTTTTAAAGAATTTATATTTTCTTTGCATATTGTTTTCCCGCTAGGTACACGTTGATGACAGGTCTAGCACATACCAACAGGAACACTTGCTAGCACGGATTGGTTGACCAGATATTTTATGAGGAATTTTATCATTTAAAGTTTAAATATTACACCTAAGCTTAATCAGTCAGTCTGACAGGGATGAATAGCTGACACTCAAGAAAGTTCCTTCCAACATTCCAACTGTAACAAACTTTAGCTATACATTCATGTAGGAATTACCCTTCAGCCGTGTACTAGTTATTAACAGACCAATTCGAATTCTGCAGTGTTTTTTGTTATAAGTAGAGAATTTCAGGAAGATACCTATACCCTTTAGGCTCCTTGTCATTGGATAACACCAACAGGCAAGTTGGGGATGGATGCACAACTTAACTGGCGACTGAGTTGCGACCTTATTTGGGGAGTTCAGTGCCAGTTTTAGAACAAAGGCAAGAAATAAGCACTCATGAGTTGAGAAATAACAATAATTAGCCTATACCAAACAAATGGGTTATCATAAAAATTGGTTCTAAGCTTCCATATACATATTTGTTTAGGATAGTATTTTATAAGCGTACTAAACCTCAGTCGGCCGAGCTTCATAAACGATTCCGTTACACAAGTGGCAATTTTCATATGCCAATATGTTCCAAACAGTTACCATTCTAAAGACTGACCATCGGAATGTTAACAATTTTTTCGGGTAAAGTGGTCAGGAAGCGGTTAGTCTATTTTATAGTGTATGGAGTATGCGCATATATTAAGTTTCCAAATACTTAACTCAAAGGTGAGGCTTCTTTCAAAACCATAGTGACAATTTCTCTGTTCAAAATGTCTCTTGGATAGAGCTTGTTAAAGGCAAACACGAGTATCTACTGGAAAATTGAAATTAATGTAATTTGTCAGAAATTTCAGTACAGTACGGATGAATAGGCATGAATTTCAAGCTTTAAGGAGTTTGTATTGAAATATTCATATTTGTGATAGGCATAATTCATTTTTGAAAACCTTAAGAGGGGGACCTGTTGTTCATCTAGATAAGAATCAGATAATATTTTAATTTTTTACTCCAAGAGGCATTGCATGAATCGTACACATTACATAAATATGGTCTGAGAAAACAAGACCAAAATAGAAACTTCCTATTATTTTAATTTCCCCACATCACCTCTCCTAACTTCAACATATAGAGTAATATGTGTAAACCAGGAAGACTAAACATAAATATGGGTCACCAGTGAGAACGTTTTGCACAAAATCTGGTTTTAATATCCCATCGACTCCAATGTGATTTACAGAGACACTGGTAACATTTTCCACAAAATCAGATACTACAAAGAATTTGAAGCTATGACCCCCTCCATATTTTGTTTTATATAAGAAGAGATATAGGTAAAGTATAGTACGACATATCTATCCCATTTTTCAAAAGGTAGGAAAGGGAATTGTTTAAAAAAAGTATTTTTTTCTCTTCAAAATTGCCTATATAATGTTAAAACACTGCAGGTCAAAATATAGCACGAGTCTCTCTCTACCTTGTTTTAATCATTAATGAACAATATTTGGACTATATTTGAAATATATACAATTTTCCACCCCAGTTCATGAAACCGCCACTAGGACTGTATTGAGAATAATCGGGTTTGCCTCTAAAAAGAATTGGCATCAGATCCTAATTAACATTTTAAGCAGGAATAAATATCAGAGAATGGTATAAAAATATGAGTAAGGACCACGGAGGCCAGCGTGCTCTCTATTTATGTTACTGGAAAGAAGTGCCTCCTTGCCTCCCGACCAACATATAATCCTATGAACACGCATGAACAGTACCAGTCCTTAAAGCTACTGAATTAGTAGCCAACCATACACCTAGTGCTCAGCCAGTCAGTGGGGGGAGATTTGGATAGAAACTTAACAAGTCGCATATACCAAGATGGAGTCTCATTAGAGACGCGTATATATACTTACAATATAGTGGTACTGATTACCATCTACTGTGGAAGCTCTAGAACTTATTGATCATTTATTGCCATATCATAAAAGAACAAAATTGATTGTACTCTGTTTTGAACTTTCGCCTTTCAATTTTAAAACCACTACAGCTGAACTTAAAACTGTAAGTCTCACATTACAACATGACCATGAATAGAGCATTTTAGGTCCAATACTAGATGATATATACACATGAGTTGAAACTCACAAAGCAGAATCGTATTATTTCAATGGAAGTGTATTTACAGTAATACAGTACCATTTTAGGTCCATCACATCAAGGTTATTTTTTCTTCAGTCTCCTGAACTTGCACTGATCCCGGTTGACTTCGAGGAGCAATGGCCGATTATAGAGTTGGGTTACAACACTTTCGCTCAAACACAGTTAAAGTTAAGCGTTTGGGGGAACAATAATTTAAGAATTGAAATAATCAGCTGTTTATTTTCTATGCTGGACACGTTGTCAGGGCACTACTTGTTGTGGGTTGCCACTTTCATCAAAGCCAGTCAGGCTCCTCATGGCTGGAGATAATTTGTCCTGAATATTTTGGATGAAATTCTGCAATAAGGAAAGAAAGAAAAACAACGTTCAAACCTTGAGATGTTGGAAAGACATCTTATTCTAAACAACTCTAATTGAGACCTTTGTGTTTCATATATGTACAAACACGCCATTGCTAAGTATACTAGAGGATAACCATCGCCTACGATGCTATCATAGATAGTACATGATAGTAGGGTCGTGTCAATCCCGATACGATTGAAGCAGTTCAAAGTTCGTGTTTGTACAGGTAATTTCAGCCAATGAATATATGGCAAAATACTCCTGGCTATTTATTCTGTTTGGTGTCAAAACCCTATACTAGGGAAAGTCAAACGTTCCAGGCCCTTGTCTATATTGAAAAGATGCAACATCTCTATAGTAGTTTACGTAACTGCCTTGCTTCAAAGAGGGTAGTAGGGGTGTATATGTATTTATGCAGCTATAGTGATTAATCATATTACTGGAATTTTGTATATAGTATGTATATAATATTGGGCTGTTTCTTAGATAACTTCAGGGGTGACTGCACCAGATATTAAGAAATACCATTTGCGAAAGACTATAAAATATAATGCTAAATCAAATAGACTGAGTATGTGATATTTATCCATATTTTAAACGCATCTTCTCATTTCACTTTCTACCTCGGTGGCAGTTTTAATTTAAAACTAATGCTATGCCACAGATGCATTAGTTTTATGCGAAATAAATTGAGAAAGGACGATAAAATAATGCCACATCTAAACCAAGGGACAATACACAGGGCTACAGCACGTTTAAAGTATTAAAGGATATAATAAAAAGTGGATCGACTTATCATTTACCTCTCCTATGCAAGCATAAAGGTTAAACTAGAATGTTGCAAAGTTAGTATGGAGGCAGGACCGCGGCCATAATCATTTTCAGATGAAATCTGAAATCCTGCAGGATCCTTCAACAGCTTTGGCTAGCACAGGACTCACTTTTATTAATTAATAACAGTCCTGAAGAAATTTTCGTCAGAGGGCTCTGGACGATGTTAGATAGTATCTGAAACGTTAGCCACCTAAATTTGATGAAGATTGGTGTACGTTTTGATTTCCAACAATCATGACTTCTTTCTAAGGGCACAACCGAATTGAATGGAAACATTGCATTTCTTATAAAGTAATAATTTACAATACATATAACTCGCCGAGTTATTTATCGAATGAAATACCTCCAAGCAAAATTCGTGTGGATTAATCTGATAAATAAAAGCTTCTATATGGAAAAATACCCATACTCAGGAAGAAAGGTCAACATGCGTATGATCTAATCGCAGTTCAATTCTTCCGTTCAAGGCTGCAAAATTTATCAAGGTTTTGGGGGTATATTTTCTTAATGTAAATTAGTGGCTGAGAGTGAAAATCTTCTTCTTACATTCCTCTGCGATGGGAGTAGGTGAATTACGTGGATCATAGACCTGAAATTAAGAATATATATGTATCACTAGAGTTAGTGTTCTTCTCACCTACGCTCGGCAGTCCAGTTGTGGTGCCTGAAGTAGCATCAACGGTTTTAAGAACCTAAAGCAGCTGATCCACTAGTCACCTTTGCAGTGCTTCCAGATGCCTTTTGGTGGGATATTTTTTTGGTTCCAAGTCTTACCATTTTGGGTGGTTGGAATTTAAGCCAATAGCCGATCAACCACTGAACAAGAGGTTTTACACTATCGCAAATGACTGGCGAGTAAAGATTTTATCAGGAAGCACAGGGAAGTACCTAAAATTAGAGATCTCTCGGCATTCATGGCACTGCCGATCTAGTGGGAATAGTGGATCAGGTGCTTCAGCATAAAATACCACGAAGCTTGTATTTTTAGTGAGAGATTTGAGCAATAATAATAATAATAATACAAAGGGCGATTTTAGATACATGTTGCTAATAATCATTAGTGAATTCTGGCTTCAAAAGAGTTTGCAGTGAATTCTGACCTATACAGTGGAAAGGGAATGGCCGAATAAAAAGTATCAAATGACGGGAAGCAAGCAAACTATTTTCCCACTTTCAATCAATTTACGAATATATTACAAACTTGAAACAGGAACTTTTGCGCGAGCTGCGTTTCGTGATATTTTTCGAACAGAGGAAAGGGTATTTCAAAGACTGATATCACAATGGAAATAAATGTTTTCTAAAGTAAATAAATGGCAAAAATATCAAAACTATAAACAAATAATCTTAAAATTTGTGGTTTAGTTATGATGAAGATGAATACTACACAAAATATTAAGTGGACATCACCATCACCAACGTTTGTAACGTTTGCGAGTGGGCCTCATACTCCCCCATGCATTAGATATAACTTATAGCGGTCTGAAATTATGCCATATGCATGGCGCTTCTTATTCTAGATTATTTAGTAACTACGTGTGTTTATGAATATGTAGGCCACACATCAGAGAGGGGCCAATGAACATATCGAGTGGCAAGCTTTTTGTTGTTGAGAATTCAGATTGCGCATGGTTAAAGTAATTATATAATATGCTCTGGCATTGTCCATGATGAAAAGCGGGAGAAATATTTGATAGGCAACGAAATATACACATGTTGCTGATGGGCAAAATGAAGAAAGAACTGGAAGATAAGTCTATGGCAAACAAGTACTGATCATAATGTGAGCAGAGACTTGGGAAATAATAAAATAAGTCATACACATTGTATCAAGTTTGTGTTAGGCAACATGTCCTCCGTCTATTGCAGTCGTTGCTTCTCTCAGGTTAATAACTCGAAGTACCATCACCAAATCTTCATTCAAGAGTGCAATAAATTCATTCAGTTAATACCAAGACAGAGCAAAGTCATTTCATCATTAGCACTGGCAGGCACGGGCGTGTTCCAAATCACTATATCAATATGAGGAAAAAGATAGTAAAGCCAATATAGCTGTATAAACAGAGCAAATAGGACTGACTCTGTGTGGTAGGAGGTGTTCACAGAAGCATACAACTACTCATCACTAATTGAAGATCAAATGAATTCGCAGAAAAAAACAATAAAGTATATATCATAAAGGAATAACAGATGCTAGGAGTTGGAAACAAATGAGAAATGACCAAGGCAAACCAGCACTTTTAAAAAAAAAACCCAAATGTGTTTGTGAATAAACTTGAGAAATACCGACGCAAGTTTGCATCATCATTGACTTATCGAATTTATAAACAAGTAATTAATTTAGTTTTGGATCAAGGTTGATATTACTGTCTTAAAGTTCAACAATTTAATTGTTAAATTATAGAATTTTGAGAGACTTACCAGACAAGTTAGAGGTAAGTGTTTAAGGAGATACCATGGCCAAAGAATACTTTAATAACAAATTCACCTCTTATAATAAAAAAAACTTGAGTGATGCAAAACGATTCCAGAACATATAGCATTACGTTAAGTTGTCATATGATATACAAGAGACTAATTCGCAGTGATAATAGTAACAGTAACTGCAGATGGAATAATGTTAAAAGATATACAATAGCACAAAAGTGTTTTCAGAGACAGTAAATACGTTAGGTGAGCTGGTCTTCAAAGAGGAAAAACATGCACCATGCAATTTTAAGCCCTACCACCACAATTCTCAACTACTACCGATACATGCTAGGCTCTAGTCATACCCGGGATATAACATCGCCATTTGACCGGCGGATTTGATAGAAGTGACGGTATCTGGAGTGGATAGTCCCGGGGACAGAAGGGGGTTCACTAACTTCTCGTATGATTGTCCCAGATTCTGCATCGCCCGTCTGTGAATAACAACAATCAATACAATTAAACATTAAACACAATCAATTAAACATTTGTTTTATATATTTTCACAAACTAAAATTGGATTCCCAGGCTATCCAGGATTATCCTTGCATCAGAATCTCCCTGCTTTAAAAGTCATCGCATCCTGACGCAATAACATTTTTCTATACTACTACCATACATTACCATGCGCTGGCAGTCTGTGATCTTTGTTTTTCGCCTTCCGTCAGAATTAAATAGAATACGTGCAACAAGTAATGAAAATGTGTTCATACCCTTGCAATGACATCTCCATTGGACCTCCGAACTTGGTAGAGATGTCGGTATCTTGAATGTTGGTTGTCTCTTCGCTCTTTAGCTCGTAAGCGTTCAAGATTGACTTTTCTATTTTTACGATGTTGAACAACTGGAAATGAGAGATTAAACCATGCCATTAATATACATTATCTCCCAAATATCCCCCCTCCCCCCCAAAAAAAAGACTTTCATCGACTTACCGTCAAAGTCTTTTTTTTTGTTTTTAAAGGGTTTTATTCCAACATACCTGCTGTCTGGGCTCATACAATGCTAAGACATTTTATTACGTTGACCCTATTTTATGTTTTTTTTGGATTTTCGTGTTTTTCTTTTCCTCCACTTCTTAAATTTAACTTTTAACTCCATCAGAGCATCTAACAAAACTTGCTCACATTAACATACAAAATACACTTTCTCATAAGAGGATGATTAAAAATATTTTCAGTACACCCCATCGTTTTACCTTATAACTATACATTCACGCCACTTTGTAAAAATATTATTATAATTTGTACATTTGACCCACATATTTGTCTACTCTTTTCACCCACTTATTACTTTTTGAATCAAATGCTGCGTTATACCTTAAAGAGCGATACCTTATTTTGATCTCGTTGAGAAAGGATCTGAAGACAATGTCATTCTCATAAAACAACTTCTGCCTATGAATGTAATTCTTTGCCATTAACACAATCCAATTTAAGAACCAGCTATACTTTTTCTTTTTTAAGAAGCCAAGCAGTATATCACACTTGTTAATACCTCCTACTATCACAGGTCTTAGTACTTCATTACGGCTAAATTCTTCACATAACTTGGTCCAAAATTCGCTGGTTCGTTGACATGTAACAAAGAAATGGCATAAATCGTCCCTCTCTTCACAAAAAGAGCACATATCATTATCCTTGATCTTAATTGCCTTTAAGTAAACATTACAGCATATTGTGTTGTGAATCAAACGGTATTGTAACGATTGTATACGGGGCTCTGAGTTACCGTCAAAGTCAAAGCGGCCAATGGCTGGGGTTTGAAGTCAAAGTGGCCAGACAAAATACATCTATTCATTGAACCTGTGATTTTTTAAAATAAAAGGATTTAAGTTTCGAAATTATATATGCCTTTGAAAGGCTTTCTCATAGAGCAGTGTTCCCGAAAAGACGTCGGCACATCGGCGAAAGCGTAAAATTTCAGTGGCCGACGATTTGATGTGAAAAAGATTAATACTCTAATTGCCTATAAATAAATGCTGATGAAGCCACTGTCTGGAATTGTATATTATGCGGAACACATATTGAAACAAGGTTCTTCCACTCAGAACTGTGAAAATAGAATATTGACAATTGGTGTTTGGGGAATGTAGTGCCTGGATGAGGAAGGTAGATCTATGAAAAAGAAAGACATAATCTATTCAGCTCTAGTTGTTTAGTGTTTCTTTTACTAGTTTATATCAACAATAAATGTCACTGACATGAAAATTAGTTATTTTGTAAATTCAGTGGATGTGTGTACCAATTTAAATAAGAATTATAGGCATAGTGATAACTCAAACAAAAGCAAGTAGCAGGGATGTCATTAGGCTAGAATGACCCTGACTCAAATTTTCCCAAATATCAACCTATAAATGTGATGTGTCACATGAAAATGAGTCACAGTCGCAAAAAATGGATTTTGAGATAAAATATTTAAAAAGATGAGATCGAGGCGATTCCAATGATGGTAAACACAACAATATCCAATAAGTACATAATAATATTATTTTGTTATAATGCATACAAAATTATTAATATTTGTTAATGGTCAGTCACTGACACTGGTAAAGTAGTTAAATATACTCTTTAGAATAACCTCAGATATAAATAAATTAAGAGGCTTGCAGCCTGGAATTATTAATTTCTTTGTCGTAGTATTGTTTTGAGAGATACTTTGCACAATATTTAAATTATATTTTGAAATGTTATTTTAAAAGGTTTTCTTGAGGAGATTAAAAAGTTCTTCAATAGTTATGTGTAATGGACGCTCTTCAATAGAAAATGTCGTGTTTGCTGGGAGTATTAAATGGAGGAAGAGGATACATAGCACTCATTCACTTTTGGTAAATTCATACAACTTGGCAGATATCATTCTCCTTATTTTTAAAGCTGCATATATTACATATACTGGAGATATGATTTTAATGTGCCTGTATGGCCCAATTATACACATAATAATGAGTGATCTTTTGCTAAAGTAAAATATTTCCCCCTTACTGTGACAGGGAGGGTGCGGACACTTAATCCCTCATCCCACCAGAAGATTTTATCATCCTCCCATAATGTTTTATTTAGTTGCCAATCTTCCCCATTTAGCAAAAGAGATGGAGCTAACTTCTAACCATGACCAGACACCCTAGCCTTCTCCACTCCCCTCATACCATATTAGTTGCTTGACAATGAATTTACCCAAATTAGGCTAAACTATCGCTATAAAATTCCTTATCCCTTCCATCGATTCACACAGACAAAAAAGCGCACCAAGCTGTCACCACTAGTCACTAATGACCTGCGCAGTGACCTTATCGTTAGACTTCCGGTTACTCCCGTGAAACATCCTATTGCTTAATGTTTCTTTGTCTCCTCTTGATCCTTTCTTCCTAGTTTAACCAATATACTTCGAATTCAGCTATTATTTTAAAGTCCCTAATCCATGCATAGGGAGCATGCGGAATAACGTAACGCTGCATCAGCGGGGGGGTTGGTGGTGATTCCCATAAGCTCAGAGAAGACACTTGGAGTTTTCTATAACACACAGAAACACCCAAAAAAGATCCGTTCCGTTTCCTTCATTCAGATTCCATTTGCATTACTTTTACTTTCAACCATTTCTATAACATGCAGAAACACCCAAAAAAGATCTGTTCCGTTTCCTTCATTCAGATTCCATTTGATTTACTTTTACTTTTAACGATCCTAATCTAATGCTAAAATATCACCAATGGGTCACACTTTGCATAGTCGTTATCCCATCATTAGCATTACTATTATTATTATTATTATTATTATTATTATAATTAAAACAATCTTACTAAAAATTTCCTTCGATTCACTTGATGACTATGTACAAATGTATTTATGTTCTTCAAAAGCTGGGTTACACCAGAACATCCTACCACCATGGGAGGTGCTTGACCCAGTGGAAATAAAATCTTTAAAAAAAACCCCATTTCTATAACATGCAGAAACACCAAAAAAAGATCTGTTCCGTTTCCTTCATTCAGATTCCATTTGCATTACTTTTACTTTCAACCATTTCTATAACACACAGAAACACCCAAAAAAGATCTGTTCCGTTTCCTTCATTCAGATTCCATTTGATTTACTTTTACTTTTAACGATCCTAATCTAATGCTAAAATATCACCAATGGGTCACACTTTGCATAGTCGTTATCCCATCATTAGCATTACTATTACTATTATTATTATTATTATTATAATTATAATTAAAACATTCTTACTAAAATTTCCTTCGATTCACTTGATGACTATGTACAAATGTATTTATGTTCTTCAAAAGCTGGGTTACACCAGAACATCCTACCACCATGGGAGGTGCTTGACCCAGTGGAAATAAAATCTTTAAAAAAAACCCCATTTCTATAACATGCAGAAACACCAAAAAAAGATCTGTTCCGTTTCCTTCATTCAGATTCCATTTCCATTACTTTTACTTTCAACCGGCCGAGCAGACAGCTGTGAACTGGCTTACGTCACACTGGCTTACGTCACACAAGAGGTGCCGACTGTCAACATTGCCACGTGCAAAGGCACACCGTCCCGTGCCTTTAAGAATCTTCCAGAATTCTGGGATTCCCATTCTTATCATGTCAACGTAACTGACATATCAACGTGTCTCCCCGAATAATAAAACAGCGAGGGTGCCATTTTGTTTTCCCTTTCCGGAAGTTTTCCCTTTCCGTTTCCGCCCTCCCCCCTCAATTACACGATCACAACCAAATACGTTTACCAAACCAAACCTATATGATGATAGATCTATACATTATCATACACATTAATTACATGGACTGGGGGAGTTACTACTAACTGACTAATGCCTTTTGGGTTTTGAATGGTGGATATCAGCGAAGGAGACGTAAGTTGAATAGATGGTTTTATTCACTTTTCCCAACGTTTCGGTTCCTTCGGCCCTTATTAGCTCTTATTCAGGGGATGAAGTAATGGTAATTATACTAATAGTAACTAAATACTCTTTAGACTCCTTGACCTTAATCTCTAGTTCCAAACTTATTCTAAATTGTGTAATAAGTGATCTGGTAACATGACTAATAACTTACATAGAGAGAGTAGGTATATTGACTAGATTTGTATCGATCGTTCACTTTGACTCCATATATTGATTGCCACTATGACCAATACACCCTTTTACAATACAAAATCTAAGCAAACCGAATTGAATCGAATCAAATCAAAACGCCGCAAACTGATTTCTAACAAGGTTGACGTGTGTTGCAACCGACTTAAATTTAAATCACTCATTCCACGCGGACTAAATATTTTGGATTAAAATATCCGGTAGAACAATCTCAATCAAATACACGTTTAAACTGATTTCTAACAAGTTGCATCTGCAATGGATTATGTATGTTCTATTAAAACTAAGCAGTGCTACATTAAAATTGATTTGAAACATTTACTTTTACATAACATGTACACGATACACATATTCAAATCACATCACACTTTCAATCACATCCATACTAATCATACTACACACTCAGTTGATATCTTCAGTCCTGCAATCATATTTAAGTGCTTAACGCATATTGTGAGTAAAAACGGTTCTGTTGACATTACCATATGATGCAACCTAAAGTTGCGTTTTGAACAATTTAATTATGTTTACACTACGCATTGAAGATTTCAAATTCAATTCTTGGCAAATGCGATTCGATTTATTGCAGTACTGTGCACACTAGCTTAAATAATGTTGCGAATGCGAATAAAATAGAATCAACTTCTAGAATTCACCTACCCTAGGTGGATTCTAGAATTCACTTCGCTGTGGATTCGGTTTGGATGCGCATTGAGGTGTAGTGTATATATCATGATAAAATCAAATTATAGAAAGTGCTTTGAATCACTTCAAAGTGCTTTCTCGGCTGTAATTTGAAAGGGGCATAATAATAGGAAACGACTTAAGAACAGCTGCTTTCACGATGAGCGGATCTGCTTTGATTGTCACCCCCGCCACCGCCCCCGCCCCCCCCCCCCCTCACCCCTCCAAGAATGATGAATATTGTATTGCATTGCTTCTTAGACGTTCGACGCATTCAAACCAATGTTGGTTCACCCTGGAATAAATAAGGCTACACATCTAGGATGATTTAATGACAATACATTGGTTTATAGGTATCACTTCACTTTTCTCACCTTCTTTGTGATCGAAGCCTTTCCCAGTTACCCTCCATTGAGTTATGACTCCTATAATGAAGGTAGTAGGCCACAGTCCTAATAGAATCCAGCTATACCAGCAGACCTTATGGTCTCCGTCCGCGCGTACACGGTCCCACACATACCGCACCATCAAAAACATCTCTATGTAATAATCCACAGCAGTAGTCATCTGCGCAGCCCCAAAAATGGCTGTAGCCAGAATGGTAAAGCCTTTCTGGAAATACAAGTTTAGTATTGCACAAAGTAATCCAGTTCCAAACAGGACTCCAATCGGGATCCACTTAGTTGTCGGGTGATAAAACTCCTCCATTATAACAAGGGCGGCTATTCCAAGTAAAATACCTAGGTGCAGGCCAGTCATGAACAGACCAACGTACTGCACCAACATGGTAATCAGGCCACAGAGCAGTCCAGCAGCTAAGGCCACGCCCACTTTACCCTCCAGTGGTAGCAGCTCCTCCTCCAGACAAATTAAGTAGGTCAAGACAGCACCAAACATAAATCCTGTCAGGAACATGGTCGCCTTAAAAAACCGGTAACCTGAGGAAGAAACAAATAAAGAGTAATAAATTCATACATCAACATATCATTTTATATCAGCATGATTAATACAATGGTCTTCGTCATAAATGAATGAAAATAGAATAAACTGGCGAGAAATACTTTTTATGATGAGAAAAGTTGATCCTATCCACTCCCCGTGAGGTTCTATCATATTCTGCTTCATAATTGATATTGTATACAACATGTCACTTTTAGAGAAGCAGCTAGGTAACAAGACAGCATGAAATCGGTTTTTGTATTAACATTCCTGAGAAGGGTCTACCGACCCCATTCGGGTCGACCATACAGCTGCCCTCATGTCATTTTTATCAGCCTTTTCCTCTGTCCAGTTCATATTCCCCCATATCAATTGGTGTCAGATTTATTAGTTTGACTGTGTGGTACATGATACTAGTCGCATTTTTTAATATGATATCTATCAGACAGATAGATCAGATCTACTTATAAACAGTTGAACTTTCTGAATTAATTGAAGTATGGGCTTTCAATCGTTTTTGGGGCATAAGTAATAGTATTCAATCGTTGTGGCGTTATGGAGTTAAAACGGAGGAAAATTTTACAGTTAACCGAGACTTACCTGTAAGTTGAGGATTAAACCTGTAATTATGTTGAGGACATCACGGTGTGTTCTGACTATACGAGATGTACGCGCATGCGCGGCACACGTCAGGTTTTAAAGATACATGAGGGTTTCCTAGTGAAAAACTCTATCCCAGCCCCAACAAGATTTATGCTTAATAAATCTGTTTGAAATAAAGGGCGAGACATTTAACCTAAGAGACTTAGGTAAGTTGTGATTAACATCATATAAATAAAAATATATATATATTGCCTTCACCCTGTTGCCCAGCTCTGTTGGAAGACAGAGGGGTCGGTCGGGAGGGCGTATAGTCAGAACACACCGTGATGTCCTCAACATAATTACAGGTTTAATCCTCAACTTACAGGTAAGTCTCGGTTAACTGTAAAATTATGTCTCGTCCATCACGTTAGTGTTCGAGACTCTACGAGATTTCGTAGTCCCACTAGGGGGCCCGAATGTCTCCTGAAACCCTCGTTTTAGATATTAAACCATATCTTTAATAATAAAGAGGAGTTTTCACTAGACGTATGAAACTATATCAAAACATATAGGCACATACGGCCGGTTAAGCAGGGCAAAACCCCCGAAAGGGAGCCTGAGTAACCGAAAAATATACTCGAAATAAAGGTAATCATAATTAATTAATAGGGGAGTTCAATCTTACCCTATTTCTTCTTCGTGCGCACCACTTTCTTCTTCGTTTTCTTATCTTTAAGGATAGTATAGGCCACCGTATCGGTTGATCCTTCTATCTTCTTGTTATAGTACTTCGCAAATGTTCTGTCATTTCTCCAAGATGCTTGTTTAAGCAGAATGTTCATGTTTAAACCCAAAGCTAGGGCTTTTGACGTCACAGCACCCCTTGTACTGTGGGCTTTATATTTCTCTGTATTGACTCCTGCCAGCGCTAAGAGTTTCTTCGTCCAGTTAGACACTGTGGATCGAGAAACCTGGCCGTGCGGCCAAATGTAACTTAGCAGAAGCTGGTCTTTGCCGTTTCTTATTCCTTCTGTCCTATCTAAGTATTCAGTCAGACATCTGACCGGGCAAATTCTCTTATCCTCTTTATAGCCTGGGAGGTCAATGACATCAAGGGGGTCACCTACCCTGTTGTGTTTAAGGAGGTGCTTCATGTGAAGTTTTACTCCGCATTGTCTAAATTCAATCCCTTCGACACTTATTCTCCAAATTGTCTGGCCTCTTTGGGCCGTCGTGAGCAATAATAAAACAGTAGTTTTTAAGGTGAGGTTTTTAAGGTCAAGTTCCTCGTTTCTACCCCATCGTCTAAAAAGATCAAGCACTATATTTACATCCCACATGGCATCATACTTGGGTTTAGGCGGTTTAAGATTATACACCGCTCTCACTAATAGGCCTACATGCCTTTCTTCTCCTATGGTAAAGCCCGCCACCGACGGGGCTACAGCTGAAATAGCACATCTGGCCATATTTAACGTTCCATGAGCTATACCTTGCTCGGAAAGGATTCTGAGAAAATCGGTAAAGTTTCTTTTTGAAGGTTCGAACATATTAAAATCATTCTTACAGCAGAATTCCATCCACTTTTTAAGGTACACATTGTAAGATTTTCTGGTTCCCTCCCTCCATCCAAACTGCATCAGATCCGCAGTTTCTATGGAGTAGCCTTGTTTTAACAGGTTTCGCTTGAGTAACGGTAGGCAATGAGGGGGATTGACGTAATTTGGTCTTTCTGTTTCTCTTTGTTTGGGTGAGTCAGGTTTCCTTTCTTTCGGGGTACCTTTAACCTTGTTGTTGCTGTGTTTCGAGCGAGGGCGTACCAACTCTGGCCTGGCCAGTCCGGAACCACCAGGATGGCCTCGGACTTGTCCCTCATGATCTTTTGCCAGGCCCGCGCCACGAGGCTGAAAGGGGGAAAAATAAAATAAAGTAACTCTTTATTCCATGAGAAGGTGAAAGCATCAGTTAGTTCAGCACCAGGGTCAGGTCCCCAGCTACAATAACGTTTCGTTTTATTGTTCAGTCTAGATGCAAATAAATCAAAAGAGGGGGAGCCCAAAGAAAAGCACACCAGTTCAAAGATATCTCTGTTGAGGCCCCACTCAACATTGTCCGAAAAGTTCCTAGATTCAAAATCTGCAATCTCATTCAATTTTCCCGGAATGTGGGCTGCCACTATCCAATTCCTGTTTTCTTCCGCCCAGTTCCAAATTTTCTTTGCTACCCACTGGCAGTCTTTAGACTTTACTCCTCCTAGCTTGTTTATATACGCTACCGTAACCGTGTTGTCCGTCATTACTTTAATGCAAGCATTCTTTACTTTGCAGAGGCTAAGTAATCCTAGGAGCACCGCAGCTAATTCTTTCACATTGATATGCCATTCTAGTTCATTTTCTTTCCATCTACCATTGGCCCTGGTCCCGTTTAGCTCCGCCCCCCAGCCAGCATTAGAGGCGTCTGTATACATGATCCAATCTGGATCTATATTCCTAATATTCCTGTAGGTGGTCATTACATTGTTTTTCCACCAAAAAACATTCTCCCTGCCTTTTACCGAGGGGGTCATAAATGCCGAAAAATTTCCTTTTGAGACCTTCAAGGCTTCTATTTTGTCACACTCAAGTTCTTTTACATGGTTACCTCCGTAATCCGAGGCTACCGCATAAGCTATAATCAAGCCCACTAGACCTGCCACTTCTTTTATCGTCATTTCTGTCTTGTTTAGTAAGTCCGAGCAGGCTCTCAACATCTTTTCCCTTTTTTCCTGTGTAAGATATACTGTCATGGTTTCAGAATCTAACCAAAAACCCAGGAAGACTAGTTTCTTTGCTGGAGAAAAGACTGATTTCTCCGGGTGTACGAAAAACCCCAATTTGGTTATAAACGTAGTGTCCCTGCACTTGTCATAAGACATTTCCATTGTAATAGAGTCATCTATGTAAGGGAAACAGGTTGAACCTTGTTCCCTAAGAGTAGCAAACACTGGGTATAAAAGTTTCGTGAAAATTAGTGGGGCACAGGCCAAGCCATTAGGCATACAAGTGTATTGGTACAGAACCCCTTTCCAAGTGAACCGAAGGAATTTCCTGAATTCCGGCCTAACTGCCACAGAATAGTAAGCGTCACTGAGGTCAATGCTAGCCAAGTAAATCCCCGGAATCATTAGGTCAATCGCAGCCTGAAGACTAAACATTTTGAAATGTTCATAATGAACCAATTTGTTCAATTCTGATAGGTCTAATATCATTCTGTATTTGTTATTGGGTTTCGGGCGCAGGAAAACATTTGAAAGGTATTGGCCCTGCTCTTCCCTGGCTACCTCTATCACACCCTTGTTTAAGAGGGCAAATATTTCCTGTTCTAGGATATCCTTATGTTTACCAGAAGATTTAAAAGCCGAGGGAGCTACTTCTTGAGAAGGCATAAAGTCAAAAGGGATGTGCACCCCTAGCACCATTTGTAATACCCAATTATCATTAGTTATTTTCAACCATTCATCCAAAAAGTAAACAATATTTCCAGCTCTGAATGTAAGAAAGCAGAAATGAGGGGGACTCACCGTCTCAACTATTTCTTGGCAGCCCCCCCTCGCTGAAAATTCTGGCGAGGTTGGCCCTGGCTGTTCGGGTTTCTGGGCCTGAACTGCTGCTGCTGTTGCTGGGGCATTTGAGGCTGTTGGTAACCCTGGTTCTGCTGCCAGTAGGGAGCGGGGCCTTGGGGGAACTGGTATTGGCCTTGTTGTTGTTGTTGCCCAAAGGCTTGTTGTTGTCGACCACCTCTAAAGCCCCTGCCTTTTCCTTTTTTGCCTCCCCTTCCTGATCCCCTAGCGGATCTCTCAAGCTTCTTCCTGACTTTGTACGCCGAATCACTCTCTTCCAAAGATTCTTTTAAGTTTCCTCCCAACAGCCAGTCGGCTGACGAGGGGGTAGCGTGAGACAAGATACCCGCATATCTTTGATCCACATGGGTTTTAAGGGCCTCCTTTCTCCTATCATTCAGCTCTTGGGATACAAAAAGCAACATTCTCACCAGATCCTCTGCTACATGGGCAAGGTCGGCAAGTTCATGTTTAGTGGAAGCCGTGTACACCTCCATGACTCCCGTTACTGAGGCATTAATCGTTCTTTGCATGTACTTAAATTTTTTGTCTGCCGTTCTTCCATTTTCAGGGGTCACTCCCCACAAGGCTCTGTCAATTTTAGGGACTTTAAGCGAGTCGGCGTTTTCTGGCCTAGGGTACTTAGCCAACGTTTCTTCAATTTTCGGTCTACAAGGTTTGGGGAACCAAGTTGTTATCATATCAAGACAAGTTTCAGAGAGGTCTGGACCCACCTTTTCATCCTCTTTTTCCTTGAGGAGAAGTTTAGTGCGTTTCTCCACCTCGGAGAGATGCTTAGGCTCCTTGGGATCCTCCTTTTGCTGGGTTTTTTCCTCCCCCGCAAGCTGTTTAGCCAGCTGTTTAAGAACAGTTTCATTATCCTTAGCTTTCTCTTCCCTATCATTCTCCATGTTAGCATTATCCTCATCTTCCTCCTCATCCTCCTCATCATCATCATAGTAGCCAAAATAAGAGTCAGTTTCAGAGATATCGTGCTCTCTAAATCGTTTCCTCGACTGGCCCCCATAGAAGGGTGGCGGGCCACGAGGCTGGGGAGGCATAGGAGGGGGACCACGAGGCGGGCCATAGGCGTTGAAGCCGTTAAATCCTCCATTATATCCTTGGTTATAACCACCGTAACCATAATTCTAATCCCAGTTCATCTGATTTTGGGGGCCCTGATTCATGGGGCCCTGCTGTAGGGCTTGGAGATGTTGAACTTCATTTCTCAGATCAGAAACTAGCTTGAGAATGTCCGGGTCTTCCCCTCGGCCTTTAGCCGCCTCCGGGACTTTGTGCTCCGGTAAGGTGGCCGCCATATTGGCTGCGTCTCCTCCAGGTCCCTTGGTGTTATTCTCCGCCGTCTTGTCGGCACCACCATTCTTGTCACCCATTTTCCTTCTTGCTCTGAGTTTAGGAGGAACTCTCCCAGGTAGTAACTGTCTATAGAGCTGCTCTTGCGCCTGCTGATTACCCAGCTCGAAACTACCCGTGTCTCTACTGTTGCGAGTTAACCTCGGCATGGAGATCTGAAGGCAAAAATGATAACGACAGTTATTCACGACCACCAGGGTAACTGTACATGTAATTCAGGGGAGTTAAGTGGTGATCTTCGATCCATGCCACCTCCCAAATAGAAAAACAAGTAATTAAACTTGAATTCTAGGAAATAAATAGGTAAATACTTACCCAACCTGAAAACTCCGTGTCGCCGTGTCTGAAAAAGGCGCGTGGACTGACGTGTGCCGCGCATGCGCGTACATCTCGTAGAGTCTCGAACACTAACGTGATGGACGAGACATAATGATAACTTAAAGCAAGAGGTGAGAAGAGGGAAGGGGAGAAGAGGAGTAGGGGGAAGGATGAAGAAGGGGGAGGGTAGTCGTTAAAAAAGTTGAAAGTTGGTCGAAAAAAAGTTGAAAGTTGGTCGTAAAAAAAGTTGAAAGTTTGTCAAAAAAAAGTTGAAAGTTTGTCGGAAAAAAAGTTGAAAGTTGGTTGGAAAAAAAGTTGAAAGTTGAAAGTTTTTTTGAAAAAAAAGTTGAAAGTTGGTCGGAAAAAAAGTTGAAAGTTGAAAGTTTTTTTGAAAAAAAAGTTGAAAGTTGGCCGGAAAAAAGTTGAAAGTTTTTTTGAAAAAAAAGTTGAAAGTTGGTCGGAAAAAAAGTTGAAAGTTGGTCGGAAAAAAAGTTGAAAGTTGGTCGGAAAAAAAAGTTGAAAGTTGGTCGGAAAAAAAGAGTTGAAAGTTGGTCGAAAAAAAAGTTGGTCGTAAAAGTCAGTCGTTCGTAAAAAAAATGAAAGCCTCATGGTTTAATCCAGCTTGTTCTTAAACAACTTTAATAATCATAAAATTCCCTAAATCGAATCATTTATATTTGCTAATAAACATCTAAATATTTAAAACATGATTTATCACATTACTTTTACTTTCAACCATTTCTATAAGATGCAGAAACACCCAAAAAAGTTCCGTTCCGTTTCCTTCATTCAGATTCCATTTGCCATTACTTTTACTTTCAACCATTTCTATAAGATGCAGAAACACCCAAAATAGTTCCGTTCCGTTTCCTTCATTCAGATTCCATTTGCCATTACTTTTACTTTCAACCAGTTCTATAAGATGCAGAAACACCCAAAAAAGTTCCGTTCCGTTTCCTTCATTCAGATTCCATTTGCCATTACTTTTACTTTCAACCATTTCTATAAGATGCAGAAACACCCAAAAAAATTCCGTTCCATTTCCTTCATTCAGATTCCATTTGCCATTACTTTTACTTTCAACCGGCCGAGCGGAGAGCTGTCAACTGGCTTACGTCACACTGTCTTACACTGTCTTACGTCACAAAAGAGGTGCCGACTCCCAGACTACACTGTCTTACGTCACAAAAGAGGTGCCGACTCCCAGACTTGTCAACATTGCCACGTGCAAAGTAATACCGTCCCTTGGGTTGAGTAAAAAAAGTGACGTCAGAATTCTGGGATTCCCCTTCCTATCATGTCAACATACCTGACAGAACAACGTGTCTCCCCGAATAATAACCATGATTAGCAAGAATAGGCATAAAGTGTAACATCAACATGCAAGTTCTAAGATAGATGCGAAAATATTAGATAATAGCTTACCAAAGAACGTATATAGGATTCCAAAGAAGAAGCACATAGCACAAATAATTGCCGGTGCAATAGCATAATCGATTTGTATGCGGTCACATCGAGGCCTCATGGGGTGTGCCGTGGTGGTGGTAAATAATGTTGTAACATTGGGCACAGGGTTTGGGGTTTGCACTGGAGGGGCATTCACCCCATCCGAGTGCAAAACAGGTTCCTCGTCAATGTTGTTGGACATTGTTCTTGTTTAAACTGTTACTGTTAGATGGCAGCATAAATTATCATTTAGTGAGTAGACGCTGAACATCACTAACGTAACATTCTTCGGAGTGTAAACTGGATTCATATGCGAGTATCTATTTGATTATAATTGTTAGCATAGTATATAAGTCAATGAATTCAGCTGTGAATGAAATAGTAAATATTTTCTCCATGTAAATATCAGATCTTTATCGATGTATATCCAGATGGTGTTGAGCTTATGTCACCTGGCTCGTTACCCATTTAAATTCCAAGGAAATTCTGAGTTTCCTCTCATCTAAGTTAGTTGCGTTGCACTACATGAATGTAGCCCCGATATGATGAGTGTCATGAGTGAGGTTTGATTTAATCGTAGTGATTGGCCCTCTTCGGCAGTACCTCTAGTCTCCCAGAATGTACCATTATCGGCATCATTTTAAATGCATCTTTGTAAGTAGTTGTAGGTGGATGGTTTTGGATATTTGGATTGGATAATTGCTTATGAGGACGTTTTGTTTCCACCCAGCAGTTTCTAGTCCTCCGCTTTACTTCAAGTCTGTGAACAAAGAGGAAACATATCTATTAGTATTAGTTTATGAAATGAAATTCGAAGATAATATAAAAGAGGATATGTTATACCACATTGTGTCATATATATATGTATACCTACCCTAGTTTACTAAATTTTCATTTTTCAATACATATTATTTTACCTCGACGGCAATCCCCTTAATTCCTACTGACCGGGTGCAGGTCACCGATTGGTTGACCCACACCTGGCCAATCACAGGTAGGGCTAATGAACCATTGTTCATTAGCCCACATATAAGGGACTGTCGTACCATTGTTCTCCAGTTACACTGCCGTATATCATCTAGGTTTCATCTCACAATTGTAAGGAAATCGTTACTTCAGAGTCGGAAATAGAGAATTGGAAGACCATAGACAGTTGGTCAAATGTGGATATCAGAGCCCCAGTTTCATTTGTATGGTCCTGGGCGTCGGTATATGGAATATGTTGCACACTGAACCCCTCTGTTGTAAGTTGTGACATGCACTGCTGCCAAACAAGCCCCCTATTGTAAGTTGTGACATACACTGCTACTATGACAAACCCCCTCGGTGTACTGGTGTAACCTTGAAATAATACAATACAAAAAAAAACCCCAATCATTCCAATCAGAATTTTAATCTAGTGTTTAATCCCCTAAAAATAGCATATACTATAGCAAAACTATACCCGAGAAAAAATGGGTACCGGCGACATAATATTCTTGGGGCAGGGGTGTGTATTGGTATCATAGCATTTGTTCGCTTTGTGCTTCACTCTGGGAGAATACACATGATTACAAGATTGTAATAAATAGGTCCCTTAAAAGAAATGTGTGTGATTTTAATTCTATTTCAAGGCCCTAGATTAGGATTGTATAACTCTAAGATCTGTTTTTTTGTTTTCTCAGTTTTCAACATTAGCAATAATTAAATAATGCTATTTCGTAAGTCAATTATATAATAATCATCGCTAAAATATGGCTTCAGATATAATAGGCTTAGTGTTGAAACACCTAAAAAAATAAAACTGTCCATCTAGTCACAGCATGAGCGTGGACGTATATGGAATGCTGGATAGAGAATGGAGATAATATTGTATAGATATTATAAAGACTTTTTAATTAGACTTATATTTAAAAAACCTAACGTTGAGGAGAATGAAAGGTGCATTAAAATATAGCACGTTTGAAATAATAAAGACAAAAATTACCTGCTGAGAAACTGCTCTTCACTTAGATTGGAGAATGCACCCGACGGCCATCATGATACAAATCCAAGTATGTTATCATTTTATTACTCTTTCCTAACTTTCAAATTCTTCTTTTCGTTTCGTCCTCAAAACTAGCCTCCAGTTCTGACTCGCCCCCTCCTGCACCTGTTCTTCTGTTGCCACACTTTCCTCCCAGGGATGGAAAAAAGGGAAATGCAGCATTGATGAGGCGGAGGTCTGGAATAAAAATCGAAATTGCAATACGGTACTCATCTACAAATGGATGCGAAACATCCAGTCATTTGAATATTCTGTGGGACATATTATATATATATTGCTCATTGCTGGGCTCGAAATCATCATAAATTCTATATCACTCACTCCTTTTGTCAACTTGTATCATTAAAACTGCATTCACAGTTAACATCGATACAAACTCGAGATTCTTTACTTTTTGTTCCGTTGTCATTTATTAACGTTCACTGGCCTCGTTTCCTTTCGGACAATTCGACTTCAAATTCTTGTATTTAACATAAAACTGCAGCAAAATATTGATCAGTCAATAAAGGACACCAATTATGAGCAAACAGGTAAGATTCGTAACCGGTAATAGCTGAGACTGCACCTAAGTCGTCAACTCCGCAGATATGATTGCTTCCGCACAAAAATGAACTTTCAGACGAGAATGTTATGTATAACTTAGCAGGAGGGCCTAAGCGGTCCCACAACACATTGGAAAGATTTTGTAGAAATGTCTAAACATTTTGGTGGGTAAACACCAACCCGCGAAGCCTTTCAATGTGAAATTTAGTAATTGATGTCAGATAAGGAAGAATGAAAATGTATCAACAAGTTGAAGTATGTAGTCCGTAGCAATGTTTTTTTAAAATAAAAATCTCGAGGCGGGGCAGTATTATACTATAAGAGTAAAGACCTAACATTTCTGATTGTTGTAGTCTTTGGCATTTATAGTATGGTAGGTTCTTATTATGATTTTTTTTATAATAATAAACAAGTTGTACCTCGAATGGACTACGTCCTATTAAAACTCCAAATGTACAAAGCAGTAGTCTCACATTACATATTATACATACTACATACATAAATACACATACATAAACGATCTATAGACACACCCACATGTACACTAACTAATACTTGTAGAAATAAGAATAAATAAATGTATCAATCAATACCCTTAATACACATTAACAGCTTCTATTACAAACACCTAATTGTTACTTCATTGGTACTACATACTGTCTGGAACAGAGTGTAGCCTATAGCCAGACAGACAGAGAAACATACATACAACTTGACTGCTAATAGGCAATCAAATAGGCAATCAACACTCCCCACATTGTTGTAAACAGAATCTATAAACATTTTATCTATAAACATTGCCATGTGGACGTGCAGATCAACAACATGCAGAGCCGTGTGCGCGGACAGCCAAAATGCTCCTTGTATCTAAGCAAGACTGAGACCTAGACCTCTCAGCGGGATCTTTTTAACTGTTTAAATACCGTATTTAATATTCTAAAACACCCCGCCTCGAGAACAATATGAATACCGTACTATTAAATCAATACCGTATTATAAAGTAAAAAAAATGCTTCTCATACCTGGGGTTATTCATATAGCAGGGAATATTTATGAACTTTTAAAAAGTATGCAGAAATCACGGGTTTTTCTAAAAATTTATTAACGAGCCTCATAAAACATATTAAATTATATGACGTAGGTCTAAATAAGGCAATTTGACTATGATATTCACAGACTTACGGTACATGTAACATGGTAATCACATGCACTCTTAAAATATAAAGACTTATTGTATATGTATTCACGGAGCTTGAATATTGTATAGTCAAGATCCCTGTATTTAGTGACGGATAATTTTTAAAGAGGTACCGTAGGTCCGTACCGTAAGACAAATATCAATATACCGGTAATTATCCTCTTATTATCATAGGCCAACAATAACTAAGAAAACTCACTGAAATCATTTCATCGCCTACGCCGACGTCAAGGAAATGGCAGAATTCACGGAGACCTCAAATTAATAGAGATAAAATAACTAAATTGCATATAATATTATACCTATGAATGGTATTCACGGGGGTCATTTTGAAAGAAATATCCCGGATATCAATTTTTAAAAATAACTAAGATTAGAAAAATCATGAATCATTCATTCATATAATTATAATGGTTCGATGACTAAGACTTGCGAACCCGATCACTTATAGTTATAATTCTAAACCTTACCAAACAACCTATCATAATGGAACAAAAGCAGTGAATACCTCCCTGGTTAACGTATTTCCTAGCAGTAAGTAGGTCTACTACTGTAGGCTAGCAGTAGCCTACTAGTGCCAGTGGCAGTGCTAAAATGTCACTCCGACTTCTTTCTACGGTACGTCTACAGAGTCAGAGAGGCTAGTACGGTAGTCCACAAGTACACTTTATAAGCGGGCGAAAAACGCGTGCCGTTGATTACATGGCAATGTGAACATCTATATGATAAGCAATTCGATCATCCATGCCTAAAATTAAAGATTAGTGGAGAACGGCGTAACATTCCTTGCGATCTCCATCAACTCCTTCATCAATAACATCTCCGGTCTAGACTAGTAGAGGCCCGCCCAGGCTGATACACTGGGTGGTTCATCCCCCTATTTTTAACACATTCCCTGCGATTATTTCCATGATATTCACTTTCTTCAGAATGAGATAAGAAAGATAAGTCGAAAACAGACAAATATGTATTAGATTGACTCACCTACGAATCCCCAGATCAGCTTTGTTCCCTTGTCTTCGTTTACTTCCAGCCATTCATATTTTCATTCTTTTCTTTGCTCAGCGGCCTCGTTCCAGTCAAATAGCAGTTGCGTGCATCGTAAATCTTAGCCTTTTGTATCATAATGCGCAGTAGCGCGATGCTAAATATCTCTACGTTTGGAATTGTTTTCCTGCACAATTCATACTTTTCCTTGGATAAATTCATATATCAAGACACAAGCTTTTAAATCGGTCCCAGAACAATTGTAGATTATCATTTACTTGATAGAGTAGACGAAGACATTCAGATTCCCTTCTCAGCTCAACCACATGTGGAGCAGTGTGAACGTCTATCACTGCTGCCATCTACCATTCTATCCGGTAACTGATAACCACCCATACATCAGTGGTGCCCTCTTTGAAATAAACAGGCCTATCTCTTTCCGGATCTCAGCTTTCATGACTCAATTATAGTCTAGAAAAGCGTACAGGCACCAGTGAGATGTTTGTTCTAACTTCTATGCTTCCTAGGGTGTCATTGTTCATATAGCTGTGGCTAAACTGTCCCATCCCGCCCCCCCCCCCACCCCTTTGATTTGACAATGCAGAAGTAAATAGTGATATGAAGAGATAATTTTGATAGTATAAATGATACACCACTTAAAGGAATGTACTCAATTAAAGTGACTCTTCTCGCTGTTCTAGTCTAGAATAACGAGTAACAGAATTTCTTCCCAATATTCTAGGATATTGTGCGTCTAAACCTACCTATCAAATCCGCGGTGATGCGAAAATTATATATTACATATTTTAACAGATATTTTACCATAAAGAGAGTGAATTTATTTATCGCGACCGTCGCAAATCGGGTGAGCGGCCGTTGCATGTAGTGAGGTTGTCATGCGCAGTAGGTCACCCGTAGGTCACATGAGAGATTCCTCCAGTCAGGGTATGGCTGACCCAGATAGGGCAGTGTGTAAACAAACTGACCGGGACGATGCCACTGTTTTGTAACACGTTTTTCAAAGTTAAGATGAATGTCTAAATAATACAGTTAATGTAAAAGTGAATCAGCAAGGGAGAGAGCTAAGTTAGAATAAAAAAATAGGTATGACACTGGCCATATTGCGATTTGAGCTAGATTGACAGTTCTCCTCTTGCCATTTTGTGACCCAATTCTACCGATTCAAAAGCCGTAGGGAGGAACGAGATAACAGCTTACAAAAGCATTGTATTTTCAAAGCAAATGGGAAAGCTGAAAGTGAAATAAGATCATCATAGCACTAAGAAGTTTTGTCTTAGTTGTTGAGGTTATTTTCAAAGCGATTCTTGATTACTCCCAAACCTGTGTTTTTAACTATCTTAGCCACTTTAAGTAAAGACAATATTTCAAAGACATGATAAGAACTGCCTTCAAATATTGATTTGCGGGCATACATATAATATCAAAGCAAACAATAGTACTGCAGGTTTTAACCTAGGCAGTGATAGCATGACAAAAAAATAAACATTTGTTAAAAACATAAGAAGAGCGTTGTGCTCTATCAGAAATCCATTGGGTATTGCATATTTATGTCACAGAAACGAGTAACATAACATCAGCACTTGTACTTTCGTTCAAGGTATAAAATTGGAGAAACAATCCAACAAAGCGATCAGGTCAATCTATTGCATATATATGGAAGTCTGTACACGGATATGTAAAAAAGACAGTCAAACTCTCACAAGCATGCAACCAAAAGAGACAAAAAGAGGTTGCTCAAATGAGCTCAAAAAAGTTGGAAGCTTCCGCTGCCACTCTGTTAAGGTGTTCGCGCTGACTGGCACCCGCAAAAACGGTGATAAAAAGGAGAGATTATTGCTAATGTAAGGTATAAGTTAGCGTGCAGAGTTAGCATGCAGAGTTAGCTTGCAGTGTTAGCTTGCAGAGTCCTGAAAGATATCAGACTGGTCAAATAGTGGAAGAATGGAGCGCAGAGCCATGAGAACATCACAGCTCTGCACTGTCAAAGCTTGATTCATTGGGAAGTGGGTTCTGTGTAGAGTGAGGCAGACAACATAATAACAAAATAATAACAAGATTATTGTACAGATGTCTGCAGACAATTTACATGATAATCCCTGTAAACTCAAAGCTTCTTTAGGTTGTTGTGAGTGCCTGCACAAAGTTGTGAGGGAGGTCCACAGGAGGAATTTCCTAGTTAGTTGAATCTCATTCTTTTCCCCATACCAGTAGAGAGCACTAGGTGGAAGAAAGGTGACCCGTTATTTGTTGTTATGGTTTGGTCCTCCGGCCCTACGGTCCGCATTGGGTCGCCTAGTCTAGGCCCATTTTCAGAAAATCAAACTAGTTGAGGCGTTTTTTAGTAGAAGCATTACAACACTTGTTCTAAGACAATTAATATGTGCTAAATCCAAATCTGGCAGATGACAGAGTGAATCTTCGATATTTTCAAAATGGCGGCCATTTGAAAAAATGGCAGCTACTTTTAAGCTATGTTACCTGTTTCTTCTTTATAGCTTAAACAATATTTAACCTAGACCCTTTACAGTTTGTGTAGAGGTGGAGGCAATATCTATTAACAATCTGACAAAAAATTGGTGACCGTTGTCAAGGTCAAGGTCATTGGTAATGAAGTCAAATGTCAGATATCATCATTTCTACTGTGTAATCAAACTGACAGAAGAAAACCTTGCAAAGAGATCACTAATAAGGCTATGGGTGATTGTTTTCAAGGAAGTTGTCCAAATAATGTTAACCTGACATCTTACAACATTTTTAGAATTCCAAGATGGCCGCCAATATGGCTGCCTCAATAGTAACTTTGTTAATAATCATCAGATTTTGAAGTGCAGCATACCAAAACATAGGTTTTCAAGGGTGAGGAATTCATTGAACATGTCCAGGAAAATGTGGGCCCGCTAGACAGATGTTGATGCAGAGGAAGTCGTTGGCTATTTACTGTTATATGTATGGATTCTTTTTCTGACTATAACCACCCACCCGCCCTGATCAGCTATCAATATGATTCCCTATGCATTTGTTTTGGTGGCCAGAACACCCACAGTGGTGTGGGTGTTCTGCAGGGGTGGTGGCGGTCCCTGGTGTGAGTGGGACGAACTAAGAGTTGTGCAATTGAGGAGGAAGCATGGCAGCCATTGGCATTGTATCCTGGCTTCAGTGTTGCTGTGAAAACGATGATGGATTGTGTAAGTGTTGCTACTGGAATCGAAAATCTGAGTACACTAGGTTGTAGCCAATAGCTTAAATGGAGTATTCCATGCATCAATAGACATTCTCACCGGGGAAATTATTGAAAGCAGGTGCATAAGGAGGTGTGTGGTATAGGAGTAAAATCGTTGGACCCTAGTCTGTCTGGGCACTGTTTCTGATTGTAAATAGTGTCATTCTGACTTCTTCCAAGGTAAGAAGCGGGGGGGGTGCCGACGGTCTAGAACCACTTTAGATAGTATTGTAAAAAGATACAGTGTTGCCATAGCAACCATCTTATTGATCAGTGCATATCACAATTATTGTCATTATAAAGATGAATTATATTTGAAGAACTGATTTGTTTTCTAGAAAACACATATTGCTTATGACTTCCACTTCCAGGGAAACAAGGTACATTTACAATAGACCAATATTATAGATACTGCCACCTGAACTATGCAAATTTGGGAACAATATATGTGACAGAGATGGAAATGCTACCACAGGCTATACTGAATTTAGCAGGAAGTTTGTTATGAATTTGTCATGAAAGAAGCAATTCAATCAAGTTGACCCCAATAAAAGCCAAGTTCCCTCATGTGATGGGTCTCAAGCATAGTTCTCAGATATCCCAAGATACCAGAGAGTTATTTGGAGCAACCACTAATGAAGGTGTCCTTGGGAAACTTGATGGAGGAAATAAAATTAACCTTGCCTGTCAAAGGACAACAAAGCAGAGAAAATGCTGGCTGAGAATCATGAGGATCTAGTAGATTTCTCAAATGGAACTGCACATGAGCTACTTTCACAAAAGACCAAACAAAACCAAAGATAACAGACTGTCTTAGGAGCTTCAAATATGGACAAGAGACAAGAACAATTCTTACCAGAAGACTAAGAAAGCAAATGTATGAAAGGTTTTATGATCCTATACAGAGGCAATATTCTGCCCTCCCTGTGGAGCATTCCATTCTTCAGAAATCAGAAATCATATGTGAGGCAGGGAAATACATCAATCTCTCTGATGCTTTAAAGCATGAATTGCTTTTAATTCCTCCTTCTTTAGCAGCACCAGATGGATACAATTATGATAGTACAAAGACCCTCAACATGCCAGATGATTCAGCTTTTAGTGTTGATGGTCAAGGACTTGTTGCTTTGTGTAAGACAGACAACTAGACAGATATTTGGAGATACGTCAGATAAATCTTCATGTGCTGCCTTTAGATATGGCCATCACTTTCATTGTATTGATCTTTTTGATTGACACAATTCACTGTCCATTAATGTACAAGATGGAAAAGGATGGACATCCCATCAAAGAAATGATAGGTACAGGGATGCAAGTTGGGGTATTCGAAATTGGCAATAGGTGCCCTAATAGCATTGTACATGCTGCCCTCCTACATAGGAATTCCACTAGCAATTTGGTGATATCACTCCACTGAGTTGCTGGCAGAACCTTGGCTGATATCTTTGTCTAATGTAAATTGAGAAGAAGCTGTTAAATCTTTAAAACTCCAATGAAATTCAATGTATGAACAACATCTTATTTATAAAATATTGTCTATGTTTCTAAAATTTATGTTTATATGATTGAAACATACCACAGATTGTGAAATATCTATGAAATAACATTTGTTAAAAAATAGATAAGTAAGGGAGTTACTCATGCCACTACTAGTACATAGCTCTCCATATATTCCAATGCAAGGGTTGGGTCTACTCTGGGGTAGATGGACATGCTATTCTGTCAGTCCATTAATGAACAACATTTGAGAGAGATATGAGAAATGAATTACACATTTTGGTAATGATGGGATTGAAGGAAATCTGTCAACAGAAGCATAACTTGCCTCCAAGTAGATAGTACTGCTTCTACACAAATTACTGGACTTTCTCACTATGAAAACAAGGCAGCTTTGGAAAGGTTTTCATCCCAGGTACTGAAAGTGGACAGTCTCCATCTAAGTGATCAAGTTCTTTGCAGTACATCAGAATTGGACTGTTAATTCCTCTTATGTTTGCATGGGTAGGGTGATATAATATAATGTTAGCATTGAGCTGTGTTAACACCAAAATTCACTCTGTTGTAATGTGGTCAAGAAATATATCTTACATCTGCTCAGTGCACATGGCAAAGCTATCAACAAAGAAGTGTACATGCTGGCACATATCAGAAACCTAAGTTTATCAATATAAACTGTGTCAGATTAGGGTCATTGGATTCTAAATATCAGTTATACCCCATGTCTACTATCCCTGCATGAATACCGCAAAGGATTTCTTTTTATCTATACGAGAACGTGTACAAAAAGGGGACCTGTATCTGAAAGGTAACTTCCAGGTCCTCCAGCGGGTTCCTGACTAGTTGCTACTGGAAAAAAATTAGAATTTACATAACTATGTCCAAAATAAACTTTAGGGCTATTTTCTAATATCTAATCTAGGGGTATTTAATTACCTGCATTACTGGATTGGATTCTGACCAGAATACAGTGTATGTATAGTTTATGGCACTATAATTATAATGCAGTGATTTCTCCCTGATGTGTGTAAGAAGGAATTCCATTAGTCCCTGTTAATCAGTTAACATCCTCATAAAAAGAACAGCTGGGCCATGGCCTCCGCCCCTCTTGGCCCAATAGGGGTCACAATTCCTCCTGTCTTAGCTTATCCATCATTGGCTGAATGACACTTTAAGCTACTATAATGACCAAAGTACTGGCCTTTCGCGCCAAACTATATAGCATTAGTCTGGAAGTGCCAAGTCACTAATGTCTTTGCTTGTTAATGAATTTGTTTTGAATTCTTCATTTATCTTTATAATGAATAAAGCTATTATGCATTGATCAATAGATTGAGTGCTATGGCAACACTATCTTTTTAATATTCTATCCAAAGTTGTTTCAGACATGTTCAATGAATTCTGCACCCCTGAAAACCTATATTTCAGTATGCTACACTTCAAAATCCGATAATTATTAATGAAGCTACTATTTGGGCAGACATATTGGCAGCCATCTTGGAATCTAAAAATGCTGAAATATGTCAGATTGACATTATTCAGACAACTTCCTTGACAAAAATCACCCATAGCCTACCTAGGGAGAGGTCTCTTTGCAAGGTTCTCTCAAAGGTTCTCTCTATGGTGGTGGTGCTTAAGTAAATTTCACTGCAGAATATAGTGCTTCCGACCTTTTCGCGGCCATAATGGAGGCCATCTTGGATTGCTTAAAATGGTCACTAACACTAGATTGATATGATTGAGACAGATTCCTTGGCCATAATCAGTCTAAACCTTTTTCAACAAGTTAAGCCCCTCTGTCTGTTTGATTATACAGCAAAAATAATGGTATCTGACATTTGACCTCATTACAAATGACCTTGACCTTGAGAAAGGTCACCAATATTCATTTAGATAATTCAACAATAATTTCTTCAACTTAACACAAACTTAACACAAAATTTGAAGGATCTAGCACAAATATTATTGAAGCTATTATGAATAAACACATAACACAGCTTAAAATAAGTGGCCATTTTGAAAAATGGCCGCCATCTTGAAAATATTGAAAATACACTCTGTCATCCGCCAGATTTGGAATTAGCACATATTAATTGTCTAAGAACAAGTGTTGTAATGCTTCTACTATAAAACGCCTCAACCACTTTAAATATCCATCTATTTCCATTTTGGGCCTAGACTAATTACGTGCTCCCATAATAATGTACGCTACTATGGGAAGCCATTGATATATCTATTCCCGAATTGTTGATATCAGAAAATAATTTTAGATACTGTATCAACGATTCAATTTTGACAAATCCAAAATTGAATTTTGGATCTGAAATTAGATATCTGTAGCAAGTGACATAGGCAAAATGTTATATAAGATAAGATAAGAAAATCTTTTATTTGTCCAGTAACTCGAAAATACAATATGAAGAGACAAAAGGTTCTACATGTCTATATGAAAAGCTAATTCCATTTCTACCGACAGTTACCTTTAATTTTGATAGCCTTCTTACTGTAATCGACTTAGGCTTAGAGTTATATAAAATGAGAATAGGCCTAATAAGAATAATAAGGTATGTCAGATGGACCTACAACTATCAAGTATTTCATTAAAAATTGATCGCTAAATTAGGCTGCAATTTGGTCAATACTAGGTACATTCAAGTATATTTGGCATATTGCATTGATTCTAGCAATCTGTTTGGTTAGGTTGTGTAGAGAAGCCTAGTGTAACGGTGGCTCCACCTGGAGTGACTCACGAGTCACTCCTCTTCCCCTAGCGGGAACTACTCAATAAACCACTCTTCAACATAAACTAGTACAAGTCAGTTATGCTTCCATGGTACCAGGGTGAAAACTAAGGAAATACAGCATGAATCAACAGATAAAGTCGCCGGAGGTACTCCGGATGAAAGGAGGCAACCTGTTGGCCAGGTGGAGAAAATTCAAGGAGAAGATGAGGCTATATCTCTTAGCAATCGGAGTTAAACACGAGACGGAAGGGCCACGTGCAGTAGCCATCTTCCTCAGCGTGGCGGGTGACGAGGTGTTCGACCAGTATCAGGCCTTCAAGTGGAAGCCAGAGTCGGGCACTGGAATTAACAAAAAAGCAGCGGAGGACAAAGAGAACTATGCTCATGTGATCAAAAAGTTCGATGAGTACTGTGAACCTGAGAAGAACTTGGTGTTCGAAAGATTTGTTTTCCACTCCCGCACGCAACAAGAAGGAGAGGACTTCGATACATGCACGCATGACTTGAGATTGTTAGTGGACACGTGTGAGTACGGGGATTTAACGGAGACAATATTGCGAGACCGGATTGTAATGGGTTTAAAAGACAGAAGGATGACAGAGAAACTGTTGAAAGACTCAAAGCTAACGCTGGATTCAGCAATGAACAGTGTTAGAGCATCAGAGGCAGCGGGCACGCAAATGCGAGTGATCAACCCGGTCGAGTCGGAGGCCATAGCCAACGTACAAGTGATAGCAGCCATCAGGGCGGGAGAGCATAAAGACCGTGACAGCGCAGCTGCAACAGGAAGTGGCCAGGGACCACGCCAGTCCGGTACTGGTTCACAGGAAGTGAAAAAATACGACTGCAAACGGTGTGGGATGAAGCACGTCTGGAGAAACTGCCCGGCCTGGAAGGCAACATGTGAGAAATGCCATAAAAGAGGACACTTTACTAGGTCGTGCTTTAAGGTGAACTATATACATACACAGGAAGAACAGGCTGAAGGCCCACAGGAGTTCTTCATAGCGACAGTTCAAGTAAGTGAAGTGAAGTTAGGAAAAGACAGTAAATGGGTTGAATGCATAACAATGGGCAATATTACAGTCCCTTTCAAGCTAGACACAGGAGCGGGGGTAAGCATACTAAGCAAAGGAGAATATCTAGCCCTACGCCCAAGACCTCACCTGAGACGAGTCAATGTGAGGCTCACTGATTATAATGAAAATCCCATCACGGTCACAGGAGCGTGCATGATTGATGTCAACTTGCACGGAACCAAGCACACAGTCAGGTTCATAGTGGCAGAAAGGGGCATGTCGGTACTAGGCGCTGATGAGTGCGAGCGCTTGGGCCTGGTAAAGAGGATCAGAATGGCCAACCAGGAGGACAAACAGACAGTAAGTGATTTATCAGAACTGCCTTACAAATATAACATAAAAATTCAAGAAGGGGCCACCCCAGTAATTAGGCAGGCACGCAGGGTACCCGTGGCACTACGCGAGCCACTAAGGCAAGAACTAAACAGAATGGAGAGAATGGGAGTAATAAGAAAACAATCGGAGCCAACTGCGTGGGTCAGCGAAATAGTGATCGCAAAGAAACCGGGGGGGGGGGGGGGGACATTCGTGTTTGTCTTGACCCTAGAGAGTTAAATAAAGTGATTATGAGGTCCAACCACCAACTTCCAACGAAAGAAGACATATTTGCTGATATGAACGGTTCCATTTTCTTTTCAAAACTAGACCTCTCATGAGCCTTCTGGCAAATGCCAGTGAAGGAGGAATCCCAGAATCTCACCACATTCGCCACTCCATTTGGGCGTTACACCTTCAACCGAATGCCATATGGACTGGCCAGTGCGCCTGAGGTTTTCCACCGCACAATGGAGGAAGTGTTTAGCACCATACCAGGGTGCAGAGTGTACATTGATGATATTGTAATATGGGGCACCACAGAAGAGGAACACGACCAGAGACTAAAACAAGTAACAGCAAAGATAAAATCCAACAACATGTTAGTGAACTGGAAGAAATGTGCCATAAAAAAGAGACAGATAGAGTTCCTAGGAGAGGTGTTAGACAAGAACGGAGTACGACCATCTCAAGAAAAGGTACAGGCGATAAATGATTTACAAACACCGACCTGTAGAGAGGACATCCAACGAGTGTTAGGTATGATTAACTATGTGGGGAGATATGTACCGAACCTGTCAAGTAGATGTGTTAACTTAAGAAAACTACTATCTTCCAAAACGGTTTTTCAGTGGTCGCACGAACATGAAAAAGAATGGAAAGAAATTAAAGAGGTACTGTCAACGAGACCGGTTTTAACATTCTATGACCCAAGCTGTCCACTAAAAGTGTTCACAGATGCAAGCAAAAATGGTTTAGGGGCGGTCCTCCTACAAAAAAGGGGGGAACAGTGGCAGCCAATTGCATATGCATCCAGAAGTATGACAGAAACTGAAACACGTTACGCACAGATCAAGAAGGAATGTCTCTCGTTAATATTTGGTTGTACGAAATTTCATTACTATGTATATGGTCGAGAGGTCATACTAGAAACCGACCACAAACCTTTGTTAGCATTATTAAAAAAACCATTGAACGACCTCTCACCTAGGTTACAACGAATGATGATCAAGTTACAAAGATACAGGACCACAGTAGAGTGGTTGCCAGGAAAATACCTGTATATCGCAGATACACTATCGCGATCAAATGTATTCAAAAAAGAAGAGGCAGATAGCCAAAGGTTAGAAGAAGAGCTGTACACAGCTCAGGTAAACATGGTATACATATCAAACACTCCCAATTTCAAACCAAAAACTAGATGAAATAAGGGAGGGAACAGAGAGTGACCCAGTTCTGAGCAAACTAAAAAAATGTATAGTGGACGGGTGGCGAAACGGTCAATGCCCAGCTTATCGAACATTCAAGGAAGAACTTGCAGTAGTAAACGGTATAATACTAAGGGGCTCCAGAGTTGTAATACCAGTAAATCTAAGAAAGGCGATACTAAATGTATTGCACGAAGGCCATTTAGGAGCTGAAAAGCAAAAACGAACAGCTCAAGAGTATGTGTTTTGGCCAAATATCAACAGTGACATAGATGACATATGTTCAAATTGTGAGGCATGCGCAAAGTACAGGCCAGCCCAAAGAAAAGAACCATACCATGTAGATCCTGAGAAAGAAGAGGCAGGACCATGGGACATGGTAGGTTGTGACTTTTAATAGACTTTTCTGGAGGGGTTCGACATACATGATAGTCATAGACTACTATTCTAATTTTCCAGAGGTAATATCAATGTCGGATACAACAGCTGAAAGTGTAGCCACGGGGCTAAAAGGCGTTTTCGCGAGATACGGTATTCCAAAGACGTTAGTAAGTGACAACGGTCCCCCATATAGCTCAGTAGAGTTTGCCAAATTTATGAAACGATGGGGTATAACACACAAAACCAGCAGCCCTTATTTTCCCAGATCAAATGGCAAGAGCGAAAGGGGAGTAGGGATTGTGAAAGGTTTACTAAATAAAGCGACAGAAGCAGGTCAAGATGTGTACTTGGCTCTACTGAGCTACAGAACTGCAATCAGAGAAAACGGAAAAAGCCCGTCAGAAATGTTATTTGGTAGAAAGATCAGAAACCAATTAGGATACCTTCAGATGAAAAAGGGTGACATTGAAAAAGAAAGCTTCTATGACAAAAACAAGATTGAGAGTTATAATCAAAACACAAGGGCACTACCAGAATTAGCCCGAGGTGACACTGTCAGAGTAATTGATGAAAAGAAAGTATGGTCAAATAAAGCGACAGTAAAAGGTATGGTAGCACCGAGGTCATACATTGTAGTAATGACTAACGGCAGAGAGTATAGACGAAACAGGTCTGACCTATTAAAAATCGAAGAGAAAGCAGGAGAAAAATGTGTCACGACAGAAAGTAGAACAGAAAGCAGAATAAAGGAAAATGTAACAGAAGCAAACAGTAGACCAAGAGAAATAACAGTAGAGGAAAAAACTGTAAATGAACCAGAAGTAGTTGTAGAAAAAGCACAGAACACTCCAGAAAGGAGAACCTCGTCAAGAGTCAAGAGTGAACCAAAAAGGTTAATAGAGGAGATATAAAGTTAAGCCCAACTCCTAAACATAAAATTTAGAAATCTCAAAACTTTACATACACTATGTTATCTCGATGTCAAATGTTCCATCATCATCGGAGAGGAGAGATGTAGAGAAGGCTAGTGTAATGGTGGCTCCACCTGGAGTGACTCACGAGTCACACCTCTTCCCCTAGCGGGAACTACTCAATAAACCACTCTTCAACATAAACTAGTACGAGTCAGTTATGCTTACAGGTTGAACTGTATTCTGAAATTTGGGTTATTTGAGAGGATTGGTGAAGGTGAATTGTACATTTTTCTGGCGACTTCACCCACATAGGCTATTCAGACACCCAAATTCAATTTGGATATCAGAAATTAGTTTTAGATACTGTAGCAACAATTCTATTTGACAAATCCAAAATTGAATTTTGGATCTGAAATTGGACTTTAGATATCTGTAACTGCAAGTGACATAGCCAAAATTGAAATTGACATAGGCCTAGCTATATACAAAATTAGCATTCATGATATCCAGACTTTGAATTTTGTTCATGTTAGGACCCATTATGTGATGACACATGCTAATTTTGGATTTCTGAATTTGTTTTGGGAATATTAGGAATTAATTTAGGATATATGTAAAATTTTACATATCCATGAATTAAATGTGGGTATCCAGAATTGAATTTTGGATATAGTGACACATCAGTGTGTCATGGGACTGGACATTGAGCCAGACCTCGGCAAAACAGTTCACTTCGACGCCATCTGTACACTAACCAAAATACTAACGCCTGATACAATAAAGGGACTACCAGTTCACACTGGAGAGCTCACGATGATACATGTGTGTTCAAGTGTCTCTCCAATAATTAGGATTAATACCAGTAATTATAGTCTCTCTTTCCTGAGATTCACCTATATACATCAAAACATGTCACTAGGTATCTGAAATTGGATTTCACTGGTGTATCAGAACAGGAGTTCACTGGTGTATCAGATCATATAGGGTGCCTTCAGATAAACTGAACCATCAGGTAAACCGAACCAACCAACTTAAACCTCCGTGCAAACTCAGTAGATGGGACCATAGGATAAAGAGCCATCTATTGTTTAAAAGAGAATAAATTGGAGATAATTTCAGCAAATCTTTCTGTGTGTCACAGAGAATTTGCGCACATGGGAAATTGGCGGGAAGTACAAACTATCTATTTTTTCATCTGAAGGTCAACATTTTAATGTCTATATATATACAGATTCATCGATCATTCCAAATCTATGTAGAACATGTGGAATCAATTTTTACGCAAAACATCACAAATCATAGTGTATTATGATTTCCTCATTGAAAAAATGGGTAACCCCTTGCAAGTGACTTCAATTAAGGTCATTGAAATGTCATTGGTTCGCTTTTCCTGACAGTTCATATAAACCGAACCATGTAGTGTAAGGTAAAGCGAACCACTGGTTCGCTTTACCTGAACCAACATGTTTTATCATAAAAACCTATCCTCAACCTATTCATTTTCATTCTCCACACTTTTTTGTGTGCATTAGTAATGCTGTGCCACCTAATAGATTGTTCTAAGATTTATCATCCATATATATACGCCTAGGCCTAAACATAAAGGGTAGGGAATACCTTTTTGGGAATCGGGACTGGGGCCTATTTTAAATCGGGATTCAGGATTTAAAATTAAAGGTCTACGGGATTCTTGAAAGGGATTCAGAGCCAGATTTAATTATTCCAGGTAGGGATTGCATATAGAAAAACAGGATTGCAAATTGAAAACCTGTGGGATTTGGAAAATGGGGCTTATACAAAATGGAAAATAGAGCTGACAGGCGTAATAGGCCATCAGCTGAACCTTAACCCATTCAGGACGCGTATTGCTTTAAAGCATTCCCACGCATATGGCCGCGTATTGCCTTAACGCATTCCCACGCGTTTGGCCGCGTATTGCTTTAAAGCACTCCCTTTCGTAGGACGCGTAGTGCATAAAAGCTTTCCCACGCACAGGACGCGTAATGCGATAAAGCACTCCGTGGGAAAGGATGCGTATTGCCAAAAAGCATCATAATAACAACATCATTCAATGGTGGCGACGTTATGGGCCGTCCTTAATAACATGACGTTATTAGAATGTGCGTCATCCATAGATCAGTGGACGCGGTGATGCGTCATCATGACGTGACGTGTATATTTCACTCTGGACGTCATCAATTGATGAGCCTTTTCCCACACTTGGTCGTTAAGCATAATGCAACATTGGCGGCGCTGTCCTGAATGGGTTAAAATATGGCCAGAAAATGATTTTCATTTCAGCATCGGCGGCCCCACATTTGGTCAGCAGGGAGACAAGGGAGACTTGGAACAGTGCTGGTTTCACAGGCTACATTTGAATACCGTACCCGTACGTAATTAATATTCCTAATATTTCAAATGTCACCAGTTGTGATTTAAGCAATCACCTCGCTGAATTGCGAATACAAGCAAGAGATTGGGACATGCCTCTCCCAGTGGGGGGACAAGGTAACTCCAGGTAGGGGTGTGCAGTGGTAGAAGTAACTGGGGGCAGATGTGTGTGGGGGTAGAGGTAACTGGGGATAAAGGTGAGTGGGGTAGAGATAACTGGGGGTAAAGGTGTGTGGGGGTAGAGGCAACTGGGGGTGAAGGGGTGTGGGAATAGAGGTAACTGGGAGTGAGGTGTGTGGGGGTAGAGGTAACTGGGGTAGAAGTGTGTAGGGGTAGGGGTAACTAGGGGTAGAAGTAACTGGCGGTAAAGGTGTGTGGGGTAGAGATCACTGGGGGTAGATGTGTGTGGGGGTAGAGATAACTAGGGGTAGAAGTGTTTGGGAAGGGGGGGTAGAGGTAACTTGGGGTAGATGTGTGTGGGATGGGGGGTAGCGGTAACTGGGGTTAGTTGTGTGTGGGAAGGGGGTAGAGGTAACTGGGGATAAAGGTGAGTGGGGTAGAGATAACTGGGGGCAAAGTTGTGTGTTGGGTAGATGTGTGTGGGGGTAGAGGTAACTGGGGTCGAGGTGTGTGGGGGTAGATTTAACTGGGGGTTAAGTTGTGTAGGGGTAGAGGTGACTGGGGGTAAAGGTGTGTGGGGATGGAGGTAACTGGGGGTCAAGGTGTGTGGGGGTAGAGATGACCACGGTGGAGGTAGAGGTAACTGGGGTAAAGGTGTGTGGGGGTAGAGGTAATGGGGGGTAGATGTGTGTGGCGGTAGAGGTCACTGGGGGTAGAGGTAACTGGGGGTAGATGTGTGTGGGGGTAGAGGTAACTGGGGGTGGAGGTGTCTGGGGGTAGAGGTAACTGGGGTAAAGGTCTGTGGGGGTAGAGGTAATTTGGGGTAAAGGTGTGTGGGGGTAGAGGTAACTGGGGTAAAGGTCTGTGGGGGTAGAGGTAATTTGGGGTAAAGGTGTGTGGGGGTAGAGGTAACTGGGGTAGAGTTGTGTAGGGGTAAAGGTAACTCGGGTTAAAGGTGTGCAGGGGTAGAGGTAACTGAGGTTAGAGGTGTGCAGGGGTAGAGGTAACTGGAGTTAGAGGTGTGCAGGGGTAGAGGTAACTGGGGTTAGAGGTGTGCGGAGGTAGAAGTGAAAGGTAGAGATGGGGGGGGGAGGGGAGGGGGGTTAGAGATTACAGGGGTGAAAGTCAGTGAATGGGTATGGGTTAGGGAAGTGAGGGGGGAAGGGTGTCTGGGAGTGTGGTAGGGGGAAGGGGAGAAATGTTGGGGTAGATGTGGGTGAGGGTAAAGATGTGTGGGGGGAGTGATCGCATAACTTATTATATATTTTTTCTTATATCAGGTAAAGCGAACCACTTGGTTCGGTTTATCTTAAGTGGTGGTTCGCTTTATATGAAATGTCGGGTAAAGCGAACCAACTCTACACCATATTTCCATGGAGACCATTGGCATAAACATGCATAGTAATATAATTAATTCATGTGCCATAGGAAGCTGACCCCCTCTAATGTTCATTTGAAGTTTGAATGGTTTGTTGCTATTTTTTTTGTAATGAGAAATCAAGACAAAGACGAAATGGTTCAGTTTACCTTAATGCACCCTACATGTATATGATCCACAATCCCAGGAATGTTAGATGTGGATCCAGGAAGAGTGGTGATATGCTAGCGCTGGCCTGAACGCTCATTTTTTCCTCTAGTATTATCAATAGCCCATTAAGTATCAATGGGTACTTATGTGTGAAACATTATATGGGTATAATTATGTTGTTTCTCCTGCCTTTGCCATCACCACCAACCATGCCATCCCACCCTCCATCCCTGTCGCGTAGAATGACAGCATCTACGCGACCAAGAGATAAAGACCTGACCGAGGCTTGAACACCCAAACCTCCACTCTCAATGCCAGTGCTCTATCCACTGGGCTATGACCCTTGGGTGAAGTGTGTACAAAACTTTGCCAGTCATATGAACAGGGTCAATGCATGGCAGAGGAGGGAAAAACGTTCATTACTCCTTTATTTATTCTATGATGACTATATTACTTTAAAACAACGATCTAGCGATATTCAGGGGGCGTTCTGTGGCAATGGAAATCACTAGACATATCAGATCCCTGTAAAAAGGTGTTTGTGTGTCGTTTTGTGCATACATCCTTTCTCTGAAATAGAGAGATGGGGGTGACACCTACAGGGATTGATTGGTACCTAAGCGGCACCCTTCGGGGGCCACAACTGAGTCACATGACGTCAAGGGCTTTATTAATACAACTCCCAAAATACCTTTGGAATCTGAACTTAATATGGGATACTAGCCAACCCCCTACTTTCCTGTCAGGTTTGAAATCACTTGGAGATATTTCTTGGCCGAAGTTTGAAGAAGAAACATACATGTAGTATTGTATTTATACTAATATAGAACTAGGAAACTGATGTTACACTAGTAATGTCATCAGTGTGGCTTGGCAATCTGCACCAACAGTGCAAGAGTGCACATAAATAAAAAGTTAAATTCCTGACATTTTAACCCTGGTGATATATCAATTAGGCCTACCCTATTCCTGAAAGTTAAAATGATTTGATTCAATATAGGCCTACATGTATATATATATCGTATATAGCACCATACCATATATAGTTACTGTAAACGTATTTATTTTTGCGCAGATAAATTTTCATGCACTAAGTACTTTGACATCTTTTCATGCGGATTTCAATTCGTGCATCGAGGAAGTCTCACACCTTATTTATGGAATAATTATACCTTTCGCACAGGATTTATTTTCACGCACAAAGGTGGGTGCGCGAAAATAGCAAAAATAAATACTGCGCAAACATTAATACGTTTACAGTATACATTTTTTAAAGTTCTTATCCCATTGTGTTTAAGGGGCCACAATGTAGATCTGGTACATACATAATGACCTTAATATTTGAGAAGCTTTAACTAGTAGGGGTCTACAGGGTATCAATATTTTTTCAAAACAATTTCAGTATGGATGTAGAAAATTTCTTCTTAGTACAAGCCTTACCTATTTTTTGATTGCAGGATATAGGTATGTACAGGCCTAAATCGAAGAACCATGTGGGTGGGCCCCCCCCCCCCCAAAAATGTCCATTTTGCCAAAATCACCCATTTTAATTTCATAATTTATTCGGATTTCATTCCACACTTGTGTACCTTTCCAAGTGTCTAATGAGGACATATTGAAAAATATATGGAAAAATTCATTTTAATGCAAAAAAAACCCGTATCTTATGTTGGAAATGTCCCCAAATGCATGTCCCTGGGTTTAAATCCTTTATTGTTTCATTGAAAAATTATGTTAACCTGATTAATTGGTTATTTGTCTTCAATTCTCCATACAGCATATGTAAGAACCTCCTTCAGAGTTTATTTCTAATATTTATTTTGTTTTAGTTATTTAATTTTTTTCTGTCCTTTCATTTACAGCTCTCGAAATAGCTTATGAAGATCCTTGATAAGTTTGATAAATTGATAAATTCACGATAAAGCTTCTACCTAGGAAATGTTTTACATCCGGCCTTGTGTTTTTCAGGTAGTCCCATATCACATAAAATTTTTATTTTTTTATTTTTTCCTATTTTGACCATACTCATGGTTCCATAATTTTGAGACATAGAAATTTCTAGTTTGACCGCCTTTTCTTCTAACAGTGATAAAGTGCATTTTTATTCAAATATTCATGAAAATACATTTGTGAATATGCACAATTATTTGATATTCGGGTCCATAGATCGGGGACAGGGGTGTTATGTTCGGGTCCATAGGTGGTATGATGAAAGAATGATAAAATTATACAATAATGAAAAGGTAAACTATACTATTGTACTATGTAATTCTGTACATGAATTATTGGTTATATTTCCATTGACATTTTAACTTTAATAAAATAAAGGGGGTGTTGTGTTCGGGGACAGAGCAAATAGGGAATTCAAGGGAAAATGATGATAATAATATTAGAATTAAAATTAAGTGTAAGTAAGATATCCCCATGCATATAAAATGAATAGACATAGACAAGGGTTAAATGATACATATTTGTATGATTTTTTGCAATATTTGTGTGTGTTATGTTCGAGGACAGCTCAGTGTTATGTTCGGGGGGAGGGTGTTATGTTCGGGGAGGAGGTGTATGTTTGAGTAAATAAATGATATGACGAAATAATGATAAAACTGAATAATAATGAAAACTATGCTACTCATTTCTGTGTGTAATTCTGCACATAAATCTTTGGTTATATTCCCATTTACTGCTTGGTTTTTACTTGATAAATGGGGTGATGTGTTCGGGACAGGGACCTTTAAGCTGCAAATTGGTAATTAAAGAAAAAATAAATAATAGAATCAAAATTAATTCGAAATAAGATACCCCTGTGGGAATAAAATGAATACAGACATAGACAATGGCAATATAATAGGTATTTATAGGTATTATTGCAACATTTGTGTGTCTTTTGTGTTCGGGACAACCAAGAAAATACAATAATTATTATAAAATCATAAAAATATATGAATATAGGCCTGAGTTTTATCAAGATAAATCGATAGTATGAAAGCAGAAATAATTGTTAAATTCTATAAAAATTGATATATGTTGTGTTTGAGGACAGGGATAGCATAGTCTTCTTCCTTGGTCCAATAAATTCATGCTTTTTAATGAGATAATAATTAAAATAGGTAAAAGCATAGAGAAAACTCCTCCAGATTCTGAGTTATCCTTTAAAAAAAGCAGAAAACATGAGATATTTAATTTTACATCAGTTAGCAGGAAATATTTTAGGATAGAATAGGGCACTTCACAAATTCGTAGAAGTTAGACTTTGCAGTGGTGACTATGCCCCAAGGACAGGACTAGCTGCGGGCGTCTTCCCCGTCAGCTAATACCTTCAGTATAGGTGTCAAACTTTGCCACCTTATCCTTAGAATACAATTTGCTTTGTGGCTGGATAGCTGTTCCAGGATTATCAGATCACATGTTGACAGTAGTTTTGCCTAAACTCAAGTAGATTTTAGCCGCTAGATCTGATAATAATAGCAACTTTTGTCAAGTGAATCCACCAAAACATAGGGTGAGAAGAAGCATGCACACAGGGATGGATGTGCAGGCAGAGGCGCGGGACACAGGGACCATGCATAGACTTGCAGTATGCCTCTAGGGGTTCAGAACTACTGTGAGCGTACAGTGCATTGTATATAATGAGAGAGGGACTGTGCAAGTCTGGTAACCAGCTGGTGACTGGTGCTCTGGTGTGTGCTGCCCCTCTCTCCCTCTCTGAGCCATCCCCGGTCCCCCTGTCTCAGTGCCTGCATTCCAGCCACCTGTGGCCAGTAATCACCTGCGCGGTGGGAGTATCTTAGGACGTTCAGTCTCCTTTACCATAATTCGTGAAGTGCCCTATTAGCAGTGAAGCAAACATGGGTGACGGAAGAGGATATAGAAATGAATAAATACATGAATATCATATAAATTATTTGTTTCTTAACTAAATACAACAGAACTCATTTAAATCTAAGTGGATGAGGAGATACTACAATATAATGCCATTTTCCTTTTTCATTCAACTTTATCAATTCTACCCCCAAACACAACAGGCACTGTGGCCAAAAAAGGACTCTGCTTTTGAATATGACATGTAGGAAATCAGAAAAAACTCAGAAAAACTAGTATGTTTAATTAGTATGTTTAAGCTTGTACCATTGGCTATGACCGGGAGAAGGCTTAGATAAATTGAAAGGGGGGAAAAATAATTGATGCTATTTTTTTTAAAGTGGACATTTTTGGGGGCCCCACCCATGTACATTTCCTCGGTTATACATCTGTTGTTTGTAAAATATATAATTTTGCCTATAAAATCATAATGTTCAACGAACAGCACCTACTGCTATATCCATAGAAATAGCTATGCTATGTTCTTCGAAATTGGGACCGGTGCACTTGCCCAAGTATCAAACAGTATAGTAGCAGGACCCACCTATGATCAACCTTTTTGAAGAATTTTTTCATTGTTGAAACTTTCTAACCAATCCCAGAAGCTGGCTAGCAAGGTTTACTTCAAAATACTTAAGATAAAGTTTTGATTTGAGTAATGATCTAAAAGTTCTCACAAACCGCATATTCGAAGCGAGGGGATTTAAAATGGCTGTCAAAACAAAAACTTGAACGAAACAGCCGATGTGACCAATGGCATGCCTACTGCTGCAACACCCACAACAATGACGTCATGGCGGCAGACCGGGGAACCCCTAATCTCTGATCAGAAAAACAACTAAGGAATGTCACTCTCATATTGAAGGTAGAAACTCTGGGATTATCCCATTGAAAAGCTAATGAAATATAAAATCTAATCATAAAATCTAAATGTCTGCAGTCATCTTATGGAGGATCCATAAGACTGACTGCAGACCTTGCATGGCAAAACGCCTGACAACTCTTGTTCTGAATGGCCAGAAAAAGTTTAGTAGCGGGGAATCTCCTGGCTTGTTTGGGATGATCCTTTATTTTTAGATGTCAACTTAAATATAAAAATGATAATAGGCATACAGATCTGGTGAAATATAACCAATTTACTAAAATAAATATCTCTTGCAGTGGTTACTTTCTGGATGGGCCTGTTGTATGATAAAGTGCTAGTAGTAGGGAAACATCCCCTTGTTTTGTATATCACATCATTTTGCCTTACAAGGGACTTATGACATATGACAGACATGTTCAATATCTTCTACTTTCTCATTAAACAGTCTATCTTGAATTTTGAAGCAGCAATTTTGTAATCATGCAGTTAGCATCCATGTCTGATGATCATCATCTAATTGTTCTTAGCTTTAGGTGTAAGCTTGTAATGTTGTGCAATATACCATAATGGCAGTCGGGTTTCAAAATGGCACATCTGTGCTTCAAGTGATCCTAATGAACCATAGCGTAAAATTAAATTTACTGGGGGATTATTCTTTTATAGAAATAAGAACCTATGCTCGTTTTCTAGGGGAAATGCAATGAGATATATATAGGCTACAATGTACTATACAGTGTAGTAAAGAAATCAACCATTGTGAATAACCGACCTCACCCACTTGATGGTTGTATTATGCACTCAAAGTGTACCTGTCAAATCTGTTGTTTTGAAGGCATTCTATTATGGGGATCTCCATAATTATTTTATCTATAGCCAGGAAAGCCCCAGCCTCTTAGAGAGACAATGGGCCTGTTGTATAATAAACTGCTTGTAAGTGGGAAACATCTCCTTGTTTCGTATCTTTTTGCCTTATCAGGGACTCACAATATATGACAGACATGCAAGAGGTTGCTTGCATGATCGTCGCAGCAATTTCGTAACTTGTATTAATCAACACATCGCATCTCCTCATATCTTCTTGTATCTGAAGTTTTGATAGTAGTATTCAGACAATTTAAGAGTTTATTATGGTATTTGAACTTGGAATCAAATTGTCTTAGCACTGTTCTGAAGGGATTAAGAATTTGTGTATATTTATGTAACATTTTTATGGAATTTCATTAAAACTTTACCTCTAGGTGGTAGTGTGAGTAGTTTGGCAAATATATACTAATCCAAATTCAGCATCATTTCATTAAACATGATGGCCGTTTTGTATATAAGCAATGAATATCATTCATATGATTTTAACATACAATATATCATACAATACTATATACTATATATCAGATATAACATTTGTGATGTGTTACACTATTCACTGTTAAGTGCAGGACTGTGCAGCACAGCACTATTCAGCGCAGCACAGTACAGCACTGTTCAACGCACCACTGTTCTGCACAGGACAGCACTATTCAGCACACCACTATTAAGCGCTGCTCAGTTCCGTCCAGCACAGTTCAGCACTGTTCAGTACAGCACAGCACTATTCAGCGCAGCACCATGCAGCAATGTTCAGTGCAGGACTGTTCAGCACAGCACAACACTATTCAGCACAGCTTAGTACAGCACTGTTCAGCACTGCGCTGTGCAGCTATTCAGTACAGTGCAGTTCGTTCTGCGCAGTACAGTGCAGCACAGTGCTTCAAGGTACAGTTCGGCACAGTGCTGAGCAACACTGCGCAGCATAGCACATATACAGTGCTGCATAGTACAGTACTGTTCAGCACAGCACTTTCTGGACTGTACTGCGCAGAGCACCATTTAGTACAGCTCAGCACTATTCATCCCAGCATAGTGCTACCCAGCTCTGTTCAGGGCCGGGAATGCCAATAACACAATAAATAAAAGATGGTAACAGCAAGTGATGCCATATTTATCATATGAATACTAACCTATGAGAAGTGTATTTAAAATAGAAAGGATAATTGACATAAATCGATCTTTGAACTTGGAGAGGTACTATACCTAGCTGTGGAGATAACATGCCCTCTTAGAATATGTTTGGGCCTTTTTGGACCCCATATACCGGTCACTAATAATTGATCGATGACCTGCCTGTGATATGATGGAGGTAGAGAAGCAATAGGGACCAGTTTGCTAAAAAGGTGAACTGTGGACTTTGTCAATCAAAATGTGACGGGACCACTTCAATCATATTAAATAAATGTCAATGTAAAACTTTTATTTCCAGGCATGAAGTAGAACGGCGTGCAAAAGAAGAGATGGCTTTGTCAATATTGTGCCACAGCAAATCAGAAACGTTACTGGGGTGTGCCCCTCCTCCCCTCTAATTGCAATCAAACTTGGTAACTTTTAACAAATCAGAAAGTCGCCCATATACATGTATGTAGATGGCTTATGTGTTGAGGAAGGCGATTTAAATGGATATTTCCACACATCAAATTTTACCAAAGGATTCAATTAAGCATGTTCTCGATCCAGTATTAATGGAACAAGGTGGGAATAGTTGGATGTTGTGTTTTTCCTACCATCTTTGGCCTCTGGCCTCTGCTGGCAAAAACGCACTATGGCCTTGGCCAGAAAACAATTCAGTTTCTAACCCTTAAATATACACATTCTAATACACAAAATAGCATGAAATGAAATCATTGTAAAAAATAAGGATTCTTAAAGTAAATATTGGACTGTGAACAAATAGATACAATAAGGCATTTCACAAATTCTCCCGTTTGTGAATGTGGAGCTAATCTGCATTACTGCACTGCAATTCTTAGACCCATTGTCCATTTGCAGGTGCTTGACGCCTATCCATTGCTGCTCATAACCTTGCATATTGCACTGCATACAATGACTGCAATAGCCCCAATTCTCACCTGTTATACCCACAGTTGCACAAATTTCGGCAAATTGTTTCTTGCGGGTGTGATAGTTGGTGTCAGTAAGGTCATAAAGACAGGAATTTGCTACAATTCAACAATATTTGGTGTTTTCTCAAAATGTCATTCCCCCACCCCCCCCCCCCCCAAACAAAAAAAATGATAACATCATACAACTCCTCCGCTGCTTGTGGGGTTCTGTTCTCATTTGATTCTTCCTCCTCATTGACCACCTCTTCGTCCGCCCTCTAACCATTGCCCTCATAGGCTATTATTTGACTATGCAGCGCGTTCTGATGGGAGTTGCATATATATATATATAGTGACGTCCGCTATTTGTACTTTATCCTACACTTGCTGTGGTACCCTATTCTCCAGCATTGGCTTGGGCGGACTTCCATGCTCATAGAGTACACTCCTGAATTGCAGGTGTACTCTTTGAGCATTCTGAGCGGACTCTTTAATGAAAGAGTCCGCTCCTAAGAGTCCTCTCAGATCCCTGGAATGACTCTTTCATTAAAGAGTCCGCTCAGGTATCTGTTACAAAGAATTTTGAACTAGGATTGGCCTGGATTCGAACCCAGGACCTCTCACATAAGTATAGGCTGGCAAGTAGAGTTGAAGGCTCTACCCACTCGGCCACAGAGGCTCAGATATGATCTGTTGTATATAGCATAGTATGATTCCTGAAATGGAAAATGTGATGTGTCACAGGAAAATGAGTCATGCGGAGTCCAATGATGGTAAAAAGTGGGGTGAAGTATATTTTATTTAACCAGTAGGAATTTTGTGCAGTTATATAATTATATAACTATGCTTATACACTGAGTTAAAAACTGAGGAATGAAAAACCAAATAATTAATCAATAGAAATTTAGAATTTGATTTTGAGTTTATCATAAACAAAAATGGCCTGGATTTAAACCCAGGACCCCTAGCAAGTAGAGTTGAGAGCTCTACCCACTCTGCCACAGAGGCTCAGATAAGGTCTGTAGGTTATAGCATTATATGGTTCCTGAAATGTTACCAATGGAACAAGGGAGTTCAACTGTATCCACCTGTCACATTCACCTGTAACTCTACAGACCTTGCATTTGCTTTGAAATATTGGCTATATTGTATGAGGTTCACTCACTATAAGCCATGTATCAGTGAAAGTGAGGAAACGTACATGTCAAAGCAATACTGCTCATGGATCGGGTAGTTATGGTAGGGTGGTTGGGTGGTAGGGGGGATTTGGTAACCACAATCATAACAAACAATTGAAGTTGTAGGATAAGCATGCTAGAGGACTCGACTCTGTTCACTTAGTGAATATAATTGTCCGCGGCCTGACGGCCTTGGACAATTATATTCACTAAGAGAACAGTGTCTCGTCCTCTATCCTACACTTATCCTACACTTGGTGTGGAGTCCCTATTCCCCAGCATTGGCTTGGGCGGACTCCCATGCTCGAAGAGTACAGTCCTTATTCCAGGTGCATTCTTTGAGCATTCTGAGCGGACTCTTTAATGAAAGACTCCGCACCTAAGAGTCCTCTCAGATGCCTGGGCGGACTCTTTCATTAAAGAGTCCGCTCAGGTATCTGTTGCAAATAATTTTGAACTAGGATTGGCCTGGATTCGAACCCAGGACCTCCCACATAAGTATAGGCTGGCAGGTAGAGTTGAAGGCTCTACCCACTCAGCCACAGAGGCTCAGATAGGATCTGTTGTATATAGCATAGTATGATTCCTGAAATAGAAAATGTGATGTGTCACAGGAAAATGAGTCACGTGGAGTCCAATGATGGTAAACAGTGGGGTGAAGTATATCTTATTTAACCAGTTGGAATTTTGTGTAGTTTTATAACTACATAACTATGAGTATACACTGAGTTAAAAACTGAGGAATGAAAAACCAAATAATTAATCACTAGAAATTTCGAATTTGATTTTGAGTTTATTACAAACAAAAATGGTCTGGATTTAAACCCAGGACCCCTCACATATAAGGATAGACTAGCAAGTAGAGTTGAGAGCTCTACCCACTCTGCCACAGAGGCTCAGATAAGGTCTGTAGGTTATAGCATAATATGATTCCTGAAATGTTACCAGTGTAACAAGGGAGTTCAACTGTATCCACCTGTCACGTTCACCTGTAACTCTACAGACCTTGCATTTGTTTCTAAATATTGGCTATATTGTGTGAGGTTCACTCACTATAAGCCATGTATCAGTGAAAGTGAGGAAATGTACATCTCAAAGCAATACTGAACATGGATCGGGTAGTTGTGGTAGGGTGGTTAGGTGGTAGGGGGAATTTGGTAACCACAATCATAACAAACAATTGAAGCTGATACATTTGTCAAATGGTTGGCCGGCTGCTGTGAATCTTCTACTCTGGTCTCTTCTGTTTTTTTCAACAGCTTTCCTTTCCTGGCATTACCTTCACTATGGGCGTTTCTCATTCCCACCATTTTTGACTTTTCAGGCGTCTGTGTGTACATGCACCCAAATATCAAAAGGTTTTGCTGAAAACAAGGGATATATGAGCTGAGTATGGGCCGACGATCATATGCATCTATCCTCCCATATGTCCTCCCTCTATCAATGAGTATACATGTTCTTCATGTATACTCGTTGCTCTATCCAGTGAGTTCCTGCACTAAGACCTGCACTAATTTCTGTTTTGTGGAAACACTTTCGCAAAGGCTCCTCTATTCTGAAATTTGGCATATAAACCAACCTGGAATTTGAATAACTACTCTAAACATTATTTGATAATCCTGCCCAATTTGACAGGCAAGAGCTAAACGTTTTGCTGGGACTTCCGGTGGAAGTACATAAAAACTGGATAAGTGACTGCCATGACCCTGATCGATCTACGGTCAAGGTCAGAACTCTGAGATTGCCAGTGAACATTGACCTGGTCGATTTTGGTCTGGCATAAAGTGTAACCATCAATACTTTTGGATGAGGACTGAGTACTCTGCTGTAGAGTGTTTGACCTATGCTGGGAATGGGCCCCATGTAAGCCATTGGTAGAACTTTATAATCAGCCATGCTAGTGCTCCATGTATCTGAGGCTTCATATAAATGACTATTCCATTTCATTCAAAATTAACTTAGTTTGAAGTTTGCTGCCTCATTTCCCCAATTATCCACAAGTGATGGGGCAGCCATCCTAGCACCTGAAAGGTACTGCTCGCTTGCTAATAAACTTTAAACCTTGAGGATGAGATTATACAATGAGTGCAGGTGTAGGAAGACAAAGTTATTGTGATTATATAACAATTCATACATTTAGTCCTTCCATTTGTATTGAGTGATAATATAAGTACCGTATTGGAATTGGATCCACTTTATCGATCAATCACTTCTGAATCACATGAAATGTTTCAAATATACAAATTAGGACCTGTCTTACCTGACAATATCAACATTAGAGCAGTTACTTTGTCACAGTTCGATTTATTCTCTGGCCACTTTTGTGCTGTACTTTGCCGCAGCAAACGTACTGTAGGCTACAATAACATGAATTCATGAAAGGTGTGTATACATGTATAGTCCAGCCAATCTAGTGATATACAGTTGGTCTTTAGGGCAAATTGCAATGGTTTTCCACTTTGATTTTATGGGCTCTACAGATATTTCTCTACATCATAAATGTAGAACCTCTACTAGAGCGCCAAAATAATTACTGAAAAAAAATCACGAAAATACGCAAGAATACTGAGTCTCAACGAAAGGGTGTTTCGTATTTTACCCTGCTCTACATTTTTAGTATTATGCGGGAAATATCTGGAGATTCCAAAACTCAAGTTAGAAAACTTCTAGTCCTAGGTACACCTCCTAGTTGCACTTAATTGGATGGACTAGCAGGTCTTTCTTTGGTTCATCACTAATATACACAGGAAATGGAAATGGTATAATAAAAAACGATATAAAAATACGAAAATAAGTCCTTGCATCTTATCAGGTTGTTCCACCAGTCAGTTTTACCCTTACGTCTCGATCAGTTATTTTACATTTTGCGGTGGCCTGTCCCTCCAGCCTCAATTGTCGAAATTCTTTCATTTCTTTTAAAATTAAAAGAAAAACCCACTCAGATCGTAAGGTAAAAACAATTAGCGGAACCACCCCTTAAGTTCCTCTTTCTGCGCGATGAAGGCTGATACCATCTCCGTTCACTACAGATCTGATTATTTTGGGCAATTGTGAAGACCCTAGTACTTTTGGCTCAAGGGCTTGCCCCAACCTAGAAGTCAATCTCAATGATGGAGCAGTGATAGCACCATTCAGGCAAAACTGCAGTGTTGATCTGCCCTTATACCACAGTCCCATGGTCATTGAACACCGCAAAGATCAAAGATATTGTTGTGGACCAGCATTAGATCCAAACATGGAATTAATAACTCTTTCAATAAATATATACAATCAAAAAAAATCCAAGATGGGATGTTATACACTAACATTATCAGCCCTACTCTTTGCATGCATTTTCATGGACTGTTATGCTGTGTGAATGACTGCCAGTTCAGGGTGAAACTGGTGAAGAAGGGCTTAGCTATGTACAAAGATAACTTGACATGCCCATCCATTACATGGGGTATGGGTTCTACTTTGCCGCCTCCCCAACAACATTGAGGTTTGGGAAATGTTCAAGGCATCATAGGTGTAAAAATTGGGGCAATACGTGTCATACAAAACGTTCAAGGAATTGATGACGAATTATCATGATATATATACATCGAAGGATGTGTATTGTGTACTAAAAAGACATCAAACAATATATAGACATTCGGAATTAACAAGGGAGCATATATTCTTCCCTGATACAGAGTCTGGCTATGGTTAAGGTTTGTTATGAAAGGGTGAACATTGTTATGAACATTGTTACATTGTTATGAAAGGGTGAACAAGGGTCTTCACACACACCAACAAATTTGAATTAGTGGTGCAATGTGTCTATCAGGGCAGTCCTTTCATTGGCATCATGTATAGATTCCATAAATGACATCTTAGTTAAAAGAAAAATAGTTCGACTGATTCTGTGTTCTTAATACATATACATAGCTATCTTTACTACCACAATTGTCCCTCTTAAATTGATGCAATGTTATTGAAACAATCCTATCGGTAATTTGGATTCAGTAATGCAAAGCTATCTGCAATATAATTCACAAAGATAATGTATTTGTACACATTTTTTTAACGTATCATATGCAAACAATGGCACCTTTATATTCTACTCATGCAATCATCCTAGAGAAGATGGCAGCACTAGTTGAACACTTTCTCTATTGGTTGTGACTCTCTGCCCTTATTCAATACAATGGCTACAGTGTCCTTATTCTGATCACCAATAATGATTTTCACACTTTCACATTATCTGTTGTTTGGCACATGGCTTGCAATACTATCATATACGTATGTATCCAGTTATCAAGAGAAAAAGATATCTGACAATGCTAATCAAGAAACATAGTCCGACTTCAAATACAACCCATCAGCCAACCATGCATGTGAAAAATCAAGTACTTTTCCACTGTAATAAAAGTCGACAATATTTGTATGCAATTTGTGTTGAAAACACATTACGATGTATGTATAAAGGTTCTGAACCACCGTTTACCATGTTTTGCTTATTGAAGAATTTAAGTGGTGATTATTGTACATCTTGAGCCATTGATTCAATTTCATAATTTATTAGACAACTTCCACGGAACAGATTGCATAAGTAACAAGTTGTAGTAATTGGTGTGTTATACATTGATTGATGAGGTGATATTCAATAATTATGTATGACGTAAGCCATCTTTGCTATCCTATCTATTTCCTGACCACTATCAATGCCCAGAAATATGCACTATATGGGCACCAATATTTTAGTAGGAATAAAATTGACCATCCTCTAAGGTGGTTAGCATTCGCAAAATATGGATTTGGCCTCTGGAATTGTCTTTGAATAGCAAGCTCAGTAAAAATGAGTTCTTCAGTTAAAATTAGGATGAATTATCTGTAGTCTGACAGGCAATCACAACACAACAAGGCACGCCCTGGATGAACCGCCTTGCGGAGAATAGCTGTACTGTCATTAGACTGTCCTGAATCCAGGGAATCAGGGTTGGCTGCTTCAGTATAAACTGAAAAAGAAGAAATCCAAATTGTTAGCAACGTTTTATATGTTCCCTGTCTAGAATACTTGAGGAGAAAAAGGTGAACTCGTTAACTGGAGCCGACGACTATGCATATAACCTTGACATGTATATTCTATGTGAGTGAACTAAATAGGAAACATGGTTCAGTTTGGTATAACACTGCTTTGGACACAGATATGAGGGCATGCTGGGTTCACACTGCGTTGTAGCTAATACACATCGCCTACTTGCCTCAAGACACTAGTAAAAGACAAAACAAGTAAAAGGTAACACGTTCAAACATAGGAAAGCACGATCATGAAGTAATCGTATTAAAACCTTAGCACTCTCTTATATTTTCATTCTAAATTCATTGGCGGAAGAAATAAACTCTTCCCGACGGGCACTGAGTGCAATTGAGTGTGACAGCACTGCAATCATTTTGTGATTGACCGCAAACAAGTGAAGTGTGATACTTATGGCTTTGAATCACAATGAAATGGACATGCCATTAGCAATCATTATGTGAAATCCATTGCGTCTATTTCCTCCCATGTTGTTGGTGGTCACACACTTGTGTTGGATCAAGTTCTCATTGATATTCAAGTATGTTTGTATTAAACATATGTTACTCAACCAATTGTATCTTTGAATACATGTTTTCTTCAAAAGTTAATAATATGGGTGTGATCTCAATTGCGCATATAATGCGCATTCAAAATTGCACCTAAATACTCTTCATAATGCAGCCACAACTGGACGCAACACCTGACACTGTTCACTCACTTGGCATTCACACCCACTGAGGCTCAACTGACACGCCATTCTCTGACACATGTACTCATTCTCTGATACCAAGTCTGATCCTAAAACCATGTTTCTCCTTTCTAAATTTTTTTTAAGATTATACAAATATTATTTCTACTGATTCTCTTAATCATTGCCAGTACACTATTTTAATGTTTAATGTCCCTTTCTTACAGTACGACAAAACTCAGTAGATAAAAGAGAAATATAATATTTACATAAGAGTGTCGAAATAAAGTACATTATTCCAGGGTAGGGAGTAAGACATACATAGAGATATAAAAACAATATCGAAATAAGAGAGAGTCGAAATAAAATGTGCTCCGTTTTAGGAAAATGAGTCATAAGTCGCAAATAATGGATTTTGAGATATCAACGTATTTGAAAAGAGATCAAGACGATTCTAATGATAGTAAACACTAGGATACCATGTATTTAATAACATGTATTTCTATATTTTATGTTTGATATTTTAAATTTGGAAAAAAATTGTTTGCAATGTTTATAATGGGTAATTACCAGTAAAGTAACTAAATATACTCCAAACAAAGGCCTTCAAAACGCAAAGATATATTTGATACAATGTCCCGAAATTTGGTACATGGATTATCTGACTATAAGTGCTAAACCTACTAAGAGTCAGAACATTTCATTAAAGAGATCTTGTGGAAAAACACTTCGAAAAATATCAATTTTGCGACTTATGACTCATTTTTCTGAAACACATCACAAATACATTATTTCAAGAATAATGAGCAAAGAATACATAAGGCATACAATATACAATAAGGGTCGAAACAAAATACATGATTTCGTGAACAGTGAAGAAATACATAAAGTTACTTGTTATAATTATTGTTATACAATAATTCTCAACGAAAAGGCTCCTTCTAATAGAATATTTTTTCCAATTTTCAATTTGGGTTCGATGCCTGTCTCTCATATTAATTATATTGATGTTCCAAAGGATACTTCAGCCTATTAAAAATCCAGAAAATATTGAGAAATCGCTATAATCTCCTATGACATAAAGGTAACATTTTACAACTGGTATGAATATCAATATTTCGTATTCAATTATAGGCACTCCTCTTTCTATATCCATAACATAATCTTAAACAATCATATTGTATTACTTGTAATCTCCTGGTCTCTTTCCTTGGTGCCAAGTCAAATAACAAACTACAATATTCCATTACTATGTAAATAGAACATTTGTCAACGCTTCATTAGAATCGCCCATATATGTTCGAAATAATGCCACATGTTCTCGCCAGGTGCACACCACCTGCAGGGGTGGTACTGTTCTCACCAGGTGGCGCAACTGGTAACTGGGCTGCAATTACAATTAGTTTTACATTGAAAGTGCCGCTAATACACTTGTGTGGCATTTATATCACTATAGATATTCCACATTATGTACATAGGAATACTATGAGTGATATACTTCTATAGTTTATTTGTGTACTTTAGTTGTTTGACATGGAAAAATGTAAAATGATAAAAACACCCCCCATCATTGCATACTTCATTAGCTCAAGTAGACTGGCCCACCAAGGTAAAGTGTACAACTGGAATAACCCTGTTAGGGGTTCTGATTGGCATTATGGCTGTCTAACAGGATGAAAATAATTATGAATTAATCGATGTTTTACCATGCTAAGACATGTGAACCTTGGTATAAACTCTCTGTATTCTATCTGCAGGGAAAAATGAAACCCCTCAATCCGTTCTGTGAGAAAAAATATACTGCCATGTAGTGTCTCATTTATTTCAGATGCTATTGATATAAGGAATCGTTAGTATATAAATATCCCTATTAATATTCTTATTAATATAAGAATTTGCTGATTATTGCACCAGTATTGCGTTATACCCTTAGCGTGATCATCACGCAATCATTGCGCAATAATTATTGCGTGAAAAGTGTCCACTCTCATCACGGAACTATGGCGAGATGATTGCGCATTAAAAATCGCGTAGAATCGCGCTCATTTGCCCGTCGGGTTGGCAGTCTCATAATGGTATGTCGACCAATTTGTCTTCTCTCATAAAAACTCACCATTACGGTTGTATTTGTACCCCTTTAAAGGCAAATAAAAAACCTCTTATCTTATTTTATCTCATCATTATCACCAGTGTCAAATCAGTGTCAACTTCTTTTCACCACACGACACCAAAAAATCTTCGACCTTCAACTTAAACCGAAATGGGATGGTTTGCTTGTGTTCATACAGTTTGCGACTATCATTTATTGATTTATTAATGAAGAATACACAAAGGAAAATATATAAGAACCGGTTAGTGTTACATGAATTGGTCCATATTGATGCTTAGCTCATCAATGTTAACATTATTTCAAACAAGTGGATACGATTTATTGTTATACAGTTTTGTCTATAACCAAAATATTGTTCATTTACCTGTTCTGGCAGTTATCTTATTCAATAGTGACTGGAGAAGGTCCAACACTTCATGTCTCTCTCTGAAACGAATAAAACTCAGAGTTATATATGCTTCCAATTTGTATTTGCGTATACCGTCTCTATAAAGGTTTACAAGTAACATATTAATCACTTGAGGTAAACGTTAATTAACATATTTTCATAAGGCACACTTGGCCACCCGTAATCTTGCCTCGGTGTCATTTTCCTTTGAACACAACAGTTAACCATAGAAGGTCAAATGTACAGGTCTGTAACTAATATAGGTGGGAATGTCCTATGTCAGCCCTTATACCAGTCTCTATATTACATATTATCATTGCTTTACATTAAGAGCTTCCAAGTTAAATAATTAGATAAGAAGACATTTTTAATCGTATGTAATGGGATCTTTTCATGTTGGTCGTAAGTAATATAGTTCACTAGATTAACCGTTATCTAGTCACTTGAATTTTGTTTCCTCCATTACATTCACAATAATAAAAACAGACTCCACGAGTTTACAACAGCTAGGGTTCACATATATTTTTTGTTCATTTTATTTCATCGGTGGTCAAAGTTTCTCATTAGTTTCTAATGCCATCAGTTGTCGTCGGACAATCGTTTAAAATCTGGCCAGCTACCATTCCGCACATTTATTGGAAGCTTATTCCAAGTGACTGGACCTTGGTAGTGGGGCGATTTTTTGCTTTTTCAATTGACGGACGATTTACATTTACTTCTTGTAGTCGGGTTACTCTTATTCTATGTTCTAACATGGAGTCCTTCTTTATACATAATTCTCATTAAAGATATTTTTGAGCGCTTACCTAGTTTGCTGATGTTACACAGTTGGCTTAATACCGTACGTCAATATTTCTATTTTTGTGAAGATAAATTAATTTCACAGCTCTATTTAAAAATCTCTGTAGTTTTTGCCTCGTGTTTGGAAGGGATATAGGTTAAGGAATAATTGAATCGCTGTTAAGTGAATGGGTGATTTATGTAAAGCAATGTGTTACAGGGGCCGATATATGGATCAATATGCTGCAGCCTATATCGGTTACATCTATACATTTGATATGCCATATTTTATTGTACAAGAGGCAAATTGTATAGTAACACATGGGTACCTACGCATTCAATACTGAAGTAGCTAGGTCATTGTCGTCATTTGAAGAAGGGTGCACTTTCTGGTTTCGACTCTTCACCTTCTTCTTGTTAGATGATTCTACAAAAAGAATTCTTTTCCAAATAAAGTAGTAGGCGAGATGGGGGCCGGGAGATTGGGAGCTTTCTCTCTCTTCTCTCTCTTTCTCTCTCTCTGTGTAAGTACTACTGGTGATAGGAAAAATCTATATTTAGAATAGTTTAGTAGAGTACAGGATAGTACAGACTACGACTTTGCTAGCATGTATACATACATATTACTTGGAAGTTGATTCTAATTTGAAACGAGTTGTGCTTTCCCAATTTAATGTTAGATGCTAAAATTGTAAGGACAAGGTACGTTCGATTGTTTCAATTTAATTTCCTTCCTGGAAGCCTGATATGCATAGCTAAAATCACCCCCAAATGTCAAATGTCAGAAAACTGCAAAAACTTGTTTTATATGGTAGAAGGGGAGAATATCGCTGTATATCGGTTAGGGCCGGGGTGGAAATGATGAATCGATGTAGATATCATTAAAAGTTGTTGATTTTGATTTTATTGATTACACAAGCTTTCGGGCTATGGACACCCTTCTTCAGGTCTGAACTTATTTTATAGGTAGGCCTATATGACAACCAATTCATGGAATTGCTCACATGAGACTGAGCCACAGTTGTGTGTCCACGAGAAAGGTCCTGCCACCATTGCGGCCCGGGCACTCAGTTTTGCGCGGATAATTAAATAAAATAATGAAACTTCTCCACAACAGTAATGTCGTGGGTTCAATTTCCGCCTAGGGTATAGCAAGTTCTACCTGGAGTCACTACACATTTATCAAAATGGTTAAATGCACCTAACCTGATTATAACCAATACGTATGTCGATAAAGATAAAGATCAATATATGTTCACAAGCAGTCATTTTGCTAATATTGAATGCCATTAGATCAAAATATCATATCAGCTTTGGTTGAATCAGCTTTGGTCAGTCAGTAGATGGAATACAATTCGTAAACAAGGTCGGATTGTACAATTATCACCTAAGTACTGTCTATTTAAAGCATATTTAGGGGACCGCAACGTTTTTACCTACCATTTTGCATAGACTCAAGGATCATATTGCCTTGCAGGTTAGTAAGGATGGAAAGTTCCTTTGCGTACATCTCCAGGCCGTCTGTGAGTGAGCGCACGTGGTTAGTCATGTCATCATTCATGGAGGACCTAATAAACATGGTGATGATGCAATTAATTTCTCGAGCATGAGTATTTTGATATATGTAGCCTAATGCATCTGAATCCAATGTCATAGATATGCACGTCAATGACAACAGTGAAATTCCAAATAGGCAGAGCCCTCCATTCATAGAATAAACACTCATTTCATTTCATTTCATTTCAAGAATTCTTTTATTGGCGATGTTTTTACAAAAAGGTTATTCGATTCTGAATAAACAGTTCTCCTGAATAATCAGTTCTTCCGACGAGTGCCTAAAACCTTTAATAATGGTGATTAGGGCATATATGTCAGAGGGCATGCTTAAGCATGGATTATTAGCACATACATTCTACTACAAATTTAGGAAATCAGATAGGGAGTGGGTCAGCGCATTACCTTGTCATTTTGGAGAGAAGGTTATCTCTGATGTGCCAGCATAATTCCCGGCATGCTTTGCGGGACCCGACGACTTCTTCTAGCAGCTTCCGTGAGCTTTTCTCGGGTAGACCAAGGAACATAAGCAGGTAGTGAAACTTTGCCAATTGCTTGTTAAACTGCCCAAGAACCTGCAAGATATGAATGAATAAGACATTCATGCAAAACTTCAGCGACTTGTTTGTTTTCATAGCGGGGACACCTGTATTCTAAAATCAAGAGATAAATGTTAATGTATTTTTATGTGTGTTCGAGTTTAAATTGTTGTATTGCTTTGATCGATTGTCTTACATATACATCAATAAAGTATTTAAATGTATTTAATGGACTTGGCATCGACATGAACCTTTATCATTAATCAACCAGTAATTCGAGATCAACCCCCAAGCTGAGACAACTATATTAACAGAGTAGTTAGCTAATGAACTGTCCCCACTCCACCGACACTTACATAAACAGATCTAATAATACAAACTGGCTGCTTGGTAATAGGTCCTTCGGATCATAAAACGTATTTTCGTCCGAGATCCAGAGCAAAGGATGCATATTCTCCCTCTACCCCTCTTCTCTCTCTCCCTTTCTCCCTCTCCCCCTCCTTCTTCCTCTCCCTCTCCCCCCCCCTTTTCCTCTCCTCCACCCTCTCCATCCCCCTTTCTCTCTCCCTCTCCCCTCTTATCTCTTCCTTCTCACCCCCTCTCTTCTCCCTCCCCTGCCCTCTTCCACACCCTCTACTCCCCTCTTCTTGTTTCTCCCCCTCCTTTCCCTCCCATCTTCTTCTCTCTCCATCTTAATGCGGACTACAGTATCTGAAATTTTAATTTGTTACTCTTCATCCTTATTAAACAACAGTTTGTAACCGATTGGTTCATCCACTAAATAGAAAAATTATGATCTTGGTATTCCTACCCCTGAGGTTATACCGATGGGATGGGTCTGTAGTATCACCATCTTTATATACTAGAGAGACACATCTTAGTTCTCTATATATATGCTTACATAGTGGTACATATAGCTCTAAAATGGACAACATGTTTCGACAATTTCTAGCTGCCGAAGACAGTACGTAACCCATGGGTTTTTTTTGTAGTCGATTAAAAACGTATTTTCGTCCGAGATCCAGAGCAAATGATGCATATTCTAAGGTAGGAAGAATATTTATGAAGCTTATCTAATTATAGTCAATGCCATCTTCACATCAATAAAAGGTCTAAGGCCAATGTTTCGTTAGTGGTCCTGGGTAAAACCATGCATAAATACCTACCTCTCATCTCATCTTTCACCACCCTTGATATAACCTATACATTGTGTTGCTAAGGGCGTAAAGCAACCAGCTTACACATTTCTTTAACCTAGTAGACTCACCAATTGCTCATGCACAAACTATATATTATTTTCACAAGTATAAGAGTCACCGGGTCACTGATTCAGAATGACCTTACCAACATTGGAATTTGGTGCCAGGATAACACAATTTTATTGAATGCAGATAAGTGTAGTGTGACGAATTTCGCTGTCACACCAAAACATCAGAGTATGTGTGCCTGGTCCCTAAGGCTGGGTCCCTCCACCCTCACAAAGGCAACCGAAGCATTGAAATACCTCGGATTTTTATTAGATAATTCGTTGTCCTTCAAACCTCACCTGAATGAGCTAATCAAAAAGGTCTCTCTCAAAATTAGATTACTGTATAGGGCAAAAGACTTACTCACAAAAAAAGCTAAACATGACCTGTATGAAATGGCAATTCTACCAAATTTAGACTACTGTGACTTCATCTATGACTCTGGACCGAAACAAACTTCTACAACGATTACAATCATTCCAAAATGTAGCAATTCGCATAATTTTAGACAAAAGTAAAAGCGAAAATGTAGACAATGAGCATGGAATTCTAAACATCCTACCCCTAAGCAAAAGAAGGGAAAAGCATATACATGCAATTGCTCATCACCTAGCACAAAATCCTGAAAATCTAGACGAAAGAAAACAGGTTACCAGAAGTCATGATGAAGGACGGAGAAACCTAAAATCCCTGGCCCCGAAAACTACAAAAATTGAAAATTCAATCTTTCATGAATGTCAAGTAAAATGGAATAATCTGAAGACAGAGGTAGACCGAATTAAGAACCGACATACATTCACCAGATATATTGACAAATTAATAACAAAATGAAAAATCTGCATACAGTGATTCTATATCGTATTAGAAGAAAACCATTTTCTTCTCTCCTGCCGCAGTGCATTAAATATAGGTATCTAGCCCATCAGAGGCTAATGTATCTTACCGCATCTTATGTCATTTTAATGTACATGAAGGGAAGCCTTCTCCCTATCTCCTCTTTGATAATGTTAAAATACTGTAAGGATCCAACCCAGAAATTGAAGCTAAACTGTATTTTGTTATATGTGATATTATTCATATATGTAATGATTCAAACATCATTATACAAGGTAGTAATATAGTATATCTAGTACTAGACATACCGGTATATAATAGTAACAATGCCAAGATAAGAAAGAGCGGCGTTGGCCTGGTAGATCTCTAGTTTGAGAAGTTCATAACCTTTTTGTCAGCACAACATCTTTTACGGCAAATAAAGAATTTATTTTTATCTTATCTTATCTTACAATATTATACATAATTCTATTATTGACTAATAATAATGATGATAAAACAAAACATAGATATAGAAAGCAAAATGTACTCTAATGAAAACAATTCGAACCTGACTGCAATTGAGAGCCAGGTCTTCATACTCTGTTATGGTATGAATAGCTTTCCTCCGTTTCCAGGCAGCAAAATTAAAGGTGTGCTTGCCGCCTCCTCCGCCTCCTCCGCCTCCTCCCCCTCCGCTGCCTCCTCCCCCTCCCTCCTTTTTCTTTTCCTCTGCCAGCGTTACAGGTCCTTCTATTCCACCTCCCTTTTCTGGTGCTGCAACTACTAATGGCTTGCTAGCAATATTCGTATTCAACACCCATTTTTCATCTCTAAAAGTACACCACACACAATGATTCTCAGAGCAGGAGCAGCCCCTTCCCCGAATGACCGTTACAATACTTGATGAGTCATGTTGCGTAGTGTCTTTTTGGCTATTCTCAATGCCAGGGATCACGTAAAGGGCTCGTCTGCTGCTAGTCTTGGTAATGGCATACCTGCTGGTTGCCACTTTTACTGTAAGTACTTTGGCGGATCAGGTGTGTAAATTAGGGTCTGTAATACGTAACTATGACGATGAATAGGAGAGGAAAATGATATATCAGGTAGCAATGGCGATGTATGCGTATGCATCTCTAATAGTCTCTAAGTTAGCAAAAAATAGTGTATATCAGCTGTTATGTATACAGGTGGAATAGATACTTATTCATATGTTCTTTGTTACATTTATCGTATAGTATATACTTGTGTTAGAGGAATACCAAACATTCACTGAATACGACCTGGTCTATATGCTTTCAGCTATTATCTCAGACCTTTTGATTTCTGTCCGGGAATTCGCTTTCCTAATAGATGTTGAGTCATCAACAAAGTACCATCAACTTGTAACATGCCTGGAAATTCCGACTTCAGATTGCATATTACATACTCCCATTGACTTCAATGTTGTAACTGTGTGTTGAACATGGGCGGTTTTAGTCTGTGGCCTCCAGCTCATACGTTGAATTGATTCCCGTCTGTTAATATCTCTGTGTTCCCAACAGGTGACCGATTTATCATGCAGATGACTGTAATTAATCAAGGTCTCATAATCCTATACAAATATCCTTTAAAACTATTCTTCTATGAAACCTACGATTTTCCGTAATGTATAATTTTTCCCCATCAACGGTGTGTTATTCAATTGAAGGTACATCCACAATTGAATATCCTATGTATGTGATATATATTTTTCCACGTACAGGTCCTTATATATATGCCGAAAGATTAACTGTGGACATCCAGCGTAGTTTGAAAGTATGCGCTTATGTTGGTTAGAAAAGGGTTGCCGGAAATAGGAAACCACTTGTAAGGCAAAAAAAGAAACCTTCAGATCATAAGGCCTTAAGAGCATTCAGTCGGAGGCTTTTGCAGCATTGATTGCTAACGCAACTCGAAGAGGAGGGACGACGGTGTGGTGTCTATGGAATGGTGCGAATGTGGGCGGTGTCCGTGTCCGTGCTGGAGCCCTGCTGAGGCAGATGATATTAGTGCATGGACATCAGATTTTATGTGATGGGAGTGCTGGTTATGGCAGCAGTGGTGGCTGGTTGAAGTCTATGGTGAAGACGTGCCGAACTGTCAATACAGAGCGGTTGTGGTCCATATGGAAAATGTGTCCCTTAATTTCTCCAGCCGTTGCCCTCCTCCTTTCCTCGATCCCTAAATCATCGGTGGCTGAGTAGTGGTAGGCAGGTAAAATCTGCCCAGGTGAGACACAGAGAAATGCGCAACAGAAGGAGTTGGTGGGAATGTAGGCAGCGTGTATGCGCATCAGGTGAAACATTTACAGGTGAGGTCTAGCTGTATGGATGGAGAGGCCACATAAAGGACAGTTTAAAATGAAGGTCGAATAAAAAGAGAAGGTGAGATTATAGTGAACAGGGGAAGCAAAACATACAATGCGACACCAACAAGGGACAGATTTTTGGTAAGAATGGTTTGAAGTTAACGCGCAAAAAAACGATAGTAGAAGTGAAATTTATGGAAAGCGGAATGCATATAACCGAAAATTGCGCATGCGCAAAAAGCGGCTCAATAGTAATTGAATGGGGAGCGTCTTTTTCGCATCCGTCAAAATCGGCCGATACATACGGGATCCTCCGACTAAAGCGGGTGCGCCAAATGCGCGCTGCACTTTTTTCGGCCGGTAATTTCGGCCGTGGCCGAAAAAAACGGGTGACTAAGCGTGTGGTGACTAAGCGCATGTGTGACCGAATCGGCGCATGTGTGACCGAAATCGGCGCATGTGTGACCGAAATCGGCGCATGTGTGACCGAAATTGGCGCATGACACACCGATATTTTCGCCCGTCTTTTGGGTCAAATGCGCATCTTTTGCGTCAAATGCGGCCGTCAAATGGGCCCGGAGATGAAGGGGGGTAGGGTATGGGGGAGGAGGGGTATGTAACATGTACAATATAATGAAACGTAATTTTTTACGTTCACATACACCCCCTGTGCCTCCTCCTGGACATACCCCTGTACCTCCTCCTGTACCTCCTCCTGTACCTCCTCCTGTACCTCCAACCTGTACATCCTCCTGTACATACCCCTGTAGCTCCTCCTGTACGTCCTTCTGTACACCCCCCTGTACCTCCTCCTGTACACCCCCTGTACCTCCTCCTGTACCTCCTCCTGTACACCCCCCTGTATCTCCTCCTGTACGTCCTCCTGTACATATAAATCCTCCTGTACACACCCCCTGTCCATACCCCTGTATCTCCTCCTGTCCACCCCCCTGTACCTCTTCCTGTACATACCGCTGTACCTCCTCCTGTACCTCCTCCTACCTGGACGCTACTATTATACATAATTATTCTATTTGTGTACCTCATTTGCATTGTTCAGGTATATACACCTGTACAAGTACACGCCTCATTCAGTGAGGAAGAATAAAGTTCAAAACTCAAAATGATATTAGATATAGGTAAATACCGATATTGATAAAATGAAAGAGAAAATATACAGTATCATGGCTCTATATCATATAGATCGCCGTTTCCACTTATATGGGTCAGATTTTCAGAAAATGTATGGCAGCTTTACACATTTAATAAATCCTGCTATTCAAATTTGGCTGAAAAATGAAGAATACAGGGTATATCTGGGTACATTTGGTATCATGTTGATTTAAAGTATAAAGTACTGTTTTGTTATGTTAAACTGCATTTTGAAGCTGATCTGTCTTAAATGAGGGTTATTTGAGTGGATTGGTGAAGGCGAATTGTACATTTTCAGAAAATCTGACCCATATATGACATATCCATGGGTGGAGGGGGGGGGGGCATCATCATGAAAGTATATCAATATACATATATATATATAATCATACAATTCTATACCTACCAAGAGACTGTTTTGGTGAATATTCATGTAGAGTAGTTGAGCAATTGTTCCTCGGATTGTTTTCATATATTTAGGCAATTGTGAACAATGTATTGGTCTAAAACTTATCACCCATGCGTTGCCCCTAATAACCCCCTCATTAAAGATGGGGCAATGGACCAGCATACATAGACATGGCAAGGAGGTTCTGCTCTTTGATAAAAATTAAGATTTATTCAGATCGGACCATTTTAAGGGAGGATTTACAAGCTTTCTTTCCATTTAAAATTAAGATATTTCCCATTTTTGGCATTACCTGGTATGTTCAATGGGATAGGGCCTAGATCTATTAACAAATCATATCAAATATATACATGAACCATGTTACCTCTCTTAAGCATAGATATGTTATGCTTCAGTGGAAACATTCACTTCATTCATCCCCTTTCTTCTAATTAATTACTAGTACTGGAGATGTTCTGGAGGAGGTTACTGGAGGGGTTACTGGAGGAGGTATTGGAGGAGGTTACTGGAGGAGTTAATGGAGGAGGTTACTGGGGAGGGTTAGTGGAGGAGTTCATTGGAGGAGGTTACTGGAGGAGTTAATGGAGGAGGTTACTGGAGCGAGTTACTGGAGAAGTTCATTGGAGGAGGTAATGGAGAAGGTAAGTGGAGGTGGTTACTGGAGGAGCTCACTGGAGGTGGTTACTGGAGGAGCCTATTGGAAGTGGTTACTGGAGGTGCCTACTGGAGGTGGTTACTGGAAGAGCCCACTGGAGGTGGTTACTGGAAGAGCCCACTGGAGGTGGTTACTGGAGGAGCCTATTGGAGGTGGTTACTTGAGGAGCCTACTGGAGGTGGTTACTGGAGGAGCCCACTGGAGGTGGTTACTGGAGGGGTTACTGGAGGAGGTTACTGGAGGAGCCTACTGGAGATGGTTACTGGAGGTGGTTACTGGAGGAGATTACTGGAAGGGATTACTGGAGGACGTTACTGGAGGAGGTTACTGCAGAGGTAACTGGAGGAGGTTACAGCAGAGGTTACTGGAGGGGTTACTGGAGGAGGTGACTGGAGGGGCCTACTGGAGGAGGTTACTGGAGGAGGTTACTGGACGAGGTTACTGGACGAGGTTACTGGACGAGGTGACTGGAGGGCTTACTGGAGGAGCCTACTTGAGGAGCCCACTGGAGGTGGTTACTGGAGGGGTTACTGGAGGAGGTTACTGGAGGAGGTTACTGGAAGGGGTTACTGCAGGGGGTTACTGCAGGGGGTTACTGGAGGAGGTTACTGCAGGGTTACCGGAGGAGGTTATGGAGGCCATGGAGGGGATACAGGAGGAGGTATTGGTGGAATATGGGAGTACTGTATGGGCGGACAATCATGTACATATGGGATGTACAGGATGACATACAGGGGGATGTACAGGAGGAGGTACAGGGGGATGTACAGGAGGTATTCAGGGGGATATACTGGGGGATGTACAGGGGGACATACAGGAGGATGTACAGGAGGAGGTATGGGGGGACATACAGGAGGATGTATAGGGGGACATACAGGGGGATGTACAGGAGGAGGTACGGGGGGACATACAGGAGGATGTATAGGGGGATGTACAGGGGTACATGACGATGTACAGGGGGATGTACAGGGGGATATACAGGGTGAAGTACAGGAGGACATTCAGTAGGAGGTATCCTCCAGTAACCTTCTCCTGTACCTCTTCCATTAACCTCCTACATTAATTCCTCCAGTAACCTCCTCCAGTAACCTCCTCCAGCAATCTCCTTCAGTATCCTCCTGCAATAATTTACCTCATCCAGTTACCTCCAGTAACCTCCTCAAGTAACCCCCTCCAATAACCTACTCCAGTAACCCCTCCAGTAACCCTCTCCACTAATCTCCTCCATCAACCCCCTCCAATAACCTCCCCCAGTAACCCCCCCCCCCCCAGTAATTTCCTCCAGTAACCCCTTCCAATAACCTCCTCCGGTAACCCCCTCCATTAACCTCCTCCAGTAACCCCATCCAGTAGCCTCCTCCAGTAACCTCCAGCTTCCTCTACTCTAGTCTCCTCCAATACCTCCTCCAATAAACCCCTCCAGTAACCTCCTCATGTAACCCCTCTATATACACCTCCTCCTGCAACCTCCCCCAGCACCAGTAATTAATTAGATGAAAGAGGATAGATAGATTAGCTGAAAGTTGTTACTGAAGCATAACAAATCTATGAGAGAGGTAACATGGTTCATGTATACATTTGATATGATTTGTTAATAGATCTATACCCATTGAACATAATCAGGTAATGCTAGAAACTGGAAATATCTTAAATCTAACTGGAAAGAAAGCTCGTTCGATCTGAATAAATCTTGATTAGTATCAAAGAGCAGAACCTCCTTGCCATGTCTATGTATGCTGGCACATTGCCCCATCTTTGATAAGGGGATATTAGGGGCAACACATGGGTGATAAATGTTAGACCAATACATTGTTCACAATTGCTTGAATATATGAAAACAATCCAAGGAACAATTGTTCAACTACTCTTGTCCACTGAGTGGTCAGCTTTGAAAGCTTGGCGGGTGTCTAAATTACACCATGAATTTACCCTTATCCTTCTAGTCATTATGCCCCCCCCCCCCCACACACACTCCTGCCGACCTCCCCCCACTCCCGCAGACCGCATCGTATTAATCTGAATAGGAACATTTGATCCTCCATAGTAATGACAGGACGGTTCTAGCGTGCTCCCGTCGCGGTATACCCAACTGGAATTCTGGCATCTGGCCGCATATTTCGGCCGCCAATGCGACGAAAGCGGTAAGAGTTCCGAAATCGACGGCTAGACTACCGAAATCGACGGCTAGACTACCGAAAATTGCGGCCGTCTGTGCGAAAAAAGCGGCTACCTTGCCGTGAAAGCCGGGTGAGTTCCTGTCGATGTTGCGATAAAAACGGTTGCCGCTTTTTGCGCATGCGCAATTTTCGGTTATATGAATCCCGCTTTCCATAGAAATTATAGGTTGAGGGTACAACAAGTGCAGGAATAAGGAATATATAGAGAGTATATGGAAAGTGGACCTTTATGCCCGTAGAAACAATCTGAGAATCAAAATATGATAGGTATATATGAGACAGTATTGGTAATTAAACACAGGTAAGGCCGCCACAACTTTCTTCAACATTTCAATCGTCAGATATTCCTCTTTGAAGCTATCAATATGTATTTTCTTTTGGGTATTTCATTCTTGATTAGTACAATACAGCTAAACAATACCTAACTAGAAACGAGTCTGGGGTTTTGTAAGGGATGCGGTATATCAATGCATTACAATTAAGGCATTTGAGTACTAAGGTAGAATTAGGAACATCAATTGTAGGTATGTTGCAATGCTAGTAGAGGGTGTCATATAAACATGTTGGAAACAAGTTGCGCCGACTTTTAACTACCGGCGTATTGAAAATGTTCAATGTGATAACATAGACTTGATATAGATCCGACACTGACACAAACGTATAGTAAATACTTACATACGTGTATACATACATACAACAAATATTAGATCAAGGCTCAGACGAAAAAAACAATAAAAAAAGATTACAAATTGAAGGGAAATGGATACAGGCACTCAACACTGTCGAACCTAATGGAATGAACATAAGATTGACAGAAATGGGAACTATTGCCTTTGTCACAGTATATAATGCAACCTCCACAAAAATCACCGAAATTGTTAAAAACACGTACAAAAACCTGCAAAACTTATATCGTAGACATTTTAGAGATGAGCTAGTCTTTGGATACAGAAGAAACCCAAATATCAGTAATATGTTAGTTTCATCTAAACTCAGCTGAAATTTGATAGACTTATACCCTATTTTGTCTCCTACGGTACAAAACAATGCAGAACTGCCAGCTGATGTTGCAGTTTTACTGATTCGGAAAAAACTCAAAATCAGTTCTCCTATAAAATAAATAAAAAATAAAAAAGTATTATATTTCTACATCCCCAAACAAATAATGAGTTAGAACCTGTTGCCAGTGCAAACATACTAATAAATCATACATACATATGTAGTGAACCTCCGGATATCTCGATTACCAATCCGGGGCTGTAGGCTCTCCTACAGGTAGTTTATCAGTAAATGGTGACACTAGTTATCCAGCCCGCGATAACCTTCGTGCTATTACTTAGACAACCCAGGTTCGATCTTCCTCTCAACTAAGGGAAAGTAAAACATGGACAACAATCTCTGTTTCCGTAGCTTTATTTCCCCCACAGTGCGATCACAAGGTACATGGTCAGCCGGGCTAACCAAGACATCTGACGGAAAGGATTTCCGGAATAGTCACAAATACAATCCGTACAATAACAAGGTGTGTACAAGTAAATGGCAAGATGTTCTTCATACAGGAATAAGTGATACAGGAGATACACAATACATCACAATTATGCAATACAGTACGTATTCTGGTCAATGCAGGTAGATGAAAGGTAATCTGTAACTAGGGTAAAGCTTAACATTTCATTCACAGTAAAAACGGAACAGATCCGAAAGGCTTGAAAGGTTGAGTGAGCGGAGCGCCAACCTTGACCTTGAAGGCCGACCCGGTTATATAAGAGTTAAAACAACAGCAAGCTATACTAGACTTGCGCTGATCCTCATATCCACTACACATACATACATACATACATATACATACATACATACATACATACATACAATGGAACTATTTTATTTGTAACTGTATATAATGCCACCTCAAGCAATACCACTGAAATCGTTAAAAACACATGGAATGAATATAGAATTGGCAGAAATGGAACTATTTCCTTTGTAACGGTATATTTCTTGGCACTTCCACCAAAATCACTGAAACGGTTAAAAACACATACAAAAAGCTACAAAATTCATATCAGAGACAATTTAGAGATGAACTAGTCTTTGGATACAGGAGAAACCCAAATATCAGCAATATGTTAGTTTCATCTAAACTCGATTGAGGGATATGCAATGTATAGTACATTTGGTCTATAGCATCTGCGATTCATACTGCATGAAACAATGCTGAACTGCAATCTGATTGTGCAGTTCAATTGTTTTGTCATGAATCCATATGGTAAAAGTATTTTTGACAACAACTATGATATTATCTTGATTTGGCAATGCATGAAAACGATCAAGCCATTGGTTATGCATTTTGTGTAATACTTTTTATTGTTATTAAATATGATGGCCAACAGAAATATTTAAAAGGAATATATAACACTCATTTTTAAGCGCAAGGTCGAATTTCGACTGAAAAAATAACTTCTCAAAGATAAAATAAAAAAGAATTGTTTTTCAACATTCCCAAAGAAATAATGAGTTGTTGCCAGTGCAAAACTATACTTAAAAAATCTACATGTACATGACAATTTCCACCAATTTGACAACATTTGGGCCACTAGACCCACCTCAGAGCCCCAAAATAAAATCTTGCACTAATCAGATGAGTTATTATTTTTTATGAACCTTATATATGTGTGTATTGAACTTCCAAGCATGGAGCCATTCTGATTATTAGTTATTTTTTACCTAGGGGTCGGAAAATAGCTCCCAAATATGGAATGTAGATTAACGACATATCATGTGAATAAGAACATGAAATGCAAGTAAATTTAATATTTTCATTTTATTTAGCACGATATCATATAATTTGTGTAGGAATAGACTGCGAAATTAATATAAAATGAACAATGACAGTTAAATTATAAAAATTTATCACAAATTAAGCTTGGAAACAAGGATATATTGTCCGCCTCACTTTTGTGCAGAGCCCAACGAAGTAACAAAAATATAGAGTAGAAATATAGAGTAGAAAACCATTCGATTTAAAAAGTGATAACATTTTACCAGACACTAATCTTTTTTTCCAATAAGGACTAGTGTCTAAAACTTCATAATATATTAATTCTAAATGTTATAAACAATATATTAATTTCAGGATACTCTCATTATAAGACATTGCTATGGGCAGTAAATGTAGATTAACGACATAAAATCATGGAAAAATAGCAATTTTAGAGCTTTTTGCTATCTGCTCTGTAACCTTACACATTATTTATCTATTAAGTATTTCTTCACAAGCAGTATTATTAGAAGTGTATGATTTTATTGCATATTAAGTTGAATCATTTTTAGATACTAACAGAGAGGTAATTTTAGATATTTTAGATTTCTATGTGATGTGTTGCAGGAAAATGAGTCAAAAGTAGCAAAAATGATATTTTTCAAAGTGTTATTTTTACAAGATCTCTTTATTGCAATGTTCTGGATTTTGGGAGCTTAGGCTTGATATTATAGATGGAATAGATATTTAATTTAGGTAAGCATTCTGTCGTGTAAAAGGTAAAAGCTATGTGTGACTAGGATTTAAAATTATATTTATGGAAACGTCCCTAAATCCATGTTTTGCAACTTGTTACTCATTTTCCCGTGACACATCACATTTACATGTCCCGTGACACATCACATTTACATTACAGAAATTCTAAGTATCGATATGTATAGACTGATATTACACAGAATTGATAATAAATATCAAATTTAAAGTTCATTATTAAAATGCTACCTCATAAAACCATAAAATCGTTAATCTTCATATGTCCTTAATCTTCATCACCTCTGGTTCCCACGTGTGGCTGGCACCATGCATTTTGTCCGCTGGGGTCCAAAAAAAACTAACCGATACCGTTAATGTTCATTACATATCAAATCCTATGCATTTTATCATTATTTGTTATAGTTGGATAACTTTCATCATTTTTTTTTTAAATTCCACCTTAATAAAACGAGATGTCGTTAATCTTCACCAGGGGTACCCACACAAACAAATTTTGGATTTTGATAGCTTTTGGCCAAAAAATATATTTTTTTTGCATTTTTTTAAAACACAGATCATGTTCAAGTAGGCTAACCTACTATCACAACACAAGAAAAATGTTCAATTTTGATGATTATTTAATAATTTAGCAATTCCAAGGTTTAACGACAGTTGAAAAAATAATTTTTGCCCCCAAAATGGGATTTTTATTTGTATTAAGCCCATTTAATCTCTTTCCACCGTTGGGGGCCAAATGTTGTCAAATTGGAGGAATTGGCCACATATTATATACACACATATGTATACATGTACGCACACCTACATACATATATATGCATACATACATGTAACAGGTCATGTAAAGACTGAATTGTGCCGATATTTGTAATGTAAGCTTGACGACCTGAGCCCTCCTTAGATGTGCATAATCATAGGTTTGTCATTGTTCAATTTCTAATGTATAAAGGTGGAATAAAATGTTTGTATACATACATACAATTATAAGTGATCATGACGGATATCTTACATTACCCTCAATAATTATTCATGCGGGTTAAATTCTCATTGCAAATAACAGGGTTATAATTGATCATTAGTACATAATATTTGATACCATTGTATGACATTACCTAATCATAAGATAATGACATAATGACATTACATAATGAACTCATTTGCTGTTGATTTGATGGAAAGTTTCAAGCTGATTCTTCACATGATCAATACATATATTATGTGAAATAGGTAATGTGTTGCGACCTGACCTAATTGTACTAGGCATAATTTGTACCAAAGAAATCCACATTCGGGAGTGGGATGGAAATGTTCACCGGCAACTTGGCATAAAATATGAGGTAGCCAATCACAAAATGCGGCGTGATTTCAGTCATTCTCATGCTGCCCCATGCTGCCACCTTGCATAAATATTTGGAGGTGAGAGACATAGCACTGAGAATGAGTCACCACCATGCGGGCAAAGCAATTAAACTATTGATCACACTTGATGTGGATGGAGAGCGGTTGCTATAGATAAGATGTATGAGTAGATGTTGTACAGACTGCTGAGCGAAGTAAAAGGATACTATGGACGCGTGAATAGGACTTTGTAACAATGTCTGAAGGGTGGGAGCACGTCACCAATTCCAATTTTTATATTTAAAGATGTGGGACTCAGAGATCAGGAGGGATGTGGGTATGACTTGCATCTCTTAAATCGTTTATCTTGTCTTATGAATGAATGTGGCTTCTTTCTTGCTTGAATGGTGGCATTTTATGTCACTTTAGAATTTCGTCATAGTTTAGAGTGACTGCTCATGGATGTATTAATGGTATATGGTACAGTTCAATGAAAAGATATCGACCAGTACAATTGACATAAAACCTTCAGGGATTGTTCCTTACTTAAGAAGTATTAAATAAATGAAAAAAAAGATATGTTACTCCGTTAGTTTCTTTGGTAGAGGCACTTGAAATACAGTGGTTTACTATGGGTGTCTATGAGAAAATGTGGCATTTTTTTCACGTTTTACGAAATAATAAAGGAATGCCTGTCCAAATTAGTTTAGATTTGCTACATTTTTGTTTGAGGTCATATCCCACAAAATGCAAAAGAAATCATATTTTACCCCGTTCAAAAAAAGGTTGGAGACCTCTAAATTTGACCATGTTGTGCACTTTTAATGGCACCTCTGGTTGATGCCATTCATTTCACATTAATATTCGTCATTGCACAGACTTTTAACTCATTTATATGGAGGATCATCATCAGCCGATGGGGTTTATGCATCAATACGATTGTGATTATACTTCCCACAGTTAAAATTGTTTATTGGTCATGGCAATAAGAGAACCTATGCAAAAATGATGAGAAATGAATTTTGATTGAGACAAATATATAGACACTAGGGGGACCAGATCTAGTACATTTATATTAGAATGACCACTGGCTATTATAACTCAACCAGGAGCCGCATAGAGTCGTATTTTCAGACTCACCTATATGCCTTTAAATGTTGAGCTTGCCAGTGTAAACCTTTTGCATTGTATGTTCCCTGTTTGTCAAGTGGGAACTTTTGTATCCTCGGATTAGAATCTTCTATGATCCTGTGAACAAATGTATTGTTTCTTAGATCTTCCACAAGGCTGTATCTATCTACAAACTGACTTTCCCAAAGTCTTACAAGAAATCAGTAGGGTGTTTCATAAGTAACGCAGCGCACGTTTGTTATGGTAGCACAACTATTGGTCAGATAGCGATAAATCTAACGCGCGTTCGTTATAGTAATGCAACGTTAGTTGCCGTCAATTTTGGCCCTTAGTGTGCGCTATATATGTTAAAATATGTCATTCTTTATTTGGTAACGACTGTTGTTAGGTCCTATAACACGCGCTGCGTTACTTATGAAACGCGGCGCTTGTCTTTTGCGATAACCTTTTCTATATATTTACAAACCATATATTTAATATATGCTGGTTGTAGCATTTTGTTCTTTTTCTTCTGGGTTTAATCTTGACAAATTTGCTTTAATGCCATTGCTAAGCTTTCTCTCTTTTTGTATCGTCTCTGACCTCTGTGATGCTTTTGCATAGGATTTATTTTATCATGTGTTGGATATTATACTTTTGATTACTTTGATAATCACTGAGTTTAGTTTCCAAGATGGTGTTTGGATGTTGGTCGTATTATCATGAAGAAAGGACTTTAACATGAGGTATTATTGAGTGCAAAAAGGATATAGGGTATAGGTATAGACTTCTGTTTTGACAAGGCATATGATTTTGGACACTGTACCAATAGTCTTATTTTAAGTATCTACCTGCACATGCATGTGTAGTAGACTAGTTTCACTGTGTTAAATGCTAATTTTCATATACTACTCATTTACTATCTGCACCTTTGTTTGTTTGTGCACGCACACTCGCACCCTATGAACTTTATGATCTCGTTTATTCGTTATGAAAGAAAGGAATGCTCTAAGAATTTTCACATCCTATTGTCATTTTATACTTGATATCTTTGATCAAGTTGTGTGGTATGTGTAATCGTTTATAAAATGTTATTATAGATGTATTAATCATATCACAATCTGGAAAGAAGATTTATGTATGTCACTATAAAGGAAACATGAATTCTGGTTAACCCCGTAGATGGTAGTATAGTATCGCCGTTTTATGTATTAACTTTTCATATACTACTCATTTACTTTGTTTACCTTTCTGTGTATTTATAAGTGGACGCGCACTCTTCATGAACTTTATGTACAGTGTGCAGCGTGTGCACACGCTAGGTTGAGATATTTCATAGTAGTTAGGCTCGGTTATAAAAACAACACCAGACTCATTAATCGATGCCTCAAGTCATCACCCCGGGAGGACATGCATAGAAGACCACTTGTTGAGCTGTACCACCATTTTGGCGTTGGACGTATACTCGCTGCGTGATTCCATGACCCCAGGTCTCCATAATTATGCTTAGGTTGAGGAAATAATTTACTTAATGTTATGTGTTCACATGACTTATAAGACCTCTGTACCTGCCATGGGTCACCATATATATTTTGCATTTCTGCCATATTATCTATGCCTTTTTTAGGGGACTTCATCTGGGGCTCTTAAGCATTGTACAATTGATATTCATGAAATATTGATATGCTCTGCGCATTATGGGTCTTGAGTATCAAAAAGAAGAAAAGAGTCAAAGGATTTAGGGAGTTCAGGGCGCCAAATGTTACTCAACTGTAAAGAATTAACAACAATCCAGGGCCGCGTTTCATAAGTAACACAGCGCGCGTTATCGGACCTAACAACAGTCGTTACCAAATAAAGAAGGACATATTTTAACATAGCGCGCGCTAAGGGCCAAATTTGAAGGCAACTAACGTTGCGTTACTATAACGAACACGCCTTAAATTTATCGCTATCTGACCCATAGTTACGCTACCATAACGAACGTGCGCTGCGTTACTTAGGAAACGCCCTACAGAACCGTTAGTATTTTCTTTAGTGCTGCATTCACCATGCCAAAAGCTGAAAGAGAATGTTTTATGGGTTTGTAGAGAATTTTAAGTCATAAGAATTTTACCCTCATAAAAATATGATTACCTATATTGTAATGTAGACCTTTATGGTGTGCAGTTAGATCTACTGATAGTGACTCGGTTACCTGTACACTCAATCTGGTATGGAATAAAGATGTTAATACATTATATTAATTCAACATTCCAATAACACTGTGCATTATTTATGTGGTTGCTCAGTAAGAAAGTATCATTATGATACTGATGGTACCATGTTTTCATTATTATCAAATATGGTACTGTCAGTTTTGGTTTGCTTAATGGAAGCCCCCACCCGGGGACAATGTATATAAGCTGAGACAAAATCTTATTGAAAAATAAGATCTAAAAACTAAAAAAAACCAGGGATATTCATCTGCAAAAAGGTAGCGTCAAATCTGGGACTTGAATTGTATTGATGATCTACGGTTTACCCTAGAATATTAGTGGCAGATTCATCGTTCAAGTTCTTCCATACAAATGTATAGCAAAACGACCTAATCAATCCCCATGGTCCGACACTTATCACACCAACTGTTCGTTCACAGGGGCATATAATTCATCGATCAATAGATTTAACAGTTCTACCTGTCTCCTACATCTTTTATCAAAGCACACATCATTTAGAATCTTCGTTGTATGTAATATTTTGATGAAAGACAGTGTGCATTGGTATTGATCGAGTTCCATACCTGAGGATATTGTATACTTGCATTTACAAAAATCAACGTCAATATTTCCATGCATGAATTGAGTCGGTAATCGGGTGTCATCACCTTTTCAAGCCTTGTTCGTTCATGAACAGCTATGAACATAATCCATTATAGATGAAATATGATACGTGCACATGCATTATGATATACATGATTATACATACAACCATTAATAGAAACGCTTGTTTCAGTAAACTTGTGTCAGTAAGTAGGTTAGAGGCCACTTTTGGGATAACTAACGTTATGGAACTATACAGACCGAAAGACAGTTTGTAGCCCCTAGGTATACCATGCCACTCCAGCCCTACTATATACCCGCCCAGCCTTTGGAAGAGTTGTTCATGTCAAGATGTGAGCAATGAGAGGGACAATTACTGACGCAGGCTGACAGTAACGCCCTGACGTGTTTAATTGTGGAACTACTCCCCACCCCCACCCCACCCCCACCCCCGCCGCTAAAAGAGAGTAGTGGTATTAATGCTTTTATACTCGTTCTTTTAGGGTATATTTTTTGGGGTGTATTAATGAATGATTATGTGTATATAAATACTCCAGTAGTTTAACCCAGCACCAGTCTTGTTTGTTTGTTTGTTGATAGCATTTTATCGTTCAGATAATAGTTCTCAGCATATAACGAAATTTTACAGAAAAACGTAGTAGACAATTATTATTTAAATTAATTATTAATCAGCAATACGTAGACAATTGTAATGACACCCTAAGGGACGCTACCATGTATTTTCTACCCTAGGATCGACATGTTGCCCACGCGTCCTATCCTCCCACCTTAGGGGACGCTATCATGTATTTAATTAGGAATGCTTAAATAGATACCTCCCCAACCGACCCCACTCTATCTCCCTTCCCCACGACACCTAAATATACAGCAATGCTATGACTCAACCCCCTCAATAACCTCCTCCCCAGTATTATCTTTTATTTTGACCATGTCAGGGTCGAGACTACATTTATTACAATGCGCAATGGGATAGCATGGTGTTCAGGAAGACAGTAAAGATAAGTAAAGAACACGCAGAACTTAGATAAAGGATTATTATTTTTGAAAAAAAAGAAAGGATTATCTTGGAGGCTATATTTGAATACGAGCAAAGAAGTGGGGTTTCTTATAAAATATTCATGGCTTACTGACTTACTGGCGAATAGAAGCAATATCCCAGGAGTATATTTGGTGTGAGTTTTTCATCATGACATGAACATGTATTTTTAGTTTTAACTGTTTAAACCATAGATAAATATGTTACTTTCATTCATCATTGTCTTCATTAAAGGTGCTTCCCCGTGGAATAAAGATCCTTTAAGGAGAGACCCTAAATATATTTTCCCTGACTTGCACATTCAGACTTACATAGTAAAACATAATACAAATTCGGGAATGCTTCAATAGTGAAATTTATATTGCCAAATTAATAGAAAGCCATCACCCAACATGGAGGTGTTTTCACTTTCAACATATAATTGTGGCTTGTAGGACCTGGTGGCAACTTGGCTATTCAATTTAGCTCAATTTGAGTGTATGTAGATTGAAGACAATAAGGGGACCTCGGGCTCAAACACGAGCATATATGTTACATGTTGAACGATTAGAATTACACAACAATATTCAAGAGTCAATTAAAGGCAATTCAGCTAGTTCATAAAGCACATACACAGGTGCATGTGGTGTTGTTTGACATTCCCTCTCTTTATAGTTGGCTTTATCGACATATAGGTGTTTGTATGATCAATGACCATTATCTAGCGTTTCCCATTTTTCTAGCTTGAAGGACTCATCTTTTTATTTAATGCGCCATGGAGTGAATTATCCTACCCAGATAGAAATTTAGGGTTGTCACAAAGTTGTGTAGTGTTACATACTGTTTTATTATACGCGCATGCTATATGGGAGGTGCTATAAGTGGGGTGCTATAAAAATATTCATGTAGGATGCGTCCTATAAAAATGTAGTTGTCTAAAAATAGCTCTGTTGATATGCTTCGCGGAGCTTTGGCTCTCCGCGAAGTATATAAACAAATCCCCGCGATCAGTAATCCACCCGTGATTCTGTACTATAATTATAGAAATACATGATAAAAACCACATAATTAAATAAAGCATTAAATTCTCTATCGAATGATATAAGTTTTATTAATGTAGCTCAAGAAATGGCCTCGATATGAACGTTTTAATACAACAATATCAGTAGGCCTAAATACTGTTGTAGGCCTACTAACGGGGCTGGCAGCAGGGCAGCGGGGCTCTCAGAGACTTCTTTAATATTTTTTCAGTGATATCTGATGACATATGATCAAATTATATGCACATATAATAAATATAGAATGGAACTCGCCAGGAATAATCGAAAATTGATTGGACTTGATTCGTCCACATAAGTACTCTGCCTACGGCATCGTGTTTATGTGGATGAATCTCGTCCAATAAATTTTCGATTATTGCCGGCTCGTCCCATTCTCTCTCTATATAGACTTATAAATAGCTTCAAGTTAACATGTTGTGTAATTGTCTTGAATCACTATGGATCACTTTGGATCACTAAAGTGAACCACCTGTCTATATAATATAATTATATAAATGTACACTGCATCATATCATGGGTGGGCCTCCTATCAAAAGAGATTGTATCCCCCACACAACATTCCCACCACCCTAAAGTGATTGGATCAGTTGTATTTTTACTTTTTAGGTCACCGTTAAAGTGTCCTTTCTCCCTACCTCCATTTGTCACACTAGTTGCTAAGCTAATGCACATGAATGCAGAACTGTGCAACTTCGAGCGAACCAATTTCATATACATCGTCTTATGAATTATTTGTTACTATGGGTGAAGATCCCAGTTAATTGTGATATGCATAACCAACATCAAAGACATGAGACTGGGCAAGATAATTTATGTAACAGTATATATTCGTAACCTTGTTTAGAACGTATAGTTAGTAACACCAATTGCATGGAATGACCTCGTACATACTCTCCACAGATTTACACAACTTGTGTAGGTGATACCTTGTTAAAGACAGTTCATGATTTAGCCATCGATTATTAGTCACTTTCTGGTGGTCCAAGGGCTCATCCAGGTTTTAGAACACGATTTAAGATTCTGAAATAGAATGTTGGAGTCAATTGCAGTAAGCAATGACTGGGCATTGAAGCGAGACTATACCCCCTCCCCCCCTCTCTAACACACACCACTAACCACACGTGATCTCTCACGCTCTCTCCCTGCACCGGCCCGCTCCCTCTCACTTCACTCTTGTCAACCAACCTCAACGGTTCTAAATTTAGGTCCTTAATATCGGTTATTGATCCTTTAATAGCAGTTGAAATATAACACGATATAGACAGGTGTGCTGGTTGTCCAACACCCCATCCTGTTTGCTGCCTGATGCCCCATGTCCATAACCACGGCCGGCTGGCGTACGTGTATGCATACACAGCACAAACCATAGTTTTAATAACGTTAGCATAGGTTAATAATGGTAGCAAGAGTGCACGATTTTAACAGAGATGTCAGATAGTGGCAGCCAAGAAGGTTTGGGGCAGCCTAGACTTCAACTGTATCGCACAGCAGCATCTTACAATTCTCAGCTATCACGAAAAAGATATCTTCCCAAATTTAATCATTGTTTGACCTGTAGGCCTAAAGCCATTCATATTTAGCTGCTGTTATTTATGTTTATATTACACTAGCAAAGTACCCGTCCTCCGGACGGTCCCCCTCTCTCCCCACATTTCCCCCTCTCCCTCTTTTCCCTCCCCCTCTTCTCTGACTTTCATAGCTGTTTTTCTCTCCCAACCCCATCTCCGATTTCCCTTTTATAATGCTCATTTCCCCTTCTGTACATCGCTGTCATTTAAACCAAAACCATTTTTTTAACATTTATTTTTTGTACATGTGATGTGTCACAGGAAAATGAGTCACTCCCCCAACCTATTTGACTTGAAAACGCACATAACTTTACAAAAAGCCCATATTTCAAATTCTGGGACTTTTCAACTATTTTCCAGGGGGACATGCAGATTCAGAATCTATAATAAACCCAAATTGGAAAATTTGACCCTGGGGTCCCCTTCTGTTTGGCTGGTCACTTATAGTTAGGTCCTCCTGGACGTAGGTTGTGGGAAATTACGTAGTATCTCACAGGGGCTTTCCCAGCCTATAAATAGAGTGTAGAGATCGCAATTTAAAACAGGCTTCAAAATCACATTTCCACCCCAAATACCCTCACAAACCACATACGACGACATCCAGAGAGGGGGGATTGACATCTACAGATGAGTAAAGTAGTTTGTAATTCAACAAATTCCGAGAACATTCCGGACAAAGAAAACCTTCTTTCTACCATTTCTTTTCTACCTCCTTTCCTAGAAATCGCTCTAGCCGTATATTATATGGATGATACTTTGGAGTCACGAATGGGCACAAATGGGCGTGACGTCATGAGGAGAGTAACGTTAACCAATAGGGAGTGTTGTTATAATGAGGCTTAAAAAACATCAAATTTTCACGCGTGGATCGATTCAACAATATATGATAGCAGGTGTTCACTCATTTGCAGCGTGTAAACACCCCCGATCGTGGTATGAATATAAGTATTTTTATTTATCTTAGGCACAATAATCATTGAGAAAATGGGTGCACCTATCAGTTTAAGCTGGTCATTTCCCAGGCACCCTAGGCATATTGATTTAGGCTACATTACTATCTTTATTTTTTTTTAACTTATTACTAACAGTTTATACATATGAAATGCAGTTTCACATTGTGAATAGCAATGTAGTTATAATTATAATTATAAGTTTGACACTTGCGTTTACAAATTTCTGGCCTCATATCAGATTCCAGTGTTAAAACTGGATCTTGCTTTAAAAAGTTTAAGGTCACTCGAATGTGGACCTTTATCAGGTAGGCTAATCAAAAATAGTGATCTCCGTCACTTTTGGTGCAAATATAACGTTAGTTAAAATGAAAAGTTCTGCAATAATGAGAATAGGTATTTATTGGTATATTGTATCGGCTGAACAAAAAGCAGTGAGCGCCAATGAGCGATAATAAATGAAAGTACCGCAGCACAGGATTAAATGTGGACTGTTATGAATCCCTGCAGCAAAAATAACCGTAACGGGTGAGATCCTCCACAGTTATTAGCTAAAAATAAGCCACTTCGGCATTTGTGCAAGAAGGCCTAGGGTAGAAACGTAACAAAATGGCATGACATATTATAGCTACATATCCTGGGGAAGTCCCAAGGTAGGACACCATAATGGCGAATGGAAACCATAACAAGAGACGGAACAGTTACTGAGTTAGATGTTACGATGGCGAGCCTTATATAATCCATTAATCATAGAAAAATGACCGTGACAATATCACATTGGCTATATCTATATAATAAGAGAGGGAAGAGTAATCAATGGAAACAGTTGCGAATCATGACAATTTGTAGCATCGGATCCTCAACATCTTTATACCCTGCCATCTAGCTGATTGATGGTCCCTGATCAGCACTTCTTACTCATCGATATTTAATATAACATTAGTTTAAATTAACACCAAAAGTGGCCTTAATTGTCACTTAAACCCTTACGTGGCGGTGTTTAAAGCGTTTCAAATTGCAATTAATGACAGCTGCTGGGGTAAGTCGCCAAGGTATAGTTGACCACGGACTTGTAATCAAAAGTCCGTGACTACTAATAATGCTCATTTAGAACACCTGTGCAATAGGGGTAAAGATCCTTTACGCATTTCTTGTGATTAGCTAGAATGTTTACCTAGTGGAAATCAAGCTAACCCAAAGCCTCTGATATAGCTTGATAAAGGAACGATTCCATCCCCACAAAATCGATTAGTTGAGTGTTCTGGGCAACATTATTCTGTCAGGAATCTGGCGGTGGTTTTTAGCAGCATCATATACATTTCCTATTTCAGTCCCTGTCATGTATTTCTTGACGCGAGATTGTGAGTGTTAATGATTTACATCTACTTTGATATTTTTATTTACGGAATAATAGTGTGAACAATCTTTACGTTTCGTAACAATAATATTTTTACGACCAGTATTTCGCCAGTATTTGATATTCATGGAAACGAAGGCCAATTCGCTAGCTGTCCAGAAATCAGGACGTTGTCCAGAGATAAATTTCACTAGCATGCACATTTCGTTTGTGGATCGAAACTTCAGGTACACTCTTTACCTCAGTTCCCGATCATTTCTTAGTAGAACGCATGCGTAGTGGAGGAGATTGTAGCGAAATAAGAAAACTGGTAATCCCTGACCTTAAATTGTTATTCAAGGCTATTTCTATTTTGATTAACCATTTCTCTGAGCCGATTAAATCATGGTACAGCAACAACAATCAATAAACTTATAAGGTTTGAGCATTGGATGGCAAACAAAAAAGATTATCGGTGGAGTGTATTTATAGAAATGTTTTGTTAAATGTACCCTTGATAGTTCCTATTTAAAAAGTAATTTATGTAATGTGCAACATTGTTGTATATCATGCTCGTAGATGTTTGGTTTTAGTACCACCCATTAATTTCTTCGGTTGATATATGGTTATAAATGTATTTGTTTTAGTCCTGTATTGACTATGACTTATATAATTTAAAATATAATTTAGGCTGGCAACGCATGGAAATATTGGATGATGGTCTTACATATGCGTTTTTCCCTAAGTGTAATAGTTTATTTCTCCATTTGATATAAACAACCTGTATAACTCTCCTTAAATCTTAGGAAGCCTTAGTAAAATAGTTTCTATCAATCACGCATATAGATAGATTATATTAGGTCAGGACAAAAAACGCCAAGCATTTCGGTCGGTAATATTTGCAAATATATAGCGCATAGGAATATTAATATATAACATTCATATAGCGCAGAAATAATCTTTCTGGCCAGGGATGTTGTCTAAATCGGTGATCAACGAGTGGGTGAATGATGTTGAAGGGATGGATGGAAGGAGGAGGAGGAGGAAGACGGACGGAGACAAGAACGCACCTGTAGTTCAAGGGAATGATATGTTTGCTTTGTATCGACCCCTGAAGGGTTTCGCCGGAGTCGGCTGCAAGGCAAACACAGCATATCTACCCACTGTTTCTAGGTACATGGGGGGGGGGGGGGGGAATTAACAGGTTAATATACGTGTATAACACGGACATCAATAAATCAGGCGTAATGCTTTGTCTGACCAAGGTTTCTCGTCTGTAATGAATGAGACCGATCTCAAGGGCATAGAGCTAGGCATTTACATTCAGGTTAATTAAGTGTCATGATTTTAGGTGATGATAGGCAAGGATGAACCCAAGATCCATGACATCTATAGCTGATTGGTGGTGAATTCTGCGCGAAGGGAAATTTGCCAAAAACTTCCCTTGATTTATTTCCTTTTTACATCAGAACAACGGGGCGATAGACTTTAGTTAGCAAGTGACCATGCATGCATGAATTCATACTAAATATAGTTTTTAGCTAGTTTGTATGATACTCGAGCATTCTCTGAGGACTTCAACCCGAACTCCACTATGCATTGGAATTTGCTAATGAGCACCTTGTAGAGATTTGGCGTGTGGATTAGGGGTTGAAGATATATCCAAACAGTTTGATTGGAGGGACATGTTACATGGATTGACAGTGTCTAGTGAGTGACCTTGGAAACCATGTAATCACGGAGGCGGCTTGTGTAGTGACAAGCGCGGTTTTCCAGCGGGACATGCATTAATTACGCCAGTTATATAAGATTCCATCATGTTTGTTCCATGGGTATTCCCACAAAAACAAAAATGTATATTAAATGATAATTATTTCTATACTTTTTACACATATCACACGAATTTCCACTATAGAATATAGAACTCAGTGACATGGACTACCGGTACTATATAATATGTATCTTGAACCTTTGTCTGATATGTTTCAAGATGTATCTTTGTACGACAGTATACTTAATACACGCACAGTCTATCCGGGTGAACTGAAACATTCTACAGTGGTGGTGTGTACCTGCTGTAATAATCATGGTCTCATATATGATTCCTTAATCAATGATGGGAGGCGCCCATTATGGAGGCCATTAACTAATTTTTAGAAAGCTTCCTGGTCAGCTTCCACCAGTATTTCCTATGATTATGTAAGAAATGTGGATGTGGATGAAACCAGGGTCAATGTGATAAACATGCTCCCCGACCCTCGTTAAATGAGCGACCAAATGCCATGCAGCTCAATAATATTCAACCCTAGAAAAAAATCAAATATTTAAAAAGAACACAACAGGATGTACCCCCCCCCCCCACACCCGTTTTTTTAGTAACTAGATAGACTTAATTTGTTTATGAGCGCAAGGAAGTTGGAAGGAACGCCTACAATTTCCGTCCTCAAAGTTCTTTTATGTCAAAGGCAACTTTTTCTTTAGGTAAGAGGCTTCGTTACAAACGACTCGCACTTGTTTCTTTCATGTAGATTGTGAATAGTAAGACGTACAATAGCCAAAGAGATATTGGAGTTAACCGATTTCAAAATGACCAGTTCTAGCATTAAATGTGCTGGTATTGAAACTTTTCCCTTATAAAATGTGCTGAGCTACAAAGAACGATAATAATAAATCCCATAAACGATAATAATAAATCCCATTATCTGTGTTGAGAATTATCATCACGTACCTGATAAAATGCTATCAATAAACAAATACAAAAAATAGTAATGCATTATTTTTTTAAGATTTGTTTATACCGTTATTTTTCATTTCATCATAGCTTTGTTTTGAAACTGCCTTTAGATTAATTTTTTTATGGCACACAGATGTTTTATCATCGCATGTATTCTCAAACGCGATGCTTTAAATATTGCTAATTACCCCTTTTGTACCAGATTTTCTTATCTTTTCCCAAATGATTTTCTCAATCGGGTTTCGGCATTGGGAGAGCTAGCCATCATCCCCCCTTGAGCAGGGGGTGGGTAGGAAGGACAGAAGTCAATCATTATCCAGAATTAACAAGTAACAATGACAACCTTTTTCCTCTTCAGTTATTTATTCAGGCATGGTTACACTTACACTTACCGGTAATAGTGCTTCAGATGACTGTTAATGTTTAGAGTGGTTTACAGTTATATAGCTGGGTTTTGGTTGTTCACCATTATCTAATTGCGTTTTCCGAGGGGAAACGTAGCAGGAGTTGGAGAGACTTGGGTTTTGTTAAATATTCAGTAAGCCAATTATTTTGTAGAAATGTTTGTTTCTACCTTTTGTCTAGCTTTTATATTGTTCAGCATCGAAAGCTTAACAGTGATCTCATGTATATAGCCATGTGTTTTACATGATTCCATAAAACAAGACTTTCCCACCATAGTCGTTATCAATCGTTTACACAAGCTATGATATTTGTAAAAAGTTCCTTGCATTTTGGGATAAAAATGTTGCTAAAGATTTGTATGTCAGATTTAAACTGAATGTTCTAATTCATATTAGTAGCTATTAAATTTTGGCTCCTGTTACAAATGAACGAGGCACCATCAGGTCAACGGGATTGGTGTGACTACATTATATAGTACGTCTGCGCTAATGGCATTCAATTTGTCCTATGTTAATTTTATTTTGATAACAATCACTTGAATAGATGAAGAATATTGCCCAGTAGAGACACTGTACCATAGCGGACTAGTGAGGCAATACATTGACCTTTCACTACATAATAATATATATAACATATATAACAAGACTTTTTGTATTTTCCTATACGTTTCGGGCTGTGGGTGTCCTGTATCAGGGAATTCCATCAATAAGTTGAATAGATGAAGAATATTGATAAACTAGTTCTTAAATCAATACTAAGAAGTGGCAGGAACACCGTAAATATTTTATAGAGACTTTCTGTATTTTCGTATACGTTTCGGGCAGCGGGTGACCTTTATTAGGGAATTCCAGCAATAGTTCGTTCATCAGAATCAGATCTATTCTATTATTGACACATGTTGACTTGAGAAAAATAACTTAATAATACCTAGAACTATATAATTGAAATGTACTTTCAAGGGAAGCTAATTTTTGTTTTGTTTTTGCAAAAGACTTTATTCAGTTGCCTGCCATCTTGGCTTGTACAATTCTAAGAACATGAAGGTAAAGGCAAGTAAAAGCAACAGGATAATATAATAGTGGGAAGAAGAAAATAGAAAATTAATAATAAAGCGAGAAGAAGGGATGACGGAGAAAATATAGCATATTATTTATGCATTGAAATTAATTCCTCAATATCACCGTATAGTCTTCTCCATAGCTTTGTTTCCTTGTCATCCACCATTTTGAATTAAAAAGAGAACAAAATGACTTTACACCTCATTCTTAACTCATATAAAGTTGACAATAAATCGATTACACCTTCAGCGAACAATTTTTGTTTATATATGAATGCTTTAATCTGTAATATTAACCAGTTTATCTTTGAAGTTACATTTGATTGTTTGATCCCAAATAATATGTCCTTAGGCTTTATAAGACTTAGTATTACTCCATTTTTCTTTTGAAATATAATATTCCCCGCGTTACACATGTTTAAATATCCTGAACTATAAATCCATTCAAATATTTCATTCCACAATGATTTTGTTTTTGGACATTCGACCAGAAAATGTGTAATATCGTCATTTTTAGGACAAAAAGCACAGCGAGGGTTGTTCTTAACCTGTATTTGGGATAGGTAACCATTATAAGCGATGGCGCCATGTATAAGCTTATACTGGAACACATGTAATCTCGATTCAGTTGAGGTTGTGTATGGCCTCTTAAATATTACTTTCCAGTCGATATCCTCAAATTGTTTTTGGGATAATGGGAAGCTAATTTTGATAATTGACTTCAGTTTCAATACTTCGTGAGGCAGTCGGTAGTCAGAAACAGGAATACAAATTACCAATGGGTGCTATTCTCAAATAATAGCTGCAAAAAGTCCTTTAATTTACCTTTTCGTCCCTCAATCTACTTTTTCGTATCTATAGCTGTAAGGGAACTACTTTTATGAGGGGTTTTAGTCGGAACTAGAACTGTGCCACCAATTTACATTTATATTATGACAAACATTATTCCTTGAATCCTTTTGATAATATACCAGGATGCTTGTCTTTTCTACAGATGTAACCTTTTAATTTAGCGAGGGGTGTATTAAGTCTTCATTTGCAGTTCTTTTTAAAATTAAATCGGCTAAACTGAATTAGTATGGATGGACACCATAGGGGATAAACAATGGATTCTTGTCATACGATTGCAAGTGGTTGGCCATATCCGAACATTCACTCGGATATCTTTTTCTTGTATCCAAAGTTCAGCAGGCAAATACCTCTCTACTGCACCCTTTTATGCGCTATGGTTTCACTTTATATATCACTGGAATTATAAATAAGAAGGTTGGCACTAAATATACTGCTTCTACGCTGCCTTTACTATCATATAGTTTCATTTACATATACTGATCTTGACATTTGCCTATTGATTGAAAAATCTAATATAAGCATGTGTATAGGTACGGATATTATATTATAAAAGTAAACATGATAATAGTATATCTGCCAATTAAAATACGTGTATGTATGCCCATTAATGTGAAGTCAATTTCTTGGGACTATCTTTGAGTTCTTCTAACTCTAAGGTACTACATTTATACATATATACAGGTTTCTCAAATCGATAACTCATTCAGAAATATCCTATCTTGGTTGGAGTGAAGCGATTGACGACAAGAATGTCATTACATACGACAGTTCCTTACCTCATTCCAATCCTCTTCTTTGCCCTTGCTCCTTAAAATATCCATGTATCAGTATCTGAACATTATATGCCAGCCTCATCAGCTTTTAGTCCTCAAGTTTTCGTTGTATGTGTCTTGGACAATACCGATGCATATATAAAACTGGGCCGATCACATGTATGTGTTCTGCTGCCGGGGTCTGGAGAGCTTCTATGAGATCACTTCTGCCTGGGCGCTATTCAACAACTACTACCGACTCCTCTTCATCTACCTCTGGCCATCACTCATGGAATCAATGAACGCTTCGACCACTATTTACCCGAGAGTGTATAGGCTTTCTCCCCCTTGCTCTTGCTGCAAGTCACCTTTCACCTCCTCAAGATATTTCTGACGCACACTTAGATTTATTACATATGTTATATGGGTCAGATTTTCAGAAAATGTACAATTCAACTTCACTAATACTCTCAAAGAACCCAAATTTCAGACAAAAATAAAGTTCAAAATACAGTTCAACCTAACCAAACAGATTGCTAGAATCAGTGCAATGCCAAATATACTCGGATTTACGTAGTATTGACCAAATTGCAGCCTGATTTAGCAGAATTTACTAAATGTGTACAGCTGCCAATTGTACATTTTCTGAAAATCTGACCCATATATATTATTTCAGATTTGAGACTAACTAACCCTTTGTTTTTAGGATGATCACCAACGTGTATATAGTTGCTTGTCATATATGTATTATAATAGTATGCGGAGATTTAATATATATTGCTGAAAATTGCAAAACAGAATGGAAGCTACTGGACAATAAAGGGACAAACAATGAATGCAGGTAGTATAACCCTGCTAAGGTAAAAGCATTATTCATAGTTCATTTTATCCATGGACCGAAAAAGGATGCCCTGCTTCAGTGGTCCACTATATCTATCAGCCAGAATCGTCCTAAGCATAGACTAACAGTGTTTATGAGCAATTCCATCCAGGGGTGAAAAAAGTTTAAATTTCTAAATTGCTTTCTATTGATTTAATCTTTTTCGTACAAAGGCTAGACATATTACTGCAAATATTGACGAAATTGAGAACGGTAATTATAAATATTGCGGTCAGGGTAGCTTGGCCGATACTGTAACCTTAATTCTCATATCAAAGGGACAGGGGGTCGGTACTCATTCCAACATAAATGAGGAGTTAAATTAGAAATAAATACCAAATAATCATTCAGTAATTACGTTATTTGAACTGTCTCAATGGGTCAATTTGATACATCATGTTTGTATTTATAAGTGCATTTTCAAATAATATTTTGTTAATTTCATATTTCGAATAAGGTTTTAGAACATAATATGTCGATTAGGATGTTGGCTTGATTTTGCTTCTATATCGATTGTTTATGAAGGTAAATGTAAGTTCTCTTTAAATATTTAGAACCAAGATGATTAGGGGAAAAGTTTAACAAATAGTTTCCATGCCCCCCTCGCCCTCCCCCCTCCAGACCCCGGTTTAATTACGGCGACATGGTCGCCCTCTAGACCTCCGTTACGGCAACATACTATTTCGTATTATTACTTAATCAGCCATAGATTTAATAACAGACAATAACAAAGACGCATGTCCGCCTTGCGGATGTATTCTTGCGTTGCTCAATATGATGTTATAACTAAAATTTACGATTTACAACATTTATGTGAAAATATGAGATCAATTATACTATAAGAATCATTATCACCGATTAATTCATCACTACTCTATATTCACTTGGTCGTGACAGCGCCTTAGCCCTGATGATGTGCTGTTTATGCCTGTGGCTTCTATCCAAAGAAATACAAAACCTTTTTTCAATTCATTTATATTTCCTGGTGTGTTTTACATATGTGATGTGTTCCAGGAAAGTAGCAAAATAGATATGTTTCAATGTATTTCTTTCTCTTTATTGGAATCTTCTGGTATTTAGAGGGTTTAGCTCTTCCAGCATATGATGTACGAAATTTCACGACAGTGTATATATCTTGCGTTTCGAAGGCCATCCTATGGAGTATATATAATTACTTTACTAGTAATTGTCGACCCAGAAATATTGCAAACTTGTTTTCAAACATAAATACATCAAACCTAAAATCTGGAAACACTTCTTAGATGTAATACTATCATTAGAATCGGCTTGATCCCATCTTTTCTAAATCCATTATTAGCGACTTGTGACTCATTTTCCTATAACACATCACATATCTTTACACTTACAGAAAATGATTTATGTTTATGTATTTATCAATGAAAAGTTAGACCCTCCTTACGGCGACATTCCCAATGCATATCACATGTCCTTGTGTGTAATCATCTATAATATAGGCTCTCCAGTTAAATAATTTTTCATATATCAAGTAACTATTCGTTAGGGAATAACCATTTATTTGAGAATGGTTTGATTTCAAATTCCCCCAAGAGAAAGTTTGAAAAAGAGCACCTTTTTCAGACACCCGCGTCCTTAAAGGGTTATGCGACAGTAAGGTCCCAGAACCGTTGGTGTCATTTTGTTAGAATAACATTTTCCTGAAAACTTAATAGTATATCAATGAAATCCCATTTAGAGAATCAAATGAATTCGGCCAACTGGAAAATTGCTGATCTTAGAAGGAGACGTAAATACATGACCCCAGACATCTGTGCCAGGCTGGTCAAGACCTACGTCCTCCCAATCTTAGAATTCTCCAATTTCCAACTTCTAAGTGCAGGTAAATGCTTAAAGAAGAGAATCCAACGCGTTTGGCAAAAAGCCCTTCGGCTTGCCTATGGGAGCGAAAAAACAAATGTAGAATTGGTTGAAGCCTCTGAGATTTTGCCTCTGGAAAAAAGATCCGAAATTTCTGCGATGAAACTTCTCTTTGACAGAAGGCAAAACTATGAAATCCTCGAAAACAATCAGTTTCCCCTTAGAAACAGAGAACCGGGTATGATCAGAATCAAAAGAGCAAAGAAAAATTCTATGCGGGGCAGTGTTTTTTACAAGAGTAAGAAATTGTGGAACAATTTGCCTATGTTTTTAAGGGTGCAAGTGGACAAGAATAGCTTTGTAAAGGAACTGAAGAGTGAAATGTGGCGGAGATATAACGATGAGCTGTAGTGACTAAAATGAAACACTGCATAGATAAACATCTCCTTTGAGTTGTAAAGCTTAACTTCTGTCTGGGATAGTATGTACTGTAAGAAATAGTATAACATTGTATCGAATTAGAGGAGGGTTAGATGGATAATTCCTAAACATGAGGTAGCTATGATTATGTATTAAGCTTCTCTGGAAAGGTATTTGGAAATTATTCCATGTTGTACTTTTTTCGCTATGCAATCGACTTAAAGAGTCCTCTTGATATGAACTTATTAGTATGTTCTCCGATGTGTAAGTGGGGAGTAGTACTGGTAAACAACCATCCGATACTGTTTGTATTATTATGCACTCAAAGGAGCATGTGCTCCAGGTAAATGTATTTCTGCACGATGTATACTTTTTATGTTGTAGTTGAGATGGATTATTGTATTGTTGTAATTAATTATTCTCTTATCAGGCACCGTGTGAAAACATCCCTGAGGGATATTACGTTCTTTTTCTATCAACTTAAATATTGTATTGGCCTTAAATTGAATAAAAAAAATAAAAAAAAAAAAAAAAAATATTATCAATATTCATATTCATTCATCAATATTCATTCTCCGAAAATAATCGTATATATTGCAATGCAAGTTTTGTTGGCGTTATGAGGCCTTTGAGAGTGGTCTAACACACAATCGTTCATAGTGCAATGCACCCTTCGTCCTAAGAGAAATTGCCCTGATACTGCAGCCATCTAGTGCAAGTCGATGGAATGAATGTGTCAGAAATTTCATGTCTGAACAAAACATTAAAAACCATGGCCTGAAACTTTCTACGGGTGCTTTAAAAGTAGACAAATTTCATTCTCTAATCGGTGAATAGGGAGGAAAAGAATGCGTTGGTACGCAACACACCCTTTCAGTTCTGCTTGAAATACTAGTTGTTGTCTGTAGTTGCTTTCGGGATATTTCTAAGATTAAAAATCACAGAACTAAACTTATAGTTCCGTGTTAAAAGCAACCTGTTAGGGAATACTATGGACTATGTACAAATGGCGAACAAGTAGGGATAGAATTATAAACACATACTATAATTAAATATTGACAAAGCCTGAATAAAAAATATTTGAAGCAAAAACAATAGCTAATGATTATTGAGGTTTCTGTATAACTTTATATATATCTTATTAGAAAGATTCGTGTTTTAGCATAATTATTTCTTTAATATAAAATTGGGCAGATGTATGTAGTAAACTGTCTCTTCGTCCAAATTGTATCATTTCCGAAATATTAAAAACGAAGAACCTATCAGAGCGTGATCGCCCCCTTTATCAGTGTGGCTAAAATGCCGCAAATTCCCTTCATACATGTAGAAAGACCTTTGCAATATTTACTACACAATCACATAACACCCAATTGCCAGTATCTCAGGATGCCATTAATAGCTATGCCTGAGTGTTATAAATCAGGATCCTTCTACCATGAGTAATGACCGACGTTGAGAGGGTGCTGGTGCATGCACTGTTTGGTGTATAATCCCGAGACGAAGACGAGAGATTATATATACAAACAGTGCACCAGTAGGCCCGAAATGGAGGTTATTAATCCCTTAAATTAGTCTCTTCCCTAGGTAGTTATAACCTCAGGACCGTTCAAGACAGTCACTAACTCATGTTGTCACCGTTCCAATAGATGCCCAAATATCATATGCTAAGAATGAAGAGTACGGTGGGAACGATCACACACCTGCTCTTTCAGAAAGTCATAGGGAATGTTGCAAATACGGCAGATGTTTCCTAAATGCAAAATGGTTTTTAGCATGTGCCAGTATACAATCATATTATACGATTTTCTTGAATTATTACCATCAACGTTGCCTGACAAGTACGTTTAATTTTGATATTTAATATTATATAATGTAATAAATTTGAGAGAAACTTGAGAGAAATATTATGAGAAAACTTAAAGAAAATCCCTTTGATCTGACTGGAATAGCATTTTAAAAAATAACGCTTATATTTTGCTACGAAATTAAGGACATTAACCAAAGAAAAAGAAAAAAGAAACAAGCATTCACTTTTTTAACTAACAAAAGCATCTAAACCTCCTTAAACACATCATGTCATGAAATTATCATGATTATTGTAACGGGAGAGGGGATGTGTCAGGTAAGGTAATTAATCAATATGTTTCCCTTACAAGTATTGATCAATACTTGTAAAGGGGAACATATTAATGTCATTAGTTTAAGAACTACATATTTCACCCAAGAAATTTACGTGATCTTGGAGGGCACATGCCGTATTGACTGGTAAAAATTACTCAACATTTGATCTCCACGCCGACTGGAGCACATTGATATTGTCCAAGGAGGCTTCGATCTGATTCCTGGGCGACACATTGATTGCCAATCACTGTAACAATAACGACGAAATACATTAAGCAAAGAATATTGTAAACTTTACGTCGTTTATATGTGAAATATAAATAAATAAAAGAATTTGTTGAAATCCAAGGCTGGTATATATATATCGGCTGTGCCGTAGTATGGGTGAGTATTACTGGCAAGACTTACTCCATGTTACCATGGCAACGCCTCCATTAAAAGCAAGGGCTGAGCAAGTTCTGTTTGGCTGTGGAATAGAAGCAAGGGTACAGCGGCCAGCTTTAGACCTGGGATACAACATTGAGGGTAGGAACTTCTGTGGCTCTCTCCAACTACTTACTACCGACTCCCCCTGCCTCCTCGACACCATCCGCTCCATCAACCTCCAGAAATCAGTCTGCAGTAGCCTACTCTCTAGAGTAGTATGACCCTGTACATGTGCAAGGATCGGGGTCTTGGGCTCTGTTCTAACTACATGAATACTATACAAACAAACCTCCAATTTTTCTTAATGGACATTAACTTCGAGGGAAACTTCTTATGTTTCAATGAACCCCTTTTTCTACTTGGATCGACACAGAGGTTGTGTGAGGCGTTGTAACACTGAACTGTGGCATGGAAATTGCAATTAACTGCTGGAATAGGGGGTGAAGGTAAAAGGAAATTACTGTCAGAAGACTGAGTACACAATGGCTTCGTATACCAAAGTTACAGGGTCCAAAGAGACGACCAAAACTTTTCAGAGTGGTAAAAAGTGCAAGAATAAGAGCAAAGACCTTCATCTTACTATTCCGAAAAATGGGAAAGATCAGTTGGATGGTTCAGTAAGTGTTGCGCTATGTTTTTACATTGTTTTTCTGTCCTATACCAATCCCAAAACACTATGGCTTCTCTCACCTTGAGCAATTTTCTCTTAGATTGTCAATCTATAGTAAGCTTTCAGAAATACGGGGCACAGATATGGAATGCCCAGATTGATTAACTGTCGTTTCAAAGTGTCTATACCAGTGTTTATACTGTGCCCCACAAACTTGAGTTCCCATTTCTATAGAGTCAGAGCATTATCGATGTCCCACGGCTATAGTTTCTTCCCAATTTTGAAATCCTCACCTGTTGCTCCTCTGCTTTACATGAGTGTCTGTGTGTGTGTGTTTGGGTCGGGGTGAGGTGGAGTGGGTAGGGGGAGATGGAGTGATGGTGGGAGGTGGAGTGGGTAGGGGGAGGTGGAGTGGTGGTGGTGGTGGTGTGTGGTGGGAGTGGGGGAGGCAGGGAGGTGGGAGATCTCCAAAACCCGTCGTCAGAGAGGGAGCTAGTATAGTGGGATTCTGCGATTGCGGAATACTGTCTAAATAGCATGTATACGAGTTTTACAGCCGCCCATCATAATATGGATACCGTCAATCGATCGACATTTTGCTTCCATCGGCCCACCTTTTGCTTCCATTGGATGTTGTTTATGTTTTTTCCCTGAGATGTAAAGATTCCCTAAGAAACAATTAAATTAGAAACCTGGATTATACCGTATCCAACCTGAGCGCAGATCAGACGATAATTGCATATGTCACACCCGCCTTGTCGGTAGCTATTGAAAGCTCTAGGGCTGCAAACTTATCAGCGAGAAATAAGGCCATGCAATCCCTCTGTCTGGCTGTTTAGTTTTATAAATACAAGCTAAGTTATCTACGTAAGATATGTAATATCAGTTTTAAATGGAGGTCGACATAAAGTACTAAGACTGCTATCCATGAAATATATAATTATATTCTCTAGCTACTTCAGCTTATAAATACTAATCAAACTGTAACGACATTAATGCAAAATTTAACATTGAAACTATTCCCGGTACATTTGTATTCATCCATATCCAGATCGAAGGATACTCATATTAAACTCTAAGGATAAACGGGAAAAATGCATTTAGCGGTGAAAGAAATGGTAAAAATAGAGGATTGTAAACATATCTAAGGTTTTATTCTTGATATTTTATCAATATTCCCGGTTACATTTAACCTGAAATCATATGTAATATTATATACGAGCAGCGTTACGGTGTACCAATACAACTCGTCCGATTATCCGTAAGCCGATTCGTATGCGATTCTCACGGAATTCAGTGCAAAAGAGTCCTGTGCGGCGGAAAAAACGCATGAGAATCGGCTTAGTGGCCTCTTGTCACGCTTGGAGTACTTTGTCATGCTACACCGGCCATGCACATCTCTCTGGGCGAGCTGCTCGGATGTCGCATCTGTCCCTTGTGTCTACGGATAATAGTTAAATATTTATGATCAGCCGAGTAAAAATAGTAGTATATCTTGGGAATATTGAATATATAGATAATAAGGCGCGCAAGTTAATAAGGGTAATAATAAGTTAGGTGGGGAAAGGGGAAGAAACAGGGCGAAAGAGGAGGAAAGTTAAGAGGCGAGTTAGGGCAGGTAAACACTCGGGTTAAGGTGCGGTCACGATGGAAGACTTCATGTATATTATTGCATGATGCATGTATCATGGATGCATGCATAGATCTACATGAGTGTACTTAAATGGAAACTTATAATGACTTGTATACACAATAATGTTAGGATATTCTACAGTTCGAATAGGCCTACAGCTCCGAGCCATCATGTGTGCAAGTTAGATTTTGGCTTGCTGCAGGAGTAAGAAAACTTCCCAGAATAGTCCTCTCCCCCACACAGCTGACGAGCCATTTCAAATAAACCCCCTCTTCCACTCACAACCGAAGTGCTTGCAGGCTTTGCAAGTCTACCAAATTGTATTTCTATGCATATATGCTCGTAAAAAAGTTTTCAATTCATATAGTTTATATTTAGGTAATTATTCGATTTAGACAATTTAAAACTTGACAATTTTGTATTGGTGCATAGGTGCATACCTAGTCAGCTCTATTAGCAAATAATATAGGGTCAAATGATGGAGCACTCTGAATAAATCTGAGCAGTAGGTTGGTTGTCGACAGAGAAGCTTTGCGTATATAAGACTGAGTAAAGCATCGCGATACTCAACTGGGACAGAAAGAAGAATAATTGACCTCACAGTTACCACTTTTCTTTAGGGTAGAGGAATAATTGTTTTATCTGAGAATGTGTCCTTGAGTTTAGATGTGTGAAATTGACATTGAGCGTGTTAATGTATGGGTGAAATCGTCAGAAAATGTATACATTGGCAGCTCTACACATAAATTTAGGAAAGTCGGCTAAATTATAGGCTGAAAAATGATGAATATCGGCTATATCTGAGTATATTTGGTATAAGATAAGATAATCTTTTATTTGGCTCATGGCTAACAATTACATACTCAGAAAAAATGACAAATAGGTTGACATGTCTTTATGAAAAAAGGATATTTCATTTCTACCGACAGTTACCTTATCGCATTGATTTTAAGTCTCAGTTCTGTTATGTTAAACTGCCTTTTGAAGCGCATTAATTTTTATCTTATATATATGGGTTATTTGAGAGGATTGGTGAAAGCGAACTGTACAATTTCTGACGACCTGACCCATATATGTTTTGATTGAGCGGTTAATAATGTTTCAATCGACAGACAACCTCATCTACGGCAATCAAAAATAATAGTTAACTCAGATTGCAGTTTAGTTCGATTTATTTATTTTTTAAAAAAACCCACGATTCTGTGCCAATGTAGTTTATCTACTTCCAGTTTAATTGGTAGTATTTAAAATAATTGGTGCTTCGAAGGATTAAGCAACTTATCCTGGCAAAAGTGTAAAGTCATACCGATTTCAAAATTGTCAAATCCTGATTTGTCCTGACTGTCTCAATATATATATATATATATATGTTGAATATTTTCTTTTTCAGCGAATCGGGCTAGATGACAACCTCACTACAGTATTCTTTGCGGGGACAGACGCCTCTTCAAAGCCGACGAGAAAGTCTCCTGCCAGTGCTCCTTCAGAACTGCTGGCCCTATCAACAATTGCTTCCTCGTTTGAAACCTTGCCCCCTTTGAAACAAAAAGGGACCCCTAAAAGTACTGTAACTACTGCATCCACACAACAGCAAAGGCATCACTTGACAAAAGGGTTTAAATCTGATAACGTAATGGATGTGTTTCAGTCAAAACAAAAAGTCAGTAGAGAAGGGGAAAACCCGGTCATGGCCAAGAGACTTGAAACGATTCACACCTCTGCAGGGTCTTCTTGCTCTACAGGTCCAGGCCATTCGCAGATGACCAAAAAGGAATCAACTTCGTCAGTGAGAACCATTTTGACAAAACAAAACTATAGGCCTATATCTTCCTCTTCAACCTCTCCAAAGTCGGAACATTACTTCGTGGACTCTGATTCGGAGGGAGAGGAAAACTTAAAAAGAACTCATAGTCCTTCTCGCTCCTCCTCGTCCAAATCGGCGGGATCTGGCAGGGAGAGCAAGGGAAAAAGTCGTTTTCGACGCATGCTCAAAGGAGGTTTGAGGAGGACACATTCTGCCGGATGCGATCAGGATGTTCCGGCCCATGCCCTCTTCCTAAAGCACCAGACAGACAAACAGTCTGTAGCAGTAAGTAAAACTAAATGAACTAAATTACCCTTACTGTCTATTGCAGCAATTCAAAATTTAACATTACATCACAGACTTGTCAATGATCAATAATAGTCAATTATCAAATTTAGAGGAGGTTTTAGATGAATCGGTAGAGGACCAATTTTATGTAGACAATGATTTTATATTACATAATCTCTCTTAATAATTTCAGGATACAATACATTAGTAGATAGTATATTTTATAGTTCATCCAGAATTAGGTTCCATTTTTATCTGAAAAAATTATACAGATCATAATATTATAATAGATCATCACTTTGATTGATATCGGCGTGTTAAATTTATCTATTCTTTTCTACAAACAATATTTCTTATCAGCATCATCACACGATATATCTGAACTTATTTTTTTTTCACTGCCATCATTAAATTGATGCTAATGTTACTAAATGCAAGTCCTGTCAATATACACATACCACGAAAGAATCACCAATAAGGTGCTGGTTCCTGGATTTAAACCCCTGTCATTTTTGCATTGTTGCCACTGTCATTAGCGCCTGTAATATGTAATATGTAATGTCTGGTAATATATAATTACGATTCAATGGAAATGGTTTCGGATTTCTCTAGAGCTAGATTATTCCAGAGAAATCAAAGAATTAAGTACAAAATAAAAGTTGAAGGTGAAATTATGTTGATTGATCATTTGGGTGGTAATACCACCCTCCACAGGAATGCATAGGCCTACCATTATTTTGTTTCGGCAGGCACTTCTCACCACCATAGCTGTTTAACATGGGTGGCTAAATTAGGTTATTGCAATATGTTATACGTGTAGTATTCCTTAGAAATACATTCATAGAGACTTACATCAACCGTTAAAATGTCAACTCAATTGACTATCTTATAAATATCAACATTTGCGTAGACCAAATAACCCACATCCGGAAGATGAATTGCTGTTCAACTGAATTACATTGACGTATTTAGTGCATCTTTTTGATTGACACTATTACATTTCCTACGCGTTGAATGATATCTATTACGTTCAAAACCAGATCCGCTAAATCACTAGATCCGCCATTGCCTGAATTCGCATGACCTAAATGTACTTTCTTTGTATGAATATTAACTGTTGAATCCCTGAAATTTTAAGTAAAATGTGGTGTTTGGGTTTGTTAATTGCTGCCAATAGCCTTTAATTAAATCAACCCTATTTATCTAGCTCAAACTATAACCACCAAGACCATTTATTATACTACTCAGAAAGGCTCAGGCATAGTCCTTAGATATAAAAGCTTGGATTCGATCTCCCAATTTAGTCAAGATTTTTATATAGAATATAGAAATTCAATATCCGAATGTGTAAAGTCTTCTGGAAGAAAATGTATCATATTCACCATTCATTTGATGTTGTTTGAGTTCGCTAAGTTGAATTAATTGCATTAGAGGGTATTTTCAAACTCCGACAGCAATTAAGAGCTATACTTAGTAGTACAGAGAGAGTGGTTTTTGCCCCATTTTCTTTGTTGCGTATTAAAGGTCCAGCTACTAATTTGAGTAAGTTAAGAAAATATCTCTTTAATACTCCAGAATGTTTTGGAGGTTTAGAAGAATTATCGATACACCTTTGGTATAATTTAAGTAGCTCGTAAAACTCTAATTCATCTGAAATTTACCTGATTTCTTTTTTGGCGAATGAAAACTCGGTTAAACTTGGTGTGGCCTTGGCATGGGTTGCAATTTCTGTACAGCGGGATGGGTTCGGGACACAGGTCGGATGGCTACATCCAAAGAATGAAAATCTCAATGAAACTCACCAATCGCCGACGTTGTTAGATGATCCTTGGTATATGGACAGGTGGCGGTAGTGGTCTGTCATGTAGGCCTACTTGAAAGATATATATTATGTGGTAACTGGCAGCTAACAGTTTTCACCGAAGGACGTTATGATTTTAGGTGATATTTGTTTCTTCAGTTTAGTAGATAGGTATGTTTCACGAGTATTATTTGTGCTATTTATTTTTCAGATGATATATTTTACTACATTATGATGTAGATCTACCTTATGTGCCCCTTCTGCCTTTTTATAATATCAACTGATCAGTTGATAGTCTATATTGTAGTTTTAAAGATGTTCATTCAGAAATCAACATTACATCACTTATCGAAGTTATTCTCAGTAAATCCTGATACATAGAAAAGATTAGATTTTTCGATAACAATTTTCGTTCGACTTTTAACCTTAATACAATACATGTAATGGAAAAAAAACAGAAAGAAAAAGCACACATGACACATACTCGTTACCACAAACAAAGAATGTCATGAAAAGTGATCTCATAATTAGCACCTTCTTATATTTTTAGATTTTCTCTTCTACTAATTTCGGCATGCATTTCCAACAGAATCAGTGCATTTGGTTGCTTTGTTTGAAATATTTTTAATCCAGGTTTTATAAAAAATTAATAGGAAATACGTTTCTGGTCAATCAATATGGACAATACACATAGCTCACATTATCCTGATAACACTTTCCATGGTCCAGACATTTTCCAGACGTTTGTAGTTCTATATTATGTATAGGGATTTAAACAAATTATTCAGGATATTTCCTCTACAACAGACAGTGTACAGTATCACCTTTAGTCAGCATATTTCGAACTGTTCTGACATACATTCATCCATAAGTGAGGAAATGAATGGATTGGTTTTGATTTGATTCGATTTTAATACCTTTTTATCAATGATCAATTAATGGTTTTCCGTGGATAATTCATATTTCTATAGAAATCACTAGCTACTATTACTGGATCTGAATTGATATATATAATTATAATAGACATGCATGTATACATACACAAAGCAATATCAATTATGTACAATTGTTTGCTATTATATTTCCGTGGTCAATGTTCTACATGACGCTTGTTACAGACATACATAGCATTACGTAATCATAATCATTCTCCATATTATACTATAGAGTAAAAATAATATGAAAAACATAATAATAAGTATGATATAATAGTAATTATAATGCATACACATATCACTGTATTATCAGTACTTACCCTATGTGCACAAGCCAGTGGTTAGCTTACCAAAGGAGGCTTACTGAAGCCTACCATGGCCATCTTTCACCCTGGCCAAACGTAACCAGTCACGCAGCTACAGGTGTGTTACTGTAGCCGTCCACAGACGCTACATGTAGCCGTCCATGGATGTGTTGCATAGGTCGTCTTTTGAACACTCACTACAGCTAGCTTTATTTAGGTTCGGGGGGTTGATGAGTGGGGACTAGATATTTTCCCTTCTTCTGTCTCTTATGGCCATTTAAAATATGTAACGGATTGTACTGCCATGAAAATAAAATGATAAAGAAAGCAGATAACACAGAAATAATTTTTTGTATTCCTCTTTATTGCATTTGATATCAATATACAATATGTACACACAATAACCCTTTGTAAACATGTGATGTGCCACAGATAATTGAGTCCGACTTTATGTTCATATTTACCCTATACATGTTCGTACACATCACATATACCAACAGTACATAGTTGTGTACAAGTAACAAAAGAATCCAGATATTTTGGGACAAAAAGTATATTTATAATTTAAAACCTTCTCAATATAACCTGTATCACTCTACAAGGAATAAACTAAATAAAACAAATCTGAGGTCAAGATCCATCAATGACTATTTTCGGTGTTCTTGATTTGTCATCTACATTACATCTCCCGGCATTGACTCTCTACTCAGTAATATCACCAGAGATCTGCAATATAATGATATAAATATTACAGTAGGATGTCAGTGACATACAAGTTGATTAAACAGAAATAACCACTGTATTATTAGTAACCTTGTGTGCAAAAAAATATCTGTGCGAATTTATAACTAACAGCTATGTTGTGCATTTCACACCTACTGACACTTTCGCTCAACCATTGAGCTAGGCATGTCAATGGCCACGGGGTGGGGTGGCATCTTTTTTGGCACCTTAGAAAGCTATAGCTATTTTTTGTTATTCTTTCTTTGCGCATAGAAGCACCAATGAAGGTGGGTGCATACCCCTACCTTAAAGTGTCAGTAAACCCCCAAATATTATGAGCAAATCCATTTCACTGCTATTATTGAAATGTAACCACCCCAGTTTTACTTAATTCAACTTATTATTTAGTGAGTTTTACCCATTTAAAGGAGTGAAAAAGTAGTTACACAGTTTAACACTCCATTCAAGGAGCCACTGTTTGCCTACGTCATAAAGGTGCACCAATCTTGAAATGTACATGCAATGAACATAATAAACAACTCTCATAATTGCTGCTAGAAAGAAGGAGGGTGTACCAACCCAATTATTGACCTCTCATGACTGGTTCTTGAATAGGTATTAGCTGTATTGCATAACTGCTTCAATTGCTGTGAGATTGGGGGGGAAGGTAGGGATATTATGTACATTTCTGGCGCGCCTCTATGACGTCACACAGCACTCTCAGTGCCCTCTTGTGCTAAACAGACCTTTTCAAGTAAGCTTTCTCAATTCGGGCCTGTAAGTGACTATAAGTTAGACATAAATGGAGGTAAAAAAATTGATACTTGGATGTTGTATTTATGGCGGCATGAAGTTTGTTGTCCTAAAAGTGACTATGAACCCGTTTACTGACCCTTTAATCTCGAATGGATTTTATATGGAGAGTGGTCAGTCCAACTTGTATTCGGAGCTCTGTGTTGTGAGATTTATACACATGAGATGAGTGGCCAATATCAATTCGTACACTATATTTAATTGGGGAAATAAGGATTACATTTATACTACATTCGCACTGGATTTAACTGAATCAATTGGGAAAGTGAGATATCATGCTACAAACGAATGACAAGGGAATGTATAGGCCCTACATGCATATATTACTGTGATGTGGTGACGGGGTTGTGAGGATAATTGATAATCCCATTTTGAGGTAGGTTTCTTATTACTCTGATCATTGACCCATAATATACCATTGTTTTCTCATGTTGATGTGAGAGGTATAGCTGTAGGTGGCGGAAACACTGCTCACACCTATTTTACGCTACACATAAGCTAAAACGCTTGTTTGTGAAAGTCACATCACCGCCATTTTGGGTGGTGTCTGAAGGCGTAATTTACACCCAGCATGACGGCCTATTATTATGTTTCTATACTATGGAACATGTACAATTTAAGCTCGTTTATTCACCATATCTTTAAGGAAACTAATTACTTAGAAGAAAGGATGATACTCACCATACAGGAATAGTAGATCCCCTATTTATGTGTAGCCTTGTGAATGTTGATTTTCGCGTTGATGTTTGAAAATATACGTTAGGTCACATGATCAATTATTTCCGGTGCCAATCATGTGTACAGTTAGCCTGTATTAGCAGGCTTTGTGAAGCCTGTAAAGGAACGCTTCATGTACACACTGTCATCCTAGAATTTGTTTCCAATCATTCATATATAAATATATAATAAAATCATTGTCATAGTACCCTAACATACAGCAAATATACATATGTGATTTTAATTGGTGTAAATACCATGTACATTATGGGTTACAATGTTTTTTTCTCCAATAAAAATAAGGTGGCTACATGAAGCCTCTAATGGACGAGCTTGCTTGTCCATTCTCATGGGGTTAGAGGGGTGTCCACAGGTGTGGACGGGCGGCTACCTGTAGCTGGAGCCTAGTCATCCACACCTGCGGAACACCCCTGGAACATCATGGCCGCCATAAGTGCACATAGGGTAAGTACTTATATGGTATACATATATATAGGACATACGGCATAGGATATATCAATAATTGCATGTTGTTTGGGATATGAATGTATTATATCCAGTGGCGGATCCAGGATTTTATTTGCGGGGGGGCATAGACAAGTTGAGTAAATGCTGCAGTGGGACCCTGTCTAGGCGGGTTGGGGGGCATCCCCCGGAATCATATTTAAACTAGGAGTAGAATGGAACATTCTGGGGGCATTTTTGCATTACATTTCAGAAATCTGAATCTGAGTCATATATAATTAGTTTATTTTCGAGAGTCTTATATAAGAAGTAGAAAAGCGAGAGGGCAGGTTAAGAATTTTAAGAATATGGCCATCATGGTCTAGAAAAGCATGCGGGCACCAGTGAGATGTGTGAGTTCTATGTTTCCTAGGCTAACGTTTCTATTGTCATTGTTTATATAGCTGTGCCTTATCCATCCCATCTGCGCCCCCCGCCCCCCCCCCCCCCCCCCCCCACACACACACAAACACACTCTGGTCCCGGGATCGGATCTGATTGGCTGAGAGCAGCTCTTCTCGCTGTTCCAACTACTTTGGCACTCCGTATGAAGCATTCCGCTGCATTTTGGTCGATCAGTCAATTTGCTTTCCCCATACATGCTAGCATTGATGATAGTTTAATGATAGTTGTCATTTACTGCTATTCGTTTCAGTGAATTTGACTGGGCCAAGGTATTGCTTCATTATTTTGCTTGCTATTCATGGTACTGGAGGCAGACTTTTATAGGAGAAAAATCGCGAGAATGAACAATCTGTATAGGGAGCCGTATCCTAGTTTCGCGTTTTCAGTGTATGGGGTGGCATTCACAATATATGTTTTTGGTATAGCATGCGCTTGTGTTACACAAAGCGGTTTTGCCATGATTGGTCCAGTGGTCATGTGACCATAGTTCATAGGTTTGCTCTCCAGAAGTAAGATATAGAGGTATAGTAGCTGTTTGATATAGTAGTCAGTAGGTAGGTGCTCTCTTACTCTCAAATTAAGAGTAATCAAATTATTAAACAATTTTCATAGTATCAACCAATTTATTTTCATAAATTTCATAGGTAATGCAATGATGAAATAACATACATATAATTTACGAAAACTCCCTTATTCATCAATGGTTATACAAAATAATCTATCAAGCACATGTGTGAAATCCACAAGAGAAAAAAAACTCTGTCTGTCTTATCTTTTTGAGTGCCAGGATGAAAATATGAGGACATGAGGATAGTTTAAATTGTATTGCTATAAATGCATTGGTCCAGGAAGAGTGGCGATATGCTAGCACTTGCCTGAACGCTCATTTTTTCCTTTAGTATTATCGATAGCCCATTGAGTATCGATGGGTAGGCCTACTTATGTGTGAAACATTATACCTATGGTTGTTTCTCCTGCCTTTACCCTCACCACCAACCACACCAACCCACCCTCCGTCCCTGTCGCATAGAATGAGGGCATCTACGCTACCCAGAGAGAAAAAAAGACTGGTGGCCTACCGAGGCTCGAACTCACAAACCTCATCTCTCAATTCCAGTGGCCTCACCACTAGGCTATGGCGCTTGGGTGGATTCTGGACAGAACTTTGCTAATCTTATCAGTGGGGCCAACACACAGCATGGGAAGGAAAACGTTTATTACTCCTTTATTCATGCTACGATGACTGTGTAACTTTAATACATTAATTTAGAGGTGTTTAGGGGGCGTTCTGTGGCAACAGAAATGAATAGAAGTATCAGATCAGTGTAAAAAGGTGATCGTGTGCCATTTTGAGCAAGTATCCTTTCTCTGACTAGACAGACTGGCGGTGACGCCTCGGGATTTGATGTACCTAGCGGCACCTGGTGCCACTACTGAGTCACCATGGCATCCAGTGAGTGGCAGCTGCTAGTCGGCGCCTTGCGAATGTAATTTTAGACGTGTTTAGGCTGTTTTTATATTATTGTTGGCACAGGTTAAAGCTTTATATGGATATTTTGTTTCTCCTGCCTTTCCCATCACCAAAAATCATCAAACCCACCCGCCATCCCTGTCGCGTAGAATGACATAGCATCTTCGCGACCCAAAGTTTAAAAATGAAACACTGAGAATTGACCGAGGCTCGAGCCATCAACCTCCTCCCCTATAGTCCAGTGCTCTAGCCGCTGAGCTACGGAATTGGTAGTAGCAGAGAGGCTGAACTTTGCTAGTGATATGAGTAGGGCCAAACCATGCGTAGTGGTGGAAAGTGGTCGAAATCATTGATTCTACAGCTCTGTTGACAACGGCCTTATATGAGCAGTAGTATTATAGGAAGGGGATGAATATTCCGGGACTGGAATTGTTCGTCACATGGGTTTTTTAAAAGTTAGATGCAATAAACCGGCAACCTCTCTCCTACCTTGTCCCGACCCTGTGGGTCTGGGGCGCCTGCGCATGCTCTCAGGAGAGTTCCCAAGACTCAAGATCTTTTGGGCGCTTTTGGTCAAGAGGAATCTGTTGAGATGTTGTCCATTGGACCTCAGGCCAGATAATCTCACTTTGAGGTTGGGCTATCTGGAAGACCTGTTTTCAGAGGATAAATTAAAGCCCGGTTCCGAAATGTTGTTATGAAATGTATGATGAAATGTCAAATGTATGTAACGGAATTTTGGAATAAAAATCTTTATATATATATAGGTTGGAGACAACCAAACGAGATCCGGGAATAACCTCAACACCTGTTCATTGGAAGAAGGGTGACAGTCGACCCCTAAATTACTTGAAAAGATGTTGTCAGGAGGGGATGGGCATCCGGACGTGGCCCTCTCCCCAGGAGCCCTTTCCCCTCATAACCCCATCCTTCTAATCTAAGTAGCTCATATATAATAAAGGGTGTTGACACGCTCCCTTTATATGAAATATCATTACTTAATTATCAGATACCCAGTGTGGCAAGCTCGGTCAGAAAGGTTGGACGTGTCATGTGCATAACATTGGCTTTCATCTGCCCATGCAACGAGCATGTATATACAGTGAAGTTGTATGCTTATTGATCTTCCAGATATACAACAAATTAACAACTACAACACACATAAAGCAATGGCACTGTACATATGCCTGTCTCCGTAATTCGAATTACATGGGTACCAGGGCCAGTGGAGTTCAGCTCCTCTGTGTTTTCTTTCAATTATAGTTCAATGAATGGTTTATCATAAAATCTGAATCGGCAGATCTCTTGCAATGTTGTTTAGCAATGGTTTGGTGTGCATTAATAGGGCAAAAAACTTATTGTTGTTTCATGATCTGTGTTTGAACAAAATTCATAGTACCTCTGTAATTCCGGTCTTGCCGATTCGAGGTACCTCTGTAATTCACTTTTAATACCACTGTAATTCAAGTGTCTACTATAGAAAAAGAGAGGTGGCGATAATGTGAATCTTGAAAAATATTATTCTATTATGAAATTATAAGGAATAGTTCTAGGCAGGAAAAGTTTCTATCAAACCTTGCAGAGAAGTTAGACAACCCTTTAGAGTAATATATTATTTTAACCATTGTCAACTATCTGTTCATAATCATATCATTCATGATAAATTATCTACTGTAGGCAGTTTAATTTTTACCAAATTACGAAGTAAGCAAGCATTAAGGTGTGTAGAAAATAAGAAAACCCCCCAGAAAAAAAAACTAAAAAAACCATCATTAAAAAATGAATCAAACAACCAGGTTAACCATTGTCTACACCAAGAAGGCAGGATGTCTTGAATAAAACAAATCAAAAATCAAAATCAAATTAAGGGATGGCGTTTTTAGTTGATGCCCATTGCTTGGAGAATAGGAGACCCCCACATTAAAGGTTGGAACCTCCTGACCAATTGGGTGAATTACTGTGGTACTTGCCAGAAAGTCAGTTAGAATTACAGAGGTACTACCGAATTTGTTCATGCACAGATCATGAAGCAACAATAGGTTTTTTGCCCTAATAATTCATATCAAATTATTGCTAAACAACATTGCAAGAGATCTGCTGATTCAGATTTTATATTAAACCATTCATTTAACTATAATTAGAAGAAATCCATGTAATTCGAATTACGGAGACAGGCCCCCCTCTGAATCCGCCACTGCATGCATGACCAGTAGATTTATTATTATTATTTTTTTTATCTGTTAACCTATATATACCACGAACCAGTCTGGAAATAAACACTATCACACATATATACATGTATATATCATATGCAGGATATTAGGGGATCATTCATGGCCTGCTGTACATGTGGACTATATGGTTGTGTTAAAAATGGCTATGATATATATACACGTATGTATTAGAACAGGAATTTAGGCTACATTTTTTAACCTTTCATAACGTTGTTGTTAAACATTTTATCTTCAATCTACCTATCATATAATTTTTGAGTTCTTGTTTCTGCTTCGTTCTGCACCCTCAACAACACTAGATTATTTTCTAGCCTCAATGGAGTCGAAAGCAGTCACTAGAGGGAGGCAGAGCTGAGCAGAGGGAAACAACAGCTGTGAATAACCTATGAATCTTTTGGTAAAACAGTGAGAGCAGGGCGGGACACACCGACACCAGCACCAGCACCACACCACCACACCAGCACCACCACTCCTATTGCTCCTATACACTTGGCCGATGGTGTTTACAATCGCTCAGATCCTCGACTGTGTTCGAACGCTCCGGAAAGTGTGTAACAACTGTATGCTAGAGTCTCTATAGTAATATGCTGCTATGAGAATATTGGAGGTGGTGTCACTCTGTTCTGTGTGTCCCCACCATTTCTTGCCTCGTACTCACATTTATGGCCTCCTGTGTCGGTGGTTGTTTACCTCTATCCTTATTAAGGCTATAAGCCTCATAGTATGCGACTATTGACATCTACCCTAGGACACAAGAAGGATCCCACATCACCAAGACTCACATTAAACTCCCGGAGCGATAATGATTGTGTGTGTACATGTATATAATATACATACATATTAAGAAGCGAATTTATGACCCACGCAAAGATCGGGAACGGTTTATAGACGAGGAAAGGAAGCCACATATCTTTACATCCATCCAGTAAGACACATGCAGGCGCGCAGACCCATTACGATCGAGCCTACTAAACAATCACACACTGACGATCTTATTCTTCGCGGATTCTTCGTTTCCTTCTTCATCCACGGTCGGATTTACGCTGGGAAATATTCGCCGAAAGGCTTGGTAATGTGAACTTGGAGGGACCCTTTTCTCACCAACACCACCATCCCGTAGGATAGATCTATATATTCGATGAGGCAAGGCATCTTTTCTATCTTGTTACTGGTGACCCTATTTTGGAACATTCGCACATCCATACTATAGCATAGCTATATGAATACCACTAGGTCGTGTCAGTCGGTGCTATGTCTGAAAATTATACGTGTATATACATGTATTATCATCAATACACATGTTTGAGGGAGTAAAAGGAAATGTCTACTTATAGAGCTGAGACGCAGACATCGCGTTTTCGTCCGCCCTCTTCTCTTGCTCGATTCTTTTATGCAGCTTTAATATAGGTCCGAATAGAGGACATTATTCCGACAGGCTAAGCAACACGTGGGGAGGAGGTAATACAAGTTACTCAAAGACTGTGTTTTATTAATATAAAAGTAACATAACCATAGGGTCAAGATAGATAGCCTGCCATGATTGAAACAGTTTTGAGAACATATATATAATATAGTCATATTTATACAAGTTGGTTATGTTATGGGGCTGGATGGGGCTAATCATTATCAAGCTTTATCACATTATCAGGGCATGACTATATTATTATACTCGTCTATCTCATTGCATGGCATCTTTTTCAGTCGTGGCAGTTGGGGCAGTTACTTTATTTGTTTGTATTATATTCATTCATGTGCGTTTTATCTGTGTATACTCACCAAAGGATATAATACTTGGGCACATATACACACGTATGTAGCTATATGGACTATTATGCATATACCAGTACACATGTCATATGGATACATACATCATATATGCGCACGTATAGATAGAGCTATCATCATTCTATTGCTAATTTCCATGTGCGGGTGATGGGTGCTCTTTCCATGTATATAATGGCTAGAGGGTTATGACATGCCATGTACTATGTAGAACCCATTGCCATAATTTTGCCATCAGAAAAAATAAAATGGTCAATCATCACCACAGATCTTGTCACAACACCATTTCTCTTGGTTCGTGACGTGTTCACGCTCGGCTGGCACTTCCCTCGATTGACTTGACCTTGGCTTGGGTTGCAATTTCTATATACACTGACCCCAATACAGTTCCTCCTTTGCGAGTGAGTATTACAGGCGTACTGCCTTTATATACATGTATTATGTTACCATATATTTATTTAGGACCCTTTATTTATATCATTTATATAAATATACATATGGGGGAGTGAGAATCACCAGAAATAGGAATTGGGCTAATCGCACATGTTTATATCTATGTTATTAATTATTTGGCAAACTTCGTCTTTATGACTAGAAAAGTAATAGACCCAATCATGAAACTTGATCATGTATAGGGGAGATCCGTTGCTTTACGCCCTGTTTTGATATATATATTTGCCAAATTGGTCCTATCGGGGCGAGAGAGGACACACGCTAACGGGATGCGATTCCATTTATTAGGTATGGTTCTTTTACATGCATACATGTATAGCCATAGTTTAATTGAACTATACACTGACTATCATACACATGGCCGGCCTTTGGTAACCCTGGGTGGAAGGTGAAATGAGGTTCTGGCAAGGCACTAGTTCTCAGTATACTATAGTTGCAGTTAGAATTAAAATAATGAGAACATATTTTACAGAAATTCACACATATATATTGTTATCGGGATACATTATTTTACGTAACTATTGATTTGAAATAAGATATGAAGGGAGAATATTTGGGAATTGTTAAATACACACGCTCACACATTGATTATGTTTTTCGTTGTGTCCTGAAATTTTAAAAACCAATTATACATCGCGGAGAGAGGGTTGTTATTATAAGAGAACACGCCTGATATACGAGATATTAAGTTTGAGAAAACGGGTGGGTACTAGTATGTTATATAGATTAAAGAGGCTGAGTGCGGGAAGGAGCGAGGAGTCTATTGCGTTTAGTTATGTTTTAAACATGTTGACTAAACATTGTTTAGTCAACATAGGGCCGTCAAAAGAAATTAAATGTTTCGAACTTCGAAGAGCCTTACTATAATTATATCCTTCATGGTTAAACTCCAGTTTGAATATGATACCTCACCGGCAGCTACTTAAAACTTTGAGGAGTGTTCATTCTGTATATCCAGATAGAGGAGGGGAAGCCGAGAGTCGGGGTGGGGGTTACATTCTAGGTATAGGCCTACGTTGTTAACTTGGTCATTTTGTTTTCATTTTGAGACCACACATTTCTAACTCATTTTAAGCTGCAAGCCTAATTTCTCCTATTATCCTTTCTCCTAAACCTAATTTTGCCCTGCGTAGAATTTGTTTCAGCACCCTTGCCCATTATAATAACTCCTTTCTCATATCAGCATATATTCATGGGAAGATTTTGATGGCAAAATAGTAAGGAATCTATATTTCAGTCTAGGCCTAACGTTAAGAGAGCTAAGATAGCCATTATATCCCATTAGGACGAAACATACCATTACAATTCCATTTGGACGCCTACTCCGGAGGCAGAAAGCCATAAGCGCAGAAGGCGTCCAATCATAATACATCCCATTCTTATCTGATCTGAGAGGCTTTGAGCCTAGTCTGACTTCAGAATTTCATGAGTTGGTGTACATGGATCTTGACCCATCTCAGTTTAAATCTGTTAATCAGACCCCAGGTCACTACCACTGACGTTTCCTCAGACATCGTAGCCCTCGCCGACGCTAGTAGTATACACCTCGCTTCCTTGACAACGGTAAAAACTTGGTCGAAATTCAATGTATTCTGTAATATCGGCAATATCAGTTTACATTACTTCCCCTTCCCCTTATATCATTTTCACCATGACGTCGCCATATTCTTTATTAACACCCGCAGGCCATATACATTTCTAGATCTATAACGATTTATACTTTTTGATCTCAGACCTCTTTAAGAGGTCTGAGATCAAATGAGTCACTACTAAATACGCCAATCATTCTTCATCTGATAACATTTGTAGCTGTATGTAAGGTGTTAGAGCTTAGATATGACATCAGGGGAGCATGCCATATCTAACTCACTGATCAGTGATACATTTCGCACTGTTATGCCAACACTTTACCGAATCCGTCCGTTGCACGGACCCACTATCCACATAAGCGCCGCTGTGAGTTAGCCTACTGTGTAGCTATAGGATCGTTGCTGTGATCAGCGAGGCATGACGTGATGTCATGGACCATTGAGGCAACGTGAATACAACGGAAAATTGTTAGCTTGGTGAGATCGGTGGGGGGATGAGATTGGCGTGGACCATCCAATACCATGTGACTGATCAGGGCTAAAAAGAAATGATCGGATGGGTATGCATATAGAAATTCTCTAATCATCTAATTGCAGTGGTGCATTGTAATTGCAGACGTCAGCAAAAACCAACGTAAAATTGAATGTCGGGGGCCGACGTGAAAGGAGCAGACGTCGGCCACTTTGGCGGGCGTCAGTCAACTCCAACCTTAATATTTGATAATTATATACCAGTACATTTCAGCATATCTTTTACTGCAAGGTGGGCTAGGGAAGGGCATGACAAATGGACGGAAAGGAGATGCCATACTTAAAGACTCTGACAAGAGTGGACACTAGGAAATGTTTCTGATTGTCCCATTCTTAAAAGTAATATCAGTAGCCTATGTGCCAATTTGCCGGGTGAAATCAGATTTAAACAAAAAAGGTCCTGGACAACCATGTTTTGTTGCGGCAACCACTTTGGGATCCACATTTTTTAACGATTTGGTAGGCCCTGCTGATGCATTTCGTCATACTATATTAAGCAGGATCATCATACACTAAAATGATTACAATATAGGCCTACTTGAATACTGAATCACTCAAACACATCAAAATTGACGTTAATTTCTACTCTTTCTGTCTGTCTCTCTTTCTCACTTTCCTTCACCCGCCAAGGAGCGGGGGGGGGGGGTAACTTTTGTGTTTTACCCGCTGTAGCCTACACAGATAGATTTAGACATTAATTGTATTACTGTACCCAGTATTAACAAGTGAATCTAACAGGGATTTTTTTTTGTTTGAGTGCCCTGCGGAAATTTCATAATCTCACAAGAAAGATATGAGATATGAATAGCCTATTAATAAATATGTTTTATTCATATTTGCGAATAAACCATCAGATGGGACATGTTGGCCTACCTTTCGAAAATGAACAACTTAGATGAAGTACACATATCTATGACATTGCATGATAACAGTTTGAAGGGAGAGGAGCTGTGTAGTCTCGTGCAAAATATTTTGATGAATTGTATTTTTTTCACCTTTTCTTTTAATTTTCGAATGAATAGATTATTTTTAAAATGTTTAGTCTCAGCTCCTTTAATCACCCAGGGGAGAAATTAATATTTTTGTATTCCAATAATTATCAAATCATTATTCCATGTAATTATCATCCCCCAACCGTGCTGCCAAAGATATGCTGTGTAATGATTCATAAGAGTTATAGTCTCATTTATACTGATGGGTTCTTTGTGACGAAAAGAAAGTCAGTGTGGCGATAATATTTCTTAGGAATTCCGCAGTGGCTAAAGGGAAAAACATCCTAGCGCAAGCTCAGACATTAAGCTACATTATCGTTTTATTTGCAATACCATATAGGCCTAAAGATGTTAAGTAAATTATGTGGGGTTTCAATGTCCTTTATGCTAGTTTGCCAGCTACTTATGATGAAATGAATGACTTTTACATGCCAAATCGCCAGGGTAGGCTCTTATATACTTGCCAAACCTCTAAGAAGGAGAGAAACTATAGGTTGCATCAGTATAAAACGATGAGAGCATGATAATATAAGTCCGCCGACCCCGCCGCTGACACCTTGGCTATGCGTAGCCATTGTTTAAAGGTGCAATCTTGTCCCCCAAGTCCACTGCGCATCGTTTTCGCGCACAATATGGCGGCGCCCATATAGCAACTCACGACTTCGGTATAGAAATACAATGGATATTTGAACAAAAACGCAGTCAAACTATTGCTGACATCAGGGCACTTTTATGCATGCCAATATCAATTCTCTAGGTCTGACTTTTCATTTAATTTTGCTAGACATATTAGTGAGTAATATATCCCATTTTTACTGTAAATCATTCGATTAATCAGGTTTAATGAGGCCGAAATAAGGCAAAATAATAGGAAAAATATTGATTTCTGAATCATAGGTGTGGGAATCGAAATATTGGCCCCAGCCTTCCCAAAATTCACCTGCATTATGCTCATATTCCCTGCGATATGTACACCAAAGATTGGAGAGATTCAACGAATTTCATTTTTTCTTGAAAAAAAATGGCCTTCTGAAATCAAATGCTGCCCGATTGGGAGAATTAGGGCCTACTCATATCTGTCGTGGGGGGTCCTCCTTCAAATCTGCTATGAATGCACATTAATAATGTCTAACTAAATTCAAATGACCTCACGCTCTCCGCCTGGACAACAAGTTAATAAATTGACATCGGACACAAGTAATTCGGTCTGAGAATCGTTTCCATTGGAAACGCCAGGTATATAAATTAAGTTGACACTAATTGTAAAGTTAAATAGATAAACCAAACTTAACTTGATAATTTCTTAACTTAGTACTTGTTCCAGACCGGATACAAGGTTATATTGTGCCGGCAATCTTCAGGGGCGGCAACGATCCAATCGTTGATTAACGCTTGATTAATTTCTCGTGGATTCTCGGTTTCTCATGTGTGACATCCCTCCGCCCCGCCCCTCCCCCCCCCCCCCCCGCATCCACCCTTCATGGTAACAGGGATTTATTAGGATATTTTCTGGTTTCAATACAATTTAACGTATCTATCCTTTCAAATACTATTACTCATTATGAAACTTTTTTGGACAACCCCCTCACCCTGTACGTGCTTTGGTTTGCTCGATGGCGTCAGGGACCATCATACACCGTCTAATAAGATTCAGCTCAATACAGGCCTCAGGGGTCCGCTAACACTATTCTATTAGATGGTTGGTGAGTATCCTGGAATAAGGACACACATTAAGTTGATATTATTGCCAATATTGGGGTAAGTGGTATGTATAATCAGCTATGACCAGATTACCTCGATTACCTGCATGGTTATGCCAATGACGGCTTTGGGTATAGGATAACACCAGGAGGATTAATGTGAGAAGGGAGGGACGAGGAAGAGGACAAGGCCATATATGTATTCTTGTTAATATAATGAGTTTATTGGTAGGGGAGGGATGGTGGGGGGGGGGGGGGGACGTTGGAACAGATCGTGCTGGGTGGTATGTCATTAGCACTAGGCGTACTGTGTCTAGTGAGGTGAGGAATATTTGGCTTCCTCACTTTTTAATATGCAGCCCATTTAGACAATAGTAGTAAGAAAAGTCTCCTGATTACACATGGGAAGTGGATAGTGTATGTGACCCAATATACTGACAGGCGCCAAATGGTTGTTGCTGCCAATTAATATGCTGCCAATTAATAAAGGATTAATAACCGACATTGATGGGTTGCTGGTAGACTGCATGGTGCATAATCCCGAGGTAACAATATTGCAGCCGTGTTCAGGTAGGCCAGGAGGACTAATTGAATACCATAATGTAATGGGGAGGGGGAGGGGGGTTACTGGTTTAAACACATGCGTGTGGAAACTGCTCAACACAGTCTAGGCTCAGAACCTCTCAGATCAGATAAAAATGGTATGTCAGTGATTGGACGCCTTCTGCGCTAATGCCCTTTCTGGCCCGGGATTAGGCGTCCTAATGGGATTATAATGGTATTTTGCGGTGCATATGGAGGTATAATTACAGTTTGGAGCGAGAGGCTTTCCCTCAGTTTGAAGGGACTCTCTCAACTTTGAGCTTAGACTGAGAAGCAAAAATATAGGGTATGCAAATAGAATGATAAATCATTTCATGATAATTTTTTACTTTTTTCCAGGACTAGATCACCGCAATGGTGGTCCTCCTCTAGGAGGCCTACTTTTAAATCCATTTTTAAATAATTGGCTTGTTGCAGTTTCATGCATCACAATCGAGAATTAGTTTTACTTCATCTTAAATATTAATCCAAAAAGGGAGCAACGTCAATAGTATTAATGAAAAAAAATAAAAACAGCCATACTAAATATAATTATATTAGAAACCTAGTTAGCAGTCTTTGAAGCGCTATGGTATCTATTGTTGCAATTGTTGTTGTTGTTGGTGTAACGTTTTTATTGATCTCATGGGTACATATCAATGTGGCCATTGATTTTCGTTTTTATCCTTGGTGAATCTTAACTAATGATTTTCGTTACATAGCAAAGGGATTTGTATAAGTTACTATTTATACAAGATATAGTAGCGTTAGATGAGGGTGAGAAAGTAGGGTATGCCTTGGGCCTTGGAATACAGATATTTAAAGATTACTATCCAAAATATGGGCTTGACTGGTCCCTTTTTTAATGACAACTATCGCATTAAGGTCAACCTTGCTCCTGAAAATAAGCGTTTTATGAGTTCCTGACAAAACTAAATATACTGGAACAATCAGCTTGCAGTTCGGCATTATTTCGTGCAGTAGGAATTGAAGATGCTATAAACCAGATGCATTGTCCATTGCATATCCCTAAATTATGTTTAGTAGAAGTTAACATTTTTCTGATATTTGGGTTTCTCCCGTACCCAAAGACTATCTTATGAATCTTGTATGTTTTTGTATGTGTTTTTAATGATTTCTGTGATTTTGGCGGGAGACGTAATCGGGCGCGTTTTTGTCTCCCGATTGCGTTTTTATCTCCCGACTCGAGTATATTTGAACAAATCCGCCCCTGATTTGAAATCCGCCCCGATTTCGTGTCTTCACATCCAATGTAATGGATCATCGGGGCAACACTCCCGATTTGTGTTATATTAGGATTTTAAAATATTAGTAATTCTAATAGGCAGGCAACTTTGAAAGACTATAACTTCCCCTTATTTTTGGAGTATCAAAAAGTTTTTTCCACTTTTATAATGCTCACCTCTCCTTCTGCACAGGCCGACAATTTTCTTTTGTTTATTTTTAATATATATATTTTTTCAAATGTGATGTGTCACACAGGAAGATGAGTCACATTTCGCCAAGTATGGATTCTGAGATACTTTCATATTTGAAAAGATGAGATCAGGCAGTTTCTAATGATAGTAAACATTAGGACAGCTAGATTATCTTTTTGTATATACATAATATCAGCAATTCCACCTTCTTTTGTCAATCCAGGGCTGAAAATTCCTAACTTATTTATACGGTTACGCCCCCGTTTTTTATTGCTTCTATTGATTTATTTCTTTTCGTTCATAAACTAGACATATTGCTTTTAATATAGACGAAAATGGGAACGTTAATGATGAATATTGTAGTGAGGGCAGCTTGGCAGAGACTGTAGCTTGAACACTTACGACAAGGGCACAGGAACATGGTACATATTTCTACATAAATGAGGATTTAAATTAATAGAAATGAATAAAAAAATGTGTACATAATGTTTTAAACTATTTTTTACTCGATAGGTCTTGACATAAGGGTGATGACGCTTTTTAGTTTGTGAAGATATTCTAACTAGAAGAAAAGTTACAGCCAAATAACCATTCAGTAATAATGCTCACCTCTCCTTCTGCACATAGATATAGACCATCTGCCTATACACATATAACCCAAATGTTGTATTTAGAATAATTATAAAGAAAAGATAGATTACATTGTCCCCTTAGTTGACTTGAATACTTACTTCGGTTATTTATGAAGGTAAATATAAGTAATGTTTAAGTATTTAGAGGCAAAATTAGTAGGGAAATAGTCCATTTGCACATGCCAACTTTTTTTTATATTTTTTTTTCAAATACTTTATTTTACATGTGATGTGTCACAGGAAAATGAGTGACAAATCGAGAATCGGCCCCCAAATCGGGCATGTGTGGTACAAGGCAGGAATCGGGGGTCTGAAAACAAGTCCCAATATCACATTTCTAATCATCGGGAGAACTGAAATCGGGTCTGTTTTCAAATCGGCCCATGCGTGGGTCGGCCTCAATGCTAGCTAAGTCCAAGTGATATTCGGTGTGTGGGTGCATGTGGGTGGGGAGGGTGGGGGAGTGCAATGGCAGCCGCACCAGTTTTCAAACCGACAATACTCTCTTGTCTCCAAAGTCCAAAGCTAGCATTTAAGACCGCTCTGCCACCATGCATACCCTTTTGATATTACTATTCATATTCCCAAGATATAACTGCTGGTCAATATTGATTTACTTTGTGTAAGCAAACATTATAGTATAACATACTAGTTATCAAGGTCATGTCTGATAAGACTATGTCAGTATGTCACTTGGAGATTACACAGTTTACACTATCATGTCACAGGCATTTTGATGATAATCAAATAATATCTCGTTGATTTTGTCTGTATTGATACGTTTATGCATTACGTAGATGTGCATTGCATCCAACATAATTGGCTAGGCTCATTGATGTAGATCTGCTTGCCTAGTGATTACTCCATCCACAACATATGGTCTCTGCAATCTGTATCAAAGAATCCTATATATATATATATATCCCATATTATTTAAAAGGAGATTATTTTTTGTTGATATGGATTTCCTGGATGGCTAGGGGTAACTAATGATGAACTGGATATTATTAAAGATGTAATATTTAATAGATATTCATTGGAATGAATCCTGTAAAACCGTAGCTCACATGATAGTTATTTTCAGATATTAAGCAATGCTAGTACATGATAAATCAACTGACAAGCCTCCCAGATATTGGTGGATTGTAATTATCAGCATAGTTACTATACGAAAGCCTTGAAAGGGTATAACCCTCAGAATGGCATGGAACCACCTCTATTACTATCTCTATATTAGTATTATTTATTTTTTTTGAACCCAAGGACAAATCCCAGGCCTCATGCAATAGTGAACGCCCAATTGTGGCAATCACGACCTACCACCCAAGTTGCAATATTTTTGCAAAGGGCATCAGAGGCAATTGGGACATCCTGGGGAGATCTACCACCACCGGCCACTTCTACTCAAGGAAACTCCTGGTGGCTTATCGTAGACCTAAAAACTTGGGTGACACACTCATACGAGCAAAATTGCCCTCCACCGAGGACAAACCGCCTACACAAGATACACCTCAAAATACACAGAAGGTATCTTGCAGACGGAAAACCTGCCGCTATTGCCCAAAACTGGACAAAACAGGCAAAATTACATCGAATGTCACCGGCCGAACCTACATCGGCCGGCATAATGTTGACTGCAAAAGCAATAATCTCATCTATTGCATCAGCTGCAAGGTTTGCAAAATACAATACGTTGGCAAGACAAAACAGTTGTTAAGCCAACGAATGTATCAGCACTTCAGGACAATATCCCTACCTGATAGGCCGTTACATGACACCACAGTCTCTAGACATTTCAACTCCCCCAACCACACAGGGGAATCTGATGTGTCAATACATGTTTTTGAGTTTGTGCCCTTCAATAACGAAAGAGACATTTCAGATGACATTCGCAACGAACTGGAGTTGAAGTGGATCCACCGTCTAAAAACTATGTCCCCTAGTGGACTAAACATCATGGACGCTATCACTTGGAAAACTGTCCAGAAACCGGACTACCACTCATCAGGTCCCTAGAAGAAAAGCTATCTAGCCACGTTGAAAATTTTACATACAACCGATAGCCTGATTCTAGGCACCCAGAAGGGTGATAATGGACTACCAAGTGAAAAATCGTTGGGGGCTAGCCCCCCCAAATAAACCGGTATAAGGTGATGACAATGTAGGAAGATGGTCACCTAAATTTGCCCATCCCCGAAAGGCTAGCATCATTGCTAGACTCTATGCGGATGGATGTTTCCAGATTCAAAACACAATTAATTGATATGGGTTTTAGAGACTGGGAATTCTTTCTTTATTTTCTCGAAAATGAAGATGGGGTGATTATTTCATCCTTTTCAATATCCCCATACTGACATCAGCTTGATGCCAGTTGCCTGACGAGCTATTATTAGCGAAACCATGTAGTGCCAAACCAGTGAAATTCTCATTGGGAAGAAGGAATTCGGTTTATTGTTCTCTAATGAAGACTGCTACCCCCTGGAGGGGATCAGTGTAGTATTTAGGGCGAATTTCCTTATTAACATCATTTGTTATATATATCAGATGAGGCTAATATAGCCTGGATGCAATATCCAGGCAACAAGAGCACCCCTTGTTGATGCCGCAGTGGCATCACCAAGGGCACGAAAGAGGTCTTAGTAACCCACGTCTGAAGAATGTGACGTTCTTCAGTTGCATGGTAGCATCCAAAGGGGAAGGTCGCGCAATCGTATCGTTCAAATAATCTATATTAGTATTACTGTCTTTCTCTCTCTTGAATTACCAGCTGTGGCTGTAGCTTTGAAACACACGGATTCTGTTAATTTATTTTAACTAAATCCCTTTTTGATATTAACGTATTCCTTCCCTTATGCATATTCCAGTGTTGCAGTGTAGAGTTTATTAGTTTTAGTGCACATCATAATGTAATTTGAGTCAATTTGATAGTATCAGTAGCATACACGGTAATAACTTACCAAATCTAACCCAAGCTCTTGAGTAAATTAAGCTGCTAGAAACTTATAGCAAATATTCAAAACGTTTTATCACTGAATCAGGCCCTGCTTGATGAAAATATTGCAGGTGTCTGTGCACAAATAGAACAATTTGTGTATTTTAGTTTCTGATGTGTAGGATATAAATAGTGTTTAGTTCAGTTTGCTTTTGAATTTATAAACCCAAAATACTTTTGCCGTCTAGCTGGGAAGGCCTTGATTAAATCCTCAAGACAGGCCAGGATTATTAGAAAATTATGCATCCTTGAAATTATGCACCAAACAAATGTTCCTGTCCGTTGGACGTGGCTCTTTATACTGAGATCAAGATGTGGATGTCATCAAAGACCACTTTTTGGAAAGGTCCAAATGAGTAGGACCTATACCACCGTCATGCAGCTAAAGAGGTGCATAATGGTTTGACTAATGTAGGGATTTGGCTAAGGTATTTAAGAGGTTAACAAGTTTCCTTACAATAAGGAGCGCAACCGTTCAATACGCAATGTATTAAGCACATTATCACCTGGTCACGTTTATTCCATGCATTTGACAAAGGTTCCTACCATTGAATTCAAATAGTCTTATTTTGAGACCTAACAACCCATTTACCTTCACCTCTGTTTACCTCTGCCCCCAAGGTCGTTGTTTGTGACATGACTTCCAATATGTTTTACAGGCCTCTTACCTTGTTTCCCGGTGTAGTTGATCATCTGCCTTTGTATTCATCACAGAATGTACATCCTCATATGCAGCAGCTATCACATTGCCGTTAATGACCCTCCACCTTGTTGGCACATACCACATCTCAGTCGCTTCTCTCCTATTTTCTAAATATATGACACTCGAGTTTGATTAATTGTCTGATTATACACATCCAGTGTTAGTATATGCCTAAATGCCTTATTCAAATTTCTCTTATTCAGACCTCACAGTCAGTGGCAGTACGTTCAGCATCAACATCAGAACAGGGTCTAGTAGGGAGCGACTCTGAGCAGGACGACCAAGACAGAAAGTCCAAACCCCAAAAGAAGAGTTTGTAAGTTAACAATCAACCAAAGAAGTGTTACAGAAACAGACAAATTATCTATTATAGTTTAGATAACCAGTATTTCTGATATAGCTATAAAAAAAGTAATAAAATACACCATAGTTTGATATACCACATACTACTAAGGCTCCATTCTTTGTCAATCTCAATCTCAATGTCATCTACATCAATGATCTACTCACAAACCTCCAGCAAGTAAAAAGCCAACTATATGCAAATAACACAGTCATCTACATCTCTGGCACTACAAGTAGCACTTCACACTCTAGAAGCCTGGTATGCCGCCAACAAACTGACAATGCATATAAAAAAGTCAAAGGTCCCATCTTTCACTCCAAAAAACATTATACCCCTTATATCACCCAATCTACAACAAACTTTAAATACCTAGGCACTATCTCACTAACAAACAAACTAGAACTCTTGGCTTAGAAGCACTAGCTCAAAGACTTGCTCATATAAAGGCTCACGACAACAACCCAGCACCAAGAACATACGATCAGAGCATATTTACAACTTTCACCTCCCTCTACCCAAATCAGAAACACTCAAGAATCACCCATGCTACATATGGGAGCAAGATCTTGCAATTCTCTCTCCTCGGCTTAGAAAGATACTAATATATGAGCAGTTCAAAAGTCTGCTTAAATATCTCATCACCAGGATAACCCCATACACAAGGTTATGTGGCAGCTTCCAGCCGACCTACAAGGACCTGTTTCCCCACCCTCCCGCCCAAAATACCTACCCCTGAACCTATTGTAAAAGATCATCCCAAAATGGATCAGTCGTTCTTTGAATGCAATATTTATCTAAATATAGACTAATTCTTCTAAATGTTTTGCTGTTTAGTGCTCGAGATATAAAGGAGAAGATGGCATTTCTCCGGAGGCGCCACACAGACACGGCACTCGTCAATAAAGTTGGAGATACCAAATCCCAGCGGGTTACTCCAGAGTCAGTGGCCAAGTGGAGTCGCTCTTTTGATAATCTTCTGTATGACAAAGGTTCGATATATGGCATTTTTATTATTTTCATTTTTAAGTACTTGTTATTCTGCTGAAAGTAGTTTTCATTGTATTGTAATTGAACCTTGATTTACAACTTGTGTGCTTCTATTTCCTACTTCTACTTCTCTGTATTTCCAGTGTCCCTTTTCCATATGTTGTCCTAATCCAGTGCTTATTTCCCTCTCTCATTTCTTTGTATACAGTGGGCCTCGAAATGCTTAGAGACTTCCTGCGATCTGAGTTCAGCGACGAAAATTTGGAGTTCTGGATTGCTTGTGAGGAGTATAAAACATTGAAGGCAGCAAAGATTCCAGAACAAGCACAGAAAATGTACACAGACTTTGTAGCAGTACAGGCACCTCGAGAGGTAAGTGTTTTCAGTAATTGTTGAGGGTTATGTAAATGTAATGTAAAACTGTATTATCTGTTTTCGCTTATTAGTGCAAGCAACATCTGACCTTGCCACTTGTAGGGGAAACTTTGATCCACTCATTTCGCTGTTTCAGTATCTGTTGTGTCATAAAAAATGGGGCATGTTGTCAGTAGGGGTTGAGGTCGAGGCCAAAGTTTATACCGAAAACCATAAAACACATGCATTAAAGTCTTAATTTCATATAGATAATCCCATAAACCTTTAACAAGAGGAGAAACTTGAAATCGACTTGGGTGTTCATCTTGTTACACAGTAAAGTTTTTAAGCTTTGCTTAAATAAAGGCCATGACGTGGACACTTATAGAAATATAATATTCTACCCGTTTATTTGGAATGTGTTAGTTATAATTTGGTATACTTATAATTTTAGAGCCAAACTTTAAATCAAATTTGTTTTTCAGAAAATTGAAATCACTGATGTACCCATGGCAACCAACTAAGCATAACTATTCATCATTATTTGGTAATGTCATCACTGACCATATTTTGGGCTATATTAGCCATTTAACTAGTATTCAAATTGCATTTACATTAGTTTAATTTGCATTTATCCCTAGAGCCAATTATTTGAGAATTCAATATCTACAATACATCATGTCATCAATCAAATTTGGACATCACCCTTAGATAATAGTTTGGGTGGTTTATCATACTGATTACACACAAGATGTTTGCTCATCCCCGATGTCTCACAAAACTATGCCAAAATTGGTATTTTTTTACCATTTCAACCATCGACTCACGGTTTTTATTCCGTATGACAATATTGGAATCACACATATCATATATCAACAGATACGGAAATTTGTTTTCCACAACTTGCTTAGATAAAATTAGTTTTCATCAATTTTTCATGAAATGGGAGAGATCTGATTGCCACAAGGTCCTTATTTTTTTACAATTTCAAAATTTGTCGGAAAGAGTTGCCACGGCAACTTGACTATCAATCATAATTTCTAAGAAGTGACAGTTGTACCAAACTGTTCCCCAGATTGTAAGCTTTGATAACATATATACTTTTTCAGAACTCGTATGAAAAAATAAAAGCTATCAGGGTTGAATTAGAGTGATGTCTCAAAACATAATGTTTATGTTGCCTTATCTTGCGGCTCGGGCTATAGTACAGAACAGACCCAATATTCACTGGCATCTTTTCCCGACAGGAGTTCCTTATTGAGATCATAGTAGGCTAGTATGTGTGTAGATGCCACTGGACTCTTTGCCTTATTGAACGCTCCTTGCTGGCTCAATGACCAGTTCCAAGTTGCCTTTCTTTCAACAAGGGGGTGGGGACTTCCAATAGGTTTGGGAAGAAACTTGGCTAGGCAGTATATGCAGAAAATGTGTGGGTGCCAGCAGATCAAATGCCGCACCAATGATTGTCAGTTTTGGAACTAATCAGATTTTAATTCCTTCATCCTGATAGTAGGTAAGCAAGAAGCGGAACTCACGTGAATAACTTCATACGAACCCATTTTGTTAATTAATCAGCAGCAAAGTTAGCAATTGTTAGCGTTTTGATAGTTAGATTATAATTGTTAGGATTGGCTATTCTTTGATATTACCATGGTCTAAGGTTAATGAACGAGGTTTTAAAGGTTAATAATCTGATCCCTTTATTATGTGATTTGTAACTCCCATCACCACAGAATAGGTCCATATCCAACGTTTATTTGGCAGCTATCATGCATTCTTTCTTTGAAATGATCAATTAAAATCCCAACGCGGAGATGCCATATATAGATCCAGATAATCTCGAAGCAATTATAGGTAGATGTCTTCATTAGAACAAGTTATTGCGGAAAACTTGGTTTTATGTGTTGCTATTTCAAGGCAACAAGTGCCATTAGCACAAGACCATAGTGGCTGTTGAGACTGCTTGCTCATGGTTGAAGTATAAATTTGATTTAAGAAAGGATTCGTAATACCAAAATCATCCTTACTTTGCCCTTTAAATGTGTATGTAAATGTCATTACAAATGTGAACCATGAGTGGAGATAAACAGATTTCGGGAAATTTCTATTCCGGCCATTTCTATCTCAGCGAATGGAACACGTAACGGAAAATTTAATTAGGTACACTCTATACGCGACCTGTAGGCAGTAAACATCAAAGCTCTCTAGTGTTAACTCTATGGCACGCCGCTGCCTACAGGACGAGTGCAGATATATTTGATACAATGCTATCAGATAAAACCTTTCTCTTTGCTTGGTCAACGCCAACATTGCTTGCTGTATGTAATGTATGCTTGTATGGTTACTGGATTAAACCCAATGTAAACAGATCTATATTTTCCAGAGTAAATATGATGTGGGGAATCGAATATGTAAATGTCACACTTTGCTGTTGGATGTGTATTCCATAGAATTCATACATTCCACACTTCCATTCAATGTATACATTCATGCCTTTCGAGTAATCATTTTATATTGTCTTCCAGATAAACCTTGATTCAAAAACTCGTGTGGCGACGAGGGATAAAATGAGCAACCCTAACAAACACACATTTGAAGATGCACAGAAACGGATTCAAGCCCTTATGGAAAAAGATTCGTATCCAAGGTTTTTACAATCAGAGGCCTACCTAGAACTTTGCAGTGACTTAAAGCTACATACATGAAGAATGGTAGCAAAATGAAGCTAGTGTAATGAATATTTCAATGAAACTGAAAAGTCAAGTGACTACTTGATTTGTCAAAAAAGAAATATTAACTATGAATGGATGGAAACCCATAGAAGATATTTGTGACGGTGTGAATGCTATTCATATTTGGTAGCTAGCTAACCTAATTATGAAATGTTATATGCATATATATCAATATATATATTTGTAAGAAATAGATGCCAACCCACTGCAGGCCCGAAGCCGTTGTGTGATATATTATAATATATCAAAAGCATGCAACGGCTGAGGACTCTAAGGAGGGAGGCATCTACTTTGTTAGTCAACATAGGGCCGCGACTCTTAAAAAATACCATTTTTAGATTATAGAAAAGACAACGAACCGACTTTATTTTTGCTCGAAGCTATGGTATTTTTATGGACTCGGTGATGTTAGTATGATTCCAGTAAGAATCCAAACAATATATGCCGATTTTTGAGTGACAAAACGGATAAAACAACAGTAAATTGGTATATTTTGAACCAATATATATAAATCTGTTGTACCTGGATACCACCAAGTATTTGCATATTTCTTACAATTCTTCTTCAAACCATCGAAGTAAAACGGACCAGAGTTTAGCCGAGAGAGCTATGTTGTGCAAGCTGTGTTCAAGAAGTCGGCCACGCAAGCAGGAAATTGAATCAATTCCAGCTAGAAATACAAGAAATTAGACTATTTTCATAGGGACAAAATGAATAGTTGATTTCTGCCAATATGGGCCTACATTATATAGATCTTCTAGCTAGATATTACCTAATATGGTATATTTTCTTCTCCCATGGACCGGTTGATATACCGCCGGCAACTTCCACGTATACATGGTTTTACTATGGGATGACAACCTTAAGTTCGACGATCAAATATCAACATAAACACCAAGAAATGTGATTTTGCAATAAAATGTCATCGCGATAGGGAATTTATGCTACAATGTAAAGTAGATTTAGATGATTTGTTGTCGAAACTTTTTATTAAACATGAGTAATTACTTCCGTAAGGAGCTCGGTAACCCGGTCTTCCGCTCCCCCTTCCTGAACTATAACATACAAACTTCATGATGTTGGTATAGGATGATTCATGTTTCTTTGCAAAATATGACCAAATTCCCACAGCGGGATGACGTACATATGTTTTGCGCGCCAATTTAGTGTTAATATTTGGCCCACCAAATCTCCCGCCACGGCCCAAACGTTGACTAAATATATATATTATTATGTGCGTGTGTGTGACTGATGCACCACCATTTTGTGATATTTCTATCATTCTCGTCCTATGCACCTCTCAGCAAAAAAAGAAAGCTGGTCTTGACCTTAGTAATTTGAGAGATTATACGCATGCACAATACGATATATATATAATATGTAGCAAAAATGATGACATAGTCTAATATGATAATGTATGATTGTCAAACATTGGATAATGTCCCCTGTAGTTGACACATTAATGTGTTTCTTGTTAGGTATCGTTGTGTAATGCGTTTACTGACTAAATGCAAAAACACCAACTGAATGTGAAAGTCTCAGGTATTATGGGAACTTTCTGATAGTGGTGTGTAAAAAAGTCGATAAAAAATAATTATGATTTTGTTGATAATTATTTATGATATTGGTTGTAATTCGTTGTAAGAAATATGTAATCTTTATATATGTTAAAATCTGTAGAAGTAGGTTGTGATTGCAAGTCCTAGTAATGAGTCGGAGAGTAAAATACCTGAAAAATGGATTCCGTTTCATAGGATTGTGGCTAATGTATAAATGATGCAATTATAATAGGTTTACGGCGGTAACATTACATAGCGGCACCTAAGCTTGAACGAACTTGAGCTTGAACAATTTAAAATTGCCATGTTTCAGACAAGACACATTTTTCATGTTTATACTTATGTGATATAGGCTATTCAGTTTCAAAGTATATATCATTGCTATTATGTTACACTTCCAGTGCCTAGTCCAGTTAATAATAAAAACTCGCAATTTCCATGACAAAACCTTGGATTCTATGCATGAAATATAAATCACTGGTGAGATGTCTGGCCCTTAGTTTCTATTAACCTTTCCATTTGTACTTCAATGTCTATTACTTCAAGGCATTATGACCCTATACTGATGTTAGACTCTTGAGGGAAGCGTTCAAATACATACATGTGTGCGGGAAATCTGACCAATAGAGGGAACATGGTTAAAAGGACAGAGGTAGATTCATGCATATCCTAGCATTAATGACTACATATATATTATATCGATTTCTTGCACAAGCAGAACTATTAAAGCGGTTTCTGATAGTATACATTATACGAAGGACTGGGTAAAGCAATGTTATACCCAATACAAGGTGCTCCTTTCATCGAGTACATTAAAAAGGTGACAGGTAAGTCTTTGGATTGTTCTTCTGTATTCAAGGTGACTCCATAGAGGCCATGACCTTTGCTGTACGATCAGGTTTTATTAGTTCTCGATCCATCAGATCTAGTCATGAAGGCAATATACCTCAACTTCCGAGTTAAGCACCGCAGGAGAGCAAGCGGCGAAATGCGTCGAAACTGTCATGAAAAAAGTGCATCAGTGACTCAGAGATTATTATCACATGAGGGCAATGAATAGTGATTTTTTTTAGTTAATGCTGCATTCTCAGTTAGCATCGACCACAATGAAATTGTTTCAACATTTTAACCAGTTCTTTTCCAAACCATCTGAAGGTTATTTGACCAAAATCTTGGAGGATTTTTACCCCCTTGATTTTTTATGCAGGTGTTCTTAAAATTTTATATTTCGATGCTGGAGTGGATTCACTTAATAATTATCGCCACCGGCACTCGTTTTGTTCAGCCAATTCGACTTCAAATTCTTGTTTACACTTTTATGACAGCTGCTAAATATTGATCACGTTACTCCTGTAGGTCAAACAATTAGTCAATTTGGTGACAGAAATCTCGTTGTAATAGCTGAGAATGCAGCATTAAAATTGACAGTGACGAAGGTTGCCTTTTATACTGCAGTGGGGATTATTAAATGGAACTGCAGGCATATATATATACACATTAGCAAAAAATCTTGTTATCACTATGGGAAATGTTAATCTGGCTAGGGGTTTATATTAAATCCAAAACATGGACTCAATTTTGTACCCAGACTTAACACTACCTAACGTTGTCTTTTCTTCCCTTACGTTACCCTTTTCCTTTGACATTATATCACTCTCCTTTGAATCAGTTTGCCCCGTTCTCTTGTCCATTTCATATTCAGTCTTGTGGCCACATATAATCAATGACTCTAATAAAGAGTGCTAGTGAAATAACGTAGCTTTGGGGCAGCCCCATCCAAAGGTCGCCAAGATAAAATGTTAAAGGATTTGGGACTGTTCTTCTTGGTGTAAATCTTCGTTGTCTCGCAAATTATTCATTTCGGTGACCCACCGAAATCCCACTTTTTTCAATCTGGCTCTCTTTCATCATCTTAAACTTTGGAAGCCCTCAATTAAATTGAAAATTTTATGATAGCACTGGCTATATAGGTATATGAAGAGGCCCACATATTGCACTATCGATCCTATTTGCCCCAATTAAATTGTTACTGGGGATCCGAAAAAAACAACAAATTACAAAAAGATTTGAGGGAAAAAATGGAATCGTGAAAAACTCAAGAAATTCAAGGAGATATCAATTCTTCTTAATTTTCTCGAATCTACAACACTCGAGATAAACGAAAGAAAAAGGCAAGAGAAATAACCTCTTAATACCGGACCTCCTATTGTTGGAGGTCCAAACTTCTTGAAGAAGGGTCTTATTTCATGTTATTGTATGATGTTAGTGGGTGAACCGATGTGTGTGATGTGGTTTATCATATGACACATCTTTGTTTATATGTTTTGTCTCTAGAATAGATGGTAAGCTTGGAATACCGGTACTATAAGGAGAGGGGAATGCATGCCCGAAACGCTATTAATTTTGATAGATGGATCATATGATCAGTTCCATATAAGATTATCACAAGTATTGTTAATAACAAAGAGACTAGTAAATGGCGTATATTCCATACAGAGTAGAAAAGTTATCTTTTCCTGTAGGATGTTCTCTGAAAGTTCATGCATGTAATGTATTCTTATGCGTCCCCTCAATAGTAATGATGATAACATGTTATTAAGGAATGATATCATGCCACTTGGTCTGTGCTATAATGATGCAAATAAATGATATTTGATCCATTGGTATCAAATGAGTGCAAAAATAATGCGATTTTGCTTCCGCCAGTAATTACTTGTGAATATGCATAGGTTACATTCATTCTGATTTTAAGATAATCATGGAAATGTGATCATTTGTTGATACATTAATTATTAACTTTAAGCATTTCAATTAAATAGTTCTTTATTGTATTCTAATAAATGCCCGATGGATGATATGATATTGGCAAATCTGCCAAAAGAAGGCCTAAACATTAAAAATTGATTTTAATTCTGTATAATTATTTATGTACATGTATTACACACTTATCTCATACTTGCTTGTTTGGATAATAAATCTTCATGATGCTATTGTTGCTCTAGCTATTAAGCATGTGAGCTCTTCTTATGTCTATATAGATAATAATGGAGTGGGCTTTGCAATCCATATGACGTTCAGCCGTTCTATCATCAAGCTCGGGGATCCCTGGTTCATGACCTAAGTGGTGTCACCTAGAACACCTTTTGGCCTAAGGAACACTTTCTGGGACTGAAATGCTGTTGCCCTGGAAATAAATTAATGGTCCTATTTAAATAACACGAGATATGATTTTACTTCCAGAGGCAGGAAAAACATAATTAATAAAGCAATGAATGCACTTATAATCTCCAGGCCTTTGCCACTAGGGGTACTGAATATCATCCACACTAATTAATTGCCGTGTACGACATAGCAAAGTGTTATTAAAAGGCTGTTTACCTTCTGTATGTACAGGGCTCTAACTTTCGGTATGGCTTACTTAGATCTCAAGTGAAGTTACCTGGGTATTTTTTCCCAAAAAATAATCTTTTCAAGGAAGTGATTTTGAAGCGATTTCAATGGTAAAATCAGACATGCTTCAACCCACTTACGATGGCCAAATTACGGCAGCTGGCCTTTACGACATTGTGAGATGATGCAATGTCCAACATCATCAGAGTGTTCGCGCGCTCTCAGTGCGCTGGGTTTCTCTCTCTTGGCTGGGTGGGTGTGGGCGGGGGAGGGACACTTTTAAAGCTGGGAGTGAAAAAGTGTAGACGGGATGGAGGAATTGAATATAAACATTACTACATGCTGAGAATTACTACCCGTCTTAGACGGGGGACATCTAGTATTTTATTAATTGCATTCAATCTTTTTTCCGAAATATAATATGCTTGGTAATACAGTCAGTTGGTCAATGCTGTGATGCTATTGATTGAATAAACAAATGGAAACAAACATGCATGGCATGTTTAAAGCTATACTTTGAAAGGCTGTATAATTGACACAGTTGAAATAGCCTTGGCATGTTTTTCCACAGCTTTTTGAGGTGCTGAGAAGACCACGATGGCGGGTTAGCCGGGTAATTATAATGTTATCCAGCAAACGGGCGGTGTAGGAAATCCCTTACAATTCTGGCCATTACTGTATATATATGGAGTATATTCCATGGGAATATAGGTATAAATCATAGGAAGGCGCGGCGGACCGGACGGGACGTCATAGGGCGGTCGCCAGGACGACTTAGAACTTTCGCCTGGGAGACGGCTGCGTCTCAGTGACGGGATGACAGTCGCCATCTTCCCAGCCATCTCAGAACGAGGAAGTTCTGTTTTGGGGCCAGCACCACCCCCTTTGTTTTTCATTGTGTCACAGATTGTGTGTCACGCATGCTACTTTGGCGTGGATTTAATTGCAGAAGCTACTTGGATGACTTTATATATTGGGGTAGTATAATGGAAGAGACCCTGAATACTCAGTCATTTCTCTTGTCAGTGCTCAGACGGTTAGGCTTCTACATAGCATGGAAGAAGGTCACTGGTCCTTCTCAGGTGTGTAGATTTTTGGGCATCAACCTCGACTCCACGTCCATGACACTGAGCCTACCCGAGGACAAAATGGTCAGACTTCATTCCGAGTTACTATTCTTCTCTGGCCGTAAAAGGGCTACAAAGACCCAACTTCAGCGCCTTGCGGCATCTTGTCACATTGCGGTAAAGTCATTGCGGGTGGCCATATATACATTAATGCTGTGTTTGATCTTCTGAAATCCATGTCAACTACTGAAAAAAGGCGCCTATCATCTGCAATGATCTCTGATCTTCACTGGTGGTACGTGAACATGAACTACTTCAATGGGGTGTCATGCATGCTTTCTGCTTCAGCTACTGCCTGGGACTACATAGCATGGATATCTTCGTCCTCCTATGCTGCCTCTCTTGGCGGTGTCACAGTTGGTGGTACATATGCCTCGTCTGATTCAGAGTTCATCGGCTTCCAATTGGACATCAACCCTTGTGCCATAAACCTGCCCCCTTGCTGCTTTGCTAGCCCTTCTTCACGTGAACTATGCTCCCTTGCCTCCGTGCTTCATCGGGCCCTGCCATCAAGGGACTTTAATGATAGTGCCATTCTGGTTGTGTGTAACACCCGTGCCTGTGTCCACATGCTATCTAAAGGCAGAGCCTTATGCCCTCACCTAGTCGACATTCTAAAATATATCTTTCATGCCTGCTTTGCTAAAAACGTGTGTCTTGTACCATCTACAATATCTTCCCTACAGGCAACCTAGACGCAGAGGTTCGCAAGCTTCAGTGGAACGCCATGGCAGCAACTACCAAATCTGTGAGATCTAGCCAATGGCACCAGTTTTCCCTGTTCTGTGCATCAATCGGACAGGATCTTCTTCCAGTGGGGCCTTTGCTAGTGTCCAGGTATTTGGCTCATATGGCAACAGTGAAGCGCCTTGCCTACTCGACAATTAATAATAACCTCTCTGCCCTCAACCACCTGTCTAAGTTCTACGGAGGTCCCGACTTACGCGAGGACTTTCAACTGTCTCTGCTCATGCGAGGCATTAAACGTGCCACATCTACTGTAGAGTCCCCTAAGGATCCTCTGCTTCCTCACGACTTGAAAGAGATGTTTCAACATGTGGACTTGGACAAAGACTTGGATTTCGCTGTATGGGTGGGCGTGTTACTGTGTTATCGCACCCTCCTGCGCAAATCCCATGTCTTCCATTCAGAGGGCAGCAGCCATCTATTATCCAGGGGGGACATCACCTTCGACGGAGAATGGGTTCTAGTGTCTATTGGCTCTTCTAAAACTGATCAACACAGGACTAGGCCCTTCGTCGTGCCTGTGAAACGCTGCTCATCTGCCCTCTGCCTGGTCCATGCTCTTCGTTCATTAGTGTCTCAGCACCCTGCCTCCCCGTCAGCCCCGCTAAAATCGACCAAAGGGGGCTCTCCTGTTCTCTACTCCACTGCACTTCGCCTACTCAAGAAATGGGCATCGGCCGCGGGCGTCAAAAAGGATGTCGGTCTTCACAGCCTCCGCCGTGGGGCCACAACTTTTATGCACCTCCAGGGCGTCAACCTGCGGGATATCAGAATGGCGGGTGACTGGCAGTCACTTGCAGTGCTCAAGTACCTGTCTTCTCCCCTCCCTCACTGCCAGCACATCGAGTCCAAAGTGGCCCGAGCGCTGGACTTTCTTCCATAGTCTCCACTCTACTAAACAACAATATTACAAAACTGGGTTCTGGGCGCAAGCTCTTCTTCTCTCCCCCCACATCCAGGACTGAGAGATTTATGCCACTTAAATAATACAGAGAGACTGTGCATGAACTAGACATTCAATCTTAAATGTTATTCTCTTCACAGATTGGTTATTGAAATTCTAGACATTTGTTGTCACTGTCTGATGCTCTACCACATACATTATATATTCAGGTTATTGTTATTATCCCACAGAAGCTTCTGCCTTGTGCCCCATTTCATGCTTACATTGTGAGGTTTCGAAATAACAACCTTAAAACTGATATTTGTTTTCGCTTGATTTATGGAGTATATTCCATGGGAATATAGGTATAAATCATAGGAAGGCGTGGCGAACCGGACGGGACGTCATAGGGCGGTCGCCAGGACGACTTAGAACTTTCGCCTGGGAGACGGCTGCATCTCAGTGACGGGACGACAGTCGCCATCTTCCCAGCCATCGCAGAAGACGAGGAAGTCGCAAAAAAAATTTTTTTTATTCTCTCTTCTAAAAGGGGCGCAAGCTCTTCTTCTCTCCCCCCACATCCAGGACTGAGAGATTTATGCCACTTAAATAATACAGAGAGACTGTGCATGAACTAGACATTCAATCTTAAATGTTATTCTCTTCACAGATTGGTTATTGAAATTCTAGACATTTGTTGTCACTGTCTGATGCTCTACCACATACATTATATATTCAGGTTATTGTTATTATCCCACAGAAGCTTCTGCCTTGTGCCCCATTTCATGCTTACATTGTGAGGTTTCGAAATAACCTTAAAACTGATATTTGTTTTCGCTTGATTTATATATACATTACAAGCTACGGTACCACTTTTGTGTGCGAGAAGCCAAAGCATTTCCATTCATTGAACCAATAAGATAAAGCACCAATGTTATAGTTACAGGAGAATCACAAGCTACCACTTGCTTGACATTCCCAACGTAAGATGAAGACTGTTTAAATTTTGCTCTGGAGTTTTTAAATACCACATCTAAATATAAGAACTATTAAGAACAATATTGATGGGGTAAACTGGGAAGTGATATTGATATTGCATGTCACACTGAGACACGATTAAAGCAACGACCCCATAACTTCACAAGTGATCAGTTGTGAAGATCCTTCATTAAAGTATTCCTAAAAGGAATTCGACATTGACGGCTACACAAAACTGAGATGGGATAAATCTGTGGGCATGTATTATATTTTAGAAATTCAACAGTGGCTATACAAATGAATCAGTGTGATAATTAGAATATATTAGTAGTCTAATTAAGGGTATTTAATCATAGTAGACTATGTATTATGTGAAGCATTATTGAGATGGAATCAAAGATGTCCACACAGTAGTGAGAGTTATAAATATATGTATTCTTGACTAGGCTTAACGCCTCCTAATCCTTATTGGCTGAGAGGCCTGGTGGCTCCGCCCCTCACTATGGGTCTGAACCTCATGACATAACATATATGCCCAGTCTAGTTTCAAAGCCTCTCAGATCAGATAAGAATGCCTTGTCAGTGATTGGATGTCTGCTGCACTAATGACTTCCCTGACCCAGGAGTACGCGTCCTAATGGGATTATAATGGGATTTTAGGTCCTAATCGGATTATAATGGCATTTGCGGTTTGCAGCGAGAGGCTATCACTCAATTTGAAGGGACTCGCAACTTTGAGTCTAGCCTCTGCCCCACCCCTCGACGAAATGACGACATGGCATAAATAAAATTATGCACTGCATAACAACATAAGCTCGAAAATTCGCCCCTTGCCTATGGCCGGAGACATTAAGACAACATCCGCTCAGATCCAAAAAAACGGTATATTTCCTATTATGCCCAGACTCTTCAACTATCTCATTGTCCAAATTATACCATAAGAAACAGATTTAACCAAGGAATTTAAGCTGTTACTAGGGTAAAATAATACATAGTCTACTATGATTAAATACCCTTAAAGTGGCTAAGATAGTTAATATGACATGTTTGGGAGTAGTCAAGAATCGACTTAAAAATGCCCCCAACAACTAAAACGAACCTTCTTAGTACTATGGTGGTCTTATTTTAATTTTATCTGTCCCGTTTGCTTGGAAAATACAATCCTTTTGTAAGCTGTTGCCTCGCTCCTCACTACGGCCTCCTGACATTTTGAATCCCTAGAACTGGGTCACATATGGAGGTTGAGGAGAACTGTCAACCGATCTCAAATCACAATACAGCTAGTGTCATACCTATTTTTGGGGTTAACTTTGTTCTCTCCCTTACTAAATGACTTTTACATTAAATTAATTATTTGGTCTTCCATCCAAACTTTGAAAAACAAGTTACAAAACTACGTCGGTTTGTTTACACACTGACAAATCTGGGTCAGCTTACTCCACAGCTTACCGCTGACTGGAGGAACCGCGGAGGAACCTCTCCTGTGACCTACTGCGCATGACAACCTCGCTAAGTGCAACGGTCGCTCACCCGAATTTGCGACGGCAGCTATAAATAAATTCACTGTCTTTACGGTAAAATATCTGTTAAAGTATGTAATATATCATTTCCGCATCTCCCGGGATTAGTTAGGGAGGTTCAGACACACAACATAGTAGAATATTGGGAAGAAATTCCGTTACTCGTGATTCTAGCTCAGAACAGCGAGAAGAGTCACTTTAATTAGATGACCCCATAATAAAATCCTGCCCTGATATCGGTTTTCAGGGCCTCTATCTAGTCTGCTATCTCAGTTGTTTGTTTGTGGGTGGGTGGGGGTGGGGGTGGGGGTGGTTTTGGGGGTCTGAATTAAAGGTAGAACGCAAGGCATTAATTAAATTATTACTATTTTGTATGAATATTGCAATTATTTAAATGCGTATGACGCCTTATGCTTACTAAACAGATTACAACATTTGGCTGGCTTAATTTGCATTTGTTTAAATTTTGGATTTAGTATGTCAGTATTGTCAAGTAGTTCCTTCAAAATAGCTTCAGCTTGGTTATGTATTGCATTCTGTCTTCTATCTAGCCTTGTTCACTTGCTATCTATGAGTCCCCATAGGGCATAACATGCTCTCTTGTCTGGCGCCCATCAATGAGACTGCAGAGCTGCCACCTTGTGTGGCGTACCTGCATCAAGGTTCGATTTCTTCAATAATGCTGTCACTTGTTGCAGCAGTCTGTATTGTATTGTCATGGTTGTCCATCCCCTTTGGTCTTAGTAGAAAGGCTTACATTTACAAAAGAATGTATTTATTCTATCGTTTCTTAGTTATTTTGTATGAAACTGTCTTAAATGTATGAAATTATATCCTACCTTAATACCTGCAAGAACTATTAAATGATAAAAGAAAACACTATATTATTCGACCTACTGGAATCTTCCTCAAATAATAATCTTTGGCAACATATAAATGGCGGTACATTATTAGTAAAAATGGGAACTAAGCACTATCAAAATTATGCAATATAGTTCAGAATATCTATTATACATGTATAATATTAAGTGTTTTGTCCATACCCATCGTCCCCTTTGAGTAATTGTGGACAAACGACCAAAAACACCGAAAATATGGTGCTATTATGATACTTGTAAGTTTTGTGCACATATCAACTTAAAGCTACACTGGTGAGCTATAATAATAAGGGAACCCACCACAGGAAAGGCTCTCGGTGGGGCTCAGAAATATGGACCTGTATAAAGCTCTGTAGGAAAAACAACTTTCACAATCCTCCAAACTTTTGGTCAAATATATTTTAGATGGGTTGGAAAAGAACGGAACAAAAAGTAGAAAATCTTAAGTTTTCGGCCCATGTTAATATAGCTCTGTCAGAAAGAAGACTAGAAACAAGTTTATATGGACGTGGCATAGTTGTAGTACTCCTAACCCTTGTACAACGTTAACCTTATTTTTTTACCCAACCTTAGTGGAATTTGAATCAAAATTTGGCTTCGGTTTCGATTCCCGCTCTAGGTAACCTTTTAGCGCGGTGACTACATATATAATGGATGGAACTGAGGGACTGAAACATCTGGACGAGTTGTGGCCCCATGCGAAAAACAAACCTCTGGTCCGGAGAACCTATATATATCCCGAACCCCATTGTATAGACTGGCTATGGAGAACATGCATATATAAACAGTAGGCATACCCATTGATTCATCACATTTTAGGTGTACTTTAATCCCCCATTCTCCTCATTGTGATTGAGTAGAATGGGGAAAATAAATTATCTATGAAGTTACCTGTGTTAGTCGCAGGCGATTTAATTATTCAAAATATCATAAAAGTATACCTTGCATCTAGCTTACAGCTGCAATATATTTCTATAATATGCCAATGCAGGAATGTCTAGCTCTGCACGCTTCTCTGGATACAGCATTATACATTGGCAAAGCTTCCAAAAAGATTATTTTCGTAAATGGTCATAATGTACACGATGTGCAGGACGTATGTACGCCATGTTGATACAACATGGTGTACATAAGTAGGTAAAAGAGAAGTAGGAATAAAGTAGTAAAACGAATCATGGTTGCAGACGAGCTCCACCTGACGCATCTTATGATAATCTACGTAATGTGCGTAAAGGAATTACCGCGTACAGAAATGGTAGTAGTATAGAGAGAGTGAACCTTTAGCGAGGCATTACAAATATATGTTTCGGTATACTACTATAGTGCCTGTTACAAGAGATATCCGTATTTCGAGGCTGTTGCATGAAATGGCGTTAATATAAGGATATAGGGTGCTCTTGAGCATCTCGGATCCTTATCATTATTTTCCTACTAAATATGATGGGGCAATTTGTGATAAGGATACGTTCATGGCTAAGGATATAATAAGGATAGGTAAACAATACGATACAATCAGTCTACAGTCAACAGGAAAATAGAACCCTGTGTATACTCGGCGATCCCAGTCGATGTCCCAATAAAGCACCATTATAAACTCGTGAATCCCACCAACGTTCTTCACTTGTTCCGACTAATAAATCATTAATTCTTTAACAGTTGAATAATATATCTTAAAAGGTTCCTTAATAATGGTTCACTTCGAACTTAGATCGTGCACCTTGTCAGTTAACTATTATTATGATCTGACCAGTATTGTTTCTCTTCCTGAATTTGTCTCTGGTTTTCGAAATTAGATAGCCTGTTCAGACGTACGTGCGCTACAGGTGCTGGGATTTCTTTTTAGAGTGTATTAAAATTTAATTAGTGACAACTTATATATCCCGTATGAGGCTTACTAGCCCATTGGTACTGTTGTTTAATGCTCTCTCTTATTCTACTTTATATAACGCAACAATATAAGTTACTTATGTCCATCTTGTTTATCAGGAAACCAGGAAATCAGGATTTCTCTGAGAATAGCATCATCGATGTAATCTAATTCCTGTATAAAAATTTAAGTTCTTTATCGAAATAAAATGTTTAAAAAAAAAAACGTAATGTAGATACTACACGACACTCGATATGCTTGTGAAAACTTTTGAAATATTACTGATTCAAGATGGCGGCTGAGGAAGACGCGCTAGCTATGGGGCTCACTGTTACTATAATATTCTCATTGATTCATTAAGGTGATTTCATTGACTTTTCCTGTTTAGGGAACATTTGGAAATTATGATCTGGCAGCTTTAGTCAATTTCGAATTTCATCTCAATTTATCTAAGCAGCCCTGATTAATTTTATCGCAGCGTTAAAAACCTGGGTTCAAAATTGGGTTCAAAATTTGACTCAAAATCGGAGCTCTCTTCCGCATGGGTATCCATGAACTGCTTAGCCAAATGGTTTGCTCTTAGAGGAATATCCTTCAGGATATATCAAGATGGAATGGCTATAATATTATCGGCTCTTAATACCGGACCGATAGAGTGCTTTTCCAATTGTCCAGTTTGTGGCCCGTTTGTTCATGCGTAATGCTTTTTAAAATCAAATGATACATAATCTATGAGTTGTGGTGATTAGATTCCTAGAATTTCTAACATTCTAGATGGTCGGCATCAATCCGCTTTGTTGTTGACAAAGCGAAGCTTAGTATAGAAAATTCCGAACGATGCCCCATAAATCTGGTTCCATGCTTATACTTAATGGTCACTCATCATCTTTGTCATATCTCTGTTATTCCCAGTAAATCTCCGCCCTTTTTACTGTTTTAGACTGCTATTTTACCAGCGGTTACTTAAGTCGAGTCAAAGGAAACGGCACTCACATTATGATTATATTTATCGCTACCTGAACACTACCAGCCCCCGTCATGTGACCCATCAGGCTCCCGTCTACACACTTGCATCGCCACCCGCGCTCACTGTCTCAGTGGCAGGCTTCTTGACGGCCGGCATCCCTTCGCCTATGTTTACATAGCGTAGCTATTAGACAGAACATTTCGAATGATGCCCGTAAATCGGGTCTCTCGTATAATACTAGGGCCCATCAAGGGGATCTGCGTTTTCCGATGTATTTTCCCCGTAAAACGCTATTATCACTGTATATCTACATAAACGATGTCACTCTACAACTTGGACAGAATTAAATATTTCATACGGCCTTATTTAAAAAAGAACCAAAAAGGTGTTTACCCGTACCTTCTCATGGTGTATTCCGAATAGTACCGAATAACTACCTATCAACCCTCTACCGTTGGTCAGGCTCAGCAGAGCATGACCAACGATGTCAACATAACAATCGAGAGGGTGGGTGGGTGCGAGAGGGTGGGTGGGGGTGGGGAGGCTATAGATCCTGAGCACAATAATCTTACTAAACTAACAAGCCAAACAGTTACACGGTACACCACCTTGGCGATATGCTTCTGGACAATATGGGGACAACACTCAACCGATGACTCAAAACAAACCATACAACTGGGGCTCTCATATTCAAGGTAGAAAATCCAGGATTACTGTATTAAAAAGCTAACTAGTATAGAATCTAATTGTCTGCAGGTCGTTGGAGTTCAGGACTCGAAAAGACAACTGCAGACAGTAAGGACAGCTCAAACAGCAAACCATACATAATTCTTGTAGCAGATACTTCTTTGGATCTGCCGCAAACTGCAACCGCACTGCAAACTGGACCAATGGAAAGGCACCGAGTCCTCGACACACGTACACCAACGATCCTATAGCTACACATGTGTAGCTATAGGATCGTTGCGTACACTACAGCTGGATTTCCTGGTAAATCTCAGGTGCCAATGTTAGTCCTTGCATCTTTATGTGTCTTTCCAATTTAAACACAGTTCACACAACTGCCTGTGGGTCTATGTCAGTTCATTTTACTCCTGCTTTCAGTTCTTTACTGCAAGTTAATACAAGCTATCACAGGAGAACAACCCTCGCCTTAGTAAGTTCTCTTTCTCCCTCACCTCTTTGGGTGGAAGTAATTTACCTTCTGAAGCTCACTATAATCTCAAATACTCAGTGGCCAGTCAGGTCACGTGGTCAATACTCTTTAGTGTTCCGCACCCTTTATCTATAAGGTGCCAAGGTTATTAGTGCTCATGACTAAGGTTTCGCACATGTCGGCTATGTGAGCACACTATTATAATTATATACGAACAATAGTTATAGCGTATGGTCCGAAGAATGTTTGATTTGTAAACTGATCAAGACACATGATCGAAACAATGAACCCGAAGCCTTGAAGGGGTGACTCCCGGTGAGTCCATGACGAGCCAGTCCGTGGGCCACCCCGTAGAATTATACAGAACCAAGCACTGTGAGTGTAGGCCTATAGGAGCGCACTCTTCTATACGCCAACCAGATCGCGTCATTTAGATCACGTGTAACCATGGAACCTCGAACTGATTGGTGAGCAGTTCGGAATATGGGAACTGTGCCCTCAAACGGCATCTTACAAACTGAGCAAGTATGCAGTAATATACTGTTCGACAATTGGTTCTGAGCCAGAGGATGCATGATGGCTTTCAATAACTCAAAAATGCGCTCATTCTCTTAGCATATGTACATGGAAAGAAATATGGTCTTTTAAAGTGGATTTTAGGTTAACAAAATTGTTGCTTCTTACTCGTGACCATCCCTGTCATGAGGTAAAAGAAACAAAAGGTGTCATAGCATTCCATATCAACATTAGTGAAATGGAAGGGCGTGATGCTGCAAAATTTTGCAAATCGATAGGAACAAGACGAAAGAAGCGTGCGTGATTCTATACTTCAATGGAGGGAAGTGGACGGTGAGAAATACGTAACACAACCATGTAAGTGTACAGGTATACTACAGGTGTAAGTTGGGAAATAGGCCAGGCAAATGATCCACTGCACTGCACTGTAATCTAATAAAATAACATTGCCGAGTTTCCCGTGACTGCTGTTTGGCGTCGCTACCGGTGCCATACTACCAAGGCGTCACGTCCACAAGCGCCATTAACTGTCTGGAGGAGGAACTATAAGTGTTCATCTCTCTTCCCTCCAGACTGATTCTAGGTAGTTCTAGGTAGGCGCTTGTTCCACCTTTACTCCAGGTTTGTACCATTGATGCCGATTACCCACGCACAGGAGGAATAACATTGCAACCTTATTATGAGCGACTACAGCCTCGCAATAGCTAACTGCTTCCCTGCGCAACCCATTAAAGGCTATCTGTGTCATTATAATCCATTTCACCTTATCACCGTTGGAGTATACTGAGGAATGTGCATTTTCTTGAAACTCGTTGATGTTCGCTTCAATTGGCAACAAGAAGCAGTGCTTTAAACCGCATGATTTGCCAGTGTGCGTTCTTATCAACATATTATCTGAACGGCCTTGTAGGTGGTATTCCCCTTTCGGTGGATACAGTTGTCTAAGCAAAGAGGACAAGAGATAACGTTGGAGAGCATGAGATGGCTATTGAATTAGAAAACTGCCGAAGGGAATACTGGAGATAGACTGGCGCGGCGAGCTTCTTGATTATTAATATTATCTACATAAATTCGCGCCATGTATTCTGCAGTGCGCTTTGAAATGCGACTTCAACAAACCGATAGCACAGCGACTTTGATCACGCGGATACACTATTAAACACGTGCTTTAATGTTTAAAAGTGCGAGCGATTTGATGATAATATATATCTTTATTGGCTTCTGCAGGATCAACCGTATTGAAGATGGAGATTGAAATAAATCCTCACACGGACCGATGGCATAGATATATCTGGACCCTATGATGAATATATATTTTACTCCTCATCTGCAGCCAATCTCTCACATATGTGGCTATAATTCGATTGCCCAGAGGAGATATTCGGTGTCTATCGCACCTTCGTGGTATCTGAATCTTGTACCAACGATCAAAAAGAGGAAGGAGTATTGAGAAAGGGAGCTGCTCTTTGATGGTAATTAGCATGGAACATGTAATCGTCACAACATGGCATCTACTACAGGCCGTATTTGTTTTAGCCTGACCTCGGAAGAAGCGCTGGATGAAGAGCATGAAGCTAGAAGCATCCGAGTCAAGTGAAGGAGAGAGGGAGAAAGAAGTGGTGAGACCTTGTAGTCACTGGTTTTCCAGAGCTAGCGGGAGAGGGCGGAGTCAGACCTTGGGAAACACATGGGAGAGTACGTTGGAGTTTCACCTGATGAGGATCGGGTAATGAGCAGGTCGCAGTATCAAAACTCTGTTGCTGACCAAGGCTCTTCTCAAGGTAGTTATGACCCCGACGAAGAAGAAGAGGAGGAGAAGGAGGAGGAGGAGGAAGAAGAGAGCCGCTCCAATACTCCCACCTACAAGCAACCAAAGAAGACCTGGCGGAGTAGTGGTAAGTTAGCAGATTGTTTCAGGTACCAGACGGATTGGAAATTTATGAAATTGTCACAAAGAACGCGCGATCGAGTTCGAATAATCATTTTGTTCCCGAGAAAAGCATTTACGTCACAAATGTATGCTCACCTGTGGTTCCAGATCTAATTAACTTCCCAGCCGTGCGGCAATTATCGAGCGGCAGGTCAAAGTGGCATACATAATAATATATAATTTGCTGGTCTAATACATATGTTTGCTTGGTGCTACCTAGCTTTAATTTATTAAGACTAGTAACAACGAGCTCTCTCTGCACAAGGTTGATACTCACGTTCATAGGCTAATTCCTGAAGATCATTTTTTCCGTCTACCAGGAGAAGCTACAGGTTATTATAGCCCCTCATCATATACAATAAAGATAATTAGATTACCATATGCCATTTTGATATGAAGCCCAATACAACATCTCTACATGGGAACTTCCATGCGAGTTTATGGATTTTCCTTCTGAAGGCTTCATCTCGTGGCCATTATACATGTCCCCCTGTTCTGCCAGCACCCCTTTCCCCTACTTTCCGCAACTACTCCCTTCCGCGACCAGTTCCATGCAACCCTAGCCTCGCCCGTCACATGCTATAAAGTCTGTTATGGTTCCTGTTGCAAATCTCGCATCCACCTGCTGCCCCTTCTCTGGAACACATCACCTCTCATCAATCTTATTCTTTCTATCGGACCCTTTGTTCCTTCCCAGCAGATGCCTTTCTATATTTAAAAACACACTATATAATAAAAGAGCTTCCATGTACGCCTGTAGTTGACTTTTCCCACTATTTCATGTTATCGATAAGGTATACCATTTTAATAAGTATACTTCCCTGTTATGAATAATACATTGGATTTAAATTAATAATCTATGTAGCATGTATTCTCCCTTATATAATATTCAACATATTTTACCAATGTTAATTTCCCACACACCACCATTTTATCATGTATCCTTCGTTATTTTCAAGTACAGCTATATTCTCATTTCCCATGGATGTTCCATACGCTAACCTTTTGTAACGCCTAATCTACCGGTATTTATTTTATTCCTCCATGATGGAAATGGGTAGGTGGCCTATGCCATCTCATCTCCCGAGTATCTACCACAATGCGTGTTATTCTCATTGTTCCTGTTTTAAAGCTGTACATTTCAATCATTCATTCAAACGCAACAGCTTTTAACACAGAAAGGGTGTAATGGAATGATGTGAGATGAGTTTTTCCTACTAGGGTTATTCAAATAGGCACAGTTCAAAGTAACGATCAATATGATACGATTGATATAACGTTCATTTGAGTATGTATAGACCTATTAATCTCCTTTACTATCCATTTCCCATCCTGGATTAATCATATTACACCAAGGCAAGACCGGTCACACTTGCCAGGTGCATCCGCTTAATCTCAGGTGAATAACGCAGGCATATAAATGTCTACCTACATTCAACATAAACATCAAGGTGCCATATTTAATGGGCCTTCCACAGAACAATATCTATAGGTGAAACTCATTTCCTTTTGGATTTGTTAGAAGTTTATTCCTGGAGACAGGACATTTCGTCTTTCCGGAAAAGCAGAAAGTCTTTCTGGTGAATGCTAGGTTGAACATTTTTTAATTGATTAAAGGAAAGAATTTTCATTGAATATTCTTATTGTCCATGTTAAGGTTGTCCCTATATAATATGATATATTTGTGTGTGTTTGTGTTTGTGTTTGTGTCAATGTGCAATGTGTACATGGTATAGTTTAGGTGGGCGCACGGAAATAAATGGACGTGTATTCTTTACGTATTCACAGAGAACACGTATTGTCTATAATGAGGTGGCTTGGGTGGCTTAATTATACAGCATGGACACACGAAAAGCGAGGCTTGTGTATCACTGATATAATTATTTCCTTAACTTATACATATAAGCTAAGCGAAAATGAGGAGACGTTGCCAACCAGTATAGTGAGTACATTCATATTCTTATGACTTTCTCAGTATGGTTGGGAGCCAATACAATGTACGTACATATTTTGACCGCTCCCCTCCCCCACAGACACCTTATTTGACTATATGGTCTCTATTGCATGTGCCATAGCTAAGATATCGCTAACTGAAGACTGTTTCACCAGGAATTTTATCAGATCGGTGTTGTAGAATATTGTGATGCCATATTTAATGGTCTTTCCACTAAGTAATACGATAATTTTCCTAATGCTCAATGTACTCTTAGAATTTTCATCTTTCTCTGATGCACATGTGCACTGCATAATTTGGAATTAATATAATATAAAAAGCTTCCCGGATCGCTGTCGTTATTTATCTTTTGAAGTCAATAATTGCCCCCGTTGCATAACAATCTGCGAGCTCAATATTAACACTGAAAAAGCTACTCGTAGATTGTTATGCAACGGGGGCAATTATTGACTTCAAAAGATAAATAACGACAGCGATCCGGGCAGCTTTTGAGCACCCCAGATCGTTAAAAAAACAGTGTTTCACGCAACATCCCCAAATAGTGATATCTCGTGCACCCTCCTTCACCTATACCTACAGCACATAGACCATATTTTAAGGCACAGTCTTGAAATTACTCAAAGAGCTATATTCTGACTGAAAATAAATCTGGTGATCAATCTGTCTGATCTTGGCATCACTTAGTTTGTAACCAGATTCCAAGTGCTCAAGATTAGTGTCTGTGTTCGTCACTCCATCAATCGTTATTCTGCCTTTTCTTATGGGCCCGACTTACTCGCCTCCACTCTCAAATGCATTTCACAGCAGTATAGATCTGGGCGCAATCTTCCTCTCTTTGAATCTTTCCGAAAAGTCTGGATTAATAAAAGTCTGTGAGAAGGCGGCATCGTGATGTTTCAAGTGGACACGTTTTGGACCATGTAATCTCTGATGGAGTTTATTTTTAATCTGAACACAGTTTGTTTTGCTCCTCTTGAAGTTGAATAGGTTGGAATGTTTTTAGCTAGGATGATGTTCCTAATAGCCAAATGTACTTTAGAACATCAAATGCAATTTATTATACATTCTCATCTTTCCCTGGTGTATACTGCTTAGAATGGGATTAGTTTTCCTAATCTATATGTCTAACTCGAGATAATTATCACCCAGCTCCTCACAGTGGAGCGCCATTTAGTTCCTTTCCCTCTAGATTAGCACGAATCTCAATGGGCACATCAGACCGCGGGCTTTGTTAGCAGATTGCCGTCTTTGTACGCACAGATTGGTGGATATAGTGCTTAGCTCCTTGTCACATCTATTGGGATTAAAGGAGCTGGAAAAACATGTTTACACTGGTGGCCAGTCTACCAGATGAGGGTCTTTGTTTCCGTTTTCAATATATTCAACTCCAAAGTAATATACAATTTTCACATAGTAAATGTTAAGGTATCAATTCTATGTACAACTCATATAATTCCTCATCATGAAACTTAACCATGTACATGTTTTAAGATAGGTGCGTGATATCATCTTCAAAATCGATAAAATTGACATAGGGCTCATCATCGACATTATACATGCATGCACATATCTGTATCTTTGGTAGACACACTATTTAAATAAACACTCTGATAGGAGAGGGCTGTTATCTTCCCTAAAATGTTTACCTTCAGTAGATTTGTTTATCCGACCCCTTCTTTGTTGTTGATAATAGGTTGACAAGATGACAAGATGGCCAAGCGATTTAGATGATTTTATTAAAAAATGACATGCACCTGCTTTTAATCATTATGTTTAAAATGCTATTAGACAGGAATCATTTACAGTGAGAGAGTTGATAGATTCAAGAAGTAAGTCCAAATAAGATCTAAATGTTTGGAGCCAATGCGGCGTCCAGGGAAGTTTTCACAGAACAATTCCGATTCCCAAGAGCAATAGAGTCATTAGGAATTCCCAATTATGGCAATTGTTATCTTATAGAGCATTCCCACGTCGTTCGCAACTGGAAAGGCACTGATTCCGCTAATTCCGTTCACTGAGCATTAATTATATTTATTCCACTGATCAATGTTGATCGTTGCGCTCCCAGGCCAAAGGTTTCCCTGCGACGAATATAAATCATCCTACGCTGAAGCATTCGATGATTAATTGATTCAATACTTATTGCTCAACGTACTTGGTCAAGGTACGCGCAGAAAGCTTTTGGAGTGATAAGTGTGGCTGTGAAAAGGAATCACAATGAATTAAATCTATAGTCAGGTTCTAACCAAGTCAGGTGACCATGTAGGGAGGAGCTTGCCACTCCTCATAACCAGCAAAACCGGCAAAACAACAACTCATTTTTTTTGTCTGGAATCCTTGCGCTTGCGCGAGTAAAACTTGGAGTTATCAGGGGACATGTGTCCCTTGCTTCTATACTGAAGGGGCAGTCGGACCTGCTCCGACTATATATATAATTGGGAAATGGCAAGGTCTATGTCCAAGTTTCTATCGATTTTCTTGACTGGTAAGAACATCAACGCCGACCTGTTTTTCAAAACTTTCTGAGAGGTAATCAGGCTTTCTGGTGGGCAGGAGACGGCGTGTAATGTCATTTCCATAATAGTATCATTTATTATTTCACCCTTGATATACTCAGCCCATAGAGATAACATAAGCTCTGTATATTTTTTAGCTGGTCAGTTGGACTAACTGAAGCGATATTGCTCACGGGCAATACACGGTCGACCTAGTTTTCGGTACACTGTGCGCATCCTTCCTTTTATGTTCCGCAGTTCCGGTGTAACAGTTCTAAATTACCCCCTCATCTAATATACCCCCCGGTAATTTAGACCTTAGGTTTAAATGACCCCCTCTAGGTTCAAATTACCCCCCTTTGTTTCATTTATAATCTTACACCAACAATTCTAAAAGAACATATTGGGAGAGAAGGTCATATCTAATGCTTATGGGAAATAAATTAAAGATCACTTTGAGGGTCTAATAATGAAATGTATTGTAATTCTGTATAATAATCCTTTTTTCTTTCTATTTATTTAAACTTAAAATATCATTGTAACTCAATGACTATGGGAGCATATTGCAAATAAAAAAACAAAACAACTAAAATCTATTCAGTTCTGTCTATCAGGCCTGTACTGTATCCAGTTTACACTTTATTCATTATTACTTTTATTTTCATAATTAAAAGAATAAATGTTTCAATGGGGTACATCAGTACTAGATTGGTTACACGTACTGGGGGTATATCAGACCTAGGTTTAGTTTCCCCTCTAGGGGTACTTTGAACCTGGTGGGGGTACATTTGACCTAGGTCTAATATACCCCCGGGGGTACATTGAAACTGGAGGGGGTATATCCGACCTAGGTCTAAAGTACCCCCGGGGGTATATTGGACCTAGGTCAAATGTACCCCCGGTACATTAGACCTAGGTTAGTTATACCGGGGGGTACACCTGATGGGGGGTACATTAGACCTGCTACACCGGCTCTTATCCGGGGCTATGTTTTCTGAGCAAATCAAGCTAAACAAATAATTATTTAACTATTTATTCGGCAAAATCGCTGTAGATGTCATGTTTAGTGTGCAGAGTGAAATAAACACAGAACAACCCTTGGATTCTCGGCGTCGTGAATATTCACTCCTGCCTCGAATCCCGGGTAGTTCTGTGTATCCATTTTAGTAGGGGGAATAAGGCATCAAAATGGCCTCAACCGTGCACTTTTGGTTAAAAGCATCAAACTTCTCATGATTGGTAATTGACCCATGGTGATCAAAATCTGATATGGATCACTGAAATTTGTGCCAGATCCTGCCGCTAGGGGGCGTTTGTGTATGACCTTCTACACGTTTCCTCTTATAACAGCTAAAGTATTAATCTGAGGTATTTTGTTATATTAAACCATAAATAGAGGATATTATAAGCTTTCATTTGATATACATAACATTATTCTACCATAAATATTCGTGACGTTATGAATTTTTAATGTTTTCACATAATTCGAAATTTTCCAAAACCAAATATTTTTTTAACTACAGTATGGAAACTGTTCAGTTAAGATGTTAGTGACCATTAATAGAGTTAAAGAACTCTTCAAGAGCTCTCATTTGAGTCCAATACCAAAAAGATCAGACAAATATTTGTCCTTGGACAATTGGTTTTAGAAAAAAACCATAAAGTGGTAAATTTTGTAGATAATTGCCAGTGATCAATCAAAAAAGAAGGAATCATGGAATTGTTTTAAACTTTGGATTCAGAAAGAACATGTTTGTGGGAACCCAAAAAGCCCCCACAAACATATGCAATAGGATTAGTTTTTATTTCAGTGACCACTGAAATTTACTACTCTTCACTATAGGAAAAAACGGGTATTTCCTCCACTTTCCCCATAGCAGATGATTAAATTAAGCGATTTCCTTTAAAATTTACATATAGACAAAGCTGAAATTATTTTACACTTCATTTAAAGAAATGGGTCGGGGGGTCAGGGGGGGGGGGGGGGGTCATCCAAACTTTGTTCATGATGAGTTAAAACAGGGTACATGTGTAATTGCTTAAAGCTGAATAATATTTTTTCTGATGTATGTCTAACCCTGTTTTTTTTACCTCATATCTGGGATCAATCAACTGTGGCGAAATTAATCAGATGTATACAAAGCCATTTCACAAATCATAATATATTGTACCATAGTATATACTAGTATCACATCTACCATTCATCACCATAAGGACAGAAACTCCATTACCCATCTACTTGGCACTAAAGTTGATTCAGCAACAAGGAAAAAGGCTCTTGTTGACACCCTGCATAATCTACTCCATTAGTACAGTATGCCTGTACTAATGGAGTAGTTGATAATATTGATTACAAGCCCATTTCAACTACTTCTATTGATTCATTCCATGGAACTGCAATTTCACTAACACAGCATCTTCAGACTGACCTCCCTCTTAAATCTGGGTGTGGTATCATTGATACCAATAGTCAACAGAAGCCTTCCATTCCAGTATTATACACAAATGTTTCTCCAACTCGGCTGCTAAACAAGAACCCAATCATCCCATATCAAGAGGGCTTGAGGTTTAAAATTCGAACATCTGTGAATGAAAGGTAATGGGAATGGCTAAATCTATAGCGATGTCCCTAGAGCAAGATGATTCTGAAAAAGAAAATTCTTTGTCATGTCCATCTTGCTTTGCTTCCATTCAGATGCAAAAAGTAGAACATGTATCCAATATGGCACTCTTGCCATTGTTCATGAAGATGGCTCATTCTCATTCCATGATAAAGCATGCTATGGATATGGTTAAGGGAGCTACTATGCAGTTAAACCAAAACCAAGTCCTAGTTATTGTTATGGGCCAACCACTGTTTGCAATCGCTGTATTGCAAACAGTGGTTGCAACCGCTGTATTGCAAAATAACTGCAATGGAACTTCAAGGAAACACATGGAGACATGGAGAAGACAAGTATGTGGTCATTTTTGGAGGACTCCATGTAAAAATGTCTGGGAGAAGGTTATAGGAACATGATTAGGGAGTAGTGGGTGAACCATTGCATTTGTTTCAGCTAGGATTGCAAGCAGTACTATTGCTGATTCATTGATAAAAGCATCCCATCTTACAAGAATTGCAATGTTCACTAAATAACTGCAGCAGAATTGCCATGTTCACTAAATGACTGCAGCAGCTCTCCATATCCTCAAAAAAGAGGCAGACTCTAAGTAGAATGAGAATCATTTTTCACAGGCCATGGATTTTACAGCTTGGTGCAAAAGCATGGCTGAGCAGCAATCACAGTTCTATTATTGGAACCAAGTGCTCAAGTTTTAGCTTACTGTTCAAGTCTAGATGCAGCATTTAAAAATGCCAACTTTCATGCTCACTTATTAAAGTCATTGATGGCCATTGTCCTTTGGATATTTGCACTAAATCATGTGAACTATGCCAGATGGGTCTCTGTCCAAATCAGAGACATGATCGACTCTATGATCACTCTTGAAGCACAACATCCTGATACACATGCTGAATTCTTTATAAATTGGGTTTTGTAGTTAAGAGATCAATGCATCTATTTTCTGCAATGGCACATGAGCAAATGAATGTCATTATAAAACGTGATGGTGGGGTTATAGGTATCACTGATAATCTATCTGCCCTGAATCGATGTTTTTGTGTTATGAATCATGTGGCCATACACATGGAATGTCGATCAAAGCTGTGGGGAATAGAGATCGGGAATCGGTTATTATTCAGTTTTGGTACGAGCAAGACCCTGTTGAGTAGGAGGTATTCCATGGTAAGGCTCTTCGCTAGACCTGGAATCATTGTTTCCGGCAATTTGAAGTTGGGAAGTGGCATTTTCACATGATCAAGGGTGGTCAGGTTTACTATGGTATTTTTTATCAGAAAAGGGGTGCAGCTATAATTTTACATACTATGCCAGTCTTATTCTATGCTACAAATGACAACTTATTGTCGAGGGCTATGCCGCTGTGCCTATGTGAAGGCTTATGTTGGCTTGTGTTGCCAGACTAATAATTGTGCATATATAGATATAATCATATATAGGTACTATTTTTCTGATTTATTTGTAAAACAACCTGTAAAGTTAGTGCATTTTAATCCTATTATCATTTCATGGCATTAACAATGTACAAGATTGGAAATGGCAGTATGTTTTAGCAACTTATCAACTCACCTTTCGTCATTATTAATTAATCTAAAATATTCACTTTTTTTGTTTTTTATTAAATTAAGTGGTAAAGGACAGATATTTGTTTGATCTGTTTGGTATTGGTCTCATATGAAAGCTCTTGAAGAGGTCTTTAACTTTTTCAATGGTCACTAACGTCTGAACTGAACAGTTTCCAGTCTGTAGCTAAAGGAATATTAGGTTTGAGAAAATTTTGAATTATGTGAAAATTTCAAAAATTCATTACGTCGCGAATATTTATGGTAGAATAATGTAGTTTACATCAAATGAAAGCTTATAGTCTCTTCTATTTATGGTTTTATATAACCAAGTACCTCAGATTAATATCTTAGCCGTTATAACAACAAACGCACGGAAGGTCATAGAAAAACGCCCCCTAGTGGCAGGATCCGGCTTGAATTTCAGTGATCCATATCAGATTTTGATCACTAGGGGTCAATGACCAATCGTGAGAAGTTTCATGCTTTTAACCAAAAGTGCACGGTTATTTCCTTATTCCCCCTACTATTTAGCATGAATGAAGTGGTCCCGTAGCACTTACATTGACAAAGTCTCTAGTTTACATATTTCAGCAAATTGGTCACTATTGCTTCTGGACCTCACAGGCAGGTCATCAACCAATCACAGGTCGTCAACCGATCACTAATATTATTGACCCGTAGGCCTATGTATGGCGTCCAAAAAGGTTCAAACATATTCTAAGTAAAGATTAATGACCGACAATGAGGGACTGATGGTGAACGGTTTCGTTTTGTTGGACTATACACCAACAGTCTTCCAGCAGGCCCTCAGGTTATTAATCATGTTAGTCTCTACCTAACGTGGTTATAGCCCCTGGATCAGTCAAGGCATAGACTAAACACACATAAAAGAACCCTAAGAGCTATCACATCCCATTAGCATGTTTCCTCTCTCGCCGTGATATGACCAAATATATATGAAAGTATGGTGTTACGTGCATGGGGTGTAAAGCAACCGACCCCCGCTCCCCACATATGTACACACACCTACCCTCTATACTAATGTTGAGAAGAACTTCCTCATGCATGCAAGGACAGCGGGAGAACAATAGCAGAGACTCTGCCTGGCTTTCCTGCGTTCTATATACTCGATTTTATCCATGAATAATTCTTCAGATTTTTGAATTTCCAAGGATTTCATTCACAGTAAGGTACACACTAATTATTATTTACTCTATTAGTTGCTGGACAATTTTGACAATTAATTTGACCTTAGATATCACTATTAAAATTCCCATACGATCCCCTCCAGTGATTCACACAGACCAAAGTGCTCATCTGGCGGTCAACACTGGTCACTATAATGACCTGCGGAGTGAGCTTATCTTTGGACTTCCGGTCATCCCCGCTCTAATTTGGGAAACCTCAGAATGACATTACTCGGTGGTATGGTCCACCTTATAATACTTCACACTATGACAATCTTGCAATATTAAGAATCTACATGGCAGAAAAATCGCTCGGGTCAAGTACGTGACATCAGCATGAGATGCGTGCGCAGTTGCATGTCATAAGCACACTGTAGTATGTATGACACACTTGATGAATGGGACATCAGAAGAGTTGTGCTCTAAGGCAGGCGTGACTAGCTATAAGAGACAACGTGATTACCAGAAAGTAAGATCAATGGTTCATTCCCCAGGTTTATAAATACATCAGGGCCGGCACATTCTGGCATAAGTGTGTTGCGCAAATCCCTGGCTATAGGAAAACATGCTTGGTAAGAACTCATGGGTGATTAATATGGTGCTGCAGGTATATGATCCGGTATTCATGCCCCTTTCCTCATTTCCTGTCCTTTTTTCATAATTCAATATTTCCTCCTCTTTCCTGATAAATATTTTGTCATCTTCCTTCCTCTCCAAGGATTTGCGGTCAACTCAAAAACATGCACTCCTGGCAAATTCCCACAATGTTGCCCTCCTTCCTCCTGAGTTTGTTCGCGAAACTCACCAATTTGTTGCCCCTTTGAAGTCAGTCCCTTGAGGTCGCTAGTGGCGAAGGTCAGTGTAGCTTTGAATAACCTCACTCTCCGCAGCTTCATCTTCCAAATATATATAAGCCTGGCTACTTCTTTTTACCACAAAGCCGTTGCAATCAGAAGAATAAAACACACCTTATGAGGCATTGGTGAAATTTTAAAGTATGCTCAATAGTGAGTGAGTGATGGTTGCTTAATGCCGCGACGACATCCAAGTGGAGTCATTCATCTACATAGCATAGAGAGTACGATAGTAAAATCTAGGATCTTTAAGAAACCAGTTCTATTCATAAACAAGATGCGTACTCAGAGACAGATATTTTTTTAGTATTCTACTCTGTTTGTATTCAATGAGATCGACATATAAGTTCTGATTGAAAATAGTTCATTCAAACTTCCAAATGTTATAGGAGAGTTAGAACATGTCGTTTAAATAAATTTTCGAGAAAACTATTTAAGGCAATATGCATATCAGACTATCATCCAATATTTTCATGAGTTGTCATCTAGATTCTGGTTATAAGTCAAAATCAATTCTACAACCTGATTCCCTAATGAAGACTGTATCGTCAGTCGAAACGTTGCTTATTAAAATATCATTGTCAACTTTGAAAGAAACTACCATAACGATAGTAGTTGGTTGTCTGGTTTTGATGTTAAACCCATTACAAAATTACAAAATTCCTCAACGTTTTATTATGAAATCAGAAATAGAGTTGGATCTCCAGTTGGATCTCCAGTTTCATACTGGTATCCTTATACTATACCCCGGGGCTCAAGCAAAATTGTATGCGGAAGGATTTTAACAAGTGGTAGCACAATGATATATAAAAAAATATTTATACACACATATAAAAATAGCCCGAATATGCAACAGGACATAAAGGTGGACAGAATTATTCCTAAGCGACCCTTCTTGAAGCTATTGCGGTATATGTGATATTGCGCAGGTCTAAGAATGTGCCAGCAGATTGTACATTCGTCGTGCGTGCTTACAAGCCAGCTCCTTCAGGCCCTCGTTTCTTCACGACCAACGAGCTAAAAGCATGCAGTTCTGTGCTGAGGTCAAATCATCAATCAAGGACATAATGATATTGAAAGGGAATCAAAGGGGTTTGTAGATGAAGCTAAGGATATGAGGTAGTCGAATAGTGAGACGATCAAGGTTGGCTTCTTTGCCATATATAATATATGCATATATATGTGATATCTTACATCAATCATATTTGTCAACCCCCCATCCATTATCACTTCTCCGTCAACTTAAATCATGACTGATTCGGTAGAACATGCGAGAGGGTGTTCCGTTTTATCATTTTACTTTTTTTAAAAGAAGGATTCACATAAATTTACTATTTCAAACCTAAGGGCTATAAATACTGGTAAGTTGTTGTTGAAAAGAATATTATTCAGGCTTGAAGCACGAAGCCTTTTAGAATTTTCATTGCTACTCCTGGAAAGCCAGATTTATTTTCAGGTAGACTACTAAAGACAAGTTAACATCTTTTATCGATCCTTCGTGTTTCTTCTACTTACATCACAAAATTGAGGTAGAATTTCCTCTCTATGTGTTATGCAGTCTGAGGGGTAGAGCTTCTTGGGACTCATCTAGGACTTTCTCGGATTATTTTGATTTCTTTCAATCTCATCAATTAACTTCTGTCTTTAGTTACAGATTTCGCGCAGAACCTATTCTGAACCCTAGTATTAGCAAAGAGCCAATCGTTTATATATCTATCGTTATATCTATAGTCAACCCTTTAAAACAATTTATTCCCATCCTTCATTTTAAAGGATTACCGGAATATCTAGTTCTTTTTTATCTTTATCATTACACATATTTCAGAGAGGTATTCCACAACCGATTGGTGAGATTGAATCATAATTTTGAACTATTCTGTCACGTGAAAGATCAGTTATGAATACACTAAAGGGTTTCTTCAATATATCTTTTCTGTCAAGTAACGCTTATAATTAGTGTTTTTATGTAATCAGATTATATACTCTAAACGAATGGGTACCCACTTACCTATGCCTACGATGAATCTTTAGGAAATTAGAGGCATTCGATATATGCAGAATTAAATGGTCCTTGTAACCAATATATATATCGAATATACCATTCTGAAATTAATAGTTACATGAAACTTGTTAGAAGACTATTATATACGCATTTTATAAGAAACAAAATATGTAAAGTTGGATACATACTCCAGCCCGCCACCTGAACCGTTGGAATTACTTTTGGCAAAAGTCCACAAAATTGGTTTAAAATATTTCTTTATATAGATTATTAAAGATATAATAAATAAATTAACTAACTCGTTGGTTTCAGTCAGCATTGTTATATGGCCGTCACCGTTTGTTTCCCATACCAGTTGAAAGCCCATGCAAAAATCTCTAGAATCATATGGCAACGAACTTTTATTGCAGTACACGACATTGGCGTGCAAAGGCCAACCCACTCATGAATAGGTAATACATGCTTGTATGACGTGGACCAGTGCCATCGACAAGGCCACGATTATGTATGCTACTACCCTCAAGACCCGTGCTGCCCCACATATGATGCGCTCTAGTCGACTTTAGCCGACCTACCCAGTTCATTCGACCGTCACACTCTGTAACTGTTATTCATTCACTTATTGTATGTGATATTGTGTGATGGAATTAGGTTGGTTTCTCTATACCGAAGGAAAGGGCTTGCATTAATCTTTAGAATCGTATTCCCACCCGAACTTCCGCGTCTTTAGCGTTTTATTGGTTTTTATAAAACGATGAAATGACAATGAATGGCTATATGACCGTGACGGTATATATTTCGTGTACAAATGCTTTATTGCAGTGCTTACAATTACATCAGTATAACGATGTCAATTAACATGAAGTAATACATATAGATGCAACAACCAACAAGGAAATAACTCTCAGTTCTCTGATTGGAAGAACTGGTTTTCATTGGTATTTGATGGTATTATTTCCAACAATGTTCCTATAACTTATAAGATGCGCCGTTTCAGGGCTTGGAGGAGCAGCATCTCATCGGCCTCCATCCGTCTCAAGAGACGATGGGAAGCGCTCTGTTAAGGTCGTATCGGGTGGAATTAGTACCTTCCGCCTCTTTCTTTTCACCTCCCATTGTTGGATCATGTCCCCCTCGGCTCTCCTCACCCCACTCTTCACAGCATGCATATGAGGAACCTATGTATACTAGGATGTTTATTTCATTTCATGACCTTTCACAAATTCTTCCCTAACGAAGGGCATCAAATGCCCAAAACGTTGGAAAATAAAACAAGAACAATTCAAACCTTATTCTTCCAGTTGTCGATAGGTTTTGCATGGACCACTTACCTTAATTATTATTCACTTAAAAAATATTCATTCGAAGTTGATTCGTGAGAATCGACCATATTCGACCCACATGTTTCACGAATCATCGACAAATAATATTATTTAAGCCTATAACTCAAGATAAACCTGACTTGCACTTCTATGGGAATTTTCCGGGCATATTTGACATTATTCTACTATTTTCTCCATAGCTAGGGCTTAAGAGGAGTAACAATTGTAATGGAACATGTTATTATTTCAGATAATATCCAGCGTATTTCTGACTCGCTAACAAAAATGATTGAATCGGTCCAATTTTCTGTTGTTGTAACGATGTAGTGCCTTTATTTTGTTTTTTAACAGGGGTTACATTTTTCATTAAGAGCGGTTTCGTCAAATCACAGTTTCAATTATTTAGCCAGTAAAATAGAGTGAAGAGTTTTTATTATTTTATGACGCATACCCATCCAAACATGTTTCATATTAGTTTTAAAGAATACACAGGACAGACGGAAAATGAAAAATTAACTGTAAATTCGATATCATAAAGACACATTACCACTAGTTTGGCCCATGTCATGATTGGGTGTGTTAATGAATTGAACTGAAAGTGAAATACCTTGCAATAATAAAAAGTTACTCTCCCTGATGAAGCCCAACTTCGGGCGAAATGTTGGAGAAATGAAATAAACCTACATTAACCGAATATTCCAGACGGCCTGAGTGAGTATTTATTACATCATCAGAATAAAAAGGTTGAGTCAATGTTTGGACCGGTTTCTGGGTATGATACGAAGTTATAACGGACTGGAAAATTGATATCGGACCGGTTTTTTTCAGTAAAGCTGCTTCCAACCTATTTCTAGTGATAGGCTATAGCAAACATCATAGTATGGACATTGAATGGAGATGATGTGGAAACGATAGGAGGAGGAGAATGGCAAGGGGGAGGTGGTGATGGAGGTGAATGAGGATCGAGGAGGTTGAGGTGAGACAAAAAGAAGTGGAGGGGGCAATGTCACAAAAAGGAGGAAAAGGAGGGGATGTCGGAGGAGGAAAAATATAGTGGTGGGTAAAACAGAACTATTCGAATATTTTTACACTACTGATGCTGATAAAACTAATTTATTGAAATTAATTACAAAGAAAATTTACCCTGTGAGTTTATCAAATTGAAGGCATGTCTATAAAGTTCACATATAGTTTTCAAAAATAAAAAATGTTAAATAAAACATAAATCGCGTTCAATATAGAGGCGCCGACGGCCGACGGAACTATTGCAAGTTTAGCGGCGCAAGTTTGGCGACGCAATTTTCCCGGGGCGAGTGCTTTTTCCCCGATCGTTTCAACTATTTCTAGTTACATTCCTCTGGTAAGAAAACCAGATATAATTATGCACGTTTTACATGCAAAATTATAGGACTCGTTTTCCGCACGGACGCGTTGAACTCGATCTCCGATCTCGTTCTTTATTTACGCGCCGTGCGTCAACCCGTCCAATAAGTGCTGATTATAATTAATCTCAATCATCATGCTTCGTAAACTAAAACATAGAAATCCATAATGACCATGATGAAGAGAACATATGAAGCCTACATATGTACTCTATAGGGCCTACTCGTCATAGGCCAAACGATATTAATCCTAAATTGTAATGTATATAACAGTTGTTATTACTAAAAATCTACTAATACTTTAGTAAAGAACACAACTGTATAAGGGATGTACCGGTACACCTACATATATAGGGCCTATGCATAAGATATCTCATCTGCAAAGTAAACTGTAATGATGGTGTAGGTCTAATCCTAGGCCCCCTATGTCTTGAAGGTAAAAATAAGAAAACATATATATATAACAAATATTTATATATAGAAGAATAACCTGTATGACAATGAGTGCATACATCTTTTTTAGTTTTTTTTGTTGCCGTTTGTTTTGTCGCATCTGGCTATCTTTACATTGAAGTACAAAGCAGCAAGGGAGTGCACCCATCAGTTGATGTTGATACCAAAATGTAGGCCTACCAGTCAGAAGAGAATCACACAAACGGGACGAGGGCTAAAGTCTTAAAGGTAAGTTTAAGAAAGTCTACATATTTTATTTTATTGATACAATATAAAATTGATTTGTAAATTTGATATGACGGATAAAAAAGTAATATTAACATTTGAATATAAGAGTGCATTGCCATAGTGACAACTCATACTTTTTTTCTTTTTTTTTGTGTGACAACTCATACTTAATAACATTGTAGGCCTACATGATAACTAGAGGATGCACTTTATTCCACATTGGTGTATGTAGGCCTACCACATTCATGCTATTTGTATGGGTGGGAGTAGTGTGCTAATTTGCGCCAATCCTAGCGTGAGGTATGGCATTGCCATTCCCTCTTCCTCCCCCCCCCCCCCCCCCCCAGTACACATAGCCATATAAAGTTAACCGGTCTAAGGAGTTTAGCTGTTGGAAGGGTCATGTAGTAACAAGCGCTCCCATTGGTTGATGCAGTGTCAAGATGGATGTAGTTGTTTTTGTAAGTAAAATGCCTTCGTTATTCTTGTATATACTTATATATACTTATATATAGCAACGTGGGAGTAAATATAGAACCTAAATTCAAATGTGGTACATGAGACACTATTGCAATGCCTGAGATGTTTGTTTTGTTTGTGGCCCACAAGCCGATGGTGGGTTACAAAAAAAACCCCAACATTGTACCACATTCTCATCAGGTTCTATCTATATATCAGCAGTATATACACATGTATAATCAACTTATATCTTGCCCAGAAGGGAGGTGTCCATAAATGAAAATACAAAAATTGAAACCCTTGTACATAATTTGAAGGTCGGCCACGACTTAATGGCCAAACACTTGGTTGTTGATGAATGTAATCTAAATCTTTAATGTTTAAATCTTTAAAAGCTATATTATGTGAACTCGAATTTATATTTAATGCTACCAAAATTGTTTTTCCCTTGAGTCTGTGAGATTATTAATGTATTTGACATTGAAACCAGCTCAATAAAATTTCTTTAAAAAAAATAAATATATGTATACATACATGGGAGCCCTCGAGAAGTATTTGCTTAAGCAACTATAGTGACCTGGGGGAGCTATAGTTGCCCTGGAATGGTTCTTTACAGTCAAAACAAATTCTTTACACTTACAGGTTATGGAGAATTAAAATTTAATCATCCCAAAATAGACTGAACAGACCAGTGACCTCTATTTCGGAGAGAAATCGGGCCCGGATGTTGATAACACCCTCAACTTTGCCTTGGGCATTATCAACAGCCAGTGCCCTCTTCCTGTCCTCAATGTCGCGATCAGTCATAAATCTCATAGCATTAGCAGCCTGCAGCCTTGGTCACCTTAATTGCGGTCATCTGAAGTTGACCATCAATTTCAGTAGCAGCTCAGTTAGGCTGTATAATGGGTATTCATATTATCACATCACTATGATAAGTTTATCATCGTGTTTAGGTTTTCTCTTTGAAGTTTCGGTTCTACAGAGGGTGGACAGAGTGTAATATCCTAATATTCTGGTTGGTTCTGATCGGTCGCCCTACACACAAAAATGATGGAAAATAATGAGTGAGTTCATCAGGAACATGGCTTGCCATCGGAATTTTTTTGGGGAAACGTATAGTAAGAGTCCGATGGAAAAACCTATCAGTAAAAACCAATGGAAATCATTCATGAATGTCCAAACTGTCTGACCGCATGGTAGAATCGGAGCATAATTACTAGGGTGTTCATTTTTTCACCCCCTCTTGTGGGTTAGTACACCAAAAATTATCCACTACTATTTTAGGTCCCAAAAGTCCCAAACATATCCTAAGATTATTTTCGAGGTGCTGAAGAAAAATATATAGTCCTGTGCGAATGGACGTTGAGAGTTCGTGAGATGACGTGAAGCACGGAGGAAGTTACGTCATAGATGTCGTGAAGCTCTAAGTCCCTGTTCCCGCCACAATGACCCGATATTATTAATACTAACAATATCAGGAGAATTTCAAATTCACTAATATATACTGTGTGCCTCCCCGTATACAATGTACACACACACATATATATATACTGCTGATATAGTGCATCCTTTTAAGAAAACTCACACACAATAACAATCATCCTCTTGTTGCAATGTTATTGTGTTTGAGGTTTCGCGATTGCCATTGACGATAAATGGCCAGTTACTTATCTTGTATGTCTGAATGGCTGTCCATAAAAGGGACACCGTCTGAAGTCGATAGCTGAATAATTAATAGGTAATAAATAATGATCTGCTATTAGAGCAGTTACCAACCGCAGAAAGTGCGATTCTTCTTCAGCATTCCTAATGTGAACTAAGTATTCAAGAGGGAAAATACTAAAAAAACGCTACAGCATATATTAATATCATCAATCTCCGTCAGTAAGGTTTATCATATCCTGGATCTGGTATTCTGACCACACCGTTCTACACTATCTGATGTATACTATATATTTAGGATTTGAAGGAGCCTAGCATAGCTATTTAAAATGCTCAGATACAAAAGTGGCACTTCTTGGCTGAATTACTATTCGAAGCACCAGGACGTCAGGCCTGTATAACTAGGACACCACAAGAAAAATGATGTTGTTTACAGCAGGGAATGACGCTGGTACATTAATACAGACACCACTTTGTATGATTGAAGATAGGGTGTATATTGTATTTTTTCAAAATTGACCCATCAAGAGAGTCAACGTTGTATATAGACATTAAAATTTCATCCTATTCCCCGCAGAACAATCGATGGGTCCTGAGGATACTGCATTCTGAACTTCATCAGGTGGTTTTGTATGGTGTTTCGATTGAGGGTGTTGCTAGTCTACCTTCTAATTATAGCTCAACGTCAAGAGACGCAAGCTCAAAACGCTGCTAGGCATGTGACTCATAGCATTGCGCATGGGGAGAAAGGACGCTGGCTTGATTAAATAGAGACTATAGCAGGGTTTAGTATCCCTAGATAATGGGGCTACGTGATGGTTCGAGGACATGCAGATTATTGGTAAAAGTGCTTGATATGAATCGATCATATCAAGCGTGTATGAAATGGATCCCAAGAGATTATAGCTCTCCTAAGATTTTGACTAAATATCAATATATAATGGAGCTGTTTCAAATGTGGGATTCAATACTATCGTGAATGATATGACTACAGAATTATGATGCTCTGCCATCATTGGTGTTTCAACCAACCTCGCTGGTTGCATGAGAGCGAGACCGATAGTTCTGCGACAGCAACATGTATCCTGTTATTGACATCACATGACCTTGGCCCCCATAAGAGTTTTCTTGCATGTTCTCCTATTGTAATAGATACCGACACTGAAATCAGTGTGAGTGATGGGTTGGGGAGGGTGTGTTAGGTTGTGGGGGGGGGGGTGGGGGGGGGGCGGAGACTCTTACTCTTCAAAGCCGGATAATTACGCCGAGAGATCTCACGAGGATTTTGAATTGACTGTGATGGGCAACCTCCTCCATATATGGATTCTTGAGGGGGGGGGGAGTAGGAGGGAATTTTATAATATTCCATTCTTAATATAATACAGTGTGCGTTTATAAATGAGTAAAAACTGCACATCAAATATAAATTGATGCATTTCAAGTACTGAATGAATATGGCGTATGATATATGTAAGGAAATGTAATTTTTATATTACACATACCGGCACCACCTGCACCAACTGTCCTACTATACCATAAATTCCAGTATAAATACTATACCAGTAAATTTAGGTAAAAAACTCAAAGTGCCTAAACCGAATAGTGAATATTTCAAAAAATCTTATTTATATAGAATGCCAATACTATGGAACGAATTATCGCAACAACCCAGGGATATAAAAACCAGGGAAGCCTTTAGAAAATGGCAAGTACTGAATGAATATGGCGTATGATATATGTAAGGAAATGTAATTTTTATATTACACATACCGGCACCACCTGCACCAACTGTCCTACTATACCATAAATTCCAGTATAAATACTATACCAGTAAATTTAGGTAAAAAACTCAAAGTGCCTAAACCGAATAGTGAATGTTACAAAAAATCTTATTTATATAGAATGCCAATACTATGGAACGAATTATCGCAACAACCCAGGGATATAAAAACCAGGGAAGCCTTTAGAAAATGGCTAAAAAATGTTTATCCCCTGGAAAGTGACATGTACCTTATGACCAAAGGAAATGAAACTGAACTTTGTAACTTAAATGTTTAGCGACATGGATTGACTTTCTAAATCAATGGTGTTATAAAATATATTGGACAATCATGGTAGACTTTAATATAATCAAGGGGAGGGGGGAATATATAGGCATGTAAGACGTATCTCCAAGACCGATACAGCGGTAAAATGTGGGAAGGGTGGGGAGAAAAATTTATTGATTGAACTGTTATTTTATATGTACAACTTTAAACCGTTATTTTAAGAGTAATTAATCTAGGACTTAGTCCACCAGTATAGGACTGGACGAAGTAGAGAATTTATGTTAGTTCATAAAAGCCAGAATCTCTTTAATCTAGTATAGGATGGAAGCGAAGGTTACCAAATGAACATTTATGTGTTGGTCAAATCTAAACTGTCTCTGCTATGTACAAGACAGATTAATTAAAAGATTGAAGAATATTTTGTAAAATTATGAGATTTCTATAAGTATGTTAACATGATCTGTTTGGTGTATGGAAAATTGGTGCAATTGACATCAGATAAACAAAGCCTAGGAATAACAAATAGCGGTGTAGAGATCTGTCATTCAGGTCTCCAAATATGATCAGTAAGAATAAGTAATCGCTAAGAACTTTCATCTACCGAATCGAAACATCAAATGATCTATTCAACACGTCAAGTCACCGCCAACATCAAGGCCTGGATACACATAAGAAAGAACATTTAAGTGGCTAATTAATAGACCACAAGACAAAAACTATCAGAAATGCACTAATATGCATCAACACCGAAGAGACTATCACACAAAGAACAATTGAAGAACTCAAACAGAGACATTAGAACTTAAAAATTATCAATTATTTCAATATGGTGTCATTATCAATGTCATTTTTATTTAAGGGCTACCTGGAAAATCTCCGATGGAGAGGGAGCAATAGCCCCATTCTTTATTACCATTATGTATATGTTGATATGGAATAAAAGTTGTATAATAATAATAAAATCCTGTATAGCTATTATGGGGATGTGAAATTACACATTAAGACAAAGTTGCAATGGAATTCAAATTCAAGTAATCAATTGTGCCATTGGATTCAAAGCTATTGTTTTATTCCACTGACCCTCCGTCTCCATCAATATAAATATTCCAAATATTAAAGAATATAGAAGAAAGGGTGTGATTTAAAAGGGGGAACTGGCCAGGGCCGGAGATGGCTTAGGGTTAGCTGAAGATTCCTATCTTCCTAATCCGATCGTTTCACAGATGTACTAAAAGGTACTAAAATCATTAGATAATTCAGTATTCTCCGCGTTTGGAGCATTATGTGGATTTGGCTGTCCCTAGGGTTGCCAAATCCCGATAATACCCTCAAACCTCGAAATACCATGTTGGGGCAGATATATGACTGTAAAACATTGGACATGACGTTGTATATATGCAAAATGTAGGTCTGACATAGCAGTGTTAAATACCATTCTACGTTTCCTTTTAACATGTAAGGAGAGTCTACATCTTGTTACTCCCTATACTTACCACATTCCTACCATGTCTACAAGAATAGTAATATTATAAGGTAGAATAGTGAAATGAACGTTGGAATTAGGACGTAACTTGATAATAATTGGAGAAACTGTGGTAGTCTGAATAAAGTAAATCATTAAATGGACAATGAGCAAAAGGAAACCTGCAATATATTATGTTTGAACATAATATATTTGTCCAATTTTTTCGATTCCCTTGCCATAAATTAGAAACCTAAGCTTAATCTGAAGTATGATTCTATAGTTCGTTTTGAACAATTTGCAGCGCAAATCATTGCATGAGAAAGAAACTGGAATACTAGTATACATATATCATATCTATCCTAGCTTTAGTTGGTTGGTCACAGTATAAAACAGTTCATCTGTGAGCAATCGATGAAGTGATAACTGACTTTGGTATAACCAAAATAGAAAAAAAACAGTCATCTAACATTGATATTCTAAATGCACGCCTTTATCTGCGTTATATTCACATCTCATCTCATGGGGCCTAATATAGTATACATCTATATACAGGATAATTATGCTGAATGTATTATCCGCTTTATCAAAATTTGTTGAAAGGTTCTTCTCCCATCACCGATCCCAAAGAATTGTACACGTATAAAATTCTATTTCTAGTATACTTTTCCACATGCTGTAGTCGACACCAACAGCCGTTGCCGTCTTCAATCGATTTAATTTACCACGACTTCATTAATCAAAGTAAAGTCAATCAATCCCCGTTGTGAAATATGTTTCCCTGGGCCTGCCTGTCATATCTGCAGAATACAGAATACATTTCAGATGCAATCAATAATAGCAATTGTGCAATAAAAGCGATGCATTGTACTTAGAACTTGGAACACTATACATGTGTCCCTCAGCACACTAGCCGAATGTTCCATGAACATGATTGCGAAACTATTTATATAAAAAAAAGCTTCCCATGTGGAGCTCTGTTCCATACCTACTCTGAGCAAGTGAAAACATTTTTTGTCTTAAATTTAGCTTATTTGAGGGGATTGGTGAAAGTGCAGAAATGAGGGCTTGGGATTGTATTTCATTAGGCCTACATATAGCTAGAATCCTATATCTGTATATAGGCCTATCATTGGATTCCTCTCGACCCCAGCTTTCATTCCAACCATACTTTAATGAATCTGGAGTCAATATTTCTTACATTAAAGTCTAAAAACGCCTCCCCCCTTTATTTTACTAAGAAATTAAAAAGAAGTATCTTCAACACTTGTTATTTTGTTCTAACCCAATTAATTATAATTACTCGTTGTATTGTCCAATTTGTTATGCCTTAGTTTGTTACTCCAGAAATTCTTTTGCATAAGCATTTGCCCCACTGACCCCTTTAACTTTTCCAACTAACAACATAACGACCATATATATAATATTTCACCCAAATGTTTACCTTACTCTTTAAAGGAGGCTACGCTTTCTCCACTCTACTTCCGATTGAAGCCGTTTTTATGCGCACGCCGTTTGAGAGATGTATGCTGGGAGACAGTGGTGTTTGTTTGGTTTAGTAGTGCATGCAATAAACTCCTGTACGAGCACAAACAGCCATCTATAATTGTGGCAAAGTCATGGAAAGAATTTTGTTACAATCAAAAGATAGGTTTGTAAGGCCACTCCTTCTAATTCTCAATGAAATTCTCGATGTTTCGCGGCGACGTTTCATGGCTCACGGTCCTGATGACGTTGTCTAAAATGACGTTAGTAACCGCGCAACTGTTCTGAGTCCTTAGCAACTCTGTTTCCCGCGCCCTCTTGGACACAGTCTCAGACTGCAGGCCTGCTATGCTAACATAGTGCTGATATGACTGATATAGGCCTACTGTCACAACTCTTTTCCTCAGGCTAATATGGTGTTTCCCCCCAGCTTTAGATTTGCGCTAACTATCCTCTGTCTAAGACCCTGAACTCTCACTTCTTTTACCGCCTAACTGTTCTTCACAACTCTTTTTCCCGTGCTGGTTCTCTCTCTCTCTCTCTTTCCCTAGTAGTACAGGCATACCTGGGAGGGAGGAAACTGGGGAAGATGGGGAGGAGGGAGGAAAGGGGAAAGGAGGGAACAGGTGAGATGGGATGTCTACCCCATCATAAACAGGGGGCAGCTAGGGTGGGGAAGGGAGAGATCTCCTGCTATTTTGGGGTATTTTCTTATAAATCACTCGAAACGTTATTTTGTTGTCATGGTTGTTATTTGGAATCTCAAGACATATATATGAGTAAGTAATCTGGGACACATATATAAGAAGCTTCTTGGGAATTGTAATTTGACAAGTAATGTGAACATGGATAATTGAAGGTAAATATATGAGCCAACATATGACTCTCTAGTCTGTGCATAGTCAATGGCAAGGAATGGCATCGTCTTGCTCTCATTAATGTTTTATAAGAGAGAAGAGTTTAGAGCTTGCGCCCAAACCCCAGAGTATATATATTTAGTAGTTAAGGTGGAAGGCGATGAAGAGAGCTGAAAACAGTTGCCATGCGGTTTTCAAGGAGACGACGCTGCTGTAAGGGGGCAGATAAGTAATTCAGAACAGCCATTGACTGCCAATCACCCGCTAGACGAATATCCTGTAAATTGACCCCTTGGGTATGCATGAATGTGGCAGAACCACGGCGTAGGCTATGCAACCCAATGTCTTTGTGGACTTTCGCCTGAAGAGCCCAGCGTTGGAGCAGAGGAAGAGCCAAGTTATACTTAGCTGGGGAGCCTCCCTTGAGACAGATAAGTGGAGAAGATGCAGATGCAGGATGTCTGTCACACAAGGCCGACAGGGCTCCATGGAGGCACAGGGAAGAATCACAGCGCTTGATTGGAATTTGGAAGGGGCGAGAGCCCAGCTGGTCCGTCTTTGACGAGCCCACACTGATCACTAGCCACTCGCCCTCAAAAACCACATCACCCCTCGTTAAGAGATGGTCATTATAAGTAGAAGAGAACACATGTGACTTGCGCAGTAGGGTTCTGAAGCACAGAAGGACACCCGTCCACACAGAGAACTCCAGCTCGCTGGCAAGATTCACTTGTTGAAATATCTCAATTAAGTCCTGAGGGAGCAGCGGATCTTTGGGCTTAGGCCCCACTTTCAGGCTGCGCTGGATACCCCTAAGGACCAAGGATAGCTGGAAGAATTCCCTGAGATCTGGGCCGTCGTTAAGTTTGGACAGATGATTTAACGCTGAGACAGTATTATTAATGGTAGAGTAGGCTAGGCCTTTGACGGAACACATGTAAGCCAAATACCTGCAGACTGTTGATGGGCTTACTGGGACTGGAGAGAGAGAATATAGTTGGCAGAACTTGTAGAACTGTGACCATTGGCTCTGACGTACAGATCTGGAGGAGGCGGCTAGTGCCTGAAGTTGCAGCCTGCTAACCTCAGTGTCCAACCGCCCTATAATGAAGAGAGAAGAGATGGCACAAGGCTTACATTATGGCGATAGCAGAGGTGGAAGATAAACTTGAGAATTTCAATCAGGTGCTCACACGAAGCCCTGCCCTTGGATAGCATGTGAAGGGAAATTTTGGTACTGCAGATCACTAGTACACCAGAGTCATTGTATAGATGAGAAGGAAGGGCCTTGTGCAGGGCTGCGGCCAACACACAGACCTCCCTGGCTGCAGGACTGCTGAAGCAGCACTGGGGTAAATTAATTTCACACTGGTTTGGCAGAAGATGGAACCCAATGAAGGAGGCGCTGACAACGTTGAAGAAGCCTGCCTATTGACACTGACCAATGCATGCTGCGAACCGCGAGGAAGACACCCAGGCCACATAGTCATGGGAGGAATTAATGGGCAGGGACATAGGAGAAACTCCGTTGTAGGCGTCCGTGTGTACTGACCACCACTTGACGTCGTTGTGGAAACCCACAGGCAAGCGGATTTTATCAGAGTCTCCCAAGTCCTTGAGCATGTCGAAGATGTAGTTGATGTAAATTCGCCCGCCGGCAATCGTCTTGCCGCAATGAGACATTACTCCGGCAAGGCACTGCAGCTGACGCTTAGTCGCCTTATTTTTCTTGGAGAAATAAAGAAGTTCATGGCGTAGCTTTAGGAGTTTATCCTGGGGCAGGCTGAGTGACATGGTCAAGGAGTCTATGTTTATTCCTAGGAACCTGCAGACCTGGCTGACGGGTGACACCTTGTTCCAGGCCACATAGAACCCTAAGGCCCTCAAGGTAGAGATGAGCGTGGACTGGGTTAGAAGTGCTGCTGGTAGGTCTACACCCCAATAAAAAAAATCATCGAGGTAGCTGAGGCAATGGAGGCCCGGACGAGATAGCATCCTTGATACACAGTTTGTCACCCGGTGGAATACGAAGGGAGCAGCACTTGCGCCAAAGCAAATGGCGTTATCTACCAAGTACTGCTTAGAACCCTGTATTTTCCATGATAAGCCGAAGTATTGTCTCTGAGTGGGGTGGATGAGAAGAGACCTGTATGCACTGGAGAGATCAACCACGCCCATATAGGAGTCGCAGGACAGATTAAATAACACATCATCAATGGATATTAAGCTGAAGGAGGACATGACCTCATTCGTGAAATTGTTTACAGATATATCAGGCGGGCGGCTACAGTCAGTTATTGGTCTTACTCCGCTGTCAGGTTTAGCCACAGCCCCTAGGGCATGCACACACAGTGGCTTATCAGACACAATAGACAATTTTCCTGATGAGATTTCAGATGTAATTAACTTATCCAACTTGTCTTGCGAAAGGTTAGAGAAACACGAATTATAGTTGGGGACAGCATAAGAAGACAAAACAGCTTGTCTATTCACCAACCTGAATCCGTGGCAAATGCTGTCAAGCACAAAGTGTGAGTCCGGGTCCCACACATCATTTGATTTTAGCCGCCTGGCCCACTCTGATGGAATCATTTGAGAATGTACCCCTTCTAGATAGTAGTCGGAGGCGAGGTTTACCGCTGAGGAGACCAAGACACTGAAAGAATGTTCAGAAATAACTGAAGTATCTATGTCGTCTGAAGAAAACCTCGGCCCCGGAAGGAGAAGGCGGCCATTGTTTACATCTGAACTCTCATTTTGCGCCTCCAGCTGAGGAGACGTCGGCCCAGCGAAATGTGGTGCTGCGTGCCGGGCAAATGTCGGCTGTGTGGAACTGATCTAAACACAGGGCACATATGTGTTTCCTTTTGCAGGGGTTGGCACAGCGCTTCTGATGAGCAGGATTATTATACACCCAACATATGTCCTGGGGCCAGTTGGCAAAATCGAATAACGGGTCGTATTTCTCGTCAGCGTAGAACTTCTTAGAGTAGCCAGTGCTACGACCGCCCCGCCCTGAATAGCGATTCCCACCCGAGGCTGACAGGTCGCGGAGGGTCTTGAAAGCCTTCATATTCTCGGGGGAGAAATAGGTGCTAGACAGATTTATATCCACTTTTATCCAATCATGTAAATGACCACTTAGAACTGAGTCTGTTACAGCACGCTCGTAGCGTATGAGTGCTTGGCGTATGTATTCCTTGCCCACTGCCTTAGAGGCGATGTATGCCAAATGTAAGCCATATCCCGATGCGTCAACCTCACATGCTATCAGATAATTCAAGACTGAGAGACCCCCAAATAGTAACTCACAGATTGATAGGTCCTCAGCCTTTTTCTCTGGAACCAAGTGTGCCTCCGGGCGAAGTTTAGCCAGGTCATGGATGCGGCCCAAGTCGACTTGAACTGGAACTGCGCTGGTGTCACGTCCGAAGGGCCTAGGAGACATGGTGTTGCGACCAAACCCTATGTCAGGCATGGAAGCATCTAGGCGATATAGTTCAGACTCCAGGTTGGCTGTAGTGGCTGAGATCTTTAGTTTCTCCATTCAATCCCGCTGGGCGGTAACCATCGACTCAAGCCAGGCTTGATATTCGGCTGTCCCCCGCTCCGAAGAAGTTGCGGGAATCGAGAGCTCACTTGCGATGTCTGTCACCGATCTTGTTTTAGCAGCTTTGAATTCGGTCTTCTTTGGACAGGCGCCGGCCCGGTGCTTCTCTAGGCAGATGGAACAATTTATCTCCATCTTGAGCAAGAGGGAAGGCTTTTGTAAGGTATAGAAATTTTTTTTCTGTCTCCCTCGAGCTTGAACCTAGAGTGGGAATGGCGACTGTGACTGATGCGGCGGGACGCTGCCGTAACCAAGGTAACTCATGACGCCTTCCGGTTGTCGCCGCGCTGCTGAGTGACGTCCTTCCGGTCGGTGCCGCCACTCCACTCGTGATTTATACACATATTCCAGCGGAATACCCACCATTTATCACACTCTACGTACATTGAGAAGGGGAGGGAGGGGAATGATGGAAGAGTGGGTAAGGATTTCTGCATCATCCCTTCGTTGTATATGTTCCACCCATTTTAACTGCTGTTTATAATGGCATGATTAGGTCTTTGCAAAATGGCTGCCATATTTTGTTGACATTAATTTTGAAAGATCTACTGTAGGTCTACTAGTAGGCCTATTTGGAAGATAATATCTTTTCTATCCCTTCAAATATTAAGCACCATTCTGTCAATTCTTATTATTCCAGGATTTTTTTATTTTAATTATATTTTGGCCACTATTTCTTAATACAGTATGGTAACAGGTAGGCCTATGTGGCAGAATATTTTTATATTATTTGTTTTTAATTTTATTCTGCTTATTGAGCATAGTTATATCTGATTATTGTATCTTCTCTTCCACTCCAAGAGGGGTCGTCTTTAGTGATATAAAATATTTTATTCTATTCTATTGATATCTGTTCTTCTGATCCATTTTTGACACGACAATCTGTTTTTCTGATGGAGGGGCTCAGCCGGAGGCTCTTGTGTTTTTTAAAAGCCCTACAGCAAAACAACGGGATGAAGTCCTCAACAATGTTGGTCAAATGGCTTTCAAATTAGCAGGAAAAGAATGGAACAAGAAGTTTAAAATAGTTTGTTTCAGATCTATCCTGAGAATGTAGCTTTAACACCGGCGTTATGTGCTCCTCTCAGGGTCGATGAGCGGATAGCATACCTGCCCTTCTACCAGGCACTAGAGAGATTAAAGTGACCCATCAAAAATAGCTGCTATAGATCCATGATTACCATCTACGCAAACATTCCACCCTGCCTGGAAATTGTTACATAGTCTCCCATTAGATCGTGAGGCTGAAGGAGAACAGATGACAGATAATTATACTCCAAGACGTGGCAGAAAGATCTGAAAGATCCACCGGGACCCTGACCTAGGCTCAGGGCCACCACTGCTGGTGCGACGCTCGGGTAATCTGTGACCCTCCTATTGTGTCATCAGACTATATAAACTGTATAAAGGGACCTGTTAGCATCAATCCTGATAGCTGCACCAACTACAGTATTTTAGGAGACAGTCCCAATCCTCCTCAATCTTCGCCTGGGGATTATGCACCTTCAGTGCAACAGCAGGCCAGACATACCTGGGGGGAATAGGGGATTTGCATGTCCCACTGCGCATGTATATTACAGTGCATGCTGGGATGGATTCAGTTAAAATCTGACATAAGAATAGTTAGCAAACATTTTTATCGCAAAATGGAGGATATTTTCACCAATATCAAATCTTGTTGAAATGATCTATAAAAAAACCCCAAATGCATGATGGGCAAGAAGAAGTCTTGTCATTATTACTATTTTACAATTTTTATTCCATAATGATCATGTACAGGAATAAGACAGTATGTCTTCTGTTAGACATTTCTTCCAGACAACCCTTTGGTTTTAAGGAGGCATGTAAGACAAATGGTGAGATCGCAGAAAGAGCAGGCCAGCTACCGGCCACCTGCAGGTTGTTCTGACCCCGAGATTAAGAATCTTCGTTCCAACATAAGACTTACTTCTCAATAATACTATCATCCTACAGCAACGTTGGCTTTCTATGAACTTAGACGCCTGATTATAACAGTCCGAAATATAAACCTTCATCATAACCCTTTATTTGTGCACAAGGTATACTTAAGTTAATCGAGTCACTCCATATCATTGATTTCTTGTTTATAATATTGATGACTATACTAGATTATTGATCTTGTGATATTATGATCCTAGAAAAATTGACTTAAGAAGGCCTACCTGCCATATGCAAAACTGACTGGGAACAAGAGTTCATTTCATTGCCTGCCTCGGTAAAATCGACATTGTGCCAAATCATACTGATATTATAAACTTAATATTTTCGATGACTTTAGTGGTTAGGAAAAAGTAAATGATTCACTGACAAGTGGCGTGTTGCCAACAGCTCTGACGGTCTAGCCGATCACTGCAGAATGTCTTATATTTAATCAATTTTTATGCGATTCAATTCCTTAAAAAGTATGGCAGATGTTAAACATGTTCCTACTGGGTCTGATGACGGAAAAAGACAATAAAAATTGATATTACTTTGTAGTCTGTTACGTGAAATCCATAACATTTCAACTCTCCCTGTCAAAAACTTGACGGACTTTTTTCTTTCACGTTCACAAATAGAAACAAAAGCAATGAGGAAAACTACATGATTTATCGAAATTATTTATTTAATTCTTTTAGTTAGTCATTTATGTTTCTGTTTTATTTATTTCGGAGATGTAATAAATATGGAAAGAACTTCGTACATCATTTCTCAAATGGTTATGTGCCTAACATACTGAGGGTATGGTGTGCAATCTCCGCGCATTTATAACCATAGGAGAAACTCGCAGCTTGGTAGGCTATGTTCCATATAATATTATATACATCCAATGCACAGCAGGCGTTTGGGCTGATTGTCTCCCGTCAATGAATCAGCTTAGTGGATATAAGGTCTTAGCATTAGGTCTGTGGGAATATGGGAAGTCAAGTATTTCGTGCCGTATTGGGGTGAATATATTAAAACTATCGGTGATTTCCCAGTTTTTCTGTTGTCCTGTTAAATCAAAACGGAAAATTTCTAGTTTAGCGTACTCTTCAGTCTCAAAGTTGAGAGAGTCCCTCCAACGTGAGGGAAAGCCTCTGGCACTAATCCGCAAAATGCCATTATAATCCCATTAAGACGCATAATCCAGAGCCAGGAAATCCATTAGCGCCGTAGGCTTCCAATCACTGACATACCATTCTTATCTGATCTGAGAGGCTGTGAGCTAGCCTGTCTTCATTTATCAGTGTACATTTATCACATTTTACCTCTAATGTAATGAGCCATAGTGTCAAATGTAATTAAGGTATCCGTAACCGTCAAGCATGATATTAATCCCAAAGGAAGCCTCTCTCATATATGACAAAGCTTCTAAAGTTATTCCCACCATGTCCCATCCAAACTTTAATTCTTTTTTTAAAGAAATTTTATTTGCGCAACAATTTCGGGAATGAGATCTATGACTGATTTCCTGGCTCATATTTTGCTTGGTTTGGTTTGAAAATAGGTCTAATGACTCATACATACAAGACCCAACGCACTTGAAGAAGCTAAGAAAAATTACATTAATTTTTTATATACGCAATAGTGTTGCTTTCAGCTAGTATGGCTAGCATTTAAGAGATCCAATTCTGTAATGTCATTTAAGCTAGCATTTAATAAACTCATTATTAACCGATCCAGGGCTAAGTCTGTTTAAAAAGGAAATTAATTATGCTGAAGATATAACAAAAAAGATTGAGCCTTCCACTACATAGCGGAACATCAGGGGAGCTAATTAAGTGATTTGATAAAACGACTGCACGAAGTTGGTACATTTAGTTAAATTAGTTGCGCCTCAGGTGTCGCACTCATCCATACACAAGCCTAAAGGTCTGGGAAGCTGCCGTTGTTACTTCTTATAAGAGGCAGGGTTTTATGTAACTGGAAAAAGACCCCAAGTATTCCAATCGGTTCCCCGTCCAAAGATCTAATTTTAGGGTGGCGTTTCAACGTGTTAACTAAACAATTGGATTTCCTCAATAGGATTTGCATGAGCTGTTGCAACGATTTCTTATCAGAAATCAGCGATCGGCAATCATGCTCAATATTTGAAAGATATATGTTCATGGTCTTCTAAGCTCCATTGCAAAATCAATCTAAAAATAGAACATGGTGCAGGGATGATCAGATAGACGTAGATAATTGAATGTGATAACCTCTTGTCATTCCCGGGAGAGGAATATTAGATTATGGTCGTCCAGAGAAAGACATAATCTTTTTAGCTTAGCCGACTCGTATGGCAGAAGCACATCGCTCTTGCCTTTCTGGAAAGAACCACGCTGAGAGATGTTGTAAGGTGTAAGTCGACACTAGCCCTGAACATCAAACTAGAAACACTTTCAATGAAAGATATCTTTGCGAGAACCCACCATTCACACCTAAAGTTACGCGAGTATGTCAAAACTGATTCTTTGCGTTCAGGTGCACTATAGGAGCAGAAGGACAAAATACAAAACCTTACTTTTCAGATACAAACTTATCAAGCAGAAATAGGTTCCTTAAAAAGGGTGTCTACGGTAATAGGAAATACAATGGACTTTTTTTTATTTGTTTGGTGGTCGGGTTTTTACGATTGATGCAACAACCGCCTAAAAGTATGGAGCATTTTCAATGATAGATCGACACAAGCAGTCTTCGGGGTATAGATGTAGCTCTTGGGTGTCCTGATGCAGACCTGTGATCAATAAGAGCTACTTTCATATATTGAGTGACCTTTTCCACATGAACAGAGATGATTAGGACATCTAGGGCAGATAATTGGTTCCGAATATGTCTCTGTATCACAAACCGCCAGTGGGCAAATTGTTACAATGATCTCTTCGCTTGCCATATGAACCTGAAGAGCACTACAGCCACCGTCCCAAAGTTGATTGAGACTGTCCTGTCTACCCAGAGGCCTTCCAAGTACTCTGACATGCAAAGCTGGCTTTGCACGTAAAAAGCTTTCTAGGGTCCTTACCAAGCGTCGCAGAGTATAACTCTTGCATCACCTCAGGATTATGTACCAAAGGGCGCACCAGCAGCCCCTCAATGTCGGTCATTACTCTTTAACACTGCACTGGCTATTCCGAAATTGTGGTTATTAATTCGTGTAGTTTCAGCCTAAGGTGGTTATTCCCCGAGGACTTTCAAGACAGAGATTAGATATAGTGAGAAGGGTGGACAGACAGGAAAACATGTTTTCTCGCAAGAGACGCTGTGAGAAAGTCACTCACTCTAATGATAGAGTGAACGTTTTGTATCCGGAAGCTCACTAAAATGGCTACTATTCTTTGAGCCACTTTAATTATGATATTGTAGTTATTATATATTACGGCCTAATAATTAATTTGTTTATTAGTTAATTCATCGTTATTAATTGAGTTTGAGGAGGGTAGTAGCGGGTAAATTGGTTGTCATTTTCTTTTTGATGTATTTCTTCTTTTTGCCAGCTTCTGTAAAGAAAAGATTCAGATATATTAGGTGCAACATCCAGGTTTGGTGAAGCAATTATTTCATTGTTATATATTATTGTTCCGGAATAAAATCTTTTAATGCAAATGCATCCACAGTATCCTTAGCTATATTTCAATATAAGTATACTTACAAATGGGATACGATTGATAACTCTTTATCAATAATGTACCTCATGGTAGGCGAAATGTATCCCATGTATCATGTCAGGATAATGGATATCTCAGGGTAGGAACAGACTATAGGCGACAATAACTTAGGAAATAAACTTTATCAATTGGCTTCAGTGGGTGCATGATACATAGTACATAATATACCCTCCTCAAGCACTGCCTCAGCGTCTGGGACTTGTCGAAGTCACTCGGCTGGAAGAGCTCGTACATGAAGTCAGGAAGCCATCTAAATTTAGACATGAAAAGAGTGATTTCAGCACACAAAACCGCTTGCCAGTTCTTCGTCATTATGGGAAATACTACGTTGACGATGATGGTAAAATAATTCAGCGAAGTCGTTATATGTTATCATGCTTGCGTGCACTTTCCTCAGATCACTGAAAGTAAGGGAGCAATTTATTTGTTCGCCTATCTAAATATTTAAACATAAAGGCCTGCATTTAACATGAATGCAGTAGAACTATGTGTATGAAGCCGCAATTAAGGACTTACCAGAGTTCTGCCTCCCACGTCTCTTAGCGACATTTTGGAAGGTGAAGAATGTCAGCTGATTTGGCGAACCCAAGAAACAATAGTAACTAGGTATACAAAGTGTAGAGGCGAACCCCCTACCTAGCAACAGACATTGCTGCACATGGGTATATACACACATTTATAGAATATAAATACTTTCCATAAGGAGAAAGCGGAAGATTACATCCATTCATTGTGACCCTGTATTGTTACACAGGAAGTCGTCTAATATGAAATCTGAATACACTCATAGACGACAACAAACACGGAACGCCGACAGCTTGCTTCGATTTCGCAGCCAAGTTTCATCAATACCTTAATGTATACATACAGAAACTAGCATGTACACTGTTTCTTACGAATTCATGAACAGTAATTATCCCATAGCACTTTTTAAGCAAATACCTGAAATACACTCACTTTACAAAGCAGGTTTTGCCCAGCGTTCCATCTCACCGCATACAGTGATAAGCTTAACCACAAGGCTAAGACTAATTGTTAATGGGGAAAACCTTACCCCTGAAAGTTAGGGAGTGATTTGGTATATGTCTCTGGGACCGACTCATGCTATTGGTGTTTTACTAGTGAACGGGTACTTAGAAAGGAAAAAGACCGACTGTAGGCCTATGTCCATATTGAAACCATATTCATGAATAACGGCCAAGTCCTCACATAGAAATTACAGGCGCATTAGAGGTTTTATAAAAAGCACTATAGTTCATTCATTTGCGCTGAGCTGAGGGATTATCTCCTAGGCCTACCATCTGAGTGGATTGTCTTCCATGGATCAGATGGTATCCTTATTTCCGTATAACTCTGTATTATGTGCCTGATTGTGGGAGGATAGGTGATCACGTTCCATTAAGCATGTGATCCATGAAAGGTCCCCGCGGTTATCACTGCCAATTCAGTCCTCGGAAAGGGTTTTTTCATGGGCGTTCAATATAATTACTGCGATCGCAGTTATATGAGGATTCTTTGATTTCATCATTGCGAGCATATTGTTACGGTACTCTTCTTAATGCTACGATGTTTACCATATGTTCGTAAATACAAAAAATGCTACCATTTAGTTTGATATTATTCTGCTTAAGAGCTAGGCGTTGACGTACGTACACCACAATGTTACAGCCTAATGTATTATGTGAATTTAGCATGAACTAAACACGTTCTAGCTTGAATTTTACTGGACATACGTGTACCTTACATCTATAGTCATAAACACCGCAAATATACTCCTCTATATACAAGTACACTGTTTAGAATTTAGGTACCATCTTCCCTGATGATTATTTAAAGATAAGCTCAGAAATGGAGTCCCGAATGTCTCCTTTCCGTTTAACACCTCCTACACATACTCGTTCGTGCCTAGTGGCATTCCTATTGTTTTCGGTGAAATTAAAATAATCCGAAGTTTTGTCTCCAGTTCTGTCAGGGATGTGCCTTACTTTCATCCTCCGAAGCCCAAGCTCCCATTGCCCTTTAAAGCCAGACGAGACATGGCCAAAAATACTAGGTCAAGCCAAGTCATGCAAAAGTATCCCTTCAAAGCGGCTTTAGATATGGTGACATTTGGCCTCTCCTTTTATGTCTGTGTTCCCAACGTGACCCTTCCCTCCTAGGAGGACTCTATGAACTTGCTTATTAGTTTTGTTTTCTGCATGAGACTAGATGTATCTTATATGGAATACCAGAACTCCACCTAACCAAGGTATCTACTGATGTCGGAGCACATGCTCCACTCATGTCCTTATCATTCTCATGCACTGAAGGCAAAGAGTAACAATAAATATCTACTTATACCTAACGCCAAATGTCTTTGCACTCAATCAATGGAGGATAAACTTGCTTCCGATTACGTGTTTACCTCCAATTCTTAATTACATTTGCCCATGGTGACATATTAGGAATACCAAAATACAAATGATATTATAAATTGCAGCAAGTGATCTACCAATTAATTTTGTTATTCTTCCAGATTTGTTCATTCTATAAATATCTGACTTTAAAGAATCTCGTTTTCCTCAGAATTTGAAAGGTATAATATAGCTCACAGAACACCAAATGGTATTCAGAGTTTCACCAGCCTTAATATTCCCTATGTGCATGCTCACACTTCTTAGCCACTTAATCACAACTGCAAAATGTGTTCTGACACGGTGACTGGCAAGGGCAATATAAAACAGTGGGAGCATCCTGAGAGACTTCTTCATCACACTATGCACCAAGTCAGTTGATGCAATTCTGACGCAGTTTATTAATATAACCTAAATCATTCGGTTTGTCACTCTTTCTCATTACTAAAATTACTTGAGAGATTCAAGGTTCTTACTATGTATACATTTGTAGCTAACTATAATCTTAAGTCAGTTGAAAGTCAGTTATCAGTTCTGACACAGTTTACTAACCTAATTCATTCAGTTTGTCATTATTTCTCATTACTAGAAATTACTTAAGGGATTCAGGTGTTCTACTATATATGTGTAGCTAACTAAGCTTAATGCTTTGGTAGTACCAGAGATCATTATGCGGCAGAAAACCTGAGCTTCTCTGATTGCTAGACTGCAATTGCCGAGCACCATAAAGGCAATCAATTGATATAGAAAAATAGATCCACACTCATAGATTAATGGACAGAATAAACGGAACTGATGGGAGTTTATTCAATGTAAGACACATCATCACGTATAAAGCGTTGAAGTACTGCGTTAACATAAGGCGTCTATTTTCTCTTTACGTTTGGGAGTCCCTCGCTGGGTGCAGTTTATTAATCTGAGAACTTTCTTGATGCACAGAGAATTACTAATGACATACATCTGCTTTCGTTCTACGATTAATCTTCTGTATCTGGCGTGCCTTATGATACCCAGAGAGTATACCATACTGCATGCAATAAATTTGTAATTCAAGTAGTAATCCGTGATATAGCATAGCCTATTAATCAAGAATCAGGAAAATGTACCGTGCATAAACATTCAAGGAAATGAATAGTTGTTACGTGATAAGAAAGAGACACGCAGATTTGTGTTTTATGATCCATAGCCATTATGACTTGAACCCATAAAAATCCGAGCTGCTTGTTTTTACCTCGATTCCTATGCATTCTCACCCCCAGGACAACAGTTCATCAAGCATTCATATGCATTGTGTCGCACCAAATAGACTCCAACCGACTCTGTATCAAGTAACAGCTCTACTCTCTCTCCTCTACTCGGGGGAGTAAGGTGTCATAACCAATACATTGTATACGGGTACATCACAGGTTTCCCATTCAATTTATTAGAAAGGGGAGCAGTGCCCCTACGGCCTGCACGGTTTCCGCCCCAGGCTCTTTTTCCCTTGCTCTCATTCTCTCTTTTTAATTACCATTCCATCTCCCCATCCCTCCTTAACCCTGCATCCTCCATATTCATCCCCATTATCAAATCCACCCAGTCTCTCGTTCCTTCTAGTCTTCCATCCCTCCATCTCACGATCCATTTAGCCATGTCCCCCACCCCCACTCCCTCCTCCCATCTTTCTCCATCCGCACATCCTCCATCTCTCTATCCCTCCACCATGCACCTCCTCCCCTCCATCTCTCTACCACATCTCCTTACAGCTCTATCTATTTCTCTATCTTTCTCAATCTCTCTCCTATCAAGCTATCTTTATATTTGTCTGCATATATTCAACTGTGTCTAGCTGTCCCCCACCTTATCTACTTCTATACGTCTCTTAGAAATGAGCCAGCGCTAAGTAATGTTCTAGGAATATCTAAGAATGAATATAGCAACATGTCTGATCTGTTGATCTGTGATCGAAGTGATTTATTGGTAGAGTAGCCTATAGCATTCTTGTATACATGATCCATGGTGTGGACATGGTCTGTTACTGATAAGAATACTATATATATAATATATACTGTACTATATAACCTAGAGTCGGATACTGGTTGTGACATAACCTTCATACTATGACGTTAGGAAGACGAACGATTTTGGAAATAATGATATAAATGGGTGTTAATTTATAATTAATAGAGTTATGAATAGGTTGGGCAATAATATTACGTAATAGTACAAAACATGCCTGTCTATTTATCTATCTATCTCGCTTGCTATCTATATCTATCTATCGAGGGGGAGACATGGGAGAGAGGAAGAGAGAAAGCGAGGAGAGAGAACAGTGATGCCAGGAAGGCGGCCTCGCATAAAGTAAGAGAAAAAGGGAACATATAGGAAAAGGGGGACCAGGGGTAGGTTGTCCTGGCAGATCGATTATCTAAGGAAACCACTGACGAAGAGTTAAAAAGGCCAGAAAACTCGTAATAAACCAACACTAAAACAACTCCTCTATTTCGTCAACAATTCTACCAATAAGCAGGCGGAGACAAGTCGATATAAAGCGATAATTCTAACCCATATCATCCCTTGTATTTAATGATTATGGAAATAGAATTAAACTATTTATAGCGATTGAAAGGGACAGCGCAGATAGAAGGAGGACAGAGCGAGTCATGGGGAAGAGTGGAAGATACAGCACTTGGGAGATGAGGATTTTGCCGTCAACAATAGCTCATTAAAACCCTCGCACAACTGAGTAGTCGCTGACTTTAGCCATTAAGTGGGGGAGTACACAGGAGTCTGTTGTATAAGCTAAGGAAAGGACAATTGTGTCTATGAATTCCTTGAATTCCTTGTCTGTGAATGACCTTCTCCCCTTCCTTCGGCGGGTAGGAATACAAATTCAGGAATATTAAAGGCTATTCCTAACAGTTGGAACAACCAATTTTACGTAGAAAGGCATTATTTGTGTTCCTACTGTTGAAGGAATCCCCACCAAAAATTGTTTTCCTTAATAGCTTATAAAACAGACCCATGATGCGTAGATCTATGTAGTGTCCTCCCAAAATCAGCAAGAAAATAGCCCCTAATTGGGACAGCCTTGTCAAAATCCTCCAGTTCGTATGAGGTACCATGCACCTACTAGCTGGAAACCACTGACAGTGTGTTAAGATATCCCGTCGATTATCTCAAGTCTACTTTTGAAGCAAATGACCCCTTTCAAGCTACAAACGTAGTTAGGACACATGATGGTGGAAGGTTGTGGATTGTGAGGTATGGAATGTCTGGCCAGAAAAGAAAGCCAGAACGTCACAGTGTTAGTGTAAAACCGTCGTGGTAAACGTTATAGGAAGAATCATATTCCTCTTCAAATGGAGAAAAGGTCGCGGAGAGGAAGTAGCCGGCAACAAGACCCAGCAATGAGCTTTGAGCTCCGCCGGAAGGTGATAAACTCCCCTCACCTGCTCCTACGAAGAGCACTAGGGGGAAGAAGACAAAGATCTGATGCCTCCTCCTGAGCACACTAAGAGACTTCGTGGTAGACCAAAGGCTATTATAGAAACCTCCCTAGCCTTAAGGGAAACCTATACAAAAAACAGCCCAACGCAAGAAAAGAGGAAAATCTCCCAAAGACCGTAACCAGAGCGCCTGATCAGTGACAGTTAAGCGGTTAAAATAACCTTAAGTGCTACAAAGAAAAAAATCATGCCTTCCAAAAAAGGACGGCAAGTCTACTGAGGAACAGGGACAGAAGCAGTGTATCATGTTATATTGTTCTGTGATATGAGAGAACCAATCTTGTTCTGTGATATGAGAGAACCAATCTGATCACCTGCTGGCTTTAATTCAAGCGATCCACCATTGTACAGTTACTCAAAATATGATTTGTAATAATAAGCCTTGCCGCTACAGATTGAAATTTCGACAGACGGTATACAAAGTGTAGTGGAAACCTAGAGCCCCTGATCCATTGGCCGAAAATGAGCGGCGGTGGACCTGAGAAGTGTTTGTACCACCGATCGATGCTCGTACGGTTCTCAGTGATTCGGTGGCAACTCCCATTCCTGGCTCCCTCCCATTCACCGTTATATCGTACACTGCTATAGCTTCCGCAATTTGTTTGAAATCATCGCTTACGCACCGCAAACGTACCGTAACGCACCGCTGGACGATCGCCACTGAGGTCCTTAGCGGTGCACTTTTTTTTGCGCTGATCCACTACTTGGGGTGGATGGGGGGCACTTGAGCTTAAAAATAAACACTGCTTGCCCGTCGCCGGTGGTTTGAGGGCAGTGGATCACCCGCAATATATGCGCGCGCATGGGTTCAGACCTACGTGTCTGCCTTGCCTGTTAGTAGTATAGGAGTTGGCCATAAGGTGACGGCCCTAGTTCTGTTGTGTCTCCCTGTGAATTTATTCATATCGTGTCTTTTGTTTTTTGTCAGACGAAGACTCGGTGCTTTCACTGTTCTCTACTTGCAGCTGTTCACAGTTCAGGTTAGAGCTGTCAGTCGGCTATGTCACATGCCAGCTCTCAACCTCTCACAGAAGTTCTTGCGCTGGCACGCCATGCCCGGCTCCGAGACTTCAGCTTTCTGATTTTTTCAGGAGTAGGGCTTTTGAACCAGTGGGCGAGGATATGGACGATAAACAACTAGAGTGAATATCACTTCTCTAGAGAATTATACATGTGTAAAACTGTTCAGAAATGTGGATAAATTCTGAAAAGGTTCTCACATATTTCAAGCAAATGTTGAGCAACTGGCTGGTGGTTTGGGTGCCAAGGAATAGGCCTATAGCAAAAGGGAGGACTCAGGGGGTGGGTTTTTTTATAAACACTCGGTCAGTATTAGGAGTATCTCCTGTTGGCACCTTCTGAGAGCCTGTACAAATTCGTCCGAAAGCTGGTCTTCTTGAGGAATCTCAGGTCACACTTGGTACAAAATCTGAGAGGCATACTCAGATGACAAGCAAATTATTTTCGTGCATGAAATGGATCAGGAACTAGGTCCCGGCGCAGCCCCTGAAGTTCGGCCAATGAAATGGCAACAGGAACGTCAGCGTGGTTATCAATGACATTATTATGACGTTATTATGACAACCATCCACAAGAGTTAAAAGTATTTATATACGTGCTTGCATTCGACGGAAGACGAGAAATTATCGATGGATATGTTATACAAATATACAGATAAACGTATATACATATTTTCAAATTCAAAAATAGATTTTTGTTTCAGGTACATTGAACCAGAGGGCGAGGATATCGACTATACACAACGACTGAATATAATCTCCTTTAAAGCATCATACACATGTAAAATCTCGCCCACACCATCGATGGCCCCCGGGAGTTTATTTCCTAACAGTAACATGCTGGTAAGGAAATAAGTTCTCTTTCATGCTTCTTATGAATTTTTGATATACATGTGGCCTTTCTTTGTGTCATTTTACCTGAAATTTGTTATTCGACCATATCATATAGGTCCTTATTAATTGTTGCTTTTACAGTTGGCTCTACAGCTGACATGCGATGTTTGAATTATTCCGTCAGGAAGTTGTCATGATGAACCTCGGGAAGCTCATCACCTAACAAGGTCCACAGTATACTTCTCGGCGATTCTGGGTAAGCAGTTTTGCACCTGTTGCTACTGTTGAAATATTGCAAATAATATTTGAGAAGGAAATGAAATTATTCAAAAGGTCCCTCCAAAAATGTGTTGAACGTGCTTCTGACTATGCATTTCAGATATCCCCTTCCTACCTGATAGCACCATTCCACCACGCAAACACAGAGGCAAAGGAAGCATATCTATACAATCTTGCACATTGAAGAACATGGACAGTGCTGTCTTGAAGCAAGGGCTTAGTATGCGTAATCACCGCTCTATGCCTCTAGGCTACATAATGACCAGTCCAGAAAAGGCAGCACTTATCATCCGGGCATGCGTCTGCCTCCACAATTTGACGATAATGACTGGACAAGACATTAACGTAGATGAGGAACATCTCAATATACTACCTAACCAGTGTGTTGCACCACAAGTAAAGAAGGCCAAGGACGGCCCTTGGTCCATTGTTAATTCCATACCAATTTATATCATGTGGAGAACGTTGAGATCAAAAGGAATTAAATGTTGTTAAAATCGACCTGAATGCGTCTGTATATCCCTGGTGTAAGCATAATATCTTAACTCACGTTATACATAAGTAAATCATGATACAATATTTACATCATATAGTTGGACCCTATATATATAAAGAATGCACGATTGCACTGACACTATAGGGAAGTGATTGATGCAAGCACTTCCTTTTTTTATTATTGTGGGAACAGAGATACTTCATTAAAGTAAAGCGTCAACCAGAAATATTAATAGGTACTATACAACACAAATATGAAACTCATGTTAAGATAGATGTCGCTGCGCAATGCTATTGACAAGATCACAATTATGGACAAAAATATGGAACTCATGATATAATAGGCATCTCTGTACAATGGTATTGACAGAATCAATGAAATAATTGGATTGCCCCTTTCCTCCGGTCGCTGCCATTTTGCTGGCTTCATTACTTAAAAGTGGGCAACCTGTGATCAAGTGCACTAGCCTGGCCTAACTGAATTGTTAGTTTGGTCACAGCGGTCACGGTGGACTGTCACTAAACACCGCCGTGAGACACAGGTGCATGTTGGGAGACGCAGGTGTGCTAATGTCACTATTTCCTAATGCAAATATGTTCATCTGGAGCTGGATTTGTCGAAACTAAAACATAAGAAAAGACAGAAAAGGGACGAGCATTACATCCAAAAGACGTTGAGAATAAAATATCAGCAGGCGCGCACATAAACGGGAGACGATCAAATCAAGATAATATTAAGCAGTTCTAAACAATATCGTGCATAATGCATAATTTTGTCTTTTGTCTCAAAGGCATTTTTTAGGCCTAAAGACAAAAGACTAAATAAACACAGCTCCGGTAGGCGGTTTTGTCTCGAATTCAGTTGTCTCGATCTTTCGACAGTTTTTCGCTCTATCCCAAGCTAGTTATTTTGTATTTAAAACGCATTCATTTGATGAGTTGCTCTTGTGCATATGTAAGGATTAATGACCCACATTTCTGGCCTGCTGGTGCATTGATGGGGAATAATCCCGAGGTCAGAAATGGAGGTTATTAATCATTTTAGTCTCTCTTTGGGCATTTGCTTCAGAGTATATTTTTAAATGAATCTATCATAGAGGCTGCAAGTTATATTAGAGGTATGGGCCTATTCAGCCATATAATTAATATGCTTCACAGATTGGCATTGTTGAAATTGGGATAATACCGATTTACATAAAATCTTTTGTTTGCATACATTCACTTCTATTAAGACAAAAGTTCTCTTGGCAACTAACATAATGCCATTTGGGCATGTAACTCAGGAAATATAGCTGCGTCCATCAACTTGGCAACAGCCAATTCTTACACTAAGCTATCCACCCGCCAAACAGCAACGAAATGCATTGGAGTAACATAATATAAACCTTTTCTCAAGGTCTGAGAAGAGAATATATTCAGCTTTAAGCCCTGCGTCCACTGAGTCGAGTGACCATGAGACAGTTATATATGATTAGCTGCTGAAAAGGAGCATGGGCATGAGCATTAACTCAGTACTCATTCGTCAATAATGCTGATGCCAGTGCAGTGTCTAGGATCAAAAAAGAAGCATGGGTCCAACGAGAGGCATGTCAACTGCTCCTTGTACTAGGGGACCCTATAATGATTACAGCGGCAGCTTCGGGCTGGAACGTTCCATGTTGGAAAGAGGATGCTGAAAAGAGGGTGCTTCGGCAGAGGGGATGAGGTCAGACTGCCAACAGACTGTCAGCCTATCTCTTGGCAATTGGGACCAAGTTACAAGGGCCTTGATTCACCCCGAGATATTGATGTCCAGTTTAGCTACTTGGAGCTACTTGGAGGCTACATTTTCGTATGTGTGCCTCCAAAGATGAGAGTTCGGGTGGTGCACGTTCAGTAACCTCTACAACTCATACAAAAATGCAGATAAAATAGGTAACATGAGAGGATGTATGTGTCCTATAAGTTTAAAGATGCATTATCAACTGTGAATATACCTAAAATATGATGACTGCCAGTAAAAGGTAATTACTCTAAAGTCTCAAAAAATACCAATCAAATTAAAAAGAATTGGGTAAATCTAATGATATTAGCATTGTTGTTTTGCATTGTGTGCAGTCGTACTAGTGTGTTGTTTTGGCCTGTTCAGCACAGGTAGGGTCTATCTTTTAGATGGCCATTCCCCTTTAAGTAGAAACTACTTTACCCATACTGGGAAGGTAACCATGTCCTATACCCATGCACGCCCCTCCCTTAATCACAAGTCCTAATTAAGTGTAACTGGTTGGAAAAGGAGAGGAGAGGACAGGAGTGAAAATAACTACTTTTTTAAAGTTGTCATATAACAATTGTCAATATCTGTCCTTACAAGATGGACTATTCCAATTCATTTTTAATATTTTCCAACAATACGAATCTCATTTTTTCGCTGATTAAACTGGGCAATTTCTTTTTTTAATGACAATGATTAACACCATTTCAAGAATTCGTAAGGCGCCATTTAACAATTTTCAATACTTGTTCTTCCTGGGGGAAATTAACAGATTCTCCTTCTCATTCCATTTCGTTTGCATAAATGTAATCCAGTAAGAAAAAACGTTTGTCTTATTTTCGAAAACTAGCTTTCCAGATATAAGACAAATATTGAACAATAATGATTTAATTGGGGGATAACAAATTATTGACTCTTATTTGATTTAATTTTGCTGGTCTCACGAAAAGAGACTCATCCAAACATGGAATTGTCAGTCTCTTCCACACCTCAGACCCCCACACCCCGCCCCCCCCCCCCCTACACCCCTCAGACTTCGCACAGATCGTGCAAAGTGATTACCAAAACGACCCATGGATTATTATAGCACTGGTTATCCCCATTGCCAAAAATCATTGGTTTGGGACAACAGGCCTAATTCTAGTAAAAGCGCTGGGTCACTCACCTAATGAGAAACTGCACGCGACAGTTCACACCTGTACAAGGAAAGAACACTTAACTTACCTACACTTCCTATATCCCCACCGCTCCGAGGCCTAATCTTATCATTCATTTGTTCTTTCTTCTCCTGTATTTATTTTTTAACCTAGAGCCCTCAAACATGAGGATCACACCGTAATTGCCTGAAATTAATGTAGTTCTAACACTGTCCAAAATCATTAGGAAATACTAGTTCGCGTATAGTGAAGACAAGGAATCCAAAAATACGTGCCTCGCCCCTACCTCAGACAGGCAATTTATAGATTTAAAAGCCCCTCTCAACCAACATTTTGCCAAGTTTCAGGTCGAATGCAAATTACGCCATGTGGCAATATAAAACATGAAACGATATGTCCATCGGATATATTACAAGGCATCAATTTCAAGCTTCGACCGTGACTTTGATTTTAGAAAATTAGCTTCCAGCTACTAGCATCTTCAAAGCAGTGAAAATGTTGAGCCTTCCATATTTGCCTAAACCTGGAAAGATCCTTCCGTACAGGTCTACAGCAAGATTTACGTTGCTTTCAAAACTTAGTGGTCAGTATCCCGGAATTCAGCAATGCAGTGTTTATTTTGGAAATCACGTCAGGATTTTAGAAAATAGTAATTCAGCCAGAAAGATGTCCAAATTTCATGTTTTAAAACAAGAGATTTCATCGCAACATTGCGTGTCTGATCACAGATGGATGTACCCATGCAACCTTAGCGACCTTTTATGCTGCAATGCCCCGAATGAGGAAATCAAACATAGAGACCGTTGTTGTTTTTATTTAGCATTAATGGAAAGCGTTGTATTCATACATGTCATTCCTACCTAGGAGCCATAGACATATACAACACTTATTTCGACTAAATAATTCGTGGGGGAGGAACTCCTTACCAATGAAGAAATATTAATTATTAAAAATTCGCACACGTATGATTCCATCATTTTGGATCCGAGTTTGTGGCATGAGCTGTTGTAAGTTGATCTATAATCGTAACTTTTGCGTCCATGATATAAAATTTAAATCTATGCGACGGTGGCGCATGACGTTTAAAGCGTGCGAATGATTTTAATCATCGTTTGTTACACTTAATAAAACTTCTAAAGTGGATCCTCGACTTAACTTGGTTTAAGTTCAAACACTACCTTAGTTGAATCTTCATACTCAACCTTGGTTAGGACATATCAACTGAGTCTCCTGATCACCCCATCTATTATGGTAGTCCATCCCGTTATTTTCCCAAGAATGTTCCTGGTAGTTTTAGCACCAGTCGACTAACTGGCAGAAATTAAGTTATCAGAGTGCAATTACCATCCAGGCCTTTGTGTGATTAATCTATACTATATATATAAGTTTCTCACATGTATAGCATTTGTGAATTGATGACTTTCTATATCCCAACTTGTATTCATTTTTTTTTATTATTTTGACCAATTCTATTCTGCTATTATTCATAAGACAATTCTGAACCGCTTTCTCAACTGGAACCTGAAAACATGAGGCCGTCTTGAATTGGAAGTTTAGTATTTGAAGCTTTGCTTGGTCTATTTCGTTTTTATGAAATGATAGAGTTGTATAATTTTGGGTTGAGAGAAATTGATAAAAGATAATTGTTTGTATTATTTGGGGAAAGCTGACATCACTATCAAATACACTTAATCGTAAACTGATAAGTTTCATGTGTTGCGAGAATGGAGTGCTGATGTGGTTTGCATCTAGAAGGTTGAAGCCAAGCAGCTCAGGAGGTGGAATGAGTGGGCTTAAATTAGTGAGATGGAGGAATTACAAACTGCGAAAGTTTTTTATAGGTGTTAAATTGATAGAACTGGATTTAAGTGGTGTTCCTGACCAATATTTATAGCATAATTATGTATACAGGAATGCAAACTAAATTTCCCTTAAAATGGCATTACAAGGAAGGGTCCAGAAATTATGTTAGACTTGCATTCCGTTTTGTATGGGATAGCATGGCTTATCTTCAACACACCGTCTTCAGTTCGATGATTAAAACATAATCCAGCCGTGCCTTGGGCCTCTTTAGTGGTGGAAAGCATGGCATTAGTAGGCGCGACAATATCTGGCTTCTTCTATGTAGTATGAAATTTACACTAACAATTGCATTAGCAGGCCCTCGTGCACCATGAGCAGAAATTTATCAAATGTAGTTTCCAGGGGTGGCTCAAGAGGGTCGCCCAGATGCTATACCTTTTACTTTAATAGGATAAACTTGTTATCAACATTATCTAGACGATATACTGACTCTATCTGGTTCGCTTCTGCCTTCTTGTCGCGCGGCTCTTGATTATATATTGCTAGACCCATTGTTTTATTTCATAATATATAAATATGTACACATGCATGTATTATATATGCATACATACACACAGCCCGGTAGCCTTGATTAGTATCTGTGATCAATTTCGTCGTTTAACTCGGCCAGATGAACTGACAACCATGACGGGGAGAGCCTATACATATATCGATTCAAATGTATTCTACTCCCTAGTAATTTGTCAATACCCCCGAAGGGTTCTTGGTGGGAAGTTTGAGGCCTGTCCACTGTACAAGGAAGACGTGGTGATTGGTTTATGTCGGCCCTTAGACGATCAATACAAGGGATAAACAATCACGTTGCCAGTTTTCACCCTTCCTGAATAATATAACCCAGGCGTCAGGTGGTACAGATACGGTACTCTATTTCATTTTTACACTTATGCTGAGCAGCCCTGGGGTTATTCATTGCTGTATTTCCCTCTCTAGTTGTAATAGCTTTGTCATAACAGCATTTGCTTAAACAAAGATTGCATCAATGGCTTAACTAGCCCTCTTTATTTTACGCGATGGCTCCTTATTACCCAAAACCAAAAAGCAAGCCCAGGAAGCCTATGTTTTCACTCAGGAAAGGAGGGGGCGGGGGAAAACTGGCTGGTGAATGGGCCCTGGACCCATGCAGGCACCCCAAGCAACATGGTGAGGGTTTTTCCCCCACCAGTGACAAGTCTAGATGTTGGTTGCCATATCTTGCATTGTGTAGAGTCACTGGTAAATAAATATACCAATATATATCGAGTATATAACGCTTGAAAAAAAACCATGACGGATATAGTGTTTTTCCATTGAATGATTGTTAAATGTATTGGCCTTTAAAGAAAGAAAACAATAATGATTTATTAGGAGTAACTACCAAACTCTGTGAAGGAATGAGTGTACCACTGCAAGCCTGTGTGTTCAGAAGTGATCTTTATTTAGATACAACACCTACTCAGTGCTTTTCTGTATCCGGGTGGTGGACTAGTGGCTCCACCTACGATGAATATCTATCTACATCTTGACATAACAGTGATCTACTCCTATACCTGGCCAATAATATTATATATTGTTATTCTACGCTACTATCCTTATCTCAAATGTCTAATAATTAACAACCCGATCTATGCTTTTATCCTTCATTTATGCATCCTATCTCCCCAAATCTCATCCAACTGTGTTGTGGTTATATATATATATATATATATATATAGAATATCAATTATTTAGAGACTATAGGTATTTAACTCTGACGAGCTGAAAAGACGAAATCACTTCCTAAAGCCACCAGCAGATCTTAATATAGATAAATAAAAAAATATATACCAACCATCAGTGTTGAGATATGTTATTTTTACTACTAACAAAATTCAATTAATAAAGCATTGTCGGAAAGTGTGTTATAAAAACAGTTTTGGATACAAGATTAATTGTATTGTTGTATTGGCATAAAAGGAGAATGTGAGTATCTAATGGAAAATGGAAATAAATGATGGAGTGTTTCTGATAATAAAAATGCAAAAAGGTCTATGGATCACCTTGTTTGTTTTTATGACATGAAGACTTCAAACTAAACAGGGTTATTAAGAGCTCAGAAAAAGGGCATGAATCTGAAGCTTTAATTAAGCAGTTTATATTGAAATATTCATATTTGTAATAGGAATATTTCGAAAACCTTAATCATTCTTACGAGAGGGATTAGCTGAGTTTTATTTCATCTCTGAAGGTTTCAGATAACCTTATTATTTTTACTTCATGACTTATTACACGAGTGGTTCGCATTACATAAAATCAATGTGGTCTGAAAACCCAAACCACCGTAGGAAGGTTCCAATTAAAAATTAGGATGGAATATATATGTACGCCATGTGTGCCCAAGGTTATGAAATCTCATAGACCTGAATGCTAAAGCCCAGAGGCTCTGCATGGTAATAGTTTTATGAAGAATTTAAAAAAGCTCTCACCCCTAATAAAGTGTTGTAACATAAAGTAGAATGTAGGTAAGTTATAGTCGAATAGGAAAATGAACCGGAAATTCTGCTATAAAAAGGTTCTTTCCTAAACAAATCTCATAATATTATGCTTTTCAAATGCCAAACGTGTAACATTTATAACATTACAGAAAAACATCTAACAGGTTTTCTACTCTTTTTAAAAGAAATATTTTTGAATAACAATGTTTGGACTAATGTTATTGAAAAAGGAAACAGATACTCCAGTAAATAAAATTCCCCACCCTTGTTTACGAGGTCACCCCTAAGATCGCATTGAGCATGCAGCTCACCTTTGCCATTAATTATGCAAAGATCTCATGTATTTCTTATGGTTAACAGATTGTCCGGATGGCCTTCAAAATCCCCAAAATGCCTTACAATAAGACTCATTTTGAAGGAAAAATTCCGGGGCATGTCCCCAGCCTATAGCTTGGTTCGTACCGAAGTCATTCACCAGGTGGGCACCATCATATATTCATATTCGGGAATCTTCCGCATTCTGATCACCATAACTTGGTAGATGTACTCAATACATACAATGATTATCGTTCGTTTTCAATGGAGTCGAGCAACTTCTTTTATTTCTTTATTAACAGAGTGTTATGTCATCAACTTCATTATATATCAAGAGTAATATCCAAGATACAATGCACAGTTATGTCCCATTGTACCGCCAACATAATATTTATTTTGTCGAGCTGACAATAATTGTCACACTGGTAAAACTGTTAAAATATAAAACAGTTTGCTGTTACGACAAGTAGAAAGGCCTACAGCACACTAAGGGAGAACTCTGTTAAAACAACACAGATTACAAAAACTGCTACCTTTAGCACTTATAGTATTAAACCATGTACATTAATGCAGTAAAAACAGGGACTCGGGATCGATAATCCGAGTGCCTTATCTTCTAATCACTAAACACCGTGGTACTACAGGGTAAGATATCATCTGATATTACTGGAAACAGTCCTTATCCAATTTCGACTGTCCGTGGCATATGCCTAGACACCCCATTGTCCATGCAAATTTGACTACTATGAATAATTCATTTCACCCAAATTACTAGTATGTATGCTCTTATAAGCGACAGATTTTGCTTAATGATTTTGCAATTAAACTTTCCAATGCCTCCCGTATAACGCCTAATCGTATTGGAACATACATGGGTCTCATTAGACTTAATTGGATTCACGACTGGAAGTAATGTTTATTTGGCTGAGGCATGAGACCTTTTTCCCCTGCTGACTTAAAGGATAGTCAGGCAAATGTTGACTTAAGCCTTGAGCAAAATGCACACTTGAATAAAGCCTGTTTTTGTTGTGGATTACTAGTATGTATTAAGATGCAAAGGAAAGTGCCAGTATGACAGCAGTCATTGCACCGGCGTGTTTTCCCAACACCTAATACTAGAGTAATGGGAGCCATACTCTCTCACCGCCAATAACCACCTGACGAAACAACGCTCTTTAAGTGCTTCTCCTCTTAAAGTTACTGAGAACGAAGAAAGCTCTTACCTCACTAGCGACACGGGAAAACAGGAAAAATGTGCCGCAGTAATTCCTCGTCGGGAAAATGAGCAGATAAAATGGGAATTTGATAATAGTACTGCGTGAACGTGAACGGACCCCGTTTGGGGAAATGAATTCTGGAAAAATCGATTGACAACGATTAGGATTAAACTCGGGGAGAAAAGCATTGTCATCGACGTAAACATAGTGAAATTTGGAATCTAAATCCAAATGGATCAATTCCTACTTTGCGATGCATCGGATGGGCTTCGTAAAAACACATCAGGGAAATGCATTCGCAATATCCGATGAAACGATTAATCTCTTGTCTCCCGCTCGAACCACCGTGGACCTTTTTTTAGATTCTTTTAACCATATCTAAATATGGACTGTTCGTTCGTCTGTTCATGGGTCCCCAAGGATTGTCTACCATAATTATTTCACTGCTGAATGGCATAAATTCGGACAAACAAAGATTGTACAGAATTGAGTATCCTGTTGCATGGTTCAAAGGGATCGAAATTTAGTTTTCGAGAACAGTATGTTAATGTCATCATTAAGGTAAACATATGTGTTATATACTGAATGCCCGAATGGATAGATGTTACCGGGCTCTTACATTTTCTGGAAATCAGGTCAACGTTATCAGATGTTAAACACATGTAAACAGGAAAAAGAATTAGTTTTGATTTATTCAACTGCTTTTCAATTATTGGGCTATGATCAGAGGCAGAAGGATTGCCAGATTTGTTTACGTTTACTACAAATTTGCCCAAAGGAATTCACTCGAAACCCAACAACAACAATGTTACCTTCATTATAGGTGATAACGGGACCTGCAGTCACGGGACCATAGGAGGCGGATATTGGTCATCGCTAATACCTACGAGTATAGAATGAAGTACTCGTTGCTAATACTACAATAAACAGCCAATTATTAACATAATATATTAACAAGTCCAACGAATGAACGAAGTCTAAATACTTGGTACCTAACACGCCTAGTATTAACAGACATGCTGCACGGTCAAATGAAAATTCATGAAAGCCCAAACGGAGGAATCAAAAGGGAGATTAAAACGATGATCCATATAATATAAGCTGACGGATGCTACTGAACGCCCAATAAGAAATAAGATGCAGCCTCGTGTTTTTATATCAATGCTGGAGGATCCAATCCTGTGTGGCTTGTAATAATGATCGCGGAAGGACAGGGATCGAAACCCATCGTGACAGCACCGTCGAAGAAATAAAACCCGGAGGGCTGCTTGAAAAGCGACCGTCCAAAGGGGGTTTCTCATAAACGAACTCTTTTATCATGCCCGGTCCTCTGAATATATGTACAAATAGTCTTTATTTTTACTTAACAACGATTACTGGCCGACCCTTTAAGTTAGTGGCTAACCCAGGCAATAAATCGCTCAAGAACAATCATTTCAACGGCCTGTCAAATGGTTCAACGCTTCGCTTTCATGTAATCGATATTTCACAGCACGAGGATTTATTTCATTGATCTGAAACATTATTGATGTCACGAGTAACACAGACATCCACGTAAGACTACTTCGAGTAATCATTAGCCAGTCAGTGAATCAGAGACAGATCTGATTAATTAAAGGTATACGCATTAATTCATGTATAATGACATGGTTAAATACTTCTCTTTTGACTTGAAAAATGGGTTTAATTATTTTTTACCAAAGACTGCTTCTACGGGGATAATGCTTTCCATCCGATAGGGCTCTTGCTCCGGAACCTGAATTTTGAACAGAGGGACGACCGATTGCATTCGACCACTGAAAAAACTACGTAATGGTTCAAGGCAAATTGATGTGTATAGTTATAAACAGCACCTATCTTTGGGTCAAGCCTTCCAAGATTTTGATAAAAACATGGTGACTTAACTCAAGTAGACAATGTAAGAGCAGAACAATTTACTGGAACTTGAGAAGGTATATCACTATACGCTTTAATTCTGGGAATATTGCGTGGTTGATTAAATTCATTGAATCGATATTCAACCAAGGCTTATATAGATACAGCCATATTACATGATTAAAGTGACGGGAATTAACCGGTGCATGCATCCCACATGATTATTTTTTAAACCTGGATTTAATCATTATTTAATCAGAAATCTGTACGCGCCAATTACGCACGTGCAACTTTCAAATTCTTTCTACTTGTTAGTTAACATATGAGGATTTATAAACATCAAGGGCCTTAGAATGGAGCGAACGGGGATAACAGGATGCTTAGAGTAAAACGAGACTCTTAGCAGGATGCAACCAGAACTGATACCTAAACCAGCTCTAGAATCAGGACCTTTAAAAGGTCATAGTTATTCATCGACCTTAAAACATGCCTCTGGGGGCCTATTGAATATGACATGAGTCTGGCAGGGCTCCCACATCGGGGAGGGAAGTGCGCACTCGCGGACTGACAACCTTACGAAATCGAAGCTGGCCTATTCAAGGGCATCCTATACATTGTTCCTCATAACCTTCCCCGCTTCAGTAGTCAGCCTATAGCCGCTTACCTCTCATGACTACGTTCCCAGACATTACACAATCTTAGAGTATAGAAGTGGAATGCCGATGTACTCGACTTAGCATAATTATTCGCATAATGCACTCATCTTTCATTCCATTCAATCGATCCCATTACTTCATTATCGTCCATTTAGACCAAGCTGGCTGTTCCATTCCAAGTACAAATCCAGCCTCGCTTTAGAACTCCTCTTTCCCGCCATCCTCCTAAATTCTCTCTATAGGCCTATGCGTTCCCTATATAGTGAGGGAAGTGCGCCCATACCATTTCACCTAAATAGCCATCTGATGAGCTTATGAATTCTAACTGCAAGACAAGAGGAGATGCGCTTTCGTGCCCCTCTCTCGGCCCTTTCTATCATGAGGAAATACCAAGAATTCCCGATTGAGATATAGAAATAGAATGGGCACCAAGGTATGATCCTCGGGTTGACCGTCACCATTGCAGGGGGCGACTGCTCACCCACTACCCTTAATGGCCAACTCCGATAATTTCCGCTCCATGTCGGGGCGCAAGCTCGCTCCTATTGAAGAGGAAACCTCCTTCCCTTGCGCAGGAACCCGTACTCACAAACAATCACATGAGCCACGTGGAGACCTTTGTAAATCCAACGCTAGTTCGATGCACCAGGGGAAATGGGGCCGATTTGATTCAAAAACCCTCCTCAAAGAAGAAACGTGCAGGGATCCGGTTCCTAGATTCTCACAGAGACCAGGGTGCTTGGTTTTAGGATCACCACCCAAAGCCAAGGCTGAAAGGAGAAATGCATGTATTTTCTCTGATGAAAAGGCCAAGGCCATCGAAGTAGAAAGAGATGATAAGTCTGACACCATTAAAAGAACAGTGCTTCTAAACATGAAGAAGGAAACCCCGTTTGTACATCATCATAACCATGAGAAACAATCCCCCAAATTAAGGCCATCGAAGGCTCATAGAAATACAAGTCGTAGGAAGCATAATGTCTTTTTAGAAAAGGTTTATGAACTTCGAAATAGAACTGAACAAAGACGAGAAAGTACAATAGACAGCGATTACCTCTTTAACGTGGCTAAATATCTGCTGCCAGATAATGAATGTAAAACAGATAACATGAGTAAACTTGTTTCTTATGAGAACACATTGGTTCAGAAAGAAGAAGACTATGGCGATGAGCTCGAGGCTGACGAATCATTTGCTGTCCTGGATAATTCTGAATGGGATTATAATGAACATGTGTTAGCTTCTCATTGGCAACCCTATTATCGCCGATCCAACGGAGTTAGTCATTATGGTTTGCCTCAGCAGAAGACACCATATCATCGCCCGCCGAAGAAGAGGGAAGCTACTTCACTTACAACTGGGGATAACTCAGTTAGGACTCGCAACAATGGAGAGCTGACAGATTTAGACACTACCGTTCCTCCGCAACCGTTCAGCGAAGCTGATAATCATCATATAGCTAATTGCAGCCAACCAGAATCCAATGATTATCGTTGCGCCAAATGGGACGACTCTTCCACGCGAAATATTATGTCTCAGCGCAAAGGCCGACATCATCTAAAATCTGGGAGGTTTAGTAGCCATCGAGGAGACAAGAAGTCAAACGCCTTGGCAAAGACTGCCTCAGCTTTCCTGGATTATCAGTCACAAAGAAGGCCGCAAAAGGCAAATCCTCGACCCAGACAAATTGGGGAAGCAAAGTGCAATAAGGAAACGTCGCACCACCCAATTGGGGACCAAGTTTATAGTTCCTGTATGGGTAGATCCCAAAGCGTACCCGATTTATATAATGACTACACAACAACCAGGCACACTGGAGGTTACGGTGGTTTGGAAGGTAATGCAGAGGAGTTTTCCTCCCAGGAATCCGAGCCACTTCTCGAGGATGAATATAACGAAGGTAAACCAGAATAATCTTATTGCTCGTTTTTTAAAAAAAAAAATAAAAAAATGTGTTCTTTATATTTATTTGTGTACATATTTTGCGATATTTAGCATATTTAACATCCAAATCTACTTATAAACATAATAATACCTAGAAACAAAAGTTTCTAAAGGATCTGATTATTTTGATTCAGGTCAAAATTATTCGTCCTTGAAATTGATTGAAACTAAAATCAGAGTAATATAACTCTCTCAGAGGTAACACAAATAGAACTACTGATAAAACATAATGAATTGTTGAACCTGTCGTCGACTACAACACAAACCACAAATAATTAGCCACACCGCGAGGGAATTGGCTCTCTAGCCATTTTAATGAAACATGCAAAAGTCACATGGCAACCTATTTAACAAACCCTTATTTTTTTGGAACGTGCATGTGGACACTAATATTAAGTTTGGTTTGCGTTATTACTATTCTATATAATTATTCTTTATTTGCAATTATATTTGAAATTTCATGTGTTCGGTTCTATAATATATCCATAGGCGAGTGATATTTCTTATATTGATATAGTGCAGGGATGTAGCATTCCTGTCCATTTCGAGTGTCACTATCCATTTCTTAAGTAGCGCATCTACCTACCAAGTACTAGTGCTCTGATGCTGAAAGTAGCTCCAATATAACCTTGGTAAAATGTCACTTAGCTGCCGCTGCCACCTTTATGAAGCAGTAATCAATGAAAAAATGAGGATAAATACCTCATTTGACATTTAGCATTGTATTTGGCGGACCTGAGAAGGATGGAACGATTAGGTATATATGATTTGTTCTCCTCGGGTACTATTCTATAACGATTGGCTCGTCCTTTGCTGACCCTAGCTGTGAGCAATTGTGAACGTTTGGTTTTGTATTTCACCCTTGTACTGGGGTATCAGTTGAGAATGGAAGGTCACACTAAATTTTTCAAGATGATTATGCTACCATCGTGCGTTTGAATATAATTTAGAATAAGCAAAGACTATATGTTATGTATAATGTGACACAATTTGATCCGTTTTTACATTCTACGGTATTTTTTTAAAAAAAATTCGTGAATGTTAGTGAATTGGGTACCATTCTGTCAATCATCCTGAGTAGCAAGTTCATGTGATACATTTTGAGGTGTTGGTTGAGGATTGGTGTGAGGAGTGTGGACACTTATCTGGGAGGATATCTGGATGCCCATCTCTGTGTGATGTAATTCAGGCCAACACTACTAACTTTGCACTTATGCAAGGACTGCTTGATTGACAACCTTCTACCATCTCTGCAGTAAATCCCTGAAGGCCAGTGTGACATCCTATTGGTTAACATTTGTTGTATTCTATTGGCTATCTTGGTTTGATTGACAAGTTGCCACTTAAGGCCACTGTATAGGTTTTGAGAGGAACCCATTTAGAGAGGACCACCCATGACTGAATCTGAGTGATCTACACCTACTACACCCTTTGGGATTTCTGGGTTTCAAGTCTTGGAGACAGACAAGCTCGGAATTGCAAAGACTAAAAGACAATTGTGTATTATTAGATTACAATATGTTGTTTGATGTCTTATGTCTAATTCCCTTGCATTGTACTTTCATGTTTATCCAACTGCCTTTGTAAACAGGGAGCATGCAACTTTCCTAGTTGTTAATAAACTGAATTTTACTTCCACTCCTGTGTTCTTCTAATACAGACATTCGAGGCATTTCAGATTACAGTACGTCTGATATTCATAATCTAGCCATTGCGCACAAATAGTTGACCGTAGAATTTGTTTCCTTTGGAAACGCACAATATATACATTAACTTAAACTGATTATAAAGTTAAACAGAAAAATAGTTCATTAAATGATTGATTAACTTAATAAACTTATAACTTGTTGATCACGAAACACGTCCCCCTTACCCCAGTTTGTTGTACTCCCATGCATGTAATTCCGTCGTTTTTACAATTAGAGGCAATTAAATCATCCATATGAATTTGTCACCGGGTGACAATGTCTGCCATCTACATACTTTTGTATATAGAATCGACATCTTAGCAATTAAATCACAAACGTTGGCTTGGGTGTCGAAAATGCCATTGTGAAGTCTGCAAGTAATCGCACAAGGCCCAGAAGAACGATATGTTCTATGGGCCGATTGCACTGTACACGATTTGATCGTTTTATAAAGGCTGAAAATGACTACCACTCTCTTAGATTTACGATTGCGAGAGCTGTACGACTATGTTTTGTGAGGTTGGTGCATACACTGAATGCATTTGAAGAAGATAAAAGGTCTTCGAGACTAGTCGAATAAAAAGATTGTACAGTGCAATATGGGAGTTACGAGGCCTCTACGAGTATACGGTAGTTATAGATAAGATCATACATAGTACAATTGCCCCCTATATAGATATTTCTGCTAGTTTCTTTACCAAATTACCAATACCCTCTGCGATTTAAACATGGAGTATCATGTTTACATCGCATGTTTTTTTATTCCATTGCTTCAAAAAATATTCTGAACATTACAAAGCAAATTAGGCTAAGAAAACCTGATGTTGGCTGAATGTTTACGTCGTGCCCTTTATACGTCATTTTGTAGAACTGTGGGAAGAAATTAAACATTAATCTAAAATAAACTGATATTTTATCCTTGAATATTTATATATTAAGATTACAAACCAATTACTATATAAAACCAAAACAATACACTGCTGCTATTTGCATCTTAAAGGCCCCTGTCCACTAAGCTGATTCTTATGCGATTCTCACGGAATTTAGTAGAAAAGGGTCCTCTGCGGCGCAAATTCGCATGAAAATTGGCTCAGTGGACTGCATGGGGCTTTTATACTTAACATACAAACCTGAAGGATACGTGAATCAGATACATGCCTTTATAGTTTTTAGTTATATCAGCAAAGCTCTATAATATACGTAACATGCAAATGATAATTCTACATTTTGAAGAATATGGCAACATTTGGCAAAAGGGAACTGTTTTAAAAGTAACAGATATGTAGAAGATATCTGAAGTTAGCTGCATGTTTACATAACACTTTATCTAGTATGATTGGAGACAAGATATTTTAATAATGGGTTATATTGTAATTGTTTCTTCATTCCACCGGTGCATGCTGTACAATTTAACAATGTGAAGTGATTAAACAAAAGAAACCTGCTGACCGACGCGTGTTTAATTTGAACAGCATGTTTACATCACCAATCCAAGGTCTGGAAGAGTGTTTACATCGCACATGTTTATGTGAAGGGCCTAGTCCACTAAGCAGATGTTCATACGGTTTTGCACCACAGAGGACTCTTAGACCACTAAATTCTATAAAAGTCTCATGGGAATCGGCTCAGTGGACTAGGCCCTTAACATAAATTTCATCGACAATACTGGAAAAATGATTCTTTTCATGTATAAAAGACATCTCTTAAGAAAAGGAAAACCAGAGTGTGGCCACATAAAGGTCCTCCCGTGATGTTCTATTTGAAGTGGCAGGGAGAATGGTCATGTAAACCATTAAAATGACCTTGTGGTAACATGTTTGTAGGTGCATCAAAGAAGAACATTTGACGATCTTTCCACATTTTCTCCCAACCTTTAGCGTGATGTCTTTGGGAAAATATTGTGTTAATACCAATGTGCAAGGAAACGTTTAATGTGATTTTAAAAGGCTTTTTTTAAACTTCTGCCACTCGTACGGACCTAACCAAAGGAGCGAGAGCGTGACAAAATCAGTTCTATACACGTAATATCATCACCTTTATGTAGGCAAAATGGCAAAATGATAGGACCAAAACAAAATGGGGGAACTCACAACCCTGATGCCTATTGGGTCCATTTAGTGAGAATTGGACAACCAGCTAGGTGAGCATCAATGGAACTAACATTCATTGTAATCACGAACATGAGCGTCAACACTATCGTGTTTTTATAGCGGCTCACTATATTTTCTACCATCCTTTGTGCCATCCACTAGATTATGATGTACTACACGGCCTAATAATGTATTGGTTTATTCATGCATTTATCGTTTAAAACATGGTTTTGTGAGATGGTGCAGCGGGAGCCCTATTGGAGGGGGAGAACTATTGTTAATCTCCGCCAATAGAATCTCTCTCTCTATATATAAGGTACTAAACTCAATTTTGATAATTGCTATACCAATATTTCTCAGCATTGTGGCGCCCACAAATGTTGTAGGTCTATCAAATATAAGTGTTTTTGTCAGAAATGCCACGTCGTAATTTTCTTTGTGTAACTGCTTCTTCAAAGCTTTGATATAATGATGTATTTTGTAATTGGAGATCTGGAACTGGAGGGTGTGGGGGGTGGGGGTGGAGGCGTATATTTGATAGACCTACAATATTTGTAGGCGACACAGCGCTGAGAAATATAGGTATAGCAGTTATCACATTGAGTTTAGTACCTTATATGTAAATTCTATTGGCGGAGATTAACAATAGTTCTCCTGCTCCAATAGGGCTCCTGCTACACCATCTCACAAAACCATGTTTTAAATGATAAATGAATGAATAACTGTAGGAATACAAATCGTTAAATACTAATAATGTACATGAAATGTATATTCTATGTATCACTTCAGAATAATGGATATCATAGGGTAGAGAAACTCTAGGAGACAATAGGGAGATTTCGCAACCACCAACACAACACTAACACATCCACTAACTATGTGTACATTACTACTGCTGTGGGGATATCTCGAGAGGCGCTAGGCCGAGGGCATCCGCAGGCCTCCCGAGATATCCCCACAACGGTAATAATGTACTAAAAGTTAGTGGATGCGTTAGTGTTGTGTTGGTGCGTTGTGGTTGCTAAATCTCCCTAATGACTTTAAAATGAAACCTTATACCACATCAATTGGCTTGATTGAGTGGGATACATTACATAATACCCCAAACCTCTCAGAGTCTGCATGTGCTTGACGAAGCTATTCAGCCGAAACAGCCCACACAATCACCGAAGTGTGCCTAAATTTAGATCTGAAAACAGAGAATGTTAGCACAGCTACAAAAATAACTCACCATATCTTCAGTTCATTATGGGAATTGCTGGGATAGCGATGATGTTGAAACAATTGTTTTAATCATCGCGCCCCAGACAATATTACCAGATTAATTCTTATCCAGCCAAGTTGTTAAACATTGTCATGATTTTGTGAACGCTTCAGATCACTGAGAGTTAGTTGAGCGACTTGTTTGTTTGCCTGTAATCTTTAAACATAAAAGCATGATTTAACGTGAGGGTAGTAAGATTATAAGATCTGTACCACAAGATTAGTGACTTACCACAGTATTGCCTCCTGCACCTCCCAGGAAGAAAATAATCCTGTGTGCACATACATACATGTACTTCCTCCTCACAGCAATGCATGGCTCTTGCTTGTATGTAAATGTTTAGATGGAACTACCAAAACCAGGAAGGAAGATCGAAGTTATGGAGAATGTACTTAAACAGTAGAATGTATATCGACGTATAAGGACCCGAAACAAAAGCCTGTTAAAATAGAGATGCAGCCTTGAGTTTTGAATCTCAATAAATTTTTACAAAGCCAAAATAAACATCCAGCGTCGCCTATTGAAAGTGTTCTTCTCGCTGTACTGTACTGATAGTGAGTTCATTTAACATCTATAGGGTAAAGTGAGGTACAAGAAAATGGTTGGCACCAAATCGATTCTATACCTCGTCTTTTGTTATTGGTTGTAGTAGGGTGTCGAGTGATTTGAGATACGGTACCATTGGTTTATACCATTGGTTAATAGTATATAGCGTTTGTTTATTGAAGTCATAATGTTATTATTTCTTTTTTGAAAGTTATTGAGTCAAAACTACTGAGGTTTAGTGGGAATTATTCGTTATGAACGTCACTTGACGTGCCAGTGATGTCAAGTCTGCTCTTGTAAGGGTTAAGGGTGGTATGTATTTATCACTGGATGAACAAAGTAAATATAATAATTACCATAACCATATATAATAAAATGATTCCAAAACAACCGCACACGCACCGCACTTCAGAAATATACCTGACGTTTAGGGTTGTCTTCACATACTTGGATCATTTACAAGAAACCATTTTACACATTTATATCCCTCATTATGGAACTACTCTTATTTTAACCCTGATGAATGTGAAAAGTCACCGTAACGTTGGTCATTTGTAAAATAAAATTAGTAACCTCAATCATCACATGGTTTTTATTCCAGATGTGATGTTATTCTTCCCTTTCAAAACTTGTCTTATTTTACACCATCTAGCTTTCAGGCTATTCTTTGTGTGGAACGCTTTCCACACAACAAGGATTTCCCAGCCATTCAATAGCTAGGCCCAGATAACAGCTCTCTGGTGTCACACCCTCGCTATAGCTTGGCGCAGCTAAGCACATTTAGTGTTGGGGAGATGTGCCGACTACTCACTAGGTCGCACCACTTCATTAACGCAGCGATCCCAACATCTGATAGGCTAAGATCATGCTAAGCCACCGGGTAACATTGATTCCATTCATGATTTTGCTTACGTTTCTTATTTTAATGCATCTTTGTTCCCTCGCTGGTCATTACCCCTACTGAATATAATGTCTATAAATACATTAATGGTTCAAAGCTTGGCTTTCATGTAAGCTGATTGCTTGAAATTGGTACACTACTTCTCCGTGAAAGGCCGTCAGCTGAGTCTCACAATATGGCTAGAAAATCATTTTCGTTCCGGCATCGGGGGCACTACTAATTTGACAGCAGTTTCCAATTGATAATACTATATGATATCCCAATAATATCCATCTGCACTGCCAGAATCGATGCCGAATTTCTCAATAACTGCCAGGAATTACATGGAGAACTTTTGGCATATTATAATATAGGGTATTAGCAATTGAAATATGCTGACAAATAGTAGTGCCCCCGATGCCGAAACGAAAATCACTATTTTGGGGTTCAGCTGATGGCCTATGTTGTTAAACCCCGAAATCATCATAATATACTTCGATCCTTTGGCAGTCCCAATAATTAAACTATGGCTGTGAGTGATGCATTAGCCTTGATAAAATGGTAACTGGCGAATATTCATCTCCAGAATTAAAACAAAGTTGAAATTATACATATCTGATGCATGACCCAGAAGTATACGATCATTAGGAGGACACTCGTGAAGATTGTGTGATTGCATGGCATGTACTATACGTTTGGAGATGTCACTGTAGTATTTCATGCAAGCCAATTAAGTCCTATAGTGCCTTAACTGTTGATCCAGTTAAATTATAAAAGACTGAGGTGAAACAATGAAAACCCACGTATATACCTCCAACAGTTCAATGTCAGGAACTTTTCATGACACAGGAATGTGATATAGTGACCCTAGATCAAGAGGGAAACAGGTTTTAGCCGAGATTTCCGCGTTAGGCTCCCCCGCCATCGGACTGAAATGGAACTAGGAAAATGCAGAGTAGTATATAAAATCGGGTCTATGAATCAGTTCATTATTCCATTATAATGCATTTTCGGAACCAAACTATTTGCGTGTGATGTCTTATCGATCTTGAACATCGTGCTTCCTATGCATGTAATATTATCTATGTGCTTGGGGGTAGACGGCTCTCACTTTCAGGCATCACAGTCATTTTTCACATGCATTATATATTATCAGGCTATTAGGCTTGCCATTATTTTATGACTGTCACTGGAGACCTCACAGAGATGTTACATAATTAATTCGCATACTGGAAACCAGGAAAAAGATGATTTATGTGCATGTTTTAATAATTCACTGAAGGTCCTTTGCCACTTTTACTTCTTTACTTTAATGTTCTACCTTACGGAAGTTCTAAATGATAAGGAGACTGAGTAATAATGGTGTTGCGTTTCTGGAAAGTCATCTTTAAAATGGCTGAGTCTGGAATGCATTTCACCGAACGAAATGAAATGAGGAATTTTCGGTGCTTCAGGTATAAGGGTGATTCATTTCTCTTATCATGGCGATGCAGTCAATTGGAGCTCTAAGAAATAACAACTTAACATTAGAGCTGCGTGTACTGAAGTGTCTGTTTATTTTACTCCGGGCAGTCTCCTGAGCTTCTCAATGCTGGGTGGCCTATAGTGGCTCCCCCTACCACCTTTGTGGGTGCAGCATAACATCACGTATGCTGCATGGGTTTAAACCCAGCATGGTTAAAACTACATCCCCGTCCCCGCAAGAACATATGTGTGACTCCAGCTGTAACACTTAAACGATGAGTAAGCCTAGCTAGTACTGTAGTAGATTTTTTTTTTTTTAAAAAAACAACATCTCGTTTAAACATGGTTGCTCCTAAAGTAAATCAGCCCAACAAACATCACTTCCACGCATCCCTCCGATTAACTTCTCACATCCTCCATGCTAAAAAGATGCTGTTTGTATGTTACTTGTATTACAGTTACGTGAGTCAGATTTATTTAGATACAGGTGCAAGACTAAAGCACGACGCTCACTAAGTCGACCGACATTTGAATTTCTGATTCAGTTGAAAATATGTCAGAAATCGGTTTGGTGTGTCCCTCAACCAAACGAATTCATCTAGTTGGATACAATCGGTTGGCCAACCTACGGACCTTTTCCTTAATCCGTTGGTCAGTCGGCTTAGTGTCTCGTGCTTGACTCAAATTAGTGTGCAGGCTTCACTAACTTATTACCTAAGGCTAAAGTTTGGAGTTGTTCTCCGTACAAAGGAACGTTTCGTAATGTAATTTGACTTTTGATTAATTCGAGAAATCTGCTTGTCTACTTTCAGCACTTAGCGCTGGTACTCACGCCTCAGATGCGATGATCGGAGCTACCGGAAGCCGCCATATCTCGTCCAGGCGCCGGTCGTCGATGGCATCCCTTGGTCATGGTCACTCACCACTCCTCCCTTCTTTTGGCCGTTATAAAGACCTCAAAGATGATGAGGCCCACATTCCCATTTGTGTACCGCGTAGGCGGGCAGTGGACACCTCGGACTTACGATCTTGTGCATTGGTGCAGAGCAAAATGAAGACATGGAAACACTACCCCGAGTGAGTATAATCGACATACAGCTGATGAGTCACAAGTCGCAAAATTGATATTTCTAAAAGTGATTTAATTACAAGAACCTTTCGTCACAATGTTTTCATTGTTGGCGTGTTTTGCGCTATTAGTAGCATGAATAACTGTACCAAATTTAAAGACTGTGTATTGAATATATATCTATGCATATCTGAGGTTATCCTAAGGAGTATATTTAACTACTTATAGTGATTGACCCTCAAGAAATATTACTAATTTTTATTTTATGCATAACAAAAATATAGAAGCGCTTATTAGATGTCCTTATCATTGGAATCCTATCATTGGAATCCGCTTAATCTCATCTTTTCAAATATGATGATATTTTAAAATTCATCTTTCGCGACTTGTGACTCATTTTCTGTGACACATCACATTAGTTTTGTTTTGTAAAGCCTCAAGACTAAGCTATTAACCATAAAGAAATGATGGTTCAAAGGATCAATGTTACACCTTTATAACTGCATTGCATCTTGCTAGGAGAATTAAAAAGTTAATCCACATGGTGGTATAACAATTCCTTTCGATTGGGCCAATAGAAATTCTATTTTTTAAGTTCGGGCCTGTCACGACTGCAAGAATTAGATTTTTTAGATTTCTGTTATTCAGGAATTACATTACATCTATTCTCAGAAATCCTGCAACAATATAGTAGTTCCAAACCGCAATTTATATGTAGGTGAAGAGCGGAATTAATTCAAACAAACTAATGTATATAAATATCGAGGCCACGCATAAAAACAGCTGGCAACAGCTATAGCGGTTTTTTCTCCATTAGAAATACATTTAAATTATTTGAGGCCTTAATTAAGGAAATTTTTAAAAACTACTCGGCGATTCTTAGCTTCACTCCCTGGCTGACTCATCTGCATGAACCTCGAATCGCTTATCATATTTACAGATAAAGCGAATAAAGAGCCCTAACTACTTTGAACCCAATAATTGAAAAACCTGATACCTGGGCCAAGGCACTCATTCGGTAGCTTAAATAACAACGGAGTGCCACCGGTCTTGGGTTACCAGGGCACATTTGTCCACAAGCTAAACAGTATGACTCAAATTAGCTAACCTAAGTGAGACAACCTTAAATTGGATAATACCTATGAATTCGGACATGATTATAAGACACAGGCAAAACCCTCCCCGTAGATGTAGCCTACTCACAGCCGGAACTGCCCACCATTTTAAAGGAATTAGATGTATGTGATAGGTTGATCTATTCAAAGCAGTGGTTACAGCCACACACACAGGCGCTGGCTCCCGCTGGAGGCTCGGAGCTCTAGTCCCATCTGAGTAGTATATGGAATCGGGCCTAGGAATCAGTTAATTATTCCATATACTATTTCGGAACAAAGGTATTTGCGTGTGATCACTCATTAATCTACCTTCAAATTATTAAGGCAGTTATAGCAGAAATAATTGTGAGTGAGTGAGGTGCGGCTTCGGGTTATAGATCTAAAGATGGAATTGTAATTCCTATTCCTTCTTTGTCCATTCAAATGTTTATTTGATATTTTTATTCAGGGTAATATTTTGACACAGATAAACTTCATACCTGAAGATAGATGTAACAACTTGTATAATTGATCAGGTCACAATGTTTTAATGCGTTGAAAAAGCTCTAGAAACTATTAGGTGAGAAAGAAGAAAAAGACGGTGGTGGGTAGGAGGGGTTCCGCAGATAATCATATGAATATATAAACGTCAAAATGAAGATGTTGATTGAAATAACACTAATAAATTGATTGATTGAATAAGACAAAGGGAAAAACACCTCTGTTTCCAGGACTTCCACAAGTTCTAGTGTATTTGAATAGTTTATGAATGCAATTTCGAAGCAGGTGCGATTGGACAAAATTTAGATGATTATATATTGACTTGAATTTTTGTGGGTTTTTTTCCGACTGGATGTGAATTTGTCATATCTATTTTCACTTAGGATTGGAAAGGGACATTTTAAATGATAATGAATGCCTGACTACGAAACGTTTTTGTGTTTGAGGGAAAATCATTTACATAAAATAGAATAAAAACTCTTTAGCCGTACTACACCATACTTGAATGTTTTAGACTTTAATGTTTCTATGATACTAGCCATCTGTGTTCTTTCTGCTTGATATTTACTAAGTTATTTTTTAACAGAATATGTTCCATCTTGTGCATCAGCAGATTTATATATATATCCATCTGAATACATTTGAAGGGTCAAATATGTTTTTTTCAAAGTATCCCTATATATCATGTGTTCTTTACTCCACAGTAGGTCTTATACAAGCGCAATGATTGCTGTATCAAGTTATGCACACTAAAGTCTTCTAATGTATTAAATACTTCCCGAATCCTTGTCTCTCTTTTCCATCTCCTGAGTTTGGAATTAATCAATTTTGAGGAAGGAAGAGAGAGAGAAAGTGAGTTGCTGGTAGAGCGCGAGCTATATTAAAGGTACGGCGAGCTAAGAGGATACATCTTCATTATTTATGAAAAACCATGAAGAGGATGGGAGGCGGGGGGGGGGGATAAGAAGGAAAGACTTGGTGTCACACTGGGAATGACAGGAATTATGGTTAGTGGCGTGAGGTTCTAGAACAATGTGGTCCTTACAGAAGGAAGGCCTGCTTCCGGGTACGTACAAAATACCCGAGATAATTACTGGAGCGCATTATAATGGGACTCATTAGTACAATATTCTCATGCTATCACGCAACTCAGCTTTATGTCTCTCTTCTACTTATATTACACAATATTTGGGGAAAGGTTCCTATATCTGCATGTTACAATCGTCGAACTCTAACGTGTATGCATTGTACACTAGGAGTTATAATTTCATGTCCGAGCTGGGCAGCCTGTTAAAATTTAGATCAGGTTACATCGATATAGTAATAATGGTGCGTACATTTAGATATTATAAACTACTTTTATATGGGTATTTTATGTCACTGGATACAGTTTAATTAATTCGCGCATAGTCAGTTGTTCTTATGCTGTGTTGTCACTGTACCAACACTATATGTGAAGTAAATGTATTTGTATTTTTTATGCTGGCCCTGCAGGAAACAAAATATTCTTGTATATCATATCGGTCCTCTTGGGCACTGCATATATTGTACCTGATTAGATACGGCTCCAATATACTGTCGTGTACCAGAATCTCAAAGGTCAGTCCTTTTGCCATTTTGTTTTCTCATATTAGTCACTGTTTTCTCATATTTGAGGTATACATTGAGTTATCTATACGAATCAGCCTGGCTGAGGAACCATCCATTACTGCTGAATAAACATCAAACAAACCAAATGCTTAAAGGCAATGCTTGTATTTTTGTGCAGGTATTTTTGTGCAGGTATTAATATCATGAATACGGGCATGTTTCCACAGAAATGACCATTGAATATACACCTTTACGAATATCTAGCGGGCAAACAATCTATTTTGGAACTGCATTTCTTATTCAAGGACGTAACACGGGTTTTCTAAATGACCTTCACTACCATGCATCCATGAGCCTGATAACACTATGGAGCGCAGTCGTCACCAACAACTAAAAGATAAGATATGACGACAGGAGTGTAGGTAGGATTAGTTGATGTACATTCCAGAATAACAACGGGTATTATCCTACTAAAGGACAAAGATTAAATGGTATTATAATTATGGAAATAAATATGTGAAATATAGAAGCAATTCTTTAAAAGACTCCTATTAAATGATGGGAAGAAAGATGATAATCAAGGCTGTAGAATGCGAGACAACATCTGTGCTGCCACGCTCCTCCCTCTCCCCGACAAGTGCCAGAAATGATTTTCAAGAGACAATATTTTCAAAACATCTCTGTCTTTTTATGTTTGATTGAACTTCGATGGTCAATGGTTATTTAATATTCCTATCGCAATTATCATCGGAGTGCGATCAACCACACTGTCACACCGATGCCAGCGCCAGTATCAAATCTGCGGCGCATTTTGGATTCAGAGGGAGGGAACAGAGCTAGGGAGGCAAGAGAGATGTGGCGAGGAACCGTGAGCAGGCAGGAGGAGAGCGGCGACGGCGGCAGCGGCAGTGGGGACACTGTAGAATAGGCTGCTGATAAAAGTGGACTCATAACCACGGTGACTGGTGGTGGAAGGTGGGGGAGAGAGGGAGAGAGAGAGGAGTCTGTAATATGTGGACAAAGCTATTTCCCATTAACCTACCTTCCCAACCAACCTATAGCAACCTACCCAGCCACCGCCAAGCTCTCCGATTGTAAGTAAAATGTTGGACATATTAGGACACGTGGAATAACCCATCAATTACGGTGTGAGGAAGACGGATTAGAGGCAGCAGGTGGATACCTATGAAAAACTCTTCAATGCTGCTCCTGATAGTGATCTAGTTTTAGCCCTTTTACATCTCTAATGGTTATTAGTGGAGGCACTATTTTGTTCCTTGCTTCTAGACGTTCACCGCTCCTATTTATATAGCATGATTTCACTGTTGCATACTTGGAGATTCTCCTATTCTTGATCACTCTCGTGACAGACATCATCACCATATGCTGTAGAGATTTTTTGCACTGTGTCGCGTCTTTACGCCCTTTTGTTAACCCCATACAATATACAAATAGCGTCGTTTGGAAAACCGGTGTCTTGGGAAGGCATTTATTGATTTATTTATTCGGTGACATCTCTGGATGAGGGGCGTTCCAGTTCCGATCTATTCATTTATATCAAAATGCCCGCACTGGATTTGGGGGGAAAATGAAATGATCAACAAGTCTGAATACTCGAGAACATATCTAACACACCTGTTGTTTCTTCACTACATGAACGCGCCAGTTGAATTGACTATTTGGTTCAAAGGGGGAGATCTGAACATTTTTCCCTTAAAGGAAATGAAGTGTTGGAACCTTAGCCATCTTGGAGCAATAAACTATTTAAGATCTTAATCAACATTGTCCATGGAAAGCATTCAAAGCAATCTATATTTGATCAGGTCAACGCTCGTGCCCGAAGGTCATTCCTCTACAGTAAAGAGAAGGCTTAGCGACGGCGGTCATAAGGAATTCACGTGCATCTGTGACGTACGCTTACCCTTTGAGTTGGTCGGGAGCCTTTCTGCAAGCTGTCTTGGTGCTACAGACTATGTTAATTTTTCCTAGTATCATTATTTAAAACCTCTGTAAAGAATCCACTCAGCCTACGAGTCCTAATTGGAAATTTAACTCAATCCAGTATTAATTTGGGCATGCACCGATTTCATGTAAAGTCGGACGTATGCTTCCTCGCAATGTTTTCTGTTTGCTCGAAAAGAAGAAAAAGGCTTTCCAATTAAGATTCCGATTTCCTGTTCTCCACAGTCCATCTCACCCATCAATCTATGAGAGGGGTTGATTGATGTTTAAGATCTCAGCCACGTCACTGTAGAAGTAGGTCCGACCTTTTCTTCTTATCATGCGGTCCTTCATGTATGAACTACATATCCAATTTCTTGTTCGGAGTGAGAAAAAAGACACTTTCATCGTACGATATGAGCACACAGCTAATAAGACTGCGGCCATAAACGGACTTCGGTAGCGACTCTTGTAGGGCCTGTCATAGTCTCAACCACTATACATTGTTCCTTCACCTTAGCTCGGATTAATTTTGCATAATCAACATAATAATCTCGTCTTAGAATCGATATTATGCCAAGAAAACCTGCTGGTGCATGTGAGAAGAGGAGGGGCAGTTAATGAAGAAATGGGAGAAAAGAAGCGTCTCGATTACAAAGAGTATTGCATGCTCCGGAAAAGGGAAAATATGAGAAGCAAATCTTCAAACATCGAGCAGGTATCCATTGCCACGAACTTTGTTCACCCATTCATTCAGGTGATCTACCTTGGCAAACATTTATAGCGAAAACAAAAAAATGAAGAGATGTTAAACCTCAATGGATTGAATTTGATGGAAGGACCAAGCCAAAAAGTGCCTTTCCCCACACGTTATTGCACTGAAACCGATTTTTCCCACTTCTCATTATTCCCTACTTGGATGACTAGAGTTACCAGAAAGGAAAGGGATACGGATGAGTAATTAGTAACCCGGCGTTGAGCTTCTTTCGAACTATCAAACGAACGATTTAGGATCAGCATTTTAGATATCTAGGACTAAGATGTCTAGATTAGGTGATGATGTCTTTGATTTTCATGACATTTCTTTCAGCCTGTCAGAGGGAATATATAGAGAGCAGATGGGCGGCATTGGCCTAAAATTCATTACATGCGTCATAGTATTTCAATACATTCAGAACAGAAGTCAAACATACCGTGAAATATACAGTAGCCAATATTTAACAGGATGTCGCCTATTTGCTGATACCACTGCTACGTCTTGAAAAGATATTAGCTTTTCCGGAGTAGCTGTTTTGCTGATCAACTGACTGCAATATATATTTATTTTGTAAAAGTGCTACCCCATGTCACGATAAGAAAATACATTGCGTTATAAAGGAAGAATAGAGACAGATCCAGAAAGCAGCATTCATCAAGAGATTTCGCTCTTCTTTCGGAGTTTGTTGCTTGCGAAAGTTCCTTCTAATTGACACGAGTAAAAGGAAAATACAATATTTGTATTTATGGAAGTATCCGAAGCTGTGAAGATGTCACTCATGCGGCGACAGAGTACTTCAGATCTTGCGGTTCCAAAGGCCCCATTCACCCGGTCTCTTTCAGCTCTAGACCGGTCCCCGTCCAGATTCAAATCCCGCCATCGCCTCTCAGGTTCTCAGCGAGGGCTAGGTCAGTATGAACTGATGCAAAGTCGTTTACAGGCAGTCACTGCTGCGTTTTCTGCTGCCGGTCAGGAACGTCGCAGTGCTTTCCAGCAGCGACGTTGGAATACCATCGCTGGCTTGGAAGCCCAAGGAATGGGAACAGGTGGAGCTGCTTTGAAGGCTGGTAATCGCAGGAGTAAAAGTGTAGGTACCTATCCTAATGGAAGTTCTGGACCACCTTGTGGTGTCTCTACCTTTGAAGAGGATGATGATTACGACAGCGATGGTCCCAATGCAGAGTTAGTGGAAGGGGAGGGGGAAGGTTCAGACTCCCCTCACTTCCAAAACTCTGAGTTCTTCCTTCTGAGTACACCCAGGCCTTATAGCAGGAAGGAGAAAAGCGTTTCTTTTGAAGATGAACATTCTCCAGGAACTAGTTTCCGCTTTTTAAGGTCAGTCGACAACATGGAATATACAAATTGCCCTACTATATAGTTTAATGATTTGACACTATATTTGTAATACTGATAAGACATATATGTCGTAAACGTATAATTAAGACTTAGTAATGTTTGGGTAAAGTATTAATTAACTTTTGAAAAAATGCACAAAAAGAATCCCCCAAGATGTGGATAGGAAAGTGTATTATATTTCAAATAGGACGAAATGTCGTCCTTTCAAAAGATAATAATATTCTTCTGTTTGTTTGGGATCTCCCGAGGTTTTCTTTTGCAGATTCTTTTTTCTCGTTGTTTTTACCAAGTACTCCGTGTCTTGGACCTGATTTATTAATTATTAACTTTATCTTCGATGGTGGACAGATTGGCAATTCAGCTAAAGGGTCTTTTTATTGCGTGTAAAAGTCTAGATGAATTTAAGAGGGTTTTTATTTCGAGATGTTAGTTATTATTATATTCCTTTTAAACATGGGAATAAGGATGATGTTAGTGGCACACCTAATTCAATGTGTTGGTTACTGTGGTCAGTCTTTCTGTTTTTTATTCTTCTTAACAAGCCTCTCTCTTTAAAACCCAGTTAAAAGTATTCCATGCGATGGAAAATTTGATTGATGTGTGACTTTTGCGGGAAACATCGCTCCGTGGTAACTGAATCAATGAAAATCCAGAGTTGAATGAGTTAAAACTGACGTTCCTGGTTGGGTCTTTAAGAACATCAAGAAATATCTCAATCGTAATGTTACTTGAGATCTTAAGGACATCAAGAAATATCTTAATCGGAATGTTACTTGAGATCTTCATTATCCGAATTAATAACCGGATTCAACTGGCTCAATGACCTTTTCGATGGACTAGAACATTTGTCCTTGTCCCGACGAAAGCAGACCAATAGGGAAACATGTGAATAGATATTAAAAACGTCAGCTGTCATGATTACATTTTTAATGTAACAATCGAAATGGTCTGGTCTGGTCACGTTTGGTCCAGAAGCCCTAAGTAAAGGGGAAAGCTAAAATAAACAAGTGTATTCATGATAAGGGCTTTGTTCGATACAACGCGCTGAAACAACCTATGGTTGATATCAAGCTTTCTAATTATGCTTGTTTAGCTGCTTCCCAGTGTCGGAAATACTAAAAAAGGAGCCCCGTAATTTCGAGGTGATGGATGAGGGACCTTTGCAAAAATGCAGTGAAAAGAACATGAGGAAATTGAAATGGATGGGAGAAAATGAAGCACGTATAGCCTCAAAGACAACTACTTGAATCATGCAGTGATATTACATTGAATTTAATGTTTAAAAACGTTTTGAAATACGATCTGACCCTTTGGGGCATGGGACTATGTTACGCCACATATTGTAGTCTCAGGGTTATTGTATAAGCGACCGTGCAACGTACAACGTACACAAGATTTTAAGATATTTTTTTATTCAGAAAGAGCATTGCATCATTTGATGTTATTTTCAGCTGGATCAGGTCCTGACAGCATATATTATATATTTGCAATGATTTATTTCCCCGGTGTTGTCATAATTATATTTGTGCTTAGAATCAATTGTATACGCATTTTTATTTCATATCTTATAATTTTCATGTTTCATGATAATTATCATTATCATGTTAAATGAGTGATATGCAGGGATGCAGTTTCTGTTATTGTGGGTAGTCAGGTAATGTCGTAGGAAACAAAATTATTGCCTCCATTGTTGCATCCTCATGGCCCATGTCAATGGGGCATAGCATAGGGCTTGGACAGGTTTATAGCCTTTCACGTAAGGATTCTAATGAGGCAACAAGAGAGAAAACTGCACGGGGAAGCAAAATACAAAGGTCGCCTATGGGTTTACATTCTATAGTCTAGATAACGTGTCAGCTATAACATATAGTTTCAATATAATGAGCGTCAAGTGCTATCTTGAGAATAGCACATGCACATCCAGAATAGTTCTCATATCCAGCACATAGTCTTTACTTTTACCCGTTGTGAGCATGCCTTGGGTATTATCTGTAAATATCTTTATACAAGAACTTTTAGGCTGTTTCGTTACTTGGTATGTGTCACTTCTTCTGGTCCTAGTTCAAAACCATGTATGCTCTTTTTCTTTGTACATGTACCTTGGTATGTAGGACTAGCGGTGGATATTTGAAATTGGGATAAAAAAAGTTATCCGAAACCTTTAAAAAGATGTCCCTTGACAGTGATTTAGGTTTCAAAGTTTCTATCACAGATATGTATAATATTATTTCAATATAAACTGCTTTTTTGTTCATTTCTATGAAGAGGAACACTTCAAGAATCATATACTAAAGTTTCAGAAAAATGATATGTATTTCCATTTTCCACTTGATACTCGCGTTTGCCTTATGTCCTCCTTTATATCATAGTATTTTAACTCTCTTTATTTGCTTTACCTTCCTCATCAAGGAGTATAATTCTTCTAGTAGAAGTTCTGCCACCTCGAACTACAATTGAGCAATGAGCTAAATACCCCATTGTATATCAGCAGAATTTGATTTAGGCATGGTGATATAACAATCCTTACCCTGACTCTGCTCTCTGCAGCCAGTATAGCCAATCATGCCTAAAAAGCACTGAAGTAACTCAAGTACGCAAAGTGGATGAATTAAACAAATATTATTGGAAGAAAGGATAAATGTCTTGAAATACTCAAAGGTCTATTGAACATATATCAGTCTTCACTGTATCTGAAACACGGCTTAGTGAATGTGTACCAGATCTTAGTATCCATATAATATACGGGTAGAGCGATTTCTACGAAAAGAGGTAGAAAAGAGGGGTTTCTTTGTCACATGTTCTCGGAATCTGGGGTCACCCCATCTACTTTGTTGGTCTCTTCAGGTCCGTCGACCCTGTCTGGAGGACATTATATGTGGTTTGTGAAGGTATCTGGGTTGAAAATGCGATTTTGAAGCCTTTTTGAAATTCGGATTTCTACACTCAATTTATAGCCTGGGAAAGCCCCTGTAAGACACTACGTCATTTCCCACAACCTTTCAGGGGGACCTAAATACATAGCATTTTCTCAACATTCTATCCTTATAACAGTGGAAATTATACTATTACTCATTTAATGTATGTTTATAGTGTGAAAACTGTTCAAATGTATATATATGTTGTGGATATATGGGGCAAGTGAAAAGCCCTATAGCTGAGACTTGATCTACCCAGTATGAATAAAAGCTATAGAAAAAAGAAAAAAAAGAAGAGGGGAGGGAGAGGATGGGGGTATTGGAGAGAGGGGGGATGGAGAGGGTGTAGGAGGGGGAGAGTTAAGAAAAGGGAGGGTGATGGAATAGGAGAGGGAGATCGAGGGGGAGGGAAAGAATAGGGGGAAAGAGGCGAGGGAGAGGATGTAGGGGAAGGGAGAGAGGGGAGGGGGAGCATGAGGAAGAGGAGAGGGAGTCGGGGGGAATCGGAGATGGGGTTGGGTTTGGGAGAGAAAAACAGGTATGAAAGACAGAGAAGAGGGGGAGGGAAAAGAGGGAGAGGGGGAAGTGTGGGAGAGAGGGTGACCGTCCAACAAGGTGGGGAAAGAGGCGAGGGAGAGGGTGTGGGGGAAGGGAGAGAGTGGAGGGGGACATGAGGAAGAGGGGAGTGACAGGGGGGAATCAGAGATGGGGTTGGGAGAAAAAAACAGGTATGAAAACCAGAGAAGAGGGGGAGGGAGACGAGAGAGAGGGGGAAGTGTGGGGAGAGAGGGTACTTTGCTAGTAATTATATCCTTTCACTAGACTAGATAAATTGAGAATTGAGAAATTAAACAAAAAGAGTTCTTCTCTCAGCCATGGGAATTCATAAAACTAATACAAATAACAATGATCCTAAAGAATATTGGAAATTTCCTTTATACAATTTAATAGTGCCGGGGTCGAACACACGCTCACATCACACTCCCAGATCCGCAAAGTAATACTGATATTAAGGAAGCTCGATTACCAGACTATGACTATGTCATTAAAAGTGTGTTTGATACGGCACAGATTATTGACCATACCCAATTACCTGACTTAATGCAGCTACCACCTCCAGTTTCCAACATGCCACATATGTGTACAAACGAGCAAGAGGTCTTGGAGCTAGTCAAAGATATTGCTATATTAAAGCTGCACTCTTAGTTATTAACGTCAGTAAAAAACGAAATATTTTCTACATTTTCTTCCATTATTTTCCAGCCCATCTAACAGTCATTTGACCGAAATTTGGGGGAATTCTGTCTGATTGGTTTTGCTACAGGGCTTTTAAAACGTCCTTATTTGTATTTGGAGGACCGGCCTGAATCCTTTCCAATGATGACTTATTATAGCTCATCGGCGGCTGTTTCGCTCGTCAAATTTGCCCTCAATTCGTGTATAAACGCATAAGAGCAGCAGAATATTGATGAGTTCAGTCATATAGGTCATAATATGAGTAAATTGGCTAAGATTGTGTTTGTCATAAAAGCTAAGAATGCAGCCTTAATTGTTCCTGGGCGCTTGAGCATCTGCCCCAAAGGACAGTTTCCTAGTCCTGTCATGACAACTTACCCACCTTCTGAATATAGAATATAAATCTCGCCAAATCTCCGAAGGCTGGAAACATGCGAAAATACCCGAACAATGTGACACAAAATTAGTTTGTAATCTAAGACCAATCGGTCTAAACTCCTTCAAAATTAATTGAAAAGATAATCATAATAGAATATCAAATAACTTAGAAAACAACAACCTTCTCAGCCCAAATCAGGAGGAATTAGGAAGCTGTAGTCAAGCATTACCTAATAATATTATAGCCTCCGAACAACCTATATACTCATCACTGACTAACTTTTAATTATCACTAGTCATTTGTATAGACTTGTATCGATACTGTAAACCACAAAATTCGTCTACAAAGATGCATAACTGTGTTCATCTATATAGTCCAGAGAGACAATTATCGGATATCAAATTTATACCTGAAAAGAGGAGCAACCTTGAGCTGAATGTTAATAAATCTGAAATAAATAAAAAAAAGCTGTATGAACTTTATTCTTTTTTTAATCTTTAGAGTACCGTCATTATAATTGTTCTTAATCATTTCAATAAGGCATATAAAGCTCATGTGAAATGAATGTTATATCTTTAAAATTGCCAATCTAAATGTTTCAGTAGAAATAGGCTAACAAAAATTCAAAATTATGTAAAAGGAAAACTATCGATGTGCATAGTATTTTGTATCATTTTCGTAAAGACAAAGTTCGAGATAATAATTATATTATTGCAATCATGTCAATATATTACAGGATTAATCACCGACATTTCTGTTGTTGAAAACGATAAGCTTTTCTCATATTTGTAAGCATATATATATATCCTCAAATAAAACTCGAGGCACTTTAAATATACAGGATAACAGCTGTCTTTGGCACCGCTTTCCATGCGAAAAAATAAATATTATAGTTTTTTGTTTATAATCAGAGTTCCCCCAATTTTTCACTGCGAAAAAAGAGATAAGATAGACAATGATTGTCAGTGGCGCCTTGTTCTAATATTAGGAATTATATATTTGAATATCATGTAGGCTACAATAATTGTTTCTTTTATGATTTTGAATTGTTGGGACTTCTGCCAACTGGTAAAAGCCTGGGTATTATCGATAATCACTCCCCCATAATCTATCCAACTGACAAACTTAACACATTAACATTTTCCCAGCTTTCAACCCCCAACTATTTATAAATGCCTACTACAATCTCCCTATTCCAACCCTGCTCACTCTTTCGCCACTGTCAAACTATAGACTTCACTTCCCACATTATGGGCTCTTTATCTTAACAAATTTATCATAATTTATATTTTAAAACAACATCATTTTACAACCATTTTATTAACGAATCATTTTACCAAATTCAGATAAATTTCACGAATAAAATTTGTTTTCATTCACTTTGCCCAATAAGGTTGTCGCTGTGGTGTCCAGGTATCGATTAGTGTGAGATTTGTTTGAAGGCTGTGAGAGTGACTATGAATGTTCATCTCAGACCGCACTTCGGCTACCTTTTCAAAATGATATTTGTTATCAAAGCCCTAGGGCCACGTGAATTCAATGTCAAAAGCTTTGTGAAGTACTTCTCAATTTAACTTAGAATTGGCATACATTTACTTTGGAGCACATCGCCCAGCCTGACACGCGGAATAAAATCCAATATGGCGACAGGTGGTAGAATTTCATACCACAGCACCCAGACTGCAGTATGTACCTGCAGTGGATATCTGCGGGATAGAACGCATCCATGAGACAATGAAGGAAGAAGTCGCACCCTGCTGTATGTTGAAGCTTAGCATGAATCAGACGCAAGCAAATTAAGCCCCCGGCAGGAGGCAGAGTATATTTATAGCAAAACCAACTATATTTTCTGCGTTGGTGCTACCACTGCAGTTTCTGACGTCGTCTTGGGCCAGTAATACGCAACACTTCTGACTTTATCACTCTCAGGTCTTATTAGATATATGGTCATTTAATTGCCAATCCACATCGGATAATTTACACACTTTTTAACATAATATAAAGTGTTTTAATGTTGAAACACGAGGTCTTTTTGATTTTTCAAAATAAGAAATGCCTGGTTATATGACATTTGTAAATGACCTGAAAACGAATCACTAGCGGCGTGCAATAATTCTCTAGATATCATTGTTTAACTCAAAGTTTACATCTAAAAGTTCCCACATAATAATTACCATTCCGTATTGCTTTATTCAACATATTTATAGAGCAAGACATATCTATTTGTTAAGACCAAATCCTCTCGGGATTAACCATACTTTTCTGCCTGGTGCCGTTTCTATAATGTTGTTTTCTAGATATTATTCTAACATCACTGTCACAGCTAAATCTTACATGCTCATCTCATGCTGTCCGTCTTCACAATCCCTTATTTTGCTTGCTTAAACCGCTTGCTTAAAATGGTGCTCTGAAAAAATACAACGGTGTCCTGACCCGCAGACGCATCACCACCCAGAGACCCACACCAAAAACTTAACCCCAACTCTGGCGTTTTTCATTTTTAGGACTCATTTTTTTAGCCAGTCTCCCCTTTGGCAAGGTGAGGGGGTTGCAATTGCAATCGATGGAACCCTTCAAAACTACCCCCACCACCAGCAGGAAAGAATGTTGAGGCAACTTGTGTTGTATAACAGTCATGTCTTTGTGTGTCCATTTTACTTCTCCTGGTTCATTTATTTATCTCTAGTAGCTAGGCTATATCGAAAAAAAACATTTGATGCTTTGGGGTTGAACAATTCCATTTATTGATAGGAAAATCATACTCATCACTATAATCTGACTGCTTACTGAACTTACTGCTTAATTGGGCTAGGATTTCAACTTTGACAAAAACAGGCGAATGTTATCGATTGCATGGGAAACCAATCGTACGAGATCGTGAGAATATTCCTATATTGACTCAATATATTAGGCTTCCTTTGAAAACACAATTAAATTCTGCTGAAGGGTCGTCGCTTAATAGAAAGGCCTTTCACCTGATTCTATACCCCTGGATAAATGGACTTTCTCTATACCTTGAATAGAACGTTTTCAATGTTTTCCTTCATGACGTCGTCTCCCCATTCTTTACCAAGTCTGCTACCCTTGCATTATAAATGAACCAAAGGCAGCATCATAGTGAAACCTAAGCAAGTGACTGAGCTCTATACCACAATCAATTATAAATGAATGCTCAACCCATGATTCATGTCCCTTTTAAATAGTCCACCCCAATGTATCTCCTCCTTCCTATTGTCCATTATGTATCCCTTGGTTACAAGGCATAGCATACAAGATACGTTGCGAGAAACCAAGGATAATTGGGCGGTAAAAAGGTTTCTCTATACGTATACCTATGATGCATATTATGAATCAATACGTGTCTACGAATTAATGAGACCTATACAAATCAGAAAACCTCAGAGAATCTCGCAGTACATTCAGTGAAAAACCCTCGGATTGTTTCATGAAGATCATAATCATTTTTGTGGAGATATATGGAATATATATGACCTACTGAGGGAAACAATTTTCTCATCAGTCTACGTTCTCATCTTTCCTATTGTATTGATTCATTCAAACAACAAAGTGTTCCGCCCCTTCTCTCCTTCCTCGCAGAATAGAGATGATAAATTATCACTAGGAAGTGGGAGAGTAATTATGGGACCAGAAGCCTCTCTTTAACAGGCGGCATCTCAATCATTCATTGCGTTGTTAAGGTAATGAAGATCTATAACCTGGTATGTACACTTACTTAAGTATATACACTCGGCCCATGTCATAGATCGTCCTCTGGAATATATATGGTCAATCGTACAAAATATGGAGCAATTCACACTCAGAATTCATTCTTCCTTTCTTCGCCAAGGAAATCCATATATTGGTGTGTCAGGTCAAGTACAACTCGTCCCAAAATGGCCTATAGATTTTCCCATTATTTTCCCTGTGTTGACAGATTGAATAATGTGACTTGATATAAGTGATACCTACGTGTACCACCCCATACAATCAGTGTATTCATTACTTTGGGTGACTTTTTCAAAAATAGGCCCATATGTTAGTATTGTACAAAATAAGGGAATACCAGTGGTTGATTTTTTACTATTTATAGCCTGGTTTTTTCGCGGTAATACATTTAGCACATTTTGACGAAAAAGTATAATTCCGTGGATTCATAATGATCTTTGACTATTATATAAAATGATGAATTAATATGTATAGTTATCCCCATGAACATTACATTTCACGTATTGGTGATTAATCTTTAGCATAGAAAGTCCATGAATTAATATGCTAATGAATACACCCCTGCATAAAAAAGGGATTAACTGTGTTACACAAAAAAAAATTACCTTATTTGATTTTGGAAAATAACCAAACTAGAGGGATGCTTGCTTTATGCCCTAGCTGTTTTTAACCATATATTCCTTTCAAATATATTTGGTCACGTACCCTACTCTTTTCGATTATTAGCAATGGTTGTTTTCACGTGTATATGTAGCCATAGACAGTTATGCATTTGGCTGGCTTTGATAATCCAGTCAGCGTGCACATACTGCATGGGCGGGAAGTAAAATGATTCTCTGGCAACAGATGTACCCTTGATCACTGATTTGCAACATAGATGGTACAAAGAATGTCAATGTAGTGACCTGTAGGGACGCTTTATAAGTCGCATGTACAGATGACACATCCAAGGCGCGGCTTCTATCACAAAGAGAACTTTATTCCTGTACCTAACTAAACAGAGCTGGAGAACTGGCTAAAGTCCTAGATTTGCAGGAACAGCTAGGCAGTGAGTGTCCATCGCGGTGAGTAACGTTCTCGGGCTTGTCGTCAGGAGGCGGTGTCTTGAGGCGGTGTCTTGAGGCGTCCTTAGGACCTTAACGTCTATCCTCGCCACTGATCCAGCTGGTGGCCCATAGTCTCTAATAGCAGTGATGCTTAGAATGTTTATATAATCTTATAATTTGGCCCTGGAATGTTGAATACATATACTTAGTAACAACTGCAAAAATATGCAGATTATGCTATATTCCAAGACGTCTATGGGGAATAAGGACCACCCATGAATAAATAATTATTAACATTACAGTTTCCATGCAGTGGATTTCTGTTCAATGAATATGTATACTTCAAGCTCTACATGTATTTCTATATACAATATATATTATATTTTATTATACATGCATTGCTTTGAAAACAACGTATCTAGAGTGATTTACGCACAGTGCGTATTTCACTAGTGATTTACGTGGGGTTGTCATGACAACCAATCTGTTTTTTTACTAAGATTACAGGTAAAAGTTTTAATTTATGGCTCGATTTTTTCCTATTTTCATGATTGAAAGCATGTATAATAAATCTGTTAACTAACTCGTTGGTTTCAGTCGCTTAGAATATTGCACTCGTTGCTACGCAACTCATGCAATATTCACACTCCTTCAACTTGTTAGTTAACCTGTATATATATATAATATTAGTTACAGGTTAACTAATGAGTGGGTGGAAGGAGTGTGAATATTGCACGAGTTGCGCCGCAACGAGTGCAATATTCTATGTGACTGAAACCGACGAGTTAGTTAAATGATTTATTATATGTGTTTTGAATAGAACACATTTTTAGTCATAAAGTTGAATCTCGGCGCTAAACTTGGTAAAACAGTGCATTGGTTGCCTTGACTACCACTCGTAAATCACTAGTGACATATGCACTGTACATAACTCACTCTAGATACGTTGTTCTCAGAGCAATGCGTATTTAATAAATATATAATACATGTACAGTGGAACCCGGCATAACGACCACCTCTTCATAGAGACCATGCCCTCTTTTAGGACGAGTTTTTCTCAGTCTCAATCCCCCCCCCCCCTATTAGATGTTTGCAAAATGCCCGCAATAGCGACAACTTTGTACAGCCACCACCTCGCGATGTGACCACACGTCACCACACGTCCACACGTCCAATCCACACGTACTGGCAGAACTAGCCTTTCTTTCACTCAGTGACCACTTCTCTCCCCAGAATTAAGAAGACACTCCCTACAGACTATTATTTTCCTCTCATAGTTATGTAATATTCATATTTTATACACCCGTCCGCGCCAAATTACGGGTATGGTTACCCGCCCGCCATGGCGGGTGAAAGTGTGTGGGTGGGTGATAGAGATGTATTCTATATGAAAAGATGTTACGAAGGGAAAACATATACTATATATTTCTATGTACTTGAAATGCAGCTCAAAATGTGAGAACTAACAAACATATTGAACCTACATATATGTATATATATAAATTTGAGTGATGCCAAGGAACCAAGAAATATTATGATAAATCCTAAAGCAATGAATAGACACGGGAATGGAGAACGTACCTGACTTTCAATCATATTGGATTTCTGTTGCCGAAAGAAGATTGCATCCTAGTGGCAGCTAGATTTGTCCGCCCCGTTTCTGTGGACCTACATAATCTTGGTCAATCATTCTGCTTAGATGTTTGATACTCTAGTCTAGGGAGAACACAGGACTGATCTATAGTAGCCTTGATTAGGAGAGGACTACGGTGACGGACTAGCAGTCAGTGTCAAATTGTCCTGATGGTCTTCCTCAACCATGGGCAACAATTGTGGATGCTATTTCGTCGATTTGAACATATCATTATGTGTTTGTTCATCACTAGAGTGGCACAATCCCTGCGCGACAAACAACCTCTATACTCCTGCCTGGTCCTTGGCAAGTTTGTTGGTGGGTTTTTTTCTAAAATGATTTTATTACCTGACTTGGACATTGTTCGAACTGGGTTACATCGAGCTCAATGAAGTGTGCTGGTTAAACAACCTGCAATTTCCCGAGTAGTGCCTGCGTGGAAAGTATTTTATTCATTGGCTGTACACAGTTTATCGAAAGGCGTGATGTCTTACACTGGGCTTTGGCATGGTATTTGCCCGATCAGGGAAGCAACAGAGCAACTACATAGCCGATTTGCACGGGGCGCCTGGTTAATCACAAATAGCAGAACGTGTTAGACCAGATTCAATAAAAAAGAAATAAAAAAAAATATCGCACCGTGAGAGACGAATTTCCACCCCATTTGTTATTTTCGGGCAACAAATAATGTGTTTTTGTTGAATAAATATATACAGTTTTCACCCCGATTAGACATGTCTACGTTATTCTATTGTACATTTTAAAAACTTTTTGCCAGTTACCACCAAGGGAATTCTGTTCTGGAATGCGAAATATTCCCAGAAAATATTCTGTATGAAGATGTATGGTGAAATGCCCCGAAGAAGTAAGAAAACTTGCTTATTCCTGTTTATTACGGTGTTTATTTAACTTGAATATGGCAAAACCCTACGCGTTTGACATCTTCAGTGATATTTTTTTATGAACATCATGTCACCAGACCCAGCAAAGTAAAGGTTTTTAGATATACACAACGGTACTTGCTATTTATTCTATATAATTATATGTTCTATTCCTCTCTTAAAATTAGCATTGGTCGATCCCTTCACTCCCACTGGCAACTACTGTTGCAAGCCCCACATGGGTAAATTGTGGCCTTTTTTGCTCATTTAGACAATTTGGAGCAAATTAGTGATAGTTGGAGGTATTTTGGGTTGATGCGTATAATTAGCTTAAAGCATACAACATGGACATTCTCTAGAATCTTTTCCATGGGAACTGATCAAGGGGAATATAATGATAACCATTGAAACCACATAACAATTTAGGGCTTATGTTAGTCTTGTGCCGCTTTTGTCAGTCTTCTTGTTTGTATTTAACTATTCTGATGAATTCGTCCTTGCAAATCCATGACATTTCTAGGTCTTTGATTTTTCCTTACACAAAATGGAGTTGTAGTTGAACAACCGTTTCCATGAAGGCAGATTTCAATCAAATACACAGATTTTCGCTCAAAATAATTAATAAATGACCACTATATAGTATAATCTGCCCCTGGGATAGATAACAGTAGCCATGAGATTATGTTCATCTCAAAATATACAGCCCGTACTTATCCCTATGAACGTGATAGTCATTAATACAAGTGGAGATGTGGGTAGTGGGTACAGGTAGCTCCATAGAAAAAACTATTAGTAAATCCTCTTCCCAATGTCGAGCAATCGTGTGCGATATCACATTTCCCAGATTATAAACGGGTATTTTAGAACAAAAGTAACATTTATCAACATCGGAAATATTGACCCGAACAACCTTTTCAATTGATATCGTAAGGACTCCCACGCCCTCATTCATTTCACTTCTGCCGCTATTGTGTTCCAAGTTATCTGTGGCTTCTAATCTCTTAAAATGTCAGCGAATACTAGGATATAGGCTTCCGTCCTAGAAGCAGTCTGGAATGCCAGTGATATATATGTGCCCGTTTTCCCAAGAGAGACTTGACTCTAGTGGAATGCCATGGCACTAATCACCTTAAACAGAACTACATCAATCCACATTCCCCCATAGTTGCCAAGGTTTGTAATCTGTTCGAACTGATTCAGACTATTGTAGGCTATTTCCTTTTTCAAAAAAAGCATCCGATATCAATGATTTGAAAGCATTTTGTGTTTAGGACGTGTTCAATATTCAGTCATACTCTCATCCTCTCTCTTATCTTTCCCGTCACTTTCTTTTTGCAATCCATTAACTTGGTTTGATAGTGCCGGCATTCCGCGTTTCAGACTCTGAAACTGCTGTAGGATTTCCCACCTTAAGATCCTTCATCATAAAATCAAAGTACCCTACTATTCTAAACAGGATAAACTGAAAGGCCATAAAAGGATTCTGTCATTTCCCTTGTGGATTTATGTCGGATGTGGAGTGAACCTTAATTGTTCGCGAATAATGTAACGAAGGGCGGATAGAACTAGAAGAAGCTAGAAGACAGAGCAAGGCTCTTTTTACATACGCTCTAATGTTTTATTCCTCAAATACAGGTATGTTCATTAACAGTATGGGAGTGGTCACAAAGACAAAATAATGGTGGTAAAATCTAACATGCAGACTAGTCCCTTTACTTAGGTAGCTGCTCGGGAGGAGATGGCAATTACATTCAGACCGACCGTAAGATCTGTCGTTGTCTTATTCCCCTTCCAATGATGCCATTGCAAGAACGACCCTGTATGGTCGTGATTGGGATAGATCACTATCCTAAGCATCAATCAGAGTTCAAAGTTCAGTACACTGGGTCCACAACCTTGAGCGCCCCCTAGCCGTTCTGGTGTGCAATGCCAGTGTGGCTGGCACGATATGTTCATGGCGAGGGCACCAGTTGGTGAAAACACAGTCTATCAGGGGCATGAGATACTGCACTGCCCCTCATGGTTTTCGGCAAAATTCGCTTACTTTTTAGCAGGTTAAAAAGGTTCCTCAACAGGAGTCAACAGGAGTCATAAAGGTTAAATACCTGAACACCTGCGACGTTTCCTATGGGGAAATGCAAAGTATCAGACCATGGTAATTTCCAAAAGACAGCTACAACTGTTAACAGTAAACCACTGCAACTGATAACAGTAATAACAAATTGTTACCGATATATATGTCACTGTTACTTGTTAAGGAATTGAATCGTATCAGAAACAATGTAAAACATTCTGCAGCGATCGGATAGCCAGCTGGAGCAACAAAAACTCTATTTGACAAATCAAGAGCCGTCTACAAAAGCTTAAACAAATGAATAATTTACTTTTTCCCAACTACTAACATCATCAGAAATATTTCGACCATATCAGTATGACTCGGCACAATGGAAGACTTAATGTTTCTCTTTCATTAAATGTTATCATGATGAATTCTTTTGAGATATCCGTCGGCCACCAGAGATCCATCTTTAGCCTGTTCCTTGATAAGGAGACAAGTGTGAAGATAAATAAATAAACTTGGTGGTGTATTGATGTAGTGCAAAACAAAGATAAAAAGATCTTGGATAAAATACTATTTGATGATACTATTTAATGATATAGAACTTTTGTTCGATTGCATATCTTGATACATGTAAGCATCTACTAAATTAAAACGTGACTTCTGTGAGTCACGGGTCCATAACAGTTGAAGTTGTGGATAAACATCCAGTCAGAGCTATCATATTATATACCAACACAAAAGACTTCCTTGTGAGGGACTTTTTATTCCTAAAGCCCTCGCGGGGCTATTGCTTTTTGTATCGCCTGAAGGGCGCATTTCTGTGATACATGTGGGTGTTGATCTCGTCAGCCATTGAAAATAACATGTTCAGTGGCGTCACACTTACTATTATGAATGCATGTCAAACATCTATTGCCTCGGTTCAATTACAGAAGGATGGGGAGGTATACCCAATTAACCATGGCTCCACATAGTTCCCCGGTATGTAAAAAAAATGATATTCTGTGTGCGCACAGAAAAGATGTTTTCTTTCTTAAAGTCATGCATGTACAATCAATTTTTGTAACTGCAATGTAGGGAGGGGTAATATTCTCGATATGTCCAATTCAGGTGAGAGTAGATCATATGAATATGTATAATGTACATGCACAGACATACATTCATCCATCCATCCAAATACATACATACATACAGTATACCGTATGAACTATGTACTGACCCCGGCATGGGGTCTTTATAAGCCACGTAATCAAATGACACAAGGCACGGCTTTGGTCACAAAGTACAATTATAACTTTATTCCTGAACCTAACCAGGAAATCTTTACAATATAATGCAGCCAAAGACTGGAATGAATTACCTCCTAATATAAGATCCATACATGACCCATTAGAATTCAAAGTCGCGTTTAAAAGGATGATCATACATAGGCTGAATAATCAATTATATAATGATGAATATTATAATGAAGAACTTGTATAGTTAGGGTCTGATATACTTTCATCTACTACTCACGCACCCGCCGTCTAGACATTAATGTGTAAGAGTAGGCTGTTATAGAATTAGATCATCTCATTTTATCATTACTCCAATCATAATCATCGAATTAATTTAATTTGTATCGCATATTTCTCATATCATAATCAATAGTTAATTAAAACAACTCTCCATTTTTGTTGAATGTATTATTATAATTTTGGAAGAGTCAAGGCTCAAAGTTGAGAGAGTCCTTTCAAACTGAAGAAAAGCTTCGTGCTCCAAACAGCAAAATGCCATTATAATCCCATTAGAACCGCAAAATGTCATTTTGAAAATAATCCCAATAAGACGCATACTCCTGGCCAGAAAAGTCATTGGCGCAGTAGGCGTCCAATCACTCACATACCATTCTTATCTGATCTGAGACTGGGAACGCCCCTTAATGTAATAGAACCCAGAAGCAGGTTATGCCAAAAACCGTTCCCAGGAACGAGATTACACTTTGTTCAAGTTCACCTGAATAAAACATTGTTAAGAAACTACACATTATATATATAATATATGTATATCTTGGTATTTAGAGGCATTAACAAGCAATTTGTTTTGTATCATCACGTTTTTTTAAAATGTCAGTGATTAAGATTTTGTATACATAATCGCCCCCAGACCCCTCATAAAGGTACAAAATTTCAAATGACGATTTTATGGGGATGATTGAGAAATAACCATTTGTTTACCGATTTCGTGAGAATCGACCATATATATTATATGTATATATATGTAAGGTTAAAATCACAGCATTACGTGGGGAGTTGGGAGTACGTGCAGTTCAACTTCACGATGTGGCTCTGCTCGGCTGCTGACCAAGCTCTCTAGCATGTCCTCCAGGGGCATGCAGTGCCTTCAGGCGTCGTCCACATCTATCGCTGGCACTGCTCCAGGTGGCAAATGGTCTCTCTAATAGCAGTGGTGCTTAGAAGCAACACCGGTGGCGCAGAGGGTGGTCAGGCTGAGCATCTTAGAAAGAAGAAAGGGTTTATTCGGCTTTGAATATAATGGCCAATGTACCAGTTTTTCACTGATCGGAATAAGGATTCAGTCAAATCGAATTTTAGAGTGTGGTGATCCATGGTTGTTTTCTTGATTTGTGAGGGCACACCAGTATTATAGATTATATATGCAGACCTACAGGGTGATTTGTGAGGATAGTATTGTTATTCGTTTTTCTGATATGTTGGAAAACTGGGGAAATATCCCTTTTCTCCCATAGACTTCTGTAGTGAATGGTTCCTGATATAAAAACAATATGGTGACATCCCCTTTTAACTGGCTCTTTGTTTTTACCCCACCACACACTTTCTCGTGTCAAAGTTTTAAAACAGCGATTCCTTCTTTTCTCATTAAACTGTCCCTTTGACATGAATAGAGGGGGCAACAAGGCGCTGATCCTAAATTATAGAAAAAACCTTAAGGGAAGGTACGAGTGTGAGGGGGCGGAGGGTGTTGGTGCGAGCGGCAGAGAGGGTTATATATATATACATAGTAATAACATGTAGCTGTTGTGTATGAAATAATGTTTAAATGATTCCAATTACGCGAACAAAAGGCATCAGACAAGAAGGACTTTTGCCATTTTGAGGAAACTAATAGAAAACTGGTCTGTTTGTCAGGGTGGATGGTGAGCTTAATTGGTCGGACAATCAATATTATGGTGATAACTCCGATCGGATTTAAGGTGGTGGAACAGGCCTTGAAGTCCCTCAGATTATGTAATTAATTAGAACATATTACCCATTGGTATTTGATAGTGTACGACCTGAGGTCTAAAGGAATATTACTACGTGCCGCTATAGTCAACACATCCATGTTACCATTTCAGCGAGCATTATGTGTGCTGATTGCTATATGATTTAAAACCAACTGGTATCAGAATGCCTTAAAGCCGCATTCACAATTATGACAAACAGATCTCAGTGGAAGAAACGGGCCATAAGATCTATTGGGCCAACCCCAGCATTACATAATATTGCATCTGTTATATCAACATTCTGGTGCGATACGGACTCCAACGATGGCAGTAGCGGTACCCATCTCTTTCAGCATGTATAGTATAAATCCAGAAATATCTTACTGGTACAATGATGCAGCTCTCTTACACTAGAGAGCACCACCTATATATATGGAAGCCAGGAAATACCTACTTTGAGTCTTTTACAAATGTCATGGCTTGTCCGATGTCTCCCGCAGCACGAAGCTTTTATTTTACCAGCACTAACACAGAAACAGCAATATGGTAACGTTCGGCAGAACTTACAGTTACACGTACACTCTAAGAAAAAAGGGTTCTTTTGGGTTCTAGATAGAACCCCATGGTTCTACCAAGAACCCTAGGGTTCTTTGACACCTAAAAGGGTTCTTCGGGACCACCGGGGGTTCCATCTAGAACCATAGGGGTTCTTCATAGATTTCTCACCAGGTGGCAGTACCGTGGAACTTGGCTTTCACTAGGTGCCCTCACAGGTTACTACATGCTATTTACAATTTCTATTAAAACAAAAGTCTCACTAGTAATACTTATATGAGGCATTTATACCTTATAGATATTACACTTTATAAACTTGGGAATATTGAAAGCAATGAAATCAATACTTTATTTGTATAACTTATCTGCTTGATGTTGAAAAATGTTGTGAAGAAAGCACCCTTATAATTCTAATATTATTACTATGAGTACTACTGAAGTACCAAGATTGTCAAACACCAAGTTGCAATGGATACCTATGTCAGCTGTAGGAGAGGATTATATTAAGGGTAAGTTTAAGTGATGGAAATGGATGAGGAACTCTGAAAAAGTCAAGCAAAGGGACTGCATATAGTATGCAGTCTCTCCTTGAATGCTCTTGGGCAAAATGCTTCTGTGGAGAAACATGCTGCCTTAGCACTGAGCACAAATCTGCTATTATAAGGACCAGTCTAGATTCAACAGGGAATAATGAATTCATTACTTTATTCAGAATTAACATTGTAAATTACAAGCAATTTTAGGGATGCCAAATCAGGGTTCTATGTAAAACCCTACCTATTTTGGCCAGAGGATTCTTCAAAGGGTTCTTCAAATCGAGGGTTCTATGTAGAACCCTGCCTATTCCCGAAACGGGGGTTCTACTTAGAACCCTCAAAAAAGGGTTCTAAGTAGAACCCTTAGGGGTTCTGCCATGTCGACAAGCTGAAGAACCCTTAAGGGTTCTTGTTAGAACCCTTTCTTCTTAGAGTGTATACATGTGTACATTGATTTGGTCTTGTTACATCATGTTACATAATTAGGCCTATGACATAACAGGGTATAATCATAAGTGTGCATCTGAATTATTGGATCTAAATTCCTTCAAGTTAGCTGCAGTCAGAATTGATCATACTGAACAGCAAAATGATATATAATGAAGAATAGTTAGCGAGAAGATTTACTAGCAAAGTTTTAGATTTCCATATCTCACATTTACATACAATAAACAGTAACCTGGCAATAATGCGTATGATAAGTATGATTAACTTTTTAGCCTAGATCACAATTATCATAGATTTCATCTCTAGATCTATAATTTCATGGGGCGAATAATATTATAATCATAACTGACATGACGTATACTTTTTAAAATTATACTATGCCGCGTGGGGATGAAAACCATATCGTGACTTTAGGAACTTCAGAGTCCCCTTACAAGAAATGTTACTAGACGGTTAAAGTTTGATTTACTCAGCATGTTCTAACACTTGTACAAATGATGCATGTTTGACACAAATATGATTACTTTTCAAAAGTCTCACCCATAATAACAATTAATACATACTGAATTTGATATGATTGACACAACACCCATTTCTGTAATTTCGCACAATATCCAACGAACTTCGACGTGATTTCTTGCAGTACCTGAAATCACATACATGCTTTAACTTGGAGGTGAGAGGAACCCCGAGAGGCGTAGCCCCAAGGGATCCCTCCGCCGGAAACGAGGTGAAGAACGACCTCCTATGACCTCAAATGACCTCCTAGGAGTTTGATCATTTTCAAAACTTTAGTGTATTTGAGTATCTTTAGATGAGTTGAACAGGTCGAGAATTGTACTACATTGTTTACAGCATGACTCAGTTGTAGCTCCATAACTGCTGATAAATGAACGCTCAATATGGTATAAAAGTTATGTCTTTATATCTCTGCATAAATGGGTGGGTCATTTTTCGATGGGGTGGGTCACATTTTGATTGCTGATTACATGGGTCACTTTTCGACGGCGTCCCTATTCGATATGATATACCGTCACCAAATGCGATGCGTCATTGAAACTTGCGTAATCATTGACTACTTTGACAGTAACCAATGAAAACGCAGAAAGATAACTGGGTCATCTGTTACTCCCTAGGGAGGAATGAAACATATTTCTTTTCTTCTCGCTTGTTCGAATATAACAAGCCTTTACTAAGTCTATGGACACGCTGTTCCAGAGGGGAAATAAATAGATGTCACGGTCATGTAGATTGGTTTCCTTTCGATAGGGTTTCTTTCTGCCAAAGTCCGCTCTTTCCCTGTAGTTTTACAGTCGGCTTGTCATGTTTAGCCTTTTAATCTAGTCCAACAGCAAAACGACTTACTGGCTGTATTAGGGCATGTCATGGGGAATATTACTCTGGTAATTGGGCAATGTCCGAGAGAAATCGGTAAAACATGGTCTAAATGCCTGCCTCGCCTAATGTACACGATTCTAGTATTATACACTAGTCTGTCGACCGGTTTGCAGATACCGAGAAGGGATTAAAGGATCAAGTATATTAATAGACTCTATCGTTGTTCCTTTTCCTTGAATGATTTCATACTAATCCTCCCGAACTGAGCTTTAACCTAAATTTATATCCACCAATACTGGTTAATCTACATGATCCAGCCACTGTCAACCACCGACAACACTTACCCGACAAGTAGTCAGACACAGACCTAATGCCTTGCCCAGCTGGCTGCATTGTAAAATCAAATGAACTTTACCGACATTATTTTGCAGGGTGGGTGTGGGGGGGGGGGGGGGACTTAACATTGTGAAATTGATATGACTGTGGAACTAATTATTTCTAAAGGTGATTTACAAAATGCCCCCCCCCCCCCTATAATAGTAAGAAGAGAAAATGGAATCCCTTATAAATATTCTAATATAAATGTGTACGAATACAGTCCCTTTAAAAATACATCGTCGAATTATAGAATGTTGTGTATCATAACACATTATATATACCTGAAAACATCAGGATTAAGACGGTGATTCGTGAAAACTAATGACCCTAATGACCCTATGATTGAGTATACCAGCGCCGTCTTACCTTTGTTCTTCTTATAGTGAGCTCAGGCACGTTTGTTTGTTTCTTTATAAATGCGGATACATAACTAAAATACAGACCTCGTGCAGGTGATTCAGGTCAAGGCTCCTGATGCCTAAAATCGATAAACTGACATAGCCAGTTCTTACCATGGACAACGACATAGACCCTTTCTTAGAGCGACAAATCGACATGGGATTCTGGAGACAAGGGACAAATGCTCGTCCTTAACACGTCCAAATGTTCGTCCTTAGCGCGAGAAAATAGACACAGGACGCCCCCCCCCCCCCGATAGATGGGGGGGTGGGGGGTCCTGTGTCCTAGGAGCCCTAGGTCAGGTTACTGAAATGCAATTTTCTGGTTCTGGAAGAAGGCGCATTAGAACTCGCATGGTATGGCTCCATGTATGAACCACTACACATTGTATACATGTATGACAGTGGTTCTGCAAGCTGTCTGCATTAACAATATCAAACTCAAAATGCCCTTACACAAACTACCCGCAGGCCTGTACAGCGAATAGATATGTATGACCCTAAAATAAACATACTCACGTGTGTCAGTGTAGGAGCTTAGCGATAGTAAAACTCCACTGCGGACGACAATTTGTATATCGGGGAATGGTTCGCCAGAAATTCTATACGGACTACTTGTACTGTAGCATCAGGAGACCGCAACATATGCATAGATATATATCAATAGTTGCCTGTTTTCACATGTTTGGGGCGCATAATTCTCGGTAGGATTGGCTGACTGGAAAAGTGAAACAGATGCATACAGGTAAATAAAAGTGTTCTTAAAATCTTCCAAAAATTAATTATCAATAAAGTTGCTTGCTGGGCATAGTAATGATATATTCTATGAATTTTAAGTAATACTTTACATTTGCGCGGAATACATATATATAATCTATAAATGAATGTATCGATCTTATGCATGTTTAATTTATATATTATTGCTGCGCAATTACGTCCAAAAAATATTCAATTACTAGCACCTCGTTCCATTCTCAGAATGTTATACTTGGTATATATTTAAGTTTAATATCTGATAGTTACATCTTCTAGTAGCACCTTGACAGGAGGGAAAATGTGACTCGGCCTATTGCCCCTATGCGCTTGTTTTAGGTTGTCCCTTATACAATGAGTTAGATCTGTCAATTTGACCTGCTACATTATGTAATACTACAACATCATGTCATTCATGCATCTATAGAGGACTTAAAATTATCGTTCCTCGTTTACCTATCACTATTCACCTACCAAACAATTTTATCGCTAAGCATTTCAGCCCCTAGCAATAGCATTCCCCTAGCAATTAAAATTCAACAACAATGATGATGCTACAACACAATATGCTAAAATGTGCTACACATCAAGTATACTTCAACCACTTGTATTGCTATAAGCAAACATTAAGCCCCCCTGGCATACGAGTAGCACATACACTGTGTTCCGGTTAGGATCTATGTCATTATTTACACAGACATATATAATATAATATATAATGTAATATGATATAATATAATATATAGAGAGATGGGGGAGAGAGAGGAAGGAGAGAGAGAGGAAGGAGAGAGAGAGGGGGAGAGAGAGGGGGGGGGGAGAGAGAGAAGAGAGAGAGGAGGAGGAGAGAGAGAGAGAATGAGAGAAAACTGCAATTATCAACCAACATGTTTGTCACCAATTTCCGCCGCTAAGCTGAATTATAGCCAAGTCCCATGCCCCTTTGCATTAATCGGTCTCTAAACTCGTCACTTAATTGTTATTGAGTCTCAACCAATCGCATTGAATTAAACTTTTTTTTTGTTTTTTAAAAATCTTTATTTTCTTTGACCTGCCTTCTGGGCTTCTACAATGCTAATTTTGTCGTCTCGAGGATTTTCCTGGAAGAAAAATACCAGTATTCATACATGTACAAAATATATGAGTGGAAATTAAGCAGTTTGGACACATTTGGTCTACCTTCATTGACATAAAATTTGAACATTTTATAGCATGTGTTTGTGTTGCTTACTTTGAGAACCTTGGTGTAATCTTTTTTTGAATTTTAGATCATTTTAAGGTCTCTATTTGTTCTTCGATGTCTGCTTTAAGCCTTCACCATATAATTTTTTCCTCTCTTTTTTAACGCTACGAAAGGTATGAGAATAAATGACAACACTACATCTCGATCTGAGCTCGTACATAAGTAATAATTGTTTCAACATGTCTTTTCCAAACAATTTCTGTCTATAGACAAAAGCCTTGGCCTGTAGAATTATCCAGTTTATGATATATGAGTTGCTGCTTTTTAGAGCAATACCAAATACTATATCAATAGGTTCAACTTCCACTTTGTTAGATTTTTTGTGTAATATTTTTTCACCTTTTGAGTCTAGGTTAAGGTAGCCATTTTCATATATCCAGTCAAATAGGCTGTTGGGGGAGGCAATTAATCATCGATATACATTGAATAATAATATAATATGAGTTCAACTATTATAGACAACATGATGGAGAGGTTTGGCGAACATAGAATATTTATTCCACCATAAGAACAGACATAAAGTTCAAAATTTTTCACTGTCGACCCACAATGGTGGTCTGCACGACCCGTGCAATGAAGGATGAGTGGCAGTTAATGTGAATAGTTCTATCTTGCTGCGCTCCTATTGGTCGAGCCCCGACACGTGGTTGGCAACCGTACATAAACAAAGGGGCGTGGCCTCACCGTAGCTATATTCCGGCAAGGGCTTGCCTTCACATAAACTATCCCACATAAGCTTAGTTTGTTTACAAGTCGCCAAGAAGTGCACTATGTCATCTTTCCTTGAGCAGAAATCACATTTGTCACTTTAATTTGAATATTATTCAGGTATCTGTTGCAAGTTAGAGTTTTGTGTAGGATCTTATGTTGTAACACTTGTAGTCTGGTTTCTGTTGTTATTTTATACGGTAGACAGAAATTCTTTTTCCAGTCAACCTCTTCAAATTGTTGATCATTGAGTTTAAGGAGGTCTTGCCATATATTGAATTTTTCTCGTTTGACTTTCTTGCTCAGGATTAAGCTTTGGTACACATCCTTGGCATTACATTCTGTCAAATCTAAGCATTTTTCCTTAATATAAAAATCAATTGAGTGTTTTCCATTGGTAATACCCTGCTGTTTGACCTTATTTAGCCATCGTTTGGGCATAGCTAGAGCGATGTCTTTTCTATGATCAAAACTAGGAAGAAACTTATAGCTTAATGCTATGTCCTTGTGAGACATTATATTACCATTTTCATACAGAATATCACCGACCAACGTAATACCCATCTCTTCCCAATCAGATCTATATATATCATTTTGTTTTTGTATTTAATATGGCTGTTATACCATAGTCTCTCTTTGACGATTTGACTTGCCGTTTGTGGTTCATGTCTAGTGTATACCTTATTCCAAATTTTAAATATCCCAGCATAAAATTCATTCAGAAACCTCTTGGGACTACTTCTGGCTAAGAATACATGTATGGTCTAATCGCTTATTTTCGAAATGTTCCAATGGTTTAACCCATTGTTGATTTCCACAGCTAAGAAAACTTTTGATCCACATTATTTTATTTGTAATATTGATCTCTTCAATTAGTCTTAAACCCAGGCCACCATTTTCGATTTTTTGTGCCATGAAGACCACGCTGATGGGATGACCAGGGCCTTTGTACACAAAATCTAACATCAATTTGTTAATCTTCTTAATGAGATTTTCGTCAAAGGATATGCAAGACATTTTATGTTGAAAAATGGGTAGTACACTCAGCTGTCCAGCCTCTGAAGAACTGAGACTTCAAAGAGTGCCGGTATAGTTTAGCATTGCGGTTTCGGTTCTTTAGAGGCTGGACAGGGTATAGGAATATGTTACAAACAAGAATCCATCCTTTCATAGTAAGGAATCTATTACCCCAGTCATTTATGACATTGTTAACCTTGATAATTAGCTCTTCACTATTTATTTTGTATAGCATTTTTTCAATTCTTGGATATAATAACACTACGCCAAGTATTTTCATTTGTTTTACCCATTCGATTTCTTTCAATGATTCGTGAGTCACCTGGATACCACCTATCAAAAACCCCTTTGATTTGGCTGTATTTAATTTTAAGCCAGATGCTTTTGAAAAGGAATTCACAATCTTTATAACTTCAACAAGGGAGTTTTCATCTTGTACCGTTATAGACATGTAGTCGGCGAATTGGGTAATTTTTGCATCGACATTTGCCATTTTGATTCCTCTAACACTTTGAGATTTTCGTATATGCTCTGCGAGCTTTTCTACAACAATAGTGAACTTGAATTAAACTTTGATAATACTTACTTACTGGGAAAACAAACACCCCTGTCTCCCCTAATAATGCATATATCCCAAACACTGTGCCGACACCTACGTATACATGATCACTATCAGAATTCGGATGTTTCAGTTCATAAACGTTTGCTAGGTTTTAACACCTTTTTTAGAATTCATATGGATTGCTTATTTATATGTTTATTGATGCATACAACACCAAGGGATAATGTAATAACTTGAACTTATGGCTATGGGAAAGTAGAAAATGAGGAAATGCTTTTATTATTTTAGAGATGACCGTAACGTGATTGTATGATTCAGAACTCATAAATTTAGTTGCTTTACACTCATCTTCACCTTGGCGATACCTCTTCACCATGGCGTTACCTCATCACTATCAGAATTCGAAACTATTTTTTCTCCAAAAAACCACTGTCAGGACATTCGTCATATATATGTGATGAGGTAAAGCGGATTTCTTAATTGGTGTCGCTACAGTGCCAAAAATCACTTGAAAAACACAAGTTTGAGGTAGGTGAGGAATCTTGTATACTAAGAGATAAAATTTCAAATATGGAAAAGTTCTGATCTCAAATCCATCTCTCACTAAAATCAATAGGAACGTACAAGGAGATTAAATGGGAGATTATTCTTATGAACTCAAAACTATATATATATATAGAGACTATATATAGACGTATATATAGAGGGTGAAATCACCAAATTGGCTGACACACAACAGGGAATATTATATATATATATAATGAAACCCACTACAACGCCTACCCAGTGGAGTATACGTAGGCGAGGACAAAAAGCCAATGTATTGTCTCCTGGAGATTACCACCGCGCTAAACATGCCATATGACCCACATATAATCGTGCCAGGAGGATGGGTCCATATATTAATATATAGATTGAAGGCACGCATCCTAGGAATATATAATAGAGGTCTGGTGTATGAAATCAAATATCATGGAGAGATTATGCTGACATCTTTAATTAATAGAGAAATATACTGCAAACACATATATGGCTGGGGATAGCCTGAACTAAGGCGTAGAACAGCCAGAATAATCCTTGACAACGCCCCATCTCAGGGATTACACCCTAGAATTCACTCTGACGGGATCATTATTGGCAACACCAAAGCCCCGTTGGACAAAATGCAATATCTTCCGCCTCACCTCAATCCAGAAAAAGTGAAAAAAAAACAACAAGGAGACCTGGGATCCTCTTCCCTTCACACGCAGGTCCTTCCTCAACCTTGAATCCACCTCCAATCCACATCAATCATCGCACCTTCCAAAGAGGCGAACATGCACACCAAACAATGAAATGCAACTCAATCAATGCTACAGAAATAGGCTAGAGAATAAAGGCTCAACAGACCCTTACGATGCAAAAAGGCTAGGAGGTCAATCGACTGCGAAGGTTTTGGAGTTTTTTTGTTGGGGTTGTTTTTTTTTGTTTTTTTTTGTGTGTGTGTGTGTGGGGGGGGGAGGACTTAAAACTTAAACATGAATGCTAACAAGTCATGTGTAAATTGGAAAATGTATACTGTAGGCGTCAACAGTAATCTGTGACTCGTTGGCCATTGTGTAGCGGTAGTCTTCACTTAAATTGCTACTTCGCAATTTTTCATATTTTATTGGTAGGCCTATAGTATTCTATCCCATCCCTCTTCAATCCTTTATTTGCATCTTTCATATAAATATGTTAGAGTACAAAACTGTATCTAAGTTCAGTCTACTAGTTTATCTATTTAAAAAAATTCTATCTAGGCTATGTTCAGTCCACTAGCATCCTAGTCGCAGTAGGTTATATTTGTAGCAGCAAGCTAAACGCCGAATACTCTGTACGTACATATTCATCTTTGAATAGGGTTTTTGTTTACTAAAGGGTGGTCTCCACTGGCTGCGGTAAGCTCTGTGGTAAGCCTTGCGATGGTGCTGTGCTGTTCAGGAGTGGCGAGGTCATGCCTACATCGTTCACTGACCATGTAGGCAAGGACCTCGTCATTCCTCACCACCTACAGAACCAGCAGAGACCACCCTTAAAGAATTAAAGAGTTTCTACTTTTTGTTCCATCCTTTCCAACCCATATAAACCTAATAATATATAATATAATTTATCCTCTTTGATCCTTTTTCCATGATGTATTAGAATAAGATATGGAAATAAAACTACTACTATACAATAAAAGTCATGTATCCAAAATTGTGGATGATTTTGTTGGAACCTGTGGTGGCTTCACCCATTATCGCTCATCGGCGGTCGTTTTCTCTCGATTTGACTTTAGATTTTTGTAAGTTGTATAGATGTATATATAGCCTATAGGCATAACAGCAGAATATTGATGAATTCAATTGTATGAGACTATGGGTAATTTTGGTAAAACTTCTTTGTCATAATAGCTGAGAGGGCAGCTTAACCGATGCAGGACGGACAGAGGATTTAATACGTTGATAGGTATCCCATGCCCCCCCCCCCATGCCCGGCCCCAATCCAATGTCCAAAGTTTGTTGAGGTACATCTAGAGCTATCTAGGACAGAACCTAGTAGGTTCATTGTCCCAGCTTGACACAAATGTCCCATGTGTATCTGAAACATGGCTTTCTACAACCATTCTTGATGATAAATGACAGCTTCAACATTGTTACTGAAACCACATAACAGTGATCACTGCCCATGCAATGGGTTTTACTAACGATCTGTATCATTGTTCACATTCACTCGATAGTTTCCCATGTGTGGCTAGGTATTTACAGTAGATGGCAGCACAGACCATTGTGTTTGGCGCTTCTGTTCTTGCCTGATTTTGCGTATACCTGGCGTTACACCAGCGCTGACAGTAGACATCGTCCGATGGTCATCTTTCTAGCAAAAAGGCAATTGACGATCGATTGGTCCTTTTATTTTTTTTATAGCGCCACGGTATAGTAGTCAAAGGGCAATTCTAAATACATTGTATTATAGGCTATATATAGCTAGGGGTTTCTATTTCCCCTTCCCAAGACACAACGTACTGTTGGGGGTCATTGCATATTTACACACACATTATAAACAAGAATCATTCCATGTGAAGCACATACATGTGCATATTTTCCCATCCAAAAAGAAAAGGAATAAAAGATAACTGATGACATGCATACCTGAACACATGATTGAACTGTTGCTATAGTAACAAAGCTATTAAATTACTTTAGCTCCCAGTCGACAGACGGACATTGTCAAAACGACGGGTAGGGCTGGCGAGGCTCTTTTCCGGTAAGGTTGGACCCTGTAACAATTGCCAAAAATGTAATGGTTGTTGCTGTCTCGATCTGAGGTAGGCCTATAGTTGATGGTTCTAGGGCATTCCCCACCAGCATTCTCCCCGCCGCCATTCTCCCCACCGCATTCTCCCGGAAGACACTCTCCCCGCCGCTGCCATTCTCCAATTTAGGAGATTTCCCCGCTGACAACCTCCCATCCGTTATTTTCCCTGCCGACATTCTCCCAGCCAATTTCTGGCTGGGAGAATGCCGTTTCCCACGAAATCGAGATCAATTCCCACGAAATTGGTACAGAAGATAGCACACATAAATTTCGCTTAAATTATGGATAATTGTTTCTATGCATAGACATTCTTCAGAGGTATCAATGACTGAATTATATGGCACTAATTTCGGTGATGTATCCGCGTGTCTACACAGTGCAGGGGTGCATCTGCGTATATCTTTCGTAGTTTTAGCTAGTTTTGTGTATAAGAATTCATTTTCTACAAAAAAAACTTAAATAAAACATTATCATAGGTTTATAAGGACAGCTATATGCAGACTAGTATTGAAAATTCATGAAATATAGACTGGTTTTATGAACGATCATACATTTATAGATATTCCGCACGATTTAGATGAAGCCATGAGATTATGTTGGCGGGGGAAACGCCGGACACCTTGTTGTCTATACTTGTATGTCAGGTGCTATTGGCATATATAATAATCATATGTCAGGCGACAATTTTCTGCCCCCCCCCCCCCTGCAGTTTAATAACAATGATATTAATTAAGGCAGATTGTTATCTACACCGACTGCTACTTACCAGTGCACTGAGCGTGTTTTGCCATAGCACCAACACACAGATGTATATTCTACTCTCAGAACCAACTTAAAACTGATTAAACCAAACTTTATATATTATTTATCAAGGATGAGACACGGACATTTCTGACAAGTCTGAGTGCATCGTTTTAATGAAACATAATATTCTAAAAGGATTAGAGATTTCGTTTTCCCTATACCATATAGCATGGTTTTGATTATTCAATCTGGGCCAATGACTCACTTTAATGTCAATCACAACAATGGTCTTCGATGAAAGGAAACATCGTCACCTAGTCTTTAATTATAAAAACCAGAGGCCAACATTGCCGAGGTTACCTGTGCAACTGTTATATGAATTGCATAATGTAGGTCTATTGAAGAAAGCGTCTGAGTCGGAGGACATAGGAATATTGTGACTTTCCATACACCGGAAATAGAGAGGTTCTGCAAGCAAACCTATCTCAATTACGTAACCGTATCCGTATACCTTTTTCGTGAATTACGTCGCATTTGTATGTATAAAAAATAAATTGAGAGATGAAACATTTTGCTTAATATGTTACGTCATTTTCCCCGCCATATTTTGCTGAACTGCTTTCTTTATTTTAACGTATGTTTGTATATCATTATTATCCGAGATACGGATACGTTTACTACGGTGGACGAGAATGGTACATACGAACACAACTTCTTCGGTACGGGTTCGGCACGGGTGACGGGAGGGAGCGGGGCGGGAGCGGGCGGGGGAGCGGGCGAGGGCCGGATGGGACGGAACGGGCCACACAGACTATTACAAATTATACTATAGTATATAGATATATGCCTATACTCAATACTCCTTTAGTTAATACTACATTGGATTCAAATACTCCCATGGTACAAGATATGGCCGACAATTGGGGCCGCTCTATACATGTATATGTCTGACTGGACTTTCTCCCCCTCTCTCTTCTCTCCTCTCTCCCTCCTTCTCTCCCCCCCCAACCTCTCCCCCCTTTCTCGCCCTCCCTCCCTTCCTTCCTTCCTTCCTCTCTCTATCCTTGTGTATTTGTGCATACATTGGTCCTGGGTAAGACCTTACAGTGCCCTAGCTGCTGTCTCTTTTTCTCTGTCTCCATCTCCCTTCTTCTCTATCTCTATTTCCTGGGTATGATCAAAAACTGCCTTCCTCTCAGCTCTCCCGCCCTTGATATAACCATCTTAAATGTGTTGATAAGGGCGTAAAACAACCAATCTCACTCACTCTGTATAGATCTGCATACATATTATGCATACATGCATGAATTTATGTACACATATATATATATGCATAGATGTATATCTATGCACACATACATACATACATACATACATACATTATGTATACACATTATGCATATATTTTATATGTATACATTATATATGCATACATTGTATATGTATTGTATATGTATATACATGCACATACATACATACATATATATATACATATATTATATTATACATGTACATACATTTGGATACATACCTGTATACTTATATACAACATACATACATAATGTATGCCTAAATTTGAGGGGAGGGGGAGAGAGGGCATGGGAGGGGGAGATGGATCATAGAGACAGGAAAGGGAACAGGATAGGGGGGGGGGTGGACAGAGAGAGGGAGGCAGAGTGAGAAGGAGAAATATCAAGGGATGAGGGACAAGAGGTGAGAGATGAGGGACAAGAGATGCGGGATGAGAGACACAAACATGGTCCTTACAAAAATCGTCACCATAAATTTAAAAATTTAAAAATGCAAAATATACCAACGCACCCAAACAGAAATATAGAGTACCTTCTAAGGATTGTGGAAAATTTTTAATTTTCAAAATCCGTCCATTATTGACATCAATAAAGACCATTTTAAGTTTAACACCCCTCCACAAGGCTTAGAGTTGACTGGGCCTTGGCGACCTGGCTTCCGTTCCGGCCCGCCCCGCCCCCGTCCCCCGCCGTTACCCGTACTTTTCGGAAATTTTCCTGTGAAAAAAATGTAATGTGCGGGACGGGACGGGACGGGACGGGACGGGACGGGACGGGACGGGACGGGACGGGACGTGTTAGCGGTTCGGCACGGAACGGTAATTGTCGCCGAACTTTAGGAGGCCGTCCCGTCCTGCCACCGATACAAGTGGCCCCGTCATGAATATTTCTATAGTAAATGTATGGCGACATCCATTTTTTTTTTCCGGGCGGGCACGGGACGGGACGGAACGGAGCTGAACGGAACGGGCCGCGATGTACCATTCTCGTCCACCGTAGTTTACGCATAGGTTAGACTTGCTCAACCAGCTTCAGGCGGAACATTATTACGATAGGTATATAGTCAAAGTTATTCTTTTAATAGTCAGTTTTACTTCGGGCACTCCACTACTCCACTACTACCTTTACTGACTTAGGACAACCAATTTTAGGATTAGGTTTAGGGTTAGTTTTTGTATGGTATGGCTTGTGGTATGGTATGTCCACCAACCCAATGGCGATGGTCCGAGTCCACTAACCCGCCCGGTCCGACATCAGAGTGATCCGTCTTGTCTATAGGAAGCCTTTATATCAGAGCATAAGGGACTATTTAATTTACCGGGCGTGAAGCCAAATGGGTGCATTCTTACATCGCCATTTAGATATACGCGCATGTGATGTCACTACAGAGGTTGAGATGACTAGGAGTACTAGTAGGTAGCTAGCAGTGGTAGAACCTAACAAAGAACAATTATTTTCAAAATGTTTCTGTTTAGATTATCATTTATAATAATAAATCAATGAAATAAGTAGTTGGTTGAAGGAGAATGCACTCCAGACAAGTTGCATAGCAACCAGTGGGTTATCAAAAGCGAGTCAAAACAAAACGTTAGATACCCTGTGTATCGAGTTAATTTTATTCTCAAACAGTAAGTCTTGCGTGCAATAAGATTTGATAAACATAAACAGCAAGCAGAAATGAACACCTCGCAGTGTTTTGTAGTCACATCACATGCGTATCTAAATGGCGATGTTCGAATGCATCTAAATCTAAATTTAAATATGCAACTTCGACCGATTGAATAGAATTGAATATTGCGGTCGTTTGTACATGCTTTAACTTATTACGTCGATTAATTTCCGACACGACACGACCCATCAAAGATGTATGTTTCCCCAAACTGGGACTGGCCCCAAATGTTTGAGGATAATAGTGGGCCCGCTGGTAATCCCAATAGTGCCTTAATGGTTTCTGAATGTCCAGCTGAGCTTGGTTCAAACTTTCCACCACTGGTAGAGTACTAGACGTATATATCTCGGGGAAATGTGTGTGCCTGGAGCTTGGATACTTGGAGTCATATTCTGACACTTTTCCCTTTAACCCTGCATCATTTCCAACGTGTGGAATAGCGTGCCCCTACCATCCTGGTTCAGAAACACAAAATGGTGCATGAATCAAGTCGTGCTGGAATTATATTATTTCATCGCGAGGATAAGTAAACGCGGGAGGTAAAATGCGGAGGATCGATGGTACTATGCGGGATTAAGCTAAACCATGAGCCCCCATGCAACCTCTCTCTCAATTACGGCAAACTTCAACCTCTGCGTTCCAGATTATTTTGCATTGCCTTGCAGGAGTTACCACCTGTGTATTTATATCACTGGACCCCTTGTGCAGTCTGCGCTAGTCCTCTGTGGTATTTTAAGTTGTTTGCAAGAGAAGAAAGTCTTGGGGATAGGACCATAGCACACCAAGGAATGTGGCCATGTTAAGGAGGACATTTCTCCAAAACTTCTTTACTTGGAGCTTCTATGGTCCTAAGAAAGAATATTACTGCATCACTGTTGGATCTCTCTTCATCATGCTGCACAATGTTACCAGGATTACTGCTTGATTAATTCACAAAAAAAGGTATAGGAATATCAGCCTTAAAAACGGTGTGTGTCGCACTTAATACCAGGCATTATAGTAGACTCATTATAAGGCACTGTATTGAAGTAGTTAGGTACCATAGTTGTATTCATTACTAAGAGACCGATACATACTATTTCCCCGAGATATGAATGGAATAAGTTCTAATGTTTTAATATTCTAACTCCAGTAACACTATTTGACGAATCATGGGAAGTACAGAAGGGACACACACTGGCAAAAGGTTCCGCCAAAAAGATGAAAGTATCAAAGTGGAAACGCCCAGTTCAACTGTTTTGTGTGCATCCCCTGGCAGAAGGGGGAGTCAAAAAGAGCAACCGCATTCCGAAAGGAGAGACAGTTTTCACACTATAGTACTCAAAGTCATCCAAACAAAGTGAGTGGTAAAGTGGTAAAGTTTAAGCAGGGGGTAATTATATATATATCCCTTACTTGGAAAGATGAAATAGGTATGTAATTATATGATATGTGTCTGAATCTACTGAGTGTTACACGTACCGATGTTCTGTAGTACAGACTATGATAACAGTCATATATTTATCCCACTTTTAGGTCTTTAAGCAGTAATAGATGAAATTATAGCATGAGATATTCTAGACAATCCAAAAACATGCATTGTCCCTCTCCCCATGTGTTGACCTCTGCTCAGCCATACATTACCGTGGTATTTTTTTTTATTTTTATTTTTTAAATTTAGAACTTTTATACAGCAAACACCTTTGCAAGTGACAATAGCCAAGATTCGGAATGGGACATGCTGACTGGTAGACTGGGGCCAGAGTAGAGGAGGATGGGTAATTTTGACCGGAAGAGGGGTCAAGCCACCTGTGTTTACATTATGAGGGTGCAGGTTTCAATGGACCCAGAGAGGGCCCTTCATTAAATGTAATTTTAGAGACAGATAAACATTTAATATTGCCACAAGACTTTAGGATATATGAGACAACACCATGCTCTATCTTCATCTTACTTAATGTTCCTTTAATAGTTATGGAAAACAATAACAGAACAAATGTTGTGTGTAGGTGCAGGTTGAGTGCATGATGCATGCACCCGCACTGTGTTTGAGCGGGTGTGTACCTACAGCTGTGGTCAGTGCCCCACCCACTCTCAGATATAGGCCCCCGGTGCCTGTATGAAATCAGTGCCAGATGTGGTATTTCGACCTAAAGACAGCGTTTCGGTTCTTGCCTATTGGAATGTACGTAGACTGGTACAAGGTGCACTGCCTATAACAATCAAAGAGATTAATTATGACAAGATTAATATCACAATCTGTATGGCTAGCCATAATCTTGGACGGGAATGGAAGTTTGGCTATACATTATGACCAGGACTCGGCAATTTGCTATACAAATCAGCCGGCTATAATACTTTCATACTGTGGCGTTTGCCGTGCAGCGCATGTACACCAAGAGTACACCAGGTGGCAGTGGCAACGGGCATATGGGTCTTAAGACTTTTATTTCATTCGTTTAATTACAGTTGGTTGGAGATATAATCCCGTAATTACAGGGTTTTTACAAGTCCCCAAAAGTTGTGTTCACATCACTTGATTCACAGCAAATTGAATAATAGTTATGGATAGTATAGTTACTAAAGAATTAACCCTGAGGTGGTATAGAAACAAATAATGTTTGATGGCTTAAACCCTCGTATGCTACATTTAGACAGTAGTAAAGCCGGTAACTTAACAATCGTGCTATTATTTAACTAGTGCTACGTGGTGACAAGTAAATTGACACAGTGCATTATTGACACTTGGAAACTGCCACCTTTGTATATATGTCCATGCACCTATATCTATAGACGTTGATGTCTACCAGGCCTAACATCTACGATCTAGCTAGTACAAATATTACCGGTATAGGCTAGGTAGAAACAAGATTAATTTTGATTGTATTTGAGCTTGCGAGTAAGTATTAGTTTTGGCGTGAAAAAATATGCTTAATGTGACGGTTAAGGATGATGAAGAAGATGGGGAGGAGGGGAGGACAGGGTAGGACACACATGTTAAAAGCCCCGTTTAAAAAGATGATTGGATTTATAAAATTTCTTTCTTTTGCTGTTAGCCTACATATACATGTGTGTGTTGGTGGACCATTCCACAGTTTTGGTCATTTGCAGGCTGTCAAATGAAGGACTCCTAATAGAAAGATTTTATCTTAAGTAATTTCTCTGATAATGGTTCGGACGATACGTTTCCATGCGGAAGTTTCCACTCATAATATCAACCATTTAGAAGTAACGAGTAAGCATAACGATAGGACAGTATCGTAATAAGAACAGAATGCAATATAGATCAATAACAGCCATTGGTATTCTACAAAATCACATAAATATGTTGGTGAAGGATTACTGCATAAATCCGTTCATTGGGGTATTAGAAGTAGTTCCCGTTTGCCTCTGTTGGTAAAGATATACATAGATTGAGGCGGGGGGGGGGGGGGCGTATAGGTCGCTTCTGGTAGAACGACTCAGTTAATAGCAATAGTTATAATAATGTAACAATATAATATTGGGCAGTTCGGAGAGATTGAAGCTCAATTTTCGGTTTGATGAACTGGACAGCAATAACTGGATGCTACAGGTTCAGGTACCACTAAGGTTACCTACAGCGACACCTGCTTCTGGCATACGTGGTTCCCCCTAGTGATATATCTCCTCAATGGGATACTGGTGGATTTATAATATAAACATGTGCTGATCAATGCGTGCTAATATATTAGCACACATTACATATACTTTACACTTTGTAATATTCACCGGACCGTCGTTCATATTGTTCCAATCGCTATACAGGCTTCCGTCGATGTTAACGTGATAAAAGTGTTTATAATACAGATAATAATAATATGATTTAATATATAATAAAACAGAATTATATATATACTGTGTATACTTATTATGGCCATAATATTACACGTTGCAGTGAGAATTCTTTTTCCGTCTGCTGCATTTTGACTTTCATTCATTATTTTAACTTCTAATTCTTGCTAAAATAAAAAAGGCAACTACTCTTGGGTTAGATTCTTTGTGGCTTCGGCACACGTACCCTTCTCACTGGCTTGCCCATATCCTTTGACTTTTGACGTCACTATCTGTCCCCTGTAACCCTATAATCGCTTTATCTTCTTTGCTCCACATGCACTCATATTAAACCTTCTACAGTACAGATGTGTGTGTTGTCCCTCCGTCTGTGCACCTTCCCAACAAAATGTAGTCTACCTTTTTTTCTCATTTCCCTACGTTACCAAATTCCGCGTCGTGGACAGACGAATACCAGCGTGTTTGTCTTAAACTGGTTTCTAATATTGATGCGTCTTCAAATTTCCCTTGTCAGTGTACACGTTCAACAATTAAGGTACATTGTGTGTTGGCCCTTCTCTTTTTGTTACCGAAGTTTGTCTTGCTATCTTTATTATATAAGTTTATCTCACCCTCCTTTCCTTTTTTTACCGTCTATCCCTCGATTAACAGTGTTTCCCCCATTGCTTTCGGATGGGTTGCTTCTTGCTAGGTCATTCACACCGATACATTGTCCAACCTTACCCTCTATCCTCAACAGCGTCTTTTGCATTGTTGTTAAGAGGTCTTCGCAGTGTATGTCTTTGATAAATAAAGACTCATTTTTACTTGGCTGCATGGTCGGACCAGGTAGTCCATATACCTATAGTTGTCCACATATCTTACTGCCTTGGGTCTAGGCTAGTATTTCTCCAGACTGTGACCTTACTCCTCATTGTTTATTTAGCTAGTCTAATGAGTCGTTTAGCGAGTGCACTAATCTAAGTCTAACCACATATTGTATTCTTCCGCCCATTACCCCCATCTGTTCAGCCCCTCTGTTGAGAAGCAGACGAACTACAGCTATGTTGTACTGGGTTGTTGCCTGTCACTCTATTTGACTATCTGGCCCATTTTTATTACTCCAACAACCTCTAATATCGTGGTTGTTAATGGCTTGCAGGGTGTTCTTCTGCTGCGATGATAATTTGGTCTAAACCACCCCAGCAATATAACAACAATTACTCGCCACGAGTTACTTTTACCACTATGGTCCCACAATCCAAGCGGTAGTTCTACCTCTATTATTTATTGCTGGTTGTTTCATCTATGTGCCATCCGATATTGTCAAAATAGGTATTAGCACACGTTTGCCGTAACAACCAGTATTTGTTGTTGTTGTTATATATTTCTGGCTAAAGTCCAATCCTCTGCCATGTTGTGCTTTATGACATTTTGAAAAGCCTGATCATTATATTTTTTATCGTCAACTTAAATCACAATTTTATAGGTGATTTTGGTATTACAAATAGAGATCATGATTCTTAGAAACAGTCACAAGTTTGATCTACTTGTGGTCTTCTGGGTATGTCTAACCTTAAATCTTCTAAAGAAGCGCCCTATATAAAATTCACAATTCCTCAGCGGTTTCAAAATCAAAATGTTTGATTCAGTTTAATACTCGAGCCAGTCGCATGTCCAGTTTCACGCAATCCCCACCCAACCATATACAACTTTTCCCCCGTTGCTGTCCAGGTAGCGACAAACAGACTATATAAAGCAACTTCAGTCGCGTAACACATGACTGACAGTAATCGCGGGTGTGAATCGCGTCACGAGCACTGGCCTTGATTCTTTGTCAAAGCAGCTAACTACTTGGGTCAATTAAGACGACTCTGCCGCGGGCGTGGCAGGTTAAATAGGGAGGTTCCGCAACCAAACCTATCTAAATTACGTATCCGTATCCGTATTTCTGACGATACGTTACGTAAAAACGTACGTTAAAAGAGAATAAGAGGTTCAGCAAACCACGGCGGGAAAATGTAACGTATGCGCGCATGCTGTCTGGTTTTAACTCACTTCGCCTAAAATTGAACAATTAAATTATTTACTATTCCACCTATTTGAACGCCGTTTTTTGGCAAATATATTTGTTAAATACACTAAAAACAACTTGTCGTTTAAAATATAGAAATAAAGAGTACAATTACAGTTCTTGGTGGATACGTAGAGCCTGCCCGTATCGGGGGTTCTGCCACGTCAAAAACGTACGGATCGTCTGGCAGATGGTATCTCTGTGCGCTACTATTGATGACGTAATTCACAAAAACGATACGGATACGTAATTAAGATAGGTTTGCTTGCGGAACCTCCCCAATAATATGTTGTGGGTATTATAGCTATGTATTGCGTATGCATATATACACTGTATGTGTATATGTGTGTACTCCCTACTACATTGTATTTAGTTGTGTGTGCAAACATTAATGCTGCCTTTGGAATTTAACTCATTTAATTATTTATTAGTCGAATATATTCTTTACCATCTTCATTCTCTCCAAAACACGTTCAACCTTTTTTTAGAACTTAAAATATATTTTAATAGTGCATGGCGTTGATTCCCTTTGAGACCAGATGGACCAGCCTTCTCTATTATAATACATGGTAGGGTTTTGTGTTCCATACTTATAGCAGCAGTCTATAGGCTCACGGCCTATCAGATCAGAAGAGATCGGTATGTCAGTGGTGAACTAGTGGCTTTCCTGGCCCTTGAGAAGGCGTTCTAATGGATAATGCGGTTTGGAGCGAGAAGTTTCCCTCGGTTTGAAGGGACTATGTGGACTCTGAGCCTAAACTGACAGGGCGTAAGGGATGCGGTCTGTTGTTTTCATAATTATAGGTGTTGCCCATTGTTTCATTGTATACACCTGTCAACTAACAATTCACACCTTAGTGGTTAACATCTTTATATATTCTGCAATACAAGAATTCAAAAGGGTTATAACTAAATTAAGAGGAGAATTGCTTTGTTGCAGTGGAATGCACTACAATAAACCTGTTCCAACACATGGTGTCATCTATTTAAAAAAAGTAAGCTGTCACGGATAAATAAGCTATATGATGACAAATCGATTGTCAACCTTTGCACAATGTGATATAATAGTTTAACGTAAACAAGGGTGTACATGTATCGGTGTTGGAGATTTGGTATGGCTGTAATTCCCCCCCCCCCCCCCCCCACACACACACCCTATAGGCACTATAGGGGAGGACCAGCTGTATGAACTGACTTAGTCTTGATAAAACAATGTTAAGCCTCTTGCTATAGACCAGCTGACCCACTGGAAAGTTTCCGATCACATACAGAGTTGGAAGTATCATCTGAGGTCTCGAACAAAAAGAAATCACCACATGCATCAATATATAATTGTTTTAAACAAGATTCAGGGGTTTATTTTCTGATGGATATATACAAACGTAGTCTCTCTTATAAGTAGGATTCACGTTTGGTCAGCCTATTTACCTTGAAAAGAATGGTTTGGAAACCAAACTGTTCATGATTATTACATGTTTGGTTATCTAAACCGTGCAGTCGTCTTCGGTAAACCCATAAGTGAGTTGCTGTTACTATACTGGTTGACTCCAGCACACTATCCCCGTCCCCTCCGCCTCTCACAATGTGTTCCCGCGTTGTCATATATACAATAGGGGAGTGACTAAACCAACATTAAACGCACCACCGTCGTTGAACGTATAAGGCCCACCCATACTCTACAGTATTTCCCTCACATGCTTCCCGACTTCTGCACATATTATGTTCTAAATGCAGCCCGTGGCATACGTTCATTTCCATATACTACTTCCTATACTTTGCATCTTCTAAAGCCTAAAGCGCACGGTAGTAGTATATAAAAATGTAGCTTGAAATCAATTCACGTCCCTTGAATAGTAGCTAGATAGGAACATGGAGGGGGATATCGACTCACTGAAAATAAGAGAATCCCCGTTCTCCAACCTTGTGAATTATTATAATAGTGCCAATATTATTACATCAGTCCCCTAATACACTATTAGAGAACCCAAATGTACCAATCGTATAATTACAGCGTTCGTTATGGCAGCATATATCAGCAATTTTAACCGTTGGTGGCCTGTGATAATCTGTTGTTTAAATATTTGCTGATTCACTAACACACGAGAAATAGTTTATGTACTCAGAGACTGTACACCAGAGGGACCAAGTGAGCCATACGCTGGTGATTTCGGTACACAGAATTTATATTCCATCAGCATGCAGCGACCTAATCGTAGGACTAATGTTACTCAATGACCATGCCGTAGTTATCGTTAGCATATTGCCGAAGGCAATGCAGCACATATTCCCTCGGTACATATATATATAGACACCGACACGTACACAATTATGAATCCCTGCTATATTCATTTCAACCAATTGGTAACGGCTGCATGAACCAAATATTGCGAATAACGTTGGATGATTGGGGGATGGACAGACAGCTTATGCAGATTTTATCAAGAGTACGTGCGAGTGGCAGATTGGTGTAGGGAAGTCTGAGAGACGTGTGGCTAGCTAGTTCTTCCAAATGTTATTGTTGGTGTATTGCTCGGTGTGCATTCACGCGCAGCGATATCTCTGTTATTCTTCTTCTTCTTCCTCCTCCAATACGCTCTCATACACGCCTGTTGACTGGTATCTTCATCCTGCTCTCCCTCTATGCTTGCTTGAGTACCATGCACATGTGTACATATCCAACTATGAAGAAGACACAGTTTATTTCACTGCCATCTAATGGAGATGAGCAGATAATATAATATAATGTAATATAATAGTATTCGGTATTAATAGTATTCGGTATTACTCTAACCAAGACTTATTCTCTTATATTAGGCTGATACGTCATTATATTATATAATGATTTTATATTTATTGTAAAAGGACCAACACTCAAATCATATAGTATATCTATATGAATTAACGGATCGATACTGCTACGTACCAAGTACTAATAGCTGAAATAAAAATAGTATTATGTGTTTAGACACACACTATACATATATTGGATTACTCAAGACGTGGGTAGCTAAAAGGTTTAGAGAAGCTTGAATGACAATGATGGTATTTGGACTATCCTATGTGGGTGACAGCTTCATCAGTATTGGGGCGGGGGGGGGGGGGTAGATTATGACACATCTGGGTAAAGAATTATCGATCCTATTACAAGTCTAGAAACGTCCCGCATATTATATACATGTATATATGTCCTCTTGCATTCCGCTGGTGAATGTAATTACTTGAATCCTGATGGTAATTTATTATGGACTCGCCATGCAATTACTAGCAAAGGCGATAAAACACCGTTTCCAGGGTAGATGCAGATGGGGGATAGGATATGATGTGCAATATAGCCTTTTTGACATGCTCCAGGTCATTTGAGGAGGCATATGTGCATTCACTGTCTCCTATAATGTACCTTTCCCCCAGACATATCTATATGCATGCAGCATGTGGAGACATACATATATATATTATATAATATGAGCATATGTATATAGGCAGTAACTCGATCAGTCATACAAGATATCTGTCCCTCTCCTACTGCATGCTACCTCTTCCTTATTTATAGTTTGCCAATACCTCAGATGGTATGTAGATCGACTGGCAGGGCCACGGGTGACAGAAATTAAGTGGAGGACAGCCAAACTATATAGAATGTTGTTCAGTTCTGTTTTCATTTTGATGTACACTCGACAGGTTGCTGACTAGTTCATCCATACTAAAGGGAGGTACGCATCCCCCCGCCCACCGAGCCCAACCACCGACCGCTGCTCTCATAGACTTGTACAATCATACACATGCTCACCCACTCACACATTGCAATATCCTGGTCATTTTCTCATGGGGGAGCTCGCGGTGTTCGCGCGGGTCTAGGTACTGGATAAACAACTACAGACCCTACTTTGTTCCAGGCTGAAAACTCGCTACCCGCAGCAGCTCAAATGATACATTATAGGCTTACTTCCCAGGCCATGGAGCCCTGTTTTAAATATCCCCCCCCCCCCCCCTATGTTCTTGCCCGTACGGTATAATTACTTTTGAGGTCTGAGATTATGACAATGCATGTCGCGAGCATATGTGAAAGGAACGTCTGGTCTGAATGTTTAAAGGCTGTATGTACGATAAATCGATCGAAACGAATGGGGCTAGGCCTATCCTGGGCTCTCTCTACTTTGCGTATGCTAACAATATTCAAGCTGAAGATGCAATATTTTTTATAGGAGTCTCATCTATACAATAGTCAGTTTGTAAATTCATTTGAATCACATGCAATGTTTTTCTTTAAAAAGAGTTTCCTCGGTGATCTCAAATCATGCACATTTTTAAAGTGACGTCAGTATTTTGTGTGGAGGTACTCCGCGCTGAATGCCAAGGCTCGCAGGCATTGGACAGCATCGTAGTGGGGAAGCAGGCGATGGTGAGAGATGCCATGTATTATTAATGCAGCTGAGTCGAGCATAATGGGGGAGGTGACTGCGAGTTGAGTTCGAAGATCTCGACGCTGGGCTTTGGTGTTGGAAGGATAGCTGCTTTTCCACGGGCCCCCAGTCATACTGGCCTTGACGTTATCATTAGGTAAACAGGCCAGTAGTTGGGGAAAAGGGGCTTTTCACCAGGATTTCCATGGCCGCCCTGTTCCCTACTAGGTGGAAGGTGGACCGTGGTGCAGCTCTTACCATTGCCATTTGGACATTCATAGCACACAGACATACAGGCACTGCTTTGCCAGGATGTGATCCCGAGGAATATTATTAGGATTTCCAGCCTGGGATTGTTGGGGGTGTTTTTGCTTGTTGTGTTGGTGCCAGTGGCGGATGATGTAGATGTGGAATGGTGTGTCTAGAACCTGCAAAGCCCATGAAATTACAAGACCCTGCGCTAACCTAAGGAAAACGACAAGAAGGAGTGAGTTCTGGAGCATACTTGCTCTGCAGCCTCATGTTTGAATATAATACACATAGGCGGCAGTGTTGGATCTTAGGTTAGTGTTGCTAAGAAGCAGGAGCTAAGGCAATCACCAGGCATCATTATGTCGGACTCTCGCAAAAGGTGGATTTATTATAATCAATAACGAAGCCCCTCATTGCTCCAGTTCATACTACCACCATTGAAGGTTTTTATAACATTTTCATCACCTCCTCCTACTCTTCCTCTGCATCATCTTTCTCCCCATCGTTCTCATTACGAAGTGCATCCACAATGCCGATATTAATATACGCAGACTCTCCCCATTTATCTGCTGCGTTGTGCTCCCCTAGTGTGTTTACATCGAAGATGTACAAGCATGGAGTGCCTGTACGTCGAAATTAACCATGAAAACAGCACACACAAATCCATTCCCATCATTTCTATTCTAAAGGAGCAGCCATAGTCAAGACTACTAATATGCCGCCTGGCTGTGTTGCCCAATGCCTCTAGAAGTGGGCGTGGTCTTAGTCCTTTCACTGGCACCCGGCTTCTTGTACGAGCATCAAAAACACCCACCAGAGACGTTATTCAGTATACGTGCCGAAGCAAGAATGGCATTGAAAGTATCCTGATAAGGATTTGTTCATAAACTAAATGAGGCTCCTCACACGTAGCCCCAAATCGTCGGAAAACAAGAAAGGCCTTTTACCATTGCCATCGAACACTCCAGAATATACCATACATAGTCAATAGTGTCTGTGTGCATACGTGCTCTTTTTCATCACTCGTGAGATCCCGGAAAGTATAGCTACTAACAGAAGGGATAAACAAAAGATATGAGATGATGACAATCTACCTTGTATAGATTCTAATGCCTATAACCAGGAATGTGATAGAAGGAAACGTAGTGCTATTACACTAGAGCAGGGTCTTGTTAGTTAAGGGCAAAGAAGTTAAAGAAGAATAGAACAAATCGGCGATGCACTGATCGTATAATATATACGAGGGAGATTATAAATACTGCAGTTCGTACCAAAGACATTTAAATCAATAGGCTTTCTAAGCAGAATTCTTCAGTAACCCAAACTAACGGAATTTCTTTTTTAAACTCGAAATTACAGATTGCCGACCAAAATTATCTGCAGGGGGAGGTGTACGAAATTAGCATTAATGGGGCTTGCATACCAGATAACGTCAAAAACACAGGGGAGATTCATATATAGGCATTACGTTTTCATAAATACAAGATGCAGTGCAGGATATTATGGAAACACTTCTTTATAAGGAATCAAGACTACTCAGTAACAAAATGGTTTTATTAAGAAGACCTAAGACTAACATAAAATCATTGTTAACATCATTTATGACCGTACCGTTATGTCAAGCTAGATCGATGCCAGTTAACTCGAATCCTGAAACCCACAACTGTTATAACCACGATGACTTGATGTGTATCAAATTCAATTACACAAATGTTACCTTAAAGTACCACAGCAACAAACACGGCAACAAAATCAAAATGCAGTCGGTGTCATCAGCCCGTTCCAAAGGTGATCGTTCACTGACGGGCACTATGTCCTTCTGTATCTTTCCCTAGGATGGCCAGTTTTGCCGTTGACGGGAATACAAACGACGACACAATGAACCGAACGGGAGGTACGGCGGGGGATCCGTCCCTGAGGAACGCCGCCAAGCGGGCAACGCACATTAGTCTTCCTGGCGTTAGCGGGTCCATGACCCGATCGCTCTTCATCTTCTCCGAAGAGAACTTCATACGTAAATACGCCAAGCTCATTATTGAATGGGGATATCCTTTTTCAAGAAAATCTTTGTAAAAAGAATACTTGTGAACTCATTAAAAAGAAGGAAAGTGAGCACTCCAAAGGTAAGGGTAAGAATATACTTGAAACCAAGGTCTACGTAAGGATGGTCGTATCTCCTCCAAACTGCATCATTGGGAGGTAAGTGCTGCATAAAAAAATGTATCTTTTTTTGCAACTTGCATGCACCTTCGATATTAATAATTATGACCTTTTTTCAGAAGTGGCAGAACTGCATATATGGCGTGAAGACCCTCTCCATTCACCAAAATTGAAAATGAGTTGGGCAATTGGATATGTACACACAACACTACCCATCAATTATATTACTCTATCATATGTATGATTGTTTCCTTCCGTAGGTGAGTCTCGGATCGCGTGACAAATTTATATCGATTCTTCCAGCATGGAAATCCATAACAAAATTATAGCCAATCCCATGAGTACCTGTGATAAACATTGGTGAAACAATACAGATGTAAATTGATATGTTTGAATTCGTGTGTGTCTGTAATAACTTGATATCATGAACCTTAATTCGCCATGTTGTTATAACATTTTGGGCTACTTTATCCACATTGTTTACAGGAAGCATGCAGATGTCCATCGCAAATGTTAACGTTTTCATCACCAGATACAATGTATAATGCTCAATACGAAATCAGTTTATTTCTTGATTATTTTTTAAAGGAAACAGAATATTGAATGGACTCTATTTTTCAACCAATATATTTCTTATCGGTAGAACGTTATCTTGAAGGTTATCAGTGATAAATGTCCCAATGATATATATGGGTCCCCCTACGATATGAATTAAATGATGTACGTCATTTAGTCTCTTTGTTTTCTACATGAAGTCTGGAATCTAGAAAAATAGTGTTATAAATCCAATAGATGTCTTCCCAGTGTCTAGAGCCATCTAGAATCATCCAGGAACCGTTAGCATGAGTTTGGCAAACCTCCTGAGACTTAGATTAAGCGGGGTGTTATAGTCTCCCACAAATACCAGCCGATTAATTAAATTCTACTATCTGTTGGTATCGGCTGATTCAAATGGTTGTAAATGGATGTGCTATATCGGCTAAACTATCAAGCAATTTTGCTCAATCAGCGAGTACGTAATCAGGAAAACTTCAATGTAAAGGTCGCTGCTAACAGGTGGGGTGTTATACTAACAGTAGTTTGTCACCCACCTGGTAATGGAAACCAATCAAGAATTGATTTGCAGGTCAAAGAAAGCTTAGTGTAATACCTATTTAACCCCCTAATCTGCTTGCAATATTTGCCTAATAGCCGCCATGTGGATAATGCTACTAAGCTCCATTCCCTCTATACATGTCATCCACCTTATTTAAGCATAGTAATAGTACGTATATAGGTGGTGTCTATAAACGTTGATCATCACCCAAAGCCAACATTCTGGCTCATAACGGATTTCAACTATTTCCAATACATTATGTTATTACTGGTATACGTTTAATAATTATGTCCTTCTTAAGTATTCATTTAGTAACCTGTAAGCAAACAGTTTTATGTCAAAACAGAGCACATGATTTAATCAGGGCATAAATGAAATCTCGAAACCAAAGGAATACTAATACTTTTCTTTGCTGTACCTATTCTGACCTCTTAGTTGACAGGAGCAACATTTAGTCTGATGACCTGGACCTATTTGGTGGGATATGGTCTCCTCTACTATACTTGTATAGTGAATCCCATGTATTAAAAGACCAAACCCTTTTGGCCATACTTATTTATCAGCTATTCATACGTTCAACCATCATTCTCCATATAGGAAGATAATTACAATTTTAATACCCACCGAAGGTTAGACCCCCAACGCCCCACATCAAAACTCTTGGTAAAAGTAACTTTAAAATCAGTAAAAATAAACAATAAAGGATATATATTCGTTATAAGAATAGATGGATACATCAATGGAATTTAATACTCCTAATAGCAGACATGAACTGATGTTCCTGATGGAATTTATTTATCAATTCATCAATTCTTTGGAGTTCCCATATATATAGAAAGGTTCCAATTACAACACTATTGTAATCCTTATTTAGAAATCCGTAGTTACCACTGATAGAATAGAACTTAACGGTATTCAGGGTATTTGGAGACTCATTCACAAAGCAATGGCGTTTGTCTTATCTATCAGTGGCTACATACATTTACTCCGAGCATTCTTGCATGCCCATTGCTCAGTACAAATGTGCATACAATTGACCGATGAGTATATGATGTAATAATTGCCCAATAGCTATGTAATACGATCCATTTATTGGGCAGCTAATATATAATATGTATTGTGGACGCTCCCCCTGGGAATATCCCTCCAGAACCCCCTCATCATACAAGTGTTGCTTTCCTTTGGACTTGGGTTTAGGTCAATATTTCAATTTATTGACGGTTGAGTTGAGGTCCCTTAAATGGTCACGTTATGAATATTGCTCTGTGGTGATATGATTCAAGCGGGCTGCCGAATACCACAATTTCAGTTATATTTATAACCCATTTAAAGCGAACGTATACAACCACCCAGGCCAAAAACAAGAGGCAGGGAAAAACTAACGGTATAATCGCAGTAAAATGCCAGTGCATTTATAGCGATATGCAGACCGTTTTCTCTAGCATTCCGGCTTTTTGACACTTGACTCAGGGTAGTTGTTCTCTACCTTTAACTATAGATACAAAAATTGCGCCCACATCATTACCTGATATACTAAGCCACTGCTAGTAGTTTGCCATTTACATATCGATAGCTAGTGTACCAGGAAGCCAAGGCAATTCAACACAATTCACTAAACTGCAAAACTAACAGCTGGTGCTTGAACAAGCTGTGTTCTAAACGTTGCACTCAGCACATCACATGCAATCTATGAATACACAGAACAATTGCAAGCCAGTCGAAATATTAGCGTGCATCATGTGGGCTTCCCCATCAATTACATTTTAGCAATTTTATAACTGCATTGTTATTGTCCTCAAGCATGAAATGATAGAGGTATGACTTTAGTAACCAACCGTTCTATCCTTATTTCCTGACCGCTACGTGCATGCATCCGTACATATATACACAGTTGTACAGTTTGTATACATAATTTCACGTATGTATGTACATGTGTGTGTCTGTGTAGGCGTGTTCTGGTTAAGTTGTGTTCCATCAATAAGCCATGAAATATGCAACTCGTCCTTGGTCTAGTCCTTGCTCGCCTAACATAGCCCAGATGCGTTCTAACCCAATGAGGTTTTGACTTGCACATGTATGCGGAAAGGAATATTATCATGATCAAAGTAGTTTGGGAGCAACTCGTGGATGGTGCTTTTGACAAAGAAACAAACAAGATATCAGCCAATGATGCACTCTGCAGTCAGTACAGTCCATTGGCAAATTACTTACATTGGTGAAGCGAATATTTTATATAATTTGTATATATTTTTGTTAAAAAGAACAATCATTATAGAGCGTACTTTTAGGATCAGGACGTTATTCCGGTTTTCATCTCGCTCTTGGCTTGTTGTACAGTAAGAAAAAGGCAATGAAGTTGAGATAAATTCGAGTAGATTGGGCGGAATGATCGGTCAACAAAGGGACTGCCCTGGCTCTTTAAGGGTACAAGACCATGAAGATAATTTAGAGACCTTTTTAAGAAATTCAGGTAAATTGCTTAATATTAGTGCATGGGTATCTTCAATTAAGCAACTCACTTTGCCATGCAGTAGTATAGGTTATCGTACATGTGCAGTGACGGGTCAGAGGCCTGGGAGATGCAACCGCGGTGTAGCGGACCTGCATCACCACAATGCCCTAGCCAATTAAAGTGCACTATATATATGTATCATAAACAATTTACCTTCCGAACCTCCCAACACATTCTTCTCTCCCTTCCTCTTTCTCTGTTGTAATTTATGTTATATTTATACAGGCACGTATTAATAGTGAAATCATTGGCGTCCGATGTACATATAATAATATGTAGAAGTATTGCCTTGAGTGACGTCAATAACTTTCTTTATGCCCAGCATCGATAGGTGCAACGCATGAATGCAGCGATATCAATTCTTAATCAAACTAAGGCCAGTGCAACGCATCTTGAACAACTCTTGTCTACCACTAAGTCAGAAAGAATATTATCCTGACAAATGAACATCATAGAAACCGTATCATACTACAGTGGTATATACCGCGGTTTTAGTCATAAGACCATTTGTCACACAATCAGTTAAAGTAAAGACGAATATATCTAATGGAAAAATGAAAAATAAATCTCACACAAGTATGCCTACTAAATATGCATCCTTCTTCATTATTACGTCAGTTATTATCACTTGATATTTATATAGAAGTATAGCTTCGAAACCAATGTCTTCAACTGTGTCGGTATAAGAAATACACATGAATGATATCTATCGGTAGCGGGGCTTGAACGAATGACCATGACTGGGATGGCTGTGCATGTAAATGAAGATAAAACGACTAGGGCGTTTTATAACTATTCGAATAGTAGTATTAATGTGCAGGTTTTCCGTAGTAGGCTATAGGCTTCATGTTATAGTAAACAATGCAATGGCCACTGTTGAAATACAGTACAGTCATAAAGTACTGCTGTGCAGTCTTACATTTTTACTGCTGCCATGGGTCTGGCACTTGTACCTATCACCCATAGAAGGCAATGCATGCCAATGTATTCCATAGACGCCAAAGTATGCCATAGAAACCAGTGCACGCCACCAAAGCCAATGCTCCCTACATGTCATGCACGTACATTAGTTATGCATGGGATGTGTAGTAAAGCTGGAGCATTGAATGGGTTTGAAGGCGCATGAATGACATACCTACTGACAATAGGAACCTCCTTTGTATGCAATCTGCCAAAATTGACTTGACATATTTGTTCAAATCATATGATAGTACCGCACGAGTAGGTGGTCTGGCTCAAAGGATCACATTGACCCAAGACGTTTCTTTTCGCATGGCACACGAGCCGATAGGCGAGTGTGTTATATCGAAAAGAATCGTCGAGGGTCAATGTGATCCTTTGAGCCAGACCACCTACGAGATGCGGTGCTATTTTTACTCCACGGTGCTATTAAATTAATTATAAATTATAACACAAAGTCCTTTATTTACTTACGAAGTGACAGCCATGCTTCTCTCACTGATGCCGGCGACGACGCAATAGTGTACATCGTAACGTCGCGACGTTAGTAACGCTAGTAAGAGTCATTGACAACGCATTTTCCCGCGTGGAAGGGAGCCAATCAAATGAGTTCATTTTGCGTTTATCATTAGGCCCCGCCCATGTGGTACAAAACAATGTACCACACGGTATGTACCACATGCCTCTCCATACAAATGTTATGTGATACACAATTCACCGTGGAGTAATGGGGATGACCAACTCTCGGCTCTCATAAGGACTGCATTATATAGCGTATAGGTCCTGTAGGTATAGGGAAGGAGCTTGGTTCGGGGTCGAAAGAGTAGTATACAATTGGCTGCTCTAATAAGTGAATCTGTGAAATAGAAAATTTGAATATTTTACATTATAGACTTGTTCCTCACACCAACTGTAAGAGCTTCCCTGTGGTTATACCAAGCAGTGTAAAGAAATACAATCCTTCCTAACAAGCACATGACAGTTATGTGTGATCTGTTTCAGAGGAGTCACAAATTGCAAAATTGATATTTTCAAAGTATTTCATTATCACAATCTCTTTGTAGGAATGTTGTTATTTTGGAGGTATCTACCGCCTTAAGTTATATGAATACATGTACCAAGTTTCAAGACAGTGTATTAAATATATCCATGCATTCCTAAGATCATCATATACAGTATATTTTATATTAGCTACTTTACGAGTAATTGTACATCCACAAATATTCAAAATTTTGTTTTCAAAATTAAAAATATCAAACTTTGAATATAAAAATACTTATTAGCTGCCCTAATGTTTACCATCATTAGAATTGGCTTGATCTCATCTTTTCAAATATGATGATATCTCAAAATCCAATTTTTGCGACTTGTGACTTATGTTTCAGTAACATATATAACATGTGTTCCGACAAAGCACGTGATCTAAACGTTATATACGTTGACCAAATTATAAACCCGACTATAATTCAAGGTAGGCCGGAGTACTTGAATAATGAATTCATTGGCGTGAAAAGTGCTTACATGTCCTTGATACAAGACTAGTTCATGCCTAAACCCGGTTTATTAAGCTCCCCAAACGATGACATAGATCTGTTTCCACGACTGCATCTATCTGTATAAGTTATACATCCTGACTTCTCCCCCTTTTTAAATTTTGAGGTAAGTAGAAATACATACATTCAGAGCATAATTACCGGGTCCAAATTCCTATCATAGCTAGCGTCTATGCCTATTTTGGAGACATTCCTCAGGTACATATATGTACCGTCAATTGATTTTAAGAGTGGCTCAGAAAAAGTAGACAACTATCACTGCTTCCTGTTTCATAACTCACAAGTTATTTATGACAGTCGTGTATCTGCTATGTGGGAGCCAACTACCTCAGCAGTGTGAGTCATCTATTAATTTATTCATAAATTTAATGGAAGCTATACGATAGTTATTATTATCATGATTCTATCCGATAAACTGCCCGAGCGGACAACTGAGATAAGGTATTTTAATAATACCTTTTCACTGCCGTTTGCCTGAAAGCATGTGGAACTAAACTGAAGTAAAATATAGTAATAATTACAATTCTTGATCATTCAGCCGTGTCTCTCACAGATATGAGTAAGATCTAATATCAGAATAGAACGGTGACAAGATAAAACGTTGATTACTATTAAAAATATGATCGATTAGTGGTGACTGCATGTTATCCAAAATCATGCTGTTGATTAGGGACGCTTTGAACACATATAACTTTATCACGAGGCGAACTGTGGTCTTTACAAACTGTGGTCTGTGTTATTCGGATTATGAATTATTAATGTACCATGATTCATTCTGACTGTTTATAATATATGCATGGAATTTCAGACTCCATTTGACTTGCATATCTGCAACACGGAGCAGTTCTGTACGGCAAATATCACGCCATACGCGAATCGACATTTTGTTTACTAGAGTGATGACGTCGACAAGTCGAGCCTGCGTCTTGTCCACAGGAGGGGATGCGACTGTCAGACGACTGCGTCACTGCTGGAAGTACCAGACTAATGCAGACCTATATGGCGGGGGAGGAGGACGAGCCAATATATGAGACAATATAAGAATATCGTTTATTCCTATTTTGACAGAATAGTAGAGGAAGTTTAAGAAATTAGACCCATGATATTGGGTGACAGAATAGGGCATCTCTGGGCCGATGCAAGGTACCAATTAAAAGGGTTTACGCATGATATATGTTCAATTAAGAATCATATGTACATGGATATGAAAGGCCCCGGGCAGGAGATGTCCGCATACTAGCTGAACACACGCAAATGATATTGTATGTATGCTGAGCCCTCGTCTGCAGTGTGGTCCTTCCTGGACTGATGAGAGAAATGTGCTCGTGGGGCAGCGAGAGAGAGAGAGAGAGAGAGATGTGGGTGTTGGGGGTCGGGGAGGGGGATGTTGTCTATGAAGAATGAAGCAGTACAACGTCAAGCCACAGGCATACGAGCCGTCTACTCTATATTTGCTAAGTTTTTCTTTACATCCAAATTCAAGGAGGAACGAAATGGCAGTTCGTTATCACCAAGGGCATCATTATGTATAAAATAAATGCTTTGATTCAATATTACTCAATTTGAAAGACAATATCTAACTGTACACAAGACCTAGAACATTGGTTTTATGATAATCTGTCTTTTTTCCTCCCTCAGTCCTTTGCAATGCACCTTCATATTACTATTAAATCAAATACGTTTCCCTATGTAGGAAGTACGAAAGAAGCAATTAAATCTATTAAATAAATTATTAAGAAATGTGATATCTGACGAACCAATATTTATGTCCTCCAACATTACTGAGTTTCGAAACCTGCATCACCAAAGGTCCGATAATTAGATTAACTCGAACAGTGGATAGAGGGAGTGGTTCGAGTGCAATTGTTCAATGAGTCAGAGAGACCAAGGTGTTATGTAATGACTCTTATCATACCATTATAACATAATAAAATACATAACCATGCCTCTTAAATATCACCTTGTCGTTAAAATATCAATCAATCATTCTGAAGCTTATTCTTAGAAGACATGAATCATTATGTCCAGTGTTTGACAAAAGAATTGACGTGGGACAACATAACTGCCATTCTTATCAACTATCAAAGTTTCCACTTGTGTTTCAAAGTGGGGATGATGAGGCACGTCAAAAAAGAATGCATATTTTCTAGATGATTTTAGATCAATTTTAGATCATGTCATCTATCTATCTCCCCTCTGGCTACAATTTTACTTTGTTTAAATTCAGGTTCTAACCAAACAATAGGCCAGTGAACCATGTAGGGAGGAGCTCGCCACTTCTCTCCACCTACAGAACCAGCTCGACAACAAAAGGCCGATTCAGACATCGCCCTGTCGTATCATATCCCCTCCTTCTCGCAGTCTAGATTCCTATTTTGTCCTATTCATCTTCAAAACCATCATTATTGCCCCCGTGCATAACAACCTGCGAGTAGCTTTTTAAATCTTACTATTGAGCTCGCAGATTGTCATGCAACGGGGACATTGTCTCTCTAATCCTAAACGGTAGCCCAGACCATAACATCATTCCACATAATCGCCCACCCACAGTTGATCTACTATGACTGAAAACACCAGCGAGTGTCGACTAAGGAATACCGATCAAAACATGTTGAGAGCAAACAACTGGGACTGTCAAAATCCACATCCCACGCCTGAAATAATATGTATGTTAATTTCACCAATTCATCTTTTTGTCCGTTTACGCCTGTGCTCAAATAAGAATCGGGCGGCGGGGACAACTATAAGGATGCAGTGACTACCTCCTAGTCACCCACAATGATGTCAGTACCAAAACGCCTACTCGTATCGTTTCAGGTATTGCTAGAGTGTTTTTGTATGCACTAGCGTGTTCGTCTGGTGCCACGTCTTTAAACTATTCCTAGCTGTTGGATTGCAGGAGTTACGTTACTTCAAATGGCAATTCAACTCTTTACGCACGTATTTGCCTGGCGTAGATGAGATAACACGCTACAACAATCAATCTAAGACGTATTCGTCATTGAAAACTTGTTAATTTAATAAGTTTTCAAAAATTATAAATTTTCCCGATATGATTAATGATTTATGAGCTATGAAGTAAAACATGCGTTACACGTGCGGTATCGCAAAACAAACCCAGTTCAACTCCTTTATTTGTTTTCTTTTAGGGTTCTCTGGGTGTACCATCTTTACAATTGAATAGCTTTTTCGTAAACTACCATTTTCAGTAATAGTTATAAATAATCACATGATACTATTTTGCGTTGTTTTCAGTAATGCTTAAGGATATTGTGAATGTATTCATAGCAGACCAATCTCTTTACGTTTTTTAAACCCAAAACACCAGTTTCTACTTCATATTTCCCGAAATTTCCCTTAGACCTACAGAAATGGGACAATATGTGTTTCTAGTATCACATATAAATTTATATGTATAATAGTATTTATTATTATATATGATGGTATTCTAAAGAAATGTTCAAATATTGAATTCAGCCCTAAGGCTAAGTAGACAAGCATAGAGTGTCCAAATCTAGGAGAGACTGATTGAGAGAATACGTGCTTCAATGACCATTTGATACCACAGAATACGCTAGCAGTGCGATAGCTTATGTGCGGAGACGCAATGCAGCGGGGTCCAGAGAGAAAAATCAATAGTCACTCTGGTTAGTGTGCTGCCGAGTCCTCGTCCCCTACTCCTCCTCCTCCTCCGCTGCCAACACCAGCATCATCTCCTCCTCCTCGGCACACCGAGCTTCCTTCGGTGGTTATTTTTAGTCTTATGTTCCGATATTAGCCATGATCGAAAAATAGCACGCCAAGACTTTGCCTTCTTAGTTTGGAGACAAAGAATTACATTGTTCCGATTAAAACCTTCGTCGCCATGATAGTGATGATGATTATGGTCCTGGAACTAGAAGGATGGTTTTAGGGGGCGGGGGGGCGGGGGGGGGGGGGGGGGCGGGGAGGGAAGGGGGAAGTGCGGGAAAGTGAGCGGTGTCATTCAATGACTATGAGGTTGGTTTGGGGAAGGAACTGTGAAGAGTACACTACAGCTGGTTGGGCTGAGATGGGCGTCTTCGTTAAGCAATTGGCCTCGAAATGTTTTTGAAACTGTGGGTTGTCTGTGGACAAAAGAACCGATGAAAGACGGTATAGTGGACGAATGGCATTAAAACATTCATAAGTTTACTGGTTATATTGCTGGGTAGTTGAGTTAAATGATTAATCTGCTGGCGAAACAATTTAATGTATTTAGGCGAGACAATAGATCAACAGCACAGTTAGTACGAGGCGAGGGCTATTCGAAAGGTCTAGGTCCATAGGTTATTTAACCTTTCTCTATTCTTAAAGACTTGGAAGATGTACTGGAAAATGCTTGTGGTGGAGACCTCACCACGAGAGCTAAATCTGTGAGAGAGACTTCATCCCCACAAAATTTAATGATGTAAGCAAGGGGTTAAGACCGCAATAGTGACCATGACATTATACTCGACTCGGTTATTTTTCGGAGTTATGCTACATGTGGTATGTTGCATCGCGTCCATTATCGTAGGAACTAATACGATGAATGCACCATTTATTAATATTTGTATTCACTCCGCCAATGCATCCTAATGGTGAGAGTGGGTGGGTAAACAGCGACAAATGCTGTAAAAATGTGGGTCCCTATTGTGAGCTGTTTTGCCATACTGAGGGAGGACATGTTGCTAGTACCAGCGCTCTGGACGACCCATAAAAATATCTGAAGCTAAGCCATCAAGGCGAACCGGATTCACATTGAAGCTGAATTGTTCTGAACTAGTTTCATGACTCAGGGGGTGTAGCAAGCTGCACAAACCCCTCGTCGTATTATATTATGTATTAGTTCCTTACATTCATGCCACCGCAATTAGAGTAATAAGAAACATACGTATCTTTCCTCCCTCCATTACTTTTTTGCAAGAACCTGCAGTTTTGATGGTCATCAGGGAAAGTTCATTACTAGTCTATGATGGGTGCTAGATGCTTATTTTGTTATAAGCACCATCTTTATATCACTCCCTATACAAAGCGACGAATCCGACAAAATTATTTTAAGCAGTGTGTGTATATTATGGAATGACCAGTGGGGTCGGTAAAGGCCTCATAAAGATACCATTAACAACACGTTCATCACATTACATCCAACCTATATAAATTGTCCTGTATGTACATAGGACTACGAGGTTATCAAGAGGTGGAATCCAAAAACCTACCTCTGACAGGACGAAATGTAACTGATTTTTAATGAGAAGTGTGTCAGTTGTAACAGGTTGTGTACTTTAGCTTAAATTGTTTACTTGGCCATATCATTGCATATCAGGAATATTCCCAGACATAACTGATAGAAAAGATTGTCACACGGATCAATGATATACTGGCGTGTCATTCATTGACAATGTCACTGCATAATATAATATTGTGGATTATAGAAGGCTGACCTCATTTTGATTCAATTAATACATTCGTTACACGAAGGTATTAAATGGAAATTTCATGACAATTGTATAAGAGAATTGTGCACTGCTTTTTCCCTATTGTCTGGTATCCCTACATAAGCTCGTTATAGTTTCATAATCCTTATAACTCGTTTAAACAGAGATTTCTAGTTATCACTTTACATTAATACTATTGTTTGTATGCATTACTAATGGCACGATAATATTTTCTTAACGATACGAATTTGGTTAAAATTGTTTGTCTGCAAGGTCTATTTAGATCAGTGACTTGATCGTCAGACCTTATTATCACTTTCTTTATTATGTCCCATTTTCCAGCTTATTGCTACTAGGTATTATGGATCGCGCAAGGATTAAAAAGGGCAACACTAGAGTTGTGAGATAATTTGAAGAATATATATTTAACTCTCACCGATGCTTATTTTAAAGAAATGATGTGTTGTTCTCAGTTATTTTAGCAGCACTTAGTAGCAGATGCGAAACTATTGATCTCTTGAAGACTTAGCAACACATTGCAGGCTCGCACTGGCATTGGTGAGTAAAACTATTCTGCCATAAACTACCAGCATTCATTCACGTCATTGCACACAGATTCACATACTCCCAGCAAATCTATGTATACATAATATATATATCATATATTATATATGTTTTACGAAACCAATCTTGCATCTGTTTGATACACTTATCCATTTTACACAAAGAACTGCTGATGGAATTTATGGTGGATATACTAGTACCGGATTTCCCTGTCTCATGATTGCAGTCAATAAAACACTACACATAAGTGCTTTCTCCCATTATATCTCGTTTTCCTATTATATTTATTTACTGAGGCATATTAACTCTGTCCCTATATTCTTAATCAAGAACTAATTAATGACCTCTTTTTCCCTTTGTTAGGCTCACATGCATATATGGGAGGTAACCTAATGATGCCAGGGAAGGACACCGCAAGCTCCTCCCACCTCTCGTCCCACAGCCTTTCCTCTAGGTGTCTAGGCCATCCATACCAACCCTGGGAGGAGAAAAGGGGAACCCATGCATGCATATCTTATATTATGTATGAAGTTCCTCTAGGGCCTCGCGTGATTAAAGTGCATTGGAGAAAGTCGATTGAAGGAAGGAGGACTGATTAAACGAGGAAAAGGGAGAAAACAGAACACCTCGACCTGACATTTCTTCAAGAACGTGCTCCTTACAAGCTCTGAACTAACAAAATGGGAGACGTAATTCGTGGCATTTTATATTCTCCTAATTCTAACGGGCAACACTATGGAGATCAAAAGGATATGAATGGTCTTAGCTTTGTTATAGTTTTCACCACTAAAGATCAAATTTGCAGGAAATCCGATGGATGACTACTTGGTAACAAGTATATTGAAATTAGAACAGGCATTTATAAACCAGAGAAGGGCAGGCTGGCGAAAAGACATATGAGAGGGCATAAGTATATTATATGGATAATGCTGTAGTAACAAGGTTGCTTTACTGTTAAGGCCTCCGAAACCGTTGGATGACTGTTTTCTAAGGCATTTAATTCGTATAACTAAACATGCCCATTTAATCAGGATAACTAAACGTGTCCATTTAATCAGGATAATGGATAACGAGAAAAACAGATTTTCCATTGGGGATCCTGATATTGCAGAATAGAGCCAAGAAATACATCTACTCAGCAGAGACGAAAATGTTATTTGTTAAAACTGGACTCTTTCAGTGGCCATGAAACTGGTCTTCGCAAAACAAAGAAACCGAAACCGACTGGTTGTAGTAAATCAACTGAAATTTTTCAACTTTGAAGTGAGGCCAGGTAATCTAGTTGAAAAAAAGGTGTAATTCCATACCTCCACATATCGATTATTCATGATCCACAGAGCATGACATTAAATGCTGTTTGTCGATTCATAATCATCCAACAACCTCTGCAAATTTGCCTGTTATCCCTTTTCCCCATCATCTCTGCTCCTAGGCCTGTCCATATTTTACACACCAGATTAAGAACGGCCTGCTCCTACTGTCCTGCTTCTGGACACAACAACCCCATCTGCTTATAACCCCAAGCACCCTATTCATCCCATTTGGTTACCCGCCCCGCTAATGATTGACAGTCTATCTACTGATTCATAGTACAAGTCGTCTTCCTACCCCTCTCCTGGGTACACTAGGGACCTGGATATCCACTTTGAATTACCTTCTACGACCCCAGGGTAAATGAACTGGGGCCCTAGCTTTAAGCCCCCACACCCACCCCGCCCCCACTCGCCCACACATTATAAATGCGCATGCTCACAAACGCACACACAACCTCTTTGCAAATCGTTATTATCAGTAAAAGCAATAGTCAACATTCTCCCAAGATAGGGAATTGAAGCCGGTTGCTGCTAGGGCAATACTCAAATTTAAAACATCCTCGATACCTACTGCATGAAATAAAGCTGATTTGCAAAGCTGATTGCGTCAGTATAATATTTACTCTTGTCGGGAACCCATAGACGCTCGTTTTCAAGACCCAGGGCGACATGGAATTCTTTATATCGATACTCAGATTAAAATCAATATCCCCAAACAAGTAATGAGTGCAAACCTCACACCTACAAATCAAAATCACGCCTACACACAACCCCCTCCCCTCCTGCCACACCCACTCACACAATATTATATGTAATTATAGTCTAGTATTATATAGTATTGTTATTAATTGTATGTACTCTCCTCCTACTACTTTGGTTACCAACTAACCCTCTCCTCTTGCTCCCGACATGTTCCTCTCACCTACCTAATCCTCTCCTCATCCAATTCAGGACACTGACATAGCCTTCATGTACATCAAGATTTTAGCCATTTTTCTTTGCGGGCAAGGCAAGACCTCACTCTTGGAACGGACATTACGTCTCTCCCGTTTTACAAGCCCTCACTTTTGGGAACCCTTAACCAAAAAAGACGCTGACCCCATTGGAAACAACGTGTGAATCAAACGGACAGGCTCCGCGATTGGGTAAACGAAACTAGCAAAATTCACAGGAAGCATGTATTTCTTGTTGCCTGCCTTTATATATATATGACCGCTTTGCATATTTTTAATGAAGATACCATAAAGATATTAACAGACACGGTGACACTTTCCTCGAATCGTCTTCTCAAATTGCTGCAAGCTGTTTTCTACCAGCTCCTGACTGCAATGATGCCTGGGGTGCTGGCATTGGTCCTTCTCCTCAAAGAGTGGTCATGGGCCGGCGAAGTAGGTGGTGCTGGTTTCGCCTTAGGTGGTGGCTGTTTTGTGGTGGTCTGAATGGTGCTGGTTGGTGTGATGGACGTGGTGATGTTGGTAGTTCCTCTGCTGTGGTAGCTGCTGTTTCCATTACTGGCTGCCTCCTGGCTCCTGACCTTGTTCCTCCATGCTCTCAGACCAGAAGAATAGCCAAGTCGTGGTGTTTGGTAGTAAAATATAATGCTATCGCGCGCCATTGCCACTGATCTTGCTTCTCGTTACATCCCACTCATTAGTGTATGCGTACAATCTATTTTGAGCAATGAATGTGATTATACATGTATTACTACTATTATACCGTTTTGTAGGGATATTGTAATCCTCGATATCATAGAGCCTGGGAAATGTGTTTTATTGTTAACGTATAGATCTTTTGGATGGCCCCTCCCTTCTGAAGGGCCTTGTCGTTTCTAGACCCCCTAAAACCGCATACTCTCTTCCTCCTACTATTTTCATCCCTGGCGATTTTGTTTTCACCAACGCCCTCCCCCATTCCGTCCTCCACCGCCGTCACCTACTCCCACTACTACTCTCAGCATCAGGGTCTGTCATTGATCGGACGGTTGCATAGCAACCAGCAGATGCTACCGCTACACAAACCCTCTCTTACTGGCGGTGTCTCGCTATACTGATACGGGGTATGGTGTTTCCAGGAATACCACCGCCGCCGCCTTCGCCATCGCCAACCAACATCACCACTCCAACATACACTACACAAGCAGAAGCCTCCTGAAAGCCACCAGTGCAGAAGGAGGAGTAGGGGGAGCAAGAATCTGCTGTTGCTGCTGCTGCGGCCGCTGCTGCTGCGGCTGCTGCGTCAACTGCAGGTGGCCGGTCTTGCAGCCCCATCTGCGTCCACTTGCACCGCCACAAACACCACTACTCAAGAGAAGCCAGAACTGAAGCTGCTATATCCATCTACTTGTTCAACATTCATACATGATAGTATCTCCTTGTACCACAGACTCAGACAGAGTATACCCAGAAGACCCGGCAGCATGCCGCCTACCTAACCAATGGGAAAACAAACATCGGTAGAAATACCACTGGTAAGGTGGCGGTGATGGCATCGGTTGACGTGCTGGTAGCGTAATGGCATCGAATAATAAACTAATGAAGGCAGCAAGCAAAGTCACAAACCTACCCAAAAAGCGATGATATTAAGGGCTGACTGGTCGAATTCGTATAAATTATGTATTAATTAATGCATTCAGTCATAATGTATTGGGTTCTTTCTAGAAAAGGCTCATCGGGTCAGCATGAGTTGCGATATCAGAGAATATTACATCTCCCAACAAAGACGCATCGCATCACCGCATTAATAATGTCTTGTACTAATGGCTGCACCATTCAAGCATTGAAATATAATTTTGCATGGTTTAGCTATGCCCTAACAATGAAGAAGGTTAAATGTAAAGGACGACTGGGTATTTAATCTTCATGAAGTAAGTTCGACCACTTATTTCGGTTGAGTATAATATAGCCTGTTTGATATCAGAGAATGTTACAAAATTCAAGGCAAATGGATGTCAAAGCTATGAGAATGTATACAACCTTTCATACAAAAACATGATAACAGTTCCTTCAACCTGCGCTGAAGAACGCTTTGCAATGGACATCAGGTGATAGCCATTGACTTCTTGAAATGATGCATTAACTGCTGGACATTAACTGGACATATAATGCAGAACAATGAAAACAGATTATGTGTGTTGAAAGTTACCAAAGTAATGTGTGGTGAATTATGTTTCTTTGGCCATCGTGGATTAGGATTGTTACCATGGACATAACAAGGGCGAGTTCATTCAAAATTGGAATAATACTTCAACATGCATGTTAGGTAAGTACTGCATTGATTACTTATTGTTGGTAGGAGAACTGTCAAAGAATACACTTTGATACGAGTAGATTTTAAAATACATATATATCCCTGACTTAGCATTAAAATTGATTATGACTGTGTACGTATTTAACATATATATTGACTAATTACCTTTTATTGAAACATTTAGAATAAGTTTATAATAAGCATGATATTGGCATGTGTATGATTCCTTATATATAGGAGGAACCTTCCTATAATTAACACTTAGTCCCGGTAGGAGGATCGTTCATATAATTTGCATTTATCCAGTTAAGCTTACTGAATACTACGTCCATCGGTCCGCACAATGGATCAATTTCTGTTACCTACTGCCAACTCTGAGCGGGTTTAATAACTACAACTATAGCTGTTAGCTGTGGCTGTTCATATGGGTGCGTCAAGTCATGGAATGGTTGTTGGTCTTTGCAATATTATTGGAAACTTATGATTCTATTATTATTCTGGATTTAGTCATGGGGGATTTCATGTGGCGTCCTTTATATACATATCTTATATATGGGAGAATGGGTGAGTGAAGCGGGGATGCCCTCCAGTATGTGCTTACACGTGCATTGCTATGTAGGGATGAAGCTGAGAGGGATACCGATTCTAGAAGCCTATACGCACAACCTGCAAACATTAGTGAACAAAGTAGGAATGCTCGAGAGGAGAAAGGATATATAGACAATATTGACCATGTCCTCCTCTCCTCTCCTCTTGTTGGTTCTATTCTGGAACTGTCAGACCCGGCGTTCCATTAACCTAATGGATGAGTTTGGATGGCTGCTGCCAGTATTCAAATCATTCAACGCAGATACCCACCTCATAAGAACCCAGTGTTGCATTGAGATATGTGCAGGTATTACTGGCATTGATGTAATAGCGCATATTTATACGATATATTGGGATCCAGGTGGGAAAATTAAATACTTTGAGCGAAGCAAAGGGACTTAAAATCTAAGTTTGGGGATGTTCATTGAACTACCACTTATATACCGATTTTCAGAAATGAAAGTCAGTTATTACATAAATGTATTTATCAGATATTTCAATTAACCAACTTAAAACCAGCTAGTTGATCTGGGTTGTAAATATGGTAGCATGTTAAGGGTGTCAGACTTTGCTGAAATATGTGAATGTTTAAGTATGATTTACCAGGACGTCCTGGCAGACTGCTCTCTCCTCCGTTGACCCTAGTTGTAAGTCTGAGCTTTGCCAAGTGGTTTCCATGTCAAATTTGCAGATATGGACTTGCTCTTCACACTCTATGGCACTGAATACGTTGGGATGTTCATTTTTGTAGTCATTCTTCCAATACATACGTCGTGCTACAGGTCATATCGTCTTTAGTACTAATTTACTTGTTCTCTATGTTGCTTATGGATGGTATAGGTATTTCAGATACGATATAAATTAAAAGACTGGGTAATAGTGAATGGGACCATTTTGTAAAGTAGAATAAAGACATCATCTTGCCAGAGTAGTTTACTGTAGATAAACAGGCCAAGCTTGGGATTTCACTTCAAAGGATCTATCCAACATAACATAAAGACAACAACACAACATTCAGTTATTTCAGTGGAGCATTTAAAGAGATACTGGGAGTACACCCCCCCGCCCCCCCCGCCCCCCCCCCCCCACACACACACGCAAAATTGAGCCCCTTCGTATTTCCCAGGAAAGTAGGCCTAGCTTCAAGTTATAGATCCAGGCCTCATATTAAGATTTATCATTTCCCCATTCCCTCTTCCCCTTCACCTCCAACACCCTATCATACAGGATTAATTCAATATCTAAAAGGCTTTTTGCTTTCTAACCCTACATGGCTGAATCTCCATCATAATATGTGTATATTCTTCCTAATTGTAATATCAAGGATTCATTATTGGAAATACAACAGAGTAGTGACGTTTGTTGGTGTTGTTATTCTCCTTCTCAAGAATGGTTATGGCACCAAATGTAATAACCCGCGGATTCACCTGAGGTAGAGAATGACTACACTGACAAAAGTCTAATATTATTACACTTTTTGATTTTCAATAATGAATCAATGACTAATATTCAAGACTACACTGAGAAATGGTGTAAAGATACAATGTACATGTGTATGGAAACAAACTCCACTTCGTGCAGAAGGGTTATACGTATGAACTAGATTTGCGCATATAAATATTAAGGCTGACCTTAAGTGCAACCTAAAGTGACCTCGAATGTTTTAAGAACATGTAAACGACAAACGTGAGTAGTATGTGGAAATGTGGGCGCAACTATCGCGAATACTACACATCACCTTTTTTAAATTATACTTATTATCTTTTCCTCGGCCAGTAATTTACAATGAATAACATGAAGAAATAAGCGCAAACCCCACCAAATCTTTATCAATACTGGAATCCTTGCCAACCAAATTTTGAATTTGCATTCATTTGTATTTCATTCACTTCTCTGATAATAGAATAATATTGAACCAATATTTGCTCCTGCTTATCACGAAAAAAAGGGACTTTTAAATACTACACTATCTATGTAACATAACTAGGCCTACTTATAATTTCTATACAGATGTCTCTCTCTATACTTTCTGTCAGGCAAATTGCATGACCCTTCAAGGATCATTGTTTTAGAATGAATTCAAACTTGACAATCACAATCCAAATCTACTTCATGGATACCTTTATACCATACACAAATTCATAGTCACATCATACAAAGTAATGCAAGAACAAACTTAAATGTTAAAATCAAACTGCAAATAAAAGGTGAAAACTTGATAAACATAACATAATGTAATTTAATATCAATTAAAAGACAACCTTGCCATCATGAATTTGAAATCGAAACTGACATTCATGCAAATTCCCCTGAGATTTTTGTTTTAAGTATTAAATCTTTGTTTTGAGTATGCATACTTCTCCCCTCCCTTCCCCCTGCTATACCGTATCTGCCATAAAGCAGAGAGAGACTTTTACACCACTATAATGTCCAAGTTTAATTTGGTAATACTATAATATATGGTCCCTAGCTTCCTCTTCCCTTAACTGTATAACGCCTGAATTTTCTTGCTAATCTTTATTGGGAAATTCGTTACACCTCTCTATACCTCCATATATCACAATTACATAGAAATTCAATAAAGATGTGACTGTCAAGTATCATTTCTTAAACCGTACATGTAACCTTAAAATATGGGACTGCTACAATAATTAACATCCGTCAGTTCTGTATCCTAACCAACCATGACATAATAACAATGGAATTCATACAATCTTTTTCAATCAGAATACAAATACATTAAACAGTCATCTCTTTGTTTGTTCTATACAATATTCCCTTTCATTAAGAAGAAATATGGACAAAACAAAACAAAACAAATTACCATCAATACTGAACACCTTGGCCAAAAAGATTTGAATTTGCACTTATTTGAATATGCCCTCCTATATGATAAATCAGAATCCATTCCCTCCTTGAACTTCTATAATGTTCCCTTTTATTTGGACTGAATATCGTCTTCATAGAAACTTAGTATTATATCATACCGATTCAATGCCACATCTATGTTGTGAAATTGCTTTAGTCAATTTCTATATTGTATAGTCTTATATATGGCAGTAATACATAAAGGACTTTATTCGTATATGATTTCTTCAAATAGAGTCAGCCCGAGCATTAAAATTGATACAACCATCTCTGCTCATCTGTCAGAATAATTATATAGATTGCTGAATAATCCGTGTCTTATCTGTGATAGGTGATAGCATCGCAGTCTGTCGAAGTAAATACATTTGATGACCCGACAAGCACAGGTTACTTGGTGTCAAACTTCATAATTGTGATGAACATGATTTATGAATGTATTATGATATACGATGGTATAGTGCTCAATTGGGTTTTGTAACCCATTGATAATCCAATCGCAAATTCAAAAAAAGGCCAAAACTGAAGGTGAACAAAAGGAACTCGGTAACTGGGTTATTAGGGGAGGGTTTTAGTCGTAATTTTATAGCCGAGAAAATGCTAATTGATGGGATTGATCATATGTCCTGGGCTTATTTTCTCATACCCATGTCTTTCTCGGGTCAATATGCCGAATTACAAGCAGGTGAGCAGATGGGGTTCACTCCCTGTGAGACACAAACGATCACACTGTGTTTGTTTTTCGTCCATAGTGCATTCCCCTCGGGCACCTTAAACAGTCGTAAGAATTCAGGTAAATCGGTCGAGTGCGCCTATATAATCGGCTGTGTATTATTTAGTAGCTCCACCTTTTTATGAACTGTACCAACAAACAACTTGCTGCTGAAATAATGAACATATTATGTTCCATCCATTTTCACAATAATCCCAAATATATGCCTACATACAGAAGTTGGGGAGTTACTGAATCGGTCACACATATATGCCCATCTGTATGACTCCTAGAAGGCCCCCGTGTCCATTGCGGACGGGAAGGTCAGAGAGAAGTGGTAATACCCATACATTGGATGGCGGATTAATCCATGATGCTACAGGGGCATAATTGCATGAGGGAGATACAAAGCTTATGATAATGGCAGTATAAATCAGGTCAGGGCAAGGAGTTGGTCTAAGCACATATCTTGCGATGCAAGTGGCCATTTTATATGTAGGGAAGGATAATCGATTTTGAGGACGGTGCACATGCACTCGCGGGTTATCCTGCCCAGTGCTGGTCCTGCCGCTACCTCCAGACTGGAACATCTTTCCTTCCCTGTCCCGTCTCTTAGTCATCCCCCTCCCCTTCTTTGTTTTCTTCTTATCCTCTACTTAATCCTCTTCATTTTCCACGTCTCTATGACGACAGGTCCTACGAATAGTTCGTATATTTATGGAGCATTAATTAAATTAATGCTCGTCCATAGAAGTATTCATGGCAGAGGCTCAAAGGAAAAGGGATTATTCGTATTACTCGTACTCAAAATCCGGGTGTACAGTTTATAGGTTGTGAATCAGATTTTCACCTTATTCTTCCCATGACAAATACTGGTAAACATGTAGCATTTCTCATGTTATTTCTAATATCTAACAAGGGTATGATAGTGCAGGCCTACAGAAAGTATATCAATTTGAGATAATACATTTATCCCATTCTATTACTCTTAGGTTTAGATCTTAATAGTATTGGAAGAAACATTATCGAGGTTGCATTAGTGCATAACAAGGGGGAAGATCGATATATTGTCTCGGTTGTTCTCTTTATTCACATTGAGTTATTCTAACAGTTAGCTGGCGTTTATTGGGAGAAAGAAGAGGGGGAGGATGAAGTGGATCCAGTGTAGCGGAGGGGTTGCCTCAGCAAGGCAAAGAGACGGGCAGATGCAGTGGTAGATGTAACTGAAGCAGGTGCTGGAAACAGCTGCCCCAGGAATGTGGATTCTCTACCACTGCATGCCCACCAGTCGCGCCACCGATACTGGGCACCACCAATACCTCCTCCATCTCATCCTCCTCTTCCACCACCACCACCACCACACTACCAACAGATCACCGCCATCCACTCCTCCACCACCTCCATCCATCGGCGAGCGAGGTTCCAGCCCGCTCTGCTACAACCGAACCTGGTGCTAGTTCCTCCCATCTCCCCATTCCACCTTCCACCCTCCCTCCACAACTCACACTCATGCGATCGCTCCCGCAACTTCACACACTGCACTCGCCCTCATACACAGGCCGAATGACGTCATAGCCGCCATCTTGGATAGGCGCCAGTGAGAGACATCCTGAAGTGAATGCAAAGAAAGTGTTTTTCCTGTTACCGGAACGGTTTCTCTCGATCCATACAAACTTGCATTCAATTCCCTATGAAAAGTCATGTTAATGATTGGGATTTTAAAAGGCAAATTTTAAATTCGTGAGATGCAATCATTATGTATATGTGATTTCGTCTCCATTACATGGCTTCACCACTGTTTCCCTACTACTCTGACTATACTACTATGCATAATAAGCCGTATAGACAAACAAGGAGGTTAATATCACTGTGCTTTTGCCTAATCTGCATTATTGCTCCACTGTCAGCTACAGGCTTGCTCTCCAACCGTCTATTGAGAAGTCAGGGCTCGCTTGCCACGATAATTACCTAAAGATGAAATTGTGATATTGCAATATTTGTCACTGAGGTTGTTACATGTAAGATGGAGTCCTCTCTAGAGTGAAGCAGAAATTCCTTTTGAACCTCGATCCCTTTCATTCTTTAGTCTTGCTGCCTTTTGAAGGTAAAAATACATCGGTCGCGACATATAAAGTTATATATAATATACCAAAATGATCGGAGATTAAGCCTACAAACATTGATACCATCGTTCTGTCAGAAGTACTGGTATCTAATTGTTATATTTATTGTCAGCCATATTATGTCGAAATCGGCATATTTCATTGCGTCGCCCACACTTATGAGTCAACAGTAGAAATGCTTCGGCATGGTAACGACTCGGTGTAGCCTATACAGTTCGAAGCGAGGTTTTAATTAGTTTATTTATGTAAGAGCCATTAAAATAAAGAAAAATATACACATCTAGTGACCATTGGTAGAAAGACTGGCTTGTACCAGGAGGTATGCAAACTTGAGACATGTCTACTACACGTTTGGGACTCTTTCCACATGAGCTATATATAACCGTAATATCTGATTGTCTTGGTGTTCCACCGCTCTCAAAGGAACCTCTACTATCTACACCTAGAATGGAGTATACCAGGACTGCCTGGTCCTCCTACCTCTATCACCCCAACCCACGGTTCCCCCAAGAGATACTACATGTACACGTGTCCTTTCCAAGCTTGGACAGAAGCCCACTGTAGTCCCATATGAGTGCCTTGACAAGGCTCAAAATGTAGTGACGCTTGGTCGAAGAGTTTCCGAATCCTTGACCATATAGTATGACCCAAGTAGTGGTATTCTATACCGGTAGTCTGAGTCCAAAATTCATTAATTAGAAAAAGCAATGGGAAAAAAATATTTGAAGAGGCCAGATGGAATTTCCTTTCTAACCCAAGTGCTCTAAATAGGTAGTGAGTGACTGCAGTAATCCAGAATGGAATGACCAGCCATAACCCATGATAGAACTGTGTTGGCCAATACCTAACTTGGGGGAGGCCACATAGACTTGTGAAAACAACACATTTTAACACAAATTCTTAAATGAGGAAGACCTGAAAATAAATTGCGCAAGTACATGTTAACAGGTTTAAGTCAGATAAGTGTATTTTGATGAACTCATTAACTGTATTTCTGTTATTATTTCATTTAAAGTCGGTGCAATAGGGGCATATTTAATTGTCCTTGCCCGCATGCGTGTATGTATCAAATACATCCTTACATGTTAGAAAACGTCGAAGCTACCGATCATAAATGAGAGCACATACTAGATTATAACACGTAGGGCAGGTAGGGAAACGTCGCTTTTATATCGAGAGTCCCGGTGTGATTGTGCAAGGTTTTAGTTGAGGAAGGAAAACGCCTTTAAATTACAACACTAAATCAAATCTCATGTCTCGGTTAAAAACAGCGGTGGTGATATACATGTATTTTCAAAAAGACAATTGAGGAAGTAAGCTTTTAAAAGGTTGCCACACGACGGTAAATATTGGAACAATAACATGTTCCCATGGCAACTTAGAAAGCTTTGGTGTTTACGCTGACCAAAGGTTTGAAAGCGCGTCTATTCTGTCTGAGCGTCGAGGACTTGTTCAGCTCATATTTACAGATTGATAATCTTACCCAGCCTGGCTGATAGCAATATTTAGCTAAACACTTCAAGTAAAAGAATATTTTTATTTCGTCAGAAAAAACAGCAGACTGGTTCAAAGTACTGATTGATCCTCGGAGTTTATGAAAAATACATTTTAATACCTGCACATAAATTTAGAAATTAGAAGAAAACATATGGGCTTAAAAGAATACATTTAAAGTTACGTTCTGGCCTGATCTAATTACAGCTGGTGTTATTATAGACACTTCTAAACAATGCTATAGACAGACTGTTGGAAATAATTGCATTGCCTCAACACATGGGCAATGCCAAACTGCTAAGTGGATGATGCAGTTATATTATCGGGTTTTCTGTTCAGTGACTGGACCCTAGAAATCTATGATCCTGACTACAATTGTGTGCAAGACTGAGCAACATAAAAACTCCAAATTATCATCGGGTCCATAGAAGTATGGTATACACAATAATGGTATAGCTTGACTCAACAACTGCCAAGTGAATAGATCAAGATGGCTTTACTTTAAAGCTTTTTACGAAAGGTTCGGTGGTTTATTGACTGTGTCCCCTGGTCCAGGCAGACGAAAGACAGCTATCTTGTATGATCTGACACATATATGTGTAGCCCAATGATTAGAATCTATAATATGTGTTTCCCAATGATTAGAATCCATATATATTGAAAGGGAAGTAAGGAAAGCGTTTTATTTGCTTCTAACCCTCAGAGTCGTTTGACAGCCATCCAAACAACTCAAGACAGTTATTTAAAGCGGTGTGTCCAGAAGTCCTGGACTCTTTCAGAATGACTAATCATTCAACCAACCTGAATCATCAACCCTAGCTGCTCTGGCTCTATTGCACACGCGCATAAGGGTTGGAGAGCACCTTATATGGAAACTCCTAAACCCATTTAGAACTACTTTGTGACAATTTCCTTATTAGCAGAATGTGGAGGCCTTGTATAAGTTGATAGACAGTCAGCTCACCCAAAGGGGAAGCCCGGTGACTCAGATATACAAATCAAGCATTAGAAAGCTGCCGAAAGAGGTGGAAATATGAGAGAAACACGAAATGAAGGACTTGACAAGTTCAATGAAGATTTATGAACAAATAATTATAGTAAACGGTAAATAAAGATATTAATACTTGGCACTTTTTAAATGAACCCACTTGTGAGAGGATTACCCAGGGTAGAAAATAAAAGCTAATAAGGTGATATCTGGGACTAAGCAATAGGATAAACAGTCGGTCGGGATTGTGGTCAAGATACAAGAAGAAAATACACGCAGGTAAACAAAGCAAGGTATCACTGAAATTACCAGGAAACAGTGAGAATCGTCTCAATTAGTACTAAAAGGATAGTTTAAACAAATGGCTGCAGGGTTTACAAACCCTTGGCTTCGCCTTGGGCGTCTGTCTACACCCTGCAGCCCCATCGTTTTCAAGGTAAAGTCAGGACCTTATCCATAAACAGATATAGACCTATGCATTCTGGTTGGGTCGAGCTCTTGAACATGCTTCCAGCTGCTTTTCATTCCCAATTGTGACGCTTCCCGGTCAAGCAGTCTGCTGTCCTTTGCGGGTGTCCCATACATATACACATACAAATGAGTTTGAATATATTTCAAAATTATCCTTTTGACAATAGATAAATGTTTTATTTTTTTAGTGCAATACTTATGCTGGAACGTCTTGGAAATGAATATAGGATAGGTTATTGTCAAAACATTTGATTTTTAAAATTATTATGAATTCACCCATCTATAGCAGAGTGTAGCTGTCGGTTATATGACACGGGGTCATGTTATCTTGTCCATATTCACATAATTACGTGTTCGTATTATAGGACAGGGGCACATTTAAACTTCTCTGTGATAACACATAGTTTGTATAAAATTTTAATGAAGTGATCATCCGATCTTTCTAATCACTTCAGAGAAACACAATCTTCGATTAGATATATTGACATAGTTTCAGCTTCAGCAACTTAGAAATCGTTCCAAGTACTCTAAAAGAATAAGACAACCCTCGTCCCCGAAAGGACAGTGGAAAAATCGGTGTCTAGTTCTTAACTGTCTAGATTGTTCTGATGTAGTTAGCATTGCTCTGAACACAGTTTTCTAGATAAACAGCTTTTCTACATATGAAAAAGCGCCATGTCATCAATATTATGTAATAGCTATAGACATAAACCATATTAGGTGTGTTACGCAGATCTATAGAATTTTACAGCTCTGCAATACGAAAATTAGTTTGGGATGTCACACAGGCATGACAACTCAGCATAATATTCAAGGATTAGCTGCCAACATTACCCGAAAGAGTGACTGACTGTACAGTTCAGATGGCAATCAGATCGTTGTGTGCTCTTGCGTCATCAATAAATGCCAATCATGTGTCGTGGGCGCTCTTTTTCACTGCCATCCTCATATGTGTCATAGTGGTGTAGAGGTCTTTTTCTCGTGTTTCTATTGGTAAATAATGCCATGAAACATTATGATATTGTACACGGAAACTTAAGACTATAATTTTTCTGTTTTTGGACAAAATAATTTCAGTTTCCTATGTGTTGTTTGGGCTTTAAATGACTCAAGCTGCTCTCCTTAAAACTATACAGCCAGCTAGTCTTGCGGGTAAGAGAAGCTATTTATGCCTGGTATTTTAAAGATGTCTGCTCTTATTTACCTTCCTTTCGACGATCTAGTATTTTGGTCCAAGCTATTTTAGTCATCTGTTTTCATGCTTTGGTCAGTGGCTGCCTATATGATTTGAGGTGGGTCGGTCAGGTTCGCTAAAACCAAAGATCAGGCAGCAGGCAATCAATCTGTAGTAAACCTGAGAACCTTAGAACCCACTTCAATGTGCGCCTTGCCGTGAAATAGAGGATAATTCAGTCACAACTATGCTTCTAGGACTGTAGTGACGTGCATTATAGTGTTGGTTGACAGTTATCACAATCTCATTTTTTATAAAGCTTGCTCAAAACCTCTACATTTAATAGATGCATGTCAACTAGGAAGACTGCAGTTTATCCTATTATTTAGCGATGTACACAGTGCGCCACTCCATCACTCCATCACTTCATTAATGATGTTGTCCTACTCTGATCTACACTTTCGATTTGTCATGGAATCACCTCGAGTAATAAATCTGATTTCCGTTCGTTTCATATCTTTTCATTGGAATATGAGAAAAGAATTATAGATATTTTTTCTAAGGAGTATCACCATATATCGCTTTCAATTTGTTTTGATTTTATTTAGAAAAACTTGTATTAGGGTTGGGGTTTGTATACAGATTGATTTAACAGTTAGAAAAAACATCTATACATAGCTAGTATTTTCATGCTTCGCCAAATGTGTACAACTCATACAAAAAGTATCAACGTAACATTCATTGGCTTTAATTTGCCTCAGTAGGTCTTGATTCCCCAATACACTACTACATAACAGGCTTCTGTCCCACCGCCAGTATAATTCTATACATGTTTGATAAACGAACGGTCTGTAAATTAACATGACATTCAATGCAATATTTGCTTAGATATACTTCACATTCCATATATTTCATTATAGATGATAATGCATTACATTGTGTGTAATCCGTTGGTTCTTTATCCTTTATAACGATAGTCGAAATTCTATAAATCTATAATCATATTTGTATCCCAATTTCTGTTCATCCCTAACTACCACCATGTTTCAATTTAGTGTTATTAAATTGATGTGAATTCTAAACATCTGTACCAGTGCACATGTCACAACCAGAAAAAAACGAGGTAAATGCTATTAACCATAGAATAGAATGATACTTCGTATGAATAGGAAGAGGGCCCCTTATAGGTTATCAAATCATTATCCATCCCTTATAACTCTCAAACACTTGAATCATCTTATGTCTGTCAGTGTGCTAGTTCAATCTTGTGTAACAATGTCCATACATGCCAGCTTGGCGGGGTTGCCAATTCATAAATGGTAATTATTCTGCATGATCTAATGAATATAGGCACGTGTTTGATGATGCAATGCGTTTTGATTGTCGTGGTACGGAATGAGAAACTGTGAATAATTAAAGGTGTAATACATACTGGTAATTGAAATACCAAAAAGTGAGAAAGCTTCTGCATAAACAGACAGGAAACCAGATACGACAGAGATTCAAACGCTTGAAAAGGGACAATTCCTCATCCATCCCAATAGGTCCTTTGTAGATAAGAAAAATGGATCATTTTGTGGAGTTATACCTCTTTATATAATGTGTATTTATAACGTTATCCTGTGATGTGAATATATAAGGATAAAACACCTTTATATTCATACAAATCCTATGTGGAAGTCAATCTAGGCGTCTAGATAAGCATAAGCGCACGGAAAATGATATAGTCAGTTCATTGGCAACTTCAATATAATTGTAAAAATGTTTCATTGTTGGATCAACTGAAAATAGCTGACTCCCAATTGTAGCAATATTTGATACTCTTATGGTGGGCAGACTACAGGCCGATTATGAGAAGTATGCCTAGTTGATACAACTAACACATGTTCCAGAAAAAACAAGATTACATTCACCAGTGCCAATTTGATTTCTCATTACAGACCGGGAAAATATGCTGTAAACACAGTAGTGTTAATTATATTTAGACTACATGAACATAATGGATCATTCCTAGGTTCTCTATCTGTTCGAAGGAAGCGATACAGATAACATATTAACATGTACGACGATTAATACCATCTGTCCAGTTCCGGGCCACAGTGGTGATACAAGTTTAGATTTATGATACAATTACCGGAACTGTATCGCAGTACGACCATGTTAGACTTCTCCACAGGCTTTTATGTATCTGGGTCTAAATATTATTGCATCCGTCTGCTGAAACTTAGATCCCAACCGGATGCATAGCTGCAATATTAGGTGCACAACATATTGTTGCGAAATACCTGTGTGTATTATTCAGGCTAGCATTTATAGTAATACACATAAGGATTGTGCGGTGAGACCTGAATCCCGCTTGGTTTGGCGCCAATAAGGGTTTATTGGATAGTGACGGAATTGAGCAATGCAAACATTCACTTCCACATGATCTGTAAACTGATCAGATTAACGTGTATCGGTCAGTATAGCGCGTAAACCATCGTTTTAAGTGATATCATATGTAATATGTTTAAAAGATTGTTATCATAGCGAGATGGATGGGAGCAAATACCTAATTGTTTGAACTATAGCTACAGCGAGGTGTTCCCCTGATATTTCGATAGGACATAGTAGGGACATTCCTCTCAGGGTCGAACACCGTCGTTGTTGCGTAACAGCGTGTTGGCGTTGATCAAATAAAATAAGGTGAGAAGGTTCGTTAGTCATAATCAAATTATCTCCATCATTCCACTGAATGATCCCATACCATGTATAATGTATCAGTCCAATTCTCTTGTGATAACGGCAAGTGTCAATTATCTTATAATTATACATACAAATGTAATGTACATATGTAATATATATGAACTATATGTGGTAAAACTATGTGGTGCTATCAATAGCTGGGAATGATGTGCCACCTATTTCACTCGCTCAGGCTTCAACTTATATTACACACAACCCTTGCCTGCTTTGGGTTGCAAAGTTGAGGCTTTATAGTTTCCACATGATACCTACACCATTCGGTGAGGAGCGCTCATGCGATATGCATACATGTCTATGAAACTACGAGAACGTAAAGTAATCCTTCTAGCATTTATCCTTTTTCTGGATATTTTATGATATAATCTACTAAAAACAAAAGACAAGGCTAAATATATGGTGTTCTTTCCATCCTCAATATAATTATGTTGCTATTCCGGACTTTTGTGAATAGCTTTAAATAATTGGGGCATATTTTGAGGAAATGACATGACCATGTCTTTTATGTTTTTTATATTATGTTTAATATGTTTCTACATCATGAACCAAGTAAATAAAAAAGAGACATATGAAAATGAGTCCCGTCACCACCAAATTATACAAGACGATGGAAAAAAAACTTTATATCTAATCACATGCTGCATACCCATATCCTGGAGCGAGCTTTTGGGAGTGTGCCCATAAATATTGTTGTCCTAGGATACAAGTTCAACCTTGTCGGGGTAATTTGACAAAAATAAGGGTTCACAGACTGCTGAATCACACCCATTTCAGGAAACTCATTTCATTGCTCATGCATATTATACCAGACTCTCTAGAAAACACCCCTTCAGCAACAAAGGTTTGCGATGCAATGGGCTGCAAACGCAAGAGAGCAAATATCTATCACAGCATCATGAAATTACTCCTACTTTTTTTAGGCACTCGTTAGTGCTATTTGGTATATCACGAAAACCACGGGTGAGAATTGTTTAAATTGTAATAATAAAACCTGAATAAAAATTTGTTTAAAAAATAAAAGCATTATTCACTAGCCCACTATCATGTCATATCCATCTTCATTATATTGCCGCAATAAGTAAATTGTTTACTTAACTGATTAGAAACCTCCGTAGACAGCTAGTTATCTCCAAAGGCTAAACAACAACACCGAGGCGGTATGGGTTTTCCAAGCTGACGCTAAGGTACAGTCAGCGATAGCTGGGAAAGCTATGATCGCCATATCATGTTGAGACTCAGTCTCATGGGTATTAAAAATTGGGCAGTTATTACTGGATGAAACACATCGTTGGTGCGAAATTAATGGCCATTGCGTTTCTTTCCAAGGGTTGACACTAAATACGAAGGCACATATGAAAGACATGCACCAAAAGACGCTTGCATTTTGAGAATACGTCGTCGCATGTGCAGCTCGAATTTAGTTCTATCTTATTATTTTAGAGCTGTATGCAGACTTTAATACATAAGATAGTTGGAGGTCAGTTAGAAATGTGTTTGTGATGCCTGTGAAGCAATTTAATGTCTCAATAGTATGCAGCTTTAATATAGCCATCAGCCATCAGTCGACTGCCCAATCTAGCCATCTCTTAGTAACCTTTGATCAATGGGTCATTGGATCCTTTCCTCCACCTTTATTCAGTTTGTCTGTCAAGTCATTGTTGACCTCGATATTGATCTAGCTATTGCTTGACCCATCCACTGAGCCACAAGTCAAGCCATTGACCCAGCCATTGGTCAATTTGTCTACCAAGCTGACTGGATCAACCATTGATTAAGGTTGACCCTAATTTTTGTTCAATTGTTGAGCCAGATTAAATCTGTAAACTTTTATTGACCAAGCATCATCTCAACCTACTACTGTCGTCTGAGCTTTTGACTCTGACCCAACTGTTTCTGAAAGTATCAATGCCCTCTGGTCATGTTAAGGTCCTATGATAATAGATGTCATACCCAGACCCAGATCCATCAGTGGCAACAGAAATGCAACTCAAGCAAATGTATAATACTCAGAAGTATCCCAGATGTAGAGAGCATGAGGTTTTTGAGAAACATTCTCCTGGCTTAGTGCATTAGTGTTAAATTTTATTCATCAAAATTAATAAAGATTATATATTTCTCTCCATCTCTGTATCCCATATCTCATATACTACTCACTCCCTGTCTCTACAACCCACATTTCATATACTACTCACTTCCTCTCTCTACATCCCACATTCCATATACTACTCACTTCCTCTCTCTACATCTCACATTCCATATATTACTCTCTTCCTCTCTCTACATCCCACATTCCATATACTACTCACTTATTCTCTCTACATCCCACATTCCATATACTACTCACTCCCTCTCTCTATATCCCACATTCCATATACTACTCACTTCATCACTCTACATCCCTCATTCCATATACTACTCACTCCCTCTCTCTACATCCCACATTCCATATACTACTCACTCTCTCTCTCTCTCTACATCCCACATTCCGTATACTACTCACTCCCTCTCTCTACATCCCACATTCCATATACTACTCACTCCCTCTCTCTACATCTCACATTCCATATACAACTCACTCATTCTCTCTACATCCCACATTCCATATACTACTCACTCATTCTCTCTACATACCACATTCCATATACTACTCACTCGCCCTATCTATACCACACTCCTTATACTACTCACTCACTCTCTCTCATCCATGTGCTTCTTGCACCATTGGGTCTCCAATCTTGACTCTCCCGCAACTACCGCTTTTGAAAAAAGCTGCCACCGGCTAGTCACAAAAATTGGAGCAGTTGTACCGGTTATCACGGTCCTACGCACATAGTAGAAGAAAAGGGAATTGCTGCTGTCTCTGCCCACCAAATACATGCTTATTGAGCTTATTCTCCATTCTCACTCCTACCGTATATTAGTAGGCAACGATATTAGCTAGTGATTACTGGAACAATATTGTCTAGAAAAGAAGATATAAGCCCATTTACCACCAGCAAGGCCTGTGATAAGATTCGAATCGACGGCCATTGCCGCGAAATATATCAACAAGCGCCGAAATGGTGTCTCCCAATACCGCCGCAAGCGCCCCTGCATATTATAACGATCTTAGAAGCGCTGTTTGCTGCTGAAGCAAACAGCGCTGAGGGTGGGGGGTGGGGGGAACGGGACGGCTGGGATTCAGCTAAATATAATAACAATAATAGGCATACAGATCTTGAGAAATATAACCAAACTACTAATATAAATACATCTTTCAAGCGGTTACTTTCTGGACTGTTTTCCCACTGATGGTATCCAAATTAACCTACAGCAGGTCCCGGTAGTAAGGGAATCGAAACCCAACGTTAGCATGAAAATGAGGATGGTGCTTTCTCTAGATATCCGATGCATATAGCCAAGGACGTCTAAAATATGAGCTCTAATCCCTGTAGAACTACTTTGAGATTTTAACACTTTTTCATGCCTTGCTGGCCCTTGTTCTTTTTGGTAACTATTTCGGTAACACTTTTTTCGGTGAATCACTCTTCATTACGCTTTGTTTTGTTTTACTCAATAGTGTCCGCAGCTGCACTGGCCAGCATAGGTAAGGTGGTAGTTGAACCTCTTTTGATCTATATGGATTCCTTCAACTAAAGGTAATGCGAAAATTTCCACGTGACTGGTCAGTGGTCAATAACATGAAAGGAGCGTAGGGCACATTCATTCATGCTACGATTTGGTAGCAGGAGGTGCGTCTTTGTCTCAGGTCTAAAATTGGACTAGCAACCTTTTTTTCATGGTAGCTGAAGGAAATCAAGTGTAATGAAAGCATGGACCATTTGCACAGTGGTAGAATCGTAACTTAAGTGAGTGAAACTTGTTATGTAGGAATAATAGAACATTAGTACAGTGTGCCAGTTTGACTTGGAACAAAATAAATGTTAAATGGCGGTCAAGTGGACTTGGCCGAAGATACATAAATCTTCAATATCCAGATAGTTAGGCCAGGGGAAAGCTTGCAAGCCATGACAAATCAAACCAAATTAGTTCTAACATGATCTGAAATCTATGTTACCATGAAGCCTTGTAGAATGTTCGTTATACTATACTCAAAGTCCAACATTCCCCTTGCCTTCACGGTAAGGTCGGGTATTAGTCCTTTATTTATTAGACCCTCCCCCCTCCCCAATCCGCGTTACTGTAATAATTCTGTACAATAACCTAAGGATCTAAGGATCTAGGTCGCAGTGCATCTATATCTGAAGCAGAATCTTAGGTCCTTCCGCTTTGAAACTGCATGGTCAGGAAGAATTGTTTTATCATACTATGTGTCTTTTATTCTTTGCAGGGCATAACACATTACAGTGTTGCTTTCGTTGTTGAAATACGGATACAAAAAGTATGTAATTACTGATATAAAAGTTTCTATGTATAGATGAATACAGTCAATCGTACCTCGACGTTGCCTCTATGATAACTATAATAACCGAGCTTACATTAAATTCTCTATAATATTCACAATTATAGCATCTGGCTATATATACATGTACACTACGTCATGAATGTTCATTGAATTTCAATTTCGACATACCCGTATATATAGATAATGAATCCGGAGTTAGCATTATTGTTGACCCTTTACGAATATAAATGGATTGTGTTCATTTAGTAAGTTTATCGCAAAAGCAAGCGAGAGCCCAATCTGCTTAAAAATAGCCATTGATACTTCACTACATGAACCGATAATCTTAATAACATTGTATTCTTCCTATCAAACATATTTATGTAGTTAATGCTTGAGTGACTTTTTCTTTTCAGATGTTCCCATGTTCAGTTCAAATCTGTTCATAGTACCTCGGGGGGATGCAACACTACTGTCTGTCCTTTAGGGTTCCCATGTTACTTAATTCGAAACATTCCACATTAATTAATTCTTCTTTGCTTTAACAGGGTGTGAAAAGTGCTCCTTTAAAACAATTTCAGTTTGTATGTCATGTTTTGTTGAAACATGAAACAATTTGGCGCCAGCAATATCAGTCTGATTCTCATTGCAGAAGCACTAATCATGATATTCTCTTCAGATAAGGATCCCAATTAGATTCCAGTTAGTTTTCTATATAGTTAGTTCCTGGTATAACCCTTTCTTGAAGTTAGAGGAGAAACGACGTGTCGCTTATGCCAACTAAACATTGGCTTTGTAAGTACGACAAAACTAGGAATCTGGGCAATATGGGGCTCTATCCAAAGGATTATTATAATTAAGGGATTAAGAGCCCACTCTTCAGGTAGGTGAAAACTAGTATGATAGTGACCGATAGCAGTCTTAACGTGGGAACTTTGACGTCGTAACCAGGTGAGGTGTTAGTTGATTACGCAAAATGCAATAAGATCATGTTCACGAGATTTGTACAATTAATTAACTAATATCCAGTCATTCTTTTGTATGTCATCCATCATTGGGTGTCTGGAAATAGTATTTTGGATATTGATAGACCTTTTCTTTAATATACAAATGTAGTTATCATGTTATATCCTTATTGTTATCTGTATTGGGGTTTATATATCAATAGAAAAATGTTATATCAAACAAGTCTTCGGGAAAGGAATTTAAAAATAATTCTCTCTAGTGATGGAAAGGTCTTGTTATATGTTTGAAACCTTAACTGAAGCTCACGCCTTTTGAGTACATGGTGCTGCTCACAATTATTGCCAACTGTATCGTTCTCGCGCTAGAAGAGCACTTGCCGCAGGGAGACAAAACACCGCTCGCCTTACAGCTTGTAAGTAACTTTTCATATTCTTGAGTTTGGGTTTATTTTTATTTGCCATAAGCATTACATTATAATAAATCTCGTTATTTCAATATTTTGGAAGGCTCCCAGGTTTACATTACTCAATATGCTTTATATCATCTGACATCTCTCTTATAACTTTCACGCTTGGGTGATAGATTGATAAATTTTGTATTTCTCTTATTAATCTCCAAATCGGTAGGAAGGGTTGAACACATTTGAAATCAGTATTAGGTCTTCAGGTGTGTGCCCGGCAATATTACATGAAAGGGTCCTTCTTACATTTAGAGAAGTTGAATATAAATAATTTCCAGAAAAGCAGAATGATATATTATTTCATTATCTGTATCTTTTGTAAAATATGTAGGTTTTGCGGGAGAACTGCAATTACATTTTATTTTTTATTGTAAACTCCACATGTTTACCGAGACGTTATGGTATCTGAGAAATTCTTGAGTTAATTATGTTCTCAAATCTTGAAAAGGCATATTTCCTCCTGTAATGATGTACTAATTAAAAACATCACATTATTCATGCTGAATTTCTCTTTTTCCTTCTGCTCATTTACAGGAAGACACTGAAGTATACTTCCTAGGAATTTTCTGTTTTGAAGCATTATTAAAAATTGTCGCGCTTGGATTTGTACTGCACAAAGGGGCCTATCTACGAAACGTTTGGAACATCATGGATTTTGTTGTCGTAGTCACGGGGTAAGTGCTCTGTTGGATCTATGCCAAGAACTTTGTCCAGAAGCTTCATCATGAGCAGTATGCTTTCTACATGCACTATGTTATTTTTATCAGCAGTAATAGTGTCCTCATCACTATTTATATCAAGTTATAGCATTAATATGTACTCATGTGAAATTCCTGAAATTCCTAGTAGAGCATTACTTATATTCAAGAGAATAAGTTTTCCCAACAATAATCATCCAATATGGATCATATAAAATTGATGATATCAAGTTCTAATAAGTAAATTTAATATTTTCAGAAAGCACTGTAATAGGGTGTTTTAAGAATAAATGTTTGACTGTCATTTAATTCTAATTCTAGAACCGCATGCACTAATATATGATATACCTGATTTCTAAGATATTTTACAATGAAAGAATCATTGATAAAATGCAATGTAGTACTTACTGTTAAGTAGGCATTGACAGATGATTTTCTCAGCTAAATATTAAATGTCACAATCTGTCTTATTCTTTGATTACGAGACTTGTGTAGCTTCAAATGTTTTTTCACCTTTTGCTTTTCCTGAGGAGACGCCAACATTCAAATGCTACTTTTCCAGGTGCCTATGTGTCAGCCTTAGTTCCAAAGAAGCTTTGCTTTGCCTCTTTTTATATAAAAAATATTTTATCGCAGCTTGTTGCAAAAATAAAAGCCGGACATAACCTTTTTTGAAACACCGGTAACGGGCTCATGCCATAATTCAAGTTTGTGACAGAAACCAAAGATATTCCCTCTTCAAAATTACTCGCAGCGGTCTAATCCAACTAACAATACGCGTACAGCCAGTCCTTCATTCTGTCCTCAAAAACAGGCAGTAAACAGAAATATGTATGCATTATACGATTTGTTCCATTTAGAGTAGTTTCTCAAATTTGAACATATTCCTCAACAATGTCTATCTGGCTAATGCAATTTCATTTTTAACGTAATGTCACGTCCCATCCAGGACGTTATAATTCTAAATTTCTTATACAATGAGGTCCTCTCCCGCTTGTCGCTGCCATTTGTTGATTAATAACGGAACCGTTAAAGTACATTTTATGACCGATTACACAAGATTATGTATACGATTGTCACAATATCACATTAATCTGTAGTATGGACTGCCGTTTCACATTTTTTACATCCACTTTGCAGCTTTCATCGGTGTCTATAGATACCAAAGTGATCTCATTCACTACTTCGAATTAAATATGTAACTCAGAGAAATGTTTCTTCACCTTTTGATTCAAAGGTCTCCGCTCTTGCCCTTGATATATATGCAAGATGGTACCGTTGTCACTTGCATAAAGCTCCTGTTCATTTGTTTTGTTCAAACTGAAGAGGACAAATATCTCACAGAATTAAACCTTTGCACATACGGTCTAAATAAAATGTAACGTAGAACATGTGCACCTGATTTCACAATAATGAAACGGTTAAAAGCTGTTTCCACTGCAAGACCTATTAAATACATTTTACCTTTTTAAAAAGAATTGACACTATTTGTTCTCTTCAGCCCCGTATTTTGTCTCTTAAGCTTTGATGTTGTGCCTGATATGTATATATATATAATTGATGTTGTTTTGGAGTTCATACTTCTAATGTGTATATTTCATCTTATCTCATAATGTTTGTTTCTCTCCTTCCTCCTACCCGACAGAGAGTGACCCTGCCGTTCAACCTCCAGTTCATCTAACAGTCTAATTTTTTTCTTGTTGTTACTTACTTATCTTCCCGCAGGTTACTAGCACTATTTATTGAAAACTTTGATCAGCCGGCTCTTAGAGCAATAAGGGTTTTACGTCCCCTCAAATTGGTTACGGGGTTTGAAAGTAAGTGAACACAGACCTTGGTCTCAAGTTGACGCAGTATATCATTTATGTATATTCTCTTCCTTGTTTTCATATTATCTAAACTATCCGACAATACAAGATATAATACAACATCAGTAACATATCCACACATGGCCCAAACACATGCATTCATCGGTAGATGAGGAAGGTTAAATAGAACATCTTGGACATTGACACATAAATATAAGAACTCATGAAAAGAATATCTCTAATAAAAAGAAAATGCAAAACACGTTGCTAAACAATTACTCCTTCTTTTCCCTCCTCCTACTCCCTATACCTCCTTAGTCTGACCCTTAATTCTCTTCTCCGGCATGAACTGCTCATATAAATACAAAATATCTCTCCTTAATTGGACCATCTCACCCAATTCACAATGATTGCTGCTTTGATGCTCAATGTGAACTGAAATTTCGTCGCTTTATGATTTCTCGCACTATCTGAGATCCCAGATCATCAAATCTATGCAGAAAATTTGTCTTCAGGTCCACATTACACAAAAGAATATATCTCTCAAAGAATGGGAATCCTAGTGTACTCACAATCGCAATGCTGTTTATTTTCGGTGTAGAAAAAAAACAATGTTTATTGCAAAATCCTGATTATTGTTTCCAAGAATTTGGTGACGGGTTACGATTATGGATTTTCGTTTATATAAAAAGGAAACATGTCACATTTTGACTCGTGCCATATATTGAGAAAAAAAACATCCTTAGATTTTTTATTCTACTATCGATTGTGATATAATTATGTAATATCTTAAAATTGGAATAGGGGTGAGACAAGTAATCATATTTACGCATGCATGCTTTCACAAGCAGATTCCTCTTTAAAAAAAAGCCTCGTGCCGTACGCCGCAGTATTATTTTCTATTCTGTATCCACATAGTTTACTTATATACTACACGCAGTACACATACCAGTATACAGGTATACTCTTCTACAGTTAGGGTATACCAGCATATACTATGTGTTTGTACGTAGGGTGTTTTTGTACAAATCCCCCATGTCTACAAATATATTTTATTGAACGTTTTAGGTACCCGTTCCTTTTATTACTATGATACCAAGCAACTAACGTCTATGAAGAATATATATAATATAATTATATATTATATATAATATATATATTATATCAAACACATTAGCTCAGATATTGTTACTAATGTCCGTCGCCTTTATACAAATAGATATATGATAATGATAAAAAATACCCCAATAATACCATGTCAATAATAACTATAATATGAAGGTCACTGCTGCGGTCAGTTCAAAATGGGACATAGGACTGGCATTTACATTTAAATACCTGTACTTACGGAGGAAGGAATTGGTGCGTGTGCGATTGCATAAAGATAATATATATCTTAGCGTATCGCAACCATGCCAATTACCAACTCACATCTGGTTCACGAGATTTATCTGCTAAGCCAAACCATATGTATATATCTTATTAAACACACAAGCAATTGAGGGATTATTGGTATCAGTTATGCATACCCAATAATTTAGCCGGCACGTTTGGACAATGTTCAAAGAAATGGTAGTGTCAAGAAGGTCTCAGAAGCCGAGACCTCCTTGAATATTACTTGCATAAAAGCATGATAGTTTGTGGAGATTAGTAAGGTTAGTATCTCCATTAATCAGGAGCAAAAACTGGTACTGATATCAGTTGCTGAATGGAAAGTCAGGGGCTGTATATGGCATAATTCGTTTAGGCAATACATGTCGAAATATATATTACAATAAGTCATTGACGAAAGTATTTTCCGCCAAAGCTTGATTGATGCAGGCTTTTATCAATTTTATATTGAATATTTAACCACTGGCAATTGATTGCAAAACAAACTAGCCCATTGCTGATATACGTTTTTGATAAATTGTAGTTTTTAAAAACATTAATTTGTTCGTCACTTAAGATTAGAATATCATACAAAATTCATCAGCCTATTTCCGACAAATTGTAAATCTGATGTTCCTTTGCACTGGATGCAATATATCTTCCTCCTACGTCTTTTAATTGATTTTCTCAGTCTTTGCCAATGACAATGCCAAACAGCACTATATCATAGTATCAGAGTACTGTAGAAATAGTTAGGCCAGCGGTATATGCCACCTCGTTTCCTAAAAGGTGGTTCTATCATAAACACTGTTCATATGGATATATATGTATGCAAATATATATATTATATATAATATATATAGTTATATACATGAACAGTATTCTAGTTTACATACCTAGTCAATGTTCCCCATTCATGTGTGTCATTTCTCTCTCATATCAATGTAATATTTACTCAACATTCCTTTTTTGTCTGCCTTCTTAGTTGATAGACAATAGTGAATTGTAATCGTTCCGTTTGTATTTTGTTCTTCATATATTTTGAAACAGAAGTACTAGTGTCAATATGTAGTGTAATATAGGCGTGATATTTATCTATGTTTATACTTGTAGATTTCAAGCATAATAATTATATTCTCTCGACGACAACAGATAGAGTTTCAGCATGGTAGGATCAGTTTAAAAAGAATGAATTGGTTCAGCCTTACCCTATTTTCAGATATGATATATCTTCACAAGGTTTGAACCTTGAAGCAACAGTAGTTAGCTACCGCACCGTTCCCATCTATGAAAAGTGTACGATTCCACACAAAATATATCGAGCACTGTATTCTCTATACTATCTATGAATGAGAAAATGAACTTCAAAATTCTAGACTAGAATAGGATTAATGTTCAGTTGAGGTGTATTTCCCTCGATTCCGGACTGAATGCACAGACAATTCACGATTAGATCCCGAGACAACCTCTCATGCTTTGTCCATCCAGGGTCGGTTGCCATAGCAACATGATAGTAGATGTATCAGCACGTTAAGTCCATAGATAGTACTTGCAGGTACCCGCTAGCATTGATATGAGGACAGGGGGATGCTGTGTATTATACAGATGATCCTGCCAGTCAGTCAATATGCACTAGAAATTGTGAATTGGTCCCATGTGTTTATTTGTTCCACCAATGTTTCCCCTGAAGATGTAAGGCTTGCTAAAAACAATCCATGCGTTGGTAATTATGGATAGTTCTGAATATCAAGAACCTAGCCTACAGATGACATAAGACTGCATAAGACTCCCGGGGGAGACGTTCTTCTGGGAATCGCAGGCAGAACCATTCCATCGAACAAATAAACCCATGGGCATCCAAAAAGAAGGCCAGAGCTATTTTTTCATTTCCACTGGGAAAAACAAAAAAGGAAGAAGTTATTCTTCAACTGCGGTATTTTCATACGCAACACTTTTATACAGGTTCGTGAAACCGGGTAGTTTGGCACGTAAAACGAAACCATGAATCTATCATTCATAACGTTCAATATGACAGGTAAGATTCACATGATGTGAGAAAAAATGGTAAGGTTTCTGAAAATACATACATGGATAAAACAATATGAATGCCACTATAGAGACAATGATTGGCAAATTACAATCCCTTCGCTTCAAGGTGAGACAGTATATCTTTATCCTGTATCCTTCATTGTACCTCCCGACAACTTTCCAGCCCGCATCTGACTTATCCTTTTATACATACAAGGTAACTTTGCCCCCTTTGCTCTTATATACCATTTAGGTGAGCCAGCACCTTCATCTTCTGTACACCTCTACTTTTCATCCCTCGAACTAAATTTGATTTGATACCAGACAATCGATGCCGAGATAAATTTTTCTTCGCTATGGCATGCCAAATGTATAGCTACCCTTCAGGGAATGATCTAATGTTATCGATAAGTATTGTTTTTTCAGAAAAGAAGTACAGTATCAAACTCATGACTAGTTTCAAAGAATATATTTGAGTGCAAACTTTGAATTTTGATTATGAATGCGAAAGTTCTTTCCCTGAACGGTAATTATAGAGTCCTAGGAGAAGACGACGTAAGGACAAATCTATTAGATGACTCCAAATTGTTAAAGTACATCGTCCCCTTGGTCGTGGCTGGAACCACCTCAACTGAACTTCTATCCGGACTGACCAAATACTTTTTCTCCACCTCCTCCAGCGGACGATCGACTCTCAAACCTTAAAAGTCTTTAATCATTTTTCTCTTTTATTTACCCATTATTACCACCTTCCCATGACCATCTATCGTAACCCCATCCGTAGTTCTTCAACCAGCAGTCCCAGACGGGGAAATCATTGATGACGAAATGACCCCGCCCCCTAGATATTTTGATATCGCTCATGAAAGAAGGGATAGGACAGAGCATTGAATCCATGATTATTTTGTGCAATATTTACCCATATTGACCTACTTTTTCCCTTGCTTATTTTTACTCCTTTAGGTTTATAACCTTGTTTGCTAGTGGTGCTAATGGGGGCGATAGTTTTGATTTGAGAACCCTCCGAGCCGTCAGAGTTTTAAGACCACTCAAGTTGGTATCCGGAATTCCAAGTATGTATTGAATAACAGCCAGGCAGTCGATTCGGTTGACACATTTCCTACGTTCTAGATTCCTCCACTTTTTAATCCTTTAACTTCTTTTCCATCCTCTTTTGTTCGGTATTTTCTTTCTGGCGCTTCATAATTTCCAAAAAAAGATTCTGAACTGACGTTTCAGTTTAATGAGTTGGCATAGGTTTGAAAAATATTTGTTATACATAACAACCTCCCTGTTGTAAGCTTGTTTGTCAGGGTGTTAAATGTGTCTACTTCAATTTCAAGTAAGACAAGTAATGCATCCTGCATGGGATTTTGATCTAATGATATGCTGTCCAAAACATTAAGGGTTTGCTAATATATGATATCATTTGAAATCTTGAGTTTGCTCGCTGCTTTATTTTGACATTTTGAAGAGATTTTTGACGAGCATAACATTTTAAGACTAATGTTTGTGTTCTCCATACATAATTTTCAATGTGGATGAATGTTTATTTTAAGTACTTAAGTACTGGAATGCAACTACCATATTTTACTAATAAATTATTAAGCTATTGAATTATTTTTCGGGGATTTTGTAACTGACGCTTAATTTTTCTCAGCACTGCACAACTACATATATAACGTATCAACAACAACTTGATCTCTGTAAGACGGATCGCCAACTCTTGGCCAGTAAATGGGAAAGGCTTTTTGAATTTTATTATTTATTTTTGCGTGTTTGATTCTGCACATGTTTAGCTTTAAGGAGAAGAAAACACCAAGTTCTACTAATTTTGCACTGAGTGAGATCATGTCCGCGAATTATTTTCCTATTTTCCTTTGGTTCAACTTACATTTGCGTCGAGTTGGATGGATCAAGGGCTCTACCGTAATATTTGCCTATCCGAAAGATATGTATATGGTAAACAAACGCTGATGTACATGATGGGAATCAATTAAGTTCAGTGTTTAGTTCTGACCATAGAAAGGAAAGTAGAGTCCCTGCTGTGAAAGGAAAGTAGAGTCCCTGCTGTGGGAAATACACTTTAGAGAAGCACCAAACATACCAAGTCCGACTGAGTGGCTGGCCTTTGTACGTTGTAAATGACATGTGCATCATGGCTTCGAGGCCTACTGTTTGGTATCGAATTCAAAAGCGAACCAGTGGTTGCATAGTACTCTAGGTCAACACTCACGTGATACTACCCATGTATTAACGAGAGATGAAAGCATTTCGATGATTTATATCAGAAATATTCATTATGGATGGGATTCTGCGATCTGGATCTTATTTTGCACCTGCCCCTTTTGTCAAGTCCTACGCAGAGGCCCACATAAGTGATAATGGATTAGATGGCTGTCCGTGTTTAATAGTAAAGGATAAAGAGAGTTTAAGGCGTCCCCAGCGTCCCTACCACAAACTTCACAAATCCTCTGTTTCATAAAACGTAGATGAAAGATAATACGACATCACTAAAACAACTCCATCTTTATCTTTGACGGTCTTTTTACATGTATACTACGATTGAAAATATTGTATTCTGATCCTTGTGTTGACTGTCGATGTAATAATTGGATATATTTTATTTAGATATTTTATTTTATTTCTACTGAAATTGCCAAATAAAATTCATTTATTAAACGAACTTTTAGACCACTCACTCGGCCATCACTATTAATCTTCGTATTGATATCAAGATTAACGGAGACGAGGGGGAAGTATAAATGGACGTTCTTCAATAGCTGTGTAAAGAACACGCTCACATTTGACTGGGCAAATAGGGAGAGCTATAATGTGTGCCTGGACTTACAAGTATGTGTGAACGACAACGGTGCAAGGTATTATATATAGCTGTTGATATGTCTTCCGCACACGATTATGGGTTAAATGTATTAGGATATCAAAACTGATCCTAGAATGTACACATATCCAAAGCCACTAAATATAAATTTACATCCCTGATGCCAAATCGAAGGAATTATGCACATTTTATATTTCGATACTTGCAGTGCAACCTTAAAATGCCACGGGTCATTCGCCTACCTTACTCCTATCCACTGCACTTTGTTGGCATTTAGAAGCGGGGCAAAATTGTTACCCTTAAACACAGGCAGCAAAGCACGCATTTTATAAACTCTTTAAGTAAAAAAAGAAGGGTGCAGTGAGAATCCAGTTAGGAACCATAAGAATGCTATTCATTGTAGGACTACTTGGAAACTGATTGAAACTGATTAGTTCCCTTGGTGCTTAATTTTATCTGGATCTCTGATAATAGTCGGCAGTATCTCTACGTTAGTTTAACTCTACCCAACCACAATTTCACCATATCTAGTCAATCCGTACTAAACATGTACAACTTCTCATTCCTGGTCCTTCTCATTACCATTCGACGTCTCCTATTTTCCTGACACGTTCCCGCTTTAGCCCCTGAAGATTCATAGCGCTTCAAGCGTTTACTATCTGCAGCACCCCTCTATAACATAGGTAACATGTTTAGAATATGTGTCGATATAAAACTGTGAGATCGGCAAATCACTCAGAACGGTATTGTTATCCTGTATGTATATTCTTACACCAGAGAGAATTGGTATATGGTAACGACTTGGCATGCGTGTACTGATTTTTCATTTGTCTAATTCTGATGTTCAAAAATAATGATTATACCATTTCTTCCGCCTGAGGATTTTGATCCAGAAAAGTATCTAAAAGACTGATTACACTTGCATACAAATATACCTCACTCACTGAGCAACATTCGTTGACGTTACGAATGATGCACAGTTAGGACTAATATAATCACACAAACTAACCATTCACTATCTTCCCTGTATTCTACTACATAGGTATCTGATCTCTGATTTATGATTATCAGTGGAATCTTTGGCTTTTTTGACATGAAGAAGGCAAAGAGATTGTGATTACTGTATCGGAGTAGTTACACTTCTATGCAATTTTCTATCCATTCCCACTTTTTAAATGTATGCCTCATTCTTCCTACCTAAATAATTATTTCCTTGCTGGGTTTGCGTTTCAATCTATGAATATAAAACCACCAATAGCTTCAATGTCTATTGTCTCACTTCTATGTAAAAAGGGGTACAGTGCCTGAACTATTTTACTCTCATTTAAAGATGATGTGTAATTCGGGTGACGCCTTATGGTTATTGTCTTAGACTACTGTCGCTTTCTTATGTGCTTTTCGCCGCAATTCAAACATTTAACACAACACACTAATCTAACGAACAACAATATAAGAGTATACTGTGTATTAAAAACTGAACTACTGGACATGGTAGTAATTAGTCCAATGGTGAATATACCGTAGATATGATATATCGTCTGCTTAATGAGTCATGTGTTTGTCTAATTTCATTAAATGAATAGTATGGCTTAATGTGTGAATTAAGAACGTTAGCATTGTCCGTGTCTACCATAATTTAAAACCTGAGGTATATTTTTGTAATGAAACTCTTCTTTATTTCTTTAACATTAAATTTAGTCTCAATTTTCCTTATTTCATAAAACATTACAATTTTGACACACCATCTATTGTATGTTCAAACTATTATCTTATTTTGTTTGTGCCTGAAATGGACCAATTAATTGCGGTGATGCATGACATCTTTGAACGGTTGAAACAAATCTATATTGCTGTGCATTTTGAATGGACGAACAAAAATCCTCAAATAAATAGTTTTCTTGCGCTGCATCGGTTAAATACAATGGAACCTGATCACAGAGTTTCCATGGAAACCTGGTTGGAATAATTGTGTATATTAAATATGAATACAAATATATTTCAATGAGCGGTATTAATGTAACACGTGGATTTGAATATATATAAATTCACTTTCAATTTATGTGCATACTTAACTGTATACGGCTAAATTAATATAGACTAATTTTAGATGTATCAACCGATTTAACCATCTCATCTACAAAGTAGTCCTTATATCTCCGAAAGTCCTTCTCACTCTTTTGAAACTGAATTCAATGTAGGTGATGCCTCGAAATTAGGCCACCAAAAAGAGAAATTAAATATTTACTAAGTTGAAGTAATGTATTCAATGAGGTAATTACTAAGTAGAAGCAATGTATTCAACTTGTTGCCACCGCGGAAATGCGGATGGCTGCAACGCCCTTGACCATCATTTAATTACAGGTCTGCAAGTTGTGCTCAAGTCGATCATTCGGGCAATGGCGCCCCTCCTCCAAATAGGCCTACTAGTACTCTTTGCCATCGTCATTTTCGCCATAATTGGCTTAGAATTCTACAATGGTGCTTTCCACGCCGCCTGCAGAAATAAAGAAACAGGTAATGAAACGCTACAAACACAAGGAAGAGTATATTAGGGTGATGCTAAGGTGATCTGAAATCCATTCTTGTAAATATTTGTTTCCATGTGCTGACAGTTGGAACGGTTTATTATAAAACATCTTTTTTATTATATTTTTCTACCAATGCTTTCATTTATTATTCGGGAGAGGAAGGAAATATGACAAAGTTTCTATTTATGTGTTCTCCATCGCTACTCGCTGTTTTATACTATGTCTATTGCATCGCTTTTCTAATATTTACAATTAGCTCATACCATCTTATTGAAATATCGTCATGTTGGAAATTGCCATGATACTATTCTCAAATCATTGAGTATAGACTATTATAATTCCAAGTTTATTATCCCATGAAATATTCATTCCGCATATGTTTTTTTATATATATTTTTCATTGATGGACCTATATTTCACGCCTTAGGTCCTGTGTCCACTAAGCCGACATAGTCCACCGCCTGTTTAATTGCAAAATATACTTGCTAATTAAAATAACAGATGCACTAATGAATGATTTCGACCAAATGAACGTCCATCGAATTGAATTTAGTCTAATACATCCAGTCTCCCGACCAAGTCGGCGACCATTGGATTTTTTTTTCAATGATCGCCGACTGAGGCTTTGATATCACCGACTGGAAAAACGGCTTAGTGGACATCAGGCTTTTTAAACTGGATGCTCACCTGGTGAGACCACGTGTATTGGATTCAAACCCTGACCTGTCCATCACCTACCCTCCCAATGATCACTCTTCGTCGGTGATTCTCACATCCTAGTAGGCTTGCTCTCAATCACGTCATAGAACCCTTTGCCAGTAGGCCTATTTAGGTCCAATTTTAAGGCTGCATTCTCAGATATTACGACAAAGAAAATCTTACCAGAAGTACTTGTATTATGACCTATAGAGCTTAATTTAACCTATTAGTCATCTGCTACTGTTAGATGTTAATACAATAATTTGAAGTCGAATCGGCCTGGCAAAAGCGCCCGCCGGTGAACGATAATCGAGTAAGTTAAGTCATCACTGGAAAGCAGCGCGGCGGGTCCCCGAAATATAGCCTACATGTGGACTTTTATGAAGCCCTGTAGCAAAAACGACTAGAGAAACTCCTCCAAACATTTCGGCAAATGACTTGTAGATGGGTTCGAAAACAAAAGCGGAACACAAAGTAGAAAATCTTTAGTTTTTGACCGATGTCAACTGAGAGTGCAGCTTTAAACACATTTATGAACCCTAGTTCTCCCAAACCCTGTTCTTCACTCGCTCCACGGCGAACTAATTTGTTATCATTCCACCAAAACAGGAGAGTTAGATTTGGCCGGTGAGGAAAAGATGACGCCCTGCGCCTATGTTAATAGAGATGGGGCCCCTGGAGGGTTTCCTTGTCCCAACACTTCCGAGTGCAGACCTTACTGGGCAGGACCGAATTACGGCATCACTAGCTTCGATAACATCGGATATGCTATGTTGACTGTATTTCAATGTATAACCATGGAAGGTTGGACCACAGTGTTATATTATGTAAGTATAAAGTGTGACATTAGCAATCTGTAACAAACTATGAACAATGGGAGCTACCAGCCTTGAGTTACTAGCTTGAACCAAAATAAATATCTGTAATCTATATTTTCTTTCTTCCACCCGTCATTTAAGGCAGTGCACTTATTTAAAATAAATAATCAGTGCAGAAGCTAATGCATTATGCATAAGACAGTAACTCCATATTCAGTGGATTTTTTCATGATATGACAGTTGTCAGGGAAGCAGATGGAAATGATAAAAAAGACTTTTTTCCCCATAAAATACCCATCCAACTATCAAGAAAGATATTAGATTTCAAGGTAGAATATGGTTGATAACTTTATTTGTTATGTATTGGATCTGATTGGGGTTACCGCAAATGGTTTAATTGTAAGTGTTAAACACTAGTAGTTTAACCAGAAGTAGTCATGGCAACCGATGCCTCATTTACCAGGTTTACCTACAAAGTTCAATTATATGAATTTAAAATGTTCCGTTTAGACTAGTAAATGCATATAGATTAGATTAGATTAGAACACTTTATTGGCCTTTTTTAGAGAAAAATGCGTAGTGAAGGGGGCCTCTCCTGCATGTGGGAGGTTTTTGTAATAATATAAATAATAATATATAATAGAACTGTTAACTAACTCGTTGATATCAGTCGCTTAGAACATCACCTGTTTTCTTAGCCTTGTACAATTTGAGATTGTGTTCAACCTCATTGGTTAGAAGCTCTCATGAAACATTCCATTTTTTGCCTGAATTGTTTTTTTCATTACAGGCCATTCTGGCAATCTATATTTGATATTGAAATTTCACTTTATTCAGAATCGTAGAATGATATTCCCAAACCAACACAGTATGACAAAGTATCTTGATAGAATTAAATGAAACGAAATGAATCATGTAATACCACTCAAAAAGAAAAATGTATTATAAATGAAAGTTTTCATTGAATCAAATACTTTCGTTCTAGAAAATAAGATATATATTGTGAAATCACCATTAAGTTCCTTTACTATCATAAATGATAATTCAAATATCCTAATATGTTTCTGCTCTATTTCAGACAAATGACGCCCTCGGCAGCAATTTTAACTGGATATATTTTTTACCCCTAATCATTCTGGGATCCTTTTTTATGCTCAACTTAGTTCTAGGAGTTCTTAGCGGGTGAGTAGAAAAGAACTTGATTCCGATCACATTCCTAATAAAAAATTTCATTTCCAGAAAGAACACTTCTAGAGTGTAATTTGAGCGTTTAGGCAGGACAAAATGCATTGGAAATTAATGCATATTGAACGATCTCAAATCATCCTCCCTTTTCTGCTTGATCTCTGACCGTAAAATATTTCCTGTCTTGCTCATTGGAATATCTCCCATTCAATAATGTTTCTCTCACCTCCCTTCTTAGTTAGCCCCAAAGGCTTCGGTGGTGTTAAAAAAAGGCTTCGGTGGTGCTCCTTTCATCACACACACAATACTTACCCTTTGGCTGCCTATCCAATGATTGAATGAATTCGAGACTCACTTTGAAAACAATATAATATATTTGAGCTAGCATTATCGGCGCTTAAAATAGTCGCTTCACGTTCTAGTATAACACCGCTCAAAGTTCTCAGTTCGGGATACCGAATACGACCCTGAACTTATTTCTGCGCTTAGAGCCTTTATTTGTAGAGACATCGATTTCCCAATGGTCTCTATGATAATTCAAACAACGCATGTTGTCAATTGAAAATTAAGTTGCAACTAAATAATCCGATCATGGAGAGTGCTGAGATCTGGGCATAATTATAGAGACACTATGGAGCGAGCCACCAATGACAGGGCTTTATTTCCTGTCGGCACTGCATGCTGATCATTCCTATATTTGTTCAACTGCTACTACCTGCTGGACAAATATCACCGGGCTGATTAGTTGATATCGATCTTATAGGTCATTCGGGTGCACCGAAACGTACTATGGCATAGAGCCAGTGGAAAGCATTAACAGTGTTATGTCTTTTTGTACGCGCTGAACATATGTAGAGGGTAAACCGTCAATAAATAGAACAGTGTCTAGAGAATAACAGTTACTATTCAAGGCACACCAGGCTGTCAAAAGTATACTTGCCAATATTGTATACACATTGAATGCAGGACCATGTTAATACTATCAGTTTAAGATATATAAATGTATCTAAATATATGCACCCATTCAATGACTAATAGTATGACTGAGAAGCAATTGCATCATAGTTGATCATGAGCAAGCTTACCGCCTGCTCTCCTGTTCATTTCTATCGGTATCTATGTCACACCTAAATCGCTCATGTAAATAAACATACATTATGCATTATAATGTTAATGTACCAATATATTACATACATTGTACTTGGAGGTCTACGCTTATGATATATATGATATCAGCATCATGGGCTTATACTCTGTCAGAGCTTTGGATACCACCTTTTTTCATTGCCATCTGTCGACAATTACACCCTTTACATCTCTGGTACTCGATTGGTCAGTCCACTTCTTGATATTGGTGATCCAAGTTGTCCCCTGTCTGCCTCGTGACTGGTGTACTTCAGGTATTCCCACAGTGCGTTCCAGAGTGTCATCGGTTCCTGAGACTTACTTCATTCTCCCAGAGATGATTATAAGTAGAACTCTGTTGCCATGTGAAATCAATGCAATTGTTCTGTAATTACTACAGTGCAAGAGGGATGTACATAGATTTTCCCAGTCGGTAGGCCATTTATCAAGCTTCCAGATGGTCCAAACAACGTTCCACGGTTTCGTTTCTTATTTTGCTTTCATCCCTGACTAATCATTGCTATGCCTGTATATAATATACTACCAGTATGTAATACACGTGAGATCTACGATTCTGCAATTGAAAAATAAACTTCGATTGGCATCCAATAAGCTATTCAGTGGACGTTAATGGAACATTATTTTGAATTGGTGCCTATCTCTGCATATTACCACTGAAATAGACCAATTAGGTTTCAATGACATATTGTTTAAGTACCAAGCACTGGCCGCAAAAACGACCCATCATACCTTTACAGCGTCACATTAGTCCCAATACCTAAATACATTCTCTGGAACGTTCTCTTAATTGTTCAACGGACCCGGCAAACCCATTTCAGGCCAAGGGTAATAAACCATGACAAAATTGGTTTGACAAAACAATATCTAAACTAGGTATGTACGAAGTAGTATCCATATACGGGAGGTACATATTACTCATCCGCATGATTTTAATGTTTGGCCTAAAAGTGATTTTTTAAAAAAAGATCAACTAGTTTCTTTTCCTAGTATGGCGTTTGGATGACTGATAAGCTATTGCTTCTCAATCTTTTATATTACTCTTTCTCGATACAACTCCACCACTAGCTTAATTCCTCATCCAAAAACCCCCATGTTTTCCTCATACCATATATACGACTGCCAACCAGTTCATAAACATGCCCTTTTATTCAAATATAATCTTCTTTACATACCTTTTTAGGATCCTGCTATTCCCTTTTGTTTATAGACACATCAAACCTCTCACAAAAGTTATTGTTTTACTACCTTCTCTCTGATCTCTCCTCAATTCTTATCACACTTGGTCGCCATTCTAGGAGAACACTTTTCGTATACTACTGCCTTTATCTTTCTGCGTTGGCGCGAGTAGTATATCAAAATTAACCAAAGGTTCAGGCTTCGGATGGAAATGATTGACTATGAAGATAGTATCCTATAAACAGCAAACAAAGTAGTGGCTTAAACCAATTCATACACTTATGTTGATCTCAGTGTCATGAGACATATACTATGTCTAGCCATATCTAGGATACCTATGACGATATATATATACCTGAGCGGAAAACCTAGCCATATGACTCGCAGCCAACAGCCTTAAGCATTCTAAGAGAAGCCAGAGGTAAAGGATCATGCCCCATGGAAACTATATATCCCCTTCCTGGCAATCCGTAATGACAATGTTTCACGTTTGTGGGTTCTGCGGGCAAGATCATGGATATACCAACGGAGAATTGGGAGTACAATAAGGGGTTCATTAAAAATAGTCATGTTGGACACATGTCATGCGGGTTCGAATTGCTTTTTCTTCCAGTTATTTTTTTTAAAATGTATGCGTTAGGATTGGTCTTCTTTAGTAAGGACATCTATAATAATTAGAAATGTCACTTTGTCCAAATACTCTAGATTTATCTTTTTCCGTGCCCCCTTCACAACTTTTTTTCATAGTATTGTATATTAATATGAATCACTAATATGAGATAAGGCATTCATTACGTACTTCATCTGTTCTTAGTCTCAGGATCTATCAAATGCGATATATTCTTTATTGCACTATAAAGTACAAAGGGTATTGCACATCTGACTATCTATCCAGTGTTAGCAGCCCTCAAAGTGTATTCATTATTTAAGTCATGTCTGTCCATATGTGTGTCATTTTCTTGTAGAATCTTCGGATTTAGTTGTTATTGCTTGTGGTTATCATTCAATATTTGTCTTTTCTTGTTCACAGAGAATTTGCTAAAGAGAGAGAAAGAGTAGAGAACCGACGAGCTTTCCTTAAACTTAGAAAGCAGCAACAAATAGAACGGGAATTAAATGGATACCTCGAGTGGATCTGCAAAGCTGGTGAGTAATTGTTTCAATGCTATCCTTATAAATCATGCCCATATATGTCCATGTTTATGTTTATTTATTATACGTGCATGCTATATGAGAAGTGCTATAAAAATAGTCATATAGGACGCGTCCTATATGAATGTAGTTGTCTAAAAATAGCTCTGTTTAAATATGCTTCGCGGAGCTTTGGCTCTCCGCGAAGGATGTAAACAAATCCCCGCGATCGGTGATCCACCCGTGATTCTGGTACTATGATTAGAGTAATACATAATAAAAATCCCATCATTAAATAGAGCATTAAATTCTCTATTGAATGATATAAGTTTTATAAATGTAGCTCAAGAAATGGCTGCAATATGAACGTTTTAAGTCAACGATATAACTTGGCTAATAACGGGGCTGTCAGCGGGGCTGTCAGTGGGGCTGTCAGCGGGGCAGCGGGGCTCTCTGAGGCTTCTTTAATATTTTTTCAGTGATATCTGATAACATATGATCAAATTTTATGCACATATAATAAATATAGAATGGAACTCGCCGGCAATAATCGAAAATTTATAGGACTTGATTCGTCTACATAAGCACTCTGCCTACGGCATCGTGCTTATGTGGACGAATCTCGTCCTATAATTTTTTTATTATTGCTGGCTCGTCCCATTCTCTCTATGTATAGTATACATGTTACTACGGTAAATGTACCAGACATTTTTAGCCCATACAGGCGTCTCTTAGTTCAAACGGGGTAGGGGTAGGGGTTACAGTATTGAATTTAAATGATACTTTTTATATCATCATTTTATCAACCGTATTTCGAGGTCTGATTTTAATGTGGTAAGAAAATGAATTTCTTTTGCTCTAATCTTGCAGAGGAGGTCATTTTAAATGAAGAGAGAACGACGGATGAAGAAAAGATGAAAATCATCGAAGGTAAGTTCACCAGAAAATATTATGAATGAAATAGCCTAAGACCCATATCTGAAAGTTACTGGATAAGAAACTTCAAGATAGAGACAGAATGAATATATGTAGCTCGGGGAGCTTTAAATAGAAACATGATTTTATTCTTTAAGCGACTGGGATTTCTTCATATTAATCATAAATGTATTTGGTCGTACAACCTCAATAAATACACGATTTAAAAAAACCATAGTTTGTCCCCCAATGAGCTTTTGTGAATGGATCAGGTCACAATTGATAAGATTAAAATTTCTAATTGTTTTGTAGTTTAAAACCTTTTCCCTTTTATTTATTCTGAGGATTAACAGAAATTTAACAATGAAATCATTGTGTTTTCCACTTACGTGATCTTCCCTGAATAATTTTGATCTTTGGAAATAGGGTTCCTCTAAAAATTCATGTGTCATATTTCACAATAATAATGTTCTCGTAGTGTTGCTACAGTTTGTTTAAACACATAACTATTTAAGTTAAGTTTTTCTGTAATATAATAATTTACATAAGTCACTGCATGTATAAATGATCATCAACCCCGTGTTTTCTCTTTGAAGCCAAAGGTAAACAAAGATCCATATCATGGCTTAAGAAGATTGTCCACATATGAAGTTCTATTTTTCCATATTTTTTCTATATGTGTTTACATATACGAATGTCAATATTGTACAGCTGTACATTGAAAATGTCCATGCATTTTCCGGCTACAAGGACGGGACCTTATGAGTTTGTTAAAATGTTTGCAATGAAATGAACGATATATGGACCCATTCGTAATATATCTTATGAAACGATATAAACAATGAATCAAAAAACAACGCTGATAGAATTTATATTTCTTTCCTCACTTTACTCTTTTTTCTCCGTTCGACATACAGCTCGAATAAAATGTGGGTATTTATTTAGAAGTGACAACCCGTTTCTGTTACTATTCTCTTTTGTACATACCGATAGCTCTAAACTATATACCATAAACTGTCTAGCGGTACCCAAGAACACTAGTGATAACAAACCTAGCACCACCACAGTGCAAAACTTGAACATTGTTGGCAGCCCTCCCCCTCAAGAAAGACAAAATAAGTACCTCCATATTGTGCATGTTTCGTCATCCTTTCGGAAATATATATAATATGCTATATATATTCCCCCAACTCCCTCGGAGTTAGTTCAAACCAACTAAAGTTATTTCCCAAGTTTGTATATACATACATATAAGCATCTACCTCCCTGGACATTTGTTAAACATCCAAGTATCCATTTTACTTTATACTCTACACACATTTATATTATCTGTAATATTCAAGCATATAAATTATAATGTTATTTGAGCCTACATAATAAATAAAATGTAACGATAAACCACTTTGGACACAATAACATTGTGCCAATTACTACAATGGGGAATAATTACGTTATAATGCGAAACTTTTAATAACTCTATGCTGCTATTTACTTCATAAGGTCCCTGTTCTATCTCTCTAGATATATACACTCGACTCTCCCACATATATGCAGATGCAATTTAAAGTCCATATCTTGGTGTCTAGACTGCATCATTATATCCTTTCTGCCTCATCCTTTCCCTCGCCTCCTGTACATTTCAATGTGGACCTAAACGCCACTCTTCACTTTAAACGAATAAATCCCCGCAATAGTTTATTATCTACTGAACAAGGTCTTAAGGTTTATTTCTGAGAAGAAGAAGCAATTTATTGATAGCAAAATAAGAGGATACGTATAAACAGATAGCTTTGCCAAAAGTATTATAAAGATTATACCAATTGATAGGCATATCAGTCATAAAGATAAGAATTAAATAGGATGTTAGATGTATGTGTTTTAGAAATAAGATTCCAGAACATTCCTCACAGACATGTCGTTTTGCCTTACTTAGATCCCTCAGATCCCTCTGTTTATTGTTTGTTATGATTTAAGTACATTTTAGTTCATATGCTTTGCTTAAATAAAGTAGACCACCAATAGGTGCTTAAAATATGTGCTACCCTGCAATTTCATCCGATGGATAGGCTCATAATTTCTACGACATAATATTGTTGGATGGATAAAATAAAAATGATATCTTCTATGATCGAAGAGGAATAGATAATGACCATTAACAGTAGTAGTTACGATATCTCTCAATGTATTTGCTTTTCCCCAGCATTTTTATGTTTGTAAAATATAAGCAAAACAAACTAATTAAGAAATAACTCCTCAGAATTCTGATGAACTTTTCTTTGATCAACGCAGGTCGAATAAAATGTGGGTATACTTGTGATTCTGCCTTATCCTTTTGATACCTACACAATTGCTATAGGAACTGCATGCTTATACATATTATGAGGCATATATATATATTTCGACACTCACCCTATTCTTCGTACACCAGGCAGAATTTAGACATAGTACTGCGAGAGTGAAGAAGAATAATCCCCACCTTTAGATCAAGACAGTATCATAGAGCTATACTATATATATTTAATGAACGCCTTAAATATGTTCCATTTTTCTTGGTTTGAAACACAGAACAAAATGATACATTATTCTTTTGTTTAGGAATGATCCAAACTAACCCCACAATGGATTGATTGAAAAACAAGTCGTTATTAGAAGTATTACATTTTACACCACATGGGACATTTATCAATTCCCTGACGCTGAAACAAATGTATTAACATGTAAACTTATACCCAATATATGAAAATGCAATTTTAAAATTCCGCTGCATTTATGTTCTAAACGCTCTTCCAAGACGAGCTATTCTTGCGGAATATTAGAGAATTATTAACTATTCAATTTTAGAAGCCACAATCCACTTCCAAATTCGGGCTAGAGAGAAATTCTTTTGCAATGCCTCCATACGAAAGACGAAAGATATTGAAGTTCCAGCAAAGGATAATATCTATCAATCACAATAAAACACTATATATACCCACTTAAACCTGCTAGATAATTTATTATAGCTAGTATAATTAGAGTTAACTAGTTTATTTAAGTGTCCCTCTCACCTTCTATTAGGAAACACTATAGATAGATCCATAGCCGATACAGTCAACCGGGTTCCAAACATCCCATCAATGTACGATAGTGAACCTTATTAGAATAGGCATTAGCGTTGGTATATGAAATAGGTACTATGGTCCCCGAATTCTATAAAACTTACCATCTGTACCCATAGATAGTTCTTGAGATTTAATTCATTAGAACCCAATCACAATGTTATCAACAAGTACACACCTGAGATATGCTATATCGACAATACATCAAATATGATAGCAATGAAATAATTTGTATAGTAAATTTAGATATGGAAGTTACTAGAAAGAGAAAATACTTTTCTAAAAGAAACAAAGTTGAAGGCAATCGGTTTTATTCGAATTTCATATATTCAACTATACATTCTATGTGCTACAGACCTATTTCTATCCATTCTATCATTTTTTAAGATTTACTTTGGAGAATCGATCGATATATTATCTTGCACTGTTCTAACTCACAATTACAACGATGGCAACTCAGTTTTTTTCTCTCATTCAGGTCCATTTCTATTTCCAAACAGAATGTTGCAAATCCGATTATCATTGTTCAATTATTTGTTCTTATGTCAATTAATCTCTGCCTCCCCCTCTCTCCTCTTTGTCTCTCTCTTTCTCTCGCTCCCTCCTTCCCTTTGAACATTCTATTTATAAAATATCCATACTTTTGATACGTTGCCCTTCTTCCATTAGTCCTCTGTACTTTTATAGTTTTATGAGTACAATGGTCTCGTATTTGTATGGTGAATTGCGTTTAGATATTAGTGTCATTTCTGAGTGCACCAATGTGTATTTACCTTTGTATGGCACATTTCTTTCATTCTTAATCTTGTTCTCTTTGCAATTCGCGTTTACAATTGTAATAAATTGATCTGTATATTTTCTATATTTCTAACTTTAAGTAATATATCGAAGAATGAGTTTCTCTCCATTCTGCACTATTATGCACTATATTCTTCATTTAAAGACAGAAACTGTATTCTATAGATACTGAACCTATGTATAGTCCTGATTTCTGCATCCTCTCCTTCATTTAGCGTAAATAGTATTATCTTGTCGAAATATTTGCGATCAGTATTCACCCTTTTAATTGACCACCTCTCTGAACTTTTAGACTAAAATGTTTTTAAAATTATTGGGTGACGCAGAGTGAGACACAGGTGAGATATATACGTCAAAGATTCCGAAGAAGAGCCACTAAGCTACATGCTTGTTACCAATGTTATTATTTTACTGGGTGGTGTCCCCCATTGTATTTATCGGGGCAATATACTTTTCCAATGATACACTGATTAGGCGATAAAAACGGTGGGTGTGGTTATTAGCTCAAGGCAGATGAAAACCACTAAAGCATCACTAACTGCGAATTATATATATATTTGAAGTTCATTACAGATCTGACACAGGTTTAACTTGCCAAGGATTTTTAGTAAATATATTTCTTCTTGGTCCTGTACAATAGAGTCGGGGATTTCTTTCATAAATTACCGACGCCTTTTTACATCACCAATCGGCCTCTTATCACAATGGATCGTCGCTTTCGTGGCAACCTTTCTCCTCGCGGTACAGGTCCTCAATCAATCAATCCAGTGCCACGCCGTTCAGGTGTAGGCGACCATGTGATAAGTTTTAGGGAGCCAAAATCTCTCTTGCTTCTACGGAAACTCACCTTTTCAATTATTCGCCTGTGAAAAAGTGGTAACCAAGTGAAGGTGTTTGCCTAGCAATCAACACTCTGTTGACTCTGTCGCTCTTCTTTGTTCTCTCTTCCGGTATATAGACGTAAGAAAGTTGAGGTAATATAAGTACGTGGGGTTGGGAGGGACGGGACGACTGTGGTGTTGGCGATCTGAATATGAGATACATCTGTTAGTATATCACAGAGAGCAACACTCGTGGTGGTGCTGATGTTATGACAACGAGAGTTGCGGCACTACTTTTGACGACTTGTTCTTGAAACAGGGAAGTAATTTACATGTTCATCTAATTATGTTTCTGCTAATTTTCAATTTGCCAACAGCTCGAAGGCGAGCCGCTTCGAGAAAAATGAAACAAATGAAAAACCAAGGCAGTAAAGACACCGATGAACTGGAGAACGAAGAAGACAACGAAGATCTCTTCGCGGAGATAGGTAGGTTTTGTATTCGATAAAAAAAATATTGAAAAAAACATTGAATACGTAGGTCCTACTCGTAACCGGTCATCGGATCAACGATGACTAAGTAATTAACGTCACAATGTATATAAAACATATATAGAATAATTCACGTATAGTTTTCTGTTGACAGATGCCAATGAAAGCCAAGGTGCATACTGTAGTCCTTTGGGAGAATTGTTACCAAGATAATTTGTGTAACACATTGTATTAACCAGAATATAAGACTTATTTATATAATATCCTCTAATTCATTATCCTTTTGTTGTTTTTAGCTGGATTAGCAGGAAGCCCATTTGCCAGAAATGGGTTCGGCGCCAAAAAGAAAGCAAACAGTAAATTAGCTGGGTGCTGGCGGGCTGAGAAGCGGTTCAGGTATTCTAGGTTTGCCCCTTTTAACTATTCTCGCCCAAGATGGACAGACATGCAGGCTCAAATATACAGTGCTTCTCCTCCTCTGTTGTGCCCTATCTGACTACTGCTTACAGCTTCCTCTTCCTCATCTTCTTCTTCTTAAGTATAAGTAGATGGCATACCACCCCTCCAGCAGCCACCGCCACTACCTATACGTATCTCTCCATGTTCAAAATTATTGTGCTTATGAATATGAATCCAGACTATTATGCGGTCTTGCTGCGATATATTTAGATAACATATGATCCCATATCATGTCCTGAATCATATTCAACAGAATTGTGGTTCTAGACATTATATTGTCGATTATTTGTTTAGTATATTCGGAAATAGCAGCGGTCGCTACGATGTACATCATGTAAATGCATTAAAAATGTCAAGTTTTTAATCACCCGTGCGTGGTGGGATCCACAGACGAAACGAACAAAGGTTCATCGATACCGGACAAGTGATCCATTATTAAATTTTGGCGACCACTGTTATGAACAAATGATGGACTTTGACTTGGTATAGTAGATCCAAAGGGGATGGGTTTGCTTGGTGTCTTTTCACTATTATTGGGTGTCACCTTATTTTCTCAGGTCTCGCCACACGCAATTGCACCTATATGTCAGCTATTTTGGTCATTTTTGAGATCATAAATGGTCTGATTCATACATGTATGTAGGTGTAATAACGTCAGCGCTTTATCCTTCTATTTTGATTGCTCTTTACTTTTGGATTTTTTCTTACTTTGGGGATGGGATCTATATTTTCTGAAGGTTTTGTCGTCTTTATTCGCTGTGACTCAGTGTATTTTGATACAATTGCCTGCATGTTAAGGAATATATATATCTCGGGGTAAATGGCTTTCTAATATTTCCCATGTTTGATTATAGTATATTATATATTATATCTGTCCTGCCTTGTCCAAAATTGGCAACGAGAATAGATTTAACATCAATAATAATTATTAACCGTTAATTCAATAGATACTTTAAAATAAGTTCTCACCTTGGAAACTTACACTTATTTTACGTTCCGTCTCCTTGTTACTCATCAATATGCGAACATTTTAAAAGCAAAAATTTGCACTGTGCCAAATCTTGTATCACTGTAGCATCATACCCTCAAAATTTAAGGTTACGAGGCAGGAATTCGAAGGCCTCATACTAATATATGAACTCCATGTTCATACATATTTCTGAGACAATTTAGCCAACAATTTACCAAATTAGTAAGCAGTTTCGAATCAGATTGTAGCAAACTGCCCAATATTTATTAGAAATATATCCCATGTAAGGTCCCACGGTGAATATCTTTGATTTGAATTTATGCTATGTATTGATTGAAAGTATGTTTCCACAACTGAGGCGAACCCTTGTTATTTTTATTATACCGACTGTACAAGAGGGATTAAAAAAGTTGGCAACACATGTATACTGCAATTTGTTTCAGTTAGATCAAATGTTAGAATGACTCTAGTATTCTAGTTTAGTCTGGGGGAACAATAATGGATAATCAGATTTTGGGGGGACGTAACGATATGGGAAATGACCTGGACAGTATATATATATGTATTAAGTTTGGTCTGCGCTTCACATAACCCACGCCTAACTTTGTTCATGAAGAGATACCGTATCACTCTATAACTACTAAAGGTTTGGACCAGAAAGGAGATTAGCAACCAGCACATTAACCTGTAATAGATATAGATCTATATATTAACTGACGTAGAGCTAACTGGCAATAGAAATTAGAACTATAAATATTCATGAGTTATAACAATATTTAGACAGGTCTAGATGCTATAGAGGCGTTTTTAGATAGATGACTTGGAATAGGAATGTTACAAACAATCTATCTATTCCATCAGGGAGGTGCTTCCTCAATTTTAATGGTATTAATTTACATGCTAACCTCAAAAGTTATACGATAGTCTAAAAGGTTGCTATTATCTGAAATATTGTTCTGAGTAATCTTCAAGGAAACATTAACACCGTATAGATTATAGGAGATCACCATTGACATATGACAATCGTGAATATCTATTTTTGAATGCATATTTTTATAAATGCTTTTAATACCGTTAGGTGTTTGATTTCTGAAGAAGCACTTCCAGATGGAATATCTACCCCTGAACTTGAATTCATTAGTGTTTCCTATACTTATATAGATTCGCTGTGCGTAGACTGGTGAAATGTCAAAGATTTTACTGGTGTGTCATCGTGCTAGTGTTTCTGAACACCGTCTGCGTGGCCGTCGAGCACTATGGTCAACCGGATTGGCTGACCGACTTTTTATGTAAGTATATAAATGACCAGCTGCAAAACCACAGACAATTAGTTTGTCCCCCGAAAAATGATTTACTTAGCACTTTCGCAGCGACCATTTTCCATTGTTAGTTCTGAGTGTGAATTATACATCAATGACTTCATTATGCGGATCATAAGTGTCAGGTCATCCGAAAATGTACAATTCGCCTTCAATAATCTTCTCAAATAACCCAAATTTAGGACAAAATTGAGGTTTGAATTACAATTGAACATAACCAAACACATTGTTTGAAACAATGCAATACTAAGTATACTCATATACTTAGTATTTATCTTTTTCAGCTTAATTAAGCAGAATTTACTAAATGTGTAGTGCTGCCGATTGTACATTTTCGATATATTGACGATGTGACTCATATGTGATATTGGGAATAGAGTTATATACCTTTATATACTGAGCTGGCAGCATACCTCTAGGGTAACTTTCTTCGGTGAGCTTCACTGACTACCAGTAATATATAATAATAATTATGTAATTGCTAAGAAATAGTCCTCTAAAACGTGGATATTGCTCGGACTTCTCATTTCAGAAACATAACTGGTATTGTTTCTCATATACATATCGATTTTGTTATAACCTCCCCCTGGTTTCTATTGATGTACGTAGAAAGATCAAGTTGTCTTCTTGACAATATCAATCTGGGGAATCTCTAGAACTTTATCACCTTGCTCGTAGTATATTTTATCGTGATATTGACAACTTTCATTTTTTTACTTTACAGACTATGCAGAATTTGTATTTTTGGCCCTATTTATATTCGAAGTAGTGTTAAAAATGTATGGATTAGGAGTTCACATGTACTTCCAATCTTCATTCAATATATTCGACTGTGTGGTAAGTTCTTTACAATTTGATTAATAATAATACATGATCAATTCCGAGATAGAAATATATGAAAAGTAAAACCTCCTGATATTTAAAGTTGAAGTTATATTTCAAGTATATGTAGAGAAGTATTACATAATTATTCAATTTTCAACTGTCAATAGTGTATCATAGTATACCTGATTCAACATATGTTAGTTAAAAAGGAACATCGACCATTGTGGTTTTTAAAACCATAGAATCATAGAAGAGTTATATTACATACTTCATGACTGCTGTTTTTAATATGCAAGTGGTCAATTAATCTCTCGTCAATGTACTAATATTCACATAAGTCAAAGCAATTACATTTTGTTTATTCTATGATAACTAACAAATTAATTCTAATATTAATATTTATTATATATCTACACTTTAATGCAGACGAGATGGCTTATTATTGTGGCACAATTAACAACTGGTAAAACTTACATAGCTTAAGGTCATGAAAATATCATACCTTCTCAGGGGAACTGAATTAAAATAGAAACCATCAAACTATAACATAAATATATGGTGGAAGCCTCAAGAAAGCTCGTGCTTTAGAGTGTAGGTAAATAAAGCCAAACATAAGTACACACGCCGGTTACAATCATCGGACTGTGTTATGTGTGTGGCATCATATTTGATTGTCTTAGCGGTGGAGGTTGATACTTTGGTAATGGCATTCATTCCTTTGGTGATGGTATTAGGTCATAGTGGGCAGCATCTTTGAGGTGATCTGGTCCTATTTCAAGAAGGACTCATCTTTTGGCGTCAGCGTTTTGAGAGCCCTACGATTACTTCGAATCTTCAAAGTGACCAGGTTGGTATAACCTTATAAGGAGAAAGCGAATATTCACAGGTCACAGCTCAAGTGCTTTGTTCCTGTTCGCCTGTCCTATTCCTACCAAGTCGAGAGACCTTGGCGCCAAACGTTTCTATTTGTATCATGCGATTTTCTTTATTCCCAATATCAACGTTAGTAAATCTCGACGCCTTTTCATGATGGCCAATGATGGTAAGACAATAGTGGGACTCTTCACATATTTTCCCCAAAGTGTCCCTGGGGACTGGCGGTCACATGGATTCCTAGTCTATCATAATACAGGCTACAAATGGGTTCCTTAGATTGTTATCCACACGAATGAATCGGAATCCAAAGTAAAAACTACCACGTGAATAACGGTTTTTTCCCACCATAGAAGGTGCCTAAATGAAGCAAACCTGAAATTAAAAGTAAAATAAATATATTTAAGTGAAATTCACCTATATTTTCTATTAATAATCGCACGAAAAAAAATAAATCCATGCACATGGGAGGTTTGGAGCGTTTTGTTAGGTTTTCAGCACTACAACTATTAAGCATCTATTCCTAATACGGACACTGAGTTAGTTGATCTTATGCTAAATACATTACTGACACTTTGTCATATCAGGATAAGTTTCAAGATATTCTGGGCCGTAGCTACATCTAGCAACGGATTAACCTGAATCTCGTATGTCCCCGAGATTGTTAATACAAGGAAATAATATTTACTAAATGTTATCAAGATTGCGTTATAAAGGTAATCAATGTGTGTTCTTCAAACCCCGTATACACTGACTAACACCAGTATGGAACTAAAACTTAAAAAACATACTTCTGCTTCAGTGGAATTTAGCAATAGGATCTTTATTGTCTATCTTCTTCCTCTTGGTCAAGGTCTTGGGTGGAGAGATTAGAATTTTGTTTACCACAGATTTCCCCATTATTTCTCCATTTAACTGAATGCAGTATTATGGTTGTATACGTATACTACAGGTTATACTAGGAAGTCTGTTTGAAGTGGTTATACAGGTATTTGAACCCCATGCTTCATACGGTCTCAGTGTGCTACGATCACTTCGACTCCTGAGACTATTTAAAATCACAAGGTAAGCCCTCTGCTCAAGGCTAGGAGCGGGAAAAGGGCCTCTATCACAACTCTCTCTGATGATTTATGGCACAATACTATATTAAGTCTCCGAGATAACTCAATCGGCTTTTACTCTAATATTTCATTAACTCATCCTGCCTTGAAACTTTAATGGGTGGATGGTTTCAATCAAGGTCACATTTAGATGATTCATGATTAACATTTTTTATTAACAACGGTATTTGATATCTATATGGTGTTTGGGCACAACATAATATGATTAACCATAGAGAATATTACTAACTTATACGAATAAGGCTTCCATTATTATTGACACTATTCTCTTTATTTAAACTTGAAGTAACTATCTAACCCTGGGCGGGAGTGGATATAGTTATTAGCCAAGTCTCCATTATGTATTTAAAATTTGTCTTTGACTATTGAGTCCAAGTCAATAAAATATATAGAGCCCCGTTAAACTTATTAAGAAGTGTAAAAGAGACATGCCATTATAACATGATCAGGCTTAGTAGCTCCTGTGCAGGAATATAAAAAAATAACAGGATTATATAAAACTGGTAAGTTCTCATAGTCGCTGTATTCCCAATCCTTTAAGTCAGTTTTGGACAGCTGATTCCCCTGGCGTGCTGCTTTGTTTTGGTGGAGTTGTTGCAATCGCGAGTTAAGATATAAGATACATGGTTCATTTGATTTTTTGAAAATGGGGAAAATGCGATTAATATGATTAACATATCGAGTGATACAATCCAGGTGATAGTGGGAAGCACTGTAGAATGGGTGGTCACAAAGTATTTAATGCCTGGATCCTCTTTTGGAGTGACTGTCCTGAGATCACTCAGACTCCTTCGACTACTGAAAATCACCAGGCAAGTTATGAAATAGGATCTGGGTTAGTGATTTGAATTTGAGCCCTGGGATATTTATATGTATACATTTCGGTATATATGCATATGTTATGCATACATTTATACGTACCCATTTATGTGGTTGTTGGTATTATGGAGTGTATGGGAATGATAGACTAGGATCAAGAGACTTGGGATTCCCCCGACCGGACCCAATAACAACAAGAGGTGTATTTTTCTAACATCATTGCGTTTAAGTATTGCAGTATATGGCATCTTAATTAATTAGTTTTAAGGCTTGACGTGCCAAGGTCAGGATGCACTTTTTTTTATCATTGTAAGGATTTATGTAGATTCTTATTGGTTTGTACATATCAATGAACGTCAAAAATCGAAATTCAAATATATCCCATATTATCTGAGGTAATAGAAATCTTTTGTGATGTTAAAGCCTTGTACAAGTTTTAAAACGAACTATATATATATCTATTTTATGAATTTCAAATTGAAGTTAGTTCAGTTCCTCTACTGCTTACTCTTCTCAGTTTTCCACAACTAAAAGTTTCATTCTTTTTAGGTACTGGGCATCCCTGCGAAATCTGGTGGTTTCTCTGCTCAACAGTATGCGATCTATTGTCAGCTTGCTGTTCCTCCTATTCTTATTCATCATCATCTTCGCACTTCTAGGAATGCAGCTCTTCGGAGGAGAGTAAGTACCAACCATGCCAGCCTGGGAACCGCTGCTCCTGGTTCTGTTAAACTAGGGAGAGTTCTTTATTTTTATCTTAATTGTAGTCGTTACTAAAGATTAGGATAAAAGGTGCTCAAAATCAGATCTCATCAGTCCAATCAGTTTTACAATTAGATTCAATGGCAGTACTTGCAGTATGAGATGGAGAACACAATATCAAATTAATCAATTATGTGTACAAGTTTATACTGTGAGCAGCTACTAACATATTATTTTATTGCAATATATTTTCAGGTGGAATTTCCCCGATGGACGTCCATTTAGTAACTTTGATACATTCCCAATTGCTTTACTCACAGTGTTCCAGGTTGGTATTGCTTTGTGCAGAATTCCCCTCTTCTATATATTATATACAGATAGAAAGTAGCCTATGTATAACAGTATCAATATTCAGATGATCTTCAGACGAATTGAACCTTGAATCTTGGTCAACAGCCAGTACATTAGTTAATTTTACAACTTATTTATATGTTATACTTATTAATTAAATCATTCCTCACTTAAATCATTCCTCACTATAATTATTCCTCACTTAAATCATACCTCGTGTACAAACATAACTCTCTCCTTAGATCCTTACGGGTGAGGACTGGAATGAGGTGATGTACCATGGGATCCAGTCCCGTGGTGGCATAGACGGCGGAGGCACAGTTTACTGCTTTTATTTTATCATTCTGGTGGTATTTGGTAACTGTATCCTTTTATAGAGAAAACACTAATTTGATATCTGGTATATTGGAGTCTATATTCATGGACGATCCTAATAGGATAATAAATTGTTAGTGGTACATTAAGCTACAACTATGTATAAGCCTCTCAGTAATTGCAATAACCTAAGATAGACCACCATGCCAATTTCACTATTAGATCCAAAACTCTAATTATAGTTTTGAAATAGCAGTAGCTAGACATAGAATATAAGTCCTTTTTTCACAAAAAAAAGTTCATATGGCATAATTTCTTGCATCCCATTTATCAATGTTGCCTCGTCCAGGCTGATATTGCTTTATTACTATGTCATAGTAATAACCTCTATTTTGCATCCATCTATGTGTGTGTGGTTGTAAGCGATCATCAGCTGATATTTATTAGAATACGATCCTTGACCCGGACAGACACACTGCTGAATGTGTTCTTGGCCATTGCTGTTGACAACTTGGCCAGTGCACAGGAACTCACTGCTGCCGAAGAAGAGGCAGAGGTGGAGGAAGACAAGGTATGACATAGAATTTATTTTACTTTGATCCCGTTTCAAAATTCTTTCCCTGGGCAAATGATACGAGTGGGGAAATACAGGCTTGGACCGCTGTACACAGACATTCCGCTTCTGCCCCAACGGAAGATATAGCTACCTCGGAGAGACCAAAATCTTGGTAACCCAACAGTTGGTAAATAATTTTTATATCTTGCCAAACTTATCTTCATCGGATCACAACAGTTGACCTCAGAAAGGACATTGGACCATTTCTCCAATGCCGAAACCAAAGAACTAAGGTGATACTACAATGATTTATCTTTGAGTTAGTACCGTAGCTGTGATGTCTTTCTTCAGACGAATTGGACCTTGAATCTAATAGCAACCCACGTAGAGAATAGTTTTTGTTCCCACGACCCAAGGAATGGACGCAGTGCATTGTAGCTTCTTTCAGATGCTTTTTCACAATTGCTTCCAGAATTGTTTAAAAATGCAAATCAATATGTTGGTGCATATATATTGATCTGATAATTACCACCGGTAATCATTAATTTCAGTTTGGCTAACATCGGTAATCTGATGGCTGAGTTCTTTAATCTCATGACAAATATAGCCAACTGTAATTAGCCGATAGGTTTTATCGCTTCTTTCCTTTGGGCTTTAGTATGTTTTTTGTCTATGGTATGACATGTCTAGAAGCATATCCATCAGCGTTAGTATCCCTGGCTGAAAGACATATCCTAATATTTGACTGAATCCATATATTATATGCACATTAAAGTCGCATATATAACTTTAGCTGATACAGTTATATCCCATGGCTATTCAGAGAATGTGTTCTTAATATTTCGACAATTTCGAAGGATACATATCTTAATGTTTGCGCGTCATTTTCATGCATGCATGTTTACAACTGGGTTGTACAGAACTATTGCATACAACCTGTTTCTAAGATTTAGTGAGCAGGAATGCATAGTCACGTTTCTCGGGGATGCGGGAGTTTGCTTCTATACTTTAGATAAAATGAATGCATGGCAATTGATGGTACTCTGCTTAATGCACGTTATTCCTATGCATATGTTCCTTATGAATACGAGTGGGCCATGTGATTAAAGGTCTCTTAAGGAAAGGCCTCGTACATGCTAAACTTAAAGCTACTTTCTTGGGATAGGACTAGGTCTTTTATGCACAGCACATTTCGCACATTGTGAGTAGATTTCCTTCAACGTTTCGTCATGCTATCCTTCGGCGATGTGTTTCTTATTGGGTAGTTTTTTCACCGTGTAAGGATAATTTCATCCCCTTGCTGCCTTCCTTTACCCTTTAACACTGTGGCAAGTGTTGTAGACCTATAGTCTCTTAACTTAAGCCTCCGTACATCTACAAGCACGAGCTATGGAATCTATAGAGTTTACACTTTGGTTAGAAGACTCCTAAAGGCTCCCCAGCATGATAAGTGTTCATCTTTTTGAGGTAAGTTTTTAATTCATAAGAGACAAACCTGCTGTCCAAAAGCACCTGAAAATATTAGACACGTAGTCATTCACCCCTAATTTTGAAATTTTCAGAAACGAAAAGAGATTCAAGAGGAAGCAAGCCACGTGTTCAACGGAGATCAAAACCAGGTCCTTCAAGCATCCTACCGTTACATATTATTGATAAAAATCAGGACCTTCATATTTACACTCGTCTATTCCTCTGTGCTAATGCTCTCTGCTATTTATACATGAACCATGATAGTGCTTTTGGCAACTCTGATACATATATAGCATGAGCCGATTAGTAAATATGGGGATTTCTGTTTATTAACGTTAAGCCTTATATTCTTTTCATGAGCAAATGCATTGCATGAATATTTTGATTTGAAGCATTTCAAACTGAAATAACTAGAAAAGAAAAGCTGCGTCTTTTAGTCCGCCAAGAAGACCCTGATAGGTGTCTCCTGCCGAGTTCTGATTGATTTCCATAGACCTCCTTTGATGAAGGGTTTCTTCAAAATTAAATATTTCAGAAATGCATTTACTGCTTCCCTTATTGCCACAAAGTAGGAACTTGTCACAAAACAGCCACAGAAACCTTGGTGGAGTTTAAGGGTCAAAACTGCTTCAAAAGTCTCAGAATAATTGCTACAAAGATGGACTAGATTAAAGCTGCATTCTCATCTATTACGGCAAAACAAATCTTACCACATTCACTCCTATTATGACTTATAGGACTGCATTAATCCATATTCTGCTGGCGTTAAATGTTTATACAACGATTTGAAGTCTAATCGCAGAGAGAAAACTGTCCCCGGTGAGCGATAATAAGTGAAGTCATCCAATGAAAGGTCCTCCAAATACAAATTAGAACGTTTTAGAAGCCCTTTAGCAAAAAAAACTGAACAAAATCCTCCAAAACGTTAGTTGGTCAAATGACCTTTCGATTGGTTCGAAAAGAAAGGAACAAAACAAGTTCACTGATGTTAGCCGAGAGTGCAGCTTTAAAGACTGCAGAACCAATAAATTTAAATGATCGCAATTGCAGCAAGGCTGCAGAATAATCACCGCAGTGGTGCGTTTCATAGGGTTCTGCTGTTAAAGAAAAGAAAAATAAGTCAAATAAATATAAACATTAGATAAAGGTCCAGCACATTATTGCTACCAAATATTAAGCAAATCGTATTAACATAACTTTCCTCATATTTCTCCCGTGGAATGAGTGTTTGGAAAATTGACACACTTTTTTTTACCTACAGATAAGAGAATTCTATTCATATTTTTATATAAATTAACGCGGGTTAGTACGCACACCTCTTTCAAACTTAATCTAATCTAAGCTAAGATCTATCCGAGTGTGTGCAAATAACGTTACTTTGATATAAAACTAACAGTTTACCTTCCCTTCAGTGTCTCAGTGTCTCTCAATACTGCAAACAGTCGAAAGCATCATATGCATTAATCGCTTTTCATATTTTGATAATATTTTTCTATATGCTTAATTAATATCTGTGAATACATATAGTTTTGTCTCATGTTTTTGCAATTGGCGTGAGACTTCGCATACAAGCTCATTTTCTTTTAACGAATTAAACAATTTTTTCCCTAACTAGAAAAATATCAGAACCCTCTCTCGGATTAATTTGAATTTCCGAATAAATCAATTAATATTTTCATCCGACAGAGCGACGACCAGGGGTTAAATATTCATTCCAAGAAAACCATATCTAAATTATAGCTTTCATGTACTGTTTATTCATTAGATGTATGTTACTTTTTCAGAAAAAGAATGAACTCGCAGCTGCGGACCCTATTCAGAATGCGCAAGCTCTTCCTATCCCGATGGGTATAGCTCCACCACAAGTAAATATATGTCCGCCGTCACCACAGAACAACGATAAGGATCCCAAGACCGGGAATTTTAACTAGTAAGTACCAAATTCCCTTCAATATATAGCAGTATATATTCTCTTAAATGGAAAATGAAAGTCTGCTCGTACATAGTTTCTGTTTCTGGAGATGTGACAATAGGGATAACTCCAAATAAGGCGTCGAAAGGATCTTGTATGAATTGTAAGGTTCTTTAATGGTCCGACACTCCCTATGCAAACTTTGGTACAACAGTGGGAGTGGGGCCCTTAGTACCAGAACCTCTAACTTTAATAGTATTAATGCAGACATTTTCCTGTTCGATCATGGCTGACACTTTGCAATGGTAGCCAATTTCATTCTTAACTAGTACATTCAAATTATTTTTATCTCTACTCAAGAATATATTTCCATAATGTCCTCACCTTGCCCATTATCACCTCTGTTGTTTAGTGTACAATGTAAGTGCTTTATGGCAGCAATAATAGTAATATGTTCTCGGATAGACAAATAAATTTAACATATGATCTATATTTTACATTATTACTCCATCAGTCACCGTGCTTCTACACATGTATATTTGCAATTTTGGAAAAGCTTTTTTCGGATTGCATAATGTTCGCTGTCTCAAATCATGGTGCATATATCTATATTTATTTCACGTAATTATAAATATATTATTACAAACCAATAGTTATCATATATAATATATTATAGCTATTGGTTTGTATTTTCTTTTTGGTCTTTTAGTTTCTTATCAATGTCAAAAAGTGTATTATATGTCCATCCATAGACATAATAATTATGTGTTTTCATATTTGAATAAGCACAATGTTTACTGGATGACCCTACTTTATCCTATGGCATACTTTGCTTGAAGTATGAAGCAACTACAAATATAAATTTAGTACCTATTTTATTTACATTATGTTGGTTGAGGTTGTGCCAACTGTTTGACTGTGCGTGTTTGTGCTCTGTGATTGTTGATAGCCTATTCTAAGACGCCCCCCTTCACCCACAGCATCTCTTTCAGTGGTGATGGGAAGAGTAACCTGGACAAGAGCAACTTAAACAAGAATCCAGGAAAACAAGTCACCATAAATATAGAAGGGAAGGGAGGAGGAGATTCGGATGCAGGTGAGCTACGAAAACTCTCATACTTTTAGGATTTTGTATACAAATTAATTACAAGTCGTAGTTGATTTTTTACTATCTATGGTCATGCAGTCCATATATATGATTGACAAACAGAGTCAAATGAAATCGTAGTAATTTATCTATTAAATTGTTGTGGTATATAGACCGATTAAATGAGAAAATAGTGTATACCTATTATGTTTCTGGTTTCACTGTCAGACAAGATATATTTCATTTAAACCTTAGAATTCACTTTCAACTATCTACTTTTTGCTGTTCAAAGAATGGTTTCTCCCATGCTGAAAAAAAATGTAGTCAACTTTGCTAATTAGGTTCACTTTTTGTCAATAGTGATATTTCCGGCATCTGATTAACAATACAAGAGCGATTATCTTGCTAATGTTTATGTAGTGTCCCATAATTGCTTTTATCCATCCTTTGAACGCCGTCGTATTTTTATCAAAATCCATTGCCGACATGAGCGTTTAATTATATTCCACAGAGACCATAAAGTCAGTTTATTTTGAACAGAGGAAATGAAAATTGTCTGATTTATTTAGTATTGCCCCATTTTGATATTCTATCAATCCAAAAATTCCTAGAAATGTATATGAAATGGAAAGTCCTTGATATCATGCTTCCCTAAATTTCTTTTTATATAATTCATCCCACCTTTCAGCATCCGGAAAAGACAAAGAGGGCGGCGATAAAAAGAAAGGTATCCCTGACGATGCCTATGTCATTATTCTTCTTTATTCTATTTAACTTGTAAGGACCCACAGGTCTTGGTTTGGATCATGGTGCATAGGATTAAACTTAAGAAGATGCACATACACCCTGTTATATACACTTTCATGTTTGTAGATGAACACATATTTTCATTACAGTGATACATATTATTGCCACGTTAGCAGGATTTTTACTCATGCTAATCTCGGCCGCACATTTTACGAAACTTTGGTGTGTTTTCATCCCCTATCATATGTGACATGTATAATTTTTAACCTAATTTACTTAATTTGATAATGCATTATCTTACATTTCATTCACGATCTTCTATTTTGAAAATAGAAATCAGGAAATTGTACAGTTGTACGGTGGTGGGAATTGTACTCGGAATATTAGTGCCGTATGGACAGCATCCGAAAATTAAAGTACAAGAGTGAGGCCGCCATCATCCGAACATTCCAATTGATCACGCACTTTATAGAGCATGCTTAAGAAATTATCACTTACGCGCTGACAGTTATACCAATGCCATTGGTATTAAGGCAGGCACACATTAAAATCCAAAACTATTTACACTATCTAAGTTATTTTCAGAAGCATGGAAGGGATTTCATTTGTTTATTCTAGATGGATTTATTTTAGGAGACTATATTTTAGTCCCATGGGACATCTTTTTAAAAGTTGACTTTTTTTCATTCTCATTTGTGTGTCCACTATTAATCTTTAGTTAGATAAATGCCAAACTGACCTATCAATTTAAGTACTATATTTGCGTGCAACGTCTTTTCCTAAGACATGATTGCATAGACCTTTCTTTATTAAATCTAGCTTCCTAAACATTTCACGATTATCTCATTCATTTGTCTTTACACAGTCTAAGTGTGGAACGATTCTATACGAGCTATTCGATCTGATCAAACATTATGTGTTTCTTGTATAGCTTTCTAAGCTTTATAGCAATGCTTTCCTGTCTCATTTGCTTTCTTAATATCTGCCATAGGAACTATTGAAAATTCTGTTTCATAGCACGTTCTCATTCAACTCAGAAGCACTCGTTACTTCACTTGTAAAAATGACAACTGTTAATAAGCAGATGAGTACACGAAAGGGGAAGCAGAATAGAGAAGACGGGTCACACTTGAAATTTTAAACTTTCATCTTGATTGATTACAGAATCAGACGGAAGCAGCGCGGACGGAGGTGGGGGTGGAGATGGTTCCTTCGTTGGACCTAAACCGATGCTACCCTATAGCTCTATGTTCATCTTCGGGCCCACGAACCCGTTAGTAATATTGTCATATTTGTCCTTGTAATAGAATGATAGAAATACTGAGACGCGGTATGAATACCTTCGAAAGATTGACATGAAGAGTGTCCCTTAGATATAGTTAAACTTAACTATATCTATAACTATGAAGCCTGTGATGGTATATTGCTGGTTAATTGTCCTAATGTGGGACTTAGAATGCAGTCTATATTTGTATATCTCTGCGCAAGCATCATACTTAAAATCTAATTTATCATACTTGATGATCGTATAAGAATCGACTATTTTTTTTTCATTTTTAAATGTTCACATTCACTAAAATGGATTTGTTATAATCATTCAAATCTTTGGGCCTTTTTAAATTGCACCTGTTATATTTCAGGGTTCGCCGCTTCTGTCATTTTGTCGTCAATCTCCGGTATTTTGATTTATTCATCATGATTGTCATCTGTGCTAGTAGTGTAGCACTTGCCGCTGAAGACCCTGTTAATGAGACTTCGTACCCCAACGAGATTCTCAATTACTTCGATTATGTATTCACGGGTGTGTTCACCATAGAAATGGTGCTCAAAGTAAGAGTTATTTAAGGAACTTTAGAACGTAGAAATTTGACATAAATCCTGAGTGAGAAGTGATGATCAAAAACCTTTCTTTAGATCAAGTACATTTTAATTGATGATTTTATGGATGTGAAATATCTTAGCTCATCCTATTTATTTTAGATTCCTCATAGCCCCATTAAATCAGGTGCTGTAAAACATGTTCTATTTTTTTAAAAAAGATTCTAGGATTTACTTTTTGCTTCAATTTCGAATAATCTAGCATCAAAGCCTTTCGAGTGATAGGATAGTATGAAAACTATAAATGATTTTTAAGGTGGTGGATCTGGGGGTGATTTTTCACCCAGGAGCATACTGCAGGGACTTATGGAACATCTTAGATGCCACTGTCGTCATCTGCGCTTTAGTGGCCTTTACTTTCACGTAAGTATTTATTACGATCCTTAACCCTTTACTGTATTTTCCCAGAACACTTGCCGAAAGTGTAGAACCACAGATCATATAGATACTTGTTACAATCACCAAGCCCAGCAGTAGGATTCTATCAGCGTAGGTTAGATGGTGTGTTTAGTGATGATATGCCATTCTGCTGCTATAGGAGACTGGCATGATCACTGCAGAAACGAAGCCAGGACAGATTAATGTCTTAGAACAGATCCTGCATGAAGAGTGAGCAGTGGTTATACACCACGCTATCATTAAACCTGAGGCTGATTGAATGTTTATTTTCCATTTAGCATCTAACATAAAGGTGTGCATGTGTGCTTGCTGCTTTCTAGTTTTAAGGAATTGTAATTGTGACAAAATCACTACTGCAAACCAGTACTTCACTACGGTTTTTCATTTGGCAGGGCTCACCTGAATATGTGAAAACATATTTGGTGAATACCCTGGAATTTTATATGTGCCTTTTGGTTAAGCTTATGTATGAGCCAACTATGTTTCGTGCTGTTTTTTAGGACTGCGAATCACAGATTATAATTTTCACTTATAATTGGTGTCGACAAAGTTTTGTACTTAGAAGTCATGTACATGCTTAAGATGCATAGATGGCCAGGCTTTCCCCAGTCGTGAAAATATGTTTTCTTGATTGTTGACGAAAGCTGGGCCAGCACTATAATCATTATTACAATGTACCCTATCTTAATGAAATTGACTCATATACTATGTTGTTGTATGACAAGGTATCCTTAACATCTCAAAACCAGTAGCCACTAGCTATGGCTTCTGATCACTTTCAACCCATTTTATTTGAACGATAACATTGACGAGAAGACATATGACAAGAATTACATAATCATCACCACACTAGGGTAACCACTCACCCCTCTTAGTTAACACCCTCCACAATGACTGAGAGCTAAGTGGGGAGTTGTATTGAGCGAATGGGAGGAAGACCACCACATGGGCAAGGCCGACTTCCTTGCCAAGCTCAATATGTCAAGCCACAAACGCCTGAAGTTATTTAATATTCATTTGACTGCTATAGTGAGTTACAACAAGTTTAAACATGATATCTTTATCAGCATCTTCCAAATCCTCCTGCCTTTTCACAATGCTCACAATTGGTTTTGTCCATATGCACCTATCTATCATCGCTCGCCATCTCATAAATGGTGGAAAAGTTTGCATTGAAAGGACAAATATTCGAGATATAAATGATGAACCTGGATTACGCATAATACAGGCTTTACGAAATTAAGCAACATTTCTTAGACACCATTCGCACTTTACCATGCCCGGTTAGTGGGACTGCTTCCCCACAATATTTTCTGCGGGCTCAACACACATTGCCGTATTCCGCCCCATGCCTAAGTGTGTATACTTTAGAACTAGTTTGGGAGGTTTGTGTGGATAGTTGACTTCGTAGTGGGACCAAAATATATCATAGAGCACGTTAGAGGTAGCAGTGACACCAATAACCCATATGTTGTACCAGTGCAGTCAAGCACAAACAAAGGTTTAATTGGTCCACAGGGGAGCCGGCAGCCACGCGTGATGACTGTTTACAGTAAAAAAAACATGTGGAGAAGATTTTGTCCAACAAAATTGTCCTGGAATTGTCCCAAAGTAATTCACCATTAGAGGTATAAAAAGGGGCCAAATGGTGAATACAATCCTCCCAAATGAGTTCTAAAGGGACCGTTCAACTTTGGAGTAGGTGAGGAATTTGACTATGCTTCAGTCCAAATGCCTCGCATACGCCTCTGTTTCAGGGTCACATCAGATTCAGACACTAAAGAGCAGTGCTAACAAACAATCGCGAGTATCGTTTAATCGCGTATATACATACACATTCTGAAATATTTGCAATTATCTCAATTAATAAGGCAACAGGAAGTTCCCTTTTCACCAAACTGGTATGTGCCCGTATCACAGTAACACCAGGATGTGTCCTGGTTAGGTCTTGTTATGGTAGGCCGACCAAATTAACATGCAGTTGCTATGGGACCATGCACTATTCTAAGTCAATAGAGTCCTCATAATCGTTATTTCCGTTATGAGGGTACATGGACGTTCCATCACCATTAACAATTGCATCCTCGCAGCAGGAGAGGCATGCATACATTGGTCAAATGATAACACATAGCTACCGTCGTTTTCCTTGACAAAACAAGTCATACGTGGCTCATGCCAATTTCTTATGTCCTTCAACTTTGATTAGTCGATGTTCCTCCGTCAATCGTTATCTTTCATCATGTATACTTGCATCATTCGCTCTCATTACACATACATGTGCGCACAAACACCCACACATGTAGGAGTGCGTGTGTGTCTGTGTGTTTATAAAATGAACACACACATATATGCGTGAGTGTCCCTTAACAATTTCATGAGAGTCAGCGATGCGTTTTCTTATTCTCCACTTACTACTATACACTTACAATTATCATTATTGATCTAATATACCAATATCTTTGGAAGTAATCAATTCAATATCGAGACTAAAAATATAAGCTTAAAGAGGAAACAAACGTTACACTATTGCTCTCCTGTGCCTTTTTCCTTCCATCTTCTACCGTTCATTCTTTCTCGCGAGATTCTATGATAAACTGAAAATAGCTCTTACTGAACATTCCAGTGATCAAAGGTGACGACTTTTCGAAATATATATTCTTCATAACAATTTTATGACTACATTTTTCATCACTAGAATTCAAATTTCAATCTTTCCAACCAACAAACGTTACATACACATATATGTATATATATATGTGTGTATATAGTATATATTATTTATATACATATATATGTGTGTGTACTTATTTATCACCAATATATCAAAAATTCAATTTTTATCGCATGGCAGTTTTAGAACATATTGTATCGACTCGTACTGGACACTATATAGCATCTCCTTTTGAGCCAAACAATATATATATATATATATAGATAGACCTTCATTTGCAACATTAATATATATTCTTTATAAAACAAATCCTTCTGAATTAACGTTGATTAAGATGATTATATTTTGGCATGAATATAATATAATATATATTTTCAAGTATATGTTAAATATATCTTTCTTGGTAGTCAAAATTAAAAAGTCCAGATATTTTCCGATGATATAGTAGGGGAAACTAAATTAACAGCATAGCACATCTTGTATGGATATAGATTGGATATTTCAGAATGATTGCACCGTGTGACCCTCTTTCATTTCCCTTCAGGTCTAAGTTGTCTGTGGTAGAATACCCAAGCTTTTATCCCCATTACTTAGAAAAACATTTTTAATCTTTCCGTACACTTTCCCTTACATTGTGTATCTACCCATCTTTTATTTTGAAACGATATATAAATACGTTTCATGAGAATATTTAGAAATGTAATCGAAGACGATACCCATATCATATTTCCAGCTATTTTTACAATCAATATTTTTCCATTTTCTCTCTTTCTCATTCTATTCAATTTACGTTCAATACTGTATTCAATGATCTCATTCACGTACAGTTCGTCCTTTAACCTTTTTCTCGTCTCGTTTTGGGTCAGTGCATGTAGAGATTACTAATAAAAATAAATGCAACTATAAGTAATTTATAATGAAAAGATGTTGTATATCAATGTATTCGGAAAGCTAATCCCCTTGACCTTGTGGTAGCCAGTGGAACGAAATATATAAAGTCTAGGTCCATTCTAGTGTTGACTTCCTTCTTTGCCACAAAATCACAGGTCTTGCAATGCCAACCGTTGGCTATATAATTTATGTAAGGATTCAATAATTCAATGTCTATCATCAAACGTGTGATTTAATTTAAAGCACTCTATATCATACTTAAACCAACGGTCACCTGACTCTCTGTTTATCGATCACATTTCAATACATCGAATGTTATATTCAATTGATAAATTAATGCGCGGTGAATCTCATGAAAATAAAATGTCATCTAGAATATGAATGAAATCTCTTTGTATCAATTGATTAACGATGCAAACCGCTGGATTTTCGATTTCTGGTAAGTGAAATAGCGGCAACGATGTTGCAAAACAGCCATGCGTCTTAACCTTGTCCATTGTAGACTGCCACCTATCGGTGGACTTGATAGGCTGGTCTGTTGAACATTTTGATTGGATGATTGGTTGTCATGTGACGCTAGGCATTCACCACGTGTTAACCGAAAGGTTAAAGAAGGGCAATGGGGCTTGTTTGGTTATTGAAATAAAAGCTCACATTATTACACCATTATAAAAAATGAAGTTTCTCAATCCATTTTTCAAGCAATTGCAATAAAGGGTCTGAATACAGGTTTGCGGAAATACTATCAATGAAGTGTACATATCCCACAAAATTAGTATCAGAAATTTGACAAATAAAACTCATACTCTTCTTTATTATGATATATCCGAATGTGAGGGATATGATAGTCGTTAAAACTGTATTCTCCCAGAAACTGTATGGGCCCGAAAATAAAGTATAAGATTTCCTCTAAACACAATGATGAACTTGAACAAAGTAAAATAATCAGATGAGCCCTTTTGCTTTTTCCCTTGACCACCATGTCTTGTCTGAACGTACTGTCGCTCATTGTTAAATGTTGCTTCTTACATTGATTTTGATTTCTGCTGCTTTACCATAGCAACTGCAAAGCCTGTGGGTAAGTGAGAAACAAAAACCAGGCGTGAAAACCCAGGTGTGAACGAGTGTTAACGAGGCAACGTAACCAACCCAACATTATGAGATTTTGTTTTTAATATGCGCACCTTTGAATTAAAGTATCTTGTTAATGATATAAGAATTTAGCATACAATGTTGTTATATGTACATTATTATAAAGCATAGCCAAGGAAAGTACCTAATTCTTATACATGTTCAGAGGCTCCCTTTTCCCTTCTGTTCCTTGCCGTTATTTTAAACCCTTTCCCCATTCTTTGCTCTTTATCTCTATCACTCTTTTTCGTGATATCGTTTGTTCTTTCCCCCTATGTACATGTCAAGTTTGGGAACTGCTAATTCCCCGGCTATTTTTTCTTGTGTTGACAATACTTGTTTGAAAATATTTTAAATCCCTCCTAAGTTTGCATAGAAGGCCAGATGATGAAATACATTTGGACGTTAGCCACATTGGTTCCATCTATTTTGCCATGATTTTCAAAATTCAGTCTATGATATTATCATTCGACTTTATTAATATTCCAACCTTTAGATGCCACATATAATATGGTTGGCGGTTGGGAAAATGCACATAGCGCATTTGTATTAGGCATTGGAATCACAAATGCTGCACCTATTTTGATGATGAGAATGGATTATATATATACATGATAGAATGCTTTGAAATTAAAGTTCCACCAAAGAGAATGAATGCTAGATCAAGTTATACGAGTTTGACAAGCACCAGATGAACTACGACACCTTATAATAATATATTGCCACGTTTGTTTACCTTGTCGAATAAGGATCAATAACCATTCATTCATTGATAAAGTTTGTGCATTTGCTTCTCTCGACTCTACATAGTAATCTATGCAATAATAAGATACTAATAATTTGCGTACACTTCATTTGAAAGACAAAATAATGTATCACTGAAATAATGTAACAAAAAAAAGAAATATCTATTACATCCGCAGAATTTGAAGTAATGCGAATTAAATGCTAACTGTCTCAGATTAGCAGACTACAGACGAGGATTCCGTGATCAATATGAGCGGAAAACAATCATTAGTAAAACAATTAATCTGTGACTTCTGGTGGTGGTAAATCGTTCTCATTCATGCTGAATTCAAAATATCCAGCATATTGACATTGGATTTTGGATGTTTTTACGAGACTGTCCTCATAGAAGACAAAAAAACAAGACAGTGTACATATTGACAAATGTTTTTCATGTATCCCATTCGTCATAAGCTTTGTATTACCATAAATAACTATTAAAGGTATTTAGGAATATGTCGCTAGTGCCTAGGTCTTTAGCTATATCACCTTATAATATAACTAGACCATTTGTTGATCCTTATAAACCTCTATGAAAACCTTTTACTATACGTATACAATAAGTCCCTGGTCGTGTAGCTATACTACTACAGAGCTATATAGAGTCCTCCGACTGCACTATTTTGATTTCCATGGCAACATCCAATAGAACTTATCTAGCTAATTCCATTTAGGGTCAGCCTAATATATATCATATACCGCGCAAGAAATAGTCTTTGCAGAATATATAGACATAGCCTGTAGACACAGAAAAATAATTCTTCTGACAATGAAAACTATTCATGGAAAGTTTTTCGACCCATAATCTATTTAACTAGAGAAAGTTATATACTTCGATTTTTATTGAATTCTATTTGATTAATAATATCAATTCTCATTAGAGTTAATAATGCAATACTAACACCTAGGAAATATCGTAGGCAAGAGTAACTTTGATTTAATTGCTTTCCATGAAATCTGCATCTAGAATCTACAAAAGTATCTAGCTGAGTTTATGCGAGCATCAAAATCCCTATGTAAAGCAGAAATCCTAATCTATTTATATGGTGGAAAATCAAGAGTATAGACGCTTCATTATTTATCACAAAGTCTAATTAACAAATTGCAATAGAAGCGCATTATTTGTTGGTGATACTAATCATAAATAAGGTTAGAAGCTTCAGCATTTTAGTTTTATCGATATTTTCTATGTAAATGCGAGGAGTAGTCTATATTTTCCACAGGCAAAATAAATTCTTTACTTGATTTTTGTTACTTCAAAACAGTGTCATGTGAAGCCGTTAAAATAATGCACAACCACGGGAACAATCAATCATGAATTTTGTAAGGTTAAATTAAAGATATTTTGACCATTTGAAACACTTTGAAACAGTTTACCGAGCATATCACGTATGTCATAGTTTCGGATATATCACGGTTTCAGATTGAATGACGAAATGACAAAACTGTTCAAAGTTCCATTGTACATATATAAGTCTAACTCCTTGATTGAGTCCACAAATGCATTAAATCTCTCTAAAGTAGAAAATTTAGAAATACCCACTTCTCATTGCATTATTTTCGGTCTTCCTGGCACTCAATGGAATCGAACCTGACGTCATGGTTTTCCATCACATTTCGCACTTAACCGTCATACGCATACACGATTCGCAGAGTCCTATTTCATTATGGCCATCCCTTGTTTTTTCATAATATAGTGACAGTGGGAGTGCCGGAAAAAACCTCAACACTATAAAGTCACTTCGAGTCCTACGTGTGCTTCGTCCATTAAAGACCATTAACCGCGTGCCCAAACTCAAGGTAAGTGTATGGATTTTGAGATATCATCATATTTGAAATGATGAGATCAAGCCGAGCTTTGACCCCCCCCCCCCCCCCCCCCCCCAAAAAAAAAAAAAAAAAAAAAAATAGAAAACATTCCAACAGAGACATCTTGTGGAAAAAAAACCCACTTTAATAAATATAATTTTTGCGACTTGTGACCTATTTTGTTGAAACACATCACAAATACTATTTAGCAAAGGAACACGATCATTCATATAAACACCTTTTTACACATTGAAGAAGAGAATACAATACAAAATCAGTTTGCAAATATAATACGTACTGCAATTTAAAACAGCCATCTTCTCAGCACTCATATTGAATCAGTGCTGTTTTGATATAATATATTATATATTTTTAAAATTCTAATATATGATATTCAAGTTTTTTTAATCGTTGTCATTCTGCTGTAGATATTCAACATTTCAGAAGCATCCCTTGAGCATGTCATTACCCAGTGCATACGCGAGTAACCTCTTCTCCCTTCTATTTCAGGCCGTCTTTGACTGCGTGGTGAACTCTTTGAAGAATGTTCTGAGCATCATGATCGTGTACCTGTTGTTCCAGTTCATCTTCGCCGTGATTGCTGTCCAGCTCTTCAAGGGCAAATTCTTTTTCTGTACGGATGCGTCAAAACTACGGGAAGAGGAATGCCAGTATGTGTTACTACGCTTTTTCATAGTCTGGCTATGTTAGCATTCATCCCACTGCTAGGGTTGATCAATACAGTCTAGGCTCAGAGTTGGAGAGAGTCCCTCCAAACTGAGGGAAAGCCTCTCGCTCCAAACCGTAAAATGCCATTAAAATGCCATTAGAATCCCATTAGGACGCCTACTCCAGGGTCATGAAAGCCATTTAGCGCCATACCATTCTTATCTGATATGAGAGGCTCTGAGCCTATAGACTGGATATGGTGGATGATTCTATTATCCCCACCTTTGATTCGTGTTATATTAATTTTTCGATGGAAAATGGTATTTACATTCTGTCAAGACTATATTAAGCTTGAGGGGTGCGATAACGGGATTGCAATAAAAATTCGAATTATGGTTTCTTTTAGCTTTTAGATACTTCATGACGATTCAAAACCAAAAACAAAGTTCTATATTTCAATATTCGTCTATGCTATAAGAACATACAATATACCGTATATATAGTGAATGGAACTCGGCACTAGTAATTGAATATATGTCCCCAAAGCCTGTTGATATATCCTATGGTTTAAGTATATATTATTAAGGAACTAGCTAAGCTAGCATGAATACACAATAACTTATATAGTGGCGTATACATGGTTATATATATTACTGTCTTCTTTTTGCAGAGGAGAATATTTCCTTTACCGCGATGGTGAAACTTTACCGGAGGTTCAGCCCAGGAAATGGACCAAATGGAAATTTAATTATGACAACGTTTTTGATGCTATTCTCACGCTCTTTACCGTGCAAACTGGCGAGGGATGGCCCAAGTAAGAAACAGTTCGTTACTGAAATACAAAACATTTAGAAAAGATTCAAGATCGAACAATGATTGCCTAATCACTATCACGTTCTAAGATATGTTTAACAATGAAGCAGCACTACTAATTGCTATTTTAGCGATACATGATGCTGAACTTATAACTTATCACACACTAGTATAAATTAGAGAGTTTAACTGACAATTTTTTATATCTTTATTCTTTTTAGTGTACTCAAACACTCCATGGAGGCAACGTACGAGGATAGAGGGCCAGAACCAAGCTACCGCATGGAAATGTCTCTTTTCTATGTCGTTTACTTTATTGTGTTTCCGTTCTTCTTCATCAACATATTTGTGGCCTTGATCATCATCACCTTTCAGGAGCAAGGAGAAAGTGAGCTAATGGATCAAGATCTGGATAAAAACCAGGTGATTAGTAGTGGACTTATAGTTCACATGACTTCTTACAGTTATGATGCTTTGCAAATGGCTCGATATGTTTACTTACACTATGGATACATTCCTGTACCTTCAAATTACCTGTATCAAGTGGCCTTATTACAAAACGGAGAGTGATCGTTATGCCACCTAGCCCTCACTCTTGACCGTGGATTTAAGGCCCTCTTCTATTTAACTAATAAGACTCCTTTTTAAATATCTATTAAACCACTAATCTGATAAACTGATTTACTGATAGAGATATGGTAGTATTCTGCCATCTATAACTAAGGGAAAGAAATTTCTCTTGGGGTGAGAATAGCTAGTAGATCACTTTAATGAGTAAATTTATTACCAAACCATATCATATCCTAATGAAGTCATGGATCTTCATGTGGCCTTATCATAGGGTGTTCTCTTACATGTGTGCCTTTCTTTCTCGTCTTTTCTAGAAACAATGTATCGACTTTGCCATTAATGCCCGACCGTTATGTCGATATATGCCCAAGAAAAAGGACTCCATTAAATATCGGGTTTGGCGACTAGTCGTTTCATCACCTTTTGAATATTTTATTATGGTTATGATTGCCCTCAACACGATCATCCTTATGATGAAGGTAGGTACAGGAACCGACAGGTGGAAATAAACAAAAATAATCTCATTTCAAAGTAAAAATCAAATTGAACCCAATCGATATTATCATTGCATATTATGATATATTGATAATTCCCTGCGATTCAAATTTCTTGTTATCTTAAATAATGTTGAATATTTTCATTCTCACATTTCCACCTGGCGGAGCGGAACATAATTATATCTATCTTTCTTGCGGATGATACATCCGAACGATTTCTTATTAATATTAATCTTCGTATATGGAGATTCTGGCCATCTGAAAACCAAGTTTGATTCCGATTTTTTCGCATTGTGAGAAGCAATTGTCTTCATTTCAAAATTAATATCTATAAATAAAGGCAACTCTTACCTGTTCAAAACCTATTTCTATGTCCTTACATATACGAAGATATTCGAGCAAAACCAATGAATGTATAGGTAAAACGTAATTATGTTGCATTCAATTTGAGATATAAAACCTATAGATAAATTGATCTATATAGTTTCTTGAATGTAATACCTTTAATATTCATTGGTGTGCCCTGTCGCAAATGTAATAATCACATTTCCTTTCAGCATTGACCAGTAAACTATGGTGAATAAATCTAATTAGAATTGGAAGACAAATCGGTTTAAAGACAAAACCATGAATTAACACCTAAAACTACGTGAACATATTTCTGTGTGGACATCTGTAAAAGCTTCCAGATAATATTTTGAACAAGATTCACCATGGTCATTTTCCATTTGTTACCGATACTCCACAAAATGTTTTGCGTTCAAGTAATAATCTTCTTTTTAAGTATCAAAATTTATCTTGAGACCACTAAAATAAATTGTGATCATGTCCATAGTCTTGGCAACAGTGCATGTTGCATATAACAACAAAACATAATGTGGAGAAAACTGTCGATCATTTCTTATTTTCTCTGTAGGTATAGTCTTGAATGACTAAAATAATAACCTGTTTAAAATAAAGAAAAGATGTTTTAGTTACAATGTAAATATATATTTCAATTTTTACCAAAAGTTAAATGAAGACCAACAGAAAATGCATTCCTATCTCAAGGGAAAATCTTATGCCGAATACCTAAGACCTAAAAAGAAATGGCGATCTTTTGCCCCATGACTATCGATTTGATGAAAGTATATGTGATTTAACGGCAAAATAAAACAACAAAAAAACACCCAATTGTTCCAAAATATAAAGGCAAAGTAGGCCCCTGAAAATAACACCTAAATGCATAGTAGTACATGTCTAATGCGCAGTATATATATATAAATTTATATATACATACATTCCTATATATACATCCCTACGCCCTTGTAGTCACATAGTTATATATTTGTGGCTGCATATTAAATAGGCCAGCTTCACCACGGGCACGTTTACCCATGCAATATTAGGTCAAGCTTGAATTGCGCATATATGTCGTTCAGTTTTCTATCCATTCTCTTTCTTTAATTCTAAAAAAACGATGAATATTTTGGTCTCAATCTTACTAAAAATTGGTATTGAAATCATTCGATGATGAATTTATTAAAATTTCTAAGCCTAGATAATAATAGGTAATTAGACTATGTCCACTTGGTAAACAAACCACTAATCTGCGTATTCAGTCGTTTCATTTTAATATTTAAAACCGGTAAAATGATAATTGTTGCCTCTTAATGTTTAAATACGAGTAGGCTTAGGTAAGAGAATGGAATTCGCATTGTAATTCTGTTGCTTTTGAGTTGTCATATCCTAAACCCACCCATTGTGCGGCTCAGAAAATATTTTGCATGCAGAAGTCCTGTATTAAAACCTATCAGAAAGAACAGTTACAGATTGATTAAACGTATTTGAACAAATGCATCTGGTTCATATCTATCTTACCATATCATAAAATGCCTCGTGTCCACCACAGTGTGTCATGTCTCGAAAATAACAAATTTCAAAATATTTTGAAACAGATACCTGTCGAACGTTTCTGGTTCCGCAAGCCAATTTTAAAACAAACATGATGTCGCCTGGGATTTGGTTTGGCAAACATTCCATTAAATATATAGTATATATTGGTCTTGTATAATCGAGCGGACCTAAATGATATGTTTACCCAGAAAGACTAAGCAATATCCATAATTTTGAAACATGATCTATGTTCAAAGATCCTTAGCTGTTGCAGATAGTTGCAACTTGTATGGTTTACCACTGCAGTTATGGTCTGCCGATGGCTCTACTTCCGTGCCTGTAACTATTTCATGGAAAATACTTTTATAATTATATTCAGATCGTCTAGTCTTCGATAGAAGCAAACCAAATCTCTTTACGATACCGATTATAAATAAACTAGATACTCGGCGAATATTATCATATCTTCCTACAACTAGACTTAAAAAATAAATTATAAAAACGCCCCAGTCTGATCATTACATATAGGATGCATTTTTTAAAGTCAGTGATTAACATAATTTCTTAAACCTTAGCAGTTCTGACTAATTACGATTTAAGGAAAATTATTGAGCAAAATTGCCAAATTTATCAAATATTATAAGTTCATGGTGCTGGTCAACTGTAAGAAATGCTCTATATGCAACATTGTACTATTGAACATTGAACATTGAGAATTATGATGTTTATCTGAGAAGTTTATATCATATATATTCATGTATATGTGATATATATCAAAGGGCACTATGCCTTCTTTTCATATCTCTATATATATGGAAGCATGTCAACCTTTTGTTGTTCTATGTTAATCTTCGCCATATCGGTATGCTAATTTGCGTTGACGTCGTCTCGTTTGTTTGCTCTCCCAGTATGATGGCCAGCCAGAAAGATATGAGAACATCCTTCGATACCTAAATACAACCTTCACAATTCTCTTTACCATTGAATGTATACTCAAGTTGATGGCCTTTGGCATACGGGTAAGGGAACCATGATTACCGTGCAATGTTGCACATTTTGTCTACCAACTAATACGTTTGGTCCAGTAGAATCTCTATATGTATGTATATATATTATAATATATATACATACGTATATATATGCTAGATACTTTGTGGTGTCGACCATTCATGATTGGATGCTGGCTTACATGTTGTTCTTTAAGTTATTTTGTTATGATTTGGCCTGTTTACTAAGATATACAAGTTAATGTTTTGCTGTTCCGCTATCCCATCGCACAAACAATCGCAATGCACCTAAGACCTGTTAGCCGCCAAGTCTTTTTCATGTCCAACCTTTGCTCTTCATATATGCCTTCACCATTATAATAGCAAATATAGATAGGCCGTTACCCTATATTTGTTCGATATGAAGAGCTTGATATCATCGGCAGTCCTTCATTGTACGCCCCAACCACCCTACCAACAAAGCCCCAGCAGCTGGCCACTTCAATATCCCATCTTGGAAAATCAAGAGTGATTTTTTCCTTTGAGATTCCGCATTAAAGAGAATGCTTTACACCACAAATCATATTGCCTTTTCAGGTGTAGGGAACACACATTTATTTGTTTTTATCTAGAGCTGTCGGTGACTGGTCTTGTTTACTATAACATTCTCCGGTCTCTGCTTGATTCGAATGACTGTTTGGACGATACTGAAACACCTTGCAGGGCGTCAGAATCCCGGGATGACTTCAGTTGACTCCAGCTTTCGAGGATGGCATGGGCATACTGTTTCTTACCTAACTGTTTGCACACTATTTACCCGAACTATGATTTTTATTTTTCCTTTCAACTCGCAACATGCAGTACTACAGTGAGAAAAAAACTGACTCATACAGAAAGTACTTAGAAACTCTGCAGTACATGAACATGGCTTTCACCGTGATGTTCTCTATAGAATGTTCGCTCAAGATACTAGCATTCGGACCTAAGGTTGGCAGTTGTCCTCTCAACCAATCAAATTGCTTGTCACATGACATAAATGTGTTGTGCCCTCATACCCCATTGGTGAATTGATCCTATGAAGATATAAAAAGGATCGGTGTGCGGTGATGCCTCACCATCGGACTATAATTATATGTATATTTACATATATATATATGAATACATATATATTTATATATGATATGAACATATATATACAAGAGAAATGATGACTGAAGTACAACATAAATCATTCTATGACTAATCATTAAAACTATAAAGCACTGGAATTATGTTAAGTTTAGCCTGGTCTTATGTTTCGAATCCTGTTTGCATCCTATTCCTCAATTACACTCACCTGTTTTGGCATCATGATCAACCACCGAATGTGTTTGCATACATCCATATTTTTTCCTTTGAATTTTCTGTTCTGACCGCTCAAATTCGTTTTATTTTTTGTTTGGAAATTCATGTTGATATAAGGTCAACTCACCACTGGCATGACCAATGCAAATGTTACCAATGATAAGGAAGTTTTTATAACTAGGTAATGAGAATAATGTTCATCGTATATTTCCCTATGTAACCATTACCTTAAGAGATTAATATGATAGCTGTATAATGTATTAAAGATTTTCCGAATTTGAAGTAAATACAAATTCAAAATTCAAATTTTAGAAAATCTGACCAGCGGAATTACCAGTTCCCATCAGAGTAAATGGTTAAAACATTATTTACTTCCCGCCAGTCCAAGCAGAGATTTAATATTTGCTTATTTTGACCCTATAATCCTTATCTGCAAAAACGAGCAACTCTAGTCCAAACTAAGAGGCTAAATAATTGTTAAACCTTCACTCGATGTGAAAGGGTAATCGTGTGGTTGGCTTTTTTATGTGGACATGGTAAAAACCAGCTGAAAAGGTGTTTCTATGGTCATTGCAAGATATTCTATATACACATTAATTTCAAACATCCATAACTCAGCAGTATTGTAGGGGGATGAATCTACAAATTATGAAATATTGCTCTAAAATCAGTTGTTTTTTACCAGGTCCCTCAAGTAGTCCTAGTGCCTACACTAAATAATCTCTAACAAAATAAATGATAAAGATTGCAACAACGGCTATGTAAATATTGAAACTACTGTTTGAAGAAAAATGAATGTCTTTTTTATAAGTTATATATAATATATGCTTGTCAATGCACGTGCACAAGCTACGGCCATGTTGTCTCAGATAGTCCACACTCATGCTGTGTGTATTCCGCCACTATCCCGTTCCCCAAACAGTTGTAGCTGGAACCTACCTTATTTTCCCATTAAAAGTTAGTGAGTTTACTCGCTTTGTATCGTCTCCCAATTGTCCGGAGCCCTTCCTGCTAGTGTTTGTTTCATAACCTATTTCACAGGACTTCACTATGAAAATCAAACCACATTTGAAACCCCATAGTTATCATTCTCACCCAGTAGTATTGTTTCAGTTCCCTTTGGGGGATATAGATTGCCTCCCAAGACTCTCAGAATTATAGCGAACAAGGAATTTCTTATTTGGGATGAAGCAAAACATAGTAAAGTGTTGTTTCTGCATGCATCTCATTGTTTAGCTAAGAGTTATTGCTTTGTTTCGTTTGTATTGTTGTTTTACAATGTACATATTATATATATCACAAGGGCGTTAACCACCGCCCCCCTTTGTTTTACCCCTCCTGTCGTATAATTAGACGCTAGCCCAGCAACCATACATGTATTTTCTACTTTTACCCAAGAGAAGACCGACAGCATGTTAAGTATTGGCAAATAAAATGCTTACTCTGATTGTTTTCTTAGCAGACATTTTACCAACCGCAAAAGTCTTTGTACTAAGTCCTCATGGAAGAAACCCAACTTTGACGCACTTATTTCCTAAAAAAGAGTTTGCAATGGTTTGGGGGAATCAATTAACATTTTATATATGCATCAAACAAAGTAGGACAAGAGAATACATTCTTAAAATCATGTTATAAAAAAGAAATTATGAAATCATTTTTGTGGTCATTCTTCAGCGTCACATATGTTGTTAAAAAGATCATAATACCCCAATAAGTTGTGAATATCTTTTTCTGCAATGGGCATGAATAGTCGTTTTGTGAGAACGCATTATATATAATAGAGAGTATTGTGAATAAATTTAGATAGATGCATGTGTGTTTAACTATGACACTGTCACATACTATGTACTAATAGCCTATTTTCCCTTATTTCAAGAACTATTTCCGAGATCCTTGGAATGTGTTCGACTTCATCACTGTCATCGGGAGCATTACGGATGTTCTAGTAACAGAGTTCCAGGTCAGGATATTAAGATTATAATTTATATAATACATGGTGCCAATTACTTTCAGAATGTGTTTATTAAATTTGACCCTTTGTCAAAGGCATTCAATGCAACAGTTGAAGGACATTCGGAGGACGAAGAGAAAAATTATTATATATATATAATAACGTATTTATACATGTATGTGAGATTTTGTTTACGAACAGTCAATTACTCTGAAACTTCGTACTTTGTAAAAGTGTATAATCTCTTTGGTTAAAATCGAATTTAGGCAGAGGCTTTCCTAAGTTATCGTTTAGATCATTGCCCATAATCTAAATCCCAGTCACTGAGATGAAAAAATAGACTGTTCGCAATCAAAGAAATCTTTGGCGCTGTTTCACCATTGTTCCATTGATATCTAAGTCTCTTTCAGTTTAAGAAAGTTCAACTGAAATGTCCTTATCATATATGTAGCTGTGTTAATGCAATTTATGAAATATTCAAACAAATTCGGTGATATTGGCCTAGTGTAGTAGCCACTTTTGTGTAGTATGGTTTCACATTCAAGACTACTTAACTGTTGCATTTTTAGACAATTTGATCCTGCAATATTGTCCAATTTTTGATGCCATCTTTGATGAGTTTGAGTACATTTTTGCCTTGATTTCATGTCCCAATGTTTTATATGAATATTCCATCTTTAGTTACCTATCTGTATTATGGTGTTCATTCGGATTTCAGGCATGATTCCAATCAAGGTGTAATTTTATATTTGATTGTCTATGCCATGGTTGGTTAAATAATAATAACCGCGGTTAACCATAAACTAATTCTAAAATAATTCAGCAATGTAAAGGGAATAAATTCAAGGCACAAGTATACTCTTACAGTTTTAGTATAGAAACATTTCATATAGGTGAAAGGCTAAGGAAAGTGCCCAGCACTTCAAATACTTTTGAAGTTGCATTGTAAATATACATATCATAAAGGTATCTCAATCCGGATTATTTATCATTTATGGCCGGTTTTAAGTCTTTGTTTATGAAGGAAAATCAATTAATTATTCATAATGCATGCCTCTTGCGCATTGTTTCTATATTCAAATCGAGAAAATGAAATTCAATTATTACCAAATATTGTTGAAGCTTCTTAGGTGCCATGCGTATTATGGTATTTGTCTTTGATTTTTCCCCACTTATGTTCATGGAAACTTGGTACTATTTTCGAAGTACAAGGTAAAATATGTCACAGTGACCCAATTATGAGGTAGAGGTCGTCGTGATAGCGCCAAAGTGCAGCTGGCCAGCTTTGTTGATTGAGTTCTCGTTACAGGATCGATTTTGTTTTGCAATTATTTTCTATGGTTATTTACGAATACGTTTTTGTTTACTTTTGTTTCAACGATATAAATGACGATGCAATTCAAACTGCAATGGCTACAAGAAAGATATATTTCATATATTACGTCCTTAAAATAGCGACTGATGACTCGATACCATACCTGAACCTTTCTGAATGATGTGATTCATTGTCTAAGGCATATATCAAATATTCTGAAAGGAAACAAAGGATAGGTTTAAACGCAAACGAAATGTGATTAATAAATAGATGTCAACACGCCTAACAAACAATGTTACAAAATAATAAACATGGGGCGTGGAACATAACTATGCCAAACATATACTATTTTTAAATTCACCTAAATTAACGCCTCTAGATACGTTAAAGTTCATCTCACCAACCTGACATAAAATGATCTACGGGCTAAAATATATAAAATGCAGACAGGGCACCTAAAGGCACATGAGATAGGAAATTCCCTAGACACCATAATTATTCGCCATCGACACTGTCCACATTATATAACAAGAAATGAGAGGTAGACAAAAGAGAGGGATTGATGGTAGCAAGGAACTGTCTATTAATTTGTATATAGTCATGGAACGGTCGTATGAATAAAGACCCTGACACTTTATAGGATTTACATTTGCTCTATGCTGTGCAGATAGACCTGTATATATATATACTACCTCTCAGCAGTTTTACCTTTTCTCACTTTTGAGAGATTAAAAATTTCTGCTCTGGCCGCATGTCCAATATCCATTTGTGATTTTAAAAAAACAGGAGAGTGAAAAAGACCAATTTGAAAGATTGATTTCAAACAATTTCTATCCATCCTGCTATTATACTGTTAATACATTATCACCCTCGTTCATTGTGGCACCTTTCAAGCCAAACGTACACAGTAGAGTATTCATTGCGCTCATTCTGACTAAATTCAATTGATACAGTCAATACACTTTCTGCTTATTCAAAGCACTCAGAAATTTAGACCTCATATAGCTTCAGTGCCTCAATTGAATCAAGATTTTTACCTATTTTTCTTTTTTTTACAAATCACCCGTTTATAACTTCAAGAACAATTAAGGTCAAGGGAAGTAGGGAAGTTCCATTGAAACGGCCTTTTTGATCATGCGCCTTACGACTATTCAATCCATTTTTACTTCAATACAATCAGTTATTCAATCTGCAGCTATTCCATTTATTTAAGTTATTGTGCAGATTATCAAAATGACGCACACTCATAACAACCCTTTTCTACTAATTTCATGCCTTATGAATATTACAAATATTGAGTTAATACTTGTTTAAGGTTCTTGCAATTCTGCAACTTAAGTTCATATGGTTTGCAGCATTTTTGTTTATTTTATGTCCATTACCATTCAGCCTCGGGTATGGTTTTAGCATAGAAAAGGAGACTAATATGTATATTTATATTTATATATTTATATATATGCAAAGAGGCAAGATATAAATAATTATATCCATATGAACATGCCATGCGAGTTAAAGGAGTCAAACATATATATGGTCTTACACAACAGCAAAAATTACAATTAATTATGTTTAGTTATTTTATGTGTTTGTTTCATCCTGAGTTTTTTGCCTTGTGGAGCCATAGCTATGCAACCAATAGGATTCTGAGGCATTTGAGCACCTAAGGTCTAGTGAGAAAAATTGGTGTTGATCCCACTTGTCTCTTTGCAAAGACACATGTTCTCAGATATTTTTGATTCTTCCACATTTGGGAAGCCCCCAAATTAGGTAGCATTACCCCCTTACACATTTTTGTGGATACCTAGTCATAAGATCATCTGGAACCATTACCTATCTGCTACAAAAAAAGTTTAAAATTCCATGGAAAAAAACTATTATGAAATTAAATACAAATGAGACCACATTTCTGTGACCTCTGGCTCTTTATGCACTCTTGACCTTGACCTATCCTGCCCGACCTTGACCTAACCTGCCCTTGACCTCGACCTAGAGCTGACCCTTTTTTCCTTTTTTCCTCGTTCATTCTTGGACTTCCCTCGCAAGACTCTTTTCAAAAGGAGTTGCCGCAAACCTAGTGTTGAACATAGGGCTAACTGAAATTGACATAGGAAAACCTGGAAAAAGTTTCATATTTGAAGAAAATGATCTCCTCGATGTAGCCAAGTACATAATGTATTTATTCCATACATATTGATGGGAAAGAACAATTATATGAAAAGAGAACCACATGAAGTGACTGATTTCTGTATACTACTTTTGTCCTTAATGCGCCAATTTAGTTCATATATATATATATTGGTGTCTTTAGTGTATTATTTGCTCTTTGCACATAAATGTATTAATGGTCAATTGTTTCGATTTTCCTAATAACAATAAGTCAACATTTTGTAATAAATTCATAAAACCATATAAAATATCCGATAGTAATAAGTGTTTCAAAATAACCTATATGCGGAACCCAGACATTTCATTATTTGATTCATTTTCGCCTTAAATACACCAAAATTATTTCCAATATCCTAAATAAAATTAGCAAACTTTTTACAAATGAACAATAAATGTTGACTTAAACAACCTTTAGTAATACAGCATGCATTCTCTTGATAACCATTGTAAATTTCAGATGAAGTACTCTCTGTCTAATCAACCTAGAAATATTCATTCTGTACGACCGCAAAATATGCCTTATATATATCTACCTATAAACAAAGTTAAACAGATGAAAAATAACTGTCTTGGTTTTGGATTTTTAAGCCTGATGTGAAATACATAGTTTTGGGAGATGTAGGTATTCTCTTACCGACCTTATCGGTGTTACACACATTCACGAACTTTTATGTCCTATTCGATGTACCGATTCACCTCCTAGGCTGAATCCGCGTCATATTCAGCTTTGGTCTTATTCATCATCTTCCACCTTGTGCTCTCTCTCTATTGCTGTCTGTGTTTCACCACGGCCCCTTTTACAAACCACAGGTTGATTGGCTTGCCAGCCATGTGGTGACCAATCAAGTTATCAATTATATATACATACATATATAAAGCTAAAGATATTGTCAACCCCTTTTTCGCACAGCAGATTGCCATACTAAAACGGCAATCAAACTCCGTTGGCCCTCCCCTCTGAAAAACCTGAGAAAATTGTTTACAAAATTGAATCCTGATTTTTGTATTCATTAGATTTTCAAAAGGAACATTAAAATTATAAATATCATTCTGTCCGATTTTGCTATCTTATGTATCTTATCTCATATATTATAGAAGAATCTTGCAAAACAGTGTATTTCAAAATTGTGTATGTACAGAGGGCATCGTAATAGAATGGAAAGAGAAAAAGAAAATGATTACACATCAAGCCAAAATTGTATTATCTCTGGGGTTACTACCTCGAAACGTATATAATATGCGTTAAACCAAGGCTATGCATCTTACGCAATGTAAGTATGTTTAAAAGTAAATTTTTATTTCTCAAATTATCCTGTGTTCTCCGACTTCTTTGCCTATTCCTTCGATTACCTAACCTTAGCTGCTTAACTGTGATGATAAATATAAGAATCGAAATTACTGACGCCAAATTCTTTACTCTGAATAAAGTAAATAAAAGTAAACTTAACGTCTGTTGCTGTTAATACTAACAATAATAAAAACAACACTAAAATGTCAATTTCTTATTTATAAAAGGCGCTATATATCAATTATCTTCTTTTTTTGTTCTTTTCCTTCATGTCTGGTCTTGGTGCATTATTCTCAGTTTATCCTTTATGAACATACAGTTTACCCTTCCTTTAGTTTTCCTTGAGGAGAGGGGAGGCAAACAATTAAAGAAAGAAACTGAAGAATTCAATATCAAAAATGTCTTAAAGACGTTCCTTTAATATGAAACGGATAATTATTCCAATGCATTATACAAAAGAGACGAGAGGCCCTGTTTTTCCCCAAATTTCCGCGGCTGTTCACCCATGCTTCTCTGCATCCCCTTCCTTGTAATGCCTTGCATTGGCTGCCCATGCCCGTGCTTCAAAATGTGGTCTCAGAAAGTTTTGCAAAGTTGGCATGTCATTTTTTATCTTCAACCAGACCTTGTTGGGAAAGAAACATGCGATTCATTTTTCTCATTCAATTATTATTACCGTTGATTTTTCTCTTGGGGATTTTGAGAACTGCATGTCGAGAAAGAGCACACATTGTGTCTCTATATATATTATATAATTTAGTAAGTGGTAAAACCTGTACTGCTACATACAAAAAGGTCATGCTCTTGCCAGATCTTCCCTTCCTCTTTAGCATGATTTCAAGCTGCACTGCAGTGATGTTCTGGCTTCATTCGCACCGTATGCTTGTATTACCTAAACACGGCCCTTTATAGGAAGAATATGACTCAGCCAAGTTATGAGCACCAAGCTAAATAAATAAAGGATGTTTTAAAGGGGCGTTGAGAAGCAGAGAGTTGTACCTGAACGATCACTCTATTACTTGGCCAAAACACTTTTTACCAAATTACTAAGCACAAAAACCGTTGTTCTAAGTGGATTGAATCGAACGTCCCCGAGAGATCAATTTATTTTCTTCTGGATTCTGGAATGTTTACACTTTTCTATTTGCATTCATATATTCAAGATTACTCTTGTCTGTACAAACTATAACTGTCAACATTACAAGCTGTATGAAATCGCATTTTAAGATTCTTTTTGTCTTTTTCCTTAATTTTCTACCTATATTTCTTTCTCTACCTTCCTACCAATCCTGTTATGAATCAATGAAATATTTCATAAAGATATTAGTCTCTTTTGACTTGATATAAATGACGAATGCCTTAGATATGAAAACGTTTGATGAGCTTTGTGATTGCTATAAACTCTCGAGCTTGGGTGCCATTTTTCATCTGCAGCCAGTTATAGTATGAGTTAGGCCTTTGCATGCCGGCAATCCACAGTAACTCCACCTTCAATACGTGTCAGACAAAAAGAGTGAGCACTTATCCCACCATTATACTCAAGAATCCCAATTCAAGAATCCCAAATCCCGATAGGCCAGTTGTGCTTCTATATTATATTATAGTAATTAGAAACAACCAAGGAGGACTCTAAAGATATATATATATTTATCATATATATATATTGCTATATGTTACACCACTCCGAAATGTTCAAGTGGAGAATGAGTTCCTGTTGAGGCTGTTTAGATATTACTCAAATTGTCCCAACAGGAAAAATGAGAAATTTGCACTACAGTGCTCGTTGCGTAGGGAGGAAATATAAACCTGCCCCCGAATACCTATAGCTCTTCCTAAATCCCCAGGGAGATCCCTCCAGTAGTACACAGAGCACAGCCAGACTCATAGGCTGATGAGCTGGCATTTTATATGCATGTTGCCATTTTAACTTGCCTTGAATTATGCTATTAGAAATATATATATACTATGTATGGTATTCCTTATTTGAAAAGAACTTAATGCCAGCCATCAGTTTAGGGCTGGTTCCAACAGGTGTCTAGCAAACTGAACTAGTAAACTGTGTTGATGTATATCTCTACGAAATTGTAGTTGTATTAGCTATGTAACCAGACGCCCATGCATGATAAAACTAAAGGTAGAAATCACTAAACTCATTGATAATACCAAAAAAGTCATCAGTGTCCTAAATTGTCATCATAAAATCATTTATGAAGCTTAGAATAAAATTACTGTAATTAGAATGAGAAATTAGAATATTAACCAATTGTCATTTCAAAGTATTTTACTTGCTTCTGTGAACTAGATAAATATGATTCTATAAGTCAGATCGAAAATAATGTAATCTGATAATGCCAACGAAGATGAAATCATATGTTGAGAAATTTCGTTTATTTGTTTCTGACCTGTATATATTTGGATTATATTATAAAGATATGAATTAGATTTAGACTCTCTTGGAATAACAAGACGAGTTACACTAGCTAAGGCCGAAATGGGAAGCTCTAAATAGTTTAAAAGAATGGTGCATAAAATTGAATTAAAATGCTATAAAATATATGTTCCATCCAGATTGTCATTAAAAAATGGTAATTTGAGAATGAGAATGGTAATTTTTTTTCAAATGAAACCAAAATGATAAAACAAGCATTACTGCGAAAAATATAATTAAGGCCAGTAAAAGAAGGTAAAAAACTTTAATAAATCGCAAACCTTTTAATCAAAGCTTGGAAACCTTGTTTTCTCCGCATTTTACTGATTGTATCCATGTCGATGCTCGATAACAAATCAGATCCTAGTTTTCATTTTTGGAGCTATTGTAATCTTCTGCTGGGAGAAAAGAAATTTTAATTCCTTTCTTATGACATGTCTTTATTGTAATGGGCACCTGTCGCCTTAGCTAGATAATTGGCTCACTCAGCCACACTGCACTCCTAGATAGTTCACCGCCTTTGAAGCCGATTAATGTATAATTCTATGCTTATTCGACTTTTGTTTTACTTCATACAGAACAACTTCATCAGCCTAGGATTTTTAAGGCTATTCCGGGCAGCGCGTCTGATCAAACTACTGCGGCAAGGCTATACAATACGAATATTATTGTGGACGTTTGTGCAGTCATTTAAGGTACGGTGTCTTTCAATTCAAACAAAGAAATAGAATTGAAGGTGACTATTTAATACGGGGAATGGCACTTAGGATCTCTCCATCCAAGGATGTTGAGACAGGAACGGGCATTTTGGACATCTGCCAGGAAGTCAAACAGGAGCAGAGGTAATGGAACTGACTTCCTGTTACTCCCTACGAAGAACGCAGTAAAAGGAGAAACAGATTGCCTTCCGATAGATTCACATTTAGTAGAGGCAATACAAGAGTGTTTGATTAATATGAGTTGGTGACGAAATTCAATGAATGAGGTCATGCTGTGGCTAGTTGAATGAAGGGCCGGCGAGAACTGGATTTAACCGGAATGGCTCAACCTCTTGAGCACATGAGCACATGCTGTTTGGGTCAGATCGATGTGTATAATGACTGTATTAATGTGAGCATGCAGAGTTAAAGGGGCTGGGGCTAGCCCTCTCCAATCTAGGCAGGTGAACAAGAAAACATAACCATCACTAACCAACACATGATGGATAGAAATTATGAACACTGTTTAGTTACAATAAAAGATGAGTTGGGGATCTACTGCATAGGTGGCGCCCTCACTAGGCACTTCCTGTATTCAAGAGAGCAGTTATTCCTCCAATAAATTCCTCCTCCTCCAGATGCTCAAAGCATTGGCATATGATATATTTACATATCCTCTGCTCTCCATATCTTGTCAATTGACTCAAATTAACTAAAAAGAAACTTAGTATATAATATCCACCAAACCATCATATTAATATCACTTTTTTATCCCAATCCTTCCAGAACTTAGTAATGACACTTCAAGCCAGGTGCGAGGTGTAAATCATACTTGTATTATATGAGAATGATCCTCGTTAGAACAGGGGTGGCAAAGGCCGAACCCTTTTGTAATACCTGGAAAAATAAAATAATTAAAAAAAAACAGGCTATAGAATAGTAGCTAAACACTCGTGAGGGCTGAAATCTAACAAGTGAACAACTTGTAAAAGGCATGTATTTATTTGCTCCCACATGACTTTTGCTTGTATTATCCTTCTCTCAGTAGCCTAGGCCTTTTGACAACCAGCCCTGTATGGAATTATGAAGGTCAAATTTGACAAAAAGTTGACAAGTTTACAAAATCTACATGGGAACACCGCCCATAATGAAGATAGTTCAGTCATAAAACTAAGACTTTTTCTGGACAAGACTAAGGAAAAAAGAAACACCTAATGAGCAGGAAAAATGAGAAATTTGCATTGTGATTCTTGGATGCCTTTGTACTTTGAGACAAATTGCCTTACATCTTGCTACTGTGCATATATATATATATATATATAAAGATTTTTATTTCTCAATAGACAGATACAATAAATGTAGAGAAAATGGATGTGTGCCTTTCAACGCATTGCTGCTCTTCCCAGGCTTCCGCTGGCATATTGTATTAATACATGTGGATCCTTTTTAATCTCATACATTCCAGTTTATAATTAGCATAGTAGGTAGAATACAAAATGTATTGTGGGACAAATTGAACAGCTTGATAAATTATACCCTTATTTTTATTCCAGGCTTTGCCTTATGTATGTCTGCTACTAGCTATGCTGTTCTTCATCTTCGCCATTATAGGGATGCAGGCAAGTTATCATAAGTATTATTAAGGTTGAAATACAATATTCTTATCAAAGATAATATCTAAGTTTAACCTCAAATGTTCATTCCTTACCATCGTATAAATGAGTACGAGTTTGAGGTGACAAATGTAATGAGTCTAAAAGTATTACTACCGGCATATTATTCATATGCATTTCCGTTAACAAATATTTCTAACAATACACATTCAATTTTCAGATATTCGGAAATATCAAATTGGATCCTGGCGCTGAGATCAACAGACACAATAACTTCCGTACTTTCTTCCAAAGTGTGACCCTGCTATTTAGGTACGTGTTCCCAATGAGATTCACCGGCAAAATGAATCAAATATTGTGTGGCGGTTGCTATATTGGTATATGTATTGAACATGCTTCACTCACTGCGTCAACAGTTGCATATTCTTGTGACATCCATTCAATTGCAGCAAGTTTGAGATATGCATTGCAAAGTATTGGGTTGATGGGTTGACTAGAATCAGCGATTGCTACTCCAAGTGTTACATAATTAGTCACAGATAACTTAAATAGTGCATTTTCAACAACAACAAAATAGTGCATTTTCAATTACTCAAAGTAGATGCTAACTTGGTTATTTCCCCAGTTGAAGTCTCACACTAATTTCTATTATTGCTTTATCGATAAATGATTTTTCCGTTTACATTATGTTCTTAGATGTGCAACCGGAGAGAGCTGGCAACTCATTATGCTGTCGTGCATGGGCGGCAGAACATGTGATGACCTATCTTCAAATAAAGGGCAAAATGACTGCGGGTTCGATTTTGCCGTAGGCTACTTCGTCGCTTTCATATTCCTATGCTCATTTCTCGTAAGTAAAGATATTTTAGATAACACAACTATATTCATTGGGATTTTTTTCGATTTTTGTGAGGTGCATTCATATTTCTACTACGTCTATCTGTTTTATTTTCTGCATACGTTTAATGAGACTAATGCCATCATACCTTTCTTTACAGATGTTAAACTTGTTTGTCGCTGTGATTATGGATAACTTTGATTACCTAACACGGGATTCTTCCATATTGGGACCCCATCATTTAGATGAATATGTACGAGTCTGGGGTGAATATGACCCCACAGCCACGTAAGTTATCATTTACAATGTCCTCATGTTTTGGAAAAGAGTCATAGAGCAACTAAAGTTTAAAATGTTGGTGAACAAGCACTCGCTGGATGTCCATTGTTTGAATAGCGAGCGGTCATATCGGTAGTTTCATCTGCTAGTTAATGTGACGATGCACTCGCAACGTAATACTAACGTTAGCCTACTGGCGACGATGTTTGTTGCAAACGTTTAGTGTCAGAACAAATTATATTATTATGTCTGAAACATTTTGTTGTCTGCTAAAGACTTCTGCCGAATTCTATTACAATGATTCTATTGTGTTTATTGCAGGGGCAGAGCGAATTATACAGATATGTATGAAATGCTGTTAAACATGGAGCCACCTGTTGGTTTCGGCAAGAAATGCCCCTATCGTCTGGCATACCGAGTGAGTATATTGCACCGACATAGGAGATTGATTGACACGATGACAATCAGACTTTCTTTCAACTGATGCGCATAAATATACATTTCTTTGTTTTGAGAACTGTTTTCTTTTGGGCTACCAATTTTATTCTGGTTTGGGAGGAATTTGAATATGACAAAAAAACTAACAGTAATATTTTATACTGCACAAATATTCTTTCCCATGTCATTTAAGTCTTCATTTGTATCAACTCAGGATAATGGTCCTTTAACGCAAAGTAAAATCTAAGACCTGGTGGCAAGATAAGATATGGAAACGATCTTTGTGTAAGAAAAAATGATAACATTCGTTGCATAATCCTTCATGGATATATGCCTACATCTCTGAACTGGTTGATCAATTCCTGGCACAGAGGATGTTGGTATCTGTATAGATATAAGTGTGGTGCTTGGAAAGAGACTATAACTAGTAAGGAACACTAATATACAGAATAAGCTCGGTGACTTACGTTTTTTTTAAACTTGCTTCAGAAACTAATACGGATGAATATGCCGGTAGATGACGATAATACGGTTCACTTTACGACCACCTTGTTTGCCTTGGTCCGCGAGTCTCTTAGTATCAAGATGGGTCAGGCGGAGGAAATGGATCAGAAAGATGAGGAAATGAGAGAAACAATCCGCAAACTCTGGCCCATTCAAGCCAAAAAGCAACTATCCCAATTAGTTCCGCCCATTACAGGTAAGCCAATCTTGATTGCACGAAAGCAACTGGTGATAAGTCTTGATGCTATCTGATATTAAAGAAAAGCTGTAATCACGAGAGTGGGAATGATCAGAAGTTATTAAGAGAATGAATTGTATATTGTTTTAACGAGTTGATACAGGCAGGCAGGTGATGTATTAAAGCTGCATTTTCAGTTATTAGGTAAAAAAGAATCTTAACAAATTTACTCATAGAACTGAATTTATCAATGTTCTATAGCTGGTACATGTTTATACAAGAACTTGAAGTCGATAGAACTGAGCGATAATACGTGAAACCGCCACAGGAAAGGCAAATGTAGACTTTTAGGGAGCTAGCCCTGTAGCACTGTAGCGAAAACAACCGAACGAAACCCTCCAAAATTTTGAAGAAATGACTTTTAGATTGGTTGGGAGAAAACAGAACAAAGTAGAAAATATAATTGTTAACCGATGTTACCTCAGAGTGCAGCTTTAAGGTTCTGATTGCAGGGGTGATGATATTGGGACAGGACTACTTCATTAATATCGAAATTCCATCAAAAATATTTTTTGCAGAATTAACTTACCAGAAAATGACCGTGGGAAAGATCTATGCAGGCCTCCTGATAGCAGAGAATTGGAAGGCATACAAGACCAGTTTGGCAAAAGGTGGACCGACTATGGTAGGTTGATTTTTTTGTAAAATTGATAGAATCCTCACCTATTTTGATCATTCCTGGGGTTCATTATATCTTGAGACTCTAAAGTTTTGTTATACCAACAGTACCAAGCCGTTTCAATGAAAATAGAACCTAATTACCAAAACAGTTGAAGGTAATTATCGTGCCTAGTTCTAAAACAATGTATTGGCTCGGCTATATGTAACAAATCGAAAGCTAAATCTAATTGGAAAGTTTCAGTCATTGAAGAAAATACAATGTATTTAATCATAAATCTGGTATGAGATCTTTTGTAGAAATGTTTTAAAATGATTAAGTTTAGAGTGATTTAGTGCTTTCAAGGATCTTTCATCTTTTGATATACCAGTGTGTTGGTGAATATCGTACCGAAATGGCAAAGTCAATAGTCTTAACGCATTGTATCATTCTACCATTCATTACTCAGGAATTGGTTTAAACTGCCCCAATGCAATTATGTATCGTTAATATGCTTTTCCACGTTTTGATGTCACGAATATTTGCTGGTTTTCATTGTTATCATAACCTCTACATTCAGATCTGAAAATGTTGATTTATAACCGTTGATTATTCTGACGTTGCCTTATTTGTTTCAGTGTCCTCCGTTTTCATATTCAGATATTATAAACCTCGGAGCACTTCAGTTTCTTTCTTCAGTTTTTGTAGTATTCATATTCACAAGAAGTCCAATATCATGTCTGTTTGTTGCAGGAAAAGAAAAACAGTAAAGAGGAGGTTAGTTCCGTCGCCTAAGGAGCTTGCACAAATAATACTAAATCTTTCTTTTTATCTCAATGTGAAGATTCCATGTTAAAAATCAAGGATTATATCAATTATGTTTTGACTTCATTTCTATGTGATATGTGTTTTGCCATTGCGCATTGAATACGGAGCACCATGTCCATACGTATATTTGTCATATGGGGATTCTTATCGGCTCGATTTGAAATGGCTGTTACTTACTCAAAATTTAAAAAAAAATATCTGACGCAATCTTTCACTCAAGTATCAAACTTTACAGCATGGCAGTATGTATGGTCGAACTAGAACTCAATTTTTTGACTGTAAGGAATGTTTCCCTGAAAATCGTACAATTCGTTAAATTTCCATATTGGGGTGGGGGATAAACACATTCTTTGGTAGCATGGCCACCATATGGTGCTCTCATATAAAACACCATTTGCATCGAGAACATTATTTCCATATTTTAAAGCACTTGGTCTTTCATTAATTTGGTAAAGGATTTGTAAAGATAGGCAAACGTTTTAATTTTTTTGTGAGTTTTCGCGAAAAAGATTCGTACCCATTTTAATTAATACGCATAATGCACAAGTGTCTATCATCGTGATATTTTATTTATTTAAAAATCATTTTCATAGGGCGAGGGGTGATATTTTCCGCGGCTTTGAAATGGATCTATTTAAGCTCAACCTCTTTATTAAAGTATTAAAGTTTAATAACTACAATCCTCTCCTAAAGTCACAAACCAACCATGGCAACGGGGCCCTTCCTTCCCTCATAGTGTTTTAGATCCGTTCCAATTTCTCAAAGAACGACCCCGGGAACAAGATATTTCTTTTGAAATATTTAAGATAAATTGTCTTATGATGTATGCCGTAAGGTATTATGAATGTTGTCAGTTCTACTTTAAAAATTCTATTGAAATTTTATTTGTGCTGGATTTGCTCTTCATTTATCCTCCACACATTTGCACGCGTGATAAGTCCAACATGTTTCATGTATGCTAACTTTCTTTACACTAAAAAGTACAAGAAACCTAAGATAAAAACTGTGTCTGAATAACTGACAGTCATTTTTGGAAACACATATCTGTATTATATATATATGTGTATGTACTTGTGGCATTTCTATTAAACGATTATAATGGAATGTTTCGGTGTATTTCTCAAATGAATACAAAGAAGTACTATTTTATAGAGAGCTGGATGCAATTATCATGTCTCAGTGTTGATACTGTATTTAATGGTCTTTAGGGACGATGTGACCTTGCTGAAATTGGGATTATATTTCTGATGAAGAGATGTATATTTGAAAAAAGGGTACCTGATCAGGGGGGATGTTCCAGGCCATGATAACCCCCTTCGTTTAGGTTAACCAATTGGACAGGTACAGTTATCAACTCTAAGTCAAACTGCACGAAATCAATACTCTTCCCACTGGAACCATTTTTTCCAATAACTTCCTAAAAAACCTAAATAAATTGATATATAATTTTATTTCCGACATACACAACGAACATATATAAACAATGACTGCAACAGGATCTGGCTTCTGTTCCTATAGTTCAAGTCTTCCAGGAAGAAAATTGTAGGCCGTAGGAAAAGGGAATGGGACAAAACCCCTTCAATATTCCACCGATATTGTAAAAGTAATGGGGTAAAAACTGTTTTATTGTTGACCAAAATTAGTGAATAACAAAGCTTCAATTGAAAATACTAATCACGTGGGTAATACATCCTATTCAACACTCTTCTGTCTTTAGCGATTTTATGAATGAAGGGAAATACGTGCAAACACTGGAATATCCCCACCTGGGTGTTATCATAAGGTCTTGCTTCAGTTTCACTGGTGGAGAAAGAAATTTTCAAACTCTTCTTTTTCTCGTGTATGTGATGTTTCAGCGCCAGCCATCATTGTTTAGAAGACTGATGGGTGTCATGCGCACATCTACCATCCGGTCAAGCCAAAGCCTGGAATCAGAGCACTCAGAAACTGACCTATACCATGAGGGGGGTCAAAGGTTGGGCATCTACTAGTACATCATACTGTGAACATTTCTGGAGAAAATGAAAAGAAATATTTTCTCCGCATGAGGCTCTGGTTTTGACTAAGATCTTACGTTCTATTATTAGGCGTTAAAAATGGACCTTTTCTGATGAGAACATATTATATTATACTACATTTTGTGCATGAGAACCCACATTTACTTATCTAGATTTGTAAGATTAGTTTCTTGTATAGCAAATTCGATCAATATAACCGACTCTATGTTAATTCTATAGATACCCTTTCCCCATATCTAGGTATTAATTATATTTATATCTGGAGTTGGGTATCTTTCTCAACACATATACATGTACATAATCAATAAAAGGCATCTGCTGGCACATTCTCAGGCATCACATGTAGGTCACTAGCGATTTAAAAGCAATTAATGTAGTAAAATGCATTGCCATTTACCCTTCCATTGGGTTCATACTAAAGATCAGTATTTGAATATGATTTGACTAACACGACACATGACTATATGATATTTTAAAAGCCAGCCTACGTTCTGTTGCCAACAGATGCCTTCGATATTAAAGGTTTCTTTATAATTTACTAATGCATGTTGCATGTTATTGTCATAAATGCTTCAGCAAATCCCCAAGTCCCCAGTATGGTGAGAGACCACGCAGACAAAGATCATTTAGTTTACTCTCGATCGGAAGGCGCAGGACAAGTAATGGTACATTGGATTCAATGAACAACCAGGTAGGCGGAGCCTCCGTCGAAAACCATGCCCAGGCAACACTTCACCCCTTTTGCTACTGGTTGAAGATTCTTGGTGCCCCCCCCCCCTCCCTCCACCATCACCTACACCACCTACACCACTGATAAACCTGTACATGAACATGAACGTACATACATGTGCATATACATATATTTATATGTAATATATATCTTGGCTAGACCCCCGATTTCTTGTTCTTCCTTTGATGTTTTATATCGAACTCATACTTTGATTTGAGCATGGTCACTTACATCATCCTTTTCATCAAAAGAATACTTTCATATCTGTACCACTTCTTTCACTTCATCACCCTCCGTTTATATTATATTTACCCATATATTACCTTTCCCTAACGTTTCGGTGGTACACCCTTATGTCTTTTTTTCCTATATTTGATGATATAATTATATTGATCATTAAAGGTCCTTTTTTATCTTGATCACCGTGAGAAATCATCAGAAAGTATCAAAATAACATTGCAAATTGTTTGTGTTCAATTAAACCCGACCCGCCTCATATTATTAATGAAACGGGATGCCCAACAAGAATCTGCCGTTGTGAAAGGGATGGAGGTGGCGCCACCTTCTACTCCTACATCTGGCATGGGACAACCCCCTTCTGTTTGTACCCCTTGTGTTGTTTCCCTTTTTCCCCATCTAGGCAGGCTTTTCAGTCAGGCTCCTGGCTCCTGGCCCCGTGGAAGGTGTTCATTCATTCCCAGACATACTGAGGAGGGATTACCTAGACATAAGAAAGTTGACAATCTTATAGATCCTGTGAGGATTAAATGATATTATTATGATACAAAATTTCAGCGGAGCATTAGACGGAGACGCCAAAAGGCTATGGTATGTAAATTACCAACGTGGTTCTTTAAGACCTTATTCATAGGTTTTGATTGTAACCGTTTGTTTTTCATTTATAAATATTACTTTGCTTCCATTTACCAAAGTGTGGTATTAGATCTTAACACTCTTAATACCATTTATCTCCAACTCCTACAGACTTTGAATTAGAACCTTTGCATGATTTTTACACGTCACTGGAAGGCTAGATTATAGTGATCGACTCTTAAGTGAGGCATTCTAATAATGCCTTAAATATTTCTACTCGATTATATTTATAGAAAACCTTTGAAAATTGTACGATGTTTTTTAGTAAAATTTTAAAACGTTTCATATAGTCCTGTCTTCCAGTATACGAACGAGGGGTCAATACCTTTTCAAAAAGCATAGAATAGATATAGAAATATTTCAAGCATACCTCTTCATCTTGGCATTGAACCTAGCAGAAAGTAGTCTTGCACGAAACATTTGAATAGAAATGATAAGACTGAGTGTCACAAGAACACAAAACCACGAGCTATGTACATTTTACTTTCAATGGATAGCACTTTGTTTTCCAACTTAGCATTTAGGGTTTCTAGTATTTCCATTTGAGCAACACGGGAATCTCATACAATTAATTAAATGGAGACCTTTTTAATTTACTATTGGACCTGGCTGTGTCATCAAGTTTACATTCATTTGTATCCTCTTCTCTTATTTCTGATATCGGAATGTGTCTTCCTTTTGGTTAACACTTATACATACAATTAAGAAGTGTTCTACATGGGGTGTGTCCTAGTTTCTAAACGTCAAAATTGTCGGGGTTTTAAGGTTTCTAGTAGTTCATTACTATAGCATACAAACAGGCGTAATGACTTATATTTGAATAAGTGTATCATACGTATCATGTTATTTCCTCCATTCAATATTTCCCATACTTCTTGCTTGATATTTTAGCTTCATCATCATTTGAATTACTTGATAAACGTATCTGTGTACTATCCAACAATTTACCCACATATGGTATCAACAAGATAATCATATTTGCATCCTGTATAGTAAATACAAACTCGACAATCTCTCATTGATAATTATGTCTCTTTAGGAAATCTCTGTGCTGGTTATAAGTAGAGAGCCAGTTATTGCAAATTTATAACATTCCTTTGGGTAAATATAGCAAATAAAGGTACTATAATGCAAAGTAATTGCATAAAATGCACATGTTTTCCCGTGTACTTGTATGGCCTGCCCTGTCTTTCAGGGCATTGAACTACAGGAATTGGGAGCCTTGGACCCTAACAGCGTGGACAACGCTTTATTAAATGTAGCAGCGAGTCAGATATCAACATCTATGTCTAAGCTCAATCAGGATGAGGTTAGTGCTTTTATCAATCCACATTATACCCATTATACCTGCGCATGTTTGAGTCTCACAATGCGATAAACCTTACTTAGATTACAATCAGGTAATGGAACAGTATCACATAGAGAGAAGCATCATGTAAGACAATGCTTTTGTAGAAAAGAATAAGTAGATTGTAATGATCCTAGACGTTGCATTTGACTAGTTATAGATTAGAGTTATGATAAGATTGCTATTATTTATCTTTGGTATTCCGTTCGTCTAGTCTTTTCTTTACTACTATGGGTTTATCACGGAAATTATTAAACTCATTTGTATTAAATGTGCAACCCAGGTTGTATCCATTTGAATATGAAATAAACGTATACAAATATAATAAGTCCACCTTGGCTGTGTGACACAGCTTTACCAAAGAAATCATTTTGAGCGCCATTTTGTCTCAGAAAAATTTTGATGAGATTAACTGAGGTTATTATCTAAAATTATGTGACTCCTAGATATATTTTAAGGTGTAAAACCAGTTTATCCCATTCATATCGCATCATTTTACATTATGGTCCTGAATTTGCCTTCAACTGTGCCCAATGCCCCATTTCCTCAATAATTTTTAATCTATTGTCAACCTTTTTCCCAATCAAATGTATTATTCTTGATCATCAATTTCTCTGAATTCAAGATATTTGTTTTTTTTGTACTCATGTATTTTTAAATACAACCAACTTCAATTAACAAAACCGTGTTAAAACATTCTTTCCGGCATATCCATAGAGAGTAATCAGAGATATTTAATTAATTGCCCTCAGTCTTTGTAGTTGTACGATTGCATCAGACTATGGATACTTTTTGGAAATGTTACAATGGTGGGAAAATGAGTCTTCTGATTACTCTTAATTGACAATCTTTTCCAGCAAGACCATTCTCATATAGCATTAATAATGTGCTTTTTTACCTTCCATCTCGCCCCTATAAACATTTCCTTTTATATATATGTAACACTTAATCTCATTCTGATTGACATCAAGTTGAGGAATGGTCTTGTCTCTTGTTTTAAAACCGACATTCAAAAACTACCTTTCTGTTTCTCTTGTAGATACATTTATTTATAGTTTAATTGGTCTAAAATATTGCAGCAAGGTTTGCCCGGTAATTTGTCACTCATTAAATGTAGAAAATGACACGACGTTTAAAGCAATTAGAATACGATATGAAATCAAAGAATGCAATAGACATAGAAATTTTAATTTGAATGATTCATTCGTACAGAATTCACAAACTCGCAAATTATGTGGCAAACCTTGAGCATGGGATTTGCAGAAGACAAGTACCACGTTTCGGTTCAAACGACAATTGACTATATAGATCAATATACGTGTCGATTGCATACCAGGCTATAATCTAATAGTTGCTTCTACCTTACTGTTTGATGCAAAGAATCGGACAGCTTTAGCCATGTTTAGAGTTAGCCAAGTCTCTGTCTTCGTCTCATTTGTAAACGGAAAGACCGCACGTTGTTTGTAGCAGGATAATGGAATGCTTAATTTGTCAAAACTGGTGCATGAATCCAATTTAAATTCTAGAGTAGAACTATGGTTCCGAGTACAACACGAAGACAGCACTTGCCGGGAACTGACTAGCCCTAAGCATTAGCATTGCGATCTTGTTTTTGTTCAGCATGTTGTTTATATAAACTGTTCATTTGCTCTGTTATGTTTTAGTCCCTGTCTTTCGATCTCTTTCCACCTGCAGACCCCCTAATCGTTAAAGAATATTTCTGTGCTCTGACTCGGAGAATGAAATTTAAATTTTCAAAATGAATGTGGACACAACGAGAATGTCCATTGACCTAATTGCTCATACCTTAGTAGTATTGGGGGTGGGGGTCATAGAGGTTTGATGGGGATCTCTTGCTTGAAATTTGAATGGATTTCTGGCACACACACTCTCTCCCTTTTTTGCGTTCTCTCACTCTTGAAACAATTCACAAAATTATAAGCATATAACCGTCGCAAGATCTCCATTTTCACAAAACGTGAGTAAACTTTTTCGAAAAAAACTATTTCCCTTTTGCTTTTATTGATTTAATCGTACTGTAGAAATGCCATACACAAACATAATAAAACAACTTGTCTCATATCGGAAAATATAGTGACAATGCAATTTTCTGATATTTTGTAGGTGATCTCTGGTCAGTCTGTCCAGTGGTCACAGGGAGATATGCGTGACTTGATAACACACACCCAAGACAGCATTTTGACTTCACATTAAGGGTATATAATGTATAGTGGGTACACACTTTGACTAAGCATAATCAAGATCACAAACTGGAAGATTTTAGCCTTCCTGAGAAGTGCATCTCCTATTGTCCTATTTGGAGATTGACAAATAGGAATTCTGTTTATATTATCATCACATCTTGTATAGTACATTTCTGCGTTTAATTCAGATTAGTTTTACCAAACCTCTCTTCCCCACTTGTCCAACGGCCATTTCTAGTGAGGCTTTATCGCATCGTCCCAAATTTATCTCTGTTTTTCAACTCATAAGTTGGGGTTTAAGGTGGAAAGAGAATCGAATGTAGCAAAATTTCAATCTCCGAAATTACTAACTTTATTTTCCTTTTCAGGTATTTAACAATCAGAGAATTACATTTGAGATATATTTGTACAAAGATTATTCAAATGAACCTTGCTTCTTGAATATATTGAATATAACAATATCTGTCTTTAGTAGACTTGGAATGGCAAGACGAATGAGCAAAAATAATATAATGAAAGAATCTCTAAGTTATCAATACCACTATACATTTCATTTTTCCAAAAGATCATACGAATAGTTTGACATTGTGTAAATAACCTAGACCTATTAGCCCAAAGATAGCTTGGTAAGTTTCCTTCACAATTCTTCATTAGAAATATTTCTCTAACTTCTTCCCCCTATGCACAAGTGACTTTGGGTACCATTCCAAGTCATATTCATATGTATATTCTAGATATGGTACATTCCCTCCTATTCAGCCTTTTTGTCCCATAATTATGTTTCTAATCGATTTTTTTTCCGCTGCTGTCTATTATATACCATAACTACACCGGCATCTCTTCTCTATATCATTATGTAGTCTTATTACAATAAAATTCTTTTTTCGTTATAATTACCATGATATATTCTCTGCTGTGACGTGCATGCTAACGACTTTTGGCCGTTATAATAGAGCATGTCCCCCACCACCAACCACCATTCACCCCTAACTTTCTCTAACCGAAATCCCTAGTTGCAAAGGATTGAAGCTCATCCACAGTTTTCTAGTGAACCACAAGGATTGGCAAGCAAGCAGTAGTCTAGTGCCCTCTAGCGGCAAATTGGGTCAGCACCCGGGGCCAATGGCCTTTCCATTTAATCATAATTTGCTTTCTTGAATGTTTTTCAGCTTGGTAAAGACTTATCAGACGTCTTGCTGAAACAGGAAATAAACAAGGCTTTACAGCAACAACAGAAACAACAACAACCGCTCAGCCGCCCGGCTGGCTTAGGCGCGACAAAGAATGAAGCCAATAACAATGTTAATTCTGCTGTCACAAGTGCCACTCTTCACCATAAAGACTCTTCCATAACACATTATAAACCACCGCCTGTGTTTGAACCCTCGGTGCCAGCAGGATTAGGTAGCAAATCCGCCACTGGCCACAACCCCACCATTCCTACTACATCTGCAGTACCTGCTCCACTTCCACCACCATTGGCTCCTTCTCCTCAACCCAGTGGTCTGGCCAGTGGTCCCATCTCAGGGCCCCCTTCTAAGGGACCTATGGGGCATGTCCCCATGGTTCCCCAAGTGGGGCCCTCCCACAAGGGCCCAGCAGCAGCAAACACGACGGATGGAGAGACAACAATTGTCAAAGTGACTTCACCAACAATTTCCCACTCATTCGGCTCTTTCCTGAATACCATTAATAAGTCTGTCAGCAGTGCCTTAAACAGCATCATGTCGTTTCAGCAGCCAGTTGGTCAGGACCTCTCAACAGGCCTCAAACAGGATTCTGGTCCCCCGTCCGTCCCCAAAGTGGTTGTCGGACGGGGAGCAACTGCCTCCACATCCACCCCGGCCATTGCCTCGGCCACTTCCGCCCCTGATATTAATGCTCCTCTAACCCAAGCCCGAGCGGCTTCTACCATCCCCACCTCCTATTCCTCCATGCCTGGAGGCCCCATGTCTGGCCCTATGTCTGGCCCTATGCCACCCCCCTTCTCCCCTTACCACAGCCAAACCTTGCCCCACCAACCTACACATTCCCAGCAACGTATCCCTCCCTCACCATCCTTTACCCGGGCACGTTCGAGGTCTCCCTCGCCAAGACAAGACGTTGGCTTTGCATCGGCTGTCACCAACATCTGTGACCAGGCGCATGAAATTGCAAGGGAGCGACGATCTGGAAGCTTCAGGCATAGCGGTACGTCACAAATTTGTTTCTTCTGGTTGGAATCAACTTATTAGGTCATAACCTGAAAAACCATAGCGTCTACCAAAATGTATCACTATACTTTCACCTTTTGGCATATATTTATTTCGATCCCTTCCAGTGTCACGTATCCCTTTGTCTTCACCACCCTATGCCCAGCTGTTCTTTACCCCATATTTGCCTAGGTGCTTTACTCTTATGTTCACTTGATTAGAATCTGTTTTAATAACACATTCATTATCAATGATGTGTTGATCATATATGTTGAAATCCCCCTCAGAAGTACTTGCTTCATACACGCCGATGATATTCACTGTGAAAGCAGAGCATTAATCGTTTGTAGCATTTAAATCATTGGACTTGGGACTTCAAGATCTTAAAAAGTGCTGTGGCCTCGTTAGAAATTACTATTTCAAAATCATCTATAAGAATTGAATGTTAGGAAAAATATTGATTTAAGAGATTTAGTTCAATTCTTCTGTCTTATCATCCTTTTTGCTATTCTAAATATGGTCTTTTTATCCCCGAGCTTTCATTTAAAACTGACCATGTCATCAGAATATCCCTCAAATTGATTGAGTTGTTTTGTTACGTTGGCTTTCGCCCAACAGTATTTTACATGTGACCCCCTGACCTTGAACGCGTCGGAGATGAGTTCAAGTATCTGTGAAACATCACATTCACAAACATGTACAAACCACTGGCTTTCATGGTAACTGCAGGTCTGGAAAAACAATTTACCGATGTGGTCGGTCTTATTTTGGTTATAAAAATATAATAATCTCATGATAAGACATTTATATTTTTTCTTTCTGGTCGAACTGTTTATAAATATAAAGTATGCTATTTCAATTTACACCTGCTATTTAATGTTTTAAAGGAATTCCATACACAACTACCATGTTACTTTTTGTTCAACAGAAACACAAAGTCTATGGTCTACAAGATTATGATTTGCCAGGTATAGACTAGCCCTAGACTGATTGAGCTATGTAAGATTATCTTAGTAATGGTACCTCGCAAAGATCTAATGTCTTCAGCCTATCACATCTGTAACAACTACTAGTTTTCCTCGGGTTCATATGGGAAATCTAACACTTTGCCATGGTACATATAGAAACTCATCTAATATTTAAATTTGAATAAGTCTGAAGGAATATCAATGAAGATATTTGTGGTAGATCTCATTTCACTTATGGCGAGATAGATCTGTAACCCGTGTTTGTCGTCGATTTTGTCATTAAAAATCAAGAGAGTCCCCCCTTAACATACTAACCAAAATGATGCCTCATGTTTCAAATTACACAAAAAAAACATTTATTCCTCGAGCCAATTAGGGGCTGATCAATGGACACAGGTGCCTGCGGAAAATATTTCATTAAAACTGACTGCCTTATGTCTGGGGAGCATAGAGGTTGATACTGATAGGCATTATACTTGTATTGCACTCTTCACTAGAAGCTCGTTTCTTTCATACCATTCTTTTATCAGCAAATGGCAGAAGGCTTTATACCATTTATGTCATAGCAAGCTTTTCCTGGTCACAACAATCCTGCTGAATTAATTAATAATCGCTGCATGGATACTATTCTGGAAGATTGATATATAATTTACTTTTTCTATGCATTGAAAAGGGGATATTTTGTTTAATAAGTGCTGCGGTTCTTACCAAAGGGATATCTTTGCTGCCTAAATATATCTAATCCATTCTTTTCGGTGGTCACTAACATTTTAAATCGTCGACTGACGCGTGCACGATTTTTGTTCTATCGCTTAAGGAAACTCTTTACTAAGTCGGTTTTGAGAGCATACTAACAATTACAATGCTATGCCCTTTGACTTCCTTTCCAAGTGAACGCATTATATACATGTATATCCTTTTGAAGCAATTAATAACAGTACTGCTTGTACATAGTGTCTCATAAGAAAACTGTTGGCTCATTCTTTGTTGACATTATTGATCATTTTCTGAATGAGGATCACATATGCAAATTCAGTATGTACGTATATATGAAACCATGAAAATCTACATAGTTATTTTACACTTTTCTTGGTGTTGTAGGGTATCCGTAGTAAATGAATATATCATGTCCCTTGTCGTCCAATTAAATGTTTAAAAGTTTCATTCATATATAAGATAAAATAATAGCCATTAACACTTTTCATCATATACAATAAGATTTAAATTTAACATTACATGCCTTTATTCCGACTTTCCGGTAATATATAATGATATATATGTATATATCATATATACATATATATAGCGTATAACCCGTCCAAAAACTTGTGCTGGCGTTTTTGTAAATGTTTCATCCATGTACCTTGTCTGTTCTGAGTTCGGTCATTTCTTGTTAACCTTTTAATTGTAGAATATTGGAAGTAATCTGTTATTAGCCTCATTGTTTTGTGGAGTGGACTTCCATTGCTACATACGTACGTGGCAAAATGTGTCGTCTTTTATGTGTGTGGCGAAGTTTATATTGTCATAAAATGTGATGTCCCTCTTATCATGCTGAACTAAATTGTGATAGATTTGCTATAATGTGTCCTCTTTTCTTTTGTTTTTTTGAAACAGGAGGTCGCGGGCCACCACCTCACCACGATCATTATGATCACTACGGTGAGGGGTTAAATATACCTACTTCTCCCGAACGTGGAAGAAGCAAAACTCGTCCTCGCCCTCCTCTTACCTCTCAACGCCAGGTCATCGGGTCTCCGTTACCCAGTCCAACACCTAGTCGCTCCAACTCAAGAGAGCCCCTCTACAGAACAACTTCATTAGAGACACGGTCACGCAGTCCCTCGCCTCATCCAACACCCACACCAACCCCAATGCATGAGTATTATGGGTCTGCAAATTTGACAGACCGCTCCCGAAGTCCTAGTCCCACTTTGGGGACTGCACCGCGCAGCAAGAGACCTCAGCGGAGACTGCCAGCGACACCACAGAAGCCTTCCTCCTTAAACCTTCCTAAACGACATGATGACCGTATGCCTCATGTGATCCCATCTCCAACAGTTCCACAACCACACAAGAGCCCTGGAAGCATTAACTTCCCCAAGCTCAGTGCATCACCCACCCATTTACCCAAGCTCAACATTCCTCCTGGCCAGGCACCACCTCTGGGACAACAACCGCCTCCGCCTGGACCGGGAGGCCGATTGGAGCATGGGGTCACAGGAGGAGCCACCGCTGCTCCAATAATGCCACCACTACAACACCGTGGAGGAATGGGAGGGGGGCCACCTCCCCCTCCTTTATACAGCCCCACCGAGAAAAATGACTTGAACATGCCTGGCTCCCGCCACAGTAGCAAGGAGCATCTAGCGTCCTCTAGGGCTGGCTCCAGGGACAGGCTTGATGGACCAGGACCCCCTCGTGGTCCAAACCAACCTCGGTACTCAGGGCAAATCCTCAACAATGGTCGGCCTGATCGAGGTTATACAGACCGAGAAAGAGACAATAGGTTCAGGGAGAGCCATTTAGAGCAACAGCCTGGTAACCAAGGCCGTGCCAGTGGGGCTGGGAGACCAGGACCACCTAGTGTACCCAATGGGTACAAGCCAGGTCAACCCAGCCGAGGAGAACGGACCAATGAACCGCCAAGGACTGGACCTCCAACCCGCCGGCAGCAACAACAGCAACACCCACCACCACCCCAACAAAATAGTGATTCTGATGATGAAGACTGGTGCTAGCCAATTTGAAAACAAGTCTCCTTTTGAGTGCGGAGGGGACTTGTGTATCACCAATCGTGTGGCTATTATTGTAGATCTCCCATACCAAAAGGGGCACCCCGTATTTGGGCGCTTCGTGTTTGGGGGAGAAAGATGGTGGGAAGGTCAGCGGGCAGAGGTCTGATTGCTAAATGGTACCTTGATCGAGGTTGTAGTTCCATGGCTGTTAACACATAGAACTATGTTCTGTCCACTGAACCGAGACATATAAAGCTGGTGCTCGAAAAATAAAAACTGGAGAATGGAGGATTGGCGAATAGAGCACTTGGCTATGGTGCTTTCTCACTTATATATATAATACATAAATATAAAATATATATGATATGAACATATATATACATACACACACACATATATATACATATATATATATAAATATATATCCCATGTTTCCATGAATTGATAATGCATGGGGATATGCCTTTGTTATCTTAACTCAAAATATAGCCTTTTCATCTCCTTTGCTGATAGTTCACCATAACTGGAGGCCAATGAGGGCAAGGAAGTTAATAAACTAATTGCAGTAAGCTCAGTCCCAGTACGTACCCGACCTAATATGTTTCATGTAACATTCCTACTGTTAATATTATTGATAAAATGATAGCTATACGCCAATGACCAGGCAACCTGTTAGATTTGTGCCAGTAGTTGACCCAATTAGGAATGATTGTCAATAACAAGAAAGGCAAATAATGGAGTATACTAGACTATTAATTAGCTTGATGATACCCATTGTTGCAGGCAGGGAAATATCCTTAAAATAATACAGGAAACAATCATGAATATAGGATGTTTTGAATGGTAATATGATAGCACAGGACATTGGTACATTCCATATGACCATGCATTTTAATTGTCAATGTATAAACTGGTGTGATTATCATTCGGGGGAAACAGTTAAGTATGATTAAGTCAACACCAGGTTAGCCAGCCTAAAAATGCACGCGACTGAAAGGACCAAACTAAAGAAGGAACAACAGAAAAAGCCTATGAATGACTGTAACCTAAGAGGAATAAAAAAAGAAAGTTAGTGTAATGACAAGGAGAAACATAAGAAAAAACTCCAATCAGTACCTGTAAACATTTTCAAGTTTCCATATCCATGTTGATCTCTCACTTATAGAAGCAGCATCTGCTCTAAATCCTTAGGTTAACAGAGGCTGAAACGTGAAGAAAACATCAAACCCACTAGTAAAAGCAAGACAAGAGGACACGGAATTCCTCGGCCTGCTTCAGTCGCTCAACAAGCGCATAGACAAAACAAGGTACCAAACCTTATCAACATTTAACTTACCCGAAAAACCCCAGCCCTCATGACACCATGGAAGATACTGATTAACTAGATACCAAGCATACCAATGTAAATTTCTATACACCTCTTTGATCAATTACTAATGATATTGCCGGTTTTCTATGATGACAAATGTATTGACGATGGTGCATCTCATATGGCATGGCAGGCACTGCACCTTATATACATTCTTAGGTTATTTTGATTCTGCTCAACTTTTGCATACCAAATTGGACTAAGTTCCCTATATGAGGGGTATGCAACATGCACACAATTCTATTAAGCCAGCAACCCTTGTAGAGTAAGACAATGTGAATGTAGCACTCTGTCCTTTGTTAGGTCAAGAAAGTATCATATTATTGAAATGTAGGAAATACTATAATTTTTTTGTAATAATAATGATGATAATAATAATAATAATAATAATAATAATTGATACATATACTCAATGAAATGATCTCACGAATGAGAGTTCTTCACTCTATATCTGAGGGCAACAGTTATTTTGATTATTAAATTTATTTACATTTAAGTTAGGCCGTTGATTTTTCAGAGCTAGATGGTTAAAGTCAATTAGTTCCTGGTCTATATGTTGTACGCACAGGGCTATTTATAGGGTTTCTAAAAGTGAATTATAATGTATTTATAATATTTATATCTCCTCCCTTCTCTTCTTCTTAAAATAAGAAACCACGGGGTCATCAATTGTCATTGCATTCAGATCTGTGAGAATGCCAGAGCTCCATTTATCTGCAAAATACGACATGCTCACAGAATATTGACCACAGAAAATTATCATCGTTCTATCAAATGAAATGTAGGAAGTGAGAATCCTTACACTTTGGAGATGCACATGTATCCATGCCAAAATTATGTCACACGGCTATGTTCTTGGGCTTCTCGACGATGATTTCATAATAATTATAAAATATGGTATACATAATAGAAATGAAATGGCATAAACGTGGCATTTTATTTTCGAATAAATATCTCCTAAAATCTCTATATATTAAAATAGTCCTTCATGGTTCCATATGCATTGTGAAAAATGCTCAGTATGTTTATGATAAGAAGATATCTGCTCAGTCGGAAAAGTAGTCGTAGAAATATTTAGGTGATATATCGATTGTTTTCTATGTTGGATTGTGTGTAATAATGCAAAGGGAAATACAGATTATTATAATTATCGAATAATTGCCTGTATTGCCGAAGCCAGATGGATCCTTCAGAACTGACCTTTTCAATCACAGTTGAAACTTTATATTTGTGCCTACAAAAAGAAAATAGTGATTGTTGTTGTGCATTGCACGAGATCTAAACGTGACATTGATTTCTAAGGTACATGATAGAAAGTTGTGCATCTCCAAAGATATCCACAATACGAGTATATGTTTATCTGCACATGTACGTGTAGGTATATAAATTTATTTTAATTAATATCGGTGTTTTATTCCCCTTGAATGGTTCAAAGAGTATACCAGGGTTCTTTTAACATGTTCATAAATGTATTCACGACTAACAGCTCATAATGATGCTCTTACCAGCCTGAATAAGATGGTGCTTTAAACGTTGGTTGTCATTTGGATAAATGATGGAATGCCAGGACTTTTGTTTCTATTTCATAAAGTCACCAAAGACAATGTGATTAGTACGAGATACAATGCCTTAAGTAGCATCTCGAATGTTTTGATGTTCCATTTAAAATTAAAACAATTTCGTCTCTATGATAAAAATATACAGGGTAAGATTGTTATTCATTTTGGCCAGATTTGTTTCTGTTTCAGACACATTTAAGAGTCAGGTATCACTGTTTTGAATCGGGAGAAAATGGTATTTCATTAATTGTACCGTACCACGTTTCATAGAAACATGCATGTTGTCATGAAAAGAGAAACCGGACTACGTCTGCGGTATGTAAGATCTAGAGACCAAACAAAATCAAAAGAAAACGTCTTACCGTTAGCTTTTAAGTTTCTAATGGCATTACATTTCTCTAAAGTCTCATTCAAATTTGCTTGGAGTTTTTAATATCCAACAACAGCTTTATTTATACCTCCCTCAGTTACTGTGTCTTGTATTGTATTTCTTTCATCTTTAAGCTAGTTATCCATAAGGCATACTAAACCTATCAATCTGGAACTGTCAACAAGGTGCATCGTCAACTCAAACTGTAACCGTCCTAGAAAAGCTGTTCTATTTTCTTTTTTCCGTGATATATGAATATATATTACGATAAAATTCAACCTTTCTGCTCGGCCAATGTTTTACCAACATTATTCCTAATGCTTTTTCGTCGGAATGAGAGATGCTTTAGATATGAGTGGTTACAAAAATTATTATGGAAATGTTCATGGTGACGATGATTAATGGAGAAAGAAGAACGAAAACTAGTTGCAGAGGATGTGTTTGTTGACAAATTATCAAAATACATTTGTGTCCAAATATTTCAACTATTTAATAATTGTGTGGTCCCTTTGTGCTTTCTTTGCACCATATAGCGTCCATAAATAATTATTAAAAAGCGTCCAATCGCATAAACCCTGGTTTACTCTAAAAACTGTTCAATGGGTTGTCCCGTTTCCCTAACCCCATCGCAAATGACAAAAATAGACATTTGTGGGAATATTACTGAAACATTATATATTGAATTATTTTGAGCCACCCTCACACTTTCACTCTTAATTGCGTTACTGTTCGTGAAAGTACTATCTGTTGCATAACATTTTCTATGCAAACCATCAAGTCTATTGTTTATACAACAGTAGGACAGATTGACCATGTTGAGAAAATGAAAAAACTCATCACTTGTACATAAGAAAGCCTCTTATATTTATAAATGATGTATTTACATATATTTATACATCTTTTTCACGTACCAGTATTAATGTTAGGCGCTCGTAGAGAAAATGGTACCAACTTCTAGCTTTTAGTCGTAAATATATTATCAAATGCGGTCTTTTCAAAGACTGCAATTTTCCCCTACTGAATCATACATAATACAGACAATTTGATGTATTTCTTACAATATCGATTCGACTGACTAAGTAACTTCGATGGTCAAGTTAGAGCGGAGAAAAGAAAATCCCATACCTTGTATACAGTACTTTTATGTATTTTACCACAGGTCCTATAAAATCATTTCCTTTACGGTGGCGTTGAAGAGGCAAATGTGTGCTGTGATTTTATCATTCATTTTACCTTTGCTCATTATATATCAGACTGTATCTGTTTATTCCGACAATTGCGGGTGTACGAATGCATGTACCTGGTTCGATATGATTGGTTCAAACTGACCATGTGACCACTCACCCTCCTGCACGACTTAAATATACTGAAGTCACGGCCCAAAGTCATGATCGAATAAAAGTCTAATTAGTCATTTTGTATTACTAGATAAAACTATAACTAGTTACAAATAATCCGATCATGATTTTTCATTGAATAAAAGTACTAGGTGAATATAGTCGATATGCATATGGTAATGATAATGATGTCAATGGTAATACTGATAAGAAACGTAGGTTATAATTCTGATGAGTATGGTTGAAAAAAGGCGTGGTGGCTGCTTTTGATAAAAGGGAGCCAGAAAAGTTGTATATTCTTCCTCCATAAACCCAGGTATTTACAGTCGTTGATTGTAGTGATGATTGTATACATCTATACATATAATGAAATCCCTAAACTTCGTGCAGAGGGGTTAGAGGTGAGAAAAAGAATGCGAGTTGATCTGTTATTCTTGTTACATCCCTAATGCCATTTAATGTGTATATGACCAAATAAGAAGGAAAAGAGGAAAATGGCCAGCGCACTTCCCTGTCGTCGGATAGATTATTATGATTCTAATCATGGTAATTCATAATGGCGATAAAATAGTTACTACAGTGAGACCTTCTTTATGATCATTATTTACCCCCAAACAAAACGATAAATCCTATACTGTATTGCATATATATATTGTGAGATAATTCACACTATTGTATAGGCGTTTACCGTACAACATTAGGTATTGCCTATTGCATAAATAAATATGATGTAAATAATTGATTCCTCACGTTCGGGAAATGATAATGACGACAACGCTTGGCAACCTGCCTAAGAAACAGATTATCATTTTCCGAAATACAAGGAAAATATTGTGGTTAAAGCGCCTGGACATTTAATCCAAAATATAGAGTATCGAATAACGTAAAATGACGGTGATATACTATTATTTTTTGACCTTATAAATACGGTCTCGCGTTATACCGACCTTTTTATTGGACTATGCTAATGCCAAAATGGTAGAAAACCCATTTTCCTTCATTTCAGCTGATCAGACAATTTTAATGACCTTGTGTTCATTCAGTTTATCAGACATGTCTATTTATTTTCATTTGTCTGGCTTTGAATGCAATCAGCGACCTGTTTTAGATCACAATACAGACACAAATAATAATAAATGGTGAACAAAATCTCACTACCATGGATAGGAAACGTCCCCTATGTGAAGAGAATAAGAGGATGCGATGCGAAATAGGCATCTGGAAAGTGAACCAATCTCGTATAAGAAACATACAGTCGTAAATGAATTAAAAGTGTTTGTTATAAGAGCAATACCATTTTGACATCCATTTCTGGATCCATTTTACCTACATGAATATTCTAGCAGTGATATCGCCTTATTGAAGTCATTTTCTCCATTTAGGCCTTTCAAAATGGACCGACCCATAGTAGAGGTCACAAAAGAGGGAACGATTGATAAATTGTCAGACAAATGTATTGAAATAAAGAGCATGCACATTTTTTTAATATATTATATATATAAGATATGTATAATATACCAGGCTACTAAAACAAGCCATGGATGAGAGCTTGATGAAAAGGAAGTATACTTTAGTTGGTTTTCATAGTTGGCACATTGGCAGGGGTGTGTTACGCTTAGTGTGTTGACCAACTGACAACACTTCCAGCATGGGAAAACTTTCAATTATTATAGGTTCTTTTATATTGTAGATACAAATCCGTATTATATCTTAATATCAGCGCTATGTAATATTACCATTTTCATCTAGTTGTATATTATATAACATATGTTACCACATGAATACACACATTATATGAGGCAGAAACGGCAGTGCGAGCGAGAGAAAGTATGCGAGTTATGGTTGTAGAATATCATACCACTATTCAAAGATATCAATGCCTTAATTGCAGTTGTAATATAGATATGACATGTAAATAAATTACGACACAGCTAATATTGCAGGAGAGAATCAGACCGGGGAAGTGCACTGGTGTGTGACAGCTGCAAATGGCAGTTGCTAAATTTAAATGGTCAATGACTGTGACAGATACTCCCTTTATCATATTCCTTTGAAGTGGCTATTGTCAAGACCATATTTGTTTGAGGCTTTAAATAAAGTCGAACAATGGTATAATCAATTTAGATATTGTCATGGTTTTATCCTTGTCTGCATTTGCTATAAATCGCAGGTCTTCGGTTTACTTGTTCGAAAACATGATGGGAAAGGATCAGTTTCGGCAAACCAATCAACGAATCCGTATCCTATACAATGCACTAATGGTTAATGTTAAAATTCATTCACAGTAAGTAAATCGTAATGCTATGGTCATCTATTTATAATCTATAAGTGGTCTTCATTCCATGGAGGTACAACCTAAATAGAAGCTATCCTGATAATTATTGTTATTCTAATAGGCCCTACACAAGAATACAAATCAAATACTTCAATTATAGAGACAGAATATTCATTAAATGGAATAGTAGGTAAGTGCAACATATTTCAGAGCGTGATCTAAATAAGTATTACCCTATATTCTCGGCTGTAAATGGAAAAATATAAAATCTTATCGACTAACTTGACTTCTTCCTGGCAAACAACAAGATCTTAGCGACGAGCAGCATACAAGACTGGCAGAGGAAGGTCGCTATAAAATAGAGATAGGAGAGGATTCGTGTTTTGTGATACATACCGGAAACTTCTACTTAATACAACCTATAGATATCCCTGGCGGACTGAATGGACGTGGAAAGCAAATAGTTCCCTCCTTTGTTCGCTTAGCTTCCGTCAAAAGAGGAGTATCATTAAATTTTATATCCAAAGGGCTTGACCAAAATAAATAATTCTTATACCAAATCATGGCACGATGGATGTCTGTATTCGACTCGAGACTGTATGTAACAAAATTATGAAAATTATTAGAACCTTTGACGAGAAGGTAGACACAACTATTTCGTACTCACCTTATCGATGCTGGTAGTATTGTAACTGTCTGCAAAGAGTGCAACGTCTTAAACCAAGCAGATTGCGTCATCTTTTTTAAGATTTTATTTTGACTGTGTGTAATCATGGGATTATTCGAAGGTGCTAAAAAATGTGTTATCATTAGGCTTTTCAAATATTTACAGGTGGCCAGCGATGTTAGCTTCTCTCATATTCTTTAATCCTCATAGTTTCTAAAAGAAAATCCGCATATGTCACACGACAAAATATGGAAAATATCCCCTTCGCCAGCCCCAAACGGTTGGTATGGTTAGGCGTCTATAGGCCTATATATAGCAGTTTCCTAGTTCCTGGCAATATCTGAGTTATTCTACATCCAAAATGTTCATTAATACTTCCCAAATAATCGATTAGTTCTCATGACATGTAGGCTTATAGGCCATTCTATAGGATTGATGACCAACATTGAAGAGAGGGAGAGGCTCCTGATTGCTGCTAATGCCAATTACTGACATTATTTTCATCCTTTAAATTATTTATAAGTGTAATGACCCTGGGAATCACCTTGAGGAGGAGAATAGATAACATTGACAACCGACTAGTCTATAGCAAATACTATTTACACTGTTTTATTAACGAGCTTCGCTGGACAGTAGCCAAGCCCTACTACACATAAAGGTAGTGTACCGTAGCTCCACCTTGTGGATCAGAGTAAATACATTAAAACAATATGCGCCAGTAATGTGTATAGCGCACGCAGCATAAAGATCTACTGCGCGCGTACCTATACAAAGTGTATGTGAGTAGTATAAGAAAAGTGGACATTTTAAATGGCGACACTACTACTTCTACTATACCACCACTTAAGCATACAAATTTAACAGAGAATTACTGTTTGGTTAAATGAGTATTGTAGTAGTTATGACCGTACTACAGAAGCTGGCATGCGCACCTAACGTTTTATGAAAATGCTTTAAAAATATTAGAAATATATAATCCTTTCTTCTCTTTAATCAAGAAAGAAATTTAACCAAAATTTGAAGTGCAACTCTTGGATTTCATGTCACTGGATGTAGAGCACTGTGCAACCCAAGAAAATACTTCATTAGCCGAGATGCTCTTGTAACATTCCTGTTATGTGAACTAAATGAAGCCAACAACAAGTATGTTGTTAACCAGCCGTTCTATATCACAATTTCGTGAGCTTTATATTTTAAACATGGCTGATGGTGGCGGCTTTCACCACTTCTCTCAGTAGGCATCGCACATGTGAACTCATGGGTCAAATGTACAGCAAATATACAGTTCACCTGCACCAATCGTCTCAGATAAACCAAATTTAAGACCAAAGTGGTGTTCAAAATAGAGTTGATCATATGATCAAACAGAATTTTTGGATCAATGCAATAGCAAATATAATTATACAGGTTAACTAACGAGTTGGTGGGTGGAAAAGTGTGAATATTGCACGAGTTGCGCATCAACAGGTGCAATATTCTAAGCGACTGGAACTAACAATAATAATAGTAATAGAAAAAATTCTTGTTTAATAAAGTTGAATTTTGACACTAAACTAGGTTAAAAAAACCTCGTTGGTTGCCATGACTAACACACGTAACTCACTAGTGGCATATGCACTGTACATAACTCACTCTAGATATGTTGTTCTCAGACCAATGCGTATATAATAAACTCATATAGTATGCTTCATATTTATCATTTCCAACGGACTCTAAAATGTGTGTGGCTACTGATATTATATACATTATTTTCATATTGAACCCAACAGCTCATTCCGGGATATATACATGTTTTTATATATAAATGCTTGCATGACTTGTGGGTGGAAAGGCATGAAAACAATTCTGAATAGGATTATGCGTATACATGCATTCAATATTCCCGCCACAGCCAATATCGTTGAACTAGAAATCCCATAGAATTGCCTATGGTCTAGCTACCCCACCTGGTGGTGTCGTGATAAGGTAACTGATAAGGTAACAAGACCAATGGATATAAACATTACAGTAACTAGACTGAGATCACTGGGACCACCTAATCAAGGCAGCCGCCGCTCAACCTTACTTATGGTTACACACAGAAAGAGCAGCCAGAAGATTTGACTAACTGTTTGCTGTCTACTGTTTTCTAACAGATGGAAACATCCTCACTAGGTACAACTAGATTATCCAGTATCGTTTTTAGTTTGTATCCTTGTATGAAATGTGCTTATGCATGAGAGTGATACTGTTACCTGACAAAAGCCGATAGGACAAAAGCCGACAAGAACGAATACATGATATCGTCTGGTCCTGTATAAAAAAAAAGTTGCAAAAATGTTTTGACTGCTGTGTAATTTCTATATGATCAGAGCCCCTTCGATCTCTTTGCTAAATTCAAATTGTATAGACCAGTAGCAATGGATTATTTACCAATTTACTAATATACTGACCCTATTTTTATATGTAGAAAATATAATTTTGATTATCTCAATTTTTTCCTTTAAAAAGCGACATTCATCTTCCTAAAATGTTCATAAATTTTAAGATGCGCCACATGATTTGGTATGCCACCTAGTGGCATGCTGATGTAACTATAGGCCCCACTGCCCCAATTTAGCTGGCAAATGCTCCTGGACTCTAGTCCTGACTGGCTTGCAACACCTACAGCTAGCTCGATGAGTCGTAGCCCCATTCAAAAAACAATTTCGCCGAAAATAAACACAAGCGTAGTACTGCTACCCAACACTCTGGTCTGGAGAACCCCATATCCCAGAACCCCATTTAACTCACTTCTCTCGCTTAATTCGATCTTAGCCTCTCTGAAAGGGAATGACATCAACAACTAAATGTGTGAATTTAAAAGAAAACTGAGCTCCAGATGCGGAGATATTAGTGATTTTTTTTTTAAATGACTCGAAAATGAGGGCTCAATCTTAGAGTGTCCTGTTTGGAAGTATAACACTTTAACCATATGTGGACTTCAGGGACTATAGTGCACATAAAGACTTAGATTGATTCATCACATTTTAGGTTTATTTTAATCCCCAATTGTACTCATATGGTGATTGAGGAGAATGGGGAAATAAATTATCTTTGAAGGTCCCTGTGTTAGCCGCAGTGGTTCAATGACTCAAAGTAATCATACAAGTATATCTTGCATCTCCTATCTATTTTTATAATATGCCAATGCAGGACTTCTAGGTCTGCACGCTTCCTGGATTTGTTGGTCTTAAAATTGTGTCAAAATGCAATAGATGCCGCACCGACCACGATAGGTCAGCTGGCTTTACGGTATTCAAGTATACATTCTGGTAGCGGTTAAGAAATGCAAGTAGTCGAACGTCTCACATGAATTCAAAGTTCATGTACATGGATTACATGGATTACATGGCGTTTGACCCATTGGGGCGACAAGGCAGAGAAGGATACCACGGAGGGGGTTACTAAGCATGATTCTTAAGATGTTGATGCTAGGTATATGAAACCATACGGATATGAATAAAATACTGATAAAGGCTGGTCATGAATAATACAGGTTGAAGAACAATTACCTGAATGCATGAATGATATCTAGATTGCCTAACTAACATTAAAGCATCTGTATCCCCCTGTATTAGCCTCAGCCATAGATACAGTAGACCCAAGGAATACCATCAATAATCACAATCCTCATGTTGAAACCACTATTCATATTATCACATCAATAGGGACCATATTTGAAAACACTTGGATTCATTTTCTTTCTAAGAGCAAAACCTGCAGTTATGGGGATTCAGAATAATTATAAGTGAAAAGTTGATTGAAGTATTTAACTGGAGTATAATGATAAACTAAATTTTAATATTTTTTGCGGGTAGAAAACATGAAAAAGACAGTATCTTGATTGAATATGACTGTATTATCGTTTCCAACAAGCAAGGATGAGATGTACCGTACTACAGTCAGGGCAAGATCCCTCCCCCCCCCCCCCCTGTACAGTCGACAAAGTAATTACAGTACCACATCTGGACACACGCCATTACCAACCCCACCAAACGCTAGCTTTACCCTGGGTTACTAGTATCTTTATTAAAGCTTACGCTAGTGACACCTCGATTTCGCTCACCTATATGCCACTGGGGGTGTGGCATCGTTTTGACACCTTTTGATAGGCGAAACGCTTACACATCTGTTCAGACACTAGTGGTATGTCTATGTTGGGTCTATGCTAGTTCATTAATTCTGGCTAATTACCTCTGGGCCGACCTCGCATTCACAACATTTCTTTGTTGGTCCAAGTGTACCCTTATTATATTAGATATACAGGCTGTCAGTGTCAACCCGGATCCCATAATTACATATAGCATTATTTTGAGAAAATAAGAAATTTCTGATGTCATAAGTTATATTTCGTACATTTTGTTAAATCAAAGAAATTAGCATTTAATACTATAATGATATTTTAACAATTATTATATGCGTCAATAACAACCTAATGGCCTATTTTGTATGCGGGTACTAACCGCTTGGCAATGAGAATTATCATGATATGAAACTTTGTCCAATAAATTTTTTTTAAAAAAACCGGTTTTCCAAACTGGAATAGTGGACAGAGTACTGAACGCAGGGACACACATGAGATCCCACCTGAAAGGTTTTTTTGTATAATGTAACATGAAAGATGAAATATATCAAAATTGTGAAAATTTGTCAATAAAATTTATTCAAAAAAAATCATGGCTTTTATAAGCAACTAAATCAGAAAGAACTCACATCTGACCTGACATGAGGTAATATGACCTAAGACGACCAAATCATCATTAGATGACTTCATTTATGTCGTGATATAAACTGCTTTTGAGCATATATATTCAGGCTAGTACACATCTTATTTATATAAACCAATGATTAAAATGCATAAAATATCATCTTTAACGCCATATATCAGTATCCTCACAGATATTTCAGGCACAGACATGGATTTTAACCATAGAATATTTGATATGTTTATTTCCATATGCAAAGTCATGTAAAATGTCATTTTGTCCTATAATGAACTAGCTAGAAACAGGAATACAATGTAAATGCAGAGCTATTATATCACACTGTATGGATAGCTATTATAGCACACTGTATGGATGGCTATTATCACACTCTATGAATGGCTTTGTAATAAGGATGGCTCTGGCAAAAGCATGGAAAATGCAATCAAACATCATTCAAGGTGACTTCAGTTCAATGTTAAAGTGGGCACATCAATGACAGATAACAGCATTGTGTTGTGTAATGACACCTCATGCTTAGCTGTTCCAAATACAAAAGAAGCACGCAAGATAGGTAGTATTGTAGCTTTTATTAGTATCCACGTCCAAGCGTACTCAGGCCTCAGATCGACCAACCCAGATCCAGGTGCAGAGCTAGCATTCATCATTTCCAAATACCAACGTAGATAGATAGTACAAACTAGGGTCTATGTACGCATACATATTAAATAGGTTGCATGTGGCTTGGGCCTAACTTGATGACAATACCTCTTAATGAATAGATTAAATATATATGTGTAATACGCGATCGTAGCAAGCCATGATCCATTACAGCATGTGCTGCATGGTGAGTGTGAGAGAGGTACTATGAGCATGGTCAATGAGCTGCCCCACTGGTATGGTGTAGTACAGCGGTAATGAGCCGAACCAACTTTACTTTAGACACGCACTACAATAGGATGTTATGGAATACTGTATGTGAAATTAGATCTATATTTTCGCGCAGCTAAATTGTTGCACATGCATGGGTTATATTCTATAAACAATGTTCGCGCGAACATAAGTTCTTACATCAACAATCTCTAAAAGAAAGGTGCGATTATAAGTAACACCCTGTTCCCCATTTACACACGCTTTGGACTACAAGCATTCAAGTAGAGAACAGCTCTGTGTGGATGGCACGTGTCTATGAAGCGCTGCACCATGTTTATACTATACTAAATGCAATATATACCGGTGGATCAATATGAGTTATCCATGCCAGTGTAAGAGATGGTAATGACAAGTGTCACATTGCCCCGATGGGCTTTATCTGCCTGATCTAAGTCAACAATGAATTAAGGCCACTAATCTCGCCACCACGTCTCATGTGAACACCAAGCAGTATAAAAGAGCCCAAGGTTCGAGAATTGTTAAACAAAAAACGAAATGCTAACATTATCTTAAATGGTGGCAATTGTTCGTACATTAAGTTGCTGATGTGAATATGGTAAAAACAATTTAATACAGCTAAGAATATTTGTATCATGCCTCCTTGATAACCGTACCAACATACTTCATCATCATTCCCAAGGCATTTCAAACAAGAAAAATCTCACAAAATAATTATTCACTCACAATTTAAATCTACACACATAAGGGTCTGTGCGAAAATAATATATACCGTGCGAAAACGAATGCTAGGCAAAGGAAATGAAAGTGGTAAAGAATAATTGAATTGATAAATGAAAGAGAATGTCACCGGCAGAATGTCATTGGAATAGTTAGCTGTGTTTAGTGTCATACAAACGTGTCCGTCCTGATCAAGCCATTTCTGCCGCGAGATATTCATAAATTGTAATGATCAGGTTTGAATTCAAAACTCGTAACTTGTATGGGTAAGAATATTTATTGAAGGTTGATGAAAGAAAAAGACTAACACATGCTCTCAGTAAAGAGAGATAAGGGGGGAATATAAGGGTAAAATATATAACAAAACTGAAATTCTGTTATGTAGTTGTAGTTAATTTATTATAACCAATGCCTCTAAAGAATGAGGATTTTATATCTATCAATTTGTTGTAAGAGTTCTCAAACAATTGTAACTATAAGATGAACTCTTGGTGATAGCAATGTCATGTAGAATTTTAATGTCGAATTTAAACTAATTATAAACTGGAATGTATGAGATTAAAAAGGATCCACATGTATTAATACAATATGCCAGCGGAAGCCTGGGAAGAGCAGCAATGCGTTGAAAGGCACACATCCATTTTCTCTACATTTATTGTATCTGTCTATTGAGAAATAAAAATCTTTATATATATATATATATATATAAACCCATTTTTCAGAATATGAGGAGCACACATTGCGTATCCAATATAGTTGCAATTATCAATTATTAAAGTGTAAATCATGGGCCTTAATTTGATATATTATTTTATTATTCCTATATCTATTTATGGATTGATAAGTAATCGTGTTATCGGTATGTGCGGTATCGGCTATGTTTAGATTATTCAAATTGTTTAAATGATATATAGTAATTGGAAACACATACAACACACGCTGTTAGTTAGTAAGACATGCGTTATGTCTGTATCGCCAAGAACCTCCCCGAATTAGTGTTTTCTTTTATCTGGATATGACATGGACGTCACAGTCCAGATTAATATAAATGTAATTATAATTCATAAGCTGCCGACATTTTCAGCACTTTAAATTTATTCCAAGGCTTCTTTATAATTTTTCATAATATTAATTCTAGAAACATTATTAGAATGGGAATTTGTGTTCGTTCCATGGAGCTTTCAGGCTGTCGTTTATTGGATGAAAACACAAATTCATTTACATGTAGCATACGGTGACAAGGAAGAAAATAGAATTATATAGAATTTATAGAATGTAAAAAATATCCCTACTAACCTGCATTGTTATAAAAATAAATGCGGGTTTGCTACCTTATCTTTCTTAAAACATCAGATCTCTGTGAAGCCACTAATCTGACACTGGCAGTGGTCATAATGTCGCACATTTGACACCAACTGACACCTCCATTTCGCTCACCTATGCCACTGAGGGTGTGGCATCGTTTTGACACCTTTTGAAAGCAGAGGTGTGTGTTCAGAGGTGTATGGTCAGAACAACCACGATTCATACAAGGTGAGTCGATTTTTAAATAACCGTGTGAGAACATTGTTGAATTAAGGCCCTTGGAACAAGGACTAAGACCTTTTTACGTGATAGTCTATATGACTACATATTCAAGCAAATATGTTTCTTGACGTTTTTTTATCAAGGAAATTATGAGACCCATAAGAAATGAAATTTATAAGAAATGCATTTGCTTGAATATGCATATATAATAAGAGTGATCAATTATAAAGAAAGTAGACTATTAAACCTCGGGTATTAATCGAATGGGGAAAAAATAAAAGTTTCCACTCCTAGATCCGAAGAAAATTCAATGATATTATGGCTCCAACTCTTTGGAATGGTATCGACCCGGCAATCTAAAATTGCATGACACTAACATACTTTAGGGAATAGTTATTTAGACAAAAGCTTATAGTGATAGTGTACATACAATGTAGTTGTCTAGTTGATCAAAAGAAAACATTGTAACAATATATAAATTATATTCATGTATACTATCGGTATAAAATGTCTGTTTCGGAATACAAAGGTACTCATATAGAGCTGCCACTTGACAGATGGTCGTCAACTGTTTCCACTAAAATTGTATCAAACATTGTAAATAATGATGCCTAGGCTATATGAATATATGTTATTGTACTGTCATTAAAAATATCGAATATTCACACAGTCGTGATTTAGCACGGTAATGAACTTGCCTCAACCTTTAACATTTCCAAAATTAACAGGGCATAGGACACACAAAAAAACTAAATGGATGGATCTAACACAAATTATGATTTTCTTAAAAGCATACATACTTGACAATTAATTAGGCAAGAGAGCTATAGTTAAGTTCCTCCATTATTCAATCAAGGTCCAATATCCAATTCATTTTTAAAAGAGCGATACTGCATGAAATATGTTTATGATTATATCACAGGGTTACATTATTCCTGTTGGTTTAATTTTATATAAATATCTAAATACAATTTCTGAAGTAAAAGTTACCCAAAACGTGTCACAGTTAAAGCTGCAGTCTCAGCTATTACAACAAAACACATGTAAACAAATTTACTCATATTATGACTTATAGCACTTGATCTATCAATAATCTGCAACTGATATATGTTTATACAAGAATTGAAAGTAGAATCGACCTAGAGGACTGGTCCTGGGTATGACCACAAAGTGAGTAAAGTGCCTTTCTGTCTCTTTTCTCTGTATCTCTCTCCCTTCTTCTCTATCTCTATTTCATGGGTATGATCATAAACTGCCTCCCTCTCAGCTCTCCCGCCCTTGATATAACCATCTTAAATGTGTTGATAAGGGCGTAAAGCAACCAATCTCACTCACTCACTCGACCTAGAGGAAACGGCCGCCGGTGAGCGATAATATGTGAAGTCATCCTAGGAAAGGATTTGGGCGGGTTTTTCGAATTCATATACAAATAAGGACATTTTAGAAGCCCTGTCGCAAAAACAACTGACGAAAATCCTCCAAAATCTGTGTCAAATGACTTTTAGATGGGTTGGAAAAGAATGGAACAAACAGTAGAAAATCCTTGCAGCTTTAATGACTTACCATGAAATTGAAAAGATCAACCGTCATGATCTGGCCAACACAGTCTTGTTGTTATTGTTGTTGTTGTTGTTGGTACAGTGGGTCTAATCTGTCTTTATTTGGGAGGATTGCAAGCCCTACTGGAAAATCGTGTACATGAATAATAACGGAAACAATCCACCATTAATTCAACGCCTTGATGGTGGCCCCATTATTTTGGTTTAACAATTTTATCTCCTTGGCGTCACAAATTGTATAGTGTAATACTAATATTTTAATATAATTGTGCTGCTAAGGTTAACAGCAGTTTCAGTAGACATTTGACATCAATTATGTTTTCAATACATCATTTCCAGGTATTCACATGGAGTAGATCTAAAATCAATGAGTAAAGGAAGTTAGTGTCTCTCCATATGCAATTAGCACCAGATTCGGTTTATACAATAATCATTGATATATTATGAAGTTGTAGATGATAGTTAGTATTATTATAGTTAGTATCATAGGTAGCATGCTGAAATAATATGCTCATTTATGTTCAACTGTTATTTTACGGAAGATTGGCTGTATACAAATTCTAAATAAAAAAAATAAAAAAATAACACCATTCACTCCCAGCTCTAGTAGGGACTTGTTTGTATAATGTATCCTACGAAAGTGGTGCACTATTGGAAAATTTTGATAACCCAGAATCGTTTTTATTTCTCACCTATTCTATAGTATAAGGCCTCGACCTTCCATGTTCAAAATGATATTCACTAAATCCTAATATTGCCGAAGTTATAAGGATTTCACTGAAAAAATATATATTATGCGTAATGCTACGAAACGACCAGTGTTGTAGCTGTTAAACCTTAAATTAGTCATCTAATAGAGTTTGACTAACTTTCTATTGTGTTTTATGTTGAAAACAAATGGTTTAATTATATCTATGGTACTTAAAGTAGATTGTATTCATATATTTTCACATCATTATTTAATTCATGAAAACAAATAATAAATCTGGATCCCGTTTCAATCTGACCTTATATACAAACCTTTCCTTGTATTATTTTATATATGGATTGGTTTCTCAACCTATAATTTAATCATAAATGTCTGGACATATGCTTTCGTTTGGTGCACTGTTTGTTGAAACCATCCAAATAGATTTGATAATAGCAATAAATGAAAAATCGTTTCGTAGCATTACGCATGGATTAATCATGTCATTAGAATTCCATATTCTACAGTATAGAACTTGAAATTATCAAAATGTATGGAGTACTTATTAATTGGATTTTATCAATAATCATTGATAAATTCTTATACATATAGTCTAATATTTACAATATTTTTGACTTTCTATCTCACCAGAACCCCAACATAGCAAATCGAAATTGACAGTTATCTATATAAAGTCCGCAGAAACGCAAATATATATCAATTCATTACAAACTGGCTTGTTTTATCCAAAGTATTCTGTCTGGTCAAGCATTGCTGACTAAAAAAATCGATAAAAAATGATTAGTTTGTGTTAAAATTCACCACAATATATGCGTTTCGTAGCATTACGTCGTTTTGTAGCATTACGTCATTTCGTAGCATTACTCATCCAGGTTAATATTTCAAAAAATGTTCTCATTTTTTATCTTAAAATTATGTTTGATTTATGAGAATTATATAGTGAAAATATTTTTCACCAATACATACAGGGGTCTTATGCAAAGAGCAATGACATTTCGTTTCGTAGCATTACGCATACCCTGAAGCTTTTTAGAAGATTGTGAATTCAACTTTGGAAATATTCAAAATCTGCTTCATTTTTTACTTTTGGCAAATATATAATATGCTGGAGCTCAAATGAAGCTGGGTAAGAATAGATTTGAATGATTATTAATATTAATGCAAGACATTCAAAATGGCCGTTTCGTAGCATTACTCAAGGGGCTGGACAGAATACTATATTAATAGGGTAGTTATGTCTCACTGAGCTTAGAAGTTCTGAGAAATATTTATTACCTTTATCCTAATATGATGTTCTGTTTAGGGGCTTTATTCAGTGAAAATATTTTTCACTAATATATATTAGCAATGGACAATCACTGGTCGTTTTGTAGCATTACGTTTTACCCATTTTGCTCATTCTTTTTGAAAGATTGTGGATAAAAGTAGGAAAGAGTGAAATCGTTGGAATTTTCATAGTGATGATAAATAAATAACGTTCTGAAGCTTCAATGAAACTGGGAAAAATAACATTTAAGGGTGGTTTAATAATAACTACAAGCCATTTAAAATGGCCGTTTCGTAGCATTACGTTTTAAAAAAAATAAACTTAGTGTTAAGTTTAAGGGTTTGAAAATGCTTCGAATTTCATTTCACATATATCATTTTAAAGCACTAATATTAGAGTATTATTGAAGTCTAATGAGAATGGTCTAAATTTAGGTATTGTATCAAAAATGAGATTGAGAAAAAATTGAAAAAAATGCACCACTTTCGTAGGATTCGACCGTTACATACATAAAGTAAGAAATGGTGTAAAAAAATACCCCTACTGATCCGCATTCTTATGAAATAAATTTGGGTCATTATTATAAAATTAATTTGGGACACTTTGGGGAACTTGAGTTTTGGTATCGTGGATAAGTATTGTTCTTATAAAGGGGTATTTTATAAAATACCAAAAAGATACACAAAATAATTATGTTGAGTGCGGCGAAGAAGGAGTAAAACTACAATGTATCTATAATTTAAGGTGATGATAATGATAATGATATATATTGATCAAAGCAAGTAATGTAACGTAATAGTAAATTAGAAACGAAGAATGTATTAATGTATTTAATTTAAGTAGCACTTCTCAATTGGCAGGTGAAACGTATCACATTGTATGAAATTCTGACCAATAACATTTGTTGTTTTTTTAAAAACAAAAAAATATTGACCTTCTGATTAGTTCAGATCTGGGGACGGAGCATCTAAAGGTCCACTAAGCTGATAAGAATCGGCTTAGTGGACTAGGCCCTTAAAGATAACCCTATCAGGGTGGTGCTGTCGTCTTGTGGGCAACCTTCTGTGATCAATGTAGTAATTATTGGTTTTCAATCTATAAGCTTGTGGGAGCAGGTGTAGCTTCCTCCTCTGCTTCAGTGGGAGCAAGCTAAATTGCTGATGAAAATGATCAACACATTGATATTTGTTGGCCCTTGTGATAATTCTAAGTGCTCTGTTTTGTAGGATTTTGAGGTGGTTTAATTATTTGTTTACTGCAGTCATAAAAGATGTCTGACTGATCAAATAGGGGTAGAAGGTTAGAAGGGTAGTTTTATATACTTGAGCACACAGATATTGATTTAACTTGCTCCTAAGATGTTTTAGCAACCATAGCCTATAAGATACCTTTTTATGTAGTATAAAGAGAGGAGAGGTGTTTGTTAAATGTGAGGGGGCCGTCAACGACAGTCCCGAAAAACTTGTATTCCTCAACTCCTTCTAAATCTCTGTTTCACAGGTATAATTTGAAAGCAAAGGATTCGGCTTTCCATCTGGACCTCAGGGAAGGCCTGTCCAGGAAAGTCAATGCGAATTCCTTATCATATCATGTTTGGTATGAGTGTTGAAAAGATCATCAACCTGAATTATGACATAAGGACCTCTATATTATGTAACACTTTGTATGGAAACCTACTTCGTCAAAATATGGCTTTCTGCCGTCGGCCTAAAGTGCATATTTTCATATACTACTATCAGCCATTAAATTGCTATGTGACATGATATTTGTATCATAATAACATCTAAGCATTGGACATAGGCTAAATTGACTTGATATTAGGTTTAAGTATGAAATATGGTTTAGTGAAAACATAATATATCATTTTAATTGTTATATCATGAAAATATTTGTTTGCTGGTAGATAATGTGCGAGACATGATCCAACAAAATTTGCTTTCCCACCTCAGTACAAATCAATGAAATCGGTCACCTTGTTGCTTGCAATCAATATCCTCAAAATCAGCAAAACCTGTTCAAATAAGAAGCTTTATTATATGCGCATGCTATATGAGAGGTGCTATAAGTGGGGTGCTATAAAAATATTCATATAGGACGCGTCCTATAAAAATGTAGTTGTCTAAAAATAGCTCTGTTGATATGCTTTGTGAAGCTTTGGCTCTCTGCGAAGCATGAAAACAATCCCTGTGATCGATAATCCACCCGTGATTCTGGTACTATGATTATAGAAATACATGTATTTAAGATTTTTATTCAGACAAGACATTATGTACAAGTACAATATTCTCAGAATTCGCTGATTTCTAGTAATTTCTATATATTTTACAGAATCGAAAGATTTTTAGTGGCAATAAGTTCACATAAATTTACAAGTACTTTAAAATTTACATAAGATATGGGTATATCGATAATTAAAACGTAGTCACCTATGATAGATGTATCTAAAAACAAACACCTGCGCTTTGTTCAAATCATGACAGTCAGTGAAAGTTTTTCTAAATTCATTTAAACATTATTGAAGAATCCAAGAACATGTACTCATACGAGCAGAGACATAATAACATTATACTACCATACAGTTCAATATTCCTAATTATTTCAACCTAAAATACCATCGGATCTGGAATATTCCAGATGTTACCACTGTCTTTAAATGACTTTAAACAGATCTTTTTTATCTGGTTCGAGAAAGCAACTTTTTCATCCAACCTTCTGATATCATTTGGTACCACATTCCAAATTGTATTAACCCTACATATTAAACTTCTCCGTATACTCTCCTTTCTCCAATATCGAACTCTCACCCTATAGGGGTCCTCATGTTATATTCATGCATTTGGACGGTTAAAAACAATATAATTAAATAGAGCATTACATTCTCTATTGAATGAGATAAGTTTTATTAATGTAGCTCAAGACATGGCCACAATATGAACGTTTTAATTCAACAATATAAGTATAGGCCTACTAACGAGGCTGTCAGTGGGGCTGTCAGCAGGGCAGCGGGGCTCTCTGTGCTTCTTTAATATTTTTTCAGTGATATCTGATGACATATGATCAAATTTTATGCACATATAATAAATATAGAATGGAACTCGCCGGCAATAATTTAAATTGGACTTGATTCGTCCACATAAGCACTCTGCCTACGGCTCGTGCTTATGTGGATGAATCTCGTCCAATAAATTTTCGATTATTGCCGGCTCGTCCCATTCTCTCTCTATATAAATACGTTTGACCACGTGAGATACTCATCTGAACTATTTATTTCTTTTACCCAAAATCGTATTGCAAATCAATATGTTGTTTGCACGTAATTTATTGTAATTACACATGGATAACATCAAAATAATTCATAACCACGGCAGAAAAAGGTGCATCCAAATATCAACGTGTTATTCATTGTTATTACCATCAACAGACATTTTGAAAAGTCAGGGAAATACCAATTTTGAGATAAAAAAAACATTTTATAGTATTCTTTTATTTTATTGTTACAAAAAAAATAATAGAAACGTTGCACTCCCACCCATTTCTAGACTCCAAACTTAAGATGAGAAGGGAATTGATTAATACTATTTCACATTATGTCGATTTTCTCCTTTTGGTCCAATTGCCATCAAATTGGTGGAAAAGGCTATGTATCAAACACAAGGGACGCGACGAGTGAGGGATGTATTTTGTTTAGTTAACTTAATAGATAAGGGTCTTTATGAATATAAATTATATAGTATATATAAAAGATATATATATAAAAGATATATATATAAAAGAACATAACAGGTATATAGAGAGACGGAATTGTCCAGGGAGATAATAATTCGTACATACCAGGAAATCAGTTAAGAAAAAAAACAAAGTTGAGAACAACTCGTGTTACATTCGCAATGGGATATTACGACATTACGCCTCTCCACATACATTATGGTATCGAATGGAAACAATCAAGTAATTGGTAATAACAGAGCTATTCATAGTTGTGGTAATAAGCATTTAGGTAAAATTGTAAATGAATGGCCAATAAAAATGTCAAAGATACAGGGAAAGACCCTTCTCCTTCCCCACCAATGCACCCCCCCCCCCTTCTCACCCTTTCTCCCCCACCCCGAAAACATTACTTTGCCTTAATCGATTGGCTGCACCGCCTTTTCTTCGTGGTTCACAGTGTGCTCCACCACCATAACTTGGCTGTTTCTACCCTTCCATCCAGCTGCACGTTGAGGTGGTGGAGGGAAGAATGTCTGTATGCTGCAATCATTGGAAGCATCTTCCACTCCTTGCAATCTCCCCACACAACCCGCTTCCTCAGCCAACTCAACGTATACCCACTGTATAGGGTCGGGTTACCGTAGTGGTGCCAATGATGAGTGTGCCAATGTGAGGCCTTGCTGCAAATGCTTCCTCCCGCTCTCTCTCTCTCCGCATCTCTCTCCTCCACCCTCTTTCTGCTCGCTCTGTCCCTGCATGCCAGCTAGCCCTGCTTCCAAAGCCAGACTGCCTTCCAGTACGCACTGCCATCCATGGACTTGCTGGCGGCCGGGGTTGTAGAGGCATTGAGAGAGTGGTGCTAGCTGAGAGGCAGTGGCACTAGATGTGTGTACTGGATGGAAGAAATGCTGTGTGGGGACTGCAGTCGTGGTCGTCTTCCACCAACAGCACCAGCTACACCAACTCTCGCTGGTCTCAATATCGGGGCGTACTTGGACGTATGAACAACCACAACAACAAACTGTATATTTGACTAGCACATATAGATAGCGTAATGCAGGATCTGGATATTATCATCACATAATTCAAGGATTCATTATGTATACATCCATATGCACATAGACAAGATAGGAGGCATTTTGATGCCGGCATCGATAGGAAACCAGATCATGCGAGTTCGTTACAGCCACCACCATCGGACATTCCTTTCTCTTTACCCTGGAAAGAGGGGTAAGTTGGTAAAAGGTTTGATGTGCAGTTAATACATTAACAGTTGATCTTTTCCCTCGGCAGAACTCGTCAATGATGTTTCTTTAACACCCTACACTCTTGAATCTACCACTGAGTTAGGACCAGTTGTGGAAGAGAAGCAGGGGTATTTAGGAGTTGTTCATACCATACTGGTTCACTATTCTGGGTGTACTCGATAGCACGTATACGAGCAGTGAGCCCTCAAACCAATCTCTCATACAACAAATCGTCCGTCCGTCCCTTCTATTCTCCCATCTGTCTATTATCAATGCACCCAAGATTTCCATTCCAATGTACGCTCTCGATCACGGCCCCGTCGAACGCCGACCGTTGTACTCATCACCGTTTGGTGTTAGCACAGGAAGTGGAAGGTTACAAGGGATTGGAGAATTGGATGATAATGAGAGTACTTGGAACAGTAGAGTTGCTGGTACTCGCTTAGGCTTAGCTTACATAACTGGACGAGGGACATCAGGTATTTTCACCATCCTCTGTGGGCCTACCCCTTATTCTGTCAGCATCTCCTCACCCAAAAAGCTACTGGTTTGACGCCATCTGGATACATTGCTGTCACTGATCAAGGAGCTCGCTTTCCCATATCACCTTCTTCTGCCTGCTACCTCCACACTATCTCTTTGAGCATGGATGGAAAGGAGCTTGATACAAGACTTGCCAATTTTTCTGAGCACTGTTACCAGAATCAGAAGCAATGTCCGGAATATCGCCGTGGTAGGGCAGAAGAAGATGGTGATACTCAAACACACAAGCGCTGTAGAACATCCTTACATAATAAAGTACTCTTCCCATCGCGGACTAAAATGTTAATTATAGTGCTAATCTTTACCTTGTTACTCCTCCTCCAATTGAGTTCGGTAGACGCGAAAAGGAGACATAAAGGTAAGGGTGGAAGGGAAAGAGAAAAGGACAGAGACAAGGATAGGGAAAGGAACAGAGAACGTAATCATGAACGTAATAAAAATAATGAAAAGTCCTCACGGAAAAAGTCTACCGATAATTACCTCATATGGAATGTGGGAGTCAGGGATAAGATTGAACACTTTATTAATGTTACTATACAGTGCAGGGATATAGTTGGTCTGAATATTGCCATTGTGACCAAGGATGACACACTTCTTACAAAGGGATATGGATGCATGGATTTACCCGGTTGCAAGCCAGCCACAGAGGAAACTCTTTTCAGTTTAGCTTCAGTTACTAAAGCCTTTACCATCACACTACTTGCTCAAATACTCAAGGAAAAAGGGTAAGTTTTTAAAAGTTTTCTTTTCTTTTTCTATAGTTTCGTGCCAAGGAGTGATTTACTCATCTTGTATTTTAACCAAGTTTAGTATCGGCATGTATACACGTATCTATATATATGGTACACCTAACCATTCAGGTAACAATGTAACATTGTATACAATTAGAGATTTGGATTTAAAAATATAATCTTTCGCCAGGATGGATTGATTCTTCCCTTATCAAATAACATATCATGTGAGTTACTCCTTTATCTACAATGTCACATACTATTCATGTATTAATTAGGCCTACTCTTAATTAGCTGTCAATATGGATAAGATAAGAACTATAATAAAAAAAGATAAGAACCATTATTAGAATCCTAGCAAACAACCATCCATTGTTATTAACTAGCTTTATGACTCAGAGGGTCGACTAGAGTGGTATCAAAATAGGTTACTGTACCATTAGGGGCACTTGGAACTTGTAATAACCTCGATATACTTTACGTAGCTCATGTCAAGTTTCTATAGTACATACTTAAAGGTTAGAAGTTGTTCATACCATACTGGTTTACTATTCTGTTCAACAGAGAGAAAAAACGGAATACATTATTTTTGTTTAACTTTGCCTCGTTAAAGAGCATGGTTAAGTGAATCCAAAAAGCCAATAAAAACCATGTCACCTGGTTAGTTTCCATTTCAGGGAGCTCTGAAATATATCAATTACCGTTCACTATAGAAGTCGGGGAAAAGGGAGATTTTTTCCATTTTTCCAGTATATATCTGCATTCTCAACTGTTACGACAAAGCAAATCTTACCAAATTTACACATGTTATAGCTTATAAGACTGAATTTATGAATATTCTGCTGCATGTTATAGCTTATAAGACTGAATTTATGAATATTCTGCTGCTGTTATATTTTTATACATGAATTTGAAGCCAAGTCAGCCAAGCAAAAATCGCCGCCAGTGAGCGATAATAAGTGAGGTCTTCACAGGTTTTTTAGACGGGTCCTCCAAATACAAACTGAAGAAAATCCCCCAAATTTGGTTGAATTACTTTTAGATGGTTTGGAAAAGAATGGATTTTTTAAAAGAAAATCTATATATGGGTCAGATTTTCAGAAAATGTACAATTGGCAGATCTACACATTCAGTAAATCCTGCAGAATTTGGCTGAAAAATGGTGAATACTCGATATACCTGAGTATATTTGGCACCACATTGATTTAAAGTATCTGTTTTGTTATGTTAAACTGCATTTTGAAGCTCATTTGTGTCTTAAACGTGGGTTATTTGAGAGGATCGATGAAGGCGAATTGTACATTTTCTGAAAATCTGACCCATATATACATAGCGGTTACATAGATTTACCCTCACAAGCAAAATAAGAGGGGAGGGGGTCACCTGCTTTTTAAAAATATTATTTGGCTGAATTTCAATCCTGATAAGTTAAAAATGGGAATATTGAAGATCTTCAAAGCTAAATAATGTCTTTCCAACTATGTTGATACTCTGTTCTTTCATGCATCAGGGCAAACCTATAATTATGTCAGCTATGTTTAAAAAGAATTTTAAGAAAAAAATGTGATTCGTTTGAATGGAATCTTAGAAAAACTGAGAAAATATCCTTTTTCCCACTGACTTCAAACTTGGTGTTCCTAACATGAAAAAAAAAATATGGTGAGATCTTTTGGGGGGGGGGGGGGTGGAGGTGGTGGGCCTTTTGGCCCAATGATGTTCTTTCCCAAGAAAAATGTTGAAAATAATATTGTGACTCCTTTTGCATGCATTAGTTCCTTGAACTCCCGCCTGCAGCAGTGCATATGACAGAGGTTTCTCCCTTTAAAAAAGATCCAACTCTGTGACCTAATCTTGACATGATTCGTCTCTGTATGTGCCTACTTAGACCCAGTGTCCACTGGGGAGATGGAGGACTGGCCCAGTCGCCGACAAGCGCAACAGACGAATGGATTTGGCCAATCACACACGCCTGAGAAGAGTGGCAATACAAGACAGTAGGCGGCAATGCATGTCCACTGGCCAGACTGTATCAAGCGAGTCTGCCTGCCTCTTAAGACTTAAAAATATATGGACACCGGGTCTATGCATTGATTTTTTTTAATTTTAGTATGTTTAGACAGTAATCATCAGACAATACAAAGATATTTCAATAAGGCATGTCCGCTGTACATTGTCAGGCATGTCCGCTGTACATTGTCAGTTATAATACAGTTGAGGTCATTGAGATATAGGCTCACAGTAGTTTTTTCGGTGAAGAATATGTATACATGTACTGAGTGCATAGCAAGATTGGAGGCAAGGGATGGGTGTGGGCAGATGGATCAGATGATAAGGTAATAAGGTTGGTTGGTTTTGGTGAGTCAGCTTTAAGGTTTTTGCATGACTTTTGTGAGAGGGTGGTTTCTCAGTGAGTATTGGTAGATTCATGGACTGTAGTTACTATAGGTCAGTGGGACGTTTCTGTATGACCCTATTTGTTTGGGAAATCTTTGCTTTGCAGTTGTATGTGACTTGTGGTTATGTTGGCATGTTGACCGTTTGGTCTGTGTAGGAGTTTCTTGTGTTTAAGGATGCACTTGAATTGGGTGTGCTTTTTGTGGCAGCAGGGAGGGAATTCCAGGGTTTTGCCCCTTTATAGCATGGTGCATTGTTGAGAGTCTCAGGTTTTGCTAGTCGGAGGGGGAGGTTTTAGATGCGTTGTGAGAGGGTGTTCTTTGTATGGGTGTGGTTGTTGTTTTGTTTACTGAGATTGCTTATACATGAGGCATAGTAGGTGTCTTGTCTAATGTTTCTAGTCCCAGGGATGCGATTTTGTCACTTACTGATTCATGTTTCTTAGCGTGGGTTATGATTCTGACTGCTCGTGCTTGGATGCCTTCAATTTTGTTTATGTTTGTTTGTGTGGCGAATTGATATATAGTTGAATTTAGTCAATGAGGGGTTTTTGGATTGAATTTGTTACCCAAGGTCTCCCTTTCTTCTATTCAAAACTATTGGAGGAGGCAATGTAAATGTAGCTGTAGGTGATTCCACCATCGCAAGGGTGGTACTTATGAAACCAGCACAGCGTGTAGACACCCATTGAAGCAACTTGGCCTCGGGTTACCATAATCCGTTTGTTTACATAATACCCTTGGATGAGGTGCCGATCCTTTACAAAGCGTTTCGTTTTATTGGAAATCGGTCAGAATATTCAGCCATATCAATTTACGACAGCCACTTTCCAAAGTGCATACATTATATTGATTTTTTAATGCTTGCAAATGTGCATGTAACCAGGGATGTATAGGGAGGCTTAGTATAATATATGTGACATAATATTTATAAACAAATGAGTAGACCCAGATCCCATATTCGTAGGATAATTATAACCCAGGGGAATTTTGAAATTGAATAATAAACTAGAGGGCCAAAATATGATTTTAATAATACTTATTCATCTTCACCTAATTCAGTTGTGTCATTTTGGTAAGAAATCATAGGCCAATGCTCCTCCAAATTGGGTGTGGGATCTTCAAACATGGGTGATGACTTTTTGTTATTTTTAAGCAAAGCCTGAACATCGGCATGATACTCTAGTATTGAAAATCCAATATATATTATACATGAATATATTATACATAATTACTATGCTCTGTTAAGAAGGGTCCTAGAGGAAGTAGGAAATGGTCATGTCAGAGGTAATGAAATAAAGCCTCTTGAAGTCACTGTAATCTAAAATCATTCCTTTTTGTAAATGTTCCATTGAAATACAATATGGAGTCCTGTTTAGTCGACCACGTTGGGACCAAGAAATTGTTGGCCACATAGCGGGATGGTCGCCTTACCGGGTATCTTCTCTTAGCTTATCTCCTTTTATATTGGGACTGAGCTGTAATATATATATATACAGACTGGTTGGTCATATTATCGAGATGACCTATCACAAATCATTTCATCGCATCAATTAACTGCATCTAGACTGTTAACAGTTGTGCCAGTTTACTGTTAACAGTTATAAAGGTTTACTGTTAACAGTTGGGCACAGTTTCTTACCAAATATCTGATTGCGTGTCCCCCAGTGGTGCTCAACAGTGGTGCTCAGTTAAGAGGCAGTACACGTAAATCTAAATGGGGTTGGCTTGACTTGCAGAGAGGTAGGGGAAGTGGGATGAGGAATCAGTATTTTTGTGTATGGTCATTGATAAAAACAGAACATCTAGGTTCCAAATTGATTAATTATGGAAGAGAATATATATCAGATTCAGAAAAAAGCAGAACTGGCCGTCAGAGTCCACCCCAAATGCACCCTAAATATTTCGTTTGATTTATCCTGTAATATCATACCATTTAAGATTGATGCACCAATACAGTTTATTGGAATCTAGGTCAAGTCAAGGTGGAATTTAAGTTGTATCGCTCAATCCTCGCCCAAATATGCATCCTTCCCTGGGAATCTATGCATGAGTATCATGGAAGATATGGTATCATTTGTCAACCCAGTTAACGTTTGATTTTAAAGTCTGATTTTCTAAATAGTTTCTGCTATTTTGGATAGTATATATCACTTAGCCAAAGAGGTGAGAAGAAGCGGAACGATTAGGATTGATTGATACAGGTTGGTTGCGTGGCAAGGTTATGTGAGGTGTAGGGAGTAAATAACGGGTGGTTGGGTTGTTAATGAGAGTATAGGGTTGTGGAGAGGTTGGAAGAAGTATAGGGATATATATACGATAAGTTAATGTCGAATCGACCGAAAGATAACTACCACCGGCGAGCAATAATAAGTAAAACTACTGATGTGAAGGATTTCAGTCACCAAAATATAAATGTGGACATTTATGAAGCCTTGCAGCAGAGTTAAATCCTCAACGATTTTGGTCTGATGGCTTTCACATGGGTAGGAAAATGACAGAACAAAAAGTGGAAAATCTTGTTTGATCATTTGATCGATGTTAACAGCCAAAAAGACATGAAAGTCAAGACAAAAATTGATCCTTGGATAAGAAAATCTTTGAACATGCGCTAAAATCTAAATCAGTGGCTGACCTAGTCGAAGTGAAAGGACGAAAGTCATGTCTATAAGCTATTTAAAGATCAACAACAAAGAGACAAAGAAGAACCTGAGAAAATGGCGAGCCATAAATACTTTATTACCTAACGAAAATGGCACCCAAATCATCAACTTACTGGATAGCAACAATTACCCAATAGACCCAGGGAAAACGTACCTGACCACATAAATAATTTATTTGCCAACATCACCTCCATTCCAACCGATAATAAAGTTACTTGCTGGAATCAGCAGCACTCTGACACAATATGCCCAATAGCTGTGCCACCATTGACGAAGTAATTTCATTCATTAATAAGATTGATGTAGACAAATCATCTGACATAGGTCAGATCTTATCCAGAGTAATTAAACTCATATGTAACAGAAGCCAGCCTATGATAGGGAACAATACCAGCTCGTCTTATGCCAAAATTGAATCTCTCAGAGGGGTCCATAATCCATCTTAGCTTCGCTTCGTGTATCCCAAATTCACTTAAAAAACGTGGCTATTGTATACATCTATCTAGATAGCATACTCGTTACATTCTCTCTTATTATTTAATTGCATCGAGCATAGTTGCGTTTTGTGTCACTTTGTAATGTAGTTAAATTGTGATTATATATTTTGTCAGTAACACCCATACAATTGGTGTTGAAAATATCGATCACAATAATTGCAATTAGTTGTGGCTTTTAAATTCCATCAACATGGTTTAAGAAAACTTATGCATAGGCGTTTAGCAGGTCCAGATTAATTAATCGTTTATTAAAAGTAGGGCCTGCGCGAATTTCCATGATTTTGGTAGTTCGTTGATTTGACACTCTCCCGCAAAGCTCTGACTGAATTCAAAAGTGGCGGTTATATGTTAAGATGTATGACTTATCTGCTCACAAAATCCGATGTAATCAATGCGAGTTCTGAACTGCCTCTGTCGGTATGGATCAGGCAACAGAGCATGTCCCCAGTTCACCCACTGCCCATATATACATATAACCCAGTGGGAGATTTATATTTAGAATATTTTAATGTATTTGGATACCTTATGGCCCTTTAATAATATAGTGCCATTAATACATATATACTGAAATGTCCTCGCGAAATACCTTGTTGGCTAAGGAATGCACTCTCGGGATGGCCAATTCACATAATCCTCTAATCTTGCTGATAACGTCTAATGAACTTGCCTGCAGTAGCACAAGGTACAGAGTCGGTTATCTTTGGAATTCTTCTATTAATTACTTGGATATCAATTCATTGGAGCCATACCACCCTATTTATCCAGGAAAGTCTGACGACACATAATTGTATGTCATATTTATGATCTAAGTAGTCTCTGATATCCCCAACAGTTGGCAACACACACTGGCCATACTAAACATCAAAATAAAGGGCCTACTTGTGTCAATTACAGGCTATAAAACACAGAATATTGTTAGGGACAATGAGCCGGAATTATTATTGCCTCGTCTGTACATTGGTTATTTCAGAATCAATGAAATACAGGGATTGCCTCATTCACCTGGGTGCAGTTGTACTGATGAACTGATTGCTTATCAGTGAGCAAATTGTAATCCAGTCTGACCTGCAGTTCCCTGAGATGTACATGTTTCATACAGCCCAACACAAATAATTCACTAGCCACTGGTTTACTATTGTACAAACACATAAAATGCTTCACAAATTAGCATTGTTGAGGCATGTGGATGTTGGGGATCATAAAGATTCATAGATAAATATGTTGTTTGTATGCATTCATTTCTATTGAAACAGAAGTGGTCAAGTGCACTAGACCACATCATTCCCGAACAGATCTCTGGGAAGATGACTGTTTGCACCAATCGGATAACAATCAATTGTTGTGCTAAGACATGCCTAAAAATAACCTCATGATGCATTGGATTATTCAATACAATGTAGAGGATGATAATTTTAGTTTTTTCTCAACGTCTGAAAAGATAACGTGTAATACAGCTTGGCCTTTTCCTCGAAGTTTGCTGGGTTTATCTCCTTGCGGTCAACTGTTATACCTCCTTGTGTCATGTAAGGACTTACTGACAGTACCGTGTTGATTATGATTCTTTTAATATTACTTTATACCTATTTCCCTCGATGTATGTATATATGTGTATAACCCTCGTTACCCCAGTCACCTTACTAATGAATTAGTATTGACTTATATCTTATGCCAACCGTAACACAACCTCATTCAGAGGAATATCGTATAGTTGAGGTGCTGTACATTGTACTCAGGAACTCTGCCTCTCTTGCTCCTGCTGTGTCTATAGCATCTGATAACAAATTCCAAGAACTACTCAGACTGGCTAGCTGAAAGGGCGACACTTAGAGCACATAACATTTGCCCAGTAACCTATGGGCATAGGTTACTGGTGACGGGAGCTCGAGTTCGATAACCTATCAATCTATCAATACTAGTTCAATACATACCAGACAAGCAGATTGGTTAATACCTCCTCCAGGAGGGTCATTCTCGGGACAACATTTACATCAATGTGGCAATAAGCTTTTTAATATTAAACTTTCAAACAGTAGAGCTTCTATTAAAATGAGAGTAGCTCGTTCTGTATCTGTGCTTTGAATGCGAGCAGTTGGTAGAATGGCCCATCTAGTTAATAATTCCTTAAATAAATTATCATGATGTCGTATTGAGATGGCGATGCAATCCTATGCTTCTCTTTATTGCTAACTATCACCCAAGAAGATGGTTGTCGTTAAAATATATTTTATCAATCCCATGAATGAATGGATGAGTGGGTGGTCTTATATCTATCTCCCTTGCCATTGTAGTAAATGATGAGAGGTATAGATAGAGACATGTCTGGTAGGCGAACATTTGTACAGTGTGAATTCATATACACTGTAAAATAACTAGAAATGTACATACAGTATACAGGGGCAGATATGCCAAATCACAAGATGGAGGTTTGTAATCGCGTCGAGAGCACTGGACAAATTGAATATTAAGCAGCAGATCCACTAGCCACTAGCTCCAATGGTCCAATGCAGGCTTCAAGAGCCTTACCGATCTATCGAGACAATTGTCTTTGCTTCAGATGGAGCTGATCCATTAGACGATGGAGCTGATTCATTAGATACAAAAAAGCCTTGCAGGCAGTGGTTCGTGATGAAGCAAATCAGAGCTTGGCAATGCCCATGAATAGTCACGAGAGGCTCTTAACGACTAGTGGATCAGCTGCTTTAATCATCCCAGTTCCTAAAATAGCTACTTTGACATGCTCCACAGGATATAATACCTCGTTCTGGTCTGAGGTATGCCAAGGACAGTGATATGACTATAGTTGAAGGCTCTTACAACCTATACACATTTCAAATAGAAAAACTGTGCATGACATTTTGATGAGGTCTAGAAAGCTAAACAATACGTAAAGATTAATGTTAACATTCAAAGCAGAAGAAATCTAAAAGCGTTCAATAAGCTCCAGAGCAGCCACAACCGCTAAAATAATTGTGAGCATGCAATGACATTTCCCAAAGGATGATCGCCATAGGTTTCTGCCAATTATCACAAAGGACTGTACGAGGAAAGTGTTCCTCTGTGTCAGGCATTATCTATCCCCCTTGCCATTTGCATGCCTTTCCTAGGACAACCAAGAAATGTCATCTCCGTCCCTTTTCGGAAACCAATTACTTGTTCTGCAAATTATACACACTCTGGTCAACAACATGTATTCGTCCTCTTTCTAGGAAGATATGGGCATATATTTTCCTTGTGTTTTTTATTATTATTGCCAGGTGTAGTTAAATATATGCGCATTGATTAATACACTCTGAGTTGTTTTAATAGCTGGTCGAGAATTGGTACATTATGATATGTTTTGGTCAGTGCCTAAGATAAAAGAATATAAAAATGTAAAAGAAAGAAACACATGCCCGTGATGGCGGACATTCATTCCATGAGGTAGTTACATATCATGGAATAGCAAATGTAACCAGGTAGCCCCCAAATCGGTATTCCTGTCGAAACAGGACCTCCTATATCTCCCGAAATCTCTCCCCATCTCTACGTTTAATCCTACCATCTCCTAAATCCATCTCAGAAACAGCTTCTTCCTTCCCTAAATAGCATCTCACACTTATTGAATAGAATCGTGAGATGGGTCAAGCTTGATACACTTATGAATTTGGAAGAAATACCATTGAAGCATCACTTTATTTTCATTACTGTTGAGAATACATCATGCTCACCAATAAAATGACAAACACATTAAATACTAAGATTTTACAGTAAAATATATTATTTCCTAAAATGGTAACGTCCTGAGTCAATATGATGCCTGAGCCCGGTCTCATTAATAGCTAGCCCCCTCTTTCTGAGGCCAGAGCCCCGCGCGCTGATCCAGTGACGTCACTGATAAGGTGGCTAACTCCAAACCATAGATGTAACAACAAACAGGAATGTCACTTAATTCAACATGTCCCAGCATTAACTCGAAATAGTTTGTAGTTGGTTGAATTCAAAGTAAACATGGCATGAAAATTATGAAAGCAACATGTTATCTAAAATTCTTTCTGACTTTAATACACATTATATCTTGGAGTGCATGTCAACTTACCAGTTTCAAGCTAAAAGCCAATTTAAGTAAAGTTATTATAATTAGATTTTATACATATCAATGTACTGAGGTATATACTCCCAAATCTACTAAAAGCATAAGAAACATAAAATAAATAACTTTCTTGTAGATTACTACAGCGCTACAAATGCAGTTATATTTCTCTAAAGGTTACCTCTCTTTAATTTTGTCCATGTACATACCGTTCTCTCAGAAATTATGTATAGGCTCCTGCTATTCTCTAAGGAATTTGTAAAGCTCTAACTTGCGACTCAACGAGTTTAAAATTCATTCCAGGCTATGGTATATCGCTTATTTTGGAGACAACTATATATTGGTAATTGGTAATACATACGCTACTTCCTCCTGTATTTATACGTATAATACAGCATGAATTCAGGTTGATTTGTACTAGGACTTTACTAGTAATTTTACTATGCTCTGATGCCGAGTTATGATCGAGTCTTGGGTGTGGCAGCATTTTTTGCATTTGTACTTCTCATAATGGATTGGTCAGACTGCTTGACTTTGTTTTTACGAATGTTTTCTTTTACACAAGTGCATTCTCTTCTTAGCAACAGAACTCCAATTCACTTTCATCAGATACATTTTACCTGGTGTCATGGTGTACACAGATGTACATAAAACTATCGAAACAGCGATACATTATTCCAAACATTCCTATACATATATATTTCTTATGGATTCTATACTGTCGCACTTCTCCTGCATTTAAAGTGTCTGTAAAAGGGCTAATGATCACTATTGGGATTACAAAGTTTATGGAATCATAAAGACAAAACCAAAGTCCCGTTTTATATCATCATTTATGACTGACCTATAGCCACTCAAAGCCGCCAAGAGGGCCCATCTCCCTGGGCCACATTGGCTTCCTATGAAGCTAGACACCTGTTTATAGCAGTACGAAATAAACCTTGATAGCAGCAGTTATATCCCATCATAGTCTCGCAAGTTGCTTGGGTCACTATACCCCTGCATAATACCTCAAACCCAATCGATTTCCCTCGGTTCAATACAAAATTGACATTAAGTCTATATTGTAGTAAGCTTTGGTCCACACTGGTAAATTGGTAGTGATAGAACCTATCAAGGCCAATTTAAACTTACACAGTTATTTTGATCCCTATTCCCAATTGCGTTTCCCTGCCTTGGCATAATATGCACGATGCAAAATGCAATAAACATCGAATACTGCTGCAGTAAAATTCGGAATAAAATAATTTCAAAATGCATCACTTTATAAATCAGAAGAACGTCGTCGGCGCTTGGTATTCATTCATTTCAGTATTTCAGTGAAGCCGCCCTCCACTCCCCCCCCCCCCCCATCAAACTGCCTTTGTTTAACGTTATATCAACAGTAACTCATGTAACACAGTAAGATGTGTTCCAACTAGTCTAACCCTTCTCTATCAAATCCGATGTGCCATTGTATCCCCTATAAGGAAATGTCTCCGTTTTGAGAACTGCCTAATCAGAGTGTGACAATGTGTAATATGAGACATAAGTCAGTACCATCCAAAGCTTCTCCAATTAGAATAATCTAAGTAAAGGGGATGGTTTGGGCTATAAGGATATAACTGGGTAACCAGACACGTACCACCATTCACAGGGCACCTCATTGATGCCATCAAATTCAATACACAAATATAAGGTTAATAGGCACAACAGATGGTCAGTAGAATAACAAAAATAAGTAACGGTAAGGGAACGAAGCTCTCTTATCGAATAATAAATTACGACCTCCTGCCCACCTCCAGCCATGATCATCCGTCAGGCTGCCTGGTACGGAACAGTTCGCTGACATGCTGCTTATCACATAATAAACCATAGCAACCAGAAGATACATGTGTATACATTGCCAAACTGTAACGTAAGACGTGAAGGTGAACAAACTGTGCTTGGTATTTCGGTGGATGTCAAAAGGGAATTGCGAATATAGGTCGTTCTTTCTATAACCCATTTACTCGCAGCATTCTCTTTCAACTTTGCTATTCTGGGTTCCGACATAATTATATAATGTTTTGTCATTCTGCTGAATTGAAGGCTAATGAGTGTACACTTGAATTTGTTTCAGGAAGACAATTGACACGCCGGTGCGCGAGCTCCTCGGGGAAGACTTCTATTTCTGGGATGGGCTCCGCTCCAGCCAGGTGACTGTCCGTGATCTAGCAGCGCACAGAACTGGCATACCAAACAATAACAACATGCGCATGCAGGACCCAATGACCCGAGAAATATTGGCCAAGTAAGTGCAATTCTATCCTGGCTTGCTGCATATTGATTTAATGAACGATTAAATAAATAAACAATATCACGGGGAGTTTTAACTACTAAAAAGTATTGATATTCTTTCCTAATACCAGTTTTCCGAGATGTATGTATGTGCTCCAGCGTCCATCTTCAATTCTGCTTTTGTTTATAAGAACATACTATCAATAACAATTGTTGCCTGGGCTCACTTGCCCCTTTACCTTCTATCCATATCTCATATTTACGGTAAATGGAAAAGACACTCAGCAGGAATCTTTCAAATACAACACTTTGGTTTATCTAAAACTATTCCCTTTGACTTCCTCAATTCTGCGGATTTCAATGGATACTATATATTCAGTTTTGAATTTCTTTCCAGGAAAACAAGATTTCTGGAACCAGCGGGAGAATTCAGAAATAGCCACATTTACAATAACCTGATGTATGGGCTAATATCCTATATATCGGAGAGGGAGACCAATCGATCATGGGAAGACCTTCTGAGGGAAAGGATATTCTAGTAAGTGCACTTAACATGCTTTTTAAAATGCCTATACCGAATATTTCCAAGCAACATAAATAGCATAGTACTATACGCCATGCAAATCACCACCACTGCTTAATCAATGACCTCCACTGAGGTTTAGAGAATGGAACATCATGAATATCTATAGATCTGTCTAGATCTATATATATGGGCTCTTGCGCTATACTTACCTTGACCTCCCAATCAATTCCCGATCGGTACCCAATAACACCCATGTAAAAACAGTTAGCTGTCGACTGTTCACAGATGCCTTGCCAATTATCACAATGATTATTTTATTGATAATGACCACGTCTGTATTCCTCGTTTCCTATGTTCTCATTGACATGCAAACTATCTACAAATAGAGTAGAATGGTTGGAATCGCCTCGCATTTAATATACATGCATACTTGGATTAGCTGCCTCAGTTGAACGTGTAGTAGTATAATGGAAATGTTGTGTTGCTGCCGGATTCTTCACCCACAGGTGAAACAGGTTGTGTTGCTGCTGGATTCTTCACTAAGAGGCGAAACGCACAGTAGTATATGGCTTCTATTTATTATGTAATCATGAATAGGGTTATATCTGCGGTATGGCTCGCACCATAGCTACCGTTCCCGCCACGCTTTGTGTTTGTTAGCAACCAATCAGTTCGGGTGTAGCAGCCATACGTATAACATATAACTAATACACTTTTGGGAAAAATTTTCTCTTACCTGTGATTGCGATTATGGTTGCTGTTCCACCGAATTCATTCTAGCCTGCTATTCTCCTGTTGCTTGATTTATGGAGAAGAACTGCTCAGGCTGTCGCTGGTTTCATAAGGCCCCCTTTGGCACTCGGTGCAAGAACCTCGTACACACAATGGCGTCCCTCCTTGAAGGCATTGATCATGCGTCAGACAAATAGATGCCTGCCTTGGAAGATGCCCTTGTTAGGGCAAGAGATGTAGCTAAAGTTGAGTCTTCTACCCATTTGTCCTGTACTGCTCAGCTGGAAGCTCAACTGGAGGATTTGCCTGATGCTGATGTGGACACTAAGGATCTCTTACACTCTATCGAGTCTCGTCTCAAGCGTTTGGAAGTCACTGTCAACATGCTTCGGGCTCTGGTCGCCCTTCTACCGACAAGTCTACGGACAGTGTGAGTGAACCGATCTCGGAACCTCTGACCAAGGCCCTCGCCAAACTATCCGGCAAAGACGACGATCCAGGTAAATTGTTGAGACCAGAGTATTATGTACAACCTGATAAGAAGAAGTTGGACCACACTAAAATGGACTTTGCTGACTTAATGTACGGCCAGTGCTCTGTCGTGCGTTATCTCGAGTCCATTGACGGGGATGTCTCGTTGTATCTCCAACGTATGAAATATGTAGCCCAACTTTTTGCCACCAAGAAGTTCACAGATATAGCTCCCATTGCTTATGACCATTATGTGGTGGATAGATACTCTCATGACCATGTCACAGATTTTTCGCCTGATCCTGTTGGGGTTAGTCTCCATTTCTCCACAAATACTAAGGCTGACTCGGACACCTCTTCCAAGTCAAAAAAGTTCAAGAACCGGAAGAGAGAAGAAGGTCAAGCTGACCCAGATACTGATGAGATCTGTTCGAACTTTAATTTTCGTGCTTGTAAAACTCCTAACTGCCCCAGACAACATATTTGCAAGAAATGTAAGGGGAAACATCGTGCTGTGGGTTGTGCAGAGCCTACTAAATGAATTTTTCGTTGGCGCCATTTTCTCGTCCAGTCTGAGTCTTTATGAGACTGGAAGCAAAATGGTGTTGTTTGCCCAGTAGAGTCTGACTTGGATGATACTACAGTTTTTCCTTCTCCGGATCCTGGACTATTTACTTGCTCGATTGATAGTACTGTAGTATTGTAGTACTTTGCCTACAATTAATCCCGGGGACACTACTTCTACTTGTGATACATTAGTTTGTGATCAACAGGGCCTGCCTTTGAAGCCTATGCCTGCCTTGCCTGTTGTGACTGACTCTGACACTATTGTCCCACTTACTGACCCCGATCAGCTGATCGCTGGCCTACGTCCAGTTCTGCTATACCTCCTGTCACTCTACTGGACGTCTGTTCTTCGGATTTACCTTGTGTTGACGGATCTCCTTATTCCGTACACTCCTCTGAGTATTGTGACTGTTTTTCTACCAGTGACATTGCCTTTGATATAATGGATGGTTTCAGCCGCCACTCTGAATACGCCCCCGTTGCTGTGCTCCCTAGTTTTGATTGTTGCAAGGTGAGACAGTACAATCATTGGATTGGTAGTGCTTTATCTGACTGGAAAGTTGTTGGTTGGATGTATGAGCTCGCACAAGAAACTGACATCTCGCTCAAGCAGTATCTGATGTTCGGTGTGCTTTTTGGTTTTATGATCATCGATCCTACTGCTGAAGTGCCCGAGTATCATCGCAACAACTACTCCTCAGTACTACAAGGTCCCGCTAAAGACTTCATCGGTAATGCGGTGGTGCCTAAACCCAACAACAAGTGGCGACCGATTACTGACTGCCGTCAACCGCTTGGCAGCGCTCCATTAATAACTTCATGGATACAACTTGCTACACCTTTTCATATAAGACTGTTGATGATGTTATAAACTTGGTTACACCGGGATGTTTTATGGGCAGCGTGGACATTAAGGCAGCTTATCGTGCTGTTAGTGTACATCCTTCCCAATGGACTTATCAAGGTGTGGTATGGTCTATGAACGGGGTTGACAAATATCTTGTCGATACTCGCCTATGTTTCGGCCTGAAATGTGCTCCGTATATATTCACTCAGATCTCCAACTTCATCCTGAGATGCCTTCATCGTCATGGCTTCACCTCTTGTATCAATTACCTCAACGACTTCTTGTGTTTTGGTGAGACGTTTGAGACATGCCAGGCTGCCCAGTCTTGTTTAATACAGATTCTTGGCTCCTTAGGATTCAAGGTTGCGTGGGACAAGTGTACTTCTCCAAGCACGTCGACTATATATCTCGGCATTCTCTTCAACTCCCTCAGTATGGAGGTTGCTTTACCTGAAAGTAAGATACTGAAGCTCAATAATGAATTGTCTTTCTTTTGTGGTCGTACCAGGGCCACCAAAAAACAAGTGCAAAGACTTTTTGTGGTATTCTTGCCCACGCCACTAAGGTTGTGAAAGGGGGTAGAACCTTCTCTAGGCGTGTAATTGATCTCTTGAAGAATTTACCCCATGGTAACCCCCGGATTCGGATTTCTTCAGAGTTCCAGGAGGACATTAAATGGTGGATCCATTTCGTATCTGTGTTCAATGGAAAGAACTTGATGATCAAGCATAATTACGGCTGTGGTCCTACACTACATACAGCCGCTTGTCTCCGTGGTTACGGCTTCCAATCTGGACCCGATTGGCAGGGTGGCTACTTTAGTGATGATGTGCTTCCTCATAATCATGATCTCCTGTGTGCCCCTCATCATCATTGGATCAATGCCATACAGTCTGTACTTCCGGACTGTTTGGACAACATCAATGTTCTCGAGCTCTTGCCCATGAAATTGGCTCTAGTGCGTTATGCTAAATGGTGGGCCAATCTACACATTGTCGTCTATACTGACAATACCCAAGTTTTGTCTGCCATTAATAAAGGTGTCAGCCGCAACAAGTGCAGCATGGCTGTGCTACGTGATATTTTCTGGTTGTGTGCTCGCGTTAATACTCACCTCACGGCCAGACATGTGAAAGGAATTGATAACCATATACCAGACATGTTATCTAGAATTGCCCACTCAGGTAACGTAGCTGATATCTGTCCATTCTTGATCTGTTGCAGTTCTCAGGTGTCTCAAGGTGGACATACCTTCACTGGATAGTGATGTGAGCTCCACTTTAGCTGCTGCTTGGTCGCTCAACACCTTAAAGACGAGGAATAGTCAGTGGGGAAAGTTTATTGACTTTTGTCAGCAGAATTCTCTCAACCCCTTGCCTGCTACTGATCAGACTGTCTGTTGCTTTATAGTGTTCATCGGCAGGACTGTGAAATATTCCACTTGTAATAACTATGTTTCGGCCGTTTGCACCCTACATCGTTTCTTTGGTTATCCAGGACTCTTCAGGGAAAGCTACCTCGTTAAACTTACCTTGATGGGACTCGCCAGGATACTGGGCAAGGAGGTTCATCAGAAAGCATGTCTATCTGTGTCCAATCTCTTAGCCATGTATGGTTCTGCAGACTTCAGACTTGCATAGTATACATGGAAATGTTGCGTTAATAATATAAGGAAATGTTGGGTTAGTAGTACATGGAAATGTTTGGTTAGTAGTGGTAAGTAGCATATGGAAATATTGCATTAGTAATTCATGGAAATGTTGGGTTAGAAGTATAGGGAAATGTTGTGTTAGTAGTATATGGAAATGTTGGGTTAGAAGTATATGGAAATGTTGCATTAGTAGTATACGTTACATAAGTTACATTAGTAGTTTATAGAAATGTTGCGTTAGTAATACATGGAAATGTTGTGTTAGTAGTACATGGAAATGTTGCGTTGGTAGTATATGGAAATGTTGCGTTAGTAGTATATGGAAATGTTGCGTTAATAGTACATGGAAATGTTGGGTTAGTAGTATATGGAAATGTTTGGTAAGTTGTACATGGAAATGTTGGGTTAGTAGTATAAGGAAATATTGTGTTAGTAGTACATGGAAATGTTGTGGTATTAGTATATGGAAATGTTGGGTGGTTTGCTACTAGATTCTGCACTATAATTCGTGAAACGTGTAGTAGTGCATGGAAAGGTTGGGTTAGTTTATGGAAATGTGTGGATGTTGGATTCTTCACTAATATGTGAAACAACTTGCAGTGCTGCTGGATTTTTCACTACAATAGGCGGAACGAGTAGTAGCACATGGAAATGTCACGTTGCTGCTGGATTCTTTACTATAATAGGTGAAACATATAGTAGTACATGACAATGTTGCATTGCTGCTGGACGAACGGCTGCCAAACCGCTTATTTCAATAAGCGAATGCGATTTACCGAAACACAGCGAACGCAGCGCCATAACTGTACAACGATTATAAGAGATGGGCCCCTGGGTCTGCAAAAGGTTTCTCGCACTTATTTTCCTACAAACTTAGGCATCCACTACAATGAATCGCCAGCATATTAATACACCTAGCTATTAGTAAAGTCGATTTAACCGAAATGCGCACAGATAAATTACAATCTTGGTGTAAACTTACGTTAACACTAGCGTGAATGGGGACTGCATATCGGCCGATCGACCGACCGTGAAAGTTGGGCCACATGACTGAAATGTATGGGAAATGATACGTAAGGCTTCTCATAGTGTATTGAGCACGCTCCTTCCGGTCAGACACTTCCGTCTTTGCAACTAACAACAAACAACTAGCCTAGGATTATCACGTGCATGTATTGCTGTCATATTCCATGTAGAAACTCCGCGATTATTCCATTAAAAAGGTAACGAAATATAGATTCTTCTCCTGAAGTCTAAAATCTGCAGGGGTTTTATGGCATTGCCATAAAGACGCCTGCAGACCAAGCAAAACACCGAGTCAACTCGTTCCCAGTGGCCAAGTTTAGCCGGGTCCCCCGGCTCTGCAGTCGCCGAAACCATAATTTTAAAAGCTTTGATCAACGATACCAACAACGATATAACAAATACAGCGGCCGGAAAATATTCTACTAAACTAACCAGCCAAGCAGTTACCATACACCTACACAACACAAATTCTCGCGCGGATACTTTCTAGATTCTTCACTAATTAGTGAAACGCATAGTAGCATGTGGAAATGTCACGTTGCTGCTGGATTCTTCACTATAAACACGTTGCATTGCTGCTGGATTCTTCATGAATAAAAATGCATAGTAGTATGTGGAAATGTTGCGTTACTGCTGGATTCTTCACTATCGGCATCCTGCTGCACAAGAGTTGCAATAGTGGAGCTATAGAGGCTGCTGCATAGTTGCAGCTGTCACAATAATAAAAAACCAGAGTGGTTCTAGCATTATACTCCCTCCCATATAAACCTGGCCTATATACCAGCCGCATTTCCTGTTTGATAGGGCAAAACACTAGTGTAACGCCCCCTTAGCATATTGTGTGGTTGATTTCCAGCATAGGTTTTTTTTCACAAGTTTATTTATTCAGGAAATTTTTACAAAAACTATAGCCCGTTCATCCGTAGATGAATTTTCGTTGTGCCCTGATAGAATTTATTATATTTAGACATATATAGAGAGAGGGCATGAGTTATATTACAACCATTCTTATATATCATATGTACATTTCATGCAGCATCACAGAATAATGAGTAGGTAAATGAGATGAGTGAGGTTGTATGCCCTTAATGGTCAAGAGGGATCAATTATAATCAAACCAAAACGCCATAAAGTAACTTATGAAAATATCTTAAATACCTGTGCTATGTTTACTATAAATGATAAATGATATTGAATTCACAAACATCACCAAATTTTCACCAGAAGTATGGTGGAAACCCTCATATGGCCACATCTTGTGTCAAACTGAGGCAAAATGTTGCTCCAACCTCACAAACAACAGCTTCAGCATGTATGTATTAGAGCTTTGCCATAATGTTACAGTTACAAACTATACACTGCATCTGATTAGGAAATTTATGTTGCTGTTCCATTATTTCAGTCCGTTGGGAATGAACGATACAACATTCAGCCATGAGGTCTTATATAACATGTCTAACGTTGCAACGTCATACCTCCCCTATGAGAATAGACCAAGAGAGGTCTCACCATTGCTACACAGGTAAGTATCTCTATGTTGTGTGTAAGAGTTATCTCAAATCGAATTTAGAAAAACAGAAAACCACAAAAGTCTCTTTGATCCTAGTGCATTTAGTAGGAAACCCATGGGAACAAATACATTTGACTCGTTTGACTTTTTCGGGATTCTTAATGTACTTTGTTGATGTTTCATGATGTTTAAGTTATTAGTCAACGGAGTATCTCGTAGATTAATGTTTTAGTACAACTTTGAGTACACCTTGAATTTCCACTGATTCTGCTATGTTTCCTATAGTCCGTCAAGTCATTTTAGGATAGAGAGGTCACATACATATTATTAGTACACCATAGGGCTAGATGATGGTGGGGGAGGAGGTGGGGAAGTCTACTTTAGGGCAGGGTACTCTGACCATAAGCTCGAGCAGAAACACAGGCTTGATTGTTACTACCATAAGTAAATAATCCAGTGTCCACACACAGAGCTGAGTGGGTCCAATACAGCCTGTATTGTGATGTTATTGTAGTCATTGTCAATGTACTTCTTGAGGTGGAGGAGGATCAGGTCTGGTAGCTGAATGGCATCTGAGTGCGTGCGGTTATGATTCTCCTATGGGTTGGAAATATGTAGCAAAGAATGTAAAATTCCATAAATACAACAGGTAATGGCGATTTTCATTGCCAGGGTGCTGAAATCGCAATATTTCAAAGAGACGTTAGGTCAAGTGTGGCTTTTCCATGAAAGAAGGATTTCTTTACCCTCACAACAGGTGAGCAGAAACCATGGATGTATAATAGAAACACTGTCATATTTCAAGTATAAATGACAATATTGTGAAATAATCCAGTAAAAAGAATGTGAAGACATGTCAACAATACTGAATGACGGCCCCTGTTACCACTCCTATGAAAGACAAGAAGGCTAATTGGAGCATAGTTCAATAGACAAAGAACAAAAACAGCAGGAAATTGTCCAATATAATCTTAGAAAAGATTTGGAACTCTCCATTCCTGAAGACCAAAGGGATCTGTGGGCATTATAATCCTGCATTTGCAGTCAGGGCCTATTATTACTAAGAATGGACAAGGAGACTAACTATATGTTCATACACAAACAGTAAAAGTATGCAGACGTTAGAATGACAAGACATAGACTGCTGATGCATTATACTTTCGCTGACAGTAGACCGCTGTTTCCAGTAGGGTGTGTGGGGAGGGGGAGGAGGGGGAGGGGGTTGCAATATGAGCAACGTCAAGCTTAATGTTAAAAGGGTAGTTAAAATGATATGCGAATTACATTTGCAAAAAGATTAATGGTTATCCACATACCCCACAACACAGCTTTTCCGTGGTAGGCCTACTACTGCACATTCTCTATATCATATATATATATATGTGTATGGACGATAGAGTGTCCCGATATATAGTATTGATCAGATTCATTGTCAGGGATGTCAGTGGTTACATAGATTTCCCCAATACTACAAGAGCCTTATATCATTTGATAGTGTGCGTGCAATAATAGTGATTTAATTGACTGTGATTTGTTGGTAGTATGCTGTATGACAATTAGCTCATTGAAACTGGTCTAAAATAACGCATGCATCTAAAGAACCAGAGTGACCATGGTTTTCTTCTCTATGCTATTCTAATTCCTATTTTCCATTACAGCTACTGGGGAGAACTAGGTGGATCAGGATCGATTCTCAGCAACGCAAGAGATATGGCAAACTGGTTGAAGCTTCAACTAAATGGAGGCAAAGCCAGTTGTGATGAGCAAGTTATAGACAAGGATATCCTGGAACTCTCCCATACACCTGTTGTCCCCATTCCCATTACAAACATGGACCAGAATTGGAGGAAACCAAAAGTCCCATACACTTACGATCATCATCAATATGCCCTAGGCTGGAGGGTTGGGTATTACAGAGGTGAGAATCAGTTAATACTATAGAAATTACGGATTTCTATGTAAGTGGGTTCCCATGATATCTTTAGTAGTATATACTTTAGAACCTTAAGCTTTAAGCGTGTCCAACGTTTAAGGTCACATTAAACTATGATGATGAATAGGCCTATAGTTTGGTTTGTCCCTGTAAAAAGGGTAGTAGCCACCTTCGCTATTGATGTGGATGGAGCGAGATTAATTGCAGCTTCCTTCAATTGGTATTGTCATACCCACTTATGCTACTAGTCTGTAGGCCGCAACAGACATGTTATATTTTATTAAACCTATCCGGAGCAATTGCCTTAAGCAATGGGGTTATATGGGTTAGAGATTTTCAACGAAAGATTTGTAAACGTGGGTTTTCTTAAATATTGCGTTTGCGAAGACGAAGTGTAAAAATTGCCAATGAAAGGGGTAGACTACCTTCTATCCCTCCCATTTTACCACCTTCAAGGCCAACCGAAACCAAAATCAGATCTAATATCTTAGGCAATATTAACATTTTTTACATTCACTATAACTTATTATTAGGCCTATGTACTCCTCCAATATTGCTCTATTTCATATGGAAATTGTAATATTGTATGCGGCCAAATATATGACGCTTGGCTACGTAACAGCGTGCCACCTTAGCGATTATTACACCACACGTGATATGGCCTTGCCTCTCGTCCTCGGTCCATTTTGTTAAAGGATTAATGACCTACATTGAGTGGCTGCTGGTGCACTGTTTGGCAAACAATTGTGCAATAGGACTCATTATAGGACGTTATTAGAAAAAGGTAGTTTCCATGCAAGATAGTTATTGATCATCTTTTTCTGATATGCTCATTTTCGACTTCACAGACTTCTTGAATTATACCTAGCCGGCTGATCTTACATACAGTCCCTGATGATATTTGGATAGAAAGGAAATTGTTTCACAGTATTTTGGATATCATGTGTACCTGAATCCATCTGGATGGTCGACGTGTGTACATGTGTACATGCGTTCCTCCAAATTAATTCTTACCTGTATTCTTTCTTGCATATGTACTCAAGCAGCCTATAGTTGTTACAGTAATCGCTGAATTGCTTTTATGTTACTAAAATAACAGAAATAAAACAATATACCAAAATTTAAGTAAATATAAAATCGCCAAAACCTATTTCGTTCCTGGGTGGAATTTAAATCTGGTTGTTATTATTTGACTGTAACAGTGGCAATAATCTCCGGACCGACGTATTGCGGTACAAGCAGATTATCTGGTCAATTACCTTGTTATACCATAGCTAGGATTAGAGGGAATAAGACCTCAAGTAGCATCGTTGGTTTCCTTTCGGACATCGCATTACTAACGGCGCTTAATGGAATCTATTGATTGACTACCCTGAACCAGAGGGGGGTACATTTAGAGATTGTAATAGCTAGCCTCTCCCACGACTCAATTTCTCTCCAACACAATGTCGATGTCAAAATATTTTCTTAAAGCTGCACTCTCAGTTATCATCGGTCAAAAACTAGTTTTTGTACTTTTTGTTTCGTTTTTTTCCCCAATCCATCTCAAAGTCATTTGACCAAAGTTTTGGAGGATTTTGTCCGATTGTTTTTTATACAGGACCTAATAAATGCCCAATTTTTTCGGCGGGTTTCCGAAATCCTTTCCAGTGGTGGCTTCACTTATAATCGCTCACCAACGGCCGTTTTTTCCGACTGATTCGACTTTAAATCCTTGTATAAACATAAAACAGTAGCGGAATATTGATGAATTCAGTCCTAGTCACAATAGGAGTAAATTTGGTAAGATTTCTTTGGTCGTAATAGCTGAGATAATAGAATACATGATAATTATATATTATATATATGCTTAACACTCTCCCCCTCCTTCTCTCATCAATCGATCATCTTAATTTACTTCCATTTTGGATCAGGTAGGAGAAACATACCCATGTGCGCCTGCCAAGTCGGTTTTGCTTTTCATCAATGACAAGTTCTTAGCTTACCCTGTTTTGTTTCTTATGTGAGCAACTCACCTATGATAGTGCCAAAAAGATCTTGAATTGAAAGTGCTTAATGTCAGGATTAAGGAAGTACAGGCCTTGCAAAACAGACTCTTCCGTGCATCTCCAATGACCTGCAGGCTACTATATAATGTGTATAGCATGGCTTTATGCCATGCGTGTGCATTGTTGCGGACCAATCACCTCCCACCTACCGCAGCGACCTCTACCACACAGGCGCTGCACTACCCACTCATACACTCACCCTCACTCACTTCACCTCTTGCCACCACAGCGATCACTTAATTTATCTTGGCAGAGTGAAGATCCTAGCTGACTGCGCGCACCACACACGCCAGCAGCATCATCACAAATGCGCATTTTGCTGCCCAAAAAGCAGAGAGAAAGGTCTAGGTGCTCCAGATATAGTATTAGACTCAGTATGACTGGAAGGAAACGAAGAAGCCGCCGCTCTAAGAGCTCAGCACCCAAAGTCGCCAGTCAGGTGATGGTGGTCGCTCCCGCCGGTGATAACTCCATACCAGACGAGGTGGAAAGCTCCCCCGCGAAGAAGGTCAAGACCAGGGCCAACAAGAAGCTGGACGACCAGGTGAAATGCATGGAGGCCTCGGTCGAATCATTAAAAGGTACCGTGGATAAAATGGCGCAACAGCTTGCAACAGTGGTGCGTCATGCGGCCGGGCAGGCCAAATCGAAGTCTAAATCCAGACGGAGGAAAGAGCCAGAAACCGAGTCAGAGACTAGCGAGGAGGAGACCGAAGAAGAGTCAGAGAGTGAACGCGAACGTACCCCACCCAGGCGAGGCAGACGTACCAGCAAGCACCGGTCAAGCCGTCGGAGGTCCGAGGTCAAAATGCCTGACATACTCAAGCGCCAACTCGACAGTGACAGATTCTTGGAGAGAGAAATGGAGAGGGAAAAGGCAACCTCGGGCCTCCACGGTAAGAGCCATGTGATTTCTGACTTATTATCATCTAGAATATTCGCCAAGCCGTATATGTTTATCAATAGGGAGGGTATCTCCACGGTGAAACAAAAGGTAGACGCTAGAGGGAATATGACCCCGGTGGAGTACATAGACGCTTTCCTCTCCCTCTTAGATGACCCCAGGGGCTATTACCGCGAAGATTACTATGACATGTTTGATCATCTTAGGAATGTAATTAGGGACTCTCTTGACAGGCCATGGGCCGCAGTGCGCAGGTGGTCCGACTACATTTGGGACTCCGTCGAGAGCGGCCTAATGTCTTGGGGAGATAAATCTAGAATACAAGAAGAAAGAGTACGGTTGTGCCTCACAGCCGGTGCAGCAACACCTTTGTCTGGGGCCTATGGCGGTACACACGGGACCTCAAACAATAGGATTAGTAATCATAGCACAGCAAGTAGGGGAGGCTCGGGTCAAACAGAACTGGTATGCAGGGCTTTCAACTCACGAGCAGGGTGTAGGCAAACAACTAGTCACCCGGAAGGGTCAATGTATCTTCTTCATATTTGCTCATACTGCGACTCCGTCGGCAAGAACTGTTTACATTCAATCGGGGAGTGCATGAGAAAGATCACCCACGCTAACTCTACAGAGAGGGGTGGCAACAGGAGTAACACAGGCAGTACAGCCTCTGTCACAATGAATCGCAATAGCAATCGTAATAACCAATACTCTCAGTCATTTTCCAGTAATCAGCAGCCAAAAAACGAGTAGCTGGCGCCTCAAGAACTTGGAACTTGGAGGCGCCGCCATTCCGACCCAGTGCGAGCCAGGACAGTGCCACGCCCACTACACGTGCTAGCGTTGTTGTTGTTGACAGGCTAGCTCTCGCCGCTCGCGAGACCTCACCACAAGATGGCCGCCCCACCACGAGAGACATGGCATATGATGACAATGACAAGACCTTATACCGTCCTCCTGCATTACACGCAGCTAGCACAGTCTCCAACAACAAAATGCGAGTAGGTACAAATGAATACTTTGACAATGTACGTTCGATTTGCGCCGGGAAGGTCGAGAGAACTGACGAAGACTTCTCCCCGCACGCATATGTTGACCATCGCAAGGAGACATGGCCGCGCATGTGTATCCATGACTCATATAGTGTTCACAGACGTATATACTCCTCCGTTCGTGAATCGGGCTTACCCAATGCACTTGGCACTAAGATTGAACTCCCCACTAAACTAAATCTCGATAAATGGAGAATGTATCTCTCAAATAATGATGATGAACGCGAACTCTGTGATATGATCGCATATGGTTTTCCCATGGGCTACTTGGGCCCCACCTCGCACTACGACAGTGGATTGAACCACACAAGCGCCGATGCTTACTCTGACAAAATAGATGATTTCATAAACAAGGAAGTTAAACTTGGCGGACTCGTCGGCCCACTTGACTCGCCCCCCTTTGACACTTGGTATCACTGTGCGCCGATGATGTCAAGGGAAAAACGTGAATCTGACGCACGCAGGGTAATAATTGATCTCAGCTACCCCGAGGACAGATCAGTCAACGCGTACCTCATGAAGAATAGCGTGTGGGGGAAACAGAGGCAACACTCTACCGTCGAAAGTTTGGTGGAAGAGCTGACGGATGTAGGCCGCGGGGCATTCATGAGCACTATAGACATATCGCGAGCATACAAAAATTTCAAATCTGACCCATTAGATTGGCCCCTGCTATGCCTTAAATGGAACAACAACTACTTTCTCGATGTCACAATGCCATTCGGATCGCGCTCATCCTCGTGCCACATGCAACGGGTGGCTGACGCAATTGTGGCCATACTGCGCAGGGAGGGGATATCCAGCCGCATGTACCTGGATGATCTCGTGATTATATCAAAAGATGAGCAATCGGCCCGCAAGCATTATGATAGGGCGATTAAACTCTTCGAAGAACTCGGCCTCCCGGAGGCTAGCGAGAAGAGGCAACCTCCTGCTACTGTCGTCCGCTGGTTAGGCATAAACATCGATGCACCGTCTATGACCCTAAGCATACCAGCCGACAAGGTGAAACAAACGCTCGACCAAGTCGCCAAATACGCAAAACGACGTTCCATGTCTCGCAGGGAGCTGCAATCACTTATTGGCTCGTTGATACACGTTGCTAAATGCGTGGGGCCTGCCCGCCTTTTTGTCAGTCGCCTGCTCGACGCTCTCAGGGAAATGACAAAGAAGTATATAAACATCTCTGCAAACATGCGCAAAGACCTGCAGTGGTTTACAGAGTTCTGTGCACAATGGAACGGGAAGGCAGTGATACCCGCGCGGGAATACACGAAAGTGATCGAGGTCGATGCCTGCCTGTCGGGTATAGGGGGAGCCGACGAGACACGAGCATATGCGGCCCAAATAGCCCCTGTAGACAAAGGTGTACATAATATTTCTGAACTTGAGGCCGTGAATATACCCGTGGCATTGCATACATTAATTACTGACGCTGATAGAGGGGGACATATTCTCATCAAGTGTGATAATATTGCCAGTGTGTGTGTATTTAGAACTGGGAGAGGAAAGAACCCTGTCATAGTAGAAGCGGCCAGACTGGCCTGGATGGCGCAAGCCCTGTTCGACATCCGGGTCAGCTATGAGCACATAGCTGGTGAAGACAACGTGGTCGCTGATAATCTCAGTCGTGCCCACATAGACGATAATCATAGACTTAAAGCAGATAAAAGTGTCCATGATAAATCCCTTGAACTTGTACAGCCATGTATGTTTGCTGTTCATAATGCCCGTTTTTCATTACCCTCTAGGGCCAATGCTGGACAGGCTGATGTCCAGAGCGGCGATACGACAGTCACAGGCATGGGCGACAGGCACAAAAGAAAACAGACAGGGGGCTCTCAGACGATACCAACACTTCGCCAGGACAGTGGGCATGGACCCCACTAAACCCACCTATATCATGATATGCACGTATATCGAGTTCCTGCGTGAGACCATAGCATCTCCAAGAACTATACGTAACCACCTGTCTCACATACGCACCACATTCAAGCTGAACCATCTTCCTACAGACGCGCTTGACCACCAAAGAGTGAAGTGGGCCCTCCAGGCGATCGATCGCGACAAATCCTTCATCCCCAACGCCAAACTACCCGTACCAGTCCACATAATAAGGCAGGCTATACTAGTAATGGACACGAGTAACCCCATCCAGCACACTCTCAAGACCGCCATATTAGTTATATACTATGGCGGGCTCAGGCAATCGGAAGTACTAACGCCTACTGCCCGCAAATTTGACCCCCTCGTCCACCTGACCAGGCAGGACGCACAGGTCTCACACGACAAGGTGACCATCACCATCAAGTCGGCCAAAAATATGCAATCAGCATATCAGTCCAAACAAGTCACACTCCACGCATCGGACGACAAAAGGTTCTGTGTAGTCAATGCCATGAGACATATGCTAAGGATCGTCCCTACAGCACACCCTAAGCAAGCATGCTTTATGTTTCCACGCACACGCGACCCCATGACTGCCACGTTCGTCGCCCGACAGTGGAAAGACGCGCTGGTGGCCATGCGGGTCCCACACAAGCAATACACATTGCACAGCCTGCGCAAGGCAGCCGCTACAGACGCCTTCGCGGCTGGATGTTCATCTTTACAAATCCAGAATTATATTGGCTGGACCTCAGAGGCATATAGGTCCTACATCCGTACTGATGATAACCCAGTCAACCAAGCACTAAGGAGAGCAATAAGCTCACCCCGGCCCTAGAATATCTGCTCAAAAGCAAAGACTATTAATCATCGTAAATTCCTCCCACCCCCCCATAAATATTAGCCACTCGGCTCACAAAAGACTAGGCCCTCAGGCAATGAACTGTGGCATTGCCACCAACGGACTACCCACAAGGGTTAAAACATACTAACAGGCTGAACTAATACAGCTCTGTTTCTTAAAATTACATATTACTCATATTACTTCCTTTTATAATCTCACCCCACCCCCCCAACATCATACCACATACCCAAAATTGGCAGTCTTGGCTAATAACCTAATTTTATTATAATTTAAAACTTCATCAATTCAATTTTAATCACAATCAAATCAATTTTACCAATTTTACATCAAACCAATTTATTTTAACTCCTTTTTATTATTATATTTATATAAATTATATCAAATCAAATAAAAATTTAATTTCCCAAGGCTGCTTTCAACTCTTCCTTTCAATCACTTAAATGGTTCGGCAACAATGCGAGGTACATCGCCCTAGAGAGAATTGCGTCGCGCATTCCACCCAAACATTTCTGCATATATCTTAACTTCTACTAGACAGATTTTTTTTAATTAAACAGCTGAGAAAAAGGACTAGCTGTGCAATTGCATATTTCTGGAATAATTATCTCGTACACATGTAACAATCTGTATTAAGTCAGATTTCACGCGTAGAATGGTAGCTTTATATCGTGATACGTTTTCACTCTGTTTGATGGTGTACAGCCCCCAATCGTGATATAAAAAAGATGCATTAGTAGAGAGTGTATTGGTAACAATATACCTGGACTTTTTTCCTTCTTTTTTATATACCCGGTGTCCTTCCCTTCTCAAAATGATTGTCCAGACTCCAATAAATTAGGGTTCTTTATCTTACAAAGGAGTAGGCTAAGAATTATAATTTTTTTTCAAATATATTTATTCAGGATAGACGCTCACAACAAATTGTGTTTTTCGTTGTGTCCTGAAATTAAACCATTCGATTACCGCGTGGAAATTCTTTGAAAGTTAATTATCTTGCTACAGTAGCCAATAGTCTTCAATGTTCATTTACCAGTTGTTTTTTGGTCTATGCAATACATTTATAATGTCGTATCTTGATATTTGTAATATAGCTTACACAATTGTTACTCGGATGTACATACATAGAACGTGAAGGTGTTCTTGGCTGAGGGAAACTGACTATTGAATAACGACAATAAAGAATCATCTTGGTTGTTCTTTCATACAAGGAACGCTTGACTGATGGCATTTACTGGTCCAATTACATAGGATTGGAGATTAATTAACTCGTCATGGAATATCTATAGAACGTTAATTCAAATTTTTGTTGTCTATTTGGTACCTGCCAATTAAAAATTGTCTATATTCCTTGAAGCCATACACTTGAATCAATTATTTCTATTCTCTGACGATTAGTACGCTTTCAGATTAACAATAATATTATTGTTCACTTAATCTTACAGATTCCCGTCAAATCCTCCACACAGGGACAAGCTGGGGATATGGAGCCTTGGTGACTATACGACCCGATGACAATCTGGCCATCTACACTAGTATAACCGGTGTAGATGACGGTTACACGGGACGCCGAATGATCCACATGTATATCATGGACCTTGTTCTAGGCGAGGAACCATGGTTTAACACCACCAACTCTTGCACGTTTCCAGAACCTTGGGGGCCGCCTTACAGGCAAAGAATGTACCCAGGATATTTCTCGAAACTATTTCGAGACCGAAAAGCAAAGGCAAGGCTTGCCAAGAGTAAATACAATGGAGTATATGGAAATTATGCCTACGGCAACGTGACTGTACACTATAATGAATCGATGAATAAGCTAGAACTGCTTTACGGCAAATATGGCCGCTGGTACCTACACTGTAAAAGAGGGAACGACTTTGCTGGAGAAGGATATGGTGTATTCTGGGCCCGAGAGCTAAGAAGTGTTTTGTTCAGAAACAGCAAAGGAGGAAAAAGCAGTGTGGATGAAGTTGTCATTTCATTTGAGAACCGAGACCCGCCAGTTTTTGTACGTGGTTTAGTTATGGCGACTGCACCTCCACCACCTAACCCAGACTATATTGGGAGGCCAGCTGTAGGGAGGGCGCCGACGATACGAACCAACTCTATTCTAATATTGATGAATCCTGTTTTGGTGCTTGCTCTTCTATTCCTCTCTTCCATTCCATCATACAGGAGAGCATGTTGCATTTTGTAACACAGCTATGCAGTGTTATTGGTGCGTTCAGGCAGGTGATGCTTGACAAAGTAGGGAAGAGTAAATCAAATATTCACAAAGGTTCACATCAGACGAAAAGGATAATGAATAGCAAAGCCACGATGACCAACATGAAGAAAAAGGAACCTTTGTAGAAAGTGTTGTTATAATCAGAAGAAAGGGGTCTATATATATATATATATTATATGGCTGTGTTATAACAGAGGAAATACCTAGGGATTTTACAACTATCCGATGTATGATATACACTAGGGTGATTGACTGAATGTCAAGGGAAGTAAAAGAAACACTATTATTTGTGGAAAAATCCCCGGTCATTCTTCTTGAATGTATATACACATTTTGTTACCTGGCACGTTAATTTACCCAGCACTTCTATATTAGACGCATTATATAGATAAATAGAGTGCATATGTGTCCTTATGGACATGCCATATATCATATGTATAAATGTATCCGATATACAATCCATACAATTTACATTGAAGCTGTATTTACCTTATCTCCCCACTTTGGCCAATGATCTCAGGAAGGTAATGTTTAAAACATAATGACGCAACCAGAACCCGTGTATATACTTAAATAAATCAGACCTAAGATCGATACCAATGCCTGTTCCATAAAATCTAGTTAATGGTCATCATCCTCTGAGGTTACTACCAAACGCCAAAGCTTTCATTCCAAAAGTGGGAGAATACAGAATTCTATAAAGGTCCCCTGCATAAAAAATGAAATGAGATACTCATACAGTTGAATTATATCAAATTGTTATTGGCCAAATTGTTATATACGATTGTTGAGTTTGCCAAAATATGGTTCTTTCAAATAATTGTTACCAGTTGTTGAAAATGATGTTTAAACCTTTTGTGATAGCTAATAGACCATATATGTTGTGAGATTCATTAAATCTTTCTTATGTATTTTTCCTTAGTTCCAACTGTATAAATTTATCTATAGAAAGGAGTTATACTGATATCTAGGTTAGTGATCGTAACTCATTTCTCGACTGCTAGAAATAAGATTTGCTAGTTGCATCCCTATTAGTATGGCTATGAGAAATATGATGTTTTTATCCGTGGGATACAGTACATACACTTGGCCATTTCTGTGAAATGTGTCCTCTACCCTTTATATTCAAATTTATCGTTGTCGGCAGCAGACAAACATAAACGATAACTAAAACAAAGTCATCATTGCAAATGTGTAAAAAGGAGAATAATGGTTGTGCGTAGGCTCTTTGTGATATATACATATGTATGATTAGTCCACTAGTCTTGGGGGGAACCAGGAAAATATTGCTCATCGTCTGAATCTATGTTAATTAACGAGGTGGTGTAACAATTAAAAGTGTTGCAAGCCACCGCGGAACTAAGCAACACATACCATTGGACCTCTAGATAATTATATGTTAAGTCAATTGTTATTGATGCACAAAGATAGTAGATAAATATTTATAGACTCTACGATATAACAATTTGCTGTATCAGGATTTAATATTTCTATATTCTCACAGAAACGTTTTTAATTCATTAACATACCATGTACGATTTAATTAATTAATTCACTCAAATTTCCTAGGGATCTTTCACAATTATCCAGAAAAAAAAAGAGAATAAAAAGCAACTGAAATACATCCAAGCACGCACTATTTCTTATTTCTATCAATCAATTAATCAATCAATCAGGTACCATGCCGTTCGGTGTAGGTGATCATGTCTCTCCATTTGTCACCGTCTCTGACCCTCTGAGTTGTTTTGTTGACTTCTCTGTTCCTAAAAGACCAAAAGGATAGCTGTATTTCCAGTTCAAACCAGCTGAAAACTATAGACCTGTAAGGGAGTGTGTGGGTGTATGCGAGGGGTGGAGGGGGGGGGGCAACGATTATATAAAGAACTGGAAACAGGTGTACTTTGTACTAATGTTATCTGATATCTTCTTTATGATATTTTATCTGCCACTTTTTTAAACAGGAGAAAAATGTTTATTCAAGAGAAAACTTGAAGCCCATACGAGATATGTAAAAGCAAAAAAGGAAAGTACACACGTTTCAGGTTTTTCGAGTTAAGAATAGGTGTTTTGGTTCAAAGGGTAAGGCTTTTTGTATGTAGTGGGAGGGGTGATGAGTTGAATCGGAAACAGAACAATCCTTGGTCTGCCTCAACCTCTTTTTCCTTGGAAATTTCGTGTCGTTACACGATGGACAGGCAGTTCATCTAGTAATGTCCAAAGAATTCTTCTTGATTTGTTTCGGTGATATTTTTCTTTTTCCTTTGCTGGTTCTATTATTACTTTTTCATTGGTTATATTATCAAATATGAAATACGCAGCATTCTTCGTAGGAACCAAATTTATGTATTTCTGCAGCATTGATCTTCAGTTTTTGTGATGATCCATGTTTCTAGATTCCATACATCATTATTGCTATTATGTAGCCCTGAAGTGTAGTAGGATGCTTCTTGCGAATTTCATATTTGTAAGAATGTTCTTCATTGTGATAAAAGCTTCAGTTGCGATTACATTTTCACCCCCTTTCTCCGAAGAAAACGTTTGTCTCTGTCAATAAGTCATTGTCTGTGTAGCCTACATATGAGGTAAATATATACAAATTGAGTGATTATTCTTCTTAAAGGCATGTCCTTCACATATTAAATACATGTAATCATATAGAATAAATCTACTGTTGCATGATTGTTAATGTTTCATGGGAATATGTCCCTGATGTAAATATATAGTATGTTAATGTAACTTATCAGACATAAATAAAATGAAAATTGTTAAAAGCTTCCCTGGGGTAATATGAATGTAGTTTTAATAATTATGAATAATCTTTCCTCAAACCATTTTATTGAACAACCAATATATCAATTTAAACTCTTTACTATCCGGTACCTTCTACGGGTGATTTCATATGCGTTATCATTTTATTAAACTTTAAGAATCAAGAAATATAATCAAGCAAACGCAATTTATTAAATACGGTCACTCACCCGGATTCAATTTTAGTATTTTTACTCTCCCCCACTCAAATACTCCCCCACCCGCTAGTTTCATAAAGACGGGCTGTGAGTTTAATTTCGATTCTTCCAAGGTTCCCTTTTTTATCCATGACAAATACACAATTACAAATTCTTCTGAAGGATATTTCTTATATCAAAACCTTTTCATCTGACATGTTCTATTAAGAGGATAATATCAGTCCGTCATGGAATATCGTCATGCCATGTTTAACCTGACAAACAAAACATTTTCATGGTCTTTATTATTGGTAGAATTTTAGAATATAACTTTGACACATCTAAGCCTCTTAACTATGTCGTTTTTCTTGTTTCAAAACACACAGATCCTAATTTAACAATAATATGTTTACATAGTTGACAGTCTTTCTTTATTTTCACTAACATCTGCAACTCATAACCTTGTCATGAACTAAATAATTTAGTATTACAATATGGCATGTAACAGCTTGGGTGTTTCTGTTGTTTTACAATTAAAGTGTCAGTAAACCCCCAAATATTATGAGCAATTCCATTTCCTTGCTATTATTGAAATGTAAACACCCCGGTTTTACTTAATTCAACTTATTATTTAGTGAGTTTTACCCATTTAAAGGAGTGAAAACGTAGTTCCACAGTTTAACACTCCATTCAAGGCACCACTGTTTGCCTACGTCATAAAGGTGCACCAATCTTGAAATGTACATGCAATGAACATAACAAACAACTCTCATAATTGCTGCTAGAAAGAAGGAGGGTGGGGTGGGAGGAAGGTGTTTGATCAATGCAGTTGTGCAGACCAAAACAACACTGTGTTACATATAGTTCTCTGGTCAAAACAATGGCTGAAAGCAGTGACAGTGAACTGTTATAATTGCTGGGATATTGGGGGGAAAGGTAGGGATATTATATTCATTTCTGGCGCACCTTTATGATGTCACACAGCACTCTCAGTGCCCTCTTGTGCTAAACAGACCTTTTCAACTAAGCTTTCCCAATTCGTGCCTGTAAGTGACTATAAGTTAGACATAAATGGAAGTAAAAAAATTGAGACTTGGGTGTTGTATTTATGGCTCCATGAAGTTTGTTGTCCTAAAAGTGACCAGGAACCCGTTGACTGACCCTTTAAGGATGAGTTGGAATAAAATGATATAACAAAAAAGAGAAAGAAAAAAAGAAAGAACGGCAAGTGATGAACAGAAAGCACATAGCTTATAACATAAATTTTCATGTACCTAGGAAGCACCATATTTTGTAGTGACCTGGAGGCAGAGGTTTAGTAATAAGAAAAGTAAGACACGGAAGCATGGCTTTGTATCACAGAATGGCTTTATTTTCTGAACCTATCTATATGTGAGTTCAGCAGAAGTACAGAACCACTATCCGGGGTATGCTCCATGAGTGGTGTCTTGACGAGGTCGTCAGAGTTCTTGCTGGCGTTGGATTTAATAAACTGTTAATAAAGTATTTTTAGTTCTATTCAGTTTACCCTTTACACAAAACTGCATTGAAGATACAAGGTCTGAAGCATCTACTTCCTATACAGCAGCTCAAAATGAAGTAGACAGGGTGATTACAAATCTGTACACATCCATATTACATGTAAAATAAGTCGCATTAACTCCTCAAATTGTACATATCCAAATAGTCAATCCTGAAAGCTTAAGAAATACAAATATAGTTTCCTTTGTAAAATTAATGTTCTTTCTACGTCAACTTGTGTCATTCGAACCCAGTACTCCTAAGACCCCTCTGGGTATTGAGCCAGTTCATGAGACCACTGCATTATCCTAATTATTCTTCTATTTCATTGAAAATGTATAAATTATAAGTTAACATACACATGTTTAAAAGATGGCTAGACGCCAACACCAAATAAAACCTGCCAGTTAGTACTATCTTCCTTTACTCTCTGATTTTTATGTTTAATATACTATGACTCTTGCCCACTAGTATGTTCAGAATTCATAACGCTTTGATCTGTTAGATTTGTATCTTCCAGTATGAGGTTACACAAATCATCAAGATAGTGAGTGTGGGCCTAGTGTGCCCTTTCTGCGTCTGCACCAACTCCTCAGATCATGTTCAAATCGGAGCACTTTCTGGTCCTAGTTTCTTACAAGATTTAGCACAGTCTTGACATTTTGGCATTCTGTGTTAAAATATTTAACATACATTACATGATCATTATAGAATTTATTAGAAAACATTGCGGAAACATGTGGGGAAAATTTGAGAACTAATACTCAAGTTGTATGCGTCCGTGGAATGCACCACATCTGAGCCTGACCTAGGGTCAAGGCCACCACTACCTCTACAGCGCAAAGACAATTTGTGAAACTTAAGGGCCTAGTCCACTGCGCCGATTCTCATGCGATTTTACGCTGCAGAGCACTCTTTTGCACTATATTCTGTGAGAATCGCATGAGGATCGGCTTAGTGGACTAGGCGCTTTATCTTATTAAACCATCATTGCCGTGTTATGATGTATAACATCTTCCTGCTATCAAGATGGCACAACCTAATGACACAATCTAACTACGATTTCTAAACTTGAGTCTATATTTTTACACCTGAACACCACATATGTATGATAGTAACATTATAAGCATTATGGGTCACTCCCACTACGAAAATTCTACTGGGCGACTAGCTGTGAATATTAATGAAAATCAGTGTGCGACTAATGTTGTGAGCACCTCCACTCTTGCAAGTGATTTAATTATCATTATAATTATTGTCATTATTGAGGTCTGCGAGTGTCAAATCTTGTAACGGAAGATCCACATTAAGGCACACTTGTATTTGTGATGTGTTAGAGGAAAATGAGTCACAAGTCGCAAAAATGATATTTTTCAAAGGGATTAATTCACAAGTTCTCCTTGTGGGAATGTTCCCACCTTCAGGTTATCTAATGCCCCCAGTCATATAAATGCATGTACAAAATTTTGAGACGGTGTATTAAATATATTCGTGCATTTTTAAGCTCATCCTGTACAGTATATTTAGCTACTAGTAAGTGCTACCCTAAGGAAAATGCAAACTTTTTTTCAAAAATAAAAATATGAAACTTAAAATATGAAAATACTTAGTGGCTGTCCTAATATTTACCATCATTGGAATCGGCTTGATCTCATCTTTCCAAATATGATCGTATCTCAAAACCTATTACTTGCGACTTCTGACGCATTTCCTTGTAACACATCACATTTATACCAGGCCTCTGTCCCAAAGTGGACCTTCCTCTATAATTTACACATCGCAGATGTCAACAGGTGGTACCCACAAGCGTATGCCAACTAACTTGAGTAGTCGCCATTTTTTGTCGCAGTCAGTCGCCGACTAAAATAAGTCTAGTGAAACAGACCCATAATTACATCAGTACATCAAAAAACGCCGATTGCCGATGAATATATTCGCCATAAAATATTACCTGTTATACAGTAATTTCAGCACTACACTTTCTAAATGGAACATTCTCAATATAAAATTATATCTTCTCACCCCTATGCTTACGGGCGGAAGACCTGATTTACCTAAATACTTTTGTTTTCATTCCTACCAACTCTGATAAAAAAAACATTTGGGTATACTTTGATGATCAATCAAAGCCACATTTTATTCCAGTATTAGTGTCGTAGTTCTTCCATTTATTTTCAGTTCCTTTTTCTGGATTGATTGGTTGAATAATTTGGTGGTTCCAGGTAGCAAATTATTTCCTAGCACGCGACTTCCACCATTCTGAGACCCTGGAGATGTTCATAATATGCAGGAGATAGGATATTATTTCCACCTTTAAGGCACTGGTCCACTACGTATTCGTTTGGCAGGGGGTCTCCTATTTAAAAAATAAAGAACACGCTTTAATAATTAAAAAAAGAAATGCCTCCTAAACACAATTAAATATTAAGTAAGCTATATGTTTAAGTCTGTTAAGTCTGTTTACTGTAGATTCTTCTTCTTGCGCCCTACTTACTATTTATTCTATATTTTCTATCATATTGACAGGATAGGAAATCAGGCAGGTGCACCTTCCCGGTGGAGACGGAAGAGCATAATTATGTGGCCCGCTATTAGCAGAATGCATATGTTATATGCTTCCCAAAATAAATTTGATATATTTTTGTTCGTGCAACATTTAATCGTCATCAATTCAGTGACTAATAAAACAAGTTACTAAAAGATAAGCATGTTTCATGTGTGTGCGCGTCGTCGGGGGTGAGGGTGGGGTCGTTATGCCATGATACCATGGGAGAGAAAGGGCAGGGTGGATGTCCTGGAGGAATTGACCTGCATGGTGGAAATAGTGTGTGTCAGGTGGTGGGGGTGTCCAGGAGGGAAATTCCATGAAGAGCCATGTGGAAGATGATTGCTAGTTGTTCACTGCTGTGGATCTGGTAGAAAGCAAAAAATACCTTTATGAATCCACTCGTCTTTGGCCACATATACAAGGGCTGGAACGCAGTATTGAGCCACTCCATACTCATCAGGATTCCCGCAGTTCAGCAGCCATACAGGCAGCATTGTATGGTCGTAATGCTGGACGCACATCAGTACAGAAACAGAGAAGAGAAAAGAATAAGGGATTGTGTGAAAACTAACAAGTACACATCTCATACTGGAAGACCTCGAATTTATTTCAGATGTATGGCTCATATTTGTACGGCAGCCTTAGGTACGAATAAATATCTTGAATTGAATTGAATCTCAATTTAACAATGGTCACTATCATCGCCGCTATCGAATGCTAATTCATTCCCAAATTGAAAATATCATATTTTGTTTATTGATATAGATTATGTTATTGTTGGTACATGTATTTGTAATTGTATGGCCATCCTATATGCCAAATATCTAGAGATTTAGATCTACTGAGGCATGCTTTGTTTATGAAATTGTCTCTTCCTGTGATCATTTGAATCATTTTGGATTTCTCCAATCAACTTACCTCGGGATATCCAAGATGCCGGTCTAGTTTATCCAGTTCTTCAAGTGTTATCAAATAGAGGCACCCCTCGGTTGAAGAGCCTTTCTGTAGCTCAATATTGGAGAAGGCTCCAGCCTCCACATCTAGACCCTTCTTGTTGAAAACGAGGCTGAATCCGTAGAGAAGGCCCCAGAGACGCTCCTTAGAGACGGAACGCTGAATGTAGCTTTCCATTCTGTGAAAAAGCAAGAGCGAAGAAGTTAAATACCATGGGTGGGTGATTTTTCAAGAATTGTCGCTTCTTACTAACTGACATTGACAACATGTGTGGAGTATAGCATAACAAGGTGATATGGGAGAAGTCGCCAGAAAATGTACAATTGATCATCACCAATTCTCTCAAATAACCCATATTTCAGACAAAAACAAAGTTCAAAATAGTGTTCAATCTAACCAAACAGATTGCTAGAATCAATGCAATGCCAAATATACTAGAAAACACCTAGTATTGACCAAATTGTAGCCTAATTTAGCAGAATTTCACTAAACGTCTAGAGCTGCCAATAATTAGTGTGCATTTTATGAAAATCTGACCCATATCATCCTGAATTAGCGACGGCATTGTTAAAGGTGCAATTCGACCGCAGCATTTAATCAGAAGTTCAGGAAATGCGACGACCACGTGGCAGACAGACACGTAGATGCCTTACTTAGGATAAACTATTAAACACTTTGTTTTCTTAGTTGTGAGTTGTTTGGAAGAGTCTTTTTATGAATGTTTCTGCAAGCAGGTGTTACTGCATTCGAGTAGGGGACCCCGATTAATTTGAAGGACATTAACTTTGACTTTAACACAAGAGGATTATCGCCACGAGATAATAATAATTATTCATAGATATGTTTCTGTGAAATCGACAGGAGTGAAATCTAGGAGCTTTATTTTCGAAGTATAAATTCAATTATTCCCAATATCTGGGTCATTAAATTGGAACCACATATACTTGTACAAATAAAATCTAAAGTAAGGAAAAGAGTGGTGAGACGGTACCTGTCTGGGTTCATATCAGGACCATAGGCAAAGTAGTAAAGGAATCCATCAGGAGGCCTCGCATTAATTCTAAAGCACAACGGCGCAAATGGGGCGACGGCTTCAGTGGCTTTCTTTTTCCCAGATCTTGGCCTATAACGAAGATTGATCTGTGATCAACTTAAATCAAACTTGGTTTGAAAGATCCTCAATTGACAGTGCCTCAGAATTTGAAGTACAATGATTTTAATCGTCATAATAATTATGACAGTCGGTTGTTTAATTTAATGGGGATGTACTTCTATTAACGAGTTGGTATCCTTTTGAATACGAATAAATAATATTGAACTTCATGTAAAAAGAAGGTAGTTTTACCGTGATTTGCTCATTTTAGCCGCTGTTCCAGAGACACCTAGTTTATCCAAGCCCATTTCCCTACAGTCAAATAGCAAACAGAGTTAATTCCGTGAAATTACTTCCCAAGAAAGGTATGCCTTCCAAAGTGCCGAGCACCCTTATATATATACTTCCATATTATCAATATTATTAAGATTTGCAGAAGCAGACCAAGCAGAACAACTTCAGGTGCATTATTAGATTTTGATATATAACATTAATGTATTAATCCTTCGTCTGTTGGTAGTAACGAAGGGGAATGGATTTGATCAAATATATGATAGAATAATACCGGTATATAGTGTCGGTATTTATACTTTAACATGCTACTATTTACTCAAACTGCATTAAAGCTGCATTTTCAGCTATTCTGACAAAGACAATCTTACCAAATTTACTCATAGTATGACTTATAGGACTGAAGTCATCAATATTATGTTAATGTTATACATATATATGTTTATACAAGAATTAGAGGTAGACTCGGTGGAGCAAAAACAGCCGCCGATGATCGATAATAAGTGCAGTCATCATAGGATGGGATTTGGGCGGGTCCTCCAAATAGGGCTACAAATAAGGACGTTTTTTTACCGACGTTAACTGAGAGTGCAGCTTCAAGCTCAAATGAAGAAACCTACCTTTCATCTTTCGCAATTGAAGTAACCTAGAAATAAACAGTAATATAAATGTCAATGTCACCAATTGTCAGTCTCATATAGTTCGGTGCTTATATAGGGGTATGTGCATACATGTTATATGTTATATGTATACATGTATGTATACAATATGCGGAGTCTAATAGCGTACATAATGACTGATCTGTGTGCACGATATCAAACCAGGAAAGTTATGAAGGGAGCTGCGTGTAAGATGTCTGTTTATTGTCTATCAGATCACAGGCTATATATATACATGGTCAGTGGACATGGTTGGCACCAGCCCTCCCTGGACGACATTACCCTATACGGCTATATCAATATGTTAACAAGGCATGTACGGTCACAACCTGTATTGGCACCATGCCAAAATCGAACTTTCAGTATGCTACTACTACCACGCAGGTGCTGCCATCTACCAGTATTGTCCGAACATGTCTAGACTTGCATATGTTCCTAATATTTATTGTCCAGGCTACTTTGCTCTCAAATATCTTTAAGACCGCCGATCTAAATAGAATTAAACAATTACTGATAGAACTATTTGGCACTTACAATACCTAGTTACCATCTGTGATAAATAGGAAGACAAATTCCACTAGAGGTAAAAATAATGATGTGTGATGAAACTGGTGTTTTTTTATATATCAATTAACTGAGAGTGCAGCTTTTATATATCAATTCGGCAAAGTCCATGTTAAACGACAGTTAAGGAGAAAGTAGAACTTTGTACTGTCTCCTTGAATATCGGGATGATAAGTTGTAATTGGGATGATAAGTTGTAATGAGAACTTGATTTTAATTCATACTACTCGTGGTACTCTTCCATTATATAATACTCCATGGGTTTTAACGCTGGGTTTATCAAATTCTTTTAGATATTTTTGTAGTGCACTGTTTGAGTTATGATGTTATGGGAAATTGTAAATGTGTTGGATTGTGTTCAAGAGTATCAAAAACATTTAAGGGTGTTTAAAATGAATTTTAAATTCACAAAAAAGGTGTGCATAGATGTAGATTAAATTTGATCACCACTATTATATAATTTCATCGAAATTAATGTCTCTCAACAATATTTCAACGAATACTTCCATGGGAGATTCGTGAAAAATACTTATGATTCAATAGACTTCAATTTAGTATAGGTAGTGAATAAAATAGGAATTCTACTCACTGACGAGAGGCGCTCTCCTTTGAAATGATGAACATGTTCTGACGACTCGTTTCTTTCAAATAGCAAATCATCATTCGGATTCTTGGTCTCATTGCATAATAGCTTGACGTTATAAACATTGATTTCCCCATCTTTACTCGTATGCCCCATTGCTTTTTTCAATTCTTCATAAACATCACCAGGCAATCTTTCCTCCTGTCTTGAGTTGTTCACCCCTTGCGCAGTTTCTTGGGTTTCAGATTTCTCTTTCAATTTGCAATACTCTTGGTACCAATACACTCTCATTTCATATTGAGACAGACTGGTTAGGTCAGTGTCGGCTTCCGTCAGAATTGTACTGATATCTCCATTTACCCCTATTGGTTCGGAAACTTGCATTTCTGAGGTAATTTCTTCAGAATTCCTCTCGTTTTCGCCCTGCCCACTGCGTCCTAGGTCCACATTTGACAAAGCCATAAGCTCTTCGTCCTCTTCATCAGAACCACTTTCTTCATCCTCACTTACGCCTTCAGTAGTGCATATCGGCTCTTCTTTCTGATTGTCTATAACGCATTGGCTTATTTCTGACCTAACAGCCTGGAGACATCTCTCTAATTCGGTCAAGCTGGTTATTTCGTCTTGATTAGCGTCTCCCTTGTCTTTAATGGCAAGGATTTCTGTTTCATCCCTTGGGGTAGCTGCTTCAAGGCATACCTGGCTCATATGCTGCAAGACCCTTTCTATTTTAAGATTATCCGCTGCTCGCGTTGTTCGGTCGCAGACATCACATACTAGAGACCCTGTTTCCTCCCAGTATTCTGCCACTTTATTTGTTGCCTTGCCACATTCTGTACAGATACCAGATTTTATACCTTGAGTCATTTTAGCCCCTTCTACCTTGAACTCAACCTCTGGTCCAGTCGGCTTGACTCTCTTCTGGGTTGTGGCGAGTGGGTTAATATACGACCCTGCGGTACTACGACTAGTGTTGATCTGCAAGGACTGCTGTTGTTGCTCAGACTGAACTTTAAATTTATCGCCATTCTCTAAATCTAGCTCCATTGTATTTGGTTCTATCACCAATTGTACCTCTTTTCCTAGGATAGGTATACCTGCCGAGGCTGGGCGTTGAGGCTTACTTAAGACCCCTGTTGTTCCAGGGATAGCGTCCCTTTCCCTCTTTGATTTACCCGAAGCACTAAAGGGTCTTGTAACAGTAACGATTGCAGACCTTGGTCTCTTCTTTGCTATAACAGAAGGCTGACGGGCAAACCGATCGTAATAGTCTTTTGTAGGTTTGTCTTTCCCACTAGCAACCACTTCCATACCTGTTAAGTCTTTGGGGGGCGTTGGTGGAAGAAGCTTCAAGAGCTGTTTTTGTTTTTTATCATATTTTGAGGTAGACTTTGGTCTGACTATTGATCCAGCCCGAGGGAAACTGATATCTTCAGTTGTGTAAAGAACAGTGTTATACGATGCTCTTACCTCTAGCATATCGTTTGATAATTTTCCAGTGCGTCTGCTGTTTCTCACTGAATTTCTTTCTTGATTTCTTTCTCCCGCTTCAGTCAGGTTGTTGTCGTACACACAGACAGTTCCTTCAGGAGTCCCATTAACATTCTTGTCGCCAGCATCTTTAGGTTCATTTGATTCCTGACTACCCTTTTGGCCTTGCGTGGTACCCGGAGATTTATCATCAACCTTTCCACCACTTTCAGCTGTTGATCCTATTCCTCTTCTAGTTCCTGTCCCAGCGCCTCCGCCTCCACCACTTCCACCCATAGGACCGCCAGGATCATCATCATCACCTTTTTCACTGGTTAGGAAACCCCAATCTGAACCTTTACAACTTTCTTCATTAGTCGCTTCCTTTTTACTATCTTTATCATTGTCAACTATTGTGGCTTCGTCACTTTTTTCATTGGGGTTTTCTTCTTGAGCAGTCACACTGTTGTCATTCTTGTTCCCTGTCACAAACCTGACAGCTTTGCCAGTACCTGGTCTCCTAGCTGAGCCTTGTCTTGACTTACTTTCAGCAACCATGACTGTATTTCCTTGAATGTCATGACTTTCTACGGGGGCTCTTTGTAAAGTAGGATCACTTGGAATTTGATCGATTTCAAAGACATCTGAACTTAAACCACTCGCGGATGTCAATCCGTGAACCATATTCATTGATTTATCGTTTCTAAATGTACTGGCCAAACTGTTTGGTGGCATGCCCGGAGAACTTTCGATCACCCTGTGAATCAATTGACATGGTAAAATCAATTATTACTGTTGTTATTATTGAGCTCGGCATGTTCATTGGCAAACATAATGTATCCCTATATTGTTAAGGCCAATCATTTTTGTACTACTCCTCTTTACAATTGATCGCTTTGTTTAAACTTTTAATTAATTTTAAACTTTAATCCAAATTGCTTACTTTTGCATTTCTAGTTCTTGATCCAGCTCCTGCACTCGATCATCTGACAAATCTGAGGCAACGGAAGTGTGGTGGACGGATAAGGCCGTCGGTGGACGTTCAAACAGAAAGTCCTTAGTAAGCATTCCTGCCACTATCTGCCTTCTCCGCGCTACGGTCTTCGTAGGGTTTGTCATGAAGGGGTTCTCTTCTGAAAAGATCACACGCTTTTTTCAAAAGAGACCAACAAATCATTAGCTTTACAAACTTTTGAAATACAATATTGCGAAATCGTTGTCTCGAAAATACAATTATGAAAGAGTCACAGCATAATTAGATTATAATAATATATCAATTACTGTCAAGAGTGGATATCGCCTAAAATGATATTCCAGAACTTTACACCGTGATGCCAGTTAAAAGGGGTTTAGAATGAATGTTAAGATAGCATGCAGTTGCTCATAATAGAGCTCTACGTAGTAAAATGTTAAGAATAAATTATATCAAAACATTAAATTATAAACCTTCGTTATTCATCACTTCAAAAACAAGTAGAAAAATAATATAAAACAATGTGGGTGTTTTTTTGTATCGACCAAACCGCTGGAAGTAACCATTTCAAGTGTGTAGAATATTGTTAATGTTAAAACAACATTGAAACTGAAACATTCGTACAACATACATGTAAGTGCCTACCGATCCCCAACATTTAGTCTAGGACCAAACCGCTTGCTCTGATAATCATATTCTAATTGATTGATTGTTAACATATTTATTTTATCTAAATGATAACAGATCTTTCCAGAAAAGAATCCTATGTAAATAGGGCTTTCAGTCGAAACCTTAGGGGGACGGGGGACCGGGGGAATGCTCTTTTCATTGATTTGTATGTATAATATACATTATGATTTAACTTGTGTAAAACAGCAACACTGATAAACATAAATACTTTGAATTTTAGCGCATATCCAGTAGAACGAAGTATCCGTTAATTATCATTCATCCAGAGAGATGGACGTAAAGCTTTTAGGCCAATAATCCCCACTTAGTAGCCGTGAGTCGGCGAAAATGTTAGTACGCCAAATAAGATCGAAGACCCTGTAAATTATTCTATTGCACAGAATAAGTTTTTGGCTAAGGGCGCACAACGATTGTTCTAGATATTTACAAGTTTTAAATCATTTCCTGAAGCAGTAATAGTTTTTTTTTAATGTAAGCTCTGGCAGTTATTGTTATGACAAGAAAGAATTCAAACAAACAAATACTTATTATTCTTGAAAAGATTCAATTTCACGTCTCTGAAAGCAGTCAGTCTATAAATCGTGTTTGTTGGTGTGAAATAGTTTGTCTTGGCAACCCACAGAGGTAGTACGAGTTCATTCATTCCTCCTATATGGACTCAAGCTTTCCTTTATCATCATTTACTAGATATATATCCCAAGACAGATAGAAGGATAATCAATATAAACAAAGGGATCAATATCTGCCTAACGATTTTCATTATCGTTTGTTGTATTCACCCAGTGGGTTATTTTGGCATTAATACATATTAATGTAGTTCTGAAACGTCCAGTGTCACTAAAATAATATGACTGACACTGCTCGCTCTATTTCACCTGCCTGATAAATACGAAAATCATTGGTTTTTGAAAGTCTTATTTGAAAGGAACATCTATAGTATACAATATATAGGTGTGTGGGAAGTGTGTGTGTAGGGGGGGTGTAGAAAACAGGTATTTGTTGGGAAATGGTCAAACTATATTTGATTCTAGATGTCTTTTATTTTTAGTTTGGAATAAAATCAGGCACAGTGAGATTAATTTCCCTAATTTCAAAATGTTTTTGCACTACTAATTAGTATAATGCAAATAAGGACAAAGGACAGTCACCAATTTATTACTTGATCAACGAAATCTGAAGCTTATTATGCGTATTATTCCTACTTGAAAGCGGTTTGACCCAGACACAATTGTGGATTGAAGAAATCTATGCTCAACTACTGCTTACTCGGACAGAGGTAGGCCTACTTAAGTCAAAGAGTCTTTGTAAATTGCATTAATATGTGCACATCCAGGTGCTGTATCAAACAGGGAGGTGGCTCCCTAGATAAGAAAACAAAACTTTATTGGTCTTCCTCTATGTCCTCTTTCCTTTATACCTCTTTCCCTTCTCTTCGCCCTTTCTCTCCCCCCCCCCCCCCATCTCTCTCTCCTTTTGTTTCTCCTGATTAATTAATTAATTAGAGCAGTAAAAGGTGTCATGGGCTCGTCGCAAATTTCTCTCGCATCCTCATGACAATGGATATGATGTCGTAGGAACTTCAGCGATACGACAGGGACTCTGAAATTTGCCAATGGGCGATCGCAAACCGATGTCTATGTTATGTAATGAGCACCCTGTTACTTTAAACCATTAACAAGCCAGCATCTCCATCCACGTTGATCATATCCAAAAAATATAACCAATCTCTCCTAATGATTCTAATGTCTATTGAATCACAATAAAAACACACCGTAGCAATTTAAGTGTTTGCCAAATCAAAAGTAAATTGTTCACATTCAGAAGTCGGATTACCTACAACAATAATTATATCAATGCTACTCACCAAGTTCCACGCCTTGTTATTGTAACGGAATGTAATTTAAACAATATCAATAACACTGAACAGCCTGTCTTTTTAGATTAAGAATACATTAGATGTCTCTTTCGAATTCTGATACGGTAACTAGCAAAGAATAGGAAACATATTAACCGATGTAATTTAATTTTCAAGTCATATGATCGCACTAAACAGAAACGGAATAGAATGGTTCCACATATATTTCACAATGGCATATTTTATATTTTAATACCAATTCATTGTAAGAAATCGTAGAATCATACACAATGGGAAAACAGAATAACCCAAAGTGTCTCATCCAAAATCCCATAGGTCCCAAAGCTAAGGCAATTATGTTGATCTTATAAGTACTTAAAAGATTCAATTCATTGTTTTTATTACTGAAGGCTTTACTTGGGCCGTATTCCCACACACTCTATAGAAGATACTCGCAAATGGTTTACTCCTAAATTTCTATATATCTAACCTTAGTTCCTGGGATCACCACTTTGGGAAAGTTTGCCTTTAGTTTAATTTTCAGTCCTTCCTGCAAGTCTTTCCACAAAAGCCAAGGGAACAGAAGCATAACTGTATGGTTACCCCAACCTTCACATACATGTATAATTATAGGAATAATTATAAGGATACTCGAACGAGGAACACGTCATGTTAAAACCTACCTGAAACGAGCCCTCTACAATGCTGCATCGTTGGTCCGTCCAATTTTACAGGATACAGCGGCTTCAGTCTGAAAATAGTAGCTAGGATATACCAACCAGAACAAATCATCCCCAGGATACATGTTATAACTGCTGAGATCATCGATAAATAATCCTTCTTTTCTGGCTAAGTATTAAGGGCAGGCCGAATCTTATTGTTAAGAGCAGTTATTGTACTGTGTTATACCGTCAGGTGGCGGTCGTTACCTCCCCTTTCTGGGAGTATATAATGCTAGGTTAATGTTTTGTTTCTGACAGTGCCTGTCATAACTTACATACCTTAGACCACTGCGCTATATAAATACTGTAATAGTCAAGACCTTCTCTCGATAGATAGATAGATAGATAGATAGACAGATAGATAGATAGATAAATAAATAGATAGATAGATAGATAAAAACCAGTCTTGGATCCAGGATCCAATTGAGGAATGAGAATGAGAGACACAGAAAAGTTAAATACTGTTTCATCTTTTGTATGTCAACTTGTGAAAAGTGTATTATATATAATTTATATAATCACTTCTTCCTCATTCTACATGTGTGGCTGTTTCACTTTAGCCATGGAAAAATATGAAAACTCTACATCAATCAGTAACGTAATTTAATTAAGCTTTGGAAAGATAAAATCATAAGTGAGTAAGATGTGTGAAGGTTGTTGCAGAGATTTTTTATGCGTCCAAATATTTCATAATGTCATTATAATAGCTTTAATTGTGACTTCTAAATTAAGCTATCAAATGAGTATTCAAAATTGTATAATGTCTATCTAGAGTGCTGAAATTATCATGATTATTCTGTGGCAATAGAAAAAACGTTGAAATCTGAAATAGTGTGTACTAGCTATATATGACCCTTCTAAGACCTAGAATAACTATGCCATGCAAGGATAAAATGAGAAATAGGTACCATTAACAAAAAGGGAGATGCCTATTACGAGAAGGAAAAATACAAATATTCCAAGTTCAAAATTCAAATATATTGTCTGGAATCCAAGCGCATTATTGATCTTACCGCGGGCTGGGTGGATGTTCACTGCATAAATCGTGAAGAAATAGTCAGAAAGGAGGTAACATTCATAATTCACGCAATATAATAAGATAACACTATCACGGTCTTCCAAATTAATTAGGGCATACACAATACATAGTTTTGTGATAAAGGTTCTTTATATCATGGCCTTAACAGTCGTTTCTGGCTAAGAAATACTTGCACGTTATTCCACACTATCCTGTTTGCAATCTCCTTAGGTTGACAGCTGATAGATTGTTTAGCATTCAAGACAAGGTGAGGTGTTATTTGGAGCAAAGGTAAAGCAATAAATTCTTGAAAGCCAACTCACCTCCCCTTCAGAAGACGTCCACCTAATTGCGTCGTCTCTTCGCCTTTCTGTTTGGCCATCGTGCGAGCCAGGTGGACAGTCGCCATGGCTGTTCTTTCTTTCATAGCCTGTCCAGGTGACAGCGGTCGGACTGCCTATTAAGTTAACAAAACAGGCAAGACGTTATTATTGAAGTTGCAATGCTCAGCATCTGAAGAAAAACGTGTGCTCGCGAACTCTTGGAAATTCATCAAAAGAATACCCGAGTCGATGTCCACTTTCCATATACTACTACACTCTACAATATGCTACTTTTAGTAACTCACTGAAAGGTCTTAGGGCTATTATAACCACCTTAGGCGGAGACTAAAAAGATTAACAATCCTCATTTTAATAACCCCCATTTTGGGCACTCTGTGAGCATATTTGTTCGACTTCGCCTCGGGATTATGCACCAACAAACAGTGCACCAGCAACTACTCAAAATCGATCATTAATCCTTAAATACCACTGTACCCTAGGCTGAAAATAGAGATGATAACCCGAATAAGAAGCTTTCAATTATAATACTTTCGAAATGTAAACATATTGAAAATGTAAATCCTTAGAACTTAGTATTCTCATGAATACTCCCCCATAAGGATTATCATGTGTACTATCACGTGTACTACCAAGAGTACATTCATTAATAAATCTGTTCTAATTCTAATAAAAATGTCATTATCTTTCCTGCTTCAACCGATGTCTAAGATACTCGGTATACTCGGTATACCATATGTATATGGTGGACATCTTAGATAGTGGCCGAAGCAATTGTTATAAAAAGTGAGGAGTTATATTGAGAATTTCCGCCAGGCTTTTTTTTCCAACATGAATTGTATCACTCATGGGAAATTGTTTCGAAATAAAATCTGTTAGAAAGGAAATTCCACTTGACCATAATAACAGTTGTTGCTGGCCTTTGGTAACTGAGTGAACACTTATCAGTACAATCATGCGCACTCATAAGTACCGCCTTGAGTACTCTACCATAAGTGCTCATTAGTGCTATACCATGAGTACCGGTACTGCCATGAATCCTTATAAAGGTGGCCTTCCATTTGTCCGGTAGCGGCAGCGGCAGCGGCAGCGGTAAAAATCGCGCACATTGAATTATGAAGGGACCCATCCATTCACACGGTAACGGCTGCGGTACTAGGTGCGGCAGCGGCAGCGGTAAATCCTTTCGCTACATGTAGCGATAGGAACCGCAGCCGCACAGCTTCCGCACAGGGGATTCCAATGATAATGACGTCCCAACCCCTGGAGGCTGGGGTACAACCCCTGGAGGCTGGGGTAACCCCAGGAAATCCCCTACTTTGGATAGACGGAAATAATCCTTAAATCGTTCATCATCATAATCTAGTTCCTTTACAGTTGTAAAAAATGCCCCGACGATGGGCCTATTAATCAACATTGGATGGATCCAATATTCATGTTCTCTGTTGCCCTTCCTTCTCTTTTTCAATTCTTTGTAAAGTGCAAGAATTAGAATCAGCAACTCATCCTGATCATGAATGTATTCCTCTATTAAATACCGGTACCAAAGGTGTCCAAAAGAACTAGCCGCACTCTATTTTCCGCATATATGGACGGGCATTTACCGCATTCCGCATCAACTTACCGCTACCGCATACCGCTACCGCATACCGCTACCGGACAAATGGAAGGCCAGCTTAAAGGTGGCCTTCCATTTGTCCGGTAGCGGCAGCGGCAGCGGCAGCGGTAAAAATCGCGCACATTGAATTATGAAGGGACCCATCCATTCACACGGTAACGGCTGCGGTACTAGGTGCGGCAGCGGCAGCGGTAAATCCTTTCGCTACATGTAGCGATAGGAACCGCAGCCGCACAGCTTCCGCACAGGGGATTCCAATGATAATGACGTCCCAACCCCTGGAGGCTGGGGTACAACCCCTGGAGGCTGGGGTAACCCCAGGAAATCCCCTACTTTGGATAGACGGAAATAATCCTTAAATCGTTCATCATCATAATCTAGTTCCTTTACAGTTGTAAAAAATGCCCCGACGATGGGCCTATTAATCAACATTGGATGGATCCAATATTCATGTTCTCTGTTGCCCTTCCTTCTCTTTTTCAATTCTTTGTAAAGTGCAAGAATTAGAATCAGCAACTCATCCTGATCATGAATGTATTCCTCTATTAAATACCGGTACCAAAGGTGTCCAAAAGAACTAGCCGCACTCTATTTTCCGCATATATGGACGGGCATTTACCGCATTCCGCATCAACTTACCGCTACCGCATACCGCTACCGCATACCGCTACCGGACAAATGGAAGGCCAGCTTTATTAGTAGTACCAAGAGTACTAACATTTATAAGCACCCATCAGTGCTACCATGGGCCTTTATGACTTCACTCTCATAGACAAGCCTCATAATGTACTTGTGGAAAATACCTGGACGTGATGCGCTCACTTGAAACAAAACATAATATATATCAAATATTATGAGAGAAAATTAAAGGCACACACATTCAACTTACTTCATTCAATACCAATTCATGCATTCCTTCGTGAACATCTAGCATTTTATCTATTTGACACACAAAAATGGTAACACCGAGGTAGTGGTTACCACTGCAATTGCGACCCATTTTGTGGACATGAATCCCATTCGAGAATACAGCTGAGCTGTAGGGGGCGTGGCTTCGTTCTCTGGGTCATCCCAGGGTGAAATAAATATTGTGTTTCGCCAAATTTCCCCTCTATGTCATTATTCATGTTATGTCAATTAATCTCTTATCGCATTTATGCATATAAACATATAACTCCCCCCACCCACCACCCCCTCGTCTCAGTCTATATATAGTCCGCGAAAGCATGCTAACATCATTTATAAGGCATTATATATATATACTGAAATAATACCTTGGTGGAGTCGAACTTGTTAACATTCTGCTTGAAAGGGTTTTTAACCATATTATTGACTGGATTCTGCAATGCTCCTGGTTGGATCTTCTGTCGAGGAACAAGTGCATTCCACTCACTGCTCACGGCGGAAGAGCTGCGTCCCAGCCGACTGTTGAAGAAAATACATCCTAAATGTATTATATGATGGACGTCTTAGATGGTGTCCGTGCGAAATATATACTGGTAGATATAATATATATAATTCAAAGACAAATCAAAGCCCCGCCCATATATCAGACGGGTTATTATATGCCCATTCTGCTTGAGACGTTCAATAAAAGGTGCAGTAAATATATTTGCATCGTGCATACATGTACACAAGAAAATCAAATTGTTTTTTTTCTTTTAGTTTAACTTAGGTACTTCATGGCGATTCAGAACCAAAGGTTCTTATCTCAATATCCTGGAACTCGGAACTAGTACAATTGAATATTCATTAAATCTGATGCATGTGGATTCTTGTCTAATAAATATTCAATTAATAACACCTCGTTCCGTTCTCTCTATTTGTGGATTTGTTGTTCGTGAATCGGATGTATCGTACAGAGAGAGTGGATGGGTAGTTGTTTCACTCCATGGCCAATGTCTATGTTGAAGTCATATGAGAGTTCTAAATGGTATATATACAGAGGGAGAATCCAATTAATAAGTGAAGTCGACTACAGAGAGTGATGTGGAAATTCCTAGCTATGCCCTACATCGGTAATGGGTAATATCAGTTGTAGATACCTTTATAGATTGATATTTTTTTAATCCAATAATAAATCAAATTCTGGATTGTATGTCGTACATGGACATAGTTTCTCATGTTTATCTGGTGACTGAAAATAAATATATAGGCATCTGTTAGAAACACCAAGAATGAGAACACTTGGTATTTTGACTTAAAACGGGCAAGAAGTGAAAGAATTTAGAGTATTTCCTAAAAATTGAGAACAGTTGTTTTATTCCAGTTTTGCCAAATGATCCATCACATTATTAAAGACGCATAACCGGAAGTGGTTGATGTTCATGTTTTGCCATTAAGGGACTTGTTAAAAACATTGAACATGAATACATGAAAACGGTCAAAAGTACTATTGTAGGACTGGGTTGCAAAAACAGATTTAGCGTTTGTTTTTTTTTAAAATAGCCACGTCTACAGCAAGAGTGTGTGATTCTGTTGCTTCAATCACTACATCGCTTACAAACTCCTTGGGCTAAATTCACCGATCGGACCTGCCAATAAGGTGGAAGATCGCTGTCCCCTATTAAGGATATAAACCCCGGCAGACGCTAAACCTATCCAGATATGGAATAAATTATATTTTTGCCGAACTAACCATCCTCTTCCTCTTGTGCGCATCTGTATGTAGACATATTATTATTATATTTCTTAATCTAGTTACTTAAATTAAGGTATTAAGTATTTAAGTATATAGTTGGTATACAAGACATTGTAGATTTTTTAGCTAAACATGTATTTTAATGCCAAATTAATTGCCACGAAGATAGACCCGATAATCTTCAACATTATAGTCTACATTTTAGAACACTAGTTTAATTAAGAATCGGCATCTTGCAAGTCCCTTACCTCCTATTGACACTGGGGACAGGATGGGCGGCTGTACCTGGAGGGGCTCTCGTCAGGCTCTTCGCAGACCCCACTTTCTGCCGCATGAGTTGGTTTTCTGAAAGAGTAATATCTTTGTATATTAACACAGTCAGTACGAAATGTTTTGATATCAACTATCAAAGTATCTAAGGATAAAATAGGCTAGACAAAGTAGTCGTCCCGTTGCTCTGAGGGCGGAATCAAGGCCAGCTAAGCAGGTTAACGAAGCGGGGGGGGGGGGGTATTATAGAGCTAATGCTGATTGGGCATAGTTGGACAAAAATAGTTTCAAAACTTTTCATATTTCAATATTTTGTCTTAAAGGTTTTTCAGCTCTATTGAACACATAGAATTGTAGGAATATTTGAAGAAGTATTATTTAAAGAAATAATGTGGATCATCGCATGGATCACAATGAGCAAACACACACATTCCCGTTATCGCAATTAACGGCGATCATTAAATTATTAATGTCAAAATTATCAGTTTTGCATATTACATGTACCGTATTATATGATATGAAAAAAAATCTTTCTTCTGAAAATTTCCCAAATTTGACTTCGCATTTTAGTTCACTTACAATCAATATACAATTGTACAACACATGACAGTATAAAATGACACACAATACTCACTCGTAGGAGAAGGTACTTCCTCTGCTGTATAGGCTGGTAATGTACCAATGCATAGGAAAGGTGCTGCCTGAAATGATTCAACAAAATGTCGCAACAAATACATTAGTTTCCCCTTAATTATGAACTTAAATTAAAAAAACTCTGCGAAAATAAACAAGGAAGTTATGAATAATTGAACACTAATTATGAGATGAAAAAATGCTATCATTTGTTTGTAGTTGAGAATCAATTTCGTTATATAATAAATCATGTGCTTGCTTACATTAAAGCTTAGTGTTATGACTCTTAAAAATGACCGATTAAAAGAGGGAAGAAGTGTTAATTTACCCTTAGGAGAGAGGAAATTATTTTACCCGCAGGTATAATTATAAGCAGCAGGAGGCCTTATAATTGGCAGAACCAAATAATACAACATTTGGGGAAAAAATATATTCAAAAGTAAATCTTGAAGATATTCTCGAGATATGCAGCTCGAAGGTAACAATATGCTCTCACCACAGTCATATAGAAAACCCAGGCCAAGCCTGATCATCTCCCGGTCTCATACCCATAGTGAAAGAAGACATAATTACTCTATTACTTCTCAAAGCATTATGTACTTCTAACTTGGGATATGGCGTCATAAAAAAAGTGTTCGAATTGCGTATTACAGTGTATGGTTTATTTGACTAGTCTTTATAAAAATCTGACAATTAGTTTTTAACGGATGACAGTCCTAAGAAGAGGTAAACTACTATCTATAGCTATGAGCCGACATAGGGTCAAATACTCATGATGAATGAATAAACTTACATCTTGCAATTCTTTCAAAATTGCACCTATATCTCCCCATCCCATCCCAGGTACGCTGGTGATTGTGAAGTTAATGTCAATTTTTACCATTATTGGCATTAACTATGTTACGTAACATATTATATGTTTATTAATATGTATCCACATGATTATGAATATTGATTTTATGATTCCATAATTATTTCTTGAATATCATGTTAGACCTTGATGATGATCACAGCATCATCTAGATGTCATTGCACTGTGATGAAGGCTACTATACTGTTCCCTCTATTGCATCTCTGATTCACTATGTCTCCAGGGACTAAATTAACAATATCATAATATAGGAGGTATACCTCGTGCGCCTTTCTTTGTCTAGCTCTAGATTTCGTACTGTTTTCTTTGCCCGGTACCCCGCTTTGTCTGGATACTCGACTCCCAGCTCCTCCAGGTGCAGATCCTTTACGAGTACCACCACTAGTGCTAGTCCTGGATTTTTTAGGGATACCCCCTGACGTAATAAATTTTCCACCTGGTTCTTGGGCATGGTTAGAACCCGTTCTTTCCACTGGATCCATTATATCCTTTAATTCATCGTCTGTATATCTTGACGCTGAATCTAGGCTCTGGTCCATAGCATGTTCATCGATGTCAATGCCGTACATATGAGAATATGCATGGTCGTACAATCCTTTTAGATAGGCATCTGGGTCCGAATACCGCATATCTAGCCCGTTTTCAGCCTCCATTTTGCTGTTACTGGAGGAGAATTCTCACAAATTTAATAGACCGCTTCGATCCCACTTGCCAACGTAATATGATCGTTGGCCAGAGTATATATGACACTGTAATATAATTCACAATACCATTTTTGTTGTTTTGCCCGTTAAACTACCTCCAGTGGTATCCGCGAGTGGCCATATTGTTTACACCGGTTCACTCAGCAACAGTAGACTATGTACGTACGCTCTAGATGACAGGTAGCTACATGTTTCCGTGGGCCTCCTCAATCTTTTAATGCTTAACTGTGCACTAATTTCCAAACACCGATTAGAAAAAAAGTTTCTACGTCAGCGCAAAAAAATAGATTAATTCTATTGGGAGACCTGTCCTCGTAAAGGTCCAGCTAGCGCTAAAATAGTTCCCTAGAAACAGGTAGGCAGTATAGATCTACCTGTGTACTCTATGCGCGACCTAGACGCCAGCCCTCGGTAAAACCAACAGACCAAGATTCTAACAAAGGTATTAGTGGCATGGTGGCAGCACGGAGGAATTATATTGTTGCGTACATAATGTATACCGTAGATTACTCCCAGATTAAGCCTACTCCAAACTCCAAAGCAAAAGGCCGCCTTGCCGTATAACGCATTGTATGGAGCGTTCATATATTATGTAGGCAGTAAATAAATACTGCTATGAGGCGCCAAGTGTTACCTACTTTATTCTGTCTTTTTCTGTTGCATAGAGAGACAGAAGTTATATATACAGACAAAATTATTTTAAAACTGAGACAGAATAAATAAATAGGGTGAGACAGAATAGATAAATTCAGCTACAAAAGTATTAAATACATGGACAAATACATGAACATTATTGACCGAATTAAAAGGTACAATGACAAAATGAATTGAGCTATGTCTTCAATTTTTGTGGCGCTTATTTCTGGCCTTTTTCCCAAGAAATCATTGTTTTTGAAGATGTTAAATTGGTTATACCCTCGAATTTGTTTCGATGATTTCTGATAATAGGACCAATACCATTGCCTTTTTTGATTGTGTACATCGATCTATGCCCACTTAAGTATTCTTTTTCTTTCTTGTATAATGTTTGGTAAATCTGTTGTAAACCTATAAGCTGCTAACCTGGAGTTTCCTTTCTTTTCCTGTTTATTTCCTAACCAGAAAAAAACCTTTAAAGTAATTTTCTCTTGTTTAAAACAATCATTGTTACGATATACATGTATTTTCAGTTTCGGGTCGTTTCTTTAAAAAAAAGTTAATCTAACTCTCAGCTGGACAGAACCGGAAACATACCTCATTCTTTTGGTGGTAGATATATTAGATGTTTTTCGATGGTATGTCCCTTTAGCTGACTAGGTTGAAAAGTCCAGGGTTCGGGTTTCTCCAACATTGAAAGTAATGATTTCTCCATCCCCGGAAAAAATAATTCTTTATTTATATATAGTGATAACAAACAAAAGTGTAGGTTTCCTTGAGTTCTGTCTTTTTCTGTAATGATCTATATTTTCGTGTGGTATTGCAATTGCATGGGGTTACAAAGTAAGGTGATGACTCTTGTAGGTTATCAAAGCACATGAGGCTATGGCATGTTGGGACTGAGTTAAGATCGGGATAGCGTCTAAATATTTATATGAATATTATCAGGGAAGTTAGTTAAACCTAAGGATAAATACTTACTGTCAGTCATTCCATTAGTCTTTAGGCAGTGCCAGTCTAATAAGGGATATGAGGCTGACGGTGAGGAGTATATGAGGGGGATTTGACCCCCCCCCCCCTTACCACCCCCCCACCCCCACACACACGTCCACCTCCCCCCTTTTGTCCCGACATTTTAGGACATTTTCTAGCTGCATTTAGCCCCTATATCTTAGCCAATTATAAGTGGTGAGGAAGCCCTTTTTAATACGAAATCTACTCCACAGGCTTTAATTTCTTGGCCTCCGCGATCCACGTGCCCCAACTGCCACTTGTCTGGCCTTTGCTCTCATTCCCCGCTGAATGCTACCCATTATGTAACACCGGACGTGGTCAAGAATTGTATATGATTGAAGTATATAAATTAAGAAAGATGAAATAAAATGAAATATTATGTAAACATGAAAATTTAATATATCCCTTACATGATCCTCAATATGTTATGTATCATTACAAACAATAATATAATCAATACATTTAGGAACGTGATAGCCATGCATACACTGAAATGGTCAAATTAGTTATTCCACTACAGATTCTTACATATAATATTATGTAACACCCAGATAATGTAACTTATTAGTACTTAGGGCTTGTACATTGTTCTTTGACTTATGATTAAAGATATCTGCACTCATTATCCCATTCAATGGTATTGTCATGTCAGCCTGCTACCATGCATCCGATGAAGGGGGAGCCACAAGTACCCTCAGGATGAGTGCTGCTCCTCCAGACCTGTAGAGAAGTAATAAAAACACATTGAGTACGGTATAGCTACTGAGTGGACTTACTTTCTTAGTCTCTGTATACCTTACTCATTATATTCTTCATAACATCCCTTATCATTGATGTGTATTCATCATAGTTAACTGATAAGCTAGACACAAGGACTTATCAATGGTGGAGAACAAACTCGGTCTTAGTACGCATTAATTAAGGAGTTAATTAACTTTTGCTAAGAGGGAGTGAGAACCTAGGAGTTGCTATGCTAGTAGGAATACCAACAGGCCACCCATACAAGATGTAAGGGGTGGGTTGTATGCAAGCCAGCAGTAAGCAACTCAAGCCCCACCTCCAGCAAGGGAGCAAGCTACTCACATAGCTGCACTGGAGGTGAGGAATGTTGGAGCAAGGCAGGGATGAGTTGGGAGTGAGTGAATACCTGCCCATGTTTAGAAACAGGGTGGGTATACCCAAGTGAGCTGCTCATACCTTGCGTTGCTTGTAGGTGTACGGTGTTATTGCTCTCAGACAGTGTAGCTAGAAAGCATGGGGACAGGATATGGACCATGCTGACTGGCAGAGGGTGATAAAAACAATAAGAAATAGGACTTATATTGCATATGTCCAACCAGTGCCGATAGACCTACCACCAAATCGGACAAATAGAGAAAGAGTTACTCTGGTGGATCTGGAAGATAGACTATCCATAGATTATAATTTTGGGGATCAGAGTAGCGGAGTAGCAGCGGCCAAATTGTTGGCAATGGAACCAGAAGGGGCACAACATCAGGAGGATTCAGAAGGTGCCCATGGCAGAGGCCCACCACCCCCTGCAGCAGAACAGCAGCCGGGAGGGGCAGGCATTGGAGCACAGGTGGGTGATGGACAATTAGTGCACAATAATCAGTTACAACCACCACCGCCTCCTCCACAGGTTCCTAGACCACAGGTTCCTAGACAGCAGGGACCGAGACAACAGGTTCCTAGACCACAGGTTCCTAGACAACAGGGCCCAAGACAACAGGTTCCTGGACCACGGGGTCCCGAACAACAGGGCCCAAGGCCACGGGTTCCTGAACCGCAGGGTCCCAGATTACAGGGCCCAAGACCGCAGGTCCCTGACCCACGGGGTCTTGAACAACAAGAGCCACAGGGGCCACCTCAACAAGATCCACAAAATCGCGAAGGGGACGTGCAACAGCAACAAATCAACCAGGGACCACCGCCACCCTATTTGCCCCCGCCGCGACGGGAATTGTTTGCGCCGATACCATTGCCGCCTCCGCCGCCTGTGAATTTGCAAGGAGATGGGGAGGCAATACAGGGTCAGCAGGATGAACCAGCTGTGCTGCGAAATCCCTTGTTGGCTGGAGATGGTGCAGCGTTCCCGAGGGGTCAGTTGGGATCGTCGGGGAGCTCCTCCAGAGGGAGTATAGGTCAGCGAATGAATGCAGATGATAGTATTCATTTCTGGAGGGATATAAACGACGCAGATTTCCAAATAGGCGGAAGGAGATCTGTGGGTTCTTCTGAAGAAGGTCAGCCAGGTCCCTATCAGATGCAAAATATGAGGGCAGAGTTGGATTATGTTCGCCAAGTGGCTGAGCACATCAGACAAAGCATGATGATAGAGAGGGACAGAGCTGATAACTATGAGCGTCGCCTCAGAATCGCAGAAGATAGAGTGCGGGAGGAGATTGAGGCACGAGAAAAAAATGCAAGGGGCTATCGCTTGGACATAGATAGGTTGGATGCCATGCATAGACAGGATATGGACGCCTATCATGTCAGAGTGAGAGAGCTGAGGGGAGAAATTGATGATAGGAGTGATGACAGAAGGAGGGACCACCGACTTCTAGATCAGATGGTTAGACAGCGTCAACAGATGCAGGGACAAAAACCTGCATCTGAATTTATGACGTTCGAGCAATCCTTCAGTCAAGAGTTGCCCCGTGAAGGGGATTGGAGAAGGCCACTGGAGAGACAGTCAACTCCAGTGCAGGGGGAAGTACAGAACCCGCCCCAACGAAACCTACAAGGGTTGAGGGAACTGAATGGATTGACAGTGGGTCAACCAGTACAGACTCACAACCAGAGCCAGCCCCTGATACCACAACAAACCATTAATCAACCCCACCCAGCAGCTCCGCCCCAGCCACCACAGCAGCCACAGTCTCTGCCTGGAGAGCATGTGGAGCAAAGGACTACTCACCAGTGCCATCAGCAGGAGGTGAATCAGCAGCAGCAGCCACCACAACAACAACACAGTGACCTGTACGGGGATCCTTATGGAAGAATAGCTGACTGGTTTCGGCCTTCCCCCAGGGGCCGGGATTATCGGCAGGAAAGACGGATACCTGAATATGACCAGATGTATTATCCTAGGACGGATCAATATGGTGCGTTTGCACAAGGAATTTATGGTCAAACCGACAACAGACAGGGGCCGTACAGCCAGGTTGGTGTTGCCCCACAGGTGGCGAGTCAGCAGATGGGTACTGAGCATCCAAGGACATCAACGCCTCCTAGATACGCCTGGCCAGGTCAAATGGTCGATTCTTGTTGGCCAGCAGACGGAATATATAGAGGTGGTGCTAACAAACAACCTCCGCACACCAGGCAGGATGATAAGATCTCAGTGCAGGAGAAAAATAAATCAAGCAAGAAATCAAGTAAGAAGTCAAAATCTACCCGTTCCTCAGATGATACAGAAGATGATTCCACCGAGGTAGAGACTGAGGATGAGGATGAGTTACTTTGGAGCATTGCTTCTGGGGACCGGAAGAAAAAGGGCCCACATGTGCCCGCAGTCATAGCCAAGGCTATATTCATAGCCCCCAAGCCCTTCGACGAGCCAACGGCTAGGGTATCAGCTGAAAGGTTTTGCAGAAAATATGTAAATTATGTGACATCGTTGGGGGTTCCAAAGTCCATGTTGTTGGAAGGCGTGGAGAAGTTCCTAACCGGCGTGGCGTTGGTATGGTTTGAACAATTTCTGGCAGAAAATCCTAAAGTCAGTTTTGAAACCTTTAAGCGCCTCTTCTGTGAGGAGTTCAAGTCTCTTTCCTACCATGAGAGGATGGTGGGATACGCCCACAGGAGGCAAGGAAAGGATGAGACTGTAAAAGAGTATAACAAAGATATGTTGATATTACTATCTAGAGCCAAGGTGCCGGAGCATACCAAGGTAGATTTTTATATAAACAACCTGAAGCCAGAGCTATCACGCCGGGTCCTGTGTAAAGACCTCAAAACACTTAGGGAGGCCGTTCTATGAGCTATTGAAAAAGAGGTAGACGATCAGACAAGGCCAGAAGTAAAGGCAGTCACTGAGATGAAGACTGACATAATAAGAGCCATTAATTCGGCCAACTATGGATGGCCCAACGTACCTCGCCAACAACAACAGCAACAGGGATTCGACGGCGGCTTCCAGTCCCAGCAGTGGCAAGATGATGGCAGAGGTCATCAGCGTCAGAGGGGGAATAATAGTCGTCGGAATTCTTTGACAGGGACGTCCGGTGGAAATAGTGGTTCACAGAACAGGGATGGACCAGCAAGGTCGCCAGGTGGGACCACATGTTTCAATCACGGAGCAAGGTCAAGATCAAGAGAAAATCAAGGTGGCTTCGCAGGAGAATAAAGGTTACAGTGGTGGTAATAGGCTGACTGGACATTCAAGTCCAATACTGCCTGCAAGAGATGTCCCGGGGACGTATCAATTTCCTCTGTATAATTTTTAAATTTGTCAAACAGTAGGGAGACGTTCTTAGCGAAATCCCACGTCTCTGTTGTCATATTTATCAGAATCTGCTGTATAGCTATCATATCGTTTTGAATAAATTTTACAAATGCATTGCTATTCTTAATGAGTCTTAAGACAATGGCATCCCGTTGTCTCTCACTCATTCTATCCTGAACCTGTCCATGTATTAAATGGAGTTGGTTCGCGGTTAAGAAGTTAATCTGAGGCTGTGTAGCCGTACCAAATCCTAAATTTAGCAAGTCACCGATTGGCTGGATCCCCCGTCTTTTTGCACGCAATTTCACTTCAGGGATCAGGGATATAGCATTCTTGATTTGCACAAATAAATCATAATTATTAGTATAGGTTGTGTTAATTTCAAGTGCCAACAAAGTGGCATTAATCCCTAAATCCTCGGTGCCCATATATCCAGATAAATCTGGTTGTACCGGGGGCACCATGCCATGCTTGACACGGTACTCCACGGTATGAAGCTCTGCATTTGGGTAAACTTTTAGCCCCAATTCGAACAAATTAACTCTTATCAGTATATTCGACATCCTAATTCGATGAAAATGGAAGATGGGGGAAACCCACTCTACAGATTCTGAGTTGCGTTCTAGAGGGAATGTGTAACCAAATATGATGCAAAAAGTATTCTTTGGGAAACTACACTATCCAGGAAGCTGGTGTAATTACCACCATTATGTTGGAGACATGCAATTCCCTCGTTTAAAATTCTACTTATAGCTACGGTTTCAAATATTCAATTGAAAAATAACCTCTGTTTGAATGGATTTTATTAGGAATATCATACATTTATATTGCGGTAGGTTGTTTTTTTTAAACAAACGTATTATTCAGGATACGAAATACAATATTAGCACTCTCGCTTTATTAAGCGGTTTTCGTTGTGTCCCGAGTTAACACCATACGATTTTGACATATTTTTAGAGAAATTGCTATTTCAAATAGGAAAGGTAAATATAAAGACCAAAATATAATTATATTACACTGGGCTGTTATGAATGTCAATTTGCTATCATTAATGGTATTGGTATTTGGTATATTAATAGAAAATAATTTAAGAAACGATAAAATGCTATATATATACCATTAAGAATTAAACTTAAATTTACGACATATATCGTACTCGTTTATCTGAGCAAGAAGACGATTTAATATTAATATTATTTGCATTCTTAAACGTCAGTATATTATATTCCCACCACAATATTAAAGAATCGCCATACTTATAGAAAACAGAGCTGAGAAAACTAATATTGGTTCACATAACTTCAGCTTACACGAATACAATTAGTATATCCCCTCCCAATATGTGTCACGTATCACCTAGCTTATGACTGGTCATGTGTCCAGGAGATAAATATTCAAGATGAAACCCTTGTCAGACGATGAGCAAGTGTTCCTTCAAAATGGCTTGTGTACCAATAAGGTCATCAATACCTGAACATGTTATAGGCTTAACCAAACACAAATAATAGCAAAACAACAGCGATAAATAGATATATTTAAATGGGTTTGATTCCATTTTTTTTGGCAAGCAGGCTATATTTAGTAAGTACTCTGGTGGTTTGATCCTACATATAGATAGATATGTACACGAACCTTTGTTTATCACAACACGCGCCTAAACAACACTTCTTTTCGATAAAAATATTGATTTTCGTGGCATCGCTGCCTTGGTTACATCTCATCAAAGTGAACACCGTATAATTAAATGCATGTATCAGAAGCTTTAATTAATGTCTCCTATTAGTTATTCTACTATTCAAACAGTTCCCTTCCACCATGCCACCACTTATAACATTTGCAATGCTCGCAATAACATTAACTTGATGAATCACCACAACTCCAGTAATAATGCCGCACTGCCATCAGTATCCAGATAACTCTCCGTTACATGTACAAATAGTCCTCAGAATAATGCTTTGAAGCTTCCTACAAAGGGAATAAAACCGCATTTTGTTATAAAATTACTGGTTAACTGGTTAATAGTAGTGTTTAACTGGGAGAATAATTGTGGGTGAACATGTTTCTCGAGTGTTATAGGATCCAAAAGATATAATCTGGGATTATTGGTCAATGCTTTAGATTCTTCTAGGGTGGTAGAAGTATAGTGGGTGGGAGCTGGCTTGATACAGAAACATTTTCCATACCAAATCATCTCAGCTAATTGCATACACGAACCCTATAAAGTCAGTGTTAATACATTAAGGTACGGCCCTCTTATTATTGTTTGATCCTTTATTTACTCGGTCTCCTTGCTTGGAGATAAATTGATAGGACGTTCGTTGTCTATTCTCTGTCCCAGATCAACAGCTAATAGATTCAATTTGCTCAACTTCTTTGAGGATGTATACTATATATAACGCAAAGAAACAATATTTATAAACGATAAATAATATAACAAAGAACTTACTGGGTTTATGAATTCTTGAATCCAATGCTCGAGAGGCCTACTTACATTAACTACCTGATTCGTCCTGGAAAGAACAAATGTATCTCTATCAACATTAGTTGTATAGCACCTTTTACCACTCAAACACTTTCTTGAATTAGTATTGTAAAATTCCCTAGGAATCTTCTGATCTGAGAGGCATAACTTCCCTGAAAAATCTTTCTTAATTAATAGTATTTATTTTTAATGTACAACTAACCTTGGCTTCTCTTATAAGGTACAGGACCATCTGTAAATAATTAGATAAATAAATAGTTATAAGGATGGAAGTCAACTCAACTGAAAACAACTCGTTGCAATTATATTTCAGCATTTTATTTCGCGACCCTACGCGTTTTGCCTTTGGTTTGGCTTCTTCAGGGGTGTCAAATAAATAAATAAATAAATAAATAAATAAATCCTGAATAGATCCTGATGAAGGTCGAATGTTAGACCGAAACGTAGATCGCCCCAAAGTATTAAACCTCCTTCAAATATAAACATCTGTGTCCCTTCGTGTTTTGAGTTGTCTCAATCTACTTAGAAATAAATAAATAAATAAATATATTCCGATTCCAGTCAAGGTAATAAATAATAATGCCTTAATAACCAGAAGGGGCCTGGGTGTGTTCAGCAAGTCCATGCGATAAATAATATTACCATCAAATGACATAGAATGATTTGTTGAAGCTCGGTTATACATTAAGCGGGAAAAAGTTAGTGACTCGCTAAGTCAAGAACCTGGATGTTCTGCAAGTTATTGCTTTGTGGAAAATAGAATGATAAATAATAAAGAGAATATATACTTGACCTGGATTTGTAGATATTATGTCCCTTTCTGAAACAATGATAGAAATGGTTGTAGTGCGGGTAGTGTTACCCGCATTTAGAAATCTCAGAAACCATAAGTCATTGGGCATATGAGACAAAAAAACTTTAAATCGGAATCTTAAAAATAAGAACTAATGAAGTATAAGGACATACAATGAGCTTGAATATTTGGTCAATATCTAGTGAAATCTTCATACGAATAATATTTACCTTGTTGATTTTTTTGACGCAGTTTGTCGTTCATGTCCAATAAGTAACGTAGTACTTTCTTAAAGTTGCTTTCTAGAAATTAGATAATTCGATGAAAATGCATTTCACTGCCTTAAGTGTTTAAATGTAATAAAGATTTATTTTTATTATTATTTATTCTTTTTTTTCTATTTTCAGTGACTCTCTGTTTCATATACACGAATCCATTTTGTAAAGCGAGCAGTAGAGGATATAAGAACTAAATGGATCGCGAAAAGCGTTATTATATAACATTTAATTAAATAACTATTAATGTTAAATCTCTTCAGTCTAATAAATATTTTTATAAATCAAGTCAAATCTTACCTTTATCATCTGTTTCTTTTAAAGTTCTGTATGGTACATCTCCATCTAAATGCAAGCATCAAAATAGGTAAACATAATTAGTGGTGAGGTGATAGCCGACAATTATCAATTCAATCAGATTGGCAATATGGTTGAATTGTTCTACAATTCAAAATTTTCAGGGGACGTTCTATAACTATTTCACGCTTTTTTCGCTTTTTTTTATTGTATTAGCCACTGTCTCCATGTCGCTTTAAAGGTAAGTGTTTTGTGCGTTTTGATTGGTATGCTGCTGCTGTACACATATCGGTACACAAACTCAGATCGTATTTAGAAGAAGAAACATTAATGGTTGATAGTTACCTGGATTAGAGGAGTAGTCTCGACTGGATTGTTTCTCTTTATGTAATTAAAATAAAAATAAAATCGTTTTAATGTGTAATCTAGGGGGAAACTCAAAGGTGATATGCACATATATATAATTATGTATATCCATGTGCAAAAACTATGACAAAGACAAAGGTAATATATAATTATGCATAATTCCATATGTGAAAATCATGATATGAAGTCACTCAATCAGTGTATGATTTTTTAGTGGGTAAAGTTATCATTAATAAAATGAACATACTTTCTTTGACCTCAGTAATGGATCTGTATGGGACTGGGCCATCTGCAAAGAGGTATAATCAGACTATTATTTACAGAACCTGTCTCAATGCAATTCATGGTCAATGGAGAGAAATCTGCAAAAGTGGTTAATAAAGTCAGAGGGAAATCTTCTCCCCTTCCCAAGACTAAAGATAAACAGTACCTGGGTTGGATGACTCTATCCATTTTCGCTCTGCAACAACACAAATAAAGCATTTAGAAATAATTTTAGTTACGAGCCTGATGACAAACTTTAACATGCTTAGAGGATTTCAAAGCATTCCACAGACATAAATTATATATGGCTGGGGGAAATGAGACACAAAACTATTGGTATAACCAAGTGGGAAATATGTGAAATATGTATATTGAAACATGTGATGTGATGCGGCATCCAGTACAGACCGATATATAATTAAACTCAACTGAATAGTACAGATATGTGATTGATATAGTGTTTTGCACTGGATCCAGTACACCCTGGCATATACCTAAAACTCAACTGAATAGTATAGATATATATGTACTTGTTTAATATATCGTTTTGTTATATAAACAGGTTTAAACATGGAATATGAAATGTAAGCTTATTGGAGTAGATTAGTGGAGTAAAATAATTATGCCATTATAGGTAGCTTGGGAAGACCAACATTGAGTTGACAGTACTGACCTTTTTCCCAACCTTATTAATATGTTTGATGTATACTTAAGGGAAACAAAGATACTTATATATAACAGGGATGTTTTACATTCTAACATCAGAAGCATAACATCAATATTCACATGCAATAAACATACCCTTACAGTCACACATAGAAGACTTTCTATAACTGTTTCATGTTTGAATTAGCCACCACCTTCTCACAGCTAAGTATTTTGTGTCTGCAGATGATGTACATATATCCGTAGCCTGCCTCAGATCACGTTTCAAAGAAGGAAAATTAAAGGTTGATAGTTACCTGGATTAGATGAGTATTCTTGGCTCGATTGTTTCCCTTTAAGTAATTAAAATAAGAACAAAGTCATTTTAATGTGTTACCTGAGAGGAAACTCAAAGGTAAAATATATACATAATTCCATATGTGAAAATCATGATATGAAGTCACTCAATGAGTGTATGATTTTTGAGTGGGTAAATTGATCATTAATCAAAAAGAACATACTTTCTTTGGCCTCAGTAATGGATCTGTATGGGACTGGGCCATCTGCAAAGAGGTTATAATCGGTTTATATTTACAGACCCTCATAACAACCATCTCAATGAAATTCATCATCAATGAAGAGAGTGAGTGAGTGAGATTGGTTGCTTTACGCCCTTATCAACACATTTTAGATGGTTTCAATGAAGAGAAATCTGTAAAAAGTGGTTAATAAAGTCAGAGGAAAATCTTCTCCCCCTCCCAAGACTAAAGATAAACAGTACCTGGGTTGGATGACTCTATCCATTTTCGCTCTGCAACAACAAAAATAAGGCATTTAGAAATAATTTTAGTTACCAGCCTGATGACAGGGATGTTTTTCTTGCCCAAATTTAAAAAGGTGTTACATTCTAACATCAGAAACATAGCTTCTAACTTAACGAACAAAAACATAGGCCTACCCCTACAGTGACACATAGAATGTTAAATGTACCTGGTGATATACCGCCCCTTTGATAGTAATACAAAAAAAGTATGCCAATTTATTTTGCATTGCTTCAGTCATTCTTTCTACAGATTTTCATAATAGGAATGTGTTCTGAGTAGGTTCTGTGTATCAAAATGAAACATTTGATTTTATTAGTAGTGAACTGGCTGAAAAACAACTTTTGGGACCATTCACTTTACATAAAAATGCTCTACCAACTAAACTATTCATGCTGCTGAAGGTCTATCGCCCAGACCACTACACTGCCCCCTTCCTTCAATGCACTCAATTCATATGATTTCAAGTGAAGGACATACAGTTGAGCCCTCGAGCGACCCCACCATAAACCAACTTTACCTAGACTAGTTGGCATTCAATGCAGCCAAAAAGCCAAAAGGCATAGATATCCAGACCCCAGAGGCCATGCCCCTTTTCCATTTAAGCTGCACTTTGTAGTAAACCTTGGCCACCTCACACCAAACTAGGAAAAACCTCCTATGAATCTCCTTTTCCACAGCAAAGTAAAGCCCTTGTGGAGGGAAGAGACCCTTGTTTCTACAAATAACAAAGACTCTCTTTCAAGTGGGCCTATTGGCAGGGAATTTCTACTACAGGAATACAAGAAAATGAATGGCAGCTGCTGCCAAAAAGACTTATCTGGTAGTAGGAACTGCACTAACACCTGAGGGAAAGCAAAAGTCATTCGACCAAGAAGAATGGACACTCTTATTCAGAATTTCATATATACATTACATGTACACTCTTTCCTTTAAGTATATATACCACTTATAGCTTCAATGCAGTGTAGGCCGACTTTATTATTTGCAAAAGGAAGTCCCATAGCCTCGAGTCCACTCATGTTGCACTCTTAATTCTCCCCACCTCTTTTTTTTGGCCAGGTGAGTGGACTTCAACGTGGTATGTTTTTTAAAATATTGTTCAAATAAAATGAAATGTTGCAGAAACAGAAAGTAAAATCCAATATAACAACTGACAATACAAAGAGTAAGGATTGTCCCAAAACTGAGGGAAATCTAACTTCCCAATCCATTCACATGAGATAATAGCAACCTTTCATTTAGTTAGGACCTTTTAAATGGAATGGAAAGAAAAAAATATAAGTTGCATTTATGATACAATCAATAAAGCAGAGTCAGTTTTCAGTCCACTTGATTTATCCCATGACCCTCTCTTCATCAACCAATATTCGTTATGGCACGTACCGTTTTTGCGCTCCAATAATCCATCCAAGACTTGGTCGAGTTTATGTAGGGTCCGCTTCAACTGCTCATGTTCTGAAGAAGAACAGAACATTGTGTTAATGATTTTCCCAAAATAGGGCCAGTGGGAATCTAAAGTTGGAAATCACAACAGAAGTTAAACCCTGTAGTTCAACGGAACTGAATTCTAATGCCCATGGCTATTGCAAAAATAGCGATATGAAAGAAATGTATATAATAACTGAGGTTTGCCAACCGATTGTATCCAACATAGGTAAATTTGTTCCGTTGAGGGACACAATGCGCCGATTTTCAACCGAATTCGAAATCCATCGGTCAGTCGGCTTAGGGTGTCATGCTGTACACTCACAGTCAATAATAAATGCAAATCTCTATACAGAAATGTTACCTATATGACAAGCACGATTTAATAAACATGAACAAAACAATTAACTCCTGTTTTACTTGACCTTTTTCCCGCCTCATTCTTTAGGTTAACCATACAATTTCCCTACTGTCAATGAGATTGAATATCAATGAATAGCTATGCCCATTTTACTCAATAAAAACAATTGATAAAGGTTCGAATCTCTATGGCGAACCAATAAACACTTATTTTCATATTTAATTCATATTGGCAAAGCCTTTTGTTTTCACAGAAACGCGTTCTAGATCGGCGATCCAACTGATTTATCTGGAAGTATATGTAACATCCTTGTACAGAAATGATCCGTAGTGTGTACATGGTCTGTAGTGATAAGAGTATTACCTTTCAAATAGGAGAATATCTCGTTTGCATATTTTGGGGGTTTCAATTGTTCACACAAAAAACAATATAGATCCATTCCTATTAGGAACACTAGACAAAATGAAGCACCAGTTTTGAAACAGATTAGGCCTAATAAGAGAGTAATTATTGACTAATTCATATGAAAAGAACACTCTTGGAAAGATGAGAGAACAGATGCGTTGCGCAGGTCACAACATTCCAGCGAGATAAAAGTCGCCGCCAACCAAATTTAGGTCAGTAAAGTATGATGTTCGCCGAGGTTAGTGCGATTTCAGACACGTATGCAATGTTTACAAAAGCGCCTCTGCGCTTTCAACAAAACCGTTACATACAGCAAATGCACGTATAAGCTGTGATATTTGAAAAAAACAACCCCCCGTTTCATTTTTAAATGGACACACAACGAGGAGCGTATGGTACATGATCATTACATCGGAGTGATGGGTGTGTGTGTGGGGGGGGGGGGGATTGTTTGCATTAACACTATACGTTTGTACATATTTGGTCATAGTCAGGGCGAGAGAGGAAACACACTAATGGGATACGATACGCTACTCTTTTCGATTATTAGCAATATAGTTCTGTCACATTCGTACATCCATAGACAGCCGGCATGGCCCCAGCCTTTGGTAACCCAGTCAGCGTGCAAGAGATAAATTACATCAGGACCACATAGAACACTAGCATGATATACATGTAATAACAAAAGCTGAGTTAATTCCCTTTTCATGCATTGTGAAAAGCAATAAAATCATGTCTTGTACAATGTAATGAATTATGTAATGCATGTTGAGGTTGTTTGCAAGCATTTATTCGTGCCAAATTTGCCTGTTATTCGGCTGATGGAGTTCCCAGAGTTCAATGCGCTTGCAGTAATTGTGTGCTAGGCCAACAGAGGGGTCGAATCCCTCTAGAACTACCAGTACTATAACCGGTACCCAGCGACAGAATGCAAAAAAATATGGAAAAGTACGTTGTGGTGTCCACACACACTTTTATTGCAGTGTTGAATTAGGAGTCACTGAGTTCCAAATTCAGACCTTTTTTCACAAGATAGACGCCCCAAATCATCTATTTGGCTATTCCGAAACCTTATTCCGAAATCCAAGTCCTCTAAATAATCAATCTGAATGAGTGAGGTGATTCGCCAATCCCTATGCATTCAATACCGAATATATTTCATCAACTATACTTTATTAATATTTCATCAGCAGGCCCGTAACCAGGGGGTGTCAGGGGTGTTCGAACGAACACCCCCCCTGCCTCCCGTTGGGTCAGTGGTCCCCCCCCATAGAAGGTAATTAATTTTTTTTAAAAAATTAAAAAAAAAAAAAAAAAAATTTAAACTTTGACTAATTATTTAGGCACCCATCCTTTGTGAGTCTCTGGAGTTCTCTCTAGAGGGTTGGCAACATTCCTGAGCCCTGAAATCAGATGGATCCGCTCATCTTACAATTGATTCTCTTTGATATGGAGTCGAAGACATGCCATGTAGGTGTGAGGGTGGGTGAGTGGGTGTGTGGGTATGGGTGGGGGTGGGGGGGTTTTACCCCACCCCCAGCCCCATTTGATGGGACAAAGGTTACTCATTTGGGTGGTTGTTTTTTTGGGGGGGTGTTCGCCCCCCCCCAACCCCAATTCACCATCTCCACCTCACTTAACAATACTCAGCTGTAGAGAGGGGGTGTTCGACCCCCGACCCCCCCCACACACACACACAGAGTTCGGGCCCATAACCAGGGGGTGTCAGGGGTGTTCGCAGGAACAGCGCCCCCTGCCACTCCTAGGTCAGTGGTCCCCCCCAATAAGAATTAATTAATTTCTTTAAAAAAAAAAGAAAAACGAAATCCCTTCACCCTGCCCACTTCTGCATAGGCCTATGTAGGCCTACTCCAAAATCAATGCAATATCAGATGTTCCCACTCAATTGATTGTCTTTGAAATGGGGTAGAACAAATGCATGTGTATGGGGGTGTGGGGGTTTAACCCCACCCCACCCCCACTTGATGATGCAAAGGTTACTCAGCTAGAGGGGACTGGGGTGTTCGACCCCCCCCCTGCCCCCCCCCCCCCACCATCTCAACATACTCAGCTACAGGGCTTTTGTTAAGGTTTTGAGTATGGGATATTTTTGTGGAAGTAGGGGGGACCACATTTTCTGAGACTGAGCCCATGCCCAGCACAGAGATGGGTGCGGGGGCTATCCTGGGGGGAGGCACCCCAGAAAATTTTAGATTTTTGCATGAAGAATGGGGGAGGGACTTCTGGTGTTCAAATTTTATCCAAGCGCAGTGCTGGGGGAGGGTGCAGGAGGGGATGACCCCTCCTGGTGAGAAAATTTTGAATTTTGCACAAAGAGTTGTGGCTTCTGGTGTATTTCTAGCATAGTTTTTATAGAGATTTCAGTGTTCAAATTGTATACATAAATTTTCCTCTTTATGTGTATGGTCGATTCTTACAAAATTGGGGCAAGCAGCGCTTTTGAATTCAAACTTAAGCATCAAAATGCAATGTCTGATTCACATTCTGTGTCATTTTAATCATGATCAGACTGGTACACATGGAAGTCCAGACAGAGCTTGATGCTCGACGTCAGTTCATTTTTTTAAATAAATGTTTAAAAAAAATGTTTTAAATGGTCACTAAGTAGCCGGGCAGCTGAGAAAAGGAGGCGAGTGTTTTTCCTCGGGTCCCGGCTACTAACATAAACCCTGCAGCTGGGTGTATGGGATGTTTGGTCCCCCACCCCCACCCCAACTACATCTCAGTAAACTATATTCAGCTGTGTATGGTCCCCCAACACACACACCTCCAGCTCAGTAAACTATATTCATCTGTGTATGGCCCCCCCCCCAACACACACACACCTCCATCTCTGTAAACCATATTCAGCTGGCAGGGGTTCAGGCTAACTTAAAATTCCCAATAGTCAGGGGGACTAGTGACCTTTATTTCCCACTAGTCCTCCTAGGTTTTCACTAGTCCTGGTAATTCAAGGCCTGGTAAAACAGTATTTTAACCAGATAATTTAGTCATATCAATGGAATTTTGTGATCCAAACAAACCTGAGGGAGGGTGGGTCAGGGGGTGTTCCCCCTCGGATATTTTGTGTACACATACTCTCTAATGCATTCTGCATTCTGGTGGATTTGAAATGAATAAAATGACTTTTTAGTGCCTGTAATTAAGGATATTTTTACAGAATCAAGCTCTAAATCTACCAATGTCTGTCATGATAAAATTCAAAGATTTCTAGACCTAAAATACAGTTTTTCCAGGCATGACAAATAAACCAAAAGAATAAAAATGTAAGCTCAGTGAACCTTGGAATTCAAAAACACTGACTGCCCCCATTTTGTGAGAATTGACTATAATGCCTTGAAAATCATATTACCATTTCACGACTTTCAAGGAACTCAAGGCCATGTAATAACTAATAATCTCAGGGATGCAAGTCTTCAGTCCTTATTATACTGAAATAAGTATTTTTGAGAACATCCCAAATTCCACAATTTCTATTACGAAATTTTGTCAAATTATAAACAAATATCAAAAACTAGTGTCAAACCTTAAATTATCTTTTTGTTAAACAAAATATCTTTGATCAGGTAAATTTATTACAAACACTCTCACTCTTAAGTGGTTTTCGTAGTGTCTTGAAACCATATACAAATTCGTCAGTGAGCATTGAGATATATTAGATTAGAACGTTTAGAAGATACTCACACCAAACTATAAACAAAATTACCAGAGAAAAAACATTAAAGATTGATTGTTTCAGTTAATGCTCTCAGATTCCTAAAATAATATGGAGAAACGCCCTCAGAATGCACCATTTCACTGCTCAATATCAATTTTTTCCCGGGGGGGCATGCCCCCGGACCCCCCTAGTCACGCTTCATGCCTTCGGCGCTCGCACCAGCAGCAAAGCTGCTGGAGTTATACAGTCCCCCTTTGCCCCATTTAAGAACACCCCCCCTTGGAAGGCTGGTTACGGCCCTGATCAGGTCTGGTTGTTAATATTAGCCATACCTGGTCTCCATCAACCCTACCCACTTCACTTAACCAACACTCTAGCATCAGTACCAATATTAATGAAGTAGAGTAACTAGTAAATGAAATTGACACCTCCAAAGCATCTGCTCTATATTAATTAAACTTATCCTCCAGAATTCTTAGTATTACATCCTGAACTCACACATTGCTAGAACCTCTCCCTCTCTACTCCAGATGTAACTGCAAACTCGTTAGCAGCCTTTGTTATTCCCCTCCATAAAGGAGTTGGCCCACTTATCATAATAACAATTATAAACCAAAACTATTAAAACAAATTGTACACAATCGCATCAAGTGCTAGTAGATCACTCAATTATGGTAGCCAAATATCAGCATACTTCAATCAAAGGCTCTCTTCTAGATTGGTTCAAATCCGGATTGATTGATCACTCCCAAAGGACCCTATAGTTAATAACCAGATCAAATCAGAATTCCCTCACGATTTTCATCAAATATTAAACAGACTCTCTATTTTTAAAAAAAAACAAAAAAAAACCAGACTCTCTAAACCACACAAATATGCTGACAACGTGGTGACAACATCTAAAATTATGAAAAAGATCTTGACATACATTTACACAATGCAAAAATCACTTCCCTGCCTTCATAAATGGTGCGCTAGTGACAGATTCATTTTTAATGTGGATAAAACCAAAATCATGTTAGTCACTAAGGATTACTCTAGGGTGCATTATCAGCAACATCAGGTTCCATTATCAAGTGACTTGGTGTCTGGTGCAATTATCTAGCAGATCGGTATCCTGTCACCAGTGGCAGTGGTTTTGCAGTGTGAAGTTTGGAATGCTTGGAATGCTCATTTGAGAAACGAGAGTGTTGGTTCATTGGAGTTGATTTTGAGACTCAAAGTAGCTGGTGTATGGCTAGGGAGAGGGCGAAATGACCATTATACCTTGGGAGGGAAACTGAAAGGGTATGAAGGGAGTGAATAAGGGAATGGGAAATGACCATTAGTTATCGTACAAGCTGATGCAGTGTATCTTAATCTATCATGTTATCATCCGAAGGGGTTATTAAATAGTAATTTCTTAGATAAGGACAATATATTGGGGGAGGGAGAGGCATCCTTCAGTTGCATTAACCTTCAGTGTTTGAATATGTTTTGGCCTTTTTGGATTCCATATATACGGGTCAATAATGAATTATCGACGACTTGCCTATGATTGGTTGGAGGTAGAGAAATAATAGTAACCAGTTTGCTAAAACAGGTAAACTAGGGGACTTTGTCAATGAAAATGCGATGGGACAACTTTAGTCATGCTGAATAAATGTCAAAGTGGAAGTTTCATTGCCATGCATAAAGTAGAATGACGTGAAAAAGAAGAGATGTGTGTGCTAATTTAAGTCATATCAAATCAAAAACGTTATTGAGGAGTGCTCATGGCAATCAATCTTCGTAAATTTCAACCAGTCAGAAAGTCCATTGGCTGCTTACGTTCCATTCTTTTTCAACCCATATAAAAGTCATTTGATGGCGACCGTTGTCTCTCGGGTGGATTCAATTTCTTGTATAAACGTTTAACAGCAGCATAGCAGAATATTGATGAATTCAGCCCAGAGAGCTGAAAGGCCCTATATGTAGTTCACTAAGCCGATTCTCATGGAATTTAGTGGAAAAGAGTCATTTGCGGCGCAAAATCGTATGAGAATCGGCTTGGTTGGACTAGCTAGGCCTTTGGTCAAAATATGAGTAAATTTGGTAAGATTTTTTTTGCCACAAAAGCGGAGAATGCAGCTTTAACATCCTGCAAGTAAAATACCCCACCCGGGACTTAATTTTTAGTACCCAGTAATTTAAGGGATAAAAATGAGAAAGAAATTATTTTTAACAAAAATTCCTAAATAAAAGAAATATAAAAATAAATAAATAAAATCTTTTGACCCGAAACCCATGAGCCAGTGTTTATCATATATACACCCACACCACCACATAGCACAGTGAAATGACACCGACTGACCTATTCACAAGTGCCTTACACATCATTTCTGTGGAAGCCACCTGTTCTATGGAAACTATCGGTTGTAACTTGTAGCTGCTCTAAAAGACTGGCCTTTTAATAGATGATTGCAATAAGTCATTTAAACCTTTACTTTTTTATTGTTAGCTGGGCATTGCTAAATCATCACTAAACAAGTTATGTTTTCGTCTATGAAACATGAAGCCACAAAAAGTTCCTGATAAAAAAGAAGGGTATATATGTTAGTTATCACTCAGACAAGCTGTCACGGCTAGGAGTGGCGTGAGTGGTATGTATGTGGAAGATAAACGTATAAAAACATACAACCTCATAGAGTGCCAGGAATAGTTTTAAGGTGTGGCCGAATTCAAGTGCCATACCAATCAGTGTGTTATTTGACATATATGAGGAAATACCGTGTCAGTGCCAGTGACGATTGCTTATAAATATAGAAATAAAACAGAAATTTTATCGACGCTGAATTCAATTCCTAAAACATTTAGGAAAAGCTAGTTGATTCTCAAATTGCCGATATGGGACGGAGATGCAGCAAATGATAAATATAACACATATCACTGGCCTTGTGTTTACATTGTAGCCTATATATATATCGCTGGCTGTTTAAGAAAACAGACCATATTGTGCTAGGCAAAAGAAATTGTCTTAAGATCGGATCGTTTTCTGTGATTTCTTTTTTCAGTTATATCCGTCTCGTACTATGGACATGTTGTTTGTTTAGGTTAGCCATAGCATGAATTAAAAAAAGCTACAATGAACATTGGTTTTGGGGGTGGTTTTTTTTACAATAAACATGTTTGATGCACTTAATGTTAACCACGATACCCGGCCACGATATTATCAACACTTATAGGATGCATGTGTACTTCCTCATGTGTGGCGTCAGAAATGTGGCGTTTAACTGTGAAATATGTCATTTTTGTATATCAAACCTTTGTATCGCTCATGCTATTGCTAAGAGCAATACTTTTAATCTGGGATATATGCATAACATATAAGGACCATCTCCATAAGTTACCTCAAAACTGAGAATATAAACCAGTACATTCGTCACCAAGATCGGTGTACAAATAAAATACCTCCTAAAACTGATATATAGCTGTAATATTTTATATATGCAGTTCGTGTAAAACTTTGTAGTCTAAACTAGTCACAGAATGATGTTATTTGTGGAATGGATTTTGTTCCATTCAGAAATCGGCATGCCGTGCTGATTCGGTCAAGATCCAAAGGGCTGGGGACACGTGGAACCAGTCTAGCCTCTAGGATCGTGCCGGAGATCATGTTTCATCTGTTTCGTATACATACTAGAACACTGTGATACTTGATATTACCCAAATACCATCGCCCTGATATGACCATTATATGTGTGTTAAAATAGGGTGTAAAGCAGCCAACCCCATCCCCTAAAAGGTGCCATATGGCTATTTTATGTATGGGATCTTGGCATATTCATCCCCTGCCTATGCCATGGCATATATATGTCCTGCGCTTGGTTTGTATACATGTGTTGCCAATAGAGTGACCAATTATTGGCCTGTCTTATGAGGCTGAAAGGTGTCATTCGTTCCAAATAGAGTTCTTAACCATTCATGGGAAACATGCGAGAATATTCAGTATGCTAGCTTTTGCATCATTTGCACAGGGAGTTTTTTCTATATAGGCCCTACCTCCCTGTTTTTGACGCATTTTGATGCACGACGTTATTTTGTCGTATGAATGTCAATCTCGTTAAGATGACCATTCCGCATGTAACAACTTCATGGCAAAACTCCCTGCAGGGTAGATGTTCATTGATTAATTATAATGTCAAAAGGTACTCTGTCTTCATAAATATTACATTGAAAGAAAAAACTAGTGAAATCCCAATCGAAAGATCCATTCCAGATATATAATTATGGTATCATTTTAGTAGGTATGATTTAGATGTGATGCATGATCCATACATACATATGCATACACACATACAATACATACAAACACACACATATTATGTACACTCACACATACATCTACGTACACCCATACACGTATAGATGTACGTACGTACCATATCACTATGAACAATGTATGAATAAAAACGATGAGCAGGGCTCGAGAAATGTGAGGCTTGAGAAAAGAACGCAGATGTTGACAATTCTCCACACGGAAACCCTCCCTTGAAACATTGTGTCTATTTGATTATGTTTGTATCTTAATAATACCTCTAAAGCCATTACATACCTGATGGTGTATCTACAGGGGCGGATAAAGAAGTTGTCCATAAAGCTGCTAATACTGCTCCCAGACAAAAAGTATTAAACAAGTTTTTACTCTCCATTGCAGTGAGTTCTATTTCTTCTCAGTCCTAAAGTAGTTCTTTGACTACTGCCCCAAGTTAGTATAGTCTTGGCACCTCTTCTTTGTCCCGATGACAATGGCAGTCTAATAACAACCCCACCAGGGTTATGGGACCTATGAAACTTCTCCCAGGTTCTTACATCCCAACCCTCCCCCACCTCCCCCACCCCCACCCCGCAATCCCCTCTCACGTTAGCGGATCGATAGGGGGATCCAGAGGGCACAAGGACCATGATGGCTCGGCGTCTGAAGTTTTTATTTCATTGCCAATACGATGTCCGAGAGAAAGGAAAGGAGTGTCACCAGTTGGCACAGAGTTGTAATGCCCTTAATTTTATCACATCCCAGTGCTCTAAACCATCCTTGTTTATTCCAACAATAAGTACCGCCCACTGGAAATAATTAAGGGTATTGGATAAGCGAAAACATTGAAAAGATACTCTATCACATTTCGCCCTTAGATGTCTTAAGTTATACTCCATGAATATTGTTTATAAGTTGTGGGGATATAATTTACCTTTCAAAACGCATTAAATGCACCATCAATGCCCAATTGTTCAATGGGGAGATTATTATGGATGTATTCCCTAACATAATTTTCTCTGGCCCCCTCTCTCCATCCGTACGTACTCTCAGACTTTCCTTCCCACCACCCACCCAAACGTGTATCTGCTCCTTACACTATCAAGGTCACTAGCATTGTTCTGGTTGGTTTCTCCGGTTCGACTTAATACACCGAGAACAAAGGTCAGAAATGTTTAACACTTCAATTGTATAACTCAGCTCCTGCTCACACATGATCATAGGCACGAATTTACCCGATCGAGCAATCTGCATCTTAATTCCTATTGATATATAGAATCAAAAGCTACTTTTTGATGCGGCAAATTTTGTAATACCGTATACTTAATAATTATAGACAATCATGGTTAGAGAAAATTTCTCTTAGAAATTCGTATATTAATAGGTATGCTCCTCTAAATGTTCCCATGGTTTTTGAATACAGATATGATAAATAATTAGACTGATATGAAGACTTAAACAGTGAAACCGGTCCAAAAAATCTTTACTTAAGTATTAATGGGTGCCTTTGCCACTGTGGCCTAAAGTGCCACCTAAATATATTATCACATGTATCGATCAGGACAAGTGGGTGCACATTTTCCCAGTCCTAATGTATCTTTAGAGGAGTGGCCATGCTCTGACCTGACATGTCAATCACGAGGGAATGCAGGCTATGTGGGCGTGCTCACTTTCCTCCCGCCGCATTGACATACCAGCAGTCACACAGTGGGAGAGTTATTGGCAGACCACAGACGGCCGCGTGTCTTGGTCGCCTTGTTCTGATATGAGATATCTCTCCCGATATATATTATGATGTATCAAACATATGAGGATGCGGGTAACCCTTACATTTGTTTTGTAATTTAGTTTCGGTTGGCAGATTCTCCATAATATACAATGCGAAAAAAAACTTGTTCTGGTCGGTTTGTTGGGTTACAGATATATATACATGTGCACTGCTAGTGGTTATATACAAGAACATAATTGTAAACAGATTTCTCACCACTTATATAATAACTAATATAACTTGTACATGTATATATTTAGTTCTTCCCAAAAATATCTTAATTTCCATTTCATATATGTTTACACATATTCATTAGATTGATGTATGAGTTTGTCATAAGAATAGGAATAGAAAACAACAAAAACTATACTGGACCACACATAATATCAATGGTAGCATCATCTCTGAAATGTATATCGGAAACCCGACCATACACCGGGCATTGTCTGAGAGATTTAACCACCTTATTGCCATAATCAAGTGATTCTTCTTGTACCAGATTCCAAGGTTTATTATCCTGGTAGTCTAGTTTTTAACTGTGGTTATTTTTAGGGGAATGACGGAATTCCCCATATATCACTTCAGGGCTTCATGGTCGACGAATGTGTAGGTTTGCTCTGGGGTTATATATTATTATTATATTAGTATATCAATCTCTGCTTATCTAGATAGATCATTCGAACAAGTGTCTGACTATAGAATATCCATCTATAGCTCCCCTGTAGATGTTGCATAACTCGCTTGTCCTGATTGTGCTGCTTGTTCTTACAATAGTGCCTACTCACTACGTTCCCCATGGATCGAAGCCAGGCTTTCTCTGCTTGTATATTTATTTATTAGATATCAATAGAGTGACAGAAATATCATACAATATGTGTACAGCCTACTGCTCTTGTGGTGAGCCCCACAATAGATGTATCAATACCTATTCATTCAAATGGTTTTGTGACACAACCCTTTCTATCATAACCTTCTCAAACAAGATAATTATACCACACATGTATATTGGAATAATGTCTACTTAGCTATCAGAGGTGAGTGTTTGCAGATCAGTTCTCTGTGAGAACAGTATTGTTTCCCTTGATGTTCCAACTCCAGTTGAATATTTGGTCTCCACTCCATGACTGGTCCTAAAATGTTCTATGTCAGAATGGTTGCATTCTATAATGTCCTATATAGTGCTGGAGCTTGGTGCTGGAAACTGCTGTCTCTCCTCCTCCTTCTCTGTCCTTTCAGTCCTTCCAATCCTTTCTGCCTGATGTTCCTGAATGAGCTCTCCCAGGGAAGAACTAGCTGTCTCTTAAGTCTTTTCTCCTTTTATAACACAATCCTAGATATGGTCTTATCCCTCTTGACCAAAGGATAACCCTGTCCCATGACCAATCAATACTATGTGCGTCATCAAATGCGTCATCAAATTAACATATCATTAGCTCTAATTAATCCTATTAGCCACTTCCTGTAAACAGGCATGACTCACAGGTCGCTCATCTTAAAGTTGCATTTTGTACATATTCAACACATCTCTCCATTAAAAGCAGTTCAAACACCAACATTCTCCCCGACTAATCTTCTTGCACGTCTCGGGCAAGGCACATACTTAGCCCTCCTGGGAACTCACCACTCAAAAACCACATACACCATTACACATACACAAATATAATAGTTGCCCTCGGCAATAAATAGCAGTAATATATAACAATGAAAACAAAACTTCCGGCTTCCAACAGTTTCATATAACTATCACCCTACACGTTTAAGTACATCTGTATCGTCAGGTGCGATACATCCATAATCAATCCTTTTTCGATTTATACAATCCTCAAATTCTAATAATTCTTCACCCACTAATCGCAATCTCCTTCTATATGTAGATACCATATTTATATTACACACATATATATCCATAACTATTAAAAATTGTAAGCGCTTCCTCTCCATCACGCCGTCCATAGGGATAAGCTTCATTCTTAGTTAACCTACAATTTCCTAAATATTTGGTCCCTGCTCCTTTTACTGATTTAACTATGTGCCCTTTTTAGTGAACCATAGAACTTGAAACAAGACCTTATTTCCAAAATATCAACTTCCTAATTATCTCCGAAGCAAATTTTGTATCCCTTAGGATGAGACGAGGTAGGAGAAGAGGGAAAAGCCACATTCACAAAGAACAATAGGAAATCTAGCCATGGTTCCCCCTGGTTGCTCACCATTACCTGAGCCAACCTCCGCGCTGCACATACAATACTCTTGGCTGACATTGCCGCTAACACCCTATGGGTAAACATCAGCATCAGAGGCATCATCAGAGGAGCCGCTGGGTCAAAGGTCTGTGGGTTAGGGACTTCAATGGGTTTTGACTTGTCCCTGTCTGTGTGTAGAAGGCGGGGTGCCTCCTTTTGCCCGTCATTCTTTCTTTCCTCTTCTGACGCCGACCTGTCCGATTCCGATCTGTCTGCCCTGAACAATCAATGAAACAAAACATGTGATCAGTAACCGAACCTTATTTATACTATTCCTGTGCACCTGTGTCTTGGCCATTCAACTAACACCTCCTCAGTTCCCTTTACAATAATTTATTATATATACAGACATCAGGCCACAGGCGCATTTTATACCAATTACCTCATAAATGTTTACTGAATATTTGCAACATTTCTCTATACTACTTACATGAGTTTTATTATACGGTGGTATCATTATCCTCTACTATTACATTTCCTTTAATTCAGTCAGTTTGAAAAAGAATTTCATGCATCAAGCACTGCTATACAATGTTACAACACAATACCACATCGATATTGTTTAAAACCAGGTTTTTCTTTTATTGTAGTTCGATACTCAAACCGGCATGGCTTTTGGGTGTGTTCCCTATGCGATCAGATAGATCAAGTGGGTGGGGCCTCCTCAGAAAACAATCCTGAAGATCCCTTTTCGGTCCTGTTTTCCTCTATGACTTCTCTGTCTCCATACCCCCCCAAAATTTGCTCAGTCCCTGAGCCAAACGCAAAGCTTGACAATCTGGACCGCACCATCGTGGATGTATCCCTTATTCATAACTGCCATTCACATTATCTCTTGAGAAAGCGATGCTGTTTATCCAACAAAGTAATGCTCGGCAACCCTTCATTGACATGCAAACCTTCCGCTGCTGTCCCCACACATCTCTGAACCCTAGTGTGTGTTACCTGTTCAAATTAAACCCTCCGTCTTAATCCCACAGCGTAATACATGTCCCCCTCGTTGAAAATTCTAGTCTAATCCAAGTCAAATCTCGTCTGACCAAGTGACCGGCACCTTATTCCTAACCATCACTGGTACTCTATGCCCTCCTCTAAACTAAACAAATGCCAGGCACTATCCTATGTACCCTAGCACCCGTCTATCCGAAAGTTACCCTTTCAATTGTTATCTAAAGCACCGTAACAATCCTTACTACCCTGAGTAGCTCTCAGTATCTATCAACTTCTGGCATATCTGATAAACGAATCGACTATGGGAATGACTCATCCCTCCAAATAGGGTTTTCATTTATGGGACCTTTGGTGTGTTGACACCTCCCCCAATCTTCAGGCCATTGAATAGGAACCAAACTCAATCAAACACGAATCGATTCCACTCGTCAACCTCTAATTAATAACTCGTAATACCTCTTCCTGTGTCCATCAACTGCGACATCATGTCATAATGCCCATAGGTCACACAGTGGTCAACCATTATACAACTCGGTGTACCTCTTCCGGTAACCATCTACTGCCTCCTCATGTCGTAATCTCCCACCGGTCATGTAGCGGTCAACAATTATCACACCCGTAGGTTCCTTGCCAAACCGTAATTATCGTAAACTTATACTGAATACGTGACCCTCCGGTGTACAAAACTCAATTAGTGATTCCTGGCAGGCATATTTATCCATCGCCGCAACACTCGTAAGCAATTAATTCCTCTGCCAACCCAATTAGGCTATCTATGTAAAATTTTATACCTCATCAGCGCAATTAGTGGGCATTTCTATCACGCCTGTAGTTAATATCCATTGTATATAGTTCAGATGAACTCTCTCTCTTTAACACCATAATGCACCTTTACCTCTTCTACCATCCTAGGATGTGGAAATAATATATTAATTTTATAGAACAAGATCCAATGCTCAGTTTGTGGCCACGCTCCAAGCAGAATCTTGATCAAGTATGTCGGCCGACACTAAATAAAATACAAATGCATAACAACCATTTTTCCTGGTGCAAAACTGCAAAAATACCTCTAGCTTACCATTCTGCCAAATCACCAATTTTTAGGTGCTCAGTTTTATATATCCCTTTGTTCATCACTCCGGATAGTCCCACTGTATCCGTCTATTCACCCGTTTTTCCTTTATATTATAACTTACCATGGGCTTTGACCTCCATTCCTGTATTCCTTTTTCCTTGGACCTGCATACCTTAATATAATCAGTTTGCCTTACCTCCAGCCAAGATCTCATATTCCTTAATAATCTAGGAACATCTCTGACTGTGAATTTGTTCTCCAAAAACTCCCTTTGGCCTTATCATTTAAAGATACTTCATCTACCCAAAGTATTGATCCATCTTTGAATCTTACTCGAAGCCTTATAGCTTCTCCTCTTACCTTAACCGCATGTATTATATCGGCTATTTCAGTAAAGTTCGGGTTATTATCATAACGATTCTTTGTAGCCATGGGGACCAAATCCGTCGCATCAACCCCATCTAGAGGCTCATCTCCTCAGCTACCCGTATTTCGGTTATCTGCTCCCTGACCGCAGGTATTCCTGTATTCCTTTGGCAAATCTTCCAATTCCATTGGATCCTCAAAAAGGCCCTGTAAGAGGTGCCCATTGACCAACACGCTCCCCCCTCATGGCACCCATTTTCAGTCTGTCCACCATCACCGCCTGTGTTAAAACTTTCCCGTCTGAATTTCTTTTCAGAATCACAGTTTTCTCGGGTACATATCGGACTAGAGTGAAAGGGCCATGATAAATTCCGGCCAGCCTTAATTTAATTCCTGGCTTGGATACCCTGGGCCAAAATCAATATACAATTGAGCCCTCATCCATATCTGGATAGTAAGCGCTTTTGTTGCATGCCTCCTTCATTATTTCCTGATGATCAAGCAGCATTTCTTTAGCTACTTTTTCGTTTTTACTTGGACCTTCAACATGTCCACCAATACCTCTCGCTAGGTCCCCTTGATTCGTATCGAAATCAGGACTGAATACCATACAATCATCCATGTAAGAGAGGCATGTTTCATATTTTAAACCAGCTGTGACCATGTCCATTACTAACTGAAAAGTGTGTGGCGCATTTGCCAACCCCATCGGCAAGACCGTACATCGATACTTATCTCCCGATGCTGACATAAAAGCTGTGTAATCCCTACTATCATGTGACGACACGACCTGACGAAAACCAGACTGCAGATCCAGGCAACTGAAAATCGAAGAAGCCTTCTGGCCCACATTATCTAGAATATCATCAATACGCGGTATACTAGTAAACATTTCCTTAGTATTTGCGTTGAGGCCTTGCAGGTCTATCACACGTCTCCATCTCTCAAAATTTCCTTGTTTAGCATTACTTTTTGCGACCAAAGAGGGTGGAGATGCCCATTCTGATCCACAACATTCCTCAATTATGCCCTGTTCCAGCTGTTGCTGTGTTATCTTTTCCATCATATCCCTCATTACGGGCGACTGTCTGTATGGCATTTTATGTATCACCTCGTGGTCACCTTTCAATCTGATTTTATGTTCTGCCAAATCTGTTAGACCCAATATACCATCTGGGCCGACGAAAACATCCGAATATTCTGCACACAACATTCTTACCTCATCCTTTTGTTCCTCCGACAAATAATCATAACTGAGATCCACCTCCGGGATCCACTTACCTTTTTCTCCGCTGGAACCTCCAACTGAATCACGCGCAAATGATACCATCTCGGTAACCCTTTCGGTGCTAATCCATCCCAGCATTAGACTTTTTCTTACCGTCTTAGGGACTTGTGTATAATTCATTAATCGGACAGAAACGCTATTCTGGCTAATAGCCGCCACTGCTGTAGCAGCTAACATTCCGTCCTGTAAATTATCTACTATAGGGTCAAACCAAACTTCTGTTTTTTCTCTTATTTCTTCATTAAACACACTACCACCGGTCATCGCCTCTGTCATCGGCGGAACCATAATGTCTCGGTCAGCTACAACCCTAAATACTTTCACAGGATCTAATTTGCATCCCCTGTAACCTAAGACTAAACGATGTGTCATGAGAAAATCCCTACCTACGGTAATGTCTATCTCCCTATATAAATGAGGCCAAATACAAACCGATATTGGGTATAACACCGTCCCAAAGCTAATTTTTTCGGTCTAATTCCCAAAGCTGTCACTGATCTCCTGTCCGCCAAATAACATTCTCTTTTCGGCCCTAGATCAACATATCTCCCTTCATTAATCGTCTTAAAAATGGCTGCCGACATCACACAAATGGAAACACCAGTGTCAATCAACGCTCTGACCCCGCAACCAGCAATTGTACCTTTTACTGTATGATCCTTATTACCAAGAGATAGAGTTCTGTATCTGAAATCATTATTGTCATACGCAATGTCTGTAAACAAAACTGGATCTGCACACAATGGCACATTAAACTCTTCAAATGCACCCCCTACCACATCATTCGGCATAGAGAAAACACTTACATATCGCCTTTCCTCACCGTGCCGTCCTGAGGAAAGGATACCCCGTTTGGGGCAACATATTCTGGGTACAACATATATTCTGGGTACAACATCATTTTAGTCCCCACATTGTTATACAATTCAGCATCTTCTAAAACGATTGAACTAGATTGTACCTTCGGGGTAGTGTAACTTACCGATTGGTCTCTTACTGGAGGGCCATTATCGCAATTGTCTTGATAATCATCAAATGCCCTATTACTATTACCTCTCCAATTACTGTCATAGTTAGGATTATAATTACTACGCCTTTGTGGCTCATTACCTTCTAAACTAGGGAACCTTGCTTTATACTTAAAACAATCTCTTTTGAAATGACCAAGTTCATCACAGAAATAGCACTTAACTTGCTGTCTTTGGCGCTGTCTGTCCTCGGTTAGTCGCATGGCTTCCTGCTGCGGCTCCCGGCTGCGCTGCTCTGCTGCCCCGGCCTGTAACACAGCATTCGCCCGGTGTGTGGGAGTTGAGACTTCCACCTTCCCGGAGAGTTCCTTCACCAATGTCGCTAGCTGCCCTAATTCGCCTTTGAGTCCTCTTAGTTCTGCGGCATCTCGACCAGTCTCCGTCTGTTCTCTTTGCAACAGATATTCCATGATGTCATTCACGCCCATCTGCGGTTTAGTAGATACCATGTTTCTGTACCTAGGCAATAAATTAGTAAGCAAACATTCCTTAACTTCAGCTACATTGAAAGTTTCTGACTTCACCATTCGCTCCTGGAATTTGTCGAAGAATTTACGCAGAGATTCGCCCTCCAACATTTTCTCATATTTAATGGCTTTTCTGTCTGCCAATGAAAGTGGCTCATAGCGCTTCATGAACGCGGTCTTTACATCATTCCAGGCGCTACCTTTTCTATAACCGTTCATTTGATACCAGCATCTGGCAGAGCCAGATAAATATCTTGGCAGTTCCTCCACAAACTCGTCCGGTTTACCTGGGTGTAATTCGGCTGATAATTGCTCGCAATCACCCAAAAATGTTCTTGGATCCTCCCCAGGTCCACCTGAGAATCTCCTGGGGCCATGCAGCGCTGAACGCAATTCTAAATTCCCCAAGTCTAAACCTGCCATTGATTCCCTTAGCACGGTTAATCCTTTTGTAATTTTGCCTATATTATCTGTGCTTTGAGTCGCATTGGCCTTGGCCAATTTCTCAATTGTATCATCTGATAAATTAGTAGCCATTTCTGGGCCGTTTACTTGCCCCTGATTCAAATTATTCTGTTGTATATTGTCTTCTATAGGTAAAGGCTGCGTATTATTTTCAGTCTCTGTGGCTCACGGCGGCTGTGACACTTCAGTCTCTCCCTTGATACCACCTCCTACTCCTGCCACTGACCTCTGTGCCTCTATAGGTCTTCGGTGTAAAGAATGATTCTTCAGATGATTCTGAGTCATCTAATAAATCTTCCTGAGTTATATTTCTCTATCGCCTGAGAGATTATTCTCCTTCCTTAGTATATAATCTGCATCAACTTCTAATAATAACTGCTCATAAGAGTCTTCAATTTCAGCCCCATAGAGTGGGCTAGACACGGGTAAACCACTGTCTTTTCTGTCATCAGAATCAATTCCAAACTGAACTCCTGCCTCTAAATGTTTTTTAGGTTCTGTCTTTCCAGACTTTACTGCCACAGGTTTCTATCTATCTGACTCAATTCTATTTTCTTTGCTCATCTGCTGTGAACTAGGTTCAGCATTCTTCTTTGCATGAGTATTTTTCCTATTTCCTGAAATTTTTCCTGATAAATAACTGTCTTTAGATTGCACCTCTGTATCTTTATCACTCCAACCAGATCTTAAACTCACTGATAGCTTATATTCTGCCCTTTTCTTGGGACGTGGCTTATCTTCTTTTGATTTGGGCTTGTCTGCAGAATGCAGTTTATCACTCATTAACAAAGGCTATATACACACTCTATTTTCCTCAATTATACAGCAGAACAGTAGCTTAAATCGGGTTCTCCACCAAGTGTAGGTTTGCTCTGGGGTTATATATTATTATTATATTAGTATATCAATCTCTGCTTATCTAGATAGATCATTCGAACAAGTGTCTGACTATAGAATATCCATCTATAGCTCCCCTGTAGATGTTGCATAACTCGCTTGTCCTGATTGTGCTGCTTGTTCTTACAATAGTGCCTACTCACTACGTTCCCCATGGATCGAAGCCAGGCTTTCTCTGCTTGTATATTTATTTATTAGATATCAATAGAGTGACAGAAATATCATACAATATGTGTACAGCCTACTGCTCTTGTGGTGAGCCCCACAATAGATGTATCAATACCTATTCATTCAAATGGTTTTGTGACACAACCCTTTCTATCATAACCTTCTCAAACAAGATAATTATACCACACATGTATATTGGAATAATGTCTACTTAGCTATCAGAGGTGAGTGTTTGCAGATCAGTTCTCTGTGAGAACAGTATTGTTTCCCTTGATGTTCCAACTCCAGTTGAATATTTGGTCTCCACTCCATGACTGGTCCTAAAATGTTCTATGTCAGAATGGTTGCATTCTATAATGTCCTATATAGTGCTGGAGCTTGGTGCTGGAAACTGCTGTCTCTCCTCCTCCTTCTCTGTCCTTTCAGTCCTTCCAATCCTTTCTGCCTGATGTTCCTGAATGAGCTCTCCCAGGGAAGAACTAGCTGTCTCTTAAGTCTTTTCTCCTTTTATAACACAATCCTAGATATGGTCTTATCCCTCTTGACCAAAGGATAACCCTGTCCCATGACCAATCAATACTATGTGCGTCATCAAATGCGTCATCAAATTAACATATCATTAGCTCTAATTAATCCTATTAGCCACTTCCTGTAAACAGGCATGACTCACAGGTCGCTCATCTTAAAGTTGCATTTTGTACATATTCAACACATCTCTCCATTAAAAGCAGTTCAAACACCAACAAATGCATTCCTTCCGGATTCCTTCCAAGAAAGCGGTTGAAGTTGTTTTTACAAATTTCCTTTCACACAGATTTTCCGATGCTATTTTTCGCCCTAAGCTTTGGTGTTAAATTGTCCCTTCGTTCAATGGAAACGTAAATCAGGAGTTCCTGTTTCAATCATTTGTTTTCGCCCCCTGAATCTGAATACGCATAGAAATGTATACACACACCTCTAAATTGCAATTTAGCACTTTTAGAAATCCTGACCCATAGCCCCTATGGCTATAGGTGTGTCACTATTCTATGGAAAGCGGGATGCATATAACCGAAAATTGCGCATGCGTATATAGTTTCCACCGTTTTTATCGCAACAATACCGAAATATACGGCAAACGATCCGAATTTTACGGCAAGGTATCCGTTTTTTTCGCAAAAACGGCCGAAATTCGCGCTACTGTTGCCGCCAAAATCGGCAACATCACCGCTTTTTTCGCGGATTTGGGAGATGGCTTTCATGCCATTTAAGTTGCGAAATTATACTCAATAAGGAGTGGATATGAATGTTGAACAATATCATGTCATGACAATATATATATATATATGTATTCATGATAATTATCTATGCATTCATCTATGTATTTGCATACATCATATTATATGTATGTATGCATATATATATGCATGTATGTGTGTATTATATATTATATGATTGTATACATGTATGTATGTACATTTATATGTGTATTGTATACATGTATGTTACGTATACATGCATGTATGTACACATACATGTATCTATACATATGCGAATTTAGATTCATATTTCTACACATATTAGCCAAGCATCAATCTCCAGACTCTACCAAATTCTACACGAATGGAACATACCTGGTAATGGCAACAATGGGAAATACCTTAATTTTAAATGGAAAGAAAGCTTTAAATCCTCACTTAAAATGGTCCAATCTGAATAAATCTAGATTTTAATCAAAGAACAGAACCTCCTTGCCATGTCTATGTATGATGGCAAACTGCCCCACCATAAGGGTGTTTATCAGGGGCAAGACATGGGTGATAGGTTTTAGACCAATACAAGGTTCGCAATTGCTTAAATATATGATTATTTATTTGATGTTTTTTCATAATCTAATCAGGGCATAACTCAAAAATTGTTGTGTTCAATAAGTTAGCTTCTAATGTCTCCTACATCGTCGACTTAGTTGTTTTAAGGTATTCTAGAAAATGGAATTTATATGAATTCTTTTTGAAAAAAATAGAACATACTGCTGGTCAACTGTAATGACTGTTCTAATATTATTATGCATATATGAATTGCTGCTTGTGTGTGTGTGTTGGCAGGTGGGGAGGGGGTCATAATGGAAAATGTGGGTAGTTCAACCTATAAGCTATACAGCCATGTTGCTTGTTGTTAGTATGTGAAACAATTGTATGATTATACATCGGTCTCATTGATTTAACCAGGCGGCGAAATTGACCAATGCCTAAGATTACCTACAATAATGTACTGGTCAGTGTAAGGTAAGAACAGCTGGGAAGTATTGACACAAATGTGTATAGATCGCATAGAACGGTAATAACGATAGTTGAATGTTTGTTAGTAATTCATTTCAATCGTAAAGGTACTTATCTTGTTGTATAAGGTTGCAGGGCAAAGGGGAAAACAATACCCTATTACGGCTCTGACGATTGTTTAGATATTGGGAGTGAAGAGTATAAACACGGTACAAACCGAAACACTACAAGGACATATCAATGTTAGATCGGGATGATTTAACGTAAGGGCAACGCACGAAATATAACAGCCCTGTCTGTTATGCGTATTTGAAACGAATATGAATTAATGGTTTGTAATGTAATATGGCCAATAAAAATATTCAAAAAAAATATATTGATATCCTTACATGATGACCCCCCCCCCCTGCACCCATACATCATACATAAGCAGAAACGGCGATCTATATAATATAGAGCCATGATACTCTTTCATTTCATCAATATTAATGGGGCCATTTACCTATATCTAATATCATTTTGTTAGTGAAAGTATTACATAAAATAACAACATGAATTTTATTATGTTCTATTATCTAATCACTACCAGAACTATAGTAAAAGGGGAGGTTTAACTCTTGCGTCTTTATAGCGGCCGTATTTAACGCACTAGAAAGCGAAAATGTCGGTCATTGATGCGCATATTCCGGTAAAAGATGCGTGTTTAACGCATAGTCCACCGTTTTTTTCGGCCGCATTTCTCGCATGAAAAATTACAAGCCGAAAAAAGCGCAACCCGCATTTAGCGCAACCGCTTTTGTCGGACCATCCCGCATCTATCGGCCGATATTTACGGATGCGAAAAGTACGCTCCCATACAATTACTATAGAGCCGCTATATACGCATGCGCAATTATCGGTTATATGCATTCCGCTTTCCATACTATTCCGTCCCAGTCAGAACGATGTGGCTATCTTACTTCTTATGGAGCGCCACGTGTCCACCTCAGAATTTCGTTCATTCAGATTAATTTTATCAATGAAACTGTCCCTAAGTTAGGAAATCTCTATTTCATTCTTTAACCAATCAATTTCATCAACAAAATAGTCTCTTAACAGCAAAATTGCTAATTTCTTCAACAACTTATAGTTAGTCAAAAAAAATGGTTTGTATTTTATGTACAAAAAGAAAACCATTTTGCATACTGCATTGTACTTTAGTCTTCTTTCTCTATGTTTGATAAGTCATACCTGTATTTTTTTACTGAAATGAGATGTACCTTTAACACCCCATCAACATGATCTGAGTGGCAAAAAGGTAACAAAAATTAATCTTTAACTTCTCTGCACAGCCAAAAACACTCCAACAGAGTGGCAATTTGGTTGTCATAATCATAATTGTTATAGTTAATTTTTTAAAAAATGTCTACAGCTACTAGGCTATCCTGTAAATTGAAATGTATTCTCCCCAATAATACCCTCTTGCATGCATCATTGTAAGCAGCTAGGGGCGGGCGAGAAACCCCGAAAAGGGGATACCTGTTATACCTAGTTGAAATAAAATCTTTAAAAAAAAGAAGGAGGTGCTGGGAGGGGGAGAGGAGAGGGAGGGAGGATTGGGAGAGGAGATGGAGAGAAGAGACAGAGGGGGAAGAGAGGGACAGAAGAGGGGGGGAGATAAGAGTGGGAAGAGAGACATGAGTGAAGAAGTGTGGAGAGGGAGAGAGAAGGAAGGGACAGGAAATGGAGAAAAGGGAGTGAGAGAAGGTGAGGTAATAGGGAGAGGGGAGGGGGCCTGGGGCATTATTATATTAGCTTCCTTCATATTCATTAGCTGTACAATTTGTGCACTCTCCTCTTGTCCTATCTTCTCTCTCCCTCTCTCGTTAGGGCTTAGGATGGAGGGTCCCAATATTTTTGTCACTATTAAGAAACATTTGTCACTTCAATATCACACAAAATAATTCTCGTCATTTGTCCCTAGCTACCTGTGTCATTTTGTCGATCACATGAAATGGCGACGTCCACTTGATGATTATAAAAAAAAGCCAATGTTGATTGACAATTCTAAAAAACTAGGACGTTAATTTGTCAATTTAAGGCATTAGGAGCCCTCTCTTTCCCTGGTCTCCCTCTCTTCTTCCCTCTCCTCTGCTTCCCCCCTCTGAGATTTAAGTAAGAACAAAATAGAAATTACGTTGTTAAGAGACTGTTTCGTTGACATAATTAATTGGTAAAAGAATGAAATAGAAATTTCATAGTTAAGGGACAATTCATTGACAAACTAATGAACGAAATTGTAAAGTGAACAGGTGGCGCCCCATAGAATCCTAGAGTTCATGAGGTCTGTATGGTGTCTCTTTGAGTGGGCCCAAATCTGCAATTCAGGTTTCTTGGAGAGAGGCTGTCTAACTGATGTCTGAGTCACACTTTCTCCATTTCTATGTTTACATGTATCACAGTATGTAAAACCTGATACCTTTCAATGCTAATATTTCAGCTCAGAAACTAGATTTAGAATTAAAACATTCATAACGAATGAACTTACTCAGAAGGGTAAGGACCAACGTACTTACATCGACATTTCCAATTCAGGCGCGGCGGAACAAATAAAATATTGGGGGGGGGGGGCAAACTTTTTTTTTGGGGGGGGGGGGGCGGGGGGGGGGGGGTAGGTTGTGGGGGCCTAGAGGGTGACTTTGCATTACCCTACAATAGTAGAATAGAATCGAAATATTTCACCCACATCCAATACCTTATCAGGAAATTGAGCACACTTAATATGTCTATACTACCATGAATAAATCTTTAAATGTGGTATACTTTATCTTAAAGGTTTGTAAGGCAAGGATATATTGTTACACTTCAATAAACATGGCCCACTCTTTGCTGGAACCCTTGGGGAGGGAGACATCGGTATAGAAGGAGAGTATAGGATGGTGAGAAGGGCCCTGTGGGGTGGGATCCAGGGGTGGAAGGTGGTGGTGAGAAAATGAGAAGGAGCGTAGGATGGGGAGAGGAGATTGAAATGTATCACCATTGTGAAATATATCAAAATAAAAGCTGTTTTTTTAAAAAAAATATATCATGCCCTCGTCCCTCATATCGCCTCTCGCCACTCATCTCACCTCTTGTCCCTCATTTCTAGTCCCTCAACTCTCCCCTCTTGTCTTTCCCCTTTTGAGAGGAAAGTTTTGTCGCCCTATAAAGTTTGTTAGTGTCGCACTATGTTTCTAGTCCAATTCCTTCCATACCTTTGATACAATATGTGATGTGTTACAGGGAAATGAGTCACAATGTTATACTTTTTAAGATAAGATAAGATGTTTTTTATTTGTCTTTTCGAAGAGTACAAAAGAGTACAAACGAGTACTATATAAACAGACAAAAGGGTCGACATACCTTTATGTACTACATAGAGTACATATTCTTCCGGCAGTTACCAAAAGGAACAGTCCGCTGTCCGCTTTATTTCCCATATCTTTATTCAATGGCTTGTGTACATATTTGAAAAGATAACACCAAGCCGATTCCAATGATTGAAAACAGTAAAACATCTTATAAGTATTTCAATATTTTAAGTTTGGTATTTTTATTCTTGAAAACAAGTTTGCAATATCTCTGGGTGGACAATTACCAGTAAATCAACTGAATATACTCCATATGAAGACCTTTAAAATGCAAGAATATATTTAATACAATGTCATGAAATTTGGTACATAGATTTATAGACTAAGAGTTCTAAACCCTGCAAAAATCAAAACATTTAAATACAGAGATATTGTTGCAAAATATAATTTTTGCAACTTGTGAATCATTTCCCTCCTCCTTCTCCACCCCCTTCCTTCTCTTCCCTGTCCCCCTTTCCTTCCTCTTCCTCCACTTCTTACCCCCCCCCCCCTCCTCGTCCTTCTCCCCGCTCTCCTCTCTCCACTGGAGAAGGAGGAGGTGGAGGAGGGCCTGGAGAAGGAAGGGAGATGAAGGGTTGTAGGTTATGGAAAAGGAGGGATGCGTAACATGTACAATACATAGTGGGAAAGGAGGGGAAGGAGAAGGGGAAGGAGAAGGAGTAGAGGGGGAAGAAGGGGGAGGGGATGAAGAAGGAGAGGCCAAGAAAGAGGAGGGAAGGAACAGTTGCGGAGAAGGGGAAGGGTGGTGGGGTGCATGGTGGTAAGTGGGGTATTTAATTCAAGGTCTGTGTTATGATTTTGCAGACCTACCTTGATATTTTTTTTAGTAAAGTAGTTAAATTAATATACATCTGAATTGAGAAAGAAGATTGCTATACAGATGAGGTTCTGCATCAGCCAGAACAATGATTTTTTACTGATTCTCTTATTTTTTACATTAATGATGCCTGAACTTCCTATTTATGATTTGATTAGTCTTACTACTGTATACATTGCATAAGCGTTTGTGAGTGACATTCTTTGGCAATAGACTTTCCACATTTTGACAAAATTATTGGGCGGGGGGAGGCCCCCAATATAATTATTGGGGGGGGGGGTGGCAAGTGGCAAATAGATTGGCAAATGAGAATTATTGCATTTGATGTGAAACTTTGACCAATACAATTTTTATAAAAAAAAAAAAAAAGTGCCCCCCTCCCCCCCCGGTTCCGCCGTGCCTGCAATTAGGCTTAGATTAATGGGAACATTTACTCACACACTTAATATTCTAAATAGAATAACGTTTAAAACAGGATGTTACTTAATTCTAACGAAAAGAGATTGTTCAGAGTGATATTCTTCTTTTTCTCTTACTTTTAACAAAACCTTTTAAAAAGTAGTGTCCGATGGAGCTATAGGCTCATAGAATTCAGTGTTTTTCTCTCATGGGTTTCACATTTTGCTTGAAAGATTCCTATAATTATTGATAACTAAAGTGAGTTTGTAGACCCCCAGATACGAGTATTTGAAATCTACAGGAAATAATATTCACATATAATGGTCTGTAAAGAAGTGAGAGCGGGATAATACCGACCTAATGGTATTTTCCTTGCCTATATCTCGTACTGAAGTGAGTGATTTCACACACACAGCTTTGCTTCAGTGAGCGATTTCATAGACACACAAGTAATAATTTATGGTCAAATATCTTTCGCGATACCGTTTTGCAATGTGCGTGCCAATGCAATTACTAATTAGATCATTATTCTAAAACATACAATTACTTATCTCAATTATCACCATAAAATAGATTTCTTTTTTATTTATACCCGACTGGATCTAAATTTTGGAGTTGGACTGGGTAGTTATCCCTCGTCTCTCTAATGAAGGGCTGATCTGATACACTGCAAAATACATCTATCGCACACCTTTATATGTATAGTCCCCTTGATTTTACTTACTTGAGTATTGTGGGGAAAACAAAGTTCAAAGATTGGCAATGTGGAGGATGAAAGAGTAGAGACGGAAAAGAGTTATAGACAGTATATTTATGAATCGGGGTCGAAATCCATATGAAGTTTTATTAAAAGAAAAAGACCAAAACTGACGAAAGGGGAAAATGTGACCAGGAGAAACAGTTATGAAAATATCCATATCCAAATATCCAATTTGCCATAGTCGCACGTCTAAGTAGATTTACAGGGAACAGCTTGGCAGGAGACTGTTCAAAAGATATGGGCATTGCTGCCTATCATATAAAATGAGAACTCGGTGGACAATTTATCTCCATTCCTGTACAATTTTATTTACAAATGACATAGTTTAATACTCACTTAACACATAGAAGCAGTTTCCGCCTCCATTTGTGTAAATTCTAAGTGTATTGTTCAACACTTACGTGATATACGCAGACACAGAAATGATTTACGTCTGGTCCGGAAAAAAATGCTTTCATTTTGTCAAACAAGCAATCGATACAATTTTATCATGTAACAAGTACAAACATCGAGAATTCCTGCAGTTTTCGAGCAAATTAACAAAACAGGAAGTATCTTGTTCTGAGGAAATGAAACAGTTCACAACGCTCTGATTATAGAGATGCACAAAACCTCGGATGGGAAAAAAACTTTCTGGAAATCGCAAACAGGGATCATGTCGTAGGATTTACATAAGTATCCCGGATAAGTATGCTCTATAATCATATAATATTCAATACAATCTGAGTCACCAGGACTGCTCCGTCCAATTACATGTCACACCAACCCAGGTTTACTATACATGTAGAGTAACTGGATGTTAACTATCAAATTTTCACCCAATGTAACATGGGAACTGGTGGTAAACTCACTCAGAATATCAACCAATCACAGCCTCGTCGCATTACCTCAATTGCATTGGAAGGAATGCGCTACGATAAAACAAGGACCTGCGAGATAAAAATAGACGAGGAAGCCAACTTAAGAAGTCAACATCTTAGGTTATACAGAAAGTGTTGTGCTAGTGGGCAAAGTCTTTTTTGAATAATACTAATAGTCAACGCGTGAAAACGTCCATGGCGGACACTGCGTATTTGTGTATGCTCTGATTAAATATTACATTGGCCTTAAATGAATAAACAAAAAAACACAAAAAAAAACCATTCCAGATATGCTTGAAATTGACTTTACCACAAGAACCTCGATTGATGCTCAAGTGCAATGTAAGATTTAATACATGATTTAATAGCTTAATGGTGCTGGCAACAAAATCGACTGTAACTTCCATGACAAGTTCCTGGGAGATCTATAGTGGTAACCAAAAGTGTCTGATTAATTCAGGATAAAGCAATTTACAGTACACAATCTTTTATACAGGCATATTCAGCATATATCGTCGACATCTAACCATTCAGTATGCATATTAAAATACTCTTTAAATATTGACAATATTAACGGCACAGGTCTCTATAGGAAGAGGGTCAGATCAGCAATCATCCGACATCCTCAGACGCTTTATAAGAGTCTTTAATCCCGTGTTCGCATTTATAAAGTCTTAAGAATAGCAGGGAATTCGACAGTAAATATAGTTTCAGTTAAAAACGAAAATGAAGTGATACCGTCCGTTGTCCAAAATTACAAGCTGGTTAAAAGAAAACTAATAATGGTCCAGACTGATATGGGAGTCAGTGTCTGGATATTTTATATGGGAGTGCCCAATAGTGCGGACTGATTTAGCTGATAGATAATGGCAACAATTTGAATAAGGACCATTCGATATCCAAATGACTCTGGGGATAAGAGACTATAGGATTTTGTCCTGGCAGCAGGTTTCTGGAAATCTTCATAAGATGATTTTTTAATGTTTCTTGGAGTCTCACAAGAAGTGGTTCACCCCCCCAGAAAAATGTTAGTACAGGTTAGGTGCTTTCTGTCTCGTCTCGTCTCATAATCTTTATAAGATGCTCAATATAACAGTGCTTGTGCGCACAAACTGAGGTCTTCCAATGCCTGATCGGAATATCTCTTTTGGGGTGACCCTTTTCTGGGAGTGTTTTTACACATTCTCAGTTTCACGGTTGGTTTATTAGTGAAAAGGTCTATTTAGTAATTCAATTAATGCTGATCAGATAAAACGTTGACGATTGAATCACCGGGCACCAGCGATACAATGGAAGACCTCTCTACCTACATGTGCACATATGAGATGAAATGAAATCTGTGCTGGGGCAGGTCATAAATAAATTGTAAGCGAGCGGATCATTTCTCTACGATACGTGGTATAATACAAACACTAACTCCCAAAACTCAAACGCGAAACGAAACTAAGCTCAACACTAAAGCAGCAAATATCACTTTTGGTAAGATGAAACAGGACGATCCAGTTAGGAACTCCCATACTGCGTGTGAAAGCAGGGAAGATCATAAGGAAGCGAATTTAACTATACAAGAATATCTCCCTTTGAATTGTTTCAAGACTTAGGTCTGCTCTGGTTTCAGACTACTCCGTATAAGGTATGTTTCACACAATTACTCGCCTATATACCCAAAACATGGCACGTGAACGATCCTGAATCTGAGGTTTGGAATTAATTTAATTAATTACAACCTCCCACGAAATTCGATCATCCTAATAAGAAAATATTTTTAAAATATATGATTCCAATTAACACTGGTAATCGTAATGTTGTTGATATGTGTTCAGGTAAACATGAAAAGAGCATATATAATATTTAGGTCAGAGACACCAATATAACTGGATAGCAATTTATGAATATAATCAACATTGAAAGGTAAATAATGTTCTCTGGATTTGATGGGATTTTTTTTAATTGCCCTTCGTCCTACGGTTCAAATATGACACATGTTCCGATTGGAATGGTTTTGAAGGTCTGCAATGGTTTTCTCAACAACCCTATTAATTAAGCCTCAATCGACAAGGTGAGCGCTTTGTATTCCATGAGGTTAGTTAACGGTGATTATATAGGGGGGGGGGGGAGGGATAGGTTGCTTTACGCCCTGTTTTGACCCATACTTTTTCGTATATTTGATTATTATAGGGGTGGGGGTGGGGTCCCAAAGATAAAACTAACATAATGTGGGTATATGACCAAGGTTTCAAGAAAATCCATCAATATATTGTTCCATGTCAAAAATTATAAATCGATTTTCAGATACGGCTATAACATAGACCGGTTTAGGCGCATCACATTGTATATTCAAATCATCTTCTTTTTGCACATAACAAACCTGGAGGTAGAAGATTTATCTCAAGACATTAACTTTTTACAACTGAAAAAGTCAAACTAGCCAATTATGACTCCTAATATACAGAGTACAATGATATTTCACACTTTCGGATACACATACAACTCGTGAGTAATTGATGATTTTGGTGGGGGTAAATGATCTTCCTGTTCGGGAAGTAGAAGATGGATCGGTTTTCATCATGTCGGGAATAAGGCGGGAGCGTGGGCAGTGGGAACTAATACTTGTTGATGCCGAATATCCTCACACCGTGAAAGGAAGGTAGCTTGGCAATGAGCACTAGGCAGAGTGAAGCCGCGTTCACCACAAAATGGTAATAGTCGTACTTAGTGTAGAAGCTTGCGAGGAAAAACCTGTATAGAAATACAACAATACATGTGCATGAATAAATGTATATAGCCAACCGGGAAATACATGGAAGAGGGACCGCCTCGGATTTGTTTAATAAGTGATACAACTTTCACACGAGACAGCCTGATGAGTAAAGGCTATTGAATGCTAGTAAAACAAAATGGATTTATTTTCCTACATAGAATCCATAAAAATGTATTGTTTTTCATCCTTCCCGCGGTCGGGAGATTATAACCTGAATTGTCCTATGGCCAGACAATTTTCGGGACAAATTTCTTTAATATTTCTTACTAAGTTGGAACGTTATCAAACTACACAAATTCTGTACTAATATGCACATCATAATGTACTTTATCAACAAATATTCCCGAAAAATATAGACGAAAAGTTTAAAAAGACCCAAATCGGCCCAAACGTTGACTAAAAGGTAATATTTGGTATAGAATTCGGCCAGAAAGTTCTTGGGATATATTTTTTTAGTAATGAAAATGAGAAAATTAGAAGATACCTAAATTTGCACATGTATAACGGTTCACAAATGTTGCTTAACAAAAACTAACTTACATAACGATAGGTACAACGGTCAAAAATTTCTTTGAGGCAGAGTTTTGCTCTCCATAATCCAACTGTTCCCATACTGTATAATATCGGTATTTTCCTTGATCGTTGGTCTCAAACGGCGTTCCTTTCTCAATGTGAAGAATAAGAAACATCAACTGCGAAGGGAAACAAATTAAATATGACTATAGCAGTAAGAGACGACGTCACATAATAACGGAGACATATTTATTCAAGTGTTCATAGTACAGAGTTTGTACATTTTTAGTGTTATTATAATTCATTACAAAAGCACATCTCATCTTTTTTTGAAAGGAAGTGAAGATGATTTCAGTAGCACTGGTACGAGGCATTCATTTTCCAAGTTACTTAAACATTGATGCGTATAAACCAATAGTATTGTCAATTATTTACCGACTTTTACGGACGTCGGGACAACGGGGTTTTCCATAATTTAAGGCCGCCGCCGAACATAGTGCAGTAATCACAACTACTCTAAAATATGCCGATAATGATATCCTTTTTCAAAATTGTAAAATATCAAGACATCTTTATGTTTATTAGGTCGATACGAACGAGTTCACATAGTAAAAAGAGGTCTAACTCCTGAGCCCGTCAGCATTTAAAAGTGTACAACTATCTAATGGTCCCACCCTAAGCAGAATCAGTGTTTATTGGCTGCCAGACCAGCAGTCCACAAATACAGAATTTAATGAGGTACGTTAAGATAAAAGTATACATCCACGTCCACATATTTTTTCTCAATAGGTATCATAGTAATGATAAGGCAAATGCTTCGAAATAAATGGCTATAGTCGAAAAACAAAAGTGGGCATATATCAACATAGGCCTATAGATATACGTACGGTAGTCCAAGTTCAGTTTTATTTTCATATTCTACCCCCCCCCCCCCCCCGTCCCCTAAGCAGTGCCATAGGCTGAGATTATACCTAGATATAAGCTGGGGTGGGTTACCCCCAAAAGGGCTTTTTAAGTTGAACCTCTCTTTATTCTGTACTCATTTTTCAACACTTACTATGTTATGAATTAAACTAGTCAACGTCCATGCCATTGCTACACTGATGAATGGGAGTGACAATAAAATGTAATGCATTATAGCAATGACTACAAGATATGTCACCCACATTCCTTTAGAATTGAAATATGATGCATTTGGATTCGGGTCACTACTAGCCACGCCGACTTGCATTTTGCTTGAGTGAGTATGGCAATCACTGTCTGAAAAAGAAGATGAAAGGTGATGAACAAAAACGTGAATTAGATAGGAGATTAGACCAGTTTCAGGAATTTAAAAAAGAGAAATGGGAGTGAGCAAGATATTGTTTCCAAGAATGGGTGCAGGTGAGGAGGCGAGGTGGATTGTGAAAACAAAGCTCTCGAGTCTTGTTCTTGTTCACTACCAAAACAATCATCTTTCCTCCTTGGCAAATAAAACCAAGCCCTTCCCATAACAAAATGCTATCCCCCATGACAACGAAATAACAACTTCTTCCATCCCCTCTGCCCTGACTGTTATGACACCAAGCCCTATATCATATATGCTTCAACCTTACACCCAAAAGTTAAAGTGATTATTTGCCTCTTCATTTTCAAATACTAATAAGGGTGGGGGGGGGGGGGGGGATCACATTACATACTGATTGTAAACCCCGTAGGTGGTGGATTGTTGCATTCCAGTGAAGAAAACATGTAGATTTTTTTTTTTTTAATTCCGACTTGATGTTTGAATGCCCAACGGTTTTTTTTGTGTCCAACGTTCCTGTCCACTTTGGACCTTCTTCAGGGGTTTCTGACTAGTAAGTCAAATACCGGTACTAATAAGTTTTTAGTTTCAGATTAGAAACTAGATAGGGATAAACGTGAAGACCATGAAAAAATTAGGATATTTTTTCCCTTGGCACTCAGGTGGATTAAAGGTGAAATTTCACCCTATGCCTATCAAAATATAGTCTAATCCATTGACTGCTGCAATCAATCATTACGGATACCTTATTACCCAAGTCATATCTTCGCATGCGTTAGACCTAGTAATGCCTGAATTATGAGTAGGCTAGGCGCTGTGTCAGTTAATAGCCTTAGACCCTTAGTCTAGATAGCCTTGGTCATGTATAGTATAGGCCGTACTGCGGTAGCATAGCACTGTAGAGGGTCAGCGGAATAAGTCTTACTAAGCTAGCCTCGGCTATATTATAGTACCGGCATACCATATGTAGATATGTGTACATGGTCTATGTACGGTACCGTACCGGTATCAAACTATACTAAGGCTATAAGCCTATATACTAGCGGCCGCCTATATGAAATATCTTTCTGATGTAGGCCTATCTATAATACTATATAATTGATAATGTTTTGATTAAATGATGATCCGGGACACATGAAAATACCTGATTGCCCAGAAATGTGTATTTTGTAACCTTTTTGTATCGTTAAAAATTAAAAAAACAAGCCTGAATAAAATACATTTCAACCACGTACCGTACCTTATGACGTTATGTCTGAGTTATGAAAATAGCTACGTGGTACCGTGCATGTAACAATTAACATGGCAATCCTTGCATATATAACTTAGTGATATAACCATTGTTGTTATTTATCTCACCTGTAATCTCACCTGTATCCGTCAATATATATCCCTTAAGGATAATGAGACGCTAAACGTTAATTTGTGTGTGCGCATGGTGGGTTTCGCGTGTTAATTAGTTTAGGCGGTATAGAATTTAGTGGATGTATAGGAGTGATTTTTCGGTTGGGCAACGGCTGAGATTTATTTTGAACTGTAGACTGAGTGTAGTACTGTTGAGGAGTTGACGGCTAACTGGCTTAGCTGGTTCCAGGCAGGTGTCACTCTTGTCGCAAAGAAGCGTGAGCGGTGCCCAAAGGCATGTTGGACTTGAATTTTTTTGTTGTGGCCCCTAGTATTCCTGGCATAGGACAACTCGAACATCTGCCTAGACTCGCAGACCTTGCAGTCCGTGTCTTGTTTTAGCTGATCGATGTTGTTAATTATCTTAAATGCCTGGATAAGATCAGCCCGTCTTCTACGGTAAAGAAGCGTTGGAAGGTTGAGTCGGCGGAGTCGTTCCTCGTAGGGGAGTTCACGCAGTTGTGGTACTAGTTTGGTGGCCCTGCGCTGTACATTCTCAATCATGTCGCTGAGGTATTTATAGGCTGGCGACCATACACAGGATGCATATTTATGTTATGGGTATAACAGGCCAGGGGCAAGTAGGTCATAATTCATCTACCAATACAACATGATAGCTTCGAATATATTACCGTGAAAAATAAGATACATGACAACCCCATGAAAGTACCAAAGAGTTCAAAACTTGTAACAACACAGTGTCTGAGTCTGAGACTGAAAGGGGAAACATATTTGTCATAACCCGATCAGCAGGCCAACTGGTAATTGGCGATGGAAGAACGGCAAAAGTAGGCGATGGCCGAATTTGTCAATGTAATGACAAACTCCATGGACAAAGAAAGTGAATATATGAGGCTACCTCCGTCTCTAAATAATTAAATTAGCAATACATTACCTGGTTTTAGACGGTCTAAACAAAAATATAAAACATTGGCCCGCAAGACAGAGCAGAAATCTCGTCACTTCCGGTGTCGCATGTAAGAATTTACCAACGTAAATATTGTAGGACTGGAAATACCCGAAATGCTGGGCCTGAAACAAATTTAAAAATAAAAGGGTGCAATACTCAGTTCGAGAAGAATTAGGTAGTTTTGATGGGGTTTTTTTTAGCTAGCTTTCAGACTTCCAATACATAAATCAGGAGATGGCGCCACTGCCACTGGCTGAACAACAACAACAGTCGGTCAACACCATTGGTTAATGCACGTGTAGGCCTAGTAGGCCCGCCAACGAAGTCCCTGGCCGGCTTGAGATTCAAGAGCAGCAGTTCGTCAGTCAAATTATTTGTTCTCGTGAAAGCTGACGAGCCAAATAATATCTAGGCCGTGTTAGTTAGGAAGGACACCACGGGTAATATATGTATCTGCCTTCAACTTTTAAAAGATGTCAGCTGAAGGCGATGGAGCTGATGAGGAAATTAGCCTCAGGCTGAATGAAGCCGCGGAAGCCGCGGAAATATTGGGGATCAAGGCCCTGAACAAAAATATCGTGAGGCTGATTGGTAGCGCCCAAGTTATTTCGTCTGTGGTCAGTGTCGTTAAAGAACTTGTTGAAAACTCCCTTGATGCTGAATCTACTTCAATTGAAGTCAAATTGGTAGGTGTCGGAAGTTATCAAATCAACCCTATACTATAGACTATAGTAGCCCTAGTAGTAGTAGTAGGGGTACTAGTATAAGTAGTATAGTAGCTAGGTCCGGGCCTAGCTAATAGTAATACTGTACTATAATAATTAATAGGGCCCTATAATAGTATTATTGTGATCATTAAAAGAGGCTATAAAGCAATTTAGATGTATCCAATTTTATTCAATTGAGTTTGTGTAAAACATATTAAAGTGACACTTGCCGCTGAGCTCCTGATTTTTTTGACATATGCTTGAATTTCAACTATGTTCTAAATTAGTATATTTGTAATGTATACCCGGGAGCATTAATGTAGGAATTACATATATTTTGTGTATTTAAGAGTTTAAAACTCCAATTTCGTAGGGTGCTGAAGTCACCCTACCCAACTGCCAGACACAATTCAGTTGGTGAGGGGAAGGTCTCCCGACGCCTCTTATCTTAATGAGTTAAGTGATACCAGCTGGATGGGACAGGGTATATATGTCACTATGTACCTCCTGTCTCGCTCCTAGTTCACATCCCTTTACCATACACTGGGGCAGCACCTCATGGTCAAGTTACTTCTCTCTCAGATTTGAATTCCCCAATGGAACCTCTGCCACATTCTTCATTAACAAATATCAATTAATCTAATGAATATATAGCGTTGGTATTCTACACAAATGTTCTTACTTATGCATGTCATCGAAAACTACAAACATATTTCTAAATGACATATACTCAAACAGCGACCTTAGCCACTTTAAAAATCTGGTGGATGGTAATACATCTGGAAGCATTGGAGTTGTCAGAGTTTTATTATTCGCGAAGCGGATTTTAAGTCTGGCTTCTGGGAAGTGACAATACAGTAGAAATATAGAATAACCTATTGCGTGTGTTGGGTCACCTAGTACATGCCTTTCTTTTCAAGCTATTTCTTTTTGTTTGGTAAATGGCTCAGGAAAAGCGATGGTGGTTGAATAGGGTGATTTAAATTTTTAAATTGTTTTTTTGAAAAGAGTTATTTCCAAAAGCGGTAAACCACCTTCGCACCTTTGAAGAACCCTAGTCTGCGACTAGGGTTAGATATTCCAACTACTCTTATCTCACTCTGACTTAGCTTTGACTTATACCCCTTTCACACTACACAACCGAAGCGAAGCATAGCGAATCGTTGCGAACTGGTTTATATAATTCGCACCATGCAGACTGTACTCAGAAAGTGCTTCAAAGCGCTTTCACTAAGTCGGTTCTATTCAGACTACAAGCATGGTTGCTGTACACTTTCCTATGTGTTTATAAGATCGATGACATCAGAAACCACTTCGCTTCACTTCGGTTCCATTCACACTAGCAGAATTAGCACTGAGAAAGCGAAGTGAAGCGGAGCGGTTTATATAATTCACCTCAAGTAGGTGGATTGTGTAAACCACTTCACTTCACTTTGGATTCGGTTTGGAAGCGCTTTAGAGTGCAGTGTGAATAGAACCGACCTCGAGGAAGCGCTTCAAGGCGCTTCGAAGCGCTTTGAGAGGTGTAGTGTGAAAGGGGTATTAGGTTTGTTAGCAGAATTAGCACTTCGCTTTCTGTCCTGATCTGACCTGACCCCTGACCTGATACTGCTTGACCCCTGAAAGCTAAGGAATGTGAGGATGGACTAATGGGGTTAATTGGACACCCTCCCCCCTCGCCCCATGAAAGAGAGCCCCTGCCCCCACAACACCTCCTCCTTCACTGGTGCCACTACCCCACCCTCTCTCTCTCTCCTCATATCTTTGACACTTATTAGGTGATAACAGATAACTGATGCCTGATGCCAGTGTAGTATGTAACACTACTAGACTTAGCTTGACTGGAGTACTCTGCCCTCCTACCCTTCCTCATCCACCCCCGTCACAACAACAACCTCCTTCTCCTTACCACTTCCCTCTCTCCCAGTACCACTTTCTTGAATGAAAGCTTACAGTGCCAAGTCCCCCCCCCCCCCCTCTCTCTCTCTCTGTCTCTCTCTTTCTCTCTCTCTCTCTGTCTCTCTCTCTCCCTCTTCCTCTCCCTCTCTCCCTCTCTCCCTCTCTCTCTCCCCCCTCTCTCTCTCTCTCCCTCCGCGCCCTCTCCCTCTCTCCTACCTTCTCCTCTCTTCCCTCCCCACAAAATTATTACTCTTGAAATTATAAAAATCAGACCAGAAACTTACTGGATTTTGTGAAATGTTTGATATTTAATTCACAGTCGTAGGCGCCGTTGGTAGGCGCCGTAGGCCTATACCACTGATGTCTGTATTGCATTTTATTTAAATTAAACATTTTTCCGATCTACACATGTCTGAGTCAGCCCCCTTTGCCCAGCGTTCATGGGGTGACCTCCTCCTCCTCTCTCTCTCTCTCTCTCTCTCTCTCTCTCTCTCTCTCTCTCTCTCTCTCTCTCTCTCTCTCTCTCTCTCTCTCTCTCTCTCATACACACAATCTCTCTTCCCCCCCCCCATACAGGCCTATACCATCCTCCTCCTCCTCCTCCTCCTAATGTACACATGTCTGAGTCAGCCCCCGTTCATGGGGTGACCACAGCCTCCTCCTCCCTGCTATCCCCTAATTGTTGCCATATGAGTCTATCCACCAATCTTTCGTCATAAGGCCTCAAAAAATGCAAAATTTAGAAGTACTTATATCCTCTTGTAATTTTGATGCACTATAACCAATGGTTTTGGCGACATGTATGCGAAATATGGGGAATTAATCTTGAAAATCAGTAAGTCTATGAGGTATTGAATCTGGGTAGCTCTGTTACTATGTAAGCGACCGTGGGCACACACTATTAATTCTTGATTCATGATTATAGTAAATAATTTACATGCTTTTTATACTTATTTAAATAGAAATATTAGGATACACACTAGTCTTCATAATGCACTTTTTTTTTCTCAAATAAAAGCGATATTTTCTTTGACAAAGAGGCATTTTCATCTAAAGGTATTTTGCTTCATTTTTGAAGGAATAATATCACAGAATTAACTGAAAAATAGAGAAATAATAGTAACCTATTCAAATCAACCATACATAGGGAACCACTGGACCGATTCTGCTGGAATAAACTTTTCCTAAAAGCCCAAAATCTATATTTTATGATTCGAAGATGAAACATATATATATTTGAATTACTACTTGCTAAATGTTATAAATACAAATCCAATTAAATTAATCTCCACGGTCGCTTACAGCACACGGTCGCTTACATGTACAAATCAATATTGAATATGAGGAAAATCTGGGCTCTTTTAGAAATATGAAAATGTTGAATACACACCTTATTATGGGGGACATATTTCCACTAAAGATTTTCTTTAAGGAAATAAATGGGAAAATGATATGATCATTCATATATGACACGGTCGCTTACAATTAAGTCTGCCCATGCTCATCTTTTATGCACTAAAAATGATACTATATGAAAGATATCCAATGAATATCAAAACAATGTTTTCCATTGCCAAGATAATGTAAGATTCTTCTATTAAACATAAAGGGAAATGTCCAATTCATGTTATATTATTTGCAACGATCTCTTAAATAGTTGTAGCACAGTCGCTTACATCTTCCTACCCCACAACAAATTCTGAATCTATAACTATAGAGAGTTTTCTCATCACAATTTATTTCTTAAAAAATTATTTCTGATGTATTTTCATATTTTATAATGCATCAAAGTTAATAATATGCAGCCATATTATGTATTCTATATGCATTCAAAAATGAAGAAGTCGGATTTTTAAAGCAATTTAAGCATATAAAACACACATTAATTACCCTAGAAGAGCCATTTTGGGATATACGCATATAAATATGGTATACCATCGACAGCTCTTGATAAGGGGAATATATTTATGCTAATATTGCATTTGAATAAACAAGAATAGCATCACTAGTATGGAACAAAAGTCATATGACGAAGTTTTGGTGGATAGACTCATATGTGATGTCCACTGTCCTTACAGCTCCCCCTACAAAGCGCCATCCAGTGGTCATGATCAGTGACACCTGTTGGCCGTCATCAGTGCCCCCTGTTGACCGTCAGCTTCTATCACATCTGTTCTCTTTCATCAGACCTCCCTGCCCGTCATGCACCCATGTATTGGACAGATAAGGGATGCATGAAATGATAAGAAAATCTAAGCTCTCTCTAATCATAAAATTGTCTTCTTTAAGAGAACACCCATTTGTCCCATCATTCTATCATGTTTAGAAGCCAAATTACTTCTTTTAGGTTAAGTTTCAAACCTCCTACACCTCTCCCCTCCTGTCTCCCCTCTCTCTCTCTCTCTCTCTCTCTCTCTCTCTCTCTCTCTCTCTCTCTCTCTCTCTCTCTCTCTCTCTCAAGACCACCTCTCTACAGAGATCACCCCTCTATTAATATAATAAACCGGCTTCGCGATATGTGGCTATAAATTGCCACATGTTTAATGTCCTCTTGTTATTTAAATAAATGCGGATCACTGTAAGATTGAGTCAGTGTCACAGACAACATGACCAAGGAGGAAAGGGATCAGGTGCGTAAACTGGTTAAGGAAGCCGTAGAACTGACAAAAAACGACAACACGGGGAACTACGTCTACAGGGGGTCTGGAGAACTCGGACCTTTGCGGGCTTGGACCATTGTATACTCGGACCGTTGTATACTTGGACTGGGTATGGTCGGACCAGGGGGTTAGTGGACTCGGACCAGGCATAGCTTTCAGCGGAACATTATTACAATAGTTATATAGTCAAAGTAATTCTTTTATTAGTCAGTTTTACTTCGGACATGCCACTACTAGCTTTACTGACTTAGGACAACCAATTTTAGGGTTAGGTTTAGGGTTATTTTTTGTATGATATGGTTTGGTCCGAGTCCACCAACCCCATAGTCTGAGTCCACTAACCCAGTGGTCTGAGTCCACTAACCCTCTGGTCCGACTCCACTAACCCGTCCGGTCCAACATCAGAGTGGTCTGACTTCTCTAGGAAGCGTCTACAAGGTCAGGGGATCGCCACTGCACATAAAGAAGATGAGGAAACAGGACCCTGCCGGGACGCTTCCTAGAGAAGACTGATCACTCTAATGTCAGACCGGGCGGGTTAGTGCAGTCGGATCAGGGGTTAGTGGACTCGGACCACCGGGTTAGTGGACTCAGACCATATTGGGTTGGTGGACTCAGACAAAACCATACTACACAAAAACTAACCCTAAATTAGGCCTAAACCTAAACCTAAAATTGGTTGTCCTAATTCAGTAAAGGTAGTATTGGAGTGTCTGATGTAAAACTGACTCATAAAAGAATTACTTTGATTATATACCTATCAAAGTAATGTTCTACATAAAGCTATGCCTGGTCCGAGTCCACTAACCCCCTGGTCCGAGCATACCCGGTCCAAGCATAGAATGGTCCGAGTATACCGCGGTCCGAGTTCTCCAGACCCTGCCGAGACACCCCGCACCGAGTAAAGATTATGAGTCCATACTAATAGGGTGAACAAGGGAATTAAGGGGAAGACAAAATCTTGGCACCACTTGTGATATTCCCTGAATATATCCCCACTTATAGAAGTAAACAACACAAAATGGCCATTACAGTACCCAGAATGCTTTATTTATAATCACGTTGGTCTTCACATTAGTGGCGAGATCCATGCCACAATGACTTAATACATGATAACCTCACAAGTACTTATAAACATGTAACAATCAGCACCATAGATAACGATATTAGTTAGTATTGAAACTCCAAAGGAGATTTACCCAATTAGCACCTTTAAGTTAACTATTAAATAGCACCAATGACAATGTTAACATGACCTGAGTATTTGACCTGTGCATGATGGTTGGTGATTGAGCAAGCTTCAACTGTATTTTTATTTACTAGTTATAAAATCTTTAAGATAGGTGGGTTGCCTAACTTCTTGTTTTGGTCTGCTAGATGGGGTTTGTGCCATTGGCTGTGCCTGGCTGGTATTTGACGATGTCTCTGGAGACTTTGAGATCTCTTGGCTTGCTCCGATTTTCTCATTCCTGGTTTCAGTGTTCTCACTTGCTTCTCTAAGGATTTCCCTCCATCCTCCCTCAGAATTACCATTTGAATTTTCTGACAGCTGTTGGTATTCTGGTGTTTGTCTCAATTGATCGGGTGTATGGTATTTTTTCACATGACTGGTGTTGTGCTTGTATGACGCTCCATCATCTGCTGTGATAGTCACCTGTGTCCCGAGCTTATCAGTCACTGTCAGTGGCTTATGACTGAAGTTAGAGGTCAGCTTGTTTTCCCTTTCTTGTCTCATTAATATCTGATCGCCTACCTTCAGATCCAATACTGTTCTGTTCCTGTTTGCTGCATCGGTGCTCTGTTGCTTCTTTTGTCTTTCGAATTCTCTCAGTTCTTCATCATTTTCTGAGAATCTAAGAGATGGTAAGTTAGTTCTGAGTTTTCTCTTAAACAGCATTTCAGCCGGACTCTTAGCAGTGCTACAGTGAGGAGTGGTGCGGTAAGCTCTCAAGAACTGACAAAGCTCTGTTTTCCAATTTTTCATCTCACTGTGTGCTATCCGCATAGCTTTCAGGAGTGTCCTTTTCTGGCGTCCCACCTCTCCGTTTGCTTGTGCCCACCTTGGGGTTGTCCGGCAATGTTTGACATCTGGCCTTGCAAGGTTTTCTTCAAACTCTTGGGACACAAACTGAGGACCATTGTCTGTTATTGAGAATGGTATTCCAAACATATCTATAGTCTCCTCCAGGGCCTGAATCACTTTTTCAGCTGTGGTTTATTTCATGATTTTAACCAGAAAGTACCTGGAATAGTAGTCTACTATGACTAACAACTATTCTCCAGTTGGGAATGGTCCAAGGAAATCTAGAGCCAAATCTTACCATGGTCCTTCGGGAAGGTCAGTGGGAATGACTGGTTCAGGACCATTTGGTTGTGATACTGTCTGGCACCCATGACACTTCTTGCAGTAGTTTTCGCAGTCTCTATCTATCCCTGGCCACCATACTTTTTCTCTCAATCTGGCTTTGATTTTGACTATTCCTTGATGAGCAAGTTCCATGACTTCCTTTCATAGGTTTATGGGTATGACTATTTGTGTTTGGCGCAATATGATATACCCAACAACCGCAAGTTTGTCTTTGCATGCCTTGTGCCCAATTTCCGCTTTGGAGAAGTCACCAGTCTGAATGCACTCTCTGACTTGTTCTAGCTCGACATCGATCTTGGAGGCTGCCTCTATTTCTTGTGCTGACATTGTTCTTGGCACACTCTCAACTGTCATGAGTCGAACATAGTCTTCTGTGATGTTCTTCCCTGGGCCTTGAAACTCTGCTAGTCTGGATAGTATATCAGCAATGTTTAACTTCCCTGGAATGTATTTCACCTTAAATACATACGGCTGTAATCTGAGAACCCATCTCTCAATTCTGGCTGACGATTTGGATTTTAGCCCATATATCACCTCAAGCGGTCGGTGATCTGTCAGTAAGTCAAACCCTATGCCTATGAGGAACAGTTTGAACCTCTCACATGCCCATACTAAACTCGGTTGCCAGACCAAGAAAATTCCTCACCTCAGTTGCGTCCTTTGGTTGTGTTGCATTATTGATGGCGCTGACTTTGCTCTCTTCTGCTTCAATTCCATATTTGCTTAGCATGTGTGCTGTAAAGACTAAACGATTCATACGAAATTGGCATTTGTCTTTGTTAAGAGTTAAATTTTGATCTTTAAGAACTATCAAAACTTGCTCCAACCTTGCATCATGCTCAAGAATGTCTCTACCATAAACTAGTATGTCATCTGATACTGTACCTTCACAACCATTCAATATCTGTTGAATAACATTTTGATAGATTTCTGGTGCAGCTGAAATACCAAACATCAATCTTTTATAGCGATATAACCCTTTGTGCATACTGAATGTGGTTAATTTACTCAAAGATTCATCAAGCTCGATCTGATGATAGCCCATTTTTAGATCAAGCTCGCTGAACACCAAGCTTCCATTCATGTCAAGCATAACTTCATCAATAGAAAAAGGGATACCCTAAGCATAATTAAGAAGAAACAGAGCATAGCAGAGGTACCTCGGGACTAAAGAGGAAGAGAAATATATCACCTACGTCAAGCTGAGAAACAAAAGTCAGGAAACATTTGATAAGGTACCACATAAGAGGCCCATTCACAAGATTAAGGCGTATGAGATCATGGGGGAAGTTGCAAGATGGATCGAAGCATTCTTAAGCAATCGGAAACAGCAAATCCTCATAAATGGGACATCATCTGGTCACCGCCCTGTAACAAGTGGAGTACCACAGGGGTCAGTCCTCGGACCACTCTTTCTAATATTCATTAGCGACCTCCCAAATGAAGTAACATCTACTTGTTCGCAGACAACACTAAGTTATACTGAAGCATAGGGGGAATGAATGACTGCAATTCCCTTCAAGCAGATCTCGACAAACTGAGCACATGATCCGACACATGGATGCTGCGATTCCACCCATAAAAACTGCAAAGTCATGCACCTAGGGAATCCACCCCTTCGCCAGGACTATAACTTCGGGAGCGGCTGCGGAACAATATTAGAGGTGATAACTATGGAGAAGGACCTGGGTGTCCTCATCGATGACCACCTAAGGTTCAGGGAGGAAGTGAATGATCTGGCAGTTCCTCCTCATCTAAAGGCTCTTGAAGCCTTAAATCACATCGCCTTTTCTTAGAAGGACAAATCAACAAAGACCTTACTAGTCCTTATGACAAAAATTGGTCCATTTGACGGAAATTAAAACAACAAAAGAATTTTCTTAGTGACAAACAACAATTGTTTCTTGGTAGCGACAAGAGAAATTAGACACCTCTCCTCAGGAGCCCTCAACTACCCTCCTTCTCATCTGCCTCCTCCTCCTCCCCACTCCATCTTCTTCAGAGGGCCCTCTCCGTCTTGCTTTGTCTTGCTGGACCCCAGAGGTTGCTGGAAATCTCGCTGGAAATCCAGTATCAAGAATGCATCAATTGGTATATATATACCCACTGATTCTATGCCATGATGTTTAAAGGTGTCTTAAACTCACATATACAAATTAGAAAGGACCTGATATTAAATGCATTCAGTGGACATCAGTGCTGCATAGTGAGCAATCTTGTTACTACAACCTACAGGTTCCCTCAGGCTAGGCAACAATGACCATTCCAAAATTTATTTGTAAGGGCTTCTCTGATTGGCCCATCCATCCATCCCTTATATGAATGGACCAATGGAAGCGTTCAACTTACAACCCACCACTTCTGCTGGCAATCCTCAGAGCCATAGCAGTTTTTTGGCGAGGATTGCACCAAAACAACTTTTTGCTAGACAAAAAAATCAATGAAAAAATTCAAAAATATCCATTGTCCCTACGATAAACAGTAGATATAGCTTATTCCTTCTAGATTGATATAAGATATATATGCATGTGTCTGATGTAGAAGAGCTCCTAGGAGTTGTGGAAAAAATTGTGTTACCAGCCCCCATTATTGCTCACATGTAGGCTATGCGTATAGTGCCAAGGTGAAGAGCAGAAAATTTGATATCTAACAAAAATTGTTGGGACTTTCTAGACCTATTACAAGTTGAGTTATTGGTTACCTTACAATGAACAAGAAGCCTATTTAAGGTACCTGAGGTTTAATTTTCATTTTTAATTTGTTTCTTAGCTGAGATAGCCCAAAATCCAAGCAACCCAGTATGGTTGGTAGAAAGACGATTCTTGTTGGAATGTTGTTTACTCAGTCATATGAGTCTACCAGATACCTGCCAATCATTGATTTCATCTTGTACCTCACTATTCTCTCTATAGCTGTGAATATTGTGATAATATCAGTGCCACCCTGTTGTTGTTTGTGATTGAATCAATCAGTGGCATGCTGCCCATGGCTGGGAGAGGGAGAGGGTGGGGTTGGGATGAGGGTGGCAAAAGTGGCTGCACAAGACTTAAGGGGCAGAGGAACAGTACTCAGTGGAATGAGATAGGTCACACAACTTTCTGATAAGTTCTGTCTAGTTGGTATAGTACATTTGCATGTCCACCACCATTGTTTTCTCCGTTCATCTGTTGTTGTTGTTGATACTTTATTTTGTCATATTAACTGGTGACACGATCGGTGGGCACTTATCTCCCAACATAGGGAGGATTTAAAGCCCTACCGTATACATGAATACTTATTGAGATGGGATGCAAAGGTAACAATGCCCCCTCCGATCTACGATCGGAGGGGGGCCTTTGCGAATGTAGTGTTAAAGATAACTAGGTTTGTTTGTGCAAGAGGCACCAAGCGCAGGACAGGTAGACTCCTAACTGAAGGAGCAAAGTATTATTAACAGTATTTCTAATAATAATATCAAAATAGCAATCAATGTGTACAGAATGAAAGAACAGCCAGGGGCAATAGCACCCATATCAGAGATAAATAAGTAAGTATCAGCAAGGATGATGATAGAAATATCACCTTCAGTAGTAGCAAGTAATGCGAGGAACCACGGGTGAGGAGGAAGACGGAACGACAAGAAAAGGTCGGACAAAAAAAGGGGGGGGGAGAAGTGACTATTAATATAAGAAGTTATCATCAACCCAGATAGCGCTTGATTTCGCAAGTTTGGCAAACTTGGGTGCTGTATCGGAGGTATGAAGATTTGTATTTAGTGAGTTCCAATAAAATGGGATTTTGTAATAAATTGATTTTCTAATTTGCTCAAGTCTAGGTGTGGGGCACTTAAGGACAACTCTACCAGGTAGATGTTGTGTATGTCTTCGCCTCTCTGCGACTAAGTCAACATTTCTTTTCGACCGGTAAGCTTGTTGGAGGATATGCAGACGTCGACGTTCTCTCAATGGGAGCAGACTGAACTGCTGGTGAAACTCATCCACATTCTGGAATCTATTTGTACGTGTGATAATTCGGAGGGCACGGTTTTGTAATATTTGTATGGTGTTTAATTTAGATTTACTGGCTGAGTTATAGAAAATGTCTGATTGGTCAAAAAGGGGGAGAACAGCCGTCTTGTAAATTTGTGCACTAAGCTTAACGTTCAGTCTGCTCCTTAGGTGTCTGAAGAGCCACAATTTATGCGAGACCTTTTTCTTAACACTCAAAAGATGCTTTTTGAACTGGAGGGGACCATCGACGACCGTCCCCAGATACTTATAGTCATCTACATCCTCTAAGTCACTAGGTCCTAGCATCAGTTTGTGGTGGAATGAGTCAGTGCTCCATTTGGTTCTCAACGAAGGCTTACTGAAGAATGCCATTGTTTTGGACTTCGATAGATTTATCAATTTTGCAAATAATGGTGTCATCCGCAAAAAGTTGGAGGTTGGAGTGTTTTGCATGTATGTGTAGGTCGTTAATGTAAATCGAAAATAGGATTGGGCCAAGGGTCATTCCCTGTGGTACGCCACAGGAGATGAGTTGGCTATTGGACGCAAGATTATTGACCGTTACATGCTGAGGCCGTCCATGGAGGTAATCCTTGAACCAAGCAAGTTCATCACCCAAGACACCAACCTGTTCTAATTTCTTAAGCAAAATTTGGTGGTCTACAGTGTCAAAAGCCTTCCTGAAGTCCAGGAACACCGCTCTACAGGATAACTTATCATTGACGGCTCCATAAACCTCATTGAGGAACGAGACAACTGCATCATTGGTGGAGAAACCTGACCTGAAACCGAACTGCTTATTGTATAAGATATTATTATTCTCAAGATGTGCCATAAGTTTCTTGTGGATGACCTTTTCTGATATCTTTGCAGGTAGGCATATACTGGTTATAGGTCTATAATTACCAGGATTTTTTGGGTTACCTGCCTTGAACAAGGGGGTGACACGACCGAGCTTCCACTTCTCCGGTATGAGACCACTCGCCATTGATAGTTCAATTAGATATTTGAATTGCTCCATCAAGGCGAGTAGTATCTTCTTTAATAATGGGGTCTTTAAGTGATCTAGGCCAGATGATTTATATTGGGGCAAGGAGCGGATTATTTGGCGTAGGTCAGCGATTGCTACTCCATCGAATTGAAAGGGAGGATAATTAGGGGCTAGTCCACTATTATCTGTAAATGTAATCAATTCGGGGGTGGTGAGTGGAGTAATATTGTTGGCCAGATTTGAGCCAATGGTTGCGAAATACGTATTGAATGCATCAGGAATATTTCCTGTGGCAATACTACTGCCATCATCCTGCTCCAGTTGAATGAGGTTGGAATCACAGGTTTTTTCTGGGCTGATCATAGGTTTTATCCTATCCCAGAATTTGTGGGGATTTTCAGAGCACTCAAGTAATGAGTTCTTAATGTGCTCATTCTTTAGTGTTTTGGCCATTTTGTTGACCTGCTTTCAGAGCAGCTTGGCTCGGTCGAGCAAATCAGGAGATTTAAACCTTTTGGCTAGCTTGAAATATTTATCTCTTTGTTTCATGAGGTCAAAGATCTCTCCATTAATCCAGTCGCAGCGAGTACGTACATTCATGAACTCTCTGACAGGGCACATACGGTCAAGGATGCGGTAGATAAATGATTCCATGTAGTCCCAACAGGTTGAGGGGTCCCGGGAGCTATAAAAGGTGTTCCAGTCATGGTCCTTCATGATCTGTAGAAATATGTTTTCATCAAAGTTAACAAAGCTTCTCGCTTTGAAGGAGGTTTTAGTATAGGTGCTTTTAAGTTTTTTCCGGACAAGATAGATTGGGTTATGGTCTGAAATATTAATATTCAATACTCCTGATTTAAGAATATGTTTGGAATTTGAGTAGGCATGGTCGAGAATAGTGGCGGTTGAGGAAGTGGACCTAGTTGGTGCCGAAATATACTGTGTCAGTTGGTGGAGTTGGGCTAGTTTCGCTAATTCCTTAGAAGGAAGTGAATCGTCAGCATAATTGACATTAAAGTCACCAAGCAGATATATTTCATGGTTAGTTGGTATTTCATTCAAAATGGACTGCAATTGGTCAATTGCTTCGGTATAGCGGCCGCTAGGGGGACGATATATATTTAGAATAATTTTGGTCTTATGATTCTTTTCTTGTAATAACTTTTAATATAGGCAGGAAGGCCACCCCCTCGTGCTTTTCCACTAGCCCTATCAAGCCTAAGCAATTTGTAATCAGGGATATTTAGTTGGGTATTGTGGGTCCTGTCAGAGAGCCAAGTCTCACAGAGTAGCAAAATGTCTACCCCAGACTTGAGCAAAAGTGTCTCAATCTCCTCATGGTTCCTCGCAAGACTTCTGATATTAAGGCTGATTAACTTGAATCCATTCGTGGATGCTAGTGAATTTAATTGTTGGTCCAGGTCATTGGCAATTGCCATGGCCTGGAGTAGTTAACAGATTATAAAATAAAAGTGAAAGTATGAATATATATATATATATATATACATGCACCCACAGGTACATATACACATATATATAGCGGGAAGACAAGGGTAAAATCATAATGGGAAAGAAGAGATAAACAGTTCCTTCCTCGTCATAGTGTAAACCACCTTGGACTATTGTTATAATAACCACTCTATTAAACATAATATTGCCAGGTATTGATGCTTCCATTTGGTTATAAGGAGACAATATGATTTAGAGATTCAAAGTGATAAAACACATATTTTTTTTGTCAGGTCAACAAGTGATCCTCGTATTCAAAATACAGGACCAATACCTATATGTTGGTATATATATGTGTGTGCGCGCCTACACACCCATACATATACTCCCCAGTCACAAGTAGGTAGTGAACTAAGTGTGGAGAGTGAAGGAGGGGGTATGTTATAATAAAGTAGGCAGTGATAGGTCCCATTAGGGACAGGCAAAACAACAAGTAGGATTCAAACTAAAGTTTAACACACTAGTAGGATTAAGACTAAAGTTTAAAGTTTAGCACACTAGGACGACATTTAGGACCTCCATTACCAATAGATTATTTCATATTTTATTACACACAGCCCAAACGGTTCAAACACACACTAGAACGATTTGAAGCACCTTCGTTTCCGTAGGATCATTTCATATTATTAGCAGGGTAGCCTCTAAGTGTTTTTCTGTTTTAAGTTGTATTTCGATTGAATGGGCGCAGCCTCCTTTTAGTATCACTATAGGAAAGGTATACTCTATACTGGAGCCTCTGTCGCACCCCTGGCTTAGTCTAAATTGGAGGGGTGGCCTGTCAGTGGCCACATGGGTCTGTTTTGACTGTGTTGGCTGGTGCTGTTAAGTGGAGGAGTGTATTGGCTTGGCCTGTTTGCTGTGAGTGACAGGGAGGGAGGAGGGAGGACAGGGAGGGAGGTGTACAGACTGGCTGTGATTGACAGGGGGTTGGGTACTAGGCAGGGGGTTGGCAAGTGTGATCTTACAAGCTACATCCTGTAAGATCTTTATCTTTGGATCTGTAGACTGTCATCTTTACATCTGTGTCAACTGATTTCAGTGAGAGGAAATATCTGAGGAGATCATCAGATAAGTTATGTAACTGAAGTGTAACATCACTGTGATATGCCTCCTGCTGATTGTGGCCCAGAGTGGAGGAGGCCAGGTTTGGAAGTGAGTGATGGTTGCCATGACAACATCCATGTGGAGTCATATTGTAGGGTATTGATGGGATAGAGGTAGGAGCACAGGTTCAACTGAGCAATCCAATGGAACACCCAACAATAGCATGATCCACAAATTAATACGAAAAAAAGAAATACAAAAAAAGAACTATATACTAAAAATTAGAAGCAAAAGAAAATAGCAGTTAGGCAAATCAGCTGGGCTACCCTCCTAGTATCGAAAGATACTATAGCAATTGGGCAGTAGTGTGTTGTCTTGTATTATATTACAAGTTATATTACAAGTTGTACTCAGGACAAGCTAAGGCAGGATAATGATTTACATGTAATGACACAATTATTCTTAAAAGCTAGCTGGCTTTTCATATAGTGGGAATTGTCAGTCACTGGTGGATTGAGATAGTAAATATTATTAGTGTCAGTCATATAATAAAATAAAACTGGGTCAGTTGAACAAACAGCTGGTGGTATATATATATCGGCGATCAGCTGTTATTGCCAGGCGTCTATTAATAGTTGTCATTGATGAGTTGGCAACTTGGCACAATGTTATAGTGGGTTAAATAAATTGAAAATAATAGAACCGAGCTCAGCGAAGTGTGCTCAGACCTTCGTTTATATCTGTCTTGGTTTTTTGGGTGCCGTAATAAGAAGTGGTGGAGTAGAGTAAATACTGGGTGGTAGGAGGCGGTTAGTGTGATACAATTACCAACAAATATATTGCCACTGTCGACGACAGTGGCAAATGTGGCTCTTGATCACAACCAACGGATCCTTAGTATAACTTGCGGGTGACTTGGGCCAGTTTCCAGGCCCATTCATCCACAATATTCTCAGTAGGATGGCAGCCATCAGAAGCTAGACGGGAGTATACGTTTCGATGCCGGCCATTGTCATTAGGGTGTACACACGAGTTGGTGAATGGTGTTGGCAGTTGGAGACTCTCGTTTCTATTAAAGATGGACTTGTTAATGATTCGGATTGACTCATTGAGGCGGTCTTGATGAGGGTGGGCTTGTAATTGATGATTATACACGGCCAAATCCATCCCAACAATGGGACAGAAAATGATTTCGGTAGCCACAGGGTAAATCGCTTGTTCGAGCTGGAACTGGGTGTAATCCATGTCAGATATGTATGAATCACGGGCAGCAATAGGAGAATTGTGGGCACACGATACAAGCTTGGTGGTTTTGTTCTTTCTGGTGACCGAGCATAACCCTGCCATAATGAAGGTATAGCGTGGGCGGAAGCGGGAGACCACATCGTGGGCCAAGTATGTGGCTATCCTCATGGAGGCGCCTGGGTGTGATTGAACAGTAAACGAATCTGTATCCATATAATAACTGAGGTGCTGTCCTAGCATGCATACTCTAGAATCCCCAATTATACAGAAATCTCTTCGGTTGGGCGCCATTCTTAGTTTTGTTGGGCGAGCTCTTGTTTAATTCCTAGTAGCAGGTTGCCCTGATGGTTTTCTCCCTCGAAGGTTTGTGGATCGAACTGAGGAGCTCCTAGTCGGTGGCCGTTGCCCCAGTATTTAGAGGCAGTCATCTCTAGGTAGTCAGAGTACGGCGAGGAGAGCAATTTGGTTCTAAGATGATTGTTTTGTTTAAATTTAGCCATCATAAGCTCTCTGATTTTTGCCATTTTATTGGCGGCCCATTCATCTGACTCCTCGATCTTGTCGCCTTGTTCCTTGATCCGATAAGGATTATCAATAAGAAGGATCGTTCCAGCTAGCTCGTTGTTTTTAGTAGAGAGGATTTTGTAATATTGATAAGCTTGTTCAACGGATGAGAACAAGCAGTTATCAAACCAGAATTTACAAGGATAAAAGTTAGAGGCATAGTGATGCTCTCCTTGGTAGCCTAAGGCTGATCCTTGGTTATATTCATGGGATTTCACATCCTGAGGGCGGGCTCCTTGTGGGAGGTTAGGTAGATCAGCCCAATAATACCTCGCCTTGTTAAAGATGATATAGTTGGCGCTTAGAATTGGCTTTGTTTCGACTTCCAATTCGAACTTCTCAAGTTTTTTGTAGCACTGACGCATTAGGGCCGATTTCCTTCTCGCTTCATCGGCTAGGTCCTTGTTGATCCATATGTTATTCAAGGGACAGTTTTGCTTAATTTGCTTAGAAAGCTGGATGATTTGATCTCTCATTCGTGAGGTGGTGAAGATGACTAGAACTGACCGGGTTTTTCCATTTTTGAAACGACCCAAGCGGTAGGTGCAGTTGATGCTATTTGCGGAGAAATTTGGAAGAGAGGGTGACACAATGCCTACTAAATTGTAATCTGTAATTACAATGTCCATGTCCTTTGTAGTAACATTCAATGCTAGTATTTCATTTTCATACCGTTGGTACATAAAATTGTACTGACACCAGTCATTGTTTCCTTTTGAAGTAAATATGAGAAGTTGGTTATTTCTTGCTCAAATTCGACGATTTTTTAGGAATGTTCACCCTAATATCTGAAGCACGCTCCTTCTCCCATGTTTATTCAGGAGGATGAGTCTTTATTAGACTCTAATTCTCCCTCACACTCTCACTGTCAATGATCACAGACAATAGTATTACCATCACAATTCTTGAAATGATAAATGAAGGTTGATAATAGCAGGTTTTTACTATTTATTTTTAGGAAAACTATGGTTTTGACAAAATCGAAGTCAGGGACAATGGTACTGGAATAAAACCATCCGACACACCTTTCATGGGACAGCCTCATTACACTTCTAAGATATCTGAAATTGATGACCTCAACAAACTACTTACATATGGATTCCGTGGAGAAGCCTTGGGTGAGGCTACCTTTGTGTTCCTTGTCAAATGGAAAAAAGAAAATGTAAATCATGTCCCAGATTGAGTCAGAATAGATATCAGAAATGGGTGCTGGCACTAAACTGATTTTAGATTGATTTATTATTTTATCTAGGAGTAATATGAATTATGTTTTTAAGTTGTAGGGGTGAAAAGCCCTAGGGTGAAATGTCCTAGGGGCAGGGGAATTCTAGGTGGTAAATATCCAGGAGGGGGGGGGGGGGGCGGGAGGCAAGGATGTGGGTGAAAGTGCACCTGTGTGGAAAATAAATCAAGATCAAACAAAACATGATTTTTCTTCTGCTCACCAAAATCTGCAGCCCAGAAACCAGTTAGATGTAATCTGGATTATGTAATCCCAGCCAAAAGGAGTTTCAATGGTCCAGGAAGTGTGCAGACCTAGAAGTCCTGCATTCGCATATTAGAGAAAAAGATTGCAGATGCAAGATTTATTTCTATAATAGCCCACTTTACATATTACTGTAGAGGTAACCGGACGTGCTAAGATACTCTCACTGCGCAGGTCATGACTGGTCAGTGGTGGCTGGAATGCGGGCACCGTACACTGAGGCAGGGGCAGCGGGACAGGCCCTGCCAGGGGGACCGGGGCAGACCACACCAGTCTACCAGCTGGTCACCAGACTTGCACAGTCCCTCTCTGTATATGTACAATGCACTGTACACTCACACTAGTTCTGAAGCCCTAGAGGCATACTGCAAGTCTATGCATGGTCTCTGTGTCCATCTCCTCTGTCTGCACATCCATCCCTGTGTGCATGCTTCTCCTTACCCTATGTTTTGATGGATTCTCTTGACAAAGGTTGTTATATCATAAGATCTAGCGGATAAAATCTAATTGAGTTTAGGCAAAACTAATCTCAACATGTGATTTGATAATCCTGGAACAGCTATTAAGCCAAAGAGCAAATTGTATTCCTAGAATAAGGAGGCAAAGTTTGACACCTATAGTGAAGGTATTAGCTGACGGGGAAGGCGCCCGCAGCTAGTGGGCTATTGTAATCATTAAATCGCCTGCAGCTAACACAGGGACCTTCAAAATATATTTCCCCATTCTCCTCATTCATCATGAGGAGAATGGGGGATTAAAGAAAACCTAAAATGTGATGCATCAACGGCTATGCCCAGTGTTATAATATGCATGATCAAGCATCTAGGACTGCCAATCTTGACATTGTGAATTCGAATCCCAGCTAAGGCAGCCTTTTTATATTTGTCTCATTTTTGAGTGATTTTATTTTTTAATTTCACTAATGTCTTCACATCTGGGAGTCAGATTTCTTTTAAACTCACACATGTAGTTGTTGATGCAATTCCCTTTCAATTGGTGAAAGAATTAGAGAGCACGGGCCACAATATGTCAAGATATGTCAAGATTCCTACACTTGCTTAAAATAGCATTATATATTTTAATGTGTTATTAAAGGATCTCTGTGTGCAGTGTCCCAGGTGTCCATCACGACCAAAACTACATCTGATGATATTGGAATAGTTTATGATTTGGATTATCATGGACATATTACAAATAAAAAGCCATCACACATTGTGAAAGGTAATAATTCATTCAACTAATTCCGTTTGAAAATTACCGAATGAAATTGGTTTTTTCATTGAATGTGAATATACAATTATCATTTGTTTTTATAAATTGATTGTTTATTTTAAAATGAAGGAGTTGAGGTTTTCGAAATAATCACTTGTTACTTTAATGGATCTGATTTTTCAACAGGTACAACTGTTGTCGTTTCACAGCTTTTCCATAATGTCCCAGTAAGGAGGCAGTTTTACAGTGCAACTAAAAGGAGAAAGGAAGAGTTGAAAAAAGTCGGGGATTTGATGCTGTCCTTTTGCCTAATTAGGCCTGAAGTAAGGTAAGGTTATTAACGGCCATTCCCTTTAATCACTCCTTAAGCAGAATCCATGAAAACTAAACACTGACATTGTGCTCTTTTGGAGCAAGGAGTATCCTGATTTCAGTAAATGAATTCCTCTGAAATATGAGAGGGCCAGGGAGGGCCTATATTTTTATATAGTAAATGAATTCCTCTGAAATATGAGAGGGGCAGGGAGGGCCTATATAATATACGGTATCAAAGGGAGACTATGTCCACGGCTGAGTATGGAAGGAAAGGGTTGGGGGAAATTTAAAAAACAATTCTTGTAACGTTTAGTTATAAATGGTTTATGTAAAAATTCAAGAAATGATATCCAACTTCCATTATGTTCACTACTCGTGATTGTTTTCTATAGGTTCACATTCCGTCATAATCGAGATATACTCTCGCAGAAATCTGCAGATCTCACTTCAAGACAGGTCATGGTTAATGTCTTTGGTTCTTTTGTGACTGCCCATATGGAACACATTTTGAAAGATGATCTCAATACTAAGGTAAGTAGATAACGTCCTATATTTAAGTTTGGAAGTAATTAATGTAGAATCCAAGAATATATCCTGTAAAGAAGTAGTCAACATGAGAGTTGTTGAGTATGTAACTTTTAATTGTATGGCTATGTCTATAATGTGCTACACAATTAAAAAACATTGAAAAGCGGTTTTATTACTTTAATGTTAAATTCTCTTATAATCTTAATGTAATAAATGGTTAATATTTTCACACCTGTGTTGCTAGCAACGCAAACTATGTGAAACTGTCCCAAAAGTTCATTATAACTTCATTCATCCAATGTTTGATCATTTGTTACAGCTGAAGATGGAACTCTATGTTCCAAAGAAGGATGTGGATTTTCAGAAAACAAGTCGTACTGCCCATGACCGATCCTTTATTTTTATCAATGGAAGGTCTGTACTAAATGAAGAGCTGTTAAAAGTAAGTCTTATTTTATTATATACATTTGACTTCTTGACAATATTTCACTAGAGTATATATATATATATATAACTTTTATTTCCTAAGAAAAAGGTTTACAGTTTCTGATATACGCAGTTCTCCAGAGTTTTCTCTCTCACCCACTATTTCAAACCAGTCGAACAGTGGTAGTTCCATTGTTGTATAGTTTGAAACTATCTTATGAACATTCTAGTTCTATGTATAGCAATACCACAAGTTTTAACAGCAAAACAGCTGACTGTGATTCGTATGTCCAGATGGTTTAGGAGGTAAGCTGGGGAGAGGCGTTGTGGGTTATAACAGAGACCAAATTTATGGGGTTGGGAAGAAGTTTTTTTAATCTGCACCAACCCCTTTTGGCCAGCAAACAACTTGAACCGAGCAAAATTCTAATTGTAGCGCGGCAGTTAATGGATATTTTGCTAGGATCACAACAAGCTTTACGTTATGACCATTTAAGCTTATATGATACTTAACATTTTGATTGTCTACAAGAATATCCATCTGATATTAGATTCAGCTGATAATCCAATTTGAAATATTTGCAGGTTGTAAGGCAAATGTATGCACAGTCCACAGGTTGTGACGCTGGAAGATACCCCATGTGTTTTGTCTCTCTTATTGTTCCTCCTGATTGTGTGGATGTAAACCTTGAACCCAACAAAACGAAGGTGCTGCTCCTGAATAATGTAAGTTCCCTCAGAAATTTTTTTTTTACATATAATCTGCATAATACTTTTATAGCCTCAGTGGTCCAGGAAAACAACTTACATTAATAGGAACATTTGACTTGTTGTATTCATATGAATAACAATCGATTTAGTTGAAAAAACATAAATAATGCACAGGTGTTGTATGATATTCTATTACTTCTAAAATTTCTTTTATTTAACTGTTTTAGGATGATGTTCTGGATGCCGTGAGGAAGGCTTTAGCTTTAGTATACCCATGTGGAAAACCTATGGTAGAGGAGACAAGGCAGCAGGAAGAGTCTACTCTACATCCTGAGACATCCTGTAGTCAGTTTGATGATAGTGCCTCTGTAACAGTCCATGCACCCTTCCGCCCCCTCAAACCTTTAAAAGGAGGTACTCAAGAAAACAATGATTCTCTTAGTTTTCAAGCACCAAGAGGTACATCCTCTGACGACCTGTCCTTTCAAAAACTGACCAACCCTTTACTAAACAGCACTAGATGTGATGGTCAGGGCCAGAATATTGATGCCCAAGATGCCACATTTGATGCTAATTTTGAACAGTATGATGAAGATGATGACATTTTCAGGGACTTGACCCTCGGTCATGAAGAAGGTATCAGTGATGAGAATTGCAGGCGTGAAATAGACATACATGACAAATTAGGATTAGCCAGTACATCTGATCTAACTATAGCATCAATACATGGGACAAGCGAAAAGTTAATGATTGAGAAGCCTGGAAGTGCAGCAGAGACAGATGTATCTATACAAACGAAAGAGATTAAAACTCTGCCTAAAGTTTCCATTGTACAGGATTCTGAAAACAACAAGGTGTCAGTACTGCCTTCAACTACTGCTTCAAATATTGCTGAGTCGTGGAGTAAAGAAATCAGTAGAGAAGATGCTAGACCCAATGAAGTCACGGTAATACATGTAATATATATATATATGTATATAACAATTTTTATTCAGCAAAAATATACATTTCTGTAATAATGAGATACTGAAAAGGAATGGTCTCTCTCAATGTACAGTCTACGCTGAGATCTTCTTGGTATTCCTTTAATAAACAAAGTAAATAGTGTTTGAAGGGGTTAATAATAATAATTTGCATAATTGATACAAATATAGTCAACACAAATTCATTATTATAAGTCCTATTTCTTATTCTCACACATTGATACAAGTTAATGTAACAAATAAACATCCATGTTGACCTACACCTGTTGCTTACTACTGTGTCTTGACTGGTTATTGGGATATCATGATAGTCCCCTCCCTTGTTAATAAGGCACTATAATATTGTCAACCTCCATATGCTTTAGTAGCTCTTGTTGAATACATTTTGTATTTAACATCTGTTGAAATTTTACTTCAAAGCCTGTTCAACTGTTGATGTCACAAACTCTACCTTCAAATAACGCCAAACCTTATACACCTGTCTCCAACAGCAAGGCTTCTTCTAGCTTTGCAGCTGCAAAAAAGGTACATCATTATATACATCTATCAGATGATACTTCTGTGTGGGAATATTATGGGTACCTAATTTAATTTCTTCCTCTAAAAGTATGGTAATTTAAAACCAGTTGTCAATAAGAGCGCTTGTTGCATATCACTTGCCCCTCAGGATTCACCCTACTACCATATCCTACCAGGTGACTCAGTAGCCTTAATTATGTCTAATCAATTTTTTTGCAGCCTGGGCAAATGACTCTCAGTGATGTCGTAATGATGGATAAAATGAAACGCCCATCTAATGCTTTCCTAAGATTTTCCCAAGAGAAACGACCACTTAGTAAGTGAAACAAATTATTCTATACATTTGATAATAAGTGTCAGGTCTACTGATGTGATGTACTGTACCAATATATGATATGTAGTAATAATGTCCTATCAGACACAGACTTGTTCAAAATATTTGAATTATCTAGATAAAACTTGAAACATCTTACTGGAAGTACCCGTTTAACACACATATGTGACAGATCTGTGAAGCCATTATATTAGTTTGCAGCAAGCTTGAGCCTGCCAAATGCCTTGCCATCAGACATTTACAAAACTAGGTATTATTGTGGGTCAAGTCTCCAGACTTGAATAACTTTTTAAAGGAGTTTGGCCCTCCCAGAGCCTGAAGGTGATGAGTGTTGGTGGTTTGGCCCTAGAACAGAGTGGGGCAAGGTTTAGGTCCCAAACTATCCAAACTCATCACCATCAGGCCCCAGGAGGGCCACAATTCCTTTAGAACTGAATGTATATATTCATGTCTAATTCCATTTTAGTGATACAGCAGCATCCAGATACTGAATTACGGGAGATAGGGCAGATGATCAATGATGAGTGGAATGCACTCTCTCCGTTTGAACAGGACTCGTACAACCCTCCAGTTAATACCCCTACCAGGTAACCCATTTAGTGCTTAAGAAAGCATGAGAATATTTTTGCTCCCATGTTACTCTGATATTGAGGAATTATTGAAACTGTTTCTCAAAGCTCTACCACAACAAATTCACACCTCTGTGCGACGCCGTTTTTATGACAGGTATCATGAGTAATGATGGTTTCCTTTGATGGAAATCACAACTATCAACGGGTGTTTAGATGGCTGATCTTGATCTCAGATATAACACCTCTATTAACACCCTCATGGGCTTAGTCAAGCAGTGGAGGGAAAGGGGGAGGAGCCATGTGATGGGACTGACCTGGGCAGTGGAGGGAAAGGGGAGTGTCTTAGTCACCCCATCAGACAAGCTGTCATCCCAACTCTTCTCCTCCAAGTCAGGTCTACAGAGGGAGAGTCACTATGCCCCCCCCCCCCCAACCACACTCCTACCCCCAGCTGACACTCCCTTGTACCCCTTTGACACTAAATAGGTGATAACATCCTAGCGCCGATGCCAGTAGAGGACGGTGAGAGGGAGGGAGATGTCAGTCACATACACCTCTTTCTCTAAGCATACACACTCCTCCTCTTTGCGTGATTGGACGCCTACTGCGTTGCTCTAGCCAAATGGCTTTCCCGACCCTGGAAAATGATTTTTTTAAATATGTTTCCCCCGCTCTCTCTCCCTCCCCCTCTCCCTCTCCCCCTCTCTCCCTTTTTCTCCTCCTCCTCCTCCTATAGTATATCTAAGTAAAAGCCTACTTTGCCAAGTGTCCTCTCCTCCTGCTCCTATTTGCATGATTGGACGCCTACTGCGTTGCTATTGTCAAATGGCTTTCCCGAGCTTGGAAAATGTTTTTTTATAATTCATAAATCGTTTTAATGTATATGTTTTTTTAGGCAGGGAAGGGAAATTAGTAGTCTATATAACGAATAATTCGTTACCCTCTTTATCTCTCTCTCTCTCTCTGTCTGTCTGTCTCTCCTCTCTCTCTCTTGGTAGTCGAATTATGTCTCTACAATGATTAGAACTCAAATTCACTCTACCATGGTTCAATTGCCTAGGGCAATAATATCAGGATTCAAGCCACCAATTTATTATTTTCTAAACAATTCCAATCGACCAGGAAAGTTGCTACGATTTGATTCGTCTGAAATAAATCTGTTCCACTCGCACTGATCAAAGGAAGCCTCACAAACTCTCCCCCAAGTGATCGAGAATTTTTTTTACTGTACTGTACTGATTGTACTGTAGGTTGGAACGCCCCTACAATCAGGGAGGTAGGGTACTGTAAACGTATTAATGTTCGCGCAGTATTTATTTTCCCACACCCACTGTTGTGCGTGAAAATAAATCCTGCGTGAAACGTATAATTATTGCATAAACAAGGCGTGAGACTTCCTTTGCTGCGCGAATTTAAATCCGTGGGAAAAAGGTGTCAAAGTACTTGGTCTGTGAAAATTTATCTGCGCGAAAATAAATACGTTTACAGAGTATACCTACTGGCCTGCCTCAATACTGAGTAACTCCTCTTTCAGAAATACATCAAGGGATGACCACTCCCGCTCGGTAGCACCGAGTTCGAAGAAGAGGAAAGTTTCACATGTAAGTTCTCTAGTTTTTCAACTCCATCCATTGGATTGTATTTGTCTTATAACCAACTGGACAGATTATAGACATAAAAGCTTGAGCCTATTTACAGCCAGTGATTGTTCCATCTTAAATTGCAACATCAAAATACCTCTATCCGCAAAAATATTTCCAAATCTAATTGAACCAAGGTAAATTTTATCATCTTTAGAAGACGCGAAATTGACAGATATCTAGGGTTAACCATTTCAGCATAATTCGGGAGAAAAGAAACCCCACGGGAGATATTAGCCTCCTACTATGCCTATTAATTTGCATCTGGTTTCTCCCTACTACCCCACATAATAATGCTAATATTTGGATGGAATTCATGTAAATACCAAGCCCAAAGCAATATTTGGGGTGTATAAACAAATTGGTGGGCAAGTTGAAATACCAATATCTCTTAATTACCATTTCAACAAAGCCCCAAGTGTCTCCCCCTCACTAGCATTGATCTTGAAGAGAGATTTTCTTACTATAGTTTTAGAAAGACTAAGAGGGCACTATACCGATTTACAATGCAGCCCTGTTTATGACCCTAGCATCATTAATTAACTATCTAAAGATCCTTCCACCTTCAGAGATGACTGCATTTTTTCCCTCACATGTGTGTTACAGAATGAGAGGAACCAGTCCATACTAGAAATGATGAAACCTTCCAAGTCAGGTGTAGCCAAGAGAAATATTCACAGTGCTCCTCGTAAAACTGTTGCAGTCAACTTTTCCATGCCTGGCCTGAGTAAAAAATACATGGATGGACCTGTTGGCAGGTGCGTTAATACCTTGTAGTTTGTTAATACACACTAAGATGCCTCATCGCTATGTCAGAAAATATAACAATAAAGATTGGGAATATTGTTATGCTTATATGAGTAAGTATTAAAATATATTTTACACCATAGCAAATATGTTTCTGACCATGTTTCCACCAAATTCTAAAAGAAATAGCTTTCAAGTATTCTAGTTTCAAGCAATTAGTGGAAATACAGCATTTTCCATGCTCTGTGTAGGCAAACTAAAGGCCTTGAAATTATTTCCCCTTTCTTTGATCAGGGCGACCTGCTGCAGACAGATATGGTGGCAGGTGATTAATGGCTACCATTTCTTTATTCACAGCCAATGTTATATTCAAGGCGAGAACTATGAGCTGGTGGGAGAAGTAAAGCCAGCAGGTTGGTGGATTAGCTTGCAGGGATCCATGCTCAAAGCCCTTGTTCCTTGGCGAATACAAGAATGCCTCATCTTTCATCGACTCATGGAATCTCATGCTATAGCCACTGAAAAATTGGATGATCCTATCCATCTCTCTGTAAGGTAAGAAACCGATAAAGCATTTCTTTTTTTTTACTAAACATTTGCATTTAGCACTTGTGCATGATCTTATGACATACCAATTCTTAGACTTACGATAAGAGGTGTTGACTTATGAACAATGATATTTACCCACAGATTTAGGGTGATGCATACAAAATGTGTAACTAAATTTATAAGTCTAGAAAGGCTGGTTGTGGGATATAACAAGATGGTAAATAGGTCTCATGGTAAACTGATGAAACCCATGATGTACCCATGATGTCATTACATATCAGGATTGGTGGTTTGGCACAGGATGGCTCTGATGTGGGCATTTTGGTTAGTTTAATTACTAGATCAGATTGCATACTCTTTCAATACACCCCTTTCTGAGCCACACATACTCCCTTAGTTCTGAATAATATCAACCTGCATCATTTGGTGAGGATGATACATGAATATCTCAGTTATAGCACCCTATAATGGTTGTCTGACCACCATGAAAAAGAATGGGACAGAACTAGCGTAAAACATGTCCATCCTCTCCCAACACCTGCAACTGTCTTTTTGTAATTACAAATATTTACTGTAAAAACAAGGTTACTGTGGATGTATAATTTATGATACTACAATTATGCATCAATTCATCATGTTCTAGTAACACATGAGAAGTTTATATATGACCAAGTCCCCAGTGGAACTTGTTTCCTAACTAATGCACTATGGGCTGCCCTAATATTATGACGCCACAACTGATCCGACATTCCTTTCAAATTATGGGATTAACCAGGAGAACTGTTTTATTTGCTACTTGTTTTGTTTCAATCCACTTGGCTGAGTAACATTCCTGAATTTGCTGTTACAGAAATCTTGGAGAAAGGATTGAAACCTTGCATTCCCTACAATGGAGTTCCCCTAGTCCATCTGATGTTTACACATATATGACTGATCCCAGAGTCATCCGCAGTGGATTTAGTATCAGGAAAATACAAGGTAATAATACTCCTTTTTCCTTCGCCATAATAATCGTTCAAAGAATGTCTTCTGATATGTCTATGTTAGAAAAGCCCCAATTTTTAGGCAGTTTAAATATGCCTAATCTGAGAGTGGAATTGCTTTTTATCAAACGTATTTACTTTTTAGTCCATCCTGTGAATTTCGTAGCATTTGGGGGGTATATGTTCCAACTAATGTCAGTATAGTAGGTTAGTTTGTGAAAATATTCCAACTAGAAGAGAAGTTACAGCAAAAAAAACTGATTCAGTAATGGTAATGGTAATGGCAGCGGCAAGGGTCACTTTGTAACTTCTCTTCTAGTTGGAATATTTAAATCTCAACCACCATCTCATCCCATTACTTCATTAATTAATATACACTTATGCAAATTGACGTGCCAAGATATTGACATACAACAAAACTAATTTGTAAATGTTTATTGCAAAATTTCAGGATATGGCAGAAGATAGGATTACACCCTAGCCATATAAAACTTAACATTGGCATATGGGCCTTTATCAGCTATTAGGAAATAGTAATCTCCGTCACTTTTGGCGAAAATATAATTAAAATGAAAAGTCCTGGAATAATGAGATATTGATATTTATGTTGCTTGATATTTGAATGGATAGAAAAGATAATATCTTCCAAATACTACCATAAATCTTTCTGTAATATAAATTTTAAAAGCAAATGTTATCAAAATATGGCTGCCATTTTGACAACGACCCATCATGCCTCCACTGTAAGTTGCTAAATCGATATTAAAAATTCTTATACAATGAAGAAAATACCACATCAATATGAAGTAATTTTGTTGCTTCAATATAACGATTTTAATCATTTATTTGCTCCCATTTAAATATGAAGTATTTACATTTAAAATTATGTGTGACGGAAATTACTGTGTCGGTCAAAAAAATATGTATTTTCACACCAAGTCAAAACATTAAATAAAAAGGCTATTTTGCATCTCAATGCTTTAATTAACAGCAGACAAATCTCATAAAGAGCATAGAAGGAGTGATTTCTTTCTCAGATAAAGCTATTAAAAGAAATTCACAATCAAACTGTTGGTGTCAAATGTCGGTCAAATACATAATCTCTGTCACCTGGCCTCCCCACGCCAGAAGAACAGATTGGGAGGGTTGTTAATTGGACAGAAATGAACAACGTCACAATCTGCGTCGGTCTACGTTGTCAATTTGACGTCTGCTGTCAAGGGGAAGGCAGGATAGGGCTATGTTCCTTGTCGGTCACACATTTGAGATGCATAATCTCCGTCACGTTTCTCCGTCACGTTTCTCCATTTCTTGCTAATTAGTAATGCTATAAGCTTAGCAATGACTTTCAGATGCTAAGTAAGTTAAAATGTGATAGTATAATAGCTAAACGCAATCCTAGCCTGCTATTTACTACCTTTTTGTGAGTTTTATTGGTCGGAGATAGCGTTTGACATAATGTGACGGAGATTACTTTTGACTTATTTCCGTGATCTCCGTCACTTTTTTCGTAATCTCCGTCACTTTTTTTACATTGGCAAAAGAAAAGACTTGCAACGTGTTTAAGGATGAAATTCTTAACTCATTTTTAGGTACACATGTTTAACTTCCTGTGAATATAGTTTTGTTTGTAGTAACTGGCCTGTATGTCAGCCAAATGAGGAGAAACCAATTGTCAAAAGTGATCGGCGTCACATTTTATTTGTCAAAAGTAATCTCTGTCACATTTTGGTACACTTAATTAAAAGCTAAATATCACAAGAGTTTAGGCAAATTTTATCTTTTTCTTCATATAATTCGAAACATTAAGCTGTCCTTATAATTTTCCAATGAAAATAAAGTAATTCGAGTAAGATTTATTTTGTCCACCAAAATTTCCTAATACCTGATAAAGGCCCATATGCCACTTGTTTCCTCTCCTGAATAAACAAATGATGTCAACAAAAGAAAGTCTCTCATGATCAAGTAGACTGATTATACTACATGGAACCATATATACACAAATTCGATAACTGTTTTATTCTTTGTACAGAAGGCACTATCTCCTCAATGGGCCATTACACATCAGGCCAGTTTCATATTCATTCCTGCCATCATGAAGATTTGTCTTTGTGTCTATAACCCCATTCTTCCTTTTAGCAGTCATGCACATATCCTAGTCATAGACAGAATATGCACATAACTTAAGTAAATAATTCAAATTAATGTTTCTTTCTGTTTTACAGGAACTGAATCATCAAAGATTGAAGTAACATCAATGGCTAATTGTATCCCAGTGTTTGGTCTATCAGATCTCAGTGAAATACTTACACATATTGGCAAAAATCCATCATGTAGCGTGAGAGACTGTCGCCCACTCAAACTTATGCACTACCTTCAAGTAAGAACGATAGGCACTAACATCAAATGGACATTAAGGATCTTAAGTTATTTTTACTTTATTATATAAATGGGGAACATTTCATGTACAGGTCATTGTTGAGGCGGAAGTTGTAGTTATGGGAGGGAAAATGTTAAATGTTTATGCACTTCCAGCTCTATTACTGTCACTTCTCAAACAAGCTTTAGGTCGCACTTCTGTGCAACGCGCCTGTTTTATTGCACTCCTACTAAGCTAATAAATCATGTGTTCACCTTAAGTTGAAAGGCTATACTGATCACTGAAACATCTCTCATCTCTCCCCACCCCCACCTGTGAATTAGCGCCGAGCCCTGCACATGCCCAGCGGGCCTTGAGCCAGCACACTGCACCTGGGTATCTACTAAGCCCCGCCCTGGCCTCGCTCGTCTGCCTATCCAGTCACACCACCCATCACCAATCCCCCATCCATACTTCCCAGCACGTCATGTCCTGCCCCGCCTTCCCTCGTCAACGCGCATGTGCGGTACTCACAATTAGCAGGCGTATTGTTGTGTCTGTGTTTAGTCCCTATAATGCCTAGAGTGGGATGTATGTCAGTATGGTCATGATCACTATGTATAACAAGAAACAAAAAAATTGCCATTTTGCAAAGGTATCTTTTCGATACCAAGCACAGCATTTTGATTAATACAAGAGAACAACAGTTGATAAACAAAATAAAAGCCTTCCATCTTAGTATTGAGAAACATGGGGTATAACATGTGTCGGTTGGACAGGATTAACAAGAGAAGAGGTGGGGGACTTATGTCTTTTATCCACTCTACCTTGACAGTGGACACAGTGTCGTATGAAAAATTTAATACTTCAAATGATCACATAGAAGTACAAGTTTTTGAGATTAGTAAGAAATATATAAAGAACAAAATAATATTGAATGTGTATAGACCACCACAAGGACAATAATTATTATCACAGGCTATTGATAGACTAGGGGAAATCTTAGGGGAAATTGATTCTTCTAAGGAAATTATAATGATGGGAGACTTTAATTACGACGCGAGAGTCATGGAGAAAGGTACCTCGATAGGGGCAGATAGGTTAAGAAATCTGTTGAGTAAGTATAATCTTCAACAAGTAATTGAAGATTACACTAGGATTAGCAAATCCACGTCAACCATTATTGATCATGTATACACGAATAGTAGGACACATAGTAAAACTGGCACTCTGAATATTAATATAAGTGACCATCTGCCGGTATATATTCAATTAAAAAAAGAAAGAACTAAATATAAAACTGAATCATTTTCAGCACGTAATACTAAGTGCCTCGATATTCCAATATTGAAAGAAATCCTGGTTGACATGGATTGGACTAAATTGTATGTGACCCGCGATGTAAATGAAGCTTGGGACATAATCTACAGCAACATTTGCAAAATTCTGGACAGAATGTGTCCAGTGAAGAAATACTGTAAAGTCAAACCAAAGCCTGCCTGGTATGATAAGTCCATTATTGTGCATCTGCGAATAGACTATTTGAGATCGCTATATTCAGGTGGCGCCACCAGCGGTGTGTCTTTCCAACCTGACCACTGCCAGGTAGATCCTCATTCTGCCTCAAGCACTCACCGAGTGCAGGTAAAATTTTTCTCTAGCGCCATGAAGGGTCAACGATATTGTAAGACCTGCAAGACAAAACACGCGCCACCGACTGGTAAAAAGTGTTGCTATCAGGACCTGTCCGACAGTGATTCTGTAGTTTTGAATAAGCCAAAGCGAGAAATTGAGGCAGGATTAGAGTCTGAGAACGACATTTCTCGACTTATCGACTGGTCCGCTTGGTCTCCTACAGCCGGTGCAGGTGCCGGAGCCAAGCCTAAGACTGGTAAGTCAAGTTTCAAGTCACTTGAATCCATTTCTGAGTTAACTGACAGCATGACTGACTTCCCACCTTTGCATTCGGTTGGTAATGATTCTGGACGCCCAAGACGTGGTCGGGGTTCAAATGTTGGACATAGCATGTTTGCTCACATTCCGGAGGGAACTGCTATCAATGCAAATAAAGGTGATAATAAAGCTGGCCGTAGGGAAGTAAAGGAGCTCCGGGAGTCCGTTAAGCATGTCCGTGATAAGTTGGGCGGTATGTCCGACTCGGTCGGGGATACTAATAATAGGCTGTCCAGAATGGAGGATATGATTTTTAACTTGACTATGAGGGACGTAGTCCTTTCAGAGGGGGATGCTGATTCCGCTGATGATAAGAAATCCGCTGTTTCCATTGGTAAGAAGTCCGCTGTGCGTAATTCCCCGGTCAGGAGACGTAGACGTTCCAGGTCTAGAAGCCGGACCCCACCTCGAGGTGCTGGCCGTGGCAGGTCGAGGACTACCAAGACGACAACTTCTTCTAGTTCGTCCTCGTCTAATGATGATTCAAGCTCCACTGCTAGTTCTTCTTCCAGTTCGTCTGGTTCTAGGACTCGTAGACGCCATAAGCAGAGACGTAAGAATGTTCATAAATCTGTTTCTCGTTCGTCTGAAAAAGTTAAGAAACGCAGGTACCGTATTTCTAGGTTCTTGCCAAAGGAAGAACGTTCAAAGTACATGACAAACGAGAAACTACTTTATTGCCATGGTGCTCTAATGCTTGAGCGTTATCGTAAGGGTGACAATATAGAGGGCATGCTCGAGCATAACTGCTTCGTGGCTGAAAAAGCAGGAACGCAGGCTTATCTTACTAAGGGTATAGCAAAATATGACGAAGCTGTCAGAAATTTGGCAGTTATGATAGGACCAAAGGCGTACACCTCTGGTCATATGGGCTTTGCGCTTAGATTTCTCAGTCAGGAATATGCTCGTAAACAGCCAAATAAATCTAAAACAAATGTTTCTGGGTCGAATGAGAAGTCTAACTCACGAAAGGTGCCTACTTATTACTGTTGGGGATTCAACCGGGACTCGTGCAGTAACAATGATTGTAAATTCCCCCATATTTGCGCGCTTTGTTCAGGAAACCATTCCAGAACTGCGTGTAAAAATTCTACCGGCGCGAGTAGCCGCCATGACACATAGATTCAGGTGTCAAGTTATGGTCCCGATATGTTAGATGCTTTTATTGAATCAACTGGTTCTGCACCTTCCCAGGTTGAATTTAATATCCCCTCTACCCCTGAGCGCAATATGGTTGATGATTGTTTGAATTGTGAAAGTGTTTCTGCTGCATCTGATATTTTCGATTCATGTTTTACTGAAACTACTTGTGGAGTCCTAAATAATTGTGTTGAACTTCCGGGTCATGGTGGATACCCGTATGTCGTTATTCAAAATGGCGGACATCACAACATTTGTGTGATTCAGACACCACGGTTAGTTTCTGATTATGATGTTCATGTTGCCTTTGTTACACCTTATGTTAATAGTAACTTGGGAAGTTTTGATATGAAACTTCTCATGCGCTCAGGGTCCTTTCCTTATGGTTATATCAAGAGTTTACGCATCTACGATGACCAGTTCTTACATTTGACTGATCGTTGTTTTGATGGTATGTGCACATGTTTATATATATTAGACTGGGTTCCGACTCAGCTCAAACCGTGTAGGGTAGCTGCTGTTCTCAGTTCTTTTCACTTAGATAAGGATTTATCCGAATTTATACTGGATGGAGTTTGTCATGGTTTCAAGGTGCTTGATAATAATTGCGATTTATCTTATGAAGTTGGTAATTATTCTTCCATCTTGGAAGAGGAGATTGTGTGTAAAATGAATCGTACGGTAGCAACAGAGTTGGTCGAGGGTAATATTTCTATCGCTACTTCTAAGCCTTCATGTGTACATGCCCTGGGTGCTATTTTACGTAAGGATGGGCGTTTACGCCCTATTACTGACTGTTCCAGACCTACCCTATCCGTAAATGACTGTATGGTTACTACTGCTCCAAAATTTGAATTTTGTAAAGTTTATGACACTTTGAATCTGGTTGAGCCTTTAGGTTTTGGTAGCGTAGTAGATATTGCTTGTGCTTATCGTGCTGTAAATATTTTTCCGCCTCACAGATCGAATATGGGTTTTGTGTGGGATTGGAAAGGTGAAAGTACATATTTTGAGGATAATAGGTTGTGTTTTGGTATACGATCAGCTCCTTATATTTTTAACACCATTAGTGGTTTTGTTGCTAAAGTAATGATGGCTATGGGTATCGGTTGTCTTAATTACATTGATGACTTCTTTATAGCTGGAAGTAATTATCAAGAGTGTGCTGATCGTCAACTAACTCTAATTAGGTTATTGAGATTTATGGGTTTTCACATTAGTTTTGCTAAATTAGTGGAACCCAGACGGGATCCTCGTTACCTAGGTATTATTGTTGATCTTGAAAACGGTTGTTTCAGACTACCTCAAGAAAAAATAGATAGAGCTCTTACTGCTGTTTCTAGTCTTCTTTCGAAGAAAACATGTCTGAGGTAAGACTTAGAAAGTACTACTGGTTATCCCTTTAAGGGCAGAGGGTCTGATAAGGGAGGTTGTCTTTTAAATTGTCCCTTATTGTGGCCGTACCAAGCATTATAAAAACGAAAAAATCTTTTTAATACTCCAAATATTAGTGAAGTTATAGTCTTTCAAAGTTGCCTGCCTGTTAAATTTTGAGCTAAACTACTTAGCCTAAGTGACTTTTTAAAAGGAGATTGATGATGTAAAAGGCAATGATGTCTAGACAGTGAAAATTAATCAGGACAATGCCACATAGTCTTTTTATCACCATTTTGCTGTAAGAAATGCGATTTGTATTGAGTAAATTGCACATGAACCTAAATTTTCTGCTCTACTTGTTATGAGTTGTAATTTAGAAATTTCATGTTTTATGTCACCATAGCAACCATTTACCAGATATACACCTTTTCAATTGAAAAAAACGGGCTGTTTGGTTGCCATGGAAACCATTCTAAAGGAACCATTTTCAAAATCCATCAACTTTTACGACCATTCATTTTATTCAGCATGAAAAACTGAATGAATGGCATTTTTTCAAAAAAATAAATTTAGATTTAGTTTTTTTCCAATTTAAGAATGAATATTGCATAAATAGAGTTATAATTCTTCCAATTTAGCCACAATCTATTATGGACACCAAACTTTCTGCATCTACCAGGCACAAGAACATTTTTTTGATTATTGGTCCTTACAACATTTGGAACACATTGACATAGGAGGAAGAGGGTAAAATAGCAGGTTTTATTAAATGAATAGCATGTCTTATAGGCAATATTATGGGGAAAATGACCCAAATAATAGTGCATAAATGCACTACTCGCCCTGATAGGGTTATTTAGCTCACTGCGCTACTATTGTTAAAGGCGGTCGCACCTTTTGTCGCCGATTATACTCTTTGTTACGTGCTACTAAGCATGCTAAACGTGTCAAGCTATCTTCAGTATATATTCAGGATTTATTGTGGTGGAAGAATTTTCTTCCAATATTTGATGGTTTTGTAAAATTCCCCTGTGCCTCTGATAATTATTATTATGTGTATACCGATTCTAGTTTATCTGGTTTTGGAGGTCATATGGACTCTGATTACTTTTTTGGTACTTGGTATAATGATACTTCCACTTGTTTACACAACGAATTGCCTCCGGGTTTTGATGAGGTACAAACTTCTAACATTAACATTATGGAACTGTGGCCTGTACTGGTCTCGGTTAAACGTTGGTTACATTTATTCAAAGGTTCTAAAGTGCATTTCTATACGGATAATACTCAGGTCATGACTATGATCATGACAGGTAGGAGTAGTAATGTTGTGGCCATGGGCTTGTTACGAGAACTTTTCTGGGTTTCGGCCATTTATGATATTGAATTTTCAGCGAGCTTGGGATATTATAAAACCATTAATTTCTGATGGAAATAAAAAAAGTAAGGAAGATATTAAAATCAAAGAAAACAAAGTAATATTAGAAGGGGATAAAGCGGCAGAGGCCATTAATGACTTTTTTGTCAACATTGGCCCGAAACTCACAAGCAATATTAAAAATGAAGAGGGAGAAGGGGAAATTGAGTCTAGAGTAAGGGGGAAAAAAAACCAGTTCGGAAACCACTTTTACATTTGATGAAATAAGTAGATCTACTGTTGAAGCTGCTCTTTTAAAAGTAGGTAACTATAAAGCCTCAGGTCTAGAAATGATGCCAACTAGGATTTTGAAACCATGTATTAAGGCACTGAGTGCCCAATTTGCATATTTGTATAATCTTTCAATTAAGACTAATGAAATACCAAGGGAATTTAAGAAGGCTAGAGTCACTCCTTTGTTTAAAGATGGCGATAAGCATGACCCAGGCAACTACCGGCCCATATCGTGCATCAATTTGCCTGCTAAACTTCTCGAAAGCTGTGTTCAGACACAGTTAGTCCATTATCTAGAGTCAAACTCAATTATTACAAATAATCAGTATGGTTTCCGAAAAGGGAAATCCATTGTAACGGCACATGATAATTTATTAGGACATGTATATGATAATTTAAACAATAAGAAAGCTTCAGATTTAATATTTTTAGACTTCAAAAAGGCTTTTGATACCGTTAACCATGAAATTTTATTACAAAAATTAAGAAATTTTGGAATTATAGGAAATCCGCTTAATTGGTTCACAAATTATTTATCTGAGAGATTTCAAAAAGTGTCGATAAATAATGGATCTTCCTCTTTGAAACAGGTCACCTGCGGTGTACCTCAAGGCACATCTCTGGGACCACTTTTATTTGTAATCTATATAAATGACCTTCCTGAAGTTGTTACAAGCAGTAGAGTCCAGCTATTTGCGGACGACACTGTTCTGTACCATGAGGGGCCGATTGGAATCCCAAAAATATCAGTACTCCAAAGGGACCTCGACAATATAGTGAACTGGTGCTCCAGAAATAAAATCTCACTTAACACAAAAAAATGTAAAAGTCTGACCATAAGGACAAGAGAAGATAAGAAGAATATAGTACAATATAATATAAAGGGTGAGGAGTTAGACGATGTGACCTCTTATAAGTACCTTGGTATTGAATTAGATAAACAGTTAACTTACAAACCATTCATGATTAAGAAAATCAATTCTGTGAGAACGAGGGTGAAGGCTATGTCCAAACTATATGGGGCATGTGACAGGAAAACATTATGGTTCTTAGAATACAGCTTACACTGCGAAGTCGGGCCCATCATCCAGTGGAACTCCCCCGTTCCTTGAACACCAAACTGCTAAGTCGGACCCCTCATCAGGTGGAACTCCCTTACATTGACCGTTTCGGCGCGTACCACTACGGTCTCCGGGGGCGCGCCGACTGAGGTGATCAGACTCAGCCAGGGTCCGACTAGCTCTTCCATGGCTCCTCCCTCTTCCTCCATATCCAGCAGGATGCCTCTTCTGCCTTCCGTCCTACTACGCCAACTAGCTTCTTTCTGTCTGTTCCAGTGAGGCCCAGGAAGCCCAGTGTTTTCCAGAGAGAGTTGGATGCGAAGCCTCGGCAGCCTACCTCAACTGGGAAGTTCCAAGCCTTCCAGCTGTTTCCTAGGCACGCCTCGACCAATCCTTGGTACTTCTCCCTCTTTCTGTCATGGGCTTCCTCCAGTCTGGTCTCCCATGGCACTGTTAACTCCACTAGAACCACTTGCCTCGTACTTGGAGACCACAGCACAATGTCAGGTCGCAGTGTTGTTATTGCAACTTGTCTTGGGAATGTTGATCTCCCAGAGACATCAGCTTGCATCTGCCAGTCATTGGCTGTTGCCAGGATGCCGCTTGGTGGTCTGTTTGAGCTGCCTTTTGTTCCGCCTCTTACAAAGTTGATAAACTTGGGCCCTTTCTCGATCTTTCTTTTCTTTCTCCGATGTAAATCCAGGGCTGCGCAGATCTCCCACAGAACTTGGTCATGTCGCCATGTGTAGCGCCCTCCTGTTAGCGCGACATTGCATGATGACAGCACATGCTCCAGATTAGCTGGTCTTCCACACAACTTGCAGTTTGGATCCTCAGCTAATCCCCAGATCCTGAGATTGCTTGGGGAAGGCAGCACGTCGTAGACCGATCAGAGCAGGAATGATAGCCTATACCCGTCCATCTTCCAGATGTCCTTCCAGGACATGCTCCTGGGTCGGGCTTGCTCCCATCTGGTCGATTGTCCTTGCTGGCTCATTCCTACTGCCTTAGTAAGTCGAGCCTCTTCCTCTGTCAGTCGCACTTCTTTCAGGATGAGTTCTCTCTTGCCCCGCTTGCTTGCTGTTGTCCATGAGGCTCTGGGTATTGATCCCAACCCCAATCTACCTGTTGCAACTGTGCCGATAATCTCTTTATGGCGCAGTCGACTCTCGGCATCCTCGATGGCTGTGCTCGCTTTCCACTTTCATTATTACTTTAATTACTTATTTACAAAGTCATGGTGCGTCCAATAATAGACTACGGGGATATCTTTTACTCTGCCGCAGCTAAAACGCACCTACAAAAACTACAGACGCTGCAAAATTCAGCTCTCAAGATAATTTTACATCTCCCAAAATATACGAGCACTAAAGAAATTCATTCAAAATTAAAAGTCACTGCTTTAGATACAAGGAGAAGTATACATATGTTTGACTTGGCCTTCCTGCGAGCAAGGAAAGAAGAAAACTTAGATCTGAAAAATGTCAATTTAAGAAGGCTAAAGAAAGGAAAAAAGTTAAAAATTCCTCGTCCTAGAAATTAAGTATTCAGAAAATCTTATATCTATACAATGCCAACCCAATGGAACGAACTATCAGATGAGAGACAGTTAACGAAAGACAGAAAAGGGTTCAGGCGGTTTTTAAACCAAGACTTTGTCTTGGATACGGACCAATATCTAAGGACTGAAGAAGGAATAATTAATGAGAGTAATACTAAGTAAGAAAGAGTTTGATACCCTCGAGTCTAACAATTGTTGTAATTCTGAAACTATATGGAACCATTGATCTGATCTTGATTGTACTGTATTGTGTACTGTGTTGTATTTTGAATCTTAAGGAGGAAAATGTTACGGCACAATAATCGAGTATTATGTCTCACATGTAGGGATTTGAAAGTTAAAGACAAGAAATTATATAACTCCTTTGACCGCTTACAAATCGAGTTTGTTAAAACTTTGACTAAGCAGTGGACAGTAAAGTCACTGTTAACTATAAATTTGCAGAAAGGTATGAAAGGTGAATGCTAAGTAAAAACAGGAATGTAAATCCTTAGTAAAGTGAAGGTCGATATAACGATAAATGATTTTACTATGGTTAGGGAAAGGGTGCTGCTGATTATTATTATGGGGGGATGGTATAGGGATGATGACATGATTAATTGAATTGTAAATGACATGTAACGATGTAATGATTTATTGTTAACCTTGAAGTTGAATACGTACACTGATTTAACTAATGACTATAAGGACTACGTCCTATCGAAGTAATCGGATTGATGTTAAAAATTGAAAGTTATATTCTCACGATATCAAAAGTGAATGTATTAGTTGAACGACGAGCCAAAAATGACTATATAAACGAATAACTTGTAATATTATGTCGCAAAATCAATGATTGTTTTATATTTAGTTTGGGAGGTCGAGGAAGACCTGCGAGGGGGCAGAGGACCATAAACCCTGTTCATTATTTTCATATCTCTGTAACTGTATGAATTATATTGAATAAAAGCATTATATATTGGATCACATCATTCCCCTGCCCACTCTACCCACACCCAGATAGATCTTAATATGGAATGGTCAGATCTAAAGAATGAGGAGATCTAAGGAGATCATCAGATAAGCTGGTCACTTGTGCAAACACCATATTATGTAACCACTAGTTACCACATCCTGTTTCCTGTAAGATCATAATCTTTAGATCTATACAATCACCACCATCAAACAGACACGGCAACAGGTCATGGTGAAACATTAGGACACGGTGGGGACATATTCCTTGTAGAGTAGTACCGTATAATGTACAAAAATGGCTCTAACAGGAGGCTATACCCATTTTAATATAACAAAAAACAAGATTAAAGGCTAGCCTCCTTATTATTGGGTCGGTTTTTAATCTGTTAGACAGTTACTGGATTAAACGATTATATGGGCCAATCCTTCTATTTTGACTAAATTTCCTAGCTTCAAAGAACTGTCGCCGCGAACATAAAAAATAAGCAATTGGTTAGGCCTACGCTCCTGATTTCTTCACTGCTGGGGGAAGGAATGTTTTATCTGTCGTGACGATGGCCGAATTTTGAATTTTTGATTCTGTATACCATTTTAGTCAAGTTTTTTTCGGAAAGAATTGCTGATTTCGGCCTAAATCCTTCTGTAATCGAGATTTCCCTGTAGGGGCCTACCATTATCACCCCGGGTTTTTAACGAGTTAGGTGTACCAGGCCAGCAGGCGTTAAAGATTCTGGTGGAACCACTCCACAGGCTTCCAACTTAACGAGGTGCGATTCCAACTTAATGAGGTGTGAATCTTCGCACCTCTCCCAGGAATGCTGGTCAATCCTGATCCTGTTATTGGATCTCAAACCATCCCCTCCCCTCCCCCCTCCTGTCAATCAGGTCCTGGGTATGACCATAAAGTGCCTTTCTGCCTCTTTTCTCTGTCTCTCTCTCCCTTCTTCTCTATCTCTATTTCCTGGGTATGATAATAAACTGCCCCCCTCTCAGCTCTCCCGCCCTTGATATAACCATATTAAATGTGTTGATAAGGGCGTTAAGCAACCAATCTCACTCACTCACTCACCATCCAACCCCACCCCACCCTCACTGCCCCTTGTGGGCTGTCCCATTGCTTACAAGTCGCCTCCCCACTTATAAGTTGGATACAACCTACACCATTTACCGCTCAGGCCTAGTGAAAATAAACCTCTCCAAATTCACAGGAATGTTCATTTATAAACAGAATTGTTGATTTGGGATCTTGGGAGTCATGGATTTGGATTTCGAATACATATAGTCATATTTCCTTTGAGCAATCCTGTCGACTGACTATTCCGACTGATTTTTCGACTGACTATTCTGACTGACTGATTTTCTAACTGACTTTTTCGACTGATTTTCCGACCGACTCTTTCAACTGATTTTCCGACCGACTCGTTCGACTTATTTTCCAACTGACTCTTTCAACTGATTTTCCAACCGACTCTTTCGACTTTCCGATTTACTTTTCTGATAGTGATAGCCAAAATCAATCATCATAAACTCCTCTTTCTCCAGAGCAACATTAGATCAGAGACTGTATGTCAAGAGACAACACCACACCAATGATGGCCTGGGAGTTAATCCACTCCTCCTCCCCCTTGTTCTCCCCGACCTCCTCCTCCTCCTCTCTCTCTTCCTCTCCTCTAAAGTGTTGTCCCAGTCCTCCTCCCCCTCTCTGATTTCTGCAAGTTACCACTCCCACCCTCTGTTCTCACCGCCAGGGGAATTTCTTCAAGTTACCACTCCCACCCTCTGTTCTCGCCGCCAGGGGTCGCCCGCCCTCCTCGTCAGGGGGCTCTCTCCTTTCCTTTCCTCCATAATGACTTTCCTTTCATGATTCACACCTCTCATTAACTCATACTGCATCTCATTTATAAATGGTGGTCAGCTGTTTCCTGGCACCCCTGCTGACTCTATTACACTACAGGTGGTAACATATTGTTAGGTCTAGTCAGTCAATTTTAATTTTTCGCAAAAAGAAAATTAAAAATGATGGAGAATTATTGTCCCTGTCTTAGGGTTTATTGTCTTTGTTGCATTTTTGTATGAGATCTAGAACAGAAGATAATTATATATGTCCAATCTCTTTTACTTTTCCTCCTGAAATAATTCATTAATCCAAGGTTAAAGGTTTAAATGAATAAACAATTAAAAACCGACCCAATTTCGCCTGTCTCTCCAACGGAGAGAAGGTACATTCGCGAATAAACCCCTCTTGTTGTATAGCCCCTCTCCATTAGTATCAAGACTAGTGATGTATGATAATGACACCCGCCACAGCAGTTATTATCAATCATTGTTATTCGTTTCAGGGACAAGCTATTCGAATGATGCGCCAGATGCCTTTACGTGTAAACCGTGAAGAGATGCTGGATTTCCTGCAACAGTGCAGCCAGAAAATGCCAGAAAATACAACTAAATGTTTTCACCAAAAACCTTTAATTTATCCAATATATAATTTAGAGAAATTGCTTTCCAGTCAAGCATAATAGTTATTTTTTTAAAGTTCTTATGCACGGATTTCCATTTTATAATACATGTAGTAGATTTTTACAAAACTGTCCAGATGTATCCCAAATGACCTTAAAAATGACCGGGCTACATTTTCAAAAAAATCTTGTGTCCTTGTATGGTGAGGTGTTTATTTTTCCCTTTATAGGAGGATAATAGTTCCTATTAAAGAAGGCATACTCCATATGGTCGTGTATACTGAATTATTTTAATTTGGATCAATCTGAGATGTTCTTGTGATTATTTCCATTCATATCTCCAGTATAAATGTTACTTATATTCTTTAGATATATTCTGGTTCATGCATGTCAAATTTACTGCCCATTCTGGGGAAGAATATGCCAAAATAAACTGGATTAAATCCATATAAAAAGCTAATTTGTTAATAATAACAAGTATACTTGTTTAAAAGGTCTTCATAACTACTTCTTCATGCAAGATTGGGACTTCAATCCTGGAAGAACTGCACAGATAATATGTTACGTAGCCTCATATGAAGCATTTGTCTGCTATGTAATGCCCACGGCTAAAATGAATAAACGTCTAATTTCTATCCAACGCTTTGCTTGTATTTCGCAATATGCTTTATATTTTTGTATGAGCAGAAAACTGATTTCAACAATGTATAACCCCACGTCAAGACAGCTTTGGCAAAAATTTAAGTGCTTCTCCAGAGTCCTGAGAATGTATAGAATTAAGTTAATGTGCGTTGTATTTTATATTTCTAAACGGCGACTATAAAACGCTTAAACGAGGTGTGTCTATGAGATCAAGAAAATGTTAACCTTAGATAAAATTAACCTATATATATTTCTACAATTCAAAATCGTCCAGTGAGTGGCAGCTGCTAGTCGGCGCTTTGCGAATGTTATTTGGATATATTTAGGCCGTTTTTCTTAGCACACAGTGAAACATTATTATGGATATTTTGTTTTTCAAATCACCATCCTTCCCCGTCCCCCAGCACCCAGTGCAAACCCACCCTCCGTCCCCACCTCCGTCCCGTCCAGGCCGTGTAGAGCTCCACACGGCCAACCAAGCATAGGATGAAAAAAAAAACAGCTGACGGGCCCAGGCGAGGTGCGAGCCCTGAACCTTCTCCCCTGCAGTCGAGCGCTCTGGTCCCTGCGCTATAGAATTGGTAGTAGCAGTGAGGTTGAACTTTGCTAGTGATATGAGCAGGGCCGACGCTTGCGTAGCGGTGGAAAGTGGCCGAAATCGGTTATTCTAGGGTGGTGTGGAGAAGGGACCTACATTAGGAGTAGGAGAATAGTCGGGGGGAGGGGATGGCGGGACTGGAATTGTTCGTCACATGGGTTTTTTAAAAGTTAGATGCAATCTACGGGCAACCTCTCTCCTACCTTGTCCCGACCCTGTGGGTCTGGGGCGCCTGCGCATGCTCTCAGGAGAGTTCCCGAGACGGCAACTAGTGCTGCCACCTTTTGGGTGCTTTTGGTCCAGAGGTGTAGTACAATTGGGTTATTAAATTTGTATTTGAGATCCAATGTAAACCAGTGGCCGCATTTAATTTGAGATTCGATATAATGATGTAAAATTCTTCATCAGAAACAAAATTAGAACAGAGATGATTAATCAATAACTAAACTCAGAACGTTTAAGAATCAATAAAAAATTGTTGAACAAACTAACGCACTAACTAACGGTTTTCCTTACTTCCAGGGATGTATTGCTCGTTCCTTCATGCAGAACCCAGAAACAATAAAAAATACATCTTACATTGACAAATATTGAATTAGAACGTTAGACATGATCTTAAAAGTAAATGCCAGCGTCGTCAGCACTGCGCAGGTGGGAATTCAAGAAACTAGTGCATGAAACATGCATAGAAGTCACAATATTTTGTTCAAACTTCGTCTTGAGAAAGAACATGGTTGAAGGGAATAGAAAATACAAAGAAACGGAATGTTATCATATTATTTTGTGTTTTAGGGATGAGTGAAGTTTACTTCCATTCACTATTGATTTCAATGGGGGAAACTCATTGTGATACAAGTTCAGCTGAATAACCTTTTTTAGTTCAATGACCCGTTATTTTTTTAATTGAGAGGTTAGAGAATAACATGTCAGCTATGTATATGCATATTTTAAAGAAAATTGTATGATTCAATTGTCTGCTATTGGGGAAAATGCAGAAAATAACCGATTTTCGCATAGTGAACAGTAGTAAATTTCAGCGGTCCCTGAAATAAAAACCAATGACAATTATGTTTTTTGGGTGTTCCCACAACCATGTTCTTTTTAAATCCAAAGTTTAAACAAAATTCCAGGATTCATTCATTTTTTTATTAAACACTGGCATTTACCTTTGAAGCAGCATCATCAGCTAACCTCAGTGAAAAACTAGATTCATTTTTTCCGTCCTTTTCGAGCATATCTAAGTCATTTGACCAAAATTTTGGAGAATTGTGTCTGGATGTTTTTGCGACTGCTTCATTACATTTATTTTCCGCAGAAATCCTTTTCTGTGGTGGCCTCAAATATTATTGCTCACCGGCGACCGTTTTCTCGGTCAATTTGACTTCAAATTCTTGTATCACCATATAACAGCAGCATATTAATATTCATGCAAACCATATAACAGCAGCATATTAATATTTTATAAGATTTCTTTGTCGTAATAGCTGAGAATTCAGCTTTAATCACTAGAGCAGAATGTAACTAATTTCACCAAACAGAAAATTAACTAAAATAAAATGTTTAACATATAGACAGCTAACTCAATGGGGTTTATAATAAATATTTATATATATATCGGTAAATGAAATGGAATGGAACAAATAAGTTACGAGTACATCGGCCACAATTGGACTAACAATAAGAAAATGCGTCTTACAGCATTGACAAATGAAAATAAAGTTAGGGAAATATGCTTTTCTGAGCTTATGGAAATCTTAATCACTTACTATTATATAAATGATATCAATATTCAATGTAATAAAATATGGTAGTTTGGATCTATTTTTCAAAAGTACTAAACACGGTTTGCTGCCGTCTTTTGCATTGCTTCCGTCCGACTGATAACAGCATCTATAAAAGGTCGATCTGGAGCCTCGATTATCATCATACTGAGGATCAAGTCCTGCATCTCAGCTGGATACCTTTAAACAAACAAAAATAGTGGAGGAAAGCGGTAATGGATTTTAATTTATATAGATATATATCGTAAGCATTTCTAAAACAAATGAAGAAACAAATTACCAGCAATGCAAAAAAGTGTAAGGCCGGGATTTTGTGTACATGTACTTATCTATCAACAAATTGGATATAGCTTTGTGTGCCGACAGGAAATACTAGTTGGAAATTCCACAAAGTAATCCTAAAGAGACTTCATCTATGAACTAAATCCTTTACCAGGAATGTTTTAATTTAGTTATAAAATATATGACATATGATACTATCCTATATAATTTTACAGTTAACCGATACTTACTTGTAAGTTGAGGATTAAACCTGTAATTATGTTGAGGACATCACGGTGTGATCAGACTATACGAGATGTACGCGCATGCGCGGCACATGTCAGGTTTTACAGATAAAATGAGGGTTTCCTGGTGGGAAAACTCAATAATCAATAACCCTGAGACCCAAAAGGAGGATAATAACCCATCTCTCCTAAGGTCGAGGATGAGAAAAAACATAATGATAATAAAGGATTAAATTTGTAAACAGTGAGTCAGAAAATGACTTTTCCCAGCCTAGCTCTGTGGAAACACAGAGGGGTCGGTAGGGAGGGCGTATAGTCTGATCACACCGTGATGTCTTCAACATAATTACAGGTTTAATCCTCAACTTACAAGTAAGTATCGGTTAACTGTAAAATTATGTTTCGTCCATCACGTTAGTGATCACGAGACTCTACGAGATTTCGTAGCTCCACTAGGGAACCCAAATTTTTAGAAACCCTCGTTTCTGATTATTATGAATATAATAATTTTACAAGGAGTTTCCCACCAATAAAGGACGTATATACGTATAGACGTATTCCTTTTTGGGTGATTTCACCCAAAGTATTTTTATATATTATATTTAAAAGAGTTTATTCATAAGTAGGTATAAATCAGGTGTTATTTTAACATACCTTACTTCTTCTTCTGTCTAACTATTTTCTTGTTTGATTTCTTATCCCTTAGGATAGTATGAGCCACTGTCTTTGAGGCGTCGTCAATCTTTTTGTTGTAGTATTTTGCGAAAGTTCTGTTGTTCCGCCAAGAGGCTTGCTTTAGGAGAATGTTCATATTTATCCCCAACGACATAGCCTTCGAGGTCACTGCTCCTCTTGTACTATGTGGTTTGTATTTGTCCGTATTAACCCCTGCCAAAGCTAGGGTTCGCTTAGTCCAATTGGACAGTGTCGATCTTGAAATTTGCTTGTGAGGCCAGATGTAACTTAGCAACAATTGGTCTTGTCCATCTCTGATTGCTTCAGTTCTGTCCAGATATTCAGTGAGACAGCTCACTGGACACAAAAGTTCCTCTTCTGGGAACGTTGGTATATTGATGATATCTAGTGGGTCACCCACTCTATTGTGCTTGAGGAGGTGTTTCATGTGAAGTCTTACCCCATCTCTCCTGAATTCAACGCCTTCGACGCTGATTCTCCACACCGTTTGCCCACGTTGGGCCGACGTCAACAAAAGTAAAACTGTAGTTTTCAAAGATAAGTGTTTAATGTCTAAGTGGCTATTTCTACCCCACTTCTTGAAAAGTTCTAAGACTGTATTTACATCCCACATTGAGTCATACTTCGGTTTGGGGGGTCTCTTGTTGTATATTGCCTTCACCAGAAGGCATACAGGTCTCTCCTGCCCTATCGTGAAGTTTTTCACCGCCGGAGCGATAGAAAAGAGCGCTGATCTAGCTATATTAAGAGTTCCATGGGCAATGCCCTTTTCAGATAGGATTCTCAAGAAATCCGTGTAGTTCCTCGGAGAAGGTTCAAACATATTAAAGCTATTATTTACACAATATTCCATCCACTTTTTCAGGTAAACTGTATAAGTTTTCCTAGTTCCTAGTCTGAACGCATGTTGAATCAGATCTGCGGTGGCTATCGAATAGCCTTGTTTCAAAAGATTTCTCTTTAAAAGAGGCAGGCAATAAGGGGGGTCCTGGTTAGCTGGTCTTCTAGTTTCTCTTTGTTGCGATGTTTCAAATTTCCTCTTTTCTTCTTTATTTTCAGTACGCGTTTGGCTGATGTTATTACCATGCCGTACCAGCTTTGGCCTGGCCAGTCCGGGGCGACCAGGATCGCACTCGCCCCGTCTCTGGTTACTTTTTGCCAGGCCCTCGCCACTAGGCTGAACGGAGGAAAAATAAAAAGGAAATCGTTATTATTCCAGTTCAAAGTAAATGCATCTGTACATTCTGCTCCAGGATCAGGCCCCCAACTACAATAACGTTTTGTTTTATTGTTGACTCTAGAAGTGAATAGGTCGAAATCTGGGGTTCCTAGTCTCTGACAAATCAGTTTATAGATGTTATCACTGAGTTCCCATTCTACATTGTCTGAGAAATTCCTAGACTCAAAATCTGCCTGTTCATTTAGCTTTCCTGGGATGTGGGCTGCTACCACCCAATTATTAGACTTCTCTGCCCATGACCAAATTTTCTTTGCTATGCTCTGACAATCTCGTGATTTCACTCCACCCATCTTGTTAATGTAAGCTACCGTCACCGTGTTATCGGTCATGACCTTGATGCAAGAGTTGTTAAGTTTACATAGGGCCAATAGGCCCCAGAGCACTGCTGCTAGTTCTTTTACATTTATGTGCCAACTGAGTTCTTCATCCTTCCATCTCCCATTTGCTTTAGATTCGTCTAACACTGCTCCCCAGCCTGAGTTTGAGGCGTCAGTGAAGATGGTCACGTCAGGGTTTATGTTTCTGATATTTCTGAAAACTGTGCTAATGTTATTGTTCCACCAAAGGATATTATTCCAGCCTTCCTTTGAAGGTGTCATGAATGCCGAATAATTTCCTTTTGCCAATTTTAGCGCATCTATTTTATCACATTCTAGCTCTTTTATATGGTTTCCTCCATATTCTGCAGCTACTGAGTAGGCTACCATAAGTCCTATGATCCCAGCTATCTCTTTGATAGAGGCTCTATCCTTCATCAACAGGTCCCCACATGCCCGTAGCATCTTTTCCCTCTTTTTGTCAGTTAGGGACACGGTCATATTTTCAGAGTCCAGCCAGAAACCCAAGAAAACCAAGCGTTTTGAGGGAGTAAAAACTGATTTTTCCGGATGAACAAAGAAACCCAATCTTGTTAAAGTCTCAGCTAATTCCAAAGTCGTGTTTTTACATTTCTCAAATGACCTCTCCATTGTAATCGAGTCATCAATATAAGGAAAACAGTTTGCACCCCTTTCCCTTAGGGTAGCGTACACAGGTCCCAGTAACTTAGTGAAGTAAAGCGGGGCGCAGGCTAAACCATTTGGCATACACGTGTATTGATAAGTTTCCCCGTTCCATCTAAATCTCAGATATTTCCTGAATTCTTGGTGTACAGGTACCGTGTAGTATGCATCACTCAGGTCAATACTAGCTAGATACAGATCTGGTATCATGAGGTCTATAGCTGCTTGTAAACTAAACATTTTGAAATGTTCATAGTGAACTAACTTGTTTAATTCCGAAAGGTCTAGAATCATCCTGAACTTATTGTTAGGCTTCGGTCGTAGGAAAACATTTGAAAGGTACTGATCATGAGATTCAATTGTTCGTTCAATTACTCCCTTGTTCAACAAAGTTTGTATTGCATTTCCTAAGATTCCCAGATGTTTCCCTGAGGATCTGAACGGGGGAGGCGGGCCTACTTGGATTGGTACATAGTCAAAGGGAATATTTATTCCAGATATCATTTGTAAAACCCAACTGTCTGAAGTGATATTAATCCAATCTGCTAAGTGAAAAGCTACATTTCCGGCTTGAAAAGGTAAGAAGCAAAAGGGAGGGGGACTTACCGGAATTATGACTTCTTGGCACCCCCCCTCGCTGAAAATTCTGGCGAGGTTGGTAACCTTGAGCGTTAGCTGCCCTCGGTTTATACTGCTGTTGTTGCATTTGCTGGGGTTGATAACTTCCCTGGGGTTGTTGCCAATACTGAGGTTGATTGTAAGCATACTGTGCTTGCTGTTGGGGTTTCTGCTGGTTGTATTGTTGGTTTGAGGCTCCACCTCGGCCACCTTTGAAACCCCCTTTAAATTTTCCACTACTTGTTTTACCACCTCCACAGGGTTGTGATTTCTCCAACTTCTTCTTCACCTTGAAGGCTGAGTCACTATCCTCTAGGGATTCTTTCAGGTTTCCTCCCAGCAGCCAATCCGCTGAAGAAGGGGTAGCTTGTGACATAATGTGCTTATACCTAGAATCCACGTGCCATTTTAAGGCTTCTTTTCTTCTAGTATTCAGTTCTTGAGAGACAAAGAGAAGGACCCTTGTCCAGTCTCTAACCTCCTCGCCTACTGGCTTTAAGTCGGGGTGCTTAGTAAGAGTGCAGAAAACCTCCATTGCCCCGGTTACAACACAGTGTAGCGCTCTCTGCATGTATTTGAAACGTTTGTCGGCGTCTTTGCCTGAGTTAGGAGTAACTTCCCACATGGTTTTATCGATCCTAGGTACTTTGAGAAGTTCCGTATTCTCAGGTCTGGGATATTTAGCCATAACTTCCTCTATCTTCGCTCTACAGGGTTTAGGGAGCCATTTCTCCACTAGATTTAAGCATGTTTTAGAAAGGTCAGGGCCTACCTTTTCATCCTCTTTTTTCCTTGAGAAGTTCAATGGTCTCCTTCTCCAACTCTGAGAGAGGTTCTTTGTCCTTATCCTCCGGGACCTTAGACTTATCTCCTCCAGCCATTTGGGCTGCTAAATTCATTATCCTCTTTCTTCTCAGCAAAAGACTCTGAACTACTAGAGGCATCATCCTCCTCCGCATCATCCCCGTCGTAACCATATCCATAGTCAGAGCTCGTGTCCAAGAGTGCGTGGTCCCGTCTGGAATGCTTGGCATGCGGCCCTTGGAGGAATGGCGGAGGGTGCATTGGAGGTGGCATCGGAGGCGGCATGTGAGGAGGCATGCCTCCATAATTTTGGTAACCATAATTCCAATTGCTTGGGCCCGGGTATCTGGGGGGCTGGAAACCACCTGGGTTTCTAAAATGGTTGAAACCTCCTTGAAAGGCTTGTTGTAGCTGTCCAAACTCAGCTTGTAGGTCCTGAAACTGTTGTAACAGATCGGGTTGACCTACTTGAGCCCCACAGTTGGCTCCTTGGTCCCCTCCTGGAGGGGTGCCTACCGCTTCAGCGGCCATCTTGCCTGGCTGCTTTTCTGCGACATTGTCGTTGCCGTCCTCATTTGCCATAACTTGTTTCTTTGTGGCTGGTACTTTTGGAATCCTAGCCTTTGGAGGCTTTTTACCAGGAAGTAACCGATTTCTGAGGTGCTCTTGTTCTTCAAAGAGCTTTTGTATCTCACTAGCTTCAAGCTCAGCATTCCTACTGTTCCTCGTGGATCTCGACATGGAGGTCTGGAAACACATTAAAGGAAAACAGTTAATCTCAGCCCAGAAGGGTAACTGTATTAATTAAAAGGAGTTAACGTGGTGATCTACGATCAGTCCCACCTCCTTGAGGAAATTCAAAGTTGAAAAACTTGAATTCCTAGTATGGATTGTGAAAAAATACTCACCTAACCTGAAACTCTGTGCTGTCGCGTCTTGAAAAGCGCGTGGACTGATGTGTGCCGCGCATGCGCGTACATCTCGTAGAGTCTCGTGATCACTAATGTGATGGACGAGACATAATCAATTATTGCATTACCAATTGTCTATTACAATCTTACTGGAACTTATACATACGGATCACTCTCAGGAAACTTGATATTATTTCCTAAGACAGCAAGAGCTATGGATCCTCCACTTTGATAGGTTTTATCAAAAGGTGATTCGTGGTAGCAGAGAGCGTACAGTGTACATCCCAACGACTGCAAGCAAATGAATTATGTTGATTTTCAGTTATTCGAATAATTATATTGACTACCTCTCTAAATTAACCTCGATTTTATGAGGGTAACATGTGGTAGACGAGTACAGAATATCAAATTCTTCTAGAATTCTTTTTCCATTTTTCATCAATATAGCAAATAAATAGTAGAAGAAGTGGTCAGACTACTAAACACAAAAACTGCCCAGAGAAGAACATATTCAGTGATTTCAAAATATAACTAAAACAATTCCTTAAGACCGCTTACCCAGATGTCAATTCGTTCGTCAATTGTTGTGCCGTGCTCTACATTAAAAAGTTCGGGAGCTCTGTACGGCATACTACAGCGTTCTGCTGCTGTGTCCTGTGGGATGTACAATACATGCCAGGGTATGAGTATGGAAGGAAGCTCTGACTTTACCAAAAGACAATTTAGTAAGGCATCTTGAATCTTGAAAAAAAAATGTAGTGGGCAGAAATTACTCGAATCTGTAGCTGAGGGGTGGAATAAGGCCTTCAGCCTGGGAAGGGATTCAACTAGCCTTTAAGCTCTCATTGTCTACTGTTTTATCCTTATTTTTAAATGTATTGATAATGATATTGTACGGGTTATTTTCGAGGAATGAGACCCAGATTTTCCAAACTTATCACATTAATGTCAAATTTCTGAGAAATAAAATTGTTTTAAAATATGACGTTTTTACATCAAGGCCACAATCTTAAATTCGGGAAAGATGTCAGTAGAGAAGTCTATTACCTGGATTTGCCGAGCGTCTGCTCGACTCTTTACCTCAACACGGGCAGGTCCCATTGATCCAAAATCCATCAGAACGGGTACGTCATCAGGCGTCAGTAAAATATTTGCAGGCTTTAGATCTCTGGAAGAGAAATGTCAGTGACTCAGCAAATTATATACTAAAAATGAAAAGTCTTATTTAAATTAACTACTTTATGGTACGTAGAATCAGAGCTATACATATACATATGTATATGTATAGCTCTGGTAGAATATTGAACACGAGCACAACTGTTCCCATAGAAAACCATATAAGGTATATCTACATTTAGTAAGGGAGGTCAGGTACCGTAAATATGGACTCACCTGTGGGATAATGGTACAGGCTTGAGAGTATTAAGTGCTTTAACACCATCGCAAATACCTCTAAATAGTCGGAGTACACGTGGTGTTTCCATGTGCGTCCCTTGAGCATTCATTACCTCAAATTCATCTTGAACCGTGCCTCTCTGAAAGTTGATACTTATGATTGAGTTGATACTTATGATTGAGTGTGGAAAGTAATTTCGTGAAACTAATTTGAATGATAATAATTTTAAGTAGAACCCTGGGGTAAACGTTAGTCAATTATTTCGGATATTCAAATGTCAACATTGGTATCGTTAAATGAAAATGAGAAACAGTTAATAGACATTTCGTCTTTTCTTTTCCCATTTTCTACACACTATCAAGGAAGTATACAACCCTTATACCCATACCATCACTTGTAACTAAGCCGGATTTCACAAACTCGACCCCATTTAAATGAAGTCAGATTAGAGTGGTACATAACAAATTGTGTATATCAAGTGTAATTTGAACATACCCTGTAAAAAGGCATCACTATGAAGACTTCACTTATGGCACTCCTTGAATGATCGCGTGACTTGTGAACGTCTGCTACCTCTAAAGGAAGCAGGTTGGGATGCTTTAGTTGTTTCATATACTCTACTTCAGTGAGAGCAATTTTCTGGTCTGTGTCAGAATGGCATACGATTCTCTTTAAGGCGAACTTTCTGTGCGTAGCTCCATCTTCTACGAGGTCAACATAACTGAATCCCCTGAAGAATATGAAATTTGCAAGGATATGAAATGAAGTGATCCGTACGGGGAGAAACTTTATAATGGAATCATTATCGTTGTAAGAATTCAAAATAACTCAAATTATTAAGCGATGAATGAAAATCAAGTGGTACTTTGCGCGTATAACTTGTCAGTACTTAAACACTGAAATATTGGGAAAAGGGATGCTCACATCCCAAGTTCGACGATCACATATTGTACTTTTTATTAAATTCTCATCCTATAAGGCAGTTACATGGCAGTTACATTTTTAAGTCAACGGTGAGCAAAGTTTAAGAATCAATACATAAATGATACAGGTCTAACTAACTCCTCAGAAGAATATTATTAATTTATTTACTTTCTGTCATCATAAAAGCGGTTCACCTTCTCTGCATTATTAATATATCATTCCCGGACATCATTATATCTCTTCTTACTATCGATGAACCAATAATGGCAATTACATGTATGACAGATAAATACAGGTAACTCACCCTTCACCCAATCTGCCTCGAATGTGAAATCTTCGACCATCGACAGTGACCGATTCTCTGGCACAAATACACCCCATGCTGATAAGTCTAATGACAGAACTCATCGGTGAAGGAAGATCCACGAGTGCTGTAAGTGCAAAAATCAAAATTATTTAATCATTCAAATTAAATATAGAAGTTGATCCCTACAATATTTTCACAATGTATGCATCATAGGCCTATACTGTAATGCTGAAAAAGAATATAATCCAGTCTACATTACAGCATCCCATTTCAACATGAAACCGATTTTTCCACACCAGTGTTAATTGTATCGCAAATCGATCCCAGACATTAGAACTTAAAGAGATCTATGATCCTTCACCCCCCCCCCCCCCCCCCCCACACACACACACACATTTTGTCAGATGATATACCATCTGTATCTTGATCTAGTTGTTTCATGTCTACACTCTCCTTAAATTGTGACAGACTTATACCGTACCTCAATATCTGTTTTATCAAAATCCCTAGTTGTTTTAATGTTTCACTTGAAGATTTTTGTTTCCAGCATGCATAAGTTTAAACTCCCTTCCAATTTTTTCTTCGGACTCGAAACAAATTAATAGTAGAGGGTGGATGATTGTACTGTCTGTCACAAATAGATACAATAATTAATAGGTATAAATAATGGCTCATTGCAGTGTCCTGTGGTTATCTGGACAAGAATAGACCTGCATATTCGTTGCCTCTCAAAATAGAATACAGCGCCCATATCCAACTGGTTAAATCCTGAATCGTTAAATACCTCGTTCCAATAGCAACACCCTCATTACATGTCAGTTTTATATTTTGCATTATAAAAGATCCGATTTAATTCACGACCGAGTTGGCAGCTTTAACTTTAGTCTGGACAATAATTTTAGTCCTGTACGGTAGTATGAAATGAAGGGTTTTGTTATACTGGTTAGGCCTTGGAAAATATTTCCAAAACTTCAAAAGGAACTGTTGGAAAATGGCTTGATTTATCAGAATTTCTTAATTATCAAGAAAATAACCTGTAGAGATGAAAGTAGCTAGGCTATGGTCGTGGCAAAACTACTGACATATTTTCATTCCAGCAGGCTGATCAGAATCGCGCTAGGGTCTAGGGCCAGTCATGGTTCCCGCGGCCCAGAGTTCATTGAATTTAATTACTTCTTTACATGATTTTTAATGACTTTTTAGAGACTAAGTAAAGGGATATTACAATCGTTTTTAATGTGTTTCATAATTACTTTATACATAATCCTTTCCTCAGAAAATGATAGCAACTTCCATACAAACCTATGTTACATCACAAAGGTTTAATTAGAAGATAACCCATAAAGAATTAAAAGCCCACTACCTCTAGTAATCCTTCCCTTCCTTCTCCTGCCCCTCCTTTCTCTCCTTCCTCCCCCGAGGAGAAGAAGGAGAAGGAGGGGCAGGAAAAGAAAGGGAGAAGGAGGGGTGTGTAACAGGTACAGTAGTGGGGGAGACCAGGGGCGGATCCAGGATTTTGAAAAGGGAGGGGCCCAGGTCTTCCCACCTGGATTTTTGTCAATGTCCGTACATGTATAGTGGGTACCAAATGATCTCATGCAAGTGGGGTCAAAATCAGTGTTGTTATAGAGCATTTTGGTGACTTTGAAGGGCCATCGAAGCAATCCCTTTACCATCAAAAGTTTACATGAAGTCCATTTTTATTATCAACATAACCCATGTGTGCAACCCTACTATTTTAGTAATTCAAACAAGTATGGTAGGCCTATATAATTATATGCCTTTTGGATGTATTTTGCTGCAAGAAAATACAGCATAAATAATTTTGGTCCCCCCATTCTTTTGTATTATTCCTATAATGTCTATAATGATTGGCTCAAAAGTAAGTATGGTATCTTGGAATAATCTAACTACCGTACTTGTAACGTTACTCAAAGTTACAAATAATGAATTGGAAGATCCCTGATTATGTGAACTTTGGAAAATTAAATTGGAGACACATACAACAAGGAAAAGACCAACCATCACTATGAATGGTAGTAATGATAACAACCATAAGAAATTCGTAAAAAATTGAATGAATATATGAACTTCAAGGCTCTGTATTCACTGTTTAGCCCAGCTGTGTTGTTGGGAGTAGGCCTACTGGAGATTTTGGGGGGCAAAATTGATTTTGAAAGGGGGGGTTCCGACCCCCTGGATCCATCCGCCCTAGGAGAGGAGGAAGGAAACAGATGAGAAGGAAGAGGGGGGGGGGGGAGTAAAAAAATGACAACATATAGCATGACGTAATTTATGGGCGGCCCCTAAATGCCTAAGAAAATGGTGAATTCTCATTGCTGCTCAGAGGTAGGTCTTACACGGATGACCAACAATAATTCTGACAAATGTGAATTTGAGACAATTTCAGTACAAAATGCAGTATTTTGTGAGACATTTGTCAATTTTCGGGTTTTTCAAAAGTATGTGAATTCAGACAATAATATGAGAACCTGCATCACAGCTAGGTGCTGGGTAGGCCCCTACGTTGTCCAGTTTTTAATGACTTCATTTTATTGACTTCTAAGGACGAAATACTAAATTTAATGACTTTAATGATTATTAAAAAGGAAAATCTGAATTTAATGACTTTTAATGACTCGCGGGAACCATGCCAATAGACCTATCAGGGTGTGGGGGGGGGGGGCGAAATTTGCGCAGAAAGTTGGCAAGTATAATGACTGATTTAGTGACTATTAGTAGGCCTATCAATATTATTTTTAATAATATTTGAGCCTTCAATCCAGCAATCTGCACTCAGACTGCAGTTACAAGGCAGCTTTTACACCAGCACGAATCTCACATCCTCAAGAAACCCCCTAACTCCATTAAAATATGTCATGAGGAGCCTAATTGATTGACAAAGAAATAGGCCTATAATAGCAATAGGCTAAATAAATATACACCATCTTACCATGACCCGCAGCAGCTTGATGCAAACAGGCGAACGGCGGAAGTTGATCAACCAGACTCTCTACGTGTTCGCCTAGCTGTCCTGCCACTTATTTAATACTGTCTACTTGGACAATGTAGTGAAGATATCAATATAATCCTTAATCGTTATCCATACAATACCTCTTTGAAGAGAGAGTTGTTCCAACCGAAGGTAATCGAGTGAATTTCACAGTGATAATATCTGAGCATCAGCATTAGGTTCTGCCGATCAAACCAAAGTATTGAAACTCTCCAACTATGGAGGTAAATTTCTTGGGCGTACACAGCTACAGCCGTACAAACGTCAGTCGGCTGAGGAGTACGGCGTCGGTTCTTTGGCCAAGATCTTAGAAAATCTGCTATCATCTGCTCTGGTGAGGGGAGTACCATCTGAATCCTGGGCTCCAATTGTGCCAGGCATATTATTTTTCAAATTGAGAGACTCATCCGGCCCAATCATGGTGAGTAGATGACTATTTTTCAAACAATTCTGAAGCAAGTTAAGCCGGTAAACAAACTGGCCCAAGTGAAGCCGGTAAACAAACGACCCCAACCGAAGAAATGAAATGTCCCGTTCCCTTTCTTTATTGTGGCATTTCAGAGAGGCTGTTACGAAATCAAATATCTGTCAGGTTCAAACTATTCACAGATCATGAAATCTGTTCTTTGCAAAGGTGTGCGTTGCCTTAATCATCCCTTTTAACTTCAACTTCTCGATATTCACTTATTATCGCCCACCTATCTTGCAAGTCACTGAGACTTGTTGTCAAAATTATTAGGCCTATAGGCTTGGCCTTTTGCTCAGATGTTATGTATCAATACAATATTTATAACTTTTAATGTGGAATAAAGTAGTATAATACTTAGAGTAGTGTGAAATAAAGTAGTATAATACTTAGCAACCTAGTTTAAGACTTAGTCTCACTGAGTCACTCATAATCTATCATCTATTTAGGCCTACTGTACTCTGTAGACAAAATATTTGTCCCCCATCCGGGTGATCCCTGAATCTTTGGACTAGTTGGTCATCCGTCAAGTTTGGATGATGATATATATTGATGTTAATTAACACGGTCACCATAGAAGTATATACCTCCCTGTAGAAATGAGAAGGTGGTGGATGTTTTTGTTTTAATTATTTCTCATGATACAATTCATTGATGGAAATTAATCATATGATATGACCAGAATGAAAATGTCCCACTTTCATGGAGAAATAAAAGTAGTAACCAGAGGTGATATGTTACTAAGTCCCGAAGTGATCTCTGATATCAGAGAGAGAGACCGGCTATTTAAAATTGCTAAGAGAACTAACTCGAATACAGACTGGCTTGCTGCTCGAGCAGCTAGAAAAGCTGTTTCAAGAGATATCAGAAGAACAAAAAAAGAAAAAATAACTACCGCACTTAATGCATGTGCGAATGATAGTAAAAAGTTTTGGCGTAACATTAGTCATCTTCTTGGTAAAGTTAACAAAAGTCTGCCGGAAAGCTTCGTGCATGAAGGGAACTTATTAAAGGGCCTCGAAGCAAGTAACCAACTGAATGAGGTTTTTAGAAAAATGGGAGATGTAAATGAGGAGCCAAATGGCAGTTTCATTCCATATCTAGACGACAATATAAATATTGTTGCATGTACTAAACTCAATATAACTGAATTGGAGGTCACAAAGTTTATTACGACTATTGACACTAACAAACACTGTGGATATGATTGGGCTAATACCAAGATCCTAAAATTATATTTCACAAAATTAGCAAGAGTTTTTACTAAAATCTTGAAAAATTGTCTAAATTTTTGTGTTATACCTACTGATTGGAAACAGTTTAATGTTACCGCAATTCCAAAAAGTGGTAATTTACGACTATTTGGTAACCTACGCCCCATAGCCTTAGTACCGCTCCCGTCAAAGATCCTAGAAAACTTTGTGTCTAGCATTACGGTCTCATATGGATATAAATGGTCTGTTTACCCACTGTCAAGGCGGCTTTAGACCAGGGTACTCTACTAACAGGTCTCTTTTGAATTTTATTGAACCAGTGCTTAAGGGCATTGATGTCGGTAATTTATCTCTTGCTACATATTATGATGTAGCCAAGGCCTTCAATAGAATAGACCACAATATCCTCATTCATGAACTTCATCATTACAGTATAAATCCACAGTTGGTTAGACTTATTAAGGAATATTTAACGCACAGAATACAGAAAACTTATCTGAATGGGCATCTTTCATCTTCACTTCATATTAAGAATGGCGTACCACAAGGAAGTCTTGTAGGCCCACTCCTATTTTTGATATACGTGAACGACTTACCAAACTGTCTATCAGATATAAATACTCCCGAAATAATAAATATGACAATCTATGCAGATGACACTGCAGTGACTGTCACCGGGAAAGACCTTGATGGTTGTTTACAAAGATCGCAACTGGTTGCCAACGAAATATCAAAATGGATGAACTGTAATAAACTAACTATCAATAGACAACCTGCATTGCAAAGAGTGCATGACCGGATGCTATTAAAATATGGGATTGTTTGAGGTCCGTGCAGTCTGCCAAATCATGCATGACGATTGTTTGCTACTGCAATAGGACATCAGACCCCATAATCCCTTTCGCAAAATGGCGTCCGCGCAGGTGGGCTATTCAAAAAAATGTGTACTTCAAATTCTCGGTTCTAGATATCGCCTAAAGAAGATTAATTTCGCCAACATGGCCAACTTGTATATCAACGGTGTACCCATCACGAAATCGAGGATTTGTCCTTACCTAGGGTTTTCAATTGACCCCCTTCTCTGCTTTAACGAACACTTTACCAAAATAAAAGGGATTGTTCAGGCAAAGGTAAATCAGCTTGCTAGGATTAGATTTTACATCAATGAAGACATTACCTCTATTATTGTGAAATCGCACATACTCTCTCAGGTTGAATATGGTGTTTTTCTTTACAACATGGCAAATGCCAATGTAATAAGCAAGGTTCAAACGACACTAAATAGGGCGATCAGGCTTGTATTTAGGGACCAAAACATGTCGACAGATGATATGAAAAATCGCCTACGTATTAGTAACATCACTGTTAGAGGTAAGATAGCAATCATGGGCCTCATGACAAAACGATCTGTCGGAAATGAACACCTTCAAATAATGCCTCGGCAAACTAGACAGGCCCTCGGTCCCAACCTTATTTGTCCTGCTGCAAATTCGGTAAAATTAAGCAACTCCCCTCTTGTCCATGGACCCACCATGTGGAATAAACTCCCCCCTCGCGTAAAAAACAGCACCTGGCCAGTTGTAAAGGCTTATTTGAAGAGCACACTCTGAATTGTATTGTAAGTCTGTTTCTCCTGGAATTTAACCAGGCACATCAGTTTTTGTCTAGCTGATGGAAATTTTGTATGCACTTGATTTGGATCGACCAACTGGTCGAATTGTGTTTGCAGTACTCAGTAGTTTTTAACCCGCGGAAAACTCTGTAACTATTTTAATGACGGCAACAAAAATTCAAAAAAAAATGTTCTCTATAAACTTATGGTAAAATTTCAACTCCACCTATACCCCATCAGGGTTGTTATTGTACATAGATAGTATTGATTTGTCTGGTGGTTATATTAATTACTCATTTTCAGCATATGGCTATGTTCGGTATCTTGAAACGTACTACTTATGTAGAATTGTGTATCGAAATAAAAAAAATGGAGCTTATTTTGGTGAAATTGATTGGAACTGATTATAAGGCCTAAAGCTAGAAAAGGCTCGAAAAGTGTGTGGTCCTACCACATTTTCAGTTAGGTCCAGACACCTACATTCCTCGATTCCACATCCAGCGATAAGCTTAACCGCAAGGCTAAGACTAAGGCTAAAGTGTTAATGACTCCCTGAAACTTAGGTGACCACAACTGCCTTCTGAACCTGACTGTTTTCTTGACATCACTTCACTTGACACTTGCCAGTGATGTCACATCATAGACATAATCCATACACATAAATTCATGATCCTCTTCATTGACATACACATAAATTCATGATCCTTTTCATTGACATATGTCATAGGAAACATAAGGAGATTACTAGAATTAAAAGTGTCTTGCTTACACATCATTATCATATAAGTGACAGAATAGTCAAATGAACGATAAATATTTTATGTAAGTTTAGGGGCATGTCTGTTCTCCCCAATTGGAAATTTGCTTTGTCACAGTCAGGCATAGTCCAAGAGAATCGCTGTGTTTGTAGCCATGGCTGAAGGCATGCATATCAATGAATCATACTTTAGAATCATAATACTTATAGGGGTGTTGTCGACGACTACTTAAAACAGGCCCAACACAATCTGAAACACTAGTTGTAGCCGGCTAGAATAGTGAGGCGCAGTACTCGTTGCGAGTCGTATACTTGAATACTAGTCTTTAATATGTGAATACAATCATATAATGTGTTAATTTATATGATATCTGGGTAATATTCATCGATTCATTATAGCAGACATCAGCACTGGATTTCTATTCTTTTCTAACTCCCTGGAATATTTGTGACTGATGATACATACCGGTTTGTTATGATGCAATTTTTAAAAAAAGGAATTCATGATTTTCATTATTTCAGAGTATTATGTCATACAATGGAGCGGCTATCATAGCCATGAAGGGAAAAGAGTGTGTGGCCATAGCATCTGACAGCCGCTACGGTATTCAGGCACAGACTGTGGGCATGGACTTCCAGAAGATTTTTGAAATGGGACCACGTCTCTACCTTGGACTCCCAGGCCTTGCAACAGATGTCCAGACAGTGTTAGTACTCATATAATATACAATAACGGGGATGCAGATTGAAACTTCCTGGTTGGTGATAGGTGTCTTTTGACACAAGATTAGATGTCAAGAAATGGATTAAATAGATTATTTTGTCTCATCATAAATTGTAGCAATTTAAAACCCTATATGGCATGTAGACAGGAATGGATAGGAGACGCAAAGTATGCAATGTGACAATATATTAATTCTCCCACTTTTCCCAAATATGTTTTAACTATGAGAGGGACAAGGTAGTAACTTTATTTCCCAGGTGTTCAGTTTGTTTCGAATTCAAAATTATTGCCCTTATGTATTAAAAATGATTTCTTTTTTTACAGACACGAACGTCTTAGATTCCGTTTAAATCTTTACGAACTTAGGGAAAATCGCAGAATCAAGCCCAAGACCTTCGTCAGCATGGTATCGAATCTTCTGTATGAACGCAGGTAATAAAAAAAGACAATTCTCTTTCTATAGGAATCTAAGGATTACAGGTCTTATCAACCAACTTTTCAGTTTTGCTCTTGAAGAATGTCATACCCCTCGCCCACGGACCTCATGAACGCCAAGGTTGTACAAACCACTGGACCTATACAATTACCACTCCATAGGCATCCCTCTCGTCTTTGTTATTTTTTTTTATAATCATATCTTTCCTTATTAGTTCTGTCTTTTGTTGTGTCACCTATAGTATCTTGCCCTATGCGTTATACAATCCCTGCACGTTGCAAACAACCAACTATTATATTGATCTGTACAACAGGTCTATTCAATACATTATATTCCAATAACTTTTATTTTTAGGGACAGTTCTCCCTCTTTGAGAGAATAATTAACATCATTATGTCAAGAATGTTTATCTCAATAATTGAATATGAAAACTAGCAGTTAATGACATGTAAAGTTATTTATAAGAGTATGTATCTTGTACCATCGTAGTTACAATTTTAAAAATGCTGCTATATCACCATTGCACAGACTAAACATACTTAAACTTTTAAAGGCAAATCATATACGTATTTTGTAAACAAAATATTAGAATTAGTGAAAACGGAATAGTTAGACAAAAGCTTTATGAAATGTTAGCATTACTCTTGTCAGCTGTAATCGCCTCAACTTACACTTTATTGACCTTTCTTAGGTTTGGCCCATACTTCGTAGAGCCTGTTATTGCCGGTCTCGACCCAAAGACGTCGGAGCCTTACGTTGCATCTCTTGATTTGATTGGCTGCCCCATGGTAACAGAAGACTTCGTTGTTAGTGGTACATGTACCGAGCAAATGTACGGCATGTGCGAATCTTTATGGGAACCCGATCTCGTAAGTAGTCAAAAACGTATTTCTTACCTCCTGAAGTAAAGCCTAGCATATCAAGTTAAAGGTTCTCAGCCTCTTCAAACTGGATTAAATACGACTCTGTAAACCGGAATACTTGTAGATTCATTCAGCGAATTACATTTTAACACAAAGTGTTTACCTAGTTGTGCTTGGAAGCTTATGGCGACTATGTATCATAGTCGGTGCGAAGGTCTACACTCTCTAAATCTAAGACCTAATATTTTCTAAATTAATTTTCTCGTATTAAAGCGAGAACATTTTGGCGGTTTTGATTGGGCACCGTTGTTTTTATTTTCCACTAAAAATTTGCTCAAGACATGTTTCCTTATATCTATGACTGATCATTTCATAAAAATCACTTTTCAGGAACCAGACGATCTATTTGAAACAATTTCACAGGCGTTGTTGAATGCTGTGGATCGTGACGCAGTCTCTGGTTGGGGAGCAATTGTACATATAATGTAAGTATTTATCATGTCAGTGGCGGTCGTCACTGAAGGAATAATTCCACTCACGGTTTTCCTTCAGTAGTTGTGATTTGGTTGTAACTGTTAATAAATGGTGCTTTACTTTGGATTGAAGAGTGTCTGAAGTGATTTAGTACCTTGAGAATTAATTTTCCATAGGCGCCAGTGTTGTATGGGCTTTACAAGTGTTAGACTTTGTTGTCGTTGGTTTGACTTTCAAACACTGAGATGATGCCTTTTACTATTTCAGCGAGAAGGACAAGGTGACCACGAGGACATTGAAAGCGCGTATGGATTAAATCGTCGACGGCTTGCAAAACCAGAAGGTTCTTAGTCCTTCATACAGATTCCAGATCAATATATCAATGTCAGTAGTGCTTAATAATGGATATAGAAATTTGATAAGAATGACAGATGAATGAAAACAATAAATATTTATAAAATACTGTTTGTGTTGAGTTTTGATGCCGGCACAAGAGTCTTGAAAGGAAAAAGTTTCCGTTTTTTTCATTATTGATAGGATTTAATAAACTATCCTTCCTCCCATCATAGACCGGTTGACTCTTTAGCTATTTCATCCATCGTCAATAGTGTGTAGCAGCATTCAAAAATGGGTAGTCACAATTTCATGCCTTTTAACCTTAAAAGTGGAAGCGTGTACTATGGCATGTTTCCCACGGTCGATAAGTCAGTATTTTTTTACTCTGGGGTTTTAAGCACCTTAAAACATCAGTAATTTGCTATGGGCATCAGTAACAAGTCAGTAATTTGCGATCCGAGCCCTGTTGACAGAACTAGCGTATTCGAATATTTAGATAAATTATTTCTACAAATTCTTGTCAATACTGAAAATTGACAAACAAATTCTGAATTTGTATGACCTTCGATAATTGAATGCAATCAAACTATTTCAATGTCTATGGTGACCGAAAATTTAGATGGCCCTAAAATGAGTAGAATGCACCCAAACCGCACTCAATTTACTCAAAATTCCTGATCAGAGGTCTTATCATTTTAATTTGTTGGTATTCTTTGTAATTATCTCTAAAACTTTTAATTTTAATGAGCAAAATGTCCAAATTATTTCTATAGAGAGCACTTTTGTATTTCAAAGACTTTGGGGCCTGCTAACGTAATTTGATTTTGGCGGGGCCGCGGGAAACGTATGGTACGCATTGCTGTATATTAATTTTTCTTATAAAAGCGGAGGATATGTACATGATGTAGAAAAGGGCTAAAACTTCTGTATATAACAAGCCATCCCAGGCGGCCACATAAAACCTGAACCACTCTGAGGTAGTGAATATATGCTTTCAATCATGAAAAAATGAGTCGTGTATCTACTTTTATAAGTTGGTAATTGCTATAGGAACTATAGTATAACAATAGCACGTTTCATTCCATTAGATGAGCTGGAAATTAAAATCGAGAAAATAAAACATCTGAACGATGTATTGATATGGATCCACACATCTTTTATTATAAGGAAATCTAATATAGACAGCTGTAATCGATATTGCAAAGTACATTTGTTGTACTAAGGCTACCTTCGGCCGCATGTATACTAGAAGGAATGGAATAGGGACTTGACATGCGATGTACACAAAATATCACAGTTAAAATGTTACGATGAACGAGAGCCGACAATAGTGATACAACCACCGAGGTTTCCTCGATCGGCAAAGGCTAAGATTGAATCATTTAGTGATGAATGTCATCAAAGTAACCCGGGTGTATATATCCAGTTAAACGAGTAACAATCTTCCGGGTAATTTCAATTAATATTACAAAAGGGAGGGCCAAGAATTGCAGAGACATTCGTTTTAAACCATGTATCGGCAATCCTAAGCAGTATTCATGCTTCCTTTTTTTAACCAAATTATACCAAGGAGTGAAGAGATATACATGAATTGCGGGTGTATGTGTAACGTAGTAACAGAGTATATTATAGCCAGACATATTATTTATGTATGTAACTATATAGCAGTAATAAAACAAAATTCCCTTAATTAGTTAATAATATATTTATGTGATGAACAATAGACTTCATCAAGTGACCCTAATCCAAGTGTAAACAAATAAAGTCTTTAAACCCTCTTCTACGTCATCACCCCATGTAACTCAGGTAACTAGATTGCTTTGACACCAGCTGATAACACGCAGTTTTGGTACATGGAAAACCCTTGAAGCAAAACCAAAGAAAATGATTATCGCAATCATGTAAAATTATTGTTTTATCCAATATCTGAGGATAGAATATGTCCAACTAAGCGTCTGACAATAATCGTGCTTACATAATGAGAGTATATATTCAACCAGATCTCTTCTATTCAGACATGTCTTACCAAACTTAATGTCTAAAATATGTGTTCTTGTGCTAAGACCCAGGAACAAAGAGGTACATGTTCACTGGCCGGCAAAATATTCATACTTATACGGGGGGCTTCTATGAATGAGACGAGTAATTAAATTCTTGAAACAAAACCTCTTGCAACAAACTTCCTGACTCATCCTTCACTCCAGGGAAATTCCAAGGTCGTCGACTCAGAGCACTGTACACGTTGAATGTACTCAATCAGTACTTCCTCGCTGTGTCCGTAGTATGAAGTAGAAAGGGAGGCCCTAAAAACAAGTTTGTTCAACATTATTCAACTTACAAGTTCGGAAAGAAACCTGGTTAGGGGTGACATGAAAATAAGAGTCGTGGCGGCCGAGTACATGGTCGCGTCCAAAGAGTCCATCTGAGTGAAAAGTACATATATTATATATGTCACAACCAAGTCACGTCCAGGTCACGTCAATTCCTGAAAACTGTGGGGAATCCTGGTTGGCGCTTAGTTCTCACAATTTCAGTGAAGTTTGGCCACACAGGTCGCGACCGTCACCGAAAAAGTGCCAACAGGATTGCGACCATTGTGACGGTCGCAACCCTATTTTGACGTGACCCCTTATAGATAGGGACAGGTTGTCATAGACAGATAAAGTCCCTTTATCCACTCTCCATCGGATCCAGGCACACAATCTTGTGTGTGGCCATGTGGCCATAAGAAGTCTGCAAGTCGGCATGTATTTTAGCCCGGTGTACTGTTAGAGGCTAATTCTAAACATAAAACTTGTTTACACCATAAAAAATCATTTACACCCGTTTGGGGCATATAAAGAACTTTATGGGGCTGTTGTCAAAATATGTTTTTGTTTTATCCATACTAATTAAGCATTAGGGTTAATGTTAATTAAATAATACTTCGTGATTTATGTGGGTTTATTTTCGTAATTATAGGCCATTGTAAATATGAGCAAACATCGATGTGCCACAACAAGAAATTTAGAGGGCTAACGTCATACTCACTGGAAAGGCATCAATATGGAATGGTCTGATCCAATCTTGCAGAAATAGCTATCGAAGAGAACAAAAGTAAAGACATTACTAAGTGTGGAATTATTCAAATTCTATACAGACGTAGAATTTTTCTAATTCGATATCTTCTTTCTGCATCAGGTTATATCAACCACCGTTTCTAAATTAAAATTCGATTTTTATTCAGGAAGGACTGTTTAGTACTATATTTGACTGAGGACTGTTTAGTACTATATTTCCACCTCAATTGTTCTCGAACACATTAAAAGTTAAACAAGACAACATACTACTGCCAGTTGCTACAGTATCTTTCGATACTAGGAGGCTAGCCCAGCTGATTAGCGTAACTGTTATTTACTTTCTGCTTTCATTATTTAGTATAGAGTTCATTCCGTGTAATTCAGTTTTTTATTGATTAATTAGTTGAACAGTCGATTGCTGAGTGTTACATTTGATTGCATAGTTGAAACAGTCGAGATAGCCCATCGTAAAGTCGAGATAGCCCATCGTAAAGTCGAGATAGCCCATCGTAAATTCGAGATAGCCCATCGTAAAGTCGAGATAGTTGGAGAAAAAAGTAGAGCGGGAGGGGTGGTCTAAGGGTGCACCAGCCATGTATACATGCAGACCTGTGCAAAAATGCAGGCCATAGGTCCCCCTCTCCAGGGTTACTCTCCCCCTAGCTCATAAGTATTTAAGATCAGGCCTCTTTCAGTTCCAAACTTGTTAACCTCATTTAAACCTAAATACCACCTGTGCTCCTACCTTTATCCCATCAATACCCTACAATATGAAAGTATAAGAAGTAAGTAACATTTACAGCTAGACTGTAAACTAAATCACAAAACTAAATCACTTTGCTCATCTCATCTCCCTAACCCTTATTGCCATGAATATGACTCCACATGGATGTTGTCATGGCAACCATCACTCACTTCCAAACCTAGCCTCCTCCACTCTGGGCCACAATCAGTAGGAGGCATTTCACAGTGATGTTACACTTCAGTTACATAACTTATCTGATGATCTCCTCAGATATTTCCTCTCACTGGCCTAGTAGGAATGCCTAGTAGCCAACCCCCTGTCAATCACAGCCAACAGGACAGCCAACAGGCTTCACTCACTCAGTCTGTATACCTCCCTCCCTGTCCTCCCTCCCTGTCACTCACAGCACTCACTCAGTCTGTATACCTCCCTCCCTGTCACTCACAGCAAACAGGCCAAGCCAATACACTCCTCCACTTAACAGCACCAGCCCACACAGTCAAAACAAACCCATGTGGCCACTGTCAGGCCACCCCTCCAATTTAGACTAAGCCAGGGGTGTGACAAAGCCTTCAGTATAGAGTATACCTTTCCTATAGTGATACTAAAAGGAGGCTGCGCCCATTCAATCGAAATACAACTTAAAACAGAAAAACACTCAGAGGCTACCCTCCTAATTAAACACTCTTTTCTCCAGTTTTTAAAACTGGAGGCTTTTGACGATTACCGCAAAAAGGCATTCTGTACGATCAAACCCCTCTAACCTTAAGAGCTCTTAAGCTGTCCTTGTTATGTTTTAGCTTGGCACGGTTACCGAATATCAGTTCTGATTTATTTTCGTTAACCTGCATTTTGTTTTTAAAAGACTGACCATTTGTGGATTGTCTACGTCATTTTTAATTATTTTAGTTAAGATGTTCATAGGAAAGTTCAAGATCGTCTGTGTAAATAATCATTCTACATTCAGTATTGAGTTTCACTATGTCATTGATATAATATTACGTTGAATAGGGAAGGGTCCAGCATTGAGCCCTGGGTGATGCCAAGGGATATAGTAGTGGGTCTGACATATCTTTATGAACCTTCATCAGACTAGTAGATAGATTGTATTTCCTAAATGTTGATAGTAGTATATTATGGTTAATAGTTAAAAGCTTTGGAGTACTCGATAAAACCACATATAATATATAGTACCAGGTTATTATTATAATTCTTCTTTTTCCGGATGCGGATGACCTAAGAAATGACAAGGAATACATAGATTGAAAACATGGCCAGAACATCATGGATGTAATAACCTGGAAGACAAGAACTACCTAAACGAATCAATCTCAGCCCCCTAGCCACGTAACAAAATGTTATCCTACTGATAGAAGCCGAGTCCTGGTTTTGAAATGTATATCATTTCCCTTCCAACGGTAACCTACAAGGGATACAGACCAATGCCTATATATTCTTCAATAGGCCCCTAACTACCATTTTCTTTCCCCAAAACCCCTGATACCATCCAGGCCTATGGGACCATAGCTCTCCTGATGAGCCCGCAATGGGCGAAACCATGTAGTGCCAAACTTGGGTTCCATGGACACAAGAAAGGATATGGATATAACATTCTACAATAACCCACTTTTATTTAATTCAAAATACGAGTGTAAGTTTGTTATCAAATTGTATCTACCATAATAAACATTCTCTCTTAAACTAGTCCTCATTTAATCCCGCCTACTTAAACTGCTTCGACCTGGATTTGACTCCCATTCCAAAGAAAATACCTTAGTACAAATGAGACACAAAAACGATTTTCTCCCATCAGATGTTTTACATAATGTACTACTTACGCAAGGTATCCACTCTCCCCGGTGAAGTTAATCTCAAAATCCATGGAATAGAGAGCAACTGCCCTCATGCCCACATGAACAACGGTATTGTTAGTGACATCAACCATGGACTGCAAGAAAAGGACAAAACGGATAAGCATATCCACAAGGCTAGTAAGTATAACGTTGCTAGGTCCAAATGTCGAAACAATGGATCTCGACACATGTCCTCACAAGGCACCATCCTTTCTAAATAATGCCGTGATTTCAATTTAGGAAATACAATCAGGGTTGCACATAGTCCAGCACATTAATTCTATCATGGATCTTATAAATGGATATTTGCATATTCTCTGCTAAAATGACATGTTTCCTGGCATTTTATTACTAAGTTGAATACTTAAATTCCACTGCACTAGGTTCAGGGCCGCCGGCAAAAACTCACTTTATCGTCAAATAATACACGAACATTCATCTTGGTAACATCCACCGGGAAAAAATTGTGATTGCTGATGTTGTATTCATTCTGAAAAAAAGACATAACTCATTACTCTAAACGTTGTATGCATTCACGGCAAATAACATTTACATGGAGAAAAAATGTGGAACATTTTTATCCTGATCCAGTTTTACTAGATCAAATTCATGAAATTATGATACCTGATTACCGCTCAGTCATAGTGACAAAATAGTAACTTTAGCATGGTTCTACCATTACCAGAAAGGCTGCCAATCAAAATAACAAGTGTACACAAGAGAGCCGAGGTGATCTGTAGCCAACAGCGAGAGAGATGAAGGGGTGTGAGACAAATGGGGGGGGGGGGGGGAGAGTAATCAATATTATTCTAATATTGTGGAAACTGGAGTATTTCAAAATGCGGCAAATTAAAAGCAAAACACCTTGGCAAGATACTGGGTGTGAATGGGATCTAATGAAGAACATCACAGGGAGGAAAGAGGTCTACCATTATGCAATATAGACACAGAGAAAAAATCCTAGAAGTCTAGGCAAAATTCTATGAAGAAGATTGACAACTTTAGAATTTGGGATGAATATAATATATTAGAAAAAAAGCTTACCCTTATCTTAAGTCGTACATATTGTTGTAAGATGCTAACATTTGCTGAAAGAGGCACAATTGTTTTAATATCTGAAGAAAGCATGATACTTCTGGGTAGGAGGAAGAAGAGGAGCAGACCACCGATGATGATGCAAACCACAACGGCTAGAGAAACATAGAGAGCCCTGTAATTGAAAAAGATACATTAAAGATTAGTCTGGGGTCACTTGGGATCAGAGGTGTGTGTGTGTGGGGGGGGGGGGCAGGCACTATTCTCTCAGGCATTTACCCGTCCCCTAGAATCTTGATTCCAAGTAGTGAATCCTCTTTTGGCACGGGTCTATTTTCAGACTTAATCATACTTATTTATAATAGATATTCTCAATGTGAATTATTTCGTATATTAGTGTATGTGTCATGAAAAGGGGAAAACAATACCATTAAATAACATTACAAAAAGGATCTGGTATGACCTATTTATGGAAGAAAACTTCTTAAATCAGAATATATGATAGGGAATTTGAAGCCATTGCCAAGTGACAAAACTTATTGTCCATGTGTATAAATGAAATCAAATACTAACGTGCGACGCGGTTTCAATCGACTGTCCCTCATTGGAATGAGTGCAACCAACTGGTTTTCTTGATCTGAAACAAAACAGAGGGTAAATACCCTTAAAAAAATATATTTCAACTTGATTTGGATTACAGAGCCTAAATTCTGCCTTTGTTTCCTAATATAAATCAAATATTAAGATAGAACTAAACGCATTTCCAATCTATAGGCTACTGTCATCATATTTGCCATTTCTTTTGTAATGTCATCAACGACCTTATTGTTATGTTGTCGAAAAGCCAAAAATATTGTATATTAATTATAGCCTAAACTTAATAACAGGATTCGCTAGGTATTGCGATATGTCATATGATTGATGTTTAATGAGCAGAAAATCGATGTTAGGATAGCCATAAGAATGAGACTTAATTATTGTAATCTTTTTCATTAATTTAAGGTACCGTACCGTAATTTCCAACATATAGAAAACCCAGCATATAGAAAACCCCACATATAGAAAACAGGCTAGTGGGAACCAGTGACCACGCAAGCAGCTAGAACTTACGAACTAGCACCAGCTGACTGAAAGTGGCTTCTGTGACTTCGCATCTTTGATTGGCTGTTGTAGCCGGGGGGCGGGGCTATAGTGGTGCTGTCACGATCATAGAAAATGTCATCTAACAATGATCCATACTTAAAATAACCCTAAACCTAACCTTAAATTGGTTGTCCTAAGTCAATAAAGGTAGTAGTGGACTGTCCGTACTAAAAACTCGTACTACCTTGAAAGTTTTAGCTTAAAGCAGTGACCATCGACTGGCATCTACCGCAAACGATGTATGTGATATATTAATTACTATCTCTTTTCTTTCTCCATTCTCTTCCCACAACAAACTATTTCAAATTACTTTACCACCCAGCAAGTCTTTGTTTTGGTCAAGCTGAGATTGTCACTTCTCACTACCCCAACCTGGAGGAGTAGGAGGAGTTAAATATGTGGTCAGGTGGGGAAGTCGAGGAAGAAAAGGGGAGAGCAGGGGGCTGTAACAGGTAGTCGAGGAGGGGAAGGAAAATTGATAAACAATATAATTATTCTTGGTGACAAACTGGAATCTTAAAGGCCCCCCAAAAATAGAGGTGTGTTTCCGATTTATCTGGCTGAAAACTGTATTTAGAATCAAGGGACTGATATCTATAGGTGGGTGTATGGTGTGGAGGGGAGGGGTGATAGCAAATGTTTTTCCATGACACCCTCCTGTATCTGTCTCTCTCATCTCTCCTCTCTTGACTTCACTCTTTCCCTCTCCCCTCCCTTCAGTCGTGCCCTCTCCCCACTCCCTTCTTTATCTTTCTCTCTCCCTCACTCTCTCCTTTATTTATTATTATTTCCTTAAATTAAATTCTGATTAGAAATAATCTTAAATCATCATTATTTCTGCTTTCAAATAGATTTCCAGTGTTTAATTTGACAAGTCTAATATTCAAAATAATGAAGATATAGTTCCATTTTCTCAGGATATGCCCAGAGAAAGAGGGGGAGGGGAGAGGGAAAAGAGAGAAGGGAAATTACAGACCTTAAGCTCTTAATCCAAGTGCCGAAGGCACTTGTCATAATTAAGCTGAAACTGAATCACTGTAACACTATGACTATGTCATGAGTAGATCTATAGCAAATTAACAAACAAACAAACCAATTACCTCTTGGTATCCTCCCAGAACCGCGGCAAGTGGGACAAGGCAGGGTGCCACTAAAAAATTCCTCGTAGACCTCTGTCGCCGGGCTAGGCCTTGTCAGGCTTGTGTTAGGTGGTTCTGAAGTTGGATTTGGACTCATAGCATCGATAAGGTTTTCGTGTGATATACGCCTATTGTCCCGACTGTTCTGGACAGTATTGTATCCACCACCGCTGTCGCTGGTATTTAACATGATGACAATCTTAAATTAAACGATTGAAGACGAAGCTTGAAAAAACAATTTCGCCAAAGATCGATCCTTGTTCACCAATAGTATAGCCTAGGCAACAAAACTCTGGAGATTGCTCTCTGCTTCCTATACCACGACTAGTGAGTCGCTCAGTCTCAGTGTCACAGTGGACTTTTCGCCTTCTGTGGCACAAGTTGTGCCGTCTATGGATGTGGTAGGTCCGTCGACAATCAGGTGGGCAGCCAGTTATAGGTACAAAGAACTTTCCATAGTTTTAACAGACTACCAGATTCGTAAGTTGTAGAGTCGTCTATTCTGTAGGGAGGACGAAAATAGTTGCTCGTAGACGTACTACTACCACTAGGCACTAGCAGGTAGCTGCCGGGTAGCAGCAGGTGTGAACTGTGATGCACTCTTCTTACCACGATGCTTCTGACTCACTCAGTCTCACATGACTCTCACAGTCGAAAGTTGGCAGTAGCAAACGTTGATTATAATCGAAATAAGACTTTGTTGTATCAGCAGAACCCGTTAGGTTAGTCTTCGGGGGGGAAATATTGACGTAAGATACTTCTTCTAGGAAATAGCACGCCCTCAAAACTCAAAACTTTGTGCTTGTACTGGTGGCCTTGACCTCTGCAACGCTTGTGCTGCACTCTTGTGCAATCTTCATAAACTGACTTCATAAACATATGTAACACGTGACGGTCATGTGATCTCCACTTGTCCGGCCGCGAGGATGAGATCATCGTCGGTAGCGGCGGCTGGCGCTGCCACGTCTGTCAAGCACTGAGACCCATCACACCAGCAACTAAGCTTCGGCTCCATTGGAATCTCTGGAAATGTAAAATATTTCACTTCAAGAATTGAGAGCAAGCCGCGAAATAAGAATGCTGACGGAACAGGAGTACGTGTCAGGGCCGGAGGAGAACTACCAGTGGTACGAGAATGGTGAGTTTACAAAATATATGTCTACATGCGAGCCTTGTGCCAAGTTGTGGGATGATATGTTGTGTTTTGCAAACGCGTCTGTGCCTTTCGGTCAGTGGTGCTGGTTGGTGATGCTGTACGTTCCAGTGTGCGGCTCGTGACAGCTGCTCGGTCAGACTCAGAGAGTAGGCGACATGATCGGGTTTGTTGGAGAATGCGTCGTCGGAAAAAGTCTGGGCCTATGACTTTGTACATAATAATATTATTAATAATTAGCACAAACCTCTCGACAACGTTGTTTGATATGAATTTCTGTTGAAAACGATTGATGATGCTGGACTCCTCAACAAACATCTTATCCCAATGGCAATGGCCGGCCAATGCACTGGTCAGTTCTGCGTCTCCATGTTGCAAAGGCTAGTTTCTAGTTCTACACCAAATATGGAACCTTCCGTGTCAAATTACATACCATAGCTTACCATTAATAACTAATTCGCTGGATTTGTGTATCATGATAGTGTGTATGGACTAATTGCACATATCATAATCGTTCATGCTAATTGATGCGCCTGGGATTTGCCTCTCAACTCAATATTTATAAATCAAATAGCCTATCCAATTAACTGGAAATTAACTGTCCATGTATCAGATTGTATTACATATTACATGTACGTGTAAATATAATAAGTAGCTGTAATTAACTACGGTATACATTGTAGCTAATATTAATCCCATCAACCCCAGCCCCGCCCAACTGCACACACACACACACCTTTTGGTAGCCGCATGTCCGGCTCATGTCATTCCACACAAGTTATGGTCATATATATATTGACCAAAACTAGATAATATTGCAGTAAGTAAATTTAATCGTGTTATCTGCATATAGTCTTAATATAATAGATTTTTTGCTGAGTTTCTCCCCAAGACTGACCAATGTTTGCGTTACATGTGTCTCTATTTGATACCATCAGAGCGGTAGATATAAATATCTCAGATATCATTAACAAAAATACTTGATACAATCAGAGCGGTAGATATATATCTCCTAGATACCACCAAAGAAACCAACACAAAAAAAATACCTGAGTACGATGCACATGCATCTGCTAATTATAATTTGTATATACTAAATAAGGGATCAGAGTCAGATTTTAACCTTAAAAGGTCCTACAGATATCCGTCTCACATGGACCTACCCCTCTTTCAGCGACGTACCCAGACATTAGATCTATATTAAATATTTAGTAAGCGTTTGGGTCCTTTGATTGGTCATGGGCTTGTAGACGAACCGGAAAAAGGATAAATGCTGCTTTGTGTACAAAAATATATTTTTACGCCATGATTTACTAAATTGAAGACAAATTATCCTCCTTATTTCTCGCACAAAATTTATCATAAACATTTTTTAGTATTATTATTTCTGCTTTTATTTGCTCATTGAACAATGATGACTTTGCCAAACGGTTGCGAAGGGACCAAGAAATATCAGCAATATAAAAACATTTGGAGACATCTAGCTAAAACGTATATAATTATTATGACTACACAAGTTACGGTACGGTACCCATTTGGACGCGTTTATTGGATTCCTTCATTTATGATATTATATGTTGTACTTCTTTTTTTAATTCAGCGGTACAATACAATATAAGGTGAAACAAAACTGTAAAAATGAGGCTAACAAATATAAAAAAATTGAGGAGTGGAAGGAAGAGATTAACCTAACGCTTGAACAAGTCTATTCCAAATGATATATCTTTGATTTCTTCCTTGAAACGAGCGCTTAGCACGACCAGAAATAACCCATAAAAAGTAAAAGTTGGCAGTGGTGTTACAAGTTTAATGTTCAATGGCTGCCCTTCCAGCAACTAAAGGAAATAGACTCTGCATTCCTTCTAGCCCTCAGCCCAATCTATACCCTACCGCGTAAAATTGTAGAGGCTTCGAGCTTCCAGTCGCTCTTGGTCTATATATATAATATCCTTTATATCTGCCTAATCTGATATGTCATACAATATGCATAGAAACACAGGCGGTGATCTAGCATTTTCCTAACCAAAATCTAGATCCCGAGTGTACACAAACATGTCCTCACTGTTTTTCTTGGCATATGTAGATTCGGCTCCTTCTTCTCCGGTCATCATCACGTCGGACCATTCCTCTGTCTGTGGATACCCAGGTACATGTACGCACACCCCCTGTTAATCTGTGGTGATATGTTGCCTCGCCATTTCTAGATAAGGCTTTGGAATGCTGCTTATTGATCCCAAGCAAAAAATATTCAGGAAATTATACCTGTATAAAAGTGACCAATAATCCACATACCGGTAACTGTCTTTACGTATTTATGAGATAACCCCTATAGCTTCTCATTTAGAAAGGCTATAAAGTGCATGCTCCCTCTTTGATGAGGTTGTATTGGTTTTATAGAAGGTATCCGGTGTTGTTATAATATATTCATACGGTTTTCTCACCGATTTTCATCAGTCGTTTGTAATTATCATCAATGATTTTTATTATGAAATATCATGTTCCTCCTTTTAGTTTCACATCATGACAAAACCTCCTTTAATAAATTGTTTGTATGGAAAGGTAGAACAAAATGTATTAGGTATGATTTTAAAGTTCACCCATACAACATTCATTTCATCCAGGCTATGTAAAAGCCTAGTTTAATGAACACTTTCTTTTAAAAGTAAATTGAAACATTTTACAACCTCTTAGTGAAATAGTTCCCGGGTCAGTAAATATATCGATAAATAAGCTTTGCAACAAGCAAGATCGAATAGTACTATTTCTGCTACAAAATATTTCAGCCAAGACCCAAACCTGTATAACACTCCCTGCTTGCACTGAAGTCACATTCTCCCCAAGCTGGCGTCTTTCCAGTTCTACAAGAAATCATTTGCTTGTTTGTTCCATTGACTGTCACGGTAAATGCTGCCATACTTTATCATGGGTTTGGGCCAGACAGTTTATAAAGTGTGTGCTCAAGAATAAACATTGGCTATTCATTCTGCCTAGTCTGTCCAACTAGACTGCTATAGATACTCTATCTAGACTAACATTTCCCGCGACTATGAATGCTTCTATTCTAGAGGAATGGCTAATTCAGGTTAAGCTCTAAGCAATAATTGGAGACGCATAAATATGATCGTGTTGGTAAATCCAACAACACCCTGCTCTTTGGTTTCATATCCAGGTTATGTATATTATTTTATCATTGAGATAAAAAATAGATTATTGTATCAGGTTTTAATGGGGCTGCCTAGGAGGCTATGTATTTATTATGCATTTTCAGACTGGTAATACGGAAGTCCGGAGGCTAATAGTCCCGTTAATAGTGCTCTTCAACTATATGTCGCAAGAGATTTATTTCACCCAATCAAAGACATTCGTATAGCTATGTGAGCTACATAACCTCTAAAACCAATGGCACCATGCATGCAGGAACAGAGTGGGAAGCCTGAACCCTGGGAACAGAGATGGTTGTGCCATTCTTTATGTTAACCTGGTTTTAAAAAATGATATTAATAAAAGAGAAAAAAATCGCTTATGAAACCAGACCGCTGGCAAGCAACTATTTCATGGCTTCTCTCTACTCGGTCGTAACGCCAAGCAACTGCCTGCGAGCGGCGATTCGATGGCAACTCGTCTGGTTGCATGATGGAAATAATTAGATATATTCCTGCTATCGAATCGCCACTCGCAAGTAATTGCTTGTCCATTGAGACCTAGTAGAGGAGCCTATTAAAGCTGCATTCCCAGGATTTAAGATCGAGTGGTTCTTCTGGAATTACATTCATATTAGTTCCCAAACTCAATATTATCTATCTCTTTTTCAATGAAAAGTAAAATAAATGTCTAAATTCTGTGATTTTATGATCGGGTACACACAGAGATGTGCATAGAAGCCAGTTCTGTAGATGCACTGAATGGTCACATGTGGCGCCTCTGTGCCACACCAAGCCACATGTTTCTCTCTGTCTGCCAACGAATTTTCTCTGTCAACGCCTATCAGTATGGAACAAGGCTAAGTAGGTCACACCCGTGACCACCAGTACGGGAGGACGAGTATTTCTTCTCAAATATTAAACTCCAACCTTAAGAAAGAAACCTAAATGATTGGGATAAGGTGGGGCAGTGTATTAGTTAGCTTAACAAGTGAAAACTAGCTAAAACTGAAATTTGTTTAGAAATTAGCTGGGAATGCAGCTTTAAGCTTTGAGAGTCATATTACACTTCTAATTTTATTTTTAAATAATTATGTATTACCCACTTACAACACATTTTATTAGGGAATTTTGTATAACAAAAATAAGCCTAGAAGAGAAATTTTAGGTGAATGAGTAATTAGGAAAAAGTTAAAATTTTTATATTCAGGATTAGATAGGTTCTAAAAAGAACTGGAATCAATAATATTTGTATTCGATAGGAGTCTTAGAGGTGGAGATGGAAATACGATGTTTATCTGGGCGCTGACATTGGAAAGAGACAATTTGGTATGGTAGCTGGAAAATGTGTTTTTTGATCAATTGTATTGTCCAAATCATTTCACATTGTGATATTTTCAGCAGTGCTATTGAATAGGAGACTTATTTTAGATAGGCTGATGTAGAAACGAGGTGACGTTTACGCGAGCAGTGGTGATGAAACGTATATAATGAGTAAAATGTGTAAGGCAATTAATTATGTATGCTAAAATGGGACGGGATTGGTAAGATGATTTGGAGGAGAGAAGGACAGTAGCGATATACGAGTTATATCGTATAGTAGCGATATACGAGTTATATCGGACCTATAGTACGAATGACATCTATAGACTAGATTTATTGAGAAAGGAAGTAATATTAGATATAATATCAGAGATTGTAGATATAGAGGATAAATGTTATTGATACCGACGAAATTGGGATTTTTAGGTTATGTTTGCAAACGCCTGTCCTCCGCGTATTACGCCTCTGAACTTAATTGTTCACAGATGGTCTTACAAAACTATCAATAACACGTGGTGTAAAAATCTGTGCATTATATTTTCCTCGGTAGATCATGTTTTGTTATTGACGAGCGATCAAACAGTAATCCTTGTTTCCAGGATACCGTTTATCTGGAAACATACATATGCCTATCTGTGATGATGATATACCTTTCGATTACGTGCATGACATGTTCTGAAGGATAAGCTGTTAGTAAACGGCCTCATCGTGCTTTCATTAGGAAAACAGGATTACTGTGTCTGAGAAATATAATTTGTTCCAACAGCATTTTACCAGCCATGAAGGATCATATATAGGTTAATATGTGTTTGCTTGCTCCTATGCAAAGTAACATATTTAGTGAGGGTTAGTGCACGCATGTTAGTGGTGTGTTATCAGACAGTCAGAGTACAACCATTTACATAAAGGATTACACAGTGGCACTGATACTATATGGCTTCCAGAATTAGCCTTGGCTTTGGATAAACACAGGCAATATGCTGAGGCTTCTCTGAACTTACTAAACGTCCTTCTAGTTCTGATGCGACATCTGTATGCGTTTAGACGTATACACAGGCATTTAGACAACCGTATTTAATTGGAAATCGTCAGGTATTCCCGCTGGTTCCGTAGGCAGTCAGGAACTATTCAGGACAAATCCATGGAGACAAAGCGAGAGACCTGTCAACCATCGATCCATTCGTTATTGTGCCTATTGTGAGATCGAATCATAAATAGCAGAGCCGAGAATTAAATCACAAATCTGTGAATATATATTGGTGTACGTTACGGCCTACGGTTATAGCGATTTTCGAGGAACATCGCATATATTTGCACTGTGCTTGAGCTGTTAGAAACAAAATATGGAATATTCATACCTCTTAGATTTGGAGTTTATTTATGCAAGAAATGGTAAGTTAGACTAATTATAATGTTATTTGAAAGATTCTATATGTTCTCCATCCTCCCTAGTCAGTGCGTGCGCTCCGTCTCTCTTCTTTCTATGGAGAAACTCGGTTCGGAGTAGTGTCCCGGCCTAGTCTGGCTGCCTGATATATATATATATATATATATATATATATATATATATATATCTGATATATATATATATATCATACATATAGTGCCTTTGCTGCTTGGTCAAGGAATACTACTTACCAATGAGACGAACCTTCTAATATGATAGACGACTGCGCATTATACTAAATACGACTTATAGCTATTGTGTCTGAACTATTGAGTATACAATAATATTCTATGATGGCGCTACATATCTATAGTTATTACATGTTGACAAAATAATGTTGTATCTATTGATCTAGTCTACGAATAAAGCGCCATCACATATCCATAGTTATTACATGTTGACGAAATAATGTTGTATCTATTGATCTAGTCTACGAATAAAGCGCCATCACATATCCAGAAAATAAAGTAATAGATGTGTAATAGTATACATACAAATATATTAATGAATGCATACATACATACATACATACATACATACATACATACATACATACATACATACATACATACATACATTCACAATTTAGAGATGAACTAGTCTTTGGATACGGGAGAACCCACATATCAGCTATTAGCTCTTCTTAACTCAATTGAGTTATACACAAATTGACAATGGACAATACATTTAGTTTATAGCATCTTCGATTCCTACTGCATGAAACAATGCTGTACTGCAAGCCGATTGTGCAGTATATTTAGTTTTGTCAGTCAATAGAAAGCATTGTTACTTTCCCTTTCTTGAAAGCTGAAACACGCACATGGATACGGATAACTTTATCACATGATAGGATTTCACTCTTATTTCATTAGTGGGCAGGTACCGATCATGATATACCTATAACTTATCATGGGGTATAACTCATGCGGTTTTAGTATAATTCCGTAGGGGACGCCTTTCGCAGGCTTTTATCGCACAACTTCATAATGCCTCGACCATCCATCTCTACTATTCGCAAATTTGAGACGGGAGAGCAATCTAGTGAAGGAGAGTGGAGCCCCGGAGTGGGACATCCATGATGGCCGGCTGCTCCAATATTTCTAAACACTCTGCTTCAAACCTTAAATGAGCAAGCAAGAACCGCTTGAAATGCTTTGGGAGCTGATTTAAAAAATACATGTATGCACTAACTCGGATAACACTTTAAAATCTATTAAGTGAACATCATTTCACCAGCATTGGCCCTTTTCCTGCATGTGTTCCCTCGCTGACGACTCCTATTGACCTGGCACCAGCCATAATGTCCATTGCATGGGTAGGGCTTGTGTTATAGGCAACGTTGCTGGTGAGTCATTCGATGCAGCCCCCTCCCCCGGGCATATTCTGCGCAGTAAGGACTACCGGTATTAATTATGTATATCCCCCTAGTTTCTACAGTGGTAGGAAATAGTCTATACATAAGTGTAAAGATATATGATATACTTTAATTCAGATATAGTAATAATATGAAGTGTACATGTGTACTTCAATGATAAGTTCCTTTCATATGTGCTGTTAGACTATGGCAAATATTACATATATTTATGTTGATCATATATACCGATATATACACACATAATATTACCTATATTCATGTTGATTTTCGTATCATATGCCTCATAGAAAAGATACGTAAAGTGTAGATCGCTCTTTCTTTTTACTATTCCAGTAAAGAGAAAGAGATTAGTTAAAATAATAAATTAATTCCAGTCAGTGATCCTGGCTAGATTAGTTAAAATGATAAACTGATTTGATTAAGTCGACAGCACCACCCATACTTACCTATATTCTCCGTTGATTTTCGTTTAATTCATCGTGTTTGTTAATCGTTTTTGTTTATGTCATTGTGCGGTGTATGTTCTGATTTCATTTCTGTCGTGATAAGTTGCAGACATTTTATTTTTCCAGGGGTGTTCAGAGAAGATACGTACTGCGATGGTTCTTGTCAGCACAGTGAGTGGGCCATAATCTAAAACCACACTAACTATACCTTGACTGCAAAAAATGTCAAATTTTATTTTTTTTCCTTTTGGAATTTATTAATGATTTGTCTGAAAGCAAGTCCTTTGCACCTTGGCTTAATTTAAAGGAAACTTAAAATTAGATTTTGAGATTGGGAATCATAGCATTTTTAAAGCTCTGTCATGCCTTCCTTTGGTATATATTTTTCTAAATGCTTCACAATAACCCAGTGGCTCGAATGCTTGGACTTTGATTTCCTATGTCACTGGCTGGCTAGGTATTTCCCTTCGTTTGAACCTAACCCACGTCAACCCATAACTGACCTTGACTGTGCCATGACTCCATGGGTGATGTGCAACTCATGATGATCTCAGATTCCTCCAACTCCCTCATTACCACTTATGGGCAATGGTATCTTGGGAAGGCACAGAGAGCCTTCTAAATATAGATAGTTTTAGAAGTAAGACCATCGACCATTGCTGATTCACATAGTCTATATCACGAGAATATGATTCTCAAATTACACATAAAACGCGAATGGGACTGCCGTATATAGTTTGAGAATCACATTGTCATAGATTTCAAAGATCGTGAGTTGTATGATACCCTTAAAAATCTTTTGTTATTCATTTCTTACAATCTACCGGAATTTCATGGTGATGGGTGTAATGAATTCACTATAAACACGAGGATGCTACATTCCAAACTGCTTATATTCATCATGCATCCGTTCATGGGTTTTAGATATTATATTCCTCATAGGAAAAATACGTTCGCTTAACTATTCCTGACAGTATTTAACCAAACCATTAATTACACCTCTGACTCATAAGACATGTATAGGTCTCCAAGTCGTTGATATCATATCCATCAAATTTGTAACTCGTTTCTCCACGATAGATGCAGTGGGATATTGGACAATACAAAAATAAATCACCATGAATTATGCAAACTTTTCCTGAGGCTATATAATCCCGCTTAGCACGTAACTCATTATCACCATTTATGCACACGCAGCTGTACCGAGAAATCTTATTTATGAACGCATTGTGATCTGCCATTGCTGACACAACCAACCCCGAGGATAAAGTCTTGTTCTCATTGAAGGTTGAAAAAATATAATGTGGTATGTCAGCCATAACTGGTTTTACAATGAAGTGATTCCTAATATTAAACTATGTTCGATTGCAGTAACATGCTATTTGAGCCCTTCTTTATGTTGAGTATTCTAAAGAGCTGATTCTCGCTTTGGCAAAGCCTTCATTTAATCGCAGCGTATGGCTATATTAAAATCCTAAATTTCACCTGTGAAACCTTTCACTTTGCCGCGAATTTCTTTATTTTTGGAGTTCATCCTACAAAAGAATTATTTAATATTTTAATAGAATTTAAGGCCAAACAGCAACTAAAACATTTTTAATTAACATCAAAATATATAGTTAAAGACAAATGCTATGCATATACCAAGGACATGGTCTCGGCTGAACTTGCTAGAATAAGCGAGTGGTGGCTAATTATAGACAATGTTAGGCCTATAAGGGGAACACATGCAAGATCAATACTAATTAATTTCATCCCTTCATTTAGACTTACAGCTTGCAGCCGAGTTAGGGAAGACGTTGCTCGAGAGGAACAAGGATCTAGAAAATCAACTGCGCCAAGTTCACCAATTCAACCATGACCAGCAAAGAGAGATCGACGTATGTCATTATTCTTTTCATGTCAAAGAAAAAGGTTTCTGGTCCCTGTTTAACTTTAATTGGAAGACGAACCGTGTTCAGCCGATATATAATTATGTCATTGATAGTACGTTCTTATAAGCTTTTTGGCCACATTTGTATAACGATGCGTGGTCGAATATTTATTAACATGATATCCACTCTTCAATCTACTAAACTTAAGATCGTGCCAATCCAAGTAGTTCTCAAAATTTATTACTGGTATTTGTAAAGAATGCTTTCCATTAAATCAAAAATATATTTGGTATACATATAATATTATAGAGGAATACATATTAGTGTTCCGGACCTTCAATCAGTTAGCGCCTAGAGCCCACTGTATCACCTTCTCATGAACGCGCTTTCACGCATGATCAGTAAAAACATTCAATTGGTTTTAAGTATACATGTAACAGGAATACCATTTCCATGTTGCAGCTTCTGGCCAAACAACTGGAGGCTTTGCGGGGGGTCAGTGACTCCCGGATGAAGATCTATGAAGAGGTTGATAAGAATATGCACGAGCTGGAAAAGAAAAATGAGAAGCTCAGGAAGGATTCTCGGCAAGACAGGGCCATGATTGATGAGTCAGTATTCCGTACCCAGAGAATTATTTTTTACCCCTTTCGAAGTTCTTTTTATTGCATATGAGTCGGGGTTTTAAAAAATGGCAGGAATAAGTAAGCGGCTGCAGATTTCCGACTCATATATAACTAATATAACAATGTATTCTGTTCTCTCGGCAGAACCGTTTCGATTGAGTAGTATTATGAGGCTTCATTTAATGAGCCATGTTAGGTCATATGCAAATATTCATAAGCACATAGCTTATACGGTCATATATTCAATGTTAATGATATACCATTATGCCATTGGATAATCTTATATGATACCTTTGTTATATTTACGGGAACAATACTGATCGTGACATAATCACAACAAATCAAAATAAATCATAATAACTGTTGCTTTTTATCAACTTGGTAACGTCGCTCCAGTTTTTCTAGACATGTATTTATTGCTAAATCCTCTGAAAATGGTTAATTTGTAAAATGTCCCGTTTTCCCATTCCAGGCTCAATGCAGTAATTGAAAGCCATGAAGCTAGGATAGATGAACTGACCCAAAAGATAGAAACCTTGCACCAACGCGAGCAACAGAACCGGTCACGTAGGTCAAGGCGAACGCAAAGTGTTCCTTCCCTCTCAGACGCTGAGGAATGCCCCCGGCGGAAGTACGGGGGTTACGAAGACTTTCCTGGGTTCGAAGATGGTAGCAGGAGGATCAGCAAAGAAGAAATGAAAGGTCTTAGAACACTGCAAGAATCCATAAGGAATCTCAAGCAACAACTCGTCATAGAGCAGCGAAAAAAGTCTGATATTGAGAATGACTTTTCTGAGATGGTGCGAGAAAATGAGACTTTGCAGGTTCGCGTTGCTCTCCTAGAACAGCAAGAGAAACAGATCATGAAGCTGGAATCGGAACTGCAGGAAGTGGAAATACGGTCGGCTAGTCTCTGTGCACAATGTGGAAAGAATCTCGAGTCTCTGAAGCTTCTGAAAAAGCCAGAGATGAGCGTCGAGCATGACGATCTCCAGGAGATACCCAATGGAGAGTTCATCCGACTTAAAAATGGCGGTAGTGCATATGGCAGTCGCGAGTCCCTTAATACTCTCGGGCTCGAGTTGGAGACTCCAGTGGATGAACAGTTGGTGACCATATTCAATGCAAATCTTGACCATTCACCCGAGGAGGAAAATGCCCAGAAGTCTCCGCCAGGCAACGGAGGGGACGAGCCATGTGGCTCTCTCCTGGGAGAGCTAGAAGATCAATACAGAAGTTTAGTTAGGAAATACGAGGCCCTCATTGAAGTGAAGAGTAAGAGAGCAGAGAGCAGTGACGTGGGCGTGCAGAAAGAAAGCAAAGAGAAGACCCGAAAAGAAAAGTCACAGCGGCCAAATGCATTGCCATTGAAGAATAAAGAAGTTAAGGCAGCTGCTGCTGGTAAAGCAGTGGAAGCTGAGGGTGGTGAGGGTGAGGGCGCAGCTGCCACCATTCCTTCAACAATAGATTTCAAATCACCCATGGATCCTACCGAAGGCAGGTTTGAAAACGGGCCGCCTGAATATAAAAGACTATTTCAAGAAATTTTCCAGACCCTTCGTAGATCAATCGTCGAAGATGAGCTACAGCAGCTACAGGACGACACGGTCAAAGAAGAGAAAAAGCAACCGAAGAAGCCAAAAAAGACCACCAAAAAGGCCAAATGAATTCATTCCCCAAGATATGAGTATCGAGATCTGTACTTCTCTGTTAATTAAGTCATATTAGTATGTCTTATTCACGTTGAAGCATTAGGGACTAGTATATGTTAAGCATGATGCAAGAACGTGTTTTGACTGCAGATTATTGTATATTTATATCAATCTTTAATTTATTCATCAGACGTATTTACTGCTCTTTCCAGAGAGTGAAGGGTAAGCAAATAATCTGATTTGAATTCCGTTACTTATTATAGCTGCTCATTATTAGGACAGCAACTGATCTAGGTTTTGAAAGATGTAAATACATGAAACCCTCTCCAGCCTCTTCTACAAATTATATACATGTATGCGCTTCAAGTTGAATGCCCTTTTATTACTGCTTTATGCATTAGGATATGTGGCGTTATCCTATACTAGATCAATGGAATATTACTCACGCGCAGTTAGTCTACTGTGTGAGGTTTTTTGTTTATACATCGAAAACCATCAGAAAATAACGATTATACCCGCTGTTAAACAACATGGTTGTCATTCGACACTCACTTCTTTCCCTTAAAAGCGTCTTCAAAGATCGTTTGCTACAGAATGACCAAGTATTTGATTATTCGATATTATTCCACTTATCCGATATTCGAATACCCTTCTTGTGTTCATCCTACGTTTCAAAGAGAAAGTTTACACCAAAGTAAAAGCTCGAACATGACTTCTGCACGCACCATGTTGTGCAGAACATGTCTTTGAATCCATAGGAAGAGTTACGTCCATAATTTAGGATTACCTGTCCTTTGTGTTCAGAAATTGAGTCTTACTATGAAATCATTTGAATATTTGATATTTATTTATTTTATGTACAATATATTAGATGTATGGGCGTGGGATATTAATTTCTGTCACTATAGACTCCGTCAAATCTACTGGGAGAATTGATATTTTGTGGGGCGTTAATTACACTGATATTGGTGTTACCGCGGTTTCATTCAAATCTAAAACATTGCCACGAAGTTCAACTGCAAAACTGATCTGTCCATTCCAAGGGTAAGCACGTTTTGAATGAGAATATATATCTCCGCCAAATTAAGTCCATGTATCCAAGATGTTTGTTTTATAAAACATTAATCCTGTCGATGTAATTTCTTACAATATTCCTCATTCGGCTGAATCTAGCATTGATTGAACATATTGGGCAGTAGATAAATAACTATTTGATGAAGATTATTCAGAATGCAAATGCGCCACATGATTGTAATATGATGCTGAAACGTGTGGTTACCATGTGAAACAGACTCTTTATGCTTTCATTACTGTATCATCGTATTACACAACAGCATTGGGAATGATAGATAACGAATGTTTTTAAATTCCGATTCTATACATCAGAATTATTACAATCTGTGCAGGTATGAAGGTTTCCAACACGTGATGCACTTACATAGACATTCCTATATGTAGCGTCATCTATAGACATAATATCAGCATTCCTCTGATGGGTCTTTCAGATACTACTATCAGTGTCGAAATATTTGCAACTGCTGTTATGGACTGAGTGTTGTCTACTTAGGTTTAGTGGCGCCGTTATTCAATGTCTTAAAAGTATGATCGTCTTGTAGTTGTACTAGGAAATCGATTGCCAAGGCTTATTATTGGTTTATTTCAAGATTGCTTTTGCTGTTAATAGCGGATATATTTTATATCTAATGACTGAGTTTCAAGACTTGCAAACGTTTTTGATTTGATTTTTCTCGGATATTACATTCTATTTTTGTACATTTCATTTATAGATATTTTAGGAAGACATCCCAGAAATCCTTTCGTGAAATACGACTCTTATGTCCTTTACCATCACAAATGTTCAAACTGAAACTTTCAGAGAACTAAATGAAATACAAATCTCGGCCGGGTCAGGGTCTCCGCGGAAAGCCTTAAAAGCCTGAAGTTTGCAAGCATAAATTCACGGCCTGGAATAGCCATGAATATGGTCAGATGGGATTGAGGGCCTTGAAACTTATCTTATCAAATGGGCCTTGACATTCGTTCAATCACCCATGAATTTTAGATGGAGATGACATAATTCATTAGCATGTTTCCCACCCAATTGTCATGTCCAGGAAGGTTTTTCCCACCCGCCTGCCTTAAATATTTCTGAGCTCTTTCCTTATTGCTCCTGATACAATAAACTATCAGATCAATGGTCCTGGTTATGGAATATAGACATAATAATTAACCTAACATATAGGTGAGATATATATACAGATATAGCAGCCTGGGAAATGTGCCGAAATTGGTCTGGAAAAGCCTTGACTGTTGGGACCAAAACGGAGGCCCTGGTTGTGCGTTTTCTGCTTTTTATAAATTCCCTAGGGTTAGATTACTCTGAAGAAAATCCCAATTATATTCAAAAGTTATTTAATCACTGATAATCTTCCACAGAATTCTTGATGAAAGCCCAATGTATAGCCACATGTAAAAGGGTTTATACAGCTGCTACATTTTCTACTCCTTCCTGAAAACTTTGTCTTCGATAACAATTTGTCTATGGATAATAAGACAGAAGACGTACAAGGCGGAGATTTTAACATGAATTGGGTTAAAATGAAACAGAAGTGGTGGCCTTAGATTTGATATGGTGTTGTCCTGTACCAAAATGGAAAAGTGATGCAAGGCTGGGTCCGGGGTATATATATATAGTAACTTCTTGTGGGGGCGATCGGAGTCCGTCGTCCTACCGCCTTGAAAGCGTGGTGATAATATTGGGAAAGTTTTCTATGCGAGGAGGCCGCTTAATTAATTTGACTAGCTCTTAATATGATATAGACCTTTTCCCGCTAGCTGTAATACCAGTGATTTGGAGGCATGGATGGTCGTACAGAAAATAAACAGGTCACTGCAGGTTTATAGAAAGTTTTGATAAGTATGAGAAGTACCCCATGTATCCGCCAAGAAGTACACTGATTTATTTTTAACAACATGGGCTGTATTAAAAGAAAGATTTTCTCCAATTAAGGTCACACCAATAACATAAGATGAGAAAAAGCAATAGACCGCACTAAGGATACCTGCCCCTCCACCCAACTAATGCAAGTTATAGGCCTATATATAATCTACGTCAACGGCTACACAAGCAGGACCGCCTAGCTCAGCCCCCTCTCGGGACCTTCCTACTATTACCTTACAGCTAGATACCAGAACAGTTACTGATTCGTAGGTGTTGATTTACCTTGGGGATACATATATTACATTTAAGGAAGGCACATGTTTAGTCTGGGTAATCTGTCGGTGATTACTATCAAGTCTTTTTCTTAGGGAGGTGATTATTGATACAAGTATATTGAGATGTATATGTATAGAGAGAGAACAAAATTAATGTTCAGTGATATTTACATTACCTTTATGATAATACATAATACGGTATTTGTCCGTGAAATACTTGCTGGAGTAAAGTGTGTTTTACCACTACAGGTAGGGTGGAAAATTAGCTCCTGTTAATTATCTATATTGTATCATTAGTTGCTCGTCGTTGTTATTCTTTGGATATACTGCATGCAATGTTCAGTGATAGGCCGATATGAAACGATTACTTTGTTTATGATATCTTATTTTTGTGTATCAATCAAGCTTTACATTATGTATGGGATATTATTATTTTACTCAGCATTATATCTGCCATACAAGGAGTGTATGATGGGAACCGTCTTCGGGTATATTCCTAACGGTTGCCCGAGGGAATCCATGTATTTGAAATCCACGAAACTGATTAACCAATCACCCTTTTATTGGGGTATCAGTTTGAGAGTCATAGTTAAAAAGAGGCGGGGTATTGTGTAATATTTACGGACAGATGCCCCATTTCTCATCTTCGGTGGTATAACAAGAACTACCCTACCTTGGAGAAAGGCAGGCTTGATGCACTTTGCCTGCTTAGTAACAGGCAAAAGCCAAAAAGGTTGATTTCAAAGGAAAAGTGACAAATTAAGTGAGATAATATTGAGTGTCACTTTTTCAAATGTCCAGTTATGTTTTGGGTTTCTACATGGTTTTTGTTTATTTTTGATTGGCAGGAACAGAATGTGAATCTCATCAGTAGCCAATGCAGAATTGCTGTCATCTATTGAGATATAGCAACATTACTTGCCAACTGCTTAAGAAACAAAGAAACTGATGTGCTCTATGTATCTGATGAAGGAAGAGTGGATGTTTTCCACTGTTATTTTGTGTATGACTATTCTGTGTATTATAATTTTATTGCGTGGTTAAATATTGACCACGCGGAAGTTATCAATGTGGTTCAATGCCTTAAACCATTCGAAGAAAAAGAGTGCAAACCAATATTTATAGCCTTGTGAGATGCGGCTTTTGTTTGATATCAACAATGTATTTTACGGTTACTACACATTTTCGTCGATTGCACAGGAATGCCAAATGTCTGGTTTATGCTTTCTAAGAAAATTGGCTCCTGTTGGTGCATGCGACGAATTTCGATCAACACAAAAATTGCATGGATAGGAAACTGAAGATGGATATACATTGGTGAAACTGGGATCAGAAATCCACCGTTCAAACTTTTTAGATAAATTTCGTGATGCTGTTATTCCTCACCATAGATCCTTTTCCATTGTTTGTTCTGTGTTCGTACAACTTCTTACTGTGTGTTTGAATGAAACTATAATAAAAATCGATGAACAGCATACGGATGATGTTTTTTCTTTGAAGAGTTCTACTTGCCCTTATATTATTTCATATTTTCTGTTTCTATTCATATGCAAGATAAACATGAGTCGTGCGTGGAGGGCTCCGCACTTTATTTCACATATTTCCCTGGAAAATTACTTTTTCTTAGGCTACAAACTTTATCTTAAACCCTTACTCATTAGCCAGGTGATTGGGTTAGAAAAGAGTACCCATGTATGGATAATAAAGCCATATAAAATATGTAAAACCCAGGTTTAAAAGAATTAAAATGAAAAATACTACCAGTAACATCTATGTAAGACAATAATATTTGTATTTGCCATTAACGGGTACATCTGGATTGCTCGAGTTTCATCATATATAACTTTAACTTGGAAAAATATTGCCATGGCGAACGTATATATATGATAAGTACGTGTGATTACGTAATTGAAACTAAGGACATAACCTGTGGATGAAACATCCACCCGAGCGTAGAGAGATACGACCCGTAACAACAAACTACACGCGGCGAAAGTATGATGGCTGCCGTGGTGAGTGCAGCTGGGCGGACGCCCGACTGCTCTCTCCTCGACGTAAACTACTTTAATTTGCGGCACTGAAGTTCGTATTGGATGCAACCCTCAAAGCACTTTTCTGGCCGCTGTGTGGCGAATACATTTTAAATAAAAGTAGCGGTTATGCAAGATTACAAAGTACAAGAAAAAGTATTTGGCATGACCATAGCTATCACATATAATTACGTAGTACTTTAAACGAGGAAATCAATAGTACATGAACAGCCACTGCTCTAGAAGTCGATCGATAATGTCTAATAGAATATTTAATAAATACGAGCGCGGTTAGGCTATGTATGTTAATACTGATAATAATGAGAAATGCTAAGACTCTTGGTTGAGGGGATAATGTCCCAGCAACCGTATCACAAGTGAAGACACCCTGGATCATATACATGTAGACAAATGCAGAAATAAGGTAATTATTACGAATTGGTAAGAGATGCTTCTGAGAGTAATGGAAACCCGCAGTCTGCCTCGAAAGGTATCACAAGATGGCTGCATGCCTGTTTTCATAAGCAAATAATACATAGAAATATCAAATCAAATATAAAACAGGTACATGATGCGACAACGATAAAGGAATGAAAGAATTAACCAGCTCGGAGCATGTGCTGAGTCGTTAGCTTACAAATAGTAAAATTATATAAGAATTGGTAAACGGTTGACCACTCCCTCTTGCAGCTGTGGATATTGTAGCAGATTAATATTTATGTCGGGAAGTATAGATTTTAAATTAAATTGTCTCTATCAATATCTTTAAGTTTCCTTGTCAGAAGGTGACGAGGCTGTTGTCATCCCCGATTGTATTGAGAACAACGCACCGTCGAGGGACAACAGTTAGAACAAAGAATGAAATTATAATACTCTTATTAAGAATATATATGCACCAAACAGATTGATTAAAATATGCAGGTGAAGAACACAATTTAAGTACATAAAAATAATGATAAAATAAATCATTGTGGCGGAGGGCAGTAACGAGGGATAAGTAATAGATTTTGTCGATTTTGAAAGGTACTACGGGAAATGTGTTTATAAAATATCAAGAGAAAAATATAGATCAATGCGATGGGGTCAGTGGTATGAATATGTCGCAAAAGGGTTCCAGACACTTACAGATGCTATACATTGACTTCTTTAGGGCTTTTAGGATTAATGACCGTGTGAGTCTGATTAAAGATCGATCTGGTACGAGGAGCGGGTGTGGCGGAGAGGTTCGTGTGTTTCATCACTTCGTCCTTAGGTTTCATCATACTAGGTCAGGTTATATATATGGTAGAGTTCGTCTGGGGTCAGAATGCAGGGTGAAAAGAACGTCGTGGCAGATCGAAGAGCCTCATATGTGTTGCATCTATATGACCTACCCTATAACCTCTATAGTATAGTATAGTATAGTATATGATTATAGTGGACATGCATTACGTGTAGCATCGCTGGTAGATGGAGATTGGGGGCAAAGTTTGTTTGTGGGAGATTCCCGTCATAGTGCATGGTTGGGGATTAATGGCAGGATAATGATATATCTCATCCATTGTGGACTTTTAAAATGGCTACTGCATGGGTTTATTGAGACTGTGTGGGATGTGAAGGTTTGATGTGTCTTGGCGGACTTGTACATAAATAGGATAAAAAAAACTGTCAGGATTACTGCGACGAGTGACCGGGTTCTCCACCATGGGGGACTCTGTTTCAGTTAGTTCTGCTCCTTCTGCAGCGTGGAGTGTCTCAATCCAGCAGGTTGTTCCGGAATCTTTTGAAGGGTTCTCTACCGAATAATATGTTACGGTACTGCAAGTGTAACATATAAGAGAAGAGTAAAGTGAATTCAACAATGATTTATTCCAGGTAGTTGAAATCTTGATATAACAGTAACGATGATGATATAATATAGGTAACTGCTTGAATGTCGTAACCCAGTCACCTTCAGTACGAAGGGAGCAGCATATCTAATTAGCTATGTCAATCCCTTAAACTCTGACCAATGACCAGTCAGTCCTGATTCTTTAGCCAGGTGACGGGGTAGAGGAAGGTTCCCATACATGTACGGATATCAAAGAAATAGGTAAAAACAAATTAACATAATACTATCAGAACTTTTATGTAAGACCATGAGGTATGACAGTATCTTATCATCGAGCCTTGCTGGGGGATTTTCCCTGAAAATAACCTAGAATACTCGTGATAACGTCGGGAAGCCTAAGGTGATGTTCAGTGGATCCAAGAGTTGCGATATTTATTATTTCTATATTCGTTGCTCTATGGTAAAAAGTAAGTGGGGCATATTTACCAACCTCTGCAAGTACTGTGAGTTTACTCAATTTAATTGCAACTTTTTGTCTATTACCCCCTCCCACAGCAGCCACCACCCCCACCCCACACACCCACAAACACCTTTCGCCTTGGGATGATGATTTGCAGAATCTCGTCCTGCTTTGAAAGAATGGTCTATTGTGAACACGTTTCAAATTACAATCTAACACAACTTGATATATTGATACACCTTGTTAATCAGTCACAACTCCCGCACGATACAACCTATAGTTATGTGCATTCGAGAGAAATATTCAGGGAATCACTCCCACTCCCAATCCGAAGGAAAATATATGAAAGCAGATTTTAGCTCATGCACTCACTCCGTGAATTGCCAAATAAACAGAGATCTTATTCTAAACCGCTTTTCTGTGTGGATAAACACTGCAAGTTATATCTTAATAATTGTACAAACTGTGTTGATCAAACATAAAGCAATAATGGACTTTACTAATGACAACATTTTGCTATTGCAGCATTTTTAAATTAACACATCTATATCTATACTTGACCTCAAATCCATACTCCAATTTATCATGCGTTTGGGTTCATACTGAAGTTACAGTCTACAAATATCTGATCAGCATATATTTCTCTGTTTGTCTTAGACTGTTCAAGGTAAATATTTCGTTTACATGCCCTCAATAATACCAAAGGATCGGCAAATCTAGGGGTATGTGACCCCATTTTGAATATCTCGTGACACATGTCCCGTAGATAAAATTCAAAGAATAAATCCATCTGTGAGCGAAAACACGTTTTATATATCTTCCACCGTCCCCTAATTGTTTATTGAGTACATGCCCATCGGTTGCTTTTGATTCCGTATTCATGATGTTCGTTTTCCAGATTCATTCGCGCAAAAGAATGCATACATTTCATTTATACGGTGATGGTCTCCCGACTAAGGCATCTTCCCTACACACTCCCTTACTAACACACTTGCCCCATTCCCCTAAAAGTCAACAATGGGATCAAACACACTCACGAATTGATAGAGGTGAGGTATTCCAAGGAACCATCGCAACGAGCGCACAGCATACCCGAAACGCTGACACTCAGGTATTTATTATAAGAATCTATTTTCATATTATATTCAACATGCCCCCCCCCCACCCACCCACCAACCCCCACCAATTTACACATTTTAATCTCGAGGAGTTGATCCAAAGAATCGATATTTCGAACCATGCTGACGACCCGATGATCTGTACTCTGTAAATATGCTAAGCACTTTTTCTTATGATCCCCACGTAGACATTTCCTCGTACATCCAGATTCGTCAACATGCATCGGTGTGCTGTTACCGGTATGGCAATTGTTCTCACAGTCCTGATTTCAGGTATGCCCATGACTTATGAAACAATTGTTCAAATTTAATCGTCAAAATATAGTCCTTGTTATAATTTAGAAGAATACGGTCCTACATAAAGAACATCTATAACTTTTACTGGATTACTTTACTGGATGTTAAATTGTTAATCTGGATGTTAAATTGCGTACTTATACATCCAATTTCAGGAAGTGAAGCATTGGAGTGTTTCAACTGCCTAAGCGCCAATAACGCTGACTGTGCATGCACTTCAAATGGCAAATCGAATCTTGTTGTCAACTGTCCTCCATCTGTTCAAAACTACTGTAAGGTAAATGTGAAACATAAAGTGACTGCGCTATTGCAGATGTTGAATTGCTATGCAAAATGGGACTCTAATAAAGTCCAGGAAATAGGTGTCTTAAAATATTTTTTTTCTTTTTCGTTCGGAACAACTGGATTTTATGTCTGACGACATTTTATGACCTGTGGTGTGCGATACATCTATATAACCTTACCTATTGCTTGTTTCAGTATATGGTGGTACTGTTCTTACATCTATCTGTATTTCTTTATTAGCTCTATGTGATCACTTACGTCCCTATGGACCCTTTTCCATGCTTTAGCTTCTTCTACCGACCTTATTTTGTGGCTGCATACTACAAAGGTACATTTGACTCTAGGGTCGTGTAGCGCGGTTTGTATAGACTTTCACTTCGTGAAACAGCTTTTGCCTATGAATGAATGATTTGATCTGCAATATTATCCAATTACTTATTTTCGCATTAGCATTTCTCGGGTAGATTCCAAACATGTCTTTTCTCCTTGTCTCGTTCTTCTGGGGTTCAGAGAACTCTGAGAATTATAGCAGGAAGGGATTTGAATATAGAGGATGGAAATATTTTTAAAAACCAATCTAACCAAATCTAACTCCCTCGTCTCCCTGGATAAATTTAACTAGCAGGTGAAAAACAATAGTGATGGGACACAAATTTACATGTTATGCTTTGCCTTACTTCCCAATAGCATTTTATATGGAATAATCGAAAGAACAAATTCATATTGTACTAAAACGAAATGTGAGGAAGGAAATGCGATCCATTATCTTAAGCATGAATTTACGAAACAATAAAACAGAGTACATGGAGCATGACACTTCCGACAGTTCTGATATATAGATTTAAACACTGGTGATATCGTGTCATTCAATTTTAATCGTTCAATTACAGAAAACAGTGGTTACGTCAACATCAAACCAGTATTTGATCGAAAGAGCATGTACAGATACTTGTGTGGAATCAACAACGGTGGTCGATCAACAAACGACTAAAACCTATTGCTGCGACTCAAACAGATGCAATGGCGGAGAAGCCATCTATGGAAGTATCCTCCTTTCCATCGTGTCCATTTTTGGTGCAGCTGTTATGTTATATTGAATCGGATACGACGCAAGTTCGTGGTAGTTTATTAGATACTTAATATGTCATATCGAGAGGAGCCGAAGGAAAACAGGAGAATGAGTTGTTTTTTTTATATCAAATGTGTTATCAAATAAGTCAGCTAAAAATAAAGAATACAATTATTAGTCTTGAGTATAGTATATTTATTAAACCAATATGTATACAAATGCCTAGATCACTTTCTAGTATCAGTCATTGAAATAAATATCAACGAATTTGTATAGACTGCCGATACTAGGTTACGTCTGTTTTGCTATATAGCCAATTAATGGGCCGTCATGGGGTCGGGGTTCGAAAGGGGGGGGGGGGGGGATCAGGGTACAATAGACTTTTATTATGGCCCCCATGAAAAAGCCTTGAGGTTCAGACATAATCACGCGAGGGGGAGCCACTAAAGTCTACCTATAGCTGCATATGAAGGAGCGAAATAAAGTTAGTTCTGAAGATGCAATCTCTGAGTATAGTTGTGGTTTCCCGTATAGCTCAATATTGTGAATATGTGCGTTGGTTCGTCACAACTTGGTATTGATGTAATCTGATAGAGTAAGATAATAAAAGGCGGCCGGGGGAAAACAAAAACAATCAGCTCATAGAACGTGTTTCTTCACCACAAGGACGTGCTTGGAAGTTGGAGGATTGTCAGGATACAGACGAGCAAATGACTGCGGTGATACTACAAGAACTGTGCCTCCGAATTATGAATTTCGTCAATTCCCAGCATGGGACAGTTTAGTAATATTGCGAGTCTCTAGCTGCCCATCCTCTGGACTATGCATCCCGACATAGTACAATGTCAGATGGAGCGATACAAAAATCAATTAATTTACAATCGCATAATTACTTAACCAGTAGTACAACTGGGCGAGCTAATCAAAAAAAGCTAATCGTATTATATTATACTCACCTTGCTATTAATGGTAGATAGTAACGTCTGCCTGTTTTGTTGATGGTTCTAACCTCTGATTGTACAGTAACACATCGGCAGAGACAGATAGAGAGATCTTTTGCGAAGGAAAGTGGGCATACATACTTAAGTTAATGTGAAGATAAGCTAAGATAACTCAAATGTCTTTTGAAATAATGGGAGATAAGCTATAAACAGGCTGCGTCTGCTCCCTCTCTAGGCCTACTCCACATTGTGGGGTCCGCAGCTATCAAGTACAAACAAGTATTTTTAAAAGAGGAAATAATTATAGGGTTCAGTATTCTTGTAAAATGAAACATTTTAGGGATTTCCTTTTCTTTGGGGGAAAGTCCCACGTCATTTCGCTTGGGTTTCTTGATGAAAGTTGAGAATTCCGTGGAACTTTTATTTGTTTTGGACATACACTAATATATCTTGTCATGGCTAAAATGTCCTAAAATCACCTTGTACTAATGTCTCTATTGATTTGAATAAGAAATAACTCACACATGTAGCTTTTAGAATATAGTGATAGGTCTAAATACTTATGATACTTGTCTAATTCTAGCCCACTTTGATTTGATTTAATAGCCTATTTAATATTCCAATCTATTTTGATAATTTTAAGTTCACACATATATATATATATAATCCCAAGGATTACGCAGATTGTCTACTGACATAACAAGACAAAGGTAGCAACCTTACAAGCATACCAAATAACATTGTGAATCATAGAATTTCCACACAGAAAAAGATGCATACTGAGTCAGATTAATATGAGCTATCAATTACCGTTGCTGCTCTTAATACATAAATTTCAGAACAAGAATATAAAACAATATAGATCCTCCCCGCTCACCCCACTTCCCCATCCTCCTCTCCTCCCCCTCCTATCTCGGTGTGCTCAAGCCTTAATAATCCAATGTAAACATTACATTATTTCCTTTAGATTACGGATAGAAAACACATAGAAATCTTTTAAATCTTCATGAATCTGCCATCTGTCATCTGTCTAGGCGTACCTTTTAGTTACCGCTGCTTGGCCCAAGTAGGTCGGCGAGAGGTTAATTGAATGTGTTAGTTTTGCTAGTTAATTTTTTAACCTGTTAAAAATGTAGAATGCAGCAGCAGGTAGAAGGTCACAAATGTTCTCGTGTTACCTGTTCTCGACTGTTTTACTGTGAATCATGTCTTGAGATGCTGGATAAATAGAATATTTAAAATATATATATATACGGTATATATATATATATAATTATGTGAGCACTTAGTCTACAATAGAGTCGCTGTTGTTACGTATAATGTTGCGTATTGCGTAATGTAATGTTACAATTGCTCGTGCTTTGACCATGACAAAATCTATATAACTGTAATCGAATAATAGAGATTGGGGTTTTATCATGCATAGCTATAAATGCATTATCCTTGACACAGTGCATGCCAAAATCTTGTACACCGAGATAAACTACGAGAGTTATTTGTATTTCTTTTCCCTTTGTAAAGGTATAATGTCCATGGACCATGGTTCCGAAATGCAAGTATAGTTGTGCGAATTTCACACTCGCTCCGCCAGTACATAGGGCATTGCACTGTCAAGCTAGAGGGTAGTGGTTTTATTTTTAGTGGTTTTGAATTATACAAGTGCCTTCGGCACTTGGATTGTAGAGGCAGTTGTGTTTCTACTTCTTATAGGAATCCAACAATTTACTGGAGGTTTATTTTAATTTGGAGATATGAATTTGATTGCCAAAAATGGCTAAAATCACAGGGGGCCTACGTCAGGGTAGTAGCCTATAGGCCTAAGGTGTAGGAGGGAGAGAGAGACAGAGAGGGACAAAGAGAGAGGGACACAGAGAGAGGGGGGAGAAGAGAGGGAGAGGAGAGATGAGAATGACTGATATAAGAGGGTTTCATGGAAAAAAATTGCACCCGCCCCCCCCCCCCCCCCCCCCACACACACACCCATACATCTATCAATTTTCCTTCTCCTCCCCCTCCCCGACTACCTCCCTTGCTCTCCCTTCCCTTTTATTCCGCCTCCTTAATAAAAAAAATAGTTGGTCGAAAAAAAGTTGGGTCGAAAAAAGGTTGGTCGAAAAAAAAGTTGGTCGTAAAAAAGTTGGTCATAAAAAAGTTGGTCATAAAAAAAGTTGGTCTCCCTCCCCTTTTATCTCCTTCACCTCTCCTCTTCTTCCTCCACTGCTTTGATCCCTTCCTTCTTCCTCCTCCCATTCCTACCTTCCTGTCCTAATCCTCTTCCTCAAGGGATAAGGGTATTAAACAACCAATCTTACTCACTCCTCCCCTCACTCTGCCCTCCCCCAGGAGGAGGAGACGGAGGAGGAGGGAGAGAGAGAGAGAGAGCACCACCTTTGGTGGAGTGGTGGAGATTGTTGAGGGGTCAGGGGTGATGCACAGGCCTATGGGGGAAGATTGGCATTTGTGCGAGTCCCCTAAACAGTGCATATGTCGTAATCGGCGGCCCGGTTTGCGGTAGTGACCGTTTTGCGGTAGCTGCCTAGCCTCTATCAATTTCCCTTCTCCCCCTCCCCGAATACCTCCCATGCTCTCCCTCCCCTTTTGTTCCCCCTCCATAATAATAATAATAATAATGAGTAATGTGTGGACAGGTACATTCTTTCGTAAAAAAAAGTTGGTCGAAAAGTTGGGTCGAAAAGAAAGTTGGTCGTAAAAAAAAGTTGGGTCGTAAAAAAAAGTTGGGTCATAAAAAAGTTGGTTGAAAAAAAGTTGGGTCGTAAAAAAAGGTGGTCTTAAAAAAGTTGGGTCTAAAAAACATTGGGTCGAAAAGAAACTTGGTCGTAAAAATAGTTTGGTCGTAAAAAAGTTGGTTGAAAAATAGTTAGTTGAAAAAAAAGTTGGCCGTAAAAAAGTTAGGTCGAAAAAAAGTTGGTTGTAAAAAATAGTTGGTCAAAAAAAGTTGGGTCGGAAAAAAAAGTTGGCCGAAAAAAGATGGTCGTAAAGGTCGGGAGGGGGAGGAGGAGGGGGAGGAGGAGGAGGAGGAGGAGGGGGAGGAGGAGGAGGGGGAGGAGGGGTTTGTAACAGGTATGGTAGTGAGGTAGTCAAACAGGGAAAAGAGAGAGAGAGGGAGAGTTGGGTCGGAAAAAAAGTTGGCCAAAAAAAAGTTGGTTGTAAAGGTCGGGAGGGGGAGGAGGAGGGGGAGGAGGAGGAGGAGGCTGTTTTAAGTGGCTTAAGAGTTAAGCATGACATTAGATGATGCATGACATACAGTGTACAGCGTACAGTGTACAGCAGCCCCTCAAGGGGGGGGACAGTAGGATGCTTTGATTAAACCCCATCTTGAAAATTGGGAAAATAATTTAAAGCCTTACTAGGCCTAAACCTTCAAATACCCACAGGTTTTTGTGATAGTAAAAGTGTCTTTTTTAAAGGGTCCTATGTCCTCAGTCCTGAACGTATCAGTTATTGCTTGAATATTTAACTCCCTCCCCCTTATAATTACCCCTGCCACATTTAGTAATGAACCTAAAGGGGGTGTATTGCCTACAGCTGGAACTTCAAGAGTTCTAAGTTTGAGCCATCTCTTCCCTAAAAAACATATTACACTTTCACCGATACTGAATTGTTGATATTATATGGGTATTAACAATTTTAAATTGTAAGGGTGAGCTGTTGTAGCGGTTTCATTTCTTTCATTTAATATTAATTTAATGTCATCTCTCGCCTAGATCCATATGTATGCCTTACGCCATGAAATAATAGTTATACCATATGATATCAACTACCTCACTTAGAACGATTTTTCAAGCACAGAACAATGCACAAACGCAACGCAGTAATTAACGCTATGAAAGGCCGCCGCTACCTTTACCTATGCGTCGGTATTCTGTATTCACGCACAGACGTCCCCCGTTAGCGGTAGAGAGAGAGATCAGAGAGAGATCAGAGAGCTCCCCGAATGCAACCACTAATGTCTGTATATTGGACTACCAAGCATTTGCTTCCCGAATGCAACCACTGACAGCTTGGTAGTGTTACGTAACACATGCATGCTGTACCCGGGGACCCGCCGGGGAGCCGTCTCTGTCTCTTGAGTTCGACGGGTTCCCTGTTTCTGTTGCCTCAAGGAGTGCATGGTTCCCCGAGCCGTGGGAAACCTTGTTTGATGCGTGGAATCATGGGCAAGTCGAGCCTCGGGCCGGACCGATTTTACCTTATTGGTCATTAGGGATGTCCAGTAATTAGAACAGTCGTGCCGCTTATAAGATTTTCTAACTTAAGATCATTCCGTTTTTGTATCATTGTATACGGTAACCCATGTACCCACACTGTTATGCCTATGACATTGGTCAGAAGTCGGATGACGTCTGCGAGCCGGTCACCATTCAAATCAGGCGGTAATGCTGGGCATTACGAGGCAGTGATAGGTGGCGCCTCTACATCTTCCTACCGTAACTAAACCGGAACTGGCCTGTACTCGCCAGTCAATGTACTGCTGTCACGCTGACCGCATGCTTGATTTTTACACTACGATACATTGCAACTATACACTACCAATATGAGAGGCAGAAGAGCAAACAACAAACCTCGCGTTGACGATAATGACAAAGAGAATACGGAAACGGTGACTATTGAGGATTTAGGCTCAGGCTCAGGTTCGGGTACAGAAACGGAGCACGACGACAACAAAGCCGGGAATGAAGGTACCGGTGACCAAAATGGCGACCAAAATGGCGACGGCCATGAAGGCGACCCCGCTCTTCCTACGGACGACACCAAAATAGAGCTAAACCTGGGTGCTAAAGAACCAACACCCGAAAAGCCAGAGCCAAAAATTCGCAGGTCAAAACGCCCAAGAGAAGAAAGTCGATACTGGTATCACCTAAGAAAACGAGACGCAAGAAGAAGGAGCAGGATGCCCCGGAACCTAGTCATATGGAATTCATGTCTAACATGTTAAGTAAAATGTGCCAAGACGCGGTGAGCAAAGCGGAAGCTAAGTCAGGACAGGCCCTACACAGGAGGGAGGTGAGACACCAAACTCTGCTTGTCATAGCCGAAGCAATGCAAACCAAATTGAGACACGCTAAGAAGAAAACATATGAACAGTTCGATGAAGAATCATATAGTGAAAGTGAATCTGAATACACAGACTTTGAGACGCCCCCCAAGCGGCAACGCAATAGGCAGAGGCATCACAGTGACCGCCGTCACCGGCACCACAGCGGGAGGCGCAGCAAGAAATGCCACTGTGACAGTGAGGGACCAAGCCCGCTCCATCGCCGTCACCCCCGTCAACAGTTACAAGTCACGCCAGCCGGCAGACTCCTCCTCGGAGTCTGACTCAGACTCTCTCCCATCACCAAGACGACTTACTGGTAAATACAGGTCCTCTAGGACGGTGAGGCGTGCCTTGGATTCTCAATATGCTTCACACACAAAACGAGGTAGAGTAAATCTTTTTGATGCACCGTAGACATCTCTTCCCCCGGACATGGCGAGCCGTATTAGAAAAGAGAAAAGGGACCTAACACTTGCAGAGTACACTTGTGGTTTTGCGAAAATGTCTATGGAGAGGTGTAGGCGTGGGTCTACATTATGGTACATGCTGCACCATCTCTCAACTTTCGCCGAGGATAGTGCTCTGAAAACCTGGCCCATGGCTCATACATGGTCCAGGGCGTGCATGGACCTGATTATCGACGGCCAAAACCGCTGGAGCGATACTGACGTCTTCAGCGAATATCGCACAAAGCTGGCTTGGAATCCACCTACAGCTAGTGTACAAGCGGGCACAAGTGCAAACCAAGCTGTGTGTAAAGACTACAATTTCGAAACATGTAGCCATACATCGAGTCATATGGAGAATGGTGTTAGTTTTGTGCATATTTGTGGTTATTGCTACTTTGCGATGAAAGGTCGGGAGAACCAACATCCCATTAAGGACTGTCAAAACAAAAAGACGGCACAAGCTAGTCTGCATAGTGGCGACTCGTCATACAGGAAAAACCACTTCCACAACAAGAAACAAACATCCAACGTGTCAAAAAACGGCCAAACTCCTGCTGCACAATAGGAAACCTGGGTGAGTTGCAAAATTCCAATGTATGTTCTGACTATGTACAATCTCATGCCTCCATAGACTCTATCGAATCTCACCTATATGTGCCACGCCCATTGAAAAATGGCGACGTAAACAAAGTGCTTGGCCAAACCAAAATGGCAGCCAAGCCTCACGGGATGTCTCGCTCTCAGCGAGAATCTCGAGCACCACGAGAACTAAACAAACATGGCAGCACATGCCACGATAGTACAGTCGAGCATACAAATACAATCAAACTACCATCTCAAAGTATTGCAAAACCAGTTTCCGATGAAGAATGTGCAATTAGTTGTGATAGCAGGAGTATATGTGATGAAAACACACACCAATCAGCCACTAATTCAGTCGATATTTGTGAATTTCAGCCACGTGTCAGTGACGCTACCAGCTCCGACACGGTGGGCGATGATGTGAGCAAACAAAGCGAGCTGCCAATGTTCCTACAAACAGTTGAATACCCAACGCTGTGCTGTGACAATGAAAACATTATCGAACCAAGGGACACCGACCTTCAGATCTGTGTTAGTAATGCTACAAAAGAATCGGCCGAATTGGCCGTTCCCACACATCAGCTTGGAGGAAAAAATGGCCACCATATACGACAGTGTCAAACTACATAACGTCCCAAATTACAAAGGCGCCCAAGTAAAACTAGACACGGGCCTCAACGTCCTGGAATGGAAGAGATTGGCTACGGGACATAAGGCAGCTCGCCTAGTAATCGATGGCATAACATATGTTTTCCCACTGCAGTATGTTGGTGGGCCTAGATATAATGTACAGCAAACTGACAACCACCCCTCAGCAAATCAACACATGCCTCACGTTCGAAAATTCATTGCAGATGAGTTATCGCACAAGGCGATATCGGGACCTTACAGCAAGCCTCCATTTGTGCCGTGGCTCAATGTAAGTCCCCTTATGACTAGACCTAAATCGGACACAACTGACAGGCGCATTATTGTGGACTACTCATTTCCCTAAGGCGGGGTGAACGCATATGTGTATAAAAACCGATTTAATGGCGTTCCTGCCTACCACCAACTCCCAACTGTCACATCAGCCACTGAGATCATCAAGCGATTTGAGGTCCCTCCTGTCATGGCAGTCATAGACTTGAGTCGGGCATACCGTCATTTTCCACTGTGCCCATTAGACTGGCCCCTCACCGCAATATGTGTAAGACAAGAACTTTTACATCGATAAGGTCCTTCCCTTTGGGGCGAGGAGTTCCTCCTTTGTAATGCAGAGTATTGCTGAGTACATAGTGAGGGCCCTAAGCATCAGAGGAATTATAGCGAAACAGTATCTCGACGACCTCCTCCTGATAGGCAGGGACACAGAACAAGTCACTCAACACATGAATATAGTGTACCAAATGTTTGAACAGTTGGGACTACAAGTCGCACACAAAAAGACTCAAGGACCCAATTCCAGAGTAAAGTGGCTCGGAATAGTGATAGACACGGTCAAGAACGAGCTCTCCATCCCTGTTGATAAACTCACAGACACTAGTGCCTGCCTGGCTCACGTCCTACAACAGAAATGGATATCCACCCATATGATGCAATCTGTGGTGGGCCGCATTGCCCACGTTGCCAAGATAATTACACCAGCACGTTTGTTCATGCAGAGACTCTTGGCCGCGATGCGCGCCGCCGCAGGTGGAAACATCTCAGTGTCACAGCCCGTCAGAGAGGATCTGAAGTGGTTCATACGCTATACCGATCAATTTAACGGCAAAGCAATCATACCACATGGCAGGGTTGTCGCCCACATCTGAGCGGATGCTTGCTTGCAAGGCGGCGGGGCCACAAACGGGACTGATGCCTATATGCACGCATTTGATGACAAAACTAAAGAAGGAAAGTCGATCAACCATCTTGAGACCATAAACTGTTTGGCGGCTGCCAGGATGTTCACAAGAGCAGAGCATGCCGGGGGTGTTGTTCAGATACACTGCGACAATACAGCAGCAGTCTACTCGTACACAGATGGCAGGGCACGAGATAATGTGTTGGCTGCCTGCGCCAGAGCACTTTGGTTTATATCTATGAGAATGCAAGTAGTGTTTAGTTTCATCCATGTCCCGGGGAAGAACATGGTCGTGGCTGATGCCCTCTCACGCGCTTGTTTATCGAAGCAAGAGCTTCAAAATGCCCATGATATTGTCTCTGATAATGGACTTCGCTTAATCAAAATTAACAACAATGCATTTGATGTTCATGTTTTCCAGGCATAGCGCACAGATCTCTTCTCCGGGCCGCCTCCCTTCGACAGAGGCAGGCTCATAGACCTGGAACCGTTGCCAATCGACATGCTGCTGTTACCAAATATATAGCCTTCTGCCTCCATCTTCAAATCGATTACAGAGCCCCATCTCCAGAACTATTCTGCTGCTTTGTGGAGTACCTGGCCCGGTACTCATCTGTGCCGGCATCTATTATGAACGTGGTGATGAGCATTAGGACATTCTTTAAACTAGCAGGCCTTGACACCAAGCCGCTTTACCATCCGAGGGTCACTTATGCCATCCGGGGTCTCCAGCTCACGATGAGGCATGTACCTTCCCCAAAGCTCCCAGTATCGCCCGCTCTTCTTCGGCGCATTATCTCATATGCGCACAGTCTTGCCTACCCTCGCCACATTAGAGCAGCCCTCCTGCTCATGTACGCCGGTATGCTGAGACAAAGTAATGTCGCCCCGAACTCACCATACTCATTCGACCCGACTCGCCACCTTTGCCGGCGGGATGTCACACTGGCATCTGACGGTGTGCGCATCGCTGTCAAGTGGTCCGAGACTATGCAGTCCTCCAGGCAGGCAACAGTCATATTCGTGCCGCTGGTGGCTGCCCCTGCTCTCTGCCTACATAGAGCCCTCCACCGTCTCTATCAAGACACCCCAAAGACCAAGGGGAAAGCGCCCCTTCTTGCTTTCGACGACGGCATGCCTCTTACGGTATCGTATATCAGACGACAATGGTTCCTCCTACTTAAAGCAGCAGGCATCGATGTTTCAAGATACTCGTTACACAGCCTAAGAAGAGGATGTGCGTCCCACCTCTATAATACACAAGGGGCATCAATACAGGACGTAAAATCACACGGGACTTGGGCCTCTGACGCCGTGATGTCATACATACGCCCATTCTCAAACACCAGGACTTCGGTCCATCAGGCCCTCCAGAGACTAACATAATTTGTCTCCTTGGTACTATCCTATATGGAAAATGTTGCTATGTATTACAATTCATATTGCTTTTATTCATACGCATGTCAATCTTATAAACAATGTGATATTTTACAAATGTTAATCCTCTACAACTCCATGTATACAGAAAGTGTTTTACCCCAAATTATAGAATAAATATATCTTAATCTTATTTAAGCCTCTCTTATTAATGCAAGGTACATTCACCTGCAGGTGAATGTATGGATTTGAATGGATTTGGATTTGAATGGTCACTAAAGCGCCATATTCTCCGGGGAGGGGGTGGGGGGAGCTGTTACGTAACGCCTGGCCTCCCCTACTGGACAATAGGCGGAACAGCCGGGCATGGCTGGTTATGCTAACCAAGTACACACCTGCGTGAGTGTCAGGAGTCAAAATAAACAGTTACCTTTGGTCGATCATCGGATCAAGTCGGAATCCTTACACCTCCGTGTTATCTTCAATCATTAATTAGTGCGTCAGTGATAATTGGCTATTAATTATCACCAGCCATCAGATCATTTACTATCATAACATTTGGACTATTAATTAGCAAGTAGATGCTAATTGGAGATCAATTAGCATTCATCGGAATTCATAAGGACGAACGACGGCACCTCATCTTTAAGACTATATTAAGTATACCAATAGCAGAACCATACTTATCACTCTTATGTCGCACCAAATGTCACCATTGTGAGGTACTAGTATTAACTTGTAATGTAATGCCTGTGACAATATGTCTAATTTTGTAATATTTTAGTCGGACTGTTAATCATTTTCACCGTACACACCTCTATGTATTTTTTCTAAACATGTCAATATTCTCAGGGTACAACGAAAATCACCTAAGGGTGAGATTGCTGTAATCTTGTTAACCTCCTGATAAAATAAACTTGTCCGAAAGAAAATATTGTGGAATTAAATAAAATAGCACTGCCCTCAGCAGCTGCATTAACATAAATAAAAAACCAGCCCAGTTCAAGGAATTATATGTCGGGAGATAACAGGTTTCGGAGAAATGATTAAGTTGAATAAAATTAAATCTAAGTCAATAGAAGTAAATGATGATATGAATGATAATAACGGAGAATGTCAGCATTCTATAATACCAGCTTAGTGTGCTGTAAACCTCGTTATTATGTATATATCTTTTTAAGCAAAATAATAGCATAAAATGGAATAAATCGTAAGCCCAGAAGCAACTCGGCTACGCCCTGTAGATCTTTGCTTCTGGGCAATGCGTATACAATTATGCTCATTGCACTAGGTACCTATATAGCAACATATCGTGAATCCAAAGATAAATACCTCATTATAAGGTGTCGGGAAACACGCCAGACAATTAATCTATGCAACTATATGTACAAAAAACGACGTCGTTATGTTAGACTTTATTACAAATGTTTATTTCAAATGAAATTGCATATAATTATTGCGTACAGTAAATGAGTAATGCAAGGAGAATTCTGAAATAAGATGGGAGGTAAAAATAACTTATTTCGTTGGGAAATTCTACAGGGACCACTGTATTGCATGAATTGAATGAGATGATTCTTAAAAGTCTTGAATGGCGTATATGTACAGTATGTATGTATACATGAGAATAATTCAATCTTGGACCGGAATTAGTACTATTATTGCATATACCGGTTTTAGGTTTTATGAAGTCTTCCTGACGGAAGCTATGCCTTGTATAATATGTTACTGCATGGTAAATATGTGGCCTTGTCATGAGCTAATGTAAGTTTGATTTACGCGCCTCATCCCAATACCGATTTGAAAAACAAAATTACCCTGAACAATGTTGTAAGTGATTCACCAACGTTTATGTCAGCAACACTAATGCATCACCATGTAACCCCAATTATTCCCTTTCCTTTATTAAACCAAACTTCAAGCTTGATAACGCGATTTATTACACCCGTGTACGTAGTTTCCATAAGCTGAGCGTCGGAACCGTGTCAATGAGGAAATAGTGCATGACAGTCTATACTGTTTGCACTTTGCAATGTGGGGATACTGAGAACAGTGTATGACTGAATATGGCAACCGCCCCTGTATGTCCCTCTGACATTCGCATATCAACTTATTAATATTTAAGAATGTAAATAATTAATGTCTTATCATTGTAGAACTCACCTGGGTGACGCCGGTAAGGCCGAAGACACCTCAATTGTGTATATGTAGTTGTATATACCTTTATTTTATTTTTAATTAGCCGTGCCAAAGGAATGATAGACTTGATATCATTTCCCCATGAACTCATGTAGAATATTATTAGCAAATCTGTATAAAAAATGTCTACTCGTTTTTACACCTTGGGTTTAATTAGGTGTGCCAAATCAAATTAATTATCAGTGCATCGTTAAGAACAGGACATTATATACTTCTCCGAAATAACATCATTTCCCCATTAACTCAATTATATAGAGTATATATAACAAATCTGTATAAAAATTTGCCTACGTTTTGTTACACCTGGGATTTCATTATCCGTGTCATATAAAAGGAAAGATCCGTGCATCCGTAAAAGCAGCAAATTGCTACTCGGACTAATATCATTTCCCCATGAACTCATGTAGAATGATTATAGCAAATCTGTGTAAAAATGTACATTTCCTTCAAAACTCATTTCCTACATGAGAGAAAGGAAAATAAAATTAATCTAAAACTGTTATGTTTGTCTTCAAGACTCACTAGTCTGTACAGGCATCCCACTTGGGCATCACGTATTTGTAACAATATAATTACAATTACAATTAACTCAATTCCTTTCCCATAAAACATCTTAATTGCCACATGTCATTTCCATATTGATTGTATAGCTCAATTGACAATATGAAACTCAATATCAAAATATAATGATAAAATGTATCGCAAGAAAAATAAAACTGTATACATTGTAGTCTATGTACATGGAAGGAGTAGAGACGGCGTGTTGTTTAAGTGAAGTGCCTCACAGCCCAGGTTGGTAAAATAGACCTGAAATAAAGAAAATGTAATCATAATATACACAGATTCATCTTATCTTGGTTTTCATTTCTACCGATTGGCAACATATTATTGTAATTATGGGTTTGTGTTGCTCATTTGTAGAGGTATCTCCAACCGAACATCTTTATTGAATAATTGTTATAAGGCTAATAGCTTGTTTCAAATCAGTAATAAGTATAATGATGGCATAATTTGTCTTGTTTTACCGGTTTCCAACTTCATGTACATGTATACATACATGAGTTGTATTGCCGAAAAGGATTTAAAAATAATCGGCCAATATGTAAAACTAAGGCTAAACAATTTATCTGGTGCCTTGTTTTTTATGTTCTTCTTTCCGAATTTTTTGTAAATCTTGATAAATCAAAAAGCCTTGTACTAAAAATGTTTAGATCTACCTACCTGCAATACAAGCCGTCATGAAACATGCTACATTTCCAGCAATCATGGCTCTCAGTGCCACGGAAGCAAGGTCCGATCGTCTGTGGGGAGCCATTGCTGTTAATCCACCCAACATGATTCCTATTGATCCAAAGTTTGCGAAGCCACATAAGGCATATGTAGCAATGGCGAGTGACCGGTCCTGGAATATATTGATAAATCAATGAGTGCACTCACAATGCCATATCATTCTGATACATTAGTATTTCTAAGCAAATAATCTCAGGAAATCCACGAGACAATGATCTAATATTTAATACTTATCTAGTTCTGTGGTTTGATATACTACTGAGAGAAGGGAGAGAGAGAAGGGAGGGGGAGAAGAGAGGGAGAGAGGTGAGGGAGAAAATGGAAGGAGAGAGGGGGGGAGGGGAGGATTAATAACTTCCATTTTGGGCCTGCTGGTGCACATGGTGGTGTAACCATCAGTGCATCAGGAGGCTAGAAATGGAGGTTATTACTCATTTTAGTCTCTATCTAATGTGGCTATAGCACCGAATCCGTTCAAAGTAGAGACTAAATGTATACAATTTGACGATTGACGATCAAATCATTAACTTACTGAAAAGAACACACCACCAATAAGCTCTGTCGCATTACCGGTCACTAAGGTGGGCTCTAGGATGATGTTGTCGCCCAAAAATGAATATGTTCCGTTAATTGCCAAATGGCCCTCAAATAGAACCTGAAAGATATGAGAACAAAGATTAAGGTATATAGTACAGTTGTTTTGTTTTACGCCTCATACCCATGGTTCTTAAGGTTCTTAAAGAACGATACAGTCAAGGTGTGTTCTAATTTGTTTGCACCTGCGTTTGTATTATAATTTTGCATCGTATTATATGTGTTGATACAATTATAAGCAGATGAGATATACAGTATGTACATGTATGCTAATAGATTTATTATTAAATCATCATGTTAATGTAAAGACGAGGTTTTTATGAGATGTAGATGCCTATACAAGACGAACTGAGAGTGTGTAACTAAACCTCCTAGAAACTGCTTCGTGTCAGAGAACAACAGATATATATAACATGGATGCTCACCTTATTTTTTACCATAGTTCCTAGATCGCTATAGGCAACAAATTCATTTAGGAATGTCTTTACTCCTATTAATCTTGCCATGGTTCTGCAATCTGCGAAATCAGTTCCCATGACAAAAGCAAATGGCCACATCAAGTAGGACATTATAAACTGGAAAACGAAAACAAGTATGAGGTTAACGATACATTATATGGAAAGCTTTATGGTAAAATACTTGAACGATGAATATGAAAAGAAGTTTACTTCGACATTTATACAAAGTGAGCGATTTGGGTCAAATAATTATGTCAATTTGTAACTCGATTTTTTAAAGATAATGGGTGTATAGTCTTCGATTCCACTGGATGCTTGTATATATGTGCTCATGGCTCATGACCCATTCTTTTATTTTGATGAAATAACAGTGAATATTACTTATTTAATTAAACGAGTGTTGGCTTACAAAGGGGAAAAACATGTGAAAAGATGTGAATAGAAGGGACCATGTCCATAAATATACCTGAAATGTAAAATCAATTTCTGGCCGCTTCCAACCAACTCTTTCACCGGCCCACCGCAGGGTCTCGTTGAGAAAATTGAGGATGGCAAGGAAGGCAATAAGATTCACCGCAATGTTTGCAACCAAAGAAATCGAGGCTGAAGCCCCTGATGAAGCTGCTTCGATTATGTTTCTATCTTTTCTGTAAGGGAAACAAACCATAATTGTGTAATACAGTGAAGTTTTTCATGCAATAATCTTTAATTATTCCTTTTTTATTACAGAATAGGCCGTACATTTAATTGTTTTTATCAAAAAACGCATGTCCACCAAGTGGATGTGTTCTTGCGTCGCCTCCACTTACACAGTATAATAATTATCAATCATCTACCAACAATATTATGATTTACTGTAATCTCGGAAATGTTTACATCATCCTATATACTTCTCCATTTTAAATCGAACAAATATACAAAGTTTCCCAAGAAGATATTCCTTCAATTCTACATAAGCAGTCAGTGTCAACAATAAGAAAGCAATGTTTTGTCATACTATTCTGTGGGTATGTGGAGAGAAGGGGACGAAAGAAGAACTTTGGAAGATGAAAGGTTTCCAATGAGGGACTAATCTTCTCATCATTACCTTTGCTGTTCGACAATTATGCAATTTAAAATCACACCCATAGATTTATTCATTAATTGAAATATGTAACCTTAGCATCATACTTCCTTTTTCTGATCTAATAAACAAGGTACTTCCACTATAGATACAGGGGCAAATTAACACATTGATAGTTCACAGTGTTTATGAAGTTGGAATGATGACTGGTGGTTACTGGAGAATATCATTACTATCAACTTTTAAGGCCACATAGATGGTCGCGGGACCAAAAGCTGGAACATACGTTTTCTCCATGGTCTTCACATCGTCTGCTGTAGTTTTTGATTTCTCAGTTTCTGGATAGAATAGCTTGGACATCGCCAGAGCCGCAGGTGCTGACATCACAGAGGCTGAGATCAGATGGTTAGCAGGAACCTGGGTTTAAAAAATTGCTGATGTTTAGTTTTAATCGTTTATATATATGGCGAGACAAGGGAAAGTAGTAACAAGCAGAATGTCAGTAGTCAAAACACAGTTCTGTTTGATTTGGTATACTTTTATTCAATAATTATATCGACTGCTAAAAGAAGACATTCTCCAGAAGATGGGAGGTTTGCAAGTCTTCTTTTTTGTTTTATAACTGGGGTTCTAGATGTTTAAGATCGCAAAGCTGCAGGATATATTATTAATGAACGTTTACCCCAAACAAAACGTATGCGGCAAGCACAGATCCAGCGATGGTTGCAAACCCTCCAGTCATAACTGCATGAAGCTCTGAGCGGGTCATATTCTGGACGAGTGGACGGATTAACAGTGGCGCCTCCGTCTGTAAAATGAAGAATAAATTATTTTGCCAACACTCTTAAGTTGAACAGTGTAGTAATGGCAATAAACACAAGAGTAACTGGACGAAAATCCATCTAAAAAAACTTAACCCATTGAAACAAATTCTTGAATAAGCCAAAGATGTTCTCCAAAACTCAGAAAAGTTGCTACATACATGTACTACAACAAGATAGCTCTATAATACTGTATTGTATTGAAATCTTATAAATTGGATACTCGGAAGACCTGTGACATTCATAGAGAGCATTCCTTTTTCGATTTTTTCTCCAATGTATGTTCTTTACTTTGACCTTTCACTGTATGACATGATTTGTAATTATGATATGGAAATAAAAATCTATTATTATATTACCTGTCCGATGAAAATATTTCCTGCTGCATTCAAGGATTCAGCTGCTGTTGTTCCCATGGTGACCTGCATAATCCAGGCTATTTTGCGTATCACAAGTTGCATAGCTCCAAGATAGTAGAGAATTGATATGGCCGTTGAGAAAAATACTATCACTGGTAGAACCTTAAAAAAGAATTCAAACATTTCGTGAGAGGTTGTTCTTTCTAGATTGGAAATGTATTTTTTTTTTTTTTTTTTAATTGTTGGAGCAACAATCTTATCTACTGCATCAGCTGTAGGACCTGCCAGAGACAATACATAGGGAAAACCAAACAACGGTTCAAAGACCGGATATACCAACATTTCAGATCGATCCAACTGCCCGACCTGCCACTGCACAATACGTCGGTGTCTAGACACTTCAACTCCCCCAACCACTCAGGGGAAAATGACATTGACCTATTCATTCTGGAATTTGTCAAATGTGACGCTGCCAAGGCAGAATCTGACGACCTACGAAATGCTCTTGAACTAAAGTGGATCCACCGAATGAAGTCCATGTCTCCACAAGGACTCAACATTATGGATGCTGCGACGTGGAGGACAGCCCAGGGACCTTAGCCATCTCCCTAAAGCATGCTATAGCCATCTAGCTTCGTACTAAATTTTTACATTCCATCGATGACTGACTGCATGCTCCAAGGGAGATTGACTGAAGAGGGCTATCCCCGGTCACACATCCCACCAACTTTTACAGAACCCTGTATAACCCCATACATTATCTAATAAAGATGCACACTCAAGCATCTCGTCCCACCCCGGCCTAGGACTTATCCCTACAAACCCAGGGCTGGCCCCCTCCCTTGTCAACATCCTTGTAACATGGAGGCCTCCTTACTGACAACAGTCAGCTATATGTCACTGCTGTACAATATACCCACTGTGACTCAGTAAATAAAACTTTATTTATTCACATGGATTATTGTCACAACACTTTCATATACACACAGTTGTTGTTCTGATATAAAAAAACATTTTTATCACCATCAATCTGTTCTAACTAGACATAGTCTATGGAGAAACAACTCTCCAACTCCACTAATCTCTGGGTTATCTCTTTCCTAAGAGAGCTAACTCAAGTACCTGAAGAGCTACATTAGCGAAACCATGTTGTGCCAAACATTGCCCCTGGGCAATGGAAGGAGTGTACTGGATATATTATCTCTCCCCATTAAATCATCAAGTGCAGAGAGCTATAATTGACAGAATCACACTCATTAGTTGACAGCATTGACTTGCAACAACTAATATCACCTGGATATATATCCAGGTAACAAGTGCACCTCTTTATGACGTCACGTCAACGTCGTTAAGAGTCCCGTGAGGTGTTGGTTACCTCTCGGCTGAAGACGTTCCTAACATCCAGTTGCATGGTAGCACTAGGAGGGACCGGACCTATCGCCTCGTCAGATTAGATTGGAAATGTATGTATATATTTTATATTCCCTGATGAAGACTATTGGAAATGGGATGGGCAGTGAACAACCCACTTACAATCCCTTAAAAAACATAAAAATTACTATACCGGGAGTTTCCGGTTCCGGTGTCTGTTCAAGTTCACTGGAGGAAAGCTCCGTTTTTTTTCAGGTCCAAGTAAAGTTTTACTTTGATCTAGTCAGAAAGAAAACAGTAGAAAGCCGTACGAATATACATAGACCAAGTGGAAAACCTCATTTCGCCACACAGAATAGGATTGACTTGTTGAGAGATCTTTTTCTTCTCGGCGTAACGGCCGCGCGCTTCAGGCGCCATCTTGTCATCCCTCCAGGGTGACCGACACGGGAAGAGAAGCTACCCTCAAATTTCTCCTAGGCGGATCAGAATCCAAAAGACAATCTATTGAATACAGGGACACTAAGGACATAACTAAAATATCAGTGTTCTATGCCCTATGTTTAAGTGCTCGGAGGCGCTCTTATAAGGAATATCTCCATATTCAAAAGGACCAAATAAACACGGCAGCGTGTATGAACAGTAACGAGGATCGCCCTCCATGAGAGAGCCCTCAAGCTAGTTCATCTGTGATATACGGGAAAACGATAGGGAGTAAACATAAAAGGATCGCAGGAAATAGAAGGTTTGGGCAAGATACCGGAGCCATAACTTTTTCTTGACAAACTTTATTCTTGCAAAACTAACTTTAAATTTGAGCGGCAAGAGTCAGCCGGAAGTTAGACTACGACGCATGCGCAACAGCGCTGAGTCAACAAAACATCCGCCCAAAGCCAAGCCAGTCGTGTATACTAGTATGAACTGTTCCTACATTCCTAGGATTCAAAAACCATAGCCAAAGTGATATTTAATCAAAAACTAGACAGGTCCGACAATATAACCCCTTCAGGGAAAGTTGGAGCTGTGAATAAAGACCAACGCTTAGACACAAATCCCTAATCTTAAGCCGGCAGCCGCCATCTTAGAAAAGGGTGAAAGTTAGAGGCGCTGCAAACGCCTTGCCACTTGTTTAGTACTACGTTGCAACGGGTAGTAGCAATGGCGGCAGCACCCGCCACTACTAGCGGACTGCAAGGCCCAAGTAAGAAGAGAATAAAAAAAGCGACTATAAAACAAAACAAAGAAGCGGAGGACGATTTCCCCGAGGAAATCGAAATGGAGACAGTTGACAATATAAGTGAGAAAGCAGAGGTAAGCTCAGAATCTGACACCTCATCCAAGGAAGAAGAACCAGACCTGACCGACGCAACACAATATATGATAAACTTGTTCGCAAACCTGTCATCCCAGATCGGCAGGGGTTCGAAGAAGGTCAAAAAGTTAAAAGTAAAACATGCAGCTTTAGCCACAAAAGTGGAAACCCTGATGCAAGACAACATCATAAGGGACAACCACACGGGAATGATAAGGAAAAAAGTCGTAAAATTAGAAACGGAAGTCAAAACTGTTAAGGACGCGGCGGTCCTCAAAACAGATAAAGATTACCAAACCTTGGTTTAAGGAGCTGAGGCAAAACTTGAGGAGAAAATAGACGCAGAGGTAGAGCTCAATGCTCACAAGTTGATACTAGAGGGTATCAAGGGAGAGAAAGATGAAACTGAGGATATACTAAAAAGAAACGTGGAAAATGTATTCCAAACGCCCCCATAAAAGTAATTTTCGAGTCTAGTGAGAACGCCGAGGAGGTGTGGAAAAATAGAGCCAACCTCAAAAACCAAGACCCAGTCAACGGGAAAAAGCCATTGTACATTAAACAAGACCTTCCTTTTGAGTTAAGAGTCCGGATACGGCGTGCCAATATTGTGGTCAAGGCCGCAAGGAAGGCTGGTAAAAAGGCTTTTAACAATAACGGAAATGTAAAGATTGGTAACATCACGTACGATCACAATAAGCTGGAAACACTTCCAACCAAGTTTACTCTTAGTAACCTCTCTAAGAAGGAATCTCTTCATACGTTTGTGTTTTTCACCAAAGAAAACCCGCTCTCCAACCAATTCCCATCCCCCTTTTATGTTGACAAAAGAACCTTTCAACATGTTGAGCAGTTCTTAGCATACTGGAGGGCACGCATTGGCAAAGATCCGTTAAAGGCGGATTATGTGATGAAGCAGACTGACCCCGCAGCGGCAAAAAGAGTACTCAACGAGTACAAAAGAGGAGAGATCGACCCAACTTGGGAGAGAAGACGAGCAGAGCTACTTTCCAGGGCTCTAAGGGCGAAGGCCACCCAAAATGAAGTAATCAAACAGTACTTAATGGACACTGAAGACAAACAGTTGGGTGAAGCTTCGAAAAACGAGATATGGGGGATTGGGATGTCACTAAGCCATCCCGATGTCCTCAAAGGGGATAAGTGGATCGCCGAGGGCAACCTCCCAGGAAAAACTTGGGAGACCATTCGAGCGACATTTACCAAACAAGAAGAAGTCCAGAAAATGTACCAGAAACCTGGAGACGTTTAAGAGAATGACATTTAAATTGACAATATTTTTTTCCATTTGAATACCATCATACATCTTCATCATGGATAAAAACGAGCAAATAAAATTTATAACTCTTAATGTGAATGGTCTGAATAATATAGAAAGAAGAAAAGCTATGTTTTCTATTTTAAAGAAGAAAGGTAAATGCATTATAGGGTTACAAGAAACCCACAGTATAGCTAAAGACGTAGAAATTTGGAAATCTCAATGGAAACACAAAATGTTCCTATGCCATGGTAGATCCAATAGTAGAGGCGTGGCCATTCTGTTCACCCAAGGTATAAAATTCTCAGATTGTACCAAGGGAAGAGATATGAATGGTAGAATAGTTTATGTCAAAGCTTCGATTGACGAAGAGATGTTTTTAATAATCAATGTGTATATGCCTACCAACGGCGATCCTGATGAACAGGTTAAGGTCTTACAACAGGTAGGCAACATAATTAATGAGAGTGAGTTTGACCGCTTGGTAATACTAGGGGACTTCAATATTGATCTCGAAAAAGGTGACAAATTTAAAAACAAAGAAATTTTGGAAGATATGATTGAAAGTTTCAGATATAGTAAAATTAAGAAATGAAGGTAACCCACTACACACCTGGAGAAGAAAAAACACCACCTCCAGACTAGATTATATCTTTATAGATGAAGGTATGAGGAATAGAGTGACTAACACACAAACTGAAATATGTAAATTGTCAGATCACAAATTAGTATGTATTACTGTAAACTCTCTCATCCGCAAAAGAGGAAGAGGAATGTGGAAACTCAATGAAAACATTCTTGAGAACCCAGAATATCTTACTATGGTCGAAAAAACAATTGTTGAGGTAAACATTGAGTACGGTGACGCCAACGCCAGGGAAAGGTGGGATCTCTTTAAATATATTATAAAATTGAATTCGATTGCTATTTGTCAGGCCAAGGCCAAAAACCACAATTTTGAAGAAAGAGAATGTATAAATAGGTTGGAGACATTAGATTCCCAGCAAAATATGAATGAAAATGAATTAGATGAATTCAAATACCTCAAGAGTAAGTTGGAGAATATAGAAAAATATAATGCCAAGGGAGCCCTCATTAGATCCAGGGCAAACTGCCTTGTACAAGGGGAACGTCCTTCCAAATATTTCCTTAATTTGGAGAAATGGGGGGCCGAAAAAAGAGTCATTAAACAACTTGTGCATGAAGACAAATGTGTTACCAACCACATTGAAATCTTAGAAGTAGGAAAAGGCTTTTATAAAGCCCTATATTCTGAAAGGTCTCTGGAACACCCAGACTCCTACGGCTTTATAGCCCCAAATAATGGAAAAAAATTGAGTGAACAAGACAAAAATCATCTCGATAGAGTTATCTCTGAACGAGAAATAGTAACAGCCCTAAAAGAAACCAAGTCGGGTACATCGCCCGGGTCGGATGGGCTTGGTGCAGCCTTCTATAAGGCTTGCTGGCCAGTGATAAAAACCTTATTCATGGAAATGGTTTGTGAATGTTTTAATGAGGGAGAAGTATCCGGGGAACAGTCCAAGGGGATAATCAGTGTTATACCTAAGAAAGGAGTAGATTCTCGATATATTTCTAACTGGCGGCCCATAACGCTGCTAAATTCAGATTATAAGTTGATATCCAAGGCAGTGGCAAACAGATTGAACCTTATGTTGTCTAACCTAATAGACCAAGACCAATACGGTTTTGTCAAGGGGAGATTCATAGGGGATGCAATTAGACGCCTGGATGACACTCTGTCGTGGCTGCAGGAGAGGAACGAGGAGGGACTAGTTCTCTCCCTGGACTTCTCCAAAGCTTACGACTCCATTGACTGGAATTTTCTATTCGAGTGTCTGGAGTCGTATAACATAGGGGACAACACGATAAAATGGGTAAAAACTCTTCTTAAAAACTCCAAAGCATGTTTCTCTAATAATGGGTTAGCCTCAACTTGGTTCGATATCGAACGAGGCATGAAGCAAGGGGATCCCCTTTCTTCAACCTTGTTCACTCTGGTAGTCGAAAAACTGGCGGAGAGGATAAGGCAAGACAATGAAATTATAGGTATAAACATAGGGGAGCAGTCAAGCAAATTGGTTCAGTTTGCGGATGATATCTCCCTCACTCTAAAAAATGAAAAATCCCTTATTAAAGCGCTAGAAACCATAAAAAACTTTTCTAAAGTCTCTGGGTTACATTTAAATATACGTAAAACCAAGGGTTTAACGTAGGTAACATAGAACTCTACAGTGAAGTGACGAAAGATATTAAATGGGTCAAGGAAATGAATGTCTTGGGAATGACTCTGGTTTACCCAAGGAACCACGACCTGTTAGTGGAAAAAAATTGTACAGCGATCTCTGAAAGTATCAAAGAAACAGCAAATGCATGGGGCAACAGAAGCCTATCGCTAAAAGGAAAAATCACAATTTGTAATTCCCTCCTAATGTCAAAGATACAATATGTGTTATCATGCATTAAGATCAATGAGAATACGGTCAAGGCCTTAGAAAAAAACATGCTCGACTTTATATGGAACAATGGTTCCAATAAGATCGGGACAAAATGGTTAACTCAGACATACGAAAGAGGAGGCCTAGGCCTCAGATCTCTAAAGGATATCATCAAGGTTAATCGCGTAAGATGGGTGCAAAGAGCCCTACTTAACCCTGATAGCAAGTGTCTCAATACTCTAAGAACGATAGAGGGTAGAAATATTCATGACATTTTCCTCTCGAGAGAAAAGCTGAAAAAAAATCACAATGAGTTTTATTTAGAGGTGCTGGACGTATGGGAAAAAATCTTTATGTACAAAAACCAGAAACGTCGGTAGAGGTTGTAAACGAGCGTATATGGCTCAATACACATATTAGAAGCTATAACAAATCTTTCTATTTCACCAAGATGTGTACGGTAACAACTTAAAATTCCTTACAACGCAACAGTTGGAAACGAAGTATAACTTAAGAGTTAAACAACTGGAAAGACAACAGTTGATGCACGCTATCCCTAGGGCATGGATAGGCCTAATAAACCCAGCTGAGCTGAATGCAATAAATAGGAAAGTCATGGTAAAAATAGGTGACAGTAGAGTTAACGTGTTAGAAACAAACGCGAAAACTTTGTACAACTTATTTATTAAGAGCGTAAAAATCGATATTCCTAAGCTCGCCAAATGGGCGACAATTCTCAATGTACAGGGAAACCTGGAGGATGAAGAAGAATGGAAAAAAATCTTTATGTTACCATATAGTATCACTGAGGACGTAAGATTGCAAAGCCTGCAATATAAAATTTTACATAGAAACGTATGCTCCAACACATATTTAAAACGCATAGGCATTAAACTCTATGAAGATTGTGAGTACTGTGGGCTACGAGATACCCTGCTACATTTTCTTATCGAATGTAAAAAAGTAAGAGAATTATGGAATGACATGCAGGAATGGATATCAAACCTGCCTGGTTTTAGCACAACTATAAGAAATCCCTTCTCGAACAAACAAATATTGTTCGGCCTAGAAAGCTGAGGTGAGAAGTTTCGTCAAATCAACTTTATTGTACTGGTTTGTAAATCCTATATTCACAGACAGAGGCTCTTTGGGGACAATCATATATTGTTCGATGGTCTCATACTAGAAATGAAAAAAAGACTAGTAGCGCTAAAAGTAGCGGCAGAAAATAACCTGTCAGCTGAAAAACGATTCAAGCCATGGAAAGAGATCCTTAAGAATTTGTGAATCAAAACCCCGGAACAGCCGGGAGTGTTACATGTTATAATAATGATTAAAACGGTGGAAGAAAAAAGTAGAAAAATCTAAAGGAAAAAAAAAAAAATACAAAATGAAGAAACACCTTCAAGAAAATGTCCTAAAAATAATAAGTTCCAAATGTAAACTCCACGAGTTGGAGACAAAAATCACTCTATATTTTATCCTTGATTTTGATTTTTAAAAAAACCAACAAAACAGATAGAAGAAAATTTTGCAAACTATGTATAAAGAGGCATCATATAGACAGCCTAACACAAAAAAAAAAGTAAACCCAATCATTTCGATGTCTCAACCTTCGCAATATGCCTCTTATGTAACTGTCATCTAATGAATAAAGATCCGATGTTGGACAAAAAAAAAAAAAAAAAAAATTACTATACCAACACTTAAGTAGGGATATCCTCTCATTTATTCAAAGATTTTTCACCTACTTTTACCCGGGAACTGTGATACCGAAAGTGTTTACCTCCGATCTTGGATCTTATTGAATAAATACTAATATGTCTAATATGGAAATAAAAGCAATAATTATAATAAAAACAATAATATTTCTTAATTATCGTGTTGCCTCGTTATAATAAGGGTGAAAAGGGACCGATCATACTAGCAATTTTGCAATGATATAATCTTTAAGTCACACGTAGTTTGTCATACGATTCTCGAGCTTTTTAGTGGACAATTAAGCGCCTTCTGCAGCGCAAAATCGCATGAGATTCGGTTTAGTGCTTCGGCTTAATACAAAAATTATTTTTTTTGGTTATGATATAAGGTTAGAAAAAGGTATACCTTGAAAGCAAAGAAGTGGTGTGTAAAGTCAGCGCCGAATATAAACGAAGCTCCAGCATCAGAGTGACCCAGGAATTCAGTGACGCGATCCCCAATCCAACTAAATGCGTCATAGCCCGCCTGCCACTTGAGGATGAAGATGGCCATCACGAACTGTAGGGCCAAGCCCCAGGCAACCGGGCGCCAATTTACCTGAAGGAAATTAGGTTATCAGTAACTGCCAATATTTTGAGTGTATTGTGTCACAATGCCTGACATTTTATTATATAAAGAAAGAGAATTGTAATAGATAATGGTACAAAGTCAATAAAATTGAAGTCAAACTGTTGGGGTGGGGGGTGGGGGGGTCGTCACCCCATATCAACTATTTTGACTGTCTGCAACTTGCTGCCAAGAGGGCCGTCAAGTTATGCTCATGCAAAGATGCCAACCCTGGTTATATACCACAGTTCCAACTTTCTTGGAAAGGGACGAGAGGAATTAAAAGCTATGTAGAAAAACTTTAAAGTCATTGCAAATTCTTGTTTGGCAGATATCATTTTAAATATGATGTTTTAACTTACCCTTTCTGGCGCGTACGAGAAGATATAGAGAAGAAGTATATAGACGACGATTCCTGATATAGACACTAGATTGTAGGGGTTCTTAGAGATGACTACTACATCTACTATGATAAATATGACAACCGCTGCCCAGATGATTCCAACAACGATCCTAAAAGAACATGAAATACATTGCATCCAGTGTCATTTATATTTACCATACATTATAGGACGATTTCTCAGTTTATGCGTGTTGCTGCCTTTGAAATATAGCACTCGTACCTCGTGCTATATTTCAGGCAGCAACACGCTGTCATTAGACTGACCGTGGTTTAAGTAGTCCTACTAAATAAACTTTGTCTAATATATGTGTCTGTTGTAAATGGATAATGGATACTGTAATGGATAGGCTCTTTTTGTCGAACCCTATCGCTTTCATGTATATTATTATATGCATTTCTCCTCCTCTCTCCCATGCATGTAGCCTATGTACATGTATACGTGTACGTCCTTAATCATGCGAATGTCTTGCAGGATGAATTCTATGCTTTTAGATCCATTTCCTAGTATTAGAGGTAGTTTGAGTACTAGTTAATGGGGAGAAAATGCACAACTTACCACGATATTTTTTCAGACTTTCCTTCAAATTTATCTTTTATTGATTGGGTTGCCTTCTGAATAGGTGCTTTGCAGTATTTGGAGATCAAATGTACGATGACAAAAAATACAACGACACACGTCAGCCACAATAACCGGATGGACGCTTCGTCTCCAAAAGAGTAAATCATAGCAGAAATGAAATATGCTATGTACAGACCTATCAACAAGGCATAAAATATTCCCCAGAAAATCTTGCTGTGCTCATCGAGGAAGTTGCCGATAGAGTCTGAGATAACCTTTATCTTTCCTGGCAATGCATTTGGATCCAAATCGTCTTCCAAAGGTTCTGAGACATATGGAGTTACCTCCTCTGTTGCTTCTATTGCTTCCATGGCCACTGCGATATCATCCTGACTGCTTCCCTGTGTCAATGAAGTCAAATACGTCCATGTGTTGGTATTATTTTGTTATTGTTTTTTGTTAATTATTGATAATATATTATTAGATAATGGTAGATAACATTAAGGAAAGGTTCAAATGGCGAAACATAGAATATATTTGTTTCCGCCAGAAACATAGACTGGACGACCCAAACGTTGACTTCAGAAAAACAATTTTTATGTCTATGTTACGACCGCGAGTTGGACATTGAATGGACTAATGTTAGACTGATGAATACCTCATTCAAAGACGAAATACACATTTTTAAGTAGAATTCTAGAATCCTAATAGTTCTATTACGCGCACTGGAAGACCAGGTACGTACCTTTTACAGATATATACGCTTCCAATTTGTATCCAAAGAATTATGGAATTGAAATGACAAGAATACATCTTCGCTTATTAAACCATCTCATCTTGTCTAACAGAACCGACCGCAATCTGGAGAAAGAGTATGCCCTGCCTGTGGCTCTATAATCTGATACTTATCAATGCGATTCAAAAAGAAATATTAAATATTTCTTTTTGAATCGCATTGATAAGAAATTTTCTGAAGAAAAACCTTTTCCCCAATAACTAACTTTCACAAACATGTGTTTTCATTCGCGAAATCCTCCTACTCATAACAGAGTTCATTCAATTAAGGAATCATCCAGTAGTATTCAACGTTCGGAAGTTTCTAGCAGATTGCATACTTTTCGCACAGAATTCTTCTTTTTTTTCAGAGTATTATTAAGTCATAACATGCAGACAATGTTTTTAAAGTGTGTTCTTGTTCTGTATTTGTATGAAAGTTATTACCCGCCCAATACCAAGTGAGTAATATCATATATACATACATCAGTGGCATATCCTTCATTACTGTATCCATTCTTCTCGGGCGTATTCGTGATATAGGGGTTTGGCTCACCGTCACCGCGGTGGCGAACACCCTTGAGTTCTATTGTATTACTCATATCGAAGCCTCTTATCCCGCAAGCTTATCCTTCAATCTGGAAAAGAAACGTTTATCTGTAAGAATAGGTATTGAATAAATAAAACGTCCCTTTTCAAGCCGCAATCTCTCCCATGATCCCCAATTAGGTGTGAGACAGTGCGATATCCCACAAATGTAATCTTATCTTAATTGTTCCGAAAATACCCGACTTACAAGAATTGGATTCTTCTGGCGGATCTTACGGAGGCTGGCGGGCTGAAAAAATAATTCTTTATAGAGAAAGTTGGCGATAATTTCCTCGTGATAAAACCAAGTAGATGGTATGATATTTATATAATAGTTATGCTTAAGTAAATATTAATGTCATTTGCGAGTGGACCCCTCGCCCCCCTGGTAGTGGACCCCCTCATACCGTTTTGGCGGAACCGGCTATAGGCATCCACCCTTTATATAGTTTATCATTGGTCAGTGTGTGGTGGAGTGTGTGTGCGGTTGATAACCCCTAATTCGCACCGATATTAAAGGTCCTTCGCTAATGACAAATTAAACAGACGATCTACCAAAATTGTGCTAAATATTCGTGTTCATGAAATAGGCCCATGCAGGCCCTTTTCCTTTTCTAGGTCCTTTTACTTTGACTATTTAAGAATCCGTTCTCCATACCAAAATGACCTTTTAGAACTTTGCCCCCCGTATATATGCATTCAGTTGAGTGGATGTTAGATTAGGTCTTAGAGTTTTACTCTAAGATTAAGTGCATGGTGAAGTAATGGTGATGACCGGATCCCCCGCTGTCTCATATATTTTTCCCTAGATCTCCAGGTCAAAGACAATCCCCCATATCAGGGAATGAAGGTCCGTGTCCAAGTTTATAGAAGCCCAAAATAGGCTGTGACTGATTGTTTAGTGCCTGAGACCCGCTATTAATCTTCCCACAAGAAATGCCAATACTTAAGTTGTGTTCTTCCATTTTTGCAGTAGTATGCTGCAATTAAATTGACAAAATCTCCGACACTGAAGATTCATAAGACCGTTATTGAATCGAGTCCAAACTCTAAGATCTAGCTTTTGCTATTATAATTTAAAAGCCCTATTAAGTTAAATTGCGGCGACAGATAGACTATTTAAACAACGGGGAATTACCTGCGAATCAGTTCAAGGGCATTCAAAAAACAGTAGAAACAAAGGTTGTCAGAGGGCCTTTTTCTTTGCACGACCTCGGATTCCAATAATTAAATAGCTCCCCCACTACAACCACAAACTTGCTAGTTCCCCCTGCTAAGCTTGGATGCATGGGACTTGCAACGTATAGAAAAAATAGAATAGAATCAAACTATTCGGTGTCTAGTTTATGTGGAGTCCTTAAGCCCTTTAGTTAAGCTTAATATACACATATTACATTGTACATCCTGGATCTGTGATAAGTAATCTTAAATAGAACATATCGGTAAATTTGTTATTCATATTTACTAAAATTAATCTTTTTTCAATCCTTGGTTTTTCTAGATTGAACCTTTTTCTCTTCTTAGTCTGGCAGATAACATTGAAACTGGTATCTGCACATCTTCATCATTTGAATTAACAGTTATACATTCGTGCTGCTTCAATGATTTATATCGAATGTTTGTCCTCTTTTTATCATTCTTCTTACCTTATCATATTATGAGAAATTGTTTTATTAAATCAAGTAGTCAAGTAATCGGCGACTAATTGTTCTGTAACTCCTGTGAGTAATTTTAAGTCCGTTATAGAGGTTTCATTCCGAGGTCCATTAAATCACCGAAGTAGTTCTATTTCTAATGTCTCTTTAGTGCCCTGTTCTTTAGCATCTACCCTGGGATATTGGTGACTTTTGTCATCTAATCCTTGCATATGTACATATAATTATAGCACCCTCCAAAATACATACATGTACATTTTAAATGGAATTAAGCGCCCCCCAAAAAGACTAGGTCAGTCTTTGATCTAGCAACTTCGGCTGAATTAATGCATCTGAAGCACGAATGTCTGTGTAATGGCTATAGATCGCTGATTAAAGGTATAGATGACAATTAAGGTTTCTTAAGGCCCGGGTGCATTGTATTCTTCCTCCGACAATAGCTAAAGGCCGCAGTCCTGCCAAGAAACAATTCACCCGGGCCGGGTTAGAAGAAACCCAAGAAATAATGTTTGGCCCTCAACTAATGTAGTGTTAGTTTTGTGCGTATTCATCCCATAACATAAAGATCACGGGGTCAATAAAGGCCAAAACATATTCTAAGGTCAGGTAAATCCCAGAAGTTAAGGTAAATTTACAACAAGTATGTCCAATGCACCGCGTAAAAAAATTAGGTTAATGCAAATATGGCGATTCCAAGTACACTATGTTCCACTTAACATAAACTCGAGGAGAAATCAGAAAAAGTTCAGCTTAACCGAACATTCAGCTAAATAGAACAAATACAATATAAGTTGGAAGTCTGCAGGAAAATTGTACCGATGTATATAATGTATCCAGTACCAGCAGTCTTATATGTATTATACACAGGGCCAATACACTTCATCACTGTTTTGAGAGTAATCCAAATACAATGAAAGCATTTAAATTGTTTTACCGCGCTTTAGAATAGTCACTGTCACGAACGGTCGTTGGGCTGTAACTACCTAAACAGAGAGACTAAACAGATTAACAACCTCCATTGTTGGACTGTCGGTACACCGTTTGTCCATAATCGCATGGCTTCGCCTCTGGATTATGCACCAAACAGTGCACCAGCAGTCCATCAATGTCGGTCATTAATCCTTTATTAAAGTTTGAATTGACAAAATATTCTCAACGGGACCTGTACGTTGGGTCCTGTGCGTTTGTACAGGGTCGCTCTCCATCTCACATACCTCATATATTTATTGTCATCTAGGGCATGGAATATTCTCTGACCTTATCCGTCCAATATAAGCATGCTGCGTCGTTCGTTCGTTGTTTTTGGAATGGTTGGTGTAAAATCCATAATCAGATCGTACAGAAAGTATCTCGCGCTCCATATTAAATCACATAGATGTATAGCTATATTTTTGTTATCTAAGGACTTGGTTAAGGGGGCGTCAATATCGCGCAAGCTGCATGCAGCAACGCGTACGATATTCTAAGTGACTTAAACCAACGAGTTAGTTAACTAGTTTCTTATGTATGCATTTAATCATCTAAAAGGGAACATTTTAAAGTCATAACGTTGGATGTCGGCGGCGAACCTGCATGGTAGATAACGCATCCATTACACTGAACTACTTCCCATTAAACCACTCGTCGTTTAACACTTACAATTAAACCACGTATGTGATAACCCCGTACCAGATGCAATATGTGTAAATAGTTATGATTATAAATACATATAATATGGTATTGCAGGGCACCCGTTCTTCCGCGAAATGGGACGGCGTACCACCGGATGACCTGTTAAAGGAAACAACTTAACTAAAACCACTGACCTGAAATCACACTTCTAATATGCTACCTCAAATACCTACAGCAAAAAGCCCAAAGTATATAAAATACTAGTAAATATTATACATGGTTCAGGTACGCGGGATAGCCATGTAAATAGGAATGGGAACACCTAAATCGTATGGACCTAATACAGTGATGAGGAACCTAGAGAAACCATCGCTGACGGCCCTATCACCTATTTAAACTATACTCCACTGGAACACCAATATCATTCTAATAATATACATCAAATATAAATGGCATAGGCTAATGAAACTGATGGGGGGAATTAAAGGGGTGTCCATTGTTTGTTCAAAACAAAGACAACAGGCAGTAATGCATAGGCCTATATATGTATACACACTAATTTGTCGGCTTTCAATTTGCATTGTCAATATAGCCAATATACTATATATAGCCACTTGTCTCACCTGAACAGTCAGCCCACAAGGCACAGAGAATCTAAATCACCACAATGTAAATTATCAAAAAGTAATTAACAGTTTTTTCATTGTGAGAACATTGGTTGAAAGTCTATTTCTCTACCAAACATTAGAAATTGGTATTTTCTATGACTGAGATATATATCTATACCTCTATTGACTTAAGCACGGTCAGGCGCACACAGTCGTTGGGTCAAGATGACACTTGCTTGACCCATATAGGCCTATATTATTTATGCCCAGAAAAATATATTCCCAGAGTCAGGGAAAAGAAACTTAATTCTCACTTAAAGCAGCAGTATCAATTCATTGAAAACGTAATTGTGTGATTCGGTTTCATCAAGACCTAGGCCATTTTCAATTTTCATGAATGTGTATTATATCAATATACACCCATAAGGGGCATATTTGTTATATACATTTAAGATCAAGGATAGTGTACCTTTAAATCAACTTTCTTCCCGTAGCTATGATTAGTAGGTAATGTATAGACTCACTCACAGAATGGACAATCATATTTTGCTGAACTTACCCTACACTTCTCCTAAGTCGAAAACAATATGAATTTCCAGTCAGGATGTCTCTAGACGCCAATTCGTAAAAGTGATACAACTTTACAAGTGTATTAGAAGCAGATGAAAGTAATCCTCAGTTCAGATCCAGGTAAACGTGTTGTTGTTGACAGATATCCAGTCCTATATGGTAGCAAGTGATAGTCACCTAGTTATATCCGGGAATATCATTGGCATTCGTCCTATATACAAATCTCTTCAAGCGCAATACCATGCTCCCTCATTAGTACTTTCAATGTTTAAGTTACCGTAGCGAAGTATGGGTGGGTATATATGCAAGCATCGAGCAGTGACAGCGTCGTATTATAGGTCGATGCTGTTGGTGGGAGGGAATGGGGATGGGTAGGGCTGCATGGGTATGGATAGGTCAGTGGGATTTCATAGATTTCCGTCATGCTTCGCCGGGCATACGGTGATCCGGGCGTCGCGGACTCGCCCCATAATAAGGACATTCCCGGTTTACAGTATGACTTCTACAATGTGACTTCACGATATATGCCTCTATATATGGCTTCATTATCATACCTGTGTCTTCATTCGCCACTCTAGCCCCACAAGGCGCTATACATACATGTATGCATATTCTCACGTGGCGAATTTGATATCCGACCCACATATATAAATTATATTATGATATTTATGTAGATGGGTGTGATTTTTCTTTTGAATTGAATTAAAATATTCTTTTATTTTATTTCTTATTTAGGTGATGAAGGACAACTATTAAGGAGACGGCCCTTTCCTTTGGATCATTGGATAGGGCCCGACTTAATAATGATATAATACTAATGATAATGTTCAGATCGAGATCATTATTAATATTTTTTTTTAGAATAGCGTTAGCTATTCATCCATCATCTGTTATATCATCCCTCTAATCACCTCTAACTCTGTTGCTTCTATCACCCATTGTTAAATAAGAGAATATGAACATAATATATTGGCCTGAAATTAATAACAAAATAAACATGTATCTCTTCAGTCTGAAAAGGGGAGGAATTCTAGTGAATAAACACCAACAAAATACATAAAGTCATCTCCCCTTTAGCGCTTTAGGAACATATGGTATGAACCCGGCTCTACAGGACGAAACACAAGAAGCATTAAGGAAACTTACCAATAATAATAATAGTAACAAAAAATATATCATCACGTTATAGTATACATATATGTAGATTGTCATTGTGACAACGAGAATCTACTTTCTTTGGTTACGAAGTTTTGCGTAGTTACGTTTTGAGAGAATTTTGCTGTATATACGTGTATGATTCACCCGTGTATTTTTGGCCAGTCCTGGTAGATCACCTGTCTCATTCACTAGCGCGCTTCTCGGGTTTAAAGTAAACTGTTCATGTTGTCACAAGGCATGATTTACTATAGTTCCGGACTACACGGATGTGACTATTAACTCATACGTTCCCCGAAATACTATCATCCTACGACTCCGAGAGCTCAACAAAAAACAACCACTGATAATATGAGGATCACTATTTTTTCTTTATTCTTTTCATAAATCCTCGCGCAATTAGTGCTACCTACTTAAAAGGCCTCTGTCTGCATTGAATACATAAGTCGAGTGCGATAACGGTATGACAAATTGGGGCCATTATCTGAAAGTTAAACGCTTATCATTGAAAAAAAAACTTCGATAAGATTTTATAAAACATTACTGCATGATAAGCAGGAGCAATTGCTGTGCGGAAGACTTAATTACCCCTATTACCCCCGTAATATAAATATAACACTGTAAGATATTATGGGGCTACTCTAGTACAGAAAAAGACATGGAATATGGAATCAAATTTCAGTCTAAGATAGATATGAAAATCACATCACCGATTTCTTTGTTATAGAGGGGCTATGACGAACTGATTAATATAATTTACAGTAGGATATGGTCGCCCAAAATGGTATACATGCACCATCTGCGCAAAGGACTGCCAAAATATTTATATTGGATACAACATAAAGAGGTCTATCTATTTTCCGAGAATAAATGCCTTTATTTGGTGCCAATAATAATAATATACATCGATATCACCGTTAATAGAACTGGAGGCCCATTTAAGCACAGAGAGAACATGCGGATATCGTGGCAACTGTTACAGGATGTATCGTTACTGCGTCTCCTTGTTATTTGTTGTTACTCTCTCTCTCTCTCTCGATATATATATATATATATATATATTTATATATGAGTGCATCTTGCCCACGTCACAGTCATTGATGAAGTATTTCTATGTTCTTTCTCACGATTATTGCTTCCGGTTGTTATATCTGGAGAGACATGAATACAGATGAGCGGGATGAGAAGTTGATATTATGACTGGATATATTCATATTATAATAGACATAATACTAGATAGAGACGTGAGAGTGGTTATAATTGTAGATAGATTGTATCGTGTGTTCACACACCGTCTGTCTTATTGTTACAATGGACTGACAATATTTCAAACTTTAAATCACTAAAAGTTTATTTATGGCGGCACAACCCGATGTCGGCAGTCATTGCTTGATATACCCACATAACTAGAATGTTTATCTAGTTCTGTGATATACCTTGAACGAGGAACGCATACACATACCTAATATACAAGCTCTGAACGTGACTTATTTTCGACATAGCCTAAACAGGGCTCAACAATTTAGTATTCATAGATTGCCATTAAGGTTTATAGAAGACATAACTTAATAATAATTTGTTATTAATAAATTATATATATACTTGTAAATTGTTATTAAATAGAACATTGGACTAAAATATATTTGTATGGTGTTTTTTATAATGAGTTCCCTCGGAATGGTTTTTTTTTATATTTATGATGGATATCCATGAACGATATATATCGATCGATGTGGGTCATTAGATTTGGTGTGTTGTACCTGCTAGCTACGGTAGTGCCTGAAGAGAAGTGAAAGTGACAGAATGTACGTGAAGATTTCGCGAGTATTGTGCACCCACTGAAGCGTCATGACAGTCAAACGCGTCAGTAGACCTGTGCGTCACAAATTTATACAATGAAAGTACCTGAGTCAGTGAGTACCGTAGTTATATGCTGGGGAGTCAGAGTGTGTGGGTGCTTGGGGGAGGGGGTACATAGCGGGTACAAAGTGGGGTACATGTATAGTGATGGGGGTACATATGTTGTATAGGGAGAAGTTGTATAGATGTATTATAGACCTGTCCCTGTTGGTTATTCTCGTTGGTAGTATAAAGGACGAAGATACCATATTATGACTGGAGAAGTTTAATTTGTTGAACATCACCCCACTAATATTATAGTGAATCCAATTAGCTTCCCCGGCCCATATCTTCTAAGCTACTTCATATGATTTTAATCGGAAATCATCTTCATTGTGTTGGGCTGAAAATTTAAAAGGTTATGGGATCTATAAATTAAGTCCCAATCAATTTAAGATCGTTACCGATTTTTTTATAAGAACATATATGATATGATTAATAACAAGAGAGGAAATCTGTAATAATCTGTATTTAACAAATGCACTGATATTTAACTACTCGGGATTATCATAGATGGATGGAGAAAAGAAGGTATATCAGATATATCAGATATATCAGATGACATTCAATGATATATTCCTTCATGTTATATATTCAAAGAATTGCTGTCAGAATTTTAGATGTAATTTGATGTAATATTCAAGGATGATAAGGAAGGAATGTTACAGTAGGGGCAAAAAGGTGGAGGCACCATATATAAACAAGAAGAAAATGTTGTAACATGTGTGATCTGATAAGTGCAAAAATAACAAGCACTGAGATTGGTTTATCTATTTAATATTACAATTAGTGTCAACTTAATTTATATACCTGGCGTTTCCAATGGAAACGATTTCTCAGCCTCAATTACTTATGTCCGATGTCAGGCAGATCTAGACACCTGTCTATTTAGAATGCTGGACCACCTCATTGTAAACAACATCTATTGCAATAAAGAATTATTGAATTGAATTTATGACCAGTCACTGAGGACCATTGAAATCATGAACTCTGAAACATGTAGAGAAAGGGAGAAAAATGATAAACTTAGGGAAATACCTACGTAGAAATAAGATCCACTAGTCCTCCTGAGTTTCCACTAGTCCTCACAGACCAGAAGGTAAAATCTAATATGGCACAAAAGACATACAAATGTCAACTAGACTAGGGTTTATATACACTTGACTTTTATTTCCACTTCAGTAACTAACCAATAATGAATAACTCTGCAATAGCCAGGGCTGTAAAAAAAAAAAAGTTGGTTATAAAAAAAGTTGGTTGAAAAATAATTATCGTTGAAAAATAGTTGGTCGGAAAAATATTGTTGTTAAAAAAAGTTGGTCGGAAAAAAAAATTGGTCGGAAAAAGTTGGTCGGAAAAAATTGGTCCAAAAAAATTTTCGTTAAAAAATAGTTGGTCGGTAAAAAATTGTCATTAAAAAAGGTTGGTAAAAAAAAGTTTCGTAAAAAAAGTGTCTTAAAAAGTTTGTCGAAAAAAAATTGTCGTTTAAAAATAGTTGGTCGTTAAAAAATTGTCGTTGGTCGGAAAAAGTTGGTCGGAAAAAAATAGTCGGAAAAAAAAAGTTGGTTGTAAAAAAAAAGTTGGTCGTAAAAATAAAAGTTGGTCGGAAAAAAAAGAGTTGGTCGTATAAAAAGTAGTAAGCTAGGCTAGGCTAGGCTAAATAGTTGGTAACTTACTTTTAAAATTTAGAAAATGTGTTTAGCAGTGTCCATTTGAGCACCTGAGGCAGGTGAGGGGGGTGGTGGGCAGAGGGATGGTGTGGGAGGTGGGAGGGCCTTCTGCAGACCTATCATGGTTGGAGAAGCATCTAACTAACAGCCAATCAACTCCCTTGGCTAAACCTAGAAAGGCTGTCAATCAGCCTCCAATAACATCTAGGTGTGAAATCTATGACTGATTGAAAGGATATAGATGGAACCTAGCAAGGGGGAAGTCTGTACACTTGTTATTGACCGAGGGAGCGCGGGAAGTTAGAGGGCGTTAGCCCGAGATCTTCTGTGCTCCCGAGGTCACTAACAAGTGTACAGACTTCACCCGAGCTTTGTTCCATATTTATTACACCCCATTAATAAATAAAAAGTATAAATAATTAAAAATAAAAGAAGTAATTTACGTTTTGGGCGGACCTACTTGTTGTATGTCCCCAGGGTGACATAACTCACATGTTATGCACCACTTTGACCAAGTGTGACATACAATGCTGAAGGTATAGGAAGCAACAGCACAGGGGTGTAATAATAGATATGGCATCCTCGCCTGATGTCACATCTAAGCTTAAACACCTCACAGACAGTTAACCAAGTTATCAAGATGTAGATGCAGTATCAGTGATTGGCACATTTCATAGTGACCCATTTGTTTTCTCAGCTATAAATAGCTGAGAAAACAAAAAGTAGGCATTCAGTATAATCCTTATAAAGTAATACATTTATAGGAATAATAAAACTGACCCGTTTGGGGCTCCCAAACGACAGAGTGAGAGAGCACCGGTGGCACGTAACGGGGCGCCGCTGAGTGGCGAGGCCTAGCATCTTCGAAAGTAGTAGGCTATAATAATAGGTATATGTGATGTGTTTCAGGAAAATGAGTCACAAGTCGCAAAATTGCTATTTTTCAAAGTGATTTATTCATGAGATCTCTTTGTTGGAATGTTTCTATTTTTGGGGTGTCTAGTACTTGAGATAGCATGAATACATGTACAAAATTTCAAGACAGTGTATTAACTATATCTATGCATTTCGAAGGTCATCTTATAGGGTATTTTACTAGTAATTGTCCATCCAATTATAATTTATATTGAAAACCTTTTTTTCAAAAATAAAAATATCAAACTTCAAAACTAAAAATACTTATTAAATGTCATGATGTTTACCACCATTGGAGTCCGCTTGATCTCATCTTTTAAATATTTATGATGATATCTCAAAATCTATTTTTTGCGACTTGTGACTCATTACTCTGCAATGCATCACATATATGGAGCTGATCGATCAGCAACTATATTGGCCAGCAACATAACCATGCTACAAACCAACCCTAAGGTATCCATGCGTCAACCAGTGACGGTGCCACGCCAAAATATTTCATGATGTTTGGTTTTAATGACCAGTTTGGAACAAAAAATTGAAGCGACTACTTCTGTATCGGAATTATTTTTTGTAATCTCATATATAGGTTGCTATTGTTATGTTAGGTGTGCCGGTCGGAGTGTAAGCCTTGAGAGCATGGGCAGGTATATGCGGCAAAAAAAATCACTCCGAAATCCTAAATCTCCACAAGTCTTCATCTTTACCTATCCTATGGATACATTAATATACAAGATATACAAGATGTATTCAGCTCAAACATTATGCATTTTACACTTTTCTCAGAATCAGCTGATTCCACATCAAGGTTCAGTAATTTATAATGAATAAGTAAAAAAATATGATTACAGTACTATTGTAGTTCAGGTCAAGTAAAACCATATAAATAAAAACCATCACCCGGCGCAGTGTTAAGCCTCATGATGTACATATTATCGTTTTAGTTTGATTTATTAATATCATATTATCCAATTAATTAACTACTTTTTTTTACGACGAGTAAGGTCGTACAACCTACCACAGGCATACAAGTTAGGGATTTTGGACTCGCCTCGATCGGTCTAGGTCAAAACCAACCCACTGACTCACACCTCCAGGCCCAAGTCGAGTCCAAAATCCCGTTAAAATCGTTTTGGCGATCCATCCCTTACTCTCTTTACTATCTCACTTAGATTGGATTCGTTTGGCTCCACAGTAGACCACGGTCGGCCATTACGCTAGACGTATACGCCGCAACGACACCAAACCAGGCGATTTTGCTATGAGATTTGGGGAGTGCCCCCCCCCCCCCCCCCCCGGATACACACACACATCCTTAAACCCTTAATGTATTGCCTTCTGGCGAACCATTTTGTAAGACAGTGATGTAAGCGGCTAAGTCGACGCATTGCCTTCGAACAATATCAAAACAATTTGTTTGGAATCATTCAAGACCAGTGGAAATATCTGGGTGATCCCAGATCCTATGGCCTTTTGAGAAGGATGCATACTAGCACCGTAAAATGAAAGTGAAATTTTCTGCTCGTATGAATACATACATTTTTTGGAATGTAAAATTGTTAGAAATCGCTTTGGAAAATTATAAGGATTGTCATGATGTTGAACAACGCGCTGGTGTTTGTTTTTATACATCTATCTTATTGTAAATGTGGTTTTATATTGTCTATATATAATCAAATGTCATACTATTATTATTATTTATGTGAACAACATCGTCACTAAAATTTTTGAGAATTGTAAAATTATGGAAATATCAGGAAATCAGCAAACTCTGAGAATAATGTACTTGTACACAATGCCTTTGACTGAATAAAAATCTTAAATACAAAATCCTTGGGATTTCTCAACTTTTCTAACTAAGAGGCTCACATTAGTAATGATATTTTGACCCCGAATAATGCTGGACTATACATTGCTCGACTTCCACCACCTGTGAACTTGTACAAGTGATACGAATTAATGTATTGACGTGCTTAATTTCAATGCGATTTCGCATTCACATTTTACAAAACACACTTTTCCAGTTTGTGTAGAATGGTGATATTTTAAACATAAAACTGGGGGTTGGTCATTCTGATATACCTGTTTGAACATATTAAAAGGAAATATAGTGTATACATGCAAACTTTAAACATAGCATGTAGGAACCAATTACATAACATTGTATACGTGTGTGGTGTGCGGTGTGTTGTGAATCGATTCCAAGTACATTATAATTTGAGTATGCCTGCATGTGCAAGCCAATTCCTGATATTTTTTTATTACAGGCATGAACAAGAGTCGCCAATGGGGTCTTCGGGTTCTTTATTTTGTCTGTTTTCTCCTTTTAGGACTACAAAAATTAAAATTGCAGCTATACATCACAGCTTACGTTTCAAGCTATTTCATTATGCAGTAAGAGGCATTATATATATTTGTGTGAAATAAATACACGGAAATGAAATTAGTTTATGACTATACTTTCATTATATTTTCCGCGAATGAAATGGACCCAATTCTTATTTATTGATTTTATTGAGTCAGCTATACCACTCTTTCTGGAGTCCGTGACAAACATAGGCCTATCCGAGTTATAAACTTGATCACACGCTGTAGTTTTCACTAACCCATTCCCTGTGGTTATGCGGTTACCTGGACACGCACAAGGCATGCTGCACGAACTACATAGGAGTAAATTTCAAGAAACGTGCTAAGGTAAGCGAAATATATCATGAACTATAATATACGTAAACCTGGGAGCGGGATTCAGAGTAACCTAAGATCCATTTTCCTAAAAATCGGTGGCCCTCACCTCAGATTGCAGGTTACCGGTACTCACTTTACAACTACTGACATCATTAAAGCATGAAGTCCCACTTCGGAAAATTATAATTAGGCTTATGATCAATTTTTACGAATTGGGTACACTTGGGGTAACTACTATTTAAATCCATTGAAACTACTGATCGTTTAAAAAAATACATAATTGTATACATACTCATGGGTCCACAGCAACAAATTGGGAAGGCTGTGGCGGCCGATCTATTTTCTTAATTACATTGTCACCTTAATGCCCTTGATAAACATTGTGAGGGTGAAAAGGTCCTTTTTTGTTTATCGTTGTACAAAATAAAAATGCGACTGAGATGTGAATGATTCTTTTCAGGAACTCCATTTGAAAATTATCTTAGTAATTTAAGATAATTTATTTTTAAAATTAAGGACAATCCTGTGCCAATCCTTGTCAAATCTTCAGGATTTACATTTCATTACATTATTGCATTGAATCCTATGACACTTTTATTATTGCACCTTATTTTATGGAACTCAACTGAAAATATCCTAATCCAACTGTGTTTGTTGCCGCTATACAATATTCCCCTTTCTCAACCACACTACAGGGGCGTAAGGGCGCCAACGTTAAAATTCCCGAAAGGAACAGTTAATCAAAATGTTGTTTTTGTATATTTGTATTATGTATACATAGCTAACAGGTATGGGCATAGTAGGCCTACATACACACCATAATTATAATCATTCAATGTTTTGCATAACAAAAGAAATTTGTTTATTTTGGACAAATATCTATTTCTGCTACTTTTCGATAAAACAGTTTATACATCATTATATCCTTTGCATATTGCAGGTACCATGAAGATCTGGAGACATACAGTTAGACCCATAATAGCAAGTTTGTAGGTCTAATAAAAGAAAACATGAGTCTCCGGCCTGGGAAGAAAACCTCCCCTAAAGGGAGACCTGCCAGACGGTTTGTCGATGCAGAAGAACAAGATGAAACAGCAAGGAAGCTTCAGCTGTCAAGGAGCCGTCGACGCTTTCAGAACATTTTCAGTCAGACTCCCTCGTCAGCTAGAGCTTTACAAGCAGGTGGATCAGCAGATCCAACAGAAAGGCCGCAGGTAATAAGAGATGGCAAATTTTACAGTCGACCCACATCAACCTGGAGGTCATTGGACCCCGTACCACCCTGGCAAATACAACCCCCTATCGAAGAAGAGCCCCTGGAAACAGTGGAATTAAAGTCTCAGGCAACTCAAGTCTCGGAACCAGTTAAAAAAATAAGACATGCTAAAATATGGGTGAGACCTGACACTGAAAACAAGGGTAACCAGACTTTGCCTGAAGAGAAAGAAGTGGATGATGTTGATGCTCCCATTTTTGATTTTCAATCTTCTTCTGCCCAGACGTCATTTCCCGAATCAGGCGAGATCTCGAAGCACCAAATGAAAAGGATAATAAGATCAATGGAACCAGTCACGGCTTTTGCAAGGAAACAAGCCAAAGAAGAAATAGAGAGGAAACTTTTATTAGGGGAAATAAAAGAAGGGCAAGACACTCTGGGTGGGAAAATAAATTCTGTGATTGGTCTAACTGGTGAGGTGTTGACAAAAGATGATGCAATTCTAATGGCCATCGAAAATTGTGCTGATAAAGTAGAACCATGCAGAGGTCCACATATTGACGAAGAAGTACTTTTTGAGATTCCAGACCAAGTTGGTGAAGTTCGTGAAATTATGGAAAGCTATATTGGAGACTTCCAAAGTTTTGCGACCACTGTTCAATATCAATTGCAAAGTATGAATACTGAACTGAAATCAATGAAAGATGACCAGAAGACAATGTCCACTGCGATAGAAAACGAAAGGAAGGCCAGAGAACAGGCTCAAGCTATCTCTAAACATGAAAGTTATGACCCCGAATCTAATTTCAAGGAGGCGTCAAAATGCATGTGTGACCAAATGAGGAAAAGATCGAAGAAAGGAAGTTTCATCAGATGTCAAAACTGTCAGAATACATTCAATGGAGAGCAGTTCTTGAAAAGCAACGGATTGCATGAGGGTATTCTGGGTGAAAGTGACGTCGCAACAAGAACTGGGAAAATCATCCAGTGCATCGACGTCGATGCGGCTGGTCGTCTTTCGTTTCATTTATCTGAACTTGCAAAGGACATAGACGACTGGGACGGGGATAAGAAAGCTGAATTCATAACGGCTCTATTTAACTTGTCTTCACAGCGAAAGAGTCCAAAGTGCTCTAGGGTAATATTTTCTTCGGTAAAGAGACTTGGAAGCGACGCCACCAAGCTTAACGTGCTGTCCAACTTTATTAAAGGAGCGGTTTCCTCTGGGAAGCAAGGCCGACTTGTAGACATTCTACAAAATGTGGATTTAGAGGACAGAAAAGAGCTCCTGAATGCACCAATAGACCGGGAGGGACAAGCAACTACATACAGCATATTTGAAGCCGTAAGAACATGTAACGCAGAGACAGTGGAGTACTTGATCAAGCAAGGAGCGTCATTAGAATTGCTAGAGGAAGACAAATCTATTTTACACGAAATAATCCTGGTATCCAGCAAGAGGTCGCGAGTAACTGAAGAATTGGACAGCGACGTGAAAACTATTCTGGAAGTTCTCTATAACAATGCAGCAACATGGTGGAAGGCAAGAGAAGGAAAACCAGATCAGACAAACGACAAGAAAAATAAGAAGGATGCCCTATCATTTTTAACCTCGCTTAAGAATGGGAAAAAACAAAATGCACTCCAATATGCAGCGCAGATTGCCCCTCCATACGTTGTTGAACACATAGTTAACCACTATCCGTATAAATTTAAAACTGACGCTATCTCTTTTGGTAAACTTAGTGGAAAAACGGCCTATGTAGTCGATGAAATAGAACCAGACGTCGGGCAAAGAAAGGGGTCTTCTATTTTAGACGCAGTGGCTAACCGAACAGACACCGGTAACGATATGGTACAAATAGAACCATTTAGGACAATGCTTAATGATAAATGGAGGAGGTATCGTATCTTCTACTGGATATGGTTCCTAGCCTATCTCCTTTATCTGTTTGTCCTTAGTGCCTGTGCAGTAGGAAGAGCGGCTACAGCCGCAAGTTTAGCCGATCTTTACGGCCAGCCTGGGGCATACTTCAAATTAGCCGGAGAATTGTTATGCGTTGCTGTTTTGCCTGTATTCTTCTACGGAGAATATTGTGATTATAGCCGTTATGGTTGGTATTGGGACTGGAATAATTTAGATAGGGTGAAATCTTTCCGCATTGCTAACATATCATATGTAATCTGTATCGTCTTGACTGTAATCCTGCGAATCACCTGGAGTCCGTACGAAGATATTTTTCTTGCAATAGCTTTGGTCACAGCTTGGATGATGGCAACTCAATTCCTTGTACCATTATCCCAAACACTTGGCATGTTCCCAGTCGTGTACTTCAAGGTATTTAAAGACGACTTCTTGAAATCCTACAGTTGGATCTTTATAATCATTCTTCTAGGTTCTTCAATAGCCACCTTCGTTGCATATCAAGGCTCAAGTGAAGTTGTACCAGAGATTCCCAGGGATAGTTTCTGGGATGCATTCTTCAGTGTGGTGAAATTGACATTCGGTATGATAGAAACAGACTATGTCAAAGGCGCTCGTCTCCCTGGCCTTGGTATATGCCTCTTCATGTTGCATATTTGGCTAGGACATATTATTCTCCTCAATCTCTTCATTGCCATGGTCAATGATACATATGCAGCCATTAAGGTAGAACAGAGAGATGCCTGGATTAGAGTTAAAGCATGGTTCGCTATGTTGATGGATCGTAGACTTCCATTTGCGGCGCGAATTCAGTTCAATGGCTTAAGTCACATCAAGAAACATTCTTTCACTTTCAACTTGCTTACTAAATTAAAAATGTTCACAATTACGGATCTCATCTATACCAAGCGAGGCATATTAGGCGTGACTAATGAAGAGGAGACGCAGTTAATTGTTATTTTGCCATGAAGGGAAGCTAGCATTTCATCGTAATTTGCTTCTTTGTGAATAAGATAATGTTGTCAGGTAATATAACAAACGCTCACCAGGTGAAGTGACTGTTAAAGGGAAACACTCACCAGGTGGCGCCACATGTAACACCCACTAGGTGGCGCCAAAGGTATTATACTTAACTCTCACCAGGTGGCGTGACTGTTAAAGGGAAAACACTAATCAGATGGCGCCCCAGGTATTGCCAGCCGCTTCAGAGATATGTTGACATAAAGAAGAACCAGCTTAGTCACTTGTCTTTACTCCTCAATCCCGAGATTCAGTCAATATTTACTGATACTGATTACATTTAGGATGCTAAGTATATCACTATTGGAGAACTGCACGAAATAAGCATTCTCCTCCCAGACTATTGCCAAATACTTAAGCAAGGACCAATAAAGCTTTTTGCAATAAAAAAAGGTAGTAACTATTAAATGTCCTATTCTTTACCCAAATAAGCACATTTAATTATTACTCCGAAAAAGAAACATTAGAGAACCTTAGAGAACGGAATTGAATAGGCATAACAAAAATATAGAATGTAGGCATAAGAAATATAGAATGTAAAGTGCCTTATAAGTTTTGATAACATCAGAAATAAAAGCACAGTAAGTCGGTCAACAAAAATAGCAATTTGAAGTTCTTTTCTTTATTCGCTTTCTTTAATGATACATCGACGAATTTCGCCAGACTTCCCCAGAAAACATTTTGAAGCTTAATTTATTCTGTTTCGTATTACATAACATATCTCTAGAATACACAAAATATTGCCCGCAATTTGTGACAATTATTTATTGGTTATATTTAGTCCCGTCTCAGCGGAAATCGTTCTGAGTCGGTGCCATCTTTATGGATGACGTGAATGAGGAGGGAGTCACCAGTCATGATGTCACGTTCTGTGGCAGAGATAAACACATCCTTCACAAGTGCAACCGCTTTCTCTCTAGACAGGGGAACGTGTTCAACTCCAGTTTGGTTCTTGAATCCAATCTGAAACAGAAAATTACATAAAATTGATTTACAACGCACCATTACATATATATATTACACATTTAAAGGCGACGTCAATATAAAACTACGCACAGAAATAACAAATATAAAGCATCTTATGGTTGATTATTTAGAAATTGTGTCTACGTAAGCCTTTTGTTGGTGACTGCAGGGCAGCAGAATTCTCGAAATAATACAATGGCATCATTTTTTTTTAAATTATTACACCAAAAATCCAATCCAATGTACTCTATCAACCAGTAATCATGATTACAGCGCATGCCCATACACTAAGAAGTCTGGTCATAGGAGATTCTCAACAACGATTGTCATAAGAAATTAATTTTACCTGGTTATCTAGCAAAGGCTGTAAGATGGAACCACCAGATCCACCAGCACGATATGTTTCTCGTTCATAGGAGCCGACAGGATCGAAACTATACACGCAGCCTTTACCTAACAAAATAGGAATGAGTGGTGTCATGAAACAAAAAGTGACTTGATCTATTGTTTTAGTGTAGAATATTCAAGTTATTTGACTTGCAGGGATGCAAGTCGGGTAAGGTAAAATAATCTGAACATTTTCCAAGGTCCAAGGGGCGCATAAAGGACCATGTGTGTTTGTAGGGCAGTGCGCCCTAACTGGGGTGGGTATCTAGGTCAGTCCAAGGGGTGTATAAGATTCCCATTCCCGGAGTTCTTGAGCGAAGGACCTCGGGGATTTCCGTGCGCTCCATTGACCCAATGCTAAAGTCTAATGGAAATATCTGGAATCTCACTTCAGTTAGGATATGAGGCCGCCTCTCCCCCGATAGGGATAGGCGGCTCCGTTAGCTCCAGGCTCCATGAGAACACTTAGAAAGAAGTCTCTACACATCACTCCCCTATGGCTGTGTACAACCTCTACTCAAACTGCCTACATTTGTTGGTGTAACACAAGATGATCCAACAACAATATTGTTATGATGATGTTATTATTGTTATTATGAGATTTTGAGAAAATTTTGGAATTTATAAGTCAGTTTAGGGTGTTGTATGGGACATTTGCCGACTTTTCCATATATCTGAATTCAGTTGATAATCTGAGAACTTGCATCCCTGGACTTGGATCAAACTTTTGCAGATATTAATAATAATCCAGAAAGAAAGAGACCAAATATCAAACTGGTATACCTAAATTTTGATTGGAATTTTAGCCAAACAAGTTTTAGATATTACCTTCCTCGTCGAGTCCACCAATGACGTTGTATACGTAGTAAGGGAAGAATCGTCGATAGTAAAGCATGGTGGAAAGCATGGCAGCAATGGCCCCTGAGCTCATTTTCTTATTGTGTTCATGTTCGTACATCTGAAAGTGACAGAAATCGCAATATTTTTAAAACTTGATCTGATCAAAATCCATGTTTTGTTGTACTGTTTTGAACAGCAATCATGGGTATGATTAGGGAATTAAGTTTAAACCAAAACAAATTTGAACTTCTGACTAATATCTTCACAATCAAGTCATGTAAATTGCAGGGCTCCGCATGGGTCAATCCGTGGTCCACTGTACCCCGCTGCCAGGTATGGTTCGAACCAGTTAAATGATGGGTTTTTTTTGTTATTTAAAGATTTGGTACTGTTATTTGACAATACCGTGTAATTTATATCTACAATGGCTCGTAAAGAACAAGAAATATCCCGATATGACTAACCTTGAGTTGGGCATTTAGAACGCGCGTCAATGTAAGTACATCGCCATGGAATCCTTCACAAGCTAAAACTGTTTTGTCAGTTCTGAAATAAAAACAATAAATAGATTTATTCAAATCAAACGTTTTGTAATTCATGTCACTAAATGGGCAGGAGAGGATAATATAATCCATCAATCAGTTTTTTAGGAAAGAACTGATGAAGGAAACATACTGCCGAAACGCGTAGGGACGCCAGTCTACATTTCGAAAATACATAAGGAATATTACTACTCCTGAGAGTTTCTTGTTCTTGTACCATTTTAAGAGATTATATTAATCACCCTGGAATTTAGAGCTAGAATGCACTATGATGGTCCTAGACGGCCGGCATCCAATCGCCTATGTTTACATAGCGTAGCTATTACATAGAACATTTCGAATGATGCCCGTAAATCGGGTCTCTCTTACAATACTAGGGCCCGTCAAGGGGATATGTGTTTTCCGATGTATTTTCCCTGTAAAACTACACTATTATCACTGTCTATCTACATAAACGATATCGCTCTACAACTTGGACAGAATGAAATGTTTCATACGGCCTTATTTAAAAAAGAACCAAAAAGGTGTTTACCCGTACCTTCTCATGGTGTATTCCGAATAGTACCGAATAACAACCTATCAACCCTCTACCACTACTAGTGGAGTTGGTCAGGCTCAACAGAGCATGACCAACGAATGTAAACATAACAATCATCAGTTTTGTGTGAGTGGGTGGGAGGGGGTGGGGAGGCTATAGATCCTGAGCACAATAACCTTACTATACTAACCAGCCAAACAGTTACACGGTACACCACCTTGGCGATATACTTCTTGATTTTTGTCCCAGAAATAAAATAAAACTGTAAACTAAACTCCTAAAATCCTGAAAATAAGGATGGTATTTTGTTCCAAGATGCCCCACTTCAAACAACCGGCCTTACTGTATACGACCAGAAACCCTCCAAAAATCACATTCTTGGGTGTCAGAAATTAATATGTTCTTTAGATGTTGACTTAAATATTATGTAAATGTATAACCCTACACTAGTTCTTTTAGACTTACAGTTGTCTTGTTTTAGGAACATCTCTGGAATGGATGGAGAAACCTTCACTCAGACGAGTGTCACATGCAACTACAGAAAAATCTTCACCGGCAATAGCGACGATGGTTCTGAAAACGAGAACATGGATAAGTTTATTATTGAAAACTGCATTTAAATTACCAATATCATGAAAACATCTTTAAACTTCTGTGAAATTACAATGATAGTCATACACAGTAATGAATGAGGGTAACATGAGTTTTCCATCTGTAATCGTACAGCCCTACCTGGATTACCTTTACAATTTTTTCTCTTTCAGTTCTTATTGTAGACCTTACTACATACAGTGCATTATCGTATATTAAAAATTTGCATTTGTACATTAAGGGGGCTGATGATTTTAGATTCATCAACAAGTAAGTTACTGTTACTGTGTAAAATCTATATTAGAGGCCACGGCTCTAGTCAAGCCACATCCCAACACACAGCGGCCAAACTTTGGATTCTGAATTTTGTTTATATTTGTCCAAATTTATTATAATAATGGAAACCTGTAGTAGGAGCCACAGGTGGACCTTTGGGTTTTAGTTATAGTTTTTCATATGCCAAATGGTGTATTTAACAAGTTTTATATTCATATTTTATATCAATCACCGTTTTTCAACTTTTACTTTATGAGTCACTCTGTGGAAGGTGTGAGAGGAGCGAATCAGACGAAAGTGTACAGTAAGAAACAGAATCTTTGAAAATGTCAAGGCCATTTGATAAGATTCCAACAGGATCCAAGGCCCTTATAATGATTGTCCAGGCCCTTCGACCAAAAATGCCTATTTTCCAGGCTATTCCAAGCATTGAATTTACTTTTCCAGATTGTCCAGGCCCCGCGGAGACCTTGTGGGCCTTTATAATTTCCGTGATAATTCTTTGTTAATTTTCATAATCATTGATATCATTAATTTATCTTTAATGTGGACCGCATTCAGGGGTCCACTTTTTCAGCAGTTGATTGACTCATGTTTTCAGCACCGGTACCATATCTGTCTTGTATGGAAATCCTTCGGTTTTATTATAATGTATTTACTCAAGGAGTTCCAACGGTATTTGTTTTATTGATTTCGGGTACCGTAGTAGTCTACCATACTCAAGAATATGGCCAGTGAAACTTCCATGGTAGTGGGCCAGCCCACTGATCAATGGATCAGCGCCTCTTTTCTCCCCAGGTATATATGGAATTGTAGTCTGTAGAATAGTAGAGGCATATTGTCTTAATTAATTGAGTGTGGGATAATTTATTGCTGATTAGATTTACTTCATTAAAAATTCATGGAGTCAGGAGATGTGTTGCAAACTTTACATTAAATTAATACATGAATTTCACATGAATTTTTAATAAAGTACGTTAAAGTGATGCTTTGGAAGTTAGGCGACTACATGTGATATTGATTATAGGTAAAAGACTACATTAATATAGCCTAGCTAGTGGTAGCCCATCCACACAACTTCACAAGTGAGTAATACACACAGTGACTGAGACTGGGCGGTGGTAGTAACTTCTTCAACTTCTTAGGCAAACTAGATCATGTAGCCTAGGCTAAGATGAAAAACAATGTGGTTTCGAGGGAAATTATTCACAGATAATTTATAGTCTCTTGGGCACGAGAAAAGTAGCTAACCCCGCAAAAAAAGTGAACATTCACTGCTCAACACGGCAACGCCAACGGTAACACTAACACTAACAGAGATGACAGGTCGCAACCAACAAAACGCTTGATTTGCCTCAATTATCGCCCAGCCGGCACCTCTAATACTTTCATAAATTAGGGCCTTTAGACCAAAAGTTCTCGGAGCGTAAAGTCACAAGTCACAGACACACATATTTCGTTAAGATCTCCATACCAACATAACTATCTTTGCGAAAGGCATAAGGGAAGAAGAAACATTTCATAGGCGTCGAGGCCAACGCTGCTTTGTCATGCTGCCCAACGACCATTCCAACTTTCGTGAAGCAGAAGTAAAAACAAAGAGAAGACAGACCAAAACTTTAAACAGAAAATAACATTACAATTGTTTACTCACCCTCCATTATAAGCATATGGACTGAAGTGGGCTTGTCTGGGCCCAGCTTGCTTATAATCGGGATTTTGAAGCATAATTCCGTCCATGACTGGGATGTGAAGTAAAAACCTGATGTCGGACACTCGTGACTTCACGCGGCGAGCGAGGATTTGAGTCGGAACGAGATTTGGCAATAGTAAGTGCCGTCCTCACTAGAGGCCGCGTTTGTTAACGCATTAAAATATAATAGAAGGGTCAGGGCTGCTGCACTTAATTGATGGCATAGGATAGGCATATTAATGAAGATCTCTTGACAATAATGTATAATTAATTCAACTAACAGTATGGCATGAATCCCCAATGCTCGGCCTTAGTTACAATGGGAGACTAGACGATGTTTAATGGCTAGTTCCCCACACCTACACCACCAGATGGCTCAGTCGGATAACTCCCATGCAACGCCGTGACCCTGAGAATTCCTAAACAAAAAGTGCGGGAAAAGTGCTAGGTCTATTGATTAAACATCTTTTTCTCTGTTATTATTTTGAACATTCCAACTGTAGGCTACGGTAGGGCCTAATGTAGTAATGACATTCCTATTTCACCTTTTTATCAATATCATGTTCATGTCCATAGATCTATTTCATCAAACAATAGCATTAATGTACCCTACCGGTTAGACAAAGTATCCGTCCCCTTGCCCCCAGAAGCAGAGCTCCGTCCCCTTGCCCCCAGAAGCAGAGCATTGGGGACGAATACCGTCCCATAGGGTTTAGGCTAGAAACATGAATTTGGCAAATTTCAAACTAAAGTCTTCCTCCTGCTAATAAACCTTACCTCCTATCAATAATTATTTATAATCTTATTATTTTCACTCTCCATGAAGCTAAAAACAGTGATAAACACAATTTTTGCTTGTTAATGCAAGCCCGAGGTCCCGCTTCGATTTTTGCTGGAGGCTGAGGGACATGGCCTTGACCTTTCCCGTCAGGGGAGCAACAAGTAATTTCATTGGTTCCACCCATTCCAACCCTTAGTTCCAAAATGTCAGCCACTGTTTTTTGCCTTGACGGGACTCGGTGTGCATGGAAATCATGAGATAAAAAAGTTTTAACATGTTAATATATTATAAAACATGTCTCCGGAGATAAATATAAAGGTAATTTTTAGATTAAGCTAGTTTGTTTTTGTTTATTTCTGGGTTAACAATGTGTCCGGAAGGAAAGTAATTTTTGTCTCGTGTTTTGAAGCGATATGCTGGTTGGCCTTGAAGGCTTGATCGGGGAATCAAGGCCAGATCGGGGAATCAAGGCCAGCAACGTGGGCTACCTACCGGTAGGCTAACATATGACGGTATGTAGGCTAACCCTACCATGGGCCTATTAGGCCTACATGATCTTTGTTTTAATTAGCCTACGGTACACCTGTCAAGGACGGTGATGGGCTGATCATTGCACAACTGACGTCTCCCTCCTGTAGGCCTAGGTCGGCTATTAGTTTTAGATATTAAGGTAGGCTACATGAAATATTCGTTAGGAATATGATTGACCATTGTTTTCTCTATAGGCTATTTAATCATCTCCATGTCATCACATGTCCATTTTTCATCAAGCATTTACAAAAAATTATGATTATTTAGGTCTAGGCTACCGTACGTAGGCCTTTTGCATGGTTTTAATAAAATGTAGGCCTATGGTAGGCGACCGCGTAGCCAGGCCTTCCTAGTTTTAGATATTGAGGTGAAATATCTCTATGGATTATGCTGCTTGATTGACAGATAGGCCTATAGGCCTATAGGCCTAAATAGGCCTAACCAAACACACACAAACACCAAACAACTTTATTTTGGTAGCCGATCCCGCCATCTGGGCATCAACACTTCTGAAACCTATCCTTCGCTTCGTTATAAATATTCCTAAAGTTTATTTCTTTTTCGCCGAATAATTTCCTCGGCTTAATACATTTTTTATCATTTTTTTTTACATGTTCTTACCATTCGTTATACATATCTAGCTCTTCTTGTTATAATAGATGTTGTGTACAAACTAGCGCCTACATCCCTAATGGCTCAAACTTAAATCATAAAGGAAGCTCAAATAGCTTAAATTATTGTTCTATTCTAGGTGATATATAGAAGTTCAAACGTCATTTTCTGTTGAATCTTTTTCAGCATAAAATAAATGAGAAATGTGGCAACCATGCACATATGCCCATTCGGCTAATTCCTATCTCAAACTTATAATTGCATTTTGGGATTCTCTGTCTCCGTTTTAATTATATCTACCCTTTCAAATAACAGGTGCAAAATTAAGATGTTTTTGTCAGTCTGTATCTTGCTTTTTTAATGTATTCATGCTTAAATTTATAAGAATAGTCTATATATATATAGGCTATAATTATATACGTTCATCGATGTAAAAATGAGAAGCACTGCTAATGAAATAGGATTTGATGTCTTGCATTCCGTTTGGATCCTCAGCGTGGTACACTATAATGACTATAAAACGGTGATTTGCCCATTTCAGTTATAGGCCTAGCGCTATGTAGATGTATGTAGTCAATTTATAAAGCAATTACGTATGTTTTTCTCCCTTGACACATCCAACATACTCTCCGTTATGACTCTATACGCAAGCCCTAATTGTTACTTAGATTCTTGAAGTGGGAATATTTACTAATGTAACGTATATTTTGGATACGCGACCTCTTGCATGCGGTCGCCATGTCTGAATACATCTTCCTTGTTCACCATCGAGCTCATACAATGTTTACATTTTTATCGATATATTATACCATGTAACAATCAGATATCATGCGATATAATATCATCCCGGTTAGCAGTAAGTCATACTATGTAACTTGAATTCATTATTTATCATGTGTGCGGTTCAATAACGCTCTATTCTAAGTAGAAATACAAACGATGGTGTACTGCTCTCCCTCTGACAGGAACGGGACTACCATTTTGAGTCGAGAATGACCTACATGTTTTGATCATGAAATAGTATTCTAATACTGAGAATGTTTTCACTTCTTGCTCCATCTGAATACGTCAAACTACAAATTGGTGCATCTTTAATCAATTGTGAACGTTTCACCGCAATAAAATCCCATTTTATCATGTTTGCTAGCATAAATCGCTTCCCCTCTCTTGTAAGTTAAAGAAATGGCCTACTGAAAATGGCGGACTGATGTCTGATCTGTGCTTGTTGGGTCTCCTTCAAACAAGATAAGCAGCTGACAAAACCATTATGTCACTCTGATTTTCAACTGAGTACGTTCAGGAAAGGCTTATCTCAAACTGCACCAATACGATTGATGATGCGTACAGAATATAGGGAATTGATTTATAGAAATCTTGCATTTCACCTGCGAATCCTGTGCTGAGACTGTCATTTTTCCTCAAATTCTATATTTGACAGCTAATTAATCAGTTGAAAAAGGATAGAGATAGCAACATTCACCTATTTCACAACTGCTGGTGGAACGTTATGGTATTATATAGCGATTTTTGTCGAGTAAATCGAATTTGTTTTAATGCCAACAAACACAACGAACGCATGGAGAACGCCCAACCAGTGCTTCGTCAGTCTGCTCCAGACTGCTTACTCTCACGTCCGCGCTGGACAATGTTATCCAGTGCTGGTTGCAAAGTGGCCTCAGACGCTAGACTCACTAAGTTACCCGCTGCGTCCCAGCCGCTCGCAACGGAAGCCACTCCTGAATTTCCCGTCAACATGGCCGACGAGACAGCTCCAGCTGCCGAAGCAGCTCCTCCTCCAGCACCTGCCAAGGCTCCTAAGAAAAAGGCAAGCCCCAAACAAAGGGCTCCAGCTGCTCATCCAAAATACTCTGAAATGATCCGAGATGCTCTGACCAACCTGAAGGAACGAGGGGGATCTTCCAGGCAAGCCATCCTCAAGTATATCGTCAAGAATTTCAAGGTAGCGGACGAGAAGACTGTGAACCAACACCTGAAAATGGCCCTTCGAGCTGGCGTCAAAAATAACTCATTGAAGCAGTCCAAGGGATCTGGAGCCTCAGGGAGTTTCAGGCTTGGGGAGAAGAAACCTGAAAAGAAAGCAAAGAAAGTCAAGAAAACTAAAGTCTCACCTAAGAAAGTCAAGAAAGTGAAAAAGACAAAGAAGCCAGCAGAAAAAGAAAAGAAGAAAGCGAAGAAACCTAAGAAGGAAGGAGAAAAGAAGCCCCAAAAGACTACTCCCAAGAAAGCTGCAAAGAGTCCTAAGAAAGCAAAGGCAGCAAAACCAAAACCGAAAAAGGCCAAAACACCGAAAAAGAAAACACCAGCGAAGGCAAAGAAAGCAACATCCAAGGGAACAAAAAAGTGAATTAGAACCTACTTAGGATTTATTAAGACAACTGACATTTTCTTAGTGGTAGTAATTGCATGGATCTCACATGGTGGGAGTTTATGTTCATCTTCATCCATCATTATTTCCCCCACAAAAAAACCTTAGTGGACACATGTTCTATACTATATCAACAGTTCCTTGTAGGAATCGGTAATACTTGGATCTGATTCGCCGTTCGTATTACCCATGGACTCATTCAACAAAAGGACACTTTTGGTACCTCACCGCGGCTGGAAACGCGTTAAATTTTCTATTTCAATTCTAATTGTAAAATACATTATGCTTTCTGATAATTATAAACATTCGGCCTGAATTAAGACGATTTTTTTAGTTGATCATATATAGCATTAACTGAAAAGTATTATGGTCTAAGTCAACAACCGGCGCATGTATTGCTCTAATATGTAGTTAACATTTTAAATATATATCATCGATAATTCTTACAGCATTCTCATAGAAGATACATATAATATTGTCATTTACAATGTGGTTGTGAAGTGCGACGTTGATAAAAAGAATTATTTTGTATATCCATATGATTTTGCCTTCCTTGTGATTATATAATATATGTTTCCTATACGACTTAATATATCAATGATATATTTATATATGCGAACCTATAGTCATTTGCAATTGTAACTTCGCATTTTTTAACACTTTATCTTTGTGCGTACAGTGTATGAAATCCCGTGACATATAAACTTTAATAAGAAGACACGAGCTGATCTGGCCGGGGCTATTGGTAAATTGTTTTGGGGAGGTGAAGCACCGTCATGCAGCCGCTAAACATTTAAATCAACCGCACGAACACATTGTAGGAGATCACGCATACATACATATCAAAAGAAGCTAAAGCCCAAACTCACTGAATGTAACATATGTCTAGAATAGTTTACATGAACAACTATTGTGAAAACTCCGTTCTATGGAGGTGAGGGGGTTCTCCTAAGTTCTCCCAGATGGCGTTATTGAGTGGTGATTTAAAATTGACGTCCACACTCTTCCAGGGACAAAGAAAGAATTCTTTGCAATACATTGATCGTGAATCATTGTGCATTGATTTATTAATTTTATGAAGCATTATTTCAACAAACCTAGGACCCAAAGAAAGACATTTATATGGTCGATGTTTCCAGTAACCGGAATTAACTTATAGCTTCAGGACGATACAACAGTTCGCGTTTAGAGCCGCTCGTTGCTCGCACTCACTGACTCACACTCAGATAGGTTAAATTATAATATTATGTTAAAATTCGTTAAACTCTACAATGAAAACATGCCTCCCCTTCCCATACAGCTACATGGCCCGTTGAGTGGTAATTAAGAGTATGCTCAGCCGGTAATGTCATTGTCATTGTCGGAGGTCCATGTGTTTTGTTGACAAGGAAGGAAGAATTTAAGACGGACCGAACTACAATTCGCGCTATTGATCATTTTGGTTATACAGTATAGACTCAAAGTTGAGTCCCTTCAAACTGAAGGAAAGCCTCTCTCTCCAAACCGCAGCTTGCCATTATAGTACCGCAAAATAACATTATAATCCTATTAGGACGCCTACTCCTGGGCCAGAAAGCCATTTTAGCGCAGTAGGCGTCCAACCACTGAGATACTATTCTTATCTTATCTGAGGGGCTTTGAGCGTATACGTATCACGAAGATCTATGCGTTTCGTGATAACTAATTTCAAGCGGATTTTTTTGTAAATGAGCGAGGACGTTAAGGGTAGGCCTATACTATAGGGATAATATCTTTTTCTGAGATCAAGCCCTTACAGACAACCACGAATTCGGGGAAACAGTAAACATGATGTAATAATACCTTCTGCTTGGTTACCATAGGGAAAAGTAATTAAAAATAATACGTAAACAGGATGTTATTTATAAATACCAATATTTGCCGTTGTATGCACCCAGTGGAGTGCCTGTGGAAATCATGGTGGCATTTGCCAGGAACCAAACCAGTTGTGAGTGACTAACGCCTTGTACCGCCATGTTATTTCTAAACACTACCAATTCGAGGCAATCGAGCTACGCAGTGTGGGAGTTCTATACGGTACTTGTCTCTATGCGCAGATAGCGGAGATCACAGCCCATGCTATTATTGTAATGGGCCCTTATGAATATAGGGTTTATATGTGAACTAATATAATAATATATATTATTAATATATTATTCATTTAATTAATCATATTATCAATATATATAGGCCTAGATGTTTGATGTGCATAATGAAACTGAAATTCCATTAAAAAAATCCCTTCCTGAATATGCATCGACTATTCCATATCTATGGTATAAAAATGCTTACCAAATAAAAGTATATCGTGTCTTGAAAAAAAAATATGCACGAACGGAAGATATTTAGAATTTCAAGAATGTTGGTAATTAGTATAACCATTAGAATGGTGACGTTAGTTTATCAATTTTCGCATAGTATACTGGATTTGGTCAGGTTGTGGTGGGGGTGGGGTGGGGGTAGGGGTAGGAGGTAGGAGGGGGGGGGGGGTCTTTATAAATCAGCGACATCTTTAAACGTGAACCCATCGGACAACAATGACACTTTCAAAACACTTCACCAATCGATCAAACGACCAATGTGCCTTATACAATCAATTAATTACTGGTTGCATTTCAACTTTACCAAATATTGCTCAAATACGGAATAAGCTGTACGTATAATTATTGTATCAAAAAGTTAGATGATTCTGTCACACCGCCCAATGCCCAAGGGCTGAGGGAGACGGAGGTTTCTAACCATATTAGAATTAGTTTTATATGTATTCATTCCATAAATTGGTCGATGAAAGTTCGAATCGATGGAAATGTCCACCATGTCGGTCTCACCGCTCACCCCGTTCACTCCTTTAATGGTTGGGATATTTACGTAGCAGCCAATTGACTTTCTGATTGGTTCAAATTTACCATGCACGATTGGTCACGCTTTTATCTGATCGAGCTTGCTAGCCACAAGAGAACGACACACCAAGAACTTTTCTGATTGGCTGCTGCTTAATTTGGCGCGAACAAGATCGACGAATGAATAACATAATTCCAATATATAATATGACACAATTATAAAACATAAACATAAAGCGAATATTACGACTACTCAATTACACAATGTGCAATCATCAGGATCGATGGAAGATCTGGAATATAAATTTAATGTGTATATATACTGATGCAACTTAAACCACCTCCCCTCTGGCTACTTTTATTTTTTTTAAATTCAGGTTCTAACCAAATCAATAAGGCCAGTGAACCATGTAGGAGTACCTCGCCATCACTCTCCACCTACAAAACCAGCACAGCAACAAATGTCTTAGCATGTATGAAGCCGAGTTGGCAGGAATTGTGAATAAAAGTTTTTGCAAAAACAAAAAAAAACAATGGTTACAAAACAATTTAGGTAAATGACGCATGGCCCACATGACTGAAACTGTATCATAATATGGAAAGCCATTCATACATGTTATGAATTAACCCCAAACGGAACCGGGAGAATTAGTAGGCTAGCCCGGAAAATGACTGACGAATTAACCATTGAAAATTATGGAAAGCCATTTATGTACATATCACCTATCATGTGAACTGGGGAATTTCTTTCCGGGTTAGCCGAGAATTCCTAAAATTCCAAAATTGTGCTTTTTGATATTTAGCTAATCTTCCCTTTCCATCATTTCTACTTAGACTTCATCAATTCCTGACTGGGGCATAGCTTTTGTTATTTCACTCCAAGCTGGCATCTAGACACCCTGCTACTTCGAAAAAACACTGTTTCTCTTTTGCCAGTTCACACCCTAACTTGAAAATCCCCATTTTGCCTCCCACTTCAGAATTAGATTTCCTAAAACAACATTTCCTTAAAGCAGAACCACCATGCTTTGAGTAATTGTAATATAACATATATCTTGCAGCAATATCCAGCAGCACTTTCCGGGTTAGCCTACTAATTCTCCCGGTTTGGGGTTAATTCATAACATGCATAATTGGCAGGTGAATTTATCCCATTAACCCCATTCCCCAAATTGGGAGAAATAGTAGGCTAACCGGGAAAATGACCTACGAATTAACCATTGAAAATACATGTGAATTGGGGATTTCTTTCCCGGTTTTGCCAAGAATTAGAGACCAAATCGGAAATCCTAAAACTAACTTCCCGGAATTCCAAAAGTGAGCATAGGTGTGTGTGTGTGGGGGGGGGGGGGGAGTAGTCTGGCAGTAGGCACATTCCAGATTGGCCGCCGAGCTGGGCCAATTTTCCCGAAATAGGATGCCAGTTCACTGAGAAAAAGGCTAATCAGGAATATGGTTAGGTAAATTAGGAAAAGTATTACTAAAATTCTGTACATTTGGGTTATATGTATAAATGGCTTTCCATATTATGAGTATGGGCGTTTTCTAGAGATGGATATTATTAATCTCTTCTTCTGCATGTTTTACTCCATGAATCATGATGAATAGGATTGAAATGTTCACATTAACATTACATTTTATTGTTGCAGTTCTTTTGATAACATCTTAAGTTCACCCAATGAAATTGTCGTGGGTTCACCTGTCACCAATATAGAATACTGATAACAAAGCCAATGGGTCAATAAAGGCCAAATATAATGTAGTGATGACTAGATCATTCTAGTGATGTAATTAAATTATTAGGGCTAATATTGGCCTCTAATGAATACCAAAAAAATAACGGCATGATTTTGTTTAAATCCTCGAAGGAAAAAATGCCTGTAAACATGGTCTCGGTTCTATTTCCAAGTCGTCATAATGAGAATTGTCTACATAAAACAAGATTATTTTGAGTTTCTTCGCAACTCTATTGCTTCTTACAGTAGCTAAAAATGATTAACCCTCTTCACAATTAGTCTATTCAAGAATGCATACCAGAATGTATGTTTTATGTCACGGATATATTATGAAAACATAACCATATCTGTCTATTTATGTTAATCATGAGGTGAATACATTCATTTCTTCTCTACAACAACCTTTGCTCAGAATAGTCCAGAAGACTGCCCCTGGATGATCGCATGCGAGAGGCATACAATTAGATTTGTTTCACCGAAGCATCTATACTCTTCTAGATTGATACAATCGATTGCTAGAGCGGGTTGGAAGGAAGGTATTTGTTCATAGACCGGTTAATAATATCCTCGATTAACACTCCAGATAAATGTCCCGAGTGGTGGGAAAACCTCGATTTTGTAGAATATTGTCAACAGACAAAATACTATTTTCGTGATTTTTCTCTTTTTCCCATCGTGGTAGGCTACATGTATAATCAGGTGTAAAACTAGTTTTCAACTGTTGAACATGTTTGAAAAAGCCATCGCAAATGTTGTTTGTTGTTTTTATTCATAAGCTCTATTAATAAATACAATATTTTCAGCTTACATAAAGGTTTTAACGATAATAGAGATACATCATGAGACGTATGACCATTGATTAATTATTTCAACTGTCAGATTGGATAAGTAAAATAATCAATGTTCAAATAGCTTAAAGTGACACTTGCCGCTGAGCTCCTGATTTTTTTGACATATGCTTGAATTTCAACTATGTTCTAAATTAGTATATTTGTAATGTATACCCGGGAGCATTAATGTAGGAATTACATATATTTTGTGTATTTAAGAGTTTAAAACTCCAATTTCGTAGGGTGCTGGAGTCACCCTACCCAACTGCCAGACACAATTCAGTTGGAGAGGGGAAGGTCTCCCGACGCCTCTTATCTTAATGAGTTAAGTGATACCAGCTGGATGGGACAGGGTATATATGTCACTATGTACCTCCTGTCTCGCTCCTAGTTCACATCCCTTTACCATACACTGGGGCAGCACCTCATGGTCAAGTTACTTCTCTCTCAGATTTGAATTCCCCAATGGAACCTCTGCCACATTCTTCATTAACAAATATCAATTAATCTAATGAATATATAGCGTTGGTATTCTACACAAATGTTCTTACTTATGCATGTCATCGAAAACTACAAACATATTTCTAAATGACATATACTCAAACAGTGACCTTAGCCACTTTAAGGCTGTGGTCCATATATAGAAAAAAAACAAAAAAAAAACACGTAAGAATAAACTCAGGATATAATACCTGATCCATACAAATCTAGGCCACAATTTTTGGATTTTCCACATTATGTTCTTTGAAGATAGGCGAACAAAATAACAAAACAAACCTATACATGGATGTAGAGCTTCCCATACCAGGGCAGCTTGGTTCTGTGCTGCCTGGTTTGAGTATTACATACGTTGTTTATGAAGCTACTCAGAGAGGGCGCCAGGTTTCATCGGCAATGGTCCCCACCATATTGCATGTCATGTGACGTCAGATTGTCAGGTTAACCATGGCGGATAGAATAACATCATGAACATATATATAATAATTATATTCCCCCGGTATATTCCCCCTCTAGAACCCCGTAGCTTATCGACTCATGATTAATGTGATAATGGCAAAATTGAATATGTATTAAATCACGGATCCTTCATGTTATTTCTCCAGTATTATGCCTGTATATCCTCTTATATATAGCAATCACATTACATATTGTGCCGATATTATATCCCTGTGAAGTGAGCATCATTAAAAAAATAAATGGAACATGGCATTTCAAGTGAGGAAATAAACAATTATTGATCAAATTAAAAAAAAAAAAAAAAAAAATAAATATCATTAAATATCATTAATATCAAGGTTACTGGTTCAGTTTGGTTCTAATGGCAAAAGAGATACTATTATAAAAGTCTATGTATAGGCCTATAGGCATGAGCATTAATCTTCCTTGTCCCAAGGTTATACAGAATACGTGAATAGCATTTGATACATGTACATTACTGTACCTCACTGTGGGAATGGGGGTTGGATAAGGGTACTTTCTGTTACATAATGGTATATATATACAGGTTAACTAACGAGTTTGTTGAAGGAGCGTGAATATTGCACAAGTTGTGTAGCGACAAGTGCAATATTCTAAGCGACATGTACCCCATGTAACCAACGAGTTAGTTAACAGATTTATTATACATGCTTTCAATCATGAAAATAGTAACAATTTGAGCCATAAATTTGAATTTTACCAGTAATCTTAGTAAATAACAACCAGATTGGTCGTCATGACAACCGCATGTAAATTATTTACTAATAAATTATTTCCTGTTCCTACTTCCGGGGTTTTACAATTCTAAACATGTGTAAATATAAAACAGAGATATAACAAAGGTCAAAGGTATATTTAAGCTGCGTCGCTCCTTATACATTTGGTAGATCTTTTTCTTATTTTGATTTTAACCCAGATAATTCCATTTTTTCCCAGGTTGCAAAAATGTCTACATATTTTTCGCTTTTAATTGCATGTAATCTTTTGTCATTTAAGTACCTTTTTATTTCTCTTAACGCGTCAATAGAAATAATTTCTTAATATATTCTGTCACATTCCATTTATTGGAAATATGACCATATTTTATTCATACATGTAGTACACTTGTTCAAACTATAGTCGATTACATAAGCCTATTATTACGCGATACCAGATGTCTCGTCGTGCTTGGGTGACCTCACATGTTTCAGCGTGTGAGGCGACGCTGAAGGTGACCCATATGCACCTCTCACCTGATTGGTCAAGGTAACTCAGGTGGGAGGAACGATTATGCTAATTAACTTGTACAAATATGTATACATGCGCAGTGGCGGTACCAGGGGGGGGGGCTGGAGGGCACCCCCCCCCCCCACCTAGACCCCTTAAAATGGTCCCGGTGCCCCCCCCCCCCTAACTCGGAGGGGCAGAGGGCCCCTATAGGGCCCCTAAAGCACTGCTAGAATTTGCACTTTCCTTCAAACTGGTGACTCTACGTACAACACTCCCAATAACCCCATATTTCATTTTAGCTTAATAATTTTCTTAACATTAAACTATATTTTACTTACTTTCTATTACATAATTTAGTTTCAGGGCCTCTATTCAAAAAGCATTTTTTAGACTCAGAATGTCTCAACAGGGTTTTAAATTTCAGACGGTCTCAAAATTGGTATTCACACAAGAATCAGTGAGGGTGGACAGTTTACAGTTATGATTTGTTCATAATTTGTACAATTCAGGGTTTTCAGTTATTTCCGTTTCCCAAAGGAAACATGACAGGGTCCAGTAAAATCTAAATTCTGGACAAAATAAACCTATATATATGCCTCAAATTTGAGGACTCAAGAGGGTCTCAATAGAGACAATTAATTTCGTTAATTATATTTTCACAAAAAGTTGTTTTGTGAAGCAAGAAAATTGGGTTGTCATTTTTGCTATAAAATTAGAGTTGTGGGGGCTTTATTTCATTGTCATTAGGCGAATTAACTGATATGCATTGCAATAACATTCCAACAGGCAAATTCAGAAGATTTTGACCTCAAGTGGGCCCCCCCCCCCCCCTCCCTAGACCTGCCTTCTGGTACCGCCCCTGCATGCGGACTGACATGGAATTATTAGGGATATCTAGGCAGAGAGAGAGAACTTATCTCGTTCCTCTGCCCAATGAAGAAAACACACACGCCCCCCCCCCCCCCACACACACACAAACTAATTTAAACAATATTCTTGTTTAAACAGCTATTGTTATGAAATTATTTTTTTTAGTTTCTGAAGGTTTGGTTTCCATAAAAAAAAGTTCCATTCCCCCTACCTAGTTTTATGCTACTATACATCGGAAATACCTATTTGCTCTACCTTATAATTATATCCTCCATATAGTTGACATCCTCAAACGGGTGGTTTAATGCATTTCTGTAGCGATGAATCCATTGAGCAGCTTATAATGTTATACCTCATTGTGTCATATATATGTATACCTATTCTAGCTTACTAAATTTTCATTTTTCAATATATTTCATGTTGTCTCGACGGCAGTCCCTTCACGACTGACCAGGTGCTGGTCTCCCATTGGCTAACCCACACCTGTCCAATCACAGGTGGGCCTAATGAACCATTATTCATTAACCCACATATAAGGGACTGTCCCACCATTGTTCTATATTTCTTCAAAAGACTAAACATGATTTCCTGATGACTAGAATTACCTCTTATTGTTAACCTACTGTATCCTTATCACTAATTGTCCCATTAGATTTAGTAGTAAAGTAATGACAATCTTCCTTGGCGCTCAAGAGCTCGCAAATTACATGACTTTATTTAAACTATCCCACACTTGCTGGGTTTCCCTCTATTTAGACTAATCTTTTATTATTGATAATATTGGCTTCCAAACTATTCAAAGGATCATCTGCTTGCAGCAATTCATAGTGTAACTCTTTAAGAATATAATCTTCGTGACCAGTGACGGATTTGAGGGATTACATATGCAACGCCCCCAAAATAAGAATATCTCGTGTAAAAACAGGCCCCAGCATGGCAAACATAACAACCTATAGTGATAAGATAATGATAAAATGTGTTCTGCTCAATTACCCAGCTGCCACTTCATATCTTTTTTTGTTTTTAACAGCGGATGTGTATTGCTTTACGACATGTTTATACAGCCACTTCATATCTTCATCAGACCCAGCGCAGTTTCAGCGCACAGCTTGATGCATTCAATGTATCGAAAAACAGTTGGTGTGGATCAATGAGTAGAAAGAATCCACTGATGAATACATAAATGTATACATGTATGTATAAAGTTCTAATACCGTATTTTAAATGAGTTTAATAAGAATCGCTGGGGATTGAAAGGGTGCTGGGGAATGAGAGGGTTTAATTAATTAAGAGTCTCATTTTCTAATTTGTGTATTTGTACATAACGCCTATCAAAGTTGATTATGCTTTCCTGTTTGTTGTTGTTGTTGAGACATTTATTTAGTAAAAAAAAATGACAATGTCGGTGGATCTAATCTCCCTTCATAGGGAGGATTTCAAGTCCTACCGAACATTACAGTTGCGTTATGTAAGGGTAACAATGCACCATGGCGTCGACGACACACTGGTGGCCCTTACTAAGTGTGGCCTCAGAAAATGTTTAAGAACTATCAACCTAATGCTATAGGTAAATAATGTTATACATTTTAAGTCCCATAATTTTCATCTTTGTCTTTGTCTTTGTCAAATTTTCAGGGCCATTATGGCTATATATCATATCTAAAAATGTAAGGATAATTTAAATGTAAAGAAAACATGTTCAGATTGAGTTGTTATATAAAAATGATGTCAATCAATGTGCTAAAAACTTGCAAAATGTCAAACTCCCTATGGTTTAGATCTGTCTCAGGAACATCTCACACATGTACTTTAGTTTTCTGTTTGCATATTTTTTTCTGTATCTCATCCTGTAGTGACCACCTATACATTAATTATAAGAAGTGCTCCCCCCCCCCCCCCTCACACAAACACACTACTTAATGTAATGTAAGATAATGTAATGTGATACTATCGGCGCAATGCCATGAGCATAATACAGACTGAATCATGCCACTTAAGTAACTGCGGGTTTATTCCAAGGTTGGAAGTTGTACAATGACATTTGTGTTTTAAATTGATCTCCGTATATAGGATTTTCTACAAACCACCGACCCTGATGAAATACACCTAGTTTGTTATTTTATCGGCCGTTCTTCAGCTCCGCTTGTCACCCCTGATATTGATAAACCAGCCTGTCGCATTGCCTACTGATATCTGTGAAAAGAAATCATTTTTCTATTAAATGTGTGTGGTCCATTCATCCCCAACCCATGCCAAAGACAGAGATGAAGGATGTTGTAAAATGTGTTTGATCCGTCCTTCTCTATGTAAAACCAAATCACCTTCCAAACTACTCATTTCACTGGAATCCCATGCACTACTTTCGATATAGCAGGGCTTTCATCTTAAACAACTTAGGGAATCCCCGATGAAAAGAAAATTGCCTGTCTCTGCTTTTCTCTAGGCATCCACTATGTTCACTGCCTAGGCTCCCTCTGAGCCACCGATGATACGGTAGTTTGAATTTGCCTCTCTTTCACAGAGGCCACGCCCACTTGAAGGAGTGATTACTTTGGTTTAGGTCTAGATTTTATATTTCAGTCTCAATTATTTCTCATTGTTATCATATCCGAAATCAGGTAACCTGCATATAGTCAATGTTTAGCCGTGGATTTTAAATTATATGGAACGTTGAACACTGACTGTGAATTGTTATTTGTCAGTCCATACATGTTTCCTCAAAGTGTGAAAATAATGCTGTAATTATCATGAATCAGTTTTGTATACATTTGTATATCTTAACGTACCTTCCACGGCGATCTTTCATAACAATTGAATTCATTCTTTTCCAATTGTTACATAATAGCCAGCCAGCCAGTCATGCATGCGTCAGCAAAGCTGGGGATCTGATACTAATAAACAAAGAATCAAATTTAATGTGAAAAATAGGGGCGTAAAACAACACCTATTTTCATCATTACTAAGAATCTTAGCCAACCAAATTATGTACCGTATTTGCCTTATAGTAATTATAATCCCTCCCAAACATACATTAAAGACACTTAGACCACTGAAGTACAATCTTAGAATGATGTATATGAGTATCTAAGTACCGGAACTAAAAACATTAGACAACTTTGTATTCCTTGGGGTTGGGGCATTATGTGGATTTGTCCATCCTTCGTGTGCAGTATAACAATGCCCCCATTTGCACTGACAACCCAGCCAGCCAGTACGGCTGTCATACAACAGTATGAATGGTTTCTTCCTATTCCATAGACTTGTTGTAACACAATGGACGAGGAGGAAATATCGTAGAGTATGGATATGGTTTTATTCCTGGTACAGGTGTAGTATACCTTAGGTGTAGTACAGGTATGGTGGTAAGTGCCTAATGAGGGGTCAGACAGTCCTGGGTCTGAAATCGATTTCATGGTTGATTTCGGCCGATTTCAGTAGCCCATGACCAAGTGGACCGACGTACCTAACCCCAACTATGTGTGGCATCAGTGACCCAGAGAGGCCTCCGACGATGTAGTCCAGGCATTCTAAGCCCTCACACACACATCAAAATAACAAAAAACCCATGTACAGTTTAGCTTCTAGAGCCCTGTTCTCTGAAACCTTAGCAATTTGTGAAGTGAAAATTAATCTATATAGGCCTACATTGGGTCGTTCAGAGCGGCATGGAGAATGAAGAGTGGTATCACTGCTTTGGGGATGAAGCCAGGACTGCAGAGGGCATTGGCTACTTTCCATTTTTTCTTATCTCATAGCATTATAGGTTCCAGAAATTATATTCACATTTCCCCCAATCCACACAATATATAGTGGTGATTGCAATGTAGCATTTTCTTGATCAATTGACGCTCCAAATTATTAATTTTGAACAAAGAGTTTGGTTGATGACAAAGAATACAGCTCTGTTACAATATACATTTGCAAACCAAACAATCTATTCTAGTGGACTTAAACAAAAGAAATTTTGCCCCAAGTTTTTCTTTAAACCCGGAATAATGGAGGCATGAGGGAACTGGGCGTTTAGGTGAGGTTCAGTGTATTGGCGTTTCCGATGTTTTCGGGCGACATAAACCATTCACTAAGGAGGATTTCTTTAAAATGAAGAGCTATCAAATCTGTATTTTAAGACGCCCAATTCTCATGAGCATGATGTTCATCATCCACTGCATCGTTCTGTAAAGGAACCCAACTTTATTGCCAGGTGCCCCCTCCAAAATTCCCTCTGTATCCGCCCAGGGCTGTGGACGTGGATATTAGTGGGTGAAGTCGTCAGAAAATGTACAATTGGTCTTCAGCATTCTCCTCAAATAACCCCAATTTTAGAGAAAAAAAATGAGGTTCAAAATTCAGTTACGGGAATGCACGGATTCTTTTTAGTGAAAGCAGAATAAAACAGATATTCCTAGTATCTTTTTCCAACAAGATTTTGCAGATTTTACTCAAAATTATGTAGAGCTGCCGATCGTACATTTCGTGACGAACTGACCCATGTCACATCAATAAAGAGACATGACGGCAGTCAACATTGCATCCATTGTTGATTCGAGGAACATTACTTTCTCCTAGCATCGGTCTGTCACCAATCCCCACCAATCAAGGCAATATTATATGCATGGTAATACGTGGGGTGTTTCGTCCAGGCTCTATTAACAGGGACGGTACGGACGCAATTGTTTGAATCATTAATGGGTCATGCATCCCACAGTTGTTTCACTTATGGGGTCCATGTATACACTTTATACTAGCGTCTCTTTTTTACGTTGCCAGTAAATCATACATTTAAAGGAGGGTATGGTTTTTAAATTCTCGGGCTGTTCAAATACATTCCCCTAGGTATGAGCGAGTTACTACCATAACACAGTAGTCAGTAGTATATAATATAAACCCTGTCTGGGGAGGAAGCCAAACGAGCCATCTTGGCTCTGCTGAGTTTGTGTTGACGCCATTTTGATTCGAGACCGACAGGCTGTGTTCATGGTGTTGGGTACATGGGAGAAAGCATAAAATTCAGGTGCACGATAGTGTTGTGAGCTGAAGGAAACCGCCCAGTCTCCGTTATGACCCACCACAGTTATTATCCCTGTTACAGTTATCGGAAAAGGGTTTCCATGGCATTGAGGCATATTCTTACTAAAAATGTGGGATCGTAAGATCCCAATTACTATAATCATAGGAATTTGGAGAAGAATTAAAGAGTGGAAAAATATATTTTTGTACTGTTGTCCATGTTGATTACATAGATTTTCATTAGAATTGTGTAATCTTGTAAAGGATCGACAAACAGTAAACTTCAAAATACAACTCTGACCCAATTTACTAGTTCCTGGCCCGGAGAATGGGCCAGAGAAACACTGCAGCGTGTAAGCTCGGATTCTTTGGACGGGTCCAAATTCTAAGGGGTGCCCGACAGGTATTCATGAAGCTGCAGCTACAGTTTTGTAATTGTCTTCGTCAAGATTACAATTGGAGAGATTGTAGAATAGTGTAATTTTAACATCATAGTATGGTCAAATGATTAATGTTCAAGTAATTATTACTTTGAAATCAAGAGGAGGGTCGAATAGCCTATAACTATAACTATTATTACAGTTTACAGTGTATGGCATTGGGGAATAGTGGGTTAATAATATTAGAAGGATAAGGATACGCAATATAACAGTATACGGGATCTTACATGGATATTCACCCAGCAAACGTATATAGCTTAACATCCGGTTCAGATCAGGTATATTATTATGATGGCAATAGAATCCCAAGACTGGTTACCACTGATTATTTCTGTATCTCGTGTAGGCCTATAACCCAAGAGGCTCTTGACTCGAGCAACTGCAAAATTGTGATGTTCATTGATATGACGATTGTGCAGCGTTGTGCAGCTATACTAACACACTAACATGGGAAGGACTGTCTGTAATAATTGTGGCCAGTTAAGAAAAAACGGAATTTTCAGCTTTATTCGTGAACAACATTTCATCTTTTATTGATCATACCTCAAAGGCCCAGGCGTGTGCCACAGAGTGACAGAGAGTAGTTGAGGGTGGTTGGCATTTAGGGTTAACGTGGGAGACACTGCGCATGTTTCGTCAGGACTCCGACCTAAATGAACAACAAAGAATACCACGCGGAAGAACCAATCGAATGTGTCCCTCCATTTCTTTCTAATTCGAATACGTAACGATGATGAAGGGTTATATATGATTCGCTTATACGTGTCTATGTAGACATAACGATTGTACGTCAATATTGATGGGCATGCACTGACATAGGCCTATTGATTTCAGGACGCTAAGTGTGAAAAAAGGATAAAATGAACCCTTTTCAGCATGATAAACCTTTCTAGATAATTAAACCTAGAAAAAGCATGAATATGTGGAACATGTTGCAAATGGTCAATGAATCCAAGTAGACGGAGTTTCCAAATTCTTTGATTTATCGAGAAAGATAAACACAATGTTCACAAGTTGTACACATTTTAGGTTGTCAGGGCGAGCAAGTATTTATTATTAATATTTATATTATGTTTGTCAACGTTTCAAAGATGAACAAAATTGGAGTCAAGCATATGGCAGGATTGTCAGTTCATCTAACATGCGTAACACATAAAGCTTGAACTTTCATGTTCAGCATTTGTTTCCAGTTTTTTTTTCAGCATGGGAAATCGAAAGCTCATTACATCGGTGACCAATCGCTCTTTGAGAGCGAATATGAGAGGTAACATATTATAGTAGCTAATTAGGCCTATATTTACAAGAAATGGTGGTAGTGAAGGACGTGAAAAGGGGGTGTCAGTCCTCATGGTCATGCAACAAATCGAGAAGCGTGACACTTCCGGCTAAGTTCTCATCTAGATAATTACCGTAGAGGTACATAATTTCAAACTTGACAAGTATCACCAATACACAGGGATGAAAGTGGAGTCATTGCAAAAATACTGAACTATTTCTGCGAAGGAGAAATGCTTTTTAGAGCATGTATTCACGTGTAAGAGTGTTAAAAAGAGGCACAAAAAGGGACGACACATGTCTGTTTTACCACAAAGATTATGTGATATACTAGCTGCCACTATTGTAGACTTCAGTGCCATGTGTGTCCGTCCTAGTGGATTTTCTTTAAACATTGGGTTAAAAATGATGGAATTTGGTGGAAATAACATAATTAAAAAAATACGGATTTCCGTAGAAATACTTAAGATTTTCATCCCTGAATGCAATATGCTTCCTTCCATCCCCGTGAATGAACCGATTGAACCGATGTTGTGAAACAGAAGTATAGACGCAAGTGCTAAAAGGAACCTACACTATACAAGGTCTTAAGTAGAATAAGACAGTGTTTCAGTAGGACAGTTTATTTTAATGAAAGGTGCCATTATAATTCCATTAAGACCACAAAATGTCATTATAACCCCATTAGTATGCCTAGTCCTACGCCAGGAAACCGATTAGCGAAGTAAGCGTCCAATCTCTGACATACCATTCTTTTCTGATCTGAGGGTTTGGTCCTGGACTGTAAAAATATCATGATTAAAAAAATGAAGCCTACGTTTATAGCCTAGGTCTATACATTATATAGACTAATCACAATCATAAGAATAAATCGTCCATGACAAAGGGATACATTTTGTAGACTAGCCTATCCTAGTACTGGTATATAGGTCTAGTGTTTCAACAAGGGAGTCGTACTAAGAGGCCAGACAATTGTAGGCCTGGATCTATGTAGGCCTTTAAGCCTATGCATTGGATAACTTAATTTGCCTATAGGCATAGGCCTGCCAGCCAGATATATGCAATTATATATATGCATTCAAAGCCGATTCAAAGCCAGACGAAAATGAACAAAACGTGCAAGAAATGCAACAGTATAGATCTAGGCCTAAAAACTACGACTTTTTAATGTTCCCTTGTAGATAAAGGAATATGAAATAAAACAATGCAAAATCCACTATCCTTCAAGTTCCATCAAATCATTAGGTAGCAGGCCTATTTATAGGCCCACGGTAGGCCTATTTTATAAGACCAGAGTAAATGGCCTGTAAGACCAAATTATAAATAAAGTGTCGCGCTCTTCCCGCGTGGCAGCAGAGTTAGCGATGGCAGCGCCACCACCATCAACCCAGTTTCAGTGGGGAAGTCAGTACTTGTGGAACGCGCCAGTAGGCCTGTGCAGTTAGTTCCCGTCGATCTGTCACAGGATCGCTCTGTCAGTCAGTTGAAATACGACGTCTTGGGAATCTATTCCCCATGTACACACATTGTTGTCATCGAATCCAATCAAGCCATACATTGGGGACTGCAGATCGTGGTTAAATCTTAGGCCCAGTGTTAAACTTGCTTGGCTAAAATCCTATATATTTGCCTGTCAGTAGGCCCACCCTAAGGCTAAGCTACCCTACCAGACTTCGTGCAGGTCCAGACAACAGCAAGGCCAAGGTGCTCATTGAAGGGTAGGCTACCGGCGGTAGGCCTACCAGCTATAGATCTATGCCTGCACATGTGAAACACAATGTTGGCTAATAACTGACTTGCCACCCTAGTGTGGGGTTCAGGTTTTCTGGTAGAAGGCCGTGTAGGCTAAAGCTCAGAGCTGCCTATACTCTGAGGGCTACGTTCCATGCATTCACAACTATGTGACTCCCATTTCAAGGACGAAGGCCACGAGAAACGTAGCCTGACGGTAGGCTACGGTAGTCGGATGGTGGTTAAAATAAGGTTCCATTTTTGACGACTTCGTAAAATGGATTAATTAGACTTTAGAGGGCAGGGTGCGACAGTAGACAAACTGCCATGAGATCGACGATAGGCTATCTACCTCATTTTAAACAACTTTTAAAAATCTTATGTGAATATTATGATTGGATTTCTATAAATTAAGGCCTATAAATTAAGCCTATTGTCGATTTTTTTTTTAAAAAACACAAATTTTGAGAATGTTGATGAATAAAATATAAAAAAAATGCAATTCGTCCAAACTGGTGAAAATCAGACTTTTTAAAAATATTTATATAAATATAGTAGGCCTATCAAAATTTGCAATTTGTGTTCCTGTCATGTGCTCACGAGACTCTGTGAGCACCTGCAAATTTGCATAATTCCCAACGCGCATGCGTCCTCTCTGTATGGACCCAAACAGCCATTTTGGGCATCGCGATCGTCGGCGAGCACAGGACGTATTTATGAATTGATCCTGTATCGATACTTTTGGTAAGTATATTGCCTACTTTTCACTTGGAGGTGTACAAACAAGTGTCCGCCTACTTACGCCGTCGCCATTAGATCCATAGACCATAGAGAAAAGTAGTAACGCATACTATAAACAAATTTCGAGGCCTGACGCTCCGGGCCGACAACGTCGCCGCATGCCAATCCCGAGCCTTGACGTAGGTATTTTACATCCGTTCTATCTTCCCTGACAATCCAAGAATCCGAGCGCATATCTCCTAGAGTTGTATGAGCCCATCTATGTGTAATATCGCAGAAAATATTTTCTTGTTATTGTATGGACTCCCTTTTCCAGCAATGGACGAACACTAAGTGCACCTTGAGACAGCCCCTTGCGATACGGTCACGTGATACAGAGTATGCAAATCTGGGGCACTGACGGGATATTCTAGATCGCGCTATCGTTAGCCTACAATGTTAACAGTTCACTTGCATATAATTCGTTCTTGAATGATTATGATGTTGACGATAATTAATAATAAAAATATTGATGATAGCCATGGCAATAGTAATAACTACTGGAAAAATAATGATGAAATGAGTTAGCCTTAGATCTACCCATAGTTTCATTTTTCTCTCTCCAATTTACAGCTCAACGAATGGGATAACATAGAAATTAGAGGGAATTTATTGCTCCTAGTCCTAGACATATAGTCGTTTCCTTGTTCGCAATTGGGTCTTTAACTTCCCAGGCTTCAGTGAAGCAAGACAATTTAAGTGACGGGAGAGGAGATAGCCTATGTCTCCTGAGGTTAAAATGTCCAAAGGCAAATTAAGCTCTTAAAATAATTCAACGCCTCATCAAAATTCTCGTTATATGAATTAACCAGTCCCATTTATTTGATTAATTTCCAGTAGTTGTTTTATATGGTCTCTGTTTTCTCCGAATCCTTTTTAGAGCAGTTTCTGAAGATGTTCTACAAATTCTCAGACTTGAGTGTCTGACATATCAATTTGATTTCCGATTGGCATTACGTCCACTTCTCGCTCAGTATTTGATCGGTTGTCTATGGAAGTAGGCCTACGGTTACGAGAGCATATATCGCTAACATTGTATTTAATAGAATTATGCATGAAGTAAATGTGTTAAAATGTAACCGCTCTAATGTTGAGGCCGATGTAGGCCTATCTCTGATGCATGTTTGTACCGAGCTAGAGCTAAAGGCCCAACCAAATACTCCACTTCCAGCACCCTGTCTTCACTGGCCATGCCATGGGTAAACGCAGCAATCAATTCCAAGAAACAGTCAAGCTATCTCTTCGCGACCAACTGTATGCATTGGGTTCAGTTCTTCAATTTAGTGCCCAAGCTTGCCTTAATTTACCCCGCCCCCTTTTTTTATTGAAAGGATAACCTGCCTGGATTAATATTTTCTTGAGTATTCAACGATTCCAGATTGACCCATCATTCAGTCACAGATGACCTAGTTCCATTTCATATCTGCTTCAGCTAAGGGAACTTATTCGCAGTTTATTATTTCGTAGATGAAGGCTATTTTTGATTTCTGAGATAGGAACATCCCTTGAAGCTCATAATCGGGCGCAGTGTAAAAGAAAGCATGAAGTTATAATAACTGTCCCTAGCTTTGGCGTTCGTTACCTCATGAACACTGAGAGGATATATAAAATTGTATGCTTGTAAGTAAAGTTGTATACTATGGGCTTAGTTGTTATTATTAGAGTGTCACGTACTATATGACAGACTGGGAGTTATGTTGGGGGCTGGTTGGTTGAACAAAGGAGACAATTTTTTTCATCGGCATGTTTTCTTTATTCAGGACACTTTCACAATGCATTATTTCATTGTTTGTTTCGTCCTAGAATGTGCCGTTTGTTTTGTTACGGTACGCAATCGTTGCCATTGCATGGTCTGCTGACAGTAAAAGCTAATTTGATATAATGAGTTATTCACTCGTATTATCTTAATTGCCTAATTGAGTTACATCATCATTGTTTTGATATTTTTTTTATATGAAATATTTATGGTCAATGAGACTTGAGTCAGAACAAATTGTATTTCTCGTCATCGATCTAACACTCTGGTGAGAGCGCCGATCACCCGCTAGAATTTAGACCAACATGGACGCCATTTGTGCAAGGTTTGGGCTATGATGGGAATAGGGGTGGTCGGTAGGTGTTGAGATCGTTTCCTCTAATATATCCCAAGTCTTGCGAACTCGTTTCTCCCCGCAGAATTTTACCTTACCGACATTTTTCAGGTATAAATGGTCATTGATAGGCCATTTAATATTGTCACAACTTGGAAATGAGTTCTGCGATGGGTTCGAATGTGGCCGCATAAATTATGTTAATAAGGTCACATCTTGTGAATACCTCGTTGATCGCTGCCTTCGCTAGTATTAACGCTTTCTGTGTGATCACTTTTTCAGCGTAAATATATACGAGCCGACCACAGTAATTTGGATGCCATTTTTTATTCCTTAGCTCTTAAAGCTTCCCAGTTTTCCCAAACCCAAGTATGTAGTGCTTGTAGTTGTAGCATTGGCAAACGCTGGCCTCGCTCAATTCTCTCTACATTGGGAAAGAGCAATGCGGTACTGGCCAAGGTCACACAGCTAGCCTATCAATAGCGTGTATTTATACATGGTGGGTGAGAGCCCATCGTATCGCCGACCCTTCAGTTCTCATTAAATGGCATGATTTGAAATATTTCCCTTGCTTATCAATCAGAGGCAATGGCAACTTTTAATATACAATTATCTCTCTCTCCCTCTCGTCTAGTGCAAGGAAAGTGAACACTTTAAGCGGGTCCAACTATCACTATTTGTTTATATCAGATTTGAATATCAGGAACTTGGACGAACATATACATTGGTCTATAAATTTGGAAGATGCCGCCCACCGGTACTCAAATTCCATGTCCGTTATCCGTTTTTTGTGTGTGTCGGGAGTTATCGGTTCCCATAGATTTCCTGTGACCTCTCCAAAGTTGTCTCTATATATAGTTATATATTGGTGGCGAAAAATAAAGTACGGTAAACATTACAGGTAGAAATTTATCGGTGGCATAATAATGTTATGTCTGCACTCTGATCGACCTGATTTGCTTTGGCTGTTTGGGATTACTGCCCCTCCAAAATCAAATAAACTGATGGACTTATTTGTTGTTCTTCTGGAAATCTGGATAATGTAGTATTCTGTTCCATTACCGTATTTAGTATGTGACACACATACATGTATATACACTCTTGGTCCAAACCCTTAGATCAGATAAGAATGGTATGTCAGCCCACTTCCCTAAAATCGGTTTCCTGGCCTAGGACTGGGCGTTTTAATGGGAATATAATGACATTGCTGTCTTAATGGAATTATAATGGCACTTTGCGGTTTGAGACGAGAGGATTCCCCTTCGTTTGAAGGGACTCTCTCAACTAAATAAAATTCAAAAAATGCAAAATGAAATGGTTGAGCCTCCTACTCCGACGAAAATACATGTATATATGTATCCCTCTGCCTTATGCCATGCGTGTTCTTGAGTACAATTCAAAGCTATATAATTGCCATGGCTTTTTCGGTTCTGTCTGTTTTGCTCTTAAGCATAGCGGGATATGCGTATCTCTAATTTTACAAAAAATATTGATTAACATCATTACTGGGTCGGGTCAGTATAAACCATGTGTATACTACCTCCCTTATAGAAGTTATAGACTTAATTTTTTTTTTGAAAAAAATTAATTTATTTGTAGTCTTACGGGTTGGTGCCTGTCTATGATACCATTTTAGATGGTTTTGGGGGTTCCAGGTGGGAAATGAGGTTTTATTTGGGGGCATATACGTGGCATCCAAACCTGTGTTGAAGTAGGACGCTCGGAGCAGAGCCAGACTAGCCTGTGTAGCTGTAGAGCTCTGCACAATGGTAGCGGGTGGCGCGGTCCATACAGCACTTGCATGCAGAAGCCACGCTCCACATTTAGCCTAGTGAGTAAAATCTTGCTGCCAACATGGCGTCGGGCTTCAAACCCTGAGTCCTCTGGGTCCATAAACCTGAAAACCAAGGTCTCAAGTGCTACAAATCTTTCAAATTATGGGTTCTAAGTCTCCCTCGAAAATGTAATGTTGTCTTGACATTTTGAGCACTGATAACATGTAATTCGATGTAATTTAGTATCATTTTTTATCCGGGTGTATGATCAAGTATTTTCTAACATTGCAATACAAGTATTGGTAATAATTTAAAATGTATTTATTTGACCGAATATTGGATAACGATATCTGACAGAACCTGTTTGACTACCGCCGCCATGTTGGAACTTGATTCCCAATGTAGATAACTAGGTCATTCTGAACAAGAATTTTGAGACGGTCCCTGGTCGGCGAATCGCATTATGCGTCGACGCAAGTGGGCAACTACTTCCGGTTTTACTCTTTTGAGGTTTTTAAGACTTATTAGAAATATAATTTTGAGGTTATTCACTTTCATTATAAATTTAACTTTCTAATTAATGGATCGGTCTAAAAAAAAAATTGGGGGCATCATTTCCGCTTATTTAATTTACTTTTTGTATCTGAATTGGTGCGGCTTATAATTGTTCATGGCGTCAGGGATGAAGGACTACTACTTTTCTTTCTTTTTTCATTCTCAGTGTAACTTTTTTTGCATGATAGCCTACGTGTAAGTGATAGATCGTTGTAGTAGCCCATCAAGAGGGCAGGACTGGCAGAAGATGCACTTAAACAGCTTGGTAAAACGTGCTATGATAATACATATTTGCAGATGTTGCAGAATCGTAAATTGTGGTATATAGTTAAGATTGACTCGCTATTGCACGATTTTTTTTTCAGTACATCATGATGCCACCAGCACTCTTAAAAACTCCACTTTTCACTATATCCCGCGAATGAACGCCGTAGTTATTCGGGCACCTTCGTTTGCCACCGCGTGTGTCGCTAGTCGCGTGTTTTCATTGGGGCCCTGTTGGGGGTGCTCGGGAGTAACCGCGGTCTGTCCAGATGCATTGCAGATCGTTTGAATTCAAGACATCTTGGAAGTCTCTATATGATGCGAATCTTTGTAGCAAAGGTACAAGATGAGGGTAATAATGTCTTGGACAAAGCGGTCATCTGTGTGATGATCATTGCAGGTCGTGTTAGCCTACTAGAAATCTATTCTGGCATCATCATGGATGGCATAGTCTCCGCATAGTCTTGACCCAGGCTGATTAGGAACCGAACATTTGGCCGGCCTTGCGTCTTCCTTGCTTTTTCCAATGTTAGCTACTTGCAATATTATATATTGTCCATACAACTGAAACATTTGAAACCACGGAATGATATAGCCGCGTGTCATCTTTAATGGTGCGATTATAATTATTACCACGGTCCTCTAAATCGTTTTTCTGCTACGCCAGAAGCATTGCGTATCCTTGCCAGTTCATGGGTGTTGTTTGTGACTCATCTAACGTTGTTTAAACCTTTTTGTTCATAATTTTTATGTGTAAAATTTGTAATGGAATGTTACCAAAGATCTTAGACCGTCTTTGATGTTACCTCAAATGTAGTATATTTAGTTATCCAACCCGCTTCTAGATGTCATGTTTGTGTTCTGATTTTCTGCAAATCACTGTAGGCATGCTTCATTCCTGCCAGAGCTAGTCATACATTGTATGTACATGTATATAGCTCTGATTCATGGAATCTACCCGATTTAAGCTTACCTTGGAAGGTCTTTTGTCCCCTGATTTTGCAATGAACCATTTGGTGAATATACCGTATCACCAGAAATATACAATATAATATAACAAGATTAATCAATTTTGACGCTTAATTCTCGCTTGTATTGTATAGATCGTTTCAATTCAAACTAGTAGGCCTATACCATAACACTAATTTCACTGATTATCCTTTGGGTCTCTTAGAATGACTGAATATTCGGAGCTATATAGAATTACAAAAATGCTATTTTAACTATTTTAGATGAAATTTTCGAAAGTTGATAGATATTTTGAGATGGTCTTGTGTGTATCTGAGTCCTTAAAACAACTTCGCCAAAATGGGATAGGCCTACTTAGTGTCATAATACAAAGGTTCATTTCATTCAGAGGATATGATAAATATACATAGTATTATTTTTTCCATGTACATGTCTGGTTACTGTGTTCTGAGATTATTATAGCTGGGTTAATTTGGTAATATCTTAATTGATTAAGGACAAAAGATTCAAAGTCATGCCACGGGAACACAGCTATAACAATGGTATTCTTTATGAAAGAGAACGAGATGTAGTCCTGGCGTCACTTTTCTTTGACGTCACCCTCTACGATTTTCTATTATCTCCATCAATTGTGTTTGTTTTTGTGTATTGGCCTTTAATTGAAATGGTCCAACGTTTTACACCCATTAAACATACATGATTGTAGATTTGCCTATATTAACATTTCATTGCACCTTCTAAACTAACTAACTAACCATGTATGTCTATGCCTTTACCCTTTTTTACGCTCCCCTGAAATCCTCATGCTAATCTGAGACCTTTTTTGCATGCTTCCCTGAAATCTGCATGTTCATCTGAGACCTCAGATGCCCATAGCTAGTTGTTGTTAGATTGTGGCCATTGTTACTCATTTATAGAGACCCTTATTGAGTCCAGCATCTGACCATGGCTGCTCTTTCTTTTAGGATCATGGCAGCTGTTGAAGACTGTGCAGGTGCCACGGTGGCACTGAGCACAGATGCTGGCCTAACCAGCATAGAGTGTAAGTAACTTAAAATAAGTATTAATAGTGTCCATGGATGTAGGCTGTCCCGCCTACATTCTGAACCACATTATATTTTCAAGGCATTTAATTGACGCCCAAATCAGGGGCCTCAGTACAGAAGATACCCCTGGAAGTACCGACTAGATTTGATCGACAAACTTGCTCGATTTGTAAAATACAAATCAAATCATCCTATTAATCGATTTTGGTGTCCACTTCCTGATGATTGTTGCAATTAAATATAATCAAGTATAACCACTTGCCGTGAAAAATTATTTAATGCCTTCACTATTGACTAACCAAAATTTTGAGGACGGGCTGCAGTGCTGATGTAGCTGAGATGTTGCTTTGGGTGTTATGTTTGGTTGAAAGGCACACTTATATGATATTCCGTTATAGTGGTCAGTGAATGATAAATTTATCTCATCTGATTTCTCTCTTTCAGCTGACTCCGAAAGCGATATGAAAAACACAGCCAGAAAATCTACTACTAAACTGGCGCAGCAGGTTGACGTGAAAAGGACCATGACGCCCCCTCTGGTTGCTAATGGCAACAAGATGGATCCCCGTGGCAACAGTAAAATAGTTGTCAATGGTGACGGACCTGCAAAGAGGCCTGCAGAAGAGGAGGCTTCGTCCGACCCTGCCAAAGTTGCTAGGTTACATTTGGAGGAGATGGAGAATGCCCAAAGTGAAATGACCAAAAAACTGAATAGAGATGATTCTGTACCTAGTGGGTCTTCTGACAGTGTAGCCAATGGAAAAGAAAATAATCCATTGGTTAATGGTGAAGTGAACGCGGAAATTAATGGCAAAGACTCCCATGAGAATTCCAGTGACAAAACCTCTAGATCTATTAAAGGGAGCTCTTTACCGATAGCTCCAAATATTAAAGACAATGTCAAAGAACTTTTGAATGTTTCCATAGACAAAGTAGATTTATCACAAAATGGTGAACCCACTAGTTCCCCTAAGGAAAGTGAACCTTGTGCAAACAACTCAAGTGAAGAAGGAAAAGCTACGGATATTAAGTCAGGATCCAGTGGTGAGTGATTTTAAATTTTATTAACTCTTTGTTTCATTGATGTATTGAGTTGATGCAGTTACCTTGATGTATTGCTTCAATGTGTGAATTTATAGTGAAATGATTCAAATGGGATGCTAATTCGTATATGGTAAATTCTACTATTGAGGATTTACCACAAATGTAGTAAAAAAAATGAACCCTCAATTCAAATCCCATGAGCACCTTGCAAGGGAGCATCATTTCACTTCCCACCCAGTGCATGCCGACTGGGTTACCAAAGGCCGACTGTATAGCTGTCCAGGTTATGACGTGTGTCAAAAAAACCCATTGCTAATAATAAAAAAAGTAGGGTATTCCATCCTGTTAGTGTGTTTCCTCTCTCGCCCTGATATGTCCAAATACATAAGAAAGTATATTGCTAAAGGGGGCGTAAATCAATCAATCACCCTGCTAAAGCAAAAGTAGGGTATTCCATCCTGTTAGTCTGTTTCCTCTCTCGCCCTGATATGTCCAAATACATAAGAAAGTATATTGCTAAAGGGGGCGTAAAGCAATCAATCACCCTTCTCTTTGAAACACTTTTTTATTTACATGGTACATGTATGCATATTGCCGCCGTTTCTGGGCACATCCTGAAAATCTTAGAACAATATTCTTCTGATTAAGAAAATGGCGGACTGGTACAGATTAACACTGAAACTCCTACAGGGGAAATGTGTCACTGTTGCTTTTTTGGTTCCTGCAGTCAGTAAAAAGTCAGTGATTTTGAGTTGAGTTTGTAAGGACCTTAATAGTCAGTAATCTTCGATACATGCATCAGTAAAAAGTCAATGATTTTCAGTACATGCATCAGTAAAAAGTCAGCAATTTTTTATGTTTGCATCAGTAAAAATTCAGTAATTTTCGATCTGAGCCCTGTAGAAACATAAATGTTGCCAAAGCTAAAGAGCTAGTATAAAATATTTAAATATTTAGATAATGAAATAATTTCCATACATTCTTGTCAATACTGAAAATCATTAAGGAACAAATTTTGAATTTGCATGACCTTCAATAATTGTAGGAAATCAAACCATTTTGATAATAGGTTTATTGTGTGACTGAAAATAAACTTATGTAAATATTTGATGCTTACGGTTTTTAATGATTGCATTGCCCTGGTGGCCCTTAAAATAAGTAGAATGCAAACAGCTTCAATCATAAGTCATTTTACAAAAACAAATTATATTCTTGTCAATACTGAAAAGCGTTGAGGAACAAATTTTGAATTTGCATTTATATGCATGACCTTCAATAATTGAATGATATTAAACCATTAAATGATTTTGATATGTTTATGGTGACGTAAAATATAGTTAGATCTTATATAAACTTTTGATGCTTACGTTTTTTTATGCGTTACCCTGGTGGCCCTTAAAATCAGTATAATGCACTAAAACAGCTTCACTCATTTTAGTAAAGAAAAATATTCCTGAGGGAGTGTGCTTCTGGAACTCCCTATATGGTGGCTTGCACTCCCTATGCTGTCAATATTTCTTCAAGAACCTTGATAAGAGATCCATCCTATTAATTTCTTGGTATTCTTTGTAATCATCTCTAAAAAATCTCTAAAATCTTTAATTTTAACAAGCAACATTTTGCCCGAATTATTCCTTTATAATGGAAGAGCTCTATGTACATTTTAAAACCTTCTTTTGGCCTGCTAATGACTTTATTTTGTCAGTAAAACGCCTTAAAATATTGGGCTTATTAGTTATCAAAAGTCAGTAATTTAGATGTTGGCTGGGCTGCGGGAACCATTATTATTTTTTATTTTAATTTTAAGATTTATCTGTAAATATCATTTATAATAATTTAGGTAAAAAGTGTTTGTTTTCATTGATTGATAAATTGTTTATTATCTCCAATTTAGTACAATCTGAAATTAGGACTATTTATATTTCTGGGGGAAAAAACTTTAGTATTTATATCATATGATCACATTGAGGAATTTTCATGACTATGTCCATTTTCATGCTGCGGGAAATTCCCCTATTAAAATTAAAGAAACGATCAAGAACGGAGACTTTTGCTTCATTTCCTCCCATAGCAAAACATTCTTCCATAATACAAAAATAGGGCTGACGCCCAGCGTAAAATAATATATCAATTATGGTTATTAATCTTAACTTAAATTCAGAGAAAATGTTTGTAAATACGGATGACGAACAGTAACGTTTTACCTATACCACAGCATTTTTCTGATATTATTCATCTGGTCAGTCCTGGGTCTGAAGTCGATTTCGACCAATTTCAGTAGCCCATGACCGAGTGGACCGACGGGCCTAACCACAACTATGTGTGGCATCAGTGAGGCCTCCAACGATGTACAGTCTAGGAAATCTAAGCTCTCACACACACACATCAAAATACAGAAAACCCATGTACAGTTTAGCTTCTAGAGCCCTGTTCTCTGAAACCTTAGCAATTTGTGGTGAAGTGAAAATTAATTTATATACAGGGAGAATGGAGATCGGTATCACTGCTGTGGGGCTGAAGCCAGGACTGTGGTGTATTGATTATAATATTTAAACAGCTAAAGTCTGTATTAAAAGAAATAATTGATAATTAAAAGAAAATATATTCCATTGGGAATACCTCAAGGAATTCTTTTAGAAAAGAGAATTCTAAAACTAAGTATAGAATAGCATTAAATTTGAGATTAGAAATGTGAAGCATTTACTGCATAGCTTCATTTTTATATATTTTGTTTCAAAATGGTTTAAAATCAGGTGTTTTTGAGCCATAATTTTCTTAATATGAGGCAGATGCATAAAATGGGAGTTCCTATAGCTTAATCTTTACCACACAGAACCCATTCGTAATTGACCTCTCGCCCAGCGCCTCCATGCTCCTCCCCCTCGCATGCATACCTAATTAGTAAACAGGTTAGACAAACAAACAGCTGGACGCATACAGTAACCAGTCTAATGCCATAGCTTTAGCATGGCAGAGCTATATCTCATGGCTCCATTCTTTCTTAAAAACCATCATTGTACATGTTAAAAGTATTCTCATGTATGCTTGTTCTTTTCTGTGTCATCTACGGTATTTTTCTCCTAGTACAGTACACATTTCCATACAGTATTATATATTACAGTGTGTGAAATATTATTGTTATGCAAAGACACATTCTGAGGGATATAAGTTACCTGTAGTTTGAAGTTATTTTTTTGCTCTAAGAAATACTCTCTTACTCTACACCCGATTCATCTAAGCCTGCTGCAATATCGTCATAGCACAGATTCAGATGATACAGGTCTGCTTAAGACTTTTAAGATTTATAGGGCATGTAATAAAGAAAATCATTAACGACCTTATTATGATTATATTTTAGGAATTCAAGGGGACTCCCGTAGCCCCCTTTTGTCAGATGGTGCTCACCTATTCCACTACTGCTTGTATTTCATGATGTGGAAATAAAAATACCACAATAACATTTGTGAAAACGGAATAGCTTTAGTAAATCTTTAAAACATGATTAATAATTGTATTCATTTTAAAATGCATATAGTTACTAATATTGATAAACAATTGTGTCTGACATTTGGGTAGACAAATTATTCATCTCTACTCCCCATGTAGAGTACAAGCGAGGCCCACCGTGGAGGCTAACATTTGGGCTGCTCTCTAGTTACTTCTTTCCGTTTTCTTTGTAAATCATGATAAATAAAAAGAACCTGCACTAAAAACTGGTTAGAGATGGTTAGCGCCTATATGACAGTTACTAAAATGAAGTGAAAACTCACAATAAATTAATAAATGGCCATGTTTAAACACAACTACCAACAGTTAAAGTAACATAGAACTATATTAAGGTGGACAGATTAAATAAAAATGAAAAAGAGAAAGGAATATTAGCTTAAACATGGAGATATTACATACAATAACACTAGAGAGATAGGCTCTGAGTGTTGTGCTTGTCTAACCCTCTCCCTGCATGCCTTTAGGTACGCACGTGCATCTTATCTGTTTACCCTGTCCTGCTTCCTAATTGGTTGCAGCACATGTAAATTAGTATGTCTGCAGTCTAAGTAAGTAGGTCGGCGAGAGGTCAAATTCAAAAAGATTTTGCTTATTACATTGAATCCCTAATATGGCTAATGTTGCCACAACAGGATGTATTCAGAACAAGATCAACATTGCCAATCATGAATGTTAATCACTTCAACATGAAACGTATCACGAATGTGAAATTGTCAATAAAATTTGTTTAAAAAAAAATACGTTATTTATCTTACCGGTGCAAAAAACTAGCTCTGGAAATGGACACAAACATATATACATGTACATATTCCACTGGCGGGTAGGCATTCTGAAAAACTGAGAAATTTGATAAATTTTTTCACGATACTGCTAATAATAATATTGCTACATGTAGTAAAATCTTTTTATATGTTTTTAATGGGGTTTGAGGAATTATATTCAAGAAAAAGTCGTCTCATTACATTTATTTTTTTAATTTGGGCATATTATATTATATACCAGCTATGCAAACTCCTGAATTTATGGTGGAACACAGTTGTAGTACAAAACCACATTCACGTTTCTTTTGGTACTGACATAACATTAGTGTAGTGGTTCAGTGCTGGCCTGCATTGTCAGTAGCGCAACGTTTCGCTTAGACTGCTACCGCCATCTGATGTTAGTCGACACAACATACATGTCGCTGATAACTCAGAGTCACTGGGAGGAAGGATAATGTGCCGGAATACACAAAAGACTTCCAAGGGATTTATTTCTTAATTCCTCCACATGACATGAAGTGTAATTTTAACATGTTTTTTTACCAGGACTTAATCAGCTTACATACAATAACAGATGATCATGTCTCTAGGCCGAAAGCCAGCCAGTCTAGGCCCAAAGATGAGAGTCCTTTCAAACGCAAACCGCAAAGTGCCACTATAATTCAATTAGGACTGCAAAATGTCATTATAATCCCATTAGAACGACTAGTCCTAGGCGAGATAACCGATTAGCAAAGTAGGCGTCCAATCACTGATACCATTCTTATCTGATCTGAGGGTTTGGGTCTAGACTGCAGCGCTTAGACCCCTCATCCACCCCCAATCCCCATTAGCTGACCCACAGAATACCCAGATACAGGCCTTTCGTTTCAAATTTCGCGATCTGGCTTATCAATTTACTGATTTGAACAGTAGTCATGCAAAGATTGAGGGGGCAACTAAAAAGTTGCCTTTTATGAACAAAGATATTTGAGTTGGAAGGAAGCGGTTGAAACTCCCACAATAGTGGGAGTCACTTCTAGCAAGATCATCATTATTCTTATGTAATAATGATCAATCAAATAAAAATGATTACCAATCAATACGTCACCAATTGCCTGAGCGCAATTGTCCAGTGGTTAGATAACACCTTCACTACTTTGCCCACTTGTCCCACCGAGAAAATCTGGCGCGATGTCCAACAGGATTATCAAATGATACGTTTCAAGTATTATATCTAAATTCTGGATTAATGAAGGAATGATACACTGACTCGATCTCATAATAGAGGACACTTTGGTCAGTGAGAGCAACGAGTCTATTATAGGGGATTGGACTCGTTGGTGAGAGTAGTAAAGGTAGTTGATAGCTCTAGGGGTACGTAGATGCGTAGTGGCGGCAGGTGAGGTGTCATGGACATTGGAACATCATATATGAGAGAAAACCATTGTGCCTAGGCCTAACGAAAATTATCTTTGTTTCCAGTAACCTGATGGTAGAAATTTGGGTCGGTAGGTCGTTAGATATATTTTTTAGCTTATGTCACATGTAGCAAGCAAACGTCGTTATGGGACCGAGCATTCTTAATTTTTACTTTTTTATCAACTTTATTTTGGGTCGGTAAGGACTTGTTAATACATTATTTTCAAATGCCATAAAAAATCGGTAGGGAGATTTGCCATGAAAATACTTGAGTCGGCGGCAATTTGTTTGGGTCGGTCGGAAGCCGAAAACAGAGATATTGTTTTAAGGCCTAATGAAATGGACCCCCCCCCCCCCCCTCAGTCGGTCAGGCATATATTTAGAGGCTTGGGGCGGGAAGGAGTGACGAGGCTTTCGTTTAGTCTTAATAGGGTAGCAACAAGAAATTAAATGCCTTGAAGTTTGATTAGCCTAGCTTTATAAATTAATCTTTCGTGTTTAAACTTTAAATATTATATGGCTCACCCACAGCGCGTTAAACTGGTCTGTATTAACTTTTTTGTCCAACATCGGATCTTTATTTCAAAACAATATTTCAAACAATTTATTTCGAATAACAGCAGAGTCACATATAAATCAATATGCACTTCCATTACAGCTGAGATGCCCTATGGCGGGTACTTTTATCATCTCTCTTGCTAACCTGTCAGCAATAAATTACCTGAGACAATCTTATGTGCATTCAGGCATTGTTACTCTCCGCTATATTTAATTACAAGTTATTAAAAAAACTCCTTCCAGGTCTGTATTAACTTGATTTTTTTAAGACTTGACATTATATTGTATGCTAGTTACCTTTGAATTGATAACTTAATTAATAATATTTTTTCATATTAAGACCAAACCTTTTAAAACCCGATCACCATACTTGTCAGTGAAACAAATCTGCCTCCAAATCCAATTCTGAGCAAAGTTTAGTTAATACAGTCTGGTAAAGAATGGATCAAACTGATTTGATACCCGGAGAACGACGTTTTCGTGAAAAGGGCACGTCGATATTCACATGAAAAATTGTAGATCTCAACAAAAATAATTTTGACGAAAATAATAATCTTGCAACATCTGTTTAACTGTTTAAAACCCTATTTGAGGGCAGTAGATGACATTTGGATGGAAACATTGTAATCTGTCCAATGAGTATTATTCAGTAGGGCCTGCTTGACTCATCTCCGTAGTACGACCAGCCCGTGAAGTTTGGCTCAGTCCCAATGAGGAGATATAGAGGAGATACCCGGTAAAGCGACCAATACATTGGGCCTATTTTGACGTGCAAGAGTTATGAAAGGTTTCCTGAATAATCATTTGCCTGTTAAATTCTCTACCTCTAACAGATTTTGGAATCGTTTTCGCATAAATGTTAGGCATGCCATTCAATCAAAGCAAAATCGCAACAATGAACATAAGGTCTTCAACCATTCCAGAATTTAAAACAAAATTAAAATTGCTGGCAGACACGGAGAAGCAATAAATAAAAGTTTAGAAAAAAAAGACATACAAGGACTCATCTCGGCTTCAATGTGTCAATCAGTGACAAAGCACGTACAGTTATTTAGGCTGGTTTCATGCATTGCCTGACCAAAATATGTCCTTATAACGTTATACTGTATGTATTTAACTAATAACCCTCCATACCCGTCATTCTTGTATACATGATACTTATTCCAGTCCGTCGATACTTTAACTAGTTTTTATATTGGCCGCAGAAGGCGGCAACGACCCAATCGTCGACTAAAAGAAAATAGTTGTTTTTAAAATGGGTGCCGCGGCGCGAGTGGGGTGGGAGCGGTGGTAGTCACTGATAGGGTGTGTGTGTGGGGGGGGGGGGGGCGGGGGGGGGGTCTATGAGTGTTACTTGTTGGGATAAAACCCCTGTATGGATGTAGACCGATCCTGGTGCATTGCTTTGTTCGACTGTTGTCGTGTCATTGACAGTTTTCTTCCCCATTCATTCCATTCATTCAAGAAATATAAGTTTCACGAGAATTCGTGATTTTTAATGGGTAATTTCAAATACTCCCTATTTATTCGTTTCTGTAAACATGTATATCATCGGAAAAATATTTTTTGAAAAAATGAAACCTGAAAATGATATATAATTATTACAACCAGAGATGTTCCTTACCACTTGGTTTTCTGAATTAACTATTTCACATTCTCTAATTGCAACCATATTCTTCGCTTGTGAACAGGTGAAGCTGAGGCCAAAGACGGCGACGGCGACGGCGACGGCGAAGATGATGTAGTAGTGATTTCCTCACAGGAGAGTGTGGAGGACAAACCAGTTGAAAAAATCGCCGACTCTCAGGAAGGGGAAAATGGCGATGACTCAATTGACGAGAAACTGCTCCTCGGAGAGGATGACGATAATGACCGGGATAGTAACATGTCTGTGGATGATACTGTACTTTTACTGGAAGAGGAAGAAGAAAAATGTGAAACCAAGAACAATAAGGACAAACATGATAAGAAAAAGGAAGAAAACAGTGGGAAGGGTGTGGACTTGGACACAAAAGACTCTGGGAGCATTGAAAAAGAGCCTAGTGCTGCACCTGAAAAGGAAAAGTTGACCGATCAAACTGAAAGTGTAGTATGTGATAGTGAGTCAAAAACAGAAAGTGTGAAGAAGACCGACGAGGAAGGTAATAGTTCATCTGTTGTTGAGAACAAAATCTCTGAAGTATGTGATCAGGCGAAAATCCAAAAGGGTGAGGAAGTGGAGAAGGAAAAGACTGAAACTGAAAAGACAAATGTTGAAGAGAAAGAGAACAGGGTTGAGTCTAAGGATAAATCAAAATATATAGAATCTATCCCTCCCGATGTGATTATAAATCTTGATGATGACGAAGAGGAAGAAATCGAGGATTCCAAGAATAAATCCCAGGAGGAAACGGTCTCTCAAAAGTCAATGGAAATAGAGGCTGAAAAAGAGAAGGGAAACAAAGAAAGCGGTGATGAAAAATCTGTAAAAAAGGACTCTGTAAAAGAGGAAACATCAGAAACAACTGCTCATTCTAAATCAGATGGAACCGACTCTTCGCAACGAAAGCGGCCCGGTTCGCCTTCGTTATCAGATTCTAGCATTGAGCCCAAGAAATCCAAAACAGAAACAGCAAAGGAAGCTGTAGTTAAAGCTGAGGTCAAACATTGTGCTGAAACCACTATAGTTGATGTGGATGCAGATGAAAAGATTGATATTAAAACTGATCCCATTGCCACGAAGAAAGTTGAACAAGAGATAATCACACTGAAAACTGAAGTAAGCCTGTTTTACTTTTGCATTCATTGAACCGGGGATTACATTACTCAGAAATCATTTATTGCTATTATTTTCTACCAAAGGTTTTGGCTGATTAAAAAAAAACTGGGAAAATTGTCCCTTTTGAAGATAGATCTATAGTGCCATAGTTCAAAACGGGCATTTAGTTGTCCCCGTCCCAGACATTTGTGTTTCTCATTGATAAAGCTCTTTGAAAAATGTTGGGTTTTGGTAGCGTTTTGTTTGAAACTAAGCATTTCCTATCACGATTGGCAGTACCATTGTTTTCTTTTCAATGTTTTACTGTCTTGAATAAAGTCGTATCCCTCGATTGAGAAGTTGCAATATACATATATTACAGGAATTAAACGATCTCCTTATGAAGAGGATGACGGCATTCATTCAGAAGTGGAGAGGGTCCACTGTTGTTCAACTACAGAGCAGGATCTCTGAACTTCAGGCCTCTGTGGAATACTGGCGCGCACATGCCAAGAGACTGGCCAAGCAATTCGAGGAGGAGAAGGCCAAGAGTGCAATGAGGAAGCGTAACTCTGGCAAAATGATGAAGCGGGGTGTCAACAACAAAGATGATAGCAGGATGAACCAAGTTGTAAGTTGAATTTTTATTAAATTTTCTATGATCACAATGTGTTATATTGTTATACCTTATTGTATCATAAGCATACCTACCAAAAATTTCATTTCATTAGCTCCTACCTATCCGGAGACTAAAGGTGCACTGATTGGACCTGTACCAGACAGGGAGGCTCACCTCACCGTCCAATCAGACAGGGAGGCTCACCTGACGGCAAACCTCCCCAAAGGGTCCTTCTGACCCCTCATGATTAGTAACTTACCACCATACCTGTACTACCCCTAAGGTATACTACACCTGTACCAGGAATAAAACTACATTCATACTCTACGATATTTCTTCCTCGTCCTTTGTGTTACAACACTTGTAACAATATATAAGAGGATGAGCGTGGTTTGATGGTATGGAATTAGCAGAGCCCAGTTCTGCCGTGATCCCTTCGTGTGAATGCACTTCTTGCCTCCATTGTTTAGTTTTGGGCTTTCGTAATTTGCTCATTTGTCCTGTTATTCTCCTTGGAATGGAATTGATTTTGCCGTATTCACAATCTTGGTGGCCCTTTGAACTGTCTTTTGCTGAATACCCCGAGGAAATCTTATTTCTTTCATCTGTGACAGTACAAATGAAATAGTATCTATTAAACGATTACCATCTCTCCAGGACGTAGCCACATGATCATCTCGAAAGACACATTCTGTGTATTTTAAATATTCACCAGAAGTGGTAGCGGAGAATAAATCTTGGTATTCTTGACTGTCGTAAATCATGTATAAGTTTTTCTTAGATGGCCGATCATAATGTAATTCTTCTCAATATTCAATAGTTTCCCCTTAACAGTAGAACTATGATCAAACCTTTCTTACCGGAGAAACCTGCGCCGAATCAAGGGATTCAAAGGTGCGTGGAGGATGTGGGTGGGTCCATGTTTTGGATGGGCGGTAGGACATTTGAATGCGTTTTATGTCTTCAAACATGTTTCTTGAACAGCAAATGTAAATTTTTTTTCCCCATTTGTTATTGCTCCATATTTTATGTCTTGTTAAGAATCGTTGCTCCAAACATAAAAAAACTGTTCTTTGTTAATCTATACTCTACTTTTATATCGTATGTCTATCCCTTCCTTCCTGGTAGGGTACCGTATATTTACCTTCAGGAATATCAAACATTTGTTGGGGGGTTTTAGCGTAAAAATTTTACAGTTAACCGAGACTTACCTGTAAGTTGAGGATTAAACCTGTAATTATGTTGAGGACATCACGGTGTGTTCTGACTATACGAGATGTACGCGCATGCGCGGCACACGTCAGGTTTTAAAGATACATGAGGGTTTCCTAGTGAAAAACTCTATCCCAGCCCCAACAAGATTTATGCTTAATAAATCTGTTTGAAATAAAGGGCGAGACATTTAACCTAAGAGACTTAGGTAAGTTGTGATTAACATCATATAAATAAAAATATATATATATAGCCTTCACCCTGTTGCCCAGCTCTGTTGGAAGACAGAGGGGTCGGTCGGGAGGGCGTATAGTCAGAACACACCGTGATGTCCTCAACATAATTACAGGTTTAATCCTCAACTTACAGGTAAGTCTCGGTTAACTGTAAAATTATGTCTCGTCCATCACGTTAGTGTTCGAGACTCTACGAGATTTCGTAGTCCCACTAGGGGGCCCGAATGTCTCCTGAAACCCTCGTTTTAGATATTAAACCATATCTTTAATAATAAAGAGGAGTTTTCACTAGACGTATGAAACTATATCAAAACATATAGGCACATACGGCCGGTTAAGCAGGGCAAAACCCCCGAAAGGGAGCCTGAGTAACCGAAAAATATACTCGAAATAAAGGTAATCATAATTAATTAATAGGGGAGTTCAATCTTACCCTATTTCTTCTTCGTGCGCACCACTTTCTTCTTCGTTTTCTTATCTTTAAGGATAGTATAGGCCACCGTATCGGTTGATCCTTCTATCTTCTTGTTATAGTACTTCGCAAATGTTCTGTCATTTCTCCAAGATGCTTGTTTAAGCAGAATGTTCATGTTTAAACCCAAAGCTAGGGCTTTTGACGTCACAGCACCCCTTGTACTGTGGGCTTTATATTTCTCTGTATTGACTCCTGCCAGCGCTAAGAGTTTCTTCGTCCAGTTAGACACTGTGGATCGAGAAACCTGGCCGTGCGGCCAAATGTAACTTAGCAGAAGCTGGTCTTTGCCGTTTCTTATTCCTTCTGTCCTATCTAAGTATTCAGTCAGACATCTGACCGGGCAAATTCTCTTATCCTCTTTATAGCCTGGGAGGTCAATGACATCAAGGGGGTCACCTACCCTGTTGTGTTTAAGGAGGTGCTTCATGTGAAGTTTTACTCCGCATTGTCTAAATTCAATCCCTTCGACACTTATTCTCCAAATTGTCTGGCCTCTTTGGGCCGTCGTGAGCAATAATAAAACAGTAGTTTTTAAGGTGAGGTTTTTAAGGTCAAGTTCCTCGTTTCTACCCCATCGTCTAAAAAGATCAAGCACTATATTTACATCCCACATGGCATCATACTTGGGTTTAGGCGGTTTAAGATTATACACCGCTCTCACTAATAGGCCTACATGCCTTTCTTCTCCTATGGTAAAGCCCGCCACCGACGGGGCTACAGCTGAAATAGCACATCTGGCCATATTTAACGTTCCATGAGCTATACCTTGCTCGGAAAGGATTCTGAGAAAATCGGTAAAGTTTCTTTTTGAAGGTTCGAACATATTAAAATCATTCTTACAGCAGAATTCCATCCACTTTTTAAGGTACACATTGTAAGATTTTCTGGTTCCCTCCCTCCATCCAAACTGCATCAGATCCGCAGTTTCTATGGAGTAGCCTTGTTTTAACAGGTTTCGCTTGAGTAACGGTAGGCAATGAGGGGGATTGACGTAATTTGGTCTTTCTGTTTCTCTTTGTTTGGGTGAGTCAGGTTTCCTTTCTTTCGGGGTACCTTTAACCTTGTTGTTGCTGTGTTTCGAGCGAGGGCGTACCAACTCTGGCCTGGCCAGTCCGGAACCACCAGGATGGCCTCGGACTTGTCCCTCATGATCTTTTGCCAGGCCCGCGCCACGAGGCTGAAAGGGGGAAAAATAAAATAAAGTAACTCTTTATTCCATGAGAAGGTGAAAGCATCAGTTAGTTCAGCACCAGGGTCAGGTCCCCAGCTACAATAACGTTTCGTTTTATTGTTCAGTCTAGATGCAAATAAATCAAAAGAGGGGGAGCCCAAAGAAAAGCACACCAGTTTAAAGATATCTCTGTTGAGGCCCCACTCAACATTGTCCGGAAAGTTCCTAGATTCAAAATCTGCAATCTCATTCAATTTTCCCGGAATGTGGGCTGCCACTATCCAATTCCTGTTTTCTTCCGCCCAGTTCCAAATTTTCTTTGCTACCCACTGGCAGTCTTTAGACTTTACTCCTCCTAGCTTGTTTATATACGCTACCGTAACCGTGTTGTCAGTCATTACTTTAATGCAAGCATTCTTTACTTTGCAGAGGCTGAGTAATCCTAGGAGCACCGCAGCTAATTCTTTCACATTGATATGCCATTCTAGTTCATTTTCTTTCCATCTACCATTGGCCCTGGTCCCGTTTAGCTCCGCCCCCCAGCCAGCATTAGAGGCGTCTGTATACATGATCCAATCTGGATCTATATTCCTAATATTCCTGTAGGTGGTCATTACATTGTTTTTCCACCAAAAAACATTCTCCCTGCCTTTTACCGAGGGGGTCATAAATGCCGAAAAATTTCCTTTTGAGACCTTCAAGGCTTCTATTTTGTCACACTCAAGTTCTTTTACATGGTTACCTCCGTAATCCGAGGCTACCGCATAAGCTATAATCAAGCCCACTAGACCTGCCACTTCTTTTATCGTCATTTCTGTCTTGTTTAGTAAGTCCGAGCAGGCTCTCAACATCTTTTCCCTTTTTTCCTGTGTAAGATATACTGTCATGGTTTCAGAATCTAACCAAAAACCCAGGAAGACTAGTTTCTTTGCTGGAGAAAAGACTGATTTCTCCGGGTGTACGAAAAACCCCAATTTGGTTAACAGTTCAGCTAAGATAAACGTAGTGTCCCTGCACTTGTCATAAGACATTTCCATTGTAATAGAGTCATCTATGTAAGGGAAACAGGTTGAACCTTGTTCCCTAAGAGTAGCAAACACTGGGTATAAAAGTTTCGTGAAAATTAGTGGGGCACAGGCCAAGCCATTAGGCATACAAGTGTATTGGTACAGAACCCCTTTCCAAGTGAACCGAAGGAATTTCCTGAATTCCGGCCTAACTGCCACAGAATAGTAAGCGTCACTGAGGTCAATGCTAGCCAAGTAAATCCCCGGAATCATTAGGTCAATCGCAGCCTGAAGACTAAACATTTTGAAATGTTCATAATGAACCAATTTGTTCAATTCTGATAGGTCTAATATCATTCTGTATTTGTTATTGGGTTTCGGGCGCAGGAAAACATTTGAAAGGTATTGGCCCTGCTCTTCCCTGGCTACCTCTATCACACCCTTGTTTAAGAGGGCAAATATTTCCTGTTCTAGGATATCCTTATGTTTACCAGAAGATTTAAAAGCCGAGGGAGCTACTTCTTGAGAAGGCATAAAGTCAAAAGGGATGTGCACCCCTAGCACCATTTGTAATACCCAATTATCATTAGTTATTTTCAACCATTCATCCAAAAAGTAAACAATATTTCCAGCTCTGAATGTAAGAAAGCAGAAATGAGGGGGACTCACCGTCTCAACTATTTCTTGGCAGCCCCCCCTCGCTGAAAATTCTGGCGAGGTTGGCCCTGGCTGTTCGGGTTTCTGGGCCTGAACTGCTGCTGCTGTTGCTGGGGCATTTGAGGCTGTTGGTAACCCTGGTTCTGCTGCCAGTAGGGAGCGGGGCCTTGGGGGAACTGGTATTGGCCTTGTTGTTGTTGTTGCCCAAAGGCTTGTTGTTGTCGACCACCTCTAAAGCCCCTGCCTTTTCCTTTTTTGCCTCCCCTTCCTGATCCCCTAGCGGATCTCTCAAGCTTCTTCCTGACTTTGTACGCCGAATCACTCTCTTCCAAAGATTCTTTTAAGTTTCCTCCCAACAGCCAGTCGGCTGACGAGGGGGTAGCGTGAGACAAGATACCCGCATATCTTTGATCCACATGGGTTTTAAGGGCCTCCTTTCTCCTATCATTCAGCTCTTGGGATACAAAAAGCAACATTCTCACCAGATCCTCTGCTACATGGGCAAGGTCGGCAAGTTCATGTTTAGTGGAAGCCGTGTACACCTCCATGACTCCCGTTACTGAGGCATTAATCGTTCTTTGCATGTACTTAAATTTTTTGTCTGCCGTTCTTCCATTTTCAGGGGTCACTCCCCACAAGGCTCTGTCAATTTTAGGGACTTTAAGCGAGTCGGCGTTTTCTGGCCTAGGGTACTTAGCCAACGTTTCTTCAATTTTCGGTCTACAAGGTTTGGGGAACCAAGTTGTTATCATATCAAGACAAGTTTCAGAGAGGTCTGGACCCACCTTTTCATCCTCTTTTTCCTTGAGGAGAAGTTTAGTGCGTTTCTCCACCTCGGAGAGATGCTTAGGCTCCTTGGGATCCTCCTTTTGCTGGGTTTTTTCCTCCCCCGCAAGCTGTTTAGCCAGCTGTTTAAGAACAGTTTCATTATCCTTAGCTTTCTCTTCCCTATCATTCTCCATGTTAACATTATCCTCATCTTCCTCCTCATCCTCCTCATCATCATCATAGTAGCCAAAATAAGAGTCAGTTTCAGAGATATCGTGCTCTCTAAATCGTTTCCTCGACTGGCCCCCATAGAAGGGTGGCGGGCCACGAGGCTGGGGAGGCATAGGAGGGGGACCACGAGGCGGGCCATAGGCGTTGAAGCCGTTAAATCCTCCATTATATCCTTGGTTATAACCACCGTAACCATAATTATAATCCCAGTTCATCTGATTTTGGGGGCCCTGATTCATGGGGCCCTGCTGTAGGGCTTGGAGATGTTGAACTTCATTCCTCAGATCAGAAACTAGCTTGAGAATGTCCGGGTCTTCCCCTCGGCCTTTAGCCGCCTCCGGGACTTTGTGCTCCGGTAAGGTGGCCGCCATATTGGCTGCGTCTCCTCCAGGTCCCTTGGTGTTATTCTCCGCCGTCTTGTCGGCACCACCATTCTTGTCACCCATTTTCCTTCTTGCTCTGAGTTTAGGAGGAACTCTCCCAGGTAGTAACTGTCTATAGAGCTGCTCTTGCGCCTGCTGATTACCCAGCTCGAAACTACCCGTGTCTCTACTGTTGCGAGTTATCCTCGGCATGGAGATCTGAAGGCAAAAATGATAACGACAGTTATTCACGACCACCAGGGTAACTGTACATGTAATTCAGGGGAGTTAAGTGGTGATCTTCGATCCATGCCACCTCCCAAATAGAAAAACAAGTAATTAAACTTGAATTCTAGGAAATAAAAAGGTAAATACTTACCCAACCTGAAAACTCCGTGTCGCCGTGTCTGAAAAAGGCGCGTGGACTGACGTGTGCCGCGCATGCGCGTACATCTCGTAGAGTCTCGAACACTAACGTGATGGACGAGACATAATTATCACTGCCTGGGGAAGATAGGGCTACTGTCTGGCACAATGTGGCATGATCGTCTATAATAATTTAGCGTGTAGTTGACGATGCTATTGAGTACTGCAGTGCAAGTAGGCGGTAAATGTAATCCACATTACTCCCGCCTTGGGAGACATCTTGTAGGATTCGCCGAAACTACCCCGGTGCTTGAAAAACAGTAGTCTGTAAGCCGACCCACACAGTCCCAACGTGTTGGTCGTGGCAGGGTCTGGCCTACAGGCTAGAAAAACAGTTACACCGCCCATATCTAGGAATGAAATATTCTGTTTACCGAAGTTTTACCTTTTTACTTGTCAACCCATTGTAACTTCAAACATGAATCTTCGACTAGCAGAACAGGGTGTATCAGATGTAACTAATAATATGCATTACAGCATAGTGTGATATAGACATTAGGGGTTGTCCTTGCAGAATGCGGTTAAAAATAAATATTGCAGAGAATATCACGTGCTGTCGGTGACCCTATACTATTTAAAGTTTAAACAAGAAAGATTAATGTATAAAGCTTGGCTCATCAAACGTCAAGGCATTCGATTTCTTGTTACTACGGTACCCTATGCTGACTTATGTCACTCAGATAAAACAACGTGAGCAGAAGCTAATATATCCATTGGAGCGAATATATTCATTAACATACAACGATATTTTTTGTGCTGGTTAATTAATTTTCCTGTTGTATATAATGATAACAGTTTCTTATAACAGGAAAACGTAATTAACCATCACAAAAGATATCGCTAATTAAGTCTCGGCCACCATCTAACTCCAAAATAACCATCGGGCATGTGCCAAGGGTCTCTACGAATATATGCCAATGATTGTTTTTTTTTTTCTGATGGGTTATTCAGTTTATTCCTGGTATAATAGATTATATAACCTTGATGGTATACGGCAGGTAACTAATTAAACGAGGTCGGTAGGTAGGATACCCTATATAAAGAGTAATTATCATAATGCCAATTACCTGTTAGTGCATTGATATATGAAGTTTTAACACTATGCTTTAACTGGTTGCTGGAGTTTGAATATATACATGTAGTTAGACTCATGGTGACGATCTGTGATGCATCATATATCAAACTATTTACATCGTGTCTTTAATGGTAGGTACAGTCTCCCAGTGCCTCGATTAAACTGCCACTGGCTAGTTATTTCTCAGGAGTTCTTACCTTACTAGTGACCCTGCAATGTAACAATAGAAGTTTCAAGGTTTGTTCTAAATTCTAGTAAGGCACAATGTGTGGGCGGGATAGATGTGTGGGTGGGGTCTTTGCAGGGGTCTCTCATGGTTATGAAAACATTGGAGCAAATTGCATGTTGCGGAAAGGGGCGTGGATCATGATTGTGGATGGCGGCATAACATGCATCATGGGATGTTTGTTATTTGTCATATATGCAATGTTACCTGAGTACATTTTTAATTTACCCAAGATGGCCGGCATCTGAATACGTCATTCAAATGAATGCATTTATAATCCAGATGTTTATGTCAGCCCATTGTAACTTAGAAGTGAAACTAAACATGCAAGAGTGAAGATTCTCTTCATTATATGTCCTGGACTGAATGTATTAAGAGTGTGCCAACCGACCTTTACCAACACACAAATTAGATTAGATACGAGAACAAAACATATTGACATAATGTCATCTGCAGTGGTGTGGGTGATATGTATGTGCACATAACTGATGTACCAGGATCAAAGCAAACAATGGTGCCATGGTCCGCCTACGGGATCTTTTGTGTTCCCCCTAGGTAACGTGGAAGGATATGAACTCTCCGTGAGCATTTTCAGATTCGTAATATATCATGATTCTGTGAGGAATCTGAACTCAGGTGTTTCTCGCTGGCACAAATGCACGATTTGGCCCGTTTTGGATTGTTTTCCCTCTCTCAAATTTTCAAGTATTGCTAATAAAAAGGTATTTTCTTCTAATTTCCATTGGGCTCCCATATATGGAATAGGCTATTGCCTTCGTTATCGCTTCTTCCCTGCATTTTTAAGAGCATCAAATTTCTGCGATTCCTATATTTTGCGCACCAGTGGGTGTGCGGTTAGGGGAATGTATTAAGAATACATATTAGCGTCCACTTGGAGCTAAAAGAATACATGATTGGATACGGTACAAACTATAGTGAAATGCACTCGTACTCCCGCACATGGAGAGCCTCCAACAGCTCATATATGCAGGGGTTAGCTTGGAACCAGCCCTCCTAGTGGATCGCGCCTATTTGTCCCTATTCATTGATGTGTGTTGTGGACACGTTCCATACATGCCCCATCTGAAGTTACCCTCGTAACATATGCCATCGTTTCCATTTAGTATTCATGTTTTCCTCCCCATTAGCTTTTTTTTCATGATTCAAGAGAAATACACATTTACGGATGTTCCCTGTGGTTACACTACTTATTCCACGTTAGTCTGTCTACTCACGTTCCGTTCCAGTGAGTCAGTGACTTAATGTCTGAAATATGTATATTAAATATTAATCATGATCGCCCATCGATAATGGCCAATATCATAATACGACCCGCAGTGCTTTGGTTTTTTATATATGCTCATGGCTATGGTATGTGTGGCAAGTAATAAAGTTCCATGGATCCACCCAACATAACTTCTCCCCAGCAGTTGTGTCTACGTCATGAGCGCCCGGTCTACCTACCTTCCTTCCCACCTTTCTAACCAAACGCCGGCAACCACAGGCGCGTGGGCGACTGGGCGGGGGCCTACCGCCCACTCGCCGCCGAGGCGTTCGCAGATCTGGCGCGTTGACCATCACAAACGTTGGTGAGGTGGGAGAGAGGAGAAGTTATTGGATAATAAGGGCGAGGGAGATGAACAATAACTCTGCAACTAATTCTCCCACTTCAACCTCTAGTCTAACCGATTCTGCATCTGCGACCAAAATAGATATTGCTCCTGATATCTGTGAGAATACTCCTACTGTAATGCAAATACCTTGTAAAAGACCTCGGGATGATGGGGGTGTTGAAAGCCCAGTTTCCCATTGTGGGAGTCCCAAAGTCAAAAGAAAGGCCGTTGAGCCTCCTTTAGAACCCAGCAAAAAGAATGTCAAGTTTGAGGATATACATGTAGATGCCACTGCAGACTTAGGAGATAGGAGCAATGACACGTGTGAAGATTTGAAAGGGATTAAGATTACCAACGTCCATTCTTTACATACACAGCAGACCAGGTTAGTGTTCAAGGGTCGAATGTTCTACTGTCCGGTCTGTGGTTCTCGACGCCCTGAAGAACAAAAATGTGGTATCTGTCGGAGGAACTTCACTTCCAAAACTGGAAACAATGCCACTCAGATAAAACAACAGCAACGTGAGCAGAAGCTACAGCAGCAACAACAAAAGGAATCTATATCTATATCAACAACATCTCCAGGGGATAAACGTGACGCTGTCAACAAATCTGTTGAATCAAATTCTAGTGAAACGTTGGAAAAGAAATGTGATGGCGATGTTGGCCTGCCATCAGTTAGTAGCAATAGGGGAGGAGGTGCTAGAACTGGGAGGCCATGTAGTGACAATGACAATATTTCGGAGTCGGGAGTGGGAGAGAGACGTTGTGTTTCTCATAGCCTAAACAGGGCTAAAAATAAGGACGATCTGGATCCTGATCATAACCAGGAACCGTTAGCAAATCATGGAACCTCCCCTGTGTCCCCAATACCCAGCGATGACAAACATTCGGAGGGTGTGAAAGGGAAAAATAGGAAAGGAGAAAGTGAGCAAGCTGGAGCGGGGGAGGAGATTGCGGGGGAGGAAGGAGAAAGCGATGATATGGATACAACGAGTACATACTCTACCAGCAGTTCTTTTACTCAGAACTCGGCAAGTTCTGAACAGGAATGTGGTAGTAATTCGGGAGTGAATCCTAATCAAGGCGGTTGTCAACACCACCATCACCATTGTCATCAAAACAGAAATCAATCCAAATCGTCCGCCACACATTCTGCGCAGCCACCCCCACGTCCAATGCAATCCATGCCTCCCCTGTGCTTCTCGCAGTGGTTTAGAAACTTGGATAAATTTGTGGTAGATATTTACTTTTTTTATATTTGAATTTACTAATGTGCATTCGTATTTCCTCTCCTCTTCAACACATATATATGGAATTACTTTTTATAGTTTATCAACACAGGATCTGTACTGTGGCAGCTGTGCGCCTCATTGTTTGATATATTCGCCTGATATGATTTTCAGATTATTGTGCGGTGACGAGGTACCTCCCACCTCCCACTCATTTTCCTACTCCAGGTCTCCTCAAGTCAAAACCCTCCCCTGATGCAGTTGAAAAAGTGACAAAAAGTGAAGCTAGCTTTTTCGAAATCTGTAGTCACAATAATAGTTGGCTAATTTCATGGACATGTTTTTGCTTTACCTCAAATTGTTCGTTTATGGTTATCTTATGGTTATATTACCAAACTCTTTACAATGATATGTAATGCCGCTATGCGTTTAATGTCTTGTATTCGTTGTTCTGCTTCATAAGTCCGTTGGTAATTAGTGCTATATTCTCCATTTCTAATTTCTTACTATCTATGGTTTACTTAGTAAATACAGTTCGCAGAGCCAAACATGGCTAGTAATTACCTTAATTCCTCTTCCGTGCTGTGTAAGTCTTAATCCAATGAAGACATGTTTACTGGAATGTTATTCAAGTGCGTCTGTCGGTAGTGGATGGTCTTCCTAGGGTGCAAATATCTTTTACGGGTCCTTTAGTCTAGTTTAGTCAAAACCCTGAATATTGATGAAAACATTTTTCAATATAGGTAGTATTAAAATGATGGCTTCAGTCACAAATTTTGGCTGTTATGTTAGGCTAGCTTTTCTCTTGCTCTTGTCGTAGCAATTTGTTTTCGAATGAATTTATTTATATGATTAGATATACCAGAATATATTTTAAATGAGGTTATTGTTGGTTTATATATCTAATTTATTTCAACTTTGGAATGATCTGAATTACTAGAATGTTTAAGTGTGCTTGTGCTTTAAACTTTTTTCACTTTCTTGGCCGGTATGTGCTTTAATCTCAAATTAAACGTGTCGGGAAATCGGGCAGGAAATCGAGGAAGGACAGTTGGAGAGGAAGGAGCTCCAAGAAGGGCTTGTGTAGGAAGAGGAGGAGGTGGTGGTGGTGTATGGCAAGAAGGGATTTTGTTTTTGTCAGTAGGAGTGTCCTGGTCCGACATAGACGCACGTTGTGATCGGTTAGTGAGTGGGCGTATGAGTGGGAGAAGTGTCAAGCTAATGTGAATACGGTATACCATGCTAGATTTCTGTCTATTTTATTCATCCCTTTCTGAACTCTCGTACACTGGAGCATGATCTAACTTATTCTAAGTGCTAGTGTTCGCAATGTCGACGGATAAGATTACTTTAAGTTCCTCCTGTGTTATTTTCCTTTTTTCTTTTTTTGGGGGTTGATTGCTGGCTATCGAGTTCAGTAATGTTCTTGTTGGTGGTTCTAATTCTTGACTTTGGTCGTTCGGAAGTCTTTTTTATCTTTGCGCTTGATTGCCATCCTCCTAGGGTAGACTGAGATTATATGAGACAAGTAAAAGGAGGGACGGCCCTCTTTGGGTGGATGTTGATTGGATCTTGGCATAAATGTTCTACCTAGCATCAGTTCAGACTACCTCAGTTCCTACGTGTTTTATTGAATATTTTACATAAAATTAAAGCGTATGGAGACCCAAAAAAAGGAACAATGCAAGTTGTAACTATATTCGTTATTTTTTTCTTTGGTTACTTCCTTCTTCAGCGATGTGCACGATAAATTCCTCTTGTATATAATAATCTATGGCAGTACGAGCTTGATCGGTTTCAAGATTGTGGAAAATTGCGATTTGCCCATTAATATTTCATAGGTAAAAACTAATTGAAATGAAGTTAAAATTAATTGTCCTTAAAAACCCTCGTCGCCCGCCTATTTCTATACTATGGATGTTTTGTCTGTGTGTACGTGGGTGTAGAGTAAGGCGAGTTGGCATTTAGGAGGCTTGGAATCGGTACCAGTGGATGAACTCCTCCTATACGTATTAGTGTTAATCCTACCTTGATGATTAGCAGCCCCAACATGTTATTAACCTGATTATGATTAAACCACAATGATGGTTGGATTAATGACCGGGCATAGACGGCAAGATTGGTAGATGTGTTACCAGGCCCAGTTTCACCTGAAACTTTTGTCTAGAATCGTTTATTAACTTTGATTAACTCATTGGAGATCGTCGAATCTGAATGGCAAATGACGTGTATTGCAGGGAATGCTGCAGAAACGTCTATTGTGTTCAGATGTCGGGTTCCCTTCTGTTGTCCTCGTTTTAGAAAGCCTTTATTTTGGCATAGTTGTTGAAATTTCCCTCATTAGTCGAAGACTTTAAGGTTAACATTTTGGAACAAGATTTATAGAGGTTGTTTGGTCATTTTTACCAGGATCCCATTATGTGATAATGTTTCTTTTCTTAACCCCATAATCCCGCGGGACGTGGTTGAAGGTGGAGAGAGCGAGGCCCTTCACAAACGGAGGTTGTCTAATTCATTTAGAATATTTGGTTCGATTTTAAAGTTGTATAACTGCTGCTGTGGCGATTATGTTCGGCAACAATTTCAGTTTTTAATTGTAAAGACTTGTGTTCTCCCGTTTCCACTGTCACTTCCAATTTTGTATTCTTCTGTAACTCAGAAAAAATGTCCAATTCAATTCAATTCAAAACTTCTTTTATTTGTATCTAGGGTGTTATACAAATAGGAGCCATAAGTAAATCCAGGTCTTCCTGTATGCTCCTTAACTACAGGGGGTGTGTCAGAATTAAAAGTGATTGTAGGTTAGTTATAGAGTCTGGGAAACAAATTGTTGGCTATTGTTCTACTAAGGTCTAAGGTTTAATATGTGGCCATTTTACTTCCAAACGTTTGGAACTCTTTTAGCTTCTATTGGGGGCCATGGGGAGTAGGCTGTGGAGGCGTGGGTGAGTGGTTGGGGCGGGGTGGGGGCGGATCAGGGATTTGCTAGTGTCTATAACTAACGTTACAACCACTGTAAAATACATGCACGGTATTTAATAAGAACCACCTTCTCCTCAGTACCAAGTCTTATAACTTGTAAGTGGCACGTTCTCTGGGCTATGGAATCATCACACTCATTTTAGTTTGTTTTCATGACGGCCTAGTCGCAGTTTCTCTCGCCGACCTGTGCTAATGAACTGGGAGCATGCATGTTTATAGGATGCAAATTGGACGCATCATTGTTCAGGACCCACACAGGTGATTCACCATACCCTCGCAAAGATTCCTGATTGATACCTATGTATGTGGTAATGCCAGACAGTGGATAGAATAGGGCTGTGGCCATACTTATCGAATATACTTTGATCGATTGTGTGTAGCATTTCTCACCGTCGCGCCATGTGGCACTGGATGTCGTCATGCTACCCCCACTTATGTTTGTTTGGTTTTTTTTTAATTAAATTTAGAATTTGTATACCGCTAATCCTTCGTAAAATGACAATTGAATCGTAGACAGGCATGCACAGTGTACAGTGAATGTTACAATTATTATTCAACAAGTTATTCCGCAAGTTTCAGGCATTATGCGAATATGACTGGGTTTTTTTTTAAAAACCAGCTTTATTCAACATGTCAACAAATCCTGACTCTGGGTCGATAACACATAAGAATACATCGAACCCCTTTTCATTCCGTATCATAAACCATATTAGAGTGGAAAAGTGCGGACATTTGTAATAAAATAACCTTGATGGTAACATTTTCATGTGGGAGGAAACACGTACAAGAGCAAAAAAGTATCCAATTTTCAGACAACAGTGTGTCGAGAGTGAAGTTTATTCTACTCTTTTAAACTACTTAGGTCTGCGTGCAGTTTTCTCCATGCTGTTTTCCATTCGTTTGAGGTATTTGATATTTATTTTGGTATAGAACTGTTCTAATTCTACTATCTAGGTCGGCAATAAGATGGCTAAATACAAGATCACCCTTATAGAATAACTTTTGTCTGTGTATGAAGGTTTTAACTTGTAATATTATCCAATTTACAATTTTTTCTCTAGTATTATTGGAGCTCATGCCAAAGAGAATATTTTCTGCTTTGATGATTACATTGTTGTTCAATACTTGGAACATAGGTTTGTCGTTTTTCACAGAGTTGAGATGGGTCATGGAACATATGCATCGTATTTATCTTCCCATAGTTTTTTAGTTGTGGGACAGTCTACTAAGAAGTGACGAATGTCATCTCTCTTATTACAAAAAGAACATGTGTTTTTATCGATGATTCTTTTGTTTTTTAAGAATTCGTTGCATGTAATTGTTCTGTGTATCACCCTATATTGAAAATTCTGCAACCTTGTTTCGCGTGTACATTTATAAGGGTGGAGGAAAACCTTTCTCCAGTCAAAGTTTTTCATTTGGTCATCGTTATACATCAAAATATCTTTCCAACTATGGCTGTACTCGGGCTGTGTCATGGGACTGCCAAATCAACGGGATACTTGATTGTCTAATGATGTTAGTACGTCTTAGAAACGATCCCCATTGAATCTCATGTTTCTTAGTCTTCTAGCCGTTTGGGGAAAGAAAGAGCGGTTACAAATTAAGTTAAACACGCCCCCAGAATTGTCTATAAGTGTGCTGACCGTTAAACACTATAAAGACACGCATCTCACGCTTCGACTGACATTATGATGTTGTATCGTTCAGTATTTTAATACTCCATGTTAAAATTTGTTTTTGTGCCAGGAAGGATGTATAGAATATCACGAGATGATTTTAATAAGTTTCGTGTCTAGCCCCTAGATGAAGTAAAAGAAAAATCTTTACAATTATGTGAGCCTGATCCAGCCAGAACGATTGTCCGTCCTTAATTAATATTCTAGTATTCAAATCAGTTGTGAGCCTGATCCGGGCAGAAAGATTGTTCGTCCTTATTTAATATTCTAGTATTCAAATTAGTTGAGGATCACAGGCTGTAAAAAACATCTGAAGGCTCTAAATATATTAAAATCGAACTCCTTAAATAACTCCTTTAGATGATCTCAACGAAAAGATTCTATGCAGCAATAAATGACAGTGAAAAAGTGTTACGTATATATCCTTTCTTAACGGGAATATAAAAACAGTTATTTAGAAGATGCCTGGGAATATTACGGATGATTAACATTAAAAAGGCTTTTATTGGATTTCTGGTAGAAACGTTTGCTAAGTGTCCTGGGAAATGTTACAATATTTGCCAAGCAACCGCCTCATCCACGTTTGTATTTGAGGTCAAAGTTATTCTTTAAAACATGACTATTTAAATCAAAGTAAGAAACACGAGACCTGTTGACAGGTTGTCCCTAAGGATGTACTACATTTGATATAATGGCATTCAATGTTAAATTGTTCTGATTTTTATCTTCTGATCATTATGATACTTCTGGTTATGGTCTCCGGCTGTTTTCAACAGTTTGCACGTTGTGGCTCCTAGATTTACCCTTTTCCCGCGATGACAGTGCCCCTGGAATTCTATAATTACCTTTTATTTAAATAAGGATTATAATTTCCCATTCATATATCTTAAACCTTTATATTCTTGCACGATTTGGACAGGGGGTGTAATATTTGGGTGATTTATGTACTAGGTCCTTTATACACTAGGCCTGTCTACCTCCGAGAGTTTCCCACTTTGGACCGCCTCTTCCCTTTGTTATGTCATCGCTCTCGTCACTCGACACTTTTATGTGGTTAATGCATAGCTTTTAGCTCTTTTTAGTCTCAAACCACTTTGGCTCGAATTTCCTTCAAACATTCTTATTTCATGTATACAACATGCACACGAGATTTAAAGTAAATGTTAGGAATGCTAAATTGTCTTTTCCTTTATTCTCAACTCTTGATTCGTTGTCTGCGCTAATTTGTATTAATAATACATATTTTCGACAACTGTTCATTTGTTTTTAATCATTATTCAGGGGTGTGTGCAAACAATTACATCGGTCTTAGAAAACTATGCGAAAGGCACTAACTACACAAGTTAGTGATAGTTTTCACTCCCTCTGTATAGTAGTCATCCTTTTGTGAGCATATAAAGACTAATAGTTTATTTGTATATTTCAGACTGCAGCAGTACAGCACCAACAACAACAGCAGCAGCATCTGCAACAGCAGCAACAACAACAACAGCAACAGCAACACCACCACCAGGGCGGGGTTCATGATATGATGGCGAGGACTCCCCCTAGGAGCAGTCCACAGGTCAAGCCTCCGCCCAGTATGCAAGTCATCAATAATGTCAGAATCAACAACCAGGTGCGTTTGCAAATCCTAGTCTCATTCAGCTGAAACCCTCAAATCCACACTTAGCGTATTTAAACACCACCAGAAGGTGGGTGCCAAGCTACTTCAGGGGAAAAACGCTTAGAAGAGTAAATATAGCGTGGTTAAGATTTGTTTTTAATTGGGAAGTTTAAAAAAAAATCTTGGACCTTGATATATCAGGATAGTTGTTATAATAGAGGTAGATAGGGGAGTCCACAATGAGGAATATAAGTAAAGGATAACGTCTTAAGGCAAAGATAGCTTGTAGTAGACTATTTCGTGAGTACCGGGAATACTAGGGGCTTCAACCCCAGAAGCGAGCCTAGCTCCTTCATGATATAACAATGTGATATCCAGTCACCATCTGTAAAGTTTGGGTGTACATTGCAATATTCCACCAAAACGTAGTTAAGTTAAAAACGCATATATATTTCATAAAAATGTCATCTCACTAACATGAACTGGCGCGTTGTTCAGACAATACAAACCCGGAACCATATGAACACCACTAGAAATGTCTCAGGTTCTAAGCTACACAAGCTAAATATTGGCCACGAGCTGAAGTTTAATAAGGTTCCATTTATTAGTACAAGATGATTACTCTCCTGCTTCTTCTTACCTATCTCTTCTCGTGTGTCATTCTCATTTCATCCATCCACATTTATCCTTAATCACATGATATAATAACTTAGTTCGAAACCCCTGCTGCAGGTCCAAAGCGGACCGAAGCGTTGGGCATCAATTCAGAATAAAAAAAATATGTCCGTCGTCTTGCCAGTTGCCTTGTTGTATAGGTGATAGTATTCTGACACAAATGGCCCATATGAGCATTGTTAATTAGGTAGTCACTTTTCACTTGAATTTGTTGCTTCTTTTTTTTAAAGCGATGTGATAAGATTGTATACCGCTCTGGACTGTGAAAGTTGTCTACTTATTGAATAAAAACCCGGTGTTGGGGAAACAAAATATTACTAATAATAAAGCCATGCATACCATGTACTTACAGACACAAATAAGAACCGTGACACCAGCGCAGGCTGCCCAGGCCAAGGCTAGCACCACAGTCCGTGATTTACTCGACAAGCAGCGAGGCACAGAGCCTGTCAAGAAGAGCCAAACCCTGCAGATCGCAGGCGGCCGAATAGTGGTGCCAGGTGCTGAAAATATGGTGGCCAGAAAGTCGTCCACTGGCGCCGCCCTGCGAAAAGCCCAGGCAAATACGAACGGCCCGCCGAACAAGGTAATAGACCTCACAGATGACGATGACAAGGCCAACAAGACACAAACAATGACCGTCACCTCATCGCCGGCAGGTGTACAGCTCCGCGGGGCCGGTGGCCAGAATATACGGCCTGGGACACAGGTCCTTGTCCAACCAAACAGCAGTCCACAAGTACTCGTAAGTAATTCTTTTGGAATTTTCGAACTACGACTGGATAGTTGGAAAAAGGGACTAATTTACGACTGCAAAGTTGAAAAAAAGGATATGTGTGTGTGTGTGCATAAAAAAAAATGTGTTGAAAGTCGTCTTAGTCCTGGTTCAAATTTGGGATTCCTGTTAATTATTTTACGGGGAGTATCAAATCAAATGTTGTGTAGTTCTTGGTGTAGATTGGCAGCTTTGCCTATAGATAATTGTGTAGCCTACTCTAACTGTGCCTACTGCATAATTGCGTTTGCATCGGACATTGATATTCTCCTGATGATTAGATACATTTGAACTCACATTGGTAACATTTAACATATTGGTATAACTTATACTATGTCATGTCGAATATCGTGGTAATTATTTGGAAGAAAAGGCCTCATTTAACTGATGCCATTTGGGCTTGTTGTGCTACAGGTTGCCAGCCAGTCTATTGGTAGGACAGCTCAGGGGGGCACCCTGATCTACACCACTCGGCCTGGTTCTATAATGGTGCAGGCCAGCCCCGGAACAAGTTTGGTCCGTCCCACTAACTCTGTCACATCGCCGCCCGCCCTGCGCCCTGCCAATTTGGTCACTATGGCCCGAGGCACTAGCGGCGGTATCAACTCGACTACAGTCATCACCCCTCGTCCACCACCCCCTCTCAGAAGCGCTCCCAGCTCAGTTCAGTCTCAGGTAATCAAATTTAACCTATACACAAGTGCCTTCGGCACTTGGATTGTAGAGGCAGTTGTGTTTCTACTTCTTATAGGAATCCAACAATCTACTGGATGTTTATTTCAATTTGGAGATTTATATTAGTTTGATTGCCCAAAATGGCTAAAATCACAGGGGGCCTATGTCGGGGTAGGAGGGAGATAGAGAGAGAGGGAGGGACAGAGAAAGAGAGAGGGACAGAAAGAGGGGGGGGAGGAGAAGAGAGGGAGAGGAGAGATGAGAATGACTGATATAAGAGGGTTTCATGGAAAAAAATGTGCACCCCCTCCCCCCGCACACACCTATACATCCTTCTCCTCCCCCTCCCTGACTACCTCTCCTGCTCTCCCTCCCCTTTTATTCCCCCTCCTTAATAATAATGAGTAATGTGTGGACAGGTACATTCTTTGGTAAAAAAAATCTTTTAAAAAAGTTGGTTGTAAAAAAAGTTGGGACGTAAAAATAGTTGGTCGGAAAAAAAGTTGGTCATAAAAAAAGTTGGGACGTAAAAATAGTTGGTCGAAAAAAAGTTGGTTGTAAAAAAATTTGGGTCGAAAAAAAAGTTGGCCGTAAAAATAGTTGGTCGAAAAAAAGTTGGGTCGTAAAAATAGTTGGTCGAAAAAAATATTGGTCGTAAAAAAAAGTTGGGTCGTAAAATAAAAGTTGGGATGTAAAAATAGTTGGTCAAAAAAGTTGGCCATAAAAATAGTCGGTCGAAAAAAAAGTTGGGTCGGAAAAAAAGTTGGTCCAAAAAAAAGTGGGACGTAAAAATAGTTGGTCACTTGGAATATAGCAGGTTAGGTCTGCAATTCTCTCTTTCACCCCTCTCCTTTTCACTCTCCCCTCCCCTCTTTCTCTGGGTATATCCTGAGAAAGAAAGGGAACGATACCTTCATTATTTTGAATGTTAGACTTGCCAAATTTAACACTGGAAACCTATTTGAAAACAGGAATAATGAGGATTTAAGATAAGCATTTTAAGAATTTTAGGAGATAAAAAATAAAGGAGAGGGATAGATAAAGAAGGGAGGGGAGAGAGTACAATTGAGGAGAGGGGAGAGGAGAAGAGAGGAAGAGGAGAAATGAGAAAGACAAATATAAGAGGGTTTCATTGAAAAGTACTTGTGCCCCCCTCCACACACACACAAAGTATTTTTCAATTTAATTCAATATTTTGATTTAAGATAATCTTAGATTATATGTTTGGCTGATCTACATTTATGAAATTATGCCCATGAGTTTCCATACAATGGCAATAACTTTCATAAGAAGAATTACAAAAAGTACACTGCAAGATCTCAAATGTGTGAGTTTTGGGCAAAGCCTGCTACCAAAACGAAGCCTAGAATGCTAGATGGTGTGACCAGTAGAGGGAGAGATCAGAGAGAAATATCAGAGAGCTCCCCGAATGCAACCACTAATGTCTGTATATTGGACCACCAAGCATTTGCTTCCTGAATGCAACCACTGACAGCTTGGTAGGCCTAGTGTTACGTAACACATGCATGCTGTACCCGGGGACCCGTCTCTGTCTCTTGAGTTTGACGGGTTCCCTGTTTCTGTTGCCTCAAGGAGTACATGGTTCCCCCAGCCGTGGGAAACCTCGTTTGATGCGTGGAATCACTGGCAAGTAGAGGCTCGGGGCCGGACCGATTTTACCTTATTGGTCATCATCAGCGAGACATTGTCGTTTATACTTCCATTTCTCCCAAATACATTTTTAAACGATTTCTTAGTGTTCCTGGTTTGAAACATGGGTCACTTCGAATTTCTAGATGTTGTGATGTATAGAAGGTCACAATAGTAAAACATAATTCCCATATGTTATTAGGAACAGGAAGGTGTATTTCTATGGATGGATCAACCTGCTCCCGGACCGACTAAAATAATTGGTTTTAAGATTAAAGATTACTTCGGAGTTCCTGTTTTATTTTGCATTTTTTCTTTGGCTTTTGTTGCTTATGGTGTATTTTTTGTACATATCCAGGCAAAACATCCCGCGCCTTTACCACTCATCCCAGAATTCCAGGCAACCTCCGCAGCCAATCCCAAACAACCACCACCGCGTCCCGGCTTGAAGATATCCCGTGTACAGACTGGCATCGTGCTATCCTGGAACATGACCATCACAGAGGCAATAGCTGAAATCAGCAATTACCAATTGTTTGCCTACCAAGAAACAGCAGCTCCCCCGAGTACATCTTTATGGAAAAAGGTATTTCTAAGATTATTTCGCGTTTCTTGTGTGCAGTCTAGGCTTACAGCCTCTCAGATCAGATAAAAATGGTATGCCAGTGATTGGACGTCTATTGTGCTAATGGCTTTCCTGGCCCTGAATTGGGCGTCATAATGGGACTGTAAGGGCATTTTGCAGTTCGGAGCAAGATGCTTTCACTCAGTTTTGAGGGACTCTAGTCCGCACTGAGCCTAGACTCATGTAGACTCTGTGTACGTCGTAGTCTTAAGTCATGAAGAACTGTAATGATACTGACGCTAAAACTGCGCACCCGATCATTATTGATGGTAGCATTTATATTAAATCGTCTCCGACTTGAATATAACGCTTCATTTGTTAGCATATTTTTGTACTTATATCTTTGAGTAATCCCCCCCCCCCCCCCCCTTCTCATTTCATTTTTTTGAAAACAATTTATTTTATAATAACTACTGTAACTAATGGAAGTTTTTTGCCCTTTTCAGGTGGGAGATGTGAAAGCACTACCTCTTCCTATGGCCTGTACTCTGACACAATTCCAGGAAGGAAACAAATACCACTTCGCTGTGCGAGCTGTGGATAATCACGGACGTTTAGGACCCTTCTCTGAACCTAGCACTATCGCATTGACAGTCATTAACGTATCATAGCATCTACCATCCGAGCAAGCAACTGCCCCAAAGAGCTCAGCTCGGAACATTGTATTCCACTCTCTAAGGAAATAGTGATAAATAACTCTCGTCCTCTTCAGTTCTTGATAGTAAAAGCCAGAGAGAAAAGAAAGCTCACATTGAAACCAGCATCACTTAAACTGTATATAATATGTATGACCAATGTATATCCAGTGTATTTAGTCACTGTGGAGTTCAGTGTTGATCATATTGGCCAGTCTTTTCTAACCAGCATTTAAACCCTCTCAATGTCTCACGTTCTAATACAAGCACGATTTGCCCAGGAGGAGGAGGTATTGAGGGCCTCGCCTGTGAAGATTTCTCTTCATCCATTGTTTGTGATCTGTTACGAAGTGAACGGTGATCAGCAAAAACATTCTTAAATACTCGTCAGAGTCTCATACACAAAGAAACGGTAATTTAGGGTTAAAAGTTTGGTACCTTATAAAGGCTGAGTGGATTGGTTGATGGATGAACAAGTATATTGGGAATATGAATGAGTGAGTGAACGAGCCAGGGATTTAAAAGAAGTATAGCTAATGCATTGATGGATGTGGATTCAAATTGAACGTTCTAAGGACTCTGATTGTTCGGTATCATTTCAACACGTTGAAGGGCCAGTCAGGTTACTGTAGGATTTTCCGAATATTATTTGTGTGAATGGGAAATGCTACGAATTTTATTAATGAGTTCTGATAATACTTTCTTCTAGGCCCTAGTTTTAGATATGGTGATTGTGTGAATACATTGTTTGATTGACCGTATGTTGTTACTTGTTCGACAATGGAGTTATTTTATGGATGATATTTGTAAATATATTTTGGAATGTTTTAATCTCAGGGGATGGAAAACAGTGTTTTACTTGAAGATGTTAGGGATCCCCCATCCGCTTTCCCTCTGCAGAGAACTCTATGACATATTTAAAATTTGGCCTTAAAAATAATTTATTTATTTTCCTCTGTATCACGAATTGTATTCATTCCCTGTTAAGACTAATGCTGTTCTCAGCCAAAATTTCAAAACAGATTTCTGCGCGGGACATCGTTCATTCCATCCGTCTGCATACATTTATAATTTGATCCGCTGCATTTATTACTCATCATGGAAATTGCTGGTTATGCTATCATAATCCAAGAATTAATTGTACTGAATAATCTTTGTGGTCCATATTGTGTTGAGGTTGTATTTGTTTACTACGAACAGCGTAAATTTTCATTTGTGTCAAGGAAAATGTCAGAAAGAAGTGAATGAGCTACATGAAGTACGGGCCAACTTCGTGATGAATGTCTAAAATGGGTTTTCAGTAGAACAAATTTGTGTTTGTGGAAGATGGATGAGAATTGTTTTTTTTTTACAAAGAATTTCTGTTTTAAAACTACGATCACACTGTGGTTAGTATGGAGAAAGAACTTTGTATCTGATATGTGATACGTGACATTGTATCTAGTTATATCATCCCAATTCGTTGTAGGAAATAAAAAAAGATATGAATAAAATATTTGATGCATTATTTTCTTCCATCGATTCCCCTATTCCTAAGAGGACCGTTCATGATCTCCGCTGGTTTGGCCATAATCGATTCAAGGCTTTTTTCATATGATTTGATCAAGTTAAACTTAATTTCCTGGACCATCTAATAAGCACAGTTGGTACATAACACCACTTGGATGCGGTAGGGGCAAAATAAAATAAATCTGAGAAATTATGGAAAAAATCTAGATCGATTAATGTTTTCCTGGCACATCAGATGACCTGCCGTTTAATCACCACAGATTATTGACGAAATTCATGCACCCTGAGTCATAATCTTATCGAGTATACCAATTCAACACGATATGAATCATTGTTTTACCTCGAGACCTCAATTACTCTCATCTGACTCCAGCGAGCGATTAGTGACGCAGACCCAAGGAAATTGGCCAACTGGTGAAGGGCAAGTAAGCCTGAATGCTAGCGAAAAACAAAAGTAACCATAACATCAACACATGTTATAACAAATTCAATAATAAATTCAAGGCCTTGAAAAGCCTGGAAAATGGACATTTTGGTCGAAGGGCCTGGAATATTATTGGAATCCATTAAATGGCCTTGAAATTTTCGAAGATTCTGTTTCTTAATATACACTTTCCCCTGACTCATGAAGTAAAAGTTGAAAAATGGTGATTGATATAAAACTGGTTAAACACACTATTGGTCTATGATAAACAATAATTACAACCCCCAGGTCCTGTAGTCTAGGTTATGAAAAATCATTGATATCGGCCTGGAAAACCACTAAAATGGGCATAGAAAGGCCTGGAAATTAGTTCAAAGGCGCCGGGACCCTGTATTACTACCTTCACACGATACCAAGATACACCTACTCGGACCTACCGATATAGAACGATCTTTTCCCCTCTATCAACTACTCCATTTTCTTTTCTTTATCGGTATGGTATGGATGAAAACGGGGATCTATTCAATTGGAAGACCTAATAAATCAGAAATGGGATGGGCAAACAATTTCGAAAAGAAAATTAATACATTCAAATTAATTCCATCATGACCCACCATCCTGGTACCGCCAGTCACGAGCATTGTTTTGGATTACAGGAATCTAAGTTGCTTGATATTTGAAATAAGTATAGTACAGAAACACAGCTAAACACCTGCAGACATTCTAGACTCAGAGCCTCTCAGAGCAGACAAGAATGGTATGTCAGTGATGGGCTTTCCCATCCCTGGAGTATGCGTCTCAATGGGATTATAATGGCATTTTATGGTTTGGAGCAAGAGGCTTTCCCTCAATTTGGAGGCACTCTCTCAACTCTGAGCTTAGACTGCAGATGAATATTATAAACATACATAGAACAAACGGCAAAATAGGGCTATATGAATTATAGAGAAAATGGCAAAAACTCATACGGGAAGGAGGAAGATATCCAGCTAGAAACCTTGTTTCCTCATATATAATGCTGGATGTTCCGAAGTTGGAAACTGTCATACAATCATATATCTACTCATTTAGTTATAGATGAAATAGATTAAGATAAGAGAAATAGAAGACCGAACCGCATTCAGCAGAGTTGTGAAACGTATTGTATTGAATAGTTAAGCTATAGCGCATCAATTGTGTTTAAATGCTAGGGTTTCCATTCATTCAGGTCAGGGTATTTACCCTGACCAATCACACACCAACTGCTATTTTTTATATTATATTTATATTTTACTAACAATATATTATTAAAATAGTTTATTTTGGTTCGAAAGAAATAAGAATAAGTATAATTGTGTTTATATTCTTAAAATGTTAGTCGTACATTGCATTGGAGCAGACAGTTCACATTGCTGATATTATTTTACTACTGTGTCTGGGACAGGGGGAAGACGGTATTTACCCCACCCTGGAATATTAGAAATAATTGCATATGCCTAAGTCCCTGTATAAGAACAGAATAAATTAAAGGATTTTTTTAAAAGAAAAAAAGGGAAGCATTGAGCTCAGACCTTGACCCTGAAAGCCGCACGACATTACATACTGGTAAAACAACAACAAAACAGTAAAACAACAACAAAACAATCAAGTGTTTATTCTAACCCAATCCACTAATCCACTACACTATAATAATTTTTTAATCATTAAAGCAAACAACCACTAAAGCAAGGAAGATACAAAATAGTTTCACATGTAAAGCCTTGGAATAATTGTCCAAGTGAAGCCCATGAAATAGAAGAGAAACTACAGAACCGTATATCAAGAAGCACGCTTTTGTCAAATACAAATTAAACTTCTGTGCTAAATGTATAAAGAGGGCACCACACAAAGACACACACACACAGTCAAGGTAACATATCAAAGAAAAGAAACACTAATTATGGTATATTGCATTAAATATGAATGTCAGTGCCTCAATGTCCCATGAATCAAAGAAAAATAAGATAAAATACAGATAAAGAATTGAATAGAGCGATTATGGTGATAAAAAGCATATATATATAATATAAGGAGAAGGGACACTGTACATCGGGTAAATAAGAAAACGAAATACTACATTGTCTGTGACGTGAAATTAAGAATATAATATTTCGAATTAACGGTTCCATTCGTGCACAAACCAATTTTATACAAGAATCCAAACGAAAAACGATACTGGATATTGAGCTGTACATGTGAAGATATTAATAAAAACGTTATATCAACGACAACATGGATATTTGTCAGTTACAAGTACAAATAACTGTGAAACGCGTGTTTTACCAGCGGCTGTCTCCTCCAATAATCACGAATCTACTTTACCAAACATAGTAAGGTTGGTAGATTCTACTAAATATTTAGCCAATGCAATTCATTGCAATATATTTTATATTTACTAATATTAGCGGCAATAGCTTTGCTTCTTTTGACTAATAACAGCTCAAAAAGCTTTAAAAGATAATAAAGTGTGCCTGCAGTAGTTTATTTCTAAGAATAAAATTCATTGCAACCAGAGGGATGAAATTAATGTTTGTCTACCTTGTTTTGCAGTTTGATGGAACCAAGTACGAATTTCTCCTTGCTCAAACCTAAGTTCACTAATTCTTGATCATCAAAGGTAAATAACCGTTATTTAACTGATGATCAAGAATTACTTAATCGTTACGGTTTGTGTAACATATAGGGAAAGATTGAAGGTAATTCGTGAGAGATTTATTCCCAGTGCTGGTACAGATGGAAATATAATAAAATGTCACACTCAATGTTTGCTTTTAAAGAAAAGATGACCACTACGCGCGGCGAAAGTATGATGGCTGCCGTGGTGAGTGCGGCTGCATGGGTGGAAGCCTGGTTATAGCCTTACCTCGACAGCTGTTTTGCTATGTGTACATAACTGGCTTTCCATAATATTTACATGAATGGCTTTCCATAGTTTTACTGAAGATTTATCCGTTATAATAAGCATTGAATAAACCAAGTTACACCATACAGGATAAGGCACATAAGTACCATAACTATTACATAAGATAACTTAATTATTGAAATTAAAAATTGAGCAATATCACAAGCTTGATAACGGTAATTTGATTGCGGTAATATTAGAGATGTTTTCTTTTTTTTAAAAGAAATTTTATTGGAACTTTTTTCATACAATGATAATCTCTCAGCTTCCAAATAAACATCATTCTACAGAGTTTTTTACCTCATAGTAATTTTAATACATTTAACTCGATTTAATCCGCAGGTGAACTAGATTTTAGTCGTTCTTTTTGTTTCTATGATGACATATATTTGTATGTACACAATAAACGCTTACATTTTTTTGGGTTTTTCCTCTAAACAGCTACTCGATTAATAAAATACACGTAGCAAGCATATCAATCAATATACAGTTTTCTATTCGACAACCATACTGGTGGTGTGTCTTCAATTATAGATACCAGTCGTTATTGATTTTCAGGTATTTTTTTATATCAGACCATGATTTTTTACGAATTGCAGAAGGTAACTTATTCCATAAGACTGCTCCAGTGTAATGGGGTGATTTCTTCACCTTTTCCAATTTGGGAGTAATTAGCTTTAGGACTGGCCCTTCATTTACCCGTGTGGCGACTGGTACATCTTTTAAATTCTCCTGATTTAACTGCATTCTATACATAATACTTAGAATCGCAATTTTGTACCTTTTCTCAAGGGTTGCAATTCCACAATCTTCACATAAGTCCTCCTTATTTCTAATGTCATTTGGATAAATAATCCTTACTGCTCGGTACATAACCCTTTGCAGTTTGTTTCTTAAGTCAGCTGACACAAATGGAGAGAATAAACTTCCATATTCGAAAAGAGAGAGGATATGGCTTTTGACGATTGTTTTGGCCATTAGAATAGATAGATACTGCCTTATTCGTTGTAACTGGAATAATTTTGAAATAGCCGATGCCTTCATTTTTACGAAGTGCTCCCTGAGAGACAAATTATTATCAATTTTCAATCCTAGATATTTTACGGATTTAGAATTTTTAATTTCATGCCCTTTTAGATACACTTTACCTAAGGTATTAAAACGAATTTTTTTTATCCTGTTGTTGGTACCTAATATTTGCATTTGACATTTTTTTTCATTCAAACTCAACATATTATCAGACATCCATTTGTTAATATTGTTCATTGCTAGCTGTGTCTGAGTGATACATCGATCTAAGTCTCGACCTGTTATGCTGAGAGCCGTGTCGTCGGCATATAAAGTCAACTTAATTTTTAAACCTTCTTCATTTAAATTGTCAAAACATCTAGATACATCGTTGATATATAATAAAAACAGGATTGGACCAACATGACTTCCCTGCGGAACGCCTCTGTTAATAATAACCGATTCTGATAAGTGTCCATTTAATTCAGTACATTGGTATCGATCTTTCAAGTAGTTCATTATTAACCTAACAACTGAAGGATTAAAATTATAATATTCAAGTTTCCTTTCCAAGATAGAATGATTAATACAGTTAAACGCCTTTGAGATATCGTAGTACGATGCTACTGACAATAAACCATTATTAATACCTTCTACAATAGGAGTTAGAAATTCAAAGAGACTCAAATTAGTAGATCTATCCTTCCTGAATCCTCCTTGAGAGGAGCAAAAAAAGTTGTTAAATTCCATATGGTCGACAATGGCTATACACATAATTTTCTCAAGGAGTTTGGACATAGTCAGCACAATAGCAATCGGTCGTAAATTGTTAAATAATCTTAGGTTACCCTCTTTAGGAATGGGTTTAATAATATACTCTTTCCATTCTGAAGGCATAAGTCCAGTAGAGACACAACGTTTCATAAGTAAGGTAACATGCGGTATGAATAATTTTAAAAACATTTTCAAGGTTTTAGTATTGATCCAACTGAATCCACAACTTTTTGACAGATCAATTTCATTAATAAGCTGATTAATTTTCTCTTCTGTAACAGACATTCTAGTAACAACAACAGTATCACATGAATCATTTATATAGTCCATGAAGGAGTGGGATAAATTCCCATCAGCACTACCAAATTTGCTATAAAACAAGTTCAGTTGATTTTTTTTTATTCCATTAGAAGCTGTCAACCCTTCAAATTCATTTCCATCATGAATAAAGGAAGAAGGCAAATTATTCGAACGATGGCCAAATAAGTCAGAAATGTTTCTCCAGAACTTTTTGCTGTTCTTTGAGCAGTTATTCAGTCTGGTTCGTATAGCTTCCCGTTTTTGGGCCTTAACTTGTCTGTTAATTTCCCTTCTTAATAACACTGCCTGTCTAAATTGTTCTTGTGAGTTAAGAATTCTAGATTTTCTAAACAGCTTATCTCTATTTGAGATTTTGATCAGCAAATCGTGGGATAAGTTAAACTTTCCTTTTGTCACGATTTTAATCTCTTCAATAGGACAGAACTCATCAAGATACCTTACAAAACACTCTTTCATATTTTTCCACAATTGGGTAGAAGAACAGTTTTGTTCACCAAAGCAATTTACATTAGTGGACAAATCCCTGAGGTGAATAGCTAATTGATCTTCGTTTATATTATGATATTTTCTACCTCTACGAACCCTTTTTTCTGTGGGTTCCTTTCCTTTTTTTATTTGTGAAAAAACACATAAGTGATCTGAGATGTTATAGTTCAAGATATTCGACATAAGTAAGTGGGGGTGGTCTGTGAAGATTACATCAATCATAGTACCTTTATTACCAACATATCTGGTCGGCTTATCGATACTTAATTTTAAACCATAATCAGATAACATTGATATCAATTCTATGACCTTGGAATCATTCTTCTCTAGTAAGTTAATATTTATGTCACCACATAGGTATATTCTGTGGTATCTCGTTAAATCCTTTATCCCAACCAGTGCAGATTTCAGACCTTCAATGAAAGCAGATTTATCTCCTGCCGGTGGGCGGTATGTGTTTAAGAGTAGTGTTCAGTAGTAGTCCAGACTCCGTAGGAGTAAGACGTGCTGGGAAAGCGCTCCCCGCCCGTGTAGCAAACATAAGGATTATCACACACACTCATTCACCGCCACCCATTCATTCGAACTTGGACTAAAACATAGACTTTTCAAACGTGTGAGTACGATCTGGTTGTGATATAGCACATATCTGAACGTGTTTATAACTATTTGCTGTATACTTGTGCTATAGTGTTTCTGTGACTTTGAAGGAAACAAAAAAACCAAAGAACCATGTATTTCGGACATGAAAAAACAGTGTCTCTCGACAGGGCAGGGAAACTTTTCAGTCACCCCTGTCCAAGTATTTCAAGAGATTGTATGCATCATGAATTAGAACCGATTAGACCTTTCGGTTTTAATGAAATTCGACGGAAAATTGATTATGAGCTTAAGGCAGATGCCGATTGTACTATCCCAGAGCTCCGTAGGTCATTGGAGTTTAGTCAGGCCAACCTACATTGTGTAATAGGAAAAGTGGAAGAGTTGGTTCTAAGAGATAAAGAGCATGTAGAGGAAATGGCCAAAGTGAATCGGAAAAACAGAGCATTGGAGGCTTATATTTGCCGGGTTGAGGACACGGTCCTAGAGTCGGAGATTGAAAGAAGACGCACCAACCTAATTCTAACGGGGGTCCAACATGTTCACAAGGAAAATACACCTGGCCTAGCCCTAGTAATACTCAAGGAACTGGATCAAAGATTCCAAAGCGACGATATTGTTAGTGCAAAAAGGTATGATTCATATCAATTTGGCTGTCGCAAAATCAGAGTAGTACTGAAATCAGAGGACAGGAGAAATTACGCTTACAGCGTTAGATCTTCGCCAAAGAAATCTAGTGAGTATTCCAGAGTCTACATTAATGCAGATGTGCCCTCAACAATACAAGAACGTAAGGATATGCTAGCAGCCGTTGGTAAGAATGCCAAATTAGTAGGAGGGAAGGAAGTAGGGAAGATCTACAAGGATCAAATACGTATTGGTGGGATTGATTACAAATATAATCAGTTAGAGTATCTGCCTGATGGTTATAAGTTGTCAGATGTGAAAACCAAGAAGCTGGAAGGGAAAGTATTTTTCCAGTCTGAGTTCAGCGCACTCTCGAATTTTTTCCCATGCGACCTGATAATAGAGGACATTTTATTTAAATCTGTCGAGCAAGCCTACCAGTTTGCCAGGGCCAATGCCCTAGGCCGACCCGATGTAGCAAAACTGATATACGATAGTAGAGATGCAAGAGCAGCAAAAGCCCTATCACATGCCTCAAAATCAAATCCTGACTGGGACCAGGATAAATTAAAAGTAATGCGAGTTCTAATCGAAAGTAAATTCGAGCAAAATCCCGACCTCAAGAGAATTCTTTTGAATACAGGAGAAAGCAATTTATTTGAAGCTACGAATGACAACTACTGGGCATGTGGCGCAACTTTATCCTCAAAACTAATTACAGAGGGTACATACAAAGGCAACAATGCGATAGGGGCCATACTTGAGGATTATAGAGAATTTCTAACATCGACTGTGGGCTACACTAGAAAGGATATTGTTACGGCAAACTCAGAAGGCAAACAATGGGAACCTGCCCTAAGTAAGTCCCCTCGTCAGAAAGTTGTTCCCCAGTCAGAAAATGCGGAGCAACAGGAAGCCGATGAAACAACTAACAATGCACTGACTGACGAAAATGCCCAGGCCTCCGCCGAAGGCCCCACTGAAATGGATCAGGGCGCGCCACCAATATCACCCCCTCCACTTATTACCAGATTCGTTGAACCCAGTGATTCTGCACCGGGTACGAGTGCAAGCCAAGGCAACTCAAGAGGAGGCGGCAGCGGCAAAGGGAAAAAAGGGAAAGGAAAAGGAGGTAGAGGCGGGTTTAATACTCGTCAATCTGCCGAGAAAAGGGGGCGCAGCCACTCCGGTGAAGTAAGTTCCAACAAAAGGGCCAATAGCCCAGCTTGCTTTGAAAGAAGGTCGCCCAACCCGGCTGTGATGCAACACATACTGGAGGAATTCAATAGGAACCCATACCAACGCTCTGCTCTCTACTCAAATCCCAGTGAAAGATCAACTAGCAGTCTATACTTCCAAGATGGACTTGGGAACTATTGAAATGAAGAAATCTCTTGTTATAACAGATTCCAGAGGAAAAAACCTGAATACGTATTTGCCATTACATGAGGATATTACTTGCATCCCTTTCAGTGGAGGCAAGATTAATTTTCTTGCTGACAAGTGTATCGAGTTGTATAGGGCGCACAAACCCAACAGATTAATGTTAATAGGCGGCATTTGTGATCTATGTGTGAAGAATAGGGAGACCGGGGAGATTAGTCTTTCTTTCCTAACCTCTGATAGTTTAACTAAACATATGATTGATCTATATGAGATGGCGATTCTGAAACTGGAAGTTTTACCGAATAGCTGTCTTGTCGGCCTGGGAGGCCTAATAGGTGCAGATCTGAACACTGCCAATGGCTTAGAAGGAACCTCACCATTACAAAGTATTATAGACAACTCCATTCCGCGAATCAATAAGCGTATAATTGAACTGAACCACCATAGACATGTTCGACATATGAATTTAATACATAAAGTCCACGCAAGAAGTAAAAGCTCATTCATACAACATTACCAGAGACTTCCTGATGGGATACATATTGACAGTATAGTAAAACGTTACTGGGCCAAGCAAATAGTTTTATTTCACAATGATCCTTTATTCAACAATTAATACCCGGCTCGCCATGCGAAAAGGGTTAATGAACACTAATATATCATTCACATTGATTCTCCCAATTATGACTACCATATTGATACCACCGATTGTCTCACTGCATATGTATATGTCATGCCCCACTTCAATGTTGATTGCTCATGCTCTATGCTTCTGTTTGTATTCACTAGATCAGCTGTTGTATGAAGACCAGACTGTACATTTCTTGCGGCGGCGGACCAGGGTCCCGGCTCGCCATGCGAAAAGGATGCCCTGGGCGGCCGCCTGTGAGTTCTTGGTTGATGGTATGGTTATAGTTAGTACGTCACACTCACTCAGGTGTAGACTAAATGAGAATCCTGTCAGTCCTCAATCAGCATTAGGAATGGTTTTACGTGTAACAACTTGTGACTTCACTTCGCCCTATTGTACTTATTACCTCAAGTATCTCTGTGTCGGTGTTGCCAGGATAAGTGAGTACTATATTGAATACTTGTATTTTCAATTTATTATATTATATGGTAATGTATATTGGTTGAATAAGGTGGGTAATTGCCTACCGGTCCCCGCTCGCCATGCGAAAAGGGACTGCGTGGGTACATTCACCCGTCTGGTCTTGCTTATAAGTTACCTGCACTGTTCCTATACTATGTGTTATACTGGGTCTAGAAGTGGAATACACTTTCTAGTGAACCTTATGATTCGAACCTGTGACTTGCCTATTCATAAACCGTTACTCCTTTTCTGTCTCATATATGTAATGTTTAGAATAATGTTTATGTGTAATGTCTGATAATTTGATTATGAAATGGATTGATTTTGAAAGAGTCAGAGGGGTAAAAATTATCCACTACAATATAAGATCGCTTTTACCGAAAATGGACTCCATAAGGAATGAAATTATGAGTAGCAACTTAGATATTGTCAGTTTCTCGGAGAGCTGGTTAAAAAAGGAAATACCGGATAACCTAGTTAGCTGTTCAGGATATAATCTGGTTCGTCTCGACAGAGAACTAGGGTGTAGAGGTGGTGGCTTATGCTGCTACATTAGAACCGACTATAGTTTTTCTTTTGACACAGATAACCAAATTTCTAATGAAAATAGCGAAATTATGAGCTTAGTAATTAAAAGGGATAAAGTTCCTACATATAACCTATTAGTGGTATATAGGCCCCCGTCGGGCAACGTATCAAGCTTCTTGACAGATTTAGAACGAGCTAGAAGGTCTCTTAACCAAGGGAAAACATTATCAGGTAACCTAGTAATTACAGGGGATATGAATATTGACTTAGGCACAGAAGATAACAAGTCTAAGGCTCTTAGAGCATATGCTCTATCTAAAAACTTGCTGATACCCTCTAAGGATGTTACAAGATATGGTTTATATAAGAACTCAATACTTGACTTATTTCTTATAGGGAGTAAGACTGAGTTCACCACGGGAACTATACAGTATACGCTTTCGGACCATAATCCAATATATGTCATATTTAAAAAGATATTCACTAAGAAAGTTAAAACAGAGATTAAGGGACGTGATTTTAGGAACTATTCATATGAAGGTCTTGAGAACACACTAGCTAAGGTAAATTGGAATACACTATTCGACACTGTTGATACTAATGTCAGCTGGGAGATATTGAATAAGGAAATAATAGTGGCCGCTGATGTGGTAGCCCCTCGCAAGACATTTAAAAACATTACAGTTAAACCGATATGGTATACAAAAGAATTAAAGGATTTACACAAGGAAAGAGAAAGATTATATAAAAAGGCCAATTTCACAAAGAATATGTTAGATGTGAGGAATGCCAGGAATGCAAGGGACAGATGTAATAAACTTATTAGAAGAGCTAAATCAGAACATTATAGAAACTTACTGTACACACATAGAAAGGACTCCAAAAAATTTTGGAGGGTCGTGGAGGATATTGAGAATAAAAATGAGGTACCTATTAACGGTCTAACAATTGATGGAGTAGAATGTGATGGTCGTGACTTAGTTCAAGGAGTAAATAAATTTTATTGTAACATAGGCAAAACTATAAATGATGAAATAGATTATGTACCAAGAGACGTAACAATCGAGGAACCGTTGCTAGCCTGGGAAGAAATCGATATTAACCAAGACATGATGTTAGAACATATTAAGAATATTAATACTAATAAGAATTCAGGTTGCGATGAAGTAAATACCAGAGTGTATAAAGATGCATTTATGATTCTTATAAGACAATTCTTACATGTCATCAGAAACTCCTTTAGGGGAAACACATTCCCTAATGCATGGAAATACGCAAATATTAAGTTAATACCAAAAGTAAAAAATCCTGTTACTCCCTCGGATACGAGACCTATCTCCCTGTGCCATGTTGCAGGGAAGATAACAGAAAAGATCGTGGTAGAGGAGCTTATGTCCTATCTTCATAGAAACAATATCCTTTGTGATAGACAATATGGTTTCCAAAGCGGTCACTCCACAACGGAGGCACTATCTGAATTCCTGAATGACATTAACTTAGCCACTTATAATAATTACTTTACAATTGCATGTTTCATTGACTTTTCTAAGGCGTTTAACTCTGTAGACCATGGTATTTTGGCAGATAAACTGCTTGAATGTGGGTTAAGTGTGGCTGTTTGTAATTGGTTTAAATCATACCTAGAAGGTAGACAACAAAGAGTGAAAAATGGGGACTACTCGTCTGACTGGAATCACATAGACTATGGGGTACCACAAGGGTCTGTCCTTGGCCCGATACTCTACTTAATTTATGTTAATGATTTAAAGTACCTGAACCTAAATAGTAGATTTATTCAATATGCGGATGATACCGTTTTTTATTACAGTGGGGCTAACCTAGACGTATGTATGAATAACATGAATACAGATTTAATGAAATTTTACTCCTGGAGTAGAGGTAATAAGTTACTGGTGAACATCAAAAAAACCAAATGTATGCTCTTAGGAACGAAAAGAAAAATAACGAATGTTAAGGTTGCGATAAAAATGGGTGATGAACCTATAGAACAGATAAACAAATATGTGTACTTGGGACTAACTATTGACCCCTGTATTAACATGATACCCCAATACAATAGCCTGATAAGCCAACTGTATAATAAAATGTTCGTCTTTAGAAAAATCAGGCCTAACTTAACAAAAGGAGCAGCACTGATGATTGCTAAGTCTAAATTGTTATCTATATTCGATTATAGTCTGTTTGCGCTTACGCCACTGAATGTAACGCAGTCCAGGAGATTACAGAAAATCCAAAATAGTATTCTAAGGATAGCGATAGATCGTAACTACGAGATGAGTAATAGAGAACTATGGTCCACTGCCAAGGTTATGAATGTGGATAATAGACTAAAGTTTAATTTATGTAAGATTGCGCATAATGAGATATATGTAAAAGGGAGGGGTATACCCCCCCCCCCAGAAATACGAGACAAGCTGACGCCCCAATCCTAGCCACGTTTCTTCCTCGTAATATGAATGATGAAAGATGTATTACTGCGAAAAAAGCCAAACATTGGAATGAGCTACTACCTGATATTAGACTAATTAATGATCCTATTAAATTTAAAACATGTCTGAAATATCACTTATTGAACCTCCAGAATAATCAGGGAAATGGTATTAACTGATCGAAGACCCCCCCCCCCCCCGGCCTCCCTCCCCCTCCTATTTTACTGTTGTATGATGTATTGTTGGTCGTCATCGACTGATTATTGTCACATCTTGCCGCAATGTCGCCTCTGTGTATAACCTTACAACTCAAACTTCCTATTGACTTTGTATATGTATATATTGTATACCTAACCTCATGTACACCAATGACCGCTGTAACATAATGTCGTCACTATCATGCTAGACATGAAAAATTGTAACCGATACAAACAAACATGTATATATTCTATTGCACAATGCAAATGATCATATTTGTACTACTATTATCACAACCATTTCGCTCACTACGGTACGAGTCCCTATTTATAGCAACAGCCAGGAACCGTAACTATCATCCACATCCCATCTCATATCATCATTTTGTCACATCCACATGAGTTAAAAATGATGAATCTAATTTAATAATTGAAGAATGTCTTATTAAATGGACAGACCTAACTTATGTTTTCAACTTTAAGTAATGGAATGAATTGATTGGAATTACCCTACTATTATTTGTAACTTGTACAGGCAAGCATGCTTATGAAAATCACTACTTTGTGAGAGGTGTATTGTCATTTATCTGAATAAAAACGTTTCCAAAAAAAAGACACATATTTTTCCCCTCATGCCAGGCTTAATCTCTAGACATTGTAGTTCGATGTTATGGTTGCATATATTAAATTCTTCATATATCCATTGATTTACGACACATTCTCTTGATGTGAGACAACATAGGCCTCCTCCAGATTTTGTTACTAATTCATTTACAGAGTGACGATCGTATCTAAAGATATTATAATCAGAATCCAATAGCAAGTGAGAATCAAAGTCTGTGTTGTTTAACCACGTCTCTTGAAGGCATAGGATTTTTACAAACTTACATAGAATGACACTGTGAATTTCTTTCACCTTATTCCTTAGGGGTCGAATATTTAATGACAATACTCCCATACCTTTTAGCCTACTGAGGTTCTTTACACTAACCGATTCCATTTCGATTGAACATGGAGAGAATATACAATTCTTGACAAGCTTTCAAGGGAGGTCTATGGACCGCATGACATTTCTTCAACCAAGTACCGAGATAGCAACGCGGACTAAAAACTAGGGGAGTGTTAAATAAAAACATAAATAGCCATTCAAGGCTTGCGTACATGGGGGCAGCTCGCGACGAGAGAACAAGGACACTTTTTACCTACTTCCTTTCAACTGAGAGCAACATAATGTTATACAGTAGACATTTGGGTCGGATATAACATATGTACATAAGGAGAATATTTTACGTACAGAAATACAGCATTGTCGATCATAACTAGCATTTCTCTTAGCTCGCTGTCACTTGAGAAGCGGCATCATCCGCCATCTTGGATTATAACATGAGTCTGCAGTTACGGTTCACATTCCGATCAAAAATTCTTTATAAATTTGTAATACCTGTACCATAAGATGTAATTATTATACAAGCATAATTAAAAAATAAAAATACATTTAACAACTCGAATAAACCATACGCAAAGCTGGATTTTTGTCGTTGGTATTTAGTGCTGAGGCACTTCCGGCATATCGCTTCCTGTTTACTACACGTGTAGAGTCAGCTGAAGCGAGATGGATTTATATTTACCAAGAAAAACATGAATTTATATGATTTAAACCGTATGACAACATGGCGACGGCGATCAGGTAGATGTATACTTATTGTTTCTTTGCTTTGACGTTCCTCATTCTAGACATAGACTTTTCAAGAGCCGATTTGATGTCATCAGCGCTCTTCGGTTTGTCTGTACGGGCAGACGGCGAAGCCTTGTTCGGGTGTGGAGTGCTGCTAGCTAATATATCTTCTTGTCGTATTCTATTAGCAGTCATATTCTGTAACGTGGTGTCTTCCAACAGGTAGGATGAATGATCCATTTCTGAAGTCGTATCCGAATCTTTCTCGGCCGTATTATCAAGTAGTTGCTGTTCCTCGTTCGACGGGAAACGCCTGAAGAATCTTTTTTTTGCTTTGGCTTGCGAACTGGGGCTAAGATCCTTGATATCCACTGGGGCTGGAGGGGGAGATAGCATAGTAACAGAGTTTAGGTCAACCTTATACCTCTCTCTAATTTCAGCACGGACGTTCATCAAAAGCCTACCCTGCCGATTTTGTCCGTCCCAGGTGTGTGTCTTCAGCTGTACATTACCAAGGAAAACTCCACACGACCATTTAAGATCGTGAGTAGCCTCAATAAGTTCCATGTTATCAGTAGCAAGAAGCAATAGTCTCAAGTCCTTGCTCAAATTTGTTGAGTAGTATCGATCTCATATACGCCTCCTCGCGTTTTTCCCAGTCTTCATCCGAGTTTATTTTGGATCCTTCATTCTTAATTTCGTATGGATCCTTGAGTTTTGCAATTCTTCTAGCAGCTGTATTATTTCCTGTTTTTAGGGCTTTGAAATAGAAGAAGGCGTGCTCGACGGACTCAAAAGTCAACCTGTTAATGACGATTTTGCATGGATATAGATTGGAGGGCCATGCGTAGGATGACTGATAGGCTAGCCCTAAGGCAACTTTTTAGACCTTTATGGAGGCTGGTGCAACTGACTCAGGCAACATTTCCAAGTCATCAATTCCATAGGTACGTCCTTTTACCTGTACCTTGTCACCTTTTACCTTTGCGTACTCATCCAGATTGTCCCTGACGGCCTTTTTGGCGATTTGACGTAGGAGTCCCCTATTGCATCTGACCTCCGCATTCACATCATCCTCGAAGGACCAGTACTGTATTGCAGGGTAACATTCAGGGCTAAACTTAGTATGATCAAATAGAGCACCTTTTCTGGACATAAAAAGTTTTTTGTCTTTCAAGAATTTGAATCTCACACATATAGGATCTGGCGTTCTCCTTTTGTTGTCACTGCTCTTTCTGGTAACTATGCAATACGTTTCATCTAACTGATCAATCCGAAAATTTGGAATTACCATGCGAATAATTTGGGTGGCAGTGTAGTCAATGTTTTCATCTTTTTTGTCTAGCACACCATTGAAAATGACGCACTGTAGCCTGAGTTTAGTATCAACATCATTATTAATTGTTCTTTGCTTTTGCAATTCAAACGTTAGAAATTGTATCTGATGTTCTAGGTCTTTGAGTCGTTGCTCCATTAAACATTGATTATCATCCTGTTCATTGTTTCTTATAATTTCATCTGTCAGATTCAATGCCAGCTCGGAACACAACTTGTTGGTGTCTACCAGTGCAGCTTTGGCGTCGACTTGGGCGGCTTGTACACTAGCAAGAGTCAAAGCTTCTCTCACGTCATGTTGAAGACCATCCATATTATCCTCTACCGTTTCCATGTTGAGGTTTTTCTTAGCCTCTGGAGAGTATCCCGTTGGACCAGGATTCGATCTCTTAGCACCCTGAGATTTCAAGTTAGGTTGTGACATCTAGTCCGTGACGATCAATGTTCAAAACAAGTGTGTCCGCTCATGACGAAAACAATGGACGTTCCCTTATTGTCGCTCAGTGTAGTGGCGGGACAATTAAATGTTCACATCTCATGGATCCAGACAAGATTGGAGTATAAATCATGTGCACAAAGGAGTCAGGCTGTATAGACAAACACTTTGGTCCGGTTAAAAGTTTCCGATTATTTACAGAAGTCCACTAAATTATGAAGGTAGGTTGCACTAGTTCTTCGCGCGTCTTACCGATCTAGCAGCCATGTTTACCCTCTAGTACAATATTTTTAAAAAATGAGGGCTGTGTTAGGCGATGCTGAGCGATATTTGTTACTGTCATACATACTAAAACCATCATTAGTTGAAGTAATAAAATGCAGTACATTTTTCGACTGAGGAGTTAGGGACGTAAGGAGGGAGAGGGAGGAGACTGGGAGGTGAGGCAGGGTGAGGAGAGGGAGGTGAAATGGAGTTGATAGGGAGGTTGAGAGGGGATGTAAGAGGGTGGAGGTGAGAGGGAGGAGGGTTTTAGAAGAAAGTGATCCGGGGAGGTGAGAGAGAAGGGGATATGGAGGAGGGTAAGAGAGCATGTATAAGAGGGATGAGATAAGAGAAAGTTAGAGTATGAGATGGGTTACAGAGAGTGAGCGGTAGGAGATAGGAGGTAAGAGGGGGAGGTGAGAGGGTGGAGATAGAGAGGAGTGGAAAGAGTGGAGTGGAGGAGGAGGAGAAAGGGAGGTAGAAAGAGAGCGGACATGAGAAGAATGAGGTGTGAGAGAGACGAGGTGAGGGGAGATCATGTGGGACCTTTATGTTCACTTTGCACCAGCATAAATCTTTCTCAGAAATCGAACCTAAGTACCACACTGAATTTATTTTAACATTAATTAAGAATTATCATAATGGATTATTAACACAGATGAAATCCAAAGATTTCCAAATAGTATACAATCTACAAAAATAACAATAAAATTCATCAAATAGATTTCATTTAAAATGAAATTGTAGTTATTGAGACAGGTGACATAATTTTATTCATAACTCATCCCTTTTCATTTACTTTTTCATTTTTCATTGTTCTAGACAGTTGAATTATAGATGAAACATAACATTTTTAAGGAGTTTGTTTCTGCTTATTGTACCACTGCATAAAATATAACACATAAGGGGTTCGAGACATAACGAAAATCACTCGAAAGAGTGAGATTGTGAACACATCTTACCTGAATAAAAATAATTGTGCAAAAATATACTAGTATATAATATATCTTTTACTTGTTCAAAATGTAATCGACAAATTAAATATGTTATGTTGAATGCTGATGTGATCCCGATGTGCATGATTACATTACTGACCTGGTTTTGACCTGGAATTTTTGACCTGATTTTGACCTGGTGCTTTTCTGGTGGAAAACGTAAACGATTTTGAGGGTCAAACTTGATTTTACAATGCTCTATGGACCCGATTTATGAACACACTTCTAATGCTCTCAGAGATGCACAATTAACCAGGTTATAAAATGCACTTTTGAAGCACTCAACGATGCACTACTGACCAGGCTATAAAAATCAGTTCTTTTGCACTCTGCGAGAGCAGTTTCATACCTCTGAATCTCAACAGTATTAAGACTGGTGAATTCTTCACAGAAATATATTGCCCAATATAAAACAAAGAGTGTATATTAAGGTATTAACCTTGTCTTTGCATGGAAATACATCAATTATTGCATCATTATTTCCATCCTGTTAGACATCCCCATTGCTGGGAAGGGTTATTCGAGTTGTACTTGGAACCAGAGGGGTCCACTCTTCTTCAGCTCATAAAGTATGCAATGGTGGGGGGTGGTTTATTTAAAACATTTTTCCATATCCAACAAATAAACTACAAAATTAAACTTTAGAAGTGTATCACCTATAACATTCCTATGTACATGATGTGAAATATCTATAATGGTATAAATTCCACCAAAGTGTATATAAGCAGCGCTTTCATTGTAAAAACAATTGTAAATGCACACCAGTTACCAGTTGCGCCCCCTGGTAAAATCAGTACATACCACCACTGTATGCAAAACTGCATCTGACCGGTCACAAAACTGCAATCCTCTCAAAAAAGCAGTTTTGTACCTGGTTTCACACCTGATGCTTGGGGCATCAACTCATGCACTTCAAAATGCATATCAAAATATATCTAAATCCGGTGTAAATATACACATGTTGCATACAGTTAGAATATTTGAACAAGTGATCAATGGACAAAGCTTTGAATTAAAGAAGAATATTTTGGCCTATGTTCAGTAGGTGTGAACAATGTATAGACCATATATGAGTGACGCTTATACACTTTAAAGAAGCCTGTTACTTAGGAAGGTAAGGGACATAGACAAGAAGTGTAGGTAATATTCAATTCAATTGTAATATTCAATGATACTTGAAGGATAAAACAATTGATGGATAAATCATATATATGTGATGTGTTTCAGGAAAATGAGCCACATCATTGGAATCAGCTTGATTTCTTTTTAAATATGGTGATGTCTCAAAATCCATATTTTGCGAATCATTTTCCTAAAACGGATCACATATGTGTGTGTGTCTGAATATTATCCTATTTTGGATCTTTACAATTATATCCCATAAGTGATGTGTGACAGAATAATGAGCCACAAGTATAAGAACAATTCATATTTTTAATGTGGTTAATCGCAAGATATTTGGATAGACATGGAAGAGTGACATAAGAAGAAATTACATACACAGGAATCATGTTGAAAGAATTATTTGAGGGGAAAACACCTTGTACTTAGATCAGAAGGAAAAACGATCAGAAGGAAAAAATGTTTAAAAGAAATACTATTGTTAGATACTAAGAACCATAGAATTAAGAGATGAGTGAGGAGTGAAGAAATGAAACAAATTAGTAAATTTATAGCGACATTCACTGATGCAAAATCACTTTGAAAAAGGTGTATAATTAGGGAATCAAGGAAGACTGTTAATTATTATATAGGGATTACACCAACCTTTTTATAGTGTATTCTCATTCAATAATAGGAATAAAATAAATAGCTATAAATAAGTAATGCTGTTTGATGCTAGAAGACTATAATACAACTAGTCATTCTCAATGCATGGTACATCTCTTCATAGGCATAGTTGTGCGACATGTTCTCACCAAGTGGTGGCACTTGTTTTTCACTAGGTGGAGTGACAGGTCACCGCGTTGCATTTATAATTTCTTTAACAATAAAAGCCTTGCCAAGACTTGACTTCCTGTATGCGATATATGATTTGAAATCCAGATATGTTTGTATATAATAACAAATTTCATGATCATGTTGTCATGCTTTCAGAAATAAAGATCCGGTTTTTGGAAGAAAAATGAATAATGTAGGAATTATAAAGGATCGATTAAATCTGGGGGAAAATTTGGGAAGTAATATTTGGATAATATGAACATAGCATTACATCGTTTAGTTTAGTGGAGAGGGGTTTCTATGAGTGGGTGTCAGAGACTGAGTGTGAGTGTCAGAGAATAGAGTGTCAGATATGTGCGACATTAGGTGTGAATGCCATGCAGGTGAGTGAGCAGTGGCAGGTATTATGGCCTGTTGTAGCTTCATTGTGGTTGTAGCTTCAATTTTATGGTAGTTGTGGGTGCAGATTTGGTTTGAACTATTCTTTGGGATAGAAGTGTTAAGCATGTTTAGGTTATACAGATGAATATATGAGATTCTCAAAGAAATACAATATGCTCCATGGGCCCTACATATAAATATGGTTCTGATGCTCCCAATGAAGTGCTATTGACCAGGTGTAAAAGACACAGTTATAATGCACTCAGTGAAGCACTTTCATTGCTATTGCTATGTGAGGGAGAGGGAGGGAATTACTTTGTAAAAGTTATTCCTTCATCATCACTATTCATACAAATAAACAGGATTTAGGTAGAGGCTTAATTTATAAGTATTTTATTCTTTATAGGGCTTTAACAGTTACATTGAATAAGCGCTGTATTGACCATGAATGTATTATGTTGCCTTATGAAATATAATATCATATTTTTGAAACAGAATAAAAGATACTATAATGTATGAATTGTATAAATTCCTCTAGACTGACTGACATCCATTAATCCCACTGCATGTAGCTAGTGCATTGATACCCGATTTATATACATAAATTTGATACGCATTTTTGGAGTGCATCTGATGATGCACATTGCATCAGGTGTAAAACCAGGTGCAAAACTGCTTTTTTGAGAGGATTGCACTTCTGTGACTGGTCAGGCGCACTTTTGCATGCACTAGTGGATTTTCCAATGCACATAGGGATACGAAAATAATAATTAATCTCATCACCGATCCACAACGATCGATGCAGAATGTCATTTTGAAATGGGATTCGAATAAAGATAAATACCGAAATATGCATGTATGTACAAGAAGAAGAGAAATACGAATATAGGACACGCGATTCTGCAGTGCTCCAAGTGAGTACCCATAGTCATATCCTACAGTCACGGTCTATTTCAGCCGGTCTTACACGGAATCAAGGACTATCTCCTACATAGGCTACTCTCGTTTTTAACCCTATACTTATGGCTCCTCTCTGATGTTTTAACCATGTACGATCCTCCGAAGATTGAATGTCTAGTACTAACTCCAAAATATGAAAAGGTTTGTCAAGAAATGCATATACCATTCAATAGTAACCGAAATGGAATCGGTTGAACTTGATACTGTATTGTCTCTACCTGGCTACGGCCTACTATCAATCAATGTAAGGTCTCTCCGCAATAAGGTAACAGAAATTAGTAATACTCTATTAAACAAGTTCACAAAGATCCTATGTCTACAAGAAACCTGGTTATCTAATACGGATAGTGATAGTAACCTAATTCCTAACCCTAATTACAATTTATTTTGCCTGGATAGACAGTATGACGAAAATCCAGAGGTTATAAAAAAGGGAGGAGGTACCTGTATGTACATTTATAAGGACTTTGAGGTAGATGAATCAATATTGAAAAACTGTAACAAATGCTGTAAAAACATGGAAATTCAGTGTTTACTGATTAAGCCTGGTATGAGGCATAAGGTTATTGTTGTCAATGTTTATCGCCCGCCATCTGGCGACAGAAATATCTTTATAGAGTACTAGCAAAGTACCCGTCCTCTGGACGGTCACCCTCTCTCCCCACATTTCCCCCTCTCCCTCTTTTCCCTCCCCCTTTGCTAAACTGTATTTTGAAGCTCATTTCTGTCTCAAATGTGGGTTATTTGAGAGGATTGGTGAAGGCGAATTGTACATTTTCTGAAAATCTGACCCATATAATTGTAAAATATCAGATTCTAAAGCCTTGGCAAATTGAAGTAAATTCCACCTAGAATACTTATTCAGATTCTATACATGGGCCTATAACTGGAAATTTTTACCCGATTTTTAAAATTTTGGTTAGGTCCCCCTGGACGTTGGTTGTGGGAAATGACGTAGTATCTCACAGGGGGTTTCCCAGGCTATAAATAGAGTGTAGAGATCGCAATTTAAAAAAGGCTTCAAAATCATATTTCCACCCCAAATACCTTCACAAACCACAGACGACGACATCCAGAGAGGGGGGACAGACCTCTACAGATGAGTAAAGTGGTTTGTAAAATAACACATTCGGAGAACATTCTGGACAAAGAAAACCTTCTTTCTACCATTTCTTTTCTACCTCCTTTCCTAGAAATCGCTCTAGCCGTATATTATATGGATTTAAGTGAAACCCTAAAAAGTCTAAAATCAAGGGTTAAAGGTACTAACATAGTAGTATGTGGCGATATAAATATTAACTTGCTGGAAATACAGAATGACACTGTTGGCAATTTTCAATCTGTGATGAGTGACTATAACCTATCACCCTTCATAGATATACCAACTAGGTTCTCTAAAAACTCTAGCTCGCTAATAGATGTGATCTACTCTGACCACCCACATATTAATAATTCAGGTGTAATTGAATATAATATATCTGACCACCTCTGTACCTATGTCCAGTTTAAGAAGTGTAAAGAACCCGTTACGGTAGAGTCCAAGGTTGGTAGAAAATATCATAGACTAGATGAAGTGCATCTATCCCGCTTTCTTCAGCCTTACGCAGATAATGTATATAGCTTTGGAAATCGTGATAACAGCTCGGAATATATCTGGAAAAATCTTAAATCCTGTATGGTACGCTACCTAGACAATAATTGTCCCTATACTGAAACAAAAATAGTTAGAAAACGGAAATTCAAGCTAGGACATGACCTGATCAAGTTGATTAAAGAAAGAGATAGGCTATTCAAACGAGCAAAAACTACAGGCTCTAATGTTATCCTAAGAGAAGCAATCAATCTAAGAAAACTTGTTAGTCGAAGAGTCGAAAGGAAAAAAAGGGAAGAAATAAGATCATAACTCCAGCTTTGCAATAAAAACAGCAAGAAATTCTGGAGAAAAATTAATACACTGATTGGGAGAGACGAAAAATCCCTTCCAACCAGCTTTATTCACGACAGTAGAGAGGTAAAAGACAAAGAAGCTTGTAATCTCTTGAACAAGTATTTCGCTAACTTAGGGGTTGCCAAAGACAGCACGGAAAAAAGGTATACTACTTATCTAAGAAAGGATGTCACATTAGAATGTAGTACGAATATCCTGATTAGTGAAACAATGATCAGAAGACATGTAAATGGGATTGATATAACAAAAAGCAGCGGTTTCGACTGGATTAATTCTAAAACCTTGAAGCTCTTTTTGCTAGCGCTTGTCCCGCATATAACTCTTCTTATGAAAGCCTGTATAACATCATGTAAGATACCTAATGACTGGAAAGAATATGTAGTTAAGCCAATACCAAAGGATGGAGACTTACGATCATTTAATAATCTTAGACCCATAGCTCTGGTGCCTGTTATGTCGAAACTGTTTGAAAAACTATTATGTGTTCCCCTTACTAATCACATGGAAATGAACAACCTTTTCTCAGACAGTCAAGGGGGGTTTAGACGAAATAAGTCTACGGACACAAGCCTATTTGAATTTTTATCACCAATATTTCAGGGTATGAATGAGGGAAAATCCACCATGGCCTCATATTATGATATATCTAAGGCTTTTAATTGCCTCAATCACGATATTCTAAAAGAAAAAATAATATTTTATGAAATTAATCCTACCCTAAGGCATGTGATCTTAGACTATTTGTCAAATAGAAAACAGAAGACGACCTTATCGAATGTAACATCTGACTTATTGCCTATTAATAGAGGTGTACCCCAGGGAAGTCATCTCGGCCCAATTTTGTTTTTAATATTCATAAACGACTTGCCAAACTGTCTATATAATGTGAAAAATCCTGATTACTCTATCAACATCACCCTATATGCAGATGACACTGCTATAAGTGTGACAGGTATCGATTATATGAAATGTGCTGAACTCAGCCAATCCACTGCTGGCAAGGTGAATAACTGGATGAAGGAAATTTTGTTGGCCCTAAATGAAAAAAAGTGTCTAACCCAAGTCATCGGGACTAAGAATAAGATAAAAAGAATAAAAAGATCGAAATTATTGAAAATCACCATAAACGGGATTCAAATACCCTGCAAGAAGGTTGTAAACTATCTTGGATACAGAGTTGATGAGAACTTAACATTTGATTCACACTTCACCAGGGTAAAAAACTCAGCAATCTTTAAGTTAATCCAGTTGTCCCGTATAAGGAAATATTTAACAACAAGTATGGCCAAGGTAATAGTTAAAACACACATACTATCGTTGCTTCAATATGGTCTCTTCCTATTGGGATTGTCCCATGGGAAGATTAAAGTGAAATTACAACGAATCCTTTATCGAGCTGTGAGATTCATTTATCCATATGATGTCAGAAATACTGATGAACTCAGTGGGTTATGTAAAATAGACAAGCTGGAAAAAAGAAGTAAAATCTCATTGTTGAGAATTATGTATAGTATGAAGGATAAGGCGGTAAAAAAAGGGTTTGTATAAGAGAAACCAGACAATATGCTGGTCATGTATTCAAAATCGAAAAAACCATCAAATGAGAAATACAAAAAAAGCCCATGTTACCAAGGTGCACAGCTTTGGAATAAACTTAATCACCATCTTAGGAATGGAAAATGGTCAACCCTAAAATCTCATCTAAAGAAAAATAACAATTGGATGTAATGGGGAGGCCGGTTCGTGAAACAAATGTCTAGACGAATATATACCACAATGTAAAATCGTCGAATGATGATCAGAATTCCATGAAACTATGTCGTTTTTACTCAATCGTACTACTTATTGTATAATCAATTATATCTTGCTCAGAAGGGAGGTGCCCATAGCGAAAATACAAAAAATGGTAACTATGTACATAACTCGATAGTCGGCCACGCTATAATGGCCCGATTACCATCTGGTTGATGATGAATGTAAGCTAAAATCGAAAAAGTTTAAATCTTAAAAATGTAATATTATTTGAATTTGTATAGTTATACCAGAGTCTATTTAAAAATTGTTTTCCCTTGAGTCTGTGAGATTATTAATGTATTTAACATTGAAATCAGCTCAATAAAATTTCTATAAAAAAAAAGTATGCCTGCGTTTATGTTGGTGTGTAACATAATAAACGAATCCGAGTCTCTTCTAATAAGTATGCAATACATCATGTTTTCTCCCATATATTATATAGCAATGGAACGATTTCATTCATTGAAAGCTGCCATCCTCATAACATTTGTAACCTCAATAAATACGCAGAACCCGATATAATTATAGATACATTGGCGTTGGCCCTTTTCTGACTACTGCATTCGTGACGACCACAATTTACACGCGGATAGGTTTTATATTATTCAAGGAAAAGGCTTAACTACATGGGATTGTTCCTAGCTGTAAGTGACTAAAATGCTCTTTCAATGGAAAATGTATGACCTACTTGTAATAACGACCTAAATGATATTTGGTATTTATGAAGCTTATAGATGTATGATAAGACTTGATAACAAGGTTAATAAGGTACAGATAGAATAACACATATGCACCCTTCTTGTATATTTTATATTCTAAGATTTCTTTATTTAAAAAAGGCGAATTTGTGTTTCCTATTAGTGAACTGGTTTCGCCGATCGAAAAAAAAAATGCTGGTAATGGTGATTGGTATTTATAGGTCTACTCTATTTTCTACAACCCTCTTGGTATAGTTTCTATTATGAAGCCAACCATACATCAGGGTTTCCTTAATAATTATCATTTATGCATGGAGGAGCAAGAATTTTAATTATCAGGAGGGCAGAAATGTGGCCCATTGAAGACCAATGAAGCGTTCCGGTCCATCCATAACCCCGACGGTTGTGGCTTTCAATACTAAATAAACTGTCTTGTTTTTACAGTTGGTTAGTTGGTTGTATAGTGGAATTAAACTGCATCCATGGGGTTCAACCTCACTAAAGGCGTTTTAAAAAAAGGCTATTCTTCGATTATAGATGTTTTAATGGATTTACAAGTTTACAATATATGCATTTTCCAGTAGAATGACCTAGACCCAGCATCTAATATAGCATTAATACCCGAGGTTTTGGCTGTTTGCCGTGGTCTGTTGCCTGGTGGAAAAATCCGAGGGCGTAGCCCGAGAATTTTCCGCCAGGCTACAGACCACGACAAACAGCCAAAACCTCGGGTATTAGTGCTTTTAGACGCGATTTGGTCTGATTCAACTGAGGAATGTGAAGAAATTAATTAAAACATTAAAACTCACTAACAACACAGCTTTTAGTTCTGAAAAATCCAGACGCCATCTCATTGCGATCCGCCATTGTTATGAACGGAAGTTGCCGGAAGTCAGTCCACTTTTTACTGGCAGACACGAGTCAAGGAAAGAATTTCTGTACGCACGCCTCTCCTACAAATCAACTGTTTCGTTGATTTACTCAAAAACCAAAGTTAATGTCTACGTCAGACTAATATTTCACATAATTAAGTAAGTTTCACCACTTCACAATTTAATATTTCACCGCAAAAAGGTTAAATTTTCGGTGAAGTGGGACAAGTACGGAGACAATTCATCCATAGGTAGATTCTCAAATTCCTGGTCATAGCCGTGGTGTCCCATCCAGTCTGCAAAAGAAAGTGTGGAGAACTTAATCAATTAATATTTGCCTCTGTCAGTTTTGTTGTGCTTCTATCTCAGGTATGTGCTTTATTTTTCAAACATTTGTTAACAGAAAATTCGAATTAGTAACAATAAATGTTTGGTGCGAGGCAGTGGAAAATTATGAGATACCTAGATCAATAGTACATAGCTGAACTTTCAGAGAAATCTTTACATCAATGACCTTGAAACAAATATTAATGATTATCTTAATAAGTAATTAGCTATAATTTTCGATCTTTCTTAACTGGGGGTGACAGATTAGTTACTTTATTTATAACAAAAAAATTAAATAAACAATTTATTGTTCACACAGGTTACTGCGAGTCCACCTGAAGACGACGACATTCCTCTGACGCAGAGAAATTCCCAGGCAACACCACCACCTCTAACAGATGAGCAGGTTGAGGAGCAAGAGAACCTTGACTACGAGGACCTTGCAAGAGTGAGGCAGTTGGCTCGTGACATCAGCCAGGAAGTTGTGCGTTCTAACAATGTGGGAAAGGGCAAGTACTGTGCAAAGTCACGCCCAAAGGGGAAACGTACAAAGACCTCTGATCCTCAACCAGGTACCTCGGGAAGTCAAGCACAGGACCCACAAGCCACTATTGAGCAAATACAGGCTACTGTGAACGTACAGATGGATCAATCTAAAGCAGATCATGGTAAAGAGGAGGACGGACGCAGGCAAAACGCTAAAAGGGTGGTAGATGAGCTGTTCGCTGGCAGCTCATTTAAAGACTGCCACGTGACAGTGATATTTAAATAATAACTGATACACTACATTAATTAATGCTGCACGTCGGTGAAATAGTACATGAACAATCGTAAAGGAAAAGTCATCTAACTTTATTTGCCAACATGACACTATTGATTTTTAATGACACTCAGGCGGCAGGTCCGTGCTGATATGAAGTATTGAACAGTGAACATTTAGAAAAGTGACTATGGGTGGTGGTTAGATATTATATTTATGCACAGAACGCCTTAACGAGGCGCGGTAGAGACTTTTTAATGCTGCACATACAGTTTGTGTTAACTATATCCATCTATTACAGCTCTCAGGAAGGAATACTTTTTTTTAATAAAGTATGGAAATGAAAATGATGTGTTTTGTGTTATATTCCACGTTTGCGCGAATAACCGACTTATGATAATGAGAACCAATAAGCTATGTTACTATTGACGTGAAATTTTTCATTTTTTTTCATTAATAATAATAATAATAAGATTCTTTTATTTCATGACTAGGTTACAGAAAAATACAGGTAGTACATGTCAGGTCTGGACCTGGTCTTCCCATGCATGCCTAGCTACAGAGGGTTGACTAGCTAATTTAGGGGTTGACTAGGGGTTTGGTTGTGGGGCTAAGGTTAAATACATCCTAATAAATTACCTTAATTGACAAAAACAACTTTTATTCAATATGCGATTGCTAGTGTAGCTATACCTGCGAGGTGACCCATAGTTAAACAGGTACCAACCCAATTTGTGATGTATAATTACTGATCAACGTTAAAGGTGCGGCGTCATCACCAACAACTATAATTATATCATAACTCTTATGCTACTGAAATGTTTAGAGTCGCGCGGGACGCGCTAGCTCGATAAGCGCAAACGACCTAGGTTTAGCCACTCGCTTGTAGTTGCGAGAGAGTAACAAGGTGGCGCCACACGTTCACAGTGCTTTAACACTGACAGTCGTTACTAATTAATCCGCCAGATGGAAACCCAGTCAGGCGCTCAGAATCATAACATCTAGCCTAAGGCGATGCGCTTTACGCTACGATTACGGGGGAAGGAAGTAATATCAAACTTAGGCGATTTACCCAAAGACTGCAAACGATAAAAATGGATTTCCATGTTAAAATGGCTGTGGTGGGCAGAAAAGCAACGGCATAGGTAATGGTTAAAGTTTGGGATCGGGGCCGAGCAATGGCTGCCTAGTACGCGCAAACCGGAACAGGTGAGGCGACTACGGGGAGAACCGATAGACCACCCCCCGCCGTGCAGAACCAATCACAGGTGAGAATCGAGCAGCAAACTTGACGTAGGAGGGGTCTATAGTGTCAAAAAAACCTCCCAGAATCAGACCAAATCGCGTCTAACTCTCTCTATATCATGTACTATATAATTATTATACACACATAAATACATCCTAATACATAAATACGTCTCCTTGCTCCAAATTCCCACTTCTATACTACTACCGGTGGAATGCGTTTGGTAGTAGTAAATGGGAGTTTGGCTTAACGCCAGGTTCACACACATTTTTTTTGTTTTCAATCACATCTTTTATTCAGTTTCCTGCCAACGAGGCCTCTACAATGCTAAGACATGTTTATTCAAAACGTTTTCTTGAACCAAATAGAATTCTGGTTTCATTTTCTGTAATTTTCCCCCCTTTTTGATTCACACCCTTTGGGTGCCTTTTTTTAAAAAAATTCTAGTTTTTCTCTCTTCGCCTCTCTGCAAACCAATCAATATAACATAACAAATATTGCCTTTCGGCTCTGGATCATATGCTCCAAGTTACACAATGCTTTCAAAATCGTTCAAGAGCTTGTACCATTCAATTTTTTCCCCCTGAGCTCGACACAGTCTCTCTCTCTATATATAATGTGGACCGGCCACTGTCAACAGAACCATTGGTGATGCGTTGATGATGAGCTAGTTGATAAGAATTTTGTAAAAATCTTATCGACTACCCCTTCATTGACTAGTCATCACCACGCCTTCGGCACAACAAGTGATGACTGGCAATGAGTGGGTGATGTGAAAATTGCATCGGTAAAGGTAGCGATGAATATCAAACATGTTTGATATTTCCCATCGATGTGATTTTGCATCGGTGTATTGTCAATGGAGGTAATGACCATAGCGATGCATAAGCGATGCCTATGGTCGATGAGATTGCATATATAAAAGCAAGCAAATGAGTTCTATAGTTGCCAAACTTATTTTAGTTATTGATGCAAAGACGATGCAGCTACCGATAACCCACCTCATCGACATGCATCGACAGCAATTACATCATCTTTGCATCATCTTTGCATCAACGCCATTTTGTTGACAGTGGTCGGACCGCTTTAAGAAGTCCGGCCACTGTTGACAAAGCTGTGGCGATGCGTTGGCGATGAGCTAGTCGATAAGAAATTTATCAAATTCATTTGCATCGTCTTTGCATTGACTTGTCATCGCTATGGCTTCGGCACAACAAGCGATGAGTGGGCGATGTAAAAATTGCATTGGCAAGGGTAGTGATGAACATCAAACATCCATTAAACATCCATTGACAACCAGAATAAGATCAGCAACTATAGAACTTATTTTCTTACTTTTACATATGCAATCTTATTGACTAGACATCACCAATGCATCGCTACGGTCATTACCTCCATTGACAATGCACTGATGCAAAATCACATTGGCACAAGATATCAAACATGTTTGATTTACATTGCCAGCTATGCTTCTGTAATTTTCTCATTGCCCAGGCATTGCTTGCGGTGCCGATGTTGAGAGATGACAAATCGATGATGGTGTAGTAGATAAGAATTTTGTAAAATTCTTATTGACTAGCTCATCGTCAACGCATCGCCAACGATTTTGTTGACAGTGGCCGTACTGCTTATATCTGGTATTTAAAAAGTGTAAAATTAATGTAAACCAAGTACCAGGCTGTGGATAACCCGAAAGAGTAAGATTGAGCAAGAACAAAAATGGAGGTTTGACCCCTCACTTCGAATGTTTACCAAAGGATTTAAGCATATTCTGTATTCAATATTAATGGAATAATGGTGGGAATAGTTTAATGTCATGTGTAGTATTCTCCACTACTACCAAGGTTCGAACTTAGCATAGAATAACCATAACACAAAATATTAGGTTTATTCCCACAAATTTATAGCGATTTACATCTCTATGCAGACAACTGTATTTTAAGCATACTTTTATATAATGCCAGATATACTAAGTTTATGGAATCTGACCTAAATAGCTTCAGTGATTGGATGAAAAAGAACGGTTTGGTCGCTAATGTTAAAAAATTGAAATGGCAGGTCTTAATTTCAAATAAGGCAAAATTTATAGACAATATTAATAATCGAATGGCTGGTATTGACTTAGAAAGAGTGCATGAATTTAATTTTTTTTTTAATTCGTTTTTATTCAGGTATGAGCCAACATACATCATTGTTACATAGATTAAGTTATAAAGAGCCGCTCCTCAGGTCACCATTCCGGTGGTATTCTTCCGAGCCCTGAGCCGGCAAAAAGGGTTCGATTAGCTATAAATATGTACATAAGTATGTGTTGATTTATATATAAGGAAGTGGGACAGAAAGTCCAAAGAATACAAACAAGTGTTAATCATTGTTATGTTATACTAAAGCACACAGTCAGATACTCGTATTAGTAAATACCTTGGTATAATTATTGACTATAATCAATAATGATTTTTTAACCCTGAACATCTATTGATTGTAGAATGTGTCATTATATGAAAACTCAATGGGGGTGGTGTATAATTGCAACTAAATTTCAGGGCTTGCAATTTCGTAATTTGCTTGTAGTTACTAATCCTGCGATTACAATAAAATATAAGACTTGCGACCCCTTGATCATGTGCTTGCAAGCAAAATCGCAGAGCCAAAGGTTACATCTACCAAATCGTAACTACATAATTCGTTTGCAAGGACTTGGTAGTTGTGATGGTGAGGGGATCATCATAAGGGCTTGTAAGGCATTTACAACTGCTTTACCAAAAGGCTTGTACTTACAATTTGTTGCAAAACAGTTCTTGTAAACGTATTAACGGGTTTTAAGCCTCTTTTTGAAAATGAATCAATTTTACCATGCTGGGTCTGATGTTACCTTGACCTTGCGAGGTTGAGTGTTCTGGTCATTAGGTATGAGAGTTGAGTGATTGACAGGTGATTGTTTTGTCTATTTATGTATACTACCTAGGGTAATGCAAGCATGGACCAATGCTAGCTATATTTTGATTGCTTTTTCGATGTCTCAGCATTCAAACTCAGCAATCACCTGTCAATCACTCAACTCTCATACCTAACAACCAATAGACTCAGCCTCATAATATACATACAATTGTTATGTTAGTTACAACATAGTAAGTTAGGTGTGAGGGTGTCTCAAATCTCACCTCTTCTCAAACCTTCAACTGGTCAAGGTAACATCAGACCCAGCATGGTAAAATTGGTTCATATCCAAAAAGAGGCTTAAACCCCATTAATACTTTTACAAGAACTGTTTTGCAACAGATTATAAGTATGAGCCCTTTGGTAAAGCAGTTGTAAATTCCTTACAAGCTCTTGTGATGACCCCCCTCACCATCACTACTACAAGTCCTTGCAAAAGAATTAAGTATTTACAATTTGGTAGATGTAACCTTTGGCAGTTACGTTTTAGCTTGCAAGCATGCTATCAAGGGGTTACAAATCATATATTTTATTGTAATTGTAGGATTAGTAACTACAAGCAAATTACGAAATTGCAAGCCCTGAAATTTAGTTGCGATTATACACCACCCCCATTGACGAATTTCGTAATTGTATCATATGCACCACGTTTTTGGTTACAAGTGAATTAACATGTGCTTACAAATTTACGAATCTTACGATTTAGTTTTTTTAATATTATACACCACCCCCAATGTCAACAGTCAAAAAAGGAAACATCAATTTCAGCTTCGTTTTTTATTGGAAGAAAAAGGAATGACAGGAAATATCAACTGGAATGACTAGACAGCTCTTTATGGAACTTTTAAAACCAGAAGGATGAAACATGTCAAAATCACTGACAGTAAAAAACTACAACTAAACATTAATCTAGTAGTAATGGTTACTGAGACGATCCACTCACCATCTTAAGGATGAATAGGTTCAATAACCATGAAAAAAAGAACTTTCACTGGCTAAAGTACCGAGAATTCCGCAAAAAATGTCTGCAAATTTCTTTTCTCAGTGAATTCAGTGTTTCACATATCAGTTTACCGAACAAACCAATCAATTTTCGTTTTTGAAGCTGGGCTTGTGAGTAGTCGTGTGGTGATGAGAACAGCAGAGAAAGCCCAAATCTGAGGAGTTTGCTCAAGACTAATGATACCCCCTTTAGGTCGAGTTGACGAAATTTTAAAATTGGCATCTCAATGTAACCACCATTGTACCTCTGTTTAAACATCCAGCAGTAAAATTGCATCTCATTTTCTATTCCGACTGGCTGACTTCCTTTTATTTTTCTTCTTGCTGCGACTTTTAGCATGAGTAGGCTTTAGTGGATTGAACACTCTTAAATCTGCCAGGGCGTCCTTCGATTCCTCTAACTGCTGTAAAATAAGTTTGGCTATTTCTATGACAGTCGACTTACCCACTGTGGCCTCATGCCATGCTGCTTGGCCCTGCATGTTTCTGTCTCATAATGCTGCCCTCAAAACAGGCTGCATACTTTTTTTGTTCAATTATAGTCTTTTCTATTATGGCAATCTTCTCTCATGCATTTTTCAACTTTGTCATCATGTATGTCTGGTCATTTGTTGTCAAGTTCACTTGCTCAATATGGTGTTTCAAAGATTGAATTCACTGATGCTGGACCAGGTGATCTACCCGGGCATCATTACTTAAAAAATATGGAAGAGCACATGAATAACCATTGTAAAGTTTGTAAGCTGTACTTAAGAGTTCTGCCGTTTCAGCTGCAATAATGAGGAATGTGATTTGTGTGGGAACCGAAATGATTCCACTGTAAGGACTGTGCACACTATACAACAACCATTCTGGCCATTACAAGTACAAGGCATATGCTTAAACAATCTATTTTGTACATAGCGAATCTCAACACATTGATGATTTCCAGCTGCACAAACAATGCAATGTTCTCTTTGAAAAAGGAGAACCTGATTGAAAATGACAGCCAAACTTGAATCTTTTGCTCACAATTTTCTTGTAAGGAAGGAACTTGTAATCAACCACTTCCAGCAAAAAAAAGAAATAAAGATGAGAAGAGAAATGGAAAATAACAGGGACAGAATACCAATGGTAAGGATTTACAAGCGGGACAAGACTTTTAGGGAGAGTAGGACAAAAGGTACAGAAGGTAATAACAATTCTAACTCAGATAATAACCCGGTTTTAGATTCATATGAACCAGAAAGAAAGATATGATGAAAGGGAAATTAAGTCACCGATGAGCAGAGTAATGCTGTAATTAATCAATCTGATAATGGGTCATCTTTGTACCCAGTTTTCAGACTGTAACATGTCATTGCAGATTAGCTGGAACATGGCAAATCAAAATGCCAACAATAACAATGAAAGTGAGAGTAATGGCTCTGAAAAAATTCTTCAACAGATAGCAGTGATGAAGAGCAATTAACTGTAGACAAAACTGCTGCAGAAATTAATAGCAATAAACAAATATATACTGCTAAATCTGGAAGAAGAGCAAGAACTTGGAGTAACTTTAATAAAATGTGAACATAAAAACTGGCTGTTGCATTATAAAATGAAAACTTCAATCAAGGCATATATAGTGAGCCCAAAATTAAGATTGTTTCGGAATAGGAAAGGATAACTAATACTTGGATATACCTTGACAGCTTGATGAGTACAAGATACTCTGGGAGTGTTAGTCCACAGAGGGAAAGAGAGAGAGACAACCCTTTGCTGTGCTGCAAGGGATAATACCAGTAGCTGGTAGGTCATCAGGGTTGTGAACAGAAACCAGCTGCAGACAAGACTGGTGACAGTCTTGTCCCATCATCTGGAGGGTCCAGAAGTGGCTCTGGCATGTCCAGGTACCTGCTATACCTGTGCTACTCTATGTAGGAGTGCAAACCATACATTATATGTACTTAATTATCTATATAATAAACGTGAAACAGTGATTTTTTGTCATGCATGTTCTGGGAATGTGTGATGTCCCCAGCTATTGTTCTGCTCTGTACAGTTCCGTCAGCTCTGTCCGGAGGACATTATATGTGGTTTGTGAAGTTATCTGGGTAAAAATGGGATTTTGAAGCCCATTTTAGTTGCGTTTTGTACAACTATTTTTAGCCTGGGAAGGCTGGGGAAGTCTGTCAGGAAAGCCTGTTTAGGAATGTCCCACTCTATTTATAGGCTTTTGTATGGACAAATGTCAAAAGTAGGGAGCACATGACCCATCACAGAACCATTGCATGAGAATCGGCTTAGTGGACTAGGGCCTTTAGACTCCTGAAGATTATGTTGAATTGACCTATATTGACTTGTACTTTGCTTCAACTCATGCTCACTCAAGAAATCGAGACTAGACTTGCATCAAATGATATTAATTACTTAACTTTAATTTATGACCGACTCTAAAGTCACTGGGTGTTGGATCACACTCATTGACAGGGACTATCCTATCCCATTAATTGTGGCACTATCTAAGTACATCAATGTCCTAACTTAATGATGTGGGTCAACGGATCACACTCGTTGACAGTGGCTATCCTATCACATTATATTATTGTTCAACTATAACATTGTACTTTTATAAGGTAGTGATGAAAACTGTTTCTCTTCACTACATTACGACGATTATCTCACCTTGTTATAGGCCTATGTGATGTCTGTATTATTATGATTCTATCTGTTTTCTTATGAATAACTCATGAATAACATATGATGGGCGCATTAGAACATCCTGGATATCCGGGAAATGTAACCCCAGTTAAAATAAAATCTTTGAAAAAAAAGTGTGGGATTCTCTGATACACTCTAATCGAGATCTACTTGGAGCGGCTTACCGCAGGGTTACCATTGGGTCGCTTTGATGTTTACTCTAAGTATATATATATATATATATATATATATATATATGCACGTGGGAATCAACGCACACCCCCATGCATCTTCTTTGGTGCCCTAGTAAGGTACCCCAGCGCAGCCACCACTCCACATGCACGCATCCCTATAAAAATAAATTGCCATAAATTCCTTATACTTATTTCTCTACAATATGTAGGTAATTGGTCAGCTGGATCGCAAATACTAATCACTTAGTATATTGGATGCTCCACTGCCAAACCAGTGGAGCATCCAAGCGTGACATTTGGGTATGTATACAGCTTGTACTGAATCATTATTCATATTTTGTTTTCCCCGTTGTATATATTTTTACTGCGAACTATTTTCGACCTTGGATTTCAGGAAACATGAATGTTTCTAGTCTCTATTTACGGTCACTTACTGATTTGCTATGCTTTTTGTGCCATTGATATGTAGACTACTTTCAAATACTAGCTGTGACCAGCCAAGCAGAAAGGGGACTCTAGGGCCAAATTTTCGAGTTTGGGTTATTATAGATTCTGAATCTGTGTGTTCTCCTGAGTCGATAACCGACAAAAATAGTTGTATATTCCCAGAATTTGCCGAGATATATATATTTTTTAAAAAGTTATGTCAATTTTCAGTAGATGAACTCAAATTGGTTAGGGGAGTGACTCATTTTCCTGTGACACGTCACATGTACAAAAGAAATATTTAAAAAAAAAAGAAAAATGTCGGGGATGAACAGAAAGGGAAATGAGCATCATAAAAGTGAAAAAAAAATTGTTGATACTGCAAAAGTTAGTGCAGACTTTCGAAGTTGCCTGCCACTCAAAATTACTAAACTTTTGTGACAGTGACATCATGAATATGATGCGACTCCCAGCGGGAATTCCCAGGAACTATAACTCCTGTGGGAAGGCACTTTTCTGCTTGGCGGGCACCGAGGCACTGTACTTCTCACATAATTTATAAATTGGATTAATTTATTTCATATTACGTAATATGTCGTAACATGGTGTCATCATAATATGTGGTATTGTTCATTGATCATAACATTCCTAGGGTCTCATTTATTCATGCACTGACTCTTCGAGGTTGCTTCATTTACGCAGTATTGCACAATTATGATCTATAATTCACTGTACATTATGTATTTTTACCGATCTGCTATGATCTTTGTCTTACAATTATGTATGCATGTTGTACATGTATATGGGTTCCAGGGTTCAATGCCAGAGATTACTAGTATAGCCACTATGCCATTGGTTGTTATAATATTATATTGGAGTTGTGGTGTTGTTGGGTCATGGTTGGTGTTGTTGGTTGCTATTCCGATAGCCCAAGACAGATTGATTCTGGAGTCGTCACTGAGGTCAGTGTGGGGCAGTTCCAGCGATGAGGAGACAGAGAAGTTGGTTGCACCAACCACGGCAGCCACCATACTTTCGGTGACCCAGATAGTGGTGGATGTGGGAGACCGAGCGCCCCCCGAGGAGTGGTAACGGCGCATGCTGCCTTGTGTTCGGTAGACGGTCCAAACAGTAGATGGTCTCCGGCCGAGGCTGGCCGGGGTATAGCAGCATGCAGCTGGGTAGATTGCAGCTTAGGGTAGATGTTGGGCACTACTGGAATTAATATTTTCATTTTTGGTTTGTACAGTTGTATGGGTTGTTTTTTGTGGGTGGATGAGGGATCAATTGGCCTTTTCTATTGCAATTCTTAGATGATTATTATAATATAGAACAGTAGGATAAAGGAATGGCGAGATATCCTCCTCTGGGGTGCCAGAGGACATATAGGGCAGGCTATATAGGTCAGTATATAGGTCACAGTGACCTGATTGGGTCACCTAGGTGACCCAATGAGGTCAGGTAATTAAGGTAATTGGTTAGGGGTAACTGGGTTATGTTTATATACATGGGGGTTATAGGGGGTGGGGGTTATAGGGGGTGGGGGAGGGAGGGGGAGTTGTGTACCCTTGGGTGCATGACCCGGTTGTATGACCTTGTAATGATTGGCTTCAACTCATGATTGGCTTCAACTCATTGGTTTCAAGTCATTGGCTTCATTGAAGGAAGCCAGGTGTCCTTTGGTTGCATGTGTTTAGGGTTGAGAGGGTGCAGGAAGTCAGGGTGTGGTAAATAGGGAGGGGTTGTGTACTCTTGGGTGCATGACCTGGTAGCATGACATGGTCACCATTGGCTTTAAGTCACTGGTTTTATTGGGTGCATGACCTTGGGTGTATGACCCGGTTGTATGACCTGCATGTATGATTGGCTTCAAGTCACTGGTTTTATTCAATGAAGCCAGATATCCTTTGATTGGCTTCAACTCATCGATTTATTGTAGGGAGAAGCCAGTTGCTCCTTGGGTGCATGACCTGGTCATCATTGGGTTCATGTCATAGGTTTTATTGTAGGAATCCAGTTGACATTTGGGTGTGTTCAAGACTAGGACTGCTGAATAGCGAGAGTTCGAATTTCAATTTTTGGAATAGGTGGGATTGGTATGTGGGTACAAACCATTTATCGACTGACCCAAATGGAGCTTGAGGGGTATATTAGCTGAGTTCAAGTGCGTTTACCTTTACATTTTGAACAACGATTTATTGGACAAGCTATACTGCTTCAAGCACTCCTTTTAGAAGACTTAGAGCGCATTTTAGAACCGGTTATTACGTTTACACTGCAATCACTATTGAAAGGAAACAAACAGATATGGGTTAAATAGACTATCGCATGATCCTATTGGAGAATCTATTTGGTTTTGCAATAACCATTTAGATGATATTGGAGTTCATTTAGGATTTATTATTGAAATTTGCATTTAAAAGACAAACATTGGATGAACGATTGAAACCGTTTATTTTTTTTAAGGTAAGTTTGCGTAAACACATGCATGAATATATAATATACGCACAAACTTTTCATATATGTGTTATCTAATTAACGATAACTAACTAACAACTGACTGAGGGAGAGACGGCCTCCGCTCATCTGGTCACGTGACAGTGCATCCACACTTCTAGGAATGAACTGATTTTGTGCAATTTTGAACAATTAATCATATATAATATTAAAATCCATATCATAGAATATATTCATAATGAACATGAGCAACATTTCCGCAACATTTATTGCCTAAAATCGACAGTAATGCTGAGATTTCCCCCATTGTTTACTTTCACCCCACTGCCGGGCAGTGGGCCGGTACTTGGGGGACTCTGGCCCTTGACGACCATAGCAACCAAGCTTAAAATCTCCAACTTTCCCCCTCGATTTCTTAAATTATACACAATTGTCGGAAAAACGGAACCAGCGACTGCAATGTATGAACAATACTTGATATATACATGTATGCTCATAGCATTTTGACCCGTTTATGTATGGTTTCAAAGAGGTTGAAAACAGGTATTTTAGCGTCAGCGCCTATGGCACTCAGCTGGTGTATTCACCCGAGTTTTTGCTGCCGATCGTAGCGCCACCTGTAAATACCCGGATTCTCGTCTCAAAGAATCGCAAGTATAGAAATTTAAATCACTGTAGACTGATGTTTAATGTAGAATATACTGACACAGGTATGCACGCATGTATAGAACACCACAAGTATACAAATATAAATCACTGTAGACTGTACACTCATATACAATCTTTTCATATAAATTTGAGAAATGCGTGATATATAAGTGCAAGCACCACATGTGCATTATCACATATTTAACTTCGATAATTTTACACAAATACTAAAATAGTTAGAACAAGAAATTTTGAGAGTTATATTTAAATCACTGTAGACTGTACACTCATGTTTGATGTAGAATATACGCACAATCTGTTCATATAAATGTTATCTAATTAATGATAACAAACAACTGTGTGATAGAACAACACAAGTAGAAAATATACACACACTCTTTTCATATAGTCGTTATCTAATTTACACCAACTAACTAACTACTGGAACGTTTAGTTGTGCGATAGAATAACATGAGCATTTTTTCATAGTTAGAAAATACAAAATTGTTACTGAAGCACCGTATATAATGTTATGTGAAATTTGAGAAAAGTGTGATATATAAGAGCAAGCACCACATGTGCATTATCACATATTTAACTTCGATAATTTTACTCAAATACTCAAATAGTTAGCACAAGAAATTTTGAGAGTTATAAATATTTACGTATAATTTAATAACAAGCACCACATGTACATTATCACATACCATATTTCCTTGATTAGGTGCCCCCCGGCGCTAATTAAGTCAAGGGACTTTGTACCAGGCGCCTATTCAAGGCCCGGTGCCTATTCAAGGCCCGGCACCTATTCACAGAAGGTAGAATGAGCATGGAAATTATAGATTTACTTTCCCAGAATCTCATATATATAGGTAACTCATTTGTAATTTACAAGTCTAATTCACAAGATTAGACACAAATGGGATACCTTTAGGTCTGAACTCAATATAAATCCACTTGGTAAATGTTTTAGTTATAATTACCAACCAGCCTAAATATTTGTATTCCTTTCATCTAAAACATACTGGTCTTAATTTGCCATGATTATATCCCAAACCTTTCAGAAGGACCATCATAAAATGGTATATAAAGAGCATAAGGTTATGCCAGTGTCTGGTTACTGTTATCTTAAGAGTAAATTCAGGGCTAACCACCAGCATGAAACGGGCATCCTAATTAAGATTGTTTGTTTAATAATAACCTCAAGAGACTAAATATCCACAACAGAAATGACACTACTGAAGAAAGACAAAGCCAAACCAGTGATAAATCATTACCACTACAGCTAATTATAGTGACAATTAAGTCCAAATCTTATTGCATCATTTGTTTTGATACATATGATAGCTTAACCCCGGCGCCTATTCAAGTCCCGGCGCTTATTAGTAAATCATGCTCTGCCCCCGGCGCTTATTCAAGGCCCGGCGCTTATTTAAGGCCCGGCGGTATTTCAAGGAAATACGGTATTTTAAATCAGTGTTCTATATAAATATCACATGCAAAGGTACTATCACTAAGTTTGATCACTGTAATCACTGTAGATCAAATATATCATGCAAAGACCCTATCTTCGTAAGTCACTATCTCGATACAATCAAATTGAACACTTTGATCACATCACTAACTGAACACTTTGATCACATCACATTAGATCCATAGTTCAAATATAACATGCAAAGAGACTAACTTGGTAAGGCACTATCTTGGTACAATAACACTTTGATCACATTAAAAGAAGCAATCACCGCTAAAAAACCCGCATAAACCCAATCATTACCCATTTGACCAGATATAAAAGAGTTCTTCATCACATTGATACACATTAATAAAAAGCAATTGTTAGTTTACGATCAAAGCCAATGATTACCCTTTTGACCAGATTTAAATTTTGATCCACGCTTAAAAAATACAACGATCGCTAAAAACACCCACATTTACATATAATCACATATTACTCTTCGGATCACATTAAAAGAGAATATTTATGAGTAAATAAAATCACACAAACCACAAATCACGGTTTGCTTATATATTTAAAAAGATCGCACACCTGAGAATATTTAAAAAGATCGTACACCTGAGAAATTATGCATGGTTGTAGAATGTAGACAGCTGTTGTGCGTGTTTTCTTCTTTCGCAACTTGTTTAACTGCAAATGAAAGACATTGTATTGTTATTTTTAGGTTCACCAATATGGCTACCGATAATACGAAACATATTTGTCGCAGCTGCTCAAACTATTTTCCGACTAGAGAAGAAGTTCAACTCCACCAGAAATCATGCGAAAAGTACTTAGCCAATAAAACATGTAAACATTGTCAGACAGTGCTAAAGAAACCTTCAACATTAATAAAACATGAGGAAACATGCCCAAGCATAACTTGCCCTTATTGCAAAGCAAGATTTGCCACAAAACAAGAATGTAGCACACACTCCCAATCATGCTACTCTTTAAATCGAAAGAAAAAATTTAATTGCCTCGCTTGTAGACCTTCTTTCGATTCTAACAACGAATTACCACCCATAAAAAAGAATGTAGAGAAATACTAAAACATATGTCATGCTCATTTTGCAAACGATCATTCTCTAAACCCTATTTGGTCAGAAACCACGAAAAAGTGTGTAAAATGAAACAATCACTCTCAAAGACTGATGATTATGATTTAGCTTCTGTTTCTGAGACAAACACCGCCGATACTCAGTCAGCGAACTCAAATTCGCGAGCTAGATCAAAATCTGACAACCACCCCCAAATATTGGCCTGTAATGATTGCGATAACAATTTTGAATCGTGGAATCCTCTATTCTTTCACAGACAAGAAAACCACTCAAATCTAAACAATAACAACCTAAATGAAGCATTGCACCAACCACCCTTTCCACCAGATTTAGCCCCCTGGATTGGAGAAGATGGGGAAATTACATACCCCGAATTAGAAAGAGTGTATGCAACAAATAATCGCATTATTTTGGGCGGTCGTGTTAGAGGGAGGATTAGAGGAGTATATAATTATCCTTTAGATGATGTTAGAAGTTTGAACAATATCGGGCATTTGTTGATGGAAGTTTATGAACAAGAACAACATTCGTTTAGATTTAATCTTTCTCTAGGGTTTATTCTTAGACATCGAGAAACTAATGAACTGCGATATTTTACTCTGTATCTTAACAATACGGTGTATGACTTTCCTCAAACAATTTCAAATTTGAATCACGCAGAAACATATATGCGTGAGCTAAATATGAAAGACTACTATGAAAAGGCGAAAGTGCAAAGACCAAACACAAAATGGGAAGTGTTGTACATAACCAATGTTAATTTTTTTGTTTTTAGATCTCACTTCCCAATTGGATCACCGACAAAAATAGCATTTCCTTCTCACCTACTAAACAGCAAATCATTAAAGCTATTGCATAAGAATGATCATGGAAAAAATTACACTGATAATCTGTGCATATTTCGCTGCTTAGCATTGCACAAAACCAAACACCTTCTTTCATTTAATGAAAAAGAAGTGATCTCCCTGTATAGAATTTTTAATCTGTTTTGTAAAAACGTATTTCCTATCAATGCAAACGATTTCTTGGGATTAACGCTGGATTATATTCCACAGATAGAAAACTGTTTCGATGTTGGGGTTTATGTTCTTTCCCTTGATGAGAATTTTGCTTGTAAAACTCTTTATAAACCTGCATGCAAGCACTCTTCTTATATGCATGTGCATCTGTATGAAAACCATTTTAGCTTTGTTACAAATATTGAATCATTTGCTAAAAAGTTTACATGTTCATTGTGTCAGAAATCATTCACAAGAAGAGATGAAATGAATGTCCACTCAGCAAAATGCTTTAATAAAACAAAACTGAAATAACCGGGGAACATATACACACCCCCAAATTCTATATTTTCAGACTTGGAACAGGTTGGAATCAATGTGCCTACACGTAAACGCACATACAATTCATTTGCTGTGTACGATTTTGAAGCGATTCTCAAACCTAATAAAGACTTGCGAGGTTCCACAATCAATCTGAAATGGGAAAGCGAACACGTTCCTATTTCTGTTAGCGTTTACTCAAAGGGTATGAAACCCCAAAATGTTTCGTCAATGGAAATACGTCAACACTTTTGTCAGAAATGGTTTTTTACCTTTCTGAAATTTCGAGTGAATCAAACAAGCTTGCAAGAGAAAAGTGGAATGAAGCATTTGAAGCAGTAGATGCAAAAATTAAAATGACTGAATCAGCTATTCCGAATGAAGTAAAATTCTGACAAACTTTACCAGTTTGATGGAGATTGTATAAACATGGATTTTTATAGAAAATATAACGACAATTTTGGGTTTATTTTGGTTACGATTGACGTGTTCACTCATTACATACATACAAGAGCACTAACACAAGTAACTGGAACTGAGACAGCTGAAGCATTAAAATCAATATTCAAATTGGAGTCGCCTAAGGTTTTTCGCACAGATAAGGGAACTGAATTCAATAACTCTACTGTCAAAGAAGTATATGGCCAATTCCACCAATTTGACAACATTTGGCCCCCAATCGTGGAAAGTGATAAAATGGGCTTAAATCAAATTAATTACTATTAATTTGATAATTTTTTTTGATAGGATGGTTCTACCAACCTGTGGAACCACATTTTTGGCATTTTTAGCACAATATTTTTTTATTTTTTTTTTCAAAATCCCGTTTTGGAGGCAAAAATCGTTTTTGTAAACTGCCATTAGTCTGTGGAATAGCTAAATTTCTAAATAATCTTGAAAATTGAACATTCTTTTTTATATGTTGTGATAGTAGGTTATGTGAACATGATCTGCATAAAAGAAATTGCAAAAAAAATATTTTTTCGCCAAAAGCCATCAAAAACCAATTTTTTTTGGTGTGGGGCACCCCCCATGTCGTGTGCCGTCACGCAGTGTGCCTAAGGTGGATTTTTAAAAAAAATAAATAAAAATTATATCAAATTATGATGAATAATGATAAAATGCATGGGATTATACATATATGGAACATCAAATGTTGTGATTTGTGTCTTTCATGAATTGTAGGTGAGAAATAACATGATGGCAAAAGGTGGTGGGTACCCTAGCTCATGTCGTGTGCCGCCACGCCTATTTTAGGGGTTTTAGAGCCTTATAAGGCACAACTTCAATAATAAACTTTAAATTTGACATTTATTATTGACTTTGCTTGGTACCAATCTATGTAGATTGAAATTCATGATTTCCGAGTTGTTTTTACATGATTTTACATGCAAAATGCTTTAAAAATTTGCCGTCACGTTGTGTCATGTGCCGTCACGCCTGCCGTCGTGTGCCGTCACGCCTGCTGTCACATAATATCAGAAATTATATCTCTAACATATATACATAATATTAGAACGTTTATCCTTGAAGATTTTGCCTCTAAATACTTAAACAGAGCAGGAACATTAAATACAAGTATTTGAGTCAACTTAACAAACTGAACAAGGGTTATGAATGTTATATATATTCTAAATATAATGAGTTATATATTGTGTATAAATACATTATAATGTGGGCAGAGGGTCAATGACCTATCACCCTTGCCACTGCCATTATCATTACCATTACTGAATGGTTATTTGGCTGTAACTTTTTTTCTAGTTAGAATATTTTCACCAAATAAAAGGTGTTATGATCCTTTTGTCGAGACCTATCAAGTACAAAATAGTTCAATACATTATGTGCATATTTGTTTTATCTATTTCTAATTTAAATCCTCATTTATGTAGAAATTTGTACCATTATTCGTCGAGCTATTTTTAGCATTTTTTTTTCATATTTTGGGATCTATTTTCGACCCCCCCTGTAAACAAATTCCTAATTATCAGAATGGTTCCAAACTTGGCAGTTTAATGTGCATATATATAAGGTTGATAGAAAATAAAAAATCAACTGATAAATGTAAAAATTATTTTTGGGTACTCAGGGGGTGTCTAGGGGCCCAAATGTTGTCAAATTGGTGGAAATGGCCATATTCGCTTTTTCGAGTTCACCATTTTACTTCCAATAATGATAAAAAAGCAAATTATGCAGAAAGAGTCATTAAAACATTACGAATAAGAATGCAAAGATACATGAAATTCAAAAATACATACAGGTGGATAGATATTCTCGATGAAATAACATCTGCTGTTAACAACTCTTTCCATCGCAGTATTGGAATGACTCCTATGGAAGCACTCAAAGCCGACAAAGCAACCCTTTGGAAAAAACAGTATATTGAAAATGGGAAACCGTACCTATGGTCTAAATCAGTGTATAAGTTTGATGTCAATGATAAAGTGTGACTAAGTTATAACCGCAGCGTATTTCATCGCGGGTATGATGAAAATTACACCAAAGAAATATATATTATAACGGACAGAACTGTATATCAACAGGTTCCAGTTTACTCTATTAAAACGTGGTCCAACAAACCTGTTACAGGAATATTTTATGAAGAAGAACTTCAATTAGTTTATGTTGATGAGGAGTTTGAGATTGAAAAAATAATCGGTCATCGAATTAATGAACAGAGGGAGAGAGAAGTAAAAGTAAAATGGCTTGGGTGGGACAACAGCTATTTATCTTGGGTGAGTGAAAATGAAGTCAGAGATTTAGGTGGTGCACCGAATGAACTCCCTCCACCCAGAAATAGAAGACGAGGGCGAAAAAGGGTGCGAAAGGAAAGAGGGGGTAGAGTAAATGGGCAGGGTGGAGAAAGAGTGCAGGGGAGAGAACTAAATGAAAACCAAGTAAGGAGGGTTGAAAGAGGTCAGCGCAATGTAGAACGTAGAGTAAATAGAAGAAGGGAGATGGATGAAAATGGTGAACAGTTGAATAATAACAGACGTGTCATGCCACACAGAGCAGCCAGAAACAGACATAACACCATTCAAAACGAAAACTGAAAATGAAATCTTTTGCATATTTATACAAAACTATATTAGAAATGTTCATTTAGAATAATAGATTCGGGCTGACACAATGTACATCTTTGCATGCTCCACGGACAACGCTAATGCTTACCCATCCAACACGCCTCTAGATTTCACAATCTCATTGGAAAAACCGCTATTGCTTAACGGATCATGGGAATGTTCGCTTCTAGATTTTCAATTGATAGACAGGGATGGAAACATGTTCACGATTCCAGAAAGGGAAAAACAGGAAATCGCGTATAAACCAACAAAACCTACAAGAGTTGTGAAAGAACGTGCAGAAAAAGACATAGATGAGGATGAAGAAGAAGTAAAGAGTGAAGGTAAACCAAGTGGAATTGATGCTGTAACGCAACTTTTGCAAGAATGGCTTGAGCTTAAGAAAGAGGAAGTTGCTTCGCATACTCAAATTTTAAAACTCAAAAGTAAAAAAACTGTCAAGTGGGTTGGAGTGGAAGTTCACTGCAGCATTGTTCGTTCAAGCTACATGCATGGAAAATATGCCCCTGTTCTTCACATTTTTGACACATTTCCTCTCACACCACCAACAAATGCATGTTACATTCCGGTATGTCAAAAGGTTGTACAAAATATACAAATAAGTATAAAAGCACCAGGGGTATTCTCTAGTGGTTTAGTTTCTGGTGGAAAAGCGCACTGTGCACTTCACATCAGAATAAAAAACTAAATTGTTAGTTTAGCTCTCATAATACGAATGGCGCTACAACCATACACCCCCTCATCAGACAAGTGGGCAAGTCATTATACCCACCTCCTCAAGAAAAGATTCAAACCGCAAAGGGGGATTTATGTGTTAAAATTGTTTCCTCACCGAAAGAAAATGGCAAATATCAGGGGGTAATAAGCGAGAGTGAACAAACTATAAAACAAGCAAAAGTTTTAGCAGAAGAGCAGTCAATGGAGGAGGAGGGAGCAAAATCAATGGATACGCTTATGCATCCGATTCCTAAGAAAGGAGGGAGTAATGCAAAAGTTATAAATTTCATAAAATCTGTGAAAAAGACTCAGTTGGCTTCAAGCAGTCGAACGAAGAAGACGCCTACAAAAAAGAAAAAAACCCAAGCTAAAAGCCGTAAGAAGTAACAGGCACTAACATGGAGTACATGCGAGAAAATTTTGTTGAAGCTCATGGGGACGATTTGAATATATTTTCGCCTGTTAATGCTGATGCAGCCATAAGAGGACGGGAGTTACGAAGCTATCGCCCAGTAAGCACCATCACAGTCGATTCTCCTATCCAGTTTTATGTATCTGGGCATTCAGGAGATTATATTTCTTTAAAGGATAGTGTGTTGTATGTTAAATTATGCATTATAGATACAGCGGATGATCTTAAAATCGTGGCTGAAGATAAAAAAGTAGCTCTGGCAAACAATGCCTTGTGTTCAATATTTCGTCAAGTAGAAGTTCTTTTTAATGAGACACCGGTGGGAACAGGTGTAGGAGTTCATTATGCATACAAAAGCTTTATAGATGTGGTAATGAATACAACTTCAAATGAAAGAAATACTTCGCTCTATTCACAAGGGTAATGGTTAGATACGGGTACATTTGATTCATTTGATAGCGGTGCTGATGGAACAAACACAGGGTTCATAAAAAGGTTTGATTTAACAAAAGAGGGAAATGAAGCTCAGTTTGAGGGGAAAATAAGAATGGGAGCATTCGATATATCAAAACCTCTAATCAACGGAGTTCCTTTAAAAATTATATTGCATCAATCAACTGACGAATTCAGACTTTGCTGTGGTGATGCAACTAAAAAGTATCATGTTCAAATTAAAGAAGCAGTATTGAAAGTTTGTCACGTCAAAATTAACCCTTCGATTATGCTAGCTCACAACGAAGTATTAAAAGAACATCCAGCTATATACCCTTATGTTAAGGAAGATGTCAGAAGCTATGTCATTCCTACAGGGTCTAAGGAATGGGGTGTTAGCAACATTCTTATGGATACTGTTCCAGAAGTTGTATATGTTTTTTTTGTCGATTCAGCAAGATCTGCAGGTGCATTTGCTAAAAACCCGTTTGCGTTCGGACATTTTGACATAGGGGAAATATCTTTTTTGGTGGATGGGCACAGCTTGCCAGGTGAACCCATTAGATGTAATTTTGATGAGGGGAATTACATGCAGGCATATAACTCGATAAAAAAACAGGGAGAGGACAGAGCAACTTTTTGCTCATACAACACATACAAAAAAATAATACTTTCTTTAAGTTTGATATTGCTATGTCACAGAGTGGAGAAGAAGGGATTGTTCCCCTTATAAGAAAAGGGCAAACACAAATAACTGTCAGGTTTAGGGAGGCAACTCCAAACTCTGTTAATGCATTTGTGTACTGCAAATCGCAAGGGGTTATTGATATTGATCTGGTACAAAATGTTAAAGTTGTTTGAATTTATCTAAAAGGGTACAAATGGATGTATTCTCATAATATATATATATATTAAATGTGCGAATAAATAAAATTGTATTTCGGAATAAATTATATATTACGTTGATTTCATATTTGTGAATGATTACTAAATTGTGTATGCAAAGGAATAATAAAGTATAATTGAATAAACCATATGTTACGCTGACTTATGTTTCATTTTCCGACTGACAACATCGGAGCTATGGTGAAAGGTGAAGACGTCGTTTGTCGTCGAATCCGGTAGAGTCGGTTCAGTTGGGGGAGGGGGCGAATGGCGCATTTTATGGAGAAGGGCCATATCCTGCTCGTCGTCATCATCGGGGGTTTGAAGTGGTTCCGCTTCGCTGTTGGAGGGGAGGGGGCGGTAGTGGGGGTTCTCGGTGTTATTAAGGGGGCGGCCACGCATCTCTTCTGTTTCAACAGGATCCTGAAATCAATAAAGTCGTAATTTAAAAAAACGAGTGCATACACTACATATAAATGCTGCAAGTAAATAAATTTGTGTGAGATTATATTAACTAATATAATTACAGAGGTGCCAAGTAGGAAGAGGTCAGAAACGGGAGATCTCCCGTCCTGGTGGGGTCTGGGGCGGGAGCAATATAAGTAGTACTGAAAGGGGTCTCAGGGGCACCCCCCCCACCGCCTCAAACATGTTTGCATTGACATTATAATTTCCTTTCCCATGTTTGTTTTACATTTATATATCAAATGGGGTACCCAGATCAGAGGGGATTAATTCCCCTTATATAAATCAATGTTTTTACTGTACATCATGTGATGGCAGCTATAAGAATTTTCAGGATGCTGCCTTCATCCCCAGTCTGTATCCTATTGTTCATACCTCCAGGAGGTATGCCCATATGTGATTTCATCATTAGGCCTGACATTAGGCCAACACAGGAGATTTTGATGGGGACACGGGAGCACGGGAGCAAGTCCCAAATTGGTCGGAAAAACGGGAAATCTCCCGCCGACACGGGAGGTTCGGCACCTCTGTAATTAACTGCGTGCACATAAATAACGCAAAATTATGTTCCATAAATGGAGCTACTTATTATAAGCTGATTATTACGCATACATACACCATTCTTTACCATATTTAATATATCATCTACACTCCTTTATATGAAATAATTATAGGTGTCGATGCGCAAGCGATAATTACACATTTATTCTATTACACATATCCGTCAGAAAAGTGGAATAATGCAGTTTTGTACGAACAGTGTTGCGACAACAATATCCCTTTTTCCAAACACAGACTACCATCGTAAACATCACCAAAACACTAGAGACAACAATCGCTGCAAGAGCTGGTGCCGACGGGTAGGGGTGGTGTGACTGGGGGCGATGATCTGTGTTAAAGGGTGGTACTTTAGCGATCGGGACTTGGGTATCTTTGCCGTTTGGAGGTCTAACTGCTTGGACGTTGGGAGGTGTCACCGTTGTCGTCGTCGAAGGTGTGTCAGGAGTTGGGGTGGTCATACCTCGGGTTGTTGTTTCTTAATGGGAATAACCAAAATAAAATGAAGTATATGTTATAAGTTATCCGGTTCTAAGTTATTTTTAGAATGTTGACATGTTAATATAACACCCTCTTAACCTTATCACTGTCACATGGTCGGGGTTGATCGTTGTGGTCTTTGGATAAGAAATTCCAAAACAGGAAATCGTGGATTTTGTGCACACACACGTGTCCGGCGTTGGTCCACAGTCGTATTCTGCTACATCTTGTGCACACTTTAGCTTGATGAACACAAACCCTAAAACCAAAAATAAGGCCAACCCCATTGTGAACGACTTGATCCGCATGGTCGGCATCGTTTGTCTGGCTTCTGGGTGTCTGTCAAATGATCGGTGTGCGAATAAAGTAATTATTCTTCATTAAAAGAACATACCGCCTTCAGTACAATGATAGCCTTATCCCTACTTCTTGAGGTAAAATCAATGTCAGCTAGGTTCGAACATAAATATGGTGAATAATAAGAGTCCTGGAGGGCTTACAATCTCGGATTATGATGTTTAATATAGGCAGACATCTTCGGAGGACTCATGACGTCACTCATGATAAAATCCTGCCTTCCATGCTATAGATCTATAGCATGCTGAGTGCACTGTGGTCATGCTCCTCCTCCTACTGGCATTTTGGCAATGATATACAGCAGAAATAGACATGTTCTCATTAGATTTGAATCTCTACATGCTATTCCTGGCCAGATTTCACTTTTTAAAGTGTGATGTTATGAAAGAAAAGATGTTTTGTAAGTGGTAAACAATGTCTTGCTAACACCGGAACTGACAACACTCGTATCGCCCCCTCTTATCGCTCACAGATACACCAACATTTTCGGGACTCTACAGGCTTCATTTCAAACCATCTAAGTTCAAACAACCCCATAACACTCTAGTTATAGCCTATGTCACTCAATATTAGCAAGAAAAATTGCTTTTTAGTGGTTTGAAGGGAGGAAAACATGATTCAAACTGCTACCCAACCACGCCCACACTGCCTTTGGTCGATGCCGGGAGATGCCGGCATTTAGCCTTGATGACGTCAAAATCAAGGAGGGTTCTGGGTAATGTACCCCCAAATGGCGGCAGTCATGAATCTTGAATCGAACCTATTTCGGGCGTTTCAAATGCTTCTGTCAAAGTTGTATTAGATACTAGGGATATTTCTGTACTACAGGTACGTTTTTATTTAACAATAGAACCTATTGAGGTACCATTGTACTGGAGGCGGTACTTTATTTTAAGAGAATCATCTATCCATTGTAACTAATTATAAATCATTTTCCGATTTTATATAATGGATTTTGTAAATGGAGCATTCTAAATGTTTACTTAAGCGAGTTTCTGTATATTCTGGTGTTTATTAACCTATACACAGTCTTGGAAGACATGAAGCGCGCTCACTCGTGTGTGTGTGATTGACAAACTAATCGTTTCCCGCGCATGAGTTATCCGCAAGAATAGAAGGTGAGAGCTTCATCGCATGCTGAATATGTAGGAGTGAGATGGAGTATATTCATATTTACGCACTTAAGAGTTTAATAATTTGATTGAAGGTAATTAAATGGGTAATAAGAGGTGTTAGGTTGTTTGTAAACTGGAGACTTAAAGCACACCAATAAATAATAATGGTGACATGCAGATCAAAATAATTATGAATTAATTTATCAATAATCACATCTAAAGAGTTCATGACTCTGAAAGTGATGTGCAAAATATGAGGCTGTTCACAAACAGGGTGTACCCTATAATTTAAGAACTAGTTTTTTAAGCTGGTATGATGGCAGAGGAATATTCTTTAGACTCTGGAATTATAAACGAGTTCTCCCGATTGAAATCGTCGCTAGTTGCTGCTTGCACATTGAACCAACACACCACTCTTTCACTCGTCCCACCCAACCCAAAACAATGGAAAAGTTTACTTCTGAGGTGCTTGAGGAGTTAAGGTATGTATATGCTGTTATATATATATATGGTCAATTCTATTTTTTTGGCGTCCAGGGGGTTGAAAAATGGCAATTTTTCAAATAGGTCTGATTCAGAAGTGTGTGTTATACCATGAAACTAGATGTTTTGAAGGGTTAATCTGCATAAAATGGTAAGGTTATCTCCTGATATTAGCTGAGCTATAGGAAATGGGCCAAATGAACCCTAAAGTAAGTATACCATGCGTATGCATATGATTAATTCTAAGTCTTGGCAATTTTACTAAATGTGTCTATACATATTTTTATTTCTTTTAAAATAATGTGGTAAATAAACATATATTTATTGGTTTCGGGATGACAGATGTTGGATTAAATTATTTTTAGGCAGTAATTATGGATTCGAATAGGAGTGATTTTTTGTGTAAATTATTCCATTTTGAGTATACATTACATTGTTGTGTTTAACTTTAACATATCAATGACGAATAATTATACTGGCCACTTATTTGATAGTTCAGAGTATCTACCATGTACTGCCAAAGTGGAGAATAGATTTACAGAGTTTTTCAACACTTAATAAACTCTTTGCTTGAGGCATACGCACGGCATAATAAGTGAGAAAACAAGTAGTTTACAATTTGATTAAGTTCTGGCACTGGTTGGTAACAGTATAGAATGCTATTGATAGCGATTTTAGCATCAGCACTATGTGATATACCTTTCTGTTAAGTACACAAACTAGATATTTATTTTCAATGCGAATTTCTCGTCCATTCCAGGCATACGCACGGTATGCATATTCATGCATATGCATGGAATAGGTGTTAGGGTTGGAAACGTATATGAAGCTTAAAATAGTGATATTTGAACATGGCACTTTCAAGAAACTTTCTAGATCAACTCATTGCACTAGAAGAGGTTTAAATAATGACACATTTTGAATGATTATGGCATTAAAGAGGATATGCCGTGAGTATGCCACTGTATAAAGTTGTATAAAATATCATTTGAAAGATGCATTAGCAAGTCAGTATATATATATGCTTATATGGATGGCCTGGATGTCATTAGAAATAATTTGGTACTTAGGAATATTGGTAGGATGTTGTTCAATCACATTTTAATTGCCCTGTGGGATCTTAATTTTGTGTATTAGACTAAAGTATATACTTTCGAAACAGGTGATATAAAAGAGAATAAAATCTACTTATAGAAGTTCTGACTGTCTTAACTTAAGCGGCAAGGAATTCTTAACAATTATTTATATTTTATATGGATATATGACGTCCACTTGTCTGATATTTCCCAGTTTTTATTACAATTGCATACGCACGGTATAGGCATACTCATGGTATGTTTCTCATAGTCTTGATAACTATTTGAAATATGTTTGGACAACGTAAATGGGAGATACCTTGTTTGTTACCTTGAATAAGGGTCCAACTTGTGTAAACATGTTTAAAGTTAAATATGTTAATTTGCTGAGATATGGATATATATAATGCATACGCATGGTATGCAGAAAAGTTGACTATAGGGTATGTGTCTTTACTGTTTCATTGATAAGTAGAAAGCAGTGGTAGATCGATCAGTTTTCCTGATTTCCTTTAAAACTAAAGAAGTTCTTCTATCATATGAATACATATTTGCCTATACAACCTTTATAATTAATATATAATTCAGAACACAAAGTCTATGCATACGCATGGTATGCCTAGGGTTGACTATTACATACCTTTCAAAAAGATACATAAAATATTCAAATAGAATCTCTAAAAACATCATATAACACATAAAAGTATTTTGTCTACAGAATTATTCCCATTTTGATCTACATAAATACATTCATCATGACTTTTTTACAGGGGCAATGTACATTTTGTTGTACCTTAATGTAAAAATGGCCTATTTTAGGAGGTTTTTTAAAGCTGGAATCGTCAATATTCAATTTAGACCCCCAAAAGTAGGGTTCGGATTGTTGCATTTTTGATGGCGGATCTAATGAACCACATAAATCATGTCTAACGTCAATATTCCTCCAGATATTATGTGAAAACCTCATGGACGCCAAAAAAATAGAATTGACCATATATATATTCATTTATGTATTTAGTTAATGAAGTAATTGAAACTGAAACACGTCTAACTATATTTGTCATTCAATCAAACCCAATTTTGAACATGAATATTCCTTGCTGAAGAGAAATTGTTCATTTACTAGCATAACCAAGTGTTTATTTTATTGTGATTTGCAGATCTGTCCAATCCACTATTCGAAAACTTGTGTCTAAAATAAATAGGCAAAACCGGCAAGCTTCCAAAAATACAAAAGTAACCAAGGGGAAATGCTCATCAGTGAAACTCCCCTTAAAAAAGAGAACTGTTATCCCTTCCACCACCACCAACGCTCCTGTTTTGGGGTCTACACCCCAAAATGCCATTATTTGCGCTTCTCCCCCTCCCTCCCCCATATCTTCCCCATCTCCCCATTCTCCTCCCCCTCCCCATCCCCCTTCTCCTTCTCTAACACCTTCAATCGGATCCTCTACAATTCAATCTGATTTACCCATCCCTTCAACACATAAATGCGACCAAGCCACTTTGGCACTTGCACAAGACCCTTTGGAATTCGCCTCAATCCAAGAACCGTGTGAACCACTCCCTGACATCTTCCCTCTGTTGGATGTGTGCACGGTGGATGACTTGCTGAAGGAAATCGATTCAATTAACAAGTAAGTATAAATTTCATTTAATCCTATACTATTAATAATTGAGTGTTATATGCATTAATCCATCTATGATCGTTTCCATGTTATGCTAAGTCTGCGTTATATTAACAAATTTGTACTCTGTTTTTTTCTCAGTGATGTTCTCCAATCTATGGATTCAGAATCCGAAGTGCAATTTAATGGTAAGTACCGCTTTGTTATGGTTTTATTTTAAATAGTTTCATTGCTCACATTGATTATACACGTCATCATTATATTGCATATATACATATACATATATATATAATATATATCACATCTGCATCTTTTATTACAGATGCAGACCTGTTGGAATTCCTATCATTTAATGTGTAACAAAAGTTGCTCGTTTACCACCCATAACTTCATCATAATTGTAGTGGAATCGGTTAAACATCTCTGCACAGATTAATGCTAGAGCATTCGATTAGGATAAATGTATCCGTAAAGATAAACAGGGCCTTCAAATTATAGAACCCTGCGCAGATTAATGCTAGAACATTCGATTAGATTAAATGTAACAGTAAAGATAAACGGGGTCTTCAAATTATAGAACCCTGCACAGATTAATGGTAGAGCAATCGATTAGAATAAATGTAACGGTAAAGTTAAACAGGGTCTTCAAATTATAGAACCCTGCTTCTAATTTACTCTGCACAGAATAGGGGAAGGATAATCTATTAGTTCAAATGTAATGGTAAAGTTTAACGGGGTCTTAAAATTATAGAACCCTGCTGCTATTTTACTCTGTATAGATTAGACCTATGGTAATTGAAAACTTAAACAAGAACTTAGAATTATAGAATAATCGAATATTTTAAGCTGTTTGCTCCCACTCTACTTTCAAATTGTATTCATTCTGATGTCATTTATCAATAAATATAGAACAAAAAATATTGGAGTTGATCAATTTATTTTCAAATCATAATCATTTGGTACATCAAACAATAATTTATCAAGGTAGGATTGTAGATGTGTTTACATTCAATGTGTGAAGAAGTTTGAAAATAGTTTGTATACATTTTTCTTTTGCTTTTTGTCTCCATTCACCAGCAGAAATAGCTATAATATTTTCTTGATTCGAGATATCAGTGCAATGCATGCATTAGTCAACATCTTCGTATTTGTATTGAGTAAAACAGCGCAAATATATCTGTATATGTTTGCTCGTTGGCTCCTCATCGCCCAATGATAAATTCATTTAAAGCAAGGTAACTTATAGATATTAGACATTTGTATAATGTAGTTGGACTATACTATGATTCGCTACTTTATAATCTATGTAAATCAACATAATCATGAATCCATTTCGTATTATAAATCCTATCTATTCACCTCTACCATGAATCTAATTGGTACAATGTAAACTTGATAATTCATAATTCGATAAAGGTTAATTCTAATTTGTATAATGTAAACTTACTAATTCTCAATTGCAACAAATACAGTTTGACTATAGTACGATTCGCTACTTTATAATCTATATAAATCAGTCATAATCAATCCATTACATATTATAAACCCTATCTATTCACATGTACCATAAATCTAATTTGTGTAATGTAAACTTGCTAATTCTCATTTAAACTAATATACTTGTCTATATCGGATTCCAATCCCGTTTTTTCAAATACGTTTGAGCTATAGAGACTTTACGAATTCTTTTTGATGAACTTAGCGGTTTCAGGAAAATTGTCACATTCACTGCAAACCTGTCCAGGACCACACTTGCAATCCAACACAAACATTATTGCTGGCTGCTTTGCTTTAATTTGTAGCAAAACATCTTTTAATTGCACCCATTCGTAAAACTTCAAAAATACTCCTCTTTTTGTGGGGCAAATTAGTGTGGGAGGATCGCCCCTTGGAACAAACCACCCCCTAATATCAACACCATAGAAATTTTTTGATACAGAAACCACAACGTCGCCACCTAGCTTAAGTCGATGTTCGTCAACATCAGTCATAGACACAGTTTCCATCCATTTGTCAATAAGATCAATGTTCTTGAGTAGTTTTTTAATTCGGTTGTACTTTAAAGTTACTCCTTTGATCGTTCTTGCTACTGCTTCTCCCTCCTTGTTAACATCCCATCTTCTTAAGGAAAATCGTCCTTCTTCGTTCCAATAATTATGTTCCAAATATATACCATGTCCAATTTTTACAGGGGTTTCATAGCAATCAAATCCTTCTGAGTTTACGCGAAAGCACATATCTAATGGACCATTTTCTGGTGTAAGGATGGGTGAAATTGGTGGGGTAAAGTTTGGAGAAGATGGTGGGGGTGATGGGGAAATCGAATGAAAAGTATTTTTCTCAATTTCCAATTCCATCCCCTTTTCAATTCCTGAATTATATGTGATGTGTTTCAGGAAAATGAGTCATAAGTCGCAAAATTGATATTTTTCAAAGTGTTTTTTTCACAAGATCACATTATTGGAATGTTCTGATTTTTGGAGAGTGTGTCACTTATAGGTATGTCAATCGATGTCTCAAATTTCAGGACAATCTATGCAATATATCCTTTCGTTTCACAGGTCCTCATATGGACTACATTTAGTTATTTTACTGTTTATTAACCCCCAGAAATATTGGAAACCTTTTTTTCAAAAACGAAAATATCTAACTTAAAATCTAGAAATACTTATTATTTTATTATACTGTTTACTATCATTGGAATCGGCTTGATCTCCTCTTTTCAAATATGGTGATATCTCAAAATCCATTTTTTGCGACTTATGACTCATTTTCCTAAAACGGATCACATATGTGTGTTTTTTCGTCACCAACCCCTTATCAATTCCTGAATCAGATCTGGGGTTCTTAGTTGCAGGTGTATTTTTCTTTTCCAAACGCCCAAAACTAAACTGATTGTCTAATATCAACCCCTTATCAATTCCTGAATCAGTTCTGGGCTTCTTTGTCGCAGGTGTATTTTTCTTTTCCAAACGCCCAAAACTATACGGTTCGTGCAATATCGACTCCTTATCAATTCCTGAATCGGTTCAGGGGTTCTTAGTCACAGGCGTAATTTTGTTTTCCGAATGAATAATCGGTTTGTCCAATTTCATCCCTTCACCAACTCCTGAATCAGATTATGGTCTTCTTTAACACAGACGCGTAAGATTCGAAGGGTACGTCTCCCTGTTAAGAAATAATGTGAGGGTAAGAATACAGAATATCTAAAATCATGTCAGATATTATTGTTAAAATAAATCGCATTTAATCATTAAGCTAATAGTGATAAAATATATCAAATCATATCACATATTATTGTTAGAATGATAATCGTTGAATAAATAAGCAAATGGCATTAATGTAAGCAAATTGTAATTAACAAAATGTTAATAAAGTAAACATGGATGAATATGCGTACAATGTAATGTAATCAATATACCAACCTTTTTCTCCAGCTTTTTCTCCGAATTCGAGAGTGTGATCGAAGCATCAGAGTTGTTCACATTACTATCCATTGCATTTAGTAGTATGGGTGTAATAAACCCTAATTTCGCCTCCTTAGGTTCGTACTTAAAAGTTGTCCCACTGGCTTGTGCATGAGTATTCATTCTCACTACCCTTGGAATAAACTTATCAATTTGTGAATGAATGTATATCCTTTATAGCAATTCAAATATGACTGTGTACTCCTTAAATCACCGAATGCAAAGGTGGATAAAGCTAAGAGAAAACGAGCATTTATACTATAGCTCATAAGGGTGGTGTTCCTCCCTCCCTCCACACCCACGTTCCCAAAATCAGCATAAACCAAAGCTATAAACAAATGCTGCTATTAACCGCTTCCATACATTTCAATCATGGCTTCCTTAACCATATCCTATAGTAAACTGTATAAACTCAATACAATCAACATGTATCCACATAGTATTTGGGATATACCTTAGACGATCGACTAAATCACCAATATCATGTAAAAAACCTAATCAGGATTATCTCACATAAAATCTTTCTGCTTTTAAAAGTTCGTACTTTCCTAACCAAACCTGCAACTTTATTGGTCTTTAAGTCAAAAATACTACCTTTCTTCGACTATGGGGATATTATCTACCATAACTCCCATCGTGCAAACATGGATAAACTTCAAAAATTACAAAACAAAGCCTTGAGAATTATACTGCAACCCTTCAATAGACTTTCGACCTTAGAAACCCATAGAGACTTAAAGATTCCCTACCTATTTGACAGAAGAAAATTTCATCTTCAAACACATGCCCATAGAAGAAGTAAGATTGATATATATTGTGACTTCACAAAAACCAGAAATACAAGAGCAAATGATGCCATACTTCTAACTTTACCCAAATTTAAAACACAACTAGGTCGTATCTCTGTTCTTTTTAAAACTGCTTCAGCTTGGAACGAGCTATCACCTAGAACTCGAAACATTGCCAATGTAGAGACCTTCAAATCACTTCAACATAAACTTCTCTATGAAACAATAACTTAATTATCTGTTCCCCTGCCACTTGCCATGCTTGGATCACACTCTATGATAGTGACTATTCCATGCCTTCCTGATCTTATGTACACCTTTAAACTATCTGTCTCCCTCTCTTCTTGCTCATGCTTGGATCACACTCAATGTTAGTGATTACTCCTTGCATTCTGATTTTTATTACACTTTTGCTGTCATTCGTTTTCCATTTGTATTCAAATATTTCCAAATACGATTGTAACTTGACTTACCTAACATGTAATAATGTGTCTGAATTGCTACTGTTTATACTCTTGATTGTAATAACATGACCACACTCTATGACAGTGACTATTCATTGAATCTATTGGCCCTATCTGTCTGTAAACTGGGCGCATTAGAAGATCCTGGAAGTTCTGGGACAGTGTCAACCCAGTGTAAATAAAATCTTAAAAAAAAAAAATATACACCCCTCTCTTGGCTTCCTTAAATGCAGCGGTTGAAGCCAATATCACCGCGAAGCCAATATCAACCGAATGACCTTTAATAGCTTGTTCTATAGGTCATGACTCCCTCCATCCATATCCTCTCTCTAAATTTTTGTGAAAGTATAGTGTGCTGCACAAAACAATTACCCAACTTCATCAATCCCTACATTATGAGACATGCGTTTATTAATGTAATCTTCATCTAAATTTCTTTCAGTTTGTGTATGTAAATCACACGTTGATTTATACTTTTCTAAATTTTTTTCTAAAACAATTACCTTTGATGTTATAATAGTGAGGTCAATACAGCACCAAAAAGGTCTGGAGATGATTCCATTTGAAATCTTGCAATTGTGCATTTGGGAGAAAATTAAAAAATTTCAATCAAAGGTATATCTCCGGCTTCAAATGAATGTAAAATTGAAGCACAACAGAAACATTGAACAACGTCTCCTCCTCCTAAATAAAACAATCCAGCAGTTGCTAAGTCTATAGGTGCAACATGTTTGTTAGTCCAGCGAGAAAATTCGCACAGCTATACACGAATACTTTGGGTAAGTGTAATCCATAAATCGCGATGTTAAGCCCAAAATAAAATTATGCGTCTTCCCCACTATCTCTTATTTCCTGCTTCAATAAATAGCTCTTTATGTTAGCAAGTTCAAGTGTAATGGATGAGTAGTCGTTCACCCTTTTGGCATCAATAATATCAAGATGAGATAATACTGCAGATAATACCTTTTTTATTCCATTCAATGATTGTTGATGTTCGTCCTCTGCACTTAAAGAATTCGTGCAATTTGATTGTCCCATATTTATGTGAAAAAACAATTTCTCTGTGCTGTTAAACCTTTCTTACATATCCTGTACCTCCCCTAACAAATTGAAAATTGTGCACTCTGTAAACCCTAGTCTTCATATGTACCCAAATCACCTGACCCAAATATCATCTGGATTCCTACAATAAAACCTATGAGATGAACCCAATGATGACCAGGTCATGCACCCAAGGAGCAACTGGCTTCTCCCTACAATAAATCGATGAGTTGAAGCCAATCAAAGGATATCTGGCTTCATTGAATAAAACCAGTGACTTGAAGCCAATGGTGACCATGTCATGCTACCAGGTCATGCACCCAAGAGTACACGACCCCTCCCTATTTACCCCACCCTGACCTCCTGCACCCTCTCAACCCTAAACACATGCAACCAAAGGACACCTGGCTTCCTTCAATGAAGCCAATGACTTGAAACCAATGAGTTGAAGCCAATCATGAGTTGAAGCCAATCATTACAAGGTCATACAACCGGGTCATGCACCCAAGGGTAAACAACTCCCCCTCCCTCCCCCACCCCCTATACCCCCACCCCCTATAACCCCCATGTATATAAACATAACCCAGTTACCCCTAACCCAGTTACCCCTAACCAATTACCTTAATTACCTGACCTCATTGGGTCACCTAGGTGACCCAATCAGGTCACTGTGACCTATATACTGACCTATATAGCCTGCCCTATATGTCCTCTGGCACCCCAGAGGAGGATATCTCGCCATTCCTTTATACTACTTAGAACATTAGGCCTACACCTGAAACTTCATTTATCAATGTGTTCCTCCTATTGCTCCTCCTGCACTGCAGATCCTGCAGTATATAGATAAGTGACTGTTGGACCATGAAGCCACGGCAATGGACCTCATCCAGCAGTCGAAGGACTCAGTGTCGGGAGAAACAGAAGCCTAATTCGCCCAGCGCCCAGTATAGTCTCTGCCATTCCTCATGTATACTCTCGTCTAGAAAGATATAGGGCTGACTATTCGCATTTAGAATCGATCTGATGAGATTCTGGGAGGTTTTTTTTCTCTATAGATTCCCTCAAACCACTTCCGTCCCCATAGATCAGTCCCTATAGATCAGTATCAAGCCTATAGATCAGTCCCTATAGATCATTAGTCTCGAATTGTTGAGATTTGGTGGTATGCTATGGACGAGTGGTGTAACGTGGTCGTCACGCACTGGTGAACACGAGCGGGAGCGTGCACTAAGTGTGTGTCTGTGTGGGTTTAGCCCAGTCCATTTTGGGTGGTGACCGAGGGGTGGCCGTTGTACCATGAATTGAAGGGTAACTGACGCAGGGAACTGAGAGTGAATTGTTATTGTTGTTATTCAATTTGGAAGTGATGGTGAATCCCAACAATTCGAGACTAAAGCAATTAGATCCTTCAGTTGTAGTGGGGGTTCGTTGTCTGTTTGCCCGGGACCCCACCTCGGCTATTGCCTCGGTGGGGGTCCCTAAGCAAACAGACAACGAACCCCCACTACAACTACAGGTTCTAATCGCCCAGTATCAAGCCTATAGATCAGTATCAAGACTTCCGTCTCCATAGATCAAGACTTCCGTCTCCATAGATCAAGACTTCCGTCTCCATAGATCAAGTTCCGTCTCCATAGATCAAGACTTCCGTCTCCATAGATCAAGTCTCAAGAGTTCCATAGATCAAGTCTCAAGAGTTCCGTCTCCATAGATCAACCCAGCCCAGTCAAGTATAGAATGCAAAAAAAAGCTAAGGGACCTGACGAGGCTCGAACCCTCAACGTTCTCGCAGGAGTCGAGCACTATAACCACTACACTACGGCGGAATTGGTGATTGAGACGCGGCTAAATTTTGCTAGTGATACCATACACAGCCGCTTGCGCGCACCCGGACCGGGGACTTTCGAATGAAATCCTCTGTGCGCTATATAGACTACCGTACACAATGCAACGCCAAGTGAACATGCACATGAGTGGGTATGCCGAAGGATCTCCACATCTCTTCCGGTCTATAACGTAAGCACGTATAGCTTCTGAAGCCGCCATTCATTTATTACTCGATTCCCGTCGACTAAATCTTCGCTATCGGGCTCAAACCATATTTAAAACATATCTACCGATTCAAATCTTTTATTTATTTCTTTTTTAAGTCCCTAGACACACGGACACGGCAGTTTGTTGACGTGCGGGTCACTTTCGAATGAAATCCTCCGTGCGCTATATAGGCCACCGTACACAATGCAACGCCAAGTGAATGTGCACATGAGTGGCTATGCCGAAGGGTCTCCACATCTCTTCCGGTCGCACGTATAGCTTCTGAACTCGCCATTCATTTATTACTCGATTCCCGTCGACTAAATCTTCGCTATCAGGCTCAAACACTATTTAAAACATTTCTACCGATTCAAATCGTTTATTTATTTCTTTTTTAAGTCCCTAGACACACGCAACACGGCATTCGAGAACCGGAAGTGTCCGATGCTTGCCGCGTTAGTCGGAAACTGCATGATACCACGACGGCTGGCCGAGTGAAGTGGGCGGGGCTTAGCGGAGAAACAGCCAATCAGAGGTGCGTATTCGCTAATGTTTACGTTCAGCCAGCCGGCGTGTTTTCACAAGGTTCCGCTGCTTGCTATCCAAAGCATCGTTTTCAGTAAAATAGGGAAATCACTTCCGGTCTCATAGAAAGGCTGACGACTCGCATGGCTTTGCATGATATTTTGGATGTTTTTGGATGTTTTTGGACGGAATAAAGAAGGTTTGTCTATCGTTTTTGCTCTAACATTAAGGAAATCTCATCAATTCTCTTCTAAAAGCAATAATTTTCTCGGATTTTTCTGGTCGCGGTCTCTATAGCGTCAGGGAATTCTCGGGCTTCGCCCTCGAACTCCCTGACGCTATAGAGACCGCGACCAGAAAAAACCTAGAAAATTATTCCTTAAACAGTTTCTTTTCGCGTGATCTCATGCCCCGGATTGTGATTTGCCATCGGTATGTGTATCTACACTGATTCTTATGATATAAAACATGGTAGATGTAAAAACGATATTGACCATGGAAGTCGGAATGCATGCATGTCGACTATTCAAAGTAAAGCGTTAGATGAAGAACTATGTAATTACTCTTGTTGGTTCACTATAAAATAGGTAAACCAGAACGAATAAACAACTTTGTATTTTGCACTGTTTAATCTACTGTGAGTTTAGGCCATTAAACACAATGATAAATGGCAATGGTCTTCAAGTTAAAGGAAACAATAAGGGATAGATCTTGATCGGCGTGCAGATTTAATTTGTCCTTTACATATCAGGCCTTTTCTAATTAAGAGATTAGTCGTTTGATCGTAGATGATGGAAAGTACCACCATATTTTGTCTTTGCAGTGGTAGTCCAATTACCTGATAATAATCCACTTTTTATACGTTGATTGACCAATCAGCCTGGAAAATCAGTATAGGGCCTTGGATCCTGTTGGAAATTTTCGAAGGTTCCCAGTTTTGTTCTGTTTACTTTCTCCTGGCCCGCCCCTCTTATGCCATACACTAGGTAACTCAAAAAAGTAATAGTTTAAAAGCTAAACAATCCCTAAAAAAGCGTCTAAGAAATCACCGAAATGGACCTGGAAAAACCTTGAAATTTTTCTGACCAAAAGCGCGGAGAATGTACTTGTATGCTGGCAATATAATGTTGCTGCATACAGTTCGTGCTTCCAATTGTTGGTGCCAATGCTTGGCTATAGTTATGTAATTGGTGAGTCATCCATTTATTATTTTCTGGCACCTCTGTGTTAGTATTCTCATCTATATTCTATTAACCGTTGTCAGTTGGAATACCCCCAACTACGTATTAGTCTGTCCCGGCCCTATTGTCTTCTTTGGCTCTGCACATGCACGTTGAGGAAATTCGCCAAGCAGAGAATAAACGTAGCTGTTTGAAAATATCTCCATATTAACCGACGGACACAGATTCTTCAGATTTCATATGACAGCCAGGCCACCTCGGATTTGTATACACTATTGGCAGAGTCTGATAAGTATATAGGGTTCTAGTACTGAAAGGTTCCTGCAATTGTATCATGAATGCCCTTTTCATTGCATTCCTGCAATGAAAAGGGGAAGTGGACAAATGACTACCCTCCATCTACAGATTGTAGAGCGAACTTGGAGAGTAGATTTGTCGCAAGAAGACAATGTCTGAATATACTATTATATTACATTATATATATTATATGTATATTAGTAAATTTAATTGAGTTCGTGGTGATCAATCTTTTTGAGGACAGGATGAAACTTTACATCAGGAGCATATCGGGCGTAACTTGCTTTTAGATATGTTCCATTCATTCTATCATCCCATCCCCACGATGAACGGGTAATATTTCTTCAAGGAAGTCCTGACGAACCTATGTCGGAAGGAGGTTCATCTTGTCCTGCGTCTCTCCCTGATTCATTTTCTAAAATGGTCAGAATTTCCTCCGGCATCACTTGGTCAGCTGGCCCCTTCATTATACTAGCATGGACGAGGCGCTTCCCACCTACAAGCAGTTATTGGATGGAATTGATCCACTCTCTATGCAACCATTCAATTAGTACCTATAGCTATATACCGTGGGGCAACTACGGGGGACATCAAGTTGTAATATATAACGATTACCTCGGCTTTTAACTTGAAATATATCTCAGAATGGCTATTAGAAACAGTTACTTTGCTCACGACCCCACTACAAAATATCTTGAAATCATAAACATGAATTTACCTTTGGCCACCATGAGGAAACCACCGTTTTGTTTGCTGTCCCCATAGGGTTTAAAGGGAATGCGATGTGTCCGTGCCTGAGGACAAAACACGAATGTTGGTTAATTTTATCTATGTTTTACAAGTGTCCATCTCTATCACTAATAACAAAGACGTGCTCTCTTATACAGGCTAAACAAATTACGAATTTTGCCCGGAGAGTTAACTATAATAATCAAACAAATTGGTATAATACGTAATTCAAAGAACGTATATATATATTTATATATTATCAAATGATTTTTTATATATGATTTCATCAGAAATGTATGCGAAGTACAGAAGATAATTGGCATAATTATTAAAATTAATTGACATGGTAATTAAGGTGGATTAAGTAAGACGAGTGATTGGGTAAACAACTGCAGGTCGATAAATGGTGACTATTCGGGTTGGACTTATTCGAGGGATCCATTGGATCCATCCGAGTCTAGTTAGAGTGGTTAATTAATAATTATTATTATCAAAATAGTAAACCAGATAATTACATAAGTCGGTCCTATCATGCCTGACAAGTCATAGGATCATTACATTAATTCTTAAAAAAGAACATTTTTTCTACTGGCAGCCGATGGAAAATGAAAGTTCAAAGTTTAAATCATCTCTCTCTCTGTCGGTCTCCCCACCCTCTCTCTTTCTCCTTCTCCCCTTTGATGAAAGATTAGATGAAGCTCACACTGGTGAGAAAGAGGATGGTATCAGTAAGCGCACACCAATTTGACTAAAGTATGGTTGATCTAGGTTATGTCTGGGTTTCACCCAGTCATACAAACATGACAGAGATTTCTCTTACTCACAAAACAGAGTGCTTTCCACAGTTGTCCTTGAAAAAGTAGAGCGCCTTGTCCGAAAAATCCAGATCTAAGCAGGATGGGCAAAAAACAAATATGGGCATTTTATGTATTTTGGTATGTCTGTTTCTCTAGATGAGTTCAGCATGGTAGAGATCATTAACACAATTTGCTTTTATATCTAACGATATTGATTGAATCTATATTTCGTGAAAAGATATATATATAATATATATTATACATATATGTGACTACAAGAAATCATTATATATATTTAATTAGGATCCTTTTGGAAGAACTGCTTTGGCAGATGATTGCATCCTTTTCTGATTGTAAACTGTTTTAATCGTAATAAAAATACAATATAATTTGACTTTCATGAAAATAGGTTGATGGGGAAAAAAGTCAAAATATGCTGTTGTGAAAGTACAAAAGGTACCAAAGCAAATATATCAAATTCAGTAACGAGGCAAACATTTCTTTCCCAATGTCAATTTCAAGATTCGTATTTCTACATTCCTCGGGTTGTGTAGTGCATACATCATGAATCCAATATATTGTTATAGGATAGCTTATTTGATTGGTATAGGGGTGACGATCGTCACCCAGGTATGTTAGTTATGTGTTCTGGGGTTCATTGAGTCTGCTCCTAAATGTGTCAACACCCCATTACTTTAGGTATGGGGACGAGGGGACGAGCCGTCACCCAGGACGAGCCGTCACCCATGTTAAACCGTCCCCCTTCTTTTATGGTTATTTTATGAGTATTTTATGTGTTCTTCTTGAGTATATAAGGCTCACTGTGAGTCGTGTAGATTTGTCATTTACCATCTTGACCCTTCCCTGGATACTTGTACTGGATTTAACTTGGAATAAAACCTGACTACTTTGGAAACTTACTTGCTCGCTTCTACTCTTTCTTAGCGCGCTCCAACTCGCCGACCAAGGTCACTAAGACCCCATCTACCTCCTCCAGGGGGACGACTAAGCTTTTCTCTAAGTAAATCGCCACGCTACCACGTTCTAGATCTACATAGGAATGGCCCATGAGTCTACTCTCTCTCAGGAATATTTGCGGGACGAGTCTAATACCGGTAGTTTAAGTTCCAATAGCTCTAATAGTAATCAACCTAATTCTTTAATTAATCAACACCCAAAGGAGGACGAGCCAAACCGCAACATTGGTGGCAGCGGTGGGGATCTACCTGGAAGAAGGAAATCTTCAGATACAGATAGTAACCCCCTGGCTCTATCATCCTCCCTGGAAATTACAGTTAATCCAAGATTAAGGGAAGAGTGGGAAATGGCTCGATCAAACGAAGCAGCCAGGATTAATGTAATGGGAAGTGCATCGGATGCAGAACCTGGACCTTTTGATAGAGATAGGGTAGCCAGGCCTGAAAGAAATCATGGATTAAACATGGATGACGACGAGGTGGAGAGACGTCCCAGCATGGATAGGGGACGAGGGAGAGCTGACATGCATGGATACCAATGGGGGCAGCGACAAGGTCGCAAGGTCAAAACTGCACCAAGATCCTACGATGGTTCAACATCACTCAATGATTTCTTAAATCACTTTAGGGTGGTAGCCGACCTTAATGGATGGTCGAACAGGGAGTGCGCCTTATATTTGGGAGCCAGTTTGGATGGATCCGCCCTCGCCATACTAGATAAGGTTGACCTTGACGACAGAGATAGCTTTCTACAACTTGTACAGGAGTTGGAAAAGCGCTATCAGCCTGCAGATCAATTAGCCTTGTACAGGACTCAACTGAGATTGAAGAAGCAAGGCAAAGATGAAGCTGTTAATGACTTAGCTGATGAGCTAGAGAGGATGGTACGCCTGGCATATCCACGAGTCGATAGAGAAGTGAGGGATGATCTCAGTAGAGATGCTCTAATTGCTGCACTCAAAGATGAGAAACTCAGACAGTGGACAGTGCAGGCCCGCCCCCGATCATTTGCTGAGGCTAGGGCTGCTGCTTTGCATGGTGAAGCTTTTCACCATGCTGAACGAGACAGACCATCGCAACCCAAGGCCCAAGGTCATCTCAGGCTGACCACTGCCGACGACAAACCACCACAGGTAGCATCTCAGTTCGAACAGATATTGGGAAAAATATTAGATCGACTGAGTAAGATGGAAAGTGGACCCCATCAGTCAGCACCACCTCGTAACATGTATCATTCTAGACCTAGGGTGTGCTATCAGTGTGGAGATCCAGGACACTTCCGGAGGGAATGCCCAAATAGACCAGAAGAGGATGGCTCTAGAGGTCAGGGAAACGACAGAGGACAGTAAGCCACCGGGATACTGTCCAGCAAGTCACCGGTAATGAAGCATGGATAGCAGTTGAAGGCCGTTGGGATCCGTCTACAGCAGGAATTGTGGTGGAAGGGAGATGTAAGGGTGTGGACATTCAGTGGCTAGTTGATACAGGTGCCTGCACGACCATAATCAGTAAATGGACGTGGGAAAGAATGAATGAACCACCCCCATTGAGACATTCCAAGATAAGAATCACAGGGGCTGGAGGATCACCGGTAGACGTGCTAGGCGAAGCAGAGATAGGGGTGGATTTTGGATCACTATTTTTAGAGATGAAAGTCATTGTGGCCAAACTGGATGAAGGTGGGATATTGGGCATGGATGTTATCAGAGCAAGACGGGGACTTGTAGATACAGACACCGGGACTATTTTTCTAAATTCCCAAAAGGTGTTACAACCCCAGAAAGCACATGGATTTGCATATGCGGCCCAGGAAACAACCATAACGGCTGGAAGTCGAGTAAGAATGAATATTACTTGGGATGTAATGGAGCATCGTGGAAATGCTGGAGATCGAGAGCCTCTTGGAGAGGTGGGCGATCGGATTCTTATTATGGAGGATGATGACCTTATCCAGGATGTTAGGATAGCAAGGACTGTTCATTTCCCTCAGGGGACAGAAGGTGTAGCAGAAGTATTGAATAGAGGGCTACAGGATATACGTATCCCCAAAGGTAGTAAAGTAGCTGTGTGGGCTGAGGGAGAGGATACAATGCTTCCCCCCCCACCTGATGATGACCCAAGTGGAGGAGACATTACTTGGAATACATTGGATGATTTGTGGGCGCAAACAGATCTACAGGTGATAGAAGGGTGCGAGGAACAGATACAAGGATTGTATGAGAAATTCCAGGGGCTATTTCTCCGGAAGGGAGAAACACTGGGAAGGACTGGCCTCACCAAGCATCACATAGATACTGGAGACCACCCCCCGATTAAACAAAGACCCCGACGTGTCCCCATCCACAGGAAACACATCGTTGATGAGGAGCTACAGAAAATGGAAGAGGGAGGAATTATTGAACCATGTAAAGGCCCCTGGGCTAGCCCCATAGTGCTTGTTAAAAAGAAAGACGGTGGCTGGCGTTTTTGCATCGATTACAGAAATGTCAACAAGATCACAAAGAAGGATGCCTATCCCCTACCACGTATGGACGATACGTTAGACATGCTGAGCGGAGCGAGCGTATTTTGCACGCTTGACCTTGCTAGCGGCTACTGGCAAGTTGAAATGGATGCGAGTAGTATAGAGAAAACGGCCTTTTGCACACATCGCGGTCTGTACCAGTTCAATGTAATGCCGTTTGGGCTGGTAAATGCTCCATCCACATTTGAAAGACTAATGGATACGGTATTAGCTGGTCTTGTGGGAGAGGAATGCCTTGTGTACCTCGATGACATAATAATTTATGGTCGGACAGTGCAGGAATGTGCAGACAGGCTTGATCGTGTGCTGGAGCGAATCAGGCTGGCTGGCCTAACAATAAAACCATCAAAGTGTCAGCTATTTCAGGCCTCTGTGGCCTTCTTGGGACATGTTGTCTCAAAGGAGGGCGTGGCCACAGACCCGGATAAGATCGCAGCTGTGAAAAGCTGGCCCTACCCTACAAATAAGGAACAGCTCAGGAGTTTCCTTGGATTTTGCTCGTATTATAGATCATTCGTAAAGGACTTTTCAATTATTGCTGCACCTATGTTTCAACTCACAAAGAAAGATGTCCCCTATGTATGGACCCCTGAGTGTACTGAATCAATGGATAAAATACGGGAGAGTTTGTGTGATGCTCCAGTGCTTGCATTTCCTGACCCCAAAGCAATGATGATTCTCGATTCAGATGCCTGTCAGTTTGGAATTGGCTGTGTGTTGTCTCAGGTTATAGATGGGAAAGAACGAGTGTTAGGATATGCTAGCCGTACCTTGGATAAAGCCCAGAGGAATTATTGTGTCACACGTCAAGAGCTACTCGCTGTGATTTTTGGTGTAAGGAAATACCGCTCTTATCTCATTGGAGGCGATTTCCTCGTCAGGACGGATCACAGTGCTCTGAGATGGTTACTTGACATGAAAGAGCCTGAAGGACAGATGGCTAGGTGGATTGAGGAATTATCTACATATACCTTTAAAGTGGAACACCGTGCAGGCCGAAAACACCTGAATGCCGACGGGCTATCAAGAATCCCATGCAGCCAGTGTCATAGGATAGACACAGGTGAGGAAATGGGCGATGGAATAGCAGTAATCAGGAGTATTACATGGGATGAAGGGCGCATCTCGGTACGAGAGAAGCAGGAGGCGGAGCCTATGTGTGTCCTTTTCAAACAGGCAGTGACAGATGGCCAGGTACCCAATGATGAACAGAGACTACCTGGAAGTGACTGGCTCTGGCTTAAGCATAATTACCAAGCATTGGCCATCCAGAATGACATACTCGGTAGCTACAGGTGGACTGGAGCTGGGGGCAGAGAATGGCGAGCATACGTTCCTCCGTTGGCAAGGAGAGAGTTTATGGGAATGACACATGGTGGACCACTTGGTGCTCATTTGGGTCGAGACAAGACTCTCAGCAAATTGAGGCGCTCATGCTACTGGCCTACAATGTCCAGAGATGTGGCTACATTTGTCTCTGCTTGTGTTTTATGCCAACAACGAAAACCCCCACCCAGGAAGAAGAGAACGGCCTTGGGGGAGAGGCCATTGAAGGGAGCCTGGGAGGAAATTGCCATCGACATTACTGGACCATTCCCACGGTCACAAGCTGGCAATAAGTATGTCTTAGTTGTGTCAGATCTGTTCTCCAGGTGGACAGAGGCCTTCCCAATAAGTGATTTCACTGCAAAGACTGTAGCTGACGTACTAGTGACAGAGGTCGTGTGCAGGTATGGCACACCATTGGTGTGGCACTCTGACCAGGGGAGAAATTTCGAATCCAATTTATTTAAAGAGGTGGCACGACTCCTAGGCATTGATAAATCACGAACATGCAGCTTTCACCCGATCGCAAATGGCCAGGTGGAGAGATATAACCGTACGTTGGGAGCCATGCTGGCCACTCTTGTTAATTCTAGACAGGATAATTGGGACTCCTTTCTTCCCTTCATCACATCCTCCTACCGCGCCTCTGTTCATCCCACCACCAAATTCACACCCAATTACCTGGCAATGGGTAGAGAGATGAATATGCCATGGGATATAGCCTATCCATCTCATGGGGAAAACTTGACAGACTCCAAGGAGGAGTACATAATACAACTTCTGGAAAGGATTGAGGTAGCACACAGAGTTGCGTTTGAGAACATCAAAGTGACAAGAAAGAAAGAAAAGTGCTATTATGATCGGAATGTGAAAGCAACTAGATACCAGGAGGGTCAAATGGTGTGGGTCTTTCAACCTTTCAGGAAGGTTGGGAAGTCACCCAAGTTACAGAGGTTCTGGACTGGGCCCTGGGAGATTACAGAGGTGCTGAGTGATATGGTGTACAGAGTAAAAAAGGGCAGAACCCAAAAAGTCATCCATGGGGATATCATGAAGGCCGCCGACATGGGAGAACGGGTGCTATACCGATTGCGCCATTACCAACCTGTGATGGGTGACGGGTGCCAACAGCAGGGTGATAAAACAGGTGTCAACTATCCGTCCCCCTGTTGTACTGATGTCACCAGGCCTTTGCTCGGCAGCAACCACCGTGGAGGAGGGGTGACGAGGGCAAAGGCCAAAGGAGAACAATCTGGTCTGGCTGTCCTGATGCTGAAGGAGTACAGCTTTTGGGGACGATGGAATCGCATTCCATGGGCCCGAGCCAGGGTGGTGGAGGTGAATTCCCCAGCCCAGGAGCCCTCAGGGTGGGAGGGAGGAGGCCTCACACTTATAAAAAGCAACCCAGAGGGAGTCAGGTCAGTCTCTGACACAATGTCACGCTACCACCAGTGTCCCTACTGCTCCTGGGTCTCCAGAGACCGGCGAGATTGGAGAAGGCACAAGGAAACACGCGAGGATTTAATCTACGGGCTGGCTTGTCCCCACTGCCCTCAGGTGAAAAGGAGTGGCCGAGCCACTGAGATGGTGCATCATCGGGCAAATCTCCATGGCGACCCGAAGGATATATCGCTGGGGTCGAGTGGTGTTTTTGTGGTCACCAGCACCAACCCCCTGAAGGGCAGACCAGCCACCCCTTATGAGACAGCAATGTTTGACCGGGGACATCGCCGAGTGTGTGACCTCCCTCTGGAGGAGTATGACTCCAGGAGGCCGGAGAGTAGCCCTCACCACAAGAGGCCCCTCTCACCTGCTCCCAGGGTGGGAAAGGAGAATAAGAGGAGGAGAGTGGAACAAACGGGGGAGAGAGATGCTCCTGAGAAGGATACTAAACGCAAGGGCAAGAGCAAGAAAGAAGATCGAGATAAGGGAAGCAGTAGGTCGTTGCTGGGGGCATTAGACAATGCTCGCCCAGAGAGAGCCCCTCGGAGCAGCTCTACAGCAACCTACGTGCCCAGCACGGAAATGGTCTCTCCCTCCCATGATGACTTGGGTCCCCCTCCCCCTTATGAGTTGGATGGAGACGTGATTGTCAGGGACTTGACCAAACATGCTCTACCTATGAGGATACCAGAAAAGGTTATGAGAGATCTAGTGGTCAAGGATGTGGATGTGGAGTGTGGGGCCGGGGTGGTGTCAGAGACAGTCTATGAAGAGACCAAGGTCACCAGTAGCGACTCGACCTCCATGGCTGCGGCTGTGGAGGCGATATTACTATTGGCCAACGACCAATCTGACGTCGCCCCGGTGGAATGCACCAACCGGATAACGACACCATCAGTGCATTCTTCTCATCGTCCCCTCCCAGTCATCTCCATCTCAACCTCGGAGGAAGGAGGCTGGGATTTGAACAGTAGTACCAAACGCACCCTAGCCTCGCTGCTCCCCGAACCAGAGGCTGAGCCAACCCCTGCCTTCGCCGCCATGCCCCCTCTACCCCCGAGACAGACACAGGTCACCAGCGGTGGCACCTTCAATCCCTTGGATCCACATCCTAGGTTGACCACCATGGTAATTCCCCAAGGTATTGCTCATGAACTCCATCAGGAGACCTGGGAAGCCAAGAAAAAGGGCAAGACTAGGGCGTTGAGTTTCCGCCGTGTGTTTACGTGGAGAACAACCGATGACCGGCCCCTGCTTGTACAACCAGAGGGACCCCCGTCCCTACCTGCCTGGCCAGGATTTCCCGATCAGGAAGAAAAGGAAATTAACACCAAAACCCCCGCAGGAAATGACGGGATGACATTCACCCAGGAGGTCATTGCCACCTATGAGAGGGTGATGGAGGAAATTCCCCCGGAGCAGAGGGATCTATAGAGTATTTGTGAGAAGTCAGACCAATTGCTATACGACAGCATGGAAAGTGAAGTGCTATTAACCAGTGAATTGAAATTGTGTTTCCCTACTCCCCCTCCTTAGGGAGAGGATAGGCCTCTTCTAAGTTCTGTGTATGTGCCAGCCAAGTGATGCTAGGAACATTTGCTCCATGCCTGGAGTCAAGGACAGTAATCCGAGATTTCTTCACTTTATTATAAACATTGACTTTTGCTACACAAAGAGTGTAGTTGCTGAAATCAAGAACACTTCTTATTTTTAAATTGACTCTTAATGCTCCGTGTCACATAGTAACGATCACTGGATGGTGATATACTTGTCTTAAGCACGTGTGGAGTGGTTCGTCCCACAAGAATGTTGATTGCTGAAATATGATACCGGGTGTCTGCTACCGCTTGTCATGATGTGAGAGGCACGCGCGGGTGTTATCGCTGGCCAACTGACCACAGCCGCCGCCCGTATGGTCACTTGTGCGTTGACAGATAAAGTCTAGATGACTTGTTTAATAGACTATTTACACTATATGCTTGTATGCCTGATTTTTATGTTGTATACACCCACCTTTAGTCGATATTTACTGTATAACGATGAAGTTGTTTTGGTTCACGTTTAAAGAACGCGGGTAGAGCTTTTATAACCTTTTACTATGTTTCTTTTATTATGTTTGCCATTTATGCGCAGCCTCTGAGTTCTCGAGGACGAGAACAACCTCAGAAGGGGGCTCTGTTATAGGATAGCTTATTTGATTGGTATAGGGGTGACGATCGTCACCCAGGTATGTTAGTTATGTGTTCTGGGGTTCATTGAGTCTGCTCCTAAATGTGTCAACACCCCATTACTTTAGGTATGGGGACGAGGGGACGAGCCGTCACCCAGGACGAGCCGTCACCCATGTTAAACCGTCCCCCTTCTTTTATGGTTATTTTATGAGTATTTTATGTGTTCTTCTTGAGTATATAAGGCTCACTGTGAGTCGTGTAGATTTGTCATTTACCATCTTGACCCTTCCCTGGATACTTGTACTGGATTTAACTTGGAATAAAACCTGACTACTTTGGAAACTTACTTGCTCGCTTCTACTCTTTCTTAGCGCGCTCCAACTCGCCGACCAAGGTCACTAAGACCCCATCTACCTCCTCCAGGGGGACGACTAAGCTTTTCTCTAAGTAAATCGCCACGCTACCACGTTCTAGATCTACATAGGAATGGCCCATGAGTCTACTCTCTCTCAGGAATATTTGCGGGACGAGTCTAATACCGGTAGTTTAAGTTCCAATAGCTCTAATAGTAATCAACCTAATTCTTTAATTAATCAACACCCAAAGGAGGACGAGCCAAACCGCAACAATATATAACTTTTATTTCCTAAGAAATAGGTTTGCAGTTTCTGCTATAAACAGCTCTTCCAACCATCCCTGTAATCATAGCTATACGTTGTTCCACTCTTTTCATCGATTTTAATTTTTCTAACAAGACATGATATAATTATGTCGTATTCATATAGTTTAGTCTGGATGTTGCCATTGATTGGAGTGATATGATAGAAACGCATATCCTGGAAAAACTGCGACTCATTCAGAAGTATACTCAATAAAGAATTCTTTATCATTATCATATTATATTTTCTTTTGTACTTTATTTTTGTGATCTTCTGCAACTTGCATTTGAATAAAAAATCTTCTTACCCGATACCTCAGGACTAAAGTCGTTGTTTAAAAAATATTCTTACCTCGTGCACTTCATCGATTTATACACCGCTGCCTCCTTATCAATGTACATTTCTGAATGCAACGAATAACATAGTTATTACAATGCAAAAGCTGCAATTAATTTAAAATAATGTTTTCCCCCAAAACTAATTTGTCATGAAGTAATTAATAGAATTTGAAAAATGATCCATTTCTTTATATAGTCTATATATGGGAATATATTCTTTTAAATCCTGCGTTGACTTCCTAAATTATTTATGCAGACCAATTGATGATTTGTTTTCTTCTTCCATAGTGTATAACCAAACGGTTGCCTCCCACGGAGCCGTCATTGCAATCCCATGCAACAAAATATTGGTCATTATCCCATTTAGACCCAAAATGAGAATTTTAATGCTAGAAAGTTAATAAAATCTTTGATGTAGACGCATAGATCTGACATCACATACAAAAGTTAAGAACTGTACCTAATATAGGACCGAAGGACGGTCCACTAAAACTTTTTAAGAATATGGCACATTCGAGAATTTTGCTATTAGTTTGTATTTGAAGCTCCTATCTGGTGACTTGGTCACTGACTCAGAGTCTGCAGATAGCCCTTATACACACCATCATTGACCCCAAGTTTGGTCACATTCCCGATAACATTGTGCTATATATAGGTACGCTTATAGCAATGGGACACTAAAGGTGCGATTCCACTGGATCGCTTAATTGTGTATGTGCTCATGGCTTGCTCTTGCTTCGCTAATTCATAGTGTGCATTTCTTTTGCTCTTCATCCGCTTTCATTTTTAGCGCAATACAAGTGCAGAGTGATTCTACTGATGCGCTCGTTTCCTTATGAAAGCAATAACAAGTGCGTTGGTCTGCTCTCACTGTGCTATTAGGCCGCTACCAAAAGACGTGGAAAGAACGCCATCATGCTGACACAAATCAAACACATCAGATATTAGCAGAACGTCTCTTCCAAAGAAGTACACATAGCAGTTTTTAAGAGCGTGTAGAAAGTGCAGTTACCAAATCTATTAGGCTGCTCTGGTTTCACTCTAATTCGCTAGTTATGTGATCGCAGAAAATAAAAGAGCAGACCATGAGCGGACCGGACCATGCAATGGAATCGCAGCCTTAAGGTGGGATTTCACTGGATCGCTCTTTTGGTCTGCACTTTTTATTTCACAGAGCGCCTAACAAGTGAAGACAGAGCGAAACCAGAGCGGTCCAATATAATTGGTCACTGCGCTTTCTATACGCTCTTAAAATATGATGTTGGCGCTTCTTTTTGACGTTGTGCTAATATCTGATGTGTTTGATTTGAGCGCAACAACACAATGCTATTTCTGCTCGTTTAAGTAGCAGTCCAATAGCGCAATGAGAGCAGACCAACAACCTTGCCATTGATTTCATAAGGAAACAAGTGAACCAGTAGAAATGCTCTGCGCTTCTATTGCACTAGATATAAAAGCAGATGAAGAGCGAAAGAAATGCATACTATAAATAAGCAAAGCAAGAGCGAGCCATGAGTACATATACAAGCGATCCAGTGGAATCGCAACTTTAACCCATTTCCTGCTCAAATACAATAACAAAAATCACTAGTTACCTTAGAACGGCCCATTTTGACAATGTTTCGAAAAAGATTTCTTGATTTTTTTTAATACCTAAAAATCATTCTACCGTCCTACATGTAGAACGGTGGGTCTATATTAAAAAAACTAGCTCTCCCCAGATATATGCATCGATCTTCAGCGATTATTGTATTTACATATGTAATATAGATATTATAGACTGATATTTTAACAAAGGAAAGGTGAACACACCTCCATTGAAAACACCGCTCTCTTGAAATTCTTTTAACCCATCATCTTGGAAACATAGACCGATCAGAGCGAATCCCGAGTTGTTAAGTGGTTCCTTTATGTCCGAAAACATGGCTGCTTGCCTCAGACCAATAACTCATCCTAAATGTCTAAACATCAATATCACTGCACCCCGGTCCTTCCATAACGATCCTAAAGATATATCCTATAACAATAGAGTTTACAACAATTTCACATTAACGAATTCCTTGCAGACAGTATCCTTAAACGTGTGCCATTGCAAACTGTCAGGAAGGGAATTATCTGGGAGAAAAAATACACAGTATAGTTCAAGATACCTGTACCTTTGACCATTGTAAATACTATTAACTGCTTGATGATGTGTATATTTTTCTAATGTTTTGTTGTGCTGGCCAGCCGAACTCAGGCAACGGTGGTATATCACCCTAGGGTGAACCGTGGTTACCATATTTATAATCAAGAATACCTGAAACTTATATTACAATGTACATGTAACCGTGCCTGAATAAAGACCAGTACCAAAAATATACATAAATTAGATTTAAAAAAATTGTCCTCGGTCTTACCTTGTTCCTGACCGTGCCAGTTACCGTAACTTCAGATAGGAACTCCAAATCTACGTCAATAGGCTGGCGCCCGTAACCCGACGAGGCCATCGCTGAAATGACAACCTCACCCAAGGGTAGCTATTTATTGAGACGCGCATTCTGGCTGGGTTCCCTTTAGACGACCCAGAGCAACATTGGTGGAGGAGTGTCACGATTCATAAGCGTAGAATCTCGGGGAAAAATGCACTAGACAGCACCACAATGAATTGATAATATTATAATGTTTTTTGGGGGCTTGAGGAGAAGAAAAATATGTGAAGCAAACAGGAGTGGGCAGCAGTGGACGAGACTTTCAGGTTCTTGAAGGCAACGCTTCGTACACAATCATTAATCTATGACTCCAAAGTATATAGGCAGGAATAACGTAGAAGAAATAGAAAAGGCCAAAAGGAGGGCACGATGCAAGTTAAAATCTTTAAATTTTAAAATGTGAAAATATTTCTCGAAAGTCAGTTGGAGTAATGTTATGCCTCCTAAATGAATATATTTTATTGTCAATAATAATAAGAACGTTTAGTTTAAGACAAGGAGCTTTACATACATTAGGGCCGATCAATGATCATTCACCATCACCACAAAAATCTGTCCATTATATATACACACAAATTGATTTGATTGATTGGAATTTCTGTCAATCAAATCATAATTCGGGTACATCATTACAATCCATAGCCACATCAGTACCCCGGGAGTACATGCATGCATACAAAGACATCCATCCACCCATCCATACATGTATTCATGTATGTGTATGTACATATGTATACGTATAGATGTAAACATAATATTATACATTATATTTATACACACATATATATACAGTACATGTACGGAACAACAGACACATATCTACTAGACATACATACATGTATGTATACATACATACATACATACATACATACATACATACATACATACTCACAACATACAAGAGTCATATATACAAAACAATTTACAGAGGAACTAATCTTGGGAGTACAGAAGAAACCCAAATATATATCTAAGAACCCTATTCGTGACACACCCATGTTCGTGGGGAAGTAAATTATGTAACGTAGAATTTGTGTCCGCCAATAAAACAAGGCACCATAATCATGGAAGTTGGTGGCTGCCCAGAATGAGCCCACAGGATTTGGCTGCAATCTCCCAAGACCTTAAAGTGCGCTCTGCCTAATTCATGTTATTTCCAGTCGGTCCGTAGTCTGTAAGGGAAGACGGTAGGGAAGAATCTGGGTGAACCCAAGCGGGAAGCGGGCACAGGCACAGAAGTTCCGACGCGTTCCACCAGGTGCGGACGGGGCGCTGTCGTAAGTAGTTTATGTAGAGGCTAGTGTTCTAGTGGCTTTTATTCTTTTAAGCATGGTGACTTAACACCATATTCCTGTTGATAACAGGGGAAATGAATATACATTTTCTAATGTAGCAAGATTCAGATCATTGTGTAAAGAGAAAGGTATTTAAGTGATGATTATTCATGCACGCTCTGATATGTTTCTGCAATCGCCATGAAATTAGTATTAGTATTATGCTTATACTCGATTAGAATAGAATAAAAGGAGGACACTTATATTAGAAATTCCGGTTCCTTTTGTATTAAAAAACTGACGGTAATTACTACACAGTACCAATTTAATTGATTGATAATAGGTATACTATTAAATGCTCTCCCCACAGTGTTATGGAGTAACCTAATAAATGTCTTTGAATAATTGTGGATCCTGATCCGGAACCTGTTGGGATGTTGAAACGAAGTTTTATTTTATTTCATCGGAGAATCGATTTTGAGAAGTTTTACGGTCGAAGGCCGACCTTGCTCTTGAAAAGGAGTGTTATATGGGTTCCTAACAAAACTAAATATACTAGACAATCAGCTTGCAGCCTAGGAAGTTCATACAGTAGGAATCAAAAATCTTTAGATGAAACTGACATATTGTTGGTATTTCGGTTTCTCCTGGGCATGTATAAAACATAGATACCATTAAAGTCCCACTTATATAAATACTGCCTCTGAGAATAGCATTTGCTTGATATAATGATCATACTGTATAATCAGAAACTCTTGAGATGCCACGCCAATAGCGAGATAATGCAAGCAACGTATCCAGTGCACCGCTAACCTAAACATATCTAAAGGGGTCACTATGTCACGTTATGCATAGGATAATGTACACCAACCCTGCGGGATTAATGTAATAAGGGCCGTCGATACGGTTGGATTCCCTATCCTCTTCTAGGCGAGGAGGTGCTAGTGGCAGAGCAAAGCAATGCCTGCATTTACCATGACGTCATAACGCACCCCGCCCACCCGGGGGCTATTTTATAGTCTAGAAAATCCATCTCGCTCACCCAACTACCTATGTTTTCACCGTCCATGGGAGAAACCAAGTACGGATTGGCCATCCTTCACATGTTTGCGAAGTAAAACGTCTGGGTTCATAGGGTCTTTACTATACTTGTAATGCACATACCCTGATTTCCCAACGCATGTCTAGCGATGTCCAGTGCTTAAGCCTTAACCCCCCTCGGCCGTACAAATACTCGGTAACACTCGGTTACCTTCGTGTAATGATGTCATAGTCGCGGGGATTCCCCACCGGAACCCTACCCAGAATGAGGCCCATGTAATGACGTCATAGCAGCAGGGAATCCACAGCGCCGATCGCGATGTGGAGATTAAAGCTAAGAAACGAAACGATTTGGAAGGCGTCGGGAGACGCCATAGGAGGGAGGTGGGTGGGATGGTGGGCAATGTCAATGTACAAATAATTCCATGTTTAGTAAAGTAGATAGCCCAAGACTTCTCCTGTTGTGACGATATCCTTCCGATTCCTGGTGCCACATATAATCTAGACAAAATTAATCTGTCAGATTCATCCCGCAAATAATGGTTCTATGTTAAAGTTTAACCTGTTTTCTAAGTATCCGAGTGTCAAATTCCTATTTACATGGTTCCCGTGGCCCAGAGCACATCATTTTTCATGACTTTTAATGACCAATTCCCAGTTTTTAATGACTTTCTAAGGACCAAATGAAGTCATGTTAGCAGATAATTTATTACCATGAAATGACACCAACGATATAGTTATTTACACAGAACACAATTTATTTTGGTTCCCTTCTTAAACATATCAATGTAATCTCGTTAAAAACAATGAATACATTTTTTTAAAACAATGAATACTTAACCTTGTGATACCCTTTCAGGCATTTTGGCCCTTGAGTGGGCATACTGAGGGTTCTCACCAGAAATATTTGACAGTATAGCGGGAGCCACACCCCATCTAGGGGGGTCTGGGGACAAGCCCCCCCCCCCCCCAGGAAAATCTTGAGCAAAATGACTGTTTTAGTGCGTTCTGCTGATCTTAAGGGCCATCAGGTCAATCCCTTAATCATTAACATTTAAACTCATAGTTTACATGATTAAGCTTTATTTTCCTAGTCACCCTAATAGGCCCCTTCCACTGGTCGGAATAAGCCTTATGTCTCAATCGGTTTTGATAAGAAACAAAGCACATCGGTTTTCATAGGTTTCCATAGGTTTACCACTATTCCTACCGATCCGAACCTACACATTTTGGTTACTTCAACTGCTCGGAACGGAATGAAATGCAACGTTGGTTTTTTAAAAAACCGATCCGAACCGATGAGAATTGAACCGGTCGGATTATTGTTTTTAGCCCTTTGGTTCGTTCGGTTTGCCTAAAATATTCCGACGCTGCTATTCCGTTCCGATTGGGGCCAAACGGACCGATGCCATGTCACCAACAGGTCGGAATTAATGATCGTTTTTTTAATTGAACCGAACCAAACCGATAGCTATTTCACCAACTGGTCGGAATTAATGATCGGTTTTTTGGAAAACCGATGGAGACGTAAGGCTTATTCCGACCAGTGGAAGGGGCCCATAACAATGTTTTTGAGATTTCATTTTTTTCTAATAGCGTAGTGTCATTACACAATGAAATAATTTGAAATAGAAGAAAAAAATAGCATGCTTATCATTTGGAATACATTAAAATCTTAAAGAGATATTGGCCTTACTACTTTACAGTAAGTATAGTAAACTTGTACATAATTATTTGCATCATTCATTAGGCCAACATTTGCTATTCTCAAATTAGTTTTGAATATTTAAGAAATAATGGCTGAATAGTAAATACGTATTGTCAGTTTATCCTTAATGTTAGGGAAAATTACTCCCGCTACTCTGGACGTCCTGTTCTTCAGGTATAAGTCTTCCGGATTTTCAGTTTTAAGGGTTCTCTCACGATTGGTTTTGTACAGAAAATATACACCCAAATGTATATCTGAATCGTCTGAATATCGGCGCTCGGATAGTTTTTCATGACGTGAAAATTAATGACTTTTAAGGCCCTTAAAAACCCAAACTCAGAATTCATGACTTTTAATGACTTTTTAAGACCCGCGGGAACCATGTATTTAGATAAGGTTTTACTATGCTAAAACGGCGAGTTTACTAGTGCTATCTGTTCACCGATGGCCTCTACCGACTGACTGAAACCGCTATGTAGGGTATCTTAGGGTCCTAGCCTAACGCAGGGTGATAGGGTTTCGGTTAGCGTTGGGAGATGCGTGGTGCTTGCATTATCTCGCAGACATCATAACCGATCCCACCATTTTCCGCAAGGCGACGACAACACTGTTGGCGGTAATAGAAGGCCCTTGTGTGCATGAAATGGCCAAGTTTGTGACATATTTGACCATCGAATCCACACACACGGTCTCGGCGGAAAAGATCTTGTGAACTCTGGGTTATGCTTCGCATCTCCGTCTTCAGACGGAAGTCCAGGGGAGATGCGCACGCGCATGCTCGGAAGAGATCACTTTTAGTCCGCCTATGATCGGAGCAACACGCGAAAGCCACGACCGGCCACTTTTCCCGTTAATTGAAGACGTTGCAGGCTGAAAAAATCCTTTGCTTAAAGGTTAACAACCCGAGAGTTGTTAGGTGACGGTTCTAGTGAAAGAACCAAACACCAGTGCTCCAGTTCTGTCAGATTAAGAAAATCTATAAGAACGAGGACAACATGGCTTCGGCCATGGTGGACAATGGGTCTCGCACGAGAATCCATGACCTATCGGATAGAACATCCGACGAAGAAGTAATCTCAGTCAGAAGGGAAGCTTCTAAGAAAACGAGCTCATCCAAGAACTCGTCCGGGTCGTCCAGTTCCAAGAAGAACACGACACACAGTTCAGACTCAAGATCGGGGTCAGGAACGAAGCCAGGATCGTCCAGCTCCAGGCAAGACAAAGACTCAGACCGCCACAAGTCTCACTCCTCCGGAGGTGACTCGAGGGGCTCCAGGGGAGAGCCAAAGGGTGACGGCCGTGCTCGAGAGTCACGTAAACGCACGAGGTCCGACTCAAGCAAGTCAAGATCTCGTTCTAGAAGCCCTAAACGCCAGAAGGAGGCAGAAGCAAACAGGGACAAACTTACAAATAAACTTCTAGACACCATATCTGGGCTCAGTAAGAAATTGGATGGAATTACTGAACGAATGGATGGATTTGAGGAAGACCTCAAACAACGCCAGGCCTCAGACAGTGACACCATGGACTCCAGTAGTGAGTTCTCAGACAACGAATCTGTGGGAGGTGTAAGTGGATACAGTGACTTTTCTGCTTTTAAAATCCCTAGACTACCGAAGAGCAGCTCCTCTTCTAGTACGTCATCCTCCTCTAATGGTTCAGGAAAACGTCTGTCTTTCTGGGAAGAAATGTCAGCGGATGATGACCGGGTCACCGACCCAGTGCACGTGGATATCAAGGGGTTTTTCGACAAGCGTGTCAAGGCCACGCTGTCGTCAGAGGGTCTAAAAAAGACCATGGATGGTTATCTCAGACCAAGCAATATGGAATTCTTGCAGGTCCACGAAATCAACCCCAAAATTCGAGATGCGCTGCCCTTCTCAGCTAGAGAGGAGGACGACAAAATGAAAAAACATGAGCAAGTGTTTATGCGCATCCTAACCGCAGTACTGGGAGCTGCAAATAACATAAAACAGTTTGATGTACCCGGCGCTCTACCCTGGGTCAGGGAAACTATGAAAATGTTGGCCGACGCCTTTGCCATGAGTGCTTACTTTATTCGTTTCAAACTAGTGAAAGATAGAAGGGAAGCTTTCAGGAACGTACTACCTCCTGAATACAAATGTTTGGCCAACGATGCTAACCCCCCAGGTGCGAAGTTCCTTCTCGCCGACAACCTGGAAAGTGCCCTCAAAGAGGGGGAACATGTGTCCAAGCTTGCAAAAAGGATAGAAGACCTACGCAAGACCTCCTGGAACAAAAAGGAGAAAGGAAAGGGCAACAAATCACAGGGAAAGCAAACCTTCAAGAAATCCAATTTCAAGAAGGGAAAAGGCAAGAAACAGTTCAACAAGGGCCAAGGCGAAAAATCCAACAACAATGGGAAGGATTTTCGGAAGAGGGACTCGGACGCAAAGGAGTAACATCACCTGAAGGTAAGGCAGATGTAAGTCATTTTAATAATGATCCCTTGCCTGAGTCCCCTCCTGTATTCCCTAATAACAGTCGATACAAATGTCACCCAGGCAACATTGCCAATTGTATCAAAAAATGGGAGAAATACTGTGAAGACGACTGGGTCCTGAAACAAGTTAGGGGTATAACTCTAGACTTTTCCAAAACCCCAGTTCAACATTCTATTCCTAGAGAATACCGAATGAATAAGGACCACGAATTAGCTACACAATCTGAAGTAAACAAACTGATAGAGAGTGGGGTAGTAACAGAAATAACTGTAAACCAAGCAAAATTTGTCTCCAATATATTCATTCGCCCAAAACCAGGGGGAAAGTGGAGATTAATCACTGATCTAACCGTCCTAAACAATCACATTAAGAAAGAACATTTCAAAATGGATAATTTAGAGACAGCAATAGACCTCCTCCAGGAAGGCTATTTCTTAGCCTCACTGGACCTAAAGGAAGCTTACTATTCAGTAAATATCGACCCATCCTTCAGGGATTACATTGTGATCCAATGGAAAGGGAAATTCTTTAGGTTTAATGCAATGCCTTTCGGCCTCTCACCAGCTCCAAGAATTTTCTCAAAAATACTCAAACCTATTTTCGCAGAATTTAGGAGGGAAGGAATCGAATGTATCATTTACATAGATGACTGCCTAGTATTTGGGAAAACAAGGGAGGAATGCTCACAGGGCATAGCTAGAGTCGAACAAGTGTTAGCGGAATTAGGATTTAGCATAAACCATGAAAAATCACAAAAAATTCCAGTCCAAAAAATAACATTCCTAGGATACCAGTTAGACTCAGTGCACATGTCAATCACTCCCACACAGGAAAAGATAGACAAGTTGAAATCCCTCATCGATGACCTAAGGGGGAAAAAGAAACATAAAATAAGAACAGTAGCAAAAACCATTGGAGTCATGGTAGATTTAACCAAGGGGTTTGATTACGCACTAGCTCATTACAAACGCTTAGAGATGGAAAAAATCTTTGCCCTCAGAGATGCAGGGAAGCGGGGATTTGACGGAAAAATGTCAATATCTAAGAAAGGATGGGAAGAATTAGACTGGTGGTACAATAACGTGCCAGGAGCAGTAAGAAAAATCAGACCCAAAGGACCCACACAAACCCTAATCACAGACGCAAGTCTAGCGGGATGGGGAGCAGTGTTAGGTAGCCAGAAAACTGGATTCAGGTGGGGGCCCGAATGGAAAGACAGCCACATTAACGTACTGGAAATGCAGGCAGTCCTAAATGGACTAAACAGTTTACTCAGAGAAACTAGAAATGAGAAAATCCTAGTCCTGTCAGACAATACCACGACCGTTAGTTATATAAACAAACTAGGAGGTACCAGATCTAGAAATTGCAACAGCATAGCTAGGAAAATCTGGGGTTGGGCGGAAATAAGAGGAAATTGGCTAATAGCAAGCCATATTCCAGGAGTGGATAATGTGGAAGCAGACAAAGCGTCCAGACACTTCACAGATAACACCGAATGGAGCCTATCTAATAACATTTTCCATGATATCTGTAACACATTCGGATACCCTGACATTGACCTTTTCGCTTCTCACTTAAATAACAAAGTAGAGAAGTTTGTAAGTTGGAAACCTGACCCGAAATCTTGCAATGTAGACGCATTTACGCTCAATTGGAACACTTTTGACTTATGCTACATTTTTCCTCCTTTCAGTCTGACCAGCAAGTGCTTACAGAAAGTAACAACAGAGGGCGCCAACGCCATCATAGTCGCTCCCAACTGGCCAAGCCAAGCCTGGTTCGCAAAGTTCATTCACCTGACCAAAGGGAAGTACCGGACTTTCAAGAAACACCCAGACAACCTAACACCAATGTTCCCCACACAGGAGGTGGACATGCGCTCAACGAGCGTAATTGTAGGCCTCTTTTGCAACAGAGACTAGACCTACTAGGACTCTCAGACACAGCAAGAGAACTGTACCTAAATTCTTGGAAAGAACAAACTAGGAAGACCTATAATGTGTTTTTAAATAAATGGGACAAATTCTGTCACGAGAGGGAGTTGGACCCTCTACAATACCACGAAAAGTGGGGCATAGAATTTATAGCGTTTCTTTACCGGCAGGGTTACTCACTAAGTTCTATAAACATTGCCAGAAGTGCCTTATCATCGATAATGAAACTTAACAATAACTCCACATTCGGAGAAAACAAAGTGGTAGGGCGAGTCCTTACAGGTGTATGGAATCTGAGACCCCCAGCGTGTCGATATATTGACACCTGGGATCCAGACATCGTTTTAGACTATTTGCGTGAGTTGTCGCCGAACAAAGACATTACACTAAAACAACTAAGTCTAAAATTTGTAATGCTGTTTCTTTTAATTCATTCACAAAGGTTACAAACAGTAAAAGCTCTAAAGGTAGAGAATGTTCATGTTAAAGAGGACAGAGTCATTTTTTTGATTGACCAACTTCTAAAAACCTGTAAAAAGGGTAGACCGCTTAAAAGCTTTACAACTAAAGCATTCACTGAAGATCCGAGAACCTGTTTAGTAAGGGTCACTAGAGAATACATTAAAAGAACTCATGAGTTACGAGAGTTCAGGGCAGATAACAAGGTGTTCGGTTTTCTAGTAATCAGCTTCTGTCCTCCTTTCAAACCAGTGTCAAAAGCCACGCTATCTCGTTGGGTAAAAGAAACTCTAGAGAGCAGCGGTGTAAACATAGACGCATTTAAAGCTCACAGCACGAGGTCCGCTTCCTCGTCGAAGCTACATGCTTCAGGTGTCCCCATCGGAGAAATCCTCCAGAGAGGGGGTTGGTCATGTGAGAACACATTCACCAAGTTCTATAACAAGCCCATAGTGTCCAAAAAGGACACGGCCCATGTACTAATGAAGGGCACTAAGAAAAAGAAATGAATTCTTTTGGTTATACTTAGAACCGTAGATATAGTAGGTAACTTGAATAAGTAAGACAGACGAAGTCTACTTCTTTACTATTAACTGTTAGTTGGAAGGTAACAGGTTTACCTGTTCTGTATTTTCTTGTTGTACCGCTAAGGCTTTGAGTACCGATATACAGAAAAATAAAAAACATTAGAAATAGAAATTTCTTGTTTGATAGTTTTGTAGGTTGGGAACCTGCTTAGCTTTAAAATCTCCCCTGGACTTCCGTCTGAAGACGGAGATGCGAAGCATAACCCCCAAATAAACTAGCTTACCTTTAGGGCGACGTTTATTTGTGGTTATGCATAAGCATCAAAGTCGGAAGTAAGGAAGTACAGGGGCCCACCCACCCCCCAAAAAATTTGGGGGCAAAAAATTTTTTCTAATTTAAAATGATCCTACTATTTTAACTTGAGGATATTATCTTCTGTACTGGATCCCTTACTTGTTAAAAAAGCTAGGGTTCCCAACCGTGGCTGGAAAGTGTGATCTCTTCCGAGCATGCGCGTGCGCATCTCCCCTGTACTTCCTTACTTCCGACTTCGATGCTTATGCATAACCACAAATAAACGTCGCCCTAAAGGTAAGCTAGTTTATTTGGGGGTTTGCAAATATTTTTTCTGCATATTTTTTTTCTTTTGGAAAAAATTTATTGAGTCCAGTTCCGTTGCGGTATACAATAATATGAAGTCTCCTCGTCTCGTCTCCTCTTCCAACAGGTCGGAATTAATGATCGGTCTTTAGAATCAAACAAAACCAAAGCGACAGCTATATCACCAACAGGTCGGAATTGGGACGTAAGGCTTATTCCGACCTGTGGAACACCCCCATAATGTTTAAATAAAAGGATTGGAATCGAATACAGAGTTGCTTATGCTCACTTTTATTTATAGAATGGGAAATCACGACAATTCTGGTTATCGGGATACACATCAAAGCTGGAGATACATACAACTGTTGGACTCTTTTCCACATGGAAACGTAGTGGGGGTAAGCAGTTTATTATGAAAATTCAATCAAAGGTAAGGAACGCCTTCTATCGTTTTGAACACACAATCGTCCACTTTTTTTGCCTAGACATCAAAACTTCTCCTTTATCATTCAAAATTACACCAAGGAAAACGTTTCTTGATTGTCGGGGGCAGTGCAATGATGATTTCAGTTACCTAGTTCTAAATGTTTACGTACTAACTATGTCCAATATCCAAAATCTAAGGACGATAACAGACAGTTCATTCACGATAAGTGCTACTTTTAAGCGTTCACAAAAATGTTCTCCGACCCTCACATAAACGTTCAAGATGGAATCAGGGAAAAGTTCCTGGGACGAAATCAAATTAGTTCATCATTGACGAACAGGTTAGACACGAATACATGTATGGACAATAAATTCCAAAGGCACACCCGGTAAGTTTCATCAATATCCAGCACCATTATCAGCTGTATTTTAACAGTCAACATCGGATTTCACGAAATAGGGTTATACAATAAAAAAATATAGCATAGATGATGTTGAGTACATTTCAAGGTCAATGCAAAAAACGTTATTATATTGGGACGCTATTACCTTCTTTTCAATATAAACTACGCCTTACTACCTGGCTCACGAAAGACCGTCCCATAAAATTATCAATCATACAAAGTAAGAATGGATATCACATTCTAATTCAGTACTACTAGTACAGCTGTCTAAGCAAATTACTTAAAACCTCGCGAACAATTTTAAACACTGACGGCATCTCCATGATACGTATGGAAATGTTAAATGCGACAATTTAAAACATTGGATTTCGATTCGCTAGGGCTAACTCAAGGAGTAGCCTCATTATGGGCAATACTCATCAATTTCTGAACTTCATAAGCCATGACATTATAAACTATTAACTTCTTCATAACCGAAAATAGATGAATCTTTAATTGCAGGGTCTCCACTCATTTGGTCGCAACAATCTGCCGGTAACTGACGTAATGCCACAACAAATTAAAATTCCAAGACAAGAAGCAAGGTCCCGACCTCAACCAATTAATAATTTATTTATCCATGTACCGATTTGACATTATTTATTATGAACACCAATAGTCGTTGGAAGGGAGCAAAATGTAATTATTTTGAGAATTTTTGAAAATTTCAAATTTCACTTTTATGAATTTTAATACCCTGAAACCAATCTAATAATCTTCAAAGCAGAGACCCTGCATTGGCAGTAGATTCTTCCCTATTTGTTGGGTTCCTATTCAGAAGGACATAGTATGATAGCTAAAGATCGGTGTTCTTGAAAATTCGCTATTCCGCTATTCGAGGAAAACACTGGTCCTTAACTTGACCATCGTACTCTTAAGGCATTATCATCGGTGCTTGATGTATCACGCTTGTCTTATACAGAACAACGTTACAGATTTAAGGCAAAGTACTTCTAACAGGAAGATGGATGGAATGCGGAACCAGCAGGATTATCTTCGTTTCATCCATTAGTGTTTGGCCATGAATTCATTCCCGGCAATTAGGAGCTTATTACGTTCATAGTCATCGATGAGAGCCTTCCACATAGGGTCTACCCTTAACAAATATTTGTTACCTGCAAATAACGGAGAGAAGTATGTTAGCAAAATCAGTTAAAAGTAATCTGTGAATGCTGATCTACAGATTACTACATTTACACAATACATTGAGGCTCGCAATTGTATCTTCAATACCTACATGGTTTTAAATCCTATCATTGTCTGCGCTCGAGAACCTCATACACAGCTTCTCATATTTTTCCTACATTTGTTTTAGCTATAGCAGAATTCGAAATGAAACTGTTCAGTCTACGAATGAAAGACTATGGCGTCACCATAAGTTGGCAATAACAATTCGCGGAAAAAAATCAAAACACTAATTTTCCGCTTTCTACAATTTTGCCATAAACATCACCAGAATAAACGCGCCTTGGGCAACATTCTGAGTGAGAAACTTACCAATAATTATAAGTCCTTTTCGAGCTCGAGTGATGGCAACATTGATTTGATTCTGGTCTGTTATGAAGCCGAGATTGCGACGTACCCAGCCACGAGTTGGATTCTTCTCTATCTGCGATTTAGGTAGGGACCTTACGGTAGAGAGCACCACATAGTCCCATTCACTACCTGTGGGTCAGTAAGAACAAAGTTAGTATTAGAAAATATGAACAGGCTAATGAAAAAAGCACAGGACAGGTACAAGGAAACTCAATGAAAAACAAAGGTTACTCAGCGTGCATCCTATTTTTCTAGTGAGAATCTAAGAATATATTGGTTTGCATAGTTCACCATACCCTACTTCGAATTTTAGCAAGTAACACAAACAATTCCTCTTTTACCGCATGAGAAAACAAAGGCTATTTACGGTCAGCAAGAGCACAACCTTTTAACTACAAAGCGTACCGAATTAATACAGGCTATACTTGTTCTGTGCTAGATCTCTTGCAAGCTATTATACTTGTCTTTACTTTATATATATATATCACACAGAGGCTACATAAATACATTCTCCTGGAGAAGGGCCTAGTTGCTCCGAAGGCAAGTCAAGTCAGGCAGAGGTAGCAGCAAAAATAAAACGAGAATCGACAAACATATTTTGTTATTCTCTTCGCAGTTCCACAATATCTAACATAATTACATAAAATAGCGCTCCTACCTTGGCTGGCAATAACAGTGCTGACCTCGGTCTCCTCCTGTGATTTAAGCTGAAGCTGACGCCTAATTTCTGAACACTGGGCCTGGTACTGAGACAAAACCACTATATCCCGGGGCTTGATATGGAAACGTCTGGTAAGGAGGGACGCAGCCCTCACCTGTAGTAAATGCGTTCATACTCATGAATAAGTACAACGTAAAAGAGTAACTTATGTTCATAATGTCAAATGACAAACATATATCCTTATGCTTGGGAGATCCATTATACTTTCATTACGAATTATCTGACATACCAAATTAGAACATCATCTTTGTTAGCAGGGAGTTATGTGTGAGTTTTGAATCCACTCTTAGGGTCACACAAAAACACACACATACGTGTGTCACTCGAGAAAATGGATCAACCCAATTGAGGCGAATATTAACCGCCTTACCGCTTGGCTGATTTCTTGAGGATTACTCTTGGATTGTTCATTGCCATCAGCAGTGGCCACTGATAGTGTCTCCTCACATCCTACCATATGCACGAATGTAGCTGGTCTGTTAAAATACATAATAGTAACATGGTGTTGAAGAATACGTTATCAATGTTAACAGTTATAAATGTTAAAATCAAAACAGTTTCAAAGCGTTTTAAGGTTCATTTGATCAGTTTCAATGACTAGGCTACCTTAAGCCTGGAATTAATTCATTCAACGCCTTTCAAAGCCCCGCATGTCTTTCGTCTTTCCTAATTGGAGACCAATGGGCTTCCTTTAAAAAAGTAAAGAATAAACTAACCTGAGTTTTCCTCCAGGCCAGAATTTAAGCGGGGACGACCTAGTCTGTTCGTCTCGTCCACAAGAGAGAGCTCCTCCGTAGAAGGTTTTAGATGGGAACTCAGCGATAGACTCGTGCTATTCAATGGTCAAATAAAAGTACATATAGTCAATTCTCATGAAATGGGGGCAGTCAGGGTTTCTTTATTCCGAGGATCACTGAGCTTACATTTTTATTTTTTTCGTTTATTTTTCATTGCCATCATTTAGATCCCACATTGACCTCTCGAGCCATATATGATACAGTAATCAGAAAATGTGCATTTTGTACATAAAATGGTCGAATATTGGTGAAAATAGGCCTTTTTAAAACCTGAAATAAATAAGATATGAGCATAGGCACTCAAAATGATGAATTAATGTCGGAATTTTTACTTCACAGAAGCAGTCCAACCACAAGGTTCCCACAGAAAACCTGGATTCAAATTCCATGACTTTTCCATGATCATAAATGAAAAATTCCATGACCCTCAATAATCAGATTAAATATTTTTAGATCAAAATTTATCAACAATTGAGATTAAAAACAGTTCAGTCTGTAGCACAAATCCGATTTTGCCCAGCGTTCTACCTGACCACATATCTATAGTGATAAGATTAACCATAAGGCTGTCATGCATCCTACTCCTTGTGGGGCTCTCTACCCCAGCCAGGGTGGATATGGTGAGCTTCATAGGCAATGTTATAGGAGGTTGAGAGGAGAGCAATGCACACTCATAAACTATTATTATCATTATCTCTAAGGATTTTGTACTATTTGGAAAGAATAATCTGCTTTCAAACAGTCAAATTTGAATAGAAACTGCTAAAAACATTGTTGCCTTACCAACCCATCCATAAAGAGCCTCACTGAAGGCAAAGTCCTGTCCAGAAGGAGCGACAAGGAGTTAATGGGAAACCCCTGGTCCCTAAAAGTTAGGGGGTCATTAGGGGTTTGTCTCATAGGCTGAGTTCAGGGGAGGGTGCAGGGTGAAAAAATTGGGGGGTCAAATTGGCAAAAGAAAATCTAAATGTACATTTTTTTATGAACATTTTTCATTGATTCAGTTTCTCATTCTGAATGAAATGTATGGTTGTAAAAAATGATGAATTTTGAAAATGATTGCTTTAGGATTGTTTCCATAGCGACCCACCATTGATTATTTCATCATTTAAATGACAATTTTTGAACTTCAAAAGTAAATACTTAATGATTTGACAATGCTGGAAAAAACATAATATTTTCAAATGTCTTTGCACAATATTTAAATGTATGTAGGCGAAAATCAAGTTAAATAGAAATATGACTAATGGCTTATTTACCATATGATAAAAAGGCGATTAAAAAGGAGGGAAGAGAATAGAGGTTCTATATTTTTAAGACCCTGATCGAATGATATAATAATTAAGGAGTATATAACACCAGGTATAACAAGGAACTATATTTAAATGGTTGACTCTCACGAAATGGGGGTTGGGGGTTATCATTCAGAAGTCATTTTTACAATCTGCTCAAAAGTCAGGAAACTTTTGGGCGTTGATAAACAGGGTAGGGCTGATGTGTTGGCGGGGGGATTTAAACTATTCATCTAAAACCTGTTTTGGTCATTTGGCCTGTTTTGGTCAAATTTCAACAAAATTGTAGTTTGGGTCATACAGATCGTGGCATTGTATTTTGATGCTGAAATCGTAGTGACTACAGTGAAATCGTAGAAGTTGGCAGCACTGCAAATGAGGTGCTAGGTAAAAATCTGGAGACACAAATTCAAGGCCAAAACAGCCTTCTGACAGCGAGGAGAAATGGTGGACAAGTCAAAACAGTGGAAGAGTGGCCACTTTGGACAAGTGTCATGCTGAACAAAATGTAGAATTTGTTGGTGGTATTATGGAGATTTTTAATTTTAACATTCAGAATTTCATTTTCCATGACTTTCCATGACCTGTCCAGAATTCCATGACTTTCCAGGCCTGGAATACCAAATCACTAATTCCATGACTTTCCATGACCGTGGGAACCTTGAACCATCTGCTAAATGTTTTTTTGTTAAATTCTGGTAAAAATATGTGAGAAATATTTTTTATTGCCATTTTTTGCCTAAAAATAATGGCTAAAATCGCCGGGTGCCTACGTCAGGGTAGTAAAGTGTGTAAAAACATATGAGAAATTAACTCACAGCCAGGGTAATTGTCAGGGTTCCCGCGGTCCAGAGCACATAATTTTTCATGACTTTTAATGACCAATTCCCACAGTTTTTAATGACTTTTTAAGGACCAAATGAAGTCATGTTAGAAGATAATTTATTACCATGAAATGACACAAACGAGATACCAATTTTTGACCAATTCTTTCTGTTCTTTTACTCCTCAGAGCATTTGCTTGTGATACCCTTTCAGCCATTTTTTGCCCTTGAGTGGGTATACTCAGGGTACTCACCAGAAATATTCAACAGTATAGCGGGGCCACACCCCATCTAGGGGGGTCTGGGGGCATGCCCCCCCCCCCGGAAAATTTTGAGGAAAATGATACTGTTTTAGTGCGTTCTGCTGATTTTAAGGGCCATCAGGTCAATCCCTTAATCATTAAAACTTAAACTCATAGTTTACATGATTAAGCTTTATTTTCCTAGGCACCCTAACAATGTTTTTGAGATATCATTTTTTTCTAATAGCATAGTGTCATTACATAATGAAATAATTTGAAATAGAAGAAAAAATAGCATGCTTATTATTTTTTCTCTTTCATTTCTGTTCTGACTACTCTTATACGGCGCTCAGATAGTTTTTCATGACTTTTTAATGACTCACAGTGAAAATTAATGACTTTTAAGGCCCTTAAAAACCCAAACTCAGAATTCATGACTTTTAATGACTTTTTAAGACCCGCGGGAACCCTGATTGTGATACGTATATAAAGCCAATAATATTCATGAAAGAGAAAAATCAAATTTGTGTTGCAGACCCTTTAAGTTTTCATGGTAGGCTAATTCTTTTGAAAAGAAACCAATTTGGCTAAAATCTTCATGTGCCTACGTCGGGGCACACTTTATTTAATTATTCTGTTACTACTCATCTTTCAAGCTGCTTGTGTCTATTAAGCACTGTGTAATATTAACAACTTCAAATTCTGAGGATATGAACAATATGTGTGTGAAATATTTGACCAAATGGCCAGAAAACCTTGCCCCGACGTAGGCACCCTCCCCCCGACGTAGGCACCTACCTTCAGGTAGGCCCATGGTGGCAGCAAGTAGCCTCTATATATTTTATTTAGTCCTGGTAAGATACATATGATTCTCAGTGTAATGACTGCAAGATGTACAGACAAATACCTAAATGTTTTCCATCAGTCTTTGTGAATGATTGGGATTGGTGCCTACGTCGGGGATGGGATGCCTACGTCGGGGGTGAGGTGCCTACGTCGGGGTGGGGTGCCTACGTCGGGCATTTTCTTTTAACTTTTTCACATCTCTACACTTTACAGACCCTTTCAAAACTCATTAAATATGTCACCCAATATGTCCGAATGGGTATAATGGTAAATGCTCATTCTTAAATGGCAGTAATTCCTCACAGTTTTAGTTCTTAAATCAATCAAATTTACCCCGACGTAGGCACCTAGGAAAAAATAAGTTTAAAATTCAAATTGATGCTGGGAGAGAAATATTCATCCAATCCAGTAGCGATTTTTAGGTTACATTTCCCAGATACCCTATTTATCAATGCACAAAAATCTCCTAATTCTGAGAAGTTTGAAAAAATGACTTCTGAAATCACCCATAGCCCCCATTTCGTGAGAATTGACCATTTATATATATATAGAGGGTTTCACCTATGTTCACAATAGACAATTAGATATAGCTACAAGACATAAGTATGTAGACCATAAGAACAGACCAAATAATAATTCAGTAATGTACTATCGTTTAACCATACTTTTAGATACGAAATCTCAGGACAAACATTTTACCGAGCTTCTACGTTGTTCAATCGTACACGAACTGAAGAAGTTTCGTTGTCTAAATGTATACGATAACCACCAGTTAGTAGTGCGATCCCCTATCATTCTTTATCCGATAACATTTCAAAATATTATCTTCTTCCGAGCCAATAACGGATATTTAACCATTTTTCATCGCTAGAAACTATCGTATGCAAACTCCTTATATCAGAACAAACACTCCACATGAGAGAGCGAACATTTCAAGATGTACACATACCATACGATACTGGACAGTCAGCATCAGGGCTTTCTCCGAGTACCTCTCAAACAGTGATCTCTCCAGCCCCAGTGCCTTGGCTTTAGGGTGCTGTACGACTGGCCTCAACTGTTTGTGGTCACCAATAAGTGTCACTTGTTCCGGGTTCAGAGCTACTATTGGTACCATGGCTTCGGGCTCCTTACACATTCCACACTCGTCGATTATTAGCTGCAAGAACACATGAACACATTTGTTTAGTGTGACATGTATTGACATACTACAATGGTATATTTTCCCAGTAGATAAATCGTACTTTTGGAAACTTTATTATCTGACACAGCAAGTCTATACTTCCATACATAAACGCAACCGGAATTACTTAAGTTTTTAGTCCGGGGCAGCTGTTGGAATCATTATATATCACCATTCAAACAAAAATCTTGATACAAACCTGTTTAATATTAGCACTAAGCAAGATCTTGGGAGAGGAACTAGCAGTGCATGTACAGAGTATAATTTCGGCCGACTTCAGAGCTGCGATTTCAGCCATCGTAATGAGGTGCTGATAATCTTGGATTTCCTTTAAGGTGACATCATCTCCTTGCTGTTTGAAGTAAGTGTCCATCGTGACTATTTGCTCACTGTATGGACGACCTTCCTTTCTAATAAGGTGATGGAGAGCTATATCCCACAGTTCCTTTTCGGCGGACGAGACATCCGTGTCCTTTCTACGAGCCCGAGGAGGGATGGGGTCATTAGGAAGAGGGTAGTCTCGCTTGGATATTCTTTCACTGTATACACGGATAATGTTAGGACACGAAGGTCCGAGGCGTTTCAGATAAGCTGAAAAGAAGATAACATTTAGATGAAGTTCGATTTGACAAATATTAGGTGACAAAATATGAATTGTTTCGACCATAAGCTGGACTATAGTATGATGCTGGCCAGACCCAACGATTTTTTCAACATTTACGTTTCGTTTCGGTAATGGGTGCATATAAGACATCTTTATTTAGAACTTTCCCTTATCATTTACCCACAAGGAATAATACTCCCCTCCCCGACTCCCATTTTCCTTACCTGCAACTACATCAACAGATTTGTTAGACGGACCACAGTACATGACCTGGGGTTTGACGTTCTCCTTCTTGGGGGTAGGATTCTTCCTATTGAGGAGCGTGAGTAGGTAGGCCAGCCTTACTCCAGTGATAGTTTTACCCGTGCCTGGGGGACCCTGGATAAGGGAGAAGCGGTGCTCCAGGGCGTAACGAAGCGCCTGTTCCTGACCAACATTAGGATCGTTTAGGGCGGGGATCTGGAGACTAGTGACGTCACTCAGCTGAGGAACACTCTCTGCAAAGAATGATATTTTAATGTGTTTGCTTATCATCAGATATCATATAGCAACTAAGAAAGCGGTTAGAACAGTATGATGGTGTGAATCTTAAATATCGATGCGGAGAATAGAAGAAAATCTTCCCTTGATTAAATTAAAGGCAATTGGCAACCAGCCTAGTTTTTTCAATTACCTAGGGGAGAAGGATTCCGACCAAGAGCTATGTCCCTGGCTAGATTAGAAGTTCGAGGAAGGGGTAGGTCACAGAGAGCCCTTTCCATGCGCCTGAAAGATAATGCAAATCAAGAGTAATATTGGTATCAGACCGGTTTGTCTATCAGAGACTCCCGAACGCTAGAAGCGTGAATACTATAGTCAAGTAATTAACAGTTAATCTGGTAAATATTTTTGTGACGGTCACAGATATATTTACCAGACATCAGGATTCAGTTGCGGGAAACCCTATATTTTTTAAGGTTTCCCCGCCGAAGGCGGTACGAGCGCCAAAGGCGCTTGTACTGGGAAACCTTATATATAGGTTCCAGTTTTTGCCGCCTGTTCTTTGCGCGTCCGCGCCACCCCCTTATAGACCCATCCCACGCGTCTGCGCACGGACTTCCCTCTTGACGAAGCGTCATAACAATCCCGCGGCTCAGGCCGTGGCCTACTTCTTAGCCTTTCATGAGTGACCTTCCGGTTCAGCAAGGACCATGTATGGGAGTCAGGCAATATCGACCTGTTTGCATAGAAAACAAGTTGCAGGCCCCAAACCAGTGACTGATTCTCGTAGATATGGATCCCCTAGACACGATTATGAAGAAAAATCTTAGCTAACTTACAAATTCTATTACCTGTAGTACATTTTCTATTAAAGACTCACTCGGCATGAGTCACCCTAGGCGTATGACTCCTGGAATGAAGGTGCCGACTAGCAGCCGCTCCCGACTACCGCTGATAGCAACGAGACAAAGTGCTCGTCTCCAGACCTGAGGGTTGGGAGTTAAAGGCTCGTCAGGATCTCACATCTTTATTTTTTTCATCCTCTACTTGTTGGGCCGTGTTTTACACGGCCGGCACGGGATGGTGGGGTGGGTTTAATGATTTATGGTGAGGGGAAAGGCAGGAGAAACAAAATATCCATATAATGCTTTAACATGTGCCAACAATAATAACAAAACGGCCTAAACATGTCTAAATAACATTCGCAAGGTGCCGACTAGCAGCCGCTCCTCCTGGACCTAGATTCGAGGTTGCGGGTCAGAAACACGCAGGTCACGCAGGCCTTGCATTGGAATACATAGGGGAGGACATACAAGGTCCAAAAGAATCCCTCAAATACATCAAGCTATGATTTAACACATCAGGAAAATCACATACTCCAACACAAAACATATGTCTCCTCAAGTTTGGGTTGTAAATATATCATTATTCTTAACAGAAACTTGGTGAATTCTAGTTTTCTGGGCGATTTGGTTTGTTTACATACATACATAAACCATGAGGGTGAGGGTGAAGCATTTGCTAAGTCCAAAATATAAATGAGAGGGGTGTTTCCTTACCATAAAAAAATATCCATGTGAAAGGTAAATGTTGTAGCTATATTCACAGCTGATCATAATCTAATAAATGAAGATGCCAGCTTCACAATGAATGAGTTAGGTTGGTGTTTACCAATGCAATGGGAGGACTCCTGCCATGGGATGTGGATGCACTAAGAGCGCGGGTGAGTGTACCCTTGGAGACGCTCTGAGTGTGACTGGAGGGAGGACCATTGAGGCTTGGCTTCACAAAATCATCAGATTTATAAGAAGTATTAAAATATTTTGTTACAATTCAATCGGTGCGGACCGAATGGACGTCCATTGGATCGTCTCTCAACCAGATATTTCACAGCGATTTCTCCATTGTTAGCATATGTCATATATTGGAAATGAGGGTGCACTATATGCCCGGTCCCCACACTCATACAAAAAGTAGGACATATATGCTTGTTCCACCTATCAGAAAACATACCCTTTTCCACGGATTTTGAGCTGAGAAAGTACCCCTTTTCCCATAAAAACGCCGACTTTTCAGCCCTAAAAAACACCCCTTTTTTCTCAAAAACGCTGACATTTTAAGAATTAACCCCTTTTTTTAAAAACGCTGACATTTTAAAAGACATAAAATGAACCCCTTCAGTAGTCAATAATTTACTCATTTTCATACTGCAAATACTCTGTAAATGACTGATGAGTTACAAACAAGCAATGCACAATGTACAATAAAACTAGCCTAGCTAGCCACATAGACCTAATTTATAAACTGTCCTGTGCCCATTCATTAACATTCGCTTTCCCAGTAAAAACACAAGTGACCAACCCACATGTATGTAATAGATGCAGAGCTGCCAACCTGGGAGGATCCCAAATCCTATTTTTTTGCGGAAGCGGAATGTGCTTCGCACTGAAGGCGCAAAGCCCGACTAGGGGGGTCAGGGGGCATGCCCCCTGGGATTTCTTTTGAAAATTAGGAGTCAAATGGTGCATTCTGAGGGTAATTTTACCCCATAATTGTTTAGAAATGGGAGGATTTCTTGAGTCACACAGTACATAAGGTTAAATCATTTAAAAAAAAATTGGCAAGTGATGGGTACCCGAACCTGAATTTCCATGTATATAGAGAACCCAAATATACATACCGGTGTGATAGTAACAGTTTATATTTTAAAAACACTCCGTGGTAAAGAGCTGTGACAAATTATGATAGTTGATGGTCAACATAAAACTGATCTATACAGAATGTGCAGTTTATTTGAACACTCAAGACAAGCATGTTACTGTATGGATATATTATACATGATTATCAGATATATTGCCCATACCATAGTACTGAGTAGACTCCTAACCAGTCTATGTTATGAAAATATTGGCATCAAATTAAGTACTGCACAAAATGCAGAACACAACACTAACTCTACACGAAACAAATACTAATAGATTCTGGAGATATTAATCACATTATTTTAAAAAATGAGTATAACTAGAATCGGTAGGCTATAGGCTTTAGGGCATTCTGGTGACTTTGAAGAAAGCCAGAGCTAACAAATGTTTATTCTTATATAGGCCTATAACTTTCATAGACATAGAACGTATATTTTGAAATAAAATCCTGATGTCAAAGAGATCATTTTCTTTTTCATCAACTGTTTATCCTAACATCCTGGCAAAACCCCTCGATATAACACATCAAAAAATAGTTTTTAAAGATTTTACAGAATATTTTAGATATTTCAATAATGTTATGAAAATGTTGTTTCAGTTGGGTATATCAAATGGATGTCTCTGTTTGGTGTATTTCATATTTTAGCTCTTGAATTGGTTACTCTTGTGTGAGTGAGAGGGAGAGGGGCCAATGTGGTGGCGGATACAAACTATGGTATTCATCTAGAACATGTTTTGGTCCCAAATTTTAAAAAAACGTAGTTTTTGTCATACAAATCGTAGCATCGTATTTTGATGCTGAAATCGTAGTAACTACGGCGAAATCGTAGAAGTTGGCAGCTCTGCCGTTAGAAGAGAATGAGAAGAAAAACAGATGATGCACTCCCCCCACCCAGCCGTCTCCACCCCACCCCCACCCTTAGATTGAGGCTAAACAGCGCTTGATACAGTTGCGCTTGCGGCGGTATTGGGAGACACCATTTTCGGCGCGTGTTGATATATTTCGCGGCAATGGCCGTCGATTCGAATCGTCCCGAGGGGATCTTTCAAGCTATACCTGACCCTACCATTGTATATATACAGTATTGATGTATCGATTCTGGCCAAAATTGCAAGGAAAACCTCTTTAGATTGTCATCATTGTAGATAGAATATGCGGGGGAGGACGATCGTGTTGGCAAACAGGGGGATAAATATCAATCTGTATATATATGCGTGATGACCCGTAATGGCGGGGGTGACGTTGTAATGGGTAGTGATCCTGCCGAAAGCAGCTTCTTTCAGAAGCGGTTGTCACGAAGAGTCTAGCATCATAGGTGGCAGGTCAACTGTGGGATCGGTGTATTAGGAAAACCCGACTCTGCCTGTTCCCACCTGAATTTCCGACGCACTTGCGTACGGGTACAAATCGCGGTGATTTTACGCTCCCGCAAATTGATAAAAATCGCTATTTCTACTCGAAATACATTGCCAAGATGTTGAAATTCAGAAAGAACATGCTTTGCTACCCCCACATATGCAGTATCATCAACACTGATATCTAAATAAGGAAGATATGAGAGAACCTTTACTGTTGCATAACTTAGTATCGATGGGTAGATAAGGCAGATGGGAGGGAACGTATAACCATGCAGCTTTTTCATAGCCTAGGCCTGGGCCTACTCATCACAGACAATTAATGATGCTATGAAGTAACAAAAAAAAGCAATTTCCCTTCACAATAGATCAAAATGTAGTAGAAATTCGGAAATCGGATGATTTCCTTCTCCAAAATGTGTAGTTTTGAGGAATAAAGGAGATACAGAGCCTCCAATAAGCCTATCTTTGTTATATGCCGGCAAGGACGCAATATTTTACCGGTCGTTGTGACGTCTTCTTACACATCGTTAGTAACGCGCACTATAATCCGCTGCTTGACAACACTTTTTCCCGCTCTATTGAGCCCAAGAGGATGATAAAAGGGGTGGGGGCAAGGGGATGGATACTTTGTCTAGGGTTAGTAGAAACTGTGGAATTAGTCTGGGGAAACCGTTTTCTCCTTGGTCACAACCAAATTCTTATTTTCATTTCTTGGATTCGATGTTTTTCATTTCGTGAACATTTCGCCATTATAATATAATGGCGAAATGTAACAAAGATGTCGATATATCATATCCACATCTTCGGAAAATAAGCGGTACCATTATTTCACATGAATAACAATGTTTTAAGATAGAAAATACTTATATCAAGACATACCTATCAGGTAGTGCTTTGGGGATCCATTCAATGGTGCCACGTCGAGGATGGTTCTCATCCTGCCCTAATAATGCTGGAGGCAGTTCCATCAGACTCTGGTGTAGATCCATGTGTACCGTGAGTCGGTCATTATCACGGTCTCTGCTTACTGAAGTCACCAAACAGTGCCCAACCCATGTAACAGCCTCCTTGCTCATCGCGTCGTTCCTTATGTTGTTATTTTCTACTTCGGCTGGGTCTTCTACAACCACATTCGGGTACCTCACGCATATGTAGTCAAAGTGTCTGCAATTAAACGAAAAGAAGGTGGATGAGTTATGCCTACACGAGATTAGGGACTTTCTCCACATCAAAGGTCTTAGAAACTCCAGTTGTTTTACAAGACAGCATGAAATCGTTTTTTTTTACTAACATGCCTGAGAAGGGTCTACCGACCCAATTCGGGTCGACCATATCAGCTGCCCTCATATCATTCTATCACTGTATCAGTTTAGTATATCATCACTCTATCAGTTTAGTAAAAAGAACTAATATCAAGTGCAGTCCTCTACGTTTGTGGTGCATGATGCATGTTTAATCATCCCCAGGAGTAATCAGATAGTTTCAGTCTTCAAGACCTTTAAGAATTCCAAATTATTTTCAGTACAAAATATGAGTATTCATGAGAGATGGAGATATAATATAATGTTGGAGGTATAATTAATATTCAGGGATGTCAGTCAGAGTGGGTGGGTGGGGGGGGGGGGGGTAGGGTAGGGCGGGGGTTGGTGCTATTCATCTCACAAGTTATGTACTAAACAACAGTGCCGAAATAGTACTTGAATTTTATATCTAACTCATTAAAATTGTACACTATATATGAAGATATGAAGGGGTATAAGGCCTGTGATTAGAATGTGTCCTGTGTGTGTCTGATTGGAATGGCCATGTGTTCCTGATGTTTGTTGTGGTTCTGATACTTCATTATCTATGCAAGAGTGTCATGTGACCCGCTTTGTCCGCCTCCCCTGACCCATATCACAAGTTGGAAGTGATTAATGTACCTCTACAGCCCTTGAATTTGTTTCGAAATATTGGACATATTGTGTGAATTTTATATAATTATTCTGCTGTTTGCTGAGTGTTTCTTGGAATCGTGGACATTATTAATATCTTTCGTTGATTATCATTAATAAGAATAGATCATAATAGTAGTCTGTTTGAGCAGAGCTATCCCCGTACTCTCACACGTTGAACTGATTTAATATAGACGAACCTCAAGACCTTATTATTACACATATGGGTCAAATTTTCTGAAAATGTACAATTGACCTTCACCAATTCCCTCAAATAACCCAAATTTAAGACGAAAATCAGGTTCAAATTACAGTTCAACATAACCAGACAGATTTATTGAATACAAAGCATGATGTACTCAGTATTTATCATTTTTCACTCTAATTTAGCAAAATTTGAGAGATGTGCAGAACTGTAGATTGTGCATTTTCTAAAATTCTGACCCACATCTACCCTGTCCCGTCCAGGTGTTATCACTTAACCAATTGATAAGAGGCGTCAGGACTTTCCCTGTTGGTTAGAACCGTGAACTGGCTTACGTCACACAAGAGGTGCCGACTTCCAGACCACCAGAACAAAGCTACCGACCTAGCTGGGTTTGTCAACATTGCCACGTGCAAAGTAATACCGTCCCGTGGCTTTCGTGTGTTCTGTCAGAATTCAGGGTTCCCCATTCTTATCATGTTACCGTAAATGACATATAAACGTGTCTCCCCGAATAATAAGTAGCCCTGGCGATTGCAACGGAGATACCTAACAATAAGATATTGGTGATATACTTCCCAAGACATTACTAATATACTTTCAAGAGGGTTCAGTGCAGAAAAGGAAGGTTTTTAACGAAAATATTTCAGGTTCAGGTTCAGTTCATGAATCTAGTTATCCTTCGTTAAAATTACTCAGGCAAAAACTAACCTCTCGATTTGTTTGGAGATAGGAGCTGCTGTATTGTCCATGCCATCTTCCCTGTCGTTGGTCAGTGCGCTGGAACTAATATTAATCTGTCTAGTTTCACAGAAAGAGAGAGGTAAGGTGCATATGGCATAGATGCGGTCGTTGCCTTTTTTCCGCCACACAAGTGGAGCGTTGTGAATGACAGATGACTCGTTGCTACCCATGGAGCACACGGCGGCTTCCATACGGAGCACGGAGAGCCAGCTGTCCCTGTATATATCCTCATTACTATAGTTTTGTTTGGAGGCCTGTAATCACAAAAAAAAAACTTTTTTAAAAAACAATTTATTCCTGTAATCAGAGAAAAACAACCGAATATTAAGACCGGTATTTTCTGTCATTGCAACAGGATATTTGACAAAGAGAAGACAGTATTTTTTGACTAAATATTGCTTCAAGTAACGAGTAACGACAAATAAGTCAATGAAATACTGGGTTCCGAAGATCATTAATACATGAAACCACAAAAACTCACTAAAATAATTTCACATTTTTCAAATCAGCGGTCTTCCAAATCTACATCTAAATCTATTTAGTAACAGAAACCAGCTACCGTATACTTCCATCTCAACGCGAGAAGGCTATTTATAGGTTGTATCGAAATTGTGCGAAAGAAAAATGGATCTAAAGATCGAGAGGCTTTACACAACCATCTGACTCTTACCTGATTTACAGTCACCTCAGAAAATGCATTTACAGGATCAGACCGGTGATGGAGGCATAAATCAAAGGTAGGAGTAAGAGAAAGGAGCTGTATCTTGGGGGTCAACAATCCCTTGAGAAGTTGCGAGGCGACTTGTACTTTAAGAATAGTACAAGGTCCCACTGAAGCACCAAACTCACAATAATGCTCGCGCAAAGTCTGATTACCAACTTCGGATGATACATCCTTGACAATCCTGAAATGTAAGGCATACTGGTCTCACTAAAGGTTAGGTCTATCAGGGAAACGATGTATTTGACATACATGTATATTCGACCTGAAGAATACACTATTTTCATAAATTAAATTCTGTCAGAACCGATATTCACGCCTTTTAAACTATACATATATATTACCATTAATCAAGAAATAAACTAATCTTTGGTGAAGTTTATTTCGGGTTATGCAGAGCATCGTAGTCGTTATAGACGGTAGTACAGGGGAGATACGTCGCGCGTATCGATGAAGTCACACTTTCCAGCCACGGTGAGGGGACCTAAGTTACTCGTTATAGATCCCCATAGAATCGATCCTCTGATCGATCCATAGCAGAGTAGTACAGGGTAGAAATTACAATTAATTTCTGGGAGGGAAGGGTGGGCGCCTGTACTACCGTCTATAACGACTACGATGCTCTGCATAACCCGAAATAAACTTCACCAAAGGTTAGTTTATTTCTTGATTATGCTTCGCATCTCCGTCGCTAGACGGTAGCACTGAGAAGCACTGAGGAGACTTTCAAGTCTTAGTCACCGAACCCTCAATAACTATACTTTTTATAATAAAAAATGACTCACAAGTCAAATTTACACCTTTTTTGGTTAGAGGTGAAAGGCTTAACCTCACTGTTTAATGAACAGTTCAATCATTACAATGATCAATCAAGTAAACCCTTAACAATCTCGGGTAATTACAGTACACCCAATTATAATTTTCCGGGTAAATAACAAACAGAGAGAACCCTCTCTGAATAACTCATGGTAACAATTAACTACCACCCAAATTACTTTCTACTTAGTAATTTATGTGCAATATCTTCTTCTGATATTACCGTTTTTTTGTAAAACCGTCTGAACGTGTTTTCGGAGGCCCAACGACCTCTTTTCAATATTTCAGTAACAGATACGTCCATAGAAGCTAATTTTGAGACAGCCGCCGAGCGGGTACTGTGTGCCTTAAAGACACCAGTATCCACCCCACTGACTGCTAACATCTCCTTGACCCACCTAGAAACTGTGTTCATCGACACTGGTTTGTAAGGCGGAACATAGCTCAAAAGAAGTTGACCAATCTTCTTCCCCTCAGAGTTCTGTTCTCTGAGTTCTTCAGTTCTAAGTAAATACTCATTAGTAACCCTTACTAAACAAACCCTAGGGTCTTCCAAAAATGATTTACTCGTGAAGACCTTCAGTGGTCTTCCAGGTTTTGACGTTTTCAACAATTTGTTTATCACAAAAAGAACTTTGTTTTCTCTAAACAAAACATTCTCCGCGTCAATAGCTACAATCGTTTGCAACCTTTGCGCGTGGATCAACAAGAACAGGGTAACAAATTTCAACGTCAACCACTTCAGTGAAAGACCCCTAACTGGAGATAGTTCTCTCAGGTATTCAATGACGATATCAGTATCCCATGTCTCTATATAGCGACATGATGCTGGGCATCTATTACCTATACCTCTGAGGATATGTCTTACAACACTATCTTTCCCGAAGGTTTTCCCCCCTTTTCAAGCATAATAGCTGAAAGAGAACATCTAGCTACATTCAACAAACTGTATGAGTAGCCTAAGTCAAAAAGCATGGCTAAAAAATTTATGCCAACAGCAAAATCACAAGAGTGAGGATCTACTCCTTTCTCAAAACAGAAACATCTCCATTTCCGTAAAAATACATTGTACACCTTTTTAGTTTCAGGTCACCAAGAGTACTCATATAATTCTCTTGCAGTCTTAGAAAGTCCTAAACCACCTACATTTTGTTGCCACAAAATGCTAAGATCATTTCCGTCTCTTCGAGACTGTCCATTTGTGATTTGAATGTTCGTAAGAGGTTTCCTTTTGCTCTCCGAATGATGGTGTATCTCCCTTTGCTTAGCCGAAGAAGCTTGGGATACCAGATCTGGTATGGCCAGGCTGGCCCCACCACGATCGCTCTGGCATCTTCCGCCGGAATCTTTTGGAGGCACTTGCTCATCAGACTGAAAGGAGGAAACAAATAACTCAGGTTAAAAGTAGACCAATTCAGTGAAAAAGCATAAACAAAGGAAGCTAACGGATCAGGTTTCCAGCTAGCAAATTTCTTAACTTTTGCATTGAGGTGGGATGCGAAAAGATCAATATCCGGGGTGCCCCAATTGATACAAATTGAGTCAAAAAAATTTTGGGTTTAACTCCCATTCTGTGTTGTCAGTAAAATGCCTGCTGGCATAATCTGCTTCCACATTTTTTACACCTGGAATGTGGCTCGCTAAGAACCACACTGATCTCTCTTCTCCCCACTGCCAGATATGTCTGGCTACATCATTACATTCTTTTGACCTAGTCCCTCCCATTTTATTAATGTAAGCGACCGTTGTGCTGTTGTCAGAGAGAATGAGGATTTTCTTCCCTGATACATGTCTCAAAAGGCTGTTTAGACCATTTAGCACTGCCTGCATTTCCAAAACATTGATATGTTTGCCTTGCATATTGGGTTCCCATCTGTAACCAGTGCTAGTACCTTCAAATACTGCACCCCACCCCATTAAGGACGCGTCCGTAGTTAGGGTAAGCTCAGGACCTTTAGGTCGGATCAGGCGCATAGCGCCTTCCACTCGGTCATACCACCAATTTAACTCTGACCAGGCTTTCTTAGACAAGTACATTACCCCATCAAAGCCGGTTGAACCTGCTCGTCTGAGGGCTAGAATCTTTTCTACTTCTACCTGTTTGTAATGCGCTAGGGCATAATCAAAACCTTTCGTTAAATCGACCATCAAGCCCACTACCTTAGCAACTTCTCTAATTTTGTGTTCTTTATTAGGTCTAAGCTTGTCTATCCATTCCTTCAGTTTTTTTATTTTATCAGGAGTCGGACGAACCGACATCTGAACTGAATTGAGAATATAGCCTAGAAAGGTGAGTTCTTGGGTGGGGACCTTTTGAGATTTTTCTTCATGTATGGAAAAACACAAGCTGGTAATTACCTGTTCGACTCTTTTCACAGCAGCCGCACATTCTTCACTCGTGCCTCCTAGAATGAAAATATCATCAATGTAATTGAAGCACACTAAGCCCTCTCTTCTCAGAGAGGCAAAGACCGGTTTAAGGATTTTAGTGAAAACTCTCGGTGCTGGAGACAGCCCAAATGGAACAGCGTTGAATCTGTAGATTCTCCCTTTCCATTGAAAAGTGATGTAATCTCTAAATTCATGAGCTAGACTGAGCGCATATTACGCTTCCTTTAGATCAAGCGATGCCATAAAGGCCCCTTTTTCTAAAAGGTTAATCGTTGATTCTAGATTGTCCATCTTAAAATGTTCCTTCTTTATGTAATGATTTAATACCGTGAGGTCAATAATTAACCTCCATTTCCCTTCAGGTTTCGGTCGAAGGAAAACATTGGCAATGAACTTTGCCTGATTAGCACGGATACAGGAGACTACTCCTTTCAAAAGTAATTTATCTACTTCAAGTTGGAGAGCTTAGGTTTGAACTTCATTCATTCCGTATTCCCTAGGTATGGACTTCTGTACAGGAGTCCGTTCAAAATCAAGTGTAACACCTTTTACTTGGTTCAGAACCCATTGGTCATTACAGATTTTTTCCCAGTTATCTAAGTGCAATCTAATTTTTCCCGGAGTAAAAATATCTTTCAATGGGGAAATAGCTAACATCAGGTTATTAAGAATAGGTACAGACCTACCTGTCTGAAGTTTTACTCCTTTGACGTCGCATCCCCTTTGCGAAAATCCGACTTGTTAGTCTTGTCGTTGCTCTTGTTGAACGACTTCTTGGATTTGTTAAAGTTCTTCCCTTTACCTTTGCCTTTGCCTTTGTATTGGGTTTTGCCTTGTTTGGGTTTGCTCTTCCCATCACTCCATGTGGATTTTTTCATATCCTCCATTTTCTTAGCCAACCTGGCTACATGCTCACTCTCTTTGAGGGAACCTTCTAAGTTGTCCGACAACAAATAGGTCACCCCTGGTGGGTTTGAATCATTTGCTAGAGTTTTGTATTCTTGTGGTAAGAAGGGCCGGATCGCCTCTCTGCGATCTTTCACAAGCTTGAATCTACTAAAGTAGGAGGCCATAGAGATAGCGTTGGCAATGTGTTTCATGGGTTCATCAACCCATTTAGCTTCAGGTTCCTTTTCCTTAAGTTTCTGAGCTGCGGTGAGAACTGCTGTGAAAATTCTGAGAAACAGAATTTCGTTCCGTTTCAGTTTATCATCATTCTATTTCGCATCCTTTGGGAGCGCATCTCTGATCTTAGTATTGATCTGATGCGGTTGGAGAAATTCTCAGTTACATGGTCTTCTGTATTCATCCATAACTTTCTTAAGACCATCCACCGATAGGTTTACACGAAATCTCTTGTCCAAAAAGTTTTTAATGGCATCGTGAACAGGTTCGCTTACCCTGTCATCTTCTTCAATTTCCTCGGCCAACGATTCCCAGATGGATTTGGAACTCGTGACAGTAGGTGTTTTGAAAACACTAGGATCAGAAGAGGAGCCACCCGCCACAGGTGTAACATTGTTAGGCTTAGGAGTGCCGATCGGAGGGAAATCACTGTATCGACTCACCCCATCGTAGCCGCTTGCGGCGAAGCTAGACTCGGCGTCCGAGAGCCAACCGTCTCCTATGACGTCATCGTCATCAGACAAACTAGAAGAAGAAATTCTTTTCCTTTTCAAGGCCGGAGTTTTACATTTCACAATATCGGCTTCCACCAATTCCATCCGCTCGGACATCTTTCCTACTGAGTCACTTAGCTTGGATATGGAGGCAAGAAGTTTATCAGCAACGTCCGATGAGATTTTCGAGGACGACGAAGAGCTTCGGTGAGACGAGCTTTTGCTGTGAGACGATTTGCTATCGCTCTTCCCATTTCTTGAATGGGAGTGAGAATGTGAAGAACTACCCTTCCCATGCTTGGAATCCTGATCACTATGTCCGTGTCCCCGACTGGAGCTACTGGAGCGAGAGTGAGAGGAGCCATCTCTCTCTTCGGACGTCTTCTTCGACATAGAAGGTTTGGGCTCTTTGTCACCTTCCGCCATCTTGGCTTCTGGAAGCTTGCGGAAACAACTCGGTTTTCCGGACAAAAAACGCTCAGGAACACAGATCTAACTAGATCAAAAGTTCAATCTAGGGTTCTCGGACCCAAAGACAGAGAATACAATCTTTCTATAGATTTTTCTCTACTTCACAACCAATTTTCTGTGCGGCTTGCGTGTGTCTGCTTGAAAAACGGCGACTAAAGTGACGTCATCGATACGCGCGACGTATCTCCTCGGTGCTAACGTCTAGCAACGGAGATGCGAAGCATAATCCATCTATTTAATCTTAAGATTATACCAGACTTATATAAGGCAAAGTAGAATCATGATTTTACAGAGTTCAATTCGCATCGAGATCTGGCAACTCCAGGAGTGTTGCACAATGGAAAGTGATATTCTACATGTAGACATAAGACAAACGACGTCTATAAAATAATCCCCATGTGCCTTGGCCTGTTTATCTCTGATACCCAGTCCTAGATGGAAAGAATATTTCCCATTTTCCCCATGGGAGTGCATCACACGTAAAAGAAAGCATTATTTTCAGGCACCGAGAATATCTGCAATGGTATACGCGTTAGGAAAGCCCATGGGAATCTGGACCCAAATAAATGTGACATAGATGACGTAGCCTTGTCATAAATGAGTGTTGTTATGACGCTCTTCACTTACCTTGGATCTGATTGCATGTGATTAACAGCCTCTTCAATATCTTCACAGATAGCAGGTAAACGGTCCTTCTCATCCTCTCGAATAGCACCAATCATCCGATTCCAAAGGTGAGCAGGGATTTTCATCACATATCTGTCAAAACAAGCATAAAGTATCTAATGAGAAAACATCGAACACCTCATAGTATTGGCAACGTCCAGCATTTAGGTTAAAGAGCAATCTAAGTAGATAGCGTTATGTCGGTTATAGTAGTATTTGATTATGTTTGTATTTGCCTGGGTGTTGTATTTGGATTTTTTATGGTCGCCACATGAAAATCAACGGCACTTGTAGATATTGCAAATGGTCACATTTCTTTCAAGAAATTAAAGATTGAATGAACTCAACCAAAAAACTTACTGGTTAGTGTCAACGTGAGGGTTTTTTAGTGCAGGTCTAAGTACAGTCTTTTTGACATCATATATTCTCTGCTGCCAAGTTAGGTCCACCAGGTTCTGCTCCAGATTCCGCGGTGCCCCAGCTAATGTAAGATGCCTAAGATTGACCTTGCTTTGATGCGGAGTTATGTCCCTAACAGAAGGGAAAAGTAGCTGCATGTCTCCCGGATTAACAGAATGAACCACGGGATACAATACGAGAGGCTTGTGGCGAAGGGCAGTGGTGAGGTAAAGAGAATGGGTGGCTCGCTCGTATCTGTTAGCTTTGACTGCAATGTCGGAGCAGTGCGCTGCGAGCTCTTTTATTTCTAACTGTGTATATGGAGCTGGTTGATCATCGATGAAGGCATTGACGATTCTGTGCACTATAAGGTCAACGTATCTCCGTATGGGAGAAGTGAAGTGAGTGTAAACGGGGAGGTTGAGTGAGTAATGCCAACGGTCATCGACTGAGACCTCACCAGAACATACATACAGCCCTCGCTCCTGCAGTAGGCGGAAATCGCGATGTGCAATCGCCAACTGTGGATGGTGGTCGGGATCAACGATTAGTTTCTCCATCTCATCAAAATCTTCTTCCTCGAGCGCCTCCTGGATCTTCTCCCATGTGTTGACGCAAACGTCCATGAAATCTTCACCGGGGACGAAGTTGGTGGGTTCAACACAGGTGCATTCTTCGATGCAGTTACAAACCTGGCCTTTGGGGAGATAGGCTCTTGTCAGGGCTACAGATTGGAGGGCTTCTTTCTGATGTAGAGACCGCCAGGTAGAAAGCTCTAGCTCATTGGGTGGCAGTTGTTGGCGGATAGGGGTGGCTCTGGGGAATCGATCTGTCATTAATTTACCCACATAGTGGTTGGTCATAACCATAAGCTCCTCGACTATTAAATGTGCGTGTGGATATTGTGCATCTTCTGCAGACAGTTGCTGGTAAAAGGAGCCGTTCCCGAGCCTCTTCTTTCGCCAAGTTTGGCAGATTCGTTGCAATAGGAACATGTTGTTGAGCAGGTCCTCGCCGAAGTCTTCGTTGTAATCAGTGAGAATGTTTTCGGCTTGTTCGTATGTTAGACGATGCTTGGATTGTATGACACACCGCCTCGGGACAGCGGACAGGATCTCGCATTCATGGTTTACTGTGAAGAATACTGTTAAAGTGAGTCGGTCTTTGCCTGGCAGCAAGCTGCAAAGATCTGTGCTTAGTCGCTCCGGTATCATAGGGATGGGCGGCCGACCAACAGGGTAGAAAGATGAGCCCCTGGTCCTTGCTTCTGCATCCAAATAAGTCCCTCCTTTGATAAAATGCGACACATCTGCTATATGAACACCGATCTTATAGCAGTCATTGGGTTCGGTCTCTATACTAACAGCATCATCCAGATCTTGGGATTCGGGAGGGTCAATGGTGAATGTAAGGTGGCTCCTATAATCGTGTCTGTTCGTTAGAGCGTCGACAGGGATCTTGAAGTTGGGGTGGAAGATGTTGTTGAGCTCCTTGGTTGCACTTTCCCTGAATTCTTTCGGGATATAGTATTCAAGATCGAGGATGTTCATGCCATCTTCTATGGAGGTACCGGCCGGTAGAACACCTACCACAATGCCTAGGGGTGAATAGAAGTTAGGATCCCACTTCAAATACCTCACAATGAAGAGCTTACTGCCGGGGCTTGAGGGGTCAACAGGTTCGTAGTGGTGAAAGACGATTTCTTTATTGCGCGTAAATGAATATACAATAACATGACCCTTCTTTGCCTTTTTGTGAAGGTGAAGGAGTTCAAGGTTTAGGATTTTGGGGATGCCCCGATTTAATGGAACCATGAGGCCAGTATTCCCTTCTTCGAAGGTGCACACAAACATTCTGTATTTTGGGTTCACCGCTCTCTTCAGAATGCCAATGACTTTCCCTTGAATTATATCTTTTTCGGTATCTTGCAGTGCCCGAATGTCGTCATCATCAGAGGTGAGGATTTCGACAACCACTTCATCATTGTCGAAGCCCCGGCCACAACGCAGGCGGCTGCTTATCTTGATCTGTTTGTGTTCAGAACGTGTGTCTAAATCTCGAGCGTACATACACATAGAAGATTCCATTTTCAGGAGGCAGTGCTTGTATTTATCAGGCTGGTTTTGGAGTAAGCCACGAAGCTGTTGATTGGTGAAATCAGCATAAACTGCACGGTCCCCACCCAACTCTTGCTCCTCCACATCAGAATCGTCGCTATCCGAGTTAAACGGACGGTCAAAATCGTTGGCTGAGAGGAGTTTTCTTTTTTCTTCTTTGTTGCTGTCGACATACAGAACGATCGCATGACCTCCAAGCCTCTTTATCTGGACATCTTCAATGGCCAGTGTGCTACTTAAATCGACTGGTTTGATATCGCCTTGAGTCTGAGGCGGCGATGCCCAGACATTTTTCTTGTCGTATCGAATGGACACCGTGGCTAGCTGTTTGAGAATCTCGTCAGGTTCAATAGCATAATCCATACTCCAGTCATCCAACAATCCTACCCTGGCTGCGATATCGAATGGAGACAGGTCTGTGCCAGAGTCAGAATCTTCAGTCTCTTCTTCCGCGCCGTTTTCATTAATTTGGGAAGCGTTTATAGCCTCAATGGCCTGGGGAGGGTTATTCTTTTTAGCGGACTGCTTTTGGCTTAGTATTTTGTCCGTGTGTTGGCCTCTGCTGAGCTCGCCTAGGCGGATGAGGTTAGGGCCAATAGGCGATTCCAACATATTTATAACTCTTGATTTGAGCGACGACAATGTAATGGAACTGGGGTAGACGGTCTTCATTTGCTGGCAATGCTTCAGGTAGGCTCTCCAGATATTCATACACCTGCAATTAGAAGACAAATAGTCCACCGTAACAAAATATCACATAATAGCCGTAGTTGCCCCCAAATGTACCACTTCATAAATGAGTTAAAACGGTCACAAAGTGCAAATGTATACCTATCTTCTATTTATATTTGATAAAACTCGAAACCGATTAAAATAAAATGTTAATTTCCCAAGACAGCCTCTATTTAATTTCTTCAAACCTGCGCCCTGCTGCCATGCAAAACAATAGTGAATACCACCCGCATCCACAACTTGCAGACTACGTCATAATTCAAAAGGTAAAAGAACAAACCTGCCGATTGCACAAAGTGCTACAGGGTCTCCAATTACAGCCACCATGGATTGGGCGCGAGTTATAGCTGTGTTCAGAAGCTTCTCGTCAGAGAGGAAGCCTAAGTCTCCAATCTCATTGTCGCATTCTCCATCCCCGTTACGCAAAACCGGAGGATCCTCAGCCATGTGCGTAGTACGCACGGTGCTGATGAACACGGCTCGGAATTCTTTTCCTGAAAAAGTACACAAGATATATAATGTACTTCTAAACTGTTGAAAGCTTTAGAAGACAGATATGTTTTTGTCTGGATTAACTGACTGACTGTAAAACCTACGTTATATAAGGTTGATCGTTAATAAAAATGAACTGTATTTCTTTTCTTTTTTTACTTAAATTGAAAATATTATTTATATCAATATGAGCTTATGGAAAATAAAACCCAAAACGAGTGGTTCAACGGATCCCAAAGCCCGATTGTATACTTTCAGAATTTACCTTGAACATTCATGACTCTTTCAACGGTCACTTCCCTAAGTCGTGGATCTCTACGCCTAAGGGCCATTCTGAGGCGCAACACCTAGGGTGAACATAAGTTGCCACAATCATTAATACAATCAGACAATGTTATATAGAGCCCGACGTTATCATATGTGGATTCATTCATAAAAGTTTCAATTCATTCAACCCCGTGACAAATATGATAATGACTGACAGGTGACAGGGAGGGCACAAATGATCTGGGCATAAGGAGTTTATCGATATTGAACCGATCAATATATCATACCTGATCATAGTATGGAGTGACGACACCGATTGAACTGAGGTTACAAGGTCCCCATTCCTCGGGCCACCCACGGTAAAGCGAATGCACCCGGTCCACAATCTCCTCTATCTCGGCACTGTTGTAGTAGGAAGTGCTATCTGGGTCTTGTACCTCCCTTCCATAGGCTGCATAGAAGGCCATGGATTCTTTGTCGGAGGAAGGTTGATCGGTCTGTGAGATGAGGCGTTCCGGATCTCCATAGAAGACGGCAGCTACAAACCTGAGGATCTCCATGCGCGTCCTGTAGTTGATCCTTAGGAGGATGTTTGGCGAAGAGAAGTCTGGTTCCAGGCTCGGCGAGCTGTAATGCCTGAAGAGGCGCTCCAATAAGGAGCAGTGAAAGTTTTGTTGGCGGGCTTCTGAACTATACACCTACGGAGCAAAATATAAAAGAAACTGGTAAAATCCATACGTCAAACATCAACTGTAAACTAGAAATGTAACAAGAGTTTAGAAGTCTGTTGCTGTAAGATAGCAAGCAAGGTAACTGTAAGGTCTATCTAATCGAATGTGGGAAGTCTCCTTGTGATTTTTTAAAAAAATTATATATATTTTTAGTATTTTTACACAGCAAATCTTCCGAAAGTGCATTAAGTTACACACAAGCAGGCGCAATGACAGTTATAATCAATTAAAGTCATTTACATATCGAGATATGGGCACACGGGAGATAATTCAATATACCTTGGGACTGATCTGTATGTGATCTCCAGCGAGCAGGATGCATGTAGACTTTGTAGCCAGTGACAGGGGCATGATAGCCTCACACTCCAAGGCCTGGGCCGCCTCATCCATGAATATGTATTCGAAATGCCCATATAAGGCCTTCTCTGATGCCATGGTGAGCGACATGCTGAGGGTGACTATCACCACATGGTGTTTTTGGATATCAGTAACGGTAGGCTGGGTGAACCTGGACCTGCATGAGGAGAGCAAAATATTAACATATACAACTGTTATACACGTACTATATAATATTATTTGTTAAAATTAAAATATAAATGGTATGTACCACCCTAGAAAAGAAAAATGAATGTCTAGGTTCAAGTAAAGCGCCTAGCTGAGTATATATGTATGTTCTTCTTTCAGACGATAAGAAAACTGATAATATTGTCCAGTACACTGTAGTAAATAATTAAATGTATTTCAAGGAATTATGTCTGAGCGGTGCAAGAGAACTTACGTTTGAATAGAAGTTAATGCACGAAGACAAAATATTTGACTAAATTTATATTATGCCCGAACTCCGCTTGTCTCAACAATATCAAACCATTTGTGGAGCATATGGTTGCAGAACAAGGGCCAACAAAGACGATCCCTCCTTTTTCGTAATATATAAATTAAATAATTATTATATTTGATTGATTCGGAACTAGAACTTACTTGTCTGGAGTAAGGCAGCAGTATTTCTTTATATTTGGATGGACAGTGTTGAGTCGACGCTCTTCGGCGTAGATTCTCAACAACTTAAGCCCAGGGTGCTTTTGGGCAAAGGCATCGAAGTGTTTTAAAATGTACAGATCTGCAGCACTGAAAATCGAACGGACATTGACATGAGAAGATGTAGAACGATAACTGAGATAAGAAGTAAAGAAGGACAATCTAGTGAATGAAACATTAATGTATACTAATGGTTGATATAACGATACACGCTATGACTAAATCAAGGCTTCAGGACCTAGGACCTAGGACCAAATAGTTAACCACGTTTTATTTTATTTCTAGACTCATGAACATTACTATCTTTTAGACAAAAGAGTCTTGAATACCGATAGTTCTTAATATAGATGAGTATTGAGCATACATTAGCAGCTTTAAGCACTACAACATTGCATAGATACTGCCGTATTTATGGGAGTAGGCTTTATAGATACCTGTTAGAGTGGGTGCATATAAGAATCCTACTGCTTGGGCGTTGTTTCAGCAGCAACATGGCAGCTTGGCTTAGTGCCTCAGTCTTGCCTGTACCAAAAGGTCCATAGATAACTAAGGGGGGCGTGTACCCACTATGATCCATTATCACGTGGCGGATAACTGACAGCTGATCGTCGTTCAGGACTTGAGATCTGAGCAGGAGTGTGTTATTTTAGAAATTAAACAAGGAACGTTTTCACCGAGCAGTTGGAAGAGGGAGAAGTATCAATAAGTGGACACTAATTGGAATCAAATACACACACGTTAAAAATATAAAGACAATAGCAGTAGTTGAGACATGTGAAGATTCAACCAAAGTGGTATTGCATGTTCCAATATCCCAGGATTGGGGCATTAAATTAGAGAATGATTTTATAATTAATACACGAGGTGAACCTGAATTTTATATAATTAAACGAGGCAAACTTAATGGGTTAGCAAGGATATAATCCAATCTTTCTCATAATATATCATATACCCATGCTGTGCAATAACAGGGGTGCAAAAACAGAATCATTCTGGTACACGTACGATAGCCAAATCAAATTACTTCTGATGCCAACGCGCAGTGGCCAGTTGCGAAAATTTTCGCCTGTTTATGTTTCTTTTCTTTCATTCCAATCGTTGGGAAATGTTAAAGGACATTTATGGAACCATGGTAAAGTTGAAGGCCTTGATTGCACACTTACCTGATGGCAAAGGCGGGCTTCAGAGATGCGTTGGCTTTGATAAGATCGAGATCGGGGAAGACGGTGGAAGAGTTCTGCAGGAGGTCGACTGCCTTGTGCCATCTACAGAAAGGCAGGCGGGACATCTGGAACTGAATCTCCACATTCAGGCTCGCACCAGCCCGCAATCGTAAGGCGGTACAGCACCTAGTAAACATCACATGCAATAAATATGGATGTTATATTTATCACTTAATGAATTATCATTGCAAATACTTAAACATTAAAACTCGGATATCCATTCTATCCAGATATCCAGAAACCATGCTCGGGAGCTTCAAAACCTTATTTGAATGCGCTTGATATCGGAATAATATTCGCATGCAAATTTTAAAAAATAACATAAAATGACCGAACATTGGTCAGAATCTTATCAGTATGTTATTCTTACTTTGGAGAAAGGCAAACGTAGATATATTCCCTCCCTCTCCCGTCATAGTCAAAGTTGTCTTTCTGAACTATGACTGCCTCATAAACTACTCGCTCACTGCTGTCTTGTGGAGCGAGAAGGATCCTGGTCACACTTTCCAGAATCAACTTGCCAGCATCCGTGTCGTTACTGAGTTGTCCATTGAGAGGCACACGGGCAAACAACTCTCCTTCCCGAGCAAAAATCATGACTTGCTCTTTTATGGATTCTTGCAATTCCAAAGTGGTCTTTAGGTTGAAGCTGTAAATGAAGTGGAGGTGATAGACTTATTACAACTATACATGATCCGATTTTTTTAAATGTTTCTATGAGAAGGAAGACCAAAGCAAGAAAGACCAGACTTGATACTGTACTGAACGTTGCGTAAAATCATCTGAGTTAATTACAAATTTATTATAAGTATTACCTAACCACGGGCCATCATTCATAAAATATAAACGTACTAGGCATTGATTTTTTTCGAAACAAACGCCATACGTAGTTTCAAGACTCATGGAAATATCAGTACTTGGGGTAATAGTAAGATCACGATCGGTTTCATTTAAAGAAGCTACTATCTTCTAATACAGCCTTAAACCCAAGCTCAATAAATAATCCATAATTACATGACTTAATTTCCTGAAGGAAAATTACCTGGATATTATCTGGTGTCTTGTGAGTTCCTCTAAGTATAGAAGAGTGTGCATCTTATGGGCATAGTTGTGTCTGTTGAGACTAACGTCTATACTCTGCTGGTTAATCACTAGTTCCTTGGACGCTGGCAGCCTGTACTCTTTGAGCATCTGTGTGTCTGCCTCAGAATTAACCCAAGTGTCGTATCTAACTATCTCCCGGTTATCAATTGTCCACCTAGGTGACAGGAAAAACGAAGAAAAAGAACATATTTTAGTCTATTCCATTATTTAGTTACTTTATAGGATTTAAAGCAAACACAATAGAAAATAAAATAATTAAAACTGACAGGTTATGAACTGACACATTCAATTTAGTTCACCTCGGTTTAGTACATACCTGTCAAAATCGAGCTCCTGACGCAATCTGATAACTTTGTCTTGAACCTCGCGCGAGCCCAATTCAACGTTGAGTTTCTTACCGAGAACTGGACGAACCCCGAAGTCGAATATGACCCACTGAAGGAATGATCCAAACATCCCACCTTCAAATGCAACCTAAACATAGAGTAAAAAGTTTTAAAGAAAGGAGGTTAAAGTACCGTCTAAGGTAAATTAACTAACCGTATTTAGTTCTGAGAATCATTTTTAACATTTCAAAATGTATTATTAAATGTTGATTTTTGGCGAAGTAATTAAAACTGATGAAACGGTACCTTGATAGTGTAAGTTCGCTGATCAGTAGCCACGAATGTTGCACCTTGAGCGATTTGTGTCCGAGGGCCCAAGTCGTCTCCAACAATGGAGAAGTGAAGGCGGTCACGGTCTTCCAGCAACGCCACTCTGCACAAATTCATTCCCTACAATACACATTTAACGGTAATCACATTTACGGGTAATAACATTCGACTGAATAGAACAAATGCCACCAAAAACACCTAGTAGCCATAATGCATAACAAAAAATACCTTCAACTAAAGAAACAAACACCCTGAAATTATTACTCTAGGTATATGTTTATTCGAAGCGCAATCCATCAGTTATGCAGTTTTCTCAGTGACAGGACCCAGCTCCTGAATACATATACTAGTAATTTCATATGGAAATCTGGCCACTAGCGATATGCACGATATCTTTCTACAGTTGCCCAATATTCACCTTTACCACCAAGTCACATAAACTAGATGATGAGATATTATAATTATGAATAATAAACTGCCCTTCCCTATATATACATGAATCAAGAATGTTATAGTGAGATAGGGTTAATGAATAGGAAAACATGACGATACATTACGTTTTTAACTTTCAGAATGAAGGTCCATATGAGCGTGCATGATTTCTCGTGTTTAAAGACGTTAGGGTCGAGATCACATGAGTACTGGACTCCGCTTAAAGTGTCGTTAATCTGAAAATATAGAGAACACAAAAAATAAGTTATATACACTTCACATGTAGTACTAGAAGATGTTGATTGTAACAAAAAAAACTCTACTAACCAACTCTTACAATATGTATGAATATCTATGTGTATGCCTGTTAATATACAACACACTGCAACAATCCCTTGGTTTTTTTTACAACATCTGACATATACTGCAACCAGTCCCTATGGTAACTTTTGACTTGCACTGATACAACAGCAACAACAACAAACAACAACCTTATTTTAAGTTCAAAGGGCATAATGTGTTCCAAATTCTCCGCGGTTTCATGTTTCGCAGCCTACGGACAAGTAGTAAATTCGAAATTATATATCTGTCAACAGGACAACTAACCACATTCAGTCCAGACGAAGCGTTGGTGTACTCGGCCCGTAGATCCTCCATGTATGAATACATGCCTTCCTTCTTGGCGATCTCTCTCTTCATCTGCCGCCACTGCCATCTTTCCTTCCACTCGTCCAGCTCTTCCACACTGTGGGCGTACTGACACATGTTGTTCCGCTTGTCCGAGTGTGGGCACTGGCCCACAACATGGCTACCAAGGCAAATAGGGGAACACTTGTACTGACATGATAACTAATTTCCAATCTGGACTTTAAATCATGGGAAAATATAGGGAATTACCACGGATGATTAATTGTTTGCCTTGAATACTACACATTAAGGTTGAAAATTAGGTTGTGAGGCGCAGATGCTTCAATAATAATAAAATACTTAAGTACTGTAACAGATCGTCCCGATAATCTTTTGGTAAAAGTGAGTGATGAGAATGCGGCTCATTACTTTTTCATTTTTCTACACCCGACTTTTAAACCACTTTTTGTAATAGAACAAGTTTTTCTTTAAATATTCTTTTACCAGGACTAGATCGCCGCAATGGTGGTCTTCCTCTAGTACATGTGTGTGTGGGGGGGGGGGGGGGAAGAAGTGAAATTGTAGCCGCGCCCAGGTTCGAACCCATAACTGGCACAATATGTTCATGCCACTGGGCCGACCCAGCGCTTTAGACTACTCTGCCACCCCACATCCCCTGTTGCCTAAACACAAATCTGTAAACAAAAATGATTGCGTAGATCTATATCATAATTAAGAGAAAGTTAACTTACAACTGACAGAGCTGGTATTGGCCACCTAATACTCCCCATGGTGGTTGTCTGTGGTTCCATTGGTGTTCCTTATCAGAATTGACATTAAACATGTGTTGCTCCGAGGCACAGTGCTCATCCCATTGCCTCTGGTTGGAGGTGAGCTGACTACAGTAGTGGCAGTATTGTGAATTGGACTGAAGAGTGAGGCCTTGGTTGACAGCCTGCGTGGGCTTCGTAACTGGCGTGGTCTGTACCACGGACTGCCCTTGTTCTATTTTAGTGCTTTTAGCTGGAGCAGTCCCATGACTAGACTTACAAACTTCCACTAGTTCATCCAGGGTCATGACTGCAAAGGACAAGACAAATGTATATATTTTTCAATCAACAGACATTAGATGTTAAGGGAGGCACTGTCATAATCTTCATAAGTAACCGTCACATTCATGTTGGGTTTTTTTCACGTTCCGTTCTATAGAAACATGACTTTTCATAACAGTTTTATCAGGATAAACGGAGCATAGCATCTACTTGATGTAATGATTAACTGAATAAAAGTAACTATCAACTACATGTATATAGTCAAACATACAATCCTACGCCAGGCCTAGATTACATTTTGGATATAAACCTTCTTTCTACATGTAGTTAGTTAAGTTAGTTTAAATGTTCGTCTTCAGCACAACCGACTTGGCACACGTTACAATATTCTCAGTATTGGCTCAGTAAATGTTCCATAAAATTTCCATTATCTAATATTATATGAGCTCATTTTACCTATACAAATTATTACATTATACATATTCTCCCAAAAGTTACAGAACCTTCGGAAACCCAGGGATTAATCTGAAAATGTATTGGCCGTAGGTCCCAGTGTTGAAGGTTGAATAATATATCAATATTTAGAGAATCGAAAGCTTTTGATACATCAAAATCTACACACCGATGTCTATGTGAAGACCTACCGTTGTTTTTGACCATCCATGACCAAACCTCGACTTCCTGATTGCTATGAGCAAACTGACAGTTGCCAGCGGTATAGGTGCATGATTTCTTTTCGCGGATGTGCGTGCAGATAATGAAGTTACAAAACTTGGGAATTCTTCGCGGTAGTGGGCGTATTAATTTTTTATGTCCCTCCAACAGGTAACATCTATTTATTTTCCACTGGTGACCATTACCTGCCAAAAGCCAGAGTATTTAACATGGTTAATCAGACGTATGTTATGTTGAGAATAAATGGAAATTCTAATCAAAACAACCCCCCCCCCCCCGCACACACCCATACCCCCCCCCCGCCTCCCAATAAAAAAAAACTAAACTAATGCCTACTAGTTATCAAAAATGTATCACAAAAATCAATAACTTCAGATATAAATTAAAATGATTTAATCACATGTAACTGATATCAAATACCGGAATACATCTGTTGAAATTGTCTTTAGGCCTACATATAATTCTAATTAAAATTAAGCAAACAGTGTAGATTGTGTAGAACGCAAACTTTTTATAATTAATAAATTAAATAATTTTTATAATGAAGATGCCCCCACCGAAAAAACAAAACGCCTCCAGAAATATTGACAATAAATGTGATGTGCTTAGAGTAAGAGGGTGGGTTAATAAATTACAATGACCCATCTCCTTATAATGAGCGGGTAAACGAAACCCAAATTCTTGTCATTTTAACCTATTTACTCATACCGTATTTGACTATGCCGGCCCAACCGGAGTCTAAATAAAAGGCACATGTGTGTATACCAATATGTTTAAGAGATAAAAAAACTAATATTATATATTATCCAAGTTCTGGCGTTCCAGTCTAGGCTCACAGCCCCTCAGATCGGATAAGAACGGTATGTCAATAGCACCAAGCCAATAGCTTTCCCGGCCCTGGTGTAGGCGTCCTAATGGGATTTTGCGTTTGGAGTGAGGCTTCCCCACAGTTATGATAAAGGACTCTCACAACTCTGAGCCTAGACCGGTTCAGTGTTAAATCTACAATAACTAGAGAGCGAAATAAACGATTTCAAAGAGTCCAATTTAATAGGTTATGTAAAATTTAGGAGGATAAACGTAAAGCATTGTAAAATCAAAGAGAGAACAATAGCAGACAAAGAAAAACATAAAAGAATAAGTCAACACAAAGGGGAAATAATTATTTACTTACCGGGACCGTCACATCTGTCACCCTTTTGTTTGCTGAGTTTTCCTTGATTCCAGCATATATGGCATATCTCGATCACAGAGAAAGGACAACGAACTACAGCAGGAGCTAGCTCTGTCGTAGGGGCAGCAGATGGTTGAACAGTAGATGCAGGAGTGCTTGTAGGTCTTTGAGGGCTCTGGTTCGCAAAGTTATTACTTATATTTGAGTTGGCCAGTCTCTCCTGTACCAGGTTAGCCTGATATGTCTCGGACAAAACCACCAAATCATCACGACAAACCTGTGTGTCACGCTCCACGTACCAGACATCCCTCTCTAGGAAACTATGCGCAAAATTACACCTTGATTCCAATCGTCTCTGGCAGAACTGGAGTCTGTCACAGATGAGGAAAAAGGCTTGCTTGTGTCGGAATGGAGGGGTGTTAATAGCCGTTATACTCCCCGTTACACTGAGGTGAACCAGCTGCTTAGATAGGGACCACTTGTGTAAGTTTCTGGTACACAGATCGCCATCTCTGGCCAAACTGACATAGCAGGTCGAGCCAAAAAAGCAGAGACCACAAATAAACTTGAATTGTCCACCGTACTTTTTGAACAATTCCTCGAGGGTGAAGCCTGATTTACTTTTCTTTTTCCTGTGCCCAACTTTGAACGCCTGGATATCAAACACCGAATCTTTTTCCATGCCCCACAGAAACTGTTCTTCACGATAATGAGCGAAGCTACAGATTATAGGGCCAACCGGGCAGACTTGTGGGGGATAGGATGTAAAATAGCGACATAGGACGTAGTTCCCACGGAAGCTACGGTGGTGCTGCCGCTCCCGAATGGGGATCCAGAACTTTTCCCCTTTCATCTTAACTATCAGAACATCTTCATCGCATTGGTGACTAAGTTTCAGGTCAATATAATACCTCCCTGCAATCTCTGGCGTTGGGTACAGGCAGCTCCGACACACCAAAGCAAAGTCGTGTGAATCGGCGAGAGGAAACTCCAATGAATCATTAGGAATCCCTGATTGCTTAGCTTTTTGCAAAGGGTAGGGCATATCAAAGTCCATGTTGTGCTGTTGCTGTTGAACGTTCATGGGTGGTCTCCGATTGAAGTTATTAGGCACATTTTGTATAGCTTTGGCACTCGTATCCACTTCTATGTAACTCACGCCCCCTTGAAGATGTCCACGGAACTGCATGTGAGGATGAGGTGGAGGAAAACCATGGGGCGGGTACTGGAAGTGTGGTGGCTGATTTTGTTGTGGGCCATAGTTCTGTTGGGGGCCATAGTTCTGTTGGGAGCCATAGTTCTGTTGGGGGCCAAAATTCTGTTGCGGGCCAAAGTTCTGTTGTGGGCCAAAATTCTGTCTCGGCCTGTAATCATTGTAAGGTGGTCTAAATCCCTGGTAGAAGTCATTCTGCGGTGGCCCCTGCCTATAGTCATTTTGCGGTGGCCCCTGTCTATAGTCATTCTGCGGTGGCCCCTGCCTAAAGTCATTTTGCGGTAGCCCCTGCCTATAATCAAATGGTGGTCTGTAGTCATTTGGATATCTATAGTCATTCTGAGGTCGCTGGGGAAAAGGTGGCCTGAATTGCATTCCAGGGTAAGTTGGGTTTGGGAGTAGTGGAGGCCGTACTTCGTTTTGAGGAGTTGGTGGTCGAAAATTGTTAAATCTAGGGGCAGGCTGATTTGTAGGCAATGCATTGTTGAAACCAGAGTTCTGGGGACGAGGAGGTTGAGAAACAGGAGGCGGAGGAAGAGAGAAATTTTGAGTTTCTTGTGATGAAACGTCACTGCTGGCACCCGTAGTGGAAGATGAGTCGTTGCCGGATATTCCACTGTCTGCAAAATAGGAAACCATTCTAAGAAAGGGCATGAGTAGAAGCAGCAATACCGGGAATCGGTCCCCCCAATGTATTAATACTTCACAGAGGTTCGCTTTAAAACCTGAGCTCTTAGGACTAAGTTAACTTGCACTTTGTAGGCGTTTTGAGGTTAGGTATCTGATTGTTTAGAATGACTTTCCATTGTTGACTTTAAAATGGTTCCTACCTTCTACATAACCACTCTTCTTGAAATCTTCAATGAAGGTGGCTATATTGAATGGAAACTTAGTGTCTCGTTCCGCCGTCCAAAAGTCGATTTCTGGAATACTGTGAGCAAATGTGCAGGCGGGCTCGCCTATCTTACACGGCTGGTTGGCTTGATATTGTTGGCATAGTTTATACTTCCCGCTGAACATTCGAGCCGCAGGGATCTACACGTAGGAAAAGGTATTTATGAGCAATAAAGATAAACATAATTAACTTCAGCAACATTACAATCAATCAAGCTGAAAATCTCAAGATCAATCATTTTGTTCTGTAACCAACGCATCGATTTTTCAGGTTGCAGAACCCCCGCTTTTGTTAAGTCTCGTAAGCAATATTTGATTACAGGGAGTCGAATGCCAAAGTATTACCGTCGTATGACTGTACAGCCAGCGTCTACATATTTTATTTATGTATTTTATGGTGTAATATAGTATTGTTGAAGGGTTCGAGTGAGCGGGCTGGTTAAGCAGGTTAACTTAAAGACAACAGATGGTGAATGGTGCTCGACAGGGTTGGCCGAACTTAAATTGCAGAAAGCAAAATCAAGACAGACCCTTTTGAGAAATATGAAACCGCGTACCTTTTGGGGTGTAGCCCGAATTTTCAGCCACAAACCACCGCGTTCAGATTTCTTTTGTGCGAGCAGGAATTCCTTAGAACACTGATGGACTCCCCCCTGTCTATACCTGCTGCCAAGCATGCCTTCTCCATCTTTTACAAAACACTTAGGGCAGGCCAAACGAATGCTATACTTGTCTTCAACCGAGGGAGGCAATAGCGGAGGTGTAGTTAGCTGAAATGTAAAGAGAAGACGTTGTGATTTACTTGTTACTGCTTTTCTTTTAAAACACCAAGGCCCATATTTTGTCTTGACATTTAAATGTTTCGCTTTTTCTATAATTTTCACATTTAAATGTGCTTACTCTTACCATTTCAGGTCAACATATGAGGTCTCAAGTATTTTATTTGATTGAGACTCCAGGGATACCTAACACATTAGTCCATTGATTTCTTTTCAGTGGGTATAATATAATCCTGATGTTACTCAAGGCTTGGTAGGAATAACACGACTTTCAGAGTTTTAACACTAAATATCAAGGATTTTCATTTAAAAAAATTTGATTTTCTTGTAAAAAACGTGATTTAAGATATATTAAAACTTTTTTCCGTGGAGTATCCAGACTGGGATGGCAGCCAGTCCTGATGTCACAATAGGGGTGGCATCATACACACGGTAGCATTCAAGCTGCGAGGAGCTGACATCACATCGTTCCTAGATAGATATATTAAAACAATGCCTATGGGCCTAAATTGCTTCATATGCCCCTAAACGCCGATTGCAGGGTAGGATACAATTTAGTCTAATACATTCCGGTACTGGAAATGAGCCACTACTACTATAAAACCTTTATTAGAAGCGGCGGCTTCTATCAGTTAGAGGTTCGGTTTGAAAATACTCTGAAGAGAAGGCCTTCGGCTTCTATAGTTAATTCATTGGACAACGTGATAGGCAGGAATCGGACTTCATGGCATTACTAGTATGGCCTATATTAAACCCCTGAGGTTCTTAGTCCATCAACGGCTTCTATTAGAGGTTTTCCCTAAAGAATTGCGCGCACAAAGTACAGATCCCCCAAACGGCGATGCGGTATCGATAGAAATTTTAGGATAGATCGGTGTTAATGATATTTGATTGATGAAATCGAAAGGAATCACTTTATTTTATCATGGCGACGGTCAAACAACTATTAGGTAACTCACTTTTGATTGCGGTGTTTTATTGTTTTGAGAACCAACAACTGTGAAGCCGGACTCGTCAACCACGTGTTTCCCTAAAATAATGTAAATATATGGACAATCGATAAAAGACCGTCTAGCAATACGTTTAGCAGGGGGCTCAACTTAAGTACAAAAAGAAACTGATTAATTGCCAAGGAAATTCACCATATAAGGAACACAATATTACCTCGATTACGCATACCGCAGAAATCATCTAATCCCATTCCAGTAGCCATCGGATCACCCTGGAATAGTATTAGAATTATTAAACATTAAATGAAAAGATGACAGACAGATAAATTGAATGAATAAATGACCATCAATATATCAGCAGGATAAATAATCGATTGGTAAAAGTCAATATTAAGTGCAAGAATATCACTGGAAGCAGGATCTGAGAGATCGATACTGTTTCAGTATCAGATCCTGGTGATAATTAAATAGAACAGCATCTGCGACCTCCGATGAAAATAATTCTACTTCTGGGTGTTGTAACATGAATACAAGATTGATATTCTTGTGACTTCAGATTGTCTCTGAAGGGAATCTTTTCGTTTTGGTCACTTTTCTGAATTGCCTTTCTCACTTAGGAGACTTGATGATTACATTGGTATTGTAAAATGCTATGAACATAAGGCTCCCACTGAGGGCTTTTATATTCCCATCATGTTCTTCCTGATTTGTGAAAAGAAAATCGACAAACCAAGTCCTAATATATACACAGTGCACGCAGAAAAGTTCTCTATTCCATGCCCAGTCTTTCTGGTATCACCCTAACAATCCAATCATCATCCGACGAGGGATGGACAGGCTATTGTCGAGTAAGGGTTAGAATTTTTATTTCTATTTCTATCCAAAGGAGCTTTGAAGACTCGATGCAAGAAATCCACTTGAGACTTCCTGGTAAACACCTGTCTGTTAATCTACAACCATGTGCTTAAAATCGTCCTGCGTTTGTATTTCCATCTGGTTATTTACTTCCTGTGTCCCAATCCATGTGGCTGACCTAGATTCTAGGTTAGACCATCCCTGTCTGGACTTCCCCGTCTTGGGAAATAGCTGGAGTGACACAGGGGTTCTACCAGGGTGTCAGGTTTAGAGCATACGTTACTAGTCCCTAACATCTTTGGGACATGCCTGCCATGGCTTTTCCTATTGCTACCAGGGTGGACTACTGGAATTTTTCAGTGTTTCAATGGTTATTGTTTTTGACATGAAAGGGGCTAATGCGGTATTGGGCCGAGCTTCAGCACGTGCTTGGTCCCTCATTCTGTGATGTGTGCCACGGCCTGGGCAACACTATTATTAATAGTTGAACTCGGGAACCCAGTCGAGTATGTAAATGGTGTGTATTCTACACTAAGGCTATTAAAGATATGATTCTCCTTCCAGCGGAGTTACTGTCCTGTTAACTGTGGTGTTTTGTGACATCAACCCAGTCATTCATTTTATCTGCTATTGGAACCAAAATTGCCTATTGGAATCAAAACCACATCTCCTCAGTGTATTTAAATGAATTGGTGAAATATGTTAATGCTCGTCCGTGAAAGTTATTACATGTGTGATACATATCCCCAAGCGCAGACTAACCTAGCCACATTTTAGTGGCTGACTACATAATGAACAGCAAAAAGGAATGCTTTTGGGAAAATGATACTCAATAGATGGGTACCAACCTCTTGCCCTAAATTATTAATATTTTCCTTGTCATCTTCCGAAGACGATTCATGTTCTCCCTCTTCACTGTCGTCGTCTTCCTCCTCTTCGCTAGATTCCTCTTCTTCCGAACTAGTCTCCACGCTAACGTGTTTGATCTTTCTTTGTGGTGGTTGTGACGGAGGCAGTTTCCGCGGCGATTGGGAATGATTACCACCCTTTCTCCTCTTACCTGGGAAAAAGACACAACGCATGAGAGTGTACTATAGTTCAACTGAGGCAAGCATTATCATTAGGCTACAACTTACTAGTTTGTTATTCAACTATGTAATACACCTTATCAATTTTAAGTTCTGGTATACATATCTATTTTAGTGTCTTATTGACAAGTGTTATATTATTCAACAACCCCTTCATATATATATGGTTCCGAAGATAGCGTCTTGGACCATGTGTAACAATGATCTGGCAAATCATCGAGCATAGTGTGACAAGAGGTCCAACGAAACTTGGGAGCTCCCTATCCTAACTTACTTTCGCAATAAGAAATGTTGGGGCATACAAAAAGATACATCCAATTCATCTACAGTACTCTCTGATAAATAAGTTCACGATTAACCATCATCGGTTTTCAACAGCCGAGTTAATAGTGTCCCCTACATTACTTTCGCATAAGTAGTGATAACACTGTGGGATCAGTTGCGGCAAAGCGGGGTGGGGTATTGGGCCGTAGACCATAGACCAGAACACGTTTGTTCCGTACAGGGAGTAACACCTACCTGAAGTTCATAAAGTAAACTCTAGGCAGAAGAGTACTTGGCTGGAGAAACAGATGCCAGGAACCCAATCAGTTTGGTATATATTTTGCAAGCATATCAGACTTCCCTCTTGAAATGGGAACATTGTATTTTCTTGGGAGCTCTGAAGGTGGATGGGGGAATTCATTCATACTTTTGAAAATAACCCTGGATAAAAGCTGGCTGCTAGGGCAATAAACCCTGTGGTTTTGTACGGCAGGGACCATCCGATTGTAAGGATAAGGTGGAGGGAATCTCAAGATGTGACCGGTCCCAGGAGTTGGACCCGCCTCAGCTTATACTCGTTGACAAATAAAAGAGATTGGTTTAAATATACTGGATTAATCATCGGTTAAGACCAAGCCAATACCTATTATGCCATAAAAGAGAGTGTACCTTTTTGTTTCTTGGATACTGGTCGACTGGCTCTGACTTCTTGTTTCTAAGCATGAAATAAAAAATACGACAATTGCTGAAGTAAAGTTGGAGGTTCTCAACTATAGACGTTCAACTTCGTTTCGGGTTCACGCGTTTGTAGAAATAAGTAAAGTTTACTTCATTATCATTATAATTGGTAAAACACACACAAAAAAAGACCAATGATATTCAATTCATAATAAAAATTCATATTGAAAAAAATTAATTTCAACATTTATCGAAATAACAAGGTCAATCTGGTCCAAATAGTTAGTGATGGTGATTTTACGCCGTGTCAACTTCATGAAATCGTTCATCCCCCAACTTACCTTGGTTACCCCCACATTAGTTCCTTCTAGCCAGCTATTGTCTACATCATTGCAATTACTTTTTGCAGAATTTTCAGAAGGTGTCCAGGCGACGGATACTGATACAGGGCCCCTACTGGGTTTGGCGGAAGCGGAGCTTTTCCCTACAGGAACGAGGGTTCTAGTGGATTCCTGGTCCAGTGTGCATTGTTGCAACTGATTAGTAAGTTCTTCGAACTGAAAAAAATGAAGCATTATCTTGAAAAACATAGGGCTATTGAATTGACCATCGTATTGCTGAATGCGACACCGCAAGGCACTCTGACAGACAAAGGTGAGTACCGTATCCACGTGCATGCAATCTTTGAACTTAGAAGAAATTCAATTGGAGACGCTTACAACAGACCTCAGTTCGACAAATAAGACACAGTAGTTTCGATTGATACATTATTTTAAGACAAAGATCATACTTACGGATCGGATATCACCACCTTGTTGGAGCTGACGAGCCTTTGCCTCCCCATCCCGCGCAGCTTTTAACGCATCGGAATAACGTAGTAAGGATTTCAGAGCTAAGGATTTCCTATAATAGGCTTTCACGTTGTCCCTATTCAAAGACACGGCTGTAAGGGAAGCAAACCAGAGCTTGATATGATGTTCATATAATAGGCATGTGTTACAGGCTCTTTATTTATTTAGTTTGGGATAACTACTAGGCATGTATATCGTTGTGGTAGGGTTGGGATTTCCCCCGGTCTTTCACATTCCCCTATTTTCAGTTTCAGCAAAGTTCATATAATTATACACATGTACCACATTGCGTGTGGTGTTAATGATGAGATGGCGATACGAGTAAAGAATGATACGTTTTATTTGTATTTATTTATTTGTGATTTACTGACAACACTAGGATTTCTCCTCTTGTCAGCTTGTCAGTGTTATCCCTATTCTGTAATTTCTATATAAAAAGTTATAATAGTGAAAAGTTGTTATCTCACTCATTACGTAAATCATTAAATACGTGTATCAAATAGAATATATTAATATTTGATTTGAAAGAATAATATTTTATTTCAGATTATTATAAAGAAAATGTCCCGATTAGTTTTATGGGTGGAGTTCAATGTGACCCATCAACATATGCCTTGGTAGGCTGTTTTGGTACTTCTATTGTGAAATTCAGACATTTTTGCTTTGTTTTCAGCATTTCACCATCTGCTCTTGTTTCCAAATGTATCATCAACAGGTGTCTCTTCCGTGGTGCCTTATGCAATAATTTGATTTGTGTATGGGGTCTAAGGAAATAAAGTAAACAAAAATGCAACCACCTGAGTTTTTCTTTGGACAATTAAATATCCACTCTTCTAGAGACAATTCTATCTATATGTAGCCTTATTTCTATAACGATTGTAATCTCTTATCATATGAGATATATGTTTATTTTGCTACATTCGCATGGTAGCATTTGAGCTGTGTGGAGGTCGATCACATCGAAAAACATAGCAGCTATATGATAGGAGAAGCACAGTTGAATAATATAATACCATTGATTGAATGGTAAGATATACAAAGCTTACCTTGTTCGCTGAAGTATATCTGTGATTCTTGGAGGAGCAGCCAGTAGGTGGGGAGGACACAGGAGACAAGGCGCGCAGTTGTCAGTCTTTAACACCGGGTGTAGCAGCTTGAGCTTTAGTTTGACAATGGAAAATAGATTCTAGGTAGTAACACCAAAGGAGGAGCAGCGGAGGACACCAGGGAGAGGTGGGAGGGCCTGTGTCCTCCCCACCTACTGGCTGCTCCTCCAAGAATCACAGATATACTTCAGCGAACAAGGTAAGCTTTGTATATCTTACCATTCTTGTCCGTCGCCGCCACTAGGTGGCGCCAGGACACAGGAGACTTTAAAGTCAAACAGCTTAAGGCAAACACTACTTAATTTCCTCACTTAATCTTTCCTCTTATTGTTCCTTTTCTTCTCCTTAGCACGAGAAGCTGCTTTCCTGGTATGATCCGATAGGAGAGCATTGGCAGTAGACTGGGTAACATTAATAGGCTTCTGGTAATAATGCCTGAATGTATTGTCACTTCTCCACATAGCAGTTTCCAAAATCTTCTGAATAGGAACATTAATAGACACCAACTTTGACGTAGTGGCGCCACGAACAGAATGGGCCTTAAACTTAGTATCCAGTCCACTGGCAACTAAAACACAACGTATATACTTGGCAACGGTAGAATTACCAACTGGTTTGTGTGGAGCAGCGAAACTAATAAAGAGGGGACCAATACTTTTGCCCTCCTCATCGGTAGGTCTGAAATCCACAGTCCTATTCAAATAATGTCGAAGACAACGTATTATACAAATTCTCTTATCCTGTTCATAAGACTCCAAAACAATGGATCCAAGGCATCTTCCTACTCTAGAGGTCTTCAGAACCTCAGAGAGAAGTATAGTAGCTTTAGTCTTTCCTGAGAATATAATGTCTTCACAACGAATGGTCCTTAATGTCTGTACGCGCTGACTGGTGACTAACATAAGTAAACACGCCACCTTCTGAGTCAGCTGAACTAAAGATAATTCCTTCAAAGGGAATAAGGTGCTTAAATAAGTTAACACAATGTTCGGATCCCATGTCTCCGAATAATGGGTTTTAGGAGGTCGCGTCCTAAACATCCCCGTGACGACCCTTGACACTAAAACATGAGTGCCAAAAGAGTCACCCTCAAACTTGCCAAAAACTGAAGATAAAGCAGAACGGGCACTTCCTATTGCTGCCCATGAATATCCTTGATCATATAGATCACACAGAAACTCTATTCCTTGATACAAATCTTTAGTATCCTCTGGAATATCCTGTTCCATACAAAATATCCTCCACTTGCGTAAATAAGTTCTATATGAACGTCTGGTACTCAGAGACCAACTATTCCGAAAATGCTTCCTGGCTCTAGAGGAAAGCGAAGTGGAAATAATCATCCGTTCTAAAAGAGAGCGGCGACAAGTGGAATGTTTCCTATTTTTGGATCTTGCCACAGACGCTTGTGAGGGAGGAGATTCCTCGGACGACGACGAAACCTGAGAAGAGATGTACAATTCCTGGTCAGCTGGGAATGCCACGGCTGACCCTGCCAATCTGGAGCTACAAGAATGGCCGATAAACCCAGCATCTCTATTCTCTGTAGACAGCGTCCCACCAACCTGAAGGGAGGGAACAAATAGGGCAGATTAAACTCTGACCAATCCAAGGTAAAAGCATCCACATAGGAAGATAAGGGATCCGGAAACCAGCTGGCCTAAATAGGCAATTGATAATTATGCCGAGAAGCAAAAAGATCCACATCAGGAAAACCAAAATGCTCTACAATTTCCTCGAAGATTTCAACATTAAGCTGCCACTCAGTGTCATCTGATAAGTGCCTGCTAGCCAAATCAGCCTCAGTGTTGTCCACTCCAGCCACGTGCGAGGCAGATAGCCAGTTGTTCCCGGCTTCCGCCCAGAGCCAGATCTCTCTAGCTATGATGTCACAATTCCTAGATTTTGTACCTCCGAACTTATTAATATAAGCAACCGTGGTTACATTGTCACTACGGACCAGAATGTGGGTATCACAAACTTCTCTTAACAAAGAGAAAATTCCAAGCTTGACCGCAAGGATCTCCTTAGTGTTAATATGATAGTCCTCCTCGTCATCATCCCAAAGGCCATTAGCCACTTCACCATCTGTTATCGCACCCCAGCCAGTATCACAGGCATCTGTGAAGATAGTTAAGGAAGGAGAAAGGGTACGAATACGACGTACCCACCAGGGCAAATTTTCTTCCCACCAACAAAGGTCGTCCAAGGCCCTTGGTGAAAGAACCATTGTAGCAGAGAAATTTCCATGAGATCTCCGGAGGGCCGCAATCTTATCTCTTTCCACAAATTTGTAGAAGGAAAGACCATAGTCAATGCCCTTGCATAATGATATGAGAGTGCCCACTAAGGAAGCTACCTCCCAATCGAGTGTCTTCGACCAGGAGACTCCAGAAAAAAGGCCACTAAATCCAAAGCTGCAGCCCTTTTTTCCTCAGGAGGATACACCTCCATTCTCGCAGAGTCCAAGATGAATCCAAGAAACTTCATTTGCTTAGAAGGAATGAGACAAGATTTCTCTGGATGGACGTAGAATCCTGTCTGATGTAGCATAGATAACACAATGTTCAATGAGGCCAAGCAAGCTTCAGATGTAAGGCCCCAAATGAAACTATCGTCTATATACGAGAAGGCGTGACCACCCCTGTTGCATACTTCAGAGAATATAGGGTGCATGATCTTGGTAAACACCAACGGAGCCAAAGTCAGTCCAAAGGGAGCACATGTGAACTGATAAAATGTATCTTCCCAAGGAAACACAACGAAACTATGGTAATCCGGGTGCAGAGGTAAGGAGAAATAGGCCTCCTGTAAGTCTAAGGAGCACATAAATGAATGTGGACGAATCATCTCCACAGCTGTCTGCAAGCTATACATCTTGAAATGAACTTTCTTGTGAAATTTGTTCAATTCAGTTAAATCAATTATCAAACGCCACTTATTGTTAGGCTTAGGCACCACAAAAACATTTGATTGAAAAGAGATTTGATCCTGAGTAATCTCCTCAACCACACCTTTAGAAATGAGCTTTTGCACTTCGCACTGAACAGCCTCCCGGCGAATCGGTCCAAACAGATACTGAGAAGGCCGAAAAACTTGAATAGGTGGAGCAATGAAATCTAACTGAACCCCAGCAACTAAAGATAACACAGTGGGATCAGAAGTAAATCCACGCCAGCTGGGTAGGTGATTCCTTATATTCCCTGGGATGAAATTCAAAGGCACAACACCTAAAGGTGTAAGAGTGTAAACAGGAGAACCAGAAGGTAAATTCTTTATGAAGTGAACTACCTCCTCTACCGCCTGTAATCCTGGCGACGATCGTCCCTCCGATCGTGATAATCTCGATAGCGGTAAGAGTCCCTCTGATAGTAATCCGAATTCCTCCTGTTGTACTGATAATCCGAGCGGGACCCCCGTCCTCGTTGAGCACCCCTCTGACCCCCCCTGCCCCTGGAGGGAGGGTTTGAGGAGTTTTTTGCCTTAGCAGAAGCATTATCCTGACCTTTAGCCTTCTGTTGACCTCCCTTCTGGGTACCAGAAGCTGCCTGAATATCCACCACTACCGATAGCTTCTTACTCGCATCTAGAGACTTGATATTTTGTTCGAGATCTTCTCCGAACAAGTGAGCAGGAGTAGAAGGAAATCTCTTCGAATTGCTGGCCATTTCCTTGTATTGATCTTTGAATACAGGGACCAAATCATTGCGACGCCTCTTGGTGAAAATATGCAAGTTAAAGAAGGCCAACATGCCTATACCATCAGCAGTAGTACTCACAGAAGCTTTGATGAGGGCCAAGATGATAGCAAGGGAATCGTTGATTTTTTAAGAAATGTCACCAACTTTAGCTTTATCCATTGGCTTACCAGACTCCGGAGTAGTCAGCAAAGAATGCAAATGTTTTTGCATCTTCTCTACCTTGAGAACCATGGAACGCACCGCCATTAAATCATCTCCCGTGGAAGCCACCGCGCTAATTGCCGCCAGAAAAGTCTTCTGCAGATTCTGAGCAGTATTATCATTGCGCTGCTTAATCGGAGGAATATTACTCCACACCTCCGAGGGAATGGACAGAACTTTGAGCTCATCAATATTACTAGGTCTCTTATATTTCCCTCTAGTCTCATCAAGAACCTTCCCTACTGGAGGTTTCGTAAGAATGCCCTTCAAGAAATCAGAAAACTCCTTGTTTTTGATCTCTGTTCCAACTGAATCATCAATACATAACTGCTTTAGCAAAGTATCGAACAAACCTGACCTAGGTTCTTCCTCTTCCGGACATTCACCCTCTTCTAAAAACATAGAGTCATCATCATCCATCGATGGAAGGTGAAAGAGGCCCGAATGTTGAGTAACAGGGGAGGAAGCCCTACTGCTCATGGGATGCAACGTAGGTGAACTCCGACGAGGCGACCTACGGCGAGGAGAGCGTGAGCGATAATAGGGAGATCTGGAGCGAGACCTTCTCATAGGGCTCCTAGATCTGCGAGAGTCAGGACCAAAAGAATCACAATCCCCATCCTTCTCTCGACGCACCATATCTCCTAAGTAACTTCTAGTATAATCCTTAGATGGAACATCCCTGTGAAATAGGTCAAAGCTCGAAGGCGCCCACGTGTCATCAAGTGGGTCATGGCCGAGGCCTAGCGGAGCACGTGCGACCGAACTAGGTCGCGCCTCCCAAGTATCCATTCTAGACGCCACATCACTTGAAAGAGCCGTGGCTTTAGCAACAGCTTCATTAGTTGACTTAACAGAGCTGTGTATGGACTTTAATTGGTTCATAATGTCCTGAAGAGGATAATCCTTAAGAGCCGGGGCCTTGCCAGGGTTCCCGCGGCCCAGAGCCCATCATTTTTCATGACTTTTAATGACCAATTCCGCCATTTTTTAATGACTTTTTAATGACCAAATGAAGTCATGTTAGCCGATTATTTATGACCTTTTTAAACATATCAATGTAATCTCCTCAAAATCAATGAATACATTTCTTAAAACAATGAATACTTGTATTGAATACAATGTAGACGCAACTTTTTTAAGTCAGATGTTCGAGACACTATCTCAGCCATTAAAGCGTGGGGTCTGGGGCCCGCTTAGGGCCCCAGAAGCCAGAGGGTTTTCTTCGCTCTCCAGTGCATTTTCAGCATTTTTGGGGGTTAAATATTGTCCAAATGATAATATAAACTTCTGACTTTGATTCACATAAAAGATAGAAATATAGACTTGTACTTTTACAATTTTTTACTTTTAGTTTTACATGAAGAATGGTGGCTTTGGTGTATTTTCAGCATAATTTCCTTAGAGACTTCAGTGCACTTCAGTGCTACAATTTTATAGATTTTTCACTTCTACTTAGCAGATCCAGGGATGTCACTAAGTTTTGTGTAAGGTGGCTATTTAGGATTTTTAGCCGGCTGCACAACTTTTTCAATGCAGAATATGGTCAGGGAGGAGACTCAGATAGTTTTTCATGACTTTTTAATGACTCACAGTGAAAATTAATGACTTTTAAGGCCCTTAAAAACCCAAACTCAGAATTCATGACTTTTAATGACTTTTTAAGACCCGCGGGAACCCTGCTTGCTCTCCGGGAGGTTCAGCCCTTTCTTCACAGGCTCTGGCGCTTTCCTCATAGGCTCTGGTGTATCACCCATGGTGAATAGCCGGAGAAAACAATAAAGTCAGTTCAGAGAGTCAATTAAGACACAAGTCCGAAATGCTTAGGGAATAACAGCCAAAGTAGTAGGTCGAGTAGATCTGGGCGAGAAGCGTTCTAGAAGAAAATGGCGGCTGCACGTGGCCAGCAGGAAGATCGACGCCCAAACTGGGAAACGACAGATCAACCCTAGAACCCAAAAGGAGGAAAATTTCCACTCCCAGAAGGATCTTTAGGCACTTATAGTTCAAAATACCGACGAATTGAAGGCGAATAACTTCGATGAACACAGAAAATATCCAAAATGCGTGAGGAAAACCCGGCGTAGACATACACGGTGTGCGCAATCCGGTGAACTGACAACTGCGCGCCACGTCTCCTGTGTCCTGTCGCCACCTAGTGGCGGCGACGGACAAGAACCTGTATTTTCTTTGTATTGTAAGCTATGTATTTAATACAAATAGGGATTGGTCAATTCCTAGAAGAAACACCAATATGTTCTACTGTCACTCAGGATGAGCTGCGTAAACAGGTGGAGACAGTCCTATATCCCAGTTTCAATGTATTGTAACAAAGGAAACGAAAATCCCCTCATTGTCAGTTTCACATCACTCCCTGGGCTCAGACTAAAAGTATGCATACATACAATACAAGTATGCATACATATTACATGTGATTTGAAGTTAAGAGGATGCACCACAAACTTTAGCACGTTTTTAAGTTTATTGTTGCTTAAATTCCTGCCTGTTTCACATAATACATAATTTACATACACAGTTATCATATCCCGAATACAGACGTGTTATCGCCTCGATCGCGCTGCCACAACTGAGGCTTTGCCTCTATCGAATGTTCTACCTGAGCTCTCTATAGCAACTATTGGTTGAACAGAACAGTTATTATATCCATCCATACACACAACCACACATACCGTATACATAAATATTACATGAACACAAGCCAGCCATCATAAAATATGCATGTATACATGCAGTTTGGCTATAGATTAATATAGCAAGCTACTATAAATGTTTGAATTAAATGCATGCTCATTTTTTAAGTTAAACCACAGCATATGTAGCGTATACCGTACGTAAAAAGAATACAGTACTCACCCACATCTGCCTGCTCGACGGCATATACAAAATTTTCCTGCAAACGGAAATGTGAGACAAACTGTTAAAAATATGAAATCGATACCAGGTAGAGAGCACCAAATTGGGAATAATATATTAGGTCAACGATAATAGAAACACGTCTTTCCCTGTTGCTTAAATTAAGGCCTATCTTATAAGAACAAATACAAGTGCATGACCGAGATAAGACAAGGGCTCACCCGATTCTAATCATTAGAATACTACAGTACATGAATCACCATTGAAATCATGTCGGTATAGGACTTGGCTTAAGAGACAATACGTGCAAAGTAGATCCGTGACCGAGTTCATTTTTTGTTAAGTACCATGTATCACTGGGTGCCTAAGTAATAATGTAAGGAGCACCAAGTCCAGTATACATATGTTATTTACTCCAGGCAGGCACAGTCTGTCTTCCGCAGGGGACACTATATGGAATGCGTACAAATATATACACTTCACGGCACATTGAGTCCTCGTGATCTATTGGTGTAGAGCTGACGTTGTTATTTATGTAGCAACTATTCAGAACGATCGATATCCTAGTTTTGCGATCGCATGCATTTGGATAATGTTGCAAACACTACACGAATAAAATAAAATAAAATAAAAATAGCCAAAGCGTCAAGTCTAAAACAGCACATATATAAAGCAAGCAGAAGACGATATGAGCAGTAAAGGGTGATTTTATTATCATAACACAATTACCGAGACATGAAATTACAGTAAAATACCCTATTTAAAACTGATAACCTAAGTTTGAATAGAAGAAACGTCAAAAATGGTATTTTGGCGACCATAGAATGAAAATATTATGCGGAAGATTTTGGGGATATTTAACCAATAATAGGAGAATAGAATATTTTACTGTGCATCTAGAGACTTTCCCTTAGCCCAAGAAAGAAAATCATTAATACAAAATTAGCCGGGAATGCAACTTAAAAGTCAAATATTAGCCATACAAAGGATTATATCAAGTCTACACTATGTATGAATTTATTTAATTTGTTTAGGTCCACAAACAAACACATCACGTTCGAATGGGATTAGATTATATTTTATATTAGTTGGGGGCTAGCCCCCCAGCATTCCAGTGTAGTGATGACCAGGTAGGATGGCCATCACAACATTTATCTAACCATGACACAGAGTCAAAGTACGTTGATTCTACATGGCCAGATAATTCGGATTTAAATAGATTATTATTAAACAGGGTTCCCGCGGTCCAGAGCACATCATTTTTCATGACTTTTAATGACCAATTCCCACAGTTTTTAATGACTTTTTAAGGACCAAAAGAAGTCATGTTAGCAGATAATTTATTACCATGAAATGACACAAACGAGATACCAATTTTTGACCAATTCTTTCTGTTCTTTTACTCCTCAGAGCATTTGCTTGTGATACCCTTTCAGCCATTTGTTGCCCTTGAGTGGGTATACTCAGGGTACTCACCAGAAATATTCAAGAGTATAGCGGGGCCACACCCCATCTAGGGGGGTCTGGGGGAATGCCCCCCCAGGAAAATTTTGAGCAAAATGATACTGTTTTAGTGCGTTCTGCTGATTTTAAGGGCCATCAGGTCAATCCCTTAATCATTAAAACTTAAACTCATAGTTTACATGATTAAGCTTTATTTTCCTAGGCACCCTAACAATGTTTTTGAGATATCATTTTTTTCTAATAGCATAGTGTCATTACACAATGAAATAATTTGAAATAGAAGAAAAAATAGCATGCTTATCATTTTTTCTCTTTCATTTCTGTTCTGACTACTCTTATACGGCGCTCAGATAGTTTTTCATGACTTTTTAATGACTCACAGTGAAAATTAATGACTTTTAAGGCCCTTAAAAACCCAAACTCAGAATTCATGACTTTTAATGACTTTTTAAGACCCGCGGGAACCCTGTTAAAACAATAATATTTAACTCTGAAATTCTTTATTTTCTTGAAAAATAGAGAGGGTGGACTGGTTTCATCCATTTATGACATCCCGCCGCTGACATCCTGACCGATGGCAGTGGCCTGACGAGCTATTATTAGCGAAACCATGTAGTGCCAAACCAGTAAACTATTTACTGGGATGAAGGATTTTACTAAATTTCCAACCAAACATTACTATCTCTTTCAGGGAATTAATGGATTAATTGGAAAGTAAACTCCTTATTGACATCATTGTGTTTTTAAATAGACAGACAAAGTGTTGATATGACTTGGATGCGATATCCAGGTAACCAGAGCACCCCTGGTTGATGTCACTTGACATCACCAAGGGCACGAAAGAGGTCTTGGTGAAGAATGTGACGTTTTTCAGTTGCATGGTAGCTTTAACGGGGGCTGTTTGTGCGATCGAGTCGTCTATATATCGAATGGGATTATAGTGATATTTTTCGGTCTTAATAGAATTATAATGGCACTTTGCGGTTTGAGGCAAGAGGCTTTCCCTCCGTTTGAAGGGACCCTCTCATCTTTGGGCGGGGCTTAAGACTGAAATGGTGAAGGGATGACATGACTATTAGATAGTCATACAATGAGAACATCATGTATATAATACAGGGATGAAATTTGGGCCATGGCAAAAATACCGAAATATTTCCTGTCTGGAGGACGCCAAAAGGATAAGGTAGTCTCCCGTCCCCATAGGCCTACAACCATCCAAGCAGTCTAGGCCCAAAGTTGAGAGTCCCTTCAAACGGGGGGAAAGCATGTCATGATTATGTCATTATATTCCCTGCTGCCAAGGGCAACATCAACCATAGTATTGCTAAGCAAATCCAACACACCAAACTAAGCGATCTTGATGATTTCAATCTTTGAACCTTTCGACAAAATTTGGTAAATCAAACTTTCTGACTTCTGTTATTGAAAATTTGAGATTTCTTTTTTTTTTTTTTTTTTTAAAAAAAGGGTTAAAATGATGGAATTTGGCAATTTTGATAGGTTGTCAATAATACTGATTTCAGTAGAGATACTGAATGTTTTCATCCCGGCTCGGATAAACCACCATTACCGAGACATAAAATAACCCTAAAATATCCTATCTAAAACTGATAACCTAAGTTTGAAAAGAAAAAACATAAAAAACAATGGTATTCTGGCGACCATAGAAACATAATATGCGGAAGATTTGGGGTGTATTTTACCAATAATAGGGGGAATTAAATATTTTACTGCGCATCTGGACTTTCTCTTAGCCCATCCTCGACCCCGACGTCTAGGCTGACGTGATCTTTCCTTTATCTATTTATTTTTATCACCGACACATAACTTGGTTTGACATATTAAACCTTATCTCACCCAAGTCTATCTAAAACGGTTTATGAAATGTATTTGATTACAGGAAGATAGCGTCCGTTCAACTGATACTGCTTGATATAAGTTATAACTGTATAGTATACAGTTTTAATTTTTACGTGGGTAATGTATAAGCTGTACTTGGCAAGTTTAGGGAGCTGTTATCATAGGACCGTAAAGTCTAGTCTCCGTGGAATCTAGTCGAATCTGAATACTAGTATTAGATACTCGTTGATAACCGTTCCCTATACTAGGTATATCGAGTTTGCTTTATCATAACTTCACGTATGCTATCTGGGGTATGCCTGAAGTCTAACATAATATTGAATACAATACTAGTAATCAGGTACCGGTATTAATTCCTTTCTCTTGTATAATGTCCTTAGTGATGTCAATATTAATTATTAAGGCTGTTACCACATATTAGTGGGGTTTTTTTTCATATTTGGTATCGCATACAGCCATTTTTTTTTTTTAATTATTTCAGTGGAGCCCCAACTTATCCCTTCAATGAACGTTTGTTAACAGACACACTGTTCCGTAAATATTCTTTTTCTCTGAACGTTTATTTCATTATTAGACAAAGACATACGTCTTAAATATTATATTGGCCTTAAATGAATAAAAAAAAAAGTCAAAATATAGACGAGATACATAGATCTCAGGCTCACGAGCTCGGTCAACGGTTTAGCTGAGCAAAAATGGGCAATTCCGCCGACTTCAAAATTCGCAGAATCATAATCATTTCCCGGTATTTGTCTTATGGTAGGCATTATCTCCTCGGAGTTAAATCAATTAGCGTCACAAATTTCTGCCTATACCATCACAATACGGTACCCTATATATGGGTGAAATCGTCAGAAAATGTATAATTCGCCTTCACCAATCCTCTAAAATAGGCCAAATTTAAGAGAAAAAAACGGTTCAACATAAGAGAAGATTTTTTTTTTATCAAAGCATTACCAAATATATTTAGATATACTTAGTATTTATTCATTTTTAGCCTAGTTTACTAAATGGGTAGAGCGGCTAATCGTACATTTTGCGGCGAACTGACCCATATACTCTCCAGTATCGCCTCGAGTGGGAGACAATTGTCCATTACATTTATCATAATTCTGTAAAAGTGGATATTTTCACGGAGATGAATTTCGCGCATGGGCCTATTTAACACAGGTTCGCGCAGACATCAATTCCTGCATTAACATTCCCTTAAAAAGCAGGAATTCTAGTATGTAACATCCTGTTATCCCATTAACACAAGATATCTGGACTGCAATCAGTTAAGCTTTGAACCGCTCTGTGTGCGTAGCACTTGCCTGTGAAGCCATCTGTTTGATATACCGGTAACTATGTTCAAGTCCCTAATTCCATGGTTAAACGCGGTAAAGGAGCCTTCATAATGGTACATCAGATACATGATTTACTGTTGATATTAATCCAAAAGAGGGAAATGTGGGGAATGTCACTGAAATGTAGTAAAGCAACCCAGGATTCCTAAATAGAATTAAAAAATAAACTTTCCAAGATGTGAACGTCGTGTTAGTTGGCGATATTTCTTCATACGCGAAAATATACAAATATATAGTGATACATACGGTACTGCGCGAAAATTACTACTTTGTAATTTTTAATTCCAATCCATTCTCTCGCAATCACCTCCCCCTCCCACCCCCAATAACGTAAACAGGGCGTATACGTCATTAGATCAGCGTCTCAGATGGGAAGATCTGGTATGTTTTTGAGAATTTCCACTATCTATGCATTCATTTCTGACTTCCGTAGTAGGAAACACAATACCAATGACTTTTGATAAAGCCAACCTGACCAAAATTGCACCAATTCTATCTAATAGGGACGAAATAGGGATTTCCGCATACACAGAAACCTGGTTCTGCGGCGAAATCCTTTGAATTTTTTTTAGCCCAAATAATATGGAGTGCATTTGTTACGAAATCGGAAATAAGAATAATACTTACGAGTTTTATATAAGTAAAGGCGAGGTTAGAATAGAGAATGGAGGCAAATTCGTGCTTCTTTTGCATATGGTCTCCGCGCCTAAGCAGGTTCACCATGATGGTCCCGAACTTGTATAAGTCTCGTGCAAAAGGGAAGAGTTTCTTCTTGAACATGGCATTTCCCTGGTCTTTTGCGAATATCATTAGCTCTTCAATCGTGGACTGAATATCAAAAAATAAAGATATGCCTATAGATATTAAGACATGGCAAAACATTTCTTCTGAAAGTACCTAATCGAGATGTACATCTAATGTATAACTATGAATCATACTAACTAACTTAGAAAAGGACATTTTGGTAAATTGTACACTTGTTTGGGCTTTAGGCTCTGACATTCAAAGAGGTTTCTATATTGATATTTGCAATGATGTTTTTCAGGAAGATTTTCAGGAACACGAAACCTATTATATGTACAGATAAGCAGAGCAAGAAATATGTGCTAAGAGAGTGGCTGCTGCAACTAGCTTATTTCCAGTAACAAAATTGATTAAGTATAATTATTTTCTTTGCACCATGAACAAACCGGTAGGAATTAAGCTCCCCCCCCCCCCCCCCCCCAAAAAAAAAAAAAAAATAAATAAATAAAAATAAATAAACATGCTTTAAAAGGGTTGCTAGACTGCATTCTTTTTAGCATGTGAATATTATGTATAGACATAGGATAGGCGTATTTATCCAAATATTTAATGACAATAAACGAAACTTACGGGTGGAAAGGAAGGGACATCGCCAGCCCTAAAATAGAATGGAAATGATCTCAATGAAAATAAAAATGAAGTAGATATAGGTTTAATAGACGAAGAATGACACCAAATCTGAGAGCGCTGAACAAATGTTTTCTACTTGTTGCAATAGACCTAATTTACCCGAATTTAAAGAAATGTGTACTGTACCGCATTAGATTAGCATAGACGTAGAACTATAACCATGGTTATAGTTCTAAGGCATTAGCTATCAGAAATCTTATTTTTTCATTTCGGTTCCATACAATTATCAAATATAATAAAGGCCAATATCATCTAACCGACGTCAATGAAATACAGTAGGCCTACGGTACACTAAATTTGTAGATCTATAGCCCATATATTATAGTGGCTATACCTTAATGTTCTTTCATTGCAAAGATATTTATTAATTAAGGCTTTGCATATTAATATACCAGCTACAGTACGGTACGTTAATTTCGTCTTGTATGAGCACAATAATTTCCACTTACACATGGTATTCTACAGCAACTCTTATACATTCCCATTTGTCCTTGAAATGTGGAATGCCTGTAGGGTTGTCTGCCATTGCCTCCATGGCAATGAAACGTTTCGGATCCAGTTCTTCATCCATGTTTTTTTTTTATTCTGAAAAAATTGTAAACACAATTAAATAGCACCGCGTGGCAAGGAACGCTATTTTTAAGTTATTAAAAAGTAGGCTACTGTAGCTTTTATCTTTAAAAGTAAACAGCCTAAACTTATTCTCAAAGTTTCGATCACTGTGATTTGTGCAATTTGTACACATCTGGCCTATTAATTTTCACAAATTTGCAAAGTAAAATGAATATTGAGAAATAAGTTTTGAACCTCTGCCTGGCTCTGCTTCACTTTTGGACTGCAAAACCCGACCCATATTTATTAAAGGCATATCCGCGACACCGGATAGTTATGTCATGCGAGTATCAAATTACAGACTGATGTTGAAAATTACCGCCATATATTATCGATGGCTGACGTCGATGACCAAGGCAAAGGCAAAGTATTAATAATACAGTTCAAAATACACCAAGACTCAAGAGAGTGGTAGATTAGATAACAGGGCAGATATTAATCAAGGTAGTGAAAAGTGGGGATTGAAAACGCGCGGAGACGCTTTTTATCTGCCCCAACTGGCTTAAATTTGAAAAAGGAAGCGCGTACCGAATCGACCACAGTAAAACTAAAAGCTACTGGCAGAGGCAGGGGAGTCGGTGGTTGGAACTCGGTACGGTACAGGCAGTGGCACCACGCAACTTGGACGGTTAGACAACTAAATCTATCAGAATTAAAGACACTTATAAGAAAGTTTCTTACCTTTAAGCAATACTATGCGACATTTCTATAGTATTTGGACATATTAAACACACTTTTGCCATCTGACGTCAGCATTGGGAGGTAGTACACGATAGTTTACGAGAGTTTCACTGGAGTTCAGGTCACACTCATGCTGGCGAAAATGGCGAACCGGAAATAAGCAAACAACAGTACAATAACCCGGACATAGATGGCAGCACATGTCACCTCATATAACCCAAATGTAGAGGGCGTGTTTATCAGAGGGCAGTAATATCAGAGCGCATATATTTCACTGGAGCACAACTGTGTTTTTATAATTATATTTACTTATTTTTATATAATTATATAGTACTCCATCGAGCCGTCCATAAATTACGCCACGCTATAGCCAATTTTGATCCCCCACCCCATACTTTCTCACGGTTTTGAAAGAAACTGCTGTAGGCTACCAATAGATTAGCCTATACTAGGCCTCGACGAAATGTGACCCCCGCGCTTTTTTGGAAAAAAAGCCAAAGGCTTATACGAAATCTAAGGTCCGTCACGCCGCCATTAAAGGTCGAACCTTACATCTAACGCTCCCCTACCTGCTGCCTTAAAACTCGACTTTTCATCATAGGTTGAACCTCTTAAAGTACTCTCAAAAGCTGGCTTGCAAAAATTAGATACGAGTGTTATTGAAAACATTTTTGATTTGAGCGATAATTAAAAAGTTCTCGCTAACCGCGTACTTGAAGCGGAGCCGGAGAATTCAAAATGGCCGCCAAAACAGAAGGTTGATGGAAGAAAGAGCCACTGCGACTCTAAGCCAATCAGATCATCAGATACGATCACATGACCATGGGCACAATGACGTCATATATAGCGGCAGGTCGGGGAAGCCCTAGGCCTAGCTCTAACAGATAAACAAAGCTATAAACTCCGGGATTATCATTTATTCCATTAAAAAGGTAACAAAATATATATTCTTTTGCTAAAATATTAATGTGTGCAGGTGTATTATGGCGTTGCCATAAAGACGCCTGCAGACCTCGTCAAAAACACCGAGTCCAGGCAACCCTTGTTTCAGTTTAGCCGGGTCCCCCGGCTCTGCAGTCGCCGAAACCATAATTTTAAAAGCTTTGATTATTCCTATCGATATAACAAATAGAGAGATATGACAATAATCTTACTAAACTAACCAGCCAAGCAGTTATCGTACACACGAATTCTCGCGCGGATACTCCCCTGGACGATTTGGCGTCAAAAGTGGCCATATTTATGGCCTATATAGGTCATACCGCTTAAGATTTTAACCACGCCCCCTTTATCTAGAACTGCCAGCTTTATACTCGACTCTGCATCGATCGTCTGAAACTGCTACTTCCCGACTTCCCATGGCCAGAAACAATGTCTCCAGGCCCAGGGAATACATGAGATCCGCTCCATCAAAATGAGTCCCATGTCGGCCAAATCGATTTTGGAGTTAGCTATTGGATGGGTAAGCAGCAGGAAAGAGCTTTCCAATGATGTATAGAGCTTAATTTTAGGCCTATTGGGTATAATTCTATGGTTGCGGTGAGTATTTAAGGGACGCGGTTACTGGAGGAGCCGGAAACTGAGATACAGCCTGTTTAAGTTCGGCGAGTGACCTTCGGCGCGCCATCCTTGGTTACGGGCATTTGTTATCAAGCGATTTCTATGAAATTTGGGACACACTTTACTAACTGCCATAGCCATAACATATACCAAATTCAGTTCATTTACTTAGTAACTTATCATTTTATCGCGCGATGAAAATTGGGTGAAATTTGGGCAAAATACATTTCTAGGAGACTTTTGTGGGATTTATGTCGGACGCGTCGTCATGCAAAATGACCAGTTCATATGATTGGATTTTTCTCAGATTTGGGGCAGGTATTATAGACTAGTAGGGCCACAATATATAAAAAAATCAGTGCATTTCATTTAATATTTTTTATTTTATTACCCTGTTAACACGAGTATAATAATTCTGTACAAAATTCTTTGGTGCAGTGCTTGCAATATATACATGATAACACACCTATTCATTCTAACAAAACAAAATGTACAACAGTATTCACCAGTAATAAAATCAGTAATAAAATCAGTAATAAAATCAATAAAATAGCAGTCAGCCCCTACCCCTACCCCTACCCCTACCCCTCCCTGGCCGGCGTTGCTCAACATTTCCCCTCCCCCTCCCCCTACCTCTCTTTGCTGGAGGAGGTGCAACCTCCCCATCCGAAGAAGATTCTGAAGATTCCCTTACCCTGCCCCTTCCCCTTACTGTTCCTCTACCCCTACCCCTACCCCTACCCCTACCCCTACCCCTAGCTTGAGGTTCCTCTTGAGGTTCCTCCTCCTCCTCCTCCTCAGAAGATTCATCACCACCTAATTCTAATGATTCATCAGAAGAAGATTCCCTCTCCCTTCCCCTTCCCCTTCCCCTTCCTCTACCCCTCCCTCTTCCTCTAGCCCTTCCACTTCCCCTCCCTCTACCTCTTACTGGGGCGACTGCAGGAGCCTGTACAATGTAGCCATCCCCCCCCCTCCCTGGCCCTTCTTCAGGTACAGTTGGTTTGGGGCACATAATGTCTTTGGTTTCTTCGGTACAAAAATCACGAATAGAATTAAAAAGATACCACTGTCTGTATGCAGACAGTCCAGGAGAAGGTACAATGGGTGGGTTGTCCTGAGGGACATCACCCACATCAACAGTAAGCATTTTAAAAGTACCACTATCTTCAGGGCCTACAAATGGCCTGAAAGAAATAACACCAGGTTTGTCACTAGAAAATTCAAAATGATGATACCCTTTGATACCTGGAAAAGATTTGGAGAAAGGTGACAGGAATGCCTGCCAGTCGTACAATGGAACAAAAACAGTACCCCTTTCATCACCTACAAGTTGGGCCTGGTTGACCCCCCCTGGCGTACTGCGCTGCACACTGGCTTTTAATTGCTGAAGAGAAGAAACGTTGTCCCGACGAAATTGTTTTTTCAAGAGACCAAAGCACCAGTCGGGGGCAAACTTAGTGTGCCCAGTAATCAAAAAGTTAAGTGTAATAGACCTGTGCCTTCCAGTAAGGACACGCCACATCAAATAGGCCAAAACATACCGGTTCTTGTTCTGGCCACTACAATTGTCACAGTTAAGATCTAAATCTTTCTCCCCCAGACCATAGTTTTCAAAGTAATGATTCAGATAAGAAATAACTGCATTTGACCCCTTACTGGTGCAATGGCTCTCATCTATAAGGTAGTTAACTTGTCTAGGCATTCCTTCCATGCAAATACCGAACAGGCCTACCTTCCTCGGGGTGAGAAAATAAAGGGGACCTGGTTGCATCGGGTAAGAAGGTAAATGCACTTGTTGTGCAAAGTCAAAACTGAGATGTACTCGAATGTCACATGAGCAAGGGGCATGTTTGCCAAGGGGGGGTTCACCATTGTCTCTGTACGCTTCTTTTGCATCAGCACAAAATTTCTGATAAAGAGTTCTTTCGGCGGTTACACTGTCTAAATGTTTCTGCTGTTTCTTTAACTTGGCAGCTTTCACAACATCAGGTAAATTACTACTACAGGAAATGTCTCTGTTATTACGCTGGCACTCCCAGCAGAGGTCTGTCATGGGACAACTTGTGACTATTTTAGGAAGATACTTGCGCCATAAATGACCAAAAGTGGAGTAGGCAACAGCCCTATTGCCAGTCTCTTGCATGGCTTGTGTGTAAAGACGATGAACTTCAGCTTTTGTAGAACGGCAGGGGAGAATTAAGATGTCGTCTCTGTGGTGAGAAGATACTCTGCCTGGCAAGACAAGAGCATGTGTTTCGGCATAAGATGTGATGAAGTTGATAGTGTTCTTCAGGTCATCTATTGGCAAAGACCTCACAGCACGGTGACCACCACCCTGTCGTGAACGAGTGACCAGACCATCCTCAGCGAAGGATTTTAGCAAAACTGTCAGCAAGTTTTGGCTAATCCTAGAAGTGAAGGGAGAGAAAAGAAATAGAAAAAATAATTAATAATAATTTAATCGTTGACAAAGGAAGAAATTGAACATAATGCAGGATCTTAAAATGACAATACCAAAATATTGATTCTTAGCAAATAATCATGTTATTATGAATAGCTATCTAATGTTCAGTATTAATGGGCACCACAAGATTCATGATAACACTCACTTGTAAAGGAATTTAAAGGTAGCTTTGCAAATAGGCTTGTTATGCATCCTGTAGTGGCTCTTTGGGTGTTTTCTCTCTCCCTTCCACTGGCGCCCCTTCTTGGTTGGACTGCATCGATCACTGTTGTCAGTAACAGTATTGAAAACGCCAAAGAGTGCCATGTCGAGCTCATCTGAAACGACAGTATAACAATAATGTAAAAATGAATTTGTGACTGACTAATATCACCGACACCAATCTTAGTCTGAGTCCCTACAGTTATCCTACGTAATTAGTTATCCTATGTAATTGGGTAGGACGTGTCCTCATTATTTAACAAGCTACAGCTTAAAATACTGATTAAAATACTGAATGAGTATTATACAGGCATGTATGGGCAATGAGGCAATAGAGAAAAACATTATTTTGAAATTACCTCGATGGATTTGGTCATGTTCCGACCGATGAGAGATGCGCTGTTCCACAGTGAACTGGTCTATGCATGGCCCGCCGTTAAACAATCGGCAGTTACATCTGAAATGGACAAAATCCTAGATTTTAATTTGCCCATAATGACACAAACAAACAATGTATTTTTAACCCTACATTCCACACGAGACGAGTAAGGAATCTCAGACGTCCCAAGTAAATAGCTACTCCCCAGATCTCGAGGGCCTTAAACTCCCCACGCACGAACAACACCATGCGACTTAAAACATACACCAATTAAATTTTAGAACCTCTAAATATACCCACAAGGTATCTAGCACATATAACAGCATTGGATTATAGATTTGGAATGATTTCCAGGGATGTACATAGCATAGTTTTCAGATCGCGTCCCCCAGCATGTCAACACACACGATAGAAAAGATGGCTGCAGAGCACCAACACTTACCGAAACGTGGAGCACTTTTCCCGTTCCTTGTCCACGACTGCCTGCATGTGATCAATAATAAGAATAGGTTCTGATGCTTCCTCAACTTCTTCTTCGTTCGTCTCCGGAGTTTCAGGCTGATCAGGGACGTCTGGTTCTCCATCTGAGTCAGATTCCACCGTCTCTGTTTCCTCGTTGAACACAAAATACTCTTCGATGAGGTTACGCCATTCGGCGTTGTCGACAACACCTCCCAAATTGGCTCGAGCGATGCCATTAAGAGCTTCTGCGACGGTGGCCTCAGCTTCCATGTTTAAATAATAAACCTTGGTCCATTTAAAACTTTGTTGGAGAGTAAAACACGTCTTGTATCGTCTGGAATCGAGGAATAACTGGTCGCTTCGATTCAAATCCAAGACCACGCTAGAAGATGGCGTCAGCCGGAAGTTGATCTTTCGGAGCGGCTGGACCAATCACAGGGCTGTATCGACCCCTCGTGGGCTCCCTTGACGACCCTAGCAACCATTGTTTACGCCGAATGCACTTGGAGAGAGCTCTGTGATTGGTTTACTTACGCGGCGATTCAAAAGGGAAGAATCCCATTGGCTAGAGGAGATTCGCGGCTTTCCGAGGATACCAAATGTGCTGGGGTACCCTACGATCAAATGTCCACGGCGTACGAGTGAATTTAGTGAAAAATAGCCTTCGGCTCCTTTGTTTAAACCCATCCAACCATGTTAGGAAAATGTTTACCGGCCGTTATGAAGCGTAAATAATTGTTTTTGGTACAAAATATTTTCCAGTCTAAAAAAAAACATAATAAAGATTAATATTACGGGAAAAAAAGTTTTCGACCGAAAAAGTCCTATACCACCTTTGGAGCCCTATATCTCAAAATGAAAGTTGCCGACATGGGACTCTTTTTGATGAATCGCCTCACACATATACACAGAGATTACTTCCAATACTACATGGTCTTTCTGGTAAAATAAGTGAGAAATAACCGATTCCCTGACCCCTATGCTAAAGCATGAACAGATATTTTACCCTGCGTACGGCCGCATGGCATCTTCGGTAACACTCGGCATCGCATCTTCGGTATGCTCCGGGGAAAAAATCGACCAATCACAGGGCGCGTTACATCAACCTTCAGCTAGGCTCTCAGCCAATGGGATCACCCCTTCCAAACGTTACTCGGCAAGCCATGTAGACGGCCCGTAGGCCGGAAACATGGCTCATCTCGGCGGTGGGTGGGTTACGGTGTTGTCGAAGACTTTTTAAATAGCCTATAAAGGTTTCATTATCTGCCAAACGTTATAATATCCTAGTTAATTTAAGAGTTCTTTGTTGTGAAGATAGTCTATCCTGGTGCCACTCACCATCTGGACTCTTCCGTGACAACCGCTTCTGAAAGAAGCTGCCCATCGGCAGGATCACTACCCATTACAACGTCACACCCGCCATTACGGGTCCAAACGCAAATAGAGAGAGATTGATACTTATCCCCCTGTTTGCCAACGAAATAAATGCTCATTCAGCATTCTTACCTAGCTTACTCCTACCGTATATTAGTAAGCAACGATATTAGCTAGTGATTACTGGAACAATATTGTCTAGAAAAGAAGATATAAGCCCATTTACCACCACCAAGTCATGAAATATGATTTGAATCGATCCCCATTGCCGCATTTTAGTTCATGGAAAACCCACTGCAGTATGCCCAGCAGCACTAGTTGCGTAGTTACAGAAACTGACACCAGTGGCGCTACCTACTGCATCCACCATCCCAGTTAGACAGCTCAAAGCAAACGTATGCAGACGAAAACGCCAAAGCCTTGAAGACAAGGCTTCGGCGAGTCTCCCGGGACGGGTGGTGATGGTGGGTGGGGGGGGTCGGACGGTGGGCATATTCACAAGCATTGAAAATGAGAAAAAGATTCCATACTTTAATACAAGTACATAGCCTAAGACACCACAACCAAATTAATCTCGCGGTAATACTCTGGACTCCCCGCGACTACCGCTTCTGTAAGAAGCTTGCCAACGGCAGAATCAAAAGGAAAACAGCAGTCGTACCGGTTATCACGGTCAAACACCTATATACCTAGAACGACATTTATAGCTGTCTCTGCCAAACAAATACATGCTTATTCAGCTTAGTATCCACGCTCACTCCTACCGTATATTAGTAAGCAACGATATTAGCTAGTGATTACTGGAACAATATTGTCTAGAAAAGAAGATATAAGCCCATTTACCACTTTCGATTGGTGTGTTATGATTTGAATCGATCGCGATTGCCGCATTTTAGTTCCGAGACAAGCCGCTCTGGCGCTACCGTACATCCATGTTTACATGAATGAATGTCCCATACACACGACGCCAGTGGCGGTGTGTGTATGGGATACGATCGAGGGGCAGCCGGGGGTTGGGGTGGTGGGAAGCATTGAAAATGAGAAAAAGATTCCATACTTATATGATACAAGTACATAGCCTAAGACACCACAACCAAATTAATCTCGCGGTAATACTCTGGACGAGGCGCGACTGACCCGCCCTCTATGAGGGTGGAATCCCACATCAGAAATTCTTCCTGTCGCCCCCTGAATCAGCGTCCTCTCCCCATATACCCACAACCCGTCCTTCTGGCCTTATTTTTAATGTGTTTCCCTGTAAGTGGCCACCTGTAATTCGCCTGAGAGAAACTTGACTTAGTTAGCTACCCTTTTGTCTGGAAAAACTACTGCGTTCATGGTACAGAAATGCTATTGTGAAAACATTCATGCACCCTCTACCTGTTGTCACTCACTCCTGCCATGTTTACATAGCTTCAACCACCCAACAGCTATACCCTTACTAGCCACTGCCACCCTTACATAACTCCCATACTCACAGCTAACTTGTTGACATGTAGGCTATTTATAGGGTGGGTGTTGTATAGCCTACCCAACACGTTGGTGTTGTGTAGGCTACATTATTTAATTGATACTAAATCAAATGGATATCATATTGTAGGTATAGGAGGGGTAGAGACAGGGTGGGTGGGTGGGACGATCTTTTATTTTTAAATATAAAAACAATCTAATAGCGTTCAGATCTGGTGAAATACAACCAATTTACTTCCCACAAATAAATGTCTTGCTGCGGTAATTTTCTGGACGGCCGGCATCGAATCGCCTATGTTTACATAGCGTAGCTATTATAGAACATTTCGAATGATGCCCGTAAATCGGGTCTCTCGTACAATACTAGGGCCCGTCAAGAGGATATGTGTTTTCCGATATATATTCCCCGTAAAACTACGCTATTATCACTCTCTATCAATAGCAGTGATACCCCTCTACCACTTGGACAAAAGGAATTGTTTCATACGGCCATATTTAAAAAAGAAACAAAAAGGTATTTACCCGTACCTTCTCATGGTGTATTCCGAATAGTACCGAATAACTACCTATCAACCCTCTACCACTACCCGTGGAGTTGGTCAGGCTGGAGCATGACCAACGAATGTAAACATAACAATCAACAGTTTTGTGCGAGAGGGTGGGTGGGGGGGGGGGGGGGGGTGGGGAGGCTATAGATCCTGAGCACAATAATCTTACTATACTAACCAGCCAAATAGTTACACGGTACACCACCTTGCCGATTTACTTCTGGACGCCATGGTCACTCAGTTGTGGCACCAGGTGCCGCTAGGTAAATCTAATCCCGAGGCGTGACCGCCAGTTTCTCTATTCAGAGAAAGGATACTTGGTCAAAACGGCACACGATCACCTTTTTACAGTGATCTGATACATCTACCCATTTCTGTTGCCACAGAACGCCCCCTAAACCACTCTAGACTCTCCCACGACCACCGCTTTTTTTTTAAAAAGCCGCCACCGGCTACTCACTAAAATTAGACCAGGCGTACCCGTTATCACGGTCGTACGCACATAGTAGAAGAAAAGGGAATTGCTGCTGTCTCTGCCAAACAAATACATGCTTATTCAGCTTAGTATCCACGCTCACTCCGACCGTATATTAGTAAGCAACGATATTAGCTAGTGATTACTGGAACAATATTGCCTATATTCAATGATAGGGTCAGGTATAGCTCGAAAGATCCCGTCGGGAAGATTCGAAATGACGGCCATTGCCGCAAAATATATCAACAAGCGCCGAAAATGGTGTCTCCCAATACCGCCGCAAGCGCAACTGTATCAAGCGCTGTTTAGCCATTGAGGCTAAACAGCGCTAAGGGTGGGGGTGCGGGAGCCGGGGGTAGGGGGGGTGGGGTGGTGGGCAGCATTGAAAATGAGAAAAAGATTACATATAGATATAATACAAGTACATAGCCTAAGACACAACACCCATTGAAGCGGATACTTTCTAGATCAATGTTTTAAAGTAAGACAGTCATCATAGCCATAATAAAGGAGTAATGGACGTTTTCCTTCCTTGCCATGCGTTGGCCCTTCTCATACCACTAGTCTACACTAGCAACATTCACCCTCACTCCTCCACTCAAGGTTCATAGCCTAGGGGTAAGTCACTCGCACAGTTAAATGGGTGATTTTTGCAAAATGGACATTTCCTGCGTTTTGTTTTTGCGGAAATCGTTTGAATAAGGAGGGCGTTATATAAATTCCAAATAGTTAGATCCGGGATACTGTAGACATTGTAAATCAGAAATGTAGCAATAGGTTATTGGCCCGGATAGGTTCCGCCAGAGCGGGAAACCACTATGTGAGGGGTGAACATTCGCGCGCAACACCTCCGACCTTGACCTTCGATTTACGTTTCCGGCAATACACTTCCGGCCATCGTAGAAACGATTTTGAAAGCAGCTTCAGGTTCCCGGTGTTTTGGAGTGTAATGCTTTCCTAAGAAAGCATTTTATTTTAAGTGCAATGACAGGGTTAGAACAAGTGGGAATACCTGGCAGTGAGCACCTTCGAGAGGCCCTAACCAACTGCACAGATCCCCGGGAAGCTATCGAAACATTCCAGGTATAGTACCGTGGTTGTCCCTGCTGTAGTCTTGTTACTGAAAATGAATGCAGTGACCCCGCCAGTGTGTAGTAGTCGACTATTATGTCTATAATCTATATTTCAAAGTTTACATAACAAGTCCAGTTTTATTATGAACACATCTCACGTTCATTATATATGTTCTCTAACTTATTTTCCTTTTAAAGATTACATATCATGCGCCAGTCCCGGTTTCTCGAAAAACCTTTATTTTATTTAATCTTAGCCTTAGCCTTAGGCTAGTTTAGTTAACCTAGACTGCTATCACAAAAGTTAGTATTAGGACTCATAAGTTAGGTATAAAGTGGTAGTATACTGTAGAGCGTGTTAATTTATAATAATAAGCCATCGGGTGGTTGGTTATATAAATAACAACAGTCCCTTAATCTATTAGCCTACAGGTACTGTATATTGATGCTATAATTTCAGGTGGAAAATGGAATTCTTCTCCCTTCCCTTCGTCCTGCTTTACCTTTCCTCGACCTCCATGGTGTCCAACGGTTGGAATTTCACACTTCGGTATTGGACGAAATACGAGAGCGACTTCTGGAGAGGATAAAGATTCTTGCAGCCACAAAGGACAAAAATAGTTTGAAAATTTTAAACGACCTCCTGGTTAAAAGTTTCCCCGTTATAAAGGTATGGCCACATAAAAAAGCTCACATTTTAGGGTGTTGTAGTTTGCCTGTTGTCTTTAATATCGAATAAAGTTTTTATCATCTGAAAAAGACCACCACGAGGTCGAAACGTTTAAATTACTATATGCCAATACACCCCAAATTAAAACAGCAAATACTGAAGTTTAAAGTTGTGGTGTTTTACTGTACCGTATGTACAATAAAGTTTTCATTTGGAGTAAAATATTTTAAAACAATCAACATTGCAATACAGTGTGCATTATAGAACATGTTAAGGGAAAATGGGTACGGTATGGTACTTTAAATTTGGATCAATTCCTTTTGAGTTTGAGTTGTCCTTTTTTTCAGGTTAAGGCAATACGAGCAGCAGTTCTTTGTCTTATGCAGCACCTCCCGCGAATAAAGCCTGAGTACCTCACAGCTGTTATGAACGATCCAGAACTATATCGAGATGTAGCGATCGAAGTAAAACAACAGATTTGGCAGGATCATCAGGTATTTAATGTCTTGTGCTCTCCCAGTAAAGCTATTTCTTTACATATAATTTTATTTTCTAAATGTTAATTACTTAGGTACGTATTTGTTTCATTTAGTAAATTTCATGAAACGACATGAATATTATAAGCCTATGACAAAAATTGAATTCACACATTGTCTCATTGCAGGCTCTCTTTGGAGATGAGGTGTCACCGCTGCTTTCCAAGTACATAGAAGACAAAGATGCTTTGCTCTTGAATCACGAAAACCTTCAACAGACATTCTATACCCCGAGCCCGAAAGCAAGGAGACAAATGGAAGTAGTGCAAAAATTAACCCAAATGATTGGAACCAACGTAAAGTTATATGACATGGTTCTTCAGTTTCTCCGCACCCTATTTCTCAGAACCAGGAATGTACACTATTGCACGCTGCGAGCAGAACTTCTTATGACCCTCCATGACAATGAAGTGCATGAAATTTGCTCGGTGGATCCCTGCCATAAATTTACGTGGTGCTTAGATGCTTGCATTAGGGAGAGGTTTGTAGACTCCAAGCGAGCCAGAGAGCTACAAGGATTCCTTGATGGAATCAGGCGTGGACAAGAACAAGTTCTTGGGTAAGTTTCTTGGTCTTTTTATTTTCACGTGGAACAACTTTTCATTTTATTCGATTTTCTATCCGAGTGTCGTACAACCACACATGAATTTCTATACCATGATTGTTCATACATTCCGGCTATAACTCACTATGTTGTTTTGGGGACTGCAATTTATAAACTTGTGGGTTTTAATTCCAATGGCTGAATTATCACCTCATTTGCTTGTAGGGATTTATCCATGATCTTATGCGACCCATACGCCATTCATACCGTTGCACTTTCCGTCATGAAAAGCTTACAGACCACGGCATCTAATGAAGCTATGCCTCGGGTAGGTTTATCTCATTTCTCTTTGTTTGCGAAGAACAAGGCACACATTAGTTTAAGACTTTCAGTGTGTCCCTTTATTATTGATTTGTTTCTTTCTCGTTGATGATGTAGAAAATGATCATTCAAACATTGTCCCCGAAAAACACGACTTTATATTATTACCATCCGATTTTTTTACATTTGTCTTACAGCACAACGAGGAGTTAATCCTCTTATTGCGCATGCTGTCGTTGGGTCTAGGCGCCTGGACCATGATCGACAGCCAAGTCTTTAAGGAGCCTAAACTGGTTAGTGTTAATATTGCATTGTTTAGATTAGATGGATATTCTTTGAGTAAATGGTTTGAAATTATCTCATGTCACTTCGGTTATTTTCCAACGTTTAATTTTATTTCATGATTGCAGGAAACGCCCCTCGTGACCAAGTTTCTACCATCATTATTATCCGTCATGGTTGATGATATGATGCACATAAAAAAGTCAGAAGAGGTAATGTATTGTGCTGAACTCTCCATCGCAGACAATGCGGCATACTGTTCTTGAACCATATTTTTGAATCCAAAGATTGCGATTAAAGTATTTTGTTAAAGTATCTTGTAATTTATCAGCTTAATGATTTCAAGCTTTTTTAAATCATAAATTTGTTTATATATAGTTGGAGCCGTTACCTGAAAGTATCCTGCCCTACTGTAGAGACACAGGAGTTGCCTGCCACGTACTTGCGTACTATACTTATCAAATCACCCGCCAGCGTGACACAATGGGCGTTTCTCGCATTACTCCCCTACTAGCTCAGGTAACACACATATATTTCTTAATACTCATGTTATTTTACTGTAAACTGCATATACTATGTCTTTTTAACCTTAGATTCAAACTATTCTATATTTGTGGTGTGACGAGGCGCTATCTGAACACCAACCCTTGTACCCTCAGTGTGAAAAAGACGTTCACACAAGACGAGGAGTTACATCGAATACTCTGAATCGTACCAAAGATTTTCAAATAGTTTTGACATTCTTTGATTGTGCCCATACATCGATTTAATCTGAGATGAACTATAGATGTGATTTTAATTATTATTAATGATACCGCATAAACACATCAGTTGATTAAGTCAAACCATGCACCTCTAAAATCTTTTGGTTGTTTGTTCCAGTGCGATCCGGATACAATTTACAACGACATGACCTTGCACGTCTTCGTGTCCTACCTTTGCTCTATGGGCGATTCCTTCGTGAATCTCGACTTCTGCAGCACAATCATCGATGGATTTTTCATAGTGAGTTTCATGATTGCGTTTATGTCAATCGGCGTATTATTTCAGACACCAGGAATTTACGCGAGGAAAAACGTGGCTACCAACTGCCTGAAAACGCTTTATATCGATTCATTGTAACGAAGTATCACTCCTGAGCCCATATCTCAATGTTAATGTCTTCAATTGATTATTATAACTTCATTGTATACTGTACATGTTTGTTAAGAACTCGACTCATTTTTACAGAAGATTTGCTGTATAAAAATACTAAATAACAAATATTCTATTTCCATTTACAGCCAATGGTCTCCCGGGAAAATATCCTTCGGCATTTGCTACGTTTGTTATGGTGGATACATGGTAAGATGCCCCCAGTTAAATTGACGAATCTCATGGAAACCCTCAAACCAACAAAGCAGGTATGTTCGACTCCTTTCCCTTATTAACCACATTTATGTGGACGATGCAAAACCACCTGCCCCTTCTAATTGCTACCATGTACTGGAGGATGGAATTCCTCCGTAGTGATGGTATCCCACCTCAATATTATCTATGACGTCATAGAGATGCGATTTTGTAATCACAAATATTAGTCACATTTGTGCAATGTCACTATTTTAACTCAAACCATTTAAAATAGCATTAAAGTGTACGGCATTATCTTAATATATGAACATATATTTTTTTATTATATGCAGTCATGTAGAAGTATTGGTATTAATCCTGGCTAATTTTGCTTCGAAATTGCAGCATTTTAGTGGTTCCTGTTTTTTAAAAAGAACGTTATATGCAGTTTGTAGGAGTATTGGAATTAATCATGGCTAATTTTGCTTCGAAATTGCAGCACAGTCAAATAGTCCACACGATTCATACCAGTCTCGTTGAGAAAATATCAACTCATCAGCCCAGCCCAGTCAGCGAACCTAAAGGTCTTGATTCACCACTAATAAGTGTCCCTGCGCCAACACCGCGCCATGCTTAGTGTGAAATAGCCTGGATCCTCATGGTGCTTAATTGAGGGTCACGTCTATGAATTTTCTTTTCAGAAATCCTCCTAAGCGTCAGTCCTTGTAAATACTATTGTGTTGTACATTTGCTAATAGAAGTCATGTATTTGTTAGTGTCTATATGTACTTATTTGTTAAACAAATAAAACATTTCTGCTGCAATGGTTTGTCTTCAACAGAGGTTCTATATATACACCTTCCTGTCTTCAAGTTCTACTTACCGAACAACCTGGGAAAGAAGTAAAATCATAAAATACTTTAGCAAAGGATATATAGTTTATTAGGCATGATCAAAGGTACTTTCAATTCCACGGAATTTCTTTTCGCTTGAAATACTGGGATATTTACAAATCATAAAAAATGGAAACGTAATTATCGTTTACGTAGCAAGTCAACCGCTTCACCATCCCCCAGAATCACACGATTCCCCTCCCTTGAGTGAACATATATGGGTAATTTCTTCAATAAGGCATAGTTCATCGATTTAGTCAACGGATCACAATTTTAGAACAGAGCAAGAAGTCCATGTAGGGTATTGGTTATCAAGGGTGCGGAAGTCCAAAGCACATTTGTTCCTTTCTGCGATATAACCCAGCTCGTGGTAGAGTCGAGCCTAAAAGCAAAAAGCAACAACAGATATTGGTAAAACTGTCATTGGGGCAGGAAAATGTAGGAAGCTTATGGGTGTTTTTTTTTATTCAACAAGACAATTCAGGTTCTTTAAAGAGGAATCAGCGAGTGCCAGTCGCTCCTCTGCAGTTTTCAACAATGTGACTGACATTCCCACATACCTGATAGTAGACAGCATCCTTTGCTCGGTGGTAAGCCTCAGTCTTTCTGAACCACATAATGATGTCATTTAGTAGGGCAACTGCTGGTTTGAGAGCTGGAGACAGCAATGGGGAAGATGTCAATGAAAATATGTAGTGATAGACTCAATTATTAGAAGTGAATGAAGCACTTTTAAAAAAAAAATGTTTTGAATAATTCCACAAATGTATAAGATAAAACTAAACATTTTGAAAAGTACATGTACAAATGGAGTCGAACGAGTCCCATTTATATGTAGATTTGTGTTACTCTAAAATGACGCTGAGAATAGAAATTCTCCCAATACTAGTATGCAACGAGACTGGTCGAAGTATTGCTTCTTGGGCGTATAATGCCAAGTAGAATCTGACCATAACTTTCCCATACTGTACATACCAACGATTCTCTCAGGTTTGGGCAAGTCCTTAGCAGTTATAACCATACAGCGCACCAGAAGGTAGTGCGCTCGTGAACGGTCATATAGATTTCCATGGCGTAAAACGTCAATGAAAGCGCTAGACAGGAGGCTCAGGGCTTGGTGTGTCATACCAAGAAGCATCTGAAATGAAGGGACTCTTTGTAGATTTCATTTTTAATATCAAATATGTAAGCGGGAATAAAAGAAAAGGATTAAAGCTATATTTCATTTTCTAAGTAGCAGTATTTCGGAAGAAAGTTGATAGTTGTTGAATGGGTCACCTGGTTAAAGATTGGAAAAAAACATATATCATAGCTTGTGTTAAATTATATAGCATATAATATTGTTTTTCCAAGTCAAAATGTATACAATATAATGTGTAGGTATCCAGAAGGAATGTTCCCATTTCTATGGTATGTCAGAAGTGAGTGTCGCAACAAAGGGAAATTACCTGCACGTAGGCAAAATGAAGTGTGGCGATAGCAACGATATATGTTAAATGATGATGTCTGGCAATAGTCAAACACACAAGTAGAGGCTGGCCAGCTTCTGTCGGGTTTCCAGTGCCGTAATACAACTCCGCCTTCAGCATAAGTACCCTAAATGTTGGGAAAATGTAAAAAGCAGCAGATGATAGATAATGATTCTATTGACAATTGACCAAACACATGGACCTTTCCCACAGAACTTAGAAACCTTCTTGCAAATGGGTACCATTACAGAGAATATTATAGTATATATAAGTTATGCGAAATGAAAATGAGAAACAAAGAAGAACGAAATGCAGACTCCAGATAATAGTTCCGTGAGGTCTGAATCAGACAGACTGAGGGTGCAAGGAAACCCACACACATCCAAACACGCATAAAATGTTACAGAGAACATGTAATTGTATTATTACAGTATATTTGGATCAAAACACACGGAGAATTTCATAATAAAAATCTCTTTTCCAGTATATTAATTACCATAGGGGAATTTTTCAAGTACGAGTTTCTAATTGCATTGAAAAGAAACGATGATTGACAAAGACAACGCATCATCTCAGTAAAATGTTTGATTAACTTACCGGGCATAATACTCTGGTAGAGGCCGTTTATCTTCATCCCCAGTACACTCCTGTATCAAACTTTCGATCAGGGAGAACGCCATATCAGTTTCACCCTTTTCCTTATATAGTAACGCTCGACTGAAATGAAAAAACATACAAGTTTACTTTTTAAAGCATCAAGCCCGCCTAAGAAAATGCTTGGCATATAAAGATACGTGTATTTAGGTAAATGATCATTCAGGTTTAGTGTGCAAAACATTTCTATCACAAACTGTCCATCACAATCACACCGGCGACACTTATTGATATCCATTTTGAACTTCGGCTATATCAGAACCCAGCTTTAAGGTATAAAACCTCAAGAAGACAACTAAAAGAAACAAACCTGCGGCTCCCTCATTAAAAATGCAAGAATTGGAGACTTGGGGTAAAAGAAGGTTCGCGAAGTACATTCATCGATCTTATAACCACGAAGTAAAAAAGCTTACCAATACTTTGCTTCTTGGTTATCGACAGCCTCCATATTTGAAATAGCCTGTTCTGCTCCAGACCATTTGCAATGGTACATTGCTCGGGTAAATATCAGAAGCTGCTCTTGCAGCATCCATGCATGCGACCGCTTTGAGTGTTGCGGGAAAATAACTTTTGCATGATCCAAAAGAACGAATGCTAAATTGAAATCCCCCTAAAGAAAGAAATAGAAAATGTTTGGAACAAATGTCTCGTACATACATCGTGTGCTGATATTATCCACGATCAAACATACATATAAAGTCAATTTCAATTCTAAAGAATTTACTATAAAAACCACAATTAATTGGCGTAAATAGAAACAAAGTTATTAACATAGTAACTTCTTCTAAATATTATATTATTATATCATTGGATGACAGAAAGCTTCATGAAAGAAGAGCAGTGTATATTTTTAATAAATTTATATTATTCACTACATAAAATATAAACTAGATTAGGCGTTTGTGAGTATGTAATTAATAGTGAATACTATATACCTGATTAGCTTGTTGGCGAGCCAGATAACACAAAGCTAGACACTCTGGTTCTTCGTTATGGTACACATCTAAATTTATTGTATTAAGGTGGAGCATAAGTTGGCAACTTAGGCTGCACATTTCACTAGAAAAGATAAAAAGAATGCATCAATAGATATTCAAAGGAAAAATGGATTCTATAGACGCAAACGGTGATCAGAGGCTTGCATATGAATCCTTCAAGCGGAATATTTAAAATGGTCAAAAGGTAATACCTGTGACCGTAGAGATTCCATAGTGAAGCTTTTTGTCCATATCCAACGCACATAAGGTCAGATTGAGAATGCTGACAATTCACAATATCGCTCTTCAATAAATACTCAAATACCCTATAAAAGTAAATCCACAACAACAATATCAATCGTCAATTTCTTCGATGTGGAACAAAATGCAACATGACAACATTCTTTTAAAAGTTGTTTACATAAAATTCTTTGATTAAATTCAAATTAATCTGACCCCGATGGTTGAGCGCCAGTCAAAGCTGTATGATGTGTAAATGCTTTCACACCAAGGGATGTAAGGTACTGAAAAAAAAGAATGAATTCATAATTATTATAGGATATTATTCAAGGAGGATTAATGTGATATACCGTATTTCCCCGTGTATAAGCCCGGACTTATAATTATTAACTTGAAATGGTGATAGACCAGGCTTATATTCGGGGTAAGGATTATAGTGCCTATTTTACCATAAGAATGTGTTTAACCCCCGGCTTATAAACAGGGAAATACGATATTTGTTTTCATAAGGTCTTTATGCAGGGTCAATTTGCAAAGTTTGAACGGTGAAATTCAATATTATAGTACCTGTATATGTTATTTTCTTAATCGTAAATCATTCATGATGTACTAACCGGTAGATTCAACTCTCCAGATTTTGTAACGAGTCTATCAAGGAAAAACACGGCATTTCTCGTTCCGTCGACGCCAAGTCTTTGTAACCAGCTCTGAAAATGAATGTATTAATCATAGTTAAAACAAGTTAAAAATACATGATAATTTTCAGACAAAATTTTGCGTACGAATAGGGAAAAAAACTAACAAATAAAATTATTGTACATTACAAAATGTTTCAGCTCAATAAGGGAGGATTTTTGATAATACCAGATCATATATAGTATGGGCACACACATTTTGCATCAGACAGGAGATATACTGATTTTTTTTTAAAAAAACAACTTTATATTTAGACCTTTTATACAGTTTATACTCAGACACGTGACACCATACAGTACTGTAGTGAAGCACATGTTTTAACAAATGACAAATAATAAAGTAAAGGCCATTGACATAATGGGATATGGGCTCACGGTATAAATCAGTTATGATTCACCATAGTCTTCCTGCCCACATCTGTGTCTATTTAAGTCTAATCATAAAATAGAAAATGACTGATATCAGTCTACTGTATAATACTTCACATGTTACGTGACAGAAACGGACTAGTATCATGGGCCCGTGGCAACATTTTAACAGGACTTACCAAGGCATGCTGTAGACAGACATGGTCATTAGCTTCTTGTGCAATGCGGACTGCTTCCTGAACAGCAGCAAGAGCCTCTTCCCTACAGAGATGGAACAATACATCCAGTCAGTCTCTTTTGATCATCCTCATACCAAGTCCCTCTTCATGCGTATTTCGCATTCTTTAATAAATACATCTATCTACTCATATATATTGCACTACTGCCCCTGATGAAGGCAACAGAGCTGCCGAAACGTTGGGTAATTGATCAATAAACAACATCCAAAATCAACTGAAAGTCGTCTCTCTGCAAAACCCACAAACAACCCTTATTTGGTTTCTACAGTCCAGTTAGTACTGCGACTCCCCCATCCTATCTTCTCATATATTTTATTGGTTTTGATGCGACTCCAAGATACTCAGGAATTGTTTTCCTCTTCAAGATCCCCAGGTGAGCTGTGTGTAACCTCATCGTCACCGTTGATGATGTAAATAACAACAAATTTAATCTAAAGTTATGTGTTTTAACTTTAAAACATTGATAATGAAAAAGATTAAATGTTTGTTACCTGTGTCCAAATCTAAAATGCAAAGCAGCCATATTAAGTGCGGCATATCTCAGCCCTCTATAGGCGACTTCATCTTCTGGTTTAGATTTCGATTGACTTCCATTGCATATTGATGGATGTCGGTCGAAGAAATGGTAGAGGCTGTCCACCGCACTGCAGTACTCATTTACACGCAGGCTGTTCATATAGCTAAGATAATGCTGCAAATTAATGGCAAACATATAGCAGTAAGTTCTTGTGCCAAAGAATAATTTTGTATAGTAAAAAACACTTTTTTAACTATATTTACTGACATAGCTCTGCACCATGGATCAGTCATTTTTTCGTAGATAAAAATACATAGTTCTATGAATAAGCTATAGTACTTTTCTCTATATTAAGCATCAAGTCATATTTTGTTTATAGGTCTACATTGGGTAGAAACTTACGCCTTCGGCAAGCTCAGGATTGCTTGCTAGTAATTCGTTAATCTTTTGCTGCAACTGTTTGGGAGACAGTGCTTCTGATTCATTGTGGTGTAGGAGGGTAGCTTGTTGTGCGATGAAGTATTCAGCTTGCCTCTGTGAGTACCGACCCGCGTCACCACCGCTTAAACTGCTATCGAAAAATAATGAAATATTTTTTTAATTAGGCTGAATTCAGAGAATGAATTTCATATGAAAAGCTCAAAACCAGATAATGTCTATTGGACTGACAAGGGAAGTTCCACAGAAATTGATAAAGGATTAAAAATTGCAGGACGATGTTGAAGGAGATTTTCATCCATAAAAACACGAAGACACAGACTGGATAAAGAAAGAGTCGCCCCTATGCAAAAAGCCTAGTGATAATGACACGTTATATGTCCGTATGATAAATTTGGGGAACCTACTGCATGTTTCCATCATCCTGAACTCCGTCTTCTCCAGTAAACTCCATCATGCTCATCGCTGTGTCATTAAATCCGCAGCCTTCTAGACTGTCCATCATATTATCCGACATTGCATTAGCTGTGGTTTGACGCTCTGTGCTACTGGCTGGGTTCTTAGACGCCCATGCCTCATAGAAAGCCTTATATTTTTGGTGCAACTTGGTAACTTGGCTAAAGGAAAGTTTCTCGAACGACAAAACCATCCTCCGAACAAAGAGACCTAACGAAAAAGTGTGAAAACATTAGATTTTAGTAACACAAAAATGGGGAAACTTATTGGAATCGAAGGACAACTTGCGAATACAATTAAATTACTTAATACAATTGTTGATTGTGTGAAAACAATCAATAGAGCACACACTGGAAAAATTGATAAATAGTCAGTACGGTATAGCATCACAAATTTACCAAATACACTGCTTTTGTGGAGTAATGGCGATTTTTCTACGAATAGTGCGGTAGGTACTCCTTGAAAAAGATCCATAACTGAACGAATGCCATCAACACTGAGAGCCCTTAGCCTGGATTGAAAAAAACCCCACAGAAATATGAAATCTTTGGAATGTTAGAATTAGTTCAGTCGACCAAAATTCACGATAATTGGAGAAACGGTTACTATCTAGAGATATTGTTCAATTTTATGAACAGATACCTTTCGATAATTAAAGTTTTAACATTTTGATATAATGACACGAATTACCAGTCAGATAGTAATAATACTATAGTATCTAGAACTCAACAATTCTGAAGACGAGGTCTGCATAGACAGCAGCTCATGTTGTATTATATAAAAAAAAGGGTAAATACTCCGTTAAAAGCATATCCATCAACTTCGGCTTGGCCACAGGCTGGAGTTTCTTTATCAGTCCTTTAAGCTCCATATCAGCACTCTGTTAGAAGAATGGTTATGAATTGTTATTTACAAATGGGAATACAAATATTTTCAACATGTCATCGGTTTTATTTTAGGAGGTCCGGAAATATTTGAATATTATGTGATAACAGCTAATTCCGATGATAAATTCTTGACCCCCCCCCCCCTCCCCCCCCCCCAATCTCATCTTCATTATTCTCATCAACCGATTATACTATGATTATAAAAAGTAATATGTATTGACACACACACTTTATATTTGTAATAGAGATATAATTCAGATTTCAGGGTGTGACGGAATACCGGGATATCCCGAGCCACATTAACGAATTGGCATATGCCAAATTATATTAACCTGAATAAAGTTTGTTTTAAAAAAAACAAAAAAACATGATGGCATCAAAATACCAGGGGAAATAAGAAATGGATTAGGCATACACGTATTACCTGCAAGAATTGTAAAATTGTGAAGAGAATCTCGCGTTCTTCTTTTTCTGTGTAAGTGTTTTCATCGTCAGATAGGACTTGACTGCGTTCGTGTATTTGAACACAATAATCAGATACCAATACAAATAGCGCCATTTTGTAAGGAGTAACCTGGTCTTTCAGTGGCTTTTTGCCAAACATGCCCAGGTTCAGGAGATCAGCCATCTGCAAATAAAATAAAAGGCATATATAAATGGAAATTTATATGATGGTTTACAGTGGTCTTCCTACAAGTCACAACATCAATCCGATGACAGTGAGAGAGATATAATTAGAGGGAGAAATAAAAATGTTTAAAAAAACAACCAAGCCAATGGCTAGGGGTCTGGCTTAGAATTAAACTAATCAATTTAATGTTTTGTACTGTAGAGAACTCCCCAGACACTGGAGAGCCAGGGGATTGGAATTAGAACCAGAGAGATTACTCTTCTTCTTTGGAAAAACGTCTCCATACCACCAAGCGGAAGGGTCCAAACTCTAGGGTGGGCCTAGGATCAGTAGAGTGTAGGGTGGGAGTTTTAATTAACATTACTACATGATTACATTCTTGGTGACTAAGTCTAAGACTTGCTTGGACCTTGCTTTCTATGGCTATGCAGACGATTTGACTCATATGTATAGGCCTACACGCTGTTAACAGAAGCACGGCAATTATAATATATATAGGAACTTACCTTCACTAAGGTAAAGATTTATCCAACTGTTTAAAGGAAAAACTACATAAATAAGCCTATGAAAACAATTAAATTCACACTAAAATAGGAAAAGTGTTGTGACAGCTGAAATTTTTTAAGGAGCGCGCCATATTTGTATCCCACACTGAATATAAAAATAAGGAAGTATTCTCGCAAAAAAATAACACTGATTACAGAAAATTATTTTCGTTATGTGTTAAAATATCATGAAATATTTATATCCGATGAAAAATTCTGATTGACTGGGGGAAAAATAAACAAAACGGTCATTCACTTCGTTATTAGAACCGGTGTCGTGTCCATCGATGCGCGCGCACCTGCAGTCATGGCTGACGCAGCCAAGAAGGAAAAGTTAGCGGCCGCCAGGAAAAAGGTAGGCTTACGTTCTCAGTATTTGACTGACAATTATTTCACTACTAAAAAGGCTCTAAGTAAACATTCAAGTTTCACCTGCCAAAATATAATTCTTATAGGTACAAGATAAAACGCTACATTCACTTTGTTTACTTGGGGTTGAACTTGATATTCTGTCCAGACGACGACATGGTGGGGAACGTGTTCTCGGCAGTGCCCGTGCCCCTCCCATCTGGATGTTTATTGACCATTCGCCCTTTCTCCCAACTCATTAATCGGGAGAATACCGCTATTCCAAAGATAAATTTCATTCCCGAATGTAGGACAAACCCGCTATCAGATAATCAAACTGTTTTGGGAGGAATTCGAGTGAACGTTTTATCCTGACCAGTCCTACCTGAGAACACTTAGACTAGCTTGAGCTTGACTTCTAAGTTGTAGACTGAATCAGTGAGTGAGGCTAGTGATATTATTGCAATATTGGTCAACTTTCATGGCATGTGGTTTGGTGTCATGTTAGGACTCATACTAATGCTTGGCGTTCACTGTAGAGAATCATTCCAATTCGTGGATTTGTAGTGTCACTATTGAGCACGTTGACTGTTCGACTGTTGTGTTGTCCGTTTGAAGATGTTACATATAATGACGTCTGGTGCATATCCATGGCTCGAGTGAATGGGCTTGTGAACTTTTCCTATGGCTATGCCATGCCCTGAGCCTCGATAATGATTACCCCCGACCCCAACTGTCTTCGTAGATGCCCCCTTCATCACGTCGAATATTTTTATACGCATTTTTTAAGTAATGATGTGATTTAATCCAGAATAACTGACCTGTCATAACATGTGAGCTGAGAGTGAAATGCATATGTGGAAGTATTACTCGACCCCATGCTTCCAATGATTTATTCCTAGGTGTGTGATTGTGAATAGTCCTTGGTAGGCCCTATATTTTAGTCTCTTTCTTCAATCAAATTTTATATTATAATCCTGGTCTGTTTCATCTTATTTGTCCTAACGTTTTGAGAAGGAAGTCTATAGTCAACTCGTTGTAGTATAAATCTTCAACACAATAACTACCGTACTTTGAATTATTTATTCAGGATCTTAAAGAACAAGTTTTGTGCTGAGTTGATGTTTTCACATAGTCTCTTGAAGATAGATCCGAATGGAATTAACAAGAATATAACAGAAGGACTCATAAGGTCCACACATCAATGTTATAACATGGTATCAGGAGGATATAATCATAATATCGAATGGCAGTGTAAGTAGAGTGGCTGTCTTCTGATGAAGAAGTAAGGCTTGCGCCCCTATGAAAGGAAAGAAGAAAAAAAAATGTTTTCCTCTTCCAAGTTCGAAAGACCTCCGCAGTGTAATGGCGGATCACTGTCAGTGAAGGGACGCTGACGTCCGACGTCCCACGTCACGTTCGACCCTCGGTATCCAGGCGACGTCCCTAGGTTACCGCTGTACAGATTTATAACTGTATTCAACTGAATACACGCCATATACCAGGGAGATATCCTGGTGTATGTACTGGTTTCTCTTCCAGGATCTCGTTGGTCGTTACTGTGAGTCTGGGGTCATGTTTTAAAGACAAACAGTTTATGGCATAAACAGTTTATATTATAGGCCTATAAATGGCATAAACAGTTTTCCCCCTGATTCTAGACGAACCGCAAACCTTAGATTTGAATTTAAAAAATCTGCCTAGCGCTTTCACACATTTGATTCCTCAAATTAATAAGAATAAACAATAATAGTCATGAAAAACCGCATAACAAATTAAATTCCCTGGTTATGGGGTAATATCCCGCCCTGCGGGTTCATTGTACACCGATAATTTCAAATTTTGGTACGAGGGGAAAAAATGGTTAATTGTGGGGAAAGACGATGATGAATATGTATTTTATTATATTATTTCAAGAATCATGTATCATTTTACTATCCTTACATGAATTTGAATATCTATATATATGGCTCGATCATCCTCCGTGTCATCCCTGCAACCAAAGTTTCTTTTACTGTTTTGATATTGATTCAATTCTAATTATTCATTTTGTCTTTGACGATTGTTGATCATTTCAGCTGAAGCAATTCCAACAAAAATCAGGGAAGAACTCCCCAGCGCCCAAAAGTGAAAGCAAGGCCAATTTAAATGGAACAAATGGAACTCCAGGACAGAATAGTAAATCCCCATCTGAATCCCCTATGCAACCATCGACACCTGTGACAACGAAAGATAATGCCAGGTTTGTATTGTTATGACAAAATGGTGAAAAGAAACGTGAACGATATTTATTCAAAATCCCCGTTGTAGCATTTTATATAATGTACACACCACCGCAATTAAGTTAATCAACGATTTCGGACATAGCACTGAATTCTCAATGAATTTGTTTTTAGTGTTCATTGACTATTATTACGATTTTGAAATTCATGGCCATATATCTGCTGTTTCGGGTTTTCTGTTTCTAAGCCACCATCTATGTCTTGTCTCACTCACGACTTTATCGATCTGATTTTTGGTGGGCATTGGTGAAACTGAGAGGGCATGATTACAATTTGTTCAATATTGCGTATTTATCATCCAGTTCCCCTCCAGAAACCTAGTATTGCTTCTAATGATGTTACTATTTTTACCATTATTTATTTGTGTCACAGTGGCGACAAATCAAGATCACCCTTTAACGCATCCTCCCTCAACCAGTCCACATATAGTACACCTGTTGGCCACCTGCAGTCCCATATGTAAGAAATACTCATAATTTATGAATACACAAGTTGCACATGTTCGTTTCTGCCTGCTGTACTGCTCCCGCATTGCTATAGCTGACCTGAGGGGGCATGTTGGTCCCCCTGGTCATGTAGAGAAATTTGTTGTCAATGATTGTCATCGAAAAATATCTTCTGATTTTCATCCCTGAAATCACATTATTTTTTTTGTGACGAGAAATGGCTAAAATGGCCTCAACGGAATCACATTGTCATATGCATGGATATATTTTTGATTGTAAGAATTGCATTTTTGCAATTGTTAAGTTATAGATCCTTTTATTCAGTGCCAACTGGTCCCAGACAGTTGGGTTGGGAAACTATTTAGAGGTTTTAGTTTTCGTGGATATCGCTATGTTTCTGCTTTTCACCGTGCTTGGTTTGGATGATTAGATAATATTAACTGTCCAAAAGCGCTAACATAACGGAGTATAAATCCTCACATTCATGCATTACAACTGAACTCACTTTGGTGTTGCCTCGAGTAATGGTTTCCCATATCGTAACACTACCAGGTGAGGATCCATATAATAATAATATTAGCGCTTGATATGTATTGCAAATGCACACTAGCTTTAAATCTATGAGAAGAATTATGACTATATTAAACACCTAATTATCCTAGGAAAGGGGAAGCTACATTTCAATATTATGTTTTAAATGTGAGAAAAAGACGAATCTTCAAAAGGGAACGACCACAGGGCAGCAAGGAGAAAGAATTTATATTTTCCTTAATGGCAATACATCGCAAAAGAAAATACCATAGTGCTGAACATTATCACGAGTCCCTCGTTTCATTATAGTTTCGCGTTGTCTATAATGAATTTGTATTGTTCTATAGAAAATACTTGCTGCTGCACGAATTGATTTGTTTGGTTTACTTGGAGAACCTGAATGAGCTTGATGTTTTATGTTTGATCATTGTTAAGATGCATGGTTTATACTTGGATGGGTTTCGACCAAATTATGCTCAAGCATATATAATTGGATGAGAAAACAGGTAACCGGTTTCGTTATTTAGCATGTGTCAGTGTGCGAAGCGGAACTTTCTTGTTGCTACAGACTTCCAGATTCAATAGTCACGGGTATATAGATCCATTTGGACAATTCAGTTGTTAGCCAGTGTCCGCCCGATCCTGATCATGAAATATTTGTTGTTTTAAATAGTTTAAAACGAAGGGGTGTTTTCAGCTCTGTCCTAAACAGAAATACCATCCCCTTTCGTCATATCCCTCCCTCGCCATCCTTATTAAACGAGTACAATTTATGTGTATTTTATCTGTAAGCTTAATGTAATTACTGATGTCTAATTATTCATTTGGCTTTCTAGTTTGCCAGCGTCAGCCTCTACAGAAAAACTCCAGCAGCTCTCGCGCCAAATCAATGGTTTAATAACAGATGTAAGCATTTCGTCGTCTTTCCTTCCTGTAACAGTATTTCAGTAGCGTTTTTCTCGATTATCTGATTGAGTTTTTTCAGTGCTATATCAAAATAAAGTAAAAAGCAAAAATATCTTCCCATCGCTTGCCCAGAAGAACTGCTCTATTTTTCGACATGTCCATGCTATGTCGAAGTAAAATCTCGAAGAACAGGTTCCTAATACGAACAAAATGTAGGCCAATGTTTTAACTTGACAAGAAAAATGCCAAAACTTTGTTAAATTGCGTGTCCATATCACTTGAATCCTCGCACATCACTATTCAGTGGTTGTCTGTTCTTCTCACTGTCCTCTCTATTCACGATATTTATTCTATTCCTTTTACAGTCCAGTGCTTATTTACAAAATGAAGAACCACTTCAAAATCCGAGCATCTCCGATTTGGAGGTAACTAAAATGACAATTCATTCATTTAACAGGGATGCAAGTTGTCCGTCAGTTGACGGATTTCCGTTTATCTCCTCATTAGCAAAATGTGTAATTAATTTCGTCAAATTACCTTTAAAAACGTTCAAAAAGGTTTATCGTTAATGGACTGACTGAATACCATGTCCATCTACCCCAGAGTAGACTCAAACCTTGCATTGGAATATAGGGAAAGCTATGTACTAGTGGCCGCCTGCGTCACCCCCCTGTCAGCCAACGTTCCGCTAGCAACTCGGTAGAGTGATAGCATCGGGAGTTTAGCGGAGGGGAATCCCCGTACACCACTACCGGGCGCAGGGGCCGACGGCCCGGCAGACGGTAGTCAGTGTGGGTGGCAGCAGCAGCTCTGCCTATCAACCTGTTTAGCTAGCTCTATTAAGCTAATATTTTTTTCGAATATATGTCTATATGTATACTTCTTTCAGTTGTAAGCACTTTGTGGACCATATTTTTATCTCAGAACATTTTCCGTCAATTTTGAATACCCCAACTTGCATCCCTGATTTAAAATTTGACCCATAAAAACATGTTTTTGTCTAGGCAGTATATTAGTGTAAAAGTACATAATTATATCTTATGTATATGCTCCTTAAGTAGGTGAGATTATTAATACAAGTGTTGAACCTTACGTCCCCTAAGGAACACATACCTAGCTTACTATATTTCTAATCTCTATTTCAGGCTCGGAACCGCGACCTGGCGTCGTTGCTGCAGCAACATGCACAGGCGAACGAGCAACTTCACAAACAGCTCGATGAGCTGGTTAGTTCACTGTCTTATTTATCATATATGTAATCCTAATTCTATACACTGGAAATAATTCATGAGAAATCTTCGGGATCGGATGTAGTATTTAAAAAAAAATATTCTAAAGATTTCTTTTTATTGGCCATTTTGTGATTGACTTATTTATAGCCATCATTTTGTTACTTTTCGATTTTAAACTTCCCTTTTAATCCCAATGAAAAATGAATTTATTTACTCTCCAGAATCTCTGATGATTTATACTTTTGCCTTAACCCTCTTTTTACAGAAAACACGAAACACTAAACTACAGTCTAGTTTAGATCATGAAAGGAAAGGCTTCGAGGATAAAATTAAGAGGGAAATGGGAGCCCTTAAAGACCAATTACAGGTTAGTATGTTGTCCCAAATATATTGATGTGTGGGACATAAATCATATGCATTATGGCCATATGATGCATTTAACGAAAGCATGTAATTATAATAATTATAGATTTTTATTTCCATCCATGTAACATTTACAGTAGTTGTCATACAGACTAGAAAAATAGAGAAACACAATGATGGAAATAGGAAATAATCTCTGTGAATATCACAGGTCTTCCGAGGGTCCCTTAAATTTTGAATACTATGTTCGTTTTCCAAATATATATATTTCTAAATAATTAATCAATGTCTACCCAGGGTGCTAAATGAAGTTTGTTTAGACACAGGCATTGGACCTCTCCATTTTAAGGAGTTCATCATAGTCTAGTTGGTTAGGCTCCCAACATTCTGGGTTTGAATCCCGGACCAGGTGGAGTTTTTTAAACACCACGTATCACCAATCTCAAATCAAATTCATCCTAGATCTGTGGCGTCAAATTACAAATCTCTAACTTTTTCTCTTTTTGTTTTTCGATGTAAACTATTGATTTACTGTTGTGTGCGTCCATCCATTGGTTTAGATTATGATTATGATATGATTGCAGTTAATTTTGATATGATTGCAGTTAATTTTCGAAATATTTCTTCCAATTTATTATTTCATTATATCTTCATGATATTTCCCTAGATCCTCTTGGTATAAAAGGAGTCCATAGAAAGAGTAAACACATCCAACTCCTTCACTTCCTCATAACCCCATATTTTTAGAAGTTTTTATAATATAATATTGGTCTCATTTCACATGATAAATGAAGTATTCTTTCCTTTTCTAGGTTCATATACAAACCATAGGTATTTTAGTAGCAGAGAAAACAGAATTACAATCAGCTTTGAATCAAAGTTCCAAACAAGGGGATGTCCGATCACGTGAGTATATTTTGGGTTTTGTCGCTGTTCTTTCAATTCCAAATCCAAATTCCAATTTAGTTCCAAAGAAGCTATCCGCTACATGTAGGATATATTTAAAACTCATTACCCCCTCCATCTATTGGGTTGAGAAATACTTCATTTTTTATAAGATCGAAATCTGATATCAAGAGTTGTATGGCTCTTTGTCTTCCGTCATATGCCCATCTTTTTATTTTTCAATCATCGTGGACTTTCATATTAAGTTGTACAATAACAGTACATAACTTTCAAAATTCACCTAACCTTTCCATTAATTAAGTCTCATTGCGAAAAGGACCAAACGATAAAAGTTACAACGATAATATTTTGGATTTATTCCAGTAATAGATTAGAGGACAATTGGCAAGAATTATGATGTTCCTGCTTTGCTAGCTTGTCTGCCATGTGTAGGGAAGCCATTCTGTGCTCACTTGCGATTTTTATCCCCTATTCCGAAAAGTTAAGATAGTCACATACAGTACTGCTGCCCTTTGAGCAAAGGGTGAGCCCTGTCACCTATATTCCGATATAGCCCTTTGGTTTCAAAAGATTATATTCATCAACTGTGCAAGTTTTTTTTGCTGATCATGAATCAATTTCGTGTTAATAAGCGGCTGCGAGTGGAGTGGGTGAGTGAATGATAGTAGTTTAACGCCTTGCCGACAAATCGAAGTCATAGTCACGGCATCGAGTAGTGTTAGTCACCAAGGAACCGACTGTATTTCCATGTACTTCCACACTCGATAATGCTAATCCCAATATTTCATATTTCACTGTCCACGCCGCCCTCACTTAGTGGTTTGGTAACCATACTTCCCCACGATAAATTGAGGAGGACCTCCTTGAATGAAATGTTGATATATGCATTTTTTAAACAATTTTTAAGTCGAAGTAGTGCGAGATTTCACGAGAACTTCGGCCTTGATATGACATACTTTGGTCTTTCAATAATTATTTACATACAAATAATGAACTCCAGTCATTTTAGTGTAATCACGCTCTGCTGGAAGAAGATACCACCTCTTATATTTTACTATCATTATTTTGGATAGAAAATACCTGTTCGTGAGATTTGAGGTCTTGAGTGGAAGTGAAGGCCAACCATTTTGGTAAATCGTGGTCGCGCTATAGCTCCAGGTGATCTTTGAGAATCAAAAGAAGTTCATCTTACCGGCAAATCCATGACTTGCCCCAAATATTAATTTTGTTTTATTTCAAATCTTTATTCAGTCATGGGCAGGATCATAGCACAGTTACATTCAATTAATATTATAAGTTATACAACCCCCAGCTCACCATTACGGTGACATATCCAGCCCCCATTTATGTATACGGATTTAACCTATCAATATGTAACTATGAAAATAACTGTTAACATCCTTAACATCTGCATGATTACTTAAGCTAAATACCCGACAGTTTAATCACTTGAACTACCCGATCTTGTTGGGTGACACTGGATGGTATTCAGCCATACAGTCACCAGAAAGAGAAATGTGACCTATTAAGGCTGGAAATAAAAATGAAACCAGATATACAAGTTTCTCTTGTTGCCTGAAGATCCAAATCGATGATGGCAAGTCTTGAATGTGGCGCCGTCTAGCGAGTTTTTCGGGAAATGCTTGTGCTACTTGTGCTCCCACTTGACAATGACACGTCTGTCAAAATGGACAGCAAATATCCATAGTTCAATTCTGCTGAATTATAAATATATACCGCTGTGAAGACGCTACAGGGTCTCCGCGGGCCCTTGAAAAGCCTTGAATTTGGGAAAATCAATTCAAGGACTGGTCGAAGGGCCTAAAAAATCATTTTAAGGGCCTGGAATTCTGTTTGAATCTATTAAATGGCCTTGACATTTCCGAAGATACTCTGTTTCTCGCTGTACGCTTTACCCTGACTGGCCCCTCGCACACCTTACAGTTAATGGCTTACAAAGTATAGTTGAAAAACGGTTATTAGTAGATGAATCTGAATATAAAACTTGTTAAATACATCATTGGCCTATGAAAACAATGACTACAACCCCTAGGTCTCGTCATTAAGGTTCTAAAAAATCGTTGATTTCGGCCTTGAAAATCACGAAAATGGGCCTTGGAAAGGCCTTAACAAGCCCGGAATTTCTTTAGTCCAAAAGCGCGGGGACCCTCTGCTAGAGAGTACATGAGTAAATGTGATCAACTCATGCCTCACTCTGCTATGGCGTTAAATATAGCAGGGTGCACTTGTTACGAAGATGTATTGTTATAAATGACAATGCATACTTGGAGGCTAGCAGGGTATCCTCCCCATTGATTGATCGATGAATTGTATATTGCATCATAGTGGCCTGGGTGATACACTTCTAGCTGATCGTCAGGTCCGCCAGCCTGTGCCCTGATAACGGGATTAAACAAGAAACAGTGGATGTAAAGCAGATTGGAAAAACCTTTAAGCAGACGTTGACCGAAATAAATAGATACATTTTATTGGAAGATAATCTTCTTCCATTCTCTGTTAGTTATTGTTTGGTACGCTTGATTTCGCTTCCTGGGGGCTCATTTAGCAGAAATAAAGTTAGGAAATAAATTCTAGTTTGTATGGAACCTCATTTCATAGGTTGGATGTTTATATTGAAATACATATATTGCTTACATGTATGACAAAATATAAATAGTGCATACCGTATAGGGTGTTTTTTCTTGTCTAAAAAGGAGAAAAGAACTTTAGGAACGTTTTTTTATTATGATAACCGAGATTACATATATGTGAGATCAGGCTTGTCGGGCACTGTCGTATCGATAAAGAATATAGTATATCGAAGAATATTTTAGTATTGGTCAATGAATATCACCTCTTAGTTCAGTTATATCCGTTTCATTTTCTTTAATGGGTGGTGACCTGATTCGTATAATATTTAATCGTTTCTGATATAATGATTAGACTACTTCGTAGTTTCATGCAATTTTATTGGGAAGATTTGTCATGATTATGTACAACAACTCAGATTTCATCTTCACCGTTGAGTATCTCTATAGTTAACTGTTTCCTTGCTGAATATGACACCATCATAGGTTAAATAAATGTTGGTATATATTTTAGACTGGATAATTGTTTCCAGTGATGTGTTATCATTACTCAGATATCCACTGATGACACTAAATGTGTCCAATTGTTCACCAGTATCTGGTTGAAAGTTCTCGAAATTGAAGGAAAGAGCGACCATGGGAAGGCTTTTGATCCTTGCAATGGTTTCAAGATGTGTATCTTGGTGTTTATTCGCAACAGACATTGATGCTTTTTAGTTGTCCTTTGGAAGCTACTTACTATAAATGCTGTATCTCACATTTGAGAGGTTCATCGCAAGTGTTTTAATCTATTCAAATGTAGCAATATCATCTACGAAACAGAACTACCATCTTGTTTGAAACATGAATGTATATTTGGGATGCCCTTTATACACCACTTTCATACAACCCTCCACCCATTCACACATTTGTCCATGGCATGGTTCGTGATATTTGAAAAATTCTATATTTTGCAATTTCACTACTTGAACACACAACTTTCGCTTTCTTCATAACACAGTCTTCTCAACAGCAGTTAGGTTGCATGGCAGGCAAACAGACAGACCACTCATCAGTCAAGTATGATTTTAAAAGATCAAACTCTTTTTGCTCGAGGAAATCCTCCTGCAAGTCCTCGCTAGAACATGTGTGTGGGTAACTGACAATAAGGTACTAAGGCACAGTTATTTCCTGGCCTGCAGTTCTCTTCATAAGCAGAAAATGTGCCTTGTTGTTGCTGTTGCTGTTGCTGTTGCTGTTGCTGTTGCTGCTGTTCTTGCCGTCTGTCCTCAGACATACAGTCCATAGATTGATGGTCAAGCTCGGTGCTAATGTTTCCACTAGTATTGCCATTCTGCTCCTCCATGGTCTGTCCAGTCAACACGACCGAGCCCATGGAGAGCTTTTGGAGTTCCATCTCCAATCTGAGCACATTGATATTCTGCACGAAGGCTTCGAGGCCGTCTGGTGGGATTTGGTACATCTCCCAGCAAACCTGGCAGGGATAGCGGCGCCCGTGGCCCCCATGTTTACTCACATACTCCCAAAGCCAAAGGTCCATGCAGCTCATGCAAAACCTGTGACCACAGGCGGGCAGGGTCAGCAGGGAGCTGACGGTCGTGGTTCCACACGCTCGGCAATGCCAGCCATTCACCTGGTCCGGCGGTGGCATGACCTGATGACTCACCATGCTGGGCAGGAACTGGGTGTCCATGTCCACCTTTTTTGTCCCTTCTCAGTCTCACTCTAGTGCCAACGTTTCCTCGAACTGGAAAAGAAATAGAAGTACTGTAAGAATAACTTGAATGAATTGTAAAATAGGCTAGTGATCGTTGACTTTGATTTCTCTAAATTGATTTTAAAGAGAAATGGGCTGCCGAATTACTCAATGCAGTGTAAATCTTGGTTTTGAGGATATTGTTTTCTCTTTGCTCATTTTGTGTTTCTCCTTGGATAATTTATTCAAGAGGGTGACCGGAAAAAATAATTATTAAATACCCATGTTATATTGCGGAAACATACTTCAGAATTTCCATAAGGTCATCTATTTTCCTATAACAACATCATGAAAATGTTTGGAGAAGATTAATTGACTTTGGGATATTTGATATTTTAAATAATATTCACTCCTAAAACTACTTCAGAACCACCTGTCCCAGACCATGTCTATTTTCTTTTCAGACTTGATTCAATAAGTGTGTAAGATAGAGAATAATACCATAGAGAAAAGTACCATAGAGCAAGAACTCGTAATGCCATAACCCAGTGACCCACTGATCCATTAAGTCCACAGCATACTGTATAGTGTAGGCTGCCTGCTTGTGGCATATTAGGTACTCATGGACTTAGTGACGGTGGATGTATGTAGGACCGTGGTTATTATTGATGGCTTCCTGGCCATCCTACTGTACCATATGGTGTGGCCTAAGTCGCTAGGCACCAAAATATGCATATCTACTTAGCATAGACTAGCACGCTGCCCTCTCCCATCCCTTACCTCAGATATCACTATACTTTGTGTACACCCACTTATGCAGACCCACCTGTTTTTGTATCAGTCACATACCATCTACTATACACCCCACATTAGCGGTGACACAAGCAAAGAAATGCAGAAAGGGGGAGAGGAGTTATTTTCGGTATTTGGGTCACATAGCTGTGGGGATCTGAGGCTTATAAACATAGGCCTTGATCCCCTGGGTATTTGTTGCTAGGCTTTACAGAGAGCACACCATTTAATACAGATACTAAAGCTGGAGGAGTGTATCCGTATCTGTTCACCAAGATCAAGTCATACCAGCATAAATATTAGTGTCTGGTATCTGTCGTGTTACGTGGTACTTCTGTCATTTACCCCTGATCAATATAGCTGTCTGTTGCTTTGCATCTTCGATTAAATGGACCTTTTCAATAACACTTACTATGGGTTCATCATGTACTGATTTGACCTATATTTTTTGAATTGTTAAATTTAATATATATCTATGTCCGTCTAAAATATAATTGTTCTATTAGGCCATTAGTGGGATAAATGTGTGAGTAAAACTCGTTACAAGTGGAAGTATTGAATTGGAAGTATGTGAATATTTAAAGGGGTTTTATAGTAGCCTCGGGGCTTCATCGATATTTCCCTTTGGGGTTTATTCCTATATACCTGCTTGGTGTTTATTATTAGTTGGAATATCTAAATATCTAGAATATATTGTTTTATTAGATTTTATAATAATACTTTTCTATTTACCAAACGAATGATCTCTTCCTTATTTCTTACAGTAGAACTAAGCTTTTGGTCTTGATATTATTATAGTGGTGTATTTTCATTTCTTGAAAGTTACTTAATCTAACTAATGCAGAAATAATTATTCGCTGGCATTATGCCTAAGCATACTATGTTGTGTTTAAACGATGGTGTTTACACAATAAAGGGGTTGTTAGTACGACAGTTTCTAGTAAAGCTATTTATCCTTGCCTGTTGAAGTAAACTTTCCTTTAAAGATGGTTGCATACCCCACTGTCTAGTTCCCCGACAATTTTGTTTGACATTTTACTTACGCAACTTGACAAAACAGTGAAGATTGCCAACTGCGCAACAGTTCTTGACTGGTACAAATATAGACGGTCTACTTCCTTGCAGAACCAAATATTCAAACTACTTAAAATATTACGTGGCTCAGGCTGTGAATTAGCTCTATTATCCATGCCTGGATTAATCTCACACATAAGAACCAATTGGAAACTCACAGTCACTTTGCTTCGTTTCTCCCTTCATCAACTTTTTTTTTTATCATTTACTTCAGTTGCAAGTTCTTGTAATTTAAATGTAGAGCATTGGTGTTCCTGGCCCTTTGCCTGTGTCTACAACATGTGTTCTGGTCCCTGTCATAGTTTGTATTTGGATCTCTGCTTAATACAAACAACAGGAGGGGACTCTTCACTTCTCTGGGTTAGTTTACTTTGCTCCCCTTTCTGTTCCTCTCCTAGTTCTTCCTTCCAGCTCATGTATACATCCAAATGTAACATTTGCTACCGCAGTGATAATAACGATCTTGCCATATGATGGAATATTATTTGGGAAACTTATGCCATAAGGATACGGATAGTATCTCCTGAGTATGTATTATAGATAACTATTTAGTATTACTGAATTATATTTGTTTCGGGGAATGTAATAGAAACGAGAGCAAAGACACGTTCTAATTAGGTGTTGGCTCAATCTGGTATAAACTGGCTGATGTCGCATTGAGTATCTGTATGGAACACGTATTATATAATTTGGAATACACGAGGTTGTTTTTGGCTCCAATGTATTCCCCCAAATGACCCTATATAATATTCATGGACATAAACATTCATTCCATGCTATTCATCACATCCAATATTTACCACAAATTTGCATCATTCTTTGCCCCTGGGTATCATTTCTACAAGTACCATTTGCACCCCACTAATTGGCTCTTGTTTGGTGGGGAAGGGGGAGAAGGATGGGATGGGGGTGCACTGCCTTGCTCTGATGGACACAAATTAATAAATACATAATCGCTCTCAATATGTAGCTCTTATCCAAACAACCTACTCCGGGCTGACCCTGGGAATACTTAGTCCTCATTGTTAAGCGTATTACTATCAAGGTTTATGCCGGTGTATTGTGCATTTCCTAGATAAGGTTGATAAAATTGGGATGTATTGTAAATTTGTTCTAGGCTGGAACGTACACGCCCGAGCTCAAGTGCTAAATCCACTGTGCACTCAGTGTATTGTGCCAAGTTCCCTACTTATTGCGTGTGCCAGTGAATAAAATTTGCACCCATGCCTTTTAAGGCCAAACTAGTACTGTACCATTTAAGCTCAACATGTCTTTGTCCGTTCATCTGAACCTAAGTATATTTTCATGATTAAGTTCGCTATTATTTAAAGCATTATCAAATTGCGTATGAAGATGATGCAACTTGAGTGAAAAGGGGCGGATCAGAACAAGGAATGCTATGGCTTCAAAGCACTACAGCTAGTATATTCTAACCCCATTTTTAAGTTTGCCAAATTTGAGTGTAATGAACTATCAAGCAGATGGATGGGTACAATAATCAATATTCGGTGCTTTGCCCTATGGTTACTGACGATGCATTAGACACATATATCTCTGATTCTCTCTCTATACATATACTCACACAAGTGTACACGTTGCAGCAGTATTGCAGTCAAGGGGATCTATCTGCGACTATCTTCCTTTTAAAGATGACCAACCATGGTGTATGTTGTTCGCTGTGGCTCTAGTTTGTGGTTAGACTGTCAGTGAGGGAGGAGAGAGGAGAACAAGTAGAGAGGAGCGAGTGTCAGTCAGTGTGGATGTTGTGGTAGTGGGGATGTGTTGCTGAGGGCCCCGCCTACCACCTACTGCACCTACACTAGGCTACAGGCAGGGACGAATGGTGCACTGTCAGGGGACGTGGCACGAGCTTTATTATTGGATCCTTGCTGGATCCCTCCCTCCGAGAAACACCTCCGTGAGTCCGTCCTACTCCTAGATGCTTCCCTCTATAAACAGACTGTTCTCCGGGAAAGGATTCCCCAGCAGAGAGCTTGTTTATTAAGACGTATGCTCGAGCTTCTTAACGATCACCATCTGCGTTTGTTGTTATGGTTGGGGCTATTTTTAGAAGCGCAGTCAGAAGGAGGTCACGTGGTTGGCTAGATCAGTCAGCTGACCGTGTTGTTGTCGGGAGAGTGGCTGCGCGGAAATAGGTCAAGCCAAGGTTGGCGGGGTCAAGGTCAAGTCGGGAATAATGAGGAATGGTGTGATGTACAGGACAAGCCCCTTTCCGATGTGTATTGGCTGTGGAGGGTGATAATAAAGGTTGATGCTTGGGAAGACAGTCAAACGACACTGGGAAGGAAAAATTTGCATGTCACAACGAAAAAAACATATGCATGTCACAACAGGTCCCTTATAAACTTGTTATCTTAATCTTTTGATTAGTTAAACTGTCAAAACTACCAGACATTATTTTTAATGAACAGAATAAAAGGTAATTAAATGTAAATTTTAGATGATCGATTAAATAAAAAAAATACTCATTTAGTTTACGTATTAAAATAATATAATGGTGCCCCGTCTATCCCCAAAACGTCTTAAATACCCTCATATTGTTAAACACATACAATAGCTCTAATCAGGCTTTTTATCTAGAATGCCCGCATTAGATAGAATTAGCTTAAGCCTTAAGAGCTAGACTAACAAAAATATTTGTTTATCAGACTTGTGTCCTTGACATGGTAGAAGGATGAATTTATACACCGCTATTAGTAGGTCACGTTATGATTTTCTCTCCCACTATCAAAACCAACTATCACCAGTGCTTAAATATGTGCTCCATATGCACCTACACAGGCTAAATGTATCTATATAGCTTAGAGGAGAACCCTTTCCCTCTCCTCTTAACACCCCAGTGGGAAAGTTTCAAATAAGGGTTTGCCATGTGTCAAAGCCCATTGTTAAGAGCTATAAATAGCTCATAGCTCTTTGCTTCGATTATAATGCTCCCACAAAGGCCCTCTCCGGGTGTGTAGCATTAAATATAGCCCATCGCCAGGCTTTATTCTTTGGGCTTTTCATCATGCAGGATTATGGAAATCCACAACTAATGAATATATGATGCGTGTATATATCCATTGGGATTGTTGATAAGTTGGTGGCGTAATTACTCAGTTGTTAAAAATGATGTTTGGTGTTTACACTTACATAATAACTATTTCACAGGTTTTATACTGGAACTCTTTTGTTGGAATCCCGTCCAAATCCCGTTAATCGTATTGTAGACACAACTAATCATTGGGAAAATAAGTAATTTTCGGAGGGTTTCTTAATGTTTTTGGGTGTTAGTTTTTCTTATATTTGGACTGGCTAAGGCCGAGGTTGTGGTAGACTATTTTCTTCTGATGGGGATGTCAATTTTAGGGCCTTGTCCTCTCATTCGTGTGACACGTGGGGTGGGGTGGGTGGTTCCTTTACGCCCTAGTTAACACGCATGTATATTTTGTCATGTCAAGGGCGAGACAAGGGGAAACGCCCTAACGAGATTCAATACCCTACTTTTTCTCAATGGTTGTGTACATTCATATAGCCATGCTATACACATGTTACTAGTATATGATTTAGGCGAACGTTATCTACGGAGATAATGATGTTCCTATTAGTGCATGTCCGGTTAGTGCATGTTTGGAGGTATGCCTAAAGATTGAAAGGACAAACTCGTGCCGTTTACAAATATTGCAAATATATTAAACTGGCCATATCACAGCCCTTGTTTTCTTACAGTGTCTATTCATATATTTATTTACAGATGAAATAGAGGAATTACAGGGTCGTTTAAAAGCTTCCAGAACGCGAGTGGCTGAGCTCGAAAGGTCATTTACTTCAGCGTCTTCTTCCAGTCAGAAGCTTGAAAAGGTGAGAATGAATTGCGACAAAATATGACCAAGATATTTTTTAAAAATCAATCTTTTGAGCTGTAAAGTGAAAGAAGAATACGTGGAAATAGATATTAAATTCACCAGTATGAGCCAAATATATTTTGTGACATAGGACCATGATATCTCCAGAAAATTATATGTTCCACAATATCCTGGTGCTTTCAAATTTGATTATTTACACTGATCTCGCTCTCTTCGAGTGTCACAAGTTCTTACCTCGATCTTTCTGACTGTCAACAACGATGTCAAGTAAACTAGGATTATGCTTAAGTAATTCTGTTTCTGTTGCAACCTAATTTATATTTCCGTTTAACCATTTTATCCCATTTTTTTCCATCAGTCCTCGAAGGTGTTTTCAAAAGAAATCGATAGACTAAAACTCGATTTATATAAATCCAAGTGAGTATTTAGACAGTATTTAGCCTTAATAATTAACTAAACGATATAAATATTTCAATTTATAAATATACAATTCGAATCGTCTTCAGAAAGTTTGACATATTCCGGCTATGAAATTATAAATAATATCAATAATACTGCAATTCGACGCGAATGAAGAAACACATTTCAAACAACTTTATTGCCACTCTTCGACAATATTATAATCTATTTAGAAGATGGTTTATGTGATTTAATGTTATATATTGTTAAAGGAACAATCTGATTGTTTTTACGGGATTCGATGTATTATATTATGTCCGTCCACAGGGACTATAGTACCTCAACTATTGTGTAATTGTAGCATGATTGCAAAAGACAAATGTATAAATAACCAAAAAGTAGATGTAGTAGACCATTTATATTGATTCCTTAATCATTGCAGTAAATCTCTAGAAGAGCAACAACAGAAGAACACAGAACTAGCCGGCAAGCTACAAACCAAGGCAGCAGCATGCGGCAAAGCTGAGGACGAAGTCCTGGACCTAAAGGGCAAGCTTGAGATGTCACAATTACATATCGAACAGGTATGACACAGCCTGTATATATTATTCTTCAATCTGAAATGCATTTTCTTCTATGAATCATCATAAATAACTTCCAATGATCAGATTTGTATCTATCCGACAGCGAAACGGACGAAATAGAGATCAGCAAAACCGTATCTAAGACCCTTAACATTCCCAATACCCAAAACCCAATACCAACAACTCCTCGCAAACTCTCAAATTAATGGAGATAAATTGTCAACATTGAAAACGCACTCAATTTACTGAACGAAACCCATAAGCGAGAACTAGACGACCTGACCGACTATAATCGCAAGGATTCATCAACTATTTAGGGTAAAAATGATTAATAGTGCAGTCTGTTAGCTACTAACCTCTTGACATACCTATCTACTGGAACATTTTCTATTTCATCGAGGATACCATCATAAGAAGGTGAAAGTTATATTGAAAATAGTGGGATTCTAGTGTTCACCGAAATGGATAAACACTGTTGCTTTTGTCTCAACTTGTTTTCCAAACTGAAGACTTTCCATCTCCATGTAATTAAGCCTGTTAGAAGAACCAATATATTTCGAAAATTTGCCCAGTACTACCGGACCCTTCACCATCTGTGTGACTCTTCAAAGGTAGATTCAGCATATATGGTTGAAGTTGTTAAAACAATCGATGTTCTTTTGTTTTTCCCCCGGGATATCCCCTTCTTTTCATTCTTTGGGACACCCTAAAAATAATCGATGTTTTAATCACTTTCAAGGTGTTTCAATCACTGTCAAGGTGTTTTAATCACTTCCAAGGTGTTTTAATCACTTTCAAGGGGTATAAATAATATGAACTACGAAGTACTATGTCGAGCTTCAATGCCTGCATCACATACATTCAATATTTAGAGACTAAGACCACATACATTCATGTGCAAATCGTCACTCTCCAAAACTCTTTGTTTCAGCTGAAAAATGGTGGTGCTGAAATTAAAGATTCTTCCGAAAATATAGACAAATTAGTTGCCGAGAAAAGCGAGCTGCAAGTAAAGGTAGATCAGGTCAGTACATTATGATAATAAGAGTCAATACTTATAGTCTCTTCTCTTGTCTCCTAACATGTGTATAGCATCAGTATTCATATATACAAAATATTTGTTTGTCAATCTTTGTTCAGTTTTGTACACTGGAAGAAACATCCCAGGTCATTATCCGTTTTTTTTGCCATTGGACTTATTTCTATATTTCATGTACTATATTTATTTTTAGTTTTCCAAAATAAGTTAACTTATTTAAATCATCTGTTATATTTCTTATGTTTAGAACACGACCTCTTATATAAAATACATATAAAGGTACAACCTACTCAGTAAAACGATTGATATTTAGTGATATCTCAGTAGGTAAAACCTGTTTATAATCCACCGATGTCTACACGCTTCCATACTAGCTTGTTTCTGTTGATTGTGTGTGTTATGCTCGTTGATGTAATGTCTGCTTATTACACATTGTGGCAGTATGAGGAGGCATTCCAGCGTCTGGCGACTGAGCGGGACCAGTTGTCCGCCCAGTACCAACAGTACATCGAGCAGCTCACTGCCAAGAACCAGGAGTACCATGTGCAGTTGGTCACCATCGCCGAGGAGAAGGAAGCCTTGCAGCAGAAGCAATCCCTCCTGGAAGACTCCTTTTACGAGCTCGAGTCTAAACAAAGTAATTCTTTCCACTTTGAATCTTATCCTAGAACATAAATTCTAGTTGTATTATGTTTTACTTGTCTGCTTTGGTTAGCTCCTATAGCTGGCCTTCCACTAACTCCTGGGGTAGTATAATACTATGATGATATGGTTACTCTTGTGTTTGCATTATGGAAGGTGGTCCTTTCATGGGAACATGTTCCAAGTTACATTTCGCATTTTGATTCGATACTCCTGATATGATAGGTGTCAGCCATATGTGTTCAGTATTCGTTTAGTTTAAATTGATAACTACAACAAGTTATTCTTCTTTTAATTGTGTTAGACAGTTTGAATCAAAATCTAGATGTTGTTTGGAATACATTGCTTGAAATCCCTGATTTACTTGAAATGTCTTAAAAAAATATAAATAGTGAACTTGGTTAGGAAATATGGGCAATATCCTTATGGTATAGGCCATTTAATACTATACGAACTATTGAATGTCATACCAAGCAAAGTTCTCCTTCATATTGAATACCATTTTATTTCGTCACGTTATTGAACAACTGTTACTCACTCACTCCTGTATTCTTCCATCCAGACTCCGTGCAAAACGAAACCAGCGAACTAGAGGCAGAGAAGCACGAGTTGTTCCAGAGTCACGCTAAATTAAAAGCTGACTTTGACGCGTTGAAAACCCTGTATGATACTCAGGTGGCGGACAACTCGCAGCTGAGTCGGTTTGTCTCTGAGAAGGAGATGAGACTGGAGGAACTGGAGATGACAGTACAGAGACTGAGTGACAGCACAGTGGACCGGGACCAACTGCTAGAGACCATGCAGAGTGATAAAACTGCCTTAAGCCGCGCCATGGCTCAGAACAAAGAACTCAAACACCAACTAGCCGAAATACAGAATGGATTCGTTAAAATGGTACAGTGTCACGTTCTTCACGAGTACTCTGTTTAGCATTTAATAAACATATTCCGTGGTTTGGTTTGAAGTCTTGGGGATATGGATGCTTATTTTTTTGTATTGATATCTAAAAAGAGAACGTGCCTCATGGGTTCCTTTTTGAAAAGTTCCTTATATCTTCTGATATCTATGTTGCGATGGCATTGTCCTTTCTTAAATGTACATTTCTGAAACTCCTTCACACATTTGATAGGGAACTATGGTCACTAGCCCCCCAGAGTAATATTTCATTTTATAAAAAAAAATCGACCCAATATATATATATTTATTTCGGAACAATAATAAAATGGAGCATTGCTATTCTTAATCGGACCTTAAATTTAACATAGGATATTCTAACGGCGTTAGGTAAATTTTTTATTTATATCAAATATGAATATCTACATGGTGTTAATCAATCGCTATAATTGTTTCTCCCTTCAGAGCAACGACAACATGGACCTTATGACACAATTAACTTCGGAGCAACATATCTCAAAAGAGTTAGGCCAACGGCTCACGCAACAAGAGGAGGAGTTGAAGGAGTTCCGTGAACAGCTTTACGAGAGGGAAGGTCAGCTCAGACAACTGGAGAGCGATGCCACCATTCTCAAAACCCAACACTTTAGCCAGGATCAGATAGAGGATCGCTTGCGACACTACGAAGCTCAGGCCCAACTCGTAGAGACGTTGCAGAGGGAACTGAATTCTGCTCAGGTATGAATTAGTGCTCATTTCCTTTCAGTGCGACATTATTGAATAATTATGAGTGATAAACATTCGCCCCCTGGAGCTAAATCACATTGAAGACCAACATCTCTTATGCTGAAAGTACCATCCTGTTTCTTTGTAATTTGTACTTGAATGTATGAGGAGAAATAAAATTAATTATATATAAGTCTTTGAATAAGAAATCGATTTCCCAGAGACGCTATTTCTTGATGATCTGAAACAATGCTTTTAATCTAGCGACTTAGTCAGTATCAATGGTTTAAACAGCTAGCTGTGCATGCAATAATTAGCCAGGCTACATGTCCTAACATAGATTTTGGAGGTGGGGGGGGGGGGGGGAGTTAAGTACTGAGGAGATAAAATCTTGAAAGGCTTTTACCTTGGTAGATGGCAAACCTTAGCACCATTCACTCCTGTCTCCAGTTGTTTTACAACTCCTGATATGCTCTCTTGATATCGCCTAATTTGCCTAAGTTTACTGATATTATTTCTGAGATGATGATAAACACGATTGGTTTCATTCCCTCTTCATTGACAGGACACAATAAATGCTCTCACCAACCAGAACAGCATCCTACAGTCGCACATGGCCAATGTCGACCACGCTAACGGTAACGATGCTGGTGATAACAGTGGTTTAGTGGCTTCCATGTCAGCATCCGTCAAACAACTGGAGATGGAACGCAATGAGGTTGTACACAGGTTCAAAGAAGAGGAGTCCCGTGCTAATGAAATCCAGGCCAAGCTACAGCAACTACAAAATGACCTTGCTCACGATAGTAAGCAGTCTAAGCTAGCATTTCAAACTAACACTCAGCAAATCTATAATATATTTACTGGTAGGTCTTCAAAGATAATGTAAACTGATGCTGAAGGATGAAGACAAATGTGGAGGTTCATTATCTCGTTAGAACCATTTTTGTATGATTTGAAGACAGGAATATAATTATTTCTCACATTAGTTGGCTTTTATAATGGAATCAGTTCACATGGACGGGGCTTTTGTTTTGACGAATCCGTTTCATACGTCCATAGTTCTAGTAAATAAATCTAGTATAAAAATCAGTAAGATGGTATATCTCATAGTGAAATATCCTTTATACATGTATCATTAATGGGAAACCTTGTGACGCGTAACTTAGTAGTAGTGTTTGCATAGAAGAACAATATTTGATTTGAATTGTAGCAATACAATAACAATAACCACTTGCTGTGGTATATTATATACACTGATGGGTTCCAATCCTAATTGCTGACATACACCCTTCCAGCGCCGGCCACTCTAAATGGAGATGTGATAAGTAAAGCCCAATTTGAGGCCCTACAACATGCCATGAAGCAGCTGGAGGTAAGTCGCTATAAGTCAAATATCAAATACCACATGTAAAGGGCCTAGTCCACTAAGCCGATTCTCGTGCAATTCTCACAGAAGTGCAAAACAGTCCTCTGCGGCGCAAAGTCGCATGAGAATCGGCTTAGTGGATTAGGCCCTTAAGTATCCGAAGTATACTAATGACAAACTGATTTCTGAATGTGCATTTTTGTATTTTAACAGTGGAGTCGGATTTTTTTGATTTTTTACAAATGTGTTTATTGGCCATTATATAACAATTGGATTTGCTTTTATCATATTTCTTGGAAAAAATGGCAATAACAAAAAATATTTTGTAGGTCAAGTATACTTCTACCATGCGTGACAAAGCAGATCTAGCTGACAAGACTGATCAGCTGGAACACCTTATCATGCAGCTGCAAGGCGAAACAGATACTATAGGTGTGTAATATTTTTTTCTATGGACTAATCAACTGAAAATTATTTCCCAGTTTTATTCGAGCCCCAGTAGGTTTCCTTTATTCAGGAAAGTTAACGTCGATAATACATTGGGGGGTGGGGGTGGGGGGGGGGGGGGTCGTTATGTCCAGAACATACATCATCAGTCACTCTCAATAAGTTAAGAGTGTTGTCTCTAGTGTTTCTTTTTTCCCAACACCTATTTCCTTACTTCAAACAATATATGATTTTAATTTTGTGGAGCCTCAAGACCACTCTTTTATTTAGTAAGCAATGTCATAATTTTCCTTGTATATCAGAGCTCATACAAAGTTCCAGAGGTAATCGTACGATCCGTTACCATCTGTCTTAACATATATAAGAATAAGGATACGAGTAAGAATAAGCGTAGTGGCAGATTCCTGAATCCAACAATCAGTATCAATTGTATATATTATACACCTCGATATTCATAAACATTGCAAAGACGTCGTTTTGTTCGGGCATAAACCTCACTTTGAAGCTCCTACTTTTGCGCATATATGATATATAAATTTTCGTTTTATAGTGCTCTTTTATGATCATGTGTTTCCTTCGTCAGCCGACATTGCTCTTCCATTTAAAATGGTATTGAAAGTTGACAAATTCCATAGAAATAATCATTTTTCCTTCAGAACTTCAGAAGAGTTCTTAGCTTTCCTTTATTGCTCTGGGGACAGGGATCCACAACCCTTACAACTAAGAATTAGTTCGGTTTTTTTTTCGAAGAATTATTCTAGGATAATAGAGTTTACCCTTTCAAAAGTGCTTTTGACTCTTCTCTTATGTTTAATAACTTTTGATGATATTGTAGGTGAATATGTTACCTTGTATCAACACCAGAGGTCTGTGTTGAAGCAACGAACGGTCGAAAAGGACGATTACATCGCCCGTTTATCCAGGGAGCGAGGAGAGATGCAGGTTAGTAGCATGGGAACTGGTTTATTTTTTTATCAATACATCTAAGGTAATTCAAATTTTCTAGGATCATGAATTTTAGGATATTGCTATTGTATTCATGTTATTTTACATGGGAATTTGAATTGTATTTGTCTCCTAATTTCCTATATATTTATTCAATGGTTTTTTTTACCGAGATTCTCCTGCATTTTTATTTTGAGATTCATTGAGTGCCTGTCTCCAAATTTTTAATATTTGATTGAAGAAAACCAAATCGCAAATTGTGATAACTATTTTCCACAATTCAAGTTTATCATATAGTAATTTATCATATAGATAAACTAATAATTATGGAATTAATTAACCGAATGTAATAACTTCATTACATATGGATCTTGTCCTTTGCAGGACAAACTTGGCCAGTTGCAAGCGTTGGTGATGCAACTGCTGAGCGAGAGGCAGGCGCTCCACCAATACGGGGCGGAGACCGCCGCAGACTCCCTCGGTCTCGTGGCTACCCCGCAGGCTTCCCCTGATACTGCTGCTGCTGGTAAGAAGAAGAACAAAAAGTCGGACAAGACTCCGGACAGTTCCAACCTGGAAGGTATGCTGGGGGCTGTGAGAAACAGCAACAGCACACTTGTTGGTGGAGTAGTGGTGGCTTTGGTTCGGTGTTCTTTATTTGACCCTCATTTGCTTTGGTGCTGACACGTACTTACTTTGCAGGTTTTTTTAAGTTAGCCACGACACGTTATTGTAGTTTACTGTACACTTTAAAAATCACCTTAGTCCTTTGTGTAGCTACCTTGCTAATTGTTATTCACTCGCGTTGATGCTGCAATTACTTTAAGAAATCTACAATTTTAGATCGGTATTATTTGGTCTAGTTTCTATTTATATTCTTCCTAATCTCCGATGTGGCAAAATTATCAATCAAATTATTAACACTTTTAGAACTCATTTTGCAGTCCTGTCAATTTTGTCTACTATTTCTAACCAACATATTCTTAGTTCTAAGCTACTTCTAATAGATCAATTTCCTCAAATTAGCCCCCCAAAAGTATGAATTATACACTCCTATTCGCAATACTAGTAATATTTCAATTATTCATAAGTATGTAGGATTGAATTGATTTCCCTGTACATGTATACGCTCCCGTTTTTGGGGGGTTCCGACATTTCGGTCACATTAGCCCTTAATTAAAGGAGGATTCCTTAGATATATATATTTAATATTATTGTTATATATCATGAGTCAATTATTATTCCAGACTGGCCCGACTACACAAGTGACAGTGACAGTGAAGCCAGCGAGGTTGAGGCAATCATCGGCGGAACACCCGAAGGTGCTACCCCGGGTTCAACAGATAGATCCTCTCCCCGTACCAAAGAGAACACTCAGGATCAGGCGCAACAACAGAAGGACAAAAACCAACAACAATGGAACATTCCAGGCGAGGACCAGACGGCCAAGCGCATCATGAACCTGTTGTCTGAAATAGGCAACACTGCCTTGGCCGAGTCGCCTTCTTACTCTGATAGAGACTTTGTAAATTGTAATCGGTGTACCGGCCGACTGATGATCCTATGATCTGGGGCATGAGCCTAGATACTGCTAACTTAATTACAAATGCTAACAATGTGATGATGAATCTAGACCATGTTTGTTAGTTAATCCTGTTTTTTTATTGTTAAGCTTGGTTCAAAATATATTTTTGGTGGAACCAAATCTATTTACTATTCATTTCAAGTACTGTTTTTAAGGAACCCCAGACGGTCATTATTTAAAAGTTTTGTTTTGGCTCTTAATAAGTTTTCCCATAAGTTGCATTACAAGTTTAAGGCCAAGGCAAACCAGGCTCGTGTATTTCCTCGCCCACGTTGCTCCTGCTGGCAGCCTTGTAATGATTTTAAAAAAAGTCTTTTGAAATCCTTATTCATCTCTTTCTTGCCAGTAAAATTTGAATGTGAATTTAAACAAGGTACTGATTTGTGTGATAAAAAGTGATGGAAACATTTTATCGGTAGCAAAGAAATATTTTTAAAAGGCTTTCTATTATTATGTGATACTCGCGAGATTCAGTTCTCTGTTCTTTTCTGTTGATGGTTTTTCCGGCACATACCTTTTTATTTCACTGAGCCCATGGTCTAGTAGCTTGAATTGCAACTTGGTGAATAAAAGGGGAAAGTTATTTCGTTAGAAGGAATATAAAAAATAATGTTAGCCATCATTCGATTATTGATGGCTGTATTATATAAGGAGGGATTGTGCTGAATGTGTGGGTCCACTCTGGTCACATTTAACCCATTCCACTGTGTCACCTCACTTCACCACTCATAATAACTAACTTAAGATGGCCCATAGCCGCACGCCCTCCTTACCAGTTCTATTTAGTCAAAGAGAAAAGTTTCCAATTCACACTGTACACTCAAAGCACTGTGGTGAGTGGGTATATATACTCTGGTTGATTACCATGTGATGGGGTTTTCTCCTTGTTTTATTTTTCGCCTGGACTTAATGAAGTTTCGAAGTTGTCTGTGTGGGACTTAATGACTGTCCTGAACTCTTTTGTCTACCCTTTTTGGGAAATTGCTTTCCTTACTTTAAATCCACCGCTTAACAGCTTTCGTTGTCACACACTCGTTATCCATTGTTTTTGTACAGTACTCAACTAATTGGGGATAGCATAAAGTAGAAGTTAAATGCTGGTTTGGGTGACTTTTTACCTAGTTTCATCCGATGTTAGAAGTGGGAAATAAAGGATAGACCTACTAGCTCACTTCCTCGCTAGGGATTGTTCAAACTAATTATTATATTTATAATTATTGATTATTTCTTAAACCGTGTATAGATATTTTAATAGGTCCCATGCTTTGCAGTTAAAGGATTTTTTGCCTAAGACAACTGGAGCGTTCGAAAGATAAAAGGTATACCTGAAGTGCCAATTATATATGGCAACTGTAACAAAGCTCCTGTTGGGTTTTGTGTACAAGCACATGTCATTGTATGTAAATATCCAGCAGAACTACCCATGTGCCATTTCAGCCTGGATTCACTATACAAGTCATGACTCTATTTTTCTCTTTCCGGGTGTACAGGATAATTGTTCAATTCGTCAACAAAACACTGGATTTTCATGACGATGTTCCTGCATTAGGAGTCACTAGATTTTTTAATCAATCCAAAGATTAAATAATGAATGATTGAACTCTATGTAATAGACAAAAAGAGTGTTCTAATAGTTGGGGGGGGGGGGGGGGGCGTCTTCATATTATTATAAAACCACTTAAGAAATTTAGTCCTAGAGGACATTTTCTGTTGTGATAAATGGATAAATGAATGCAAGGACGGATTTGGAGTTAATAATCACAAGTAAGAGGATCTGCAAGTTTTTTCTTATGTAAAGAAGTGGACGCACCTGGTGTGTTTTGTCACAGTTGTGGTGTGGGGATGTTGACTGGGTACTTGGATGAGGATCAAGAATACCAAGTGTAAATACTTTTTTAACGTGTGTTCTAAACATGGAATAAAAGAGTGAGGTAATGCGAACAACCAAAAATATTCAAGTGCGGCGTAAAACAAAGCCTGGTCTGTGAATTTATCATATCATGAATTAGGAAGTAAAAAACGTACTAAGGAGAAACTCGTATGTGCAATAACTCTGTATTTTAGTAGCCACCATTTGTTAATTCGATATCAATGTGATAACATTCCACATGCATGTCCTAACTATAAATTAAAGAAAAGGATACTATGAAAATGCCTAAACGCCAAGTGGTCGTAATTATGTCCTCCCATTAAGATATCATTTTTGCCCTACCTATGCATGCATTATGTTAACGGTCCTCAAATAAATATGAGAAAATGATAATTTCTCATTTATTTTGCATTGTACCTAACCAGAATACCTTCCATTCCAGAATGGACTATATCTGTGGGTATATACAACTGTATGACGTACCACACTCATGTATCATGTATTATAATATTGGCTGTAAATAATCTTAGACTCACGCTGCAATGAAATTGAATTGGGTTTGCTCTGCACTCTTCAACATAGGTCAATGCAACCTAGTGAATACAAAATGCAGATCAGTTTTATTTTCGGAAGTAAGAGTCCATTGTTCATTATATTCATGGTAACTACGGCTTAAAAATATGGGGACAAGTATGTTTGCACTCTCCTTTTTCAATATGCTTTGTGGAAGATGCGTTTAAAATATCATGACACAATTTTGCTATGCATTAATGGAAATAAAGTATATTTAAGGTGATGCTCGTCCAGATATGAGTTTAGAAGGATACTCAACCTAGACACTAGCCTTTAAATTGAAATGCATATTATTACTTAAAATGATTGGGGCAGTGTAATCCATAATTGTAACAAACGTGGGGATGGTATACATGAATATTATGCGTTAATAAATATATGAAAATGATTTGTATATCGTTCGTCCTTCTCATCTTTTCAATATTTTGATCCCTATAGAGAATCCATCTACTCAGGTATGGTGTGTAGGTGCCACATTGCAGTGCGCAGCCGTCTTCCAATTACGATGTTGCAGGTCTGCCGCACTCTGTACGAGATCTGTTGAGTGTGGCAACATAAGCCTACTCTAAAATTAAGTTAATTAGGAGGAGGAGGATAGCTGTTTTGACATTGACATGTTCTAGCTCCCGTCATACCACCACTAAAAACATTCCCAGACTTGACCCTGAAAAACTCAACAGAGTATGCACAGACCCTTTGCCCATACCTATGTAGCTAGTTAGCGGGGATTCCCCTAACCACAAAGCGCGGGACCCTATTTGGGTGACCTATTCTAGCTGTCAAATGTTACTTAACAGAAATCAATACTAAAACTAACGGTAAACCTAACCTTAAATTAGTGGTCCTAAGTCAGTAAAGCAGGTAGTGGACTGTCCCGAGTAGGTCCCACACTGCATCAAGTGAATGAATGCAGTGTTGAAAGGGCGAGTGCAGGGTGAGTGCAATGCGGGGTGCAATGTTGGAACTGCAACACCATAACTATGAGCGGTAACCGGTGAGAAGTATAGTCTACTGAGTATTTACATGGAGGGTCGCTAGTTCTTTCCAATTGTACCTTTATACAATCAGAATGAACTTTTCCCATCCCAATGAACAGGACTTTTCCGTTAATGTGTTCATAACTAGTTCAGGGTATTGGGCAAATACTGCTTCTCCCTACAGATGGCAGCTCTGTAACATTGAGGAGGCCTTTTTATATAAATGATTTCTGAAAGTTAAATATCCTGATATACATACCACACATAACGAAAATTGTAATTTAATAATGAATGCATAGGATGTAGATTTTTTTGTATTAATATGTATCTATCATTTGGATATCTCTCCATCACTTTCGACTTGCACACATCTTCGATCCTTCTGCAAATATAAAGTCAATCAGGAATGTCAGGATCTAGCCTCCGCATTTGAGATTATTATTAAGCATTCCCATTCCCTATAAATCAATATTCTCATGCCTTTGGTTAGCATTTGGTTGTCTTTTGTACTATTAGTCGGACTAGTAAAGGGCTACCATTATTTTGTATAAGATTATAATCGGTTGTTTTATGTTTTATTGTAATGGCTCATTAAAAGGAAAATAGGCCATCATAGATTTTCGAAGAATAAACTCGGGGACACATTAGTCGATTGGAGACGCAATATTGCGTATCTCCCTTTATGTAACGCACCCCAGAAGTATTAGTTCTATATAACCGAGTTGTCTGTATTCCGAGGTATGCAAGACTGGTATTAAAATTCTGATGAGCCAGGTCCCACCAACATTCTAGTTACCAGAGTTCAATTAATCAATTATTTTACAGCAACAATTAATGGTTTCTCACCGAAACTACATGATATCAATATTCCATCATTTAGGTAAATAGATTTTGGTTCCAGCTGCACCATTCGAACCATTGCCATGCCATTTGATCAATGCCAATATTTTAGTACGTGTAATCATCAATTACAAATAATACGAATATACATCAGACGTCATTCGGAGTCATTAATAATCAGGCAATCAGGCAGTGGATTAATCATTTTAATTATGAACAATTAAGTACAGCACCCATCATCATATAATGGTCTTGTAGTTCGATAATACAGGTATAATATATGGTGAATACATAACGTAACAAAACTCAACATAACAATAATATTTAAAAGCTGTGTACTCGAGGGTATTATTTCAACATCGTTCTGGCAACCTTAATATTTGCCGCACATATTCCCGCAAGTGACGTTCTTGTGATTATGATGTCAGGATAAAACATACCTTTCGTATAAAATTACTTTCGTTTACTTTTTGAAGGTCTGTGCAATATATAACTGCATTCTTATCATAAATAGAGATATACTGTTTATATAACTAATGAGTTGGTTGAAGGAGTGTGGATATCACACGAATTGCGTACAACGAGATAATTTCATGAGCCGTTGCTGGGAACAACAGACATAACATTCTAAGCGAGTTCACTGATTTATTGTATATATGCCAATAGTTATGATCTAAAAACAAACATTTCAAAGTCATTTAGTGGACATTTCTCCAAAGTACTCCAAATTGTTCAGGCGGCGAATTTCGTATATCACTTAGTGCATGTGACGTATCTTACTCTATAAATTACATGGTTTCATATCAAATGCGTATATAATATAACTGACTGGATATAACTATACATCCCGCAGCTACATAAAATGCCCAACATGTTATCCTACCGCTGCCACACTCTTTTAGCATTCCTTCCACGAAATGGTCAATCTTCCTCTTTCTAACGTTCCTCCTCAAAGCTCTTTGGCGTTCGATCTGCGGCAAGACATGGTATGTGCATTTAGATCATATCGAACAGACCTTTATCAATGAAGAAGTCAATAGCAGTGAGTCCATGGGCCATGCATGGAGCAGCAAGGGGGTATGTATTTCAGCAATATAGCGAGAAACGCGTAAATAATGAATAATGAATAACATAGCCCTTTCATGAAAATGTGTTGATGTGCAGCGTGTGCGTGATCAATTAAATGATAATTGATTTTATGATTATTGATCAAAATCCAATGAGTGTGCTATAATACTGGACAGTGCTGTTTAATAACACTATACGTGAGTGCACACCCTTTATGACAAATGCCAATCACCCATGAGAACACTTCACTCGTTTTTTTAAAGTTTTTTTTTGTATTGGCAGTATTAAATGAAGATATACGTGGCATCGTCGTTTGACGTTGTGTAAACCATTAAAGTTTGTATATGTATACCAGAAATTCATACGGTGGGGTTCAAGCAGATATAGAAATATTTCTTGAAAAATGATTTATTTTATATCCAAATATTCCGAAATAATATATTTTGTAACGTAAATGAGATGTGTCACAGAAAAATGAGCCTTAAGTCGAAAAGAAATGGATTTGGAGATATCACCAAGATGAGATCAAGCTAGTTCTTGACAATTGGATGGACAATTACTAAATTACTAGCTAAATATATTCTTTAGGATGACCTAATTAGAAATACAAAGATACATTTTGTACTCAGTCCTGAAATTTGGTAATATATAAATTTACGACATAAAGCGCTAGATTTCCCCCAAATGAGAACATTCCTACAAAGAGATATTGAAAATGAAACACTTTGAAAAGTATCAATTTTGCTACCAATGACTCATTTTCCGTAACACATCACATATGTCTCTTATTGGCCTATATGAGATTTTGTTATAATTGTCGACGGTGTGCCGCGAAGGAAGATATGGTACGGACGGGTCACACTAAATTGGCGAGTTAGCAAAACATTTCCTTTCGAATCTGATCTGCACATATATGTACTGTTTTACACATTTTAAAATAATCAAAGACATATTTTAGTCATTGATCAACATTGAGTCGGCGAATATGTTTGATAAAAAGTATGAATTGATATTTAAGGAGGTGATACAGATAATCGATCAATCCTACCTCCTTAATTAGTTCAAAATCAGTAGATATTTCCCACCGTCCATCCTTGGTAGGGCATCGATTAAATATTTCCTTTCCTCCTAGGAACGCACACTAACTTTAACTAGACTCCGTTTACGCTTATAGGTTAAAACATAATTTTATTGAAAAGTTTTTTTTTACTTTAAAGCCTTGGATCCAATACACCAATTCGCTTGGACAGGATTTCCTTGAATCTTGGCTTGTCACTAATAGTATTAGAAGTTTAAGGCTGTCTGCCCAATCCTTGTTAACCATGTAGAACGGTACTTCATACAAGGCCCGGGCTGGTCAAGTCTCGGGGACATTGTTTGCTGCCAACTCCTTTATCTATGTGTCGTAGGCGGTAAAAGGGTTCCTTGTGTCTTGTGGACAATGTCTGACGTCCGCTCCCCTAGAAGGTATTTACCATGGAACGACAAATTGCTTTGTAAAACTCGTGATACAAGGATATTGGTCCCTCCTGCTCACTGGATGTGTGTGAATTGAGGAAATTGCGTCCTTTCAACTGGAACCCTTCTTTGTGTCTGCTGCTCGCTGGCTGGATGTGCAGTGTGCATCTTCTGAATGATAAATTACATCAAGTTCTGGCTCACACAAGTTTCCCCAGAGCACAGACTATACTCTTCCTTTACCTAGTGCCTACAAGGCAATGTCCCTCTATAGCACATAATCGTGATTGTGCGCAGTCGGAAGACCGACTCTTTACAACCCCTCTTATCCCATGATTAAGTTATCCGCAAAAAAGGAGCTTCAGTAGAAGGAGCAAGTGCTTATTCTGTCCGCAGGACGTGATTATTATCACTATTAGCAATATTCAGTCAAAAGATGAAGCCACATGCAGAATGGCCAAACAATGGAAGCCACTGAGGGCATGCACTAGCTTTTAAACTTTTTGTTTGGTGGCGCCAAAGCTTTCATTGTTGGAAACTTTGCTCCATGTAGCGGGCACACAAAGCTTAGATATTTGTTCCTAGTTCTCTAGGAGGGACGTTACAATCCTGAGACAAGCTAGTATCGAGTGATAAGCGCTTGCCCTAGGCTATTGTCGATGCCTGTCATGTCGTTGGGATCGAGCGTTTCGTTGTGTGCAAATCTCCCCCAAGCAAATATTGAGTGGTAAGGGATGGCGAGTTGGGTCAATATCGTTACCCGTCCATCACACCCAAGCTTAGTATTTAATCAGAGATCTCTATTATGTCCTGGCCGCTATTACAACAGGTTTATGCGTTCTTGTTGTGTGCAGAGAACAAGAGCTGAACTGATCTAATATTTACATAAAGAAATTACAGATTATTTTTATATGTGTTATATACTTGATAGTAGCACAATTAGAATATGTCACTAAGCCTAAAAAATGTAATATGTCAGTCAGTCACCGGCAACGAATTCCCCGAGACAATTGTTACCATTAACTTTAATGTCATTCCCCTAAATGGATCAGATCGAGTGAGTTTAATTATGGTGATATGTTAACCTTTTTTTTTTTTTTTATTACCATTTTGGCCGTACAAATTACAATAGAATACAAAAAGCGCCTGTCCAACTTGTGGATGTTTTCTCGCGTCGCCTCAATTCATTACTAGATTTACCTTACACTTCGTCATTTACCTTTACAATTGTCCTACTATAGGTTTACACAATATTAGATTTCATCCTTAGTGTTTACTTAATCACGGCTCTTTTCATGGGGGTGACATTGCCATTTTATATGGTAATGTCCTCTCATTGAGCGGAGAATGAATGACCGCGGACTGGAGGAAGTGACCAGCAACTGACCGGAAGTCTCCCTGCCCAATCAGAGGGCTCCTCCAGTTGCCTCGTCCACTTTGAACTCAGCTCTGGAGGAGGACACACGTCCCCCAGATAGCGTGAAAAAAAGAGGAACATCGGACACATGGCCACAATGGCACACAGATCTTCTAGGGACATCCCTAAAGTTGACTATATTGCCATGGAAAATGGTAAATCAATCTCTAAAAAGAAGACAAAGGGATCAACCGAGGAAACACTTAAGCCTAAAGTTCTGATCGAGGACTACTATTCTAGCAGCCAGAACGAAGATGGAAACGAAGGCTCCTCGGGCGATGAGTCCAAGACTCAGCCCCTAAAAGACAAGAAAGTGCCAAAGACCCCGAAAAACAAACAGAAACGTCAGACGGTAGTGGATAAGTTGTGCCGCACCCTCGTAAAAGTTTCCAAGTCCAAGACTGGACACAAGACTGAAAGGAAGGCCTGCGGCAAGAAGCCAAACCGTAAGCATGCTCGTCGCTCCCCCACCTTCTCGTGGTCTACAACGGACGATGACTCGTCCATCTCGTCATCCTCTAGCTCTAGCTCTAGCTCCAGCTCCTATTCCTCACATAGGAGAGGCAGAAGGAAGGGCAAGAAACATAAAAGGCTCGACAGAAAACACGACCATCACCGCGCTCATCCCTTCAGGGACCTGTCTTCAAGCTCGTCCTCCAGTGAGGGCGGTCACAGACGCCGCCTCCCCATGCCTAGTCACCTCAAACACGTCTACGCGCACCAGCGTATAGCCACGAAGGCCCTTGAGAAGCAGTACAGGGGGAGAACAACACCTAAAGGTAATTACCTAAAAATATCTCCTGAAACTTACCTTCCCCCTGACCTGGCCTCAAGAATTAAGGACGAAAGGAGGGACCTTACCATTGCAGAATACTTCTGCGGATTTGCCATTATGTGTGCCTGGCGTGCCCGCCCGGGATCTACCCTGTATCACATGCTGCAGCACCTGGGCGAACTGGGTGAGGATGCGGCTATCCACCAATGGCAAGGACCAAGGCTATGGTCCCAGACCCTAATAGACCACATAGTTGCGGGTTCCATTACATGGAAGGACTCCAACTATCTGCAGCAACAAAGGGCGAGGCTTAGTTGGAACCATAAGCCTTCAGGCATTACACGGAAGAAGACTACCACCACCTCTGTGACAGTGCCATGCCCAATGTACAACTGGGAGGAATGCTCAGCAATTGAATCTCACGTTGAAGGAGCTGTTAACCTTCTACACTGTTGCGGGTATTGCTGGTTTAAAACCAGGAAGAAGCAATTCATGCACACATCAAAGGCCTGCAACAACCGAAAAGCTGCTAATGGCGCACCAGGCCCCAATGGATCGAACCAAAACTCCAGTGGTTTCAAGCAGAAGCGCGACTGGAATACTCCGCGCAAGCCACGCGATTCTAGCTCAGGAGGCCCCGCCTCTACACCAAAAAACTAGCCAAAAGGGACGCTAAAAACAGTGAGTTAACTCATATTGACAATATTACAATCAATCCATCAAAATCAGTGAAACAAAATAGTACTAACATCTTCTTTACATCAAGTTCCATCTACGGGTAGCCATGACACCGGAAGACCTAACCCGGAACCTAGTGGGCAGGAAGTAAACAACAAACATGGCCGCCATACTTCCGCCCAAGCACTTAAGCATACAAGTGCAGCCAACAAATCAACTCTCACTTGGCCACCAGCGCATAAAAACAACTATAACTCCTCCAGTGTTGCAAATAGCAATAACTTAAACCATCAAGCTTGCATGAACCGACATACGCGGCATGCAGGCGACAACAACACCACCGATCGACTCCAACTTCGATCAACTGCACCTCCGAAGGCTATTCGGCCCGGAGCTGCAACCACTTCCGCCAAGGCAGAAGTAAACAAACCAGACTCGGCAAAAGACAACAAACTATATCGTCAAACCGAAGATAAACCAGTGAGTGACAACAGTGAAATAAATTGTGTGTATATGCCCCCAACCGAAAGTAACTCGCCTAATGAGAAGGGTAAAAATAGTGTTGTCAATAAGACATGCAAGTCAGACATCTGTCATGACTTCGCAGAGTGCGATAGTGAAGGTGTGTCAATTAACCCTGAAGGGAATGGCGACTACTCGCTCCCAGATGAACCGCACGATATAGTGTCAGTGATTCAAAACCTCGCACAAGTTAACCCGTCTGTGTCTGAAGAAAATCCACCACCTAACATCAACTTCGACAATTATAAGGCCTGGCCCTACCCAGCCCTATGCCTCCCGCCAGCTATGGCCAATACATATGAATCAGTTCGTGCTAAGGGTCTCCCTAACTGGAAAGGGGCCAAGATACTTCTGCACTCAACACTTACAGTCGACCAATGGGCCAAACACTCAACGGGGCACCCTGATGATGAGTCCATATTAAACGGTATCAGGTATGGCTTTCCCCTTCAATACACAGGGGGACCTATAACAGTAAGCAAACCAGGAAACAACCACCCATCTGCTGTTGCTTATCCAAACCATGTTAAAGAATACCTCGACAAAGAATGCAGCCTCAATGCAATGGCTGAACCTTTCAAGTCACCGCCATTCGTGCCCTGGCACCACTGCAGCCCCATGATGACTAGGCCTAAGAACGAGCCGGGAAAGAGGAGGATCATTGTGGACCTCTCATTTCCTCATGGGGGTGTGAATAAATGGGTGGCCAAAAATTGTTTTAACGGGACTCCAGCTGCCCACAACCTACCAACTGTTGCCGTGGCCAGCCAGCTGATAAACAACTTGGGACGCAGAGACGTCATCATGGCTGTCCTTGACTTGTCCAGGGCCTACAGGCACTTCCGCCTGTGCCCCCTTGACTGGCCCCTCACCACCGTGGCTAGCGAGCGGGGCATCTACGTCGATCTGGCCCTGCCATTTGGTGCCCGGATGTCATCATTCGGGATGCAGATGGCAGCGTCATTTATCGTAAGGGCCCTTGCCTCCAATGGCACCATATCTCTAATGTACTTAGATGATATTATCCTGTTAGCTAAAAACAACCAGGACATGCAGAGAAGCTTCAAACATGCACAAGAACTACTACTCAACCTGGGGCTCCAGATCGCCACAGAGAAGACCCAGCCACCAAGCACCACAGTACAGTGGCTTGGGATTGTCATAAACACCAAGACAAATACCCTCTCGATTCCACCCTAAAAAATGGCTGAGATAAAGGAGTGTTTGGCCATGACAGCCACTAAGAGGGTGATCTCGACCAGAAACATGCAAAGCGTGATTGGGAAGATAGCACATCTTGCCGAAACTGTGAGACCCGCTACCCTCTTCATGCAGCGCCTCCTGACTGCAATTAGGAATGCGAAAGGGGGGCCAATCATCGTGTCTCCAAGCATTAAGGCAGACCTTAAGTGGTTCAAAATGTTTGTGGACGAGTATAATGGCATGTCCATTATCCCGGAGGAAGTCGTGTCCAAATCCATCTGGGCCGACGCCTGCCTGAGTGGGGGTGGGGCCACCGACGGCCACCACTACTACGGGCACACCTTCAGCAGCAGCATAACGTCACAAAGGCACATCAACCATCTCGAGGCCCTCAACTGTGTCACAGCAACCCGTGTCCTCACTGGCCCCGATGACCGAGCCAGGACGGTTAGGATTTGCTGCGACAAGCAGGCCAGCGTTGAGGCCTTTAGAGGGGGACGGCCTAAAGACCCAATCCTTGCGGCCTGTGCAAGGGTGCTTTGGTTCACTTCTGCTGAGAGGGAATTGTCCCTCCAATTCGTCCATATCCCGGGTAGGCTTATGGACCTACCTGATGCTCTCTCCCGCCAGCACACCTCTCCTGCCTTTAAGGCTAAAGCCACTAAAATTATATCTGAACTTTCCTTGCTTCCCATTGAGTGCCCTGACCAACACTTTGACGTTTCAAATTTCTTTTAGGGCATATCCAATGCTCCTTGGATAGGTTGGCGCAGAAGAGAAAGAGGGAGGCTCATCGTCCGGGCACGAATGCCAACAGGGCCTCGGCAGTGAAGCTGTACATAGGCTTCTGCTCTGCCTTGGGCATCCACTACAAGCGACCCCATGCATCTCAGGTGTGCTGGTACCTTGAGTACCTGGCCATGAACCAACTGGCCCCGGCCACAATCACCAACCACCTGTCGTCACTGCGCACCTTTTTTAAGATGCGTGGCCTAAACAGGGACCCTAAGCACCCTAAGGACCCTAAGCATGGCGGTAAAGGGCATTCAACTAAGCGTGAGGCACGTTCCTTCCCCTAAACAGATGGTTTCAGAACAAATGCTCGTCGACTGTGTGTCTGCCTCCTCTCGCTCCCATGTCCCATCTATGGCGAAGGCAGCAATACTCATCATGTATATGGGCTTCCTTCGCCAATCCAATCTCTTTGCACAGTCTGTCAAGACCTTCGACTCCAGCAGGCATATGTGTGTGGGGGATGTTGACCTACTGCCGGGGGGTGTGAGGCTGAGGCTAAAATGGAGCAAGACCATGCAGTCCTCGCGCACCCCGGTGGAAATCTTCCTCCCTAGGAAACCAAAGAGTATCATCTGCCCCAGGCGAGCTGTGGCTGAACTCCTACTAGACCACCCAGGGGGGCACGCCAAGGCCCCTCTCATGTCCTTCCCTGATGGCAACCCAGTGACAATAGCTTACATGAGGAAGGAGTGGGCTTCGATCGTGGTTAGAGCTGGCTACTCCCCGGATGTGCATTCGATGCACAGCCTCAGGAGGGGGGGAGCCTCCTACACCTACCATAAAGGGGGGGGGCGTCCCTCAATGACATCATGTCACATGGGACGTGGTCTTCGGATGCTGTGAGATCTTACATCCGCCCGTCCCGGGCTGCCACCACCTCGGTACACAGGGCACTGAAGGCCCTGTGATACTAGTGCTTGGGGTGGTGGTGGCCACGCCCCCTCCGATCAAAAGCTCCCCTCCTGCTCCTATTCTACACAGGACTAAAAGACTCTCATAATCCAGACATTATCAATATCCAATTGAATCTACAGCCTCCCTGGCTTACACCCGGCGGTAGGCCCTCAATCTCTTAAAACTTCCCCATTATTGCTTCAATAAAATATCTCTCAATAAAATTCATGTCTTGTGTGCTTAATGGGGGTGACATTGCCATTTTATATGGTAATGTCCTCTCATTGAGCGGAGAATGAATGACCGCGGACTGGAGGAAGTGACCAGCAACTGACCGGAAGTCTCCCTGCCCAATCAGAGGGCTCCTCCAGTTGCCTCGTCCACTTTGAACTCAGCTCTGGAGGAGGACACACGTCCCCCAGATAGCGTGAAAAAACCCACCCACCTCCCTTAAAACATCTTCAAGAACTCATGTCCTCTGGTGGGGGGTGGTGGTGGCCACGCCCCCTCCGATCAAAAGCTCCCCTCCTGCTCCTATTCTACACAGGACTAAAAGACTCTCATAATCCAGACATTATCAATATCCAATTGAATCTACAGCCTCCCTGGCTTACGCCCAGCGGTAGGCCCTCAACCTCTTAAAACTTCCCCATTATTGCTTCAATAAAATATCTCTCAATAAATTCATGTCTTGTGTGCTTAATGAGGCTACATACGGCAAATACTGTTGAATAATTCAAAGTTTCTGGTGATGAATATTCGTACATTAGGCATGGCTACGTATTATGGAGTATTAATGTTTTTAGATGTTTAGGGTTAAGTGTCGGGCAGGTCAGTATAGTATAGGATACTAATTATAGAATCCATACGTACGTTTAAGCGATTATCAATTTATGACACAAAATGTAGATAGTTAATAAGGAAATAGATCCCGAGTGACTGGGGCCCGGAGGCATTGACGTTCCTATACACTGGACGAAAAAACCGCTTTACACTTAGCGTATAACAGGTCCTAATAGCAGCTTGCAACACAAGATAGAAAAGCACATGGATAGTAGCTGCTATTCGCTACCATTATCCTTAAGCTTAAAGCAGGCGCTTTATGCGCATGGTGTCTAATTACTAAGTATTCAACTATGTGATTCTAGAACAAACAATACCGACACTCTGCCTGTGCATAGGGACCGACCATTAATCTATATTCCCTTTTGAGTTAAACACTAGATTCTGGTCAGTTTTAGACAACATGTGTTTTCCATCCCTCTATAATACAAATGTTTAGATGTGGATGACATTTCCGTACTTAGATTAATGTAGAATAGAATAGAATAAAAAAATCTTTTATTCATCAAAGGGTTTACAGTTATGTTGACGAACAGGTCGACAGGCCTCTAGGTACTTAGGATTTATACCTAGCTCTTCCAGCCGTTCCCTTTGTATCTCTGAATAGGCTAATATATATAATGGTACATAGTGAGGTTAAGTAATACAGATCTAATCGTGGTATGTGTTATTGTCATTTGAGTGAAATGTATATGAAATATACGTGGGTATCCACAGCAGTCTGGTGACCGTGTGGGTTAATTGAACAAGTCCAATTTTCCACACGTCTACCTGTGAATCTGGGGTAGTATATCAAAGCAAAAGAGATATTTATTCTCCCGTCAGAGGTGCTGTTTTTCATATATTTAAGATTATAGTTAAAAGCCATATATTATCCTTGCTGGAGTATGAAATTGTACTTTATTTGATGGCGTCCACTCATTTGAAAGAAAAGCTTCAAAGAATACATAATATATAGAGCTGTAAAAATTGTTTATTGCAATGACATTATAAACACAAATTAATTGTATCAACTTTGTAAAATCGATTCCTTGGAGGGGGAAAAAAGGAATATCTCCCTTAAATCCATCATGTATAAGAAACAACAGTATCTAGACAAGTTAAAAAAGATGTCTCACATACAACCAGATTAAATGTTGGGTCAGTTATCACATAAGCCATCTCTTTCAAAAATCAAATAATCAGCGCATTTTCTTGGACTAGTTGCGTGGAACAAGTTACCTGGTTATATAAAAAATGAAATGTGGAAGAATATTATAAGATTTTTGAAAAATAATGATGACTGGTACAGGTGAGATAATGCTCCCGTTGCATAACAATCTAAATATAACCTTAATTTCCTCCACGACCTGCCGTGCCCCCACCCCCGCCCCACACACACACGCCTTCATCCCTTTCCTCTTAATTACCTTATTCAACGAGTTCAAGTCTATAAACTATAGACTGTGTTTACTAGTCCCACCTTAATTGTTCATCGTCCAAATAACAATTGAGGTTTTGCTTAATAACAATCATTGCAGTTTAAATAGCCTTTCTTATTACATAAACAAAACAATTCACTGGGATGCCTACATATTAAGATTACATTCACCGTGGTAGTGGGAATGTGGAATCGTGGCACGATTTTACATGGCCATCGTCCAGTGTTTGGTGTACGTCATCCACGACTGCCACTAACCGGGCCGGCAATCGGCTGTGGTAATGTGAATGGGCCTTAATTCTTATAAACACAGGGCAGCCGAGTTGCGCTCAGAGGCTGGTTTAAAATGGGCCCACTTTCTTCCATCCAGTAGTAGATTCAACCCATACCTACCCATTCAATAGAAGTGAATGTTGGATACAATGTTCACTCACAGATTAAGTTCACACCCTTGCTTATGTGATGTGTTAAAGAAAAATGAGTCACAAGTGGCGAAAAATGGATTTGAGATATCAGATTTGGAAAGATGAGATCAGGTGGATTCTAATGCATGGGTTGAAAAGACGAGAGAAAGATAGGAAGACAATCCGGCTTTATACACCCACACCCATCACAACCAGTTTGTGTTTATTCAGACTTAGTGCATGACCCAATTACTTGCCAATGCTGCAGTAGGTGTATCTAAAGCTTCAGCTTTAGTCACGGTTCCCTGAACCCAATAGCCAATGGTCAGATTTGTACTGTCCATCCCTAAAATGTGCATCCTCCCTAGTTAGTTAATAGCTATACTCCCACTCCACCCCTAGCTTTAGTATTGGGGTGCAACGCCAATGTATATGAGGAGTATGAAGTGTTGATAATGCTGTAATAAATAATTTGATATTATGCTGTATACACATTATGAGTATGTGTTTTTGTTTGGGGGGTCCAGGTATCAAATAACAAAAAAAAGTTTCATTATAATTAATCGGGGATAATAGTTATGCATTGATGAGAAAAGCCATATGATGAGTAATCAAAATATGTTTCAAAGACATCCCAGCATGCGCTCTGGTTCCCCACCCAAGGTATGATAATTGTTAGTTATAAAATTGATTTCTCTACTGAATATTAAAAAAACTGATACCTAGGCAACGCATGAGAACAACATGTTAAAGATGTTTTAATGTGACTTCTTTTAATGTTTGGCCATAATCAAGGGTTTTTAAAAAGCTTATCATAATAGAGGGATTGTATTCCCATACCATATGGGGCGTAGGAACCAAAGGCCCACCACTAATAGTATATTTACATGTTTTAGGTTGTCTATTACTCACTAATTGGATTGCCGTGGTCTGGCTTGATCTCCTTGTTACAATGTAAGAGTGGCATATGGGTGTTCAGTCACCCGTGACCAAGTCAGACTTTTACTTATCTAGGTTCGCATAAGATAATAGCAGTAAGCAAATGTGTCATGGGCCAATAAACCAATTATAAATACTGTAGAAACTGAAACAGAGAATAACTACCTCTTTAGTGGGGAGTTTGTTTGTCTTGTTATGGAAGTGGTTCACTACTTCTGCGTAACTGTGCTAACATTAAAGAATAAATATAAAAATGATATCGTTTTAGTATGGATTTATGAATTAGTGAATGAATTTAGTATGAATTTAACTTAAGAATGTATGATCCTAGTCCTACTAGGTTTATTAGTTAATGAGACTTTTTAACATCAACAATTTTGATTTTTCTACCTTATGGAAACATCATTCTACAACAGGCCCACCCAATATATTATATATATAGCGACCATTCTCCCTCTACCACATTATTTACATAGCATTCAGGGTAAGCTTGGTCATCGTCATTTCTACCCACAGGAGTGTAATTGGTTTATGGACAGTTGTTTTGATAATGATTAGGGAAGGAGTGGCTATCCACTAGCGGATAGTATGTGTAGCGAATAGCAGCTACTATCCATGTGCTTTTCTATTATGTGTTACAAGCTGCTAATGGGACCTGTTATACGCTAAGTGTAAAGCGGTTTTTTCGTCCAGTGATACCCGACGCCATATATTAACACCTCGACCTGACATACACTATAAGGACGTATGGAGCGCGGGGTCTTTTTCGTTTAGAAAACCCAGGAAATAATTCTTGGCGATAAGTGAAACTTCAGAATCAGAAAGAAACTACCAGTATCATTATTTCCCAAAATTGTATTAAAGGTATCAAGCGCCTAAATTCTGCAGGCATATAATATATGTATGTACATTGCCTCACTAAAGGTTCACTCTGCCTATACTACTACCATATTATAGGCAGCATCGTGTTTAGGGAGATTTAGCAACCACAACGCACCAACACAACACTAACGCATCCACTAACTATTTGTACATTACTACCGCTGTGGGGATATCTCGAGAGGTGCTAGGCCGAGGGCATCTGCATTGCAGGCCTCTCAAGATATCCCCACAACGGTAATAAAGTACTAATAGTTAGCGGATGCGTTAGTGTTGTGTTGGTGCGTTGTAGTTGCCAAATCTCCCGTTTATCTTATTTTACCTTACGGACGCACGTTGCCGACGCGGTAATTCCTTTGCGCATATGACGCACTTTATTGTTTACGATGTTATAGCGCCAGGGGGAGCTCTTGTACAACCATGATTCTTGTAACTAAGTTACTTTTTACCATTTACCTTTCTCTATTTTTACCTATACTTCTTACATGTATATATGTACACCATGTTATATCATCTTATCTATTTACCTTGTCTACTTGTCAGCCAAATTACAGTCAGATTGTCAACGTATTAAAGGTATCAAGCGCCTAAATTCTGCAGGCATATAATATATGTATGTACATTGCCTCTTTTCTATCTATCTATCTAACATATCGCAGGCTAAAATCCGAAAACAACCATATAATATGGTTATCAACTCTATATTGGTGGTAATGATGCTAATCAAGGTATTACTCTTAAATGGTCATTTCTGAACGTATTTATAGCCTTTTGATTGTTGTAATGATGGTAATCAGGTTATTTAACCTTAATTGTTCTAAAGCTTCTCGATTGTCTTGTAAATTTTGTTTTTAAATGTAGTCCTATTATGGTAGTATAATATTAATTCTCTTGTACTGTCTACTTTAAATAAATGTATTGATTTATAATGTAAGCTGAGAATATGGTACTTGTACGTGAGCTTATATATAAACAAACAAAACAAACAACTCCCGTTGTATTTCTCATCCTCAACATAAACCAGGGCCGTTACATTTTAGTGCCGTGCCCGTCTTGAAGAATAAAATTGATTTATTCTGTCAAGTTGTTTATGCAGAATAAACCAGAGATATTTCACCTTAATATCTAAAACTAAATACCTACAGGAGGTATAGAGAATGTTTTGCAGAAACCAGCCCGTCACCGTGACAGACGGTCGTAATGGGGTGTAATCTAATCTAAAGAAAATATACAATGAATACTTCTTTCACGATGGAAGATGAACATCTGGGAGTTTGGACACATAACGAAAAAATATTCAATCAATAGTCTTAACGAATATAAGTTCTAATTAGGTTTCTAAAAGAGGAACTTCCTTGACGTTTTTCCTTCAATGACTCTTATATGCTCCTATGGACGTAGTATGTGGCTTGAACCAATTAGTAGAAAAATATGAAAACGAATTTTTTGTTTGTTTTAATGATTATATTCTTTTTATTGTATTTTTTTTATTTTAATATTTATAATTTTATTGCTTTTATGAAATAATGAAATGACAGTGAATGTGTATATGACAATGGACGGTACGTAACGGTATAGAAAGGGGGAACCCCCTACTGGTATATATGTTATGGTATATTTCCAACAATTTTCATGTAGACATTATTTGCACTTGGAATGTCACGACCTGCCTCCCACCATTCATAGCCTTATCTCAAAACGAGCTACGATGAACCAGATATTTGCAACGGGAACAATATATCCATGTATTGAGCGAAGCGTGAGGTAAGGGTTAATGACAGATATTGGTACGTAATCCCGAGGCGAAGCCTAGAGATTATGCACCATCAGGCCAGCAATTGAGCTTAGTAATCCTTCTAGTCTCTGCCTAGGGTGGTTTAAAGCCCCTGGGCCGTTTAAAGCTGCATTCCCAGCTAATTTCTAAACAAATTTCAGTTTTAGCTAGTTTTCACTTGTTAAGCTAACTAATACACTGCCCCACCTTATCCCAATCATTTAGGTTTCTTTCTTAAGGTTGGAGTTTAATATTTGAGAAGAAATACTCGTCCTCCCGTACTGGTGGTCACGGGTGTGACCTACTTAGCCTTGTTCCATACTGATAGGCGTTGACAGAGAAAATTCGTTGGCAGACAGAGAGAAACATGTGGCTTGGTGTGGCACAGAGGCGCCACATGTGACCATTCAGTGCATCTACAGAACTGGCTTCTATGCACATCTCTGTGTGTACCCGATCATAAAATCACAGAATTTAGACATTTATTTTACTTTTCATTGAAAAAGAGATAGATAATATTGAGTTTGGGAACTAATATGAATGTAATTCCAGAAGAACCACTCGATCTTAAATCCTGGGAATGCAGCTTTAAGGTAGAGACTAATATAGTTATTCCAAAGGAGCAATACGTATGGGAAGCAGAGCCATAATATAGTTACCCACTTGGGTATATATAATATATGCATGATTCTTGCTTCGTAGACCGACTATTTTAGCACCATCTTCATCCATAAATGAATAGAATCCAGGGTTATTTGTGATAAAAAGTGGCATGATATTGGATGAGTTCAATGAATAGGAAAGTCTCAGTTGCCTGGCCCACCCTGGGACGGGTAGGTCTAATCAAGTGACCATTTTTCTTGGCTTTACATGGAATTTGGATCCGTGAAAGCAGCTAGAGCAAAAATGTCTTTGATTTAGTCAATAAGAGTATTCCTGGCCCTTTACAAATAGTCTACGCTAGAATAATAATGGTTTACCCATTTTGGTTAGAGAAAACATCAATAGCTTATACCCTCTATTACTCCGCAATGATTACTACAGCAAAAATACTTCACTATGGGCTGGAATATCCATGGCAATTATCGTTTCACCTGACGTACCTAGATTAGTTGGCTTTTCAATCAATGGAATATGGTAATTACCCAATACCTTTTTCCCACAAATGGAATCCATTATCCGTCAATGAAAGGCGGTAAAAAGCCCTTTGAATCGCAATAATGTATTATCGACATAATGTCATCGAATTCTGGTATACGCCAAGGCAAAATTTAACATCCGTATTGATGTTGCACAAAAAGTGCACTGGAGAATTACATCGATCTTTAAGTAGCTTCTGTGCCTCCAAAATATCCAGCCTGCATTCGTCATTCTTAAAGCCTCCGGTAATAAAAATGAAATAACTCAATGTTAAAACAAAAGCCAATTCTGAATGTACGGTATGTGGGATTTCCTATGGTTTATTCTCCAAGGCAAAAGGGTTGGCCTGCAGGAAAGAAGCAAATAATGCCTCTATGACTTTCAGTTGATTCATGGGCCAATACTCCTTGCATTACCTTATCATTTATACATCAATGATGACACAACAGCGTCGTATTGATATTCTAGATGGGAAAACTACAACATTGGTCCTTCCATGATCCTTCCTCGAACGAGTCACGCATACATTGGCCTATCATATAAATATTTCAAGTGTATCGCCCAACATAGCATAACTATCATAAGCATGTGTAGGGAAGTTTACATTCAGTAGGGACAATAACGCCCTATACCACAAATATAGAGGACAACAGATTAACTATTCCAAAACTGTAAAATCCGAATTCGAGTGGTGAACAAAAAAAACGAACCAAACATTCTTTTCGAAATTTGTGGCACAAAACAAATTATGTGTCTTATAATCCTTTTCCTGAGGGGTATTATATATTATTTGTGGGCACATTCTTGTTACAAATCTTTATATTGATGAATGTACATACTGCCAATATATCTATTATAGAGGGGCTCTCAGCCTACCCGTGCCTTGCAATACTTTCCATAATAGAGGCCATCCTTATGTCAATATATGGACTGTGAGACTGTGAATGCGGTATATCAGCAGTATAAGTATATTGATATATTGATTATACTTCCTTTCACAGTACTTATTTTCAATAATTATTTCGCCTTTTTGGTAATAAGTCGTTTTATACCACCCGATGTTGACAATGGATTTATGTGCTAAGAATGATACAGAAAGTGCATCACAATCGGCTTGGCGCCATGGTCCATTTTTGTGCAGTAGGCATACCCGTCCAAGAATGCGAATATATATATCCTCCTCGAGAGACTGCACTTAATTATTACCAAGTCAGGCAACTTAATATATATTCAATGAATCATATCTAATTTATATACAGTTAATGTAATTGGCTGTTGGTTAAAAATATAGGTCATTTATTGATAAGCTATTTTGGACAACAGGAAAGTACAGAAATAGGAAGCGCAAGAGGCATACAAATGGGAGCCATTTTTGTGCAGTTTTTGACCGATACCTTTTTGCCTAATTTGTCAATTAGATTTGATCGTTTGATTCAATTCCTCCTGTTGAATCTTTTGTAAGCTCTCTGATTTATGCACCCCATATCAAAAGTGGGAAACTACAGAAAATGATTTGAATTGCAGAAAGACGCTATTTGCATTGCAACGAGATCACGTGAACAATTCCTAATTGATAGATGGCGCCACGTACCCCTAGTAGCTCTGTACAAAGACTTGTTTCTTAGATCCTCCACTCCATTGGAATGCGGAACGCAAAAATAAGGCTTTGCATCCCTTAACCGGATCTCTCTGTTGGCAGTGTCACTCCTGGGTTATAAATGATGGAATTAAATTTGTTCAGCCAATCTCACTTAAACTGCACGTGAGACAGAATTGGCAGTTACATTCCTGCATTTTGGATTTTGCAGATTATTAGTAAGGGAAGAAGATTTATAGCTTTGGAAAGCTATTTCTATGATTAATGATTCAACCATTATTTTCACTTTACCAATAGAATGTATCCAGATATGATGGAAGGCATCCGAATCCCTACTATATCGCTATTCCTGGCCTGAAGGGAGAGTTGCCTATTCCACATTATAGACTATACCCATTGATCAATTGCAGACCTACCCCATGAAAGGACTCCAACGTCCCATGATTGGCGGTCCTTTATTGCAAAGGTAATGCAATTTCCTAAGCCCAAAGTAAATGATATTTCGATCGGGGGGCTCTGGCATTCATAGTGAAGCCTCGTTCATCAGTGTCATAATATTGTGTATATGTGCGGGACAATAAATATTCAGATTCCTTCATTTGATAAGATATACAATTATTGAACCACAGATAGTTTCTGAATGGCATGGTCGATTTCAATCTTCGCAGCTAATTATTTTGAATTAGTACACTATAAGTACCCATACTGACACTTAACTGAACTGAGCTGTGAAGAACTGGGGACTCCATTGATCTATAAGTATATTACCTGGTTTGTTTCACTTTTAGTATTTGATATCCATATCACTGACGGTTTGTTCCAATGCTCAACTTTCCTTACAATATATTGACCACATGCGTAGTTATAGAAGTATTCATTATGGGCGCATTGCATTGCTCCATCTGGCGACATCGAGCTAAATACTCTACTTGCTGGCGCGGAGGAGCCACAGTGTAGGATGGGCCTACTCTTCCTCCTCCTCCGCCCTCTCTTTTGGCGGCCTTTACCGTTGGTGGAAGCTGGAGCCTGGCAGTGCCATAGAGGCAGTACAGGCAGTCATCCCTCTTCCTCCGCACGTGGCAAGAGTAGCTGCGCTGCCACTCTGTGCTTAGCCGGGACATCAACACTGCCTCAGCACATACAGAGATAAGCGTACTCCTTCCCTTGTCCAAGCACACGGCGAGCGGAACATTAGCTCTTTGTTACTGCCTCCTTATTTTAGTTGTTGCTGCAGTACAGAATTTCCGTGAATAGACTCATCGCCTGATGGAGCTTCTAAATGTATTTAACGTAGGGACGAGCAGATGAAAGGAGCTTGTCAAGTCTTTACATGAGGACAATTCTTGATTTAATCCTTGGCTATTTTTGTGGTACATGGCTTGCAAGTATCCAGGATTGTAACAAATGAAAGGGTAGCAGTGGACTACGTATGGATTACATCCACCTCAGACCAGAAGCTCTCAATTGGAAATAGTCGATATGTACCCCCTTCCAAACATGTAGGATTGCCTTAGAGATAGTTCAGGAGATTATGTGACTGTCCCCGTATTATCTCAGTTTACTGGCCGTGTTAATGGGTTGCGATAAAGTAACGGGCGTATAGTCTACCCTTTTACTTCCCCCCTTGCTGGTCGGCTTTAACGGGATGCACTGTACGGAGGGTTAACCCCAGGTTCAATACATCGATGCTGGAGACGGCCTGAGGTACATTATCCTCCGGTAACACACGTGGAGGCACTTAATCGCTGGACCCCCAAGTCCACAGTCTGTGGGTAACGCCAGCCTGTCGGACTATGCCATGTGACAGCAAGTTAAAACATCAGAAAGGGTCACAAGCAATGCTGTTCTAAGTGAGGAGGCTGGAACAAGATCTGTTGGAAGATCTTCGATTACAGGCCCAATATATACCTTTCACTATTAGGGACCCGATAGCTGGTAGTGAACCTGGCGATCCATAGGAATTCACTAACTGGAGAAGGCATTAGGCGTGACTGCAAATTGATATGACGGAACCATAAAACTCTGGTATACCAATTCATCAGACCAGTGATATATTGTCAGGTCGAATTAAGATAGACCGATATACTGAGCATGTTCCGGATAGAAATGTTCACTAGTTTATAGCAACCAACCTAAATTGTTTAATAGTGCTACACGAAGATAAATTGCTCAAAAATTCTATTGCTAGTTCTATCAATTTAGAAGCGACAATCCATTATTCCAGGGTGTATTTTCCTGTATCCTGACATCATATTGCATGTAAATACTTCCCAATTCAGCAGATTGCTCTTGTTACAAGGTCGGAACACATGAGGCCAGTAATTTAGGCATATGTAGGAACCGTGCAGTCTGGTTCTGTGCTTTTACATCTTGGTCGATAAAACGCTCATAATATTCCCGCAAAATAGTTTCCACCACATTAACCCCCGCTCGGGCAGGTCAGGTGCAAGAGCCCACCTGCTTCAGCTTAAGTGTCAATCTCTACGGTAAAGCTTTTATATCCTAGCTTCCTTGGCATGGATTAATAGACTTCCTTATCAGGTTTGTTCAATAAAGCCTCGGGCATTTATTTAAACCAACATCACACACCAACGTGGCTAACGTATTCATACAAGGTGGCTGTACTAAACATACGTCCTTGCAGTAGCGATTACCCTTCAGCGCTTTTAAGTGCATAGCAATATACATGATACGAACATTCAACCTGTGTTGGTAACTTTAGGCCACGGATAGTAGTTCATCCAGGAACCAATTAATCACGAATTTTCATGAGCAAGCTAATAGGATTTGATTATCTTCGCCGTTGATAGGTCTTTAATGCATCGGCGCATAAGTTATTGCCATCGCAAATGGATGCATTTTGTCGGAACGCTGTGATTGGTTCCTTAAAGCCTCATACAGATCTAATGATAAAGAATTCTTTATAAGAAATCTGACAGGAGGAGACCATTCATTATTCCTGTTTTTCCTGGGATCTCCCAAGTGCCACGGACATTTCCAGTGGTGTCTATCTAGGAGTTTCATCCCACAGTGCTGAGGACCCTTGCCAAATAGGAGTACGTTTGGGAGACGGGATAAGCTTCTCAGTCTCATCGTATCCAACTACCTACGTCGTTGGGGGAAAGTGATGTCTAGTGAGCGGCATTTATGTGTGTCCTGACGCACGTTTCCCATGTTGTGACTTTTTACTCGGTCCTTTTGCAACTCCTCGTCCAGTACACTACTTGTCAGGTAGTAGCAGGTAAGCAACCTAATTACTCCAATTCTTTATTAGCTAGTTAGTGAGTTCAATGTAGAGTCGAAAGGGAAAAGAACAAGTCTGTACTGCGGGAGCTAGGACATATTATGGTGAATTTAGAACGTCGTCATGGAGGAAGGCTATATGTACTAAGGAAAAACAGAATACACAGCAGTCAAGGTTTACAAAGTGTTAATGACATATTATCGAGATGGTGTTATGAGCCCAAACATTCTCATACTTTGAGATGGGTATTTTCATGGACTGAAATTTCCATTAACTGCTTAGTTAAAGTCGATGAAGCTTTTATATGACCCACAGATTGAATAACGACAGTTTTTATTCTCTATTGCTTCAGCAATTTCCTCCTCCTTGTGACACTACTGTGTATGTAAGAAAAAAGTTCCTTTAAGAAGCCAATAAGCAACTACGAGTTAAGTGTTCAGATGAAGTCCCAATCAAGATCAGACGAAGGGTTCCTTTTGTTCCTTGTTCATCACATCTTTCAGCGATTACTGCTATTAAGTGATTTCCAGGCCGGGCTGGCTCACTGAGGAGCTTCCACGAGCACCACCATTATCAGTTAGTTGTTCCTGGTGTTATCGTTAGCTCTTCTAAGGATACTGGATAATTGCTTCCCTTCTAGGCAGATAATCAGGAAAAGGATCGCAAAAGACAAGAGAAATTCCTCCTATCATGCCAATTCGGTATCTGTCTTAACAAGATATGAGCCTTGCATTTAATATGATCTTTAAGGCTTCCATTCAGTAATACGTATGGGATGTGGTATTATGTATATTCTCTGTAATGTATCACCGGTACATATGATTTATCGCCGATATGATTCAATTCTCTGTTTCGAATACAAGTGTATAAATAGAAGACAGGGGGAGTGGATTTGGTAGGTATAAAGAGATTTATTGAAATGGATTCTACAAGATATGAAAGACAACACATTTGATGTAAAGGCGGTGAGCAGAAGGATTTTTTGTATCGATAAGTGTATGTCATATGCACTTAAAATACCGAACTTCAGCGGGCGTCATACCTGGATCTGTCTCCAAGCTTAAGAGATTTGTCAGAGCAGCATACAAAAATACCTCTGTAACCTTAAGCCACGCCTATGACGTCGATCTTTGTATGGAAGATGGAAAAATATCACCTGTTGGGAGAAGAAGGGAGATATGAGAATAAAGCACCTCTATGCGAGCATTCAGGCACCGAATGTACTCGTTGCTCCCCGTGATAAAAGGGACAGGCCCCATTTTACTGATGCACGATTCCTTGTCACCAGATTTGTATTTGAGTGCATCTCTGGCTTTTGTCATCTCGATATTACTTCATCGGTTCAGGTAGAAGGGGTACATGCGACTTCCCCCCACTTCGTACTTTACGCATATATAGGGAAGCCTTTTAGTAACATCTCCCCCAGCGCACTCATAGTGTCTTTGCACTCAATGGCATGAAGAGCACATAATGTGTGGATGATATACGCGAATATGATTTCGTGTGATAAATAACTTTGGATAGTTTCCGTTGGGCACACATCCCGCATATCTGTATGGTCAAAGGGAATTATGTGAATCTAGTCATATTACATGAGGCACAATATGACATAGGTTGTGGATATTTGTCATGACAATAGTCGCACGACCGACCAATTGCTCATCTTTCTAGGTAAATCTGTCCGATGCAAGAATGTCTATATAAATATATGTGTATATACAACTATATTATGGAAAGCCAACGGAAAAGGGTTGATCTATCTTGACATAATCCAATACACAAAGCAGAGTATACTCACCGGGGCTTTTTACTGCACGAAGTTGGTCCCGACCACTCTGGTTATTGTCTCGTCAACATTACCAAATCTTATTCAAATCATGTTTATGTTGAAATCATTTTAGACCATTCGAAACTAACAACTAGATATGAACATACGGCGTAGTTAAGGGGAACGATGAGATCCAATTGGTTTTCCGCACCATTATGTTTCCTCCAATCGAACTGCACTAAAGAATTTCATCGTAATTCATATTTTCCCGTGGAATGTACCGATAATGTGTAAATAAAGTATGAAGGATCCTCATTAAGACACCCTTAAAGTGGCGATATCGTAATCCATTTTACTCAATTGCCTATTGTTATATCAGTTTAATTGCCTGGAATGAGATATTATAGAGCTCATATAGAATTTAACAGTCGGAGATGCAGCAGAGTCTTGTTATAGCTGAGCGCGTGTGATTGCCGATCCGAGCAGTAACATACAACGATTGCTCGCCTAATTCGCCACATGCTGTCATTTTGATATCCGCCAATGCTAATTAAACAAGATTGATAATGAATTAGGGATTTAAATGCTATTTCAATGCGTGTTTAGTTGTAAAAATTCATCTTCCATCGAACATAAACCCCGGGCTCAGCACAGCTACAAAAAGACAAATTAGGTACCCTTCGATGAGAAATTGAGGGATCATTGTCAAGCTTAAGATGGTGTTGTATGTAAAGCCTTCATTGGAATGTAAGAATCACATCATTAATAAAGGATCGTGTACTACACAAATAAAATCTTTGTAGGAAGAACAATAAAGTTCAATTAATATCTTGGGATTGTGAAGGTATTCGGTATTTGATAAATGAAATAAAAGTAACATTCTGGTCTTGTCTTAGGTTTCTATGGCTACTATGGTTTCTTATTTACTATAAGCTATACCTGAATTGTATAGGTCCATTCTCTAATATGCATTTACAGAACGCATAGTATATAACACTTGTCTATTAAGTTTTTGTCAAAATCATCTTTTAGATATCACTGGGATCACAAAATAAATCATTACACCAAGAAGGGGAATAATATAAGGATAAAAAGGTAATGAATGTCCAATGTTATTTTCATCAGCGAAATGATCGATATGTATGTGCCCCATAATGGATCTGGCAATTGTAATTACATTCCTATGGCATAGGTTTTAATGTCCTTCCGCCAAGTCTGTCACTATTTACCCAAGCTCTTCAGTTCTCTTTCGTTAGTATATGGGGAGGGATCGTACTGGCAGTCGTTATATTGAATGGCTCTGGTCTCTGTCTGAGTAGGTCCCACCAGTATATTTGTTACAGTAAATGAGCAGCGAGAGTGGCACCCAGGGATGTACAGAGATTAACATTAGTCCCAACTACAGGGATCAGTTGGACTCTGGTCTAGATCAATATATAGTTGCCCTTGTGGGCAGGTTTCACTACTACTTTCTATGTTTACAGCCACGTGTATATATCGCTGGGTGTATACATATGGGGTCATGGTCATGGCCATGGCTTTGTGAGCAGTCAATGAATCACTGATCTATTATAATCTACAACCCTTACCTGGCATTGATATGATCTAAACCCTAATCATAACATTTGTTGGGTCAGGTATAGGATATTGTTTCCCGAGGCTATTTGCATTGATCAAGGCACTCTGTAGTGTTAAGGAAGAGTAAGGCACAATCAGGAGGCGACTCCTTTTGTAAAGAACGCGGGGCTATAGAGCAGAAATTAAATCTTAAATTGTTATCATAGTATCAATGAAGTTCTTGACAGCTGATATGAACCACTGAAGCCACTGGTGGCGTTTGATTCTGCAAGAATCTCCTAGCGTGTTTATAGATAAAGGATGTAATGTCGTTTGATTGGAAACCAATGCCAAAAGCCAAAGAGTAAATTGATTTCCTATTTTGATGGTGATCAGAAAATGGGGATTTGATAATGCGCCATCTGTTACAAGCGGCTCATGGGTGGCCCTCGGGCCCTAAAGAGCCAACTGCACGTATTAAGCCTCAATCAAATTTAACAATCCTTTCAAGAAAAGCAAAAGACCTTTATGTTGTTTGCATCATCAGGTAGCGACTGCTTCTATGAGATGAATATCGATTCCTTTCAAGCAGCCATTGCATATTCACATCCGTGGGGCTTCCCTGCAATGAGTGAGAGCCCTCTTATAGCATTTCCCCCAGAGGATCGCTTGTATTTATGTTCCAGAGAGATTATTCATTTTGAAAATAAGTTTGGTTTGACTGGCTCAGTAGCCTCAAGTGAGGAGCAGACTTTGATTGTTAAAACATCCGATTTTAATAAAAAAAAATAAAAAAGCGAACCTAAACTAAAAATATAAGTGCAGCATCTTCTTCCAGCCGCCGAAGGCAATTCTAATAGACGCATACCTCCTTGAGCATATATTCTTTTTTTATGATTCTAGCTCTCGTTTCAAAGATTCATACACCCTTTCTCCAGCTATCGACACTGAAACTAGAATGCATAATCAATCCTGCTGTCCTGATTTCCCAGAAGGATATCTATAAAACCTGTTGTTGTAGCTGGCGTGGGCAGTGCTGATGTACTGATAGTAATCGTAATGGGAACCCTTCGGAGGGCGACGTTTTACAAATCAGAAAACAGAGCAATTAAAGTAGCACTGTCTTTCTGGCTTAGTACTTTATTGGTGTGCGACAGGAATGATTAAAGCTGCAGGATACTTATTACAGTTCTTACTATTTTACCAGTGGTTATAAGAAATACTGACTGTGCTTCAGGTGCTTCATACTTGAAGAAACCTATCATTTGTAACGCAAATGCATAGGTGAAACACACTGGCTGGGTATGGTATCCGAATAGGGAACTGCAGATTGGATGGCGGTTTGTAAAAAAACAAGGATTTGATTGGTTCCACCTAGAATACCAAGTGCACCACAAGTCACTCGATAGCCGGTTCAAGCACAGCAGCATCAAGATTCAAAGATATGAGTATTCTTCATCTGGTATGACAGTTGGCGATTGAAATGTAACTAATATCTTTCCCCCTTAAATTGAATCCACAAACTGCCTTCTACGATCCGATTCCTATATTATATATAAAGTCAAAGCTCGGTGGCAGTTTCAATTTATTTGCTATTTCAGAGTCAATCCATACCCTCTGAATTACCTGGCCCTATCTTCCTGCAACGGTTTCATCTTGTAAAGCAGCGGAGAATTGCTGCCATTTGGAGTACAAAGCAGCCAAGCTTTGCCTCGGAAGCACACTGGCTGACACGTGCGCATGACTACTGTGTAGAAGGGGCTAACAGGGCAAGGGGGATTGCCTATTGTGACCCTATGGACCGAGATGTGAATATGGCCTTAGTGGTCAACAAAAGCTGCAAGTCCTCTGGCTGACTGCTGGTGTACAGAGCCTGAGAACGTGTGGTGAGTGTCTGATAACGATACCAAGCCCCCCTGATAAGGCTTGGCATGGCAGACAGGCTGTAGGACACGCGTGATAAACAGGCCCTATCCCTTCTCTTTAGCATGGCGTGATAAGACTTCAGACTCGCGAGTCAAAAGTATAAATGATATGTGAATAGATTCACCAGCTCGAATTATTCATGAATTTAATTTCCCCATATAAAATACATGTATATATAATATATACAGGATAAATCACTCGTGGGTCTGAAGGAACGGAATATCGCACGAGTTGCAACCGCGTAAACGAGTCAAAAGTATAAATGATATTTGAATAGATTCACCAGCTCGAATTGTTCATGAATTTAATTTCCCCATATAAAATACATGTATATATAATATATACACCAGGATAAATCACTCGTGGGTCTGAAGGAACGGAATATCGCACGAGTAACACACGAAACGAGCGTCTGAGTGTGTTGCACGGTTGCAACGAGTGCGATATTCCAAGCGACGAAGATCCACCAGTGCTTTATCTGATTTATTATATATGCTTTATACGAGGAAGAACAATGGTTATTTTTGCGTAGGAGCCATGTCGTGTTGTGTGACTGGCATTCTTAGTATCACTACGCGCATCGCTCAGAAAAACTGAGAGAGAAATTTATGTCCTTTTCACAGCTTTATAACCTTTAAAAACCATAACAAAGGATAGCATTTAATAAAGATGAAAGTATTGTAGTTTATATCCTTCATTTGATCTATATTTTAATAATTTTACCTGCGTTGATAGCTATGGCTGCACTTGAATAAAGGTAAAGGAATTTTCATTTCTGTCTTTCATTTGATAGATATTTCACTGCTCTACCTGCATTAACAGTGTTAGTATCGCCTGCACGGCGCAGGCTGAGAAGGTTTGTACTAGTACTGCGGGAGAATCTCTCACATTTCGAATCAATTTACATCCTTTTCACAGCTTTAAAACAAAGGATAAACTTGAATAAAGATGAAAGTATTTTAGTTTATTTCCTTCATATGATCTACATTTCACCATTCTACCTGCGTTCCCAGCTAGATCTCTATATGACTGAATATGTATCGGAGGCCTATAATGCAATTTCTTTGCATGTAAGTTCTTTAACGTCAGAATCATAAATACAGAAACTTCAAAGGAGGTACTTGGGGAAGCAATTTAGAGTGTGGCTATTGAACATCTAACATTCTATCTATTTGCTGAGATTTCATTTTCTAGTTTTACCATGTATAACAAAGTGGGCTGCCATTATCGTGTTTCCTAAGTGGCCTTTTTTTTTAAAATATTTTCTAGTGTATGGAATAAAGTGAGCTAGTTTCAATAATCTTGATTTAAAGGAGAATATTTTATATTCTCGAAGTCAATATCGCATCCATCGGTTCATAATTATTGTTGACTCATGTTGATATTCATTCTCGCTTGATTCCTCTGGCGGAAATCTTCTTATGTTATTTGGTTTTATCTTTTGCAGAATAATTAGTAAAGCTATTTATCTAGCATCTATATCCTGTAGTTCTCATACCTGTATGAACTTACAATACGCGGATCTGGCAATGTCGATTAAAGCATATTGGGGAAAGCTGTAAGAAAGATATATAAACGGGCCTCGGAGGATCAGGCTTAGTGAACACCGGCTGGGATGAATGGTATCCTTCACCAGGTACAGACCTCCATACATGTATACATATGTGTGCTGTTTATGACTTTGTGACTTTACGACAGGCAACAGTTAAGACTTGGCTGCTGTCCATTGCTTCCTTTACACATGCTCCACGCAATGACCTCGCCCGTCCCTTCAGGGGTGGAGTCTGCGTTTAAAAGGCAGCACGATTTAGATGCAAGGGGGCTTTGGTGCGGTTATTATACCACAGGCCTTCTGTATCGATTCTCGCAGGGAAGACGGGGCAAGAAGGAACAATTTATCATCAATGAAAACCTTTCCATTCCTTACCTCTTCCATATATAATAGGTGTGTACTAAATGTTTAAGTAGGCCTTATTGATATATATAAATCAATACCTTATACGGCCGAGGAGAGATTTAATGTCTCAATCCCATGGGGATACAGAATAATTTAAAGTCATGAACCTGAGTGCAAATCTTAACACAAGGCCATAAATCTTAAATCTAAACAAGCATGCCAGAGTTGGAAACATAGATCCCTGAGGTGATATATATACTACACTGATTCAGAAGGAAATCCTCAAATCAATAAATCTATAGAGCACTGCGTTTTGAAAGAAACACTCCATTGGGATCGCACGTACATGTACCCCGGCTCGTATTTAGGACTTGCTTTTGTATTCTCCGAGTGGTGCCACTCAGGTCGGTGAAGGGCCAGTAAACTCTTCAGGGTGGATGGGCGATCCGATGGGAGGGGCGTGAATATTTTGTTACCACATGCCTCTCTCTTGACACCTGTACCACTGCAAGTTGTAGGCCTTCAATATCTTAGTTTAACGGTTACAGGCTGCTCAATGTTTGGCAATTGGCTCCAGTCAACTTCCCTCCTCCATCCTGTTCTACACTGGTGGGATCTATCCTTCAGCTCTGGGTGATGACTTGCCCAATAAAAATCGTTCTTAGTGGTGTAAACTACTTTGACAAGGACAGAATTTTTGCCTGGGGCCTTGAAGACTAACAATCAGTATGGACGTTGGAATTCACTAGAACACGAAATATACAAAAAACATTTGTCACCTGATGACGGCTTATATTTACAAGACATCTAATTTAGAATGTCCAACCGAGATAACACTAATGTGCACGCCATTGTTAAAAGCACCGCATAAGACCATATAAAGAAGAAAGCATAGAAACTCAAGAGACAGGGAGACATAGGGAATCAGGAGCGTAGAGAAAGGCACTTCCCCACTTTAAGTACATGCTTCCGGTCTAATACTCCAACAAAAGGCTAGGTTTTATCATTAGTCAAGATTACCTTTCTGTGATAGTCTTTTTAGTAAGATTATTTTTTAAATTTTCCATCTCAGCCTCAGACTGTCTTCTCCTGTTTAGCATAAAAAAAGAAGCAGAACCTAGCAGCCGTGTGAATTACGTCAAGGGGATTATAATATAATACTATTCCAGAATATGGTATAGAAAATGTCACCTGAGTATTGACAGTGATTAAGGGTTATTAGACAGATGTAATTGTTTAGCTGATACATGTATTATTTATAGCAAATGGCACGATGGAGGGTTCAAACAGATCGAGACCCCTCACAAAACGGGACGAACCCCGAAGGGGTGAGTTCCCGTTTTCTGAGGGGTCGAGATCAGTTTGAACCCGAACAGAGTGGCATTTGCTATTTATTACACACTCTAAAAAGTAAATTTAACTTGTTTAGCCTATAGTTTAGCTCGAGGAGGCTTGATTCACCGCAATTTGTAGGCCTAAGTTACGCGGTCGGGACGACGTCATCTGGCCTACACTGCACCAATGAAATTGCGTCTTTGGCCGAACTGTACACGTGAACGATTCGAATCAACCGAACTGCACCCCCAAACTGCACCTTTCTAACTGCTCACGTGTGTAATAAATGTTAGAATGGACAGCGCACAAGACTAGCTGGAAAAATTAGCTCTGCTTGATGTCTTGTTTGATATAATTGATAAATGATTCATTAGACATAATGCAGACAGGCCGATGAACTGCACATTCCTCAGCCATGCATGTACCTCCCTACATCTGAATATTTAAAACAGCACGCTTGACGTATGTCATGCACGAAAACCTTTAGAAACGTCACCTCTGGATTCTAGCCATTTTCATATGGGAGTAAATCAGCAGCACTGCGTTAGCATTAAGTGTAGTACTTGCTGTATTTACAGCAAGGCAATACCCTGCAGTAAAGCGATGGGAAGGAATTCAGAATCTCCTGACGGTTTTAAAAGAAGCCAATCCTATGAACAATGTCCTGAAGTCTAGGCTGACCTGTTCCTATTCTACGGCGTTCTTGCCGTATCTAAGTAGTGTATGGAAAAGGGAATAATTACCAGACCTATATTATATATGTATACATAATATACACGTCACGAAAATCATAATAGTCACACAAACTACGGTGTTTTAAGCAAAACAGTTAAATAAAGTTAGTCACACGCAGATGACAAATCGAGTGACTATAATTGATTAAAAACCAAGGGGTCTCTTTGCAATGCAATTACATATTCATGAAAACATTGTTGGTGTCCATATAAATCTATAGTTAAGTCAAACAATATAGATGTTATCTATACGTTCATACTTGGAACAGACGTTAAAGGTATAGTATGGCTCTACCATGCAGTGATAAGTCTGATGATCAATTAACAAATGAGGACATTATAAATGGAATGGTTGATATGAAAGGAAACAGAGAGAAATGACGAACCAACGATCGAGTCAGGCTATACAAGCTATAGCAAGTGAGGCTTATTATTGCATCGCTGTAGGCCTAGAACCAATACACAAGCGGGGCAAGCAATGGTTATCTAATAATCTAAGGTTTACACTTTACACCTTTAATACACCTCTGGATAGAACAGTCTCTCTGAAGCTATTAATCAATAATCTGTGGATACTGTGACTCTGAAATACGGCACATTTGTATAAATGATGTGGGTTCGGAAGCCATAGAGAGTGTGATATATCTCCTACCACGTATACATACAAAAAAGCTTATGAAATGTACCTATAGGAACAAAAAAACAGCACGATGTAAAAATAAATCACTTTGTTCCTGAATAGTTTTGGTTTTCGGCAATATCCGTCAAGGCTATTGAATTATGGTCCCGCAGTCATGTCACGTGCTAACACAAATGAGTGCCTCTTAAAACAAAAATTAATTCCGTCTTGTTTCAGTCTCAAGGTCTGAAATTGGAAAAGCATAAAGATCACCTGATGGGCGAAAATAACTTATGACGTGGTTGGTTATTCAGTAGGTCCTTTACTTGCGTTGTAGTTGTTCTTATTAGCTACGCTGATGGTCCTATTTCAGTTGGAAATTGAAGCAATGAAACGGGCTCTATCTGGCCAACGCCTTCTAATCCTTCCAATATTGCGCGGCGAGGCCGCTGGATCTACAACTCAAGACGATCCAACCATCTGACCTAAGTGGTACTTACTGCTGAAGGGGTGTTGGAGGAAAAGGGGTAGGGTGGTTCTAGAAAACATCCAAGGTCCAAAACATGTACAAAAACCATGTTTAAAAGCATACCAATGAGAAAGGTTCATGTTTAAAGTCAGAATATTCTCCGAATCGGGAAATCAAGATGAAGAATATTTTGTAGCAATTATAAATAAATTGTTGTGCGAGCAAATACGCTGACAGAAAAGCTTTCTTCAAAATCAATGTTATTTCAAAATTTAAAGTACGTTCCTGCTCAGAAGTGAAAATCGAAAACAAGCAATTAGAGGAAAAACTCTCAGTTAAAAACCAAGACCATGTCCTTTGAGCCATGACTTGGGTAGGAGGAGGAGAATGCCCCAGGCATTAGTTGGTAACAGGCAATGGGGGAGGCAACAATCGTCTATAAAATCGCCAATTGCTCCAATCAAGCTGCTCGCCCTTTGTGCCCCTGAAAGCACGTTGAACAATTTCTTTGCTATAGAAATCAGGGAGAAGCTAAGACAACTTCAGATGGGTCTCAAAGGAAGATCGATGACAACATTTGACATTTGATGACATCTGATACCCTTGAAAATCCCCACCGTGTTTCTCCCATTAGAACGTTGCAGAATTACGCGCCTTCAACCTTGGTTTACGAATCAAGCACGGTTTGATTTGCAAATAGATAATTTCCAAGAATTCCCTCATGGCCTCCAGAGTGAGAATATTGGAGACCGGCGAGCCTCCAATTCCCTGCTTCCTAATCGGACTCGGCCAGATTTGTCTCTGGGTATCGAATGGCCAATAATACCCAATAGCTCAATGAAATAGGAGGACAATTCCATTGAGAGAGAGAGGGGGCGATGCTGGCCCCCATCGACTGAGAACACCAAGTCTTTGGGTAAAGCTGGACATAAAAATTAATGGTCATCTCTGCGAAAATGTTTGCAGTGATTGAAACTAATTTAGAGGGCTGGTTACAAAAGCGCTGGAGGATTGGACCCAGAGCCTCTAGCCTCCTGGTCGGCATTGCCTGCTGGAGGATCGCTGATAAGACATACAGGAAGTTTCCTGGAACGTTAGGGCACCTCCTCAAGGGAAAGGTCACTGTATCCGGACCCGGGAGGTCACGCCTTCTTCCCAACCTATATGAGACCAAGGCATAACACACGCTCATCAAAGAGCTCCTCTCACTGTTCCTTTCTTCCTCCTCCCCTTCCTTCGTCTCCTTCTCTAGCCTTTTGCTTGATTCCTTACCGAGATGATTCTTCACGGACCCTCAACACACAGATTGATTTTTACTTTTAGGATTTAAAACAAGCAAACAGAAATGAATGTCTGGCAGAAACCGGAGAGGAAAGTAAATGGGAAGTTCTCTGTTGTTCCATGAATGGTGTGATGTGGCATTCGTCGGTATTAATTCAACCGTCTCCGATGTGCTGGGTGGTTCCCTCCCGGAGGTAAAAAGGATTGTATTGAGTGGCGACCCGAGACAGAGAAGTAAATTGACAGCACTTATTGATACCGAATTGACCCCAAGAGTCTACCACAGAGATATTTTTAACACTTGAATCTGGGTCACTGTTAAAGTGGAAGAAATATATACACAGGCAAAAACTATTCGGCAACGGCTCTAAATATGATCAGTGTATTATGCAAACTAAGGATGGGATGTAAGGTCGTTACCGCCTCACATTTCATTTACAAAGTAAGCAAAGATGAAAAAAAGGATATGAAATAACCAAAAGGTAGATATAGAGGAGTACATCGACATGTCAAAGAATATCAAAGTTTTAAAGCTCCAATTTAAGCCTTTGCAAAATACAAGGGGTGATTCTTTTAGCTGGTAACGATCTGTATATTGTACCTAAAAGTGAAAAGAATGGCTTTCTCGAAACCGGCCTGTGTTCTTCAGTACAAAAATCGATGTTTCTTATCGATGTTTAGCATCAATGTAAAAGCCCGGATGGCAGGATATGTGGAATATAAGTTTGTATATAAAGAATGCGTCCTCCGTGTAAAACTAATCACAAACCAAACTAAATATTTGTGAAAAATGCTTGTAGCAAATTTAGCAAAAGTGCTCATGTGAAGGATAGCATTCTTTTATATGCCATGTATAATGTAAAGTTAGATAATCTTTACGTCACTGATTTCATAAAGCACACCTTACAATCAAATGTTGACGATACGCATACATGTAATATAATGCTGAAGTAGTTATCGGCCAATTGGAAAGTTAAAATGTGGCGACGACGAATACATGTATAAGATTGGTAGCAATAGTGTCCAAATTATGACGTGACATGTCAATACTTCGGTAAGGGAGATGGATTATTTCCCACAATCAACGCACAGCATTCCTCCCTCTTAAGACATCTGCTTTATACGCAGCATCAATCTGCTCAGGCCTACCAGAGGGTCCTTCCATTCATTTGGTCGAGGTGACAGTGGTGAAGGGCGATTTCCAATCCCCTGCAGGGTGAGCAGAGTGTGTCACAGAGGTTATCTGTTTCTTACATCCCACGCCGGCTGGATTAAGGTGCAGTAAAAGTCTTGATGAAGGTCAGGGCAGTCCACTTAGGGTTAGAGCGTTAGAAAAGTGCAGGCGTTCCTCTGGACTGAGGTCAGCACTCCCTGATGGAACCACCGCACATGAGGTCATTGCTCTAAATTACACACTTTGCAATTGTTTGCCCAACTTGGCAAAGTGGCATTTTAGTCGTGATGGATAAGTTATTGGAACGCTCAAATGCATAATATTGTGGCATAGGTAATATTCGTATTCCTGTTGGAGGAAACCAAAATCATACATTTAAAAATAAAAGCTGACTATTTGGAAGGAAGGAAAGAAGGAAGGACCGCATTAATGTGTTTCTCCATTTTTCTCTAATAGCTTTTTTTTTTTATTAAGTTCGAAGGATTGATTCCCAGTGGGGGTATACTATAATTTATGCCTTTTAGTGAAAAGTCATTGTAGAATTTGGTCACTTAAGCATAACGCCTTATATTATACTATAATCCCGTTGTAAGCTAGTTAAATATCCCCAATTTAATTGTCCGAGTATAAATAATGATATGTGATAAATAATTCAATCTGATTTCGCACACTCATGCGACCACTTCCTGTAAAAACCTAATGGGAATACCATCAGGGAATTGCCCGTTTAAAAATAATAATGAGTATTAAATTGTTGTAATAATTTATTATAGTAAAACTAATTTTTTGAAGAAGCGTAATCGGATACCCGCCTCTAACTCTGGTTTCATTAAGCTACTTTTTAAACGTCGCTTAAAAAAATGCCCTGCTTTAGTTGGTTGAATGTGTCCATGATGAAACGGACACTGAGGATGAATAATTCAGTTGCTGACCAAGGAATAAAATTCTCTTCATCATTGTACCTGTTGCCCACGCACGTCACACTCATTTGTTATCGAGGAGGCCAAGCTGGGACTATTGCCTTAAATAAATTCCAGGGCACACATACAAATGCAGGCGCTTGAATCATTGAAGAGAATTGGTTGGGGAGGACCTGAATCATTCATGAATTGACGAATTCTGGTTATACAACCGTACAAGCAAAGTCTGGGAGGGATTGCTGCTTTAAATTCACAAACAGATCTTTGCCAGTGATACGGAAATGGGGGCAGCATCCAAAAGTGAACTGTAAATGAAGAATTTAAAAAAAATGGTTGCATGAGGCCGGTACGTGATCAACCCTCAGGGGGAATTATTTAGACACAACGCAGAAGTATTTCGTTCCAATTTAATGACAACTGTTTTCCAGTTTTTACATCCGCCTATCAAAATCAGTACATAATGCAAGCACTATAAACAAACTGGATTATTTTTTTTAGGGAAATGTTAAACATATCTACGTTACTAGTGTCACATGTTTAGTCATTAGTCACAATTAATTGTATGAGTATGTAGCTTATATAATTCCATTTATATATGATATATAAATATGTAGAAATAACTTATAGAATAGTGAGAGCTATAGGGCATCCTATTTTTTAATGGGCTGACGAGGATTTAAACAAATTTTGTATAGACCCCTTAAGTAGTGCTAAAGGTAGCATTGATTTAAGATAAATTCTCGCACATTGGTGTCTAAGTACGCGGTTTACTACCACCTCTTTCAACACCAAACTAAAGGAGCCGAACCGAAAGGATAACTTCTTTTTAACAATTCTCCTTTGGTTCCTCCAAGTCCAGTTCCCATAAAACTTGCTTTTTAAGAAAGCAAACATTGCAATTTCTTTGCCAAGAGTGCACCGTGACCTTTTGCTTTGGGTACGAATGGGCAAATTCCCAATGTATCCCTCATGATCTTTCGCTTCTCCTGCACTGCTCGCTTTTTCTATGTAAACACTTGCAGCACGCGGTCCTTTAATAAATCTTTTTGGAGGTCTTCCTCATAGGAAGTTCTTCCAGCGAGCCAAACCTCAAGAGTGCTTCATATTGTTTAACAGTCACCTCGTTCAGAAAGCCAGTCCCTCGGGCGCTGTAGTGAAAGACCATCTACATAGGTAGATGTGAATGCTTCTAAAGGTTTGTACCGAAGTAGGCTTAAGGGTAGCAGCTGATATGGTCTTTTGGGTATCGCTCCCGTACACTGCGGACCACATCCAACAGAGCCGCAACTGCTTCTGCTGATTAAAACATCAGGACCAAAAAGTACTTTAGAGAGTGTCACAGGAGTACAGGAATAAAGAACCAGCAGTACTTCACGCCGATAAGGTCTGCCACATTCCAACTGATAAACGGAGGAGCATGAGCAGACCCCATAGGCAGCCATAGATAATAACGTAATTATCATACTTGCATTAATGTTTGGGCTCATTCTGTCTATACAACACTTCCATATGGGCCTGACGAAAGCTATCTTGAATAATGAAGTACTTGCCATGAAAGCAGCGACAAAATAATCGATTCGGCTTGAAAGATAAGAATCAACTTTGCACATATTGTAATGATGTGCTTGTTTTCATATACATTGTACGAGCGAACAACATATTTCTGGTCCATCTATTGGCAGAGCCCCATAATTCCCTATTCCGGATACGTTTTAAAATTATGGAAAACATATTGGTCAGACATCAATATGACTTGGTCGTAAATTAACAGCTGTAGAATGCTTCGATGCAAATAGTAACAACTCATACATTATGTATGTCATCTGTTTTCAGACACAACAATGGGAATCTCGGCGCCATATAATCCACATAATATCAATGCATTTACCCAGTTCCCCATCATAACATCCCCTCATCAATGTGGATGGGAATGCGAAGAGTTCGCTTGCCATTACACAACGCATTATGAACTTAAAATTTCAGACCACAGCCCGAAGCCGCTCTCTATCAGCTATATGCTATCATTAATTTGCTTCATTCAGTTCATGAATTCTATATATGAATGGGTATTCGGAATGAGAGGGTGTTGTATCCCCGACCATAGAATTCTGCCTTTCCATTTTGTACACACTTTTCCATAGCACAGTATTGCCTCGGGACCTTTATGTCACAAAAATGTCACTAAACAGACGCTTTGTCAAACTTTTTCCTAAATCAGTCGCCAGATTAAACCTGTAATACCAAACTTCCCAGTTAGTCCTTCCATAGAACCAGTCCTAAAATGGGAAATTTAATATTTGCCACAATTTAAGTTCTAACCCCAAAACGATTGACCGATTTGGGACATTATATATATTACGAAGGGCATTATTTTCCTATTTGGGGAATAGAAGACTATCTGCCGTGAAAATAAAGTGTCATTTGATCGCAGGCAACACGAGAATACCCCCACGATAAACACTTAACTCACGATCGGTTATATATCATTATCCCCAATTGGGGTAATAATAAAGAGATCGTACATTTGTATAACAAGGTTAATTACGAGTGGGATGGACTGTTCATGGTTCCTAAACAAAATCAATGGTTCCGAGAACGCATCAGCGACAGTACAACATCAATACTCAATAGAAAACAATATCAGGAATGTGTGTGAGTAGTATATGAAAAGTGAACATTAAATAAAACAGACTTGGCGCTAAGCAATAACGTTTGTTGCGTGGTGAATATCCTTCATAGGCCTACCCTCCTACCAGAGCCTTCCCTATACGTACATCTGTTGAGGCGATTGTCGTCAAAATTGTTTATTGTCAAAAGCATACGCCACATCATTGTGATCCAGAAAGTCCCTTGGCTAAATCAAACTTCCTTAGAGGGTTCTCCCCAACATATGCTCTGCTGCAGCGATATGTCTCTTTCCTTCTTTTCATACTGGGGTATATACGATGTACTTTTTTTATATTGCTGGGGGAGCTTCAGGTTCAAAGAGTTTTCCAAATCATTGCCTGGCACATTCTGATGTACATTGTAGAATTTATTTCTCCTGGCAGGAGCATCCGGGCGTTGCCCATACAGGGGCTCGTGAATGTTTCCCTCAATAAACTACAGTTACATGATCCTGTGTCATAAAGAATACAGGAGCAGTCCCATCTTCCAACCTATAAAGCCACGGGGTCTTACTCGGCAAATGTTCGATGTATTGAATTACATGTCAGGCTTTAAAATGCCACTGGAGAAAGGTCTGGTAGTCACACAATCCAGCGCTCTAACTGTCTGTGACTGAGAATCATTCCTTGGACGAGGATAAGTATGTTTTTGTGAATACGTATGAGGGAAAGTGGGCCGAAAAGTCATTCGTAATATTTAATTGGCGCAAGGCTCACGTATACGAGTTGACATCTTGCAGAAGCATAATAGCACGCGCCTCCTGAATGGGCGATTGAGATTTATACGTTTACTTTACAATAATTCTGTTCCACTCAATGGGTTTGTGCCTTTCACACTAATGCCCTTCCAAGCAACATTAGAAGAAGGACTATAATGTGCCCCCTTGGTCATGAACTGTTGCTCGGCCAATGTTGGAGAACACACTGAGGCCATTTGCTGAGATACTTTACGAACATGCAACTGCTGCCCCTTCTCCCATAATGGCTTCATTTGGCAATAGGATAAAAAAAATATCCACAGACAGTAGCTAGCACTCACTCACAAACATATAACTTTTGCATAATACAAGAAGCATTGATAGATCACTGCAACCGCATATGGATGAATTACTATTCTCTTCTTTCATTCGGAAAGTATTCATGTGGTATATCTGATAAGGCGCCGTATATCGAAGGGTGATGATGCCTAGAGATTGTAACGTCTCCCGGGTGATACATAGAAGCGGACTATTTCTTTCAGAGCCTCAGGATCATTGGTATAGCTTACCGAGGGGGAGATAACCCGAGCCCTCGCAAGGCAATTCTTCAGAGAACTTCTTAGAGAATGATCATGGGACATAACTTTGTAACTTCATGCATGCAAGCGGATGCTCTAGGGAATATCCATGACATTTCTGTATTGATGAATGGTCTAGAAATATGGCATTATTTAACAACTGCAGGCGTGTGTGGAAGTCTGGAAGTCTTCGTAACATGAAGAGGCTGCGTTGCATTCCAACTCTTTGATTGTTTCGAGATCAAAGAAATTCGATATATTCGCCCATTTCTCTGGCATGAGTTTCAGCAGAGGAAATTTAAATGAAAGATAAACCAGACAAATGCACAAAATGAGAACATCTCCCGTATAGCTATGTTACCTTGCATGTTGTTGTCATATTTCAAGATATTACCCAATGTAACATTTCGCTATAAGACCCGTGCCATTCATTCGTCATTCCTGGCAATCAGAATACACAATGGTACGTGTTCATTTCGTGACAAGTTGCAAGAAATAAAAATCTAGGAAAATTGTTATACACCATGCCATGCCTTGACTGCAACATGTCCACAATGGCGAATATGTATCAATGGCTGTCACCCGGATATTCATGTACAACGTGTGAACACACCTTTAGGCGTTGGTCGTCAAGGTTACATTCATCCGAAGTGTCCATAAAATGTCGTGCTGAGTCAATGCGCTCCTTTCTCATGGTGTCATTCGAAACAATGTCCCTAAAGCCCTACTCCCGGTGTCTCATTGAATCTTTCTGAATCGTTGGACCTTTGAAATGACCGAAGTTAATCTTGAATTAAAAAAGTTTTATAGGTAATTTATATCACTCAAAAACTACAAAAAGCTAAATTAGTAAATAGTTCCACCATAGGTTACGCAGGTGCAAACAATCCGAACTCATTCAATTATTAAATAATCAAAATAACATGCCATTCACAAAAAGAAACACAGTTAGAAGCACGCGTCGGGGTGATAATAGCAAAACAACCAAACGGGTATTGATGGATTTTCGAGGAATTCAAAGCAAACACGAAGGAAGCTGATTATCCAGCCCCAGTTGCCTGGGAGAACTGTTAATCATTGGTGTTGGAGACAAGAGCCGGGCGGATTTCCCCAGGCTTCTGTGTCACGCTTGGACAGCTGAAACAATTTATGTTTCGGGATATGCATTGGCCCTATAGAAGGTACATGGGCACCATGGAAGTAAACAGTATTACTATTATTTACATTATAGTTTTCCAAACCTAAGTATATAAATTTACGAATCCCAAGGGATCCATCTGCATTATATGCCATGCCAACTACAATTGTCCCGACCCATACATCTACATATCATACCATGTTTTGCATTCGTTCCCTAGAACAAGCTACAAATATACAAGCGATATCCAATTTAAACTGACCTAAATGGCTCCATTCTTAAAAATGGGTCCGATCCAACATCGTCTAGCCGCTCGTTGATTCTTGACCCTCCTGATTGCGAGGGGAGCCATAAGGTGCTGTCTCCTGGGTCCAATTCCCATCTCCCCAAGTCGTTGTCCATGCACCTTCATTCGCGCCACGGTCAGGGTATAGGATGCCTTTGTGGAGCGAAAGTCGGAGGCACTGAACGTGAAATTAAACTAATAAAACATCCTGATAGTTTAACAAGTCTTTTTAGCTGGCTGGCTGCGCTCTTTCGCTAAAAACGGTTAATGTTGCCAGTCAGAGGCAATAAATGGAAATTGAAAATCATCCTCACTGCCAGGAAGGTGCTGGGGGAGGGTTGGGACTAACTCATCCAACAATAGATATCGAACTGGTGCAAGCAGTCACTACCTCCTTGACAAAACGTAGAGACGTCTATTACTTGCACAGCCACAGTGGATTGTCCATGCAATCCTTGGACATACATATATATATTTTAATCCACTTGGAAAAAGGCTGAAATAGAGAATATTGTAAGCTAACATTTCAAGTACTTTTAATAGCTGGTTTATTACCTATGACATGTGTATACAGTTTCAATCAGGTCATAAAGTACATATGATACATAAATACATTTTCATGGTACATGATATCGAGGTGACATTAGAAGAGGTTCGTTTAGACTTTTAACAATTCCAAATATAATTGATATCCGCCTGGATTCTCTTCCATTTCTGTTGTTCCTCTTTACTTACCAGCTTCCTACCTTCGCAAACACATATTTCCGTTGAGCATTTCATTCTAAGGTCATAGAAAACAGTCTGGAAATTGATTTTGCCTGTGTGAAACAATTTTTGCCTCTGAATGACAGCCTCCGTTTGCAACATAAGCCAGTTTATGATTTTTGCATTGAAAAAAAAATGCAGAAATAACATTTTGAGTTAATCAATGTTACAGATACACCACTTACGAAACGCAGGGAATAATCGCTGATGGTTAAGACTTGCAAAGATTCCAAACGACAACAGATGAAAGAGGAATCATGAGAGTTGATTTAGTAAAGTAGCAGTAATAATTAAGAAGATTAAGCTTCTGTTATTTAGGATTTAACTCTAGCTACGAGATGGGAAATTAGGCTGGTGGTTATTAGAGGCTAATAAAAAGCGTGGCATTGGATACACGTGGGAGAAAACCGCCTACAGCCTCCTACTATTTTTGTTGTCACCTTTAAAGGCTGATACCATATTAGTTCCTTGATCCGTTAAGTCAGCTGCAGAAAGACCAGGCTGGCCTGTTCTATCCACTGTTAGTAGTAGCCATGCCACCTTACAAATACTGAGACCTCAAGAACAAGATAAGTGTGGGAGACCTGTAATTCCATTCCTGGTAGTAATACAAATACAGTCCAATGACTAAGCAGGATCTACCTTTTGTTTATGACCATGACATTGATATTCCTTTTATGTTTGATTGAATTAAGGTTTAAAACCAGGCACATGCAAACCTTGTCATAAGAACATTTCATGTCACGGACTGTGTGATCAAAGGTCTCATGTCTTTCTCAATATCATTTGAGCCGCACGAATTAGACTGATATAAAATGGCGTATTTCAACATCAGACTACAATTAAAGTGTAACTACCAATAAGTACCCCGACGACAGAAGCCAATGCTATAAGAGAGTTTTTGAGATCAAAAAGGAACAAGTCAAACGTGCTTACCAATTAGGGACCAGAAAGTTGTGTGATCTTGGTCCTGCTGATGCTTATTGTTCGGTGCCTTATGATTATGTGTTCACGGCGTTCACATTCATGCCAGTGTAAGCGCTGAAAGTAGATAAGTTAAATCCTTTATCTATGTATCAACTTAGTTGCTTAGGGTGTATGCAAATATTAAACAGCCAAGATCAATTGGATGGAATCCTCTAAGTACACACAATAGATAGTTACATATTTCTTGACGACAAACGATACTATTAGATCAAAATCCAAAATAAATGTCATTTTTCTCAACTTTTGGAATATATATGTGTGTGAAGTGTCATGGGCCATAAGAGTTGTAAAGAAGCCACGGGTCATCGTGCTTGTTTTTACGATATGACAGCTTAAAGTGAGCACCATCAAACAATAAAAGTAACTGCCTAGAAAGAAGGCATAAATTGCAAGGTTTAGGCAGTTATATTGATATTTATGATAGGAATATTTTGAAAACTTTAGTCATTCTTAAGAGGGGGTTTACTTGACATTTGACTCCATGACCTGTTACAGGAATGGTACACATTGCATAATTGTCTGACAACTTTCAATATTTACGAGAAAATGCAAAAACTATTCAGGCACGGTTTTCTACTTATTGGTTTTTGATGAACAATATATGTAATATTGCTACATAAGAACAAATCCATCTGTAAATTAGGTTTGCACCCCAATTCCTGAAGTTGTCCATTGGAATAGAATCGTTTGCTTTCAAGTGTGTTTTTCTCGAATCTGGCGATGCTGTTCTGGAGATTACTATCTGTTACTAATTTTCGATACAAAGCGCCCACGTTATTTTGTTGGCCAAACAAGGAATCTAAATCCATGCATGCCTTCAGGGGTTCCTCACAGGTTGTCCAAAATAGAAAGCTATTGCGTTAATAATTAGGGCGGATAATCATAAAGTCGGGGTTAAGCGAAACAAACCTCTTAAGTCGGTCGTGCCTGGAACTGTCTAAAGGAAATCTTTTTCAATCATTTTCCCGACTGATCCTTAGGTAATGTAATATATGAGAGGCGATGTAATGACTTCATATGCTGTTGGCAGTAAGATTGGTAAAGCGGGTCACTATATCGTACCTTAAGACTGCGTTGTGGAAAATAAAGTTGTTGCCAAATGAGCTTGTTGATGAGTCCCTCTGTTGAAATGCCTATTGCCAAATGGTTTTGCTGAACTAATACGATGCAAGATTTTGCATCCAATGAATAATGTATACTACAGAAAAACAGTTTACTCATATGGCTTGGCTCCCTTTGATCTCACGGGAAAGCCTATATTTTTGGTATCGACCTTGGAATGATCTACAATCCTTTGCTGTGGACAAAACGATGGTAATGTTTATACTATCCTCCATAAAAACAATACGTTCTAGTCATTTACGTCTAGCTCCTTCATACCGGTAACAATTTGAATGTAAGGTATTGTTATATGATTATGATGATTTGTGAATCATTTATTGTTACGTAACAATTACATAAGACGATATAACAGTCTGCACCAATATCTTAGAAAAGGCGGTTTTATATAAAATTAAGGGGAGAAGAACGACATTTTATTCTATTGTGGCGATCAGTATATATATCATTAATCAATGCAGTGGCTATTTGAGCAACATTTGGATAAGTCAATTTAGTGCACTGGTATAGGTCCCGAAACGTGCCCTCTATAAGCAAATCATGACTTTGTAGCAAATTCAAATAATTTGAATCTTCTCTTCTACTTTAAAATAGACTCGGTGGCAGTGTGATCATTCAGCCCAGTTAGGCTGTAGTCACAGTGCATCCACACTTACCCAAATGCTCAGGTGGAACAATTCCGAGGTAATTTACTGGCAATCAGCTTCCTACACAAAATAATTTGCGTCTTTCACCAGTGATCTAAACCTCAGTGAAAAAGCTTTACATCCCTAACACAATAGGCATAGTGAGTACATTAGCAGCCTATTCTAGCAGTTGCCTCCCAGATATAGGAACACCCCAATCTATGTGGAAAATTCAATATTTTCGTCGATAGTCGATCAGGAGGCGAGGTGTGGGATTTCAAAAGCGCCCGAGGGCCTTCTTTGGGCACCAGTGTTGACTGTTGGCGAGTTGCATGATGTGAAAGACTGGCTAGCACGAATGGCTTTAGTTTGTCATGGTCAGGTGTGTCATGCATGTGTTTCTGGTCCTTTGTTTTTATCAGAACATAGGATAGAAACCAGGCATGGATTCTGTTGATAGTGATAGCTATGGCCTGATACGGCTTCCTATAAAATCGTTGTTGTATAGAGGGCCAAACGAGAACTGTATACATGCAGTTCTGAGGGAAAATCGAAAACGCAGAATTTATATTGTTGGGGATCCCTTTAAGAAGGCGAAGGAAACTGTACGTGTTTAGACACCGCGAAAATAAATGAACCAATGCTTATATGGACACCCCAGTTTATTTGGAGCGTGCACAATACCTCAGCAGGAGGAAGGAGGAAACCCTTGCAATAAATCCAGCATGTGTGCGTTGGAATTGACAAGATCTGAAATTAGATTGTCTGGGACAGAAGACAGTCTTCAGTGGTTTGCGACCAAAGGATTCCCATGATATTCCTGATGTCCGAACACCTCTGACAGGCAATGGAAATAAAAAAAGATGTATTTCCCTCCTCAGGCGTTGGTCTTCTTAGAAAATATCAGCTTTCAGGAAGGTACGGTCACTATAAAGATTCGATTTGGACTGGTTGTATTGCCACTTGCACAACAGGGTGATACGATCATATTTCTTTAACTCTATATTGAAATACCAGAGTGAAGCTCCTGCGCAACTGGGAGATGGAATATTCTCCGCAGACATGGTTCTTAGAACACATAACTTTAAGCTGTCTTGCCAGCGTTTTCCCTTTAGTTACAGAGACAAGGGGGCGAATTGCTGCAAGTTGGCTGTTATTCTCATTCTGGTGTTTGAACTTTGAAAAGGTGGCAAATGTAATTTAGGACGAAGAGAATATTTGAGTTTATTACCTAACCCTGGCAGCTGTGCCTATGCTTAATTACTCAAAGTCTACTCTGTAGAAGAGAACGAACACACCATCGTAAATATCCTCTATACTTAGTTATCTTATAGAGATATTTTCTCCTTCCTGTGAGCTATATAATAGAGAACTTTGTCATAGATAAGGAATAGGGGATATGTTATGTAATGGATATGAGGATTGTGAAATGGCCATGTACACTACGGCATTGAACTATACATTTACAACCACTAATATTGATGCGTAATCAATTACTAGAGTGTAAAAGCTGAAGGATGCTCTATATACCAGAAGGGTCCCTGTATAGTTACAGCCATATTCTGTGCTGGTTGACGACATGATGATTGAAACCATACATTTGGGTAAGCATGTATTACAAATCCCTGTCCAACACTAGTATACTATAGCCACTTTATAGAAATTATAGTCTCAGCGTTTGTTCAGAAAAAAAAAAAAAAATGGTGGGTCTAGATAGCATCATATCGGCTGTAATTCTAAATTGCTGATTCTAGCACAAGTTTTAGCGAAGACATCTGGATGAACCTAACGCCTGGCAATCTTGGTTGTAGATTTATGACAAACAAAAAGTCTTCATTAACTCTAGAGGTGCAATTTGTTTATGCCAAATAGCGAATAGTTGATGATCCTTTGAAAAGCTGCTTTGATAAAGAGTTCGGTGGTGATTTAATTATTTGTACACAACACAGTCGCCCCGGGTCAGCGGCCAAATGGAACGATCAGACTGGGTTTAGAGATAAGAAGAAAAGCCCAATCTGGCAATGGGACCAGACAGAAATCTTTCCCTTGCCTCTGATCCTAGATAAAGGAAATCCAGCCTGATCCATGCACTCTTTATTTTCCGATCCATAGTTCTAGATTTCTCTCCACTGACATGCCGAGTGACTCCTGTTGGAACACACCACCCAGCCAGGGTCTACTTTATCCTCGCCGAGCTTCTCGTGGACTAAGGCTTTCATTGATTGAGCCGCTCAACCTATACGCTTGTATTTGTCCATTTGGTCGTGGTAGAATTCAATGCAAGCATGGGAACTGCGAGAGATCCATTGTTTGGGAGCTTTAAGTGTTGTAATATGATATAAATAGGGGCTGGTTTGATGGAGAACAGCGGGGGAAGATTTGTCCATAGAAATGCTACTGGAAGGTTACCTAGGTACTACACCATATAAATCTCAAATGATTTAGCCACCACGAAGGAGAGATAGATTACCTTCGGGGTAATTCTGTCCGATATAATCTTCTCAGTAATATTCTATAATATTCTATTCCACCTTGTGAGTTTACAATGGCTGCCTGCATGCTCTCTCCCAAGGTTATTGTTATGGTGTGAGAGCTTCATTTATATCAATGTTGCAATATCCAACGTATGTAATATATTACTTCGCTTGCGGAGCTAGTCATGGACAGATTCCTTTTTAGAAATGATCACTCGAGTCATGGCAATCCCTCACTTCAGATTAGTGGTATCTGTTTGCTTAAAATCTTACTTTAAGTGCTAAACGCCAGCCTGATCGATTACCCTTGAGTGCAGAATCATATCCTAAACCACTTGTCTTTTAGAAGTAGTGGAATATGTAGATTTAGGTATACACGGACTTGTCTCAGATCAATATGGCAAAGCATATGAGGGGAAAGAACTCTCACAGTTAAGGAGGGTCCGCTATTTGTGTTGACCTTTGCTGGTCAGGGCTACTTGATGGGATCTACAAGGCCTGATAGATTTACCTAAAAAGCTTGCTTCATGAGTTGGTGGCCAACAAGGTTATATCTTGCCATATTGATGATAAGGGCTCCATATAGAAACTGAGATGTAAGATATAACTCAACAGGGCATAATCTATTATCTAAGCAAGCTGTATTTCTGTATACATGAACACTTGGTATTCAGCTGCTGAACGCTCTAATAATTGTGAATGTCCCCCATCGAGCGTTTATACCATAGGCAACTCCCAGAAAGATAAACCGAATTTCCGTCCCTATAAGTGATGTTAATTCGCACACAAAATACTGCACTTTAGTGACGATACTGCAATTCCCTGGACGAATCGATAGTCCGAGGTCAAATTCAAAATAGGACTGAAATAAAAGCTTGTTCTTCAAAAGACTCAGCAATTTCCTGGTGTGCTTAGTTTGGATACGAGCTCCATACTTTGTCATATGTAAATTTTAATATCTGGGGGGAAACCATCGCCAAATCAATTTCTTATTGTTCAACATCTAAATCGTCATTTGATATTCGGTCGAGATAAATCGTAGTTCTTCATTCATTCGTACATTTCATTTGGGGGTCTGTGTCCCCAGAGTGGGTCAAGCTCAAAATTCCTATCTTTGCCGTATATCAGGTTAAGATTCTGATTACTGTTAAATGAAGGGCCTTTCATGCCCCAGGGATAACATTGGGCTCTAACACCGTTGTAGGGGAATCACATCCTAGAAGCATCCAGAAATACAGAAGAATGACTTTTTGTGCTTAACGTTTGATGTTGTTATTCCCCCACGATCTCTCTGTAAATAGGCATTATGGCATCATCTCTGCGCCTTCCCAGACTGGAAATATCATCAGCCACAGGGAATGGAATACCTGAGCGCTGGTGTGTGATCTGCAAAGATCAAACAACTCCTGCATTCATGACCCATGCCATCATAGAGGAAATAAAAGAGCTGTTTTTCCTTTATTTCGCCCAGGGTGAACTTGGGCCCTTTATAACCACCAAGGTAGGATAATTCCCTAGGATCAACATGCAAAGTTGTTGTTTTATTGAGTTGTTCCCTACATTGGAGTCAGACCTCCCACACAGTTTCTCCCCACTAAGCTCAATCTAGAGGAAGAGCAATTCGAAAGAATAGGAAGAAATTGAAAATTATTTTGACGAACGACGGTCCTTTTCGAATAGACAATTAAAGCGAAGGCACGTGTACACATGGCTTTTAGGATTTATGTTCCCTTCCTACAAGTAGAACTAGATTATTCTACCGTAGTACTAGTAGCACCTACTTTCCTACAACCTATATGTTTCTGTCAAAGATGCATTTTTCTGGATTGATTTTCTTTGTCGTTGTCTGGTTAATGGATATGGCTGTCCAAGACAGGGAACAATTTGTTGGCGATGTATCTAATTTGGGGTACAACATTGTGTTCAGTATTCAGAAGGTTGGGTCACAACAGCCCTTCGAAATTGCTTTCCTGAAAGTGATGCAAAATAATTATGCCTCTCAGTGCACCTTTGCCATTCATATCACTGGCTGGGAAATGAATGGAGCGACTTGTAGGTCCAGGTCGCGATTAGGTTTTCTGCTAAAGATGTGTACACAATGCATACTAGCTTCTACCGCCAATGTCTATGATACACGAGTCTTGGAAAAAATGTTGATGGTTCATTTGGACTCGATACTTATCTAAAAATTATAATAAATTGTGGTATAAGCACCACTTCTCTAATAATATCGATCAAATTTTCCTTGGTAATTGATAAAATATGAACTGGTTATGTAGCACCAGGAATGATTAATAGCAGCATGGTCACACCGGGTGATGCATCATCCTTGACCCAAGCGACTTCCTCAGGGCCTTGGTTCAACGTTGATTAACCTTTCAATGATAGTCAAACGTCAGGACTAGAAATCATAGTCATCGCTGCACTCTTTAATAATATAGCCTGGCAAACTATCTCCGTCATCGGGGTGTGTGTCGAACTTACACTCTTGATTGAAGATCAGCCAACTTCGAGATATTTAGCGATCAATCTCTGGCTATAGATTATGAGGAACAAGAAGAAGACTCCTCTACGCATGTGGTCTACAATTCCTTGAAAAGTATAATTATGCAGCCTAGTAAATGTAGTAAAAGACAAATATATACATATAAAGAGGGCTGGGGGATATTCACACATAAAACAATAGCTTCATCCGCTGATCTACATTCAAGAATTAGCGTGTGCAGCACTCATTAATCGACTTTGTAGGGTAGAGATACTTTCCCCTAGAATGAGGAAAAGCTCTGTTGCAAGCCCATATCCCCACGGTGCTCATAACCGAACAAAAACAAAGCTTGCTTGAAATATTGTCTAGCAGGTTTATTAGCAATTCCCTTTTCCCAAGAGGGGGCATTTGGAAAAATATATCGGACCCATTTATGTAAAGGGCTATTTCTTCACGTTGTTTTGGCCTTGGCAGAATTCAAGTGGAAGCCGCAATCTAAGTTTGTTTTAATCATGAATATGCAAAATGGTTTTGCGGACATAAAGTTGTTACATTCTTTTTTTGTTGCTGAGGTACTTTCTCATAATCATTGGAATTATAGTAATTGAATAGATTTATGTCTGCACCGATCCCTTTCTGAATGTGTATGTTATTTACAAACATATATACGAATGCATTAAATTCAATTACGTGAAATATGAATAAGTGCAAGTCTTTCTAATGAAGCAATATATGAATTTACGACTATTGTAAACATCCCGAGTAGGGAAAAGAATGGCTCGACTGGTTTTATAGCTAACAGTATGAGTATGTTTAATGCAATGAAGAATGATACCAAGCTCCGCGGCCTTATTTCCAGTGTGAATATTTGCTCTGAAATACGAATAGAGGCATTTCATCGATTATCCCCTAGAGAACCAACAAATGCACACTCATTGCCCTCGCCGAGCATACGTCCACACGAGACAAGATCTTGAGTTCTGTTACGCAACGAACTGGAAAAAGTCTTTGGCGAGCTCAAATAAATCCTCACAGAAACACAGCCTATTAAATGCCAATGTGAACGCCCGGTGAGTCGCTTTTGCCTTGGTTATGGCACAGTGACTGTTCCTGTCCAATACTCATCCCGCTGCCGATATCGTTGCCTCTATTTGTCTTGGCATCGGCACATTCTGGCGAATCCATCGAGGTTAAGCCATGTTACAGGTGCAAGAAAACGAAATTCGGATCGATGGTTCGACTCATGGAAGGGAGCGAGGAGGATCCTTTCTTTCTCGGATGGTTTGCGCGCCCGTTTGAACACTTTTGGGGTACATGCTTTACCGGAACATTATTGCAATAAAAATTGCAGTCCTATCAATATGACATGCAATTGCTTAGGTAAAGGCATTTTAGCTGTATTGTTCATGACAATATAAGAATGCATTGTTTCCTATCGTAAGGGTTGCATACATATTGACTAAAGATCTTGTGAAAGGGGGGAGTAAGTTATCTAAACAACAATATAAGCTCGAAGTAGTTAATTAAAGTATCCATACATTCTTATATAAACTATTCTCTGGGTATACCGTAAGTGAGAATGTACAGATTACATATTTGTACCACACTGTCATGAGATATTTTCACTTGAATACTCTCAACTAATCGGGCTTATCAAATTGCACCAAGTCCACGTTTGGCGCCACAGTTTAGACACGTAGAAAGATGGAACGACCTAACTTGCTATACGACAGAAGTATAATGAATGTCATTTGGACTGCAATCTACAGCTCTATCTCTCCATTTGTCTTTCCAGAGATCCAGTGGGATCGGGCGGGGTGACACTCGGGCATTGAGCCCTCCTCTGCCGTTAGTCCCATTTCGCTATACTCTTCCTATAACATCAAGGCATGAAGTAGACATCAATCGACTACTTCTGTCGGTTCCTTTCTATTAAGCAAAAAGGCTGTTTCTGCGTCAGTGTTTCCAGTACCTACAGACACTTTCCTTTATCAATAACACATGCCGGGGCCAACTGTGTTAAAGAAAGGATTGTCAATGTAGCAGGAACACAATGCTTCATGAGACCAGACATGGTGTTGGGAATATATGTGTCAGTTACAGGAAGACTCCTAGGAATACTTGGTTATGAACACAATGCAGTGCTTTAATTTACTTCCACATACACTCTTGGCCCGAAGTGAACTCGGTGCGAGAATAATTCGTCTTTTAGGGTTCCATATATTGGGACAGCGTCTGGTTATTGTACTGTTCCTGACACTAAAATCCATTCTCACAAACCTGGGTCTTGGGTTTGTTTGTCCCGTCTTCCCCGGGATCACATAAACCCTTTGTCAGCAAATCCTCCAGCGATGTTTTCCTTGTCAGAGCAAATCACATCTAAAGAAATCTAAAAATATCGTAATGAGTCTGTTATGTCATGCTTATTTTTACAGTTAGCGCAGGCCTTTCTCGGACTATTTGTTGGTCATGACCCACAATCCAAATGCTCCTTTGAGAGCCTTTCTAAACATCTGGTATTCAAGGGATGTTTCGCATGGATCTCTGGAACCCGTACCACCCTTAAAACCAGAAGAATCCGCAGCACGTATCACTGGGAGGGGTATCACGTACTCTTTCTGACATAAAACATTCAATTTAATTTCCATAAGTTGAAGAACTCCGTCCGGTCCCTGTCAGACTGAAATCGATTTAATTCAATTGAAAAATGTGCTCGTCATTTGACAAAATGTGTGCTAGCTCACCAGGAACAAATTGCTTGACACGTTTTGGGATTGAATCTAACCCTTGGTGCCTCTGGAATATTCCATATGCATTCGCGGGCACCATAGAAGTCCTACATGTGTGCAAGGTATGTCGGAGGCTGGTGCTTAGTTATTTCTCCATCAGACATGATCGCGTGCTGGTCTCCAACTCTAACGTTTGTGTGGATTATTTTGATCTACGCTACGCGACCACAAGGTCATGTTACATTGCTTTGATCCCCTAGCTTGGTTTGGTTAATCAGAGTGGGCTTGGAAGGAGGTTAAATCGACCTTGTTAGCCTTCACTACTTTGGCTTCGAGTAAGGAACTGGTCATTTTTAATCTTAGCACTCGAGGTGTGGCATTCTTGCTGACGAGACTGCATGCATGCAGCAAGAGGGCTCTCTTGTAACTGTGAAGACTCCTGATGAGAACTGCCTGCTGCATGGATTCGGTTTCCTGACGTTTCACTAAAGTCTAGGTAATGTCCCTCAATTGAACGCCTGATTCAGCAGATAGAACCTAAAATGGGAAAAGGGAAGTTATGGCCCATACAATATATGACCTTGGTCAAGGGAGTGTTCATCATGCCAGGTGAAAGGGGCATATGGAGCCACTCATGAGCTAACTAAGCGTATTTTATGGGTTCAAAAAAGTAAAGCTGTCAGCAAAAGTCCCAACTCATCAAATAAAGAAATATATGAGGTAGGGTACAATTTTTTGTAAAGCATAATGAGGTGGATGGGCTAAATTTCGAAAGTATTTTTTGTACATGTAAGAAATGGCCTTTTTTTTTTATCAAGACAGCTTAAAATATCATTAAATTTTGTTTATGAAGCGTGTCGTTGTTTTATGTTGTTTTCACTCAGACGACACGGATTTACAAGCGTGCCATTAAAACATAAATAGGAAGATAAGTATTTATAAACAGGAGAATGACTCTCTCATAACATTGCCTGATACAAGAGTTGATCGGATCCTAAAGAGTAAGACGTTTAGAAGACTCAATTATCTCAATTATGAGAATGGAATACAATCTTGGAATATTTGCAAGCGTTATAGCAAGCAACCTTCCCAAGCTCGCTTTAAATGCGGCAAATCGAGGGCCTCTATAAGGAAAATTAATTTATTCATAGATTGAAAACGCGATCTTCGTCTGTTTGTAAAACAAACAAAAAGACCATAAATTCAATTCAATACCCGGTATTCTGGTAAAAAGACCTACTTTCTCTGTGTTTCCAGTTGTTCATTTTTTAATTTCTACGAAGAAAATGGAATCAATATTGCCTAGACTGTCATCTTTGACGAGATGCTTGGTTATTAGACCATTAGAGTTAGCGGATGTACACGAGCAAGGCTTCACCAGAAACATCTTCTTCCTTTAGATATTGTCTCGGAGAGGATTTTAGAGATAAAACCCAATCCCTCCAGAAAGCCCAGATATTAGAATTTCGATCGTTATTAACAATCCTAGTTTGCTACACGGAGGTAGGTCATATATCCGTTTGCTGGAAAAATATTCGCTATCACGTTATATTAAATATCTAGAGTAATTCAGTAATTCACAGAGGGGGTAAAGGAAATTATAACCATAGGAAGGAAATAGAATATACTCCAGGTCATCTCTAAAATTCTGTTTCCAACTCTATTATAAGTAACTTATCAAGGCTCTCTGGATTTAGTAACAGTGCATTAAAATTGAACGTGCAAGCCCATGCACCCAAACAGGATTCAATTATCTATATTGATCTGGATTTATTATGCAATAGAACGTTGTATTTAGATAAGGGGTCCATATTTCGTCCCATGGCACTGGCAATATTCCTCGGATGAAATAAGTGTGATGAGAATAAGTGGAGCATATAATAAGCATGTACAATGAAAAATAGGTGAGCCCCAGGTGCAAAATCAGAGCCAGTGACAAAAGCTTTGCGTGAGGGGCTGCCATCAGCAGGATGGATCCCTGCTGGTGATCAATTTCCAAGTTAGGTGTCAGAGGATAACTGGGCTGTGGCTATTGTGGCCAGAACTGATCATCCATTACGACGGGTGCCATTTGGGAGCAGGTGGTCCTCGAATTAATCTTTATGATAATAGATATTATGATAATATATCTCCACAAGTTATGATTTGCTGCCATGCCATATGTGCGTTCGATCTAGAAAGATTGCTACACATACAAAAGCGAACATATTTGGTGGAGTCTTAGTGTTCAGTTTATAGAGGTATAATTATGTGAGTATTTGCTGAGATAGAATTGGTATGTATGGCGTTGAGGTATACTAATAAGAATGTCCGATGATTGAAGAAGAAACTCAAGTATTCATAGCTTTCTTCACAATGGGACAATTGCAACCTATCCTTTGCAAGCACAGCGCGCTTTCGCTTGGACTTGACATATCTTTCTGTTCTAAGATGAATGGAATGAGCTATACTGAAACACATTTGTAATAAGTGAATTTGTATTGGTATGAATAGGGCTCCTTGCAAGGGAGTCGACGTACACTATGATCACTCCGATAAAGTATGCCCTGTCTGAATCCTCTGCCAATTTCCCTTAATATCGATGGGTGTTTACGTTGTCTCAATACATTCACAGTGTATGCATACACCGCCTGAGGTACAATGGCCGGATAGAACATTTAGTCATGTTGCAGTTTAATGGTTTGGACTTCATACCAATGTGGCAGGGAAACAATACTTGTGGCGTTAGGTCCCCATCCAGGGGCGATCTTACATAGTTATCACCGTTTTAGCTCTTGCAAAAATGTACTTGGCGTTTCTGGTATGCAATGTCTATGTGTTTTATGCTGTTTTATCTACAGCAATACTTGATCAACAAAGGGCATGCCATAAATCAAATAAATGTATCTGTGCAGATAATACTCAAGGCATGGAGTATACATACTTTGATTCTGAAAAATAAAGTACAGGTTTCTGCAGAAATGGAGTATCGCGGATCGTGTATTCATAAATACTATTATTATACGTGCATGCTATATGGGAGGTGCTATAAGTGGGGTGCTATAAAAAATATTCATATAGGACGCGTCCTATAAAAATGTAGTTGTCTAAAAATAGCTCTCTTGATATACTTCGCGGAGCTTTGGCTCTCCGCGAAGCATATAAACAAATTCCCGCGATCGGTAATCCACCCGTGATTCTGGTACTATAATTATAAAAATACATAAAAAACACATCATTAAATAGAGCATTTAATTCTCTATCTAATGATATAAATTTTGTTAGTGTAGCACAAGAAATGGCTGCGGTATGAACGTTTTAATTCAACAATATTAGTACGCCTACTCCACTGACAGTCCCACAGCATTACCATATCATTGAGTGAATAAACCACCGCAAATTTTTGCCGCACGTAACTGATCGTCACTCATTCACGAATGCAGATATCAATATACCATTTACACCATAAGCAAGCTGAGAAAAATAGCTTGAGAACCATATAAATATTTCTTTTGTGAAGTGATTTTAACTATCAATTTGAGTGAGTTGAAGTGAACATAAAAGATTTGCGCAAAGTGACGGGAGTAGCGTAGGCGTGACGGGGGCTGTCAGTGGGGCTGTCAGCGGGGCTCTCTGAGACTTCTTTAATATTTTTTCAGTGATATCTGATGACATAATGATCAAATTTTATGCACATATAATAAATATAGAATGGAACTCGCCGGCAATAATCGAAAATTTATTGGACTTGATTCGTCCACATAAGCACTCTGCCTACGGCATCGTGCTTATGTGGACGAATCTCGTCCTATAATTTTTCGATTATTGCCGGCTCGTCCCATTCTCTCTATTTATGAATTTCATAGATAATTCTACCAACCACAGATAAAAAAAGCTAGGAGGTTTTATCCACTGTGCTAAATGACAATTGGACATGACAATAAAAGGTTCTGTCTTGCATAATTAAATCCCTTTGAAATGGATCTTGTTTTCTGTAAGAATGCTACTGTCTGGTACAATATTCTAGCGAATGGGAAAAATAATGCTTGGAACAATGTTGGAAGGTAGTATACATGAGGAATAAGTGTCATTCCTGCTGTCATATATTATTCTGTCTGTCACTGTAGACAATCGCTGTAAATAGAAGTATAAATATTAATAAGGTACGGGGTATTATTGTTAGGACAAGGCTACGTAGGCCTTCCTAGCATGTGCCTCCGTCTGTCTGTATATCACTGCGTATAAGTCTTTTGCTAATGCTATGTTCTCCCTGTAATAAGCCATTTAGATATATTTCTACATTCCGTATGCAATTTTAAATGTATATGATCATTACAACTTGCCTTTACAGACGAGGTGAGGTTGGTGTGTTGTTAATATAATAGCAATACACGTACGTACGATGTATTCTCCTTAATTGAATACATATTATGGCGAACAAAATCAGATTTTATCTGTATTTCCAATACCAATACCCAATATACTCTGTACTATGTATGAGTGAATATAAAACTGAAGTTTTGTGCTCTTATGATAGAGTCTATTCCACGGAGGTTGCATCTCCTGGAAATGTTGCTGCATGGACTCCCACCCCGATTCCCTGCGTGGAATTCCTTATAATTCAGTCTCCCATAGCGTTCAATCGTGGGAATTGTCTGTTATCCATTCTCCTCCAGGGGAACAGGCAATCAACAGGGGAGGAGGACGCCTGGTGCAGAGATCTTCCTTATGATGCCTACAGATGGAACGTAAGGCGGGTGTGGTGGAGGAAGGAAAGACTTATTGGCGGGTCGTAATGATCGTATAGACGCTTTAAAGACGGGGCAATATCTAAGGCCATTCCACAGGCGGATATATCTACATAATACCACAGAGTTATTAGGTACATATGGGAGATTTTGTACTGTACCGGTCCTTTTTCTAGAACGTCGCATGAAGGCGCCACCCCTGACGCGCGGCTCCGACGAGCAAGCAGACGACATTTTGATTACTGCAATCTGGCGCGATGTGCTCTTCCTGTCACGTGGAAGAGCAGGGTTAAGCAGTGTTTCTACGATTTCCCGACACCCCCCTCTCTTCCTCACTCACTCAGGATATTGGCATAGCAAAATGGAAGGTGATTCTTCCGAAGCTAAATCCCCCTGTGTGGGCTGGGACTCTGTAATAATGGTACAGTGATGTCTATGATATGCAATCACGGTCACGATCCTGTGGCTTGCCTGATGTAAAAACGACGCTACCCAGAGGACATCTGTGAACTGGATTGTCACCTCCTAGTCCTTGGGCAAGACATCATAGACCATAAATGGTCAGATTCCCTTAACGATCTGGCATAGTTTGGTATTTTTTAGACAGAGTTAAGCTGATGGTCATTCGATTAAATTTTCTAATTTTAATGTATCAAGATATATGCTAAGACACAGGTATAAAATATGTATAAATACAGATATAGATATACTATACTTATAATTATTTACAGTAACTGCAAGCGTCATGGAATCTTAGGCAGACAGATGTGAGAAAACATTTTCTTCATTTATGCTCGGACAGACACATACACCCACACTACAACATACCGAGTAGTTAAGACTTGCTATAGACGATGTGTAATTTTCCCCATCCATTTCCTCATTGTGTTTCGCCGGCCCTGTTTTCACAGCCTAGACGAAGTTCCTCGCTGCATTTGGAACCAATTTCCGCCCCATATTTACATTCACATCCGCCTACCTGTTGACGGTGCCGATCAGCAATATGTTTGTATGGCTTCTTAGAATGATAATGATCTGGAGGGACGGTTGTTTCAGACATAGTCCAAAATATGAGGAGGTTTGCTGAGCAGGGGACGTAAAACATTATCCGGTTTATACACAACCAGGATAGGTACATAGGAATATAAGCCAGTGCCTGATGTAAAGTCTCTCTTTTATGTACTACTTTATCCAAATCGCCCCTCTTCATCGTCCTTCCTCCAGGCTATTGCGATATGCCTATATGGCATGAAAGGTTGTTCTTATGTTATGGTTTTTAAATCGCTTGGATGCTAAAGATTGGGTGGAAATATCACCCACCCGCTGTCTCATTCATTTTAAACAAGTGCGTGAAGAATAAAGGAAATTGATTCAACTTAAGCGACCCCATTAGGTGGATTCAGATAATAAAGTATCTTTACCGAGGAAAACTATTTATCCTTCCTATCAAAATAGGAATAAAAAACTATATTGCTTGATGTGGCTTTAAGGAGAGAAAGAGAGAGAAAGCTGGCTATATGGCAAGGCCCCATACCAAAGATGTATGGGGGCTCGAGTCGGCATCCCATAATATCCAGTCCCCAGGGTCTTCGGGGCAGTGTCGAGTCAATCTCACCCCACGGACAAGAAAACATCTAGTGCATATTTCTGTTGTCGAAGATATGTGTTATACAGTGGGCATTTGGTATCTCTTGTGCTATGGGCTAAATCCACTTGGGGTCACTTAAGAGATGGATATTGACGACGGAAGAGATGTATAAATTGTTTTGCAATAGTACATGCCTATAGTTATATGCTTAGCGTCAGTAGGTCTCAGTGGTGGGACACGAGGAGTTTAGGAAAGTCTCAGAATTCTTCAATGGCATGGAATGCACCTTTTAATATGGTATTAATAAAGTAGGGAGAACATTGAACACGTTATGAATGAATGAATAAATGTATAGCGGCAAACAATTTTAATTGCATTGCTGAAAGCACGATGAGCACAATTGAAAAAATAGTCATCGATTTAGATGATAGAGATGATAATTTGCATAATTCAGGGATTGATTTATGCTGTTCAAAACCTTATTTTTAGTTTCATTTCTCAAATGGATCTAAAGGTAAAAGAGACATATTACCAAATACTCAGGACATATGAACCAGTTTTATTTTCTTTAAAACCTAAAGATGATTCCTCTTCATCATTGGTGAATATGGAGAAGATGGGATCCCCCGGGGAAGTGGGGCGGGAGTGACTATAAATCAAGTATCTCAACTGCATGGCTTCATGACACTGGTAGCTATTACTTCCTCAATGTTCGGTCGAGGAACGAGTGATGCATGGCTCGGCTAATACTAAAAACCTACTGTTGAAAACAGATATAATCGATTGATCCTGCTTCCATTATGCGTGTAACTTCTTGTCGTTTCAATACTGCTAATTCAAAACACAATCGGTATTCATTGTCCAAGGCAATCAGCATCTAATTCCCATTAAGAATTGTACTGCGGAGAACGCTCCTCCGAAGGCATTTTTGATATCTGTTTCGCTGATATTCGTGCAGCCCTGAACACATCCGTTTATTTATAATGACAGAATGGATACCAATAGCACGTTACACTAAAGATTCATTAGTATAATGCGTGGTGTCCGCCATCAGGATAGGGTGGCCGGAATTATTCATAAATGTCATTTATTCAGTAGACTGTGTATGAGTCGGCATTAAACATATTGGCGCACGTTCATTGCCAACAAGCCCCTCATTGTGGGAGAAGGAAAAAATGGTACACGAGAGAGATTAATGCAAGGTGACATTGCATCATGAGTGAAATTACAACAAGTCTAGACAAACAATGCAACATTTATGGGGGACAATATTTCATTGGAAGTGGAAACGTGACACTGGCAAGGAAGTAATTAGAATGTCTACCAAGAGCTAGGGGGAAGTAAGGCCTCATCTGACCATATATTAGAATGCAAGTATGTTCGGTTTGAGAGCGAAGTATACAGAGCAGGTCAATTTTACAGTATCGGGGGCGCTGCTTTAGATGTGGGATCTGTTGAATTTATTGAATCAAAGCTAATGTTGTGTGAACATTGCCAAACAGCGTTAAATTATTCATCTTTCCATCAATAACACGCAGGTTTTAGTCATACAGATTATACTTTTTCTAAAATCTTTTGACCATTTTGGATGGAATTTGTGAATTACAACGCAGGTGGAACACTCATATTACAACGCTGTATAGTGATAACTGCTATATTTTATGTTATATATAAATATAATCATATTGAGTCATATCATGTGATATCATGATTTGAAAATTATGGAATGTACTCATTTGTTTCATCTCTTTTACTCTGATGTTTTGCTAAGTTGAAATGAGCGGTGACTCGTGACCTAAATTTATTTATGAAGAAATTTAATAATCAATACATTCACAATAGCGACGAAATTCAAAAGGAAAGATTCCTCAATAGGAACTCTGATGAAGAAAACTCTCCCAAAATAGACTTGAATACAGCAACTTTTATAAAGGACCGCACCCTCAGAAATATGTAGGCCTATAATTAACCTTGGGACAACGGAGCCGGTCCCTCCCAAAGTAATACACGCTTTTATGAAATGACAATCGTCAATATTTTAGAAGGAGGCTTTCGAAATGCTTATGTGGACATCCCTCTCCCCTTATGAATAAATAAACTAGCCGCGATAAGGGGCACCAAAAGCTGTTAACCTCGAGACAATAAATGATAAACACATGCAAAAAAGTGTATACTATACCACCACTTAGCCATTCATTAACGTGGGGTATGTCTTCGCAGAGATGAACAGAGACCATGAGCGCTTTATAATGTCCTTGGTGATTGGCTGGGGTCTTGCCTCCGGGCCACCAAGCTGTCCGCAAAATTCACTGTATGTGTCAGGGTACTTGCCTCTGTTTACCACGGTAGGTGAAGGTGTGCCTGTGTGTACATATACTCTTCACGTTAAAGTGCTCCAGTTATTTAGCTATACTCCCTATGTTGGAGTGTGCTGGTGTCATTTCCCTGAAAGCAAATTTCGTCTCTATGCATCGCTGTTATACGAGTTGAGTGAGAGCAATGTGTTTGTCTACAGTAAACAAGTCCCACAGGAATGGCTTGCATCCGCAAACGAGTAAAATTAATTTTAAATTTCTTTGTGGTGTCTGACTATACTATATATACTTGATTCACTTTAGTTATTTACTCAAAAACATTTCTGATTGAGTTTTATTTGATAATGACTAGAAAGAATCTGGTATTTTCAACAATATACATTGCATGGGTAGGCTATGCAATTAAATGCCTTTTATTAACAATATCAGGATTTATGTTTGCCAGGAAAGTGGGGAAAAAACTTACTTACTCTTAGCATTCGACACAGGGCTACCATTCTGTTCCCATAGAAATTGAGTAATTTTGTATTTGATCTTGCCTTTTCTTTTTCCATTTTGATTTATTCAATTCCGATACATTTCATATAAGAATTCGTTTCATTCGATTCCCAGTTCCATATAAACCTTTATTTTTCATTTTTATTCCCCATGAATGATAGAATTCTTTCTTTGAGACTACTCAAAATGGATACATGGTTCTGAAAAGGGGTTTCCAGGTCTTCTTGTGTGCACCGTTGTCTAACTAAGAAGCAGCAAAAGCATATATAAAGTATCAAAAAGTTAAAAGCAATACAACACATCGCCCCTCGCGCGTGGGTGATAATGGAAGAAAAGAACGCAGAAAACAGTCTAAAAATAGCTCTTGCTTATTAAGGGACACGTATACCTATACGTAGCCTATAGTGTTCATGCATATTGTACCCCACTAACAGTACACCTCAGATAGCATGGGAATATTACGAATATCATTCAGGATCTCCCTTTGCCAGACTTAAATCAGACCCTAAATAATTAATAGACCCGCTTATTAGTCATTACTTTTCAATTTTGCATCTGGTGTTTTTCATGCTCTACGATTAAGTTCACTGTTCACTCTTTTGGAATCTGATGTAGTCCACATTAGGATCAGAGCAAAGTCTGTTTGTTCCCCATCCATCATATTCCGACTTCTGTGTGGGCGTTAACATGCAAAGGTAGTCCTATGAACCTGTATCATGCTTAAATTAGCACAGCGAAGGCACCGTTTCTGCTCCGTTGTAAATGGCGATATTCAAATCCATTAGCTGTTATTAAAGCCTCTCGTCGCCTTATTTCCCTCTCCAATAATTATTCAGCTATAGACATTGTGTAAAAAGGAAAAGGACGCTCCATTTATCCACGAAATATTAATTTAATAGTGTGTGTAGAACCATCCATTTGATTTAAAGATATGACGTATAGAAGGAATTAGGCCATTCGGAATTAACACATGTTAGCACTTTTTTAAAACAATTGTAGGCCTATTTCTCGGAAGTTTCACATCTTAAATTTAGGCAATCATTTTATTTAGGCTTTTTATTCACATTCGCGTTTAAATCCTAAGCATCCTAAGTAGAAGTTGTATCAGGTTTGTCTTCAACTATTTTGCTTTAGTGTACAGCCAGTCCTAGATAGTATAGTGGTGAGTATCCCCGCCTGTCACGCGGGAGACCGAGGTTCAATTCCCCGTCGGGGAGGTACTGTTTTTGTGCAGTGAGGAGCTAACAGTGCCCGTAGGCCTACCTGCGGCAGTGAACATAAGCCAATTCCGTGCTTCTCTGTACATACAGTTGTTAATTGGAATTATTACATATTGACGTCGCGACATTTATATGTTTACGTTTTTACTCATAATACAGGCCTGTATATATTTGGTGTTAGGCCTATTCCATGAGAATATGATAGGGAAAATCGTGCTGTGCGTGAGGCACAATTACGGTACTTTGATTATCGCTCGCCGCCAACCGCGCGTTTTATTTCCGGGAAATCAACCTCAGAACAGTAACATATCAATCCAATTTGACCTTATAGGCCTACAGGTAAAATCCCTACATGAGTAGATCCTTTGAACAGTTGTTGGATATTCTATGGGTCTTAGCTATGTGTTCCAGAAAGAAGCAAAATATATTAGGCCTAATTGTGGGCCTATAGCCTACCCTTGGCCATATTGTGCAATCTTGGTGATGCGAGGAAGAAAAATGTAGGCCTACTTTCAATTCCTAAAAAATATGTCCACACGAACATACATTCATCTTTGAAATGCAGCTCGACTCTTGTTCTAAATAGATATTGAAATAGAGTGTTTAGCGTCAATACACGTTTAAAAGCACCAGCAACTTGAGCGGTTACATTCAACTGCACAAAACATGGCCAATAGATAGAAAAGATTGTGCCCTTATTATGCCCCCTCACACTATACGACTTACGACGAGTCGGGGGGTCTAAGACGGATTTTCCGTCGGGAGGAGCAGTCGGGAGCAGTTCTAGCCGACAAAACACCAGATTCAAATGTTGTCTCCTTGTCGAACGGGCGAGAGTTGTAAGTAATGATGAAAGTATTAGGTATTAACAATCTATACAAACTACCTGACTATCCATCATTGTAAAATTTATAATACATGTTTGGGTATAATTATATGGAAATAAACCCAGCTAGGCCTATAACACCTCGTCCTCCAGCATTGCATGCATGGCGACTGAAATCTTGAGGATGATAATTTGTGTTTGATTCCGAGAAATCGTGAGCAATAACAGTTGGAGACTTTGATATTATGAGGGCGTTGGTACAAAATGAGGTATTCATTTCAGGGGAACGATTTCCATGTCAGATTCTGCATTGATTTCCTATATAATACCTAAGAGAGATAATTCCCTCACGTCAGTTCGTAGACTCATTGGGAAATATGATATAAGAACCAGTCCACGGGCCTTTATCTCCCCGCGTAAATGAGCTGTCTAAAGCACACTCCTTCCCTACAAAGGAGATGAATAATCTATATCTTGAACCCGATAAAATCAATGCAGTTAACAACAGAGCTACATGTGTGTATTTTAAGGAAATTCTAAGCTCCATTCTGATACCCATCAATAGTGCTAATAATTCCCCACCAATGTACTTCAATGCATACTTTCAGGACTTGCTGTATATATAGAGGTTTCGCACTCTTGTAAAGTATTCACTGGAGAGATAGGGATCCTCTATCGGCATGGGAGATAGATGAGAATCAGGTGACTCATGTTTAGGGGGTTTAGGTCGATGATACCCACATACTTTGTATTCAAAGTGCGAAAGACCCAACGTGATTTATGGAGGATATCATAATCCTTTAACCCTAGAGATTTTACGGGCCTTTTTTCTTCTTAATATACGTCCTCAAAATGTTTCTCTCATTAGAAGGTATTGCTGCTTTCATTGATTGAAACGTTTTAGTGCAACGGTGGGTTGAATTCAGCTCTGCACTGTCAGCTGTGGCATATTTCTGTATAAAGTGGGGATAAGTTTTCAGCATATATAATGTTAACGCAGAACAAGCATCATATTTTCCTAGAGCTTCCGGTTCTGGCGACCAATCGATTGAATCTCTTGTCTGTTGGAGGAGAACATGACGACTAAATTAGAGTCTAATCCGGAACAGAAGCCTCATCCGACTGTCCCTTCGATAACTGAGATGTATGCCTCACCTCAGTCATTCCGGTCAGACACATCGGCCTTCAATATTAAAGGCTCTGTGACAATTTATTACTAATTTAAAGTCCCTGACGCAGTCTTTTTCCATCGGGGTTTCACTGAGGAATACAAATACATACAACAAGAGAAGGCAATTTGCCACCATTTTAACCACCTATATTTTATAAGTTCTTATCATACAGCTAATGGAATTCCTTATTTTTCTTATAACGTGCATACGAAAATAGACTGTTGTCTATAATGAAGTTTTATCGTCTATAATAAAGTATAGGCAATATAAAAAAAACTTTTATGTAAGTTCATCTGTATACATCCATCTATGGGACAATGCTTTATTCTTCTTTCTCAATCTAGTATGTGTACGACGATAGACCATTGTCTATAATGGCAGACAACTTTACAAAACCTCTGGAGTTTAAAATAACAGTACTTGGTGTATTTAGTCGGCCTTGTGTTTGCGGTAGCAAGTGGTTCCTCTAAGCAAGATAAAGACCTCATCCATGAACGGTGTTAGTTTCGTAAAGACGTTCAGCTCATAAATGTCTGACTTAACTAACCCCTGCTGTTAAATTCCCTAACCTGTTAAGACATCGAAGCTTGCTAATAAAGCCAGGATCAAGGTCTGATATATGGTATTCAGGCCATGTTCTCTGAGTAATCCCAATCTGGCGTCTCCCCTTCATGGACCTCAATTACACAAGACTCAAAGCTTTAGCATGGGAAGGAAAGAGGCATAGCTCATGGGGGCCCGGGCCTATAAGTGAAAAGGCAGCTGAGGAAGGTATTAGGCGTGCTGCATCTATTGTCTGACTCGTGTTGATCCCCCTACTCTCTCAGCTTGTTCTCAGGATGACAATTGCGTTTCGAATAGACATCCATCACTGGGCTATTCTAACGGAGCGCTAATGGAGATGACCAGGCGGCCCGTGCCTGATTAGTCCTTCTCGAGGACCAAGACAGATCACTACCCGCGACAATGGCCGGCCACGAATGGCTGGTCAAGCTAGACCGAAGTGACTACAGCTGCTACCTACTCGTACTACTACCACTGCTGCCCCTTCCTACCACGAGCTTATTCCTCGCTTCATTTCAATTTGAGATAAGTTGTCATCATGCGATGCAAATTTCTATTTGTCATTATATACTACTACCCATGTGCACAGGCATACATACTGCGTATAAACTATACATACCACTCAATCGTCACTGAGGGCAAGGTGGTTGTTTCAGAGGAAACTTTCCCAGCGATATAGATCCCAAAACATGTCACAAATGAAGCTGTTGATCCTTTGTCAATGTAATACATGTTTCCTTTTATCCCTCACCTGCCTGTTCAGAAATCTCCCAAATTATTCGAAGATGCGCGTAGCATTTTTTAGAGAATATTTTGGCCTCAACTGCCAGTGCGTCAGCTAGACAAAACCTTTAGGCGTTTGAAAACATCCTTTTTAATCTTGTTAAGTAAACAGACGCCAGAGAAAAACACTTATCCAATAGGGCTAATGGGGGTTTATGTCTCTGTGTAAGAAATGGTTAAAAAGTGGTTTGCCCTCTCGGTGGCCTGATTTTAAGGTCCTGTGCGCCACTAGGCAAAGGGAGAGGTGAATTTGCCAGGGTGTCCTGTTCGTGAGGTCTGCAAATTGAAGTAATTTTGCTAAGAAATTCCCCCTTTATCTCCACAGTGAAGGACAGAATGGGCTCATGGTTTTCTTCCCCCCATCCCCCACGCCTCCTTTCTCGTACTCGCTAGTTAAGCAGGGCCTGGAGGGGCTGGTCGGGAGTGTGCATTTATCAGTGTTGACCATTCTTGCCGCATGGCGCTCTGTTCAGTACCATTGGCACGTACGCTATCCCCGCCTTAGTAAACTTCCCTAATGTGGTTAATTAACCCAAGTCTTTCATCAAGGTGTTGGATATAAATAGGGGCGCTCTTAAAAAGCCTATAGGCTCTACTGGATGGGGCCTGAATAATCTCCGGAATAACTAAGTTCTTCATTTGCTACAATAAGGTGAATAAATGCTAAGATGACAGATATTGTCATCCTAGGCAATTATGCCAATCAATACCGAGTGATTAGGCAAGATAAAAAGCTTGTAAGGGGAAGACATTCACATCTGCATGCCAAATCAAGGCTGCGCATCCTTTCTACGAATCAAGTTGTTAGTCTGCATATTAAATTAAATATTTATAAGTGCTTTATTGATTGAAGAGTGCATTTATCTCGGGCCCTCCTAGGCTAACACAAATCTTACTTCTATTTGACTTCAATGAATTTCTCTTCTGATTTCAACATCCGTTATTGACATATCATGAATGGAATGTCTGACTTCAGCGTCTTCTGTCGATATTATTTTGAACCCAGCCGTTTCTAGACGTGAGGTCTCTGATGTCTTAAGCCAGGAATTCATTCGAAAGCATGACAATATGTATGCTCCGTAATTCTATAGTAAATTGGCCAAGTTGATTTTATGATTTACCTCACAGTAAATCTGAAATTTACCATAATCGTATTGAAGGGTGTTCAAAACTGACATGTACTAAGAGGATTTATGACCGATCGAGGACCTGTATGAGAAAACATTCCCAGTGACTCTTCACTCGGATGATATCACCTTCACATGGGTATGGCACGTCTTATAAGCACTAAATTATTATCAAGAATCATTTATAAGGAAAGAACCCAAAGAAGGTGGTAAAAAATTAAATGTATTAGTTCACTATTTTCTGGATTATCCCGTTACTTAATTATGTTGATTTGACATTTACAATACTAAAATTATGTAGGAAAATACATAATATCTTACCAATTAGAAACTCTACATTTATAGATGAGTGAAACAAAATTAATGGTATCAATTCAGAATATTTGCATTTTTACAGACATTTACTCAGTTGAGGCTGTCCCAGTTTTATTCTCTTGGAATAATATCTGGTCCATTTGCTTTATGACTCCTTTGTTGACTCCAAACATGCACAAGAAGAAACGAGTAGAAATAAAGTTCACAGGGATTAAATATTCCTTCTCTTCTTAATTAGGACATTATGAGCGAGGCACCGGACATTGGTGTCTTTTATAATGACAAATTGTTAAATACAAATCAATAATATCAAATGTATTTTCCGGTACTGAATTGTTTTACGGTTGTATTGATTGCCATGTGTGATATACACTATTACCAGAGCCGATTTATTAAGCTAAGAAAGGTAATGGACAGTAGGAGAACTTATTTTCCCCTTCAACACTTCCCCTCATAATATAACCCCAGGACAAAACATAAACTGACCATGTCACAGAAGATGTTTGGCTTGTGGACTTTCCCCTCATTATAACGCTGTGTTAAGCCCAATGTGTTGATGAATATCAAAGTTTCTACATTGCCTCTGGCACAATCTCGTTCGGCAAGCCCTTCTAACAGGCAATATTCATTTATCAAATGGGTCTGGCCCCAATCTTTGCATATCTAATGACAGTTTTCATCGCTCAGGCAAGGCACGGTAGCATATCTAAGTGAGCTAACGTCTTAATTATGTGATATATCATTGATACACGTCCAAGCTGTTTTATTCAGATAAGCGATGTAGTCACTCCCACCGCCCAATGGCTGTGTCGAGACAATATCTGCAATGAAGAACCTTTATTGACAGAGTCTGCTCCTTTGCAAACCTTCTTCAAATTGACCCGGAATTGCAGAACTAGAACGACTAATACAAACTAACATTTGCATTTCAAGTGTGAAAGGGAAGATTGACGGACCACAAGTGGCTTTGGCGCCTTTGCTTCCTGGTCCTCTCGCGCTTTGTTGAAAGGTTATTCCAATGGAAGTTGGGTGTGGACAGTAACATTCTTCACAGTATGGAAGTAGTGATAGGAAATTACCTTCATAAAAATGACTTGAGAGTGTGGCTCTTGCACATTTTCTGCCATTGTCCTATGGGTTTGGATGTTTGGAGGGGTAGTAGTTCTTTCCTTGCTACTGCTATGGAGGTGTTTTGTTGCAAAGTCGGATCAAGCTTTCTCCTCTCTCCACTAATTATTCATTGGCATAGGCGCTGGGAAGAATTAAAGTGAGCTAATAGTCCCTGGAATCACACTTAGCCTATCAATGTGGATATATTGGTTCCTTTTATTCTGAAACAGACTTTAACTATGCATTAAAGGACAACGACGGAAGAGCTGCCTTCAAGAAGTAGATGTTAGACAATTTTAAATCAGATTAGGGGAACTCGTGTGATTAATTGATTAGATACCTGACATGAGAATTAATTATTTTTCAACTCTCCGAGGGAAATTTTTATTTCAGGAATACTCCCATAAACAGGCCAGAGTGACTAGGTTTAATTTCAGAAATGTTTGAAATTAAACCTACTATATTTCTCTATGATAATCTCAATACTGTATGAATAATCGATCATTCCAGCAATCTTTAAATAGCCTAGGAACTTAAGACTTAGTCGTGCCTTCTTTCTAGGCAATTTCCCTGCGTGCCAACAAGTAATTGTAACTAGTTCCTGCTTCTAATTCCCAGAGAGCTACAACACAGGTTAAGATCTGTTTATTCTCCACTCGACGAAACCTTCAAAGTAATTTCTATCACAAGAGAGGTTACAGTAACACAGAGAGTTCTATTTAAAGAATGAATTGCATTTTGATGTGTCCTGGACTTGTTGAGTAATGTCCTAAAATATTTCCCTTTATCAGGTCACATCCAAACACTGTAAATCATCCGAAAAAAGAGCTATTTGCTTGGTTTTTACAACATGATGTTTAGATTCTGTTTAAACAGAAAAAGAGTTAAACAGAATTTTGCACATTGTGTCACTGTAAATATTAGCACATCTAGACAATGAAAATTATGATTGCAAAAGCAGAAAAGTTATACAAAAAATAGGTGTGGCTTTTGCATGGGAGAAATTAGTCCTTTTTACAACGGGTGACCACAACTAAACATAGCAAACCGATTTAAGATTAGTACCCTGTATTGAAAATATGATCGCACACGTGAGGAAGAATGAGCTATTTATTTTAATCTAATTATTTCTGTATTTTGCAGTTGTACTAGCATGTAGAAAACATTCAGAATTCAAGTTGGAAATACAGTTATAACATATTGCAATTATGAAATACAGAGGTCACTGCACCTTTTCTTTATAGATCATTGAATCATCTATATAGCCTTCATTGACTAATATAAATCTTCATAACTTTGTTTCCTTTACCTGCCTGACCAAAGTGATAAATAGTATTAATATCTCGATTCAGCCAGGAGCCAAGGGGGGCGAGGTTATCAGGCCACTTTATTACCATAGTAACGCAAGTAAACTCTGTGTGATATAGGTATATTGGTGACCATCACAAATGCCTGTGGACTCAGGTACCTGTATGACCTGAGCAGCAATGAATGTTTCTGACCTCGATGGCCCCAATATTTAATGATCCCATTAATCAACGTACTGCAATTAACCTTGCCCACTTAGTTCGTTGCGTTCCCAAGGCTAGTCCGCATATAACCACCGTTACATAAACAAGACCCCTCGCTAAGTGTCTTAAAGTTTCTATGGCAAGTGTCTCCGTCTATTCAAGGTACTGTACCTGCTTGCCGCAATTAGATTGATGAATCAGCCATGAACATAACCAACCCTTTCATAGGATACATTTTGTACCATCAGGAGCGAAGGTAATTGCTTTAGGGAAGAAGGACCAACATCCCTCTGGTATTCATACTACCATCAGAGTACAAATTATCTCTTAACAACCTCCCGATACATTTCCCTTGTGGTCACGTTTATATTACCCCAGGTATTTAAACAGCTCATTCCAACGTATGTCGATCCTTGATCGGAATTTCACTGGCACTGATAACGCATGACTTCTGTAAATATAATTAATGCATTTGCGTACCTGGATTGACACCGAAAATCCATGTGTATCCATGACCTGCATATTACGGGGCCTCATTTCATGCGAGTATATATATCTCTCCTCTATCAGTTATAGTACTAAGCATGGATCCGAAGTATCGACCATAGGAAGATTATTGGTCGATAGATAGATTACATTTGATCGTGACATCTGCGCAGATGTAGTGGGGTTTGGCTGGCGTTCATCGGAACATCAAAGATTGGTCCATGCCTGTCTCTTAACCGCAGGTACATCATAACCGAAGAAATATGGGCAGATTGTATGTTCGGGTCACCGATGGGAAACAGCGCAGACAGGGTTGATGTAACTGGTAATGTTCACTCTCAAGACAAACAGATGCTAGCTTTGAAGAAGAGAAGGATAAAACGGGGATAAAGGGTAGAATCTGAACAGGGTGTGAAGAGCGCCACCTCGGATCGATTGCAGGCGTTAAGGTGTGAGAACATCAAAGACGCAGGTATTAAATAGAGGGAGCAAGAGGAGCGCCGAGACCCAGTGTTTGCCACAGGCTCAGATGTGTAGAACAGCTGAACTGCTTCAATTACTTGAAGTCTTTGCAGGAGGCCAGGTAAAATGGGGGAGTAATATGCTTTGACAAATTTATTGAACTGGTGTCCTCTGTGAAAACAGAGGATGCAATGGGTGGAGATGTTTAAGTGAGTACATTTTGACATACTAAGTACAATACATATTACAAAAATTACATACTAGCTGTTAAAGTTTCAGTACAGGCGGATGGGTGGTAGATATATGTATACATACAACTGACCAGTATGTTTACACGGTGGAAGTAGGAAAGTGTTTTTGCACTTAAGCCCTATAAGATCTATCTTACAAATTGACTGATTACCCTAAGTGTAATCGATTGATATTATCCCCACATTACCGTGTCATCGCCAGCTCAACACGTATGTGCAAGACTATGTCAGCCAGAGGAAAATACAGATTGGGAGACCCGTGCTTAATTCAATTTCCATAATCCTATAATGTCGGCTGGATGCAGTAATAACAACCCCTCGGTGTTGATCACAAGAATATACAAGTCCGAGCGGGCCAATAAAGAGACCTGACACCGGATGAATGCTTTGTACACAGCTAATAAACCTTGTTGTGAAGTTTACCTAGCATCCAGGCAATGCTGATATAATGTGCAAGTCAATCATGATGCCGTCCACTTCTCCGTTGGATTAATCAACCCGGCAAACACAAGTCCAGCCAAGGCATCATGATTTATACCTTAGTAAATGGGTCTGGATGACGCGGGGGTTGTTTCGCTGCGATACGAGCAAACCAATAATTGCTGGATCATGGGATTGTTGGCATGGTCCCTTCCCCACATCTGATTGGTGAACCGTCAGTCACGTGACGCCTACACAGGAACCAACTGCCCTCTTCCTTCCACCAATGACCTCGCTGCGGAAGAGATGTCATGCGCCATTGTTCCCCAAATTGCAGACCTTGTGCGCATCCTGACGTAACTTCCTTTTGTACTCACTTCTCCTGTGAGTTGACATTTTAGTGACTGTGCACTTCCATTCTTCACCTGACACTTTGTTTTATCTAACGTCATCGAACGAGTTTCCTCGAATTACACACAAAAGATCCTTTTGAAGACGGATGAAAATCCACTTTTATCGAAAAGAATCCATTGTCTAGCTCCTTGAACCTATTGAACCCGACCTCACAGGCTTTGAATGTAGTAATTTCTCCTCTAATAAATATTATATTTTCTCCAAGACTATTTGAACGATCATTGTGTGTCTACACAAATCGTTTTTAAGCGGGGTCTGTTTTCATCCCAAGGATCATAAAGATTTTATCTTCCTTGCAGTTAAGAGTTGCCATCTTTGCCAGTTGTGAGCACGCACAGAGCAAATCACCAGGCAAATACCGGTGTTGTGTGTCTCTCATTTTCTCTAAGCAAACATTTTCTTGTCATGATATCTATGTTTACCCATGTCCTTTCATTGCCTTAACCCTCTATTGTCTTGAAGCAATGTACGCATTGGCTTCGATACATTATAATCAAGTTGCGATTCCCTACATGACTGTAGGGAACATTTTTAATCTCAGGAGCACAGCGCGCTACAATCACACCAATCATATATACCCGACCCCCTCGCCTCTCTGCAAGAACATATTATACATGTATTATATAATCATGAGTATAGTAAGTAGGCTCTATACGTATTAACTACTGGCAAACGAAATCGATCTCAAGTATACCATCACATGGGTTGTATGAGGGAATGAAGGGGGATTACTTCTAAATTCAAAAGTACATCAAATACTTGGTAATTATGTTACAGGAATCCTGGTGTTACATGATTTTCCACTCCCCATATTCCATTAAACTATATGAGTATTGATTAAATTCAATTATGCTGGTTCATGGGCTCTTATTTTTATCTTTATATCCCATCAAACCATCGCCTAGATATTCTTTATTGGAAGCACTATACCAATTATATGCATATGTATGTACAAAGATACATGAGTTTGTCTTTGCTTATAGGGAGTATGTATATTATGCAAATTACTGAGTACGGAGTATCATAGACAGTTTTTCACGATTCCCACTTGAGTGTCGCTGAATCCCATCGACACCATCTCCAGATTTCAATACATACCCGTTGAATACTAACTCGGGCTTCTTGATATCCTTTAAAGCGCTGCAATTGAATGGCTCTCGGAATTGTTTTCTCCTGTGTGCCATACAGCGTCAGACTGTGACCTGCATTTGAATAACGTTCAGCATAGTTGATGAGACAGATCACATGGCAGGCGTGTTGGTCAGCAAAGGTCAGTAAAAGTGTCATGCAGATTTTTCAATTTCCCTTGAGGAATGGTAAGATAGAGCTCCATCTCCGATACCTCCGACAAGCTGAGTCTGACTGCCACTGCACATAAGTGGTACCAACACCTACGCTAATTGTCATGCCTGTCCATGATATGACAATATGAGTATATAATGCCAATATCCTCTCTATGAAAATCGATCCATTAATTATCATACCTGGGAATTCCAGTTCTTCTTTGAGGACATATGGTTATAGATTGAACGTCAGTTGGATTAAACTTATTCGTATTACAAGGAAAGAATTTACTGGACTTCTCGACACTCTTGGATGTATGAAGGTAGTCTAAACTTTGATGTAGATTATAGCATACATTTAATTAGAGTCGACTGCTATCAATGAATGATCTTTTGTCAAAAACTATAACCATCTGACTTAGCTGGTTATCATATACGGTTGGGAAACCACGCGCACCAATTCATGCAGGAGGAAAATGTTGTTTCGTTAATATAGATGGCAAGCTATATGACAGACAGGCACGTTATATGCCATGTGGCTGCCCATGCAAATAATCAGAGGCTTAAATTTCATGGATGACAAGGGCCAGGACAACCCTGCATCATTATAGCCCTGCTTCTGAAATAAATCAATTACAAGCTTCTACCATCGAGCAATTGATGCCGGAAGATAATGCTATCTCAATTACACGCTACGAAGCTTAGCTTGCACACAAAGTGTAACTGATCTAAGAGGGTCTGGAAGATGTTATTTCTTCCCCTGAATTAGCATGATGCAGCGCATAGACTGTGTCGTCTTCCTGGTGCTTGTTTCCTTTCAAGCAGTCATGCTAGGAAGGCTAGGACACGCTTCACTGTTCGAGACTTTACTCATGGCACAGAAGAGTCCTTAAAAGCCTTTCAAAAGTCCTGTAGCACATTGGAAAGAGCAGTCACGATAGGACAGGTGAAATGCCGGTGCCCTTTTTGATAGACACTTATGTAAAGGTATAGAATATGCTCACTGTCAGCTTGCAGTGAAGGATCTTTTTGGTCCGACGGATACCAGGTCCTCGATGTTTGTCTTCACATCCACCCCAAGTAGGAAGTCTCCAAGGTCATTGATAAAGCCATCAGAATGTTTCCTTAGACATGAGATCCCAAGATGATGGCAAATAATAGAAGAATCGGGATTCCTCAATCCGAAGTCTCAGCACGTACCCCTGTTGCTTTCCCCATTTGCCATAATCGATGTCCACCAAGTGCGGTTTCTTCTATTCAAGTCTGTCCCAGGACAATATTCCATATTTAACTCTTGGCCATGCTAGCCAGAGGTGCCATCATACCATGGGTCAAATCTTCTGTTGCTTATTCATAAACACAGTAAGAATGTGACGGGCATTAATATAACCCCGAGTGGATCCATCTGCCCTTGGAGATGCCACCAGTATGAATACGGAATCATCTTGCATTCCCAGTGCCATTTCCCGGATGCAGAGGCAGATATCTTTCTTTTCTTGGCTGGTATATTTGGTATAGTTGAGATGCGAGACCTCCATTTTCACGCTCCCCGTATGATGGGTCATGGGTATCTGGTTGGATCTTCTTTATCAGGACAGAGAGTCGTGGGTGGTGGGTTCTAATAAAAGAAAAAAGGAAACCATTAATAAACCCTGATAAAGGCTTTGGCGTGTCCACAATACCCACCGCTTGACAACACATTAGAATCTATCTAGACCTTTTGTTTATCAAAAGTGAGAATTTATTTTAGATTGAACTATACCAACCAAACATTGGATCTAACAAAATTAATTCAAAACGAGGACAACCAGAAATGTGTAGCAGCGGTACACCGACTTTATAATGTCTATTTGATATGAGGTAGGAAAAGCTAGTAATATATCTTGGCGCTATTAGTCTGATAGTTTGGTGCATATATACATAAGTACTTAGGTAGCGAATCACGACACATTATCACAGTAAACGTATGTTTTATTCATGAGAAGGTCGCTGATGCCATCTCTACCGAAGTATACGCTGGCAAGGTTACTGAATAGTCTCCCATTGGCGACGGTGACATGTGGCAGTGTACCATATCTTTGAACAACTGCAGTAAATCATGATATAACTGCTGGTAATGGGCATGTCATTAGACAATGCCTTGTCAATTCATCTTGTTCTGGGATCACCTCGATACTGTGAATACATAATAATGAATAGATGGTCGCGGATAATACCATTCATTTTTACAAGCGGCAAGGGACAGAGAGGCAACAGAACAAAAGAATAATACAAAAGGTTGTAGTCTGGCATTTGACATTTTGTTTCATGCTCGCAAAGCGGCACCCCGGGTATAAGTAAGGGATAATGAATAGCTGCAAACAGCAACTGGCGAGTCAGATCAATAGAAGAGATCATTCTTGTTCCCAGGCAAGATGCCCTGACATTGATATTGAGTGTAGCATGAGCGTATGAGACACATGCCCTCTCTCCGTTTCTTTATATCTCAAGTTACTAGAGCTTCTGTGATGGGTTTGCTGGAACGATGAGGGATATTACTATACAGTATACATTCACTGCACAGTTTAGAATGTGTAACATTTAACCCCAGATATAACGTATTACCAACTTTTTTGAAGATTATTTCTCATATAACACCTCATCGGTTTTGGGGGAAACAGAGATAACTTCAATCACTTTCTGTAAAAGATATATAGGGCATACCCATAGATGCAACTTGATGTAAATAAAAGATATAATATATTATGCTTATGATGTTAGATTTAAGACGGCCTGGTCCGAGGTAAGAACAAAATCTAACATAGCAGCTTTCAAATCTCGAAAACTGGTATTAAGATGTACACTTGTACCTCAAGCCTCATACTCAAAGTCCCCCTTTCAGAATGTGCTACTCTCAAGGCCGGGTACTTCGCATTGATTGCGTCAGCTTCATGTGTCAAGAGAATTGGCCACTTAGCAGTTCTTTGTCTGTCATCACTGCGCCATTGGCCTGGATCCTGACGATTAGTCAGTTCTGTAGTCCGCTGCTGGTCCTATCCCCCCTGACAGATCACGAGGAATGACAGAAGCCGACATGGAAAATTCTTCCCTAAGCCCAATGGTCCTCACCAATCCAAGCACAACCCAGAACTTTGATTTGTGATGCAGACTTAAGGTTTCTTCCTGTTGCCTTTGGATAAACAGTATTCCCGCAATGAGACAAGTTTCAGACATTTACTGTTCTTTTATTTCTCGCACCGATAGGCAAATGATTTATTCTAATGTCGGCTTAGTATGTGCTATTCACATCTGGTGTCGTTTTTACTGCCCAATAGCAGCAATTAAAAAAGGAGGAAGGAAAATAATTCAGGTTTCTGAAAACGTCATGAACAGGATGTGTCGAATAGATTCAAGGCTAAAACTAACAAGCCCTCTTTGACCTCATGTTCCTTGGACTTGAAGACTCTACTAGTTAAAACTTCATATCTGTAAAACGTTGAAATTTTCGTTTTTATTAATATCAGGTGAACGAGATATGTACAATCATACATGTGAATAAATTTGCTATATTTGCAAATGTCTAGCTTACATAAGTCGTTATGTACGTAACCTTGCATTAGAAACAAATCAAATTATAAAATCTAGCGCTGTTCCAATAAGGTTTAAGCTTTAACTAGCTAGCGTGGAGAAACTTTACGAGCTCGGCGAATTGAGAACTTAACTCAAGGTTGCGATATACGTCGAACAGATTCCAACAGAATAGTTAATCCCATATATCAGTGAGTATAATGTTGAAAACGAAATTGCTTCTCACAGTTTCCGTCTTCTTAAAGGTGAATATATCAGATATAGAAGCTCTCGGCTGTCAAAATTTAAGACCGATACCGAGCTAGCGAGTATGGGGCTATTTGAAAACCATACATATGAGGATCACTGGCTTAAGCTTGCAATATATCCTAGACCTCATTTTGTGGGGAATCGAATTTTTTATTCATGGATACAGCTAGTATTTAAGGATGAAATTGCCCTCAGAATAAAATGTTATTTTAAGAGACTGATGTAGATGATTGGCAGTAGTTCACTTTGGCAAAGTAAAATATAGGCCTTCATGTTACACCAACTGCCCCAGGTCCTTTATAAACTGGTCATCGACCGAGGTAACCTCCGAAGGGGCACACCCACATCATCCCTATGTGTACAATCCATGCTTATCGGGATGCAATTTTCTTGGTAACATTAAGCTAAACCAACATTCTCCGCTAGCAACATAGAGACTATGATGAGGAAATAGCCCTCAGGCTGTGGGGAGCAAAATATGCTATTTGGTGGTTGGACAGGTATAACTTCGGATTTCCGGACACAGTGTTTACCCAGACATGACATTTGAAATGCTGTTTTTAATTAGCTTTGGTAAATTCGGGATGGAATGGGGCGTGCCTAGGGGCTATGTTTATCAAAGTTCCTAAAATCACGTTCCACATTCTTTAATGGATAGGTATATATTAGAATTTGGACATGTTCAACATTGAACTAAATGAAACCACCTTAAAATTGACCAGGCAGTCCAAATATTGAGACTTACATCCACTATTCAAGATATTAGAATTGTTGGAATCATCACATCATAACCGCCTGTTTTGGTGGCGCATATTTAGGCAAATCAGGGGTAAGGGACTTTCTGAACGAGATGTCTTCAACTAGATTATATAAAAACATTTGAATACATTTTGGTTCAGTAGAACTGTCTCAAAGTGTATGTAGGAAAGCAAACAGAATAGTTATGTTCATTTGTAACACACAAACACACACATATTATATATAGGAATCCTGCAGCGATTTCTTTGGATGGTTCAATATCACTCTATGTTGAGCATCGTATTTGTACATCCCTTGACCCAGGTAACTGTATTGACATGGTAGATTGTACCCAAGAAAGGGACCTTTTTGCTCAGATCATCACAAAAAAATTAATCGATCTGGTCTGTGAAGGTGTTCCAGATGCAGCAGCCTTCCCTGCAATTTCTGCGAGCATACCGGCCAGCTCTTATCACAGATGTTATCACAGTGGATCTTTCCACATGGCTAGAAACTGATAGATATGAAGAAGATGGTAAAAAGCGGCTAAAAGCGGTTCCGACTGAATTGGTCGTATGCATGATCGATCACTTTCACTGAATTATTTCATGGGAAAAGCCCGAAGCCCTTCTTCATGACTTGAACTTCTCCTGCCGAGCGGCTCGGGGTTGTACAGGCTGGAGCCGATGCTTCTGATACCTCCAACCCAACACACCCAACGTGATAACCTGATTCCGGCCCGTCAGATGTGATAACAGGAAAATTGTGCAATGAATTCGACGGGGCCCACTTGTCTTCTTCGCCTAGGCAATTGAATAGACGAGTAATTCAGCAGAAAGCTTTAGGCAGTTGACTAGCGACAGGGGCTGACCTTTTCACGTTGTCAATTGAGTTATATGCAGGGGTAAGTGGAACATTCCTCGATACTTTGAAGCTGTCCTTTGCAACAGACACTCAAACAGACCAGGATAATGACTGGACACTGAAAGGGAATGCCTTCACCGGGATGGTCCAGAGACGAAGGCGAGAAAACTTGGGGGTGTAACCAGTGGAAAATGTGAGTTTACAAACCACCTACTACTCAAGCGCCGACGGTACCCCTCCTTTCAATCAGCGGGATTAAAGGGGATGCTGACAGACACGGGTTTTTATCATGTTATCACTTCCCCGTCTCTGGGGACTGTTCGGGAGATAGCTATCATCTAATTGTCTCATCAAGATACCCTCCTCATTGGCTTCGAGAGTAGCAACAGGTTTCATTATAGATTTTTCTTGTCATGTGATTTAGACTAGACCTAATCAACTATAGGGTCTTGTCCCGCTTCACTTCCTCCCTAATTAACAGGATAACGTCAATTAACATCGATATTAATAAGTCTAGGCTCACACACTTACTTTTCGGTTTAGGCCCGGATATAAGTTATTGAACCATAAACAATTATGTTTCAATAATCTTGTTAGACACACAGCACGATACACGTGCCACTTGCGTATATATATGCGCATCTCAAGTTTACCTCATCAGAGAAATCTAATTGAGTAGGACTAAAATGTGGTCTTATTTTCTTTCAGTTACAGAACTTCCTGCATGCAACGCCACCTACTTCCGCTGTGCTTCTTCCGGTTGCCTGAACGTGAGCTATGTATGCAATGGCGAGGACAACTGTGGAGACAATAGCGACGAGGACGCCAATTATGCCGGTTGCCAAGGTAACCAATTTGTGTACTTTGAGGTCTGTAATTAAATCATACCAATTAAAACATTTGCCTACGAGACCTAAAATTCATGGTAGGCCGATTTCTATCCAGGGAATCTCCTTTGATTTGAAGAGACGAAACTTCTTTTCAAGTGTCAATCGAGGAAATATGATCAATGAAATCTGGGAGATATTTGGCCCCTCAAGGCATTTAATTAACCACAGACATGTAGTATTTCCATCTCAATGCGAGTTAATATTACTTTGCCTTCTCAAAATATTGTCCACGTATAACATTAAATACCAGCTAGCTCGAGATTATCACACAGTCCTGAATTTACTTGAGTGATTTTTAAGATGAAGAGTCTGAAACACTTGGTTCCATAAACTTGCTTATTTTCGTTAATGATCTGTGTCCTTAATACCCTCCAGAACACACTGATATCATGATATATGTAAATGAGTTCAAATGGCGACACTAACAAATATAAAACACTAATGGCGAAAGTAACCATGCCAAAGGTATAAACTCTTGGTTCAAACTAGGAAGTGACAACGTCTAGGCCTTCGATTCTTGAGGTCCTGATCAAGGACGATGCGACCAGAATTCTGTCAGTATGGAGAACTAAGTAACTGAGTGATACGGTACTGAAATATGTCAACGAAGGGAAATGGTATTTATGAAGTCGGTGAAAAAAGAGGCCTGTGTATATACATGGAGACACCTACAGGATTTATTGCAAACAATAGTTGTACAGTCGTGGACTCCGTAGCTTTGTCTATTATTGGATATTGAAAGGCTGTGTTTAATGTCGTGTGTGTACTTTAGATTAGATATAGACATTTCTGTAAAACTATATAAAATGCTGAGGGCTCAGGATCATCGATAATGTAATAGAAGTAAAGATTTTCATTCGAGTTCATGGTTTCATGAATTCAGATTTGACTTAGCTTTATGAATTGCCAATCATCGAGTTTGATGCCTTCATCTTAACCCATTGAGGACGGGGGCAGTTTACACATTATTTTGCCTGGCTGACGGGGGCCCTTTTCCCCCTTTTGGGGCTTCAGGACGGGTGTTTAACATGAGGTTTAGGGTTTAAAAACACTTCAAGAATATTTTCTTCAAATAATATGTGTCATATGTATATTGTTTAATAGGTGTATACAGTTATTGATCATATTTTTTCATAATTTCTAGAATTTGGTCTTCAATAATTAAAATAATGGGTCTCAATTTGGTGCAATATGGCGGCAACCTTGCTCCAAACTCACTTTCCCGCATTTACGTATGTTAGTTATGACGTCATCATTATTGTCTCCATGACAACCTACCTATAAAAATATTTTTAGTGTGTTTGTATACATATATTTTAAATTTCATTAAAATCCGTTCATTTTTTATTAAGTAATGCCCCCTTCAATTTATATAAAAAATTGATGCCTTGAGGCATCACCCCGTCCCCTGAGCCAAATTATGTGTGATGCCTTGAGGCATCAGCCCGTCCCCTGAGCCATGTTGATGTTGATGCCTTGAGGCATCAGCCCGTCCTCACTATCAATCAATGTCCCTGGTCAAAATTGCTGATTCGCTGCTCACTATTTAATTCGCCGACAAATACGTGCGCTTGATCAGGTTGTAGCGATGCATGATGTTCGACGACATGAAAAGTATCTCTGCTGAAGTATAATTATTATGGACCGGGCCCCCTGGAACGGCTGCGCATAGTTTTATAGGCAACATTAAAACTACACATTGACCAAGGGTATATTGGTCTTTTATTGTCCGTGTGCGCATATCTGAGTTAAGCACATGCCGCTGAAGCTGCATGATCAGTTCTATGACTAATTCAGCTCTTAGCTCACTTCTCTATAGCTGTATTTAACAAAAAACCTGTGGCAGACCAAACCAAAGACCACGGGAGCTGTAAACCGACATCGTAATTCTACGAGGCATAATATAGATTATAAGATCTTCTATTATGGGCATGAATTCCCTGGATAACAGTCATGCGGTTGGGCCTGCGTATCCCTTATCAGGCGAGGCTGGTGATATCAGAAAAATATGCTAGACTTCGCAGAGATCATTTATGACAGTATGATGTATTCCGCAGATACAGATAAGGCCCCTCGGCGCATGCTGCCCCTGAACAAGATCCGCTTGAGGCGAGGCATGCGTAATCACCCTTCCGGGTCACGTGGTTTTAGACACATGATTAAATAAAAGACAGTTTTGACGGGCAGCAGTTTTAGCCAGGGTGGAACGGGAGAAGTGGTTTGTATGCGAGCTCAGTCTATGGAAATCTATGGCGAGCAGGATACCCAATATATGCCAGAATATTGGGCCCGGCCAAACTTAATTTAAAGTTACATTTGAAGGTATACGATATTTGCGGGGGTGTAACACCATGCACTGACTAAAACCCAGTCCACAAGCATCGTATATAATACACTATTTGTCATCGTCACCCCAGACCGTTAACCTCACAGATACATCTGACACACATTCATTTTAAAACCAATTAAATATTGTTTATTTGGTATTTTTACACGATTATTCCCAACAAGAAAAGGAATAACGTTTCTAGTTGCCTTCACGACATGGCATAGTGGTTTTAATGTTCTTCCTTTCATGTTCATATCTACAGTGACCTCCTTGAAGGTTGATTACACTCTGAGTTGCTGTGCACAGAGCAACCAATGATCTAATGTATTGCTGGATTTCTTCGTGTGCCTAGAGCCCATTGGCAGGAGACCAGACCCAATCAAGCAGTGACATTTTGGCCACCCAGCCCTTCTACACTGCCCATACTGGCATTTGAGCCCTATGGTGCGGATGCAATAGCGAGCACTAATGTATAAAAAAAACTTCTTTAAATCGATCCAGATATTTTCAAGGGATTCGTCCATCGTCTGACCGTATATTTTTATTGGTCTGGTATTTTCAACTGGAATCTTATTGAGAATAGAGGTCAACGCTGTCATTCTTTTTGCGAAAACTCTGTTTGCAATCGGAATTTTCTTACCAAAGGCATGCATCTGACTAAGAGTAGAGAATGTATCACCAAGGTCAATTTACATCAGTGTATACGATCATAAGTATACAGTGACATCCATTAGAAATGAAGGAAGACGATTGATTGATGATGACCCAATATTTCATATTTTCTGGCATTTAGAGCCCCCATATACATAATATTACCATAGGGCCTGAGACATGAGTAAACCATTCCGACAGGAGGGGTATGCCGAAAGACAATACGATTAACGATAAATCCCACTTATATCTCACGGCACCCATGTCATATAGGCCCTAGGCATGGCCAACCCCACCAAGGAGATATTCACGTGACGCAGGTATCGTCTCTATTGTCAAGCTAGTAAACTTAACTCTTTACAAGGGTTCTGTTCTGAAAGGATTGTTGCATATCAAGCATGGCATAACCCGATATAATAAGGGGTTATTGGCAAGAAAGATCAATATCTGCCTTTCATAAGGGTATTATTACCAAAGCTATAGGATTCCCGAGGTTTCTTTTGTCAACGTTCCTGTTATTAACAGCACAAAAAAAAGGCAATTTTGTGCAAAAAATTGTCCTTTGGACCCTGGTAAACCAGTCTATAATCTATCTATCTATGTTCTTTCATACCAGTGAAAACATATATCTAAGCTGGTAGAAATCCTGCTGCTAGCTGCGAATAAATCAAAGAAATATACCCCATCATTCATCCATTCAGATCCAACCCTGACGACATAACCGCTCTGTGAAATGATTTAAGCGTGAGGGCCTCGAGTCAACCAGCTCCAACAAAGTGAATAATTATCTAGACGTGACATAATCACTGAGAGTTACACACAGAAAGTTATTCTCTAAAGTGAATATCAGATAAGGTAGTTACCCATTCCATTGAACTCCCAAATACTTGACTTAATATTATTTTGGCGCCGATCCTAACGACATTGCACACACGTCCACAGGCACGTCCACAGGTAATGAGTGCTATTCACGAATAATTTGTTGCACAACTCAGCCTCATTTGCTACATGCCTATTTAACGTGATTCCCTAGTTAGGCTAAATGGATCAATGGCTATCAAGGTTACCCATACAAACATGAGTATAACTGCTATGGGTTTAGACACCCATTAATGATATTCAACCAGGCAGAGCTGAGACCCTAGCTAGCATTGGGTCTAACAAGATCTGACCAATGGGAATAGGGTAACTGACTTTCTTTTTGAAAATTTCATATCTGTTGGTCTTTTAATTTACTGGGGTTTTTGATAGATTTCGATTACTTGAATTTCGATATCTTATCCAGTAATAGTATACACCTGGCTTAGACAAGTGACTGGAGAGCAACTCTGAAATTTGGCAACATAGTATGTCTTTTCTGAACAATATATTTTCTTCGATGAGGAGATTCTCTATTAGCCACTGGCGAGTGATTGTGATCCTCCTACATGTCTCTAGGCAAGGAATGGTAGGAAACAAGTGGCTGCCTCTCGTCTGGACAGTTCATCATGGATCATAAGTAATTTACGGCCACTAACGCTCGGCTTACAGTCCTTCTCTACACTGATAACACATATAACTACCCAGAATGAGTTCTGTGTGGCTACCTATCGAAGTAGGCCCCCTGCTTCATTACAAGATGTAATAAGGCTTGTATTCTGACGAAGGACAATGTTTGCAATGCAGTTGTGAAAGGGAACTATTACTTTCTCTAAATAGGATAAGGATCATAACATGATCAATGTTCCTGCCGTATCCTATCCTACTATTTGTTTCTACCAATCCAGCATTTATATACAATTCATATATACTGTATCATGTTTTAGTGACTTCTACTATTGACCCACAATGAAGCCCTTTGCCTCTATATATTTCCCTCACATTCTAATATGTATGTGTACGTATGATCGACGTTATATGATGTTATGCTAGTACGGTAAAAACAATGTAAAGCAGAAATAAACTTCAAGGTTATATAATTTATTCTCGTATGGTAAACCTTGATGTAAGAGATCGAATATGATTTTTCTATTTTTATTCTTTCTGTAACTATATTTCAATTTCAAACGTATCACTCTCGTGAAATTTTGTCAATAAAATCCGTTAAAAAAAGAAATTCTCTCCAAGAATCCTCATTCACTTTGTTCAGTATGTTACCTAGGTTTCATGTACTACCCTACACAATGCAGGGGGATCAGTTTAGGGGGCAGTAGTAGTGCCAGTCCAATAGTAGGAACGTTGTCCGGCCAAGGTTTCTTGTCAAGGAGATTAACAGTGTATTACTCGGGGGTGTATTCCGATGGTATATAGCCCTTCGCTACTCCTCCGCTGGTATTCAATATTAACAGACTCCTTAGATGCAACCTCACGAAGATCCAATCCAGAGCGCAATAAAGGAAGCCTCTGGGTTGCTTGGTGAAGGAGCGTCTTGTGTTTGTCCGGGGTCAATCAATCAGTCTACGCCCACAGCTTTGGTGACAGACAAATACTGGGGTTCACCACAGGGTGACTAACCCCCCTCCCTCACCCTTTCTTTTCCGTGAGTTGCAAATGAGGACTAATTGGCCATTATTGGTTCATTAAACAAAGGAAGCCCTGAATATGGGGCCACGTATACAGACAATAGGAGCTACCTAATTAGGGATATTATTAGGTTGACTGGGTAATAATGTCATTTATTATACGCGCATGCTATATGAGAGGTGCTGTAAGTGGGGTGCTATAAAAACATTCATATAGGACGCGTCCTATAAAAATGTAGTTGTCTAAAAATAGCTCTGACGTTACCCCCGCACTTCCGCTCTCTTCCAGCGAAGTATGTAAACAAATGCCACAGGCAACTAGACAGAGTCGGAGGTGCTTGGACTATCTCTAACCATAAGTTTATTAGTATATGTCTTATATGTCTCTTCTTAGAGATTTTCATTGTTCATGTGTTTTAATGCTTTCAAGGGAAACAACAATCAACACAGGCATTGGCCTACTCGTAGCTCTGTAGGCTAGGACTGCGGTCGAGTAGGCCGGAAAAATTAGCATGTAAACAATTGAGTGAATATGCGGGAACATTCATATCCACATTGATTTAACATAATGCATTTGTAGATCTGAATCTCCCCTTTCTGTAGATGTTTTCATTGTTCATTTGTATGGATTATTACCAGAGGAATCTCCAGAAATAATTGTGGATAAAATGTTGATGTTTTTTTAGCGTGTCCGCGGCGTGACATCATACAAAAGTCCCGTCGATGTAGATGCTTGTTTCATACTATTTCAGTGATATCTGATGATATTTGATCAAGTTTTATGCACAAATAATAAATATAGAATGGAACTCGCCGGCAATAATCGAAAATTTATAGGACTTGATTCGTCCACATAAGCACTCTGCCTACGGCATCGTGCTTATGTGGACGAATCTCGTCCTATAAATTTTCGATTATTGCCGGCTCGTCCCATTCTCTCTATATATAATACATTTATAGCAGCTTCTGACTGCTATTTATTGCCTCTTTGGTTCCCCATACTGTAAACCTCAGGTGCTAAACCTGTCCATTTCTCCCAACACACATCATTTTTCGATCGATCTAGTAAGAACCCATCAACGTTTGTGATAGATATAGGTTTGACCATTGTTTGAACGTTACTTTTATTCAAACATATTTCTAGATATAGATTGTATGGGCAAAGAATAGTCCAATAGTATGATTCTTTACAGTAGAAATGCTGAATGTGCACATAGGCACACTGTGATTTAATACAGAAAGTCTGACGCTGTCACAATGCCCTTGGGACTTGGGCATAATTTCATGCAGCTAATTGGACAGACGTCCTGTAGGCTCTAAAAAATCATCGAGTACCTCGCAGTAAACAGAAAATATGCATGCAGGGAAACAGATTTATCGTCCCATGCCGTTAACCTAACAATATGTATTTAGGTAAATGGAATAACCCTATTAAAATAGACATCCGTTTCTTACCTAATATTTATCTATGCGATGCACAGGTCTATCATTTGAAATAGGATGTGTGAAAAGGTAGCCGACCACCTGGATTACATAAGCCATCTGAATTATGGTATAAGACAATGTGGCGGAAGCCTGGGGCAAACTAGAACTATAGCAGGAAGGGCTCTATTTGATCCGTCCTGCGTGGAATGAGGTAGCTTTGTAACAATCAAGCTGAGCTTAGTATAACCAGAGGCTGGCATGTCTGCTAGCGTGCCATGGACGGGCAGGTGGTGTTGCTTCTCGAGTGTTTGAAAACCGATTCCAATCTCCATCTCCATCTAGATGTCGGGCACAGTGGGGCTATAGTGTAACCTTTACTCAGAGATGAAGTAAATATTACTTTCTCGCAGACATAGCCGGAGCTTATGCCTTTTTTATCTGACGGTGAATGAATGGGACATGAAATGTATCGGATAAAAATTCCCAGCATGGTTGTCGAGTGGGATTAGCAAACACCCCATTGGTTCCCCGCTATGGTCACTTGAGAGTTATATGCCAGGGATCTTGACTCATTTGGTGGATCATGTCAGCCTTTACACCAATCACACCCAATTCATTAGGGAGCAGATAGAGTCCCTGCTGTTGCCCTGGTCCATCTAAATGGTTTTTCGACAGCCAGCCCATCACCAGTGGGAACTAACCATGCACAGAAATACCACTTGGGTTGCCTTTAATTACATGAATCACACCTCCCAAATATGGGTTAATGGATGGGTTTATCACCCTTTCCACGGACGCAATGTTAAATAATGAGACCAAAGGTTTTCCAATCATATGTTGGGAAAGTGCACACGTTTAGAATATACATCAACTAAGTAGGTCGCTATTTGAATGAAGGGATTTAAAATGTGACTAGTTGATAATTATTTCGAGATTTTAGATCATTCATATTCACATCTTGGGTGAAACACTAGGCATCTCAGCACCTCTGGTTGCTATTATATTCATAACATCATAAAGTGTATGTAGAATATAAGGAACTAAAGAAACATTGCTATAATGGTCAGAACATCAAAAATAATATATAGAATACATGTATGGAAATCTAAGAAACATTATCATTGCTGCTTTTGCGAGCAGCTGGTTGCAGCAATGAAGGAGTTAGCTTCTCCAATTACTTTTATGTCTGTTCTACTAAACGAACACTGACATCAGAATCTCGCCAAGTAGGAGACGGTCATATATTAATTGAAAGAAATGTTTTCTGGCAGTGTGTGTATCCTAAATCAGACCATCAAAATTTAGTTGAGTAGCCGATGGATTTGGGAGTAAATTTATGAATTCATCCCCTTGCAAAAGGCAGGTATAATTATTCTCTAACTCAGAACATGATAATTAGGACGTTACTTCCATAGGATAGGAAGTGCTATATTGTAATATTATGGACTGGTAAAAACGCCCACACCCTACCCACAGTAGCTGCATCCTTTTTTCCTTAAATCAAGATCAACGCTTATCATCAATTTTTACTGCCTGCTATTGATACTACCTTTTTCATGCCCTCGGGTAGTTTTCTTTAACAGGATGCCAGCTGGCAATAAATACCTATTTGCTACTAGATATCCCATGCTCCTATTCAGATATTGATCATTTCTTGGGGAGGGAAGCGCGCTAGGATGGTCCCGACATGAAAAGAGCTTGTCTATATATCAAATAATCCTACTTTTTAGATTATGCTATTATCTAAGCATAAATCTAGCGAGCAGAGACTCGTGGAACCTTTTAAAAGTAAGAGTAGAATAAGTTTCGTGGCTTTCTGAGAATAGGTGTTTGGATTCTATCTTTGATGGGCCGAGGTTTAGAACCACTGCCCAACTCTCTCATCTATTTCAGTTCAGCTTCCCTTTTCACTTCAGCCACATATATAATATTGCATGTGTTTCAAAAACTAACCAACCTATTATTATTATTGTTTTACTTCTGCTTTTCGTGATGTGGGCCCATATCAGTAATCTGATCAGTTCCTTTATTACATATCTTGCATTTCTGAATTTTACTTCTGAATCTGCTAAGCGCACGATGATCTTCCACATAATTCACACATAGCTTTTAACTAGTCACATTTGTTAGGATAATTGTAAAATTTATATTTATTAGTAGGCAACGAATGCGACAAATCCCTTCATGGCTAGGTATACATGCGTCTTTTTGTATATCACTCTATAAATGTCTGGCCTTAGAAGAAATAAAAACACACACACAAAAAAAACTTCATAATTCTTTATGATAAACCGTCGCCATTGCCCAGCAGCAATGATGCTGACACTGCAAGATCCACCTTTGTCATACTAGTAAAGATCCCTCCGCCTGAGAGGCTGACCACATGTGTACCATGATACAGAGATCGCCTCCCACGGGCTCTCGCCCCTTCACCTGGATCACCTGGTCTTTTAACGGTTTACAAGCGGTGGCGGCATGCCAATTTCCAACCTCAAATGACACCAGAACAGCTCGTCCACGCGCCCGTTCTGGGATAGCGGCCAGGAATACCTGTTTGATCAGACCCCCTTCTGGTAGCGGGCTTGTCGGGCAACCTTTCATCATCATTTGAACACCTTCCGAAGTGCCCCGAGGAAGAGGACAGCGCGGTTGCGTCACAGAGAGGGTGGGAGAGCCCTCTGGTAGACATGACAAACAATGCCCCTCGGTTACGCATTCCCCATCATCTATGGTACACATTAGCTCTCTGCCAGTGGGGGATAAAGCCATGTCCCCAGGCCATGTTGTAGATCACTCTTTTCATCATTATGTAACTATTCTTACTGACCCCAAGTTGCAGCGTGCTGGTGCATGGAAGGTAGGATCTGACACAGGTTCTGTCACCTGATTATAAAAATTATCCAAATTGTGACGCTCTACTACTTCGAGCTTGGCGAATTAAAGATAAAATAAAATAATATGCAAAGGCACTCCGGTAACGAGAGAGGTAATTGAAAAAGGGTTTTGAAAAAGTCAACTGAAAGAGAAGAATGAGTGCTCAAATTTCAAACACTGTTTCTTAGCTGTAAGGAAATATCTTGAAGGTGCATGCAGTCACAGCTATATCGACCAAAGGGTCTTTTTGTTTAATTCGCTCCTCTCTTTGATAATAGAATATGGAAGCTTTAAATGCTGACAAATTTGTATTTCCTTGAATTCTTTTAGTTTTCATCAATGTATGTTTTTTCTCGAAACTGGCATTGTTTTGGATATTTTAGCTGATTGCTACATTGGCAATTTAGGGCAAACAGGATTGATAGTGTAATTTGTTAGACCATGATATACCTCTATATATGATATTATTATCCAGGTGGTGATATCCTAATTAACAATTTCCATTCCCCAAAATTAAGAAGATATTGAAGTGAGATAGGTGGGTGACTGAAATAAATCAATTGGGAGATGATTTGGTTTTGTACCAAGAAGAACAGGCACAAATCCGCTAATCTTGGTGACGTTCGGATCGGTTGGACAAGAAAAACGATCAATAGAAAAAAATATTTTGGGATAGAAATTTGTGATGTACCTTTAAATGTATACGGACAATTACTGATTGGAAAATTACTATTTATTCATGGGGCGATTAAACGGATAATTATTGCTTGGACCACCTTTTAATTAGCTTAAATTTCCTTTTAAAACTTATACGAAATATTGTCCTCCCGGATTACCCTGTTCGGCAATACTCAATTATGTACAATTAAATTACAATTACAATTTTAAGGATATAAACATACAGATAAATTCTTCTTAATTTCCTTCTAAAAGAAAATAAACTACTTTAATAATATATTGTTAGTAAAATGCAAATATAATATCAAAGATAGCAGTTGATTGGTCAGGATAAATAAATACTCTGACCTGAGGGAATGGAATACCCTAGCATTTAGAACATAATCGATATGTTCTACTTAGTTTATGAGTCAATGGCTTCTCTCTTCCACCACTGATTGTGTAACCAAAACGCATTTACCCATCTAATCTATGGCATGGCATGCGTCTATGTATGCATGGCATGGTTGGACATACGCCCTGTCCTGTCTATTTTAATGACATAGAAAGGTTCAGTTATACAGACATAGCTATAACTTTATTTTACCTGTCTATTATCTATTCACTGGAACACATCATGTACTTCTTCTATGTGCGAGGGCACTGACTTGAATGGTCTCACTGAGGTTGCTTAGTCCTCTGGAGTGGCATGCAACATGAATCTTTCACTTTTGTCTTCCACTCATGCTCGAGTAAATGTATAAAATACGAACTATGAAAGCAAAGTTGAGTTATTATTGGCGTGCTGTACAAATGGAAGTTATTGTTATAATTGTATATGAGGTTTTATCTATTGGCATGTCGTCATGAATGTTGTTTCCGACTTTAAAAGATGAGGATACCACTAAGAAAAAAGCACGTTTGAACTTGGGTCCGGCTGGGGAATATTCCCCTGTGATCTTATCGTTAAAGCTGTATCTCACATGGTTCCTAGCTTCGCTGAGAATGTCATATGTTATCCATAATATCATGACCTTTGTATATATGCAAAACCACTCTTTGTAAACACACATGAAAGGGTAGAAGGAACCTATCTAAGCCTCGACATATCGTTGGTGTACAGATGGATTCCTTTAAAAAGGCAACCCCTACATTAAAGGTTCTGGGATCAGAGAAGCAGTTCGTCAAGTAGAGAGATGCCTCCCTGCTATAGGCCCGAGTGAGTCCCACATTGTCAGAAGGAGATGCACCTTCAAAGAAAGCTTTGATGAGGCAAATTCTTTCATTCATATTTTTAAATTCCAGTCTGTCACATGGTACTAATTTATGTACGGGTTACTCCCTTTTGCTTTATTATGATATATTATGGTCCGTGAGGTGCAGATCTTTCATATGGCTGCAATCGGGGATTTCATGTTATTTCTCCTCCCTAGATTTGCCTTTAAGGGCTTAAAAACCTGGGCCCAATTTTGATACAAAAATAAGTGAATAATAAAACTAACCGAGTCGAGCGCCCATCCAATGTTACCAGGAAAGATGTTTCCTGATTTAAAACATTCAAAGATATGGTCTCCTGCAAAGAATTCAAAGTGCAAGATTTTGACTGAAAACTGTGTGGATCTTTGCTTTGGGATATTGTAACATGGGAAATCCTACTCTTGAACACCCAGCATAGCCTGTTGGTGACATTTCTTGGAACTTCTCTCTTGGTACTCAGAATTCCTGACCACCTGTAAATACTTCAAACATGGTTATGAGCAGAAAATATCTTGTCACAGCAATTAAGGAAACAGTTTTAATGAAGAGCACTTTGGGGAAATATTGAAACGAATCTCGTTTGCTGAGCTGTATTGGATTTGCCTATCGATTTGTCTCGACCTAGTTTTAAAAACAGAGTATGAACTACAAGGATAAAAATTAATGTCAAATGCAACAGGAGATATTGACACATTTACAAGGACCAAATCAATGTGAACAAAGTGTACTACAAAACACGTTGATTAGGAAGAAATGGCAATCAAATCGACACAACTCTCCTAGTGATATCATATTATATGAAATACAATAGATCTATACGTAAGTGCCTTTGATATGGCAACGGAGCGATCGAAGTCTGTATTGAGCGTGTGCGACAGAAATGACTGCAAATAATACTTTTGAATCGTTTCATCTCATGATATTCAATAGAGTGGGTGGTATTTTTGCCAATGGAGTATTTAGGCAATGTAACATTTAGATTCCACTGTTGGATTCGCATTGTTGACTGCGATATCAGATCATCCAGACAAACAGAAGGAAGAGGGTAAAACCCAATGACAGTATGTCACAATCAATTTCGGCCATGAAAAGCCCACATAATGTCATCAATGTAAACTTCCTTTTCATCAGTGTCATTGATTCTAGTATACCTACCTCGTATCGACGAAGGGATTGTACAAAGAAATGCTCTCATTGTTCAGTGGTGACAGTTCTGTTAAATTCAATCTTCCAAGTATCAAAATGTATGTAGATTTATAAGTATTTATAACTTCTTTGGTAAAGATCTACACACTGATTGACCACGTTAAAGGCAATGAAAGGCACACCAAAAAGTGTTCATTATTTCCGATGACTCCACTCTGATCCCTTTTCTTGATTGTAGTCATGCTGTTAATGCCGAGCGGGACACGCCTTAAATGATTTCATATTAATGTCAGTATAAGATATTTCATGGTCGCAAAATTATATTATCAATTTGCAATAAGGATAAATTAATCAGTATTAACTAATATGAAACTTGGAGCACTCTCGGTCAGTTTGAGAATAGCGTTCATTGTATCATTGTGTGCACGAAACAAGCCATTTTTTGTGATTTAATTGAGATTCACCTGTCCGATGAACAGCACGTACCGTAGACTGCAATGCCGAGCACATTTGATTATTCATATTCATGTCTCACTTGAAAGACCATATATACGTTTTTTATATCTACAACAGCATATATTTTGTAATGGGGTTCAATATTTCGGAAAAAATATTATTGACAGAGCTAAATCAAGAGGGTTATTTACCGGACGTGTACAACAAAGCTTTTCGAGTGTTTCTTGAAAGGGATAAGAGATAAGATTTTCCTTCATTAGTAACCAGCATGTCGTGAACAATTCAGTGTAAATTCCCGGAGGCCATGATCTAATTTCAAAGCTCGGGCTACCAACAAAGCCCACACAAACATTCAAACTGCGCTGAATCGATTTTCACCGGAAAAACTAATTCAATTACCAGAACCCTGTTGGTGGGACGTCCATACCTTCCCTTCCACTCATTTTGGTGTCAGTCCATGGGCATGTGTCGTTTTGATAAGCACAAAACGTGGCTTCCACTAACACTGTCAAAGGTTAGACTCCTCGAGCCAATATTTAGTGGGGGCAACTTACTGCACTGCTTCACCCTATTTATGATATGTGTTTACACATATTCTGGCCTGTATTGACGGACCAACTCTTCCCAGAGTACAAACCTCCCCCGGGAATATTACAGGGGTAAGCGGACCGCGCACCACAACCTTGTTTACGTCCTGAGCGGGGTTGTACATTACAAAAATGACATGAGGCATTATGAATGACGAGAGACATATCTATCTGCACAAACCCTATAGATATATACATGTATACATGTAAACATCTATTTCTGACCCATGTTACAAGTGGTTTGTTGTCACACACTTATATTGCAGTATTTTAAAATGATTAGTTATGAAATTAATTTTAGTTATAACGCACATATAATTATTATAGCCTACAACTACTATTTGAAGTCGGTTTTTTTAAATACTGGTGCCTTATGATAATAAGCTTTTCGAGAAGAAAATTTATACATTATTGTATAGATGCTTAGAGTAAAATGTTTCATTTTCAAGACTCAGCGATATGCAATAAAGTGTGGGGAGGGAATAGAGTCTGTTTTATCAATGTAACCCAGGCGGCCCTGTGTTTAACACTTGCCTTTATTGCCACGGTGCTCATTTTGCCCGACTGAACACGGGCCTAATGGTTGGTGAGCCGGCAAAGCCACAATAGCTTGGACAGAAATTTGACTGAGAATGCCATCAGCAGCTTCACAATAAACGGTCCCTTAGCGGGGGGACAGGGCAATGTCTGGGTCCTTAGTCCAAAAAGCTGACCTAGTGACTATGTAAGCAATTGCATGTTGACCAGTCTAAAGGGCTCCCGTTCCAATAACAGTAATCATTTAAATTGGATTCCCTTGTCCTCTCTCCTGGAAGGGCCAAAGGCCTTCCGAAGGGACATCCTCTTTGATACCCAAGCGATAAGTTCATGTCATCAATCTTTGTCGATCGGAACCTCAATAGGGTTTGCGTGTAAGATGCTTTACTCAAAGGCTCAGGGTATAGCATTCTAGAGTGTTCCTAACACAAAGGCTTTTGTTATGTTTGAATTAAATCTTTGGCTCCTTCCCAAAACTGACCAAAACATTGTCTTTTTTCATGACCCTATTTCCCCATCAAAACACTCTTCATTGCATGATCTGGCACAGGTTGGCCGGTAATCGCGTTCGATGGCGCATTGCACATGGGTTAGCTCCCTTGAATTATACTGGGAGGTGAGCCTTATTTACCAACTGGACTTATACATCTGCTGCTGACTCTGTCCTCTCAAATATAACCACCTCTACGCTGGACTGATTGTACCCCCGGGATCTTTCAAAGAAAGGCGATCAGGATCTTATTAAAGTTTGGATCGTTTGACAAGGATCTAAGTCCAGTAGATGCTTCAGTGCCGTCCCATTACCTCCCAGCGACGACTTGTGCTCACTACCCTGGTAATACGAAGCCCTCCTAATCACGTGATACTCATCCAAGCACATGATTGGCTGGTGTTCCCCTGTCAGACAATCCCATTGGATCTTCACTCTAAGAAAGTAATCTTAGCAGATCAGACATTTACTTTCTACAACCATTCAGGCCTTATTGTCACCCACAAAGATCTGAGTGACTGCGATATTTATATTCACCTATGCGACCAATTTTCTAGAACTAAGTTCCTTTAGAATGTTGACCCAGGGAAAAGAATATCCAATATTTGAAGAAGAGACGTAATTGATGGAAAGGCAAAACATTTCATGAAGCTTCGGTTTATGTCAACTCATTAGAAATGGAGTTTTTTGCCAGGCAGTTTGACTGCATGCATTTCCACATCCTGTGAACACGCGTCAGACAACTTTGTGGATATTTCCATTTGATTTGCAATCTTGTTTCTAATTACCATAGATATCTTTTCTAAAATCTTCTCACTCGGCCTCTGTCCGACGTATTTGACCGATAAAACCAGCAATAAATCTGTTGCCATAAATCGATTTGTCTTTAAAGTCAGCCTACAACTCCTGAAAAGACGCTGATGTAGCCAAATATAATGGTCCAATGGATGCCAAAAACGAGACTAATTTTATGGCTTCTCACTCCATTCATTTCCCTATCAGTGAACCAAATGATAAATTCGTTGTTGGGTTCACGTATACATGTGATTACTACGCATGCAATATGCTTATAAATACAAAAAAGGATTTTAATTATAATTAAAACCGAGATAAACGGACTATAGATGTATTTTATTTGTGGTTGACTTATAGACAAGAATTTCCCAAAAGTTCAAGATCATAAACAAATTAAGCAGAAGAAATAATATTAAAAGCTGGGGGTGGCCCGCAAACATAGGCCTTATAATGATGAACTTGGGTATAAAACTTCCACAATTCTTGTTTATATCGAGAAGGCAATCGAGCGTAAGAAAATTCTAGGGTATTATTTTGAATTGCTTTCTGTTATATAATAGCGCATGCCTATAATTATGCTCAATCTTTATGTACTACTTACAACCAATTATACCGATTAGCTGGGTTTGCTGCATGGATCAGTAGATAAATTGCTGAAATGATTTGTCGTCGCGACAATCTATAGTAGTAAGCTTCTTTATCCTCCCTGATTATTCATTTGCTATAGGGAAGATGATAAAGTAAGAGTTTTAGACTGCATGTGAGATTCCTGTACAATTGCCAGAAACAGTTTTGTCCATCGAAAACTAAGAGCTGATTTGATCAAATTCTTTGAGGTGCAAAACTATATTTAAAAATCATCCATCAGTCCTAAACAATGTTTAAAATCTGTATAGATTAAACATCTGACCAAATTCAAGGTTTTAAAAGATATAAAGAGCAGCAGTTCTAAAAGGAATTCTGTATCGATGAATATGAAATGTGTCCACATTATGAGGTCCAACTTAGATAGATATATTTCTCGGGACAAAAGAAATTAATTAGTACTTAGGAAAGCCATGCAGTGGTGTTTGGTATCACCGATGTCCTTGAATATACGCCTGGACAAGGCATCGTATTCTGAATATATATGCGAGCATATACCCCTGATGTTGATATCTAATTGATTTACCAACCGCACCTGACCTTTGTTGGAAGGGATCAAATAATTTATATGTAGTGAGTCAAGGTCCTGGTCGCAATCGTTGTTTAAAGCTATTATGTATTATCCGAGAACTTCAGTAGGCATTTCTAAACAATTTTAGTTATGAAATGCTATTTTGATAATCCCAAGATTATATTGAGGCCTATTCATTATAAATCATATATATTCTAATTACATGTAATTGTATATGGGTATTTAAACGCGCAACTTTTATCGTAATTGATTGTCCTTGCTACTGATAACAAGGAAAGTGTCTGTGATTGATGGATCCAATGGTTTCATATCCTCTTTAATAAATACCTAAAATATTAAATTTCCTCGAAAAAGACTTGGGTAATTCCTGAACTGCAAGCTACGCTCCTGCGGATATTATGGCCATCTCTTGAAAGGACCCTTCGTAAATTAGCCTGGAAATAGGTTCCTTAGACAAAGAAGTGGCTCTTTTATCCGTGAACTTTCATTACTTTGTCGCATCACGCTTCATTTCTGCTCTGGCATTAGATCTTCGAGGGGAAGGCCAAAAGAAACGACACATTCATTGGCATAGACAGATGGGAAGACTTTGCACATTAGCTATTGAATAAATTTCCCCTCGATTGAAAGAGCGCTTTTGATTTTTCTCACTGGGATTATTGATTGATACAGGATTGCCGCTATTTTCCAGGCCATGGTCGTACTCTAGTATCGGATGTGCACGCTCAGGCGTCCCAATTTATCAATTGTACAGTGAATGACACCATTCCTCACACCCTCGTCACCTACGACCTAAACTGCAGTTACCAGCATTCAAAATGGCGGAAGGTGGGTCCCCATTAGAACAAACAATGTTGGTTTTTACCTAACAAAAGCCGTTTTCAGTAGCTGTCATGTTCTGTGGGTGTTTACTATAGTTGCATTTAGGTTCGAGTGTTATCAGATACATGTATCTGGCTTATAATACAGTGTAATCTAGGTGAAAAACATTGAGTGGTATACCCGTAACTGCATTATACAGTTACGGTCATAGTGGAAATCAGTTGGGGTCATACAGTGTGTTATTCCAAGTACAAAATACAAGTAAACTTCAACCCTGGTACATTATTTGAACCCATCACAATGGTGTCATACCTAAAAGGAAGAGATCTATCGATTCAGTTTGTTATATAAAGTATTTTTAAGCAAGATTTCAAAGAAAATCATCAGTGCCAACAACAACAACAACAACAATGCTGGTAACTGCAGTTGGGGTCGTAGGTGCCGAGGGTGTGATTCCTGTCCCGCAGGTGTTCACTCCATGTAAATACCGATGCATGTTACTATAATGAATATTAGGTACGTAGTTTGTGGTTTATGACTTCCCGCTGGAAAGTATCGAAGCAATGATGTTGCGGATCATGACAATAGCAATAGGAGCCTTGCGTATATCAATCAACATGGGCATAATTGGCAAATGGTGCTGATGGGAATATGAATGCTACCAAATTATGAAAGATGAATTAATGATAAGGTGGGTGTTTCCCGTAAAACTTATCGATAACTGGAAGGATAAGGTTTGAAATGTTCTTGTGTTATTTTACACATCATTTCATGGCTTTTGTCAGGGCCATCAATCAGGACGGATCAATTAAGGGGTATATTGATTTTTGTGAAGTCACGTGGGTTTGTTAAATTATGAATGGCTTAAAATGTATTTTCATTCAAGTATTCTATACTCAATGGTATGCTTGCTACTCGGATAATTTGGCCCACTGTCTGGCCTTTCTATATAGATTTGCACTGGGCAGCCCAGTTAAGCACTGCACCCAATGGGTAATTCCTATCATGTTCTGCCGTTCATAAACACATCCTACATGATCCCCGATAACTATACACTACTGACCAGCTGCTTCCATGGTACTGATGTATGCAGTGATTATAGAAGGATCCCTCTCTTTTACGGCATTCACCCTGCTGATGAAGAGGATACCCCATCTCCGCCTTACTGGTGTTGAGATGGAGGAGGTTAGACCCTCCTCTCTCTTACATCAGTAAAAGTTGCTTTGGCCTTACTTGGTTCTGGGGCACAGTCGGTAATACTCATATCCATCACACTCAGAAAGTACGGTGAATTGCTATAGTAACCCTTTTTGCGAAACCTAATCTGAATAGGATATCTATCTTTATTTATATTTTCGACTGTTTTTTCTCAGCTCTCTTGCGTCAGATAGATACCAGGGCCTTATGTCATGTACGTACGTCTCTCGACGGGAAGTGCTTTGTTCTCCGTTTGAAGTGATGTCTGCATTCCTTAAAACATTTTGAACGCTTTGCTTGTATGATTAATCCTTCCCAACGGCAGCTGCGTCTCGTAAGTTTTACTAAGGGCGTTCAGAACGAACATGTATAAATCACGGATACATTAAAAGGCCCTAAAAAGAAGTAAGCTTGATCACAATAGCCCCATCTGTCATGTGTGTCGGCCATTAATTCCATGAAACCTTACACTTTGTAGGACGGGAGTGTTCCTCGGAACCTCTATGAAGTATGTGAATTTTAAAATCACAAAGGCATTTCCATCCCTTGGGATCGTGGATGTATCTTGGATGGAGATTGGAAGGAACTTGGCCAATCCGAAGACATGTATTAATAACAGTGCCTCCGGTTCCGGGGTTAAAGGTGGACCTTCTGGAGGAATATTGTCTGGTGAGGGATTTAACGAAGGGATCTGATTCAAAGCTATCCATCACCCCTTTCCAACTTCAGCATTGCTGTACTTGAGAGAATTGAGGTGTGGTGTGGAGCGTAGTATGCTTGCCTCTGAACTAAAGGGATTAATTGTTCTCGCTGTTATATCTTGATGTATCCTGTATGTACATAGGTAATCGAGTAAACTCTCTGTTTCATCCTGTCGTGCCAGTGTCTGCTTTTAATAGCATAACAGCGGTGCAATTCCATTCCAGCTTCCCAATAAATGTATGGCACTGTTAATAAATATGCTCGTTAGTGAGCGAATTGTAAAATATGCCAGCATCAGGTATGCATTTCGCAGAAGTATTAACTTTCATTTAAATATTCACGAAATAAGAACAGAACACATCACAAAATCCAAGAGAGGCAATTGCTTATATAAGTATAAGGCACGACAAACGTCGACGTTTTCTATAGATGACCGAAGAGAAGCTTTCCAATTTACCATTTCGCATATCTGATGTCAAATGAAACCAATAAAGAGAAGAAAGCTTTTGGCCTCGAAAGGGAAGTAGTCCCCGCCATCGGCCAATTTAAATGGTCGCTTGAGAGATCCTTTTTGAAAAGGCAAGAGTTCTGAGAAGAACAACTCACCAGCGAACACCCAATGGAATACAACAACTCAAATTAAATAGGGGACAATGCATTGGGTCCTCAATGATATGGTGTTGTTCAAAGGCGACGATAACTTCAAACTCCTGTGGGATTCAGACTCCCTTGTCACAGGGCTTTAAAGGCAATGCGATATCATCAAGTCTAGCTTAAACATCGATTTAGACTGTTGTGTTTTTCACTGTACATAGAGGCCGCGCCATCAGTTGTAGTTTCCTATATTATTAATTTCTAAAACTGTTATCAATTCAGATCTTAGGTAGATATTTAGGCGCTGAACACTAAAAAGTTACACGGTATGGTCTGAGTCAATATATGGAGATTTGAACCTAAATTGGAAGAATAATACTCATCAAAACCAAACCATGTGGTTCAAGAAGACTACGACCAAAAAGAATGTTACCAAATTGACTCATAATGACTTATAACTCTGAAGTTATCAATATTCTGCCGTTGTTATGTGTTTATACAAGAATGTGAAGTTGAATGGACCGAGAGAAAAGGGCCGTGGGTGAGCGATATTAAGTGAAGCCATAGCAGGAAAGGATTTCGTCGGGTCTCCGAAATATAAATGTGGCCATTTGCGAAACCCTGTATCAAAGACAATAGACACAATGTTCCAAAACATTGGTCAAAATGACTTTTAGATGCGTTGGAAAAGAACGGAACAAAGTATTTTTGTTTTTGACGGATGTTAATTGAGAGTGCATATATGTATACAGATAGAAGAGCTAGGATCAGCAAATGCGGCAAATACAGGTGAGATCACACACTGTTGAAACAGTGTCACATTGTAGTCTGAACCAGTAATGTAGACACATATTGCCCTATTCCTTTCTTTCCCAGAATGACATTAAAATCATATCTAGGTCTGTCCAATATCGGCACCAACATGTCATAGTCGGTAATCATTATTGAGAGGCAATATTCAGTTCACATCTCGTGGGACTGACACAAGTTTTATTTAATTTAGAGGCACAAATTCCTTTCATCGTTCCGCCTGTCCATGCTAAGAAAAATATTAACACCAACAGCCGGGGGGAAATAATTAATGAAATAGGAGAAATCGTCAAGATCGATTGGTTAATGATACTAATGGACCTGGTTGTCATCAGTCTTGGGGATCCGTGAGCGCTTGGAAGATAAATAAATGCCTCTGCCATTGCTCTAACAAGTGATGATAGTTTCCTCAAACAATGACAGTTCTACAACCTAATGTTATTTATAGTTACCTTCCGTCCCTTATTATATGCCGCTAAGCAAGCAGATCACATAGCGGAGCTTAATTTTGCGCCTAATTGCCAGTTTGGCTCCGCCAATTTAATACTAACAGAACCGGACACGCAATTAAGGCTGCATTTTCAAGTCAAATGTGCCTTCCAGCACTGCTGGAGAAGTTTCCAGCTTTTTAACCCACCTGACCATGCAGTCAACATAAAGGCTCTGGAGGCAGCCGGGGAAAGAAATGTTTTAGGGGGAGCTGCATGTTCGGTTCCCTTTCCGGCGTTTATTCAATAGGTCAAAAAGCCATTGGAGCATGTCCGTTATGCTTTCCATTGGCATTGAGATGAAGTGATTACTTGCGTGTTGGAGCTCGCAAACAAATGAGTAGGGACATCATTTCGCTGGGCTCTTCATTGCGCACTAATATGCAGGTTAGTCCTCTTGACATTTCTCTGAGGTGGCCGGTAATTATCCGTGACATTTATGGATTGATCTACAAGCTACGAACCTCACCACTGGTGCACACAGTTGGCTCTGCGTCTCAAAGCATTGCGGGCATGATTCCGAGCCAAGAGAAACTCGTACAGTCCATCATACTCCAGTCTTCCTTTCTGTAAGCTTCTCACAAATCAGTCCTAGGCTTGGATTGCGCTAATCTGGATGATAGTCAGTATACAATCCTGTTGGTATCTGTATATATATATAAACATGAGTAAGTCAAGGAGGAAAATACTAGGAGTACATTGGGTTCCCTGTGAAAGGCAATATTGTGAGTGGGCTTCAACATGTATTGTGCAATTGCATGCATAATGCATAAAGGGTTTCGACACGAAATGCTTTCAGAATATCTGGTGATACCTGCACCTCGTCGTTTGCGCTTTTAAACCGTGGGTAAACTCAGCAGCGGTAACTCCTGAATAAAAGCCCCTAGCATGACAAACTTCTAACATGCATATTAAACTTCAAAAAACATTTTTCCTCGTTAAAAGAGCATATTCTGCTATTATTCTTGGTGCTGCGTAGGGATGCTTACATGAATTAATCTCCAATGGCAGTGCCAGCACACTGGGGGAGGGGGTGGGGAGTATAGGGGAGGGGGGCTCTTGTTATACGTTGGCAGGACTGCGTGTCGTAACTGTAATATCTGGGTTACAGCCAATAAAAACCTGTAGGAACATAATCCGAACGTGGTCGCTGACAATAATACACACTACTAGAAGAAAAAGCAGGATGAAACGATCATCTACGACAGGGCCATTGAAATAAAACTGGTGTTACAACTCAGATGTTACTTACACATGTGAATGCCTTCATGAAGGCATATCGTGTAAAGAAAGTGATAATTTTAACTCACTCAGTCACTGAAATATTTTAGTTCGTCTGAGGATTATTTACTGGAGAAATATTGAAGTAATACCAATGCTTTTTATTTGGAGAGCATCTTATGTATCTCACCATCAAACATTTAAAATCATGTTTGTTCCCCCTTTGCACGAAATCAATTATAAATAGAAGGCATCAGTTCTCCTTACCTTAATGTATTTATCAGGTCTTTAAGCATTTGTAAAACTAGGGAAATTTGAGATTAAAGGTATTTCTAAACGTCAGTCCCATGCTTCAGCTGCTCGGATGACTGTTATACCATACAAAGGTGCTAGCTATCTTCACCCACATTTATTCTAAGCACCCCATATAAGTATGACTGGTCTGCATAAGTGCGCCGCTGACAGATGCACGCTAAATGTCAGGTTCAGCTAGGTTCAGTTAATTCTTGGTAGAAGTCGGCGAGATGCAGTGGAAAGAGATTCTCAGATTGACCCTCGACTTACATACAACTCCTGCCCATTGTCATTAATGCTTCAGTATACCTGTCTGCAAAAATCCACTCGCTCGCATGCGAGTATGAAAGCTGTGGTGTTCACCTCCCCCGACCCTAGTCTCGCGCATATGGACTTTTGTCTAACAGCCATCCATGACCCCGTGTATTATGTATCATCTAATGTTTTCTCATGTTGTGGGACATGGCCGTCGGCAGTGGTAGTGACATGAAATTCCCACTTTAGCAAACAGCGGGTAAAATACAGGAAATACTGGCTGCTATATCATAATAGTGATTTTTTTTGTTCATTATTTTTTTTTGTTTCATTTCAGTGGAGCTCTCGAACTCCCTTTATTGACTCAAGTAAAAATATAAATTCCAAATACAGAAACCTTTGTGTATTTTACGGCACATAAAATCATAAATTGAGGTATTATTAGCCGATTAAAAATAAAGAAGTTCCTCCACCTCTACAAGGTGCCAAGGAATGTATTTCAAGTTTCATGCAGGTATATATATATTGTTTTTTTAAGTTTTTATTCCTGAGACTTTCACGTCTGTAATACTTTTTATCACGAGAATCAAACAGAAAATACTACTCAATTACCTCTCTATTACCTCTTTAAACCTTTGACGCTCTCTCGACCAATTTATTCTGGTCGCAACAAGGGGGAAAGACTTAAAACTAAGGATGCTTCTCCACCTACCTGAAAGATCTCTTCAGATCACAAGACATCAATATAAATTTATTAGAGCCCTTGATCGTTTTGGAGGTTTTGTGTTAACCTTACACTTGCCATTTATCACAATTTATAGTTCCTTTGATAACCGTTTCTCCAAATACCTCTAATATAATCCTAACCCAGGACATTCATGCAAATAATTAACCATATCATGTATCTTTTCACAGTATGTAGGCGACTCATTAATCTTTAATGTATACAAATATTTGTTCTATAAAGTTCTAAAGTGGAAGTTTTGTAGTTGCTCTCATTATATTATCTTAAAGCCGACTTAAATTCTATGACTTGAAGCATAATGATGACAGAAAGAATAAGTTCCAATGATCTCCTGAAGATATGAGCATAATGATGAGGGCCTTAATCTCGAACAGGAACTTTTTATTATTTCGAGCTGCAATTTTATCTCAGATGAATTATGCCCATTATTCCTTATCCTTACCTGGGTTAGCCAGGAAACATGGGAATAAATTAAAAGTATAGCATCTTCACCTAAGAATATATAACTTAATACTTGTGCGATGAAATAAAAAAACAATTGATTAAACAAATTGGAAGTATTTCTTGAGTTCATAGCCACGTTTTTTCGACGATCCACTTTGTTTGATTTATACTACATTTAACACTTAACATTATATCTATTCATATTTGTCCATCTTTTAAATCTTGGCAAAGTTTTCAATATACTTACCGAGTCTTGCACTGGAAGACCTAAATATTGTTCACAATGTACCTATCCTTTGTCAATATCTATTTGATGAATGAAGTATTCCAATAATATGTAGTTACATATTCATACGAATTATGCACAACTTGGTGTGTGACTTTGCGTTTAGCCTTAATGCCTACATATTCTCTGAATCTCCCAATCCTAGACCTGAATAAACTTACAGTAGGCTTAATAACTACGCCTCCGCAACTGCCAAGTCCGCCTCTACACCTAGATTTCACTGAGCACAATAGCCCGTAAGCAAACCTTTGCTCACGGACACCTGGCCCACTCCCTCTACATCCTTCCCTGATATACCTAATTAAAACTGCAATCTACACCGTTAATGCCTCACTGTAGTAGAATGCCAGTCGAGTAAGGGTCCGGCAAATAGTAGTATATCACCCTGGTATTGTGGTAGGCAATCCAAAGCCAAATTGCTATTGCCCGCATTAAACCCCATCTACATACTGTTGTGGTTTCGTAAAGCAGGTGGCTATTGTATGGGATTTGACAGCCTTATCCAATTAATGCCGCGCTTGTCCTGACCCACTTTGGTAGATCACGTGAATCAGCTTCACAGGGATCAAAAGGAGTACAAAATGCTGCAGTCACGTGATGGGCACATCTCTTACTTAGGGCCTTCCCAGCCCGCCTTGGAACACAATCCCCTCCTGAGGGGTGGATCCAGATTTTGTTAGGAGCAAGGGGAGTAAAGAGGTTGGATGGCTGAGCGTATATCATCGGCCCTAGCCAGAACACTGCAGTGCCCTTCAATTAAACACAACGTCTGAGCATTTCATGATAGTTACTATAGTTATATTTAATTTGGACAAGTGGATATGGTTACAACATTTCTGAAGGATGAAGTCAGGTGAAGTGTTGAGATTGGTAGCTGGAGTTTCCTTCCATCCCGCCTGGGACCTTCCACTGAATTTCCACAATAATAGGAGCCAGTCATTGTATCTGCAGAGAGTATCCATGGACTCCATGAGTGAAAAGGCTTGATGTCTCCTATAGTTACTTAGCTTTATTTTTACGGTTTGAGAAAAGCTTAAAATTGTCTCTAGCATAGGCCTACCAACTGATGACCTATACCTGTCTCAATTTCTACTTTGCATCTACTACTTACATGGCGTTCCATGTCGCGGTACAGGTGACTTTCGCCAAACAATTTACTCCTGACCCTCTTTAAGTACAACTATATCAGCTAGAAACATTAAACTATTTACTTCAATCTATAATGTCTGTAAATATAAACAATTGCTAAGTCTTCTAACTGGAGGGAGTATCATAAATGGTAGAACTATACTGCAGAGACACGAATATACATAAAAGTAGAATGCAGTGTCTGAGTTATCACTACATGTACTGAAATCATATTTTCAGTAATGATCGTATTAACCACATGTACAATCATTCTTAATATAAGTTTCCAGTTTAAGACGGTGTGCAAAAGCAATAATTCTGAAAGTGTCAGTGTTTTTCGCGCATATAGTAGCATCGCTGTTGATTACTTCTATAAAGGTCTCATTGTTTTAATCGATGTTTTTTGTTTGGAATCATTAATATGCTTCCGTCCATTTTGCCATTCAACATACATATATTCCTTTATGCCTTGATCCATATTGATGGCATCTAAGTGCATGAGCCCGCAAGTGCTGGTACCTCCTGTCTAAAATTGATTTCTGCCTCAAGAATTTAAAACGGCAAAAGTGTGCCTGAATCTGCTGACGTGAGCTCATAAATGCACTCTTCCGATAACATACGTGTATATGTTTTCACAGCTTTCGGGCCCGGATACGAAACCATAGAACTACAGCTGGAGTTCTATGACCAAACCAATGGTGGCATATGAAATATTGCAGTAAATAATCATCTTAGAAGCGTTGGCAGTCTGAATGCCTGACTTTCTCATTTATAAATACTTGCGTAAAGCCAACTGCCGAGTGAACAGAGAGGGGAGTATGAGCAAACCGAGGTTAATAAATATTTTGCTCGTGTAGTACGATGTGCCACTCAGAGTAAGCATACATATTCGATCGCATCGGGCTCGTGGTGAAGTGGGGAAGATAGCATAGCGCTCAATTTTGAAATAGGTGCTCTCCCCTTGCTGCTGCAGCCAGAATTCAAACCGACAATTCTTGTGATATTTTTGTATTGGACATATAAAATACTCGCATCTGATTTGCTTCTCAAAACTTAGGATTGTCACCAGAATATGACAGTAGCTGTAGGCACAGGCACACCTTTTTTCGTGCCAAAATAGGGAAATCTCTTCTCAAATCATGTTTAAAAAGCTTAGGAAAACTAAATATTTGTGGAACTGTGATTAATCACATGTTTGTTATACACTTGAGACATTCATTATTATTCATGATTATATTGTTCATTTATATCAGTTTTGCTCTGAGACTAAATGGGGCGCTCTAGCTTTGAAAATTCTGGATCTGCCCCCTGTATGATGCCAATGTATTTAAGAAAAGGTTCAATTCCTTTATTGATTCATATGTCAGACATCGAGGGAATTTAAATCCAAGTAGATCCGTTCCCATTGATCAATGCCGTATTTTCGTTCAATTCGGGAGAATATGTCACGCAACTCAGGAATTCTTTAGAGCGCACACGTCGTGTGTATGCTATTGATGTCACTGATGTCACTTTGTTAACAAAAAGACTAACCTTGATTTCTCCCATGAACCCACTTAAATGGGCTGCAGAAAGTCTCAGGGGATCCTTCAGGTGTGGGCGCTGACATTCTATAACTTGGAGACTTCTATGTAATTATCTCCTTCCCTATTCCCTCATTACAGACCACGCAGATACAGCTTGCTTGGATGGCATTGTGTCGTGTAGCGATGTTCATTTCCAAATGAGCGTCTAAGTTAACAGCATGAAGGTTCTGAAGCAATCTGCAATATAACTGATTACTCATAACTATTCCCTGTATATAGGGCAATTGCCGAAGCCAATAACTAATGGAAACCATTAAATTACACCTTCCATTAACGTTCATGTATCATTTACAACATTCAATCAGTCGCAATCTCCTCTGGTAGGTAATTGCCATCATGTGCGAAGGTGGTTTATTAATTGAAATTATCATGATATGCGTTGCATGGAAATATCGTTATGGTACCTTATAGGTTGGGTGGCCAGCATTTTCTCATGAGTAGGCTGTGTAAAATACAATAATGGTCGACGGACTTACAGTGGTGACAGGATTTCCCCCAATTTTCCACTCTTGAGTTCTTTTTGTCTTTTCTATGTATCAAAGAGGTTTTCAACACTAGGGAAACATCTCCCTCTTTGAGTTCTACAAATTTATGACATCCATAAATTTGTGTTGTATTGGAGACTCTAGCTTTCAACGACTTTAAAATACAAAAATAATTCCAAAAATGACCGTGATTTGTATATCTTGAAATATTTCGCTATAAGTGTCTGCGAGCAATGCATTAAGTCATGTAATGTATAATGTCATTCAAGTCCTTAGTTTGTCTATACATACTGCTTAAAATGCAATTTATTTTAAACTTTGACAGGAAACCACATATTATATACTGCACCATAAAATCCTTAAAGACCCATATCCATTAGATGGGCAGATGGATGATATGTATATATGATGGATGGATTGATGATACCCGGATGACAGAGAGACAGATAGAGAGAGATGAGGGGAGACTGTGTAAACATAATACATGAACGGGGTGGGGCGGTGTCAAAATTTGACAGTATTTAAAGAATGAACCATCTTATGCATTTTCACAAAATGACTCCCAATTTGACAGCCCAGAGTGAATCAAGAATCATAATTATGTATAGGGGGTCAACTTCTTTTGGTGTAAACACCTTTTTCGCTACTCAAACACGAGGTAGGACTGGCGATATCACCTTATAAAGCAGATTCCAGCAGGTATATATAGTGAGTCTTCTTGGTTGCTTATTGAGCACCCTATATCCTTGGTTGTTACTTGAAGAGCCTAGATTCACAATATGGAAGGGAGACCAAACTCATATGCCCTCGTATACCATAATGTTGGATAGTATTCTACAACCCGTGCTGACAATTTCTTGCTATCTCTATGTCAGGAAGACATCGAGGAAAAGGATGAGCCTTGATCACTGAATAGAAGAGATTCGATCACCATCTGAAGTGACTCAAATGACCTAATCAGTCATGGTCTGAATATCGCTTCTAGTTTAATCACCATAAATACGTCCCTTTCCAAATACAAGTGCGGACACCTTAAAGTAAGTCCTGCTTGGGTTGTAGAGCATGGAGACTGCCACTCAACCATCATGTTTTACCGGCCTTCCCCTTGTCCAGTCTATAAGTGTGCCCTTCATTCGCTTGTTCTAAGATCTTGCTATGTGTCTGAAGGCCTTCCGCAACACCCAGACAAACATGCTGTGCAAACAGTCTACACATTCATTTATCATGTGTGCAAAAAGCTTCCACCACCCTCGTAATGTAGCAGCTAACTGGCGCACAATTCTTTGTCTTCAACCATAATATGCTGAGTCAGGGAGCTAATTAGCCGTCTAGATTTTTTATAAGGAGATTCTTTACTTCATATTGGTCCAGAGCATGTACCTAGGTTCATTAGATGACTGAATAATTGAAATGGTAAAAACGATGGCATTGTGAAAAAGGACCCTTTGTCTCGTAGCCTAACGATGTATCAAACAAAGGCAGTATTTTAGTAATGGCCCATGTTTTGTGCTATTGAATATCAGATATTTCTCTTTTGCTGAGTGATGATTCGATTTGAAGGCCAACGTTTTGACATGAGCATAACTCTCTCAGCAGAAATCGCGAAAGTCCAATCACGTCCTTGAAAATCAACCCACTAAAAATCTTGTTTTATTTGTAAGAATGTTATCGGTAACCTAATGGTTGACCAAAAGGCTAATAAACGTAGAGAGGCGAGCTACAATTGATATGATGGATAAAAAACTGGTTGCAAATTGTGGTGTAGTTTCCCTGGATAAAGGAATGATTAAAGATACACGATCCTTTGAGAATTCATAATAAAGACTGTCCATGAACACTATTGAGTACTTCTGGTGAAATTGAAATTGAAATCATCTTTCCAAACCGGAACAGAGCATTCGATATTGTAAACACATTTGATTGGTAATGGCAGTCGGCACTCTTGTGCATTGTTGATTTTGGGGGTGAATTGAACTTTAATTTTGTGCACACGAAGCAAGAAAATAATTGTTTAAACGATTCAACGCCATGAAAGCGTTGCACAGAAGCAGGATCTCCCGAACTCCTTGCGCCAGATATTCATTATTTTCCATGCTTAAACCAAGTATTGACCCAAATCTCAAATTTCCATCACAATTATGAAAAAATTTAAACATTCCATTACATGCCCGAACCAAGATGTGATGTGTGTTCTGATGCATTGGTAGTGTTTGTATGTGCATGCATGGGAACCCGAATGTAAGGTGAATAGATGATGGAATTCAAATGGAACCACCTGGGTTATCAACAAATAGCCAATGTTGTGTAGGTCTGTCTATCAACGACCATCATCAGTTGATGATAATATTTATCAAGCAATCTGTACCCTAAATGTGATTAGAAGAACACATCCAATCAGACATCTAGGCATATATTATAATATTCGGCTAATGATCCACGATATTATTCACCATGAAATGGTATTTGTGCACCCTGTATTGATGGAGAAATGAATCTTTGCTAGTTGAGGAACCATGCATCATCAGTAGACGATAGTATTATGCCATGTGTGTCCTAAATAGGGTTTGAGGAATACATCCAATCAGGCAACTTACCCATGCCATACAATCCAGATGATAAGCCACCCACGTCTTCACAGAATCACGCCTACTAACCCTGGGGCAATAGCCATTGGTTAACACATTTCAGGTGCGAGATGCGAATGAGATCCAACTTTGACAGCCAGAGGTGAACATGGTCTTGTTCGGGATGAAGTGGCCTCTAACATTGAAATGGCTCGCTTTGGTCTCTCTCTTATCAGGGGGATACAGGCTCGAGCCGAACAATGCCAGTCCTTAAATGAGTGAATTTGTTCTTCTGCAAAGGCTTAGAATACAAAATTTACAGAAATGTTTAGAGCTTTTAATACAGCTACATGTATATCCTGAGATTGGGGTGACTTTTATTGCGAATATTTTGTTAACGTAGTTTTATTCAGGATAAACATTATAGTTGCAATCTCACCACATAGCGTGTTTTTTTATCATGCCCTCTGTTCTTTATTATTAGAAGTACACATCGTAAATGTGATGGTCCAGACGGGAAAAAACAGTACCTTCAGTAGATAATAGCATGATCAGGTTACACAGGGAATGATAACTGAAATGAGTTGTGGTTGTTTGAAATGAAGACTACGTTCTTGAAATTAATCAGTTGCTTGATGCAAAAGGAAGAAGTTGGACACAAAACAACCAATAATACATACAATGAACCTTGCAGTACAGTTATTTTAGGACAGTGCATAGGTAGTGGATCAATTAATATGAAGGCGGATAATCCACAATACATATATATGAGCAATTCCACCAAAAGTCATTTGGGTTGAAAAACAACAGCTCATCCAGAGGCTAAATACTTATTTGAGATTATTAGGGTTAATTTTGGTATTTTTGGGTCCAGATTTTTGGATGTCGCCGTAGGGGGGTCTAGAGGGGGCGGGGATCTGGACGGGGGTGAAATATTTTTTTATAAATTTTCCCATACTAACTCTGCCTCTAAATACCTAAATATAATTTATATTTACCTTCATAAACAACCAAAATAAGTATGCAAGTCAACTTAACAGGAAAATAGGGGGAAACAATGTTTAATATTGATATTTTTGTATATATTCTAAATAATATGGGTTATATGTGGATATTGGGAAAACGGTTGATTACCTGTGACCTGTCGTGCGGCCATTGCCATTACCACTACTGAATGGTCAAGACCTATCAAGCACAAAGTAATTTAAAACAGTATGTGTACACGTTTTTATCTAATTTTAATCATCATTTATGTTAAAATATTTACCTTTCCCCTCTGCCCTTACCATCCGAATTCAGGTCACAGTGTCTGCCAAGCTGCCCTGACCACAATATTCACTATTAACGTTCCCAATTTCGTCTATATTAGCAGCAATATATCTTGTTTATGTACGAGAAAAAAATGAAGCAATGGAAGCAATTTTTTTTAAAAAAATACAAAAAATACGAATTTTCAGCCTTGGATGGCCAAATGACGCATTTTGGGTGGATTTGCTCATATACGATAATGGGTGAGACACACTAAGATACATGTATACTAAAGCTAATAATATATATATATGCCGTTTAGTAGCACAAACCAACAACTCACACCTGAAGTTTGAAAATAAGTGATTAGACAATTGCTTTCCTTCATGTTCCCATGCAGCTAAATTAAAGAGATAAACAACTGTCATATGCACTGCTGCAGGCGGGAGTTCAAGGAACAAATGCATGAAAAATAAGGAGTGACAATAATTTTTTCAAACTTCGTCTTGAGAAAGAACATGGTTGGGGGATAACAAAAAGCAAAAAAAATGGATCTCAGCATATTTCTTTTCATTCTAGAGACCACCAAAGTTTATTATTGAAGTATGTGGGGAAAATGGATATTTTCTCAGTTTTTCCAAGATTTCAGACAGACAAATAACATTTTTCAGTTGAAATGTCTTCTTAACATAGCCACTATATAGGTTTACCCTCATGCATGAAAGAACAGGGTATCAACATATAAGATATTACTTAGCATTGAAAATCTCCAATATTCCTGTTTTTAACTCATCGGGATGCAGGTTCAGTTGAATAACTTTTTAAAAAGTTGGTGACCCCCATTTTTTTTTGCTTGAAAAGGTAAAGCAATATGTTAGCAATGTCTATAGAGATTTTTAGGAAAAAGTTATTTTCAATTTCTTTTTTATACTGAAAAAACGAAAAAAATTGTCCTTTTCTCATAGACTTCTATAGTAATCAATCATAAATTTCAGGGCTCCCTGAAATGAAAACTAACCCAGTGACATATTGTTTTTATTGGCTTTTTGAATTCACATAACCTTGTTCTTTCACGAGGCAAAGTTTAAACAAAATGTTATTTTCAGTTTTTTTCCCAGTTGAACTGTGGTTTATCTAAATGGATTTTAAAGCTATACTCATTACTGATTAGCCTTAACCAAGCTGGAAGACCATTCCACAAAGGGCCAGCCTGGTAGAATAGTAATCGTTTTGCTTTATCAGATTTGGGTTGTTCAAGTTCTAAAGTTAAGCTTTCACTATGGATTTTAATAAAGTAAATTTTACACAAATTAAATTTCATATGCGTTTTTATACTCATAATTCTCATATTAATTTGTAAGTCATCCACGCCTTGCCTCATATCAAAATTTACAGCAGCTCTTAATATTTTATTTTGTAAATGCTGCAGTTTTATTAACCTATTCTCACACAATGGACTTAATAAAGAAAGACTGTAGTCGAACAATGATAATAGTTTTGATTTACCTACATATTCTAATAGCAGCGTTTGTTGTCAAGTTCGGTCTGATTTTCCTAAACAGACATAATTTATGATTAATCAGCTTAACCATTTCCTGATACTGATAATTCGTTGATAATTGATGGTCAATTTTAACCCCTACGCATTTGTAAACAATAACCTGGTCAAGGTTTTCTCCATCAAGATTAATTTCTATGTTATTGTGCCTGGCCATATTCTTGTTGCCCAGTAACATGCCTTCAATAAGCCCCTTTCGGACATCCTATATATTAGTGCATTCATCACAAAACGAAAGATTGCGATATTGACATATATATGTGAATTGTACGCATGTACACTATAAGTAATACCAGCCTTAGCAATGGAAGCGCACTCAGGTATTCCTAATTCTCGATCAGAATACATTAAGTAGCATCCTTTCATTCTGTCATACAATATAGGATAATGATCGCGCCGTACCTAATCAAGGCGAAAATGTTTTGGTGCGTGGACTAGGCATATTTTTCTGGGTAAAACATTGGTTCTGATTGGAACAACATTTTACGTGAATAGTTCGCAATACGTCTATGTTCCATTCCAGTAATGAAGTCTCCTACCCTTAAAAGGGTCCACCGGCCTATGGTCATATAACAATCCCCCTGTTCACGTTTTATTTCATTTTTACAACCAGTATAGAGACTGTACTTGGGAGATATTCTTGCTGTTAGTCATATGCCAAATCGCTGTACCGGGCTAAGAGATTGATTATTCTGATCTTTAACACACTGGAACAACCTCCATGGCAAGGGATCGCATGACATCCATCCATCTGACCCGCCAATCGCTACCGAACCGTCTGTTAGCCTAAATTTGATGGCGCAAAGTGCACGGGCGAGGCATTTAACCATTTTCTTCGAAAAAAAAATGATGACGGAAGTTTATTTCTCTGTGTCAAGCCATCTAAGATTAGTGGTCCTTGCCAAGTCGTCAATCGGGGGACTGGGATGGTGTTCAGGGACCACTTGCCTGAGGATGATGAATGCAGATCTTATTGGTTGACTAACGAGAGGACTGAAAGTGTTGATTGGTTGGGCCGTCCTTGGGTTTGGGGGTAGGGCCTATATCACCAGGAGTAGTACCAGGTGGTGACAGGGCACCCAGGTTTGTGTAATCGGGTGGGCATCGAGAGATGTCCAGCCTAATTAGGAAGGCGAACCCGGTTATATTGAGAATGAGTGTGAATTTCATCGGTCTATTCAATGGCTGAAGCAGAAGCCTTGCCACCCTATTTGCCAGAGCTATTCTCGGGGTAATTATGTAAATGAGTGAGGATACCCCGAAGGACAAGAAGTATTGGTCGTCAATTGATCTGACGGGTATTCCATCCGTCCACAAATAGAAGGTCTGTACCATGTAGAAATATTGTGGGACCTCTGGTTTCGATTCAATTCAATAAATTCTTTATTTGCAGTTGAAATACAAATAGAAGGTGTACTTCTAAAAAGAGATACTAGACCTTCCAATATACATGTGCCAATGCTTATATTTTATGAAAAAGCTTTTGCGGTGTGAATTACCCTCACCATTATATATAGTGGGCTGAAAGGAGTACTACATGTCAGTATATGACTGCAAGCCGGAACTGAGAATCAAAAGGGCAAGGCAGAAACATTGATAGAAGAAACATAGATTGGGATATGAAAATAGATTGGAAAAAAGGTCGTCCGAGTCAGACACTGATTTTATTATATGATTAGTATGATGATCAGGGAAACTCTTCAGAAGCTGTTACAGATCTAACAACCCATTCTCGTCTACAAAGATCCCTTGCGTAGATAGGGAGAGAGATCCATCATCCTCTTGCTTCTATCATATCCATCATTGGTTATTTTTTTACCTTTTAAGACTTCGGGGTTTAATAAGATCCTAAGAAATAGTCATCATCTATAACAATCATCGTGGCACGAACAGCCAAAAAGCTATTTTCATTGCGATCTTAGATTCTAAAAACTGCTGGATCTAAAAGAACGATGAGGGGCTTAGCCGACCTATGGTATCTTATTAGTGTCTATTCCAAGATATTTTAATCAGTCTTTCTTTGTACGATCTACCAGGCATATCTGATTAATATAGGACTTTTTGTTCTACTTCCACTGAGAGTGGCATCGGATAATTCAGTGTAGCCATGGATTGTGTACAAATACGAGGCCTCTCGGGAACCATTAAATGTTCCTCTGATCCCAACCTTCCACCTTTTACTAATCTTTTCTGAAACCTGAGCTGATTTCTATCAAGCCCAGGGGAATAAGTCAGGCAATTAACTGTCAGAGTGCGTCTAAGAAAGTTTAGCTCTGCCTCGGAGTTTATTCAAGACAACAAGTTTGTTACCTTTAGGGGAAGCTGAAATTATGCTAGTCACAAGGAAAGTATCCCTGCGTAGGTGTGGCTAATCACGGCAAAGAGCTTTCAATCATGGCTTGCCTTGAGTGAGACGAAACAACAAGAGGTGAGGCAATTATCCCTATTCATAGAGGCACTCACATTTGTTTAACATGAATAAGCTTAACCGAAGGCCCGTCAAATAAAGAGAAAGTGCTTACCAATGTCATTTGCATATGAAATCGTTCTCAAACATCTCCGTTATCACAAGTTGAAATGGCAACGAATCGGAACATTAAAACTATGCAATGAACCGGATCAGTTTACTGCTATGTTTGCCTTTAGTCTCAATTATTGCCCGAAAGTGTTTAAATACATGAGCAATTCCTACTTTTATCGGAGATACCACTATCGTCGTATGGGAATTACAGATATAAACTTTCCTATTATACCAAGGGGGAAATATAGAAGTTACTCGGACATTTGTCAAATCAGAAGAACGCCGACCATGAATGTAGGTTTTGTGCTATCAGTATGACAGTGGGCCAGAAAATCTCAATTTTATTCATTGACCTCTCACTTTTCTGCCACTGACGTTTGTTAACATACGTCCTGTAGGGTTATCACAATTTCCTGAGCTTAGATCCTGTTAGCATATATATTGAACAGCATAGTGTCTGTCTCCATTCATCTTGTGTTAGCAAAAACATCTAGCAACATCAGAGAGGCCAAGGGGTATGTTATTCAAAACACACAGCTTTTCAGTAGAATTCCCCTAGTTAGATTAAAATGACACAAAGAAACAATGAAAATAGCAAATAGAACAGCATAGAAATAAATTTACCAAGGATGGTATTTCGATGTTTAACATATTTAATTAGGCAATTAATTAAAAAATCCAGATTGCTTCAGGTAGCTCTGAAACATCGAGATGTACTCTAAAATATCATTCAGACACCGATGAAAATAACATAATCTTGGTTGTATAAGCTGTGTTGTTATCGATGGCGAATATGCATTGAATACATTCCTAAAGATCTGCATTACACATTGTCTAAATGATCTAACAAACCACAAAACCAAACGGGCGTCCATAACATGGGCGGAATGGAAATCTAGCTTTCATATATATATCAGGCCAGAGAAATCAAGGTAGAAAAAATAACAGATTTCCTTCCATAAAATGATTATATTCAATGTACATTACGATTAATAAGCTTAGGTGTCGGTAGGTAGCCCATGTTGGTGTGTGTTATTACATCTCAAATTAGATCCATACGTATTGCAAGATCGTAGAACCCATTAATCTGTCAATTATAATTAAATCCCAAGAATGAAATTATAAAACATTTTTAAGTATAATTAATGGATACAATCCAAAGAACTATATGTGTAAGTCGAACAATATGGTATTGGATCAGTCATACTCAAATTGGCCAATAGATAAAGCCAGCCATGTTTTTATCGATGTATTTTGCTCGTTCTTTATACTTAATAAACAAATATACTTTATCTTCGTGTCGAAATTTATAGACGGTCTATCATATGCAAAGTAATAGTCTAAAACATTTTCCTATATTCAGATGGATAGAAGAGACTTCACGAACTACTGGTGTTTCTAATGTTTTCTTTATTTGTTATATAGTGTTTCGCCGCTTATCGGGGCTTTTCCTATATATTCTGTGGAATTGCTGTGGAATTGCTTCTTTTCAGCTTTTCAGCATTCTGTGAAAATGGACCTTAATCAAATCTAATCATTTTATTTGTATACTTACAGGAACCAGACGCCTCAGTGGCGGGCTTATCGCCGCCATTGCCATTGGCTCATTGGTGGGAGCCATCTTACTCTGTTGCTGGATTAGCTCTGTTATCGAATGTATCCAACATATGTACAAATATTGGTGCTCTTGTTGCCATGACTCTGACATCAATGACATCACGTTTACAACCACCGTGATACCAAATCCTGGGGCGGACCCCACTACCATCGTCATAGCCGGAACTCTGCCACCTTCCTACTCGTCCATTTTCAGGAATGACGGTGCATTTATGGCCGAAGCCTCTTCTACGTCACTTCCGACGTACCAAAACGGAAATATGTACAGCCCACCTGTCAGTGGAGTTGGGTCTAATGCTCAGACGCCGTCAGGCCCTAGATCCCTTCCTCTTATGACTGGAAATGCAGTTATATCGCAACACTGTCAACATTGTCAATGTCAGTGTCAACGTCAGCAGCAACAGGAACAACAACACCTGCTGCTTCAACAACAACAACAACTTCAACAACAACAGTTGCAACAACAGCAGCTTCAACAGCAACAGCTTCAACAACAGCAGCTGCAACAACAACAGATTCAACAACAGCAGCTGCAACAATCCCAACTACAACAACAAAGTCACCGACAAACAGAGGAGACACAGATCCCACCATCTGCATCTCTTCCGCTTCCGGACTACCCACCACCAAGATACGACCCCTCCAAGGACCTACGATGGTGCTGACGTATAATCATCTTTATTTATATAACATACTATCTCTCACTCTTTAACAAAATAAAAGTTCAGCAGGTGTCTCCTCATGTTTCCTCCTCTTGGTTTCATCAGTCTGTGATCGTCTAAATTTAGAGACAACCTACAAACTCTTTATATACCTATTAGATATATTATCTCTATACCTTCATAACTATTATATAAGACACGTACATCTATGTATATCTATTTATTTATATATAGATCTTTGTATATAATTTGTAATGTGGTAAGATTCATTGGTAACTCTTACCCCTCTGCCTTCGAAGGAGTGGTCGAGCGAGAGGTGCAGATTGCCCTCCGGCCATCTCTTTTAAAGATTTTGGTACATGATACGCCTTCCTCGGTGGACCAATGCAAGGTAAAAAGACGGTGTTCAAGTGTTCTATCGCTTTTATAGATATACACCATGGCTTATAATAAAAGTGTTGGCGACAGACGATGGTTTATCCACAACGAAATGTTATAGAATGTTCTCTCTTATGGCAGACTATGAAACAGTGGTTAGCTTTAATCTACAGCGGAAGTATGTGGCGTTGCAAATCACACATTGAGTGGAGAGCAGAGAAAACGAGGATTGCTCATTACGATATAAGAGGCAGGTGTCTTGGTCATTGTTTCCAGCTCTATGTTGTTTCAATATATGATACACACTGTCAGTCCTATTGTGTTTGCACACAGTTATCTATCATCCTTATCATCATGCAAATTTGTTTTATTGGTCTTCGTAGGGAAAGAAGAGGACCCGTGATTGCATTTTTATGAATATGATATATATGCATTCTTCCCATGTAACCGTTTTGATATTACCGTCCACCTATCGAGTACGTACCAACCGCAAATTCCCCAATAACTAAAAGTACAAGCATTTATTATCATTATGTACTGCATGCACAAATCCTGTTATAATATTACCAAGCACCATTGAATAATTTGTATACACAGTATAGCGATTTAGGTTATACGAATGCATTTACATTTTGGTATCTATTCGGCAGTGTGTTTGCAGAAAGTACAAAATATACCTAGGGACGAAACTACTACCACTGTCTCCCATGCGATATTAAAACCAGGGTAGAATCATACATGTGCGTACTGGTATAAAACTATCCTATGCGTTCAAGGCATCCGAATTGTGATTAATCTGTAGTCGAGGTTTGCTTGCAAATATGGCAGTCGTTTTGAGATTCTGATGTTGACTCGTCTATCGTAATTGATAGGTGAAATACTAAAACTTTCAATAAAAATTCGGGTGAAATATTTCATTAATTTTAATCTCAATCTTGTTGACACAATTGTACTGTTATGATTGTAATTTATGGGCGAACATGTATAAACTTTCAACAATTTCCGTTGATTAGGAAATAAAATGGCCTTGATTTTTTTTCGGTATGAAAGTTTAATTTCGTTTAATTTTCTATTAAAAGCCCCCCCCCCCCCCGTGAACCATATCGTACCTGTTAACAAATCGAGAATCAGTTTGCCTTTTTACAATACATAACAATTATATTACGCAAATGATTGTCCCGTTGCTTCCTGTTACCTAATTTTCTGCTGTCTGATTTACGAGCTTCACTCTGATTTTCTGCACATTGATCAATACATGTGAGAAAATGTTACTACCAATCCATAACGTTATAATTATGGAGAAGATAATGTCCTAAACCGTTTATCGTAACAATGACATTATATCTGTTATCTGTTGTTGTAATCAAAGACAATCAAATCTATAGAATCATAGATTAGGGAACAAATTAAATCCTGTACATATGTGTTGTGACATATCATAATCTAATCTACTATACGGATGGATATGAGGCCCTTGGTACGGAGGCTGTTGGAGTGCTAAATTAACAGCACTTTCCCGGAGAGAATAAATAGGAGAAATAAACAAAATTATATTCAAGACATCCTGAGAATCATACCTCTTCGTTGGATTGACACTCTATGGATTCCCCTTTCTCTGTACTGTCTGAACATAAACTTATTTAAGACCATATCAATGGGTTCGGAATCAATGCACCTATTTATCTCGCATTTATGATTAGGTCATCTGCACATTTACAATAACTAATTGATTCCTGTAAATTTGTAGACGAATGAATAAAACTTAAAACATGGTGTATCTACAATGGATGAGAATCTTGTAGACTATCTGGATGTTTGCTCATGTTGAAATAAAAGAATATTCTGTGACATTTCGGTGCCTCGTCTTCTTAAATTCTTGGAGATCGAATAAAATAGTATGTCCTTTATTTTGTGAACCAGAAACATGCTTATCAATAGTTTAGTTCTATAAATACACATTCAAGGAGACAAAATCAGTGCATACTCGACCAGAATTAAGCATACAAACCATCGAACGGATTTGGTTACAAATACTATTATCCCCAAATCAATTTCCGTGCAACTCTGATGTGATTATCCACATAAATACCCAAAAGATATTATAATGATGGTAACAATACCTGGAAACGTTGGTTTAATCGACATAATTTTGGTGCATATTTCCGGTCTGCAGTTGTATAACGTTTCTGACGATGGAAGGAAAGAAACTCTCTGACAAACCAAAGCTGACACAAATGGCAAGGCAACTTGTCTCCCCCAAGGCTGTGTTTCCACAGCTGGCTTGACCCGCCAGGTGCATAGAAATTAACCATCCCAACGCTTCTGCTGGAGGGCTAGACCAAGTCCTTTCTTACTTGCGGGGGGGGGGCACATCCAACGAAGAGTCATCTTTCTGTATGGCATCAATTTAGATGGATGTGTTGCACCAAAGGAACTTTCTCGGCGGGAAGTTTTACCTGATCTATATAGATTCTGTCAAGTGCTTGATACACATTACCATTGGCAGTTGGTTATTTCCTAGTTTATCAGGGACCCTTCATAATACTTAGTCGGCAATTAGCTTGAACTGGTCGAATACATACGTCTATATTGTCCATACGTGTCGGCTCTCTTTCTGCCATTCATCAAAATCAAGCCTAATCCTCATAGTTTAGTACAGAGTCGTAAATACAATTCCACAGGCCCTCTGCCTATTCGTATTGGTTTAGGTCGCGGATGGAAAGTAATGCCCTGAGTTAACCCCGCTTGATAAATCAAAGTTTGTACTCCACGAAACGAAGTCGTACGAACTGGATGGATGGAGTGCACTTCTTTTTTTTATCAAAGCCTAGTACATAGAAACAGAATTAAACTTATGAATAGTGAATATCTCGATGTCTGACTAACAGCGGCTAATATAGGACAATGTTAACAATCGATCATTTCAGTAAAATTGATCTTAATGCCCACTTTAATCGAACATAGATGTTTCCGAATAGAATTACATTTCATATTGATAACCGATTGCAGTGAAAAGACTGAGGTCCAGAATCTTGGTTCAGAAATTAGCAAAAAATGTGATAATAATGTGAAATAGCTTCTCCATTATCCTCATCGCATCACGATCACTTCATGGCAGGTACTGGAAATGCTATCGGTTTTCACACAATTTCCATCCTAGTCGGGACTCGTTTAATGCAGTTATGCTGTATTTACAGCGCTCAAATTGGGTTCTTAATGGCAGGACGAAATATTTCAGACGAGAATGAAGATTTTCTTCTAAATATCTCACGCCGTCCCTATAATCAATTTGCTGAAGTCTTTCCACTACTGACACAATTACGTCTGTAGTGCTTATGGAGAGGCAAAATTAATGTATGCACCATGGTTGGCGAATGAAGTGAGTTATTTTCTTGCGGCACGATTACCTGCATGACAATTGTAGCGAACCATGCCGGAGTAAATGCGCCAAATCTTTATAGGTACTTAAAATTGAATTGTTTATATTTAATGCAGTGGCCAATATGAGTTTAGATATCGTCTGATGCTAAGTCCCTTAAATTAGTTATCAAAATGGCATCGCGAATTATAATTATCTCCAACCTTGAATTGCAGCAACAAACTAGTTTACAGTCATAATATTTTCAGTCTGCGCTGTTCACATATCATTATATCAAACATTACTTTATGAAAACGTTTAGTGTAGATTATCAATACCAATCAAGGATAGTGAAAATAAATGAAATTCCCACAACAGTGTACTCAATACGTTATCAAGTAATATTAAAAATGATAACCACCGCCAATTTACGGCGCTTCAATGTGCCAAAGAATCTAAGGTCCTATATTCATACAATTAATTCAGTGGAAGAAACACTATCACTATTATTGACTTTTGTGGGCTTATGATGGAGAGGGTCAATACTCTTATAGTATGTGGTGATATCAAAACCTTATATAAGCATTACAATTACATAAATCCATATATTCCATATAGTTTTGTTTGTTTCGTTAAAAACATAGTGAAAAAATAATTTGTTCCAATATGACCTGAGGGAATTGTTGTCGTCCTGGGCCCTTATATTTTATACGACGCTACAATAGTAAATTGGCGAGACATAACTTTAATATTGACAAATCTACTGAATACCTAATAAAGAATATTGCATACGAAATCTCTGAGAGAAATTGACTCTTGAACTGCTTTGGTAGTATAGCTCTACTGAATACGGAAAATGCCTTAAGGCGGCATCCAATTGTACTGATTTAAGTTGCCGAGGTGATTCTGGTGCGACACCTATCTATACAGTGAGGGGAGGTAGATTGCCTATGCTGCATACGACTCAGCAAATATGTAACCCTCGCTTTATTCCCCCGCCACAAGCGACAGCTGTCCCATTGGTCAACTGCTCCCCCTACAGAATTAATGCCCACCCCCAGTCTGCCCTAGCAAGTGCCACGCGTCAGGGATGAAAAGTCAAAAAGACATCTGACCACATCAGAGGATCGCTTCTGCCCGTCTGTCACGATTCCGTCACCGTATGACTCAATTACATCAGGGCTATAGTATTTAGAAGCCTTGCGGCGGGTTCGTGGAAGCAGAGGTGATCAGGCACCCTAGCACTGGGCCTTTACAAAACATGGCGACCGGGATTTGCCATGTCATTTATCTGCTAGACCCTTTGAACTGGGATGGCACCATGCCATACGGTGTCTTCAATAAATCCTCCTCACCAGGATGGTGGGAGCAAGATAGGCGGTCAGCTGCCGGACCTGAGGGGTTTCGGACTTGGTGTCCTATACAAGAGGATGTCCCTAAGGACCTGGGCCCTGTCTACACTTAAGGCCCCAGCGTTATCAACACTGGCTACCGCTGGGGGAAGCAAAAAGAAACCGACACTCGCACTAGCCTTTCTTCTCCTTGAGGTTGAAAGCACGATGGCTAAGAACTTCCTTGCATAAAGAGATTAGAGGATCGAAAGTGATTTTAGTAAATATTCGATTATTTATACTGAGAACCGCTACCGGACCAAAGTAAACAACCACCTATGTGGCTTCCCTATCTCGTTTGATCTGGAAATGCTATCTCCTCATACATATCCCGTCGAGAAGGTTCCCAATGATAAGAGAAATGATGGTAATTTTGCGGCTTCGGGTTGGCTGATGTTGGGCCCTTCAATAAAAAGGCAAGTCATCTGATACTGCATGGAAAACCTATTGGGGAAGGTACTTATGGTGGTCAGCTAATAATGTCCCTAATCTAGACAGTGTACAGAGCTCTGGCAGCCCCCTACAAAGCCATGTGTCATGTGATGAATAAAATATTCCATCGCGAGCAGAACCATATGCAAAAATGGAGACAGAACTCCACGTACAAAGGCCAAGTCAAAAAGTTCATCTATAGTCATTATTTCAAGGTATACAACCATGTCTACAACCATTACTTGCTTATCTATATAGACATATATATATAGACATCAAAATACTTGATGTATTGCCATATAGAGTCATTTTTTTCAATTCTATAGTTACGAGGGCTGCTACACAAATAGGTATATACATCTAATACTGCTTTCGTTCTTAATGAATTAATAGCGCCTCTAGCGCCCAAATACGAGAAACACCGTCCATCAGAATACCTATCATATATGCCCTATCATTTTATGTATGGACTGCCTCATTTTAGGAATATCAATAACCTGAACGACAGACCAATTTAAAGTCCATGCCAAAACCTTTCTTCCTAGGCAAATGTATAGGTGCATTGGATTGAAAAATAAATTGATATACAGCTATAAATTTGATTGGAATAATATTTTATGAAGTTATAAGATAAAAGTAAATAGTCACCATTTTAAATTGATTGTGTGTCAATTAAATCCTAGATAAATTTCCGAAAGTGTCAGTAATATGAACCTAGAATCAGATTAGCCTCATCCATTTGTCATAGAATATAGTAGGTCGATGGATTGTATTGGAAGATCAGCTCTCCAATGTAAAAAGAGCAATGAATAATTCTTCATTATATTTCAAACATCCGGTGGGATTAACAGAAGATATGATTTCTATTGAAATTACATTTTTATCACAATATAATATAGGACAAGTGTTATACATATATAGTATCCTTGTTAATCCTTTTGGGGAAAGTATCAACACCTCCATCTGTGTTTCTCAGCACAGCATGCCTATGTCACTTGCATCAGCTTCGATGTCTGTCAACTATGGCTTTTCGGACGATGGCTTCACAATTATGCAAATAAATATCAAGTATAACATTTTAGGAGTTGACGTACATTCTAACTTCGAGTTTAGGAATTGAGATATTAAATATAAAAACTTATATATAGAATATATAATTGCATTACTGATGAATATCATATAGAGTAACATATTTGATTCTTAAGATTTATTATCGAGGGTTATTCTGCAAAGAAATTATTCATACTGAAGGGTGTGAAAGCCGTCCAGTGATGTATACCTCCCTAAAGGGCCATATGAATGGTTCTCCTTTGACATTTACTTTCCGGATACCATACAATATTCCAACAGATGTACAGGTGTAAATTGCCACAAAGGTATAATCAGCCTCGGGACGAAAGTTGTGTAAAATGTCCCCCAGGTCTCCATCTCTGGAATCCGTAGAAGGTCAAAGTGCTATGGCGGTGTTTATCTGGTGTATCGCCTTTGGAAGGACACTGATCGAGGGAGTTGAAGTGGTCGAATGCAAAAGGTTGGAATCTGTGCAACTGGTTTGTAGGACATAAGGAAAGGTTTCGTAGATTGTAAAAAAAAGTCTATGTTTCCTATCACATTACATCTGCGACTCGGGTATCATGCACTGGAACAAACTTCAACAGCAAAGAGGTCATTTTTTATTTTCTCATAGAATAACACGCTGCTGGACAGGCCACTCCTTATTTTGAAGACCACCCATTAATCGCGCTCTCCGTCAATGGCTTGTATATTGCCGTTTGATTACCCTCTTGATGTGGGTCTTACGCAATAAAAATCAACAGATTATATTGTAGGGTTCCAAATTTAAAAAGGGCTGGAAAAAGTCTAACATGAAATGCATCCCATTTAGGTGAATGTATCTAAAAAAAAACCTGCACTCATGTACATTTTGTTTTCGTTATTTAAGGAGAAATATTTTCGTCTTCAGATAACACATTCATTTCTTAGTAAAATAACAATGGGTGTTTACTAGGAATATCTTTCCTCTTCTCAAAGAGAAATTGTGGGTTAAATCCATGTACTTTGGATATAGTATGTATTGAAAACAATAGATTGCGGTGGTGTAAAATGTATTCCTGCTACAGATTAACTTATTCAAATCTCGTCGCTGAAATGCAAATTTATCTTTGTCTTAATAACGACCCCTTAATTATTAATATAAAAGGCAATAATTTGTCATCAATTGCTCCAACCGGTTCTTTCTCCTCCAATCTCTAGAGGAATGCACATGAATGACTTCTCATTCATGCTTAAAGTCCAAAGCATTGGTCCCCCCTTAGGAGTGTCTGGATTGTTGCATGCTTAGGGGTTCATCACGCTGAAGCCAGTCTCTCCAACAGTGATCACTGTGCATAATGACTATGTTAATCGACAAGATGACGCAATTATTAAACAATAGTCATGACCATATACCCTTGAGTTACAATTTGCATTTGCACAAATGAATATAGTAGGATCTGTTGAGAACATATAGGAGCCCTTGTAACGACATTTGCTCAAAGCGATCGGAATCGGGCCATCTACTGCATGAAACCTGTTCGTCGCAAGTTGATGATTGTCACAACAGCACAAATTTCAGCACAAATAAATCAAACATAGCTGAGGATAATTATATAGGACCCCCTGCAGTGAAATTATTTAAGGCAATTAGATATTTGGCTTGTATCTATTGCATGAAACCTGTCCCTCGCAAGTTGATGATTTCCTCACAATTTGGAATTCACCCCTAATAAGTAAAGAATGGCCAATATGAGAGCTTACCTAAAGAATTATCCTGTTCCAATGTCAGTAAGTGGCTGAGGACATTTAGAAGCCCCTGTAACGAAATTTTCTTAAAGTTATTGATTGGAATTAAGCCAAGATTTTCTCCTTAATTCCATAGTTGGCGAGTATCTACTGCATGAAACCTGTCCCTAACAAGTTGATGATTGTCACAACACATAATTCAACCCTAATGAGTCCAAAATGGCCAATATGAGAGCTTATCTATTCCTCTAAGTAGCGTATCCCACTGTTTGATTGTCAGTTAATACCTGAGGACATATGGGTCCACCAGGTTCCTCCCTTTCCTTATCAACATGTATCTATTGTCACCGCAGCACAACATTCAGTCCTTACAAATCCAATAGCCAATATGACAGCTTATCTATTCCTCTAAGAAGAGTATTCCCCTATTTGATTGCCAGTTAATAGCTGAGGATAGATATATAAGACCCCCTTTGGTGAATTCTTTTAAGCAATCAGTTGTTTGGCTTGTATCTACTGCATGAGACCTATCACTCGTAAGTTGATGATTGTCACAATAGGGAATTCACCCCTAATAGTTGGCCAATACGTGTGGAAATGTTGAAGACCTGAATAAAATATTTTCTAAATCTAAAAATCTAAATCTAATATGAAAGCTTATCTATTCCTCCAAAAAGAGAGAATTATCCTGTTCCAATGTCAGTAAGTGGCTGAGGAGGGCATTTAGGAACCCCTGTAATGAGATTTCCTTAAAGCGATTCATCAGATTCAGGCCAAGATTTTCCTCTTCCGTATTTGGCGTGTATCTACTGCATGAAACCTGTCCCTTACAAGTTGATGATTGTCACAACACGGAATTTATCCACAGAGTCCAAAATGGCCATAATGACAGTTTTTCTATTCCTCTAAGTAGAGTATCCCCCTGAAGGATTGCCAGTTAATAGCGGAGGATACATTTTCTTAAAGCAATCGGAATCGAGCCAGGTTTCTCCTCTTCCTTACCACTGGCGTGTATCTACTGCATGAAACTTGTCCATTACAAGTTGGCGATTGTCATAGCACAAAATCCACCCCACAATGGGCAAAACGGCCAATATGAAAGCTTATCTATTCCGCTAAGTAGAAAATTCCCCTGTTTGATTGTCGGTTAATAGCACTTGCAAATGGAGAATTGGGAAGGAACAACCAGTCAAGTATCGCAACAGTGAAATTTGGCACAACTGTAGCCTATATGTTACTTGGTTCCTAGATGCTATGTTGTGAACTACAACACACATCAATCAAGCAGGAGCAACGCAATCGCGTTTTCCTACTTTAACATTCCCTAATGATCGTTATGCAAGGCCACTGATAAAACCGAAGCCATAAATTCTCACCCCTTCCTACTCTAAAGTTCTTGATGATACAGATTTAATGTATTGAGTAGACATCCCCTGTCGACCAAACGGAGGTTGGAGTCATAACTCTAGGATATGGGGAAAACACTGTGGAATTATTACCGAGCATTGCTTTCATTTAACAAGAAACTGCCTCAGGCTTCTCACAAAACGACAACTTTAATGGAGAATTCATTCGAAGCAATTTAGTCTTGTAAGGGGTCCGCTCAAACCGCCAGGCCTGCGGCTGCATCACATAAGCGAGCAAGTGTGTATAATTCAATCTATTTATAGGCCGGAGGGTTTTATATATGCCATTTATTTTAGATTATTGTGTTATAATGATCACTATGTATCTTTCTCCTGGGGATGGTACACATATCTTTGGCGCAGGAGTATGTAAAAGGGCCACACTTTGTAGTGATATCATAGCTATACAGTTTAACTACAGAAGCAAAGTTTACCCATCCATCGTCACAGGTTTTTCAATTCCCTTTAGACCCTTTGATTCGCCTTTAGACCTCAGTCAATATTAAATCTAGCTAATGAGTAGAGCAGGGGGCTATTTCTAATTGTTACAGAAAAACAGTGAAATATAATTATGACTTAACTATGGTAATGAGGGAATAAAGCTGAAGGGTTGCTTCTTTCCCTTCAACTCTTTTCACTTGAATTGCTAGAGTGGCTAGTCATATATCTTGTGCAAGCTCTGTTTCTTACCATGATCATCAATGATCATTTCCTTTAAACCCCTTGACGTAAGGTCTACATTTTTTATGATCTATTTTGATGAGGTCCCTGCCCAGCTCTCCCGGTCAAAGCAGAAATGGTGCTCTTAGGGGGGGGGGACAAGTCTGTGAGAAAATTATTTTGAGGAATGTGCACACGACGCCTGCGTTCTTGTATGTGGCGGAATCAGATGAATAATTAAAGAATTATCACTGTCATGAAGTCCCTTATCTCTCAAGATAGCTTTTCAATGGCAATGAATTAGTCAAAGACAGTGAAGCAGGTGGGTGGATCTGTGTATGGGATCTAAGCCACAGCCAACAACGCAAACATTTGGACAAATTTGGACTGGTATTCCACTCATCCTAATTACACGCTTGTATATCTTCACTCATCAAAGTTTACTCATGGATTGACTAATATGATTTCTTCGTAAGATGTGTGAATATTTAATACATGCCGGTATGACTGGAGTAAAGTAGCTATTTCTGGAACTTGGAAGAGAATTTTGGACAGCTACTTCGGACTGTTCTGTTGATGTATGACTATTCGTTTCCCTCGGTGTATCAGGATTGGCTGAGAACAACGCCCATTTGTAATGTAATGTTAATCACTGAACGAATGAACATCTTTAAAACTAAACATTATTGTCACTATATATGATATGAATGGTTCGACATTAATTATGGATGATTATGTTTCGTGGACAAATGTCTAGCAACAGCTATTAGTTTTGGTGAGTAGTTAGTTTATTTCCAAAGCTACCAACTGCGTCTATTCTCTACCGTAACAAACATGGCTGAAGAAATCACCATTCTGTATGGAGACAACATACTGGGATGTCCACAATTAATAACAAACATACTTTATCATTTGCGTACGGTCTTGAAAGTGCGTTGAAAAACCAAGCGGGTGAGAAGTAGGGTAAATGGAATACATTTCAGTGGAATGGTCGTGGTATATGCATACATGCATATCTAACATCAGATATGATATTGTAAACATGCCTATGAGGATTTATTCTCACTGGTGAAGTAAACCAAGTTACTCCATATTGACCACTTAAGTCGGAGCACTGAAAGTACACCTTCTAAAACACACACCTTTCATTGAGCGATTCATCTTATTAGAATGCGACCAATCAAAATGCGTGACAATCGATTCTCTTGAAGCACAAAGTGCGTTGGACACGCGAAGTTGCAACACTTATCCACGAGGTAACATCTTAATGGGGCGAGCAAAGGTTTTTTATCTTGAAAATGCAACAAGTCATCAATCAACTTGTATTAGTCCATATAGTCTAGTGCCAGGACTAAATTTCACCAGCTTCCACATCTGAGCTGCAAACTTTGTAATCAGCCGAAAGCCGGGTGGAATGCCGGAGGATATGTCCCTCGGGAACCGGACTCGTAGAGAGAGATTTAGGAAATACACTTTAAAAGCGTATAGCCGGCCTTAAAGTCTTTTTGTTGTCACTCAATGGAGTACGAAATATGCCATCGTTAAGTCTCTCGGCACTTTTCCATTTTACTATTCATGATGTTTAGTTTAAGTTCTAGATAGGGGAGTTTTACATTGGAGTTGGGAGCTTGCATCAGGGTTGGGCAGGAACGATCTTTAAGAGAGAGTTTAGAGGTATTGATTGAGAACTTCGATGTAGCTTGTGTTATTGAGACTTCCACCATTGCGTTGCAAATCATTGACTTGCCTAAATCGTTTGAAACTTGATGCCCGAGGCCTGATGCCTTAGAGAGAAAAAGAATTATTCTTTCTGGTATGATATATACAGGGTCGTAAGTAAAAAAACGATAGACAAAGCCGACATCGATTGCCTATGGTTTAGCAATACCAGTGGCTCCTCCATCTCAAATGGAAATGGCGGTTTTCATGAGATGGAGAATCCATTGATACAACATATCAATTCGCTGGATGTATCAAATTCACTGTAGCTGAAGCAATATCCCCATTGCGTATAGTTGTATATATGTTGTAGGTGATAGGATAGGCAATTGTTCAGCCGTATTGTAGGCGGTAGATGCGGTCCTAATTCCATTACTTCTCCCCAGGGGAAGGAAACCCCTCAGGGTGTTTTGCAGTGAGTGGTGCTGAGCGGGGGCAGCGACTGGGCAATCTGGGAGAGTGTCGTCTTTGGCAGGGGGGAAAGAACAGGAACTTGTTATCCGCCACCATTTGCCCCGCTCCAATCGATCAAAATGGTTTATAGTCGCGGCAATATATGGTCCCTCATCATGAGAACAGAACCATTCATTTACTTGAGTAAATCCGCGTATAAAGAGATAAAGTCTTAGGCAGAGACCAAACTGTGACCAAGGTTTTTTTTCCAGCGAAATTGATGCGACAGGAGACTGACTGGTTGGGGTTGCTAATGCCACCCAAGTGTCACGACCCTATGACCCTGGAATAAACTTTTACATTAAAAATGTGCAGGCTGAGAGAGAAACATTGAAGCATTTCGAATATTCCCCAATTTACTTTTGGCAATCAAATTAGTGGTGGATACTGACTACCATCTTAAACTCCTCCGGATATATTTTTCCCGGTCTCCCAGGAAGTGTAATGATGAAAGTGTACTTGGTGAGGAATGGGTGCTACTCTAATATGATGGGATACACACTTCACCATTACCAAGTCAAAATAATTCAATTAGGAAAATGAGCCTGACTCTTCAATAGAGGCAAGGGAGACTGGAGCTCAAGTCATTTTATTAAGGAAACTGTCAGGGTCGTTTGATATTCTGCAGGTGGCCTTCTGACGATGGCATATATATATATATATATATATATATATATATATATATATATATATATATATATATATATATACAGGCAGGCACTGAAAGGATCGGGGAATGGAAAACTGCGCCGAACCAACTTTTGCAGAAAGATTCGTTAACCGGCCCAGCACTGATGAGATTTTCCAGCATGATGCAACCGGCTGGGCTGTGCACTCTGGTGAAGAGAACAGAGATTGGCATCATTAGAGGCTGATTTTGGATGGCCAAATGATCATGTGGACATTCCCACCCTTCGTTATCAATGACTCCATGGCAGCAGAAGACATCTATGGTTCATAGAGTCGGGAAAGGACTTGGCTGAGTGATTGGAATTGAACAATTTTTTTAAAATGTTCCTATCTAACTTCACGCCATTCTACGAAGTTTTAAATTATGTGTTGTGGGAACTCGAGTTTTCTATACTTGACCCTGCTTCCTTATATTTTCCCTTTATAAATGGGATCGTATACATTATTAAGTTAAGAAAGCAGCTTTAACAACATTTGATTATATATATGTTGAATTACCTCGTGAGCCTGGTCATCTCAATTCTGAGATCAACACGTGACATATTGGTTTTATTTCACATCAAATAAAAATGTTAAAACCAACTTAAGCTAACATCTTATTATCTAGCCTCAGAACATTTCACCATTACTGCCCTACCCTAAGAACAGACTACCGTATGATTGGATATAGATTTTCTTATAATCTTAAAAATTGCGTTTTATTGGCAACATTTTCATTGGCGTCGTTTTCTTTTATGTGCAAAGGTGATCAATGTGTGAAGCATTTTATTGATCATCAAAACTGATGTTTCCTTCTTTTTTGTAACATGGTTCTCTTTTATATTTTAGACATGAAAGTTAACAAATCTACAGATCACTTTTTCTAGTTACCAATCCAGAAATACCAAAAATGATTCAAAATGATTTTCACCTCCACACATCAAATCTTTCAAAAGACCTTGATGCCAGATGAGGTACAGCCTGTCATTTTAGACTAGGTCTGAGAGCTGTTAGAAAACGAAGAGGTGTAAATTGGCTGAAGAGGATTTGATTATTATTATGAAGAAGATTACTAGTGGAATCAATAATCTGTTTTTAAGCTCAAGAACCGTAATCGAATTTTTGCCAATACTGCCTAAACCTCTGAAGCATGAGCATAAAGTGGAAAACCCAAGGTGAGACTAAATATAAGCACTATCTAGCCACCACAGTCCGACTGTCAGCAGCTGCCTTGGGTGGTCGTTACCTCTCCATAAATACAACACTTGTCGGCGAGCATTGGTGCCGTGGCCGTCAATAATGTCAATGTAAGGCAGATAAGTGACGTCCTTCAATCTGTCCACTGCGATTGACTCCGTGGGTCATTCATCATACTCCTATCTTAGAGTCGTATAAAGGGGCATGAGGAGGTTCTCAAAATGTATTTATATTAGGGGCTGGAAGGGTACCCTTGCTGTATGGATAGAGAATATTGTTTGGGAGAATTTGGTAGAACACAGATGAAATGCAACAACTTCGGATTGATACATTGTTGCGTTTCATACTTCTAAATACTCCCAACTTCTAACATATGGACCTCATGAATCATTGGCATCATTTCCAAATGTTTACCCGAGCATGAAATAGAGAAATGGTCGATTGCCTGAAATATGTTTCTTAGAGTGTTGCCATAATTATGCATCTAATAATCTATGAGGGTAACACATAAAAAATGTTCCATCTTAATGTCGTTGGGCCTCAAACAAAAACCTGTGTTTAAAAACAGGCATACCCGATTATAGAAACAATTTTAAAGGTTTATTTCGGAGGGATTTCACAAGTTAGTGATATGTTTCATTCTGCGAAAACGGTTATAACCCATATCTATACATTCAGCGTACAATTAAAATATAAATTATTTATATAACATATATAACAATAAGATACAGTTCAATACCTCTCGCTATCCGATATCATACTGTTGATTTTACAGGGGGGGGGGGGGCGGGTAGAATAGAAGATAGAAGTCACTATGCCTACTAGCATTGGGAGCTCCTCATTCCCTAGTGTTATTCTAAGCCTTCCATATCGTCTTGAAATACTGCACCTTTTTCGTATGGGAAACGGTGTCAGCTGCTCCTGCACTGTTGCCTTTCTTTGTGCATTTCCAGCATTAAACAAAAAGTGCAAAATGTGCAATATTCTGATTATTTTCTGATTATTACCTATCTCTAATACACCTTCCCTAAAATGCAAAATTTGTTGAATGTGAATTCGCTTAATTCGATTTTACGTTACAGTTGGCGGTAAAAGTAATTCAACCGCACAGTGGGAAGTTTTTCTAAAAATATTCTTAAATAACTTCTTCGTTGTTTGTGCTAATACAGCAGACATGCTATCTCTTTGATGTGGCTGTGAGTCCCTATCGGGACACGTGCTATATAGTTCAGTCCTCTATCCCTAGGTGGCCATCTTATTAAGCTTGGGATAGCATTAGGATAGCATTGCTGTCATCTTCAATTAAGTTGGAAAATACATCCCATTTCGAAATTGCCTCGCATAGTGGCTGCCATTTCATATGACTGTTTTCACAGCCGCTTCAGAAAACAAACACCCCGTGTAAACAATTAAGACAGGACAAAGCCTTGGAGCCAGAAGTAATATACTGTCAATGTCTTAAACGAGGACCGATCAATGCCAACTGATGGAAACTATTCGAAATGAGGCATGTCGGCTCCCAGGTATTGATACTGAAATTGCAAGAATAATGCATGCATGAATGTTTCATTGTCTGATGATTAAATACAATAATCCAATATTCAAGGAGCTATAGTTGTAACTACGAGAATGGGTAAAAGCATATAATGTATGTATCATATATGATAATTCTTGGGAATTCAGATTCACAGTAAAATTGCGATCTGACCGTCACGTCATATACTTCTAGTTTTTATTTATACTAATGTCAACAAATTATAAGCAACCTACTATTCTCCAACTTCAACCGATTCTGCAAAACGATCTAACACATATTGTAACCATCACAAGATGCAGTAAAGTATACCGGGTTTTATAGTGGGTTTTAAAAAACTTTCTAAGCTTTAGGTCTAACTAATACACCCATACATTCACTGGTTTCTCCCACCTCACAGTAGCGCGGTATTGTCGCGTTTCGTCAAGATTGTCTGTGTACTCTGTAGGATTTTAGTTTGGTATCGGACCAACAGCAGAAAGAGACCAGGTATGAATAGCTGCCCAGATAAGTAATTATTATACATAGATAGATCAGTGGAATATTTCTCAAGTTTTTTTCGTCCGCGCAATTCGCCTATTTTAATATTCAGATCTCTTTGCTTTAATGTTGATCACAATTAAAGCCCTATACTTCGGCTCACGCCAAATTGTCATCGCGGTTAGTTATTTATGTAAAATTAGACTAAAAACTGCTGTTTAGAATGAATCGATAGGTTAATCTCATTATATATAATTTTGTTGTGGTTATTACTGCTTTTTCTAACTTCAAATCATAAACTGAGAATAGCAATGTATAATTGTGAAGTTATTGAAATAAAAGTTAAACAAACAAAACTCGGATATGACTATGTCACTTTAAGAGCACTTGGAGAGCTAGGGAGGGTTACTTTCTGATAATTAATTGTATTAATTTTAATGGAATGCCCTGACAAACTATTAGGCCTTAGCCCGGGGCCACGCCCTTGAGTTTACCATGATTAGGTTGTCACCCCTTCCCGTTTATATTGCTTTATTGTGGAAAGGACCCATGAAATCTGACTTCTTTTCATGTTACATTCGTAAAGGGACCTGTAGTCTTCTCTTAGTGGACCAAACTATAGATCAGTGAAGTCCACTTTCCCTTGAAAAGTAATCGAATCTCTTTTCCTAGTTTTAGTAGTAGTAATCCCTTTTTAAGCTTTCCCCCAGCTCACATAGCTTCATTGCCGAAAAGTTTACTAAGCTTGTTTATACTGCGTCGACAAATCACACAAGCGGTAGCACCATTATTCACCCTAGAGTTAAAATTCGGAACTGTGGGCCTATTTGTAAATCCCTGAATTGCATGTTGCGGGATAGGGAACCGAAATCTGAAAAGCACCACTGTGAAATATACAAAAGTATTTTGGGATTGTAAAAGAAAAGAAGAGCATGACTTTTGCGATATCAAATAGCTAAATGTATATTATACACAACTTTTATATTTGCAACTTTGAATTTGCGTAAATTTACAAGTTGCGTGAAGAATTTGTGCAGCTATGGTGGCCTGACCACATGAACGATGCGACATAATCATATGACTGGTTAAACTCTCAACAAAGATAAACAACATAAGACTTACTATTTGTTTAAGTACCTCCAATAACCTTTATTATGGAACAAGATATCAGGTTTGAACATTAGGTTAGTGATAGAGGGTGAATATTACACGGATTTGAAGATCATTTTTCAATCACTGATGATAAAATCATTAGAACACTCATGACAATCATTATAATAATTACATAAGATCATTAAAATATTGATCCTTCGTCGGGGGGGGGGGGGGGGTAGAAGGGTAAGGTGCTCTGTACATCCTATTTTTCTATAAGAAAAAAACGGATATTGATACACAACTATGACTGTTTTATAATCAACATTGTACATGTGTAAATATGTAAAACCTCGGATCTAGGAAATTCATCAAAGCACTATCAAATGACTCTGAAATTCTTACGATTTCCACCAGCCCACTCGTTCTCATACATACCACTGGGATTCACAAAGTTTCTAGCAATATCAATTTTAAACACTGTGTTATACATCTAAAGTAACCAAAGAAGTTGAGTAATAGTCAGTCAGAAGTAAAAGGAATGACTATTCTCGTTAGATCGGCGGTGAATACCTGTAAACTCAATACAAGAAACAAAAGGTAGGAAAGTAATAGATCTACATTAAAGGAGTATTCTATTTGATGCAAAATCATATTTTATTTTGTCTTTTTGAGATATGTAATTGTGCATCTTCTATTGATAGATTTACGCTAGCCAGTTATCCTCATTTATCCTGGCATTTGGAAGGCCTATATCCGGCAATATACAACTTGACCGACCAGTTAGATAGTAATCACAGCTTCAACGTTTCAGGATCATAGAACCCTAAGGGAGGAACACTTTCAAGTCAATGCAATAGCCCTTGTTTTTGTAATATATACATAATCTAAATCCCCTATATATCATCCCAAGTAGCACACCCCTCTTCACATGCAATTCTGACGGGGATCCATATGTCCCCTCTCAGTTAAGCAATTTAGAACTACATAAAATGGGAAATCGAGGACTGGCAAACCATCTGAATTTTCCCATCTAATTTACAAGACACTCTGATTTGGCATAAGGCATAATTTGTACAGTTGCCTACATCAAATCGACTCTGTTTTTACACTAAACAAACACACTGTACAATATCTACATTAAGCTCTTTCATGGGTAACGGTGTAAAAGAATCACCTTTCCCAACGATATCTTCGAACTCTAGACTGTATCCCCACGAAGAAAAAGTGACAAATATTTTCTGTTTTTCTGCATAATTTTTGTTTTGTCAAAAACCTAAAAGTAAATATATACTTAAACGAAGTACTTTGAAAAATCACACCATCCGTGTGATAGCAAGACCTGATACTGTAAGCAGCATAACTTAATCATAAAATATCCATAAGCACATACATGCTTTTATTGTACTTTCTTAGTTTCAATGGATCAGTCCTTCCCCAAAAGACTAACTCCAACCCTTTTAAATGAGAACCTTTGTGTAATTATATCTGTGCATTTTCAGAAAAAAATATATTGGGGTAAACAACCCCTATCACAATATATCTTACTCTTAACTTAAATATATCTTTCGGCTATTAACATCACCAACACAAGAATATATATACAAGAACATCATTATAACTATTCTTCTGGTGCTGGCTCCTGAATTATTGTTACTGGCAATTCTCGGGGATCTATATATCTTTGAACAAGATTGTTATATTATATGTGGCGAGTAGGAACGGGAGAAGGAATACATATTTTTGAATGTGCGATTGACATAACAATCGGTTTCAGAGGTCTGTACAACATAATGCTTGTTTCATCAAAACGTTTGAATATCAGGAATTCCCTATATTCCATAAAGTGGGCTTTCAATATTAGATTTGTGTTGCCACTGGTAACTGAACTATCTTTCTATGATAAACTGCAACAAATTGAATTGCATTGTCGATAATTCTACTATCTTAATCCTAAATTTATCTTTGTTACCTAAACGAGTGTATTTTCTAAAACCTACGAATATCTCGTAAAATGGTGTAAGACACCCAACATTGCAACTTGTTTTTTTGGCAAGGATACCTTCACAACGTAAGCTAAAATCGACCACTATCTCCCCATGACTTCGAGATGGGGTGGAAATGACGCCAAATATTTTGATATCCTTTAAGCAGTTCTCTATAATTTTCTGATGAACATTTTGTACATAAAATTAAGATCATCTCAAGAAGATTTTCACGATAAAAAACTATAGTAATACAAGGATCATTTGATCTTGCAAATAGACGCTTAGGGCACCTTAACGGGGACTCGTGAAGATTTTAAATATATTTTCTATAACAAATGCACTCCAAAGCGAGCACAGATATTGGGTGAAAGATAATAAATATATCAGATGGAATCAAAATGATGGCGATTTTTCTTCGTCAATAGGTAGAAATCGATTTTAATCTCGCATTTCTAAGTAATTACAATGCAAAATAATTTTCATAATCCATTGGGCGGATGAGTAGGGCTATTTCAGTCTTCTACTTTTGCACAGCACTGCTTCAAGTGATTCAATGTGTTTGATAATAATTTCAACATCAAGTTATTCGTATGATAACTTTCCTGTCGATGAGTTAAAATCTGAGACCACAGGGTAATCTGGTTACGAGTTCGTATAATATATATTCCACACATGATGATGAAGTCTTAATTACTATAATATTAAATTAGACTGGCTTTCTCTGCACTGTTGAGTATGCATGTATATCTCTAATATATCCTCACACACATAGATTCTCACTGTTTACCCCTTCCTCCATAAAGAGCTAAATCGAGTCAATGAACAATATTCACACCACTGGACACACCACAGACAGACAAATACATAAATACAAGTAAGGTAGTCACTCCATGAAAAGATTATATAATTTAATGCTAAAACAATGTTTCATTATTAACTGATGGAGAGGTTAAACTTCGTCAGCTTATTTCCCTCTTTTTGTTGATGAAAGAATAATAATGATAATAATTATAAAAACATTCCTAAAATGTTATCAATTAAGATGAACTTTTTACACACACTCTACATATCTATATTTATGATCATCTTGAACTGAGACATGGTCAGATTTCCCGATCACTATAATAGTGCAAAGTACAAGACACCGTTATTGATCTGGGCTGGGGGGGGGGGGGAGGCATTCGATAATACATGATACATTTGTACATATCATATTATTTATACATACCATTGCATCATACATAATTTATACCACCCTCGTTGAGTACATCCCCATGCAGCATACATACCTAAATAATATTCTTCAAGCCGTGTATCAACATAAAAATTCCTGTTCTCTTTCTACCTGAGCTAAACAAGTGCCATCATCTGTATAAACAATTTCTTCACAATTTAGACTCTTCTCCTGGCTCTTCTTAGACACTGCAGACAGATTTTCCTTCTGGTCGGCATTAACTATATTCTTCTTGGCCGCTTCGACATCCAAAGAGGTAGAGTCACTGGATCCTGGACTAGATAACATGGCTATATTATTATTATCTTCCAGTATTCTGGGAGTGAGGTTGTTCAATATAAGTTGATCTTCGGGCAAATTCTTCTCCTTGCGCTCCTCTAGTAGTAGTACTTCGGACTGGGCACCCTCGTCACATTTACACTTTTTCATGGGCTCTTCTTCGGGGGCTTCTTCTTCAGAGGAGGCCGGCGTCAGTGCCCGCCGCTGACCCATGGGCGAGGCCGGGGTGAGGGAGACTGTCGGTTCGTCTATTTGAAGCCAGAGGTGATTTAGACAGTCACGGGCCGACATACGTTGACTGGAAGCAAAATATGGAAATATTGTATACACCCCAGCGAGCAGTGTGGCTTCGATCGCTCTGCGCGACACAAATGATAATCAAGGGTGACAATTCATCATCTAATAGCAACTGTCTGGGATCTAGCAAAAACTGCCAGCTATATTTACAAGATAAATCTGTTATCTTTATAGATCTTTACCTTCAATAAATGCCCAGAACGTTAAACAAAACTATTTTTATAGTGCACAGCTTGCACCGTTATTGATGAAAATAATCATAATTTTACAAACTATTAAACCAGATTTAAATACCCATATCTTCATTAAAGTTGCGTCCTATACTAATCAATTACTACGAAATAAATTCCTATTATTATATACTTACGATGGTTCCCTGACGAGTAAACCCATCATAAATTCCTGAGCTCTTGATGAGATATCTTCAAATAGGTCCTCTGGGAAGTCTATATTCACTTGTGAGATGTTGAGGAACGTTTCCTGTTTCGTGTCACCGGCGAAGGGTGAGTAACCGGTTAACATCACATACGCTAATACACCAACACTCCTGCAGAGAAAAATTAATAGCTTTCACTATTTTGCCGGACATTTACTTCAGACGATAAGAGACATTAGATCATGATAAATGAAGATAAAAGAGAAGACGGAAAATCATTGTTATAGTTGATTTGTTTCGGGACAAGGAGGCCCTATATTAAGAGCAGCACATCATGCGTCTCTCTATACAACCACGTCCATGCAGATAGGGGTGAATATATACATGTATATCGCTTATATTTACGTTTTGAATGTTCGTGTACAACCATTAAACGATAGCACCTTAAAGGTATTTGATGGGTGGATTCATGAAAGCAGTGTGGAAAAGGCGTACAGAACGATAAGCTATAACATAAGAGAAAGACGGTCCAAAAGTTTAAAGACCAGGTAAAAAATAGGGGATAATTCTGGTTTAAAAACAATTTCTAAGATGCGATAAATATCATTGTCTCAAAGTGTGTCGAATTATTGACAATTATTTGGGTTTTTTCACAACAATAGGCACCGTGCCAATGCTATTATGTGTGCTTACAGTAATATTACTCTAAGGTGCAACCACAGTGGGTTTTAGTTCCACCGGATATTCATAGGTGTCCCTGCCAGTCCCCCGCTTACACTAACACTACCACTAGCCTACAGTGCTGCCACCAGGTGATCGTAATCTGTGTGACAAAAAAAGGGCCTCAACAAGAATTTCAATTTCTTTTTTTTTCTACTGCAATAGCTAATACGAATAAAAAATTGTCCAAATGTCTTATGACAAATGATTAATGAAGATGAGAACTTGATGAAAAAGGTGGCGGCTGTGCTGGGGTTTCTTGATATTGTGAGACTTGAGTCAGTCTCAGAATAATTGCTATTACTCTGAGGATTAATCAGGGAGGTCTTATATTATGTTCGGACCGGTCCCATACCCATGGGTCAGGTCGTCAGAAAACGTACAATTGGCAGCTCGACACATTGAGTAAATTCTCCTAAATTATACTGGTAAATACTATGTATATCTGAGTACAGTATTTGGTATTGCGTTGATTTAAAACGTCTGTTTGATTAGATTAATTGAAGTGTATCTTTAACCTTATTTTTGTTTTAAATTTGAGAGGATTGGTGGAGGCGAATCGCACATTTTCTGGCCACTTCACCCATATACGTCCCTGGATAAATTTAATAGTTCACGAGTTTTTCTAAAAAAAAAAAAAAAAAAAAAATCTTGGAAAAGGGGAGTGAAATATTTTTCGAATTCATTTACATGGATGAGAAGTTTACAAAAGGGCTGAAAATTGTGGAATTGATGCCTGTAGTTGGGCGTGATGGCTTATGGACTTCCCACCCAGCGACTCAAACAAACACTTCAAGGCAAGCAGCCCTGACATACCGTATGATACGTCAGAGAAGCGAGTACGAGAGAGGGGTGGAAAAAGGGTCAAGCCTCGTCAAGGGACCACACTCATAAATTTACATCAAGAAAAGGAACCCATTTGATTCAGCCGAGGAATGTGAATGGGGGAGTTTCATGCTTCATTTTTCACCTTAAACCTCAGTGAATGTGATACGAGTATCCCTTGATATGCATTGAGATTTCAATGAGTGTGTTTATCACTTTAAAGGAAAGATTAGTCTGGACTGAACAGCGACACGACCCGATACTCAGATTTCAAGGTTTGTTGGTTTGTTTGATGAGGATTAAAACTAAAATCCCTTCAGGAGCTCTAACACACAAGCATGACATAAAACCATCATTTATGTACACTGCAATGCGATATATGTAAAGTGTATGTACACAAAACATAGCAATCTACTTACCACATATCACTCGCTGTATGAATAGGTTCATAACTTAAAACTTCGGGCGCTGAAAAAAACAAAATGATAAACATCAGAGATATCATCCATCATCTTCCCTTAAGATTGAGTTTTTACAGAGGCTTTTGAAAAATATATGATAAAGTATCAATAGTAAAGCAAAAAAAAATGATATTTAAAAGTTAAGACCTTAGAATAGGCTACGTGACGCCGGACATACACTTTGAATTATAAAATATTTCAGATTCAATCAACCACGACCGTCTTAACAAGAAAGTAAGGGGGCATTTTTGCCCTTGGCGATAAACATATAACATATGTCATGGATAAAGAATGAGTTTGACACGACCTGTAAACAAGGCATGTTAGGGTAATTCACTTGTCTGGAGAACCTTTTATACAAAGTTACTTGAATCAAGATAACATTTTTCAATTAACGCATCTGTCCAAGGAACAGCTAATTGGTCGGAGATTTACTATAAATGGTTTCTTGTCCCGTTTGGCCTTGGTTACGAAAGAGATTTCAATGCAATTAATCATCCTTTGTGCGGCGTGACAAAAGGAGTGTCTTGAGGCCAGCAGCTTTCAAGTAAAACACAAATGGGACATTTAGAAATAGAAATAGAAAACTTTAATTTGTACATGACAAATACTGACCAACATAGTCCGGTGTACCAATAATATCCCTGACGTCTTCCCCTGAACGTACTTTCCGGGCGAAGCCAAGGTCGCAAAGTTTAATATCACCATGAGGCAGTCTGTCCGTTAACAACACATTTTGTGGCTGAAAAATAATGAAAATATATTATGAATCAAAAAGTCACATAGCGAGATGACACAAAACAATCAATGAATCAATCGAGTGACAATTCATGTTTTTGTAACTTGATATCTTAATACTAGACAGTAGGAGCTGCATTGGATCTATAAATAGATGTCTTGTGACGTCAGTTGTAAAGTTAAGTGTATCGAGTGAAGAACAATCTTCTTTTGAGAGAAGAGTTTAGGCTGATATATCCAAGGGGGGAAATAATCAACCGAAGAAGAAAACAGATGTTTTTTACATATTAAAAGGGTGGTCTATAGGATGGGATTTTCTACACTGAATTGCCTTGGCCTGCGGTCCATATGTGAGTCTAATTATTGCTCATTGACCATTTGTGATTCCAGTTATGGGCGGTTCAATTTAGCTTTTACATCGGTGAATACCTAGAAGCTACTGTAAATCGCCAGTATACTCATCGAGGAGATGTAGGAATAAAAGCACATCTATGTATTCGAAAGGTCCATATTTGTATATTATATGAGACGCTTACTGTACAAAATTGGTTGGCCCGTGAGATTGGGAGTCATTGTTTTTCAGTTAGAGAATTAGTCCAATAGAGAATAATTGCAATATTCGTTAGAAAATGAGTTTTATATGATCCAGTCTTAAAAACTATAGGGGAAAAACAAGTTGATAGATCCGTCAGATTTGTCCAGAATGTATGTATACAAATGGCATCAACGATATACTGAATTGAGGCAAATGCCTCAGTCAAAATATTAAAACACCAGCCAGACTTGGAAGTAGAGCAGTACCACAGATCGAATTTTAAATCTAAACAACATCTCATGACAAACACAGTAAATATAGACCAAGTAACTGAAACAAACATCGATACCAGCTATATGCGAATTGCTCATGCATACAGCATACAAGTACATGATGTATATTTACAATCATGGGACTGAATTCATTGAACAATTATTCAAGCAACTCAAGGCTTCCTCTGGGAAAAAGCAATTTTAGAAAACACTCGACATAAAACAAGTTTCAAACCTAACCTATACGTGGGGGTTGTCCTCTGCTATCCCCAGAGAAATTTCCCCTTTTTTCAACTAGGTCATTTCAATGTGTGGCAGAAAGAGTTTGATAGTACAGTGCTGCCTGAGACGGGAGATGAACAAACTATATACAACAACTTTATCTTAGTATTTTTAAATCTTGCTTATCCAAAGTGATCCTATTATAGTACAAAACATAAATTACATTACATACCAGGAAACGTATTTTGAATATTTAGTATGAGCATATGCAAACGGTATCTGATCTTATTAAATACTAATACAAAGATGATTAGTTAATTCAGTACAAGTATATTATTGATCACCGTTATGTACAATGGAATACAATCTATTCCTTAAAATTGCTGAATTATCAAGGAAGAACCCGATTCATTGTGTGACTATCCATCAACTAATTCCACAGTTTGCAAGGGCGTTCTTAGTAATGTTCACGAACCGTAGCAAGACACATGCCCTACTTTCGGGTAAAGCGAATGATCGAAAGGAACAAATTTGGTCGGTAGTTTTCCTAGTAGATCTTAGTGAACGAACCAAAAGCGACCTTTCCTCTTCTCTGAGGTCTTATCTCTAGTTTAGTTAATTGATATATTCTGTTGATACTAGGTTAGACCTAGTAATATTATCAGACTTCCAATTGCAATACCAGTCTAAGGTAAATAGAGACTAGAGATTAGAGAAGAGCATCAACATGTGAAAAGTATTACAATCATTTGCAAGGAGTCCTAACGACATTTATTTATTCATTTTTATTTATTTAGGATCTTTTTTGTGTATACTCGGTATCCGACCTTTTGCCCTAGCTCTGCATTTCATAGAATGCCTGAACAATTCATTTTGGTATTCCCTTAAAAGATGGTAGCATGTGGTACTGTAACTTTTCAGTCTGATACTCTTTCAATGGTCGATTATCAGATACAGAAGATTGTTTTTTGTCTCGAGACACAGGAGAAGGGAATCCCAAATCTTAAAAGAATGAATGGCCGAGCGTCAAAGAGACATAGAATGCTTACAATACCCAGGAAATTCTTCCCATGCCAAATGTCCATTGTGATGGCAGTTGTGATCACGTCATATCATGATATATCTGGCCGGACAAGTCATCGGTGATTTCCATTCAGTGCGAGGGAGAATCAAGTCAAACACTTATTCAACTGTCACCTTCCTGGCTGCTTCCCAATATCTCTCTGACCCCCAACACATCTAGGGTCAGCCCCAAGGGCTGCTTCTCCAGGTTCACTCGAGTCTACCTTTTACCACTACCCACGCGTTTTAGTTTATATATATATTTAGTGGCTATTAGTGACTTGAAAGTCACCTTAAAAAGAAAAAGAAGGGCAGCTGGAAGGTTAAAATATTGGTCATAGGGAGGAGAGAAGTGGTTTTCAAAGTGTGTGTGTTAATAAGGAAGGGCAGACCATGAATGAATAACCCGACGCATGAATGAATGCACCAACCCTGGATGGTACACCAAGACAATCAAAAGTCATCCCTTCCAAATCATGGGTCCAAAGCTTTCATCAGCGCTCTTCGTATATGGACAGAATCAGGCATGACTTGGAAAATGGATGGTCCATTGATAAAACTAGTGTATATTTACGAGAAATAGAGCAAGTCAATATTTATGGCACACCGTCAAAGGACCAAAAAGGGAGACTAGGACCGGTTCGAGTTTGACCCCCGATGGTCAGGACATCAGTTGTTGGGCTCACTTGTTGCCATGCCAAATCTGTGTATCCTTGTCCATGTACAATGCTCGCAGTAAGCCTCTCCTCTAATTTAGTTAGCTACAACTATGCAGGGAATTCATGTCCGGATTGTTAGGTGGATACCTCGCAAACCAGCGGACAATTTCCTATTGAGGCATGTACAACAGTGCACGGTATGATGGAATTCGAGGGCGATCATTATTCTAGGTTGGCGCCAACATGCATTGACACGTCCGTATCACAGGAACATCTGCCTGCAAGGTCGAAAACTATTCGAAACATCTGCCTGCAAGTTTTTTTTGTGGTTTTTAAAAAATATATTTGATGGAAGTTTGTGAATAAAGCCCAGATATTGCTGTTGTTACAAACAAACAAAACACCCATAACTAGGTTATAGACAGGAAGTGACTTTTAGTTTAATAGATTACATGAAATTAGTGTTTAACAACTATTCAAAACAATATTGGACAGTATTGTGAGATAAAATACCCACATCATCAACTCAAGTTATATTTTTATTCAGGTAGAAATATAAGTTGTTATACGGTGGGGACAGACAAATCCTAAAGGTTTTAAATTAATTACAGTCAGATTATTTATTTACACAGTTCTACTAGGTTTTGTTTTTTGATAAGTGCTGAAAAGGTTTCAATTTGTATAACTATGTTTTCAGCAACTATTTTTGTTAATTATAAATAGGTAAAGATGTTATTGCCAGGTCAAGTCACATCTACTTGTGATTACAAATTAAAAAAGTACTCCCTGTTTGTACCAAAACCACTTCCAAGAAAACTTTATACAAACTGAAGGGAGGAAGAGAACCCCGTTCTGTGGGAGGTCCTACTTGGTGAAATAAACCAAGACAAAATTGTCCGTAATCCAGGGCAAAGCTGACTCGTTAATGGGCTAGCACTACTGGAAATATCAAGTCCCCTTTTCACCCAGCATCGATTTGAGCGGGTCTGAGAGCAAAGAGCTTGGGGTGCCTGTGAGCAAAGAAGAAGTGCTCTGGCAGGCAGAGCCCTCTAACGAATGAGGTGCTAACATGATGCATCACCTCGCCGCTGACAGCCCACTTAGAACTAAAAAAAATGTCTTCCACATATTTTGCCTTGCCTTCTTCTTTTTCAAGCCCAAGATTCAAAGCTCTGATCTCAAAGCTCAAAGTCATCTGGAGACGAAAAAGTCTCGCTCGTCATACTAACTCAGAGCTGAGGATCGTCGTAAGAATGTATATAATCCTGCCAAGTTTGTCCCATACCGCCTGTCTTTGTGTGTATTACACGCGGAAGTTACTCTAGAAAACTCAGGTGTGCCCACTGATCCAAATGCGACCAATCTCCGCAGGAAACCAATATTTCATGTCACAGGGATCAAAGTGGGATTGTGGCAACAATACTGAATTATTTCTGGCAAGGGAATGAGCAACCACAGGGGTCCAGAGGAAATCGCCATCCGGATCTTTTTTTAAAACACCCTTTAATTGGTGCATTCAGACTTTTAGAAAGTTTCGACAAAATTTGAGAAATCAAATATTCTTAAAATGTTTTTTGAAAAATTGAAAAGTTTTTTTTAGTTTAGGTTAAAAATGATGGATTTGGGGAAGGAAATTCGACAATTTGTGTAAGTTTTCAAAATAACTGCATAATTGCAGTAAAAATACTGAAAACTTGCATCCCTTATCAAATTCTACTTCCTATTGAGCATTCGATACAAACCTCTTATTCTTTTTTAAAAACACGCTGGTTCCCCCCATCCCCTAAATAACAGGTCATGGAAACCCAAAATAGGAGAAGAATATTTTCACTTCACTGCAGAGAAAATACCTCACTAATATTTTCCTGCATGGGGTATATGCTGGCAGGTGACAGGTATGTTAAATGCATGGGCATCTCTGTGGAGAGACGATGTAAATCACACGTTCACAATTTATCTGTCTGACCCTCCAGTTAACTCTTTTTCTGTGATCTGGCCGGCTAATTTACTCATTCTAGCACACCATTCATCAACTTATTAGTGAGACGATAAAACTTTCCATATCGTCTCAAACTTTCCATAGGTTTCTAAGGAAAATAACCGTACACTTGGTGCTGTTTAACACTTTTCTAAAGCGACGCAAGCAACAAAAGGTGCAAGTACGCGATATTACTTGGAAACATATATGATATCTCGGAGAATATGTTTAGTCCTTCAAATTGTGTTTTGATAACAAGACCGGATCGACATGGTTATATCAGGGATGTTTATAACATCAGATAAAACAGTCTCCAGTGGAAGCTTTAATCTTATCTACTGTCTCCAGTTATCGACTATTTTTTATCTCATTGCGCTAACCAGGAACCTTTTTTTTTCCTTTTTAATTCATAGACAACAGGTTGCGAAATACACCACCAGCAAATCCCCTGGAACTAACCTTAGAGTAAAAGGGACTAACCGAAGACAGGGGTACTTCAAGAGGGCGGAACTTATGCAGAACCGGTGAACTTCTGAAGTAGGCTCTGCTACTGACGGGATAAAATTTATTCAAGAAACCTCACGTGGGAGAAGAAGCGATTTGTTAAAGAATTCAAGTATCCTACAATGGCAAATGGCGATCATTGACTAACAGACAAAACACATGCAGATATAATGATTGCCGGTATTCATTCCAATCATGTCATCAACATCACCACTCACACCGAAACACACGGTTCACAAAAGGGCAACTAATTATCTATTCAGACTGCCCATTCAAATCAATTCCATGCACCAGATTCTGTGGATGTAAATATGTTATAACCATATTTAACAATGACTAAAATATGTATTCAGTGGTTAAAATCCTAATCCATTCAGGTTTCGGAGACAATAAAACAATTTAAGGGAGAAAGGTGTACGCAGAAGACAGTGGCGAGAGGTGGGATGAGTAGATAGTCCTGGGATCACTTCTCCCGGGGTTCATCTTCCGCTATAAGCAAGTATAAACACTGTTTCTAAGACCAACAATCGGAACGTTACTTTGCTGTTAGTTTACTTACGAACAAGGTACCATGGCGCTAGGTATAACAAACATGGGCTCGTCTCATTGATAGTGTTTGTTGATCTATGATTGGACAAATTTTCCGTCAGTTTTCAACTAATATAAAGGTATATATCAACTGGCTTCCTTGTCCACAGCAAAGAGGCATCGCATGGTATTTTCTTTCCCCTCCCCCCTTCCTTGCTATTGTAACAATAATTATGATCTTTCAAAGATGCGCAGCCAATATTTATGTGAGCAAAATAGCGTTAAAGTACAGACGAGAGATCAGAAAAGAGTGAAGAACGAACTGAAATTAAAACTAAAATAGGTTGAGTCAGAAATTATACTAATTTATAGCTAAGGATAAAATCCATTTATCTTCCTCAATGTATTCATCATGTAATAACATCATGCACTAAACACAGGTGGTCAACAACTGGTTGTACATACAGATTAGAAGACATCAACTTAATTATGTCTTCAGTAAACCGAAAGCAAATGATTTTTAAGAGACACGTGAAGGAAAGGAGGAGCCACTCATCTGAGTCCTATTGTCGCCCATTGTCTGTGTTTACTTGGGAAAGAATAGAGGGGGCCGACTAGAAAATTCTACGGTTCTAAGGCTATTGGATTTACTATTCTGTTCCTTGTCAATTGGTTTCTTTCAAAAGGTTACAGTGATGAATAGGATCCCCAAGACATAGGCAGGTATTAGAGTCACTTTTTTCTGGGATATTGCCTAAAGATGGAAACTAAATAATTATCTTGGACAAAGATTAATGTTTATCATATGCTGTGTTAAAACTGGAGTTTTTTTAATCATAAAAACATCAGTAAAAGATGTTGGAACATCTGATAAATTGGCTTAAATTTCTACTATTACGATTAAATCAATCCGATGAAAAATCTATTCTATTGTAAGTGTAGAGTTTTTAATAAAGGTCCAGATTGATGCAACGATACCATTTGTTGCACAGATCCATTTCCTAATAGCTTCTATAGTGATGTTATATTTGCAACGCAGTAAATGATTGCGGGAATTCTACTGAGGTATGACCATACATTATATATACATACATAATACACAGCAGATTTATATTAAGAAAAATACCTGGCAACAGAGGACCTATAATTTAACAGGTCGATGAAAAGTAGGTGGGGGAACATAGTTCCGCAAATACCAGACCAGTTGCTTGGGGCCTACTAATACACCTGGGGGGATTCAAGTCACCCTGAGGTATGGAATATCATATGTAAAGACCATTTTACATTTGTTGTAATCATCCCATGCAATAGTTTTAAATTACTGGGAATTTTGGCATGGTAAAGATCAAATTTTCTTCTCCAAAGTAAACACTTAAGCGAGGTAAAAGCTGGAGCAAAAGATTTCAGCCACCTGCCCCACCAGTTCAAGCAGAGGAGAAGTGACAGATAAATGGTAACCCGACCTCCCGCCCATCCAACCCTCCACCACCCCAATAGTTGTACAAGGAAAGGGAGATAAATTACCACGCATAACATTTCCATCACAAAAAAGGAGATAAATAAAAAAAGCCACTGGACGAGAGCAGATACCGGTTGATCGAAAATGGATGGGAAACAATATCTAAAAGACAAAAATAACCAACGGACAGTATCACTGGGATATATACCTCGAGGGGGTCGGGAAGAGTTTGACTCGCGCCCGGATGGCCTCAGGCATGAGTTTATTTATTAGTTTTTCCATCTCAATGTCTCTTTTTGTGTTAAAAAGTCAAACCGATGCCAATCTCATCTCCTTCCAGATGTTTCGTCCGGAGTCTGTCTTGGGTTTCCAAGATTAATGTCACTTCTACATTTTATGATTACCTATTTCACGGTAATGCTATTTGTGAACGGGCCAGCAAAGATTTTATCCGTCGCATTCGAGGAAAGGAGAACATAAATTTGTCCGAGGTAAGGTATCTTGCTGAACACCAAGCCAACGAAGGAGGAAACATTGAATGAATAAATCCCAGCCCTTTATGCCAGCTCCACATCATTTATCTAAATGCAAAATCCTCAGTCAACATAAATACCAGTAATTAAGGCGCTCCCCTGAATTCTATGGATTTGCCACCGTCTCGTTTGTCATAATAAAGGTATCATTCCGGAACGTTTCAAAGGATTTACTCCCAAAAGTATTTCACTTCATTCATCCCCACCAGGATGGGGGGAGGATATCAATGAAATGGAGATAGCAAGAGCAGGTAAATCAAGCCTTCAGGATATGGGGAACACTTAGATACTGGGGGTTGATAGAACTACAGCAAGCTGTCCCTCCCCGCTAGATGATGAGCCACTCGAGACATTCCCCCTTCCCAATATACTCGATCTATCGCATAATAGATAAATACAAAGGTTAACTCAATAAATACACTTCTATATTATACAGCTGAAGGTATGTGGTGGTCGTCCTTGCACAACAAAAATATGTGCATAAATATTTCAATAAAATTTATTCCAATGCTTATAGCCATGTGTTGAGGTACATATCATATTTCAAAAACCGACGTGTATCCTTCAACACAAGGAATGTTCCATGGGTCAAAGAAATTATTAGGAATACTAACTTATAAATATGCCATGATTTGCCCTCCGGTGTTCTGTCTTTACCTTCATAATCAACAGGTATAATAAACAAGCAGTGCGATGGCTTAGATAATATGACCGTAGGCCTCTCTCTTGGCAGTTTTGCGGCAGTACATGCACAAGTCAAGAAAAACTTCGGGGACTTGAGGTCTAAGTTGAATGGGAATAACGGTTTGGGAACTTCATTAGTCTAACTGCCTTTCTCAGCACTCCCACATAACACAATCACGCTGTTTAAATCGAGTTTCGTTATAGGTTTGTGTTGTATAGAAAAATGAAGACCTCATGAAAGACATTTTAGAAGTAACTCACGAAGCTATGCAAGGAATTTCTGTATTAATAATTCTGGCGTGTCTTTTGTTCTCGGTGAAAAATGAGGCCTTGGTTTCTGTAGTCGGACAAAGTGTTAGAGTTCAGTCTTTGTATAATCGAACAAAATAACAAGGCTCTGCTTTATCAAACTAGACAAGTTCTGGCAGAGGGGTGTACCGATATTAAATTATCCAAATGCCACAATCTGGCAAGCTGAATGGTATATATGTAGTATCACTTCCAGGAATAATTGGATTATTTTCATTAGCATTTATAACTTTAATGCATAAAAAGCTTAGTAAAAGAAGCCAGGTCCAAGTACATTTTCTGACCCGCTCCGAGGTTAAAGGGCCGGAGATTCGGCCTATTTCCTAACTTTATTGTGCCTATACTTCATATTGTCCATGTTAATGGTTGTAGGCACTGATTTACATTGTGCATATATATATGTCCTTTCAGAGAATTAATATACATCGGTAAATAGGAGGTGTGATTACCTCTCAATAATGCAATACAAACTGCAGAGCTTTGTTTTTCTATGGAAAAAAAACAGGTGTTCGAAAAAAGTTCACTTTTAAAAGCTTCCTAGAAGATATAAATTCCTTGAAATTAAACAGGTGAAAGGATGAATTGACAACCGGTTGGCACAGAGCTTGTTCCTGTTTACTCACTCAATTCCATGGAAACTAATAAAAGAGAGGAAATTGACAATACATTAAATACTATCGGAAAGGTTGATTGACACTTGGGACCGATCCCAGATCGTAAAGCCCAGAAATGATGATGGCATACGATGAAGTTCGTCACAACCCACTTGACACCTTTCAAGGACATCTTAAAATCTGAAAGCCCAATCCACCACACGTACACACTACAGGACCTCACTACAGGAACTCACTTCTTCAATACCGGTACTTTTTTGCAAGACAGCAAATTCTATTCACTTTTAAATGTTCTCATCGATATTCAAAGCATGCATTCTTGTCCTAAGAGTTGTACTATATATATATTAACAAACCATAATCAGTTTCTCAACTAGCACTAAATAAGAGGGGGTTGATATAGAAGAGGGTAGAATGATGGGCAGTGGGGAGTATAGGGGAAGTGTATTACATAGTAACGAACTGGTACAGTATATTTTACTTGTGGACATAGAAGGAGGTGATTTGTGGCCACACAGATTGTATATAGATCTTAGGCCCACACCAAGACACAACAACATAATATTCAGAGTAAAGCACACCTGGTCCACGCCTACACATCTTTACCATCATATCTCACCCGAGTGTCTGCTTTTCTAATATTGTCTTCGTGTCTTCTGTTTGAATTTACGGGACATTGCGGTAAAAAGGCTTAGGCTTAAGCATACACAATACTGACAAGTCATGTGTGGTCATACACAAGACTCAAGAGTTTGAGTTGAAGGATAGCGTAAGCCCCTTACATCTAGAAAATATAGAATATTAAAAAAAACACACACTTGTGAATACCCCTTAATCATACATGAGCCATAAGGATCAGAAGCTGGAATAGCGAAAGGTTGGAAAAAGAGACCTCGATCAAAGTGGCGTTTTATAACTAGCGAAATGATTAACGAGGGAAAGATTGCTGACCAGGGGAAAGAGGGTAAACGAATGCTGCCAAGACTCAAGAGTGCATATTCCACCATCTGTGAGCTTTCGCTATTAATCAACAATGAAGAAACAAGTAATTCTAGGTTAATACTCGAAAGCTGTGGCGTATTTCCTCGTTTGTCACCCATTGCACTCACTAGTTTAATAATGAACGAATTAGTCATTTATTATTTGCATTTAAGCAACAATTCTCAGAAAATGTCAATCGATCTTATTTCTTTTGAATCGACTTATTATTTCCTTTCGAATTTAAACTGTCGAACTAATATAAATGCATGACTATGACTTTTGAGATATAAATAAAAGAGAGGAAGGATTTTTGACAGAGCAGCAGAGACGAGCACTCAATTATCCGTGAAGCCCATAATGAAAGCAATATCTCTCTTTCTCTCTCCTTTATCTAGGAATGGTAGGCTGACAGGTGCTATTCACAGGTCTACCTCCCGTGTCTCCCTCGATCTAGTACACTTTTGAGAAACAGTTGCTTTCTATTGATATGTACGAATATCCCCCTCAATCCCATCTCTTCTCGCTTCTTTCTAATTCAATACACCCTTCTGGGAGAAGATAACCGGTATTCATTTTTCAAATAAAAATCATATATAAATGAAATATATGGGGAGAAAAAAGTAATCTCATAAGATTGTATCAAGCCTGCCTTGAAATATAAAGCTCTGAGATCTGAGTCCCCTAAGCTCTGAGTACACTTGAAGTGTTTCAGGGACAGAGGCGCATACACATTTCTTTGCCTGCGGAACTTCGGTGGTAATCCGCAGCGCACTTTACACCCTATTGTTTTTAGAATTCTATCTCATGGATTATTTTTCCAAAGGTAAATTCTTTTCTAGTTTCTTCTGTGCTCCCTTGTTTGAAGAAACGCTTCGCCCTAAAGCTGCCCTGAATACGTACGATATCTTCCCATCGGTGTTTTATGTCTTCTCGAGGTTGACAAATGCAGTTGAGAAAGTACAGGAATTAGACAATAAAAACTGTCCATAAATACTTGAAATTTCTCCAGACTTTAAACTCGAGGTATAAAAAATCTAGATCGCACACAACAAAATAAGGCTGTTGATCCCGATCTTGTTCTACCCGGACACGTCGATGTAAAGGAATTCCTGGGTGATACCCATTCCAAAAATTACATAGCCCGAATTATTTTATTCGACCGAATTACGTTGTCTACAATATCGACCAACCTGTTCACCCAATTCACGCAAATACATGTAATACATGACATAGATCACCAGGGAATGTGTGGAAATAGGGGAAAGGTAATTAATCTCAGTGAAACACTTTCTTTATTTAGAAAGTACGCTGGCCAACAAGAGGTATTTCCTATCAGATTTGAGAATGATCTTTCCAGAACCACTGCTGGTATCTATATAGGTTTGTGTATGTAGCTTTACATTCACCTGGAATGTGGGTTTTCCCCATCCATCTCAAGCTAATTGAGGTTCACAGAGAGGGGTCAAGATATGAACAACACAGGGATATGTAATAGCAGATAGGGGAGGAGGCAGATTCATGATTAAGTGTCATAGAGTTGCCAAAACCCTGACAACTAATTCCTGACAGATTCCAGGCATACCTCCTCATGTTAGATATCTTCAATCTCAGTGTAAAAGAGCGTCCTATAGACTTGATTGTATTAAAGAGTTCTGTATGGGATTTTATTAAACTGGCCAACTCCAAAGTTAGTATCCTTTCCTCAAAAACAATATTGAAAATATAGACCGAATATTCAGAGAATTTAAATGAGGCGTCCGGACTTCAAAGACTTGGGATGCCCCAAAGTGAAAAAAATTGGAGGAAAAGGATCCTAAAAATAAAGGTCTAGATATCAAAAGATTTTATCCCAAGACAACAATATTGCTTACCTTTACGTCTAGATGTACTGTGTTTCTATCGTGGAGAAATATCAGGCCATCTAAGATCTGTCGCATCAAACGTCTAACTTCTTTCTCTTCTATCCTCTCTTCCACAACTACGTGTTGATATAATTCTCCACCAGATGCACTGAAATAGAAGATAAAGTCATGAAATTGCAGACAGACGAATGTCAATTATCAATATATAGAGAGTAAATAGGGCGCCCAATTGATGAAAAAATAATTAGAAAGAGCGTCCCGCAAGTAACCATGAGCTTATCAACCATATCACCTGAAATAGAAAGTAAATTTAGTAAATGAAAATTAAGTTTCCAGAAGAACATATCAGCGAAGGCAATGATGCGAATGAGTTTTGCCTTTCTCTTCATTTAAGCCTTTGCCCTACCCACAGTACTATGCTCGCAATCTTTTCAAAAAATATATTTGCCTTTGAATGAGAAAAACCGACCGTTATAGAGTGCAGATAAAAAGCAGGTATAGTCAGCGCAAATGCTACTGTTGACCATTTAGCTTTCATCCGAGCTCAAATTATTCCTTTGACAAAAAATATAAAGGTGGAGGTCTGTTTATAACGTCATTGCACTTCAAAATTACCAAAGTAAACAAACACCACAGAGCATTGTTGTTTGCCTGAAATTGTTCTGGAGGTGAAAAAAAGAAACATTCAAAAGCTGTATGGGCTGTGGTGTGCATTATCTGAAACAATGATCAGGTGAAAAATAATTCGCCGCTTGCGGATATGTCACGGGATAGACAGGGATCGTTTTTCACCCTCATATAATAGCCACGGACGTTTAGAGGCGGTAGATTACTAACCATTCAAATTAAAAGCTTATCCACAGGCTATAATTTTCTCCACAAATGGATCGGTTCCCTGGGTAAATATAAGGCCTGTAATATTTCCACTTTGGGGCAAATAAACCTATAAATCCCAGCGCCTATTATTGGACATGTGCACGGTAATTTTCTTCCTGGCCTTTGACTTTTCCATTCTAGGTGCCTCTAAATGGTACAACGTTTGGAAAGTCAGTTACGTTCCAAAATTGCACCAGAACGAGTGGGAAAACATGTAAATGAGAGTGGCAGGGGGTGAAGAGAGAAGGGGGAGCTGAGGAGAAAGGGAGTCACTGAAAATAGGGAAGGGATAGCAATTTGGGAGGGCGTGAGTGGGGTGACAGGTGAATAATCACGCTATTGTATAAGCGGAAAGGGACGAATTATAGTAAAAGCTATCAATAAAATACTAGGAACCTCTGTATAATCCCAGTGTAATACTGCACATGGATATAAATTTCTTTGAACAATTACGGTCTATCATGCATTAAAACACACACTTAAATTTGTTTACAGCCAAATTATTTCACCATTACATAATGCATTGGATAATGCAAACATGGATTGGAACAGGTGTTTGAGAGTTATGGTTGAGTAAGGATTACCCTGCAGCTCCCTTGGACACGATCTGTGTTATCAGCAGGGATCATGATAGATAATGCTGCATGACTTACGCAGTTCTTGGATAGTTACCCTATTGTCAGATTAAATAGGAGCGATCTGAAGTCAGTAATACATTCAATTCCGGGACATAAATATCCCCTTTTCATTTGTTGGGTGAAATAGAAGGAGTTCAGTCAGTAAGTGTGCTATTTAAGGACATGTCGGACAGAAAGAAATTGTCTACAATCTCGAAGGTAATCGCACCTGAAGAACTTGACTATCCCATTGTTAAAATAAAACTGCGATATTGCCATGAGACTACTCGGGTATGTGAATGCATAATTTTAATATATAATCTCCGCCACTGTGTGACTAGTCATATAAAGACGTCTGTTATCCAAGGATATGTATATTCATGATAATTATTCATATATCTTTAACGTTGGCATCATTAAATACACAAGAGGCTTGAATTGAACTTCATATTAATATAAAGGTTTTTCTCATCTGTCAGTCAAAATAAAAATAGGGCGTAACCAGTTTTCTAAATTGTTCGATATACAGTGTCACTCTTTCTGAAGTAGAGGCAAAGTAACAACTCAATCATATGGACAGACTTAGCGTAATCCTCAGGGACCATAAAAACAAAAATAAGTATTTTTCATCGAAAGGAAAAATTGAAGAACTTGAAATCACAATGAACTCCGAGAGTGAATTAACATTCCAAAACGATTGCTCATACGTGGACTAAAAAATAAAAGTCTTATCCAGCTCGCAATAGAAACAGCATAAAATAGCGGATGTACTTTTATAAAAGTACAACTGATCAACAAAGAAAGGCGCAGATTCTTCTAAGAGTGCCACTTAAGTGGATGGTGCATATAGAAAACACAAGGTTACTACAGTACAAATGTGTGTTTTAGCTCGATCTGGAAACATTGGTTTTTACTTATTCACCTTTTCTGATTTTTTTTTCTCTTACGTGTTATTCTTATTTATTTGACACAACAAATGCCTTGCTCAAATCTTTCCTGAATTGATTTGGCATAATATGAATAAAAGCCTTATTCATCGAGCCGCTTTTACCGAAACTTTTTTTTTTTCAAAAACAAGCCTTAAGCAAGTCCCTCGTTCATCTTCCTGCTTGTTCTAACAATGGATTGATATATACCCTCCACGCAAGGGGTATAATACTAGAATAATTTATGATACAAAAGTATGATGAGCCATAAAAATGTTTGGTTACCGATGAATAGATTCTATTTCAGACCGACGCAATTTTCCCATTTGTTAAGAGTATGAATTGACTGAGGAATGCTAAAGGACAGTTGCACCAAACATAATAAAATACCAAGAAGCCAGTGATTGAAAGCAAAACAGAAGCAGTCTTGTACCATTACCTGTGCCATATGCTCTCGCAAGTATTTTTTTTATTATTATACATGGCTCAGGACGGATTGGCACATCAACATTTTGACACTGCTCTAAATACACACCACTATTAATGAGAATAAAGGACGAGAGTATCAAAGGAATTTTTAAGCTTATAATGTGTTGCGTCTCCATGGAATATAGATAATAAGTACAGAATAATGTGAGCTGTTATACAAACACATAATTTAATCAGGAATATATATGACAGCTGTTTTCAACAAGGTCATCTCGTTGGCCAGACTCGCATATCTTTTTATGGAATGGGAGCAGAAGAGACACGGATCGACTGCAGTGCTAACCTAGCATGTATTTAGTATCTCTTTCCCAACGAACGAAATCGATACCTTCGTACTGATCAGTTTCATTACATAAAAGAAAGAAAGAAAACCATGATCTCCCATACATTATCCCATATAACCAATGAAGATTGTGTTATTAATGTTGTAGAGTAATCAACTGTTTTGATCCTTAAAGGGGTCGGTATTACAACATCAGACCGACTCAAAAAATATTGAAAGCTATATCAATAAATACTTGAAATATGAACAATGTGTGAAGCAGCAGCTAGACCAAAACGAATACTATAACCTAGTGTAATATAGTAAAGGATGGTTTACACTCATAAGAAGAACGAAGGGATCATATATCTAGTAAACAATTGTAATCCTAGGCTTATGTCAAGTTACAGGTTTGCCACCAGACGTGAAAATGATTGTGTACGGACGTTGATATACTTTTTGCACTCTCTGCAAAGTAATTTCAATATGAAAGAGAGCGGTCCACGGGCCCGACACAAAGTTTTGGATGTAATCCAATGTTTACATGGCTGACTAAATCTTTTTGTACCGGACCACCTTATCACAGGGAACCCATGATGTAAACTTTATTTCTGCCAATTGCAGAGCTTTATATAGTCCTGGGATTCGGTCACATATATTGAGCCTTTGTCATAACACCTCAGGGGCAAAGATCAAAAGGCAAAATCAGGGGAGTAGCATGGACTCCAGTGTGAAAGCTAGCAGTAGAGAGCTAACCAGTTAAACGTTCTCCATCCGAAAGAGAAACCCTAGCTTTCAAAGAAAATCTAGAGTTTCAACTGCATCCTTTTCCCGAGAATGTAAAAAAAGAAATGGTGACAGTCCAGGGCCAAAAGTAGAACGCCAATAAAACCTACGAGATCTTTTATTCAGTTTTATTCCCTGGTTCTGCAGTCAGTAAAATCCTTGATCCCACCACCCCCCACCCTTCCATCCCCCACCACTACCTTCCTTAGCACTATGTTATTCCTACAGAGGGGTAGTAGTTTACGAGCTAGCAAAGCTGTATGTACATCAGCTATAGCCCAGTAGTTCAAAGCTGTTGATACAATGTTATAATCAGGGAAATGAAATGAAAGTTTACTGGAGTTAATGTCAGTCGGTTTGTGACAGGTTTTGACTCGGAACCAAACCCGGAGTGAGTCAGCGAATGGCTTGAAGCCAGAAATAACAGCTGTTTTTAGCATGGACCTGTAAATCGGTCAAGGTTTTAATTGATAGCTTCACCCTCTCTAGGTATATAAATATAGAGAAATGGTGGATGAATCATAAGTCTATATATCATAAGGCAGAGGTTAGAGGCTAGCATTCAACAAGCATTGTGTCCATGTAATGTACCCTGGAAACATCACCTGTACTCTTGGTGTGTTAAAAGCTATCTGATTGACAGTGATGGATAGGGACGAAGCTCTGATTCATTATGTAGAGTTAAAATAGAGGTTTATAAGTGCAGAACGAGTGACACATCTCCCAGCACTGGACAGCGTCCAAATAGGCTTAAGCATACTGAAAACACCCCGAATAAATATCAAGTGGCTGAGGGTCAAAGGATGCGATGCGAATATCATAGGCAAGAGAGTACCTTCACAAATGTTTCTCATGCGAGAGAGAGTATAAGAGAATCTGTTTTAGTTATGCTCTTACGGCGAGCTTTCTTCAGCAGGCATGCATAACGAATCAGTTGGAATGTGTTAAGATTCGAAGTTGTGAGTTCCGTTACATATCGTGATAGCGAACATTAAGAGTTGAGCAAGTACTTATTGAAGTCGTGACGGTAAAAAGGATACAGAAAAAAATCAAAGGGGAATGAAAAAATACTCAATATCTGAGATAGTCCGATGAGAAGTAACAAGTTTCTTATATGGGGATGCGAGATTAAATAATATATATTGTTGACGTTTTTTTCTGTGTTCTTGTAGTTAGGGGGTGTTTTGGTATAGATTTGTCTCATACACTGTAACAGTGCAGTACGTTATTTTCCCTGCTAAAGTAAACGATGAGAACTCAAAAGGATTCTCAGGTACAGAGCACGAAGGGAGAAGTTCATTTTCAGCTTCATCTCCATACATTAAATCCCCAGATTTACTTTTAGCTAATACGAAGCAGAATGTTTAGACAACAGCTAGGGATATATGTATCGAGTTCAAACATTTAAGTCGACACCTCAAAGTGAACATCATCAAAGACCTGGCAAGGCCATGAGTTGATTATATCCCACGCATAAATCCCTTCCCTCAAGGCATACACACGTGTGGAAACAGCATTGATGATTCCAAGTCAGATTCTTCCCATAATCAAGAGATTTATCCGCCGATATGAAAAAAATTATCCAACTCTTAACCTATGCTCGGGGCTATGCCTGTATTTAAAGGCCCAGAAAGTAAATTATACATCACATCCGCAGTGTGATTTGGTAATTTTAATTGAATAATTAAATATGCTGTTTGACTGTTCATGTTTAAGCTAAGGTGAAAACGCTTCTCTAATTTTACATGAATTGGGAAGCAATGGAGGGTGAAGTGAGTTTCCTAAAAATAATATATTAACCATACTTAATTCCAAGGCGTGGGAGTAGATTTCTGTTAGGATTTAAATGATTTAAGCCATGATTTCCGACCACCAGTGGGGTTGGTATTCGTAAATATACTGGCTGCCAAGTGGTATCATGATGCATTCGTTCCCCACAATCTGACCTTGATTGGGACTTGGGTAAGACCCTGTAAGACACTCATTGAACAGGTATGTTGACTTGAAGAATGTGTTCAGCACTAGCGTGGTACAGAACACATAAGTCTAGGCTTAAATAGTCCATCCACGGTCACTTTCAGGAGAAATGAAATGTCAATTTGACCTCAAGAGTAATAGATCTATTACTCTGAGATTGGACCCCCTAAAAAGGTATACCACATCTATTAACACCTCCGTGAAATACTCACACTTTGAACATTCCAACAAAAACTATTGACAAATTATTATGAAGCCTCAAAGGACCTCAGTTCCTATAATATCTATATCTCACAGAGTTATCACGCTCCCTTGATAAGTCGATATGGGGTTAAGCGGGCGAGTACTGGAAATTGGCTTATTCATTAATCCTAGATGGTCTGTAGAAATATGTTCATTACCCCCAGCATAGCTGACCAGATGGCCAGCCCCAGGTGTTAATGGAACTGTAATTGGCCAGCAACATTCCACAGTGCATGCGCTTAATGCCTGCAGAGTATTGTACAGGTAATAGGTGAAGGCATAACCTGTAATGTCCCAAATTATGGGATCCATCCGACGAAAACCAAATAGCTCCGAGGCCAGCTTGTTTAGGTGGTAGGCTGCGCAGGGCAACAGAAGAGGAGGGAAGGGAGGGGGTTTCTCTTCTTGTATCAACAGCAGGTTCAAATCTAATATAAAAGTATGGATAGTGAAATGAGAGAGTAAGCCAGGCATATTACATTCATGGGCCGCTCGTAAACGAACCATCCCCAGGCGGTGATGTTATTTATGAGTGTCCTTGGTCGTTTGCTGTTTTCATTGTCTGGTGATCGTCTTTTAAAACACTTTTCCATTTTAGATAGCCACACGCATCAACTATGATCTGATTTTATCATGTCTGTAATCTACACTTAATCTGGGATGATAACTAGCATGTACTCGGGAATTAGCACAAAAAATATCTGAGGTGAAATTATGGTTAAATTACTCAATGTCTGCCGGAGGCTTTCTGGGTTAATGCGCTCGAAGAAAAACACTTCCAAAACACTTCCAAAATACCTTCAAAACTGGGAACATTTCTCTTCATGTTTCTCATCTCTTATGATTCCATAGAGTTCATCTTGCCTTCTTTGTATGTATATAAATAGCATTTCTATTTTAATGTTTGATCGCAATCGCAACTTCCTATAAAAATGGACCTATGACTGTGAATGTTGCCACACTTTTAATACATCAATTCTTTAACTACATTAATTCTTTAACTAGTAGACTGGGCAACAGATGAGAAAATCTTCATCCTAGGAGCATTTTTTAGTACAAAGGTTCATCAGCACTTTTCTGGCTAACTTGGGTGTGCTGAACACGAAAATCACTGTTGGCAAGCTGAAATCTGACTCCTTCCTTGTCAAAAATCAAAAACAAAAATGGCTGCCATTCATTTTTTAGAAAAATCATAAAACACACTTATATAGTCGTGTGATACCTCAAAATGATGGAAATTGATAGGACAATCCATTTTACCTACTTACCTGGATGTCACAGCAATGTGGTTACCATGACAACCAAATATCCACACATAATATCTGTTTTTCACTCATTTCTGAGAAAAATCATACAAAAACACATATATGGTCATGTGATACCTCAAAATGATGGTAATGCAGAGGGGAATCCATTTCTGATATTCTCATTGTTGTGAGGACGTGTCATAGCATATCAGGGCATACCATAGCAAAGAAATCTGAATAAAAAGTCCATACATTCCTAGCTATAACATCATAGTTCAACCATTTGAAGAACTGCCTTGTGTATGGTGCCTATACACCTAAGTAGTACATCAAGCTGATTAGATGTAATATTCTTCTTCTAAGCTCTTCCTATATCATAACAGAAGGCTTTAGATTCATGAAGGCAATTCAGAGACTAGAAATATATACAATTGTACAAAATCAGAGGTACAGAGAAATGGTCACAAGCCAACCTTCATATAGTGTTTTGTCTATTCCCTTATGTTGCTCTAGTTACCTGCATTCTTATCACACTGACAGTTTTGAAGTGCATGGTAGAATGGTTTTCCTGCAACCTCAATGTTGATGTGTACTCCCAGTCTTGTATTGACTTGATATCAGTGATATGCAAGCATCAGCTACAGCGTCTTTGGCCATAAGGATGGGCACAAGTGGCTGGTCCTTTATTTTCCACCCAAGTGTTGTAGGGTCAGGAATATTAGGATAATAAGCTATATGGGCACAGTTCTAAACCAGGGCTTGGTAATGGGCACATTGAATATGCAGCATCAGTGCATCAGCAGTGGATGGCAAGGCTTCTGTTTTATTCAGTTTTCTGAACAGAAGTAACCTTGCCTTATCAATTGATGTTGCTCCTGGTATCTTGTATACATAGCAGAAGAGCTTCTCAACTGAAGATCTTACCATACCTTGGCTGAGTTCCAGTTCGCTCCAAGTTTAAGGAGTTTTAGGTCAGGGTGTTCAAGAAACACATTGTGCATGGTCTGTTGTCTGTTGTTTGCTATGAATGATGTTGTGTCTGACCTTCTTATGGCATGGAAGGCAGGAAAATGCTAGCAGGAATCTTCAGGGATATTGTGTATAACCTCATGCACTGGAATATACTTTTGAAGAAGAATGGATGGCATGGAGAATGAGTCTGGTGTCTGTTTCGTCATGCTCTGCTACCAGAGGACCAAGGTCAAGCGGAATGGCACTTTTCACCTCACCATTGGGGAAGCTGCTACTTATAACAATCAACTTCTGACCAGCACATTCTAAAATCTGAACTTTGCTAGTTATTTGGATAAGCCAACTAGTTAGCCCCGTAGTTAGGCAAGTTGGCTGGAAGTGGCACATTCCTATTGTCAACAAGTTTCCTGATGGGTACTTTTTGTTTCTGGTGGTGCTTTCCGGATTGATAGTAATGTCTTTGTACTGGTCAAATAATAGATCACACCTTCCAAATGCATTTCCCACTTTCAGAACGGTATCAGTAAAGACATCTGTGTTATCCTCAAAGGTAGTGGCTCCATCCAGTTTCCAAGTGCATTGATGAATGCCTGACCATCTATAATAATGGTTGAATCTGAAATCACAGCAACAGCAGATCGACATGGGATGTTTTCAATCAAGATGGGCTTATTATCAGTTTGTAGATTATCATTGTCTTCTCAAAGAGGGAATGTTCTAATACTTTTCCAATCGAACTCTCTTCCAGCTGCATAGTCTCAAGCATAGTGTACAATCTGTTTTAAGAATGATGTTTTTATCCATTGTCTTTCCCTTTTTCTTGATATTGTAGAAGCAACTGAAAGTAAGGGTATTATTCCTCACCATTGGATCATTGAACTTTTCAGGTGTTTCAATCAGCCTCATTGACACAGATGTTTCTAATTGTCTCTGACCCCTGGGATATACTGTAGTTTTGCATCCTGAATTGCACTTGTCACTTGTTTGCCAGATTATGTAAGAATTCCATTGCAGTGAAGAATCTGAGATTAGCAAGTTGATCTACTAAACGATCCTCATCCTTCTTATCTCTTTCCATATTTTTTGGCTGGCTTTCATTGAGAACAATGTCATTCTTCTCAACATTGTAGTTGGCATATACACTGATGCTGATGTGGGTACTTAGGTTGTAGGACAGTGCCCCTCTGTTCAGAGCCAATCAAGTTCTGGTGATGCCTATAATTCAGCATGGTCAACATCTACCTGGTTGAACTGTCTGTCAGAAAGTTTGACAATGAAGTTTTCATGTTCTGACTTGGTCAGTACATGCAAGGAAGACTGAACCCCACTTTGGATAGTTAGTATGATCATACCATATGAAATATGCTAGCATCTTCTTGAAGGCCTCAATGTGGAGGTGCAAGTCAGCATCACAGTAGGCCCTTGTCAGCTGTAGAAGAGTCCTAACCATGTCCTTGTTCTGACACCAGCACGGAAAGTTAATGTTCACTTTTGCTTTCTCATTTGCAAAGTAAGAGAGAAACTGATTTATGTCAGCATTCTCTAGAAGAGTGACTACATCAAGGTTTGAACCTGTTATTATGCCTCATTTAATAATCATTATTAATTAATACAGCATTTCTCCTGGTCTCACTGCACCTGCCAATTACTGTGAAGGGATTACGTGATGGTAATCCACTCAGATATTTATCAGGTGCCTCCCTCACCTAAAAGGGAACTTTCCATTACCTATTTCACCTGGTACATACCATGTTTATATGGCCATAAACAGACTTTTATACTCTACCAGTTCTTGAGTCCTTTATGTTACATCCATTATAACACTTTCTCAGAGAGATAGCTGAGAAAATTTGGGAGGAGAATTATCGAAAGGGCTTGTGAGTATGCATTGCCTTGTTGTAGTCATTTCCTATGAGTATATGCTCTGCTGTACCTTGTCCTAAGATGTCACTCTTAACCCAGGCCTCCACTATGCCAGTACTTTGTATATGTTGGCTGATAGGTTTTAGAAAGTTCATTGCTATGTGTAGGCCTCCGAGATGAATGAACACCCTCTACTGGTATAATGGAGTTTGCCACTTCAGTTCCATCAAGTGACAACTAAGGCCTGATCAACCATTATTATAGTATGATACTGGCCAATTACTCTGATACATACATGCACCTCAGTGTCAAGTGTGTCCACTTCATGGGCAGGTGCTTTGATGATGGGCATGTATCCGATTTTTGTTATTTCAATTGTTGGTGCATTTATCATATTTGGTGCATTTGGTCATAGTAATATTGATATGCCAATGATATCAAGTTGATGTACTACTTAGGTGTATAGGCACCATACACAAGGCAGTTCTTCAAATGGTTGAACTATGATGTTATAGCTAGGAATGTATGGACTTTTTATTCAGATTTCTTTGCTATGGTATGCCCTGATATGCTATGACATGTCCTCACAACAATGAGAATATCAGATATGGTTTCCAATCTGCATTACCATCATTTTGAGGTATCACATGACCATATATGTGTTTTTGTATGATTTTTCTCAGAAATGAGTGAAAAACGATATTATGTGTGGATATTTGGTTGTCATGGTAACCACATTGCTGTGACATCCAGGTAAGTAGGTAAAATGGATTGTCCTATCAATTTCCATCATTTTGAGGTATCACACGACTATATAAGTGTGTTTTATGATTTTTCTAAAAAATAAATGGCAGCCATTTTTGTTTTTGATTTTTGACAAGGAAGGAGTCAGATTTCAGCTTGCCAACAGTGATTTTCGTGTTCAGCACACCCAAATTAGCCAGAAAAGTGCTGATGAACCTTTGTACTAAAAAATGCCCCTAGGAGTATTAAGAGTGATGTTTAGGTGGATTTTGCCTAGTCTATAGGCCTACATTAATTCTTTAACTATATTACCAGTCCATATACTATCATCATGGCTTCGCCTAACTATTCCATTAGCACACTACCACCAGCTATTGCATCGGATGGAAGCCAGGGAGGAACATGTTAAGATGACATCATTCAAACCATTAAGAGTTTCCAGAAATTGTAAACTTACTATTCCATGACAAGTATGAGTTCGTGTGTAGTTTCGTATACTTCTACCAGGTCCACAAGTCTGGGATGTTTCCTAACCATCTCTAACATACTGATTTCATGGATAACATCCGTCCGACAGTCCTTGCCCTTACGTCTCTTGCGAAGGAACTTGGCTGCATACTCTTTCCCGCTCTGTTTGTGTCTGCATCGCTTCACGACGGCAAATTTACCCCTGAAAGTAAAGAAAACATTATGAATAATTACATTATTAACACTTAAGACTTTTGCAGTCTGGAAAATATGCAGTACTTAGTGGTTTCAACAAGGTCAGACGCATACAGTAACAAAAATATCACCCTAGATGCAATAACTTGTGCAGATAGACTGTCATCATAACACCAAGACCTGGGTATTATGATTTAATTGAAAACGATTTCAATTTAATTAATCAAGAAAAGGTCTTAGGAGTGGTTCAATGAATAGCGTCGAAATTGTGTATGATTGCTGAATTCTTCATAAAAGTTGTTACCAATCATCAATTAATTGTAAGTATGTATGTGTATTCAGTAACTGATGCACACTAATATACCTGGAGACCTAATATATGAATGATATGGCAATGATAGCAAACAATAGATTTCCACGGATTCATTGAACGTTCTTCAAGTATCTTTTATACACAAACATTCTAGATTCTTGGGGAAAAGATTGTTGGGATATGAAAAGATACTGTATAATAAAAACTAATCAATTAAATGCGAGACTTGTTCATCACGGCTTGATCATGTGTACGTTTTCAAAATTTAAGCTCAATAAATTGATCTAGAAAAACGTAAATTGGTGAAAACTATTCCGTAAAAAAATCTTTCGAGAAGTTACAACAATGCCAAATACTAAAATGGATCATTTTGCACCAGCTAAAGTGTCACCCTTTAATTAAGCTATAAAACTACAAACCCTCGGTAAAAATGAACCCTGGGCGTGTCTAATTTAATATGAAACAATGGAACCACCCCGAACGCCGCTACCCTCCACATGTCAATCTACAACTAGGCTGTCATCCATTTGTCTTAATTGGCATCAACGATTATGAATGGGGGGAAAATGGGTGTTTTTTCTCAGACAAACAATGAGACCAAATCTCCGTCCAACATCTAAAATAACACTTTTGACAACATCAAAGCATATTAGAGGAAGGCCATGTTCCGTGATACGGTTGTCTCATGCTTTTATGGCCACAACTCCAGCATATCTTTAGATGTACTACGTGCCTGTGGTCTGGCCCTTCTCCGGCAATGCCGAGAAAACATGGTATCATATACACCCTCCTAATAGCGGTCTTCCACTACGTCGCAAGACCCCGGTGATCCGTTGCGATCATGCAACCAGACTAAGCCTTGCGACATAGTTGAGGAGCCCCCACAGCGCCCCAACTTGATCACAAGGCCTAGCGACTGGTTGTGAGCGGCAATTTGATCGCTAGCGTATGAAATGATTTGATATGCCTGCGATGGGATTGCCGCTACATAGTGTGGAGGTGCCCTATAACCTCTTGTACATTCCATCTTACAGTGGCACCTATACAGCTGCCACAACTGCCTCAACAGATTATAATAGAACATTCCCCCACTCAGTCAATGGTAAGGATACCATTCCCTGCCAAGTGCAGCCAAATATACTGTATACCTGGACCGGTCATAAATTGTTCATTAGTGGGCCTTACACGCATCGCCATTCAGTTTGTATCGTGTAATAAGCATTTTTTATTTTGTGCAATGTAGTGAACCAAAATCAAATTAATACTCATTTTTTTTATCTTATATTAGTTCGTGAAGTGTCCTCGCTCTTATCTTATCTAGTAAAAGAGTAATATCAACCTAAATTTTCATATATTTAATATTACTTTTATTTCATTACATCTCTGTCTAGGTTCAAACCCTCATATCAGATAAGTATGGTATGTCAGTGATTGGACGCCTACTTCGCCAATCGGTTTCCTGGCCTAGGACTAGGCGTTCTAATGGGAATATAATGACATTTTGCGATCTTAATGGAATTATAATGGCACTTTGCGGTTTGAGGCGAGAGGCTTTCCCTCCGTTTGAAGGGACTGTCTCATCTTTGGGCCTAGACTGTCTTGATATTGCTCCAAGTGGTATTAATAGGAACCGAATATTGCTCGCGGACATATTTATACCAATCCTTCAGAACAGAATTCACTTTCATGATAAATGCATTCGGCAAGTGATACCTCTGAGGTGATACAAACCAGGAGGGCTATCTTAAATCACATTTGAAGAAATATGTACACACTTGCCTTTCATCAACAACCTTGTATAGGTATATCAGGTAAACTATGGCCATAGATAAGATAAGAGCGAGGACACTTCACGAACATTAATGACAATCTCCTCAACCAAATTCTACACGATATCCTCCCATCTGTATCTGTCACACAACCGTCTAGGTAAGCACAGGGGGCGGTGACAAAAAAGAAACGTATAAACACACTGAAGGGGATAAAATCTGGAACGTTATAGAAGTCTCAAAATTATGGGGCCCAGTTCCAGATTAGAAGGGACAGCACTCAGTCTTAGATGGGAAAAAGAAGGTGGGTAAAAAGTACGAAGGTTAGATCATGAAGTATGAGGTGAGGAGAAGAGGAAGGTGTGTGTGTGTGTGAGGGGGGGGGGGGGGGTGTACTGTAGTTGGGAGTGGGGGTAGCTTATGAATAAAGCCTCAGTCGAGGAAGGAGAGACCAAGAAGTCTGTACTGGAAAAAAAGCTCCATACCCTTGCCACAAACATCAGTTGACGGACATCTTAAGTTTCTTATCAATTGACCTGGATCTTACTCTTAATAAACAGTTACGCCCAGCTGTGTGTGTCCACGGGATGACATGGGATTGTTTATTTAAAAATAAAAACGTCAAGGGGTTAACAGCCGAAAAATGATCATGACGAAAATAAATCAAAAAGACCATCTACAGCCTCCCTCTCTCTCTCTAATAAAAATGTACACAGATTAATATAACTAGGCTCACTGGCTCGTTTGAAGCTAACTTTAGCATGTGATCGGGTGATCTTGTTACAAGGTGTGGCTGCAATATTGCTAACAGGCGAAGAAGGAATTTATACTGCATAATTATGTTCTCCAATCTTTTAAAATTAATTAACCTAATAATGGATAACACCTAAAAACCATTAATGAACTGTTGATCAACCAAGCTATAGCAGTGATATGCTATACATGTATAAAAATGAAATAACGGACACATCGCATTTCATTTCCATGAGACTTTTCTATATGATGGGGAGGATTTAGAAATAAGTCAGGCCATGGAAATTGGTATTAACTGTTTTCCCATGAAAGCTTGGTAAAATAGCTTCTTGATAACCGATGACTCGTTCTGAGCACCATTGTGCATTAAGATAAAAGTCTAGATTGTGAAACGGTCATAATTCCTAGCAGCATTTCTATTCCAGGCACATACCAACTACACCACCAATCTCGCTTCTGAAGAGAAGGAAGAACAAGAACAAGCACAAGAACAAGAAGAGGCAGGAGCAACAAAACATGTCTGCCTACAAAATGGCATAAACACATTCGGGAGCAAGAATCCTGATCCCATTCATCATCCGCTATTAGATAACACGCGCTAAGTTATTGATAAAAACACACCCCCATGTACCAGCGACTAAATGTGTGCATGGCAACGATAAACAGTACAGTATAGGCACCTCCGCTCTACACACACTAACCACCATAGGGGTAACTACACACTTCAGGGCCCCTAATAAAAAGGAAACATTGAATTATCTCCGGCTGTAAATGAACAATGCAGGTATCATTATGGAGGAAATGAGTTAACAACACAATAGAAAACCCTGTGCCTTATGCGTATTGCATCATGTTAACGTGTTCGTAGCTTCCTCTCCAAACGACAGTTATATGAATCCAAGCCAATGAATGAATACCATACCAGCCTGTCGACTTCGGATCTTTTTGAGGAAAAATAAAAGTTATTACGATTCATAGTTTTCTTTGTTCGTGAGCTTATCGAAGGGAATAAGCGATTAACTTTTTTTATTGTGAAGAGTTAGGACAAACTGCATTGCATTTCCCTTGCTGTTGGGGTTATGGGGAAAACTAACCTACACACTCCCAAAACGTGGCAAACGCTGAGACAAATTACTTTTGGTCCAGAATGTCACGACTACTTTATCCTCATTTTATATCAAGAACATGACTTTAGAAAACTCCACCCACAAGTCAGGGCGACGCAAGTCAAAACTTTCAATCTCAAGTTAGGCTTGACGAAAATTTAAAAAACATAACAAACAATAAAGCATTCATATTTGCCTTCCAGCAGTTTCAGACGAGCTACACAGGTGTCAGTTAAGGGTGGATATACTCGGAGTAACCCGACTCTAAAATGAACCGTGGGATATCATCTAAAATTTCATATCCAAAATATACAGGAGCCAGTTGTCATATTTTCCATTAGACCACACGCCCAAATTCATGAATACTGTTAGAATATTGAGTCTCGACACAAATAATGCATTGTTATAGCCAAATGCTCTACTAGCAATTTCGAGATCGAATAATGGTAATTGGATATGTATATAGTGCTATGCTGAAGATACACACAGACATATATAATATTTTGGGAACAACATTTGAATGAGGTCTCCAAGTTCGGAGAGGATTGGGTTATGGTACTTGGGGGAAAAAGGTAAAAATAGGTTGTACATTGTTGTACATGTCCAACAATTGTAACGCAAGCCTTGATAACAGGAGTCAGTTTGGTTTAGGTTAAAGGCAGACCTGGAATGCAAACAACCCTGTCTGCATCCTGACCACTCCCATGGATTCATCTATCCTTCCCCCTCCTCCTGTACCTCCTCTAGTGCCTTTTTACCACCCTACAATCCGCCTCTTCCCCCTCCGCAGGTATGAAAGTAATGTTTCGCTTGGGATCAAGAGAACCCAGGCCGAGCACGTGAGTTATGTCCACGCCTTGAGGAAAAGTGAAGGAGCACTTCCTCATTCCTTACCTCCACCAACGCACGGTGGAATAAGACACAGAGAGAGGGCAGTTGTAGATCTGAGAACTACTGAATGGAGTTTTCCACTAAGCACACCGCCGAGAACTCTCACAAAGCATTGAGAAACTCATGGGCAAATGAATAACGGTAATATGTGTTATCACGCTATACTAATACAGATATATTGACAAGCAAATCATCTCAACACCTATTTTTCCATTCATTGACGACTTATTATTCCCCGAACATATATTACGTCTTAGGTGAAATACCAGACTTAAGGATGGGGATAAATTGACCACTACAGAATAAGTGGCTTTTCTCAGGCATAAGACTTAAGATCCAGGCACATCTGGATTGGATCCAACTTAGAGCTTTCACTACTAAAAGCCTCGACCCGCGAAATGCGCTCACTGAAGTATTTTCCAAAAGTCCACCCATTCATTTTTCCGCATGTGAGTGAAGGAAAAAGTCCAGGAAATTAATTAACGCCCGATGCTCATTTCCTGCTTCTTCCAAGTCACATTAATTATCTTTTTTCCTGGGAGGTTGCGAAACCTCGTGCCGCCGTATTTATACACGATTCGTCCACCATTACTACCACGCCCAACATTCATGTATGTATTACATGTACGTATGAATTGTAAATACTCACACATGCATTGGTGGCAGGTGGCCACGAATACATACATTATATCCATAGAACTGCCGGGAGAAGTTTCTATTTCGATAATGCTTCTAATGTCTTTGTTCAGCCCTTGGTACAGATTTAGGACAAGTGTCAGAAAAACAGGAAGATTCAGTATTATAATAACTAACGCAGTTTCAGTAAATTTCCATGGATAAATGATGAAGAAATTACATCATGTTAATTATATGTAATAAAAGTGTTTAAAAATATGTGAATATATATATTATTAAATGTTAACTATGCACAAAAATCTCATTGTGAAAACATCTCAATAAGAATGATGGGTAATCAACCTCAATTTCTTCAGTTTGATTCCGATCCAATGTTCCATTTTGTCCTGCTTTAATACCTACCAATACTTGTTCCTCACTAGTAGTACTAGTAGTTAGTCCTATTTTAATACATAGATTTCACTGACGTCACGGGTCAAGGAGAGCATCGCCATTTTAGTGGGCTACCCCGTGTAAACGTTAAATGTCCAAGACTCAAAAATGCTGTTTTCCGGCCGTTCTAACCATTACCAGTTTTAATGAACCCATGATAACTCTTGTTGATATGATAGGTAATCTTTCTTTTGTAAATCATTACTAAAGTATCCAACATTGTGGCGTTTATCAGCTTTGTTTTTATAAGCACGCTATTCACGCAAGGGTAGCGCTGCCCCCGGGCATGGCGGCCACTGAGATTCCCCAGCCAGGCGTGTGACGTCATGTGAAATCTATGTATACCCTAACTCTATTCCACTTAACCGCCATCTTAATCTAAATACCATCCCATTGAACGTTTCCCTTCTGAATTACCCATTCCTTTCTCTGTGTCTATCTCTCAACTTTCCCTGCTTACGGTACATATAAAGGGGGGTTTGCGGTCCGAGGGTGGGGTAGGGGTGGGGTAGAGGCGTATGATCAGTGACGTTGCCGAGCTGTGTCCCTTGGAGATGTATTACTTACCACACCTGGGGCAGAGGGCGTATGAAATGCGGCCTTCTAACTTGCAACAGATGTGATGCAATTGCTCCTCTAGAGATCCAACATCAAAGGCCTTGCTAAGTACGTATGTGAAACCCTCCACCCAACAGAGGTACACCTAATGATCTCTGGTTCCTCGATGTACCCAGCACAATCTGGAGCAACGATATCCCACAAGGAATATTAATACTGTCGATATAAGTTAATTATGTTTTGGTGCGTGTCGGTAGACATTTTTCTCCCATCAAAATCCAGCCAACATATCAGTCAAAAACGTACCATAGAATATAAAGTTTGTGCTCATGTTATTCTCCTTTACAAATCATTACATTATCTGCAGAATACATATGCAAAATATGACTCCATCCCTATAGGCGGTCGCTAAGGTGCCACTTGAAGGATAACTTTGCAAATACATCAAAAGGAATAATCTTGATATTTTGTTTTTTTTATTCCAAAATACAAGATGTAGAGAAAAACATGACAAGTGGTGAAGGAAAACATTATTCACTGTTTCACTTCCAAAATGCAGGAAAACTGAGCTTGAACATATACATAGCATCTTCCTTTGAACATTCGTTTCTTTGAAAAAAGGTAAAAATTGGACAGGCACGATTTCTTTTTAATCGATCGGATTAACAGCAAAGGTCTCTCCATTTTCCTTCTTCCGAGCAAACGTTACAACCTCCCAACCTCTAGTTAACTTTCTGTGAAGACTTTCCTGACACTTTGACGTTCACGCTTGCCACTCCCGTCTAACCCACATCTCAATAAATTTAACATCGTGTTTCGTGTTCGCAAAGGTCCACAATCGTCTAACAATGCCTTCTATTTGCCGGCAATTATGTGCTTGAAACAACAATACCTATCCTGGCTCTAACATTTCCTTACTGGCCCGGCCCCAGTCAAATTATTGTGACGGGTCTAATTTTCATGCATGAAAGGTAAACAAAGGCACTCTCGTATTGACATGTATTGTAGATTACACGAGCGCCATAGCCTTCAATACGAATAAAGACATTTGACAGATGACAGAGCAACTTGCGAACAATGGAGGCTACTACTTCTAACAGTAATCCAAACGCATTAATGCCCTCACAAGATCTGCCACTAATCTAAAAACCAACCCCTGCTGCTAACTTACACAAAATACAGCCCCTAATTTTGTGAATAGTTTCAAAAGAATTAATTAAGTACAAGTCATCTCCCAAGGGGCCTTCAAATCGACCTATGTTGTTTTTGTAGGGTGGCTAAAAAAAGAGGATGAATGAAGAACCTAATTAGTCTCATGCTGATGCATACTGTCCGCGCAGACGATGTAAAAACAGATACGACAATAAAACACACGCTTTTTGGGAAAGTGACCGCTCGGCATATGAGGGACACAACATTTCCCACGACTGGCGCTCAGGGGGGGGGGGGGGGGTAAACAATTCTAGGCTAACGAATGAAACAACGTTCGGCTGAAGGCGAGCTGCTGGTCAATAGCATTCGCGGAAAGGTCCTATCAATAGTTCGATGAGAAAGATCCGACTACTCAAGACAACAGCAATCATTCATTTGTAAATTTCGAAGAATCAAACATTACGTACCATGTTTCATTCACATGGTTTCCAACAAAACAATATGGAAAATCACATTAATGCCAATCACTAAACGGTGGACACTTGGAAATAAAGTGACCATGTATGTCACCAACGAGTTTTAATTTAAAACTCGTTGATGTAACCAAAGCATTGTCCTTTAGGAAATAAGTAAACACAGAAGAACTAGGAAGAAAAACATTAGAAGATAACACAAAATGATGAATTTATGTAGAATTCTATATCGACTATACTGGTGTCTTTCGGCAAGGATAATCCGTGATCGACTTGAATTCCTCAGTAACGTGATGACAAGAAACGAATGGAAGTCTAGGTGAAAACATGATAAGACAGACATGTAAATGAGGGGTGAGATCGGAGACCTTTTATCATTTCGATATCAAGTCTATTCTGGTAGGATCTTTAGACTGCGCGAGTAATGTATCAGTGTCAGCTCTATTCTCCACGTTGAGGATGATCAATCACTGATAAATATACGATACGAGACCACGGCTATTCTGTGTAAAACTGGAATGTCTCAAGTGCGTATACGGCTCGATTTATCAATGGTGAAGAAGTCAGGTTGTTTTCCTTTAGTTGTGATATCTTCAAAACAATTCAAATCCCATATATATATACAACCAACAAAAAGAAGCTGAGTCAGTTATAAGATATTATATAGTGTGTCCTGAGATTTAAAATTGACCAGAACCGTTACAGGTAGTGTGCATGTATATCCATACACTCTGGGTATATTGCTAAGCTCCTGTCCAGGGGAGGGTTTGCAAGTGTGTGCACTCCATATTAGAAAAGGGAGAACTGAAAGGCAAAGACTGGACAAATATCAAATACACTCAACGATTAGCTGACTTTTAAGTAAACTCACCACACCATTACCTATATGAGAGACATTGGCTTGGAAAGTAACACTATGGGGCAAGACAAACGTCTCCGGTGGCCTAACCTATTGTATGCAATACACACTGCGTTCTGTGTTAATACAATACAGGGTGTTGTTGTTCCCAACCTTCTTGTAAATGATCAAATCTTTGGGAATACTTCAGACCGACTCAACGGATAACCACTCAGTTATGCACAGTGCCCTGGAACGCCCATGCAGGGAAATGGGCAACCCTGTCCTCGTCTTCAAGCACATTGACAAGTGCCTGTGAAAATCTATGAAGGCATTCTTCCGTCTCTTTGTTCATGGAACCATGTCATAAATGTGGTCAATGGCAAAAGGACATAAACGACATAAATGGCCATGAACTCACACCTAGATTTTTTATGTGCCTATATTTCTATGTATGTACCTGGCGCATATATATACATGGTTCCAGAACCAGACCTTTCAGGTGTATGCAGCTTTTGCGGTCGTAGCTATTTCCATGTATGTTTAATGCTTATGATGTAAGGCAGGAGGCTTGCATGAGTGCAGTCAGATACATAAATGTACTTCTCACCAAGTAATTTTCCCAACGGGTTAAAATGGCTTTAATAAAACATGATAGGACATGACCTTTCCATGGGATCCTTCATGAATACCAATTTTCTCCCGGGACCACTGTTGCATGTTCTCCAGAGCCCTCCGCCCAGTTCTTTGGGAGTTACCCTGTGTTGGTTTCCGTCCGTCAAGGTCTTTTTCTTTGAACTGAGAACTGGCAAGCTTCGCGAACAAAAGTGGGAACCAACGGGACAATGCAATCCTTGATGTTTTGCAGATATATAGTGCACTTGATGCAGGACAATGCAATCCTTGATGTTTTGCAAATGTATAATGTACTAGATGTAGTCCTCCCATGGGAAACATTGGGGAGAAAGACTTTCCCTTACAAAGTGTACAAAATAATTCTTTAACTAAGAAAATATCTTCCATGACCACGGGAACATCACAAGACCAATTCACTTGAGCACTTCATAAACAAAATTACGAGTAGGTATCATGCCAAATATCTCCATAGCTACCAACATGTTGCAGGATATCTCAACAAGTATAACAATGACCGATTTGGAGACCTAGCATTAAGCGAGAAAAATACTCATTGCGAGGATTTAACCAATCTGCAGCATAAAAGAAATTCTTTAAGGAATTATTATCATATAGAATTAATATCCAAAATGAGTTCAGAGACGAATAATTTTATTGATCATAAATCACACTCTAGCCCCATCAGAATATGGACTTACCATCGAGTTTGGGCGTGTGGGAGGGTAGGGGGGGGGGGGGGGTCGTAGAATATAATGTAAACACAACTGCATTGGACTGGTTCCTCGTCGCTTGCCAAATGGAATTTTTGGATTTGTTATTGTAAATTGCTATGGACATTTCCAACCATATACATCAATAAAACCATGTCATATCTTGAAAGTAATCCAAAATTTGATATTATGATACATGTTTACAAGGAGAGAAGTCATAACAATTCTCATCCCTAATAAACAAAATTATAAGCCAATAAACGTGCCAATAGAATGAACCATTATCCGGCGTTCCTTTATTTCGGCTGTGAATTGAAGATTGCCAAAGCAGATGATGCTCACCTGCTTATAACATGTGCAACAGAAGATATCTAAGCAGCCTAGGGGCCAATAAACAACTTTTCTTTCGGATTTGAAGGAGAAAATGTCATGGAACTATTACTTGAAATTACCTGTGATTCCCAAGCAGCTGGGGGGTATTAAGCAAACGAGTTAATATCTCGTATGGATACCCCCATACCTGTGCTCATCCTGAAACCTGGATGTCATAAAGAAAATACAAAATATATGCATTATCTTGTTGGCTTTTTTTCTTCTTTAGTAGGAAGACATCAATGTACCAGTCTGCCCCAGGCTGAGAAACGATAATCAAAATAATATTTATGTGAATGGAGGGTATCAAGTAGGCGAGGGATAGTGGTTAATAGTCGCTAAAGGGGTGAGGGAATTTCTTTTATCCCAGGCCCAGGGTGGATGCGAGGAGTAAGGTAAAGTAAGGGGACTTCTTGCATTGAGGGGGTTTAAAGATATATATTTATATATGTTATGGGTATGCGTAGCATAGAATGCCAGCTATGTTCCACGACGGTCTCACTGTCTGGGAGGCATTGAGATGGGTGAGTATATGAATTGTGGTCTAGGGAAAACAAGGAAGATATGCTCCCACTGAGAACAGCTGGGGACAAGAATGAGCGGTGGAAAATGGAATGGATCCAGATGGGCCGCCACAACTCGCTGATACAAATGGGGAGAGAGAAGGGGAAGACTCTGACGAATGATGCGTAGGAAATTACTCATACATGTAGTGGATAACTACCTAAGATATGGCTGCTGTATTTCTCAATTACCTGTGAGAAAAGCAATACATGAAAATAGATTTAACGACGACAACACTAGTAAAAAAGACAATTTATCTACGTGTATAGGCAAGAGGACTCAGATAAGTCGGCCAAAAGAAAATAGGTGTGTTTCCGATTTACGCCCTACCTAGAATAACCTTCCCCAACCTAAAATTTGTTTGACCATACCTGATTTGTTTTTTACCATAGCTTACTTTTTTTGAAAGCAGGAAAACGGAACTGTCAAAAAGCACATTTCCCTTGTTTAAAACAACTATTGTTATAAAATAGACATTTTTTTTCAGTGCCTTGGAGGTGGTTTCGTAATAAAAAAATTTTTTTTTAAAAGTTACCCCCTTATGGGATAATGCGCACATTGCAGCCAAAGCAGATCGCAAAGTATCCAATGTGAAAATGTGCATGTTAGCAGTAAAATGACTAATGAATATAACATCAAGCTGATTTATTGTGTTTAACGTTGACTGATTAATTAATGTTGCAGGCGGGACTCGTGAGCTTTGAGATTTATGACTTCCAATGAATGCAAACTCCACAGCAATCTATCGCTGTCAACTGAGCTGGCCTGTCTGGCTTGGGCCTAATGTGTGGGTCTGGTGGAGACAAATTTCAGATCGTGTTAAAAAACCATTCGTCTTTTTTTTCGCAAAATGGAAGGGAGAAATAAGACTGTATAGGATCAACTGAACTAGAGCGAATAAGTGATCACACGAGGAACTGTATAGGTATTTGACAAGGCAATAACGAGCTATACCCTGGGGTATATAATGAGTGTGTATTAGGTGTTCTTATCAAAAAATAATTTTATACCTTTATATATATTTAATGGGAGAAAAGTCGAATATCATATACCATGGTTTTATTTGATAATATATCCAAGGAACTTCAACAAGAACACGACAGCTTAATTGAAGAGATTGGGCTGATGGATTGTTATAATTATACTTAATATTTAGAAAGAAAATTAACGTGAAGACAGTCTATCAGACAACGCATAAAAGTGTCTTGGGGGTCATACAACTTAGCCCTCTATATAACCTGCGTATGATTGGGCGGGGTCTCACATGTGATGAATAAGTGAAGAACCAGCATAGTTGTATGAGCTGAAAATGAGCGGCTCATGATATACGAGTTGGTGTTTCCCCAATTCTGAATTTAGATACATTCTTCCCTGCAAATAAAACCTCTTATTCAGCAAGCTGGTGTAATAAATCGCAGGCAAAGAAAGGGTCCACCCACCCTCTGTGTCCATGTGATCCCAGGTATGCATTTGCTAAATAATCTAAGTGTATACCAATATGAGATAACAATAATAAACAGAACATGTATCCATGAAGCTAAGATTCAGGATTCATGCACCCTAGGATGTGCATTGGAATATCCGAGGGAAATCTCTCTCAAAAGAAGCCTCTCGTTTAACTTTTTTTTCAGTGAAAAGCGCCTTTTTACAATATTGACAGAAGCTTCTCTCAAGGGTCAGGATGGTAACACACTGGGACAAATATGCCGAGCATCTTTCCAAGCAATTTATGAAGCAACATTTGCCGGAGAGGTTTTTGTCAGCATGGCATAATAGGACGAGCATTCTTGACAAGGATAGCTACATGGACGATATACACGAACACGATGAGTTGAGAACGTGCAATATATAAGTGTCACTGTTCCCAAATGGAGACAGGAATTATATCTGCCTAGGTACAAGGGGGAACGGAATCCCTGTAACAATAGCCAACAATGCCCCATACCCAGCCGCATGTATTCAATTTATATCTGTGACAAAAAATAGGACTGGGAATTATTTCTGAAAACATATTGCTTGTTTGCAGAGTCAATAGTGCCCGAGCAGCAGGTACGATCCACCTGTTCGGCATGCCGTATATTCTGTCCACATTTTTTTCCATTTTATTTTGCCGCAGGGGAATTTCAGCGGCAGATCAGGATCTGAAACTATAACATATTTACTACTGATTTCCAGGGGTTCCACTTACAATGCTCCTCATATAAATGAAAGTATTGGTTAAGGAACTTCATGGAACCTGTCCTAAGAATGATGAACACAGCATGTAAAGTTAACACGAGATCGAACTGGACAGAGAATATGGAGGGCTTTTGGTGGCGGTGTGGCTGTAGCCATCAGCACCAGTGGTCTGTTAATGTTGGAGCATATCTGACATACCTGAGGCAGGTGATAAGGGCTGAAATGATGACACTGGATCCAGCGCCAGTCCTTATCTCCCGCTCATCACTGTGTGTCTACACCTGTACCTCATCCCAGGGTGCCTAAGCCTGAGGTCTTTCTCTTTCCCCATATCCTCCTGCTGGCTTTCCCCGCCAGCTTCCCCTCACTATTCCTCATATTCATTTTTCTTTCACATGCAATCCATTCGTGTATATTATGTATACCACCTATTTAATACTTTACAGAAATATTTTATGATTTGACTTAAGTTTTCAAGAATACTGTGGGTTTTTCCCCAATTATTTTTCCCTATTTCAACATTTGTTTCCCCTAAATTCCTTCTTGCTTCCTGACTCACTCTGAGTTCTGATCTGTTGCCACTCTCTTTTCTCTCCCTTTTCTCTCTCTTTCTCTCACTCACCCTCCCCCACCTCTCTCTCCTTCCAATCGCATCTATAACACTTCCTTTCAACAATAACACCAGCATCATTCCTTCACAACATAATACATGTCTACACCTAGACCTCCAACACAGAGTGTACACAACTTGGCCTTCATTACCAAGCAAGGTCAGGTCTTCTCAGGGCAACTCATTTTCTTCATCACCAACCATGCTTTCGTCTACGAGACAATGAGAACGAGAATAATGTCAACATCTTCATGGTTGACATGCTTTTTCTAAGTGTATATCAAAGAGCCTCCTTACATTTTCGAAGGGCATTCAGTTAGTTTGATCTGGCAAAAATATAGCCCCAGACCTATTCATTGCTTTATTTCTCGTTAACCTTTAAGGCTTATATATCGTACATTCCAAATAAATACACACCAATGACCTGGCAAGTATTGACAATATATACATATATTCCATTCGAGGAAGTAAATAAATTAAGATTTCTATCAATTCAATGGGTGAGAATAAAACAGCGATAAACGAGATAGCATCTGTTCACCTGACACAGGATTCGATGTTGGCTCAGATAAGCATCCGATAACCTATCAATCGCAGTTCATAACGCAACGATCTAAAAAATACTTCAGACAATGTTGGGATATACAGTAGGATAGCACAATGAACAAAGAACTAATTTGTATCAACCGCATTCAATACTATCCTTATTACAAAATGACTACCTGGATCGAAAAGAAAAAGAAAGGAGGAAGGGAGGAAGGACATATCTTATCGCATATATTATATATGAGTGTGTGAATATTTATCTAACTCGAGTCCAATAATTATATAAACTCCCATACAAATTTCCGCTCCGGAAAGGGGAATGAATGGCAATCCTCTCTTAACATATGTACATTTGGGCCCATGTGTAGGACGTAGAGAAGTGTAAAAACTAGTTACACTTCGTCGTGGTCCTAGACAACACATACGTCCTCTCCACCGTGTCTACACGACAATTGTTGGTGTATATACTTCAATGGTTACTACAGCTGGTCGATGACCGGACCAACAACTCACAATACGTGATATGGATTCTCGATGTATGCTTTATGTAAGAGGGCACATAGCGAGTGGCATATATGGTCAATACATACAACCAACACTTTTACATAATAATACTTCTTTTTTCTGGTGTACGAGGAGGGAGATGAGATGTAGGAGCGAGCCACCATTTATGTAAGGAGGAAAGTGATATGTTTGTAATCCGACGCCAGAATATTTACACTTCAACTATGGATTTAATAAGGCAAAGTGGTATTTGACTGCCTATATTCATGTGTTCGGTGATGGCTGAGTATGGTAACTAAATGCTCTGGGAAATGATTCAACTTTAGTAGATAAAATGATAAATTCTTTCAATAGATGACCCCGAGGGCTTTCTTCAAAGGAATCGAAGGTTCATAACAATCAAATGTGCTATCTGTTAAACAGTGAAGTTGTATGCAAACAAAAGTGATTTTCAATTTTACTGATAACACCAATTAGTGAAATTCTGCAAGTCATCACTTCGGAAACCATTTCTACCAGCAATAATGCACACACAAGGAAGTAGTTGATGTTAGTTCGAAGAGAATGAATGACTATTGAATATGTAATGAATATGTATACCAGTTTACAATACCCTGCAATCTGTGGTTTCCCAATACATCGTAGTTTGTATGGGAAATTATTTCACGCATTCACCAAGGCCCGTAACCTTCAGGAGTAATGACTACCCTCATTCCCTCATCGATCTATATCCAGGGTATTCACCTATTACATAATATATACGCAGGTAAACCTAGAACACTAGAAATAACAAAGGAAAGTAAGCATGGTATAGGTGAGGTGTTTCGGGTTCTTCAGGCCACACGCCTATATAAGAACCTGACAAATTGATCAATTAACTTTTATCTTGAAGGATCGATATTAGACCAGAACAAAAGTTTCAAAAGCACAGTATAATCAGTAATAATAATTCTCTCAAAAGTGGACAAATTACTAATGAATGGGCATTTAAAATGACTGATAAAACATTCATGATAAAACATTCAAGGAAGCGTACAGTCAGGCTCAAGTTACCTTAAACCAATCTAGGAGGAAGGTTCTGTTATCAAGAAGGGCCTAATCACTATAAACACTCCCACACAGTCCGGGTGAGAGATCAGGTATGCAGAGATAACGCAATTAAGCCCAGTTACTAACCAGATAATTATGCCAGGTATATTTTGGCTCTCTATTTCTAGGATACTAACAAGTGGTGGTGGACATAATATGTACGGACGAGTGGGATGAAAACCAAGAACCTATATGGTAAGGTTCGTCGGTTACCAGGGAGGTATGCTCGCTATGTTCATTACAAACCTAGCCTCAAAGAAGGATCAACATATCCGAGAGGGCAGGAAAAAATCATATACCTGTTCCATACGCATTAGTAACCTACAAGCATGGAAAAGACACGTGTTTACAAGGCAGTATACATATTTATGCGGGCGTCCCATGGTTAGAACAACCTCCTCCCAAGGGGGATTTTCAGCTACTCGCAAGCGCTCTTGTGTCCTGAGCATAGGCCGCAGTGATAGGATGGTTTGATGGATGGATGCATATTTTAGAATTTTGAGAGACTGACCTGTTAGGTAGTAAGTTGAATTAAAATTATAATATTTTCGAAGCAACTCGGGGGTTGCAGGGAATACAGAGAGTTGGCGAGAAAATATTTGAAAACTGGATACATAATTTGTTTAATGTCTTTATGATTTAATATGAAGGGGATTTAAAAAGTTTGGTTTTGCTCTAAATCCCGTATGAGATAATTAAGGAGTCGATGCGCGAAATTGAAGTCAATGCGTGAGAAAATTGATGATATTCCAAGGTCGAATTTTAAAAATTTAAATAATTAATTCCAGACATACCACTATTTTTATATTAAGACATTACATTTATATTTGAACATTCCACAGAGTATACTTTTTCTTTCAGTGAATATTTAGTTACAGATATTCTAGTTTTGTATATATATACATTATTATTTATATATGAAAACGCACAATCTTCAGGCACAGAGCCATAGTGCATTCCTCTCTGGAAGTAGAACAACCAAGGAGATTGACACCCATCCATCTAGTACCCAATGCCCAGAAATGGGTGAAGGACCCGAGAGGCAAACAAGGGTTCCCCCCGAGCTTTTGTTTGGGTGGAGAAGAATGCAACTTGTGCATTTCTCTGGCACCCTTATTCTCCACCCGGGTAGAGTATTGGTGCAGGACTTGGGGGCATTGGTGGCAGGAAGAGGAGAGGAGGGAATAGAAACCTGCATACGCCGGATACCTGGACATGACCACCCTGGTGTCATGTTCCCAGATATGTTTCTTGCCTGGCTAGGCTCGCAGTGGATTTATAACAAATATGTTTGAGGCAGCCATGGCCAATCACCATAAATATGCTCCTAAGCAGAGGGTTCCATAGTGTTAGTATTAAGTAACCCCCAACTTCCAGTGAGTATCTTCCTTGTGATCAAAAATTATGAGAGGAACAACATGGTTTGTGTACAGAAGGAGGGCCCCAAACCACTTGGGTAGTGGATGGTGTGCATGGGAATAGGCTCCTTCCCCTAAAACAAAGCTGGGCTCTGGGTGTCTTGTTTGCACATTCTATCTACCATGGCAGCACAAGGAAAATAAACAGGGCAATGGTTCCAACAGTTGCCAACGTTATTGTTTGACAAGTATCGATCAAAAGGTTACAAGCCGTAGAAAAGGACTTTGTCCCCCCCCCCCCCCCCCCCCACACACACACACAACCCCACCCCTACACAAGCCGATACCTATCCATTGGCATGGATGGCAAGGACGGAACCGGAAAACGCAAACGTTGGTCTTTAAACCATCAGTTGTGTGTATTTAAATTTAGAGTTAACCAATGTCACTAGTCAGGTTTGGAGTAGGAGGTAAATTCTTTCTATATACTCAAAGCCCAATCTGACAACTCGGAAGGAAGACAAGTACTTGAACCAACAAAACTGGTTCTGTTTGATGATTTCGAACAAAGGAGGGAGTGAAGATTTCCCTACACTTCACGAAGATGTCCCAGATTTCCCATTGAATATGAATAGAGAAGGGAAGACCACTGTTAGGTGTTATCGATATTAAAAATAAAGAAAACCAGAACTGTGCGTCTCAAGTGAGTAATCCTTCATTAATCAAACCCAGAAGACACATTGAATTGGTAGGCCGTAATGTACAAATACGGGCCTGGGATTCTCATTCCCCTCTCCATCCTAAAGATCGAATAAGTTGTATAGAAATGTAAACATATATATAATTTAATGAGTCGAGGCTTGTTAAGCTGTATCTTCCCACGACCGGGTGCATAAAAAGCCCGAGTCTCTAGTATCCGATCGCCAGGATCGTCCTGAATCTGTGCGACCATTAATCTGATTTATTTGTAAGAACTTCTAGGTATCATTTCAAAAACCATTATGAACGAGCATTTCAATGAGGCAAAAGGCAAGAAAAGACATAAGGAAGGAAGGGGACAACATTTGTGATGAATTTTGGAGTTTATTTATATACACAGATACAAGGCGTACCATGCGCTTCTGCTTCTTTTTTGCATTGTTAGTCTAAGGGACATATGACACCACTCGCAGCTGATACATGCATACCAAATACTACCGACTGAATCTTTGAAGAGCTGATATAATGCCTTCAAAACCAGGGGCCGTTACTCTATACTGTACAGTGGCAGGACATTATATTTTGTCTTGGTATGATTATTTATTTTTAATTTTTTTTTAAAGGAAAGAAAATCACGATTCCTGAATTCAACAATTATTTCCCAAACCAATATAAATAAAGGAAAACTGGAACAGACATGTTTCAAATAATTCTGTACAGGTGAGGGTATTAATTCCAACATCGTTCCTGATTCACGTGTGTATGACTTTTTTATACGTTGCTCACTTCCTCATTCTATACCAAGTCGAGGGCCTTTATATATATAACGTTCTCGATGCACGAGTTTCTCCAAAGAAATAGAATCATACTCCTATAACTATAATATTTTAGCGGGACATAAAACTATAAACAGAACGTGCACTTGCGTACTTCAATATTGGGTATATTCTGAGGGAGATATGATTAGCAGCTCCCGTACAAAAATGTGTCAATACACACGTTTACTATGACTCGCTTACACTGATATTTCAGTGATATTTCGGTGATGATTTGCACTCGGATTCAGTTGAAACCATTAGCAAGTACAGTAACCATAGTACCCCATGACTTCTAACCCTCTACCAGATATCATGGACACGTTGTTCGCGAGCTGCACACATTGAGATATCAGAATATAAAACCGGATTGACACATCATATAGGCCCTAGTTAGCTATGCGTACATCATGCAATACTAACTTCAGCTTCAATGCGTTCATTACCTGCATAATGCATGCACCTTCCATTCTGATGATTTATAAATAATATCTTAGTTAAGAGGACAAGAATATTATCTGAATTCGTATTAAAATATCTCCTGGGCGGGTGGAGCATGTTCAGCATTATATGCCGCGTGTATGCGTCATCCTCCTATAAACTAATCACTATCATCAACCGAGTTGTGGTGCAAAGGTAGACAACACAGCTGTCGTACTACTACTACTGCCGGCCATCTTGGGCTCCTCAAAAATGCTTCAAGGTGACAGCTTGCCATACAAGAGGTACAGAGGACGGTACTAAGCAAGTAACCCAGGTTAAACAGTTTGTGACTTGAAATAATATAGGTTGCATACTCCTACATATGTTATAAAGCATGACAACATTGCAGTAGAACCTATACGATATGAAACTAAGCCAATACCACTGAACCACTGTACAGCTGACTTTACCTAGAGGAGTTATGTTTCAATCATGACCAATCTGACTAACAAATGTACGCCCATAAGCATTATTGGTGAAGGCATTATAGAGTTAACAGGAATTTAGAAAAAAAGGTGTGTGGCCAGAAATTCTGACCACAAACTGTACATTTCCCTTTTCCTGATCCCACACGCCCGGCCCCCTTTGAACGTGATGATGCAGGCCCAAGGAATGGGATGAAAAATATCCCCCATAAACTATTCAGTTCAGGATCTGGCAAATGTGGGGGAGTTGTGGCCGGTTTATTCACCTGTACCCTATGACCACCTCGATCCTCTGGCCAGACAATATACCAAAGTACTACTACAAAGCCATTGTCTCGCCGCTAATACTTTGTATAAAGAATCACTGAATGTCCTCTCTCTCTACACGGAAGATGAACTTCTTTTAGGCTGTTCACACACATACACACATAGCTTCTTTTTTTATTCATAATGGGTGTATTTTTAGCGAAGGTGAATTGAAGGTACGATTCTTTGGTGTATATATAGGTAAAGTATGATTTTTTTGTCAGTATAGGTAAAATGATAGCTTGAACAAATAGGAAAGTATGGCGCTTCATGAGAGCGAGGCAGAGATGAATAGCATGAGCTATGTGTGTTACCACGAGATCCAAGGGCCTAAGATTAGAAGCCATCTGAGTAGCATGTCGATTTACTACTTGCTCCTGAACACCCCCCCCCCCCCCCACCACCACCACCACACACGACCCCGACCCCCCACACTTACCCAAAATCGCAGCCCCCCCCCCCCCCCCCCCCGCCGCCCCTCCTTTTCTCTTCAGACTCCTTTCCCTCCACCCCCACTGCACCCTCCCCTGACTCAGGAGTCGTACACCTGGAGGCATGCTTCACCCATCAACCAGCAAGACACAGCTCTTCTCTCAGCTCTTTTTGAGTACATACATTTATATTTTATTGCTATTTCAACATCTGCAAAATCCCTGTCCTCCCCACCTTGGCTTCATTATAGGTAAATAAATTGTGCAGTCTGATAACAGGTTAGTGACTTTTCAGGATGGCGAATCTTAGTAGCTCAGAGATCGCTTTTGATTTTTATAGCAGTTTTATGTACCGTTATCAGGTGATGTATTCACCACGTGAGAGTTAAAAAGTAGGAAAAAGTCTGTGCGATCTTTAAAAAGACTTTTATGCGCATCCAATACAAGAGCACGCGAACCAAGCTATGGCTGGGGTTATATAGAACCAAAGGGAGCAAAAATACCACAATTGTCTGGGGGGATTTGGCATTATAGAATATTAGAGGTTTACTATTTAAAAGTGTAGTTAAAAGCTGTGTAGACAATGGAACGCGTCAAAGTTGCAATGTCTCTCTGCGACAGTTTTTAAGTAAATCCTTAACAAATACACGTCCATAAAAACTTGGTTTCTTAAGTCCCAAGTTTGTCCCCACCCAAGGTTTTTACAAAGAGAAGAGAGATGGGCAGAGTGAGTTGAACCTTGATCCATCCGATCAGAGCACACGTGTGGTTTAATCTTATTTGCTCCTGCTACCAACAGCTTTGCCAAAGTTGACAAAACCAACATATATGCAGAGCCCGTCCCGTGGTAACAGCTTTGGACTCGACCTGGCCAGGGGCTAAATTCCTGGTCACACAACAGCTAATGTGGTTTTTCTCTATCTCATATGCCAGCAATGGGATCAACTAATTAACAATGGCCTGATCCAAAAACAAAAGGTAGACACTGATTGCGTTCAGCGAAGTCTTTGCACTTTAGTTTTATCCTCGTTAAAAATAAATGGGAGAGAAAGGTTTTGTTATACCGAACTAGCGGTTGTGCTTTCCAGCTCTCTGTGGAACACAATATACAAAACCTATGCCTCTCAACACTGCTGTAAAATGTCCATGTTTCTCACAACGATGAAATGTGTAAACATAGAGAACAAGAGCTCCTTTTTGTTATTGTTAGAGTATTCATGGGAGAGCGCATTGAACACGTTGTCAACGCTTCTGTTGTGTGTAGATTCCCGGCTTCAAAACCTAACACCATTTCTTCTGACTGACTGAGGGGGAAGGCTGCACATCCCATGGTTTTAATGCTTTCCTCTCTGTTGTGAAAGCCAAAATCAAAAGAAAAGAAACAACAAACTCATAGAAAGGCAAATAAAGGTGAGGTGTTCACCTGCGGAGAAGAGCTCAATCCTTGCAACTGCTGGCGAGTTCAAATGAGCCCAAAGACCATTGAGTGGTCAAAAGAAAGCTGCCTTGTCGAAACTATGCAGTCTGCAGAGGGAATCGGTCAAAGTGGGAATGCATTCATTGCATACCTGCTGAATACCTTCGGTTAAACGTTCGTAAGATATCACATCACTTGGGTAATACAACCAACTGCAAAAATGAGGTCACGACAAAAAATAAACCTCAATTAACTAGTGATAAAATGGGCAATGAAATCTGCCATTAAGCACGGAATAAAAGGGTTATAACGCCATGTTCAAAGGACTTCTTTCTGTCAAAGATAATAACTTAGTGTGTAGAGAGGATCTTAAACCCAAAGGGAAATACACTAGAAAGGGGTAGATTTGGGCCATGCCCTGTTCAATTATTCCAAAAATGCCTGAACCAAAATATCTTCTTCAGATCAATAAATGGAAGTATGGCACGACTAGGATCGATAGGTATTGCAAGTATGCAGACTGGTGTTCATTTATAGAAATCGTTCGTCTAATTTGGACAGCAGCACAGAACTAACGTGACATAGTAGTGTTGGGGAGAAAAAGATGCCAGGGGAGGTATTTCCTCGAGTTAGAAATGCCCTCAAATAAACACGCCCGCATTCAGTGACCTATGGTTGCCCTGGTTTGCAAACGAAACATCGAGAGGCCAGAACTTGGTCAAAATACAGACACCCAAAAGACATACACAACACGTATGAAGAAAAACAATCCGATATCGTATATCTGCAACTAGGAAATCGGGAGTCATTATGTATACATCCTTGAAAAGAAAAGAAGATAAATAGTTCTAAGTCTTCTATATCCGTGATATTTGTCATAGATATTTACACGTAAATGTATTACTACAAAAAGAATGGCAACAGTTTCTTGGCTTATAGGTCATGTCCTGTTTTTGTATTTCAACAGCCGATATGGAGCAGGAAAAGGGGCAGCTATAATGTATTTCGGGTCACTGGACCTGGGAGAAGGGAGGGGACAAAAGACAGGCGAAAGTTCTAGCATTTGAAACATTTAATCCAGAAGGTAACAGCAAAGTGGATCGCTCCTGTAGTCCGAGGCCAGATTGGCGTTACCACTTCCGGTGTCTAATTGCAAGAGGTCATATCCTTTATGCATCATAACAAAAGGGTCACGTGATTCATGCAAGGTTTGGTGGTTGAGAATAACCGATTATACAACAATTACAACATGCCGGAGACATTTGAGGAATTCGAAACAGAATCGAGAATCAAGATTAAATTCAACACCCACATCATCCAAGCTATTATCTATTATGATAAGAATCTGAGATCCAATCCCCAACACATCATCTCCTACTCTTATCTGCTATCAGCAAAATAATCAAAATCCACAGCATGAAAAGTTATTTTGGAAATACCCATGTACATGATATGACCTTACTCTAGGATATCTAAGCTATATATTATATAGGGATTCATGATTGTTTGGAAGATGCTATGTTGACAAGTTTATATATCTGAGCTCTATCAGGCCAGCATAATAGCATCTACACATACGAATCCATAAGCCTCATTGTCAACTACGCTTCCAACACTAGGCCCATATCACTTACTCATTAATTGTTATGTGATTAACCTAATTCTCGCTCTGCGAGAAACATTGGTTCCCATCTTCCATAGAGTTCCTGTAGTATAAGAACATAGGTTATGACTAATGGTCAATTGTGTCTCATTCACGAGTCATTGGTTTCATCTCAGAGTAATTACTTCCATCTTTGTAAAAGAATAATCTCACCTTTGGATCAGGAATTATGTATTAATAGTGTTAAAACAAAACATCACGAAATGCCAATAATGTGCTCCTTTTTTAATATTTTGCTCTCGAGTAGAATATTACTTAGTTAAGGGGATTTAATCGAATAGGAAGCTTTGTAATACACAATTACATTTACTTCGAAAACCGGATAGTTGATTCAGATTATAGCTTACTATATCTTCTTGTCCTTTTAAACTAACGGAACATATATTAGGCTATGTTTATCATACAGTCGTCCTGATTATAAAGTGATTCATAGGCGAGTTAATTATTAGTTCCCCTTTTCCAAGTGCATTCAACTTCAAGTTTCCTTACTTCCCAATCTTTTTGAATGAATTCTAAACCTCGGAGCGACAGCACCTACATATATATTGATGTCTACCGGTAATCAAATCAACACCTATTATATTTGGAATTTCTGAGAACCAAGAGAGTCAAAATATTTTCAACGACTGTAAAATCACTCAGGTATGGCCTCGGGTCCGGCGCAGTTGGTGAACGGGGATCTGGGCTCGTAAAAAGCCGTAGAGAGGAGGACATAGGCAAGAATGTGTGGAATGCGGGGCATGCCACAATACCCACCACCTCTCCTGATCATCAATACTTGATACAAACCCTCGCCTCTTATAAGGCTCCTACAATAGAACTGGGGAGGTGTACACACAAAGAAGCGACCAACGGCCCCACAACGGCTTAGACCTGAGTTTTTGGCCTCTATGGTGTTAAAGTACAAAGGTCCTGCGTGATCAGCCAGCCAGCCAACCCTAGACTGTAGATTTAGAAAGAACCAAAATATCCGATGGCAGCACGCATAAAATATACAACAAGAGGAAGTACACAAGATATGGAACCAATTTGAACATCAGTCCAATATATCAAGATGTAAATTTCTCCCCACACGCTTAAACGCATTCATGTTATAGCATGTGAGTGTGACACAGCTGTTTGCTCGATCATTCATCATGATTTCCCACCGCGATTACATATTATTGTACTCGACTAGCACTTATTTGTAATTGAGAATATTCGTTAGTGGCCATGGGTCAATGACACACTTTACACACAACCCTTGTACGATGGCTTAAAAGCTGGCTGCATAGAGAAACATGCATGTAAAGTAAGCCAGGATAACAAAGACCATAAACTTACATTAACAATGGGCAATCATACCATAGATATAGCATGGCAATAAACATACATCTCATGGCCAACGAGGGCAGGTAAGGGGAACGAAGAAATAAGGCTTGTAACTACCGATGTCACAATTTCTCTCACATACCGATGTCCATAGAAAATTATCGCAGGAAAAGTACACAAAATAGACCACATTGTTGCAACCCCCTCAGGGTGAATAACACATTTATTGAGTCCATTCTCCTAAGGGTTAAATGCAGTGCTGGGGTTCTTAGTTTAATACCCAGGCCAAACACATGGCAGGATTTTTTCTTACAAATGTCCCAACAATCTTGATCTATTCAATACAGCGAAGGTATTGTAGAGTAATTCTTTTTATAAGAATAATCGAGAGACTAAAAACGCTCTCACCTCACTGCAGCCTTAGTAATCTATACTCCATAAGATAACGATATACAATTGTCGTTATACAATTCGAGTAATATTTTTCCTTTTTCTATATATCAGGAAGCTCTAAAGTAATCATTGGGTATAATATGTTAAAGGTAGTGTGAAGGGTAGTACAATGATCACCTCTTTTGTAATTTGAAATGGGGAAATGGGGTGTACTTTTCACCAAACCAAAACCACTAACTAAGAGGGCAAATCATAGTAATAAAACATTTCGCTTAGATGACAAACTAATGAGAAAAGCTTCAACTTAAACTCACAGGTCATACCCACCTGGTATGCATATAGGCAGAGCAAAAATAAATGTTATATTCCCGCTGTCAAAAACTAAAGGAGTTTGTCACATTCCAAGAACAATTATAACAACCTTATGTTTAAACTTCAAAAAGCACAACATAAAAAAACGGTCGCACCTATGCACACAGACCAATCTCTGAGGTGTCTTGGCTACCACAAAATCACAGAAATATGCACATCCATGTTTTGATACTGACACGTTCATCTATAATTGTTCAATTACAAAAAACATGCACAACAAAAGTTTGCCACTTTCGAGCGTTTTGAGAACATATATATATAAATTGTACAGATGTTGTTTTTTGTTTCAAATGAAAATATCCGTGTAGAATCTATATACACCCTTCAAGGAATTGGACTGTATCTTCTATATGTCCGCTCTATGTATAATTTAGACTTGCGTGATTCAGTCCCTTTAAACATTGCCAATTTATTTATTTTCTTCAAACCCGAGAACTGCGCAAGAATGCTCAGTAAAAAATATATCAAATACCATCACTGGGAGTGTATTCACTCCTTCGGTGAAATCTACCCTAGTTCCGAAGGTCATAATCATATCAAATAGTGAATAAAACCATCATCAAACCCATTAGAGAAAACAAAGTCGCTGGTGCGGGGAGAAAGAGAAGGGGCAGAAAGAGTTGATGCAGGTCTAATGTGAAGACACCTGAGATTCCAGACAGCTACCCAGGTGTGACAGCCAAGCTATGTCACGGCAGAGGACCACAAGAAGGTGAGAGAAGCTTTGGGACTCGCTATATAGAGTAACTTTGCTATGGGTGCAAGTCATTTAAGGTGGATCGCAATCGCCTATACTCTGGCTATACTATATAGTGACTGAAACTCTTACTCTATGCATATATCCTCTGCGTAAATTGCCTTATCCCAGAGGAGAAAGTGAAATTTTGAAACTTTAAATTCCTTCATACGGGTGCTTTCAATGTTTCAGAGACAAATAGGAAGAACTTGATAGAGAGAATTCGTGTGAAATAAATGCGATACTTCCTCAACCCTGAGCTCTAACAGTTTTATAATCGAAATGTTAAACAAGACGGTAACCATGGTAGCAACAGTTGTACAGAAAGCAAACTGGACATGTCTGTTAAATGGCCTATAAATCAAACTAGGCAACAACTAGTCGATAATTCATTCTAATTAGAATTCACCATAGCGTATTGACAATAGTGGCAGTGTCATATCTATATTGTATATCGCATTGTCTGTGGCCTTTGCAACTGAGCAAAGCATATAAAACACCATGTTGGCCACGCCTACTTCTAGGACACGACAATATTCAAATGATCACTTAGCAAGTCACGATGGACATATGATTTATAAATTTCTGTATTTACTTTCATATATTCATGCATGCGCGTGTCCCACTCACATGAAACACCCAGGGACATGCGGTAAAATGTAGCCTTTGACAGGATCTAATCGGAGAATTAATGTGAAATCAGGAAATAATGGCCTAATACCCCCATAGTTAAAGAGTCAACCCCTATAATAATTAACAGGGAAGCCATGAATTATTGACCCCAGGATCCGCCCTGTCCTTCCTGGAATGATGCTGAATGCGTTCAGGGTCTTTTGTAGAATACCAACATAAGTGGAAAGCTGGATTTGGAACAGAAGAATTTGAAGTGAAATGCCAAGAATTTCTTACAGTTCTGATCTTGAAGAGCAATTCCATTGGGTCAACAACCCAAGAAAGGATCCACTTATGACACAAATTCTAATATTTTCACCTGATGAAGGACACACAATACAGCCCGAAAGCTAGTGAATAAACAAACCAAACTAATAATGTAGGGTTTCATTTCCTACCTATCATCATCAAACTACTTAGACTACCGGGATTCTCGATATAAAACGATAATTACCTACCTCGATACTCTAATATTTTTAGTCATAGGTCACCACAATACAAAAATATTTGTATCGATAATACAAAAATATTTATATTGACAAGTTTTGTTATTTTCATATACTGTCTAGACTGGTATAAAAGCAATAACACGTAGCTTTGAATTGTCATAAATATTTACAACAGAATAATCCTTGTATTATTATGAAGCTTTTCCATTGATTCTTAAAGCCGACCTAAACATGGCAAAGCATGGGTGTAACCTGTGAGGTATAATCATCAATACACAAACAAGTATTTAGCTATAAGTAATACCGAGACTTCCCAGGGTAATGGGTTCCACGCCAATGGAAATTCAGGAATTCAGTTTCACGTCCGTATATGTTTAATTGGTATGTTTGGGTCGCGCTTACACAACACTATGTAAATAAGCGTTCGGGCCATGTGTTATCATTCCCCACATTAAAGAATTATGTACAGATCTGCGTTTGATCTTTTTGACAAAATACATACCTAAGCTGTGAAATCATCGATACCATACGTAGACTGTGTTTATTATGAGTGTATTATCATCAGACATAGTATTACTTTTATTGTACTTTCACTTGCTATATTGTATATATAGCATTTTGTTCCAACTTATTAACAGTTCATTTTGGCCGTATTGACAAATGCTTATCACATAGATAATCTACTGTTGTAGTTCTGAAAACGCCATGATCTCATTTACGGATGAAAAGTTCAAATACGACTGGTATACCAAAGATATCCTATGCATGCATGCCACTGTGATAGCCTATACTAAAAACACACCATAACATCCCACTCATTTTGAGGAGACATGTATACATATATGACACACAGACAACACAGCATGATCATAAGGGGTAATTGTTATAACATATAAAACATACATACCTTCCTATTTCCTCCTCAACTGTATAGAAGTCTGAGAAGGGTTCCATGTGTATTTGTGTGGAGATTGTCATATTGTTGTTATGACATGTATCCGCGTTGTTCATCTTGGCTATAGCAGGCTGTTTAGGAGTTCGGGGGGAGCCCCCAACCCCAACGCCTTGGTGGATATTGGACGGGCACAAATCCAACCTGTTCTCTACACTTCGCAACGGACCAACTTCAACTCCAAGTTGCTTGTGGCTTTTTGATGGACTTGGTTCTTCAGTCGGGAACATTGAACCAATCGCAAATAACAACTCTAAACTAGATGATCGGAGAATGATCTTTCAATGCAAAACCCCGAAGGCTTCTTGTCACTTCAACAGGGTCATTCCCTCTCACTCAGTTCGTGAGCGAAGGATTGGTCACACACTGTATAGCTATCTACCTGAACCTCTCGTATACCACCACTACAACTGGTATCCCTATATCCTTATGTGGACACACTCCTGTAAAGTATATATGGCGGTTCGTGGGTGTTCACACACTTGCTCCGACTGCAAGGGAAAGTAGTTAAACTATTGAATATTCACTTAGGTCCGACGGATCGGAGTCGTGTTGGCTCCTAGTGGGTTCTTGACAACTGGAGTTCTAAATGTCCGCTCTCAGGTAGAGCTAGCTCAGTCAACTTCCCAGATCTCGGCCGTGTGTGTCCTCCTCCAACTCCTGTTGGTCCCTGTTGTTGTGACGTCACCACTATGGCCACATCTCCTCCTCCTCTCTACACACAGGCTCAACAGTCTCAAACTTCACTGCAGTCGTGAAAGTGTGTCAAAACTTCGTCACACTACCATTTGACCAAACAAAGGCATCCTGGTGAATTCTCCGGTTTATTGCTTCAATATCATGCTGAGAAATGGAAGTTCGGGGATTGTTAAACTTTCAACACAGGTGCGCTTTAAAAGTTGTGTATTGGGCAAGGTAGAGAAGTTTGATTCAGCCAATCAGAGTGCGTATCCGTTAAGGTCGTGAATGTGAGTTGAATGAGGATAGTAGATGTGCCAAGTCCTCGTGTACCGTGGGCTATTTATCGTTAGAGCGCTAGGGTCATAGGGGTCGCGGGATACAGTCCACGGACTGTCAGTCTAAAAAGATTTGACATTGAACTCTCTATATCCATTAGGTCAATTAGGATGATAAAATAATGGCTAAAAGTTCTGAGACATGGGCAGAATAATAACTGTTGTTGTTTAGACAATCATTGATCAGCCATATGGTGTCATAGCGTCTCACTTCAATCTTCTCAAACGCTAGAAAAAAGTTTCTTATCATTTTCTTAAAATGTTCGAAGAGCCTAGATTTTAAATTCCCAAATGAAGACGAGCTCTTCGGAAATTGTTGATTTTTATCTTTGATTCGTTTACATAACGCGTTATTCTAGCTTATTTTAAACAATGTCTAGGCCTATTCATATTATTTCGTCATATTCCCCTTCAAGGTGAAGATTGCTTCCACACTCTTTGATAAGTTCCATATAATTTATTTTAATTACTTCGGGATATCTTAAAAATCAAAGGTGCAAATAAGATGCTTCTTTCCTTGTTCAATCTCAAAGTGCTATATAATTTCCCAAATTCTTAACGTATCCCTATTAGCTAGTATTCTTATTCAGATATGGCCTGGGTTTGCGCTACGTATGTAGTGAAAAACTCATTTTTATAGCAATATTTCATTCCTTGAAGACGTTTGCCTTAGTTTTGATACTATTATCGTATCCTGTTATTATCAAGAGTACCATAGTTCGTCGCTCATTCTGGAAAATGTGTAGGCCTATCTCCTGAAGCTCTTCTCAGTTAACAACTTTTTGAATGTATAAGGCATTTTGACAGCATTCGGTCAGTCTAATGAATATTCATTTACATTGTAGTGTTTCCTTCCATGTATTTCAAATAAGTATGTTATTGCTGCGGCAATATGTGTATTTACAATTACAAATAAAACGATAGCAGTTACAAACAAACATAATAGAAATATGACAAATAAACCAACATAATGACAACTATCCCGTCCAAACTGACTTGCTGGGTTGGTGGCGCGACCTTGTGATGAGATAGAGGAAGAGAAATGGAGGTGGCTGAGAGAGAGCTAGAGAGGGGAGGGAGAGACGCATATATGGGTCAGATTTTCAGAAAATGTACAATTCACATTCAACAATCATCTCAAATAACCCAAATTTCAGACAAAAATAAAGTTCAAAATACAGTTCAACCTGACCAAACAGACGGAATATACTCAAAATTACCTAGTATTGACCAAATTGCAGCCTAATTTAGCAGAATTTACTAAATGTGTACAGCTGCCAATTGTACATTTTCTGAAAATCTGACCCATATACATGTATACGTACCCAGACTCACCCTTTCTAAATAAATATGAACAATTGTTTTCAGGGCACGACGCAAACCAGTGTACCATTATTGTATATTAATATCCTGAATAAAATTATGCTTAAAAACAAAAAAATACAAGCAATAAACATTCGGATTGTGTGTTAAGGGGTGTTGGAGGGGGATCGAGGGTCTACTGGCTTTACGCCCTTTTGCAGTTTTATGATTTTAATGATGATGAGTTAGTTTAATGGTCTGCTTTTACCATTTTCCACTCCAACCCACTAGACAATGACCAGAATTCTCCAACCCCAGCCCTACCACCACCTCCCTTCACACCCCACACACATGTCACAGGGTAGGGAAGACCCCCCTCTTGAATCCCGTTTCCCATTTTTTATAAGCCCCATTTCCCGAATCTCGCAGGTTTTCAATTTGCAATCCCGTTTTTCTATTTGCAATCCCTATCTGGAAAAATTAAATCTGGCTCTGAATCCCTTTCCCGAATCCCGTAGGCCCTTTTAATCCCGAATCCCGACCTAAAATAGGCCCCAATCCCGGTTACTGAAAAGGTATTCCCTTGAGCAGAGAGAAAAGCATCATAATCGAGTAACTTCTCTCTCATCGCCGTGAGAAATAATGCCAATTTTTATACCACCACATGTGGACTTTAAGTTGAAATTTGTCCATGCATGGACCGTTCCAACGTAGGCATGAAGAAGGTGAAGATAGGAAACGACTTTCAGTTCCGATGCGCATTATCTGGGAGTGGAGAGAAACATTCTCGTTGGTTCAAAAGTGATTTCCAGGGAGTGAGGAATGCTGATAATATGAAGTACTGTTGACTCGAGGAAGTTGGAACTCCCGGTACCATTTCGACCGACCAGAGAGGTGTAACGATACATTATACCTCCCTATATAGAAATTCGAAATCATGCAACCATTAAGATAGCAGATAGCCCTGAAGTATTCTGGAAGTAATGGCATTGTCCTAAAACTGAGGAAATTATATATTAGAAAAAAATCTATTCTTATTTCAGTATATAGCGCATGGTTCGTGAATCAAAATTTAAGTCTACTTTGCCATCCGCTGAACAAGACAGTAATCGATAAACGTTATCTAATGATTCATTATACCTAAGTCATGAGGAAGTAGACTGAATGTGGACTTAAGGGGTCTCCATGTCAGAAATTAAAGCACACCTTTGATAAGGCTGATTACGATGGAAGTCGTGAAGTCGTTATGCGACCAGGATGAGCTTTCAGTTTTGAATATAGGTGTATTGTCTGATAGAAAATGCTTGAATCAAGAGATGTGCCCACTAGGAGGTTTAGCCTATACATTTTAAAAATAATTATAGTCAGTAATGATGATCAATTCATGCTTTTTTCATTTTATATTAACTGTTGAGGGGCATTTGTGTTTAGATTAGTTTTATATGTTAGAGTAATCGAGAATGAGGGTGATGTGATATTTAGCTAAAATTATGTTTATTGAATCAAAGGCAGCGCGTGAAAACATTCTTGAAGGATCCTGCGATTTTTTTTGTAACATGTACTCGAAATGTTTATATTGGCCTGAAATGTTTTTCTTGAATGGACGATGACCAGGTTAACACTAATCCTTCTAAATATACGGTACTCGGAAGGCTTTGATTCGCTGTCATTAGAAACAGTTTGCTTGATATGTTTCAGGGGTCAGAAGCCATGAAATGTACTAAAAATATGTTAATCTAATTGTCTATTCTTGATTAGAAATTTGATAATTTACAGTTCTCAGCCCAATCTACTTTATCATTTATAAATTGATGTGCCACGAAATGTACTAAAAGAATGTTCTGATCAATGTTTCTATTACCGATTTGAAATTTGATCATTTATACAGTTCCCAGCCTACTCCACGTTATCAAAGGTCTCATATTTGTGTCGAACTGGCGGTTCCATGTATAGCGCGATCAAACCCCATCAATAAATGCAGTTCGTGGCTACAGATTTTTGAATTATTTTTTTTTCATCATATTATTTTATCGACTTGTTCAAGTTCACAAAAAAAAAATCATAAATTTGTATGGAAAATGGATTATTCACTGTGTTAAAGTTGTATTACAAGATATAATTTCCATTTTATAAAAGATAATTTATTATCAGCCCATTCGTAAGTCACCAAGACGGATTGTGGCCAGTTCTTCCGTGTAGAACCAAATAATCCTGCAAATTATCAATTTCGGTGATCAACGGAATCCCTCTATAATTTTGATACGACTTTATTCCATATATATAAGTCTCAATGAAATTGAAAATGTTAGAATAGCACTGCCTATAAATCGTTATATTAAGAGGCTAGCACCTTCCACTATTAAAACTGTTTACCCCAAATTGCCACTGTAGAACACTAAAATACAAAAATAATGAAAATTCCATGAAAACATCAGTCACATGAAAGACAGGGGAAATATATTTTTTCTTTATTTTCAGTGATCAAATATGCCATCCTACACTGCTACGGCTCAACAAAAGAAAGAATTGGGAAAAATAGTTTTTGGGTCGATTAATTTAGCAGGGAATGCAGCTTTAATTTAAGGATCCTGGGGAGATATGACCCATTATACGGCTTTGTAAAAATATACATCGATCTCTGTGTATGCATGTGTAGGCTATGTCTGTATATATATGTATAATTATATTGTATATATATTGTGTCCACAAATCTCTAATTAGCTAATTTGATCTATAATAGTGGGCTTTATTAACTTACAGCAATATAATACGTCAGTGTGGAAGTGCAAGTAAGAGGTAACAGCAGTGGAGCTCAGTGGCGACGTCTTGTGGGAATCAACGATTCTGGACACATGGAACCATCAGATTCTTTTGACTAAAGTGTAGCTCCAGCAACATGGACGCGGCACATTTTCTTTGATTTGTCATGAAGCGAGAAAGAATGCCATTTTATCAAGCTTGTTGTCATCTCCTGATTCAAAACACAGCTGGGATATATCTGGCATATCACTGTTTTGCTCGGGAGAGAGCCCCCTAATGAGTCCCTTATTCTCTTGTTTCACCACAAATGCGATCGGGGGAAAGTATTAAAAAATTATAGCGCCCACCCCTCTCCTTCCACGTTAACAGAGACAGACTATATACAAGTAGCGAGGAGTCCACTTCACAAGGCTTGCGAATAACAACACAACTATCTATGTAGGTGCTATAATGTCAATCATAATCCTTGCGACGTACAAGTCGGGAGCATTCACATTTGCATTGATTTGAGGGGAGTTTATTTGCCTCTTTCCCTCCGCGGGTTTTAGGTTAATGAAATAATATAATGATATTAAGTAATATACATTTTATTCAAACTGTAAAACGAATCGCGACTACAAAATTGTTCACAGGCATTTTATTGATATTACACGTGAATTACTCTTCCAAAAAAGGTATATTTTACACCTCCCTGCTCTTAACAAAACATGAAAATCTCGGGAGCCCCAGGAAGATTTAAATGGTCCTTTAAGCAGCACTTTATGCAAAGATGATAATATATTATTGCTCTATATATACCTATTTGCTCGGCATGTTTAAATGGTAATATACCTTCCCCATGCAAATACACGAAAAATCATGTAGTACCATGATAATGTACTCTCAATAATACCCCACGTCACTCGCTTTGTCACGTCGCACGCTCTATGACAGGATGATATTCCACTTAGTAAATCAGTGGCTCTTTGGTTTTTGCCTGCATTGTTTCCTGCACATAATTTATTCGGATAAAGTACCACATCGACTGTAACAATCGTTTGAATTACATAACAACAAATCCATTGTAGAAATATACATTATATTATATACATGTTATTTAGCAATGATATATACGATTTACAACGTTTCTTGAACTAGTGTTTGACAGTTCTCAGCCTGATGCATGATATATATATGTGAAATATTATGATGTGTCAATTCAGAATTAGCATTGTGAACAGAGGTATACGGCCTTTTCACCAGGTCACTAGTGAGAGAGTGTAAGATTATAAGATCATTAGCGTTGCTTACATTTTAAGATTATATAAACTTTTGATGGATTGCGATGTAGGCCTACCTCATTAGCAATTCGATTATAACTCTATTTCATGGAAATAGCGGACAAAAGTAACCCCTCTGTCCATTCAAAATAATTTCCAAATTAATTATATAGTCAGAATAATCCTTTTTTTTCTATAAAAAAAACCAAAAAACACATAACATAATATTTGTAACAATACAGAAAATCATTGGTCTGCAACACAAGGTAAAATATGAGATAAAATGTTGGTTATTCTTGTTCTATTTCATAACTAGTCACCTTTAAAGCTTGTAACTCTAGGTCACACTCGGTACGTACTAGTCTACTTATGTCATGCATATATTAACAACTGAAATACCAATTCAATACACAGTTAACCAGGTATATTAAAACACAATGTTCTGATTTAGTTGTTATGGCGGCGTTGGAAATACATTATGAGATGCTGTTAGTGAGAAATGGCAGTTTTTTTCTCTAAGTCTGCGGCGCCATTATATATGGTTCCCTACATTACTTGTCGGTCGGGGGTCGTTGAATGACCGATCTGCCGATTAGGGAATATTAGAGAGAATGGGCCGCCGACCCCAGTATCGCACATGAGACTTTGGGGTCACAAAGGTCATAAATCACGTAATCTGGACTTCCGGAGAGGAAACCAATCCATTTATCAATCTACAAAGACCATGCCTTCGCGGGCAGCAATATTACTGTTATGTTAAAAGGATCGAATCAACTTTTAAGCTTTAAAAATGAGAGATATTGTCCATAGATATTTTATTTGATTGTTCTCATAATGATAATCAACCATAATAGTTTTACTGTAATATTCCAACTTCATTGCACCATTCAAACGATGATTTTGAAACTTATGCACTCCTCTTTAATATGGCATCCCTGAAGACACTAATTTTAGTGATACATGTATAATACACATTGATTGGGAAAGACCACCTATATATAACAGACTTGAACGTCTCGTATTTGAGAATAAAACAATGCCATGAGCCGAGAATTATATAACAGATTTTCCACGCAAAAATATCTATCAAAATCGATTACTAATTCTCAATAAATGACATAACTTGTGTGCTTAATCTTATATTCCAGGTAATGGATGGGATATGTACAGTTATGTCGCCACGTGATGATTGCGAAGTAATTGATGTCTTTATTTTGCAAAACCGTACGAAGATGAAATGGCACAATCTCAGTCACAACTGTATGCAACTTTTATTTCGTCTTTCATGATCAAAGTGAAGGAATACACATATTTTTTGTTTGGGATGAATATCCCTTTTTGTATAAATAGAGTCGATACAAGTTTTAAAAAAAGGTATTTCTGAAAAGCTGATGGTAGATGTATACCCGCAAGCTGGACAGGGATATCTGATGCGCTGTACTTTCCTTCTAATTGCCTGATATTTTCATCATCAAATATATCAGTTATTTTGTCAAGATTATGGCCGAGAAATTAACTAAAGCGGACGCGAAGAAACAACATACATCCATGCTCTGACCAATACATATACAGCAGTACGCATAGCACCGTGTATGTGAAATAATCCATCCAGGGAAAACTGTGTCTAATCTCCTGAATTGTTTGAATTCGTAATACAAAGCGTCTGCTCCTCTTTCGTTCTCTCCACCACATCCAAAGTCCAAAGCGCAAGCAGCACTGTGTAGTATTAAGATGCCAGGTTTTGCGATCTGAGCCTAACAGATTGTCCTTACCATACGTATTATAAGCCCAATTCGCTCTTGATAATTCGAATTTCACTCTTCATGATGAAGCTGTTACATTTTTGTGTCGACCACGTGCAGAGATTCTCGGCCTCGTGAATCATTGCCATAAGCGTGGTACGTCACAAACCGCGACTCTCTCAGCCAGACGACATTCGAACCCGCACCAATCATGAAGTAAGACTGAAGAAAAAAATATCGAATTTGCATTAAAAGCATTTCTCATTGACTTTAAAGTGAAAGAGTAATTCAAATTATTTTGTTTGTATTGAAGTGATGTTTGTGTGTATTTCTCCTTTTCCTGTTGTATGAACAAAACTTTTTTTACAATGGTTGGTTGGTGTCACACATGCCCCCGTTGCATAACATTCTGCGAGCGCGATATTAACACTGAAAAAGCTACTCGCAGATTGTTATGCAACGGGGGCATTGCCTCGTCTTTCACCACATTTAAAACGAATTCGTACTTTATATTTCATATGGTCTGAACCAGAGAAATAGGCATTTTAGCCTAATACGATGTGACATATGAAATATTATATTTAAATGTAGGTAAAAATAAAGAATGCTAATCATTATATAATTTATAAACAGACAAACAAAAATTGACTACCATACGGAAGACGAGATGTTCCAAATGTCATGCTTGTTGCTAGACCCTGCAATAAGTGTCTAATTTGTGATTTAAGTGACTTATTTTGGTAGAATTTTGATTAAAATCGACCTATGCGGGTAATCATGTAGAATCGCTATGGCTATGTTTACACACAAAAGCCAACCTGGATATGACTAAATGATGGGGGTTCATGGGGCCTATAGGTCATGTATATTGTACCACACATATATACGTGTGGATGCAGAGGACTGGAAATGGACGGAGTTTACGACAAAATTTAAAGGGGTGAATTGTGGTAGGAGGTAAGGGATCACACTAAGGGAGTGATACCAATACAACAATATCGCCTTCGGTGATGCAATGGGTTGCTATTTTTCTCATATATTTCTAGGCAATTTCAACCCAGTCGCAAGAAGTAGTAGAGAGGTATCTGAACCCGTTTTTGCTTATGTGAGTGTTCAGAAAGGAAACGCACAAAGGGGACTTGACGAAGTGAAATACCTATGTCCAAGAGTCTTGTTATGGAAATAGAACAATTTCTAAAATAATATTACCACCTAAAGAGAGCGTGTAGTATACATACCATGCTGATGCAGATCAAAACTGCTGCTACGTATGCAATGGAGTAACAAATGAAGGCATCGTGGCTCTAAACGAGAGAAAATATATATATTTAGCAAGTCATAATACATTGTAATCGATTTTATAAACAACAAGAGTCGGTTTGGTATATCTTATATACAGTGCTTGATACTATGGGGAAAATATGTTTACATTTAGTGGAATATGTATGACTATATTCTGTGAGAGGTTTGGGGACTTAAGTGCAAGTTCGTCGGTATAAAATATGCAGTACGCGAGCTTAATCTGTGTAGCGTTTTTAGGACCGAGCCCCATATGAGTTGCTCTATAGATACAGTCCAGAACCAGCTTGGGTGGGGGCAACTGGTATAAAAAAATAAGGAGCGAATCGCCTCAACGAGTGATCATAAAATTCCTTGTTTATACCACTATGTTTACAAGAGCATTTAACTATTACAAACAAAAGATAAGGCACAGAAATGGTGGTTTGATTTTATTCTGTTGTCGGAGATGGTCATGCAAATTCAAAATTTGTTCGACAAAGATTTTCAGTATTGACGAACATTTGCGAAAATTGACGAAAATTAACTTGTCATTTTAATCATAGTGAATTATTTCGATGGGATAGAATAAGTACATTTCAAAAAGGCAATGTAGCTTTCAATTAACAAGAATTGTATAGAAATTTATTTAATTATTTAAATATCCGAGTATACTAGCTCTTTGCCTTTGGCTACGATTACGCTACCCTGGGGCTGAGATAAACAATTTTAATGACGCGCTCATAAACAATTACTGACTCTCAAGGACCTTAAAAACTAAGAATCCAATTGACTGACTTTTACTGCCCCGCGGGAAACCTATTATACGGAATTAAGACATTTATTTTTATATTTTTTGCAACAGTTAAATGGAATGAATAGTATTGTCAAAACTTACATTATCGTAGAGAGTTTGCAACTCGTTCCCGCAGAATTTCTTATTGTCATACAGCACTGGTGGAAGAATAATAATGACAATGATTGTTATCATCTTATGTAGAATATGAAGGCTTTATCAAATACATGCGTACACATGGGTAAGTGCGAATACATGTAAAAAGACGTACGCTGTGTGGTACATTTCATAATCTCAAAGTAAATTATACAAATGGAGGTTAGGACTATTGATCTTATCTCTGTGTCTACTTTAAAATACCAGTATCCAGCCTAGGTTTAGATCCTATCAGATCAGAAAAGATCGTTATGTCAGTGATGACTAATGGCCATCCCGGCCACCTAATGGGATTCTATAATGAGATTTTGCGGTAAGGAGTGGTTTCCCTCAGTTTGAAGGGACTCCGTGGACTCTGAGCCTAGACCCATTCCTAAATTGTAATACATATATTCAATCGAACATAACCGAAGATAGGTATAATTTAACTTACAGTAATGACTTAATTGGAGACAGTTGACTTGTTTGATTTGGGATTGGTAATAGAGAATTCCTAAAAGGAAGAGTGGTATAGATAAGAGTGTTGTAACGCAAATCCAAGCCACTTGGATAACTACCATCACCATTACGACCTGTGGATAGAAAATTGGATAAATTAGCAGATGGGATATTTATCATATGTACTGGCTCTAAAGAACAATCACACACATAGATTGGAACGAGGTGATTCTTGGTTACAGAACATGGTTACAGGACATGGTTACATCTCCTTATTTGTTAGAAAAAGGTGTATGATTGTACCAAAAATATATATTTTGTTAGGATGCATACGCAGATAATTCTTAACGCTAAATCTAGGCTGGTGTTCACAGGATGCATGCTTTGATTCTTGGGTGATACAGAGAATCAAATCTTAGACAAAAACCGTCACGAACAGATTGAAACTCCTAATGAGAAATTGAAATTTGATTATCTCCAAGAACGATTAAAACATGGCTCACGGGCTTTTTGCGTTTCCTTTATTCATGAGCGAATATGGTATTTACTACCAAAATAAAATGAATGACAAATGCCAATTGATTTCCATGGCAAAAACCCATCGGGTAAGTGAATGATCTAAATTGGATCTTAATTTAACAAAACGACGGTGAACAGTTCTCAATGAACGCGTGTTTTCACTAATAATGAGTGTCTTATGATATGGCAGGCTATTTTGCGCCCATAGGCTTTTTAAATTCTTGTTGATAAAAGGGGTTTGACTTTATCTGTGCGCCACAGAAACCAAAAGCCAGTGCGATACAATCTAGGTGGTTTCAGAACATTGTCTTTCACTTACAAAAACGTTGAGTACGCGTCCACAGATATTCTTCTTGGAGGAATTGAAGACTTGTTTGCTCGTCCGACCACTGGAGATGACAGAAACGAGTAGGAAGAGCGTACCGACAAAGATCATCCCAAATATGACACTTATACATATTGTTGGTAGAATCTGCAACCTGTGTTAAAGAGCAATTGGATATATTCATTTTTATATCCACATTCGTAACACATACGTAAAGTAGGCAACTTCAAAGCAGCCATACATAATTTAATTGAAATTCAATCGCGATTTTACGCAGGAGGTTATATCATATATGTGGCATGACTATTTTATAAGCATAGGACGTATACGAACAATCGATAGATGGTACATCATCTATAATTGATTCTGTAGCATATATATTATCATAATGTCTCCTAAATAGTCCACTTTAGCACCCTACAATATTTTTTACTCTATCATATATATCATGTATCATAATTATAAAAAGACATGTAACCATTAACCCCTTGGGATGAGATTCTCATGCATAATTTAGTATGGACGTGTTCAATTTAAATCGCACAGAAGGCCCTAGCATCATCCTATTTTCCTCAGGTATGGAAATGACTCACAGCGTCGCGTTGACAAACCATAATGAATAAATAAAGAAGGAAAATTGCAGCCTCCAATATTTCTATTCCCACACTTGGCACCGACCCCACGCGTTGCCCTCCTGTCCCTCTAACCCCTCAACTTCCCCTCCCTAAAACCTAATGCACCTGTTATTCGGGCTCCCCTAGCACTCTAATTTCCACTTCTTTCTCTATATATACATCACACTCTGGCTCTATTATACATTAAGGTGACATTTAGAAAACGGTATTGATCTTGGTGGTTATAGGACTTTAGTTTCATGGTATAGATTGACATTTAAACCCACAGATGTGGGGTAAGTGGTGAACCAGTTTGGAATATACCTATGGATCAAAATATGGGAGACTGTATGGCTGTTATTCAATGGAGTCCATATCCCAAGCCTGGGATCCCAATCCAGATGTCTGCAAGTCTACATGTTCTATGCTTATTGATGTATCGATGAATATGTTTTTCGAGGCAATCAAAATGCATAGGGCAACGGTAAGATGTAGAAATAAGATGAATAAGAATGTATGGACCATGAAACCATTTATCAATGTCTTATAAATTATGCAGTCGATTTGCCAAAGTAATATTGATGTTATAATAGTGTACTGTAAGGTACGTGGGTAGTTTAGACACCTACTGAAGAGAAGTGTTAAATAACAATTGACGTTATCCTTAATACAGACTACATGAATACATTTTCAATAGTTATAGTTATTAAAAACGCTTTATTTCTCATCATTTATAGTGAGCCCAAATTTCAACATTACCATAAAGAGGAGAGCAGTTGATGACATCAGAACCACATAAGTTCGCGTCCCTAACGTTACATCATATATAACATCATATTTTGAATAATTTTATTATTTTAAAATTATTTCTGTACAACTGAACCCTACCCTTGATGAGAGGAAAAGTAAACAAAAAAGCGTCAGTGGCTCATTAACTTACCATTCAGCATCATTGAGCATCTTTTTTGTTTTCTCCCTCGCTATCAATAATCCTCCGATGCATGCGCCTGTGGACATGGCCATGGTGACCCAGGCTGCCAGGGTAGCACATGGCACTCTTGCCAAACAGTTTAGGCAGCGAATGCAGCCATTCTCCTCGTCTGAAAATAACAATAAAACCAGCTTTGTACACTAGCCAGATAATCGTGGTGTTCGTTTTGGTTGCGCGTTCTGTGATTCCGATGGATCCCCCCCCCCCCCCCCCCCGAAAAAGTACCCTTTTTCACATGTTAAGGCCCAATGGAAGACTTGTGATAAAAGACTTCCCATTTCTCCTTGAGAATTAGAACGAGCATAGTTGTCAACTTTGTTTCTGAGGCCCCCTCTACTGCTCCCCTCCCCTGGATTTCTTCAGGTTTATACGACTTTACATAGTCATAAGGGAAACACATGTACACGTACCAGTATAAATGGTTCCCAGAAACCCACCTTCCTAGAAACCTCGGTTTCGAACATAACACAATTTTTGTATTTGTTGCGCAACAAATTGCTCCGCAAATACAATATATTGCACGATCCCGTGCAGGACATACTTTTGTGTGCGACGAAAAACCGGACCGGCATAATCGCGTCAGTGTTGGCTTAAGCGTTGGTAATCATATGTGACTTTTTATCACGATTTTCGCAAGGCAAAAATCCAATACATTAAGTGAGGTGCGAGTCTTTAATCCCATCTCCTTTACTTCCCCGGAGATTCCATTTTTCCTCGTGAAGAGGGCCAAAAAAGAATAAATGATGATAGATTTAAGGATCCCTGACGTATCAATTGATTATTCAGCGTTCTATTCGTCCCATGCAATTAATGAAACTGATTGTCAAGTTATGTACGAAACTGAAATAACAGCAATTTATGATTGAAATTTCAATAGGTAAGAAAGAGAAGGTTCCTAAGACAAACACAGAAATATTTTGAAGAGAACAAGATTCCATCTTCTCTGGCATATTTATTTTACACAATGACATGGCATTGTGGGGTTGTTTTTATTTGAAGTAAAACAGCTTTTTGTTCTCTTCTGGTCACTGCTGGTAGGTGCGGTGTGTTTCACACGCCACACTTGTGATCAGCGACTGTTATTTCCATTTAATTGTGGAACTGTGGGCCTAGATCAGTCCCCAGTTTGGGACTATTTTGGCCCCACCGGGGCTGTTAGCTTATTTTGGCTGGCCGACATAGGAAATTGCAAGATGAGTGGCAATTGTCCCAATTGTTTTAATGTGGCCCTTCGACCTCTTTGGGGGCATAAGCACGAAATGCCAGCATAATGTTGCATACATAGTCAACGTCTATTGGTATATTATTATTTTTCTGGAATATAGACGCTATAAGAAGAGCCCTCATGTTGATCGCACCTATAACAAACCCACATAGAGAAAGTGTCGTATAGGTTTTTATTTTGAGCTTACAATGCCAATGGTTGGAATCTTGACACAGGACTTATTCTGGAGGAAGGGAATTGTTTTTGATTAAAATCAGGGCCACGTTTACGAAAATGGGGAATTCGAGACCAACTAGTTAATTGATATTGTAATTCTAGGCACCCGGCACAATTGTAATTGCATGGAGAGGATCCCGACGTAAAATACATTGAAATCTGCACTAATTGTTTCTGAAAAAAACTAATAACGATAGAGAAGATGTTTGTATTAATCAATAATTGAGAATATCTATTACAATACTTTTGTAGCAAGTATTTATTATGCCCCTAAAAATTTAAATGACTTAAATTAAGACCCATAATCATTGCCTCACAAATTTTGCATCATAATGCATATATATGATATCACTTAGAATAGGTAGTTGGTCTCGAAAGGATGTAAATCTAGCACTGCTTTTGATTTGCAATTGAAACATGTGTTGTATTTCTGTTAAAAATATTTTATAAATAGGAGAGAATGCATCGGTTGTCAATTATATATGCATAGCAAGCATTACATCATTATCTATCTAATGCGAGGTTGTGAACGAAAGCAATCAATACTCACAAATTACCTAGTCCCTGATCCAAAACTGTAACATCCCTTTTGAAAAATTGTACTGATTACTTTCCCTAAGTGTGGATCAATGGATTAAATATTTGTATTGGCCTTTAATGAAATAATAATAATAATAAAAAAAAAGTGTAAGAAGCGATAATCCATCCATGTATAGATGTTACTGCCTTGCTGGTAGTTATAAGAACTTCCTAGTATGCACTGTAATGAACTAAAATAGAAACCGGCGTCTCCCTGTAGATTTCAGCACTGATTTCTCCCGAAAATGTCATTATGTTGACATCTATAATTATGCTCTGCACATACTGCTACAGTCAGTGGCCATTAGAGAGAGAACATTTTAGTTTGTTATCTGGGGAAGTGCATTGTCCTAGGGACAAACATGAGGCTAATTACCAAAGTAAGAATACTCTGGTACCAATGAATAATTGACAGTCTCCCTTGTTCACAGGTGGACTGATTGGCATGGAGTCTCACTAGGCCAATGGTATAAGCTCCCACCAGCTTCATTCCTCAATGATATCCCAGCGTCGATCACATAAGGATTAAATATTCATACACAACAGTTTCCCTCTCAATTGTTTTGCAGATGGATAGCTGCTGAGGGAATGGGGGACAATACTAAAATACTACTATTGAGTATTAAACTCGAGAAAAGGTTGGGGACCGAAGCAGAGAGGGAAGCCAGCTAGCTAGCCAATTGCAGATATTCATAGATAAAAAAATTCATTATGCTCAGATTTGAATTAAAATGGCTATAAGTGAATAAAGCTATAAATTAGTGTCAAGGGTCGTTCATGCAGTCGAGGGATACCATTAAAATCGTGTTTCCTCACAAGAATGTTTTGTCATTTTTTTTATTCTCCATCACCCTATTTTAATTCACTTAGTTGATCTGGTAGTTGTAAACCTGCGCATTAGATTTGCTGATTGTTTATACTTCCAAATTGAGTATATCTGTCGATTGCCTAGTTTACAAGCGAAAAAAATGCCTACAGAGCAGAGTCCCAGACGAAAGTCATTCCATAACAATTCAAGGGTTAACCCCTGTAAACGTAATGAGTAATTTATCCCCTTCTCCTTGAAATCAGTACATTGCTTCTGGTTCTATCACAAGGGCTCCATTATCAGTGGCGACCCAGCAACCACTCGACCACTGAGCCTTATTGGCTTCGTAAAACCTGTTACCCGTTTCTTGCCTAGGACTGAAGAGGAGAAGGGGGGTTTTTGGACCAGTCAGTACACATGCACATTTTCCGGGACAGCTCTGTTTTCTCAGAGTTTACTAGTGAAAGAGGAGCTCTTCTATTGCCGCATAAAAGCAGTACTGCCATGTGAAAAGGGACTTTGACACATCATGGTGTCAGGCTGTAGGTTTGGGCATTGAGCCAAGACTCAGTGGGCCTGGTACACCACCACTCCACCTAGACACTAACACAACTTACTAATATATAAATAAATGATTCTCTCAGTATACACAGCTGTAAATACAGGGGGAAAATCAACTCACTGGTGTTTTTATTAATAGTACTGGAGCTGATGGGGTATTGGCACCCGATTTCCATTGAGTGGTATATTCAGTGGACATTAGAACAAAGAGAGAAACTATGGTTCCCTATGTCTAAAAAACGATATTGTTTGTCATATCTTTCCCAATAGAAGAACACTTGTTCTCCGCGTTTTGGGGACTTTATTTATATGTTTATATATGTGTTTGCCAACAACTGTCTCCTTTGTTAAAAACCCGTTGCACAATCCTATCGATCGATGTATTTTCTTTTTCAGCTCTAATCTTCTTATTATGAGGGTATCGACGCAAGCGAAGTATTTATAAACATTAGGTCATATCTATTTTGATAGAAAATGTAACGTAGTAGCTTGACGACGCAAAAGATAAAAAGTCTTCAATAAATGATTAAATATTAAAAGGGTTTTATCTAGAAATGTCTGTTAACATCTGGGAAGAATCCTTCCGCGTCATATATATGTGAGGAAGTTGTAAAATGGATGTCACCAATCTAACATTGACGCACACTATCACTAACTTAAGCTTAAAAACCGCAAGTACTTTATCGGACTGGGGAGCTGAGAGGCTCTATGCAGGGGGGGGGGGCAGGGGGGGGGGGGGCAGGTCGGTCGGAGGAGCTGCTCCACAACACATGTTACCCATTGGATCCTGACATGAATACTCTTTATCTATCTCCGGAGCAAATCGACCTCACTAAGAGCACGATACAACGAGAAAACAAGGTTAGATCTGATCCAAAGAGACCACGTCTTGATGGATCTTCGCGCTCGGTGCCAAGCGAGTATAAAAGTTTTCATGGGAACTAATCGATTCAAATATAGGCCTAGAGATAAAATGCTGTAAGCTTTTGATGAAGACTCGAACGCAGCATAAAGTCAACGGACGGAAAGTTGATAATTAATCATTTTAAAGGAAATCATTAATAGAGCGTCGCAATTGGTAGAATGGATTGGTGTAGTTGTCAAAAGTGAGAAAAACACGATTTCGTGACATCACGTCATAAAAGATTGTCTGGTCTCTATGCCGAACGGTAAAAAAACATGGTACTCTATGTAATGTTATTCAATAATCAGAAATTGGCATTCATTATACCATTGAGTGTGGGTTAAATGTGTTATGAATATAGCAGGCGTCGGTTACATAGTGCATTATTAATGAAAAGAGACAGGAGTCGATGACAAGTGCTGCCTTACTGGTACATGGGTCGTCACACTATTGATATTAGGACATACTGTAAACTATTCATAACAACGCCTTTACTTCACCATTTCTGGTGCATTCACTTACAAGTTCCCATGCACCTAACGTTTAGTTGAGCCATGTTCTGCTATCGCTATTTGATATTAGCAGTCGTCCTAAATTTGAGCACAGATGCGCTCATTATTTCATGGCATTATTTCTGTTCCCTGGGTCTTCATATTCAATTGAACATCATTCCAAAACATGTTTTTTAACAATTTGTTTTACTTGATAGTAAAAAGGCAATCTGTAACGATTAACTAATATCAAAGTAAAAAATGTTTCAGCGTTTAAAATGGAGAGGGATTTGTGTAACATAAATTCATACCTTTCATGGTACACATATTAAAAGTGGGCACCGAGATAAACCGATTCCTCACACTAAAGGGTAGAATACTGATATGCAATGTCTTCTTGCTACCCATTTTCCAACATTATAACACAACACAGATACTTAAAATTTCAATTGAACATCATTCCAAAACATGTTTTTTAACAATTTGTTTTACTTGATAGTAAAAAGGCAATCTGTAACGATTAACTAATATCAAAGTAAAAAATGTTTCAGCGTTTAAAATGGAGAGGGATTTGTGTAACATAAATTCATACCTTTCATGGTACACATATTAAAAGTGGGCACCGAGATAAACCGATTCCTCACACTAAAGGGTAGAATACTGATATGCAATGTCTTCTTGCTACCCATTTTCCAACATGTACTTTCTTGTATTCATTTTGGAGAACCTCTTCTTAAGGTAATTAATGAGATAATGTTGGAATTTGTATATGGAAGTAAACATCATACGACTGGTTAACCCCGAGAATGGAGGATTGGGGCTTAGATTAATCCACGAAGTCTATGGAACAAACAGAATTATGTGGGTTCAGCGAATATTGTATAATAAACACAAATCCTGGTTTAAAGCAATTGAAGCTTATTTTGAGAGAGATATTGAAAACAAATTCCTATGCAGATATATGCCAAAACTCTTCCTCGATAACTTCTATAAAGAATTATTCAAATATCAATTTGGAATAGATACTATTACTAAAACAAGCCAACTACCATTAACCAAATACTCAAGGAGAGAATCTGGGCCAACAGATATATCAAGGACAGAGGCCAGATGCTATACTGGGAAGAGTGGAGAAAACAGAGGATAACTGCTATCGGTGATAATATTCAACGAAAACGGTAACATGATGACAACCAAGGAATTAGCATCTAATTATGATTTCTATCCTTCCTTCTATTCAAGACAAAAATTGAAAGATGCCTTAACGTCTGAATGGGTAAAGGTAATAAAGAATGAAAGTGCTGCTCCAGAAGCAGGTTAAATAATTTATTGATGTTGAAATTGGCAATCACAATGCCACTATCAAAACCTTGTTGGGTGTTCTTAAAAAAAAGTAAAAAAAAAAAAAAAGACAAATTCTACAAAATTTAATGGCAACAACTATTAGAGTTGTTCCAAGACCAATTTGATAGCATCGATTGGAAGTTGGTATTCACCATGCCGTACAATATATCTATATGTGTTGCAATATAAATTAATACACGGTGCGATCTCATGTAATCAATTTTTTAAACAAGCCACCATCAGAGATAATGGTACCTGTTCATTTTGCTCCAGAACTCCAGTTGATATACAATAGCGGATACCTGAATAAGGATTCTGCAGGTGACACAATTTTATAAACAGAGAAAACAGCGAAATAGTAATTAAGCCTAAAAACATTATTTTTGGTGTCAAGCTATCGAATATTCATTCTAAAATTACTAATTAGGTAATTTTGCAATTACAAGCCTTCATACACAGGCAAAAGTTGTTCGCAGAATGCCTGGTGGAACCGGTCGGTAACAATGTACGAAATAAGAATGAGGTGTAAAGTCTTGATATATACCGAGTTCATTAACACGCTTCAATAGAGATACTTCCCCCACCGGTCCAAATAGTGTTGCCTCTGGTCAAACTCACCGGTTCGCGGTGATAAGCCCAAAACCGGGCAGCTTACGGAAAGGTAATGGGCAGCCCCCTCCCCCCTCCCCCCCCCCCTCATGCTGGCCTAGAGTTATTCTATGTCAGAAACTCAAGCGATGTGTTATTATTTTCCTTGTGTTTGTGCCTCATAGATGCCATGATGTTCTTGTTGTTGGCAGGAAAATTGAATAAAGTCTGTTGCAAAAAAAGGGAGGGGGGTAGATCAACTAGTGAGAAAAATACCTGATGAATGTTTGTTCTAGTATTTGGAACGAATTGTATCTATTCCGCTATCATATCACATCTCTCATGTCACATCCAATTCTGTGGTTGACAAAATTTTCTTTAAATGACTCAAATTTCTTTCGCCTCCGAAATTGATATTTGATCAAGGCATTGGGATGCGATGTAACCTGTAGAAAATGTTACGACTTGTTTTCTTCTTTACAGGATATTGCGCTTTAATAATTCTTACACTCCCAATTCTCACAATTTAATGTGTTTTCGACATGAACATTACCATGAGGGTTTGTATATTATCACATTTTTATGTACAAATAGTATATTTTCAAATTTGATTATGCTAAATTCCACATGGTTATTTTCCCATATTGTATTTTTTGCCCCTATTATATACCCGAATAGTATATTGCTGACCACTTGATTTTCAATATTAATAATTATTGTTTAAATTGTGATCTTTAATATTTCACTAATACTTGATTTAAACTAATACACTGATCAGGAGACAGTTTCCGTTGAAAAGAGTTACATTTGATAATTGGGTCATATGATTAAATGATTTTGTAAGTTGGTGGTAAGAAAATAAAATCACAAGGCGTAATAGAAATAATTAGGATGACAAATAAATTAGAAACAGACAGGATTTGCAATCACTCGACACCATTATTACGTATTACCTATAAAATATGTGATATGCTCTGTGTTCTGTTTCCTATAATCATACGCAGGATGCGGGTTCATTGCACAATGATTTTTCCCGGGCATATCTGACCAGAAAAACAACAATGAGTTATCTCCCTTTTTAAACAACATCAGGTTTTTCCCTACTGTTTCTTGCAATGCGAGGAGTCAAGTTAATATATTTGCGAGGTGAACCTAGTCAGATATGTGAGATCTGCCGGTGCACTTTGGATCCAACACGGGAATTGACTACTGTTCTTCATTAGGTGTGTGTCATATATCATTATATATTATATTCAGCTCGGACAAGAATTGTGACATAGAATCTCCAACATTTAGAAAGCCGCAGACTTCTGTTCAATTTATTCTCTAAGATGTACTGCTTGTCATTATTATTTTAGTGATACTTTAGGGGTACGAAATTAAAAATAAAAAAAGCAGTTAATAATTGATAGGCAACGTGTGTAAACATCCATGGTGGATTTCGCGTCTTTTCTTTTCTATATAAAATTAAATATTGTATTGGCCTTGAATTGAATAAAAAAAATATTTACCCATGAAAAATATTCATTGAGATTTGAGAGGTGTGATATGAAAAATATACCCTTCCCTCTTGAGCTGGCGCCCAAGAATTGTAACACATAATTCCGAACCTTTAGAAGGAACCGACTTAAGCTTTAATTCAATCATTATTATGCTATTAATTATTTCCTAATGTAAATGCATCTTTATATGCACTATGGAATATTCTTAACTACAAAAAGGTCTTGATAAATATCATTCTTAAAATATAATGTAGTCGGATAAAAAAAAATCCCGTCTCCTTCCTAGAAAAGAATCTAACCTACAATTACAGATATCGGCCATGCAGGTTAACTAACATCATACACAAACAAGCCACGATACATTTATATAATTTGGACAACGACAAACATGAGGGTTTCTCGTGAGTTAATGATTGTGTGCCATAATCCAGGGTATGTTAGTTCATGTTAGTTGCCCTGCGATGAAGGCAACGTAACATAACCAGTCAATTTGAAAAGGTATTCAAAATATCGGGGTCGAACGAATTCCTGTTTTCATTTTTTACCATTTCTTGGAGAGACGAGGCAAGAGTGCACCTAACCTGTATGTATATATACAAGAATAATTATAGGAACATGGCACCACACAGATCAGAAGATTCACAGGGAATTTCATAAAACCTTCCAAACAGACTAGACTCAGAGTTGAGAGGGTCCCTCCAAACTGAGGGAAAGCCTCTCGCTCCAAACCTCAAAATTCCACTATAATCCCATTAAGACGCCTAATCCAGGGCCAGAAAAGGCATTAGCGCATTAGGCGTCCAATCACTGACATACCATTCGTATCTATTCAGCAAATGTGTTAGATCTACATATTATAATGTCACCTAATCATAATTCGTAAGGCACCGCTCCGTGCACCGCTCCCGATTTACCATTAACCACTTGCAAACTCTACACTCTATTTGAGATCTACTTGGACCGGTTCGCCGTAGGGTTACCATTGGGTCGCTTTGATGCTTACTCTAGGTACGTCTCAAACAGAGTGTATTCGGAGCATCGGGAGATATTCAAACACATGTATTTGAATACCCCAAAGGACAATGATTGAATGCAAGCAAGTGCTCCTGTATATAATACATATATATATATATATATCCTCAGTGTGACATGCATGTATGTTGCCACAAATGGTATAGACAATGCATTGTGATTCAAAATCATTGTCTCGGTTATATTCTACATTAATGGCTAACTAACGCGGAATATGCAAATTAATAGCGCTAAGTTGCATTATCAGGTATATTCTAAATCGATCAAGTGTGGTATTAACAAAACATCTTCCAGTGAAACTCTTAGGGAAATAGACGACATATGGTTTGGTAGGTCACAGTTCATCAATACCATCAGTCATATAGACGGAAATAATGATAAATTGAGAACGAACTGACCAGCCCAGCCTAGGGATAAAGTCCATAAAGCTCTCCTCGGGAAGGAGACTCGCTAGTGAATCTCCGAAGAATCTCCTTAAGTTCAGTTCAATAAAGAAGATCAGCATTTAAAGGAAAGAGAGAGGATAATGGTACATGGAGGGAGATAAAGGATGAATCCAAAGAGATCATTCGGCGCAGATACAACTTCCAATTGTATCCAGTCGATAGCCTATGGCATATGAGAACAAAATAACTAATGATCATCAAAATCAGAAAAAGGTAACACCACTTCCATCTTACCATCAACCATATGCTTGGTTACGTCGGTAATCACTGGCGCGTCAAATCCGCTTGAAATGCCTTCCAATGTTTTTGCGTTATCAAACATGTTTAGAACTTGGTTGTCGCATGTCTTCCCATAGATTGGTGCCTGCCTGAATGGCGAGCACGATAGTTTCTCAGAGAACAATCAATCTTACTCTATGAAGATGAGCGGAAAAAAGACTGAACAAGTGACAGATGTTGTGCGCTGATATAAACGATGATTCGCTGCCATCATATCAATGAGACATAATAACTGTGCACAGCCTCTCCCAATAAACACGCAAATCAGCCAGCAAAAGTAATAACATTCGATGAACTGTGAAAATATGGAAAAATGGACTGAAGTGTTAATAAAAATCCATTCACAGCTCCCAGCGCTAGCCGCGCTCACAGATGCTCATTTGGTGAGATCTCTGTCTGCCGGAGGGAATATTTCATGGGTTTCTTATTAATTGCTGCCTAATTACCTGTAGGTGAATCTCTCGCAAAATAGATGCGCCGGGTATAATTAGAACCAGGATTAATGGCTTGGCTTTTTGTGCATTATGCTCATAAATCCCAACACATACGCAAGCACCATCACATTACTTGTTCTATGGTAATTTGCGTGAGAGTGTTCATTGATCAAGGCCGGTATATGTCTGCTATATCTATAAAACACGAAGATGAATAAACATCGACCTCCACCTTTCCTTCATGGTCCTTTTGTTTGGGAGTTTCACAATTCAATTTGTTGATAGAATTTGAAAGATCACATTCAACTATTTTTACAATTCATTTTCTAATACTTAACCAGAACTACGAATAGAATGTTTTCGATGCTTGAGTTTGATATAATATATTGTGACTAAAAGGAAAATATCGATCGTATAAGGGAGCTCTCTATGATGTATGTTTAGGTGAAATCTGATCGTCGCTTGACACTGTTCAAAGAGAATATATGCATAGCTACACTATATTAGGGATGAAACAAGGTAGCAAGACTAGATACGCTAATAATTATAGGGCATAGATTTATGAATCCAAAGTCCAGAATTGTAATTGTAAGATTCCCATTTTGAGACATTGAGGATATTATAGCACAGCGAACTGTTCATAATTCTGAATGACCTTTTGAATAGAAAACATTGCTTCTGAGCACACTCAATCTCTTCCAGAGAAAAGGTTACGTTTGGAAGATGATCCAAATAATTGCTCTCAATCGTTTGCTTTTTCATTCAAGAAATAATTGATGCGAGAAGTTTTATAGGCCACTATTTATCTGAACATTGTCGACTTATTGCTGTCTTATTGTCAACGATTGAATTGTTGTATTCGATCAAAATAATTTGCATATGCAATCGTAGCTATCGTAGAAACTCAGAAAAGCCAAGGTGGAATTTTTAAAAAAAATCGCATCTCTCTGACATCCATGGGAAGATTTCAGATAGTTTGGAATGACCCGGATGAGGGCATTAGATTGATAACAGATTATCCACCCGTTACAGTAATCACGACGAAGATTTATTTGAATAAATTCGCAGAAAATGTGTCTGCCGAATTAATATTATACCCTAATTAAAGACTAAAATGGGTCTGCCTACTTAGTCTTGTGCACGCGCTTTAATGTATTTGTGTACCTGTAGTGTCTGTTTGTATCTCTTTATATACATTAGGTAGTTACTAAGTGAGTCTAATAATATATGCTGAATACCCCCAGAAATGTATTTGTATCATCGTAATCGTAAACATATATATCTGTTTATTATTAGACGCAGCTCACACGTCAGGTTTTAATGAATTATAAAACTAGCGAGGGTTTCCTAGTGAAAATAACCAAAATACCTTATCCAAAAATGGACGAGGCATGAATGACAACCATGTTAACTTATAAAATTTATTTTTCTTAACATGCATGTTAAGAAAAATAAATTTTATAAGTTAACTGCCAACTCCCTTAGCACCAGCTCTGTGTAACTACCACAGAGGGGCCGGTGGGAGGGCACATAGTCTGAGCACACCGTGAATGTCCTCGACATAATTACAGCTTTAATCTTCAACTTACACGTAAGTATCAGTTAACTGTAAAATTATGTCTCGTCCATTCAATTTTGTTATTTGTTCAATGCAAATAATATTGCTTTTGTATCATTTGTAATGAGTAGGTAAACATGTATACCCCTTTGTTATTTTTTCTATCACCTGTGTATCATGCAAGATGAGCTGAGACAACGTCGTTATGATGTAATGCTTGAACTGTATAAACATAAATGTAAAACTAAAACTTTATATATAATTCATGAAAGGTGTTGTGCCAAGGAGATACATGGGCTATAAATAATTGAAAGACTCTTCTAGTTCTCAATATAGTCGTGGCAGTGCGATTTCTACAACAGTTTCTGTGTGTAGTGCAGTAAAGCTTATATATATATAGACTCTTTGATTGTGTCCATTATCAACAGGATGGTAAGCTTTTCTGTCTGCCGAGCTATACTTATATATACTTTAACCATTGTGTCACCATTAGGAATATGATGCTTCCCCGGTACTTTAGGTAACACATTGCTGACAATTAATGCACTAGTAAGGCACACATGTGCGCTATGCGTAATTGAGTTAATATTGCAACATTGGCAAATTAGGAGCAGACGCACCTCCACAGTTGACTCCAGTCCATACAAATTAGCCATAGCTAACCTTGTGTCAATCCAAATTTCGTCCTTCCTATTACCCCTATTGTATAGTAAGAAAACACTGTTGTTTTTCTACGAGAGAAGGCAATAGTTCTCCGATGTGGTAATATTGCTCGTAAGTTAACGAAGCATGTATGGCATTTAGAACAATAGTATCTGATCAGAAAGCAATTGTATGCCTGTTCATTTTTGTAAACACGTGTTACAAATAATGTATTGCCTTGTTGTTAACAGGACAGCAAATTATATGAAAAGCCAGCCGAAAGAAGCCACTTTCCCCGGTGGCCTAGCTATAGTACCCTGTTAACAATTCTGAAAAAAAATGTACAACTGATAACTATTGATTGATTGTTACTACAGATAATGAAAGTCCATTAGCTTACATTTCCGGAATAAGGAATTGCACAGTGCATTGGATGAAAAGATTTCTTTAACTTAATTCCCATAAGAAAGAACACATACTCTCTAAACCACAAACCAGACGTAGTGAACGAATCCGCCACTGTGTATGTTTTGAAATATTTTTGTATTTATTCGCAGGGAGATTTCTTATTTATATATATGTGTTTTACAGAGTAATACCACCTCAGAGAAATATCCATATTAGACAAGTCACATTCTGAATGAGGATAACCATGACCAATGCCGAAATTCCATTCCATCGGCAGCTGGGATGCGTTTATGCCACCACCATTATTTAACTGGTAAATATTTCATCCCTGTACAAGTTGCCTCACAGCGTGCGTATAAACAAATACTAAGAAACCGTGGGCAGCAATATATAATTGCCATCAATATTACGAGAGACAGGCCCCTCCTCAGTGCCAGCGGTTAACCCTCCGATTTGAAAAGTCAAACATAAAGCCTATATAACTCTATATATTCATAAAGGGACAAAACAGCGGAATTATTTCGCCTCAATTCAGCTAAAGCCTAGATAAACCTCTGCCAAGACTGAAGTGGGCGTTTCTCCGTGTGTAAAAGACTCTTACGTTACATACAACCCTGCATGGAGAACCCGAATGGATAGGGACACAACAGGAGGAATAATCACAAGATACATACCTGACATTTTGTGCTGCTACCACTACTGTTTCAATACAATCCGTATAATCAAAAGTCCACTGAGATGAATGTGATGCGTATAAGTATGAGGGGCTTATACGCGTTCGAAGATTGAGATTAAAAGATGAAGGTGGTGTGTATGTGTGTAGGCGTGGTGGTGGCGGAGGAAGACGATGCGAGTGTGTTTGCCTTAATACAGTTACCGCCCCTCACACTCAGCTCCGCGAGTCAAGAAAAGCTTGAACACTGGAGGAGCAAGGCATGTGTCATTAGAATGGTGCAGGATTGGTACGTGGTGGTGAAACGTCCATGGAACACTTGTCTCTAGGAGCGTTGACAGACTGGCAACCAGTGGTGGGAGGAGGAGGAGGCGGTGGTGGTGGTGGTGGGTGGTGGTGGTGGTATGGAGGAAGGGGGAGAGGTGGTGGTGGCTGTGGCGGGGGTGGAACTGGCACCGGGAGGACAGGAGGTAGGTGGAGGAGGACGGAAAGAATAAGTCAGTCTGTAACATTTGAGTTGCTCGAATCTACTCCCTATGGAAATACATAGAAAGGTGACACGAGTAAATCAAGACTAGCACTTGGGTTAACCTTTCCCATTCTTCCCATACAAGTCACTAGTCACTATGTCTATATATACGACCCCCGCCTTTCCTCCTCCCCAAACAAAACAGAACACCAACCACTCCCACCCCAACATGAGGTATTGCTCTTAGAAGGCTTGTTTACATAAACTTTTTTGTGTAATGTGTCGTCTTAAACTGACCCATACTTCTTCCCGCGCATCTCTTTCTGTTGCTTCTTTCTCAGTTTCTGTATTGTTAGTATTGGTACTTCTACCAAAGCCCTAAAGCTTTTCAAATCTTCTTTCCGTGTGATTGAACGTATTTCGACATCTGTTCAAATAGTCGAACGTAATGAATTTCCCAATTCAAATAAAAAATATCAATAACCATGAGACTGTATTGGATTGGGGAAAATATTAAAAATGCCAGAAAATGCTCTTGTCCCTTCATAGTGTATTAAATCGGGAACACTTCGTCTATTTGGGAAAGCCAATAAGCTGAATAATATTTTTTTTTATAGATTATTTTGATCTTTCTTCTTCCAGAAAGTTGATACAAAGACTTTAAGGAGCTCACACATGGTGTTAGCCTTCGACAGGAGGATGCAGGAGCATGTAGGCCTACCGCGTGACCTCAGTGGCGAGTACACCCTAATTATGCATATTGGATCCGATACTTTTTAATCGGGGATGACATAACAGTTCCTTCAAGAAACAGTTCCACAAAATACGAGGAGGCCGTCACCGAGATAGTTGTCATTTTTAGGGACAATACACCACTCCCTTATCTTAGTGGACCTATCTGCCCAATTAGGACAGGGCCACAGGGCCTGTAAAGTTATGACAGTTGAGAACAGAAGGAAATTCATGCAATTAAGCCAAGCTAAAAAACTATCGGCACATCAATATTATGTTAACATCGCCCCCCGTAATACTAGAGTGAATGAAGCTGTAATTTTGAAACAATTCTATATTAAATCAGAAAAAGATCGACAATTGCAATGGCTAGCTATCAGCTAATAGAGTCATGGAATAGTCTAGACCAACAAGGAGATTAATCCCACGCTAATATATTCAGATTCCTGTTTGCAATGAATTAAACACATAGCTCACCTGTTCTCCCCCCCCCCCCCCCCCCCCCCCCCTCGACCAGAATCTGTAGACAATGAACTAACCATAATAGACCTTTAACATGTTTTTCCCCTCAGATATTTCACTGTATATAGATACACGTGATAAATGTTTAATGCAGGCAGTGGGAAGATCATCACTGCGACGACACTGTATGTACTTTATCTTGCAATAAAAAAAATTTTTTTAAATAAAATATATAAATATAAGATACTCGCTGGCGTCTTGGAAACTGTATTAGAGTCGTTATTCGCTAAAGCCATGAACACATCGAGATCGACCATATTCATGAATAATAATTATGGAATTCTTTATTAATTCGCTAAAGGAACGAAGATAACTTTATTTCTCTGGACAACCAAATTACACCTTATAGTTCACGAATTCGCGTACTGACGTTCAAAGTAATTACATACTTCTATATGTGCAGCTTTCAAACGTTATTAAAATTTACTCCATACCACCCATCACTATCCACAACGAATATTATTCACTTATAAAGCCTTCATAAATCTAATCCCTGTGGCCTCAACAATACATTAGGTGAAGGGCAAACACGATGAGAGAAAATAGAAAGGCTTCTTCCCATATATACAGGACAATATGCCGGGGGCTACGTAAGGAAGATATATCATGATACTAGCGTGGAGATCATGCGGGTTTTCTTTATATCTGCGGCTCCATATGCAAAGTTAATATCCTAAATCGACCAATGTATGGAGGCCCGGCTAAGGTTAACCCATCAATGGAGAAGTGGGAGAAACGATGATGTTACAATGAGAAGGGATGACAAGTACTCGAGCCCTAATGGAATAAGATGTAGATAGTGATAAATGCTAAGTGATAAATGCTATCTTGCCGTAGGGCAATGAGCGCAGGGTTTAGAAACTAAGTTATAGCCCATCAGCCTGGTCTTTCGCGGGAGCCATGTGCTGGCATCTAGTGGATAAACTAGTTATTACTCATGCAATGATGTCCATGAACATGTGGACGGTGTGAACATCATACATGTGATAGAACATCACCCAGTAAATAAAATACAACTGTTTCGGTATAAGCGATTATGGGATTTCTAACTAAAAAAAAAATTATCACAATTTGGGTCTCTGTTGCAAGTTGCAAGAGGGACGCTTGCACTACAAAGGCTGTGAGTCCTTCAAATATTCCCTTTCGCCCAAGCCTACAAAGTCGCTTTTTTAGCTTTGATGTATACATATCCCCTGACGTATCCCTCTACTGATTAGCAATACTGACCATATAGGTTCCGTGCATTGCACATTACAGACATACTACCATTTCGATAACCAATGAATTATATCACTGTCAATTAAATAAATCCCCACTCACGTTACGCCATGATCAATCGAAATATACAGGTATTACAAGTGCAACGCAATTTGCCCTGCGTTGAGAAATGATTAAAGAAATGACTCAAGTAATTCGTTTTCTTTACATTGCATTCTGACATTTAATGATAGGATGTAAACTGGGCGATGAAATGAACAATGCTTGGAGATCTATCTATTAAAAAAGTTCTGTGTTGATGATTCGGGCGAGGAACGGTGGATGAAAATGCAGCAAGGTAGATAACAAGAAGTGATCGGATCAAGCCATCATATCAAAATCGTCTCTCTGAAAATGTAAGAGAAAGAATCGTTATAATGCAACCAAATATTTTAAGAAAAGCTAAAAGAAGAAATGGAGAATAATATTTTAGAGTAATAGTTTAGCTAAGCATCGTGAAAAATGGTATAAGCAGGGCCGTGTCTATTTCACTGGTAAATGTAAAAGATATAGAATTGACCTGTTCCCTTTGATAAAACGTACCATTTCATTATACTCCATAACATGTTTCCTTATGGCTGAAGTATCGGTCCACGTTACGAAGTCCTCCAGTGCTCTAAAGAAAATAGTCAATTTTAAAAGACGAACCATATCAGGTAGACTAGCCCTCGTCCCCATATTAGGTTATGTTACCTATCATAATATCAATATAACGAGTTATCCATAAATAGAAAACAGTCCACGATCGTAATATCAAATCTTTGCTCTAAATAATCAAATATTTTACTCCATATTAAGAGTATTGGAAAGTGAAAATGGTTCCTCTGAATGGTAATTACCTTGTGACAAGAAAAGCGGGATCGGACACAACCTCAGGTCCAACACGTACGTCTTATCTGGTTAAGGTTATTTTTCTAATGCGTCCGTTATCTACAAGGTTCGTCATGTTCCATACCCTATGGGGTTTTTTATTACATTTGATTTTGTTTTTGTTTTATTACATTTGAAAGGCCAAATATCACAGAAGAGTTCCCCAGATATCATGTATATTACATACCATATCATAGAGTATTTTTATTCAAGACTTTATTTGAATTCTAATTTATATAAAGATAATGAATTAGACATAGAGTGAATAAAGTATGTCTCAATTCAAGATATTGGTTGCTTTCAAGGTCCACGCATATTATTTAGAATTTGTCTCGTTTCTATCACGAAATTCCGCACTTAAGAACAAAAGCAAGGGCACGCGGTTGGGAAGCATAGCGACCGCACCAAAGGAAAAGTGAGTCAAGGGAAGTTTGTTCAAGATTTTATCAAAACCACCATCTTATCTCCTTTTTTAAGGAAGTCTGTAGAAAGACAAAGGATACGCCCCTGCTCTATAAAGGTTGTCGCCGCTTTGATAGTCTCAGCCATGTGGTTCCGTACCATTAATACTGGTAACCGCCTCCTAAAAAATAAGTGAAAAGTGGCAATTGTAACTAAGAACATGGTCGTCATATATATCACTTCTATTATTTAAAAACAAGAGGGGAATTGTACTATTTATAAACAAGCGGGGGAGAGACAGATGTGTCATTGTGTGTCAGCGTTAAAGACACATTGAAAAAAAACAGTGAACACGGTAAAGATTCAGATACGTGCGTTACAAGGAGGTGTCTGACGGGGTTGAGGGGTGGGGGCATATATACAAAAGATGAATGAGGTATATTTCATCATTATTCATATGATTATCATCATTTGGGTGCAATAAATTTCCGGGACGAAAAGTCAGGGAGTGCCCAGAGACCACCCCCACTGGATTTATGACGGCGGAGGAGATACCAACATTCATATCTGTAACACAATACCTCCTCATCCCACGCAAATACCACCACGAAGATGTAAGACATGGGGAGCGAAAAGAATGTAACGAGGAGGCTTTTTCGCCGCTTCTGCGGGAAGCTAATTGAGGCGTAGATAAATATTAGGGTAAATGATAAAATGAACAGCTGACCCACGGGCGTCAGCGATTATATCGCCATAGCGATGGACACCCTGGAGACGGTGCGTCATCACCGTTCTCCCTGACGTTCTAGGCCCAACGGCCACTCTTCCCCGACCAGACAAGTCGTGTGAAAAATTTTCTTCCGTCAGTGGTGATCGTGTAATCTTTGGAAAATGCCAAAAACCAAGCATAACATGTGTGGGAAGTGTGGCGAGAGGCACGCCAAACCCACTGGGAGGAATTGTCAGCTTCTGGAGAATGACAGGGAGCTGCGGCGTACAAACCGTTCAATTTCAAGTCGGCTCCTTACGACTCTTGTGGCCCTGACGGCCGCATCGATGCTATCGAGGCCATGGTGGCTAAGTTGACTGACTTGGTAGTCGACAAGAAGAAGAAGTCTAGGGGCAGGCGTACGACAAGGTCTAGAAGTGTATCTGCCTCATCTTCGTCGTCAGCTGGCTCTAAGTCGTCGTCTTCGTCGTTGACAGAATCTGACGCATCCAGGTCACTGTCGGCGGCGAAAAGGAAATCCAAGAGAAAAAGTAAGCCTTTCGATCATAGTAAATTTCTGGACAAGGATCAGAAGGTACAGTCTTTTGAAAGATTATTGGTGACGTTTCGCACGATAGAGCAGTTCCTCGAAGATGGGAGGGACATCGAGGGCATCGTGAAACACGGGAAGTTTCTGGCATCGAAGGCGTCAACTGGATCCTACGTAGACAAAGCCTTTATTGGGTATGATGAATCAGTTCGTAAAAGGGCAAACAGGAGAGGGGCTAGGGCTTTTGCTAAGCCAGATGAAGAAGATAAACTCACTTATTTCTGTTACGACACGTCTAAAAAGGCCATGGCGACTGATCGACAAGGGCAAGGCCAGCGGAAGAAGAAAGCTGGTGTTTGTTATCGTTACAACTTGGAGACGGGGTGTCACTCGAAGACGTGCTTGTATGCCCACAATTGTTCAACTTGCGACAAGCAGGGACACGCCAGCAAGGACTGTTGTGTAAAGAGTGCAAGTAAATAGGATTTTTCACGAGAGGGCCAGGATCGTGAAGATAGTTTTATTAGTGTTAATCGTGATGTTTGTTCTGTTGCCTTGACAACTAGTTGCAACCGGACCGGAAGTAGTGTTTTGCCCGTTCTTCTGAAGAAGGAAGAAAATGGCGGCACTTCCGTTAATGACAATATCGCGGATCTTGCAAATGATTATATTCCTTCCCTCTCGTCGAATGAACTTCTGCTGGATTTTGCACATACAGACATTGAAGGGATTTGTGACGACTGTTTCCAGCCAGATTTTAAAGCTTCTGGGTACTACGGTAATCATGCTAACACCGAGGACAGTGTTTTGTTTACCATGCCTACTTCCCCGCTGGGATCAGTCGTTAGTGTTTATAAATCTTGTGCAAATGGGGTGTGTGCGTGTCGCCATGTTATTGGCGGATCCCCGGCACAACTGAAGCCTTGCAGAATAGGCTTTTATGTGTTTAATGACAGTTTTCCTTTTCTTCGTGAATTTGAAGACGTGTACTTTGGTATAGCAGACGGTTTTCCCATCGTGGATGATGTAGTAGCTCCTTATGATTGTGAAAATTACGCCTCAGCACTGCAGGAGGATACCTTCCACATTATTAGTAAAAATATCCAGGAGGAACTGGCAGAAGGCGTGGTTTCAGCAGCAGTGGAGAAACCTCGATGTATTCACGCCCTCGGAGCAGTCCCTAAGTCTCAGGGGGGCGTGAGAACCATCACGGATTGTTCCTGTCCCGGTGATGTTTCGGTAAATAACTTTTGCTCATCTCTTGTACATACTTTCTCGTACCAGGGACTTGACGAGGTTGCAAAGCTGGTGAAGCCGGGCTCTATAATGACTGTGGTGGACATAAAAAGTGCGTACAGGGCAGTGCCCGTCAGGCCGGATCACCGTCAGTATCTCGGATTCCGTTGGAGGGTTGACGGGAAGGACTGCTTATTTGTGGACAACAGACTGTGTTTCGGCCTGACGCTTGGACCTTATTACTTCGATCGGGTGTCGTCGTTTATATCTAAAGTGTTGCAGCGATGTTTCAACCTCCAAGTGGTCCACTATTTAGACGACTTTATCGGCGTGTGTGAATCTGTTCAGGCTGGCCTTGACGCCCAGCTGCAGATAGTAAACCTTCTTAGATTTATTGGTTTCTACGTATCGTGGAAGAAAATTTTGCCTCCTTCCACTGAGACTGTGTATTTAGGTATTACCGTTGACTCTGAGAAAATGGAACTCCGTCTTCCCCAAGGGAAGCTGGCGAAATTAATTCTTCTGTTAAAAAAGCATGTGTCAGCGGCGTCAATATCCAAGAAAAAACTTGAATCCTTGAACGGCTACCTCTCTCACTGTGCCCATGTCGTGAGAGGGGGCAGGATCTTTGCTAGATGGTGTTATGCTCTGTACAAGCTTATGGTGGTGAGGAAAGTGAAACGTCTCCCTATTTCGGCGGGGATGCGTCAAGATCTTGAATGGTGGCTGGAGTTCTGCGCCCAGTTCAATGGCACCTCTATGATAATTTCTGAGAGTCATCCCACGCCCCTAGTCACTGATGCTTCCATGAGGGGCTATGGATCTTACTTCGGCGATGACTGGATTGTGGGGGCGTGGAGAGAGGAGAACAGCTTCAATTGGTTGTCTAAGTGCGACCATATCCAACCTCCCCCCCTCGACCTCACCGATGATGACAGAAACAACATTAATGTATTGGAACTGTGGGCGGTTTTTGCTGGCGTGAAAAGATGGGCCAGTAGAATGGAAGGCACTGCTGTTTATATTTTTACTGATAATATGCAGGTCATGTACATGTTGAAGAACGGGGCGAGTGTCAATTCTACATGTATGAGGTGGATCAGAGATCTGTTCTGGCTTTGTATCCCTCATGATATTGTGTTTATCCCTCTTTATATTAACACTAAAGCAAACTTGATAGCGGACATGCTCTCACGCCTGGGTTATCCTGCATCAATTGACTCTGCAGTACCTCTGATTATCAATGCCAATCTGTGTTGCGGTAGAAGTTTTGTTTCTTTTTTATATTCCAGAGCTGGAGGCGCTGACGGCAAAGTCGTGCAAACTCAGGGCGGACGCCGTGTCGGACACGACCAAGAGATTGAGGGAACGTCAATGGGCGTGCTATAGGAGGTTCTGCGACGACCACGATCTGACGCCGATGCCTGCTTCACCGGACCAGGCCTTGTGTTATTTGGCTTTTCTGTCAGATTTTATGAAGCCTTCTTCTGTTCAGAATTACTACCAAGCTGTCTGTTTTTACCATGTTATTACTGGTTACGATCCTCCTCGTCTTTCTCACCCCATGTTAAAAGCAACTATTAAAGGTATCCAGAGGAATTGTCACGATTTAAAGAGACAAAAGGATCCAATCTTACCTCACGATTTGAGGAAGATTAGTAATATTGTTGAGATGGGAAATGTTCTTCAATTTTTAACCTTTACTGCTTGTACTTTAATGTTTAGGACCCTTTTACGGGTTTCTCATGTTATTTCTTCTCCACATACCTTAAAAAGGTCTGATGTTAAATTTAACCATGGTGTTATGTATATTTATGTGAATTCGTCAAAAACTTGTCTGCCTTCGGATAAGTCGGAGGTTATTCCTGTGAGCAGAATCAGGGATGCTACTATCTGCCCCGTCAGGCTGGTATCAACACTTGTGAAGGACTTTCCTATGCCCCCTGACGCAGCTTTGTTCTCAACTGGAGGTGTGGCGTGTTTCAACTATCAAGACTTCTCAAAAACTTTCTCAACCTTTGTGAGGAGAGCAGGACTTAAGGATGACTATGCGTCACATTCTCTGCGTCAAGGAGGCGCGACTTTCATGGCACAAGTCGGGGTGTCAAGATCTGACATTATGGCTAGAGGATTATGGAAATCTTCATGCGTAGATGAGTATTTGAAGCCATGCGTAGCTCACAAGACTGACTCTGATAAAATGGTGGCGGCTCTGGTTTGACTGCGTTTTGGGTTGTTGGAGAATAAACCTCGGGTTTATAGCCCAAATCGCCAAACCAGAGTTTGTATATGTGACAATATTATTATATGTGATTAGGATGTCATCGCGTCAGGAGAATATGAACAGCTGACCCACGGGCGTCAGCAATTATATCGCCATAGCGATGGACACCCTGGAGACGGTGCGTCATCACCGTTCTCCCTGACGTTCTAGGCCCAACGGCCACTCTTCCCCGACCAGACAAGTCGTGTGAAAATTTTTTTCCTTGAATTGTATCTTTGTATTTCATTTATTCTCTTTTTGATGCATATGCTATATGTCCATGTGTATGGAGAATAAACCTCGGGTTTATAGCCCAAATCGCCAAACCAGAGTTCGTATATGTGACAATATTATTATATGTGATTAGGATGTCATCGCGTCAGGAGAATATGGACTTATTACTTCGTAGATGCCTTGTTTATTAAGCGGTCTATTTTGATACGCAAAAAGTAACAAAATGCTCCAAAGACCAGGGTACATAGCTTCCTATGGTCGCACCATCAGCATCTCTCCGTCTGGCCTCATAGAAATGCCCACACGTATAGGTGAACAATACTGTTGCATGAGACATGCAAGCCTACAAATAACAGTGATTAAGAGCTCCTTTCCTAATTCAATACCGTGGCACCATAATACTCAATGCCTTTAACGTACCGTTTATATAGTTCCAGGCATTAAGCACTAATGCCTTAGTTATGACCAGCCTTGTCCATGGCCATTAGGAAGACACCCTATTGTATCAATCCATACTGGGTACAATTACAAATTCCAATCAAGGAGCCGTACCAATATGTTTACAACCCTAGTCACACCAGAGGAGAATATCTTATCTAAACATTGTGCGCACAAACCATCTGTTACAAACAAAAGTAACTAAAACCAGAGCGTTTCTCAATGTATGGGACAATGGGCAAGGGTAAGCGATGCATATCTGGCATGATTCGGTGTTCATTTGTGTGTGACGAGTGAGAGAAAGGCGATCTTGTAAGCACCATAACCAGCAAAAGATGACATGTTGAGTGCTTCCGTGCGGAAAACTGAAATAATATCGGTTTAAGCCTGTCAAAAATAATACAGCTCGCGTGGCCAGATCTTATCAGGCATTATTATCTGTAAGGTTTATCCATGCGGAACTAGTAGATACAAACCATACTGAGTTATACACTATAAACAATGAACTCTTTGAATAAAGATTTCAGGGTGTTGACACGTTAGGGGTATACCGATAACCAAAGAGTATTTGTCACAATCAATTACAGGGGAATCAGGAGATTTTGATATGAATATATTCCAAAGCATCGAGAACCGATGGATAGCCGATATGGTTTCTACCTCCAGAAAATTGGGTTTATTTTGGTTATATACTATATTTTAATATCTACTTCGACGAATAATTTCAAAACAGCATTCAACAAAATATTTAGGAGACTCGCATACAAATTTTTAAAAAAGTCTCCAAGAGATGAAATATGATCGGAGTTTAGATCATTTTCTTCTGCCCGATGTTCGATCATATTAAAGTATTAGATTATTATCGGAAAAGAATGGATTAATTCCTAACAGAGATCAATCAATGTCACAGGATTAATTTGATTATTAATATAATTACTACGCCGGAATACAGTAAAATAAAATCCCATTACCAGGTGATTCTAAAGAAATAAAATCTATTGTCGAAGTTTAAGCTCAAACACAAAAAAATGAAATCTACCTAATCCTCTAAAATACTATAATGGAAGTTTGCAGAACGTGCACATTCAAACATGTGATTTTTGTCAATAAACATCACATAGAAAGGGTTCCTAATATTAGTGGTTCCCAGTAGGTGTCAGTACACTGGGTCTCTAAGTGTTATCAAAACCATTTAGACGTGGAAATTAAATGTGACATTGCTACTAGTGAAAGTGTGGGAAAGTGGCCCCGATTTCAAAAATGATATCAGATGGATTTGTTTCATTTGGCTTTGAGCACCTTTTGCTGGCTGTCTCGGGTGACCTGCGTTTGTGTGACTACCTGCTACATGATACCAGACAAAGTAAGACCACACGCTCCTGGTATAGTCAGAAAATGGCCGTGATTTCTTCTACGGACACATGGGCACCTGCCCACTGTTTCGGGGCATGAATAGACTGCCGCCATCTGCCCTGTGTGGAGAGCCATCTTATTAGGTGTTAGTGACGACGAGTATAGAAATAAGAGGAGAAAGGAAAGGGCCACGGTAATGGAACGTTGGAGGTTTCCCTTCAGTTGCATCATGTTTCTTTTTCCGAATCTGTATTGTTAACTGAACAAGAGAGCAGCAACACAAAACGGTCGTACTTAGGGTCAATTATGGATTATGACAAGGCAAGCCACAACAAGAGGCTTACCGTTCATGTCACGCTTCAACGGTCACGATTCAGACCATTAAATTTCATACATCCCTCCCCCTCCCTCCCTCTCTCAATCCCCCAAGTTTGGGAAGATTTTCAGAATGCATGCAGAGATTTCCATTGAGAATATCATGATCAGAAGAATTTATTTGCCCAAGTGTGCGATGGGGAATAATGTGATTTGTTTCTTCTATATTGATATATTGGATACAATTATCCAGTTTCTGTTGCGATTGATTAGATATAATTGATAACACCGAGCATAGATACGATTGGGGGGTATACGTCACTGATTTTATGAAGGGCAAATAATAATTAGCAAATCAATAGTAGACATCGATAATATCACAAATAGTATTGCTAATTGCTCTTTTTTTCTTTTAAAAGATAATGAAAGATGAATAAAAAAAATTAAAAAAAAATTAAAATAATAAATTGTATCAAGGCACATTTTATATTGATATGGGTGGAACAAATTAATATGAATAGAGCAAGATAAATTAAAACGGAGGAGGTACCTGCAGAACGATGTGGCATTCACACCATCACAGAGCTGTAGATTAACTCGAGTTGGAATAAGTCCCATCGCGTGTCTGCAAAACAGAACTACATGCGTTCATATCTATTTTAAAGGAAGAAGAAACATTTTAAGCAGAATAATCACCAAATAGTAGTAATGCTGAAGACTGTTATTAAAATTATCCTATCAACAAGGTAAAAATGTCAGTTCTTTTATTAAAAAAAACTTAAGTAAAGAGAGAGACCGGTACAATAAAGTGAGGGACGTTTGGAGATTTGAAGGAAAAATGATAAAAAATGTAAAAATTGTAATCCTACTCTTTTCGTGTACATTGTTTTTGGATGGGCCGGCCTATTGCTCTTAAACCTGTTTCCATCGGAAAGTACGTCGAAATCGGACAACCTCAAATTCCAAGTCATCACAAGAAGCCAAGCAATAACCATGTATTTCTTGCTACTTATCTCGCAAGTAGCTTTAGCCAAGCAACAGATTTGCCTACAAGCCCTCGCGATAATAGACAGTATACAATCATAGGGACATGAATCATTAATGGCGGCCAGATGGACAAGATAGGTCAACAGAACCCCTCCTCCATGAGATATAACTATGCCCGTCAGGTGTCGGGCGCACAATGCCTCGTGATATATGAGGGGCATGGCTTGCAGCAGTGGGTACAAAAGCTATGGCATAAAGTCGAAAGCTCATCTGTGGACTAACCGGGAGATAAAAGAGCAAATACCACCAATGCTCTTCTGGGTACATCTAGAACTTTGGATATCGTTTCAGAAAGAGAAAAAAATGCATTTCCAGTTCGTTGGATGATTTATGATTAATTATTTGCCTTAGAAAATATTTAAATTTGGGTTGTTTCTAAGTCATGAGAACTAACATTCCCTTTCCCCAAAAGCGCTGAAATGAAGAATGGATATATTTTTTATCCACCTTCAAATCAATAACGAACAGGACATAATGAATATTAATTAGTTCAACAAAGGCCTCGCAAGTAGAAAAGAGACACCAAAGGACACCCACATCGTTTGGGAGTTTTTTTCACACTACAAGTATTTTTTTCCTGGTAGCCAATATAAAGGCCTACCACCCATCTCTCCACGCTCATAATACACTAACAAGAGAGACTAACAGTATGGCACGCGAGCCTATCTTTCCTAATCGCACTGTCATAAAAGCAGTTTCCTTTTGTCACTGGAGCTAGTTTTTCACACATTTGTTTCCATGGAAATAGCGCATTCACGCTAGAAGACTTCACGGGGGAATCTTGACGAGAAGCTTAGCAGAGTCTGACACAAAAGTTACAGCCATCTGACCGGCGTTCCGAGCATGTATAATGTGGGAAAGAATATGTGTTGCATTATGCGCGCAGATGGTAGAATGGTTACCCCTGGTTACCCAATACACATGTTCCTTGCCTTGGGGTAGGGCTTTAAAAATATGGAAATCTTGGCCGCCTGAACAGCATTAGGTTCCACTTGAGTTATTACAAAACCAGGCGATAACGAATCTTTCATCCGATTAGGGAGATGTAAAGATGAATCGAATATATGGATAATTAGGCGGCGTTTGAAAAGAGATTAGAATTAGTTCAATTTTGTATATTTTTACAAGGGCGCAAATAAGCGTGGGAATTCCATGTGGAATCTGTTTGGCGTTAACAAGATTATCATATTTTCATCTCGAGGGCATTGAACCCCCAACTTCAAAGTGTATTTTTCCTCAAATTCCCCAACGAGTATTTTTCCTCTCGAATTATGTTTGGCAAAGAATGGGACGAATATATTTGTATTGACACTACATCTTGCTGAATCTATTCGTCAAACGTTCAGCCAAACATATCAATTGATTGTTATTATTTATTATATAAATTAACTAAAATGATGTATTCATTGAGTATCACATGATATCAAATTCACAGCGCCACTTTAAAACATCAATATTAATCATATAATAATGTAAAGGCACATTATATTTGGACATAATGTATGACCGTTATTTCGCACTGAGGGAAACCTTGTAACAATCTGACGACGAGGCAAGGATATAGGGGGTGGGGTGGGGGTTCATGACATAAAGGACCCAAGAGCATGGTTATGCTTCCATTACTTGTTACACAGATTAACACTTACGTTTTCAACAACACTTTTACCCAATCAGTCATATTGACAATACAATGACTCCGCCAGTGTTCTTCCTCCGCCCTGTTGGCCAGTAAAACCATGCACCATGTAACATGACAAAGGTCCAGGGGGGAAGAGCAGTAAGATGCCATGGTCGCGTGCTCGTCATGTCATGACATGGGTCACTGACGTTTTAATGACCATAGCAGGGAGATGAAGAGCTGAGTGACCTTGTGGTTTTACTGACTAACACGTCATGAGACTAAGCCACGTGTGTTTACATAGTCGCTACTTTAGACTTGACCACAAATTTATCTCCATGGTATTTGAAAAAAAAATGACTGTACCCAAATCGTCATCTTCAGACTATACCAACATCTTCGAACCTACAATAGGTATGGCATAAAAGCAGTTATTAACGTAAAATTAGCTTTGGTAATTATTTTAACAGATGCCAACATCAAAAAGAGGGTACACATAATTGAGCACTAAAACAATCAACCTGATCCCAAATTGTATATGGACACAACGGTGTATACATAGGCATTTTTTTTCTTCTTTCTTCAAATGTCATATCATGTAAAAAATTATTACAGATTCTTCATTTCTTATCTTTACCACAACACACTATGGCGTTGAACTCGATGACCTTAAACCTGTATTTTATCTCTAATACATCAGGTTATTCAACAAGAATACAATACAAGTTACATCTGATATAGACTACGTCTTATTAAAACCCACAATGTGTGTAAATTGCACAAGCATTTTACCTCGACTTCTACCATCAACCAACGAGAGTAAATTCAGATCCAGACTCGTTGCATCAACACATACATGTAATACACACATTGAAAACTTACTCTCAATTTTTTTTAATTGCATTTCAGGCCAAACAATTTAACAGTTACACAAATACGTGTGTCAGCCATGCTGACGTTTTACCACGTTGCCTATACAAGAGATGAAAGAAATCCAAATCCAAATATCAATTACTCCGAGAATATTAATATTGATTACTCAGCAACTAATTTTACTATGACCACAAAGAAGGAAAACACACTATATTACATAGGTTGGTTACATGTCGACTACTAAAATCTTTTTCTATTATCAACATAAACTTATTATCTTACATCATGAAAAGATCATAAATCATGCTTTGTGTATTAAAATCGCCTAGCCCTTATTATTAATGACATCCATATACACCATACGCACTCATTCAAACCTGTGAACAATCGTGTTACAGTGCAATATATAGACGGTACAGGTTAGACAGGTACTGAACAATCTGAATAGGGATTTCTGTCCTACGAACTACAATAATACTAGCAAGTGCTTAACGCACATTATGAGTGGTTTTATTATTAATTATTCATTTATTTAGCATTTTTATATAGCCAATTTAAGTTAGAAGGATTTACAAGGCTCAGTGAGACTAAACATATACATTTATATATTGATGGTAGCAGTCGACGAGAGCTGGAAGGGTTTTTGCATTATCAAAATAAAAAAATTGGGACTAAACATGTAGTATTTTCCATGATTATCAGTCAGGGGCAGTTGTTAGTGCAGAGTTAATGATAAAGTGAGAGAAAGGAAGGGTGCATGGGTGACAGCTGTTAGTTGACGGAGAGAAAAGTTGATAGGTATACATTGTCCTAAGGCTTACATAGCCTGTTGAATTTTAGTTGGGGTCTATGAGTATCTACTTTAGGGGTGTGCTGGCTGAACATACTTGGGTCTTTTTTGCATTTACACTGAGCCTGTTTGAGGGCATCTAGGGCAGTCTTAACTTTACTTTCAGCAGCTTTGGGGCAGGTATGAGAGTAGTGTAAGATTGTGTCATCTGCACAGGTTTGGACAGTAACATATGGCATTTCATATTACATAATGGTCATTAATGTATAGCAAGAATAGTATGGGCCCTGGGATCGAACCTTGGGGGACACCCATATTGAGTGCAAGTGGTGGGTATACTTGTGCAGTTGTTTGTATTCACGCAGTTTGACCTGCCCTAGCTGCTGAGCCCAGCTAAGGGTATCTTGAAAGCCAGTATTTTTTAGTTTGTCTAAGATGATTGTGTGGTCAAGCACCTTTTTGGAATCAATGAAAACTGTTATCAAGTGTTTGGATTTTCTAGAACACTTCAACATTAAGCAGATAAAATCTAAACAATGACATTTTATTTTCATCTAGGTTCCTGATCACCCATTGCCATAACAAGGAGTAAGGCTGCTCCTTGATCCCCACTCTAAGTGCAAATCATAATATAAGATAAAGGGAAAATGAAGCCCGAAACATTGGACCCCTAATACACAAACCTACAGCCTATATCCTAGCCCCTGTCCTTATATTGTTTTGGGGGTCAATCCATCTTCTTGAGATCTTCCATCCACTCATACAAATTATTAAATAGTAAAATAACTAGACAATATTAATCCAAATTCTAATGCCGCTATCAGGATTCCTCAGCCAACACGAATCCACAAATTGTCACGCTAAAGTTAACCCATCACAAAGTATACAGTAAAGAATGATAGTTTTCATATACGTAATTAAGAATAGCACTAACATGGTACTCTGTATGTTAACAATAAAATTAAGGCGGTTCTGGGGATAGGTCAATTGATATGATTATCTTTGTATAAACTAATGAATAGTAATTTACCGTAGGTGTACTTACAATTTTTCTAGAAGTTGGGAAGAAGCTTCTGTTCTCATTGGGTCTTTCACATCTAGTTCTTTTATTGCATTTGCCAGTGTCCGAACATGCCGAGAAAGTTTGTTATACCTGAAATAAATGAACATTTATTGAACGTTGATTATAATAATCATAGCTACGCAGATTAACGATGACACAATCTTTTTTTCTTTGCCGGGGGAGGGGGGGGGGGGGGAGGAGGAGGAGATATGTAGGTTATAGGCCTACTTATAGGGTGACCTGAAATACCTGTCTCTCTTCGGATTTGCGATAATACACCAGAGGTGGTCTGCAAATATCGGAAGAAGAAGAGTTCTCTTTAACCCTTTTTTCAAAATGTAACAGTGATAAAAATGGAAATAAATTTTAGATTTTATTTTTTCATGACCCTCATACCCCCGGCTAGTTTGGACGCCCAACACCTACTAGTGCACTACTGTACTGGCACTAGGAGTCTAGGTTCCTCAAACTTCAAAGGCAAAGCAGAACCTGGATGTAAAGGCCACTATTTATAAGGGCCAAGCCTTGTCTTTCTACATAGGCCTAGTGCCGCCTACTTCAGTAACAAGAATATCAATGTTAATACTGTCGGATAGACGCGTTGTCATTCTAGAATTCCGTACTGCATATTTACAGCATTTTACAGCCCAGAAAAGGTTGGGCGATAATAGAGTAAAAACAGAATAATCCGATAATATTGTCGTAAATACATACTTTGTATAGTCTTCTCGCTTCTGAATGTAGAACTTCTTCATCACCTTCACCTCGTGAAGATTGTTGTCGACCTCCCATGATATCAAATCGACCTTCTTCAGCAGCTTTTTCTCGTGATATTTCAGTTTTCTCACCATGATTCTGACTTCGTCGTATCTACACACGTGGGTTCCTTGTGTTTGTAATGGGTTTCAAAAAGTTCCAGAAGGGGGCAGCACTCTAGGCCTATCTATCAGTTCAGTTCTCTCAGCGTCCCACTCGCGGGGCGACCAGAGGAACGAACGTGGAGCTAGCGTCTTCCAATTATAAGCTTTGGCTTTTAATGTTAGCTCATGTTCTAAATTGCATGAAAGGTTTCTGGTGATGGCAAGGACTCTGCCATTAGGCTACATGGAAAGTTTCAAGAGTCTGTCCGCGAAGCCTTGTCATGTGGCAAGTAGGCCTAATTCCTCTGTAAGATGAAAGAATGTCTCCCACGTGTTAGCCTAAGGCCAGTAGCCTTTATCGAAAGGGAACGAAAAAATATAGCCTAGGCTACATTAATTTCGGTTAACTTGTCTGACTGGTAGGGACGTTAAGAATGCTTAGTAGGCCCTATTGTATGAGCCCAGATTGGGAAATTGAATGGAACCTTTGATAAAAGACTCGCAAGGATAATAATGATAGGCCTAATGATGATAGCCTATGTAGGCCCTAGTAAACATAGGCTAATGATATGTAACGTTAGTAGGCCTAAACATAAACATGACAGGATATTTGCATATCAAAGTAGTTTTGCTCTCCTTATCTAGGGTAAAAAGAGACTAAGAATCAACCAAACTTTTCTAAGTTCATAGTTCTTAAGTAGGCCTATGATGTTGTTAGCAGTTGGCCTAGCCTATTCTGATTGTTGAATATTTGGGCACTTGTAGGCCCTTCAGAATTCGATTGTGAGAAGGAACTTCTGGTGTTTTTATTTGCTTACCGGGTAGGCTACATTGTTTTAGACGGATAGAACTTTTCCTCAAAATGTAGGCCTATCCGAAGCGAAAGATGGGCCGCGTTTTCACTATTCAAAATAAAATACATATTGATGCATTGTAATCAATGTCTCAATCTTACAATAGCCTACACCACAGAAGTTCAGATCGAGGCGTGCAGTCCCTTTCGTCGAGGGGTCCTTGTGCGGATGACGTACGTGGAGAATATCCAGGCCTATTAGACCCTAATGAAAGGTAGGGCCTATCTATTAATTATTCTGTCACACAGCTGTGATGAATTTGATGTTAACCACACATGATGATAGGACGCCTCGCTAGGAAGTGCCCTTTAATTGGGTCCCTATTGGCACAGCATTGATATCATTCCCCCACCCAAGATATCGATACAGTAAACCACGATGACTATAATGAGATCGTGCTTTATAACATAGCCTATGCCTATAGGTTAACTTAGGCCTGCTCAAAATTGTTTTAACTTTTACTCCCTACCTACTATATATAGGGCCTAGGTAGGGAGTAGGGAGTAGGTAAGAGTTAAAACAAGTAGGCCTATAGGGCGTACCGTACTTCGCAGTGGACTAATAATAAAAAAGAGTAGGGTATCAGATCCCGTTAGCGCGTTTCCTGTCTCGCCTAGATATGAAGCTATATGACCAAATATTAGGCCTAGGGTGCATTAAGGTAAACCGAACCATTTCGTCTTCGTCTTGATTTCCCATTATAAAAAAAATAGCAACAAACCATTCAAACTTCAAATGAACATTAGATGGGGTCAGCTTCCTATGGCACATAAATTAATTATATTATTATGCATATTTATGCCAATGGTCTCCATGGAAATATCTTGTAGAGTTGGTTCGCTTTACCTGACATTTCATATAAAGCGAACCACCACTTAAGATAAACCGAACCAAGTGGTTCGCTTTACCTGATATTAGAAAAAATATATAATAAGTTAGGCCATCACTCCCCCCACACCTCTCTACCATCACCCACATCTACCCCAACATTTCTCCCCTTCCCCCTACCACACTCCCACACACCCCTCCCCCCTCACTTTCCTAACCCATACCCATTCACTTACTTTCATCCCTGTAATCTCTAACCCCCTCCCCCCCCCCCCCCCCCCATTAACTTCCCTTCTACCCCCGCACACCTCTAACCCCAGTTACCTCTACCCCCGCACACCTCTAACCCCAGCTACCCCCAGTTACCTCTACCCCCACACAACTCTACCCCAGTTACCTCTACCCCCACACACCTTTACCCCCAGTTACCTCTACCCCCACACACCTTTACCCCAGTTACCTCTACCCCCACACACCTCCACCCCAGTTACCTCTACCCCCACACACCGCCACCCCCAGTTACCCCCACACACCGCCACCCCAGTCATCTCAACCCCCACACACCTTTACCCCCAGTTACCCCCACACACCTCCACCCCAGTCATCTCTACCCCCACACACCTTTACCCCCAATTACCTCCACCCCCACACACCTTTAACCCCAGTCACCTCTACCCCCACACATCTTTACCCCCAGTTAAATCTACCCCCACACACCTCCACCCCCAGTTATCTCTACCCCCACACACATCTACCCCCAGTTATCTCTACCCCCACACACATCTACTCACAGTAACCTCTACCCCCACACACCTCAACCCCCAGTTACCTCCACTCCCACACACACACATCTACCCCCAGTTACTTCTACCCCCACACACATCTAACCCCCCACACATCTACCCCCAGTTACCTCTACCCCCACACACATCTACCCCCAGTTACCTCTACCCCCACACACATCTACCCCCTGTTACCTCTACCCCCACACACATCTACCCCCAGTTACCTCTACCCCCCACACACCTTTACCCCCAGATATATCTACCCCACACACCTTTACCCTCAGTTACCTCTACCCCTAGTTACCTCTACCCCCACACACATCTACCCCCACACACTTCTACCCCCAGTTACCTCTACCCCCCCCCCCCCACACACACACACACATCTACCCCCAGTGACATCTACCCCCTCTTACCTCTACCCCCACACATATCTACCCCCTGTTATCTCTACCCCCCCACACACACACACATCTACCCCCCCCCCCCCCCACACACACACACATCTACCCCCAGTGACATCTACCCCCTCTTACCTCTACCCCCACACATATCTACCCCCTCTTACCTCTACCCCTACACACATCTACCCCCTGTTATCTCTACCCCCCACACATCTACCCCCTCTTACCTCTACCCCCGCACACATCTACCCCAAGTAACCTCTACCCCCACACACATCTACCCCCTGTTATCTCTACCCCCCACACATCTACCCCCTGTTACCTCTATCCCCACACACATCTACCCCCTGTTATCTCTACCCCCCACACATCTACCCCCTGTTACCTCTATCCCCACACACATCTACCCCCTGTTATCTCTACCCCCCCACACATCTACCCCCTGTTATCTCTACCCCTCCCCCACACATCTACCCCCTCTTACCTCTACCCCAGCACACATCTACCCTAAGTAACCTCTACCCCCACACACATCTACCCCCTGTTATCTCTACCCCCCACACATCTACCCCCTGTTACCTCTATCCCACACACACATCTACCCCCAGTTACCTCTACCCTCAGTGACCTCTACCCCACATCTACCCCCAGGTACCTCTACCCACACATCTACCCCCTGTTACCTCTATCCCCACACACATCTACCCCCTGTTATCTCTACCCCCACACACATCTACCCCCTGTTATCTCTACCCCTCCACACATCTACCCCCAGATATATCTACCCCACACACCTTTACCCTCAGTTACCTCTACCCCCAGTTACCTCTACCCCCACACACATCTACCCCCTGTTACCTCTACCCCCACACACATCTACCCCCAGTTACCTCTACTCCCAGTGACCTCTACCCCACATCCACCCCCAGGTACCTCTACCCCCACACACTTCTACCCCCAGTTACCTCTACCCCCAGTGACCTCTACCCCACATCTAACCCAGGTACCTCTACCCCCACACACATCTACCCCCAGTTACCTCTACCCCCAGTGACCTCTACCCCACATCTACCCCCAGGTACCTCCAACCCCACACACATCTACCCCCAGTTACCTCTACCCTCAGTGACCTCTACCCCACATCTACCCCCAGGTACCTCTACCCCCACACACATCTACCCCCAGGTACCTCTACCCCCAGACACATCTACCCCCAGTTACCTCTACCCCCACACACATCTACCCCCAGGTACCTCTACCCCCACACACATTGACCCCCTGTTACCTCTACCCCCACACACACATCTACCCCCAGGTACCTCTACCCCCACACACATCTACCCCCAGTTACCTTTACCCCCCCTCACATCTACCCCAAGTTACCTCTACCCCCACACACATCTACCGCCTGTTACCTCTACCCCCACACACATCTACCCCCAGTTACCTCTACCCCCACACACATCGACCCCCTGTTACCTCTACCCCCACACACATCTACCCCCAGTTACCTCTACCCCTACACACATTTACCCCCATTTACCCATCTTGCTGCACGGCTAAACTATTTTTAAAACATGAGGAAAACATGAGTGGATTTGATTCTCAATCCAGAGACCACTGGCTACTGCATGGCAAGAGAAAAAAAATGGAGCAGTGAGTGATTCGTTTTACCGCGCTGCAACGACCCATGCGGGTGGCCGCGCCTATGGAAAGGCAGCTTAACCCCAGTTACCGCTACCCCCCATCCCACACACACCTACCCCAAGTTACCTCTACCCCACCCACCTTACTCCCAGTTACCTCTATCCCCACACACCTTCCCCCCCAGTTGCCTCTACCCCCACACACCTTTACCCCCAGTTATCTCTACCCCACTCACCTTTATCCCCAGTTACCTCTACCCCCCCACACATCTACCCCCAGTTACTTCTACCACCGCACACCCCTACCTGCAGTTACCTCTACCCCCCACTTGGAGAGGCATGTCCCAATCTCTTGCTTGTATTCACAATTCAGTGAGGTCATTGCTTAAATCACAACTGGTGACATTTGAAATTGTCTCCATGCTGACCAAAAGTAGGGCCGCAGATGCTGAAATGAAAATCATTTTCTGGCCATATTTTAAGGCTCAGCTGATGGCCTATTACGCCTGTCAGCTCTATTTTCCATTTTGTATAAGCCCCATTTTCCAAATCCCGCAGGTTTTCAATTTGCAATCCTGTTTTTCTATATGCAATCCCTACCTGCAATAATTAAATCTGGCTCTGAATCCCTTTCAAGAATCCCGTAGACCCTTAAAGCCAAAACACAATATAGGAATCCAAAGATTTTTTGGGGCAAATCACAGAAACATTATAGTCATAGGAGTACTATGGCAGCAATTTTTTGTGATCGTTATCAGTATTTACCAACAAAACCATACGAAAAGAAGTCACCTCCTCTCTTACAAGGAGGCAGACATATTGGTGAACAACAGCGCTACTGGTGGTGATTTACGTGTATTGGTGACGTCACTGGCCCTCATTGTCTGATTGGTCACCCTACTCGGGACATGTAAACAAACATCAATCTTAGTACAAGAAGTTAATTTCAAGCATTGATATATCCATAAATATAATAGAATGTAGAACTGATCATTAGAACTCGCCACTTCATCTCAGAGCTGATCTATATGTATAGATATGGCCTGACGGTCCAGACTGTGGTGGGACACCTGATACATGTATGCTCTATCAGCTTTGGGAGAGGATTATATATGGCGTCGGCGACGGCGATTGTTTTTACAATTCCACTCGTCATCCTGACCCTCAGTAGCTTTAACACCTTTCCCTGGCATACATTTTCACTTTCTATATAGTGCATCATTCATTTACATATAAATAGGGCTCAAATCAATTGAGAAAAGATATAATTGTCTCCATTCAAGCTCTGCGCAGGCTATTGTTTATGTAATGGCTATGATGAGGGTATGTGACGTCACTCCCAGTCACATGACTTATAGCAATGGCGCTGACCATGCAAGGTGTCTGCTATGATTAAAGGCCATGTAAAATAGCTCTCTTCTTTCTTATCAGATGAGTATTACAAAAAATACATATGCAGGATCGTTACATATGGTTTGCCCGCTTAGAAAATGTATGCATAGTTACCCATGGTGTTTTGGCTTTAATTTTAAATCCTGAATCCCGATTTAAAATAGGCCCCAATCCCGATTCCCAAAAAGGTGTTCCCTACCCTGTATGTTTAGGCCTAAGCGTATATATATGGATGATAAATCTTAGAACAATCTATTAGGTGGCACAGCATTACTAATGCACACAAAAAAGTGTGGAGAATGAAAATGAATAGGTTGGGGATAGGTTTTTATGATAAAACATGTTGTTTCAGGTAAAGCGAACCAGTGGTTCGCTTTACCTTACACTACATGGTTCGGTTTATATGAACTGTCAGGAAAAGCGAACCAATGACATTTCAATGACCTTGAAGTCACTTGCAAGGGGTTACCCATTTTTTCAATGAGGAAATCATAATACACTATGATTTGTGATGTTTTGCGTAAAAATTGTTTCCACATGTTCTACATAGATTTGGAATGATCAATGAATCGGTATATAGACATTAAAATCTTGACCTTCAGATAAAAACCAAAAAAATAGATAGTTTGTACTTCCCGCCAATTTCCCATGGGAGCAAATTCTCTGTGACACCTAGAAAGATTTGCTGAAATTATCTCCAATTTATTCTCTTTTAAACAATAGATGGCTCTTTATCCTGTGGTCCAATCTACTGAGTTTGCACGGAGGTTTAAGTTGGTTGGTTCGGTTTACCTGATGGTTCGGTTTACCTGAAGGCACCCTATATATTATGTGGCCTACGAAAGTAAGCCTATATAAAGCAACCAGTTCAATGTTTCGCAGAATGTCACCCGCTCTGAGAAAATCTCCGGTGATGACGTTAGCCTATATTGAGAAAACAACATAACGTCACAAATGACATGACGTAGAGAGGGAGTGCCCGTTTTTATTTTAAGTTCCATGCGATGGGAAACTGTTTTATCACGTTCTAGCATAATTATCTCTCAAAAACCTCCCGGGAGAAACCTATACAGTCTAGGCTCAAAGTTGAGAGTCCCTTCAAACTTCTAGCTACAAACCGTAAAAAGTAGGTACTACCATTATAATCTCATTAGGTCGCCTACTCCAGGCCTAGAAAATAAAATTCTAGGCTAATTGATAACGATATGAAATAAATGTGAGCCGCCTATAAAGTTTAAATTGGCTAGGATAAAAAAAGGGCCTACATATACTCCCACTTTCGTCTTAGCCGGCCTTAGTTTGAATTCATTACATGGCATATATAAGGCATCCAATTGTTGTAGATCCCAATTATAGGCCTAATGTTGAAGGAAGGGTGGAGTATCATACAATTAATTATTTATCACGAAAATACGTAGCCTATGACAATAGTGCAATAGTAGCCAGAATGAGTGGCAACATTGGAAAATACCCTCAAGCCTCGAGGTGTAAAATAATTTCTTCCATATCAGTCTCGATCTCTATTCATGTAGGCCTACCTACCACCTTTTCAGGTCATACTTTTTTTTAACAACCTCTTTCTAGAGCGCAATATTTGACTTATGGAGATCCCCGGGATGCCTGTGTGATAATATTGCACCCCTTCCTACCCTCGCTATCTAGACAGCGTTTTGCCTTGGGTCCCTTGGGCCTTAGGAGTTGAGTCTCCTTCTTTGCTTTCCACGCTCTCTTCCCACGCTCGACCTGAGACTGCATACTACCAATGTACCATACAACAGCGCTTCATGACCCACACCTACCATATGTTGCCTTCCGCGTAGAAAGTAGTTCTAACTTTACAGGGGCTGTCAATTCGTCTTTCAAAAACTATTCAAATTTTGAATTTATAAAGCAGACAAATGATTCATTAAGAATTTCTTCTTAGGTTTTTGTTATGGACCAAGGCGGATACAGAAAGTTGGAAAGTTACTTTATTTTCCCACAGGTGCGGAGTGATCTGAAAGATGGTGATGCGGCGCGGTAAAGTTTTGGTAGCGCTTCAGAGTCCATAGGGTGAACACGCGGAACGGGAGCATCATTAGGAGGGGGACAGTACTGGGACTTATTAAAGTGTGTTTTTACCCGGATCGCCTTGGATATACCCGACCTAATGTGTCCACTAAGTTAGGAGTACGCTTTATACATTAGTTTTGGTCGACGATGTTGCTCCAAAACGCGATACGTTGGACATTTTTAGGGCTTCTTTTAGGAGTACTATCCGTAAAAGGTGAGTTGGTGACAGGGAATACATTCCCGAGGGCTGTGGGAGGTCGTAGCCGTGTACACTTGAGTGACTGCCGTGAGAGGGGAGTTTGGGGGTGGGTGTGGGGAATTTGGTTCACTCTACCCATGTTGATTTCTTGAGGTTTACCTCCATCCCCGGTTCACAACTTCACCTGTGTAACTACAACTTTTTTGGAGTAGGCCTAGGTGTATTGGAGATGCTGAGTCTGATCGGACCATTGAAGGAGAAGAAGATGCTCTTTATTGTTGTGTGTTGTCATGAAGTTCGCTTGTCCCCCTTTCGAGTATTGGGACTGTGGGGGAAGTGGACCCTCCATATTGGGAAGACAACCCATACATGATACAGGCTGAGGAAATAGGTTGAATGTATCAAGTTCTGCGACATAATAACGTTCTTCATAAGTCATGCCTGAAAGTTAGATCTACCTCCTAACAACTCTCCCTCTGTTACACATCATCTTCAGGGCAATTTATTAAACTAGGGGTAGCCTACTTTGATTTTAATCCTGATCTTAGCTGATCCATTGTGATGGTCATTCTTGACATGACAGTTTCCTAATTCATATTATGATATATGTACATGCTGAGATTCTGGTACATGTACTAGTAAAAGAGAAAGTCAAAGTTCTCGTTCTCTCTACCAAGTCTTGTTTTGATATCACTCTAGTGGTATCATGCAACAAAACAGGCAAGGTCAGCGCGCAGTAAGCTTGCCTCTCTCAGAGAGAACTTGGTGTAGAATGCAGGTACTTCTTTATAGTGTTGGGTGAAGAAGCGCTGAGATAACGAACGTACCGTACACACTAGCCTCTAGAAGTACTACTGTCTACTCACTGTAACTGTTAATATGTCTGTGGATTCCCCTGTGTGGGTGTTAGGGGGTGCATAGGCCTATATATCGTATTAACCTAAATGACACAAATATTTTGTCAACATTTGGCCTTTATATATTCATAAATAAATAGGCTAGTGTTTTATCATAATTAGTTGAACTTGAAACATTGCTGGTAGGCCCACATGTTATAGGCCTATTTCTTAAGACGGTATAGGTTATAGATTTATAGATTTCTGTTAGACTCTGTGCTAAAGGCACGATATAAACTTACACTGTCACAGTAGGCCTACATATGATATTTGATTTAATATAAAAATGACGTTCTCCAGTTCCCTATTCAGATTTATTATTTTTTTAATACTGTAATGCATATATCCTTTTTCCAGAAAATTAATTCACATGACTATGTGCATTGATGTGTTGAATAGACCAGTATGACTATGGCTCTATTTAAACAGATTGATATCTCAAATAATCACTTGATTGTATGCCTTTACATACAATGTATGATGAGGGTATTGTACGTTTTTCTTATTGTCATAGATCTGTATTTCATTGTTGAGTCATTTTCTCTTCCAGGATTTCCCTCTTGTAGCCCGAACCCTTGTAAAAATGAAGGAAGATGTGTTAATAACGGTAAATCGTCGTCTTGTCGGTAAGTGAAAATACATACGATTTTATGTTTTGCTTTCTCTCTTTGTTGATCGATTCATGTCAAATCTTTGATCGTTCTACTTGTTTAGAACCTGGTCTTTTAAAAGTTTCTGACCAGAAGTTTCCCTGCCGTGTGTTCTGCATTCTCTATTAATTAGATAATACTTGGTCGATTTTCTTTTGATCTTTTAGGAAATTTCAGGAATTTAAATCAGCATTTATACCGTCCAGTACATTTTGAAGATTCTCAAATATTGAAGATTCCTAATACATGTAGATAACCAAGTGGTCATGGGATGTCCCATTTCCCCCCCCCCCCCCCCCCCCCCCCCCCCTCTATCTCCATGGGACCACCGCAGGGTAGTTTAGTAGTGTTGGTTTTGCTGTGTTTGATTGGTATCGATTGGGAAACCACTAGGTGTGCAAGCTTCATCGGTGAGACTTGGCCGTCTAAAATGGCAGCTCACTGCCCCTAACCCGTCCCCAAACAGGCCATTCTGTGGGTGTGGTCTGGAGGGGGATAAACAACAGTCGATTCCACCAACACCCCCCTCCTCCTCCACCTCCTCCTCGGGCTACCAAACTTATTTTCCCCTAGCCCTTATGGTACTTTATTGTGTGTTTGTTTTCACAAGGAAAGCCTCATAATTGTCCCTTAGTTTATCATGATTTCTTAGAGTAAGAGGGACACCAAGCATAGGGATTAGCTCCTTATGCTAGGATAGGTTAGCTTTGGCTTAATGAGCAGAAAAGCGTTACAGAATTAGCTGTTATCACAACTCAAGCAACCACGATTCTAGGGGTGTTTGTTTGTTTAGGTGTCCATCCCTGATTTGGCACTTTGTTTTAATATTTTTGCTCTTTCATTTCGACAAATATAATAATCCTAGAGGCAGGAAATTTATTCTGCTAGACGACAGTGAACAAAGTATAATACACATTTCACACTGATTATGTCGCTATATTTCATTAGCTCTAGTCTCTAATTTACATAGTGTCATGTTTTAATGGCTATAACCTACTATATCACATGTATTACATGTTCGATATATTTTAATGAGAGAAATCCTGTCGCCATCGTTTAAAACTGCAGTAAATTTATTCAGGTCAGGAGGTGAACGTGCGAGCTGATTGGCATAGTGTATTACCGAGTTATGACCGCCCTTAAATTCGTATTAGCCAACCAAGATATATACATACATACTGATGGTTATGAATGGAGGCTTTCTGTATGAAGTTACTTTGTGGGAACGTACGCTGAGAGAAGGGAAGTCCTGCAGCGAATGCCTCGGAGCCAACCCTTGAACAGGTGGTACAGAGACTGATACATCAGTTACTATGTTGGTTAACGTAGCCTCACATGAAAGTCATAGTGATTCTTGCCAGAGGTGCCAGAGTATGGATTTATTTTTCTACCTCAACTGTGCTTGTTTATATGATTATTTCCAGTTCATTTGCTCTAAAAATGCTGCTCACTTCCCAGACATTTGTCAGGCTCTGTTACCATTTGTGGTTCCAGTTGCCCGTAAATACCAGTCCTTTTTTCCAATACCCCTATAACCATCTGAGTGGAGGGATCCTCATGGTATTTTAACATGATGTATTTTCAATTTGTTATAGAAGTACTACACCCTGCCCTTGGTACTTAGTATACCCTAATTAAATGTGGCAGGTCCTACTCGACGTTAGCATGCATGATCTGACCTCAGTTCTATTATCTGATGTCAGTCAGTCTCAGAGTGACTGACTGTGTCACTATTTCCTACAAAAGTTTCTCTTTTGGGAGAACGAATGAGTACAATATATATTCAGTGTTGGAGTAGCGAGTTCGAATCCCCTAAGCGACCTTCCAAAATCGCTTCTCCACCCTGACTGTTGCTAAGGGCTTAATTGAACAACAAAATCCAACAACAAAGACAACCAATATTATCTTAATGATTCTTGATTAGAATATAATTAATATTGAGGTTGAAATGTAACATTCCATGGATTTAGTTCCAACCGTCCTCTTTAATAATCACTGTTTCCATATCAAGCCATTTTTCTCCTCAAATATGCTTGGTGGAATATCTAGCTTTAGTTATGGATTTTTTACATCTCCATCCGTTCCCTCCCAGCCACGAATGATTGTGTTGGCATTCAGATTTAAACTACGCTGGTGCGAAGGGCGAGTAAAAATATTGTTGACCTATATTATGGGAGAAGTTTATGGTGGTTTATCGATATTGACATATCAAGTAGAAGGGATTAATGTCACATATCCGCTCCTTTATTGTACAAGCTGAGCTTTTAATCTTCCATCAAATACAATTATTGAGGGAAGCATTTCCCTCCCAGTAATGAGTTAAAATGAATGGCTAAGCAGGCTGAAGAGGAGGACTAAATCCTTAAAAAGCCTTGGTCGTGCTTGAGTGACCTATTTGATTGGAGGTGTCTAGGAATATAGTTTTCTCTTGTCCCTTGGGTATTTTTATAGGTCAAGCGTATTTTCTCTCTCCCTGTGAGCGTGCTTAATCTGGACTAGAGTCCAGAGATGAAATATAGACCAGAGATGTAATATATATGTAGTTAGATAATGGTTTCCGAGTGATATCATTTATGATTTAGGTGGGGAATCCTACTATTAGCATCACATTGGCCATATTCCTCTGGCTCTTGAGACATCTTTCTATCCAGCACAACTACATATGGAAGGAGGTCCATGATAGTTCTTTTTTTGCATCCGAATGAATGCCATTTATTTTAAAACAAAGCCAAGGAAACAGCTGTGGGTCCGATACGCATTGATCATTTCAGTGTTTTAAAGAAAGAATTCGAATTAAAATCTTTTCGCTATGTGAGGAATGTTGGAAAGTATATATGAGAAAAGAACTTGTGACATGAATGTGGTCACTACCAACATGTGTTGCCCTCCCTGACACAAGCTTTCCTTCTCTCCACTGCCATGACTCCCTGGAAACTTCGCGAGTACACACTTTCAGTCAGTGGTGTACTCGTCACAAGCGCAGCCTCGCTGGTGACACGCGTTGAGGAATTTTTAGACTTTCCCATCTTCTGGTCATTTTCTATAATCGCAGATTTAACTTAAGATGAAGTTTTATATTGGCAGAACTGAATTCTGAATGAAACTCAACAAGTTGAGATTTTAAAAAATATTTCAATGTAGTTAAATTAAACGATTAATGGTGGTAACTTATGATTACATTGTACCATACATATATATTTCTCACATTCTCAGAATGTCATTGAACTGTGATTATCCTACCAAGGTTTAAGGAATTATGCCGATATTACTGTTTCTCTAGATACTAACTTAAAAATGTTTCCCCCTCCTAATCCTCAAAATTTCCCCAAACCTCTCAGAATCACCCAGCGTCTTGTGTTCAATGCTACGCTTCCTATTCAGCAATCTGTTAGAATCCACAGCTTCTATCATCAATAAGTTGACCTAAAGCTCTTTATTCCCCCAATACATAGCACTGATTGTGGACATGATGTGCTCCTATCTGTATATCATATGTTTGATGCATTGTTATCACTGCCAGTCTCTATACCAGTGGCTTAGGCCCATGGCGTGATGGCCAACTCGTGCCTTGCGTGTACCGGGCCTGGGCTCGTCTACACTCGGCTGCCCCGCGCCTTGCTAGAGAAAGAGACTGCCTCCCCCTGTTGACTCCCAGCCTTTGATAAAGTTCACCCGGTCGTTGTGGTTCATGGCATCGGGGGAAAAATACCCCCAGGGACATCCCTCGAGTGTGGGAAACTGGGGCCCGACAGGGCGGAAGCGGTGTTGAGCGTGCGATACGTTGTGATGAGATGTCCCCAAGTCTTACCAGAGAAAGGTATGTTGACACAAGGAAGGCTTGGGGAAGGAGGGCATGAGCAGGAGGTTGGTGAACATCGAGATGACACATTCAAGGACTTGGGTGTTGCTCGAGGAAATAAGCACACCTCTCCCTAAAAGTGACTGTAAAGTAGATTCCAAATAATCAAGCCCATTGGCAGTGTAGGACTTGTCAACCTTAAGGGCTTTCAGCCCTCGATCACTCTTCAATGGAGCTTAGCGCCCCACCAAAGCAGCAGATTGATTAGCTTGCCTATTGAAGTCATTATTTGAAAATCTCAATGGGGGTACTTGGATATTTGAATCTTTTTTTGGTTAAATAAGCGAGTGAAATGACAGTGATTGTTTCTCTGCCAGATAGGAGTTGTTTCCGCAAGCAATTGTTATTAAGGCAGAGAAAACCCGCTGTGGCAATCTTGATTAAATGAATAAAGACTGATTGGTGAGTGAGTTTAAAATTTTCATTTGTTTTCATGGGAAGTTTTAGTCTGCTCCCTAGGAGTTAAGTACAAGAAGTTTGGAGGTGGTGCATCAAGAGGAAGAAAACAACAAGGTTTTCCCTGCCCAGTTGTTGGTATGAGTATCATCTGCTCACGTGCTTTCTCATCCATCATCTTCCTTGTACATCTGAGTTGGGAAACGCGTGGTTTATTATGGCAATATGGGCAAAACTCCTGAGTCCTATATAGTAACTAACTCAAACAGAGTATAGAAGATTCATCTCTTTGTATTGAATTGTATCGCGAGCGAGCGAACAACCGAACGAACTTCCCCTAATATTTTCATGAAAATTCCAATTGTATTGATCGACTTCGGAGGTAATGACATTACAGAGTTAGATCAATCATAGTTTTCTCTCCTGGCTCAACAGCATTGTGACCAAGTTTCAGGCTTAGGACCCTGGGAGATTTGTTGTTTTGTAATTGGTATCTGCCCGTTTAATTAATGCAATTAATAAGTCCTGTCATCATCGTATGATTAGTCAATTACTAATTAAATCCCAACATGTGCTGCTCTTCTAAAGGATGGAGCTGCGAATCCCATGAAATAGCAATGCAGGACCCCTTTTGTGAACATCATTCCACCACCAAAATTAAACATTGACTCACATAAAAAGACCCATTCTGAAAAAGATCGCCAGTTGTCCGTAATTAAATGTCATTAATGGTTAATCAATTGAATTGTTCCAGAATGCTTCGATAATTGCGCCTGTTCTTTGTGAGTGGGACTTGATTTCATGGTAATCTTAACTGTGAAAATTATACAGGCGATCGAGACAACATGCGAGAAAATTATCCAATAACCCATTATTAGTCATTTCGCCAGAAACTTCTAAGATTATATTCGCTCCAAGTATGAAGTATCCATCTAGTTCATTTGAGTTCATTGATATTCATTGAGCATACATTTGGTTTATAACGAATAGATATTTTTTAATGTCATCTCTATTGCGGAACACACCATTCACTGCCTTTTAATGATGTATGTTTTGCACACTGAGGACAGTCTGGTCATCGTTTGTTCAACCTGTCAGCAGGGATGGAAATAAGTTGTTCATAATTGAGTCAACTATGCTACTCCGGGTGGGAGATACAATTTCATTCCGATCCTCTCTTGCTTCACTGAACTATATCAATGAGCCACCATTCAACATCACCTTTACCGCTCTCTGCGCGGACAAATTTATGCTCTTTCATTTTGATACAAATAATTGCCATTGGGGTCCTTATTGTACCGCAAAAAAAGGCTTCCTCATTTAAGTCAGATTTGAGTGCGACGTCACCCGGTGAATTATTTATCGAAGGTTTGATAAAGGGGTCCCAAGCCATAGATCCTGTGAAACAAATTTGAAGAATGTAAGCGTCCTGATATAAACGTGGGAACGGTTGGTATTTTACCGTATATCTGTGTTTAGCATTTAGGTGCTCTGGATGTTTACCAATGTCATTAATGCATTGCTTCCTTTGCTATTACAAGCGGGACATTTATATTATGGTGTCAGGGAAGTAATTTGATTTTGTTTGGGTTTGAAGTGAGGCTGAGAACTCAGCATCAGCCCTCCTGCTGAATGTTGTGAACATGTAAACTCAGCGTGGTCAATCAAAATGCACTAAATGCTTGGCATGTATCGGTATGGCTACTCTCCTAGGGTTGGTGCGCATATTTCAGGGATCAACTGGCTTCACCTCCCGTTCACTACACCTTGCTACCCCTTAACCCAAGCCGGACCATCCCACTGGGGCTATCAGTACCTAACTACACCCCTCTCCCTTGATCACGATCCATGCCAACATTTCTTAAATATTTATCTATCATTTGAAGTGAATTAGAGTGATTCACTAACTGGATGGATGGGGTGTAGTGAAGATGTTTGATGGGTTTGAAGTTGCCTCCTCTGCTGGAGGTTTGGTTGAAGTTTACGATGAGGTCGTAAAAAATGTTTTTACAAGCAAAAATCAAAATAACAAAGGCGGCTGAATGGGGGTTGATTGTGCTGTAAGTGGGCTACCAGGTGAGAAGTTAGTGAGGAAGGTGAGTGATGGTTGTTATGACCACGCCTTGAGTAGCCATTGGTTAACTCTCCAGTCTGGAGGGTTAATGGACACTTGAACGTCCAAGGTGAGAAAGAGTCAATCGCTTTATCTGTCCTGTACTGAAGATCCTTTCCAGAATAATCCCGAATGGATACACATTTCTAAACCTGAGGGAATCTGCGACATATAATCATTTAATATTACACTTAATCCAATCGACTCATTATCATGTCTTTGGGTTTGTTTTTCTAACGACAATACGCGTTTTTCTCTCAATCTGTCCTGTATGGTGATATCGAACTTGATAATTTTCAAGTATCCAAACAGATATTATATAGATAAGATTTCTGAGTACTATTTCTTTTTAATGGGATGTTAATTGTAGCTTATTTATGTCATTTGACTAAGAATCCCTTAATAACCATATGTCGCTGCGGCGAGATGTTCCTTATCAGAGCAGTGATGCGGAACCAAGTACTACCTGGTTGATTCAGGTAACTCCTCGGGGGGCCTTCTATTGTTACTCCTATTCACCCATCAAATGCCTACGTCACTCTGGCCAGGTACAGAGACACTGTGTCGCCTGTCCAGTTGTAAAGCATTTAAATTTAGGTTAGAATGTACTGACAGGTACCTACTAGGTGCTATTACTCCACAAACCCAAGGCATTCATCTGTCCTATCTCCATCTTCCTAAAAGCACATTGTCGTGGCCAAAATAGGGCCCTATCTTCACCTATTGTCTTCTGGTTCACCGCAGTTGCCAATATTACTATAATCTGTCCTATCAAACTTTAAAACTCTTCTTAGAGGACATCTGTGGTATGATTCCTTTGCTAGTGTGGCTTTTTTCCCCAATTGATTTCAATATTTTTCAATATAGCTAAATATATTATCATACCTTTAACTTTAAATTGATTCTCCATCATTTTTGTAAACGTGTGTTTTCTGTAATTATTTCTTTTGGAGTGGTCAAGCTCAGATATAGATAAATTACATGCCAGGCTACTTATGTATGACCACCAAATGCTACCCAGTGCCCAACCCTAGTAGAACTTTCCGCTATTGGGCACTTGGGGTTAGTGGATGTCAGGCCAACAAAAACTCCCTTGTTTGCAGCACATTGGTCGCCGTTCGACTGGAAATGGTTGACACTGGCGATCAATTATTCAGCGATTGTCTCCAGCGTTTTCGTTCTCCTCACCATTGTCAGACCGCCACTTGACTGAATGGGACAACAGGGCAAGTGACCAGCGTGTATCATTATTGTATTCTGGCACATTTAACTTTGGGATTATCTGCTACAATTTTGGCACCCATTTGGGATGGGGTTTTACCTGCAACTTGGGAATTTTCTCAGTGGATTTCAATTGCACTTTCTTTCATATTAAGACTGACACTGACAGTTTTCCCCGGAAAATTACCTCACGAAATCAGTCTAGGCTCACAGCCTGTCAGATCAGACAAGAATGATGTCAGTGATTGGACGCCTACTGCGCTAATGAATTTTCCGGTTCTGAAGTATTGCCTCCTAATGGGATTCCAATGGTATTTTGCGGTTGGAGCGAGAGGCTTTCCCTCAGTTTGAAGGGACTCTCTCAACACTGAGCCTATACTGAAATAGCAAAGAGTTCCTCATATGATTAAACCTACCATTCCCGGTGGTAATCATCTGTGCAATTTATTTCCTTTCCTTGCTAAACTTTCGATAATAATTTGCTCGTTCCAGTCATGATAATCAAATGTTTAGCTATGTTTCAAGACAAACGTGGGGTAATGATAGAATTTGTTTGAAGGTACATGTTGTATGTAAAGCGTTGGTATGGAAACGCGGTCATTTTGGCGGCATGCTTCACTCGCTCTGTTACGCAAGGCTGACACTTGAGTAGCATTTACACAGTGGGAAAGCTGCGTTCTGTCCATTTGAACAGGAATGAGAGTCAACTTGCTGCTGCGAAAAAGAGCGTCTTGGGGAACTGGCTTGTTTAACTGGCTTGGCTTGATCTCTCATGATTCTTGTAATGCCCCTTAATCGGTCATGTCGCCTCTTATTATTTTAATCTATCCTAAGTATAGTTTTGATTGTATATTATTCCATAACGATTAAAAATGACTTCCATGGCTTGGTGATTAAAAACTAAATACTATACGTGGGAAAGTTGTTAAGGATTGAGTCGTGAATGATGATAATATTACTTGGTAACAAAAAATATGGTAGAGATATTAATGGTTGGAGGACAGGTGTGTCCTGAAGCATGATGAGTCGAAACATGTTCAATATCATAAACTCATCAAACTTCACATTATCGACGGTACCGTTAAATCTCAATTCAAAACTCGAGCACGGGCGCTTGATACGCGGGTCATAAATCGGTCATCAGTGACAGGTTTTCACTGTTGAGTGTAAATAATCATCAATCAGTGTATCAACCTCCTCCCATTATCTCAGCCAACAATATCACAATGCATGATATTGCATGATATCTCCAGTATGATGAATATGCGCGGACGCCATATGACAAAAGAAGCTTGCTTGGCGGGGCGAGGCGCTGCCAGAAATGCTTTTGAGGACCTTTTGGTGGAATACAATGTTATAATAGCTTCTGGATTGGCTGCTTGTGCTTGGGTGTTTGGTACCTTGCCCACTGGTACAATTGTTGCCTAATGACACGTAACTCAGTCCGGCGCAGTTTTTGCGACATTCACCGAGGCAGTTACTCTATTGTTTATTCATTGAACGAAGTATTTAACAAATTTAGCCCCCGTCGGGCTTGTCAGCCTGTCCTTTCCCACCGAATGCTTTATTTGTGTAAGATTCGGCAGACAGATATGTAACTACCCGAATTAAGTAAACTTTCTGATAGCTGTCAAGAAACCTATACAGTAAAGATAACAGGGATTTGGTTGCCGTAGATATTTGTAGTCTCTTTGCATTTAGCTGCAAGTGTGACACTCCCTTTCTTTCCATGTCAAGTGTTTCTGATGCTAAATAGCCCCGGGTCAGTTTCTCTTTAGCTTACATTTTGTTCTTTGTCGTTGAATAATATGGTAGTTGAAGAAAGATTTATTTTAGCCATTTTGTAACATTAGCCATCTATTAATCATGAAGGATTATCAAGATCTTGAAACGCCACATAATTCATTGAACATCTTTAAATCATGTTTCAGCAAAAGAAACAATATGATTGAAAACAAATAGGATTGGATAGTAGGATATGATAGGATTGTATGGAGTGTGTAACGTTCCTATATTTCCCTATATATTCCTGTTTTCTATAGTTCAATAAATGATGAAAACATGGGATTTACCCCACAGATGTTTTATAAATATTAATCCTTATCGCATCAAATCAAATATTACCTCGGGGGTGACATTGACGTCGGTCAATGTGGCCGGCGTGAAGGGAGCAGACGTCAGCCACAGACATTTTTGCCGGCGTATAACATTTTCGGGAACACTGTTCATAAGCGTGTGAAATTTTCACTCTTCCCACTCCAACAAGTCCAAACACGATTTGGTTATTTGTCTTTGTTTGATTAATACAAATCAAAGTTATCTGTTGACGATTAAAATATCATTTGAATTCATTTGTTATCTTAGATGAGCACTAGACATAATCTGTGTAGTATTCTAGGGATGCTGGTCCGGTACTGACACACCTAGGTCTGGTGATATGACCTCTGTACTGATAATAGGACTATAATCTTATTTCTCCCTATCTTTATCATATCTATTTCCATTCAAGTCGTTGAATGCATTTAGCTAATGTACTCAAAAGAACTTTGTGATCCAGCATTTGCCTCATAGAATTTTGAATCGTGAGAAATGCCGGTTTGAGAAATTGTCTCTAATCGTGGGAGACATCTCTGTATCTTAACCCCTTCTCATAATCTGTGACGACCACTTTTACCTAGGAGCCATGTCGAGGCCTGCATCGATTTTCACTTCTTAGTGATAAGTTGCTAGTCCCTGGTGAAGTTCCTAGATAATACTCACTGAAAAGTAAAGATTGTAATAATAAAGATGAATTAACCAACAAAAAATGCATCTCCTCTTGGTTGGTAGAATCATATATATATTATATATTGATTAGTAGTAGTATATTACTACTAAGATATTACGAACATTTCTGTATCTGTAATGATGGGACTCTTGTATTGTAAGCAATGTATTGTCTATATATTGCTATCATCCAGGTATTGTTGAAGAACTCACGACTGTACATTTATCATTCAGGTTTATGTTGGACGTTTAAGAACCATGCATAGCACCAAATTACGTTAGTGAAATCATAGATATATAATTGTATGATTTCATTAAGCATTTCAAAACATTTGCGTCTGGAATGTCGCTGGAATTGGTGCAATTATCGCCAATTTATCCTGCTTTAATGCCTTCTCACAAAGTTTGAACCTCTCTCCAGTTGGCGACTCACATGTACCTTTCGTGAATAATAAGTTATAAGGCAAATTAATAGTAGGATCCCTCCTATAGTGTTATGTAAGCCAAACGGCAGTCAATCGTGGAGTTGGCTGATATACGTTTCATCTTATCTCTCGATCCTGGATATGTTTGTCCACAGATTTAGATGACCAAAGGATCAGATAGGAGCCGCTGATAATGATGAAACTCGATACAGACAAAGAACCATCGGAGTTGGATTCCAGAGCTACGCACGATTACAGATAAAAAAAAACCCTAATGAAAATCTTTCATTTAAAGCCCGTGTTATCGCTGACAGCATGGGCATGCATACACACACATATACCCTCAAAGTGGACGGTGTTTATTCGGTATAAATCTGCTCTGTCAATATTCGGCACATGTAGGAAATAAAGCATATTGTTCATTACAAAGGTGTAAATGTGTGTATTTTATGACTACCGTGAGAATGGCAACACCTGTGCATATGGAGCGCCCACTGAGAAGGTCCGTCACACCTGACGGGCTTGGGGGACTACCTACCAAAAACACCTGCCTTTCTCACCTGGTTCAGGTCTCTCGACCAGAGATAAGGAATGCCATTATGGGCAACATGTCTTTGATAAAAGTCACTCAGATAGATACACTTGAGTCACTGTTTCAGATGTAATTTTCGACATCAGTGATTAAAGGATGGCCCCTTTTTAAAAGTTCATATATATTTGCATATATTGCTTACGATAAAAACTGAGCACTTTTCGGTGAGTGGGAAAATGCTACTTTGTATGCTTTGCTATGCAGCATGCACTGTATAAATTACACATTACCATACCATATAACACACACCCTATATCAGAATACACACATATATATCAACCCCCCTCGGACTATGTCATATCACGCTTGGCTGGATTTTAATTTTCTCTGGGTGTTTACTGGAGGTTAAGAGGTTAGCGGGAAAAATTGAGATAGGACAGTATGACGAACATACAGCCATATGTCATAAGCAGGATGGTACTGTGTGACCCTGGCGCTGAATAAAGATTCCTATTGTCAAAGAGTCCACACCGAATCTCCGCCTCCGTTCTGTTCTCGTGTGTCTCCCTTATTGTGGTGGTACTTGGTGGTTATGGGACAATTTGGGTCACATCTAGGTTCATCAGAGACTTGAAGGAGTTTTTATATTTGCTTTGGTGTTCATGTACCAATGTTATTTGCTATTTTGCATTCTGTATATGTCTGGTTTTAGACGTTTTTTTCATAAACAGGTGAATAAATTGGGATATTGGTATACATTGGGATATTGGGATACCGGTATACATAGATTTCACTGACGTCACGGGTCAAGGAGAGCATCGCCATTTTAGTGGGCTACCCCGTGTAAACGTTAAATGTCCAAGACTCAAAAATGCTGTTTTCCGGCCGTTCTAACCATTACCAGTTTTAATGAACCCATGATAACTCTTGTTGATATGATAGGTAATCTTTCTTTTGTAAATCATTACTAAAGTATCCAACATTGTGGCGTTTATCAGCTTTGTTTTTATAAGCACGCTATTCACGCAAGGGTAGCGCTGCCCCCGGGCATGGCGGCCACTGAGATTCCCCAGCCAGGCGTGTGACGTCATGTGAAATCTATGTATACACCCATCTATCGAGTCTTATACATATCATTTGATTTGGTAAATTGCCTGTGAATAACTTGAACTTAGGAAGATAAAGGATGAATATGCTCTTCTAATTTTGCTCATTCTTCCAACCGGCATATATATTAGAAGGTACTCTAGTTCATAGAAACTACATGGACGCTGTATTATTCCCAAGGGAATTTTAGACTAAAAAGTCTAACTGTAATCTTATAGTGTACAGCATGGGTCCTTTACATGGAACATATCCAGAGCCTGGCTACCACTCTACGCCACAGAGCACACTTGTACATGAGTTGGCGCATGGAGTTGTCACACGCCCTGCGCCCCGTTGTAGGGCACAAGACATGACCCACTCTCCCAACACCCTCTTTACTCATGCACAGACATTTCACATTTACAAGACTTGTCTATGACTCTTTTAAAGTTAGTGAACCAGCAATATTTATTCCTATCATCCATTATAGAGTAATTCTGATATTCGTTGGCTTTGTTTTTTTCTTGGATGTTATATCTGGAAGATATTTGCGGGCTTGATTTTTCAAGATGAAGTTGAAAACTTGGCGTTTTCAGGGCTGGCGTAATATGAGTTCAATTTGGAGCTGTGCCTTAGCCCGAGTCTATGTTAGAATCGAGGCAAATTTGAAGAATGTGTGCCGTCCGTTTGTATTGGGTGTCAGGGAAGGATGTCAGCTTTATTTGTCTGCAGACTCCAGAGAGAGTCCCCTGTCTGCATGTACCCTTCAAGCCCGTAACCTAAAACATCTGACCATGTGAGGAAAGTTCCTCCCCCTCAACCCAAGAAAGCTGATACAAACAAGTGCCTTGGTGATTTCCTGTCCCTTCCATTCCTATTTATTTACTGTTGTGTCACAGTAAGCATTTGGATTTGACTTACTTATATAGACACAAAAAGAAATATATTTATCCATATAATTAAAATCATAGATTTTGTTCCGTTTCTATTAGTATTAAAATCAGCGATGCATAATTATTCATATGTGCTGTGAAGTCTTTAAAACGTCCTCACAACAGTTTCCTTATTACAGAGCATATAATATGTGTGTGTGTTTCAGTTGGTGATGAGCCATGTCGACAGGCTTCCCCTGCTAGATGATTGGGAGGAGAGTACAAAATATAACATTTGTGTCCTCTTTCTATTGGAGTCATGGTACATTCGGTCACTATTGAAGCTTCATTGGAGTAGAAAAATGTGTCCCACTTCAGGCCAGGGAATTATGTTCGCCATCATGTCAGTTCTGGTGCTCTTAGAGACATTCATGTCATTTGGTTGAGACCTTTCCACCATTAACCCTTGCAAGGCAAAAACTATCGAGGAAATTTATGTGATACTCCATTAATAGGGCCGCCCCTAGTTCAGAAGTTCGATTCTGGTCCATTTAATAATAAAGGAACTAATGGAACCCCCATGGTGTTGATTAAAAGCTTAACTTGTGCAAATTCGACGAAAAGTTTAGTGGGTCTGCAAAAACTTCTACCACATTCTTCCACATTGAACATAGCTTTTACCGGCAATGCTTTATTTTCCTTTCGTCTGTGCTGAAGTAGTCCTACCAGTTGGCCGTTGTGGAGGCTTGCGTTTGTCTAATCGGGACGAGAAAATATTTGTACGATTATATGTAAGTTGATCACACAGAGAAAGTCTGTTATGTGCATAACCCCTAACATAGTGAGCTAGTAACCGTCCCGACGCCCAACCATTGCCTTAGCCAACCAAAATGCACCAATGTCTATCGAAGAGATTATATTGAGGATCTCGACCAACACAACAGAAGTTACATTTGATATGCTTGGTTTGAAGCGATAAAAGAGGTTATTATCATGGCAGCTGAAAGGGATGGCCTTATTTAGATGTGGTTGCCATGGCATGCCAACTACTATTTAATAACAATGTTGGAAAGTTCGCTTGTATCTTGTATCTTTCGAATTCGAGTGCCATCATTTCTAGATAAGGGACCAAATCAGTGACAGGGTGATATATGTTCTAAATCTTGTGTATGCATTGTTTTATCTCTTTAAAAATTGATATATTACTGAATAGCTTGGATGGCTGTGGAAATGAATAATCTCTGTGGGATCAACCGTTAATAGGGAGGACTGTAGGTAGAGTTAGGGGATGCACTGGGGGCCCTGTTGAGATCCACGCGTCAGGCCGCATGTGGAGTGTGCCAGGCTGAGGGTAAGGTGGATAGGGATTTATATATGCTGGGGCACTGAGACGAGACTCAGGAGTGTGGGAAAAACATCCCTATGTTACACACAGTCAAATCTAGTTCTCTACTTCGACATAAAGGTCTGGATTAACTTGAATGAATGGTGCCACGGGGCTTTGTGTTGAAGGTCATATCTGATCAGTTGATGAACCATAGAGATTTAAAATGTTACCCATACATCATCTATTTGTACCGTATGGCACTACATGTTAGAACGGTATCCCAGTCATTGTTCACTGTCCCAGATACAACATAGGCAAACTCCCACTGGCGTTCTTTAAACTTAGTCTGTCTGGCAGTTGAGTTATTCTCCACTTGTTTGTCTTTGAGATTATAAATGTAATAGGTGAAACATGAAGGTCTTAAGCCTTTTCCAAAGATGACAGACCTAGTTTTAGCCATTTTAAAAGTGTATTTAGCCAAAGTCTACGTTAATTACACATAAAGGTCTTACGGCCTTTTTAGGGATGGTAGACATGCCTATTTCTAGTCATTTGGAATAGAACTTTGGATCTCAAGCTGGACTATACATTTGCATTGTTAGGCAAGTGTACAGTCAGTGGACACGCCATATTGCGTGCTGTATCTTCGTCATCACAATTTCTAAGCCAAGACAACAGGTGGCTAATGTACCTTACTCTGTAGTCAGCTGTGATTAGCCATTAGTTTGTGTACTGGTATGTAATCGTAATTTCCCACATGATTCCTATAGTATAGGTACGGTACTCATTTAAGTGGCTATATCAATTGGAAAGTGATTAAATCTTATTTATGTGAAATCATGATTTTGATTCTGTTTTCAATAAAATGCAGTTGGTGGCCTAATAAAAAAATATGACACTGTATACCCCGTAAAATTGATTTTTTCCCCGCATGGATTTTTTGACACTTAATTTATTTACATAGAAGTAAGTGAGGTGTTAATTATTCGGTAGACCTGTTTGGTGGTAATGTTTTTGCTGTATTTTTCTCAGTCATAAGTTCCCCCCATCCCCCTATGTAATCATATGAACAGAGGACCGTGTTCTGTGGTTTGATCTGTGTACTGATCAATAAAAACTTGTTGGCACTTTTTTTTGCACATTCCAGAGAGGCAGGTGTAAGTATGCCTCACTCATATTATTTGGGGGAATAATAAAAGCACTTTGGTGTAAGCGCTCCATACTCGTTGGTGTAAGCAAGTGTTTAAAGCTCCCCTTGTGTGGGGGGTTAAGAGCCCAGTGTTTACCTGAAGTAACTTATCTGGGTTCCTGTAATACCACTCTCTCACCTCTTCACCTATGCCGAGAATCGGAGCATCCTGCCAGGAACCTACCTTGGTTACAGTCTTGGAGGTAGGTAGGCAGTCGCTAGGGAAGCCAGCTGGTTGCTAGGGTTAAGTTGGAGATGGCCATTGTAAACAAAGGTCGGCGGATCAGAGCTGACAGGTCACGGATATGATCAGGGACATTTCCTGGTGTTTCCGTCTCACCCATGAATGCACCGCAACTGGCCCAGACAGAGGCCTACCCACCCACCCACCCGTCTCTGGTCTCTGGTTCGCCTCTACCGCCTCCGTTCCTAGAATCCAGTTCATTGATAAAAGGGAATTCATGATTCATCAAATATGGCCTGAATACCTTCGCTCTTAGTGAGGATGAGGGTTGGTGTGGTGGACAACTTGTCATGATTTTATGATGTGGGTTCTCGAGTGGTAATCTAACATGCACTCCAGTCCAAGATCCTCTCCCTGACTTCACATGTTCTTTTTCGAAGCTAAGTAGGACAGGTACAAGAAGGTACCTTGTTACCCTTACATCAGTTACTACTTACATCGCCTGTACTAAGAAGCGACTGAAGCTAGAACCTTCACTTTTAAATACTTCCTTTGAAATTTCATCAAATGTACCCCCCTTCATAAACCACTTTACTAAAAAGAAGTCTTATTTTCTTCAACACATCACCCATGGGATATTAAATGTCATAAAACCCTTGATCCAGTAAGAGCTGTTTATGTCATTAAAAAGTGTTACAAACATAAACACTTAGTGAAGCAGATCTGTGTAGTGTATTTGTGCGTACGCGCGGAGTAGATAGGCCAATGTGGAGGAGGAGTAAGGAGAGGGATAGAGATAGAGAGCAGGAGCATGAGGAGGGCCTGCTGCTTGGAGTACCGTAGTTGTAGTAGGAGTTTCATACATGAGTAACTTGGGTCACTACCTGCCCTACTCGGGGGAACCTCGCACTCGACTTGCTCATCTGTGAGGCTCTGAGACGCTCACCTCAAATTGTACTTAAATCTGGGTCATTCTGTGCCAGATAGATAGTTGGTTGCTCTTTCACTGTGTAGATTGATACTATCTATATTACCATGCTATCCATCAGTGTTTACCTTAATTAAGAGGTGAAATAAACGGGACACTTATCCCAAATTGATAACCGAAGCGTATCAGATGTTCCAATGGCAATAGAAGACCTTGTGATTGAAACCCATCGCCTTATTCAAGCTTGGAAATGATCCTTGGAATAAGAAGCAAGTTCTCACCACATTTTGTCGTGAAAGGCCATTTGTTTCCATGTACGAATATATCATTTTCATCGCTGTTTTTAGTATCATTTATTATAAAAACAGTCCGTTGCTTGGAATGTACAATCAATCTGCCTCAGAAAGAAACCAGGGGCTTCCCCGTCCCTTCACCTCATATTAACAAATTTCAAACTCAATATTTCAAACTTACAAAAAGACAGCAAAATAGTTGGGATGTCTTGTGGCTGGTGATAAAACAGAAGGCAATGCAGCAGCAGGGCCGGCAGACAACAGACAGACAGACAGCTAGCGGACTGCAAGCGACATACTTGGAGTCTTGAGGCAGTTATGTAGTGAAAGGTGGGGGAGAGCAGCTCATAAAACAGACAAGTCTCAGATTGGTGCAAGTCTTGGTGTAAAGGAGAAAGAGAGAGAGAGGAGACTGTAGTAAAGGCAGCCAACCCCCCAAGGGTGCTGCTACGGCTGGCTCTACCTGGGGATGAGAGATGAGCCCCTCTCACCTGCCTACTTCTCACAGCCACAAGCTCACCTCTGACCCTGAGGGCACCATGGCAACATCAGTTCCCACGACTCCTCTCATTCCCCTGCTGATTCAGGCCTACAGGAGGAGGTAGGCAATCTCTATCAACAAGGGGCCCTCCCGGTTGGGGGGAGCTCCAGGAAAGGGTTGATATACGCTGATTTATTAGGGTAAAAATACTAGGCCAGTGCCAACGTTCGTAGTCATCTTTTTGGGTGGGGAAAGAAGGTAGGAATGAATGGAGGAAGACAGTCTGGGTTGAGGGTGTGTTTTGATCTTATGGGTGCATACTTATATATATCCCAAGGGATTCCTTTCGTTCCAGCCACAAAAAATTATACTCTTTATCCTCCCCCATGTCCGGGACAGGGTTTTCAGAAGTTGGGATTGTTTATCATGAAACATAACTGGCAGGTTTGTGGCAGGAAATATTAAGTGGATCGCTTGGGAGGGCTGGGCTGGCTCTACATATGTTATTATGTGGGATACATCAATCAGCATTCATTGGGCTTGGGAAGAAAAGGGAAGAGGGAATCATTTAATGTTAAAGACATGGTCTGGAAGACTACAACCTTTTTGTCCGTAATATCTTATGACGAATAAAGAATTATCTTAACTTAATCATGGATATACTACATTAACTTTACTTAAGAGTTATTGCTCACTCTTTCTTAAAGTTATAATCAGCGAGTTTAGTAAATTCTCCTAATTATATAGAACGTTGAAGATCATGTTCTTCAAATGGAATTTGAAAATACACAGGAATTGCCCTCTTTCCAAACCTTCTGTTCCAGGATGATTTAGGATCCTTCCAATCGCCATTTTTTAAATTAAAAAAATCTCAATCCTCATGTGCCCCAGAAAATAACAATATGGAATTTGTTGTATAGGTTGTCAATTATTTCCCCACCATAACCTGAAAATAAACAAACAAATAGATCTGGGTGATAGGGTGGATGTGGGATATTTTGACCCCAGTAGGCCACATTTTTAAAACCCTTCATTGAATGGTTAACCGAGATTTTTTTTTTAGTTCGGAGTCCAATATCCAATACAGAACAGACCGTGGTTTGGGTATAGTAAATGTGTGGTACCTCAAGAGTTTCTTTGACTCTGAGGTGGTACCAACCCGGATGCACTGGGTACCATTGAATGTTTGGGGTGCTGGTGGGGCCCCCTCGCTTACTCCTGACGAAACCCCTCTGTTGATCATGCGGACCTGACGTGACAGGTCAACAGTTCCTAAAGGCGAGCCACATGTGCGCCAAGTTGACGATCTACACTGCCCTCTCTCCCTCCCTCCTCGGGGCACCTCAATCTGTGGCCAACTTTGGCTAAAAGTTTATCCACACTCTTTGCCTCCTCCTCCACCCCTATGTATTTAGGACCCCCATATTAGGGCCAAGCCCGGTGAGGGGGGTGAACAAAGGCAGCTGGAAAAACACCCCCGACGTCGTCTCTCTAGTCTCGTTGGTTGAGCGAGGGACATAAGCCACGGAATGTTTGGAGACAAATGTGTCATGGCTTCTACTGTCATGGTTGAAAGAGAGGATCATTACCACTCATTGTATAGCTGGCTTTTGTCTATTAAACGTAGCGAACAAACGTTATCTTCCTAATTAAAATGGAGCAAGTGTTGCTGATAAGAAACAAAAATATGAGAGATTGCGTGTACCAATGTCAGAGACGCTATCATTTCCGGTGCGTCAGCCATGACGAGAGTTGACTCTTGACTTCGAAATAATTTGATGGAAGAAGTTGGCTATGTTTCTATACCTAACCTTTCTAAACCTGGCAGTCTATTTCAGTTAGGCATGACTTTCAAGAAATATTTGCCTCGAAAGTGTAATTGGTTTCCATTTGGAATCACTTTCTACATATTATGTTCAATCTTAAGAGTAATACAGTGTTCAATGCAGAACCTTCTTATTATAATTGAGTTCATATCCAACAGAGAGTTCATAAATTGACGTCGCGGTCCTTGGCGGCGCGCACGTGAGATGGTGTGACGTCACAAGGGGGCCAGCGTTCAGGATGAATGTGTGCGCGTGTCGTTGGGTGCGCAATGCACGTGCGCTACGTCGAAGCACAACGTGGGAAACGAATGAAGGATGGGTTCCAGTATACCAACTTATTATGATGGCTTGGCTGGCACTTAGGCCTGTATTTAAGAACCCCTGTTTAGTGTTGGCTGTTAGTTAAAATCAATGTCTTTGATTACCCGAGAAAAATGGCGAGTTGAAAACAGGTCTTTGTGCATGGTTAAGTGGTATCGCCTGCTAGGCATGTGTGGCTTTTGGGATCAAAGATCAAACAACAAGGAAAGTAAATTTGAAGTTCTGTGTCGTATTCGGTAAGACAGAATATTTATTTACAAGTTTATTATCTTTTTTTAATTCTTAGTCCCTATCAATTATTTTTGTCGGATTTATTTGTTTATCAGTGTCTCCGTCGATTTCTTTTAGGAAAGATATTTTTATGTTATGGCTAAGCTTAGGATGCCTCCTATAATCATGTCGATGGTCGTTTTCATTGGCACTCCCTTCTAGATATCCCCAGAGTGTGGGAACTTTCTTTTCAGTCTTCCATTTTTTCATGCAGTTTAGCTTGGCAGAGACCCATTAGCTGCAATAATCTGAAAATTTAGATCTAAAGGTTATCCAAAAGTTGAACACAAACTAACTCATCGCGCCGACTGTTGAAAATGCGAAGTGGGCTAGGGCCCTCCCCGCCCTGTATCATCTGTGGACTGTTTTCCCACACCATCCTCGGGGCGAACTCGTGAAATATGACACGATAGCACCCGCAACATGCAACCCCGAGCTCAGCAATGTGTGATCCAGGGTTGGCGCTGTGTAATACCAAGTAACCAAGGCCATCTATTCCAGGACCTCTATTCCATCCATCCATCTATCTATAAGGCAGAGAAGATTGTCTTCATGGGGTGGTGGGCTAGGGCATATAGGTTGGGGGAGGAGGAGGGGAGGGCTAGACGGTCGGCGAGATAATGATGGGAAAGTACTCTCCATGTACAGCTTGTTGTGCTCGCTATTTTTACCTTTTCATAGTTGTGATTTATATCGCTTTTAAAAAGCTGCGCAAAAGAGCTAGGAATGGGTCAGGTCAACTAGCTCCGGAAAATAGCACCCCATTCAGTTAACTAGTCCTCGTAATATCCGCGGGCAGTATTTGATAGTATATAAGCTCAATTTCTTTTCCTTAAGTATTTTTTAATTAAAATACATCATCTACTTGTATTTTTTAACACAAAACGCTCTATGTTAGTTAAAATAGGAAAACGTTCGCAGTGGGAAAGGATGTGACAATTTTCTTAACCAATTTAAGTTAATTGTATAAGGTGTGAAAAGGCAAATCACTTGTAATTGAGCAGCGTAATTCTGGAGTGCTTTTTAAAAAGCTGAGATATGCGCTCATTGATAACCATAGAAGGTGTTGTATTCTTCTATGACATTTAAAGCAATTACTTGAGCTAGCACCTTTCCAAACTTTGCTAGGATAAATTGCGTTCTTGAGATATCAACAAGGGCTAAGGAAACGACTCTCGCAACAAGCTCAGGCTTTGTGTTTGAACAAAATGTTAGCTTTTCTCTTTATAGCACCTTCCTGTGCTTAGTGGGCAGTGCTACCTTTTGTGTAAATGAAGCGGTTCAAGTTATTACAGAAGTTTGCTTGTGCAAATGAGGAGAACGCCGGGCACTCATACATATTATGTACAAAGTGTGTATGACCCCCGTCCTTGGCATTACTGATTCAAAGCTCGTGAGACCTTCTCAATATTTGGATGCTTGGAATTCCTCTATTTCACTTCTTTTGAGCTTGTAACATTAGTGCCCAGGAACTTGTCTACCTTTCAATTTCCCTGATTATGAAAATATAAAATGCATGGGTTGAAGTTGTCCTGAATGATACAACCGATCAGCCAACCCTTAGAAAGTATAGTAATTTTTTATTTTGTTGTTTTCCAACTAAGGGCAGGGTGTCCTACAAATTATAAAAGGTTGTAATAGAACATTCGTATTTCTTTATTTAAACTGAGCTCAATTGTTGATAATATTTTGAAAGCATAGCATAGCCTATACTTGAAGTCTACACAACATTACGATTTGAATCTCCCTTAATTATCTTCCCGTGCCTTATCGCAACTGTAGACTAAATAAGCACACTCGCATCTAGAAGATTGCCCATTTCTCTTTAAAATGTTTTCAGTTATATCTGCCAGTTCCTATTGACTTGTTGTTCACAACTGTCTTAACGCTAGCTTTCACGTTTACCTCTCTGTAGATGGGTCGAGATTAAAACCCTTTTACCAGCTCAGACACTGTTTACCATTCCCCAAGCTATACAAAAGAGTAGGCGGCCTTGTATGTAAAGCCTGGTAAAGGTTGGCTCCCAGACTCGATACACCTTTGTAATGAATTGTTAAATGAAGGAGCTATTTGGAGTCGCGTGCTATGATATTGGTCTGCAGTGGTGTAAGGATCTGAAGGTGTGGGAGCAGCGATTAGTTCTAATCCATCTGCAACCCTTACCCGAACCCGTTTTCTCCAGGTGTGCTTGATTTATATGACTACTGGATGGGCTCTGACAAAAAAAACCCCAAGCCATCCCCTAGAAGATGGTTTCTCCTGGCTCATGTTAAACAAAAGTAAAGCATGATTTGTTAACAGCCCCCTCCCACCCTCCTTGATCCTTGTTCACAACTTGTCATTTTGTTTTTCTCTCGCTAGAAATGTGAAAAATCATTGACAGGTGGATTCTTTCGTCTGACCAAGGATGGCAATGTGTCTCGGAGTGTGATTGATCCTTCCGCTGTCTTCATCGTTTTCCTTCCACTTTTCTACTCTCTCCCTCTCTACACCAGGACAGTATTTTTGAGCAAAAACAAAATCTACCGCGTCTGTCTTCTTCATTCACTTCTTATCAGTGTCTTGTCTGTGGCTGTGTATTCATTGGTGGTGGTGCATTCCTCACCCACTGACACAAAACCGAGAAGGTTTTGTGAAGAGTGGACCCCCTTCCTTATAAGGAATCTCCTTTACAGAGTCAAACCAGCATTTCTGGAACGGCCCAGGGACCAATAACATTGGCATCGTTGTACTCTGGGAGGTGATGGAAATCTAATTCAATCAAGATGTACACAACTGATCAGTTCAACCTGGCCTTCCACTCAAGACTGTCAGATGCAATGTGCCTCTGGGACTATGGTTAACCCACACATTCTCGCCATCTTGGCCACTCACTACAAGTTGTATAGTATTAGTAGTGCCTCGCCCCCTTGTATGTATTTGTAACGGCTCCTGGTATAAAACTGGAACATCAGGATGATTCTGACTCATGACTCTTCAGGTCTTACAGATAAATTGTAAAAATGGTAGTACGTGTGTATGTCTTTCATTGACTTGGTAGGAACAACGAGAGTTAATATAGTCTCGTTGGTAGGAACCATCATGAGATGGGTCACGAAGATCACGAGTATTGAGTAAACATAAATAATAAATACACAAAAGAGATCATTACATCACATGGGTTGGAAAAGTGAACGTGTTTTGAAAGTATTATGGAAGATTCAAAGATCTACTTATAATAGTTTAAGTTACATTACTCGATTTATACATGTATCGATCTGCGTTTTTGCAGACTCCCAGACAGTCAGAAAATTGATTCCTTTCTATGATTACCGGTATACTTACTTCAGTCATGTTTGTGATTTATGACATCCTATCCTAGACATAGGATGGATCACATGAAAGAAGGTTGATTTGACATAAAGTGTAATAGTGAGATATGGGCTTAGTCTTTGATTGATGCCATCGGCATCTCCTTTGATAAGGGGATAAGATGAAGGCTGGAATTATGATCTATTTGAGCAGGCATCTTCCAATAGATTCATCCATATTACAGCATTAAAGCGTGTCTGAATTGGTGCTTGGTTATGAAGCACGTGTATCCTACTGTGAGGTATATATATCTTTAATCTCGAATACATTCATCCTTGTGTATGTTTATGTATGTGTACGCCTCCCACTCCCACACCCGAATTTTACCTATATACCTGCAGCCAACGGAGCACATCTGTTTTACATACCTCCACATGGTTCCCACGCTACTCTCTCTTACCTTCTTCGAGTGGAGAGTTCCACACAGGTAAAGCCCGGGCGATAAGGTTCGCTTCCCATCCCCCCTCTACTATATGGATCCTCATAACAAGTCCATGGGAATGAATAATAACCTCTGGATCCTATTTGATAAATGGTAACCTCCTCCTCCTCCCGCTCCCAACCCTTTCCCTTGTTCTTCTGGCCCTGCGACAGTCTCTTGATTTGAAATTTATTTATCCGTTGTAGATGTACATGTATTGGTACTTGGAGGAGGATCAATTTCCTTCAGAATTTATGTATGTCATGCCGAGCTGCAGGATTTACGAGATGGGGGCATGAGAAAATATAAGGGGTATATTTCAATGGTGTTGGGTCGTTATTGAGTTCTCCCTTGCATGCAGTCTTTTAATAATCTTCACTTCTAAATCAGTTCCTTAAATATAAAGCAATACGCTTGACCTGAGTCAGATGGGATGGCGTGACTTTTTAAATAGCCATATATACGATTCATGTTCGGTCATGGGAAAGGACCTTAATGTATAATGGCTCGGTATAGGTTTCAAATTCATATTAGATCTAAATATCAAGTGCGTGATTGTTGTAGAAAGTGAGGCATAAAACATTGATATTTGAACCTTGCTCGATCCCTTTTCCGGGACAGGCTTCATATTTCAACCATACAGCGAGTAAGACCCATTGTCTCCTACAGAAAATCGTCTTGATTCGGTTTATAGACACTGTTTCTCCAGGGGATATGCATTTATAATATCAAAAGTAAAGAATCGTTGGCATGAGCTACATTATATTTTCAAAGATCGTTGTAAAGGATAGGTTTTAGTCCTACTGACCCAAACTCACACTTACTAATTAAGTAGATTGCCTATTACACTTAAGGAAGGTAGAATCTAAATGTTGATGGCGCCTTTAGCAGCTAGGAAGATTGATTTCGATGCCTGGAAATGTCACTGTCAGCAAAACTGGGTCTTTTCAAATTGGCTCGCGTTGAAATGTTCCTCGCGATTGAGACATATCTAGACCACGATTCCTTCCATTCCACTGTCTTCCCTTGTTAATAATGCTTCTCACGTGATAAAGAACCAAGGCTTTTATAGATAGAGAGATGTTGTCCGTGTGTGCTGTGTGCAAGGTACGGAAGGCTGAAGAAAAAGTTTCTCCATCGAACAGGGAAAAATGACCGAGGAAGTTGTTTGTTAACTAAAGTTGCCCAGGTGGACCGCCTCTGTGGTCCTTCCCCTTTAGCGATCGTGACTGCATCAGGACTGTTCTTGTAGAATAATTTACTTGCGAGTGATCGATCGCAGATTTTACTTTTATACCATGCTCTAAAAGTCGGTTTAAAGTTGTAGTCTTTTTGACCCTCATGAAAGCCACAGAAAGGGGTTCCTGATTGCGGAGTAATGGAGACAGATTGGTCTAAAACGCAGTTGATCTTCTCTAACTTGTAGTAATGCTGGTTGTATTTAAGTAAGTGTAGGTTTTCGCGTTCTGAGTCGTCCCGAGAATACTGCTGTGACTATACTTTACACATAGTTTGAAATTATGTTTTTGTGCGAAATATTTCATCTGTGGGTCATATATAATATACCAAATGGTGCACTGTGTAAAGCAAAGTCTTAGGTAAATAGATATATGGAAATCTGGGTAAGACCATTGAACATAGTTAATTTGTACATGTACATATATTTCCTAATAATATTAACTTTTCATTATTGTGGGTTAGTTCTTAACCTTGGATATTGGGCCTGGCCTGGATCACGTACTGGTATCATATTCCCTCACTGTTTTTTTTATCTGTCACCTAATGATGTGTTCCTCCACGATCTACCCAGTACATCTCAATTATCGATAAATAAGGATTCTAACATGGGTTCCAGACAGCTTCGCATGATCTGAACCATCCTGTCATTTTTGTAATTCTCCCTCAATGTAAGGGTCAAGCCTTACATTAAGAGGGTTAATTGGACCCGCTTTGTTACATATTCACGTGAGGCTCCCGTCTACCGAGAGATGAATATTTGATAATTTTGCTGCCACGACCGGCCCTGGAAAACATGGTAGGAATGTGTCTAGAAGGGGCAAACCTCCATGTCAGAAATAAGTCTTCACAAACGCTTACTTGTCAATGGCTCGTTCTTCTGGCAAGGGGATTTTATTTTTGTTTTTACCTACATACAGACAGTGGGGCCGGTATAATTTGAGAAAGGGGCCCTGGCTCCTTCGTTTGGCCTCGATGTTATTTGGGACAGCCTTTGCCCCTTTCTCCCTTGTCTATACTGCTCCTGATTCCCTCTCCTCTTCCTCATCTCTTGTGTCTGTCTCCCTATGTATATGTCTGTATGTTCGCCCCATCTTTTCCACCCGGTCTCCTCCGCCCTCTTTCGGCTCGCCACACTGACACAGGAGCTCGGAGCGTCTGGTTGTCAGGGTTATGAGGACGCTGCCAGCATGTGACCTGAGACATGGAGGGGCTGACTTTATACCACTGGGCTGCCAGCCTGCCTCAGTCCGTCTCTATCTGGGGCCCTTTTCTGACCGAGATCCTATGACCGCTGACATGCACTGAGATTATGTAGAAGTTGACAATTGACCCCTCTTATCACTGATAATTCCTCAACCTATTGGCTTCCAATCACAATCACCTAATAAGACCCATCCCGCACGCACTGGTGAAAATGTATATGATAATTTTGGCGTTTCAGTTCAATCTTAAACTTGCATCTTTTATTATTAATAACAATTAACATAGTTTCCATCTCCAAAAAAACAACTAAAATCTATGTGCTATCTACCTGCGTTTGGCTATAATGATAGACATAATAGCCATGTAATGTAAAGAAATTCTGCAAAATCATGACATGCCGACAACATGGGGTCATTAGTGTAATAATCTGACGGTACCCTCGTCTGAATGGCATGGTGTTTACCCTGAATTACCCGTTACATCTCATGTTACGCTTGTCCGTACATTTTGACAACATTTTGTGCACCATTGGGGTCTGTACTGTGAAAAAAATGCCCCCCCCCCCCCATTTGCTTGACGAGAACGCCCAAGTTGTTGAAAAAATACCGGTGTTATTATTTGCCATAAGACAAACCAGGACTGGACAGCGAGCCGAAAGTTAATTTGTGATGGCATTTTTAGAAAGAAAGAAAAGAGGGTGGGGCCGTAATGCTGAAGTTTTTGAGTGAAAAGAAATGACGCGACGTGTACCCGAAACTGTGGACAGCTGATAGATGAAGGGCAGTCAACAGGTGGGCCAAAGGTTTTTCAAAAGGGTAATGTTAAATAACTATCAACAATGACTGAGTGCAGCACTTATGACATAGTTTGAAAATGAGCTAATAATTACCTTCTGAGCGACCAGGAATTGCTTAAATAACCAGGCGGGACTAATGATTGTTTGAAAGCAAAACACTCATGATTCATCCAATGTCGGTTAAACCCTAGACATGACAGTTATGAGGTAATATTTTGTTTTACCTTTAGGTATAAAAAAAAGTTGTAAAATGTTCATTTCCTTGCGCAAATCCTGAGCGACTTTGGACAGAGTTTGAGTAAAAATGATAATGTCATTTTCTTTTTCTCAGTATGTAGTATGACTCATACTCATAGGGACCTGGTGTCAGCGGCAAAGTCCAAATTTTTGTCACTCTTCCATCCTTCTCTTGATTGAAGAGGGGCTTGTGGGGTTCTTGAGACATAAACTTATTCTCAAAGTAGTGGCTTGGACGGAAGAAGGAATACAAACAGCCAATCTAAACATTTTGTTATACGGTCAATGCCCTACGACCAAGCGTTTTGATATGTATTTTCATCAAAATATCTTACTTTTTTTTCTCGTTACATAAATATTTGTCATTGATAAGTCGGGAAATCTAGGTTTTCACTTAACATCATTTTTCATATCTCATACTCTCTGATTGGTTTTCATTCTAATCTAGGATGTTACACTTTTTTCTCATCACTTGTTTTCCTTGGAAGAAAGTTTATCATAGATCAGTGTAATACTTTGGAAACTTAACCTAGTATCTTGTTAGGTGGTTTTAAACGTGACCAATTAGCTTTTTCTGCTGTTCTCTTATTTACATGCAACTGCTTCGTTTATTTGCTGTGGTTTATTTGGAGCCTTTGTCTTGTCATCGCATGGGTTGGTATGGGACGATATAAGTGGGTCACGATTCTTCTTCTCCTTCTCCCACTCCCGTTTTCTCAGGTCACTAATATAGCCAGTCTCCCCCGAGGCGCCTCAATTTTGATACAAGTCCAAACCAATCACACCAAAACCATTACTCCTGTCTTTTAAACTTGTTCCCAACGATTTTATCAGGATCATTTGATGCGCTGTCTTGCTAGAGGTAAAGACAATTTTAAAAGGCCTAAGATCTGATAAGGGAGGAGATTGACGTTGGGATTCAACCCAAACGTTGCTTGATGGCTCATGGTGTTGTGACGGGGTGGGAACGGGGACATGTGTATTTATGGTAAAGACACTAGGTGGCATGCTGGCACGTATATTCCTTGTAAGGAAAGGCGATGGGAAGTTAGTAGTGCAGTTCCTGGGAGAAACCAGTGAGCTAACAACTGTTGAGTATAGGTAAAAGACGTGTTAAATATGAAATTATTGTATATTGTAAATGTTCAGTATTATGTCATTGTTAACGATGTTGACGTGAAGTGCAGTCAAACTTATATCCCTAATGAATGATAAATAATTTTTAAAGGATGAGACTTTAGTGGGGGAGGGGGAGGGGGAGGTGGGGTGTCTTGATTTAATAGTAATATGGACGAATTTTTGTCGCCAAGGACTATAAAGGTCTATGTCGATTTAAAGTGTCTTTGTCAATTGTCAATACACTGTCCATGTCAATGTGTCCATCTAAGAACAAAGCCCATGTCAATTTGTCCATTTAAGGCGTCAAGAGCCCTAAGGAAACTCTAATAATGGAAATTACTGATATATCGGTATGTGGAGTTGGGAGCAAATAAATGCTAATGACAGGTGAAACAAAGGAAGGGAAAATGAACAGAAGGAGGCGCCACTGTCCCGACTTTATATATGTAATCGTAGACTATTATAATACATATTATATATCCAATGCTCCTTTAATATGATCCATATTCTGGGAATATAAGTTTTTTTTTATAATATCCATAGATATTTTTTTTTAAAAAAAAATTATTGAGCACATTTTCATGGTACATGATAATCTCATGATACATACTTTGAGGGATGAATTATGTCTTGCTCACTCCTATATGTCTTGCTCACCCCGTGATATGTGTTCTAATCTCCCGATGGAAATATAGTTTCGATTAAAGTGTCAATGAATTGTTTCCTCATTAGCTTTGTTCTTATGCTGGATGTCATGTTATGTTTTGCAGGTGCAGCCAGGGATTTGCAGGCGAATATTGCCAGTACCAGAATCCCTGCCACCACGACCCCACCTTCTGTATGAATGGAGGTCAATGTCGAGTAAAGGATACGCCCGGAGGCGTCAGTGCTGAATGTGATTGTCCACTAGGTAAGGAAGAAGAGCCTGAGGACTTTATACTTTATAATACTACTACACCAATATGTTGGTTAGCGCATCATGATTTGTACAATTGGAGTTAGAAATACTATCATCAAAGAATTATTTCTAAAACCCCAAAGGTTCAAAATTATTTTTTCTATAAAAGAACATATTCTCAGCTTTATAGTAGTATCACTTGTAATACATAATTTTCGATATATCAGTTCATCTTTTAAACTTTGAGAAATTTAGAATTTTAATTCAAAGGTTTGATTACATTTCTTGGCGATCTGGCCTGTATGTACTCCTCCGTCGCCGTCCTCTTTACTGCATGTTATCCCTTTGTTTCACACGTGACAGGAAACCTTTATGTCCCGTATCATGGATGAAATGGTTTTGACCTTTTAAGCTGAGCGAGTTATTTAACAAGAAGAATAAGTTATTAAGTACATTAGTGTCCTGATTTATGATGTAGAGTTTGCAGTTTTTAATACTGATCACGTTTAAAGGCTGGGCTTATTAAAGTTAAGGTTAAATGTAAACTACTTGATAGACTTCCTGGTCCTCCAGGGACAGAAATCATATGGGTCAGGTTAACCAATGAAGGGGTATGATTAACTTTTATCATGCTAAAAATTAAAAACAAAATCGAAGTTTAATTTTTGTCAGTTCATTATGTTCCAATATATTGTCAATTTGCATGTTACGTGATGTTTATAAGTACATCCCAAAAATTTAAAGTTTGAATCGTAAAATGTTTCCCTTCCATGCATTTAAAATTATAACTATTCCAACAAGTCTTTAAACTCCATATCCAGCATTTGTTGTTTTACCTCCCTGAAATGCTTGGAATGTAGTTTTCCATGTCAGAATATCTTCATACGTGATCTAAAACTTATTTTCTTGTGTTTAATGATTTTTGCATCATTCTTTGGGTGTCCGTCTATCAAAAACCTTAATTTAAAAAAAAACTTAATCAATGTACAAACATGTGACATGGTATAGAGCATTTTGGTATTTCTAAATGCATAAGAAAACCCATATTGATACGAGGGGGAGGGAGTTTTATAGCAGCGTTGAATAAAGGAAGGCTCAACAAGTCGACACAATAATATCGATAATAAAATGTTTAGTTTTAATTTCAATTAATAAGGTTTAGATTTTAGTTTAACTTTAAACAATGAACTCTTCTGTTGCTTGATACAGGTTTTGAAGGATCCATGTGTGAAGTGCCAATGCAAAACAGCGCGTGTACGAGAGCACCTTGTAAGAATGGAGGAAGCTGTCGTCTAGTTGGCAATCTTTCCAACTTCACATGCGATTGCCCTCTCGGCTATGGCGGTAAGTCAGACATACAACAGATGACTCCTGGGGAAGGAATAGAAAAAGATGTCATTCCAATGTTTTCTGCTCTGGACATAGCTTTGGGCATTTTTATTATGTAATGTTGTGGCCATTAAATGGGAATCGTAGAGGGATCTTGAAATTGCATCGAATCACGGGATGGGGTGGAACGTCACTTTACAACGTCACTGTCTCATTAATTGGTGACATTGGTTGCATACCCTCAAGGGTGGGATAGACGTATGGTCATTGTTGTCTTGGTCAGTCTGATGAGTCGGCAAGTTCCTATCTGTCACGATGAATGTGATTTACAGCTGATATTCTTAGCCCTGACACTTTCCCTACTTAATCTATACAATATATGCCTCGGTATGTATGTGTTAATGGTAAGATGATAGTTCTCTCCCTAAATGGATTCTCTATAGATGTTCCATTGTCATATTGGTAGCACCTACTTGAGTGGACTTCCGAACCCTAATTGAAATGTCCCAGGTCCTGACTAGATCATCAGTATTGAGGTATTTCTTCTCAAGTTGAGAGTTATTTTTAACTTAGCACGAGTACTGTGATGAGAATAAAGAGATGTCTTTTATTCATTTTTGTAGGGAGCCGTTGTCAGAACGTGAACTTTTGTTCCTCGAACCCATGCCAGAACTCAGGAGTTTGCCGATCCCTCAGTAATGGGTTCAAGTGCGAGTGTCTGCCTGGCTTCAGGGGACCCACCTGCACCGAGGACGTCAATGAATGCAGAGAGAAGTCGGAACCATGCCACAATGGAGGCAGTTGTGAGAACCTTTGGGGGAGCTACAGGTATATATTACCATTCACAAATCTTTTTTTAAATAAATTCATTTTAGTGTTTTGGTACTTTTTTTAAAAAAAAAGGCGGGGGGGGGGGGGGGGGGGGGTTAAAAAAGGAAATAATCTCGAGTTTCCATGGGGGAATTTTGGGACTATTACTCGTACTTTCAGATTTGGAAAGCAGGACTTTCTGAAGGAATTGCACCCAGAAATTCTTCGATAAAATATGAGGGTTATTTACATTCCATTTGTGATTGTTTTTCAGGTGTTTCTGTCCACCACAATTCACAGGACCTAACTGCGAGGTGCCATACATTCCATGTTCACCCAGCCCATGCCTCAACGGTGGTTCATGCTTACAGACGGAGCAGTTCGTCTATACATGCAGTTGTACAGCAGGTGAGTCACTGGCATTTTACCCATCTATTAGATTTTTTGTTTGTACTAAGATTCCTATTAGTATTTTTAGGGAGGCAGCTTAGTCGCTTTAGTTATTTGCTGAGTCCGTACATTCGGTGTTGAGCTTAATTGAAAGTCTGGCAAACATTGTTCTGGTATTTATTAAACCAGGTTAAAGTCAAAGACAACCTTGGAGAGTTGTTTATTGCAGCATGATATCATGTTTTTTGCAGCACTGCTACATCTTTTATGAGTCAGCACCACTATCACCATGTGCACTACTAAGTAGCATGTCTGTTCTTGATGTGGTTATGCTTTTGATACGGGCTGAATAGCTACTTGGCGATTCTCCTCTTACTCATAGTCCCATTTCGTGGGGGTTATTGCCAACTAAATTCCTTTCTGCAAGAATCATGGAACAATAAATAGTTTTTCTTGTGGATGACAACGAACAATTAGACCAATCCCGTGCACCTCTGAAAGGTCATATGTATAAACGTCACCCCAACTTTGGATTGGTTCTCTTCGCAATTGGACATGCTATTGATAAGGGTTTAGACCTACGCCTTACTGAGGAGGAGGAAATCACCACTACAAATCTCTGACTGAAGTTTCATCGCTCTCTCGAATAGCCCTCTTTTACATTGGCTTTTAGTTGCGACCTTAGACCTTAGAACATGGCCCTTGGTCTACTTTCTCCGTCTACAGCAGATGGTCGCCTTTGTGTTGACCCGACTCCTTCATTCTGTGGCGTACCTGTGTCTTCATGCTTGACCACACCTGTTAGCTTGGCCAGTTTAGTGTCTGTAGGGCGCCATTGGTGTTATATGGCTGCAAAACGTGTCTTCCACAAATTTAATGTTAATAACACAGTCGCAGGCTCCACCCCAATACTTCTTGGGTTCGGTACCGAAGCCTGCAAACAAGGTGTTAAATTTTCACTCTGCCTTGCATGCACCTGACACTTGGTGCATGCCATCTTGCTTATCTCAGACGTGGTTCGATAGAAAAGAGATGCCCTCTCCCATTCTTTATTATGGTCTCTATTAAGACACCTATGCAGCCCTCAGCCCCCTTGAATGTATGTGTGCTGATTTCTTGAAGCGTCATTATAGTGCCTTGGAATAGTTAGAGAAAAGGCTGGGGTTCCTATTTCTGGTACCTGCATGTGTGTTGTTAAATCTATGTTCTCTACTGGAGGACAAAGCTGCCCATTGGGCATGGGGGTGGGGCATTGTCTACCTGGGGTCAAAGGGTCAGTGCCGCAGGGATGTCAAGTTATTCCTGCACATTATCCATGCAAAATACTTGCACCCTGTTCCCCTCCTACTTCCCTATTCAGCGTACATACATCAATCCATGGTCCATTATTTATTCCCATCCCTCAAATTAAACCCTTTCCGCTTAGTCTTTTAGTATATTCCTTCCAAATCATAGGCAATCCAATGGTATACATATATACACCTATATTCCAATAAAAATCTCGGTTTCAAGAATGATGCTTTTGTAATGCGTCTACCCCGCAGCTGCAGGTGAAATAGGGGACAGCAGGGTCAGGACTAGGGTTGCTTTGGTGGACATTTTTTTGCATGATCAGGTCCCAAAGTGTGCATTGGAATTGGCCTGTGCGCGGACTAAACATAGGGTAGATGAAAGCTGTCGGAGCTATGCATGGCCTATGGTCAGATGGGTGGTGAACTATGATAATGAAGTAACTTAACACTTATTAAGGTATGGATTTTGGTGTTCAGCAAAGAGGCATGCAAAAGGAGACTCTGTCCATCCAAGGTCTCAGGCATGGTTAATGGTTGTCGTTGGTAAGTGTCGATGAATATTCCACGGTAATCGGAGAATCTTGTTAAAGGTTGGATTACATACTATGAAACCCATAGGATCTTTAGCAATATACTATAATTTAATTCAATTTAGCGTTATTGTTTCAATAGTTTGCTCGCACTTTTCATCTTTCTGTGCCCATATTCTGACTTGCTCTAGACGTAGTCTACAAATGAATGCAAGTTCTATGATATGGAGTAAATAGAAAATCAACTGTAATCTTTTAGATGCAGGGATTTGAAAACATTAAGTTTAAAAGTAGCTATGGTTCTCGTATTACTTGAGTAGCTATGCAATGGACTTCTCCTGAAGGGTAGGTATGGGGAAATCTCATGAGAAAACTCCGACCTGTATTAGTGCCGATATCTCACATCTGATGGGATGGTATGGCCCCAAACAGTTTTTGTAAGATAGGAATGCTTGATAAGAGGGGTGAGATATGGATAGGAGACCCGAGTTACATCGGGGGATCCGCTGACGGGCATTTCCTCCCCTCGTTTCACCTCGGGTAAAACAAGTTGATTGATTTATCCAATAGCTCAAAATAATCGCTGACGATACCTTGCTCTCCCGAAAAACCATGATAGTGTCCAGCAGATTTTCCACAGTCGCTGCAGCCTAATTACATAGGATTATCATATACTCGTTTCTAAAAGATTCCAGACACGTTAGAGCCAGGGGTTATCGTGTAATTGCCTAGTTAGTGCCAGCATTGAGACGGCTAAGAAAGAGAAGACAAGCTGCGGGAAAGTGCAGCCAGCTATGACCAGACCCTGGTTGCTCTCTCTTGCATCGGTGTCCCGGGTCGTTTCTCACGCAGAACACAAGAGGGCGGACAAGGCGGCAGCTCTTCCATCTTGGCTTGAAGCCCTTTCATTGCCACTGGGTGAATCGTAGACACAGACGGAGGCGACTTGAACCTGGCCCTGACATGACGGAAATAATGATTTTAGATCTTTTGAAGAGCGCAGTTGGGATTCAAAACCTATTCAGACATATGTAACCGGCGTATTTGTGATATTGAAGGAGTCAAGAATATATGGGCTCGTGTATCTTTCTTGGGCAGGTATTAATTATCTTTCGAACGTTTATGTGATTGTCCTGTTCTGGTGCTTCGGATCATGGGAACCAAACGCAATGTTGAGTGGGTTTCGAAAATATCGGTGGCGATTTTTAAAAAAAAATAAAGAGTAGTTTTGAGATGGAAACCAGTCTGATCTGTTTTTTAATTCCAATTCAAAGCTATTCAATAACGTCTTTTGTCCAGACGACTTTAAAGACTGAATGCTTTTAAAGAATCGGTGATGGTGCTTTTTATTATCTTGTTCTAACGGTGATTTAGAATAGATTTTAGTGTCTTGGAATGCGATCACGATGAGCTGCGGTATATGAAGTGTTTCAAAGATCTCTTTCTCCCACGACCTGCCGATTACAAAGATCGGCAAAAAGTTGCGCAATGCAATATTTCTAGTGTGACTAAAGCCTTGAGCCTGTGTCACGTTGATCAATGATGGCTTGTACTTGATAAATACACAGATCAAACCGTCATGATCGATCCCTTTACCAAATCGAGACGGAAGTAGCCCCAGTCGGGGAATCCCCTTGAATCTGTTACCTGCTCTTTCAAATGGTCGGCGTCCAAAGGCTGGTGGGAAAATTCTGGTTATGATATCAGGTCTCGTATAGGTTATCATTAAAACGTGCCCTGCTATTAAAGAAATGGGATTACCCCGAACATAAAAGCATTTTAACCGCTAGTTATGAAATCACTCCACTGGAACCGTTATGCTTGGATGGCAGGATAAATACCACGTTGAGGCGCGATTCATAACGATTCCAACCCCCGGAATACAATGTAAAAAGTGAAGAGGGGTGGAACATGTGTGGAAAAAGTTGCATGCTGCTTCATACAGGGCCAGCAACCTCCCCCAACCCTGGTTCTAACAATCACCGAGCGTGTGAATATCAAGAGCATTGTTTAAATACACCCAGTCTTAGTGAGTAATCATGTGGTAATCATACAGTTCTCTGCCGACGAGTAGTGAGAAGGCGGACTGCTGGAGAAATCGGAAGCCCGAAGGGTGTGAGAAAAAGTCCATGGCGCCCTCGCATTTTAACAATTCATGCTCTCTTCCTGTACCAGCGATGCCATATCGCCTTTCAAACTTGCCTTCTCCTCCGACAAAAGGGGTCAAGGAAGTGTTCATGCTCCTTGGCAGACGACACAAATAAAGAGAGATATGGACAAATGTGACGCACGTTATTTTGAACGCAGACGACATTTCTGGCAATGGATGGAGGAGAGAAGCGACTGCATTGTTTCCATTGAGAAATCACTCTCCTCCTCTCGATCAGTCTCTACTCCAGGAGTTGGGACTGTCTCTTCACTTCAAAACCTTGTTCACACTTGTGTTATGCTTCACTTTTGTTGATGTTTTGTTGAATGTTTTGGGGATAAAAATACACGCGGCGATGTGAATTATGCTTTGAGGTGGTTTGAAATGACAACCGGAACCAGCGCTTGCAAATATTCGTTATCCTGTGGTATATTATCTTCATGCTTTGTTGACGATAAAGTTTTGTTTATGTCGGCACATTACTCGCTCGTTATTTTCATTGGCTTGCTCGTTACTGTTCAAGCTTCTCCCAATTATTCTTTAATTGAAATACATTTTCCACTAAATTGGGTAAAATTGGTTGGATTCGGTTACCTATGAGAGGAAACAATTGAGCTGAAGTGGTAGAACCATGGATTCCCGCCATGTAACTATTTTGACAGCACCACGGATCCGCGAACGCCAATGCATTGAGAAGCCAATTCCCTCTTAATCCAATTATCAGCCTGCCAAGAAAAACATTGGCGATCTGACCTTTAATCTGGCAAGGGTCATTTCAGGGTCAATAGAGGTAGGTTTGACCTTGACCCTCTCGAGAGGCCAGAACTTAGATGGCCAAGGTTAAAACCCTTATGCATGGATTGGTGCTGGCATGGTCGGCCAATGGTTTGATCTAACCTTTCCCGAGAGGTCAATTCACTCTTCACTTGCGAGGGATTAATTTTGAGAATGGGTTGTATCGACGATTGTCCGCCGATTGTTATCTCGATAGAGGTAAAAGGTACCGAGTGCTTTGTGTGAGGGAACTCGCTGTCAGCGACCACAGGTTTTCTACAAACAACTTCTCCCTCCAAGGGGACAAAAGGGCATTCATTCCTGTATCTTGACATCCCAGATTTTTTTATCCCTAAATAATACAAATGAAATAATGGCAAATAAGCCAATAACTCTTAACGAATTTGGACCATGCTCTAAATTTAAAACCCAGGCATTTCTGGTTGTTTTTATTTATTCGATTGAAACACCTGTCCTCATAGAAATCACTGCTGAGAGGAATTCTAGATAGCATGTCTCGATCAAATAATTTTTGAAAAAATCGATAAAATAATTATTCAAAAAATATGTTTGGCCGTACATTGTGTAGCCTTATATATGATCTATGTGGTTTTTCCCCCATTTAATTGAAGACCCTTTCTAATTGAGAAGTGTGTTAAGTGGATATCGATCTATCACAAAGGTTCGAATTATAGGACACTAATTGTACCTAGTACAAGTTATAGGACAATAATTGGACCTAGTACATTGTGTACCACAGTGTATTATTGGGGTATGTATGTACCGACTTGATTCAATAATTTCCAACAATCATCACATATGTTGCTAATACAATGTGTCAACTCAGATCCTTCTGCCACTCATTTCATCATTATCATTGTGTGGGGGCAAGGCTTATATATGCTTCTCACTCTGTCCTCTCCTTGGCTTCATCCCAAGTGCGCCAGGCTGACGTCCTGGTCCTCAAGCCAGCAGGGGGATACAGTGCAGGTGGTTGCCAGGGCCGAGCGAGCGCCAGAGAGCAGGAGTGATGGTGACTGTGGGGGCTTTAAAGAGGGGAGGGTGTGTGTGTGTACAGGAAGAGGCATGTCGGTGGGCTTGGGGTGGTAGGGCGGGTGCACTACTACAGCCTTATTGTAGGCAGCACGCCCCTGTACCGCCCAGTCCCATTTGAGGTGTCACCCAAGGCACACTCTTCAATTGTACTTCCAAGAAAAAAAAATCTCCCAAATAAAAAAAGATAGAAGTGTGTTGCATGAACGAACGGTCGTTATTGTCTATGATGATAGTGAAATTATTGTCTTTGGTTATGTTACTTAGTGAAGAATGGGGTTCCACTGTAATATATGTACCTTTGATTTGCTATTATAAGTTCATGTATATAGTGATTTCATGGATGATAATTACCCACTGGAATCATCAAACATGATCACCATGGAAACTGACACCCACCTTGGTGGTAAGGATTAAAGAGTACGGCACTGTGCTTGGGTAGTTGCATTTACTGATTGCCCCTCCCTGTTGGCAGGGAATGAGACAACTTTCTTAATGATAAAATGTGACACATTTATGCTTGATTTAGACAAAAGTATGGTTTACTTGAATGGTACTTGAATGCTCACCTCAAATCAGAGCCCTTCAATAGGGCGTCTGGAATTGGCAATGTTATTTCAAATGTTCAATTTGTCAATGTTATTCTGGAAAAAAAAAGTTTTTGTATCCGGGCATACATATCACTGAACCAGCGCATCAATAATAGGTTCTAACTTAGATCATCGGGTGATTAAATAAGGTCTAGGATTGGCCTCAGTTCCTCTAGGCTTAGATCGAGCCATAGCCATAGAGAGAGGGAGGGAGATGTACCCTAGTAAACATTTGTTTACATTACTTGATTTGTACCCTCCTCTCCGAATATGATTGGAAACCGGGGTTGTTAGAACATGATCAATAGATGCAGTATTCATTGCTTTGGGGCCCCATAAATGCAGCCCGGCTACAATAGCTGGTAAATCATTTACGGATGACCTAGCAAGCAGTCGATTGGTGCCAGTAGCCAGTCACAATTTAGTCTCTAGGACTAGAACTGGTCCCAGTTCTATCTGCTAGTAATACTAAATATTGGTCCAAATTACCCAGGATTTTTTTTGTATTTGTGATTTGGCTGCCTTGCAAATACAAGCGAATCTAATATTTGCCCCAAATGGATTGGGTGGAAGCGGTGAGAGATAGCTGGATGGATAGCTAGCTAGCTGGTTTAATGGACCAGATATCTGGACTAGAGGAGATTGGGGATAGGCTATAGCCTCTCTCTTCCTCTGATGCTGCTTGTTCCTCCGGGTATGTGATGGCATTGTAAGTGGTGCCGACATCAGGACTTCAAGATCAGAACTTGTCTCAACTGCTGACGCTGGTCCAGATCATCTCTTTCTCTCTCTCTCTTGTCTATCTGAGATACTGAAAGATGCCTCTCATGGTATTATTTTCGCACTAATTGCTTACCCTCCAGGGAGGTCACTCAACGCCCCTTGAAAGCATTTTGTCATGTGAGCCAACATAAAGGATCTTAAATGATAATTGGAAACAATGCTTAAGTTAAAGAAGTTGAAAGGTGGATGGTACTTCTGCTGTTTGCTAATGGGATTATGTCTAGGAGATGTCATCTGAATCAATAATGAGACTTTGCTAAGGATAGAACATTTTGGCAGTGGAACAGGGACCTCTATTTAACTGTGTAATCCGGAATATCCAGGATCAGAGAGAGAATTCATGTGTGGCCCCTTGGCCTCGGTTGTGATCAAAGCGCCTCGAACATTATCCTCGCAGCTTTCTTCATTCTTAACTACATCCTGCCTTGCATCTGTCTGAGCAACACAACTATCAAAGACCCAAAAAACATATGCAGTTTGCCATGTTTTATGACAGCAAAAAGACCATTGGATATTCGGATGCTTGAACAAAGCTGCTGAAGAAAAGCTAGCACAAAATTGGTCTTTAATTAGAGGCTAATGAGTACTTGGAGTAAGGTTAAGTGAGTGTTATCCACCCTGGACCTCAAGGAGAGGAGCTCATTGTTTTGATTTAGTATTACTTATTATGTACTGAAAAGTTAAGATTGGGGTAATGGTGACTTTTACTAATGTGCAATTAAATCTACCATCAATTACTGACTGATTTGGAAGGAGCTATTATATTTCACATCTGATCCACTATCACATAAGGAAGAACGCAATGGCTTCTATTCTCTCGGTCTTAATATTCAATATCACATGTAGGTATATTCTTGAGGAAAGTAGTCTCATCTCATCAAATTGTATTAGTGAGGATCATTCCTGTTTGCCAGTCATCATCGCAATATTTATCCCACTTATGTCTTCCTTCATTTTAAGTTCCATTTCACATTTGTATTTCCTTTTCTTGTGAAGTGGTACTATTAAAATCCTGCAGGAAAAAAATGGGGAGTCGAAATAAGAGTTTAAGTGCCAATACTCGAATTTACGATTTGACATGAGATATGGGCGTCAAAATTTTAATGACAGACTCCCGATGCGAGTCTGCTTTTTGAGAACTGCCTGTCATACTCCCTCCATTGACAAGGTCACACCTGCCTGACCAAGGTCAAATACCTCCCATCCTATGGGCACTTAGTCAAGCGAGAGGTCGGGGCAAGAATGGGGCAACTCTCCTGTTGGTGTGCCGTTTCCTCGGAGAGGGAGGGCCAATGTGGTCTCTTGGGCGACCCTGGGGATGAGGTCAGAGCCTGGGCAGGTATTTGTGTGTAGGCTCTGATTTGTCATGGCAGCCAAACAAAAAAGGAAAGCAATAATCACTTTTAAGCTCCATAAAATGCCCACATGCAGATTTAGTTTTGGGCTTTATGAAGGGTATTTATGAGGAAGCTATCATAAACTATACACTCTGTGATCTCTCATAAAGTAAGTGTTAGGTCAGTTTTTGTCCTAATAACTTGGCAAGCGATTTTCTTGTGAATATAATATATTCATTCAGCTGGTATACTATAGAAATAAATAAACCTGAGAATGAAGCAATAGATAAAATAAATGACGCAGATGCCCAAGATTGGGATCATGTCAACATGTGAAAGACCATGGACGTATAGAAGGCCTCTGTTACAGATGTGAATGAACTCTTGAGTGGCCTGGGATTTTCCCTAAGAGATTCAGGAACTGACCTATGAGTTGGCCTTGACCTAAGAAACATCCCTTGGGAAGAGGGGACTGCCTTCGCTGAAGGTGTACAAGGCCACTGGTCAAGTGCCATGGAAACAAGACAAGGAGCGAACAAGCCACCCAAGATGCTGAGTGGAATACGAGATAGGGGACAAGCCCTGTGAGGTTCAACCGCTATTGATATGACTGACATGGACACATAAAGACATGGGAAGTGACTGGGAGATATCCACAGGTATCATATACAAGGTCCCATGTCAGTCAAACGCTCACCATAGCAAAGGTCAAGATGCTTGGCTAGTATATAAAGTTACCTGTAGTTATAACAAGAACAAACCCTTTTCTTTTCGTGCTGCGAAAAAGTTCGCTAAAGAAGTGAGAACCGCTATGCCTCCCCTGAACCTAATTGTTCCTGATTATTATTCCCCATGGCCTTTGTTCCTTCGGGGAGTGTAAGATAGATAAACATTATCATAAAGGTGGTCGTCGGATGTGGGGAGAGACAGACAGAGTTAGCTGGGGAGGAGACCCTGAGGGTACACAATCCGGTACTACTATCGGTCTGGCCTGAGGAGGAAAGTATCGCTACTGTAAAGTCTGCTCTGTCTGGCTCAGTGCCGAGAACAAGGCAGCAACCATGACTGGGGAATGACTCGAATAAATATGCCCAAGATGTGCCATTTTATGAATGTATGGTCTGAAGATATTGATATAATTGACTGAGATTTCAATACGCCCTTTTCCTGGCCAAGGCGATTGGGATGTATGGTTGCCTACCTAATAAATCCAACATTCCTGTGATAGCTCTGGAATGTTGAAATGCCTTTTTATCTTGCAGTTATTAGTACTTCGATGTAGATACAGATAATGTAGCCACACGTAAATTATGATGTCTTTACTTCGGTTAAATTCTCTTTTAAAATTAAAAAGATATATATCAACTAACCATTTGTTTACTTTTAATTTTGCAGGTTTTGAGGGCATCAACTGTGAGATCAACATAGACGATTGTGTGAATCACGAGTGTAAAAATGGCGCGGCTTGCATCGATAAGGTGAACTCATACCAATGTCAATGCACCGACAAATGGAAAGGTAATTATATTTACTCACACTTAGTCTATATCATACTTGTCCTGATGGCGTAAGAGTAAAAGTACATGAGTGTCGACCGTTAGAATAACTCAGCCACTGCTGAGATGTATGATATCATAAGCACCTTGTAGGCAGGTATCCCAGACTAATTAAGAAACTGTGAAGTTTACATGGCCCAGGTATGCCACAATTATGTTGCAGTTCCTTTTGATGCTCTAGTTAAGCTCCTTGCCTTGGGAAAAATATGAACCACGATTAGAAGTCACTTCTTCGTAAGTTTTTCTATTAACAAAAAAATTACCCTCTATGGTGGTGTTATCTCTGGCTGATAAATATGTGGGTTTTATCACCAGAGGAAAATTGGAGAACATATTTATCATTGCGGAGGTCCGCCCGCAATTCGAGCCTATTATACCGATACAGAAGCTATTTGAACATTAGATGTTACATGATTGTCTTCGTCAACAGATGTTACTGGGTACCTAGAAGTTATTAATACATGAACAATTAAAGTTCTTATAGATAACGTGTATGTATACGCGGAATGATGAATAATGGCATCCAGGTTTTAGGGCCCCAGAAGGTATAGTAAAATTAAGCACCTGGTCTTAATTTCTGCTAGACGTCAAGACGAATGTTCTATTGTCTGTGGGAAAGATCTTCTCCTGGCCATAAATTTCTCTGAATGCCATAGAAGACAGAGGATGTTGGCTAATTGATTGTGACATGATTGATCATGATTGGTAATTAATTGGTTGCACAGATCTTTTGAGTCTTCTCGTTGGCATCGTGTTACTGATGAGAAACGGTTCCTCATTTTCTCCTGGGTGGGAAAACGATGCGAACAGGAGTTGACGTAGAGGATGTCTTCGTGGAATATTTAGATCAAGAAAAAAAACTGCTGGGAACATTTCCTCATTGTTAATGATAGATTAGGCAAACAGATTGTTTGGATACTTTCCACAATGTTTCGTGTAATGAAACATTATTCGAGTCTTTCTCCCAAAATGATAGATGTTTGTTATACCCAACCGACAGCAAGTGATATCTGTTTGCAATTCAGAGGTTGTACCTCAGACAAAACTGCCTCCCTATCCAACATCTCGAAGGAATGGCAAAAAAACAAAGGGAGAAAAACTTAACTGACCAACACATTAATGGTCATGTCCTGTTTAAATTTGGACCTCGATGGCCTCAGGCAGACCTCCCCTCTTTATGAAACAGTATCACGTTAGGCCTGGGATATTAATGCATTTTTAATATCAGCAGTGCGGCGAATTATGACCACACTTGTCATGGTGCAGTCTGGTCCAGTTTGTGATCTACAATCTTGTTGTAACGATCTAAAAATACCCACTTGTGATCAACTTATGTCCTTTGGTTTATAATGTGGTGTGCTTCATAGGAGTTATATGCACCCCCAATAAGGAGAACTCACTTATGTTAGAACATCTGTCATTTGAAGGTTATTTAGAAATTTTGTAAGGAGGGCAGGATTTAATTGGGAGATGAATGGTTAAGGTCATCATGTTGTTTACCATTCATTACGGACTCAGGGCCCCGTGTAATTGTGCATATTATAATTAGATGCACTAGACTCTGTCATCATCTGAAAAACGTCTCACCTCCACCACGCTTCTCTGTGCTGTGCGGCGTCGACGCCGTTTGTTTAACAGGTCCACACAGGAGGACATGAGAGGAGGTGGAGAAGGAGACATGTGCTTGCTGCAAGTTATCACAAGTGCAAATATCGGAGAGAAGAGCTTTTATCATCGGAGCATGGACGAATAAACTTAGGGGGACTGAAGTTGGGCAATTGCCTGGATGCTAAACTCAGCACAACACAACGCAATTTTTCAACATACACATGCACACATACATAGAGAGGAGCAGGACTAGGAGACCGTCTGGCCTGTTTATGAGTCCGACTTGTGTATATATATATATGAGAGTCGCTGTATCCCACAAAAAACGAAAGACACAAAGGCCTGAGGTGCGCTGTATCAGAATGACACCAATATGGCCTTCTAAATATGAAACGGGACAAGTGGAGGGAGATTAACTAGGGCTACCAGGGAGACATCATCATACAGATATGACGCTTTGGATGAATGACTGACACATACATGTATGTATCTCTAAAGGGGCCAATGTTGTCATTACCACAACATCCGTGCGCCAATTTAGTGACTAATATTTTGTGTTTATTAAAACATCATAGGCTCCCTATCAATACAGGATACAATCCATACATACACATGATACAGACTCACAGACAACAAGGCCAAGAGTTGGACTTCTTCGCAAGTGGATATATATATAATTTGTGAGGGTAGTTTTAGTGGAAAAGGAGCAGGAGGTATTGGTGGTGGGGTTTGAATGAGAGTCCATGTAATGTGCAGACCTTCCATGGCCTTTTTGTGGACGTGGTGGGGAATGCTGTTGGGGATTAGTGTCGGGTGTACTCTATGACTACTGGTACACGAGGATCAGCAAATTGAGAGCTGACGGAGTGAAGAGCGGGAGACATGTATCACACTTGGACACCTACAACACCTCCCCTCCCCCTACCACCTCTCTGCATCTCCTATAATACCACTGTCGGAGAGTTTGGAGGGGGACCTTCTCCAACCCTGTCTTCCCTTCTTCTTCTCTCCTCGTCGTACTCCTCCTGCCCACATACTTCTATACCTTATCATCGTCATCATTATCATCATCCAGTGAGTCCCCTCTGACTCCAGTACCAAGCTACTACCTGCGGGACTTAAACAACTCTCTGCTCTTATATCTCTCAACTTGCTTAGATTGCTTGGTCGAATCATATCATACTGGCTTCAAAATAATCTCTGGATCGAGTGAACGATGTCTGCTTCTAAGCTGGAACTATTACCAGAGGTATCGTTTTATCAGCACGACTGCTTGCTTATATTGGACTTGGTTGACAACATGTCAAGTTGCTTCATCCACTTATATGAAGCCCCTGGGCCTGGAATGTGACTTGGGAGTTTAAACTTGGATCCCTATAATATTATTTGCCACCAGGTTACCCAGGGAAGAAGAGTTGAGTGAGCTATGCATTGAGGATCTTTTGAATAATAATTCTTTATGTGTATTCATAAAAGGATTAAAAGTATGAATGATCTCCCGTTAATGGTATCGTCGATAGTTGGGAGATATATTGTTCGTACGACCGATTTCAAGCACACCTGTGACTTGGGAAGGAATTCAAACTGGATATGACCCAAATCCATAAACATATTTTTGTGTGTTGTGTTTTGGAATTGGGCAAATAGTGAGTTTCAACTTGGCCCTGATGGAACCGCCTCATGAGTTAATGTGAAAATATGACTCGAATTCACCAAATATGGAAATTGTCTCGCATCGTTACTGATACCATATGAATGTTATCTACAACGAAAGGAAGTGGGAGGGAGCCTATCCTAGGAACACCAGCCAGGATGTAATGTTTAACAGATATCTTCGAGTATCAATTCAGCTTGCTTAAGTAAACACAGGATTAAAATTAATTCAGTTGTGTGCTTAAGAAATTTTCTCCTCCGTCAGTTTCCAACAGTTCATCCCAAGTCCTGTTTAGTAGGACGACAAAAGACTATTCTAGGGAGATCTTATATCAGGCCTCAAATGAATTAGAAGGTGTACGAGTGATGCTTGTGATTTATGTCTTCATGCTTTACTGATTCAATATGGATATGAGGTCGCCGTTGGGGACGGTTTGGCTTGTTTTAGGAATTTATGGATTACTTTGTGTATTAAGCGGTGAGTATCGATATCCTTGGCACCTGTAAAGGGGCTTATTAGATAGAATGCTCTGTGGTAATTGCCCAGGTGTGCTGACTTTGATGGGTCGGTCAGGGTTACTTGAAACATATGTTCTTGTCGGTCAGTGGCATGAATATAGGGATTTGTAATTCACCTTTCTCTGGGTAATGAATACATGGGGAGGTTTTTAAACTTTTTGCTCTGTTATTTACTCAGCTATTGGCAATCCTAAAGCCCATCTAGTTATGTGGCTATGACATTTATTTTTCCTAAATTAAGAGCTGGTCTTAAATCTAGTTGTTTGAATTGTATTCAGTGACCTGCACACATATCTTACCCCCACGAGCTTTACACCCCTGAATCAATTTACCTGGTAGGTTTCAAGGCTGAGAATCCTTCTATATATCATTCCCACACTGTCATGCCCTAGGCCAGAGGTAAAAGAAACAGTTTCTTGAAGCCCAATGTAATATCGGGGTTCAAAACACGCCCGTTTATGTACTGTCTTAATATTTGCTCCTGGCCCTGAGAAAGGCTGATGCCCAGCCAGCATGGTGCGCTGGAATTGTATATGTACATAGGCCTCCAACCTTTTCACATTTGCGACAAATAAAACAAAAGTTATTGTTCATCTTCTGATCCATCCCTGGCTACTTCAATAAACCTAGTCTGCGTTTAGAATAAAGAGACCTTTGTGTCTAGCATAACCGTGTATGAGCGGTTTGAAGGAGGGAATTCTCTCAAGCCACAGCACGCTCCCTGCACCTACGAGTGTTTGACAATGCTAATGTCAATACCAATGCGAAAAGGCCATAATAGAATTGTAGGTTGTTCTATGTATGACCCCATATCTCCTCCAAATGATGCCGTATCAAGATCTTCCCCAAGTGGGTACCTTGAAAACACACCGAACTTAAAAAAGGGCTGTGGGTGGATTCCAAGAAAACCGCAACCTAGAACAATGTGTATAGGAAATATATCAACTTTGTGTGCCCTATTTAAATCTTGTGGTGGGACTTTGGTGGGTCCATATTTTTTTAATGTATTTAAAATTACCAATTATTGTTCTATCTAGGATGGTACAATGGTTCTTTGGTATACTTGGAAGAACTGATCTGAGCAGAAAGTAAAACCGATTTCCTGTCAATACTTCTATGGAAATAAAAATCAAATATATATACAAACATGGTGGGGATTCTGAAAGAAATGCCACAATAATAGTTGAATAACAATGTAATCTTATTTTATTTTCTCAATTTTTTTTAAAAAAACCTTTTTTAAATGGTATAAAATTAACACTTCCATGTGAGCTAATGCTGAAAACTTATTTCTCTTGATTTTCTCCCTTGTTTCAGGTGTTAAATGCGACGAGGATGTGGACGAGTGTGCCATGACTCCGAGCCCGTGTAAAAACGGCGGGACTTGTTCCAATCACGACGGCGACTACCAGTGTATCTGTGTAAACGGCTGGGAGGGCAAGGATTGTACCATTAACATCGACGACTGTGCCAACCAGCCCTGCTACTTCGACGGGACCTGCATCGATTATGTGGGCTATTACCTGTGCAAGTGTACCCCAGGAAAAACTGGTAAGATCATTATGTCAACTTGAACTGAGACTCAGAGTCAGTTTAAAGGAGGAAAAGGTCCCTCGATTTTCTCGCAGAAACATGTGTGAAACTGTGAGCAAAGGGAATGTATGTGGGAATCATGAATACTAATATCAGTTGAAATCTTTTTTAAGAGAGGCTGGTTCATCGAATGAGGAAATGCAAAGTTATCACACTTAATAAATGCCCAACTTCCAGAATATGGGCTAGGAAACTAAAGCTCTGCTTCTGAGGTATATTCAGGTCTTATCATGCTTATAGTTCTAATGAATGACCGCTATGTGAGGCCCTTATCCGACCTGTTGGAAGATTCTGATAGAGTGCAAATGAAATGTATGAGAGTCAGTCAGCCTTCCAGTTGATGGCAGACATGTATGCGCTCGCACACACTTCTCAACCCTCGTCCCAGGGTCTTTTCATCTTACTTTGCCCCTTGAAATCCTCATAAATTGCTCTGACTCACAAACAGAATCGGAGACACAAAGAGTCCTTGGCTTCTATGCTAGGAATTCACCGGGCCAGTTTTATATGATGTTCTATTCATATCATCAGTTTGGTTGTAGGTAACTCAACCTAATGGCCAAGGTAACATAAATCGCTGTGCTCTCAAAATAACGTTATGTCACGGGACTGAATTCTATACTCAAAAGCTTCCTCAGTTTTCCCAGTATACTGTTGATCTGTTTTGTCAGTTTGGGTCTGTTGATTGTTAGGCCAGGGAATCAGATCCCCGTCCCCTCCATGCCTTCCTGCAGTGTGGGTTCGCTTGGTTATGACGACTACAATAACGTTATGAGCGCCGCCCTTGAAGCCCAACTCACCAGGTCCCCAGACGCTGGTTTGTCCCCACCCCCAGGTTCCTCTCCCCACAAACCCCCCACCCCCAGCCTTATTACACTAATAGTCTATTATCACTAACTCTTTTACAGGCCAAAGCCGGTGGCCGGGTTTTGTCATGGGGTTGGGTTAGGGACCACAGTGGCATTGTCCTATGGATATGACAATAGAATCAACGGGACATCTCAGCGACATGGGTGTTAGATACACCTGCCCGAGTGTCAAAGGGCCTCCCGCCGCTCTCACCGGGTATCATATGTCACATCTCCAACCAGCTATGGAAAAATTAATTTTGTCTGCTTCGAGGCAGTGATTAATTAAGATGTAATGTCGGAGGAAATATCTGTGAAATACGCACTGGAATTTGAGGAATATGAATCTCATTAAAATGCCATATTCTAAAGGCCCCATGCAGTCCACTAAGCCGATTCTCATGCGATTCTGTGCCGCAGAGGACTCTTTTCAACTAAATTATGTGAGAATCGCATGAGAATCGGCTTAGGGGACCCTTAGGAGACCCTTTAAATCGAAGGTAATAGCTTAATTAATACTCCAGTACAGGTATCTTATCCATTATCAGTATCTTAATTGGACAGGGAATATTAGAAAGTTTATTCCTCAGACTGGGGTGAAGCAGGGGGTTGCATGTGTACCTGGATACATAATTCAGCCTTCCCCAACCCCAGTACACACATACTAGGAAATGGAGCTAATGTGAATGAGTTAAGTCCAGACATGTGTGGACCTTTTGTACCAGGTTTGTCCCAGTCCATGTCACCCCTTGCTAAATCCTGCTATTAAGTTTCGTCACGACCGATGTGTGCATGTGGCCAGTTGTTGACCACTGGGCTATTTAGTCACATGATGGCCAGCTGGTCAGCAGAAGACCACTATAATGTATAACGCTGTGACCCACCTGTGTACTGACCAATACATAAAAGCTGACCAGCTAAAAATAATACCTTGGTTCCTGGTCTAGTTTAAAATCTGCCAAGTTTCATCTGGCTTTTTTTTTGTTTGACCTCGTGTAACTTTTAAAAGGGAGAGCTTTTTTAAAGTCCAATTTCTAGACTTGAAATGTTGGAAAGTTCACAACACCTGGCCCTTTGGCTCGTGTACCGCTCGTTGTGGCACCTTGCCCAATCATGTCCCCAGCATCCCTCTTGATTTTTGTTTAAATATTTTTATTATAATATTGTTAAAATAACAATCTTCACTTCCATCAAAACATCATAGTTCTTGAGAATTAATTAAAGAAGTTGTGCTCAAGAATCGTATTGAAATACTGCGCAATTTTACCGACGCACACATGTGGAATAACCGTATTAGGAACATGATCTTTAATCTTTAAATTATAACAATCGATCGAATGAATAGTTTAAAAAATAATTTTCCATTTTCTTGCAGGATTGCGATGCCATCTTACCGATGCTTGTATAAGCGCTCCGTGTCACGCGGACGCACAGTGCGACACGTCGCCCATTGACGGATCCTACATCTGCACCTGTCCCAAGGGATGGGAAGGTGACGACTGCACTCTCGACGTCCAGGAGTGTCAAGAAAGTAAGACTTCATATAGCTGCCATTAAAACTAATCTTGCTTTGTCTAAATATTCAAGTAGATAGTGCTCTTCTGTGTGCCTATACTACCGCATGTATATACATGCTTTCATATTATGATTCTCTAATAAAAAATATTTGCATATGATTAAATGATGAAGATGAAAAGAGATGCTTTTTGTTGAATATGGTACTCTTTGTTTTTAATCAAACCAGCTTTTTATATGGTATACAGTATACGTTTTATATGGTACTTTTATATACGGGAATAAATGGAGCTGTTAGGGTGAACAATTTGAGATCGTTATTTCCTTGTTCATGGTGGTAATTTGAATTTCAAGTATGTCTGACCGAATCAGATTTATTATTTTCAAGTTGCGAATATGACTCTGAGTATTGAAGGTAACTTTCCACTCATGGAGACAAATAGTAGTAGACTCAAGTTCTTGTTATCTTAAATAATTGGGTGAAATTACTGCTAAGAGACTTATTAAGTCGCTTAATTACTTTCCATCCAAAAGAACGATAAGTGACATTTTCCTCTTATTGTTGATGTTATTGGGGAGTCTGTCCTAGGTTTTGGACCTATTAGTTCTTCATCAGGGACAAACCGAGATGCAACCGATATTTTTTTTTTACGTTTTTGATTCCTTTGAACTTTCGTTGTTCACGTTCCAGTTCAAATGTTTTAATATTCGTTCTAACCAATCGATGATACGCTTCATCATTTATTTAAATCATTTAATGCCATATCATGATTTGACATTCATCTTGTGGTTTGAACAGTATTACCAAGTTCTGTTTATGATACATATCTTAATTTGTTCTTTCAGATTTCGCATCGCCCTGTGAACATGGCGGTACATGTGTTAATACGCCGGGTTCCTACCGCTGTGATTGCCCACAGGGCTTCGCTGGGCCGCGCTGTGAGACCAACATCAACGAGTGCGCCTCCAATCCCTGCAGAAATGATGCAACGTGCCTGGACCAGAGGGGAATGTATACCTGTATCTGTATGGACGGTAAGGAGGGAGCATTTCTATTTGTTTGTACATTGTAAAAAAATTCTACTAATTATCACGGCCTTCAAAACACATAAATTTATGCTTTTTAAGGCAATTTATGGCCTTTAGACCTACTCACACACTTAAAATGAGTACGAAGCCAATGTCATATGTATGAGGAACGTCGGAGGACCAGTCCGTTAAAAGTAATTGTATTTCATAAGAGGCCCTCTTCCATTCTAAACTGTGTCCATGGGTGTCAAATCGGATGTCAAGAATCTGTATCTATGGGAACCTAACTAAAAGAATAAAAATAAGTCCGCCATTTCTTTTAATTAGACCCATGCGCATACTTGAAGCAATCAAGATATAGGGATATTGTAATTCTATCCTCCTATAATTAGCTATTTGAGCCTTAATAATTGTGGTATTTCTTAATAACGTTTGACATTTATCAGATTTAAGATTTCCCTCCTATTCAACCCACGTACACAAGACTATACCATTCCCACCCCCACATAAGTCTGCATCATATCCTTATCCAATATCCCATGACTTCCATTAGCGGAACGATGCAACAGAATTAAATACATAATTGATGATACAATTATCATATTAACAAGTTTAATTCTTAAACATTCCCATGAGTTCCCTTGCCTTAAATCGACTAGATCTCGATTAAGTCATTAGGTTTCATACAGTACTATGTATATTCGAGGACATACTTTGTTATTTACGGGAGCATTTAATTTTCTCATGGGAAACATCCACCTGGGTAAAATGGTCAAAATATGTGCCAATAAATCTCCGGTATGTTCGATAGTACCTTCTTCCCATATTTTGATTTCTGAGGTTTTTACTCAGGAAAGTTCCATACATTGTCTCCTCCCTGTGTGTATAATGTAAAGTCTACTGCTGACCAACTATTCATTTGTTATGATACCATTCTGGACATAAATGGCGTGACCATCTCACCTGAGTGACCACAATAACTGTCACTGCCGAGTCAGGCAAATCAAACGTGGGAACTCGATGCTTTATCTGATTAGGCGATGGCTATTGATTCTTTAGTGCATGGATAGTTGGGTTCTTACCCGCTAATCTAATTGGGAGCAACATGTTGCCAATCGTTCCCTGTGCAAACATCGTCTGTCACAGATCACAAAGTACGGAGTCACTCGGGCGTCAAGTTCATTGAAGCTAATTGGATCCAATTATGAAGCAGATTGCCCCAGAGTCTCAAATTGATTATTCCAAACTTGCCCTGTCATGTCAGTCGGCGAGTTGTTACATGGCATATCCACTGTCCTTGCTCCAAGCGTCTGCCTGAACTCTTCCTGACTCCTGCAGGCTATTTTACCCGCAAGCACCGACCTCCCGCGTAACATGTCCCATGTGCCAAAGACATACAAGTATCCTTAAGGGGAAAACAAGGTGTGAGCAGTTCGTTATGATTGATTCTGGAGAACTAATGAGGTTCTTTTGTGTTCTGGGCAAGGGTTGACCAAATAGTGGGCGGGGCGGAGAGATGGGAGGAGTGGTTCCTGGGTCAGTGGGTTTTTTTTTTCTGCTGGGAAAGTGTTCCCACGATTGCCCCCTCGCGAGCGCAAGAGGTCCGCAGATGGGAGGGTCGGGGGACTATCCGAGACTTGTTTGATGAACCCTGCTCACATTGCGAGCAACATGTGGTAACTTTATAAGAAGTCAATGGGAGTTGCATGAGCGTTATGAGTTTAGGGGTCCCGACTGGTTCCACCTGCTCGATATTTAGGCTCCATGCGAGCGAACTCAATATCTGTGAAATCTACCAAAACTGCATTTAGGAAATGACTGCAATTTTGCTGTAAAAGGTAATCCGAGAATTGAATTTACCTCAGATTATCGTGTATAATTATTTGTTTTCCCCATCATTAACCCCGAGGAAAAGCAATATGAGATGGGCTGCGTGGCCTGGGTGGTGCTTTCTTCAAGTCCAACTTTGAAATCATCATTCTAGTCCAGTCGTTTTACAGACGGCAAAGGAAACGTGAACTAGCCATTCATTAATCTGAAAACAAATTTGATTTAAACCCGAATTCAGCATAGTTCCTAGTGATATAAAAACTCAAACCAAGTAAAGACCTGTAGCTTATACCGGGTACAATATTGGAAAAATTCGCCCTGAGCGTTAGCACTCATTTTCAACCACTTTGATGAAAGACCCAGCTTTTTTTCCAAAATAAAAAATACTCCACCGTATTTATGCGGACAATCTTGATCGGCTACGGTTGGTGAGTGTGTGAATTGAACAAGGCTTGTAGATAACACCACAAAAAATAAATATTTGAGAAAAAAGCTCTGGAAAAAGTCGGTGGGATTTAAAAAAAATTAAAAAAGTGGACTCGCCAAAGCTTTATGCTCGCTGCCCCCTCTGTTGTAACGTTAGCTCACAAAAGATGGCGCTGGTTAGTGTAGGGCTGGAGGTGTAGGGGGCGCTGTATGGGGGCCAGCTCCTGGTGGTAGGTATTGTCATCACGCCTCACTGGTTCCAGACGTCACACATGATTTGTTGTGTCATGCTAGGGACTAGGTTGTGGCGGGCTCGGCGAGAACTTCAAATGTTGCTTGCTTTGCCACCAATTTGTGTATCGCTGGATGCGGGAGTTCTTTGTTTTTTGTCTTTGTTTTATCCCAGGTGAATTTGTGGAGAGTGTGAATTTGTGGGTGTTAAGCCTTAATTGAACAGGCAGGCTGGAGTGTAAATGGCCCACTTGATTTGAGAAAAAACAAATATTCCCACTCTGTTATAAGAGCACTTGATTACGTCATTCAATTGATCCATCCTATCATAGGTGCAACTCGGTCATAACTTGCTATTTTCTAAGTATTGATTTACTGTATTAATTCGCCATTAATTCACGCTATGTTTCCTAAATTTTATTAGATTATTCACGAAAATGAATCTCAATCTTTAACGGAAGGATATCTTGATGAAAAATCTCCATTCTTTCTCCTTCCTTTTGGACATGGCTCTCGTGGTAGCTGCGAACACTCGTGTCCCTTTTGTACGTCCGTGGTGCCTATTGTTCCTCTATACTAAAAGGTCTTTGTGCGTTGGTGAGCATTGGTTTAAATAACTCCCCTTGACTTTTTGCACCGTTGTACATGGCACCACTATTCAATCCCAGCCTCCCTACAGGGTCGATCACGTAGCTTTTGTTTGTGATTTCACAAGAACCATTTGTCCTCCTTTTAAACGCACCAAATTGAGAGGTTCATGTGAGTGGTGCGCTCCTATGAAACTAGATATCAATTTTTACAAAGGAGAGTTTGGTGGTCTTTGGAAATAGTTATGCTGAACAAATGCTGTTATTAAATAGTCGCTGAATAGCGGGACATTAAAAAAAACTTGCACCTGGTGCTAATGGATGGATCTCTTATTTAAAAAAGCTCGATCTATTATTCATATCTGCTATGTTGTTGGCTTTATGATATTTCATTAGTGGCAGACGAGCATTGTTACATCATACTTGTGTAATAACAGTGCTTTGGCCACATTATTGTATGGTGCGTGGCTTTGTAATGATGACCAGTCACCAACTTTTCCTCGCTAAGCGTTTGTCCTTAATTGCCACTTATAGGTCAAATGAAACCTTTATTTACTACTTGGCGAATCCTCTCCCAAATTAAAATCAAAATGATGATAAATGTTCGATAATTTTCCTAAATAGACGAGAGGCAATTGCTGGTTCGTTTTTAACTTGACATCGAGCATTTAGAGAACTTTGTGTGCCGTGATGAGGTTCGCTCGCCTCTCACTGACCAACTTTTTCCAGGTCTAAAATCCTCTATAATGATGAGGGATGTTTTTATCCTCAGGTCAGACGTATTCTACCATGAATAGCTGCACCAATTCCACCGTAACCCCAATTAGGGGGCAAACTCAATTTCCTCTTCTTTCAAATTCGCTTAGGAACCGTTCTTACCAACCATTGGACTTATAATATTCCATTCCTAATCGCCTTCTCCGAAGCGATTATATTTCGATTCATATTGGATGTATTTTGCCATTTTGGAAGCTAACAAATGAGCAATCATGTTAAAAGCATTGTTATCCACATGTGATATTTCATTTTTGGTTTGGTAAATAGCAGAGAGCTTCCATTTTATTTTTATTTTTATCACCGGACCTGGAGGGATATATATACTCTTTGTGAATAGTCTGTTGGGTACTTAGTACAGTAAATCAACAAGTGCATCTGTACCTCTCTCGTCTAGTCCTACTTGTCTCATTTAGCGACCAAAAGATGGCCAGAAAAAAAATATGAAAAACATTCTATTTGCTTGCGCCATCTGGGTGACTAGTTGTCAACTTTGGCCGCGCGATAAATGAGGAAGAGAGAAAGTCATGGCTGAGAATGTGAATGAGGCGGTTCATGTTGATTTTGCACGCCAAATAAACATTATCATATTCCCAACAATATTACCCCTGTAAAAAGGGGTAAATTCTGGACGCGTCGAGGGCGCATGCGCTGACAAAAGACCACCAATCAGGACACACCTTACATGTGGATGGAAATTCGATCAGCCTTAGACAAGCGTTCTTGTGCGCTAGGATATGAATGTAATCATTGTAATGAGTGATACTTCTTTTCATTGCAATGCAATGTCTGGAACAGTTCCTGTAAATGTTATACATGCGCCATGGATACTATGCAGGCAAACGGCTGTTTTCATTCGTGATTGATGTGGTTGAATGGAGTGACAGATGCATGTGTATACTGTTTCCAACAACCTTTCTTTCCTTTAGAACCAATGAAGAAACCAAAACCCTTTGTAGATTTTCCTCCTTGTTTGAGTTAATTTTCCTTTGCTGCGTTTTCATTGACCAGGTGGTCTTGTGGCAACGAATGGAAACCTGCATTGTAATTGAAGCTTAGCCTATAGCAAAAAAATAGTTTGGCTGACAGATCGATTTGGAATCAAGAGTTAATAGGGGATACATAAACAAATAAATGCAATCCCAGTCTCGGATTCTTGTGTACCCCCGAGTCATTTGAAATTTATCAGAAGGCTTGATTCTGTGTTTTTTTACTGCTGGGCGTTTGCACATATCAGAAGTAAAGAAAGAATTTATTCCATGTGGTTTCTCTTTGTGAATTTTTGAATGTGTGTATAAAGCGCCAACATTGAGGTGCGCCTTGATATTTAATTACAAAGAAGGAAATATAATCACAAAGAAGGCACGTGGTCAAGTTGGGTCAGCCGTCTTCCAATATGACCATGGATTCCCTAACCTATGGAATGAAAACTCTTTTGAGTCCAATCTCTCTCGAAATCAAAATTCCCGCTTGTAAGACATCTGTTAGATTCAACGGTCCTTGTGTTTTGCATGCCCACTTGTGAATTGCTGAAAATGTGGGAAAGTTGAGGGCGTTCATTGAGGAACATGCTTGTAACCATCGTGCCTTTTTTCGCTTGTTGGCGGATGAACAAAAGGTCGTTAGAGCACGAATTATGCGATAGATGACATGTTATGTCAATTGGGTTATCCATTTGATTGATCGCGCTTCTTCTTCTTTACTTCCTTCTATTGTCATGATTTGAATTCCTGGAGTCGGGGTCCCGTGGTCTTCCTTTCAACAGTACCCAACCCTCCAGTACCACACAGGGTGGTCAAAACCGAGGGGCTGCAGCCAGAATAAAAAAATTCTTGACCCCGGCACGCGCTGTGTCATGGGAAGGTTCAGAGGGGTCAGATGTGAAAAGTTTTGATGTCAAAAATAAAGGCAGGGTTTATTATGTCAGGAATTTAATAAATTAATGACCGGTCGTGCCAATCATGCGGAAAAAGCGAACGACTCACACTCAAGTAAATAGCCTCTGAAGCTTGGGGTCAAAAGGGTCCCGCTTGCGCCCCTCCTGTTTGTGGGTTAACCAGGAGATGGCCTATCCATTATGGAATCAATGATCGCATGCAACAGTTCCTGTCAATTTGGGCTCTTGCCGGCCTGTGTTTATTTAGCAGATTATGCCATTTTAATGGAGGTTTGTTCATGTCAGGAACGGCCGAGTGAATATTTGTATCGCACCTGAATCCGACACTGGCATTCTTTTTGGATTAATAATTTTGCCCTAGGATTATTAGGCTACCTTTAAAGGTAGTGCCCTGCATACTAAAAATGATTTCAATATTTTTTTTACGTATGCTTCCCAGGCACCCGTGACACCAAACACGGGCACAGCAACAATCAAAGGCAATATTGGAGTTGTAAATGACTTTCCACTTTCTTTTATCCCAAATTTCAAATATTATTGCAGCAAAATTACAATAAGAACAAACAATGCTATTTTATAAATGTGCGCCCGATATAAATGATCCATCTGTGTACCATGGATGCCAATTCAAATGGATTGACAATATTATACTTTTAAGGGATTCAAAAGCAAAGCTTCAGCCTTATGATAGTTTATGTTGGTTGTTCATTTATTAGGGATGGATTATGTATTTCTTTATTGGTCATTATGGTACTCTAGTTCTGTGGTGTCCAACGGCGCATTAGATCACGGGCCTGTTGTGTAGTTCATGCGTACGTAAAACATACATCCACCACAATGTATGCCAAGGAACTGGAATGATAAAGAGAATCCAAGCTGTGTTGCCTACCAAAATGCACCGTCTGCAAGATGTCCATGGACATGGGATGTACCCTCCGTGAGGAACTTAGAGAAAACATCCCCCGCACTGTAATCACCGTTTGATCTGTTGATACCTTATCAAGTTATCAGAAATACCAATTGATCATAAATTCATCTATAGTGACAAGTGATTAAATTGTAAATCCGTCAAGACAAATGCAAGCCATAAATTCATCCCCGCACTGTCCAAGTTCGAACCATTCGTGATTATGCCATTAATAATATATATAAAAAAATATATAATATATATATGCTAACTCTGATTGAATAAATCATCATCATGTCCCATCACGGTCAGCCCTGTTGTCTGGATAAATCATGCTGTCAGATATATCTATATAATAATAGCGAGTGCGGTGTCGACTATCAGAGGCACACCGGCCGGGTAGGGTGCTGGGGCAAGCTTTTCGGCGCTACTTTCCCATGGTTGCTGCCAAGCGAACGCAGGCTGCCTGGGGCCAGAGAGGGTTGGGGGGTTATATGGAACGGGGCGCCGAGGGGAGGAAGCGCAGACAGACTGTGTGGGGGGAGAGAGCGTATTCATAGAAATCCTTGGTCTGGAACGCAATACAGGTCATATGGCACGCAAACTGAGCCCTAGCAAAGTGTATACATGCTATTACTTATGGTTTCTTGTCTTGGGGATATGCTGTATGATATGATATGTCAATCACATTACTAAATATTTGTTTTAATCTTCTTGTAGCAAAACATGTTAGGATCGCCATCAATCATGTTTACCAATATATTGGCAATTGCTGAATGAAGTACATTTTTGCTAGGATTTGGACGATACAAATCACTTCTTTTTATGGGCCCGTGTTTATTAACCACTCATTAGTTCTTGATGTAGCTACAAATTATTTTCGATCGACTTTGGGATTTTGTGAGCACAATGTTTACAAACATAAAGGAAGCATCCCCGTTGTCCTTGATTGTTCTTCACTCCTTGCAGGGACACAGATATAATTTACCGCCTTCCTGTGGTATAAAAGACTTGATTATTATAATCATCGCATGTTATTAAAGTGCAATCGGACACCTCACATTTCATAGCCAACATCAGAGGCATAGAATGTAACTGGATATCACCCAGTTGAGTTGTTCCCACGGCTTTAAATGTGCTTTATATGAATTGTAAATGTGTGTCAAGTGTCTATATACCTTGGTATGCATCACTATGGCAGGAGGAGTTGTGTCTCTAGGAAAAGACCCATGATTATGAACTTGGAGACATATTTATAATCCCTTTTCTTACCCAACCCTGAAGTAAATATAATATAAGTAGTTTTCCTAACACAATGGTTTATTTTACCGTTCAGTGATATGCTTCGAGCTTGGACGCTATCCGAGAAACAGCGATTAACACCTCTGAATATGTAAATATTTGGTAAATAATAAGGGTGTCGGTTGTGTCATCGGCGTTGACATTGGTAGTGAAACGTGCAGTGAGTAATTGTTGACAAGCTCTATACACAAAACATGGCCATACATAAACATGACATCTTTACCCATACTGATATGCGGGACCTGAAGGACAATTGTCCTTTGTCGTGAAGCGCCAAGAAAGATCAAGAAAAGCAATGGACGCTTGTTGCATTTGATATGGATAAGAGGATTGGTCTTCTGTCTTCTGTGTCTCTTGAGGTGCTTTTGTCTCTTGGTCGAGTCCCCTGCAGTTTTAGGGGAAAAAATTATGACTTCCTTTGAATTAAATTAATGACTTCCTTTGAATAACTATTCAAATGTCCATTGTGTGGTTTATATCCATTTGATATGCAGGTGGACAAGTTTTTGTTCCCTTAATTGCAGTTGAGAATGGAAGAGTTTTTATCCAGTGTTTTTTTTTCTCCGATTATTCCACTTGTTGAATTAAATATAATCCCTAGTAACTAGTCGTATCTGTTGTTGAAATAAAGAAGAAATCTAATATGACTGGTTTATCATTTTAGGATATTCGGGAGAAAATTGCCAGATCGAAATTGACGAATGTGCTGGCAACCCTTGTCAGAACGGAGGAGTCTGTCTCGATAAGATTGCTAAGTTTGAATGCGTATGCACTGGAGGTAAGTCATACTTCGCCATTTAGATTAATACAATGGACTTGAATAGTTTGAATATTCATGGCACTGAAGCTTTTCTTGGATTTATAATGATATGTGAATTATTCATCTCTAAAATGTATTTCTGAGATTTTATGGCGGCGGAGAAATAATTATTCAAGTACTGCATTACAGTAATAAATTCGCTCTCTACTATTAGTGTATATATCCATAACATTAAATTGAAATGAATCGTAGTCTGGGGTTTGTATCGTATATTAAATAGCGGCCGTCTATTTTCTGCATTTAAGGCTATTCTGGTCCAACTTGCGCTGTAAATATCGATGATTGCGCTTCCCGGCCTTGCCAGCATGGGGGTACTTGTACGGACCAAATCAACGGTTACACATGCTCTTGCTTCAAAGGTAACTTACTTTTCAATCTTTCCTTCCTTTTCACTTGAAATAGAATGATACCTGTTTGAAAATTCTATATATATGCATTTGTCCAATTGCCTCTGTATTGAATGTTATATAATGGCTGCAGTATACCCACGCCTAGATATTGGTTGACAAAATTTCTTCTTCCATCGTTATCCGTTGACTTCTGCATTATGTCATTCATTACCAACAGGTTACGGTGGAACAAATTGCGAAGATAACATTGATGACTGTGTCGGTGTGCAGTGTAATTCTGGCGATTGTATCGACGGCCTCGGCACGTATACTTGTCGCTGTCGCCTTGGCTACACAGGAACGAATTGCGACACAGAAATTAATGAGTGCGACAGTAATCCTTGTCTGTATGGAGGCAGGTGTACGGACCATATTGGCTACTACAACTGCAGCTGTCCCAGAGGAACCACGGGTAGGTCACTTATTCCAAATTATGTTTTGTTTAAATGAAAAAGAAGAAAAATTGCGAAAATGCTTTCTTGGCTGCCTACTTTTATCTCATTGCATGATGTAAAACGAATTATTATAACTTTCCCAGTCTGGTCTATTTGACATCGGCTTGAAACAAACTTTATTCTGTTGGGACGTTTAAAATCCCGAATATACCTATGAGTAAATGGCAGTACAATAAAGGAAATATTCTTGCTCCGAAGTTAGCTTGGTTTTTGGTAGTCAGGAGAAGGGATAAACAAGCAAGTATGGTCTAAGCAGACCTCCCAATTGCTAATGATTTTCTGGCGCAACAGACTGGATTCTATTTGCGTTGTGTGGTCCACATTCATCTCGGCGTGCATCGGGTGAAAAAATGGAATGGTTTTCCGATGTTATGCATTTTATGAATCCCGATTATGCTGAATGGCGTTAGATTTGTTTGTAAACAATGCAAATCCATCTCTCCTGGCAAAATCTAGCCATCTGTTCATTCTTATAGCATGGGGTTTTTTTACTATCAAATTGGTCTTCATTGTCTTATCTTCTTCTGCACACGGTACACATTTATTTACCTCGAGGTAAACATGTTTGGTATGATTTTCAGCCCCAAGTGCATCCTCAATCTGGACGAGTTAAAAATGAATACTGGTAAATGAAACGGCGTAAAGTCATTCCGCCGGGGATGGGGGGGGGGGGGGGGGGATATAAGAACATAGATTGCATTTCACCATTGATCTCACTTTCATGTCAGAGTTACGTTAACGCACCACCTTCTAGTCAAATATTTGGTGTAAAGTCCCTGGTCGGACGCACCTTACCATTGGGGTCAAGAGATGGCGCAGTTGAGCTAAGGGTTCTGGGAAAATGTTTGTCTGTGTTTGAACTATTCATGGAATAAAACATGGACTTTCATCTCAAATATTATCCTTTTCATCCCTTCTTTTTAAAATATTTTCATTTCGTTTAAATTACTACATTGACTTTTGGATAGGGACAATGAACGTGATATAGGACATGGTTTGTATCCTGGATTGGTTTCAGTCTGATAATAATGTGTGATGGTATTTGTCTTGTATTTCAGGCCACAATTGTGAACACAACGACAACGAATGCTTTTCCAACCCATGCCGTAATGGTGCCAAGTGTCAAGACGGAATTAATAGATACACATGTGAATGCCGTCCTGGATATGAAGGTATAACATTTCCCTTCACCATTACACACTCTATCCATTTAAATAAATGAATAGATATTCAAGTTATAAAATAAGTACTCCACAGTTAAAAAAAATATCTTCTCGCTTGCTGACACATGTATGATGATTTTTAGCTGGATTGTACTTATGCATTATATTTTCTGTTGATGACTTTCTTGTGAGTCTCCATTCAGTCCAATGAAAAAAAATTACGTTATTCTCCATTGTCTTTATCTGATTGCGATAAAGTTAACGGGGTTTTGTGAATCGGTTTTACGGGAGACTTATGTACTGAATTTTCTTTCTCTAGGGGAACACTGTGAGATCAATATTGATGAGTGCATTTCCAATCCATGTCGGAACGGTGGAAGATGTATTGATAGGGAGAACGCATTCCACTGTGAATGTCCCATGGGCTACTATGATTACATGTGCGCTTCTGACAAGAATGAATGCGATTCCAACCCTTGTGTAAATGATGGCCACTGCGTAGATGGAATAAACAGGTAGATGTCCTAGCTGCTATATGTCAATGGAAAAAAGGATTAAAACAAGGGGATAGCATAATCGATTATTGAATAACTTTATTTCCTCTTTCATTAAAATTTGCTTGGTAAAATGTCATTCTGGTGCAGTGTAAAACATAGAAGGTAAAAGTTGGTTAGACGTCTCAATATCATTCTAGACAATATTTGTTTATATATTTTATTTATTTGTTTTAATTATATTTTCAATTATTACATATTGACTCTTATGCCTTACTCAGGTATACATGTGAATGTCCATTGGGATACGAGGGCAGCAGGTGCCAAACGGATACCAACGAATGTGACTCGAACCCTTGCCAACACGGAGCAGATTGTATAGATCTGCTCAATGATTATAAGTGCATTTGTGATGCCGGTTTTACGAGTAAGTAACCTAACCTAACCTTTTGGTCATCTTTCTTTCTCAAGTAACTGGTAATTTGATTGATCGGCTGATTCAACACTTGTCTCGAGTGATTGATTGACTATTGATATTATAAATTAATTACCTAACTCGCATTTATATCGATACCACACATTTACTATCGATTGATGGCAAACCCCACCATTGCAGCTTCATTCTTGAAGAGTGTCAGTCATAATCTACATCTAGAATTGCGGTTATTTAATGTATCACCTGTTCACTCCTTGTACACAGGCAAGAACTGCGAGACCAACATAAACGAGTGTGCTGCGGGACCTTGTGTCAATGGCCACTGCATTGACCAAGTGAACGGCTACCGCTGCGTGTGTAACTTGCCCTACTCCGGAGTCAACTGCACAGAGGAGCTCAACCCTTGCCGCTCTGAGCAGTGCCGGAACGGGGCCACGTGCTACCCGGACAGCACCTACAGAAACTTCACTTGCTCATGTCCATTGGGATTCCATGGCCGCTTCTGTGACGTGGACATAAATGAGTGTCTCTCTGATACTCTGTGCCAGAACGGCGGTACTTGTCAGAACACGAAGGGGTCGTTTCGATGTATCTGCCAGAAGGGATACGAAGGGAATCATTGTGAAATCGACCATGACGACTGTAAACCAGGTAATACTATTTGCTATTTGGGGAATGTGTATAATGTTCGAATTGGTAACCAGGGTTGATATCACAGCTTTGGTAATTACGGATTTTAGTTGTTGAAATATTGTATAGTTATACTTTTTATTTCTTACCTCACGCGTCAATGGTCACTTTTTCCCTTTCAATTAATAACAATAGTATGTTAACTATCGGTCGGTAAACTATTGGTTGACCTACTAGTCCTATTGTATGTATCCAACATGGGTTATTTTTTTCGGTTACGGGACACTGAACCGATTTTTAACCGAATTTGAAATCCGTTGGTCGGTCGGCTTAAGCTTTGAACAATAATTCAGAGCGATTTAAACTTTTGATTGTATGGAGACTCTGGCAATATCATTGTATCCTTGCCTGTAAAACTCCCGCCCGAAAAATAATTCAGTACAAATTTTACCCTTGAAATAATTATAATGAGAGCTTTCGCATTTCTTTACAGATCCCTGTGTCAACGGAGGGACATGTCACGATGAAATCGCAAGTTACAAATGTGATTGCGTTCCTGGTTTTTCTGGTCGCCGGTGTCATGAAGAAATCAACGAGTGTGCTTCCAACCCATGCCAGAATAGAGCCACGTGCCACAACTACGTCAACTCGTATACGTGCGAGTGTAAGCCTGGCTTTAGTGGCGTTAACTGCCAAGTCAATGATGATGACTGCACTTCTAGGTTTGTGTATTTTTCTCAATGGTTTCTCACTGTATTTCTTCTGGTTTTAACAAATCACAATTGTTTTCCATTAGATTATTGGGTAGTACTGGGTAAGTCAGAGTTCTGTCAGCTGAACTAAGAGATAGGTTCTCCTTGGTTAATAGTTATGGCTAGATATATCTCTCTCTGACTGACGAAGTAGACTAAAATGTATATCATTGATCAACCATTATAGTTGAGCGTTTATATTGAGAACCAATATATTGCCCATAAAATATTGGTTTTCAATATGCCCAACTAATGACCTGTTATTTGTGACAATTTTAAGAGGTAAGAGGTTTGTGCCAAAACCTTGGGTCTTAAATGAAAGCATTTTTAAACGATCTGCCAAGAGTTGCTCGGTAATAACCTAAATTAAACCTTTGTGTCACAGCTCCTGTCTGTACGGAGGCACTTGTCTGGATGGAGTCAACTCGTATACGTGTCAGTGTACGGCCGGTTACACAGGACGTAACTGTCAGACACGTATTAGTCCGTGTGATGAGAAACCTTGCAGTTACGGCGCTACTTGTATCAACAGGGACAACAGCTACGAGTGTATATGTCCATCTGGGTACACGGGTCCTCTGTGTGAGGTGTGTATTATTGATTAATGTTTTTTTAAATTATTATCTTGTATCTTAATATCCTAGATTTCCTTCATTAGAAATTGTTACATGAGTTGCTTAAATATTCCGTCATATTGTTTAAAGGTGCCTTTTTGGTCATCATTTATGATTTGTTATATCGTTTTGCCATTATTTTTTCATTCAATCCCCATGATGTCTAGATCTATTATTGTCAAGATATACGTGACTCATTTTCTTTGCTTTTCTGGTCATTATCTGATTTGATTCGATGTCTTCCCGATTAAACTTTTCCTCGGTGATGGCCAGAAAAAAAAAGAAGAATGGAATTCAAAATTTCAATCTTGTTCAATTTTTTGTTTTCACAGAATGTGGTGGACTGGTGTGCGCAGGGTGTGTGCCGCAACAACGCCACCTGTGAGCAGGACGTCAATGTGTTCAACTGTAACTGCCGCAGTGGCTGGACGGGCAACACGTGCGACATCCAGATGGTTGGCTGTGCAGTGGCTGCACGGCTCCAGGATAAGACTGTGGAGGAGCTCTGTCAGAACGGAGGATCATGTCACGACTCTGGCAACTCCCACCAGTGCCGCTGTAACCCAGGCTTCGAGGGTTCCTACTGCCAGTTCGAAATAGACGAGTGCGCCTCGATACCTTGCAAAAACGGCGGCACCTGCATCGATCAGCGAGGAGGGTACACCTGCAGCTGTCCTAATGGTTTCATGGGCATGGACTGCGAGTTCAATGTGGACGAATGTGCCGCTCAGCCCTGTGCCAACGGAGGAACTTGTCACGACCTTATTGGCAACTTCAAATGTTCCTGTCCGCACGGCACCTTGGGGATTTTGTGTGAGAAGGATGTGGTCGACTGCTTCGAGGGCGCCTGCCACCATGGCGGCACCTGCGTCGACAAGGTGGGAGGCTTCGACTGCGAGTGTCCGCCCGGTTACGTGGGACCAAGGTGCGAGGGTGACATCAATGAGTGCCTGTCGAACCCCTGTCCCATGGCACGCTCGGTGGACTGTGTGCAGCTGGAGAATGACTACCGCTGTGTGTGCAAGCCCCAGTGGACAGGCAGGCAGTGCAGCTCTCACGTCGACTTCTGCGATCCTAATCCTTGTCGGAACGGTGGCCGTTGTTCTCATGCTTACGATGGTCCTATCTGTCAATGTCAAGATGTAAGTGTAATTTCTAAGGCTATTTTCTCCTGGCATAGAGCATAATCTCGCCTTTTCATTTGATTTATGTTAGGCACATTTAAAAATTTAATCCCATAGACTCGGCTATAATTCATTTTTGATTTTGTAAGGCAATAAATATCATACCCTTAGATTTGTCAACAGTCAGACTATGTATGATATGGTATATTTTTCTTGTTCAATTAATGATGTGTACAATTCTGTACGTTTCATTTACAGGGTTTTGTTGGTGAGTTCTGCGAGCTGTCAAGTAACCCCTGTGACAGCATGCCATGCCATAACAACGGGATCTGCAACCCTGGACCCAATGGGGAAGGCTATAGATGCCAGTGCCCCATGGGTGTCCGCGGCAACACGTGTGAGGAAGATCTGGACGAATGTATTTCCTCACCCTGTGTTAACGCTGGCATCTGTATTAATCATGTTGGTGAGTTGGCTGTATTGTTAAAAAAAATCTGTGTTCAAGTCTCCTAATTTCATGGATTTATCACATTCATGCTCTGTTATAATCATATACTAGTATCACTTTAGTAGGCCTACTCGAAAACATCTAGTAGTAGCATAGCTGCATTGCTTGTATAGCTGCTGGGATTGTCTCAGAATGTGCCATACATGTATACAAACATTATTTTCATCACGTTTTGATAAATATACCGTGACAGATGAATTCCAGTTAATACAACGCGGGTCTTTCGTTTATGATTTTTGACCCTTTATTTATCAAAAGGAACTTTTAGTAAAAACACAACAAATTTTGATTTTCCAGGCAAGTACGAATGCGAGTGCCCACGGCTCTGGAATGGGGTACATTGTGAGTCCTTCGATAACACATTCATGGGCGGCGTTGGTCGGCCTGTAACCCCGCCTCCTACTACACCTGCTTCAATTGACAAACAAAGGGAGGAATGCTTCCAGAACAATTGTCACGAAAAGGCCAACAACCGTAAATGTGATGTAAGATAACACTTTCTTGATAAAGACTCAAGGGCTTCTGCTCAAAAGAAATTTAAGAATTTTAAAATCTCGGTATTGAATGTTAAGATTGATATGATATTAGAGATGTAACAAAGAACATTCAAATTGCTCCAAATATAATGTCGCTCAAGTCCCATCGTGACTAGATTTATCTGAATTGTTAGTAGGGCCTATATTAGAGATTCAACTAAGAAGTTTCGGAGTGCCTTGTTCAGCCGATCTATATCACTCAAGCTACAATTAATAAACAGGAGTTTATAGAATTCTACAGTGGTTCTAAAAAATAACGAACAACAATATCCTTTTTCCAGCCTGAATGTAACACGTACGCGTGCAAGTTTGACAACCTCGAGTGCTCCCTAAATTACCAACCTTGGCTGAACTGCTCTGCCATTAAATTGGGAATCCACTGCTTCGACAAGTTTAACGACGGCGTGTGCGACAAGGCTTGCGACAGTCAGGAGTGCCTCTACGACGGCCTTGACTGTCAGCCTAAGGTGATGGAGTGCAACCCCTTCTACGAGCACTACTGCGCCCAGCACTATGGCAACAACCATTGTGACGAGGGCTGCAACAACGCCGAGTGCAGCTGGGACGGCGGGGACTGTAAGAACGACGAGAGGCTAGCCGACGGCGTGCTCATCTTCTACCTTACAATCCCCCGCGGTGAATTCTGGAATGTGTCTACTACCTTCCTCCGTAATATGGGCAAGATTCTTAATACCATTCTCAAGATCCAAGTGGACGCCAATGGAGTGGAAATGGTCTTCGATTGGTCTCCTAATAGAAGAGCGAAAAGAGCATCGACCAAAGGGTATGCATTCTTCTCAAATGAAAAGCATCTTTTCACACCCTTTATTCCGCGAGGTATAAGAATATTTAGCTTCCAGTTTTGATAATGTGAATAAAGTTATGCTATTATCGTACTCGTGAATTAATGTGGTTTGGTATAATACCATGGCCTAATTAGCGCTGCAGCCTTTCTTCCATGGACCATAGTAAGTAATAGTTAACATTCTTCTTTTCATCTTTTTCTCCAGAACTGAGGTGTGGACGAAGATAGACTATAGCTTGTGCTTGGCCCAAGGATTAGAATGCTTCAAGAACACAGACAGTGCCGCTCAGTTCTTGGCAGTCAAGGCACCTCAAATTGCCGAGGCCAATTACGTTGCGGAGATTAAAAGTATGTATCTTCCATTTTATTTTGTAGAATATTTATCTCCGCTCCTATAATTTATCACCTCTACCAATTTGCTTTTACTGTCATTGACGATTAAGTGATCTCCGTAAACTAAATTGGGTTGTGTATTATTCACTCAAATGTTAGTTCCAAGAAAAAATTGAAAACTCTATAATTGTTATTGATGAAATATTTACCCACCTGAGATCAACAAAATCTGCTAACAAGGAACTGTAACAGTAAACCCTGTAAAACATAGCAATTCTTTTGTTATTCTCTATCTAGGTAAGCCAGATCTAGGCCCAGAAGGACCTGACGAACCAGCCTCAATGAACTACATCTACATCAGCGCATTCGCGCTTGTTGTTATTGTCACTATCCTGGTGGCCGTGCTCGTCAGCCAGGCCAGGAAGCGGGCTCGAGGAACTACCTGGTTCCCCGAGGGTTTCTTCCCCATCACCGGCACCAGGGAATCCTCCAAATCAAGGGTTCCTGATGGACAGGAGATGGGGTGAGCACCATTTTCATGCATTCATTTTCCTTATATCTATATATGTATGATTGACTAGTGTCTGTCTGTCTATCTATCTATCTAGATTTAGATATATATGATAATCTATAAAGTGTGTCCTCGTAATTTCATTCATTACACGTAATCAATTTTCAAAGAGAAATTTTCATTTCACCAGCTACCTGCTTAAATATTAAAAGAACATTCAAAATTGTTATTATTTGGGCCACTGATATTGGGTGACAGAAAAAAACTTACATACCTGTGAATTATTTTTGCAGCAGTGTTGCTTCTGGTGCCACATGCCAGGTAGATAACAATGACAATAGCATGGTTGCGACTGGTTGGAGTGATGACGAAGCTCCAAGACCCAAGAGACAGAAGGTAAGAATGTCATCTGAAGTAGACGCAACTATACAGCTAGGAAGTTCAGATGTATTTGTTCGGAAGCGTTGACATACTGACAGTTTTCTAGTTTTCTGGGAGAAAGAAAACAATGCTAGGCTTTGTGAAATACATAAGAAATCCAACTACGTCCAACCAGGGGGGGGACTATAATGAAATATATATTCCATAGTTCTGAAGTTTATTGGGGTTTGATAATATTACTATGTCAACAATTTCTCTTTTAAATTTGTCATATAGTTTAGCTGATACTCCTAAAGTAAAATCGGGCTTGTAACTCGCGGGGGACATTATAATGAAGTATATTTTTAGTTCTTTGATTAATTATTTGAATCGATAATTCGACATATATATATATATGTATTGCTTATGTTGCACAGAGGTCGGTAGATGATGACGAGGACGACACTAGGCGGTGGACGCGGGAACACCTGGAGGCCGCCAACATCCCCCGCCCCTCTATTCTGGCCCTCACTCCACCTCAGGATGACGAACTTCTGGAGAATCGCGATATAGATGTCCGCGGACCAGGTAACTAGCCTACTGTGTATAATTTGATTACTCTCGAATCTGTCTTGTGTTGGACCAAAGAAATGTCCATAGTGCCTTAGTTGTATGTTGGTACGACACTTCAGTTTAAATCTAATGGAATCAGTAAAGAATCCATCTTTTGTTTCTGAACTATGTGGTAAATTATATAATTGCTTCAAGAGTTTTGACACTATATACCTGCTGGAAAAGTGAACTGAAATATTTCATCGTATTCATTCATTCATTCATTCATTCATTCATTCATTCATTCATTCATTCATTCATTCATTCATTACAGGTGGCTTCACACCTCTTATGCTGGCATCGTTTGCGGGCTCCAATGGTTTGGACATGGGCCATGACGAGGACGCAGAAATAAACGAGGCCTCTCCGGCCTCCATGATCACCGACCTCCTCAGTCAGGGGGCCGCCATCAACGCCCAGACTGACCGCACTGGAGAAACCTCCCTACACTTCGCAGCCAGGTACGCCAGGGCAGACGCTGCCAAAAGGCTACTGGAGGCAGGGGCTGACCCTAACGCCCAGGACAATACAGGCCGGACCCCTCTACACGCTGCCGTCTCTGCTGATGCACTCGGTGTATTCCAGGTATATAATATATTATATAATGCATGCCCTTCGGTTCTAATCTATCCCTTTTTGCATGGGATCGCTTTATTCTATCCCATTGTATTTCATACAAAAGTTGGGAAAGTATTTGCTGATAAGAAAAATATAATTCGCAAGTTCATCACATTTACTTGTGTTATGTCAAGTATTTTTCACTGCTTTAATTACAATTACCATGATCGATGTTACCGTTCAAAACCAAAGAAAATTTTATATTACTATAGGTTTGATTTTATATTACATAGGAATTCAAGTAAACATAAGTAGTACACGTGGAGATATGTATTCAAGATTGTCAGAAGGTCCCTATTTGTATAGATAGATATATCTTTTTTAAAGGGTGTTAAATATGTGTATTTTAGCTCAAAAAGTAATACAATCTCTAAATGATTCTTTCCTGCAGATCATGATGAGGAACCGCCAGACTAACGTCAACGCGCGCATGCACGATGGCACCACTCCTCTTATCCTGGCCGCCCGCCTCGACATTGAGGGTATTGTAGAGCAGCTCCTCAATGGAGACGCCGACGTCAACGCAGCAGACGACAATGGCAAGACTGCCCTCCACTGGGCCGCCGCTGTCAACAATGTGGACGCTTCTGTCTTACTCCTCCAACATGGCGCCAACAGAGATGCCCAAAACAACAAGGTGAGCCTTTAAATCATTCTCTCTCTTTCCCGCAGGCCCTCTCCTCTCTTCTCTTATCTTCTCTCTCCCCCCTCTCTCCTCTCTCTCTCTCTCTCTCTTCTCTCTCTCTTCTCTTCTCTCTCTCTCTCTCTCTCTCTCTCTCTCTCTCTCTCTCTCTCTCTCTCTCTGTCTGTAGGTCTTGTCCACTCAGTAGTATTTTGCTAATTCATACCTGGCAAATTGAGAAAATCTTGTGTTCTATTTTCAATTGTATATCTGTATATCCGGTTCACTAGATATTCATTCATTTATAATGACACTAAAACTTGTTTCCTTCTTTTGCAGGATGAGACTCCTTTATTCTTGGCTGCAAAGGAGGGCAGTTACGAGGTCGCCCGAGTACTGCTTGACCACTATGCCAACAGGGACGCCACTGACCACATGGATCGCTTACCTAGGGACATAGCTCAGGAGCGAATGCATCACGACATTGTCAAGCTCCTCACCGAGTACAGAGTCAACAATGGCAATGTAGCCATGGGCACGAGCTATAACGCTTCACCCAGCCAGATGGTTCCTTCCTTCATGCCTCCTGTCAATGGGAAGACGAGGCAGAAGAACCGAAACCGAAAATCAAGTACTTCCAAGGACAAGCCACTTTCTCCCCGTGACCAGCCTCGCTCTGTAGCTTTGCCACCTGTGCAGAAGCCCAGGAAGAAAAAGCACAAGGCCTCTGCTAGCAATAGCAATGGATCACCCAGCATGTCCGATGTCAAATCACCCCCAGATTCTCTAGAATCGCCCAAGGGCATGATTTGTGAGTTACCTCCCAGTTACGAGAGTGCAGTAGGCCATGGGCCGAGTGGTCACCACTACCATGGGCTGGGCTTGGACGATGGCTCCATGGTGTCCGGCAACAGCATGCCCAATGGCATGAGCACACTGGATGTGCAGAACATCCAGCAGGATTGGATGAACTCCATGGCACCTCCTGGCATGCACCACGATTCCTATGCAGTTTCTACCACACCTTCCAACCACAACTCGCAGAGCTCTCCCATGCAGACCTTCATACCTAACACCTCCTCAGCCGCCCCCAACATCCCCTCTGTCAGCACAATAGCCTATAGTCCCCAGAGCCAGGGCCACAGTCCGCACAGTCTGACCACCAGCCCTGCCAGCTCGCAGATCACTTCTGTCACGAGCCCAACTCAGTCACAGCAGCTGGTGCAAAGTCCTCAGCACCAGTTGGTGCCTAGCCCTCCACAGATGGTACACAGCCCTCCACAGCCTATCCCCAACACCAACTCTTCTCAGTGCGTGGCACTGTCTCCATTGAAGAAGAACTACCCCACTTCCCCTACCCACATACAAGCTATGCATCAACACATGCATAACAGGAGGATACCACCGCAACAACAACAGCAGCAGCAACAGCAACAACATATGCAACAGCCGGATAACATGTCCTATTATGAGGATATGCATCCCATGTCTCTTGCATACGGTGCTATTCAGCACCCCTGTGAAAATTATTTCTTCCCGTCCCCTCCTTCACAACATAGCCAGGTCAGTTCGGAGCCCGGTGCCACACCGCAACACCTGCAGCAGGGACCATCAGACTATCCCACACCCTCCCCGTCCTCCCCGGGGCAGTGGTCGAGCAGTTCCCCGCATTCTGCTCAATCAGACTGGTCCGAGGGCATCTCGAGCCCTCCAATGCCCGTGGGGCATGGGGCAATGCCCCCTCAAATACACACGAACTCCAAACCTGACAAAAACGGCAGCAACGGCGTGAAATCCAGACAGGATAGCGTCTATCTGTAGCATTGTCAAGAAGTCTATTGTATATGTATGTATATGTATATGTTTCATGGGAGAAACACTAAACTTTATATTAGATTATTACCAGAAGGACGATTTATAAGGGGGTATTAAGGAACCAAGTGTTCTTACAGTTGTGGGGTGAGAGGGTTGTTACAGAGAGCAGCTGTGCGTTTGAAGGTGACAAGAAGGAGTCCAAGGCTCTGGTCACCAAAAGTTTTATATAGAGCTCTACTTAATCAAAGTATAAATGTACAAGTAGATCTTGTATAGAGATGTTTAAGATTGTGTTAATTCTGTGCATATCTCATACCTAGCTCATGGTACTATGATATTAGTGAGAGAGATGAAAAAACACTTCCAGTCAGGAACTCATGTCTTTTTTATCTAAGGAAAATCCTTAGATAGATGTCTATTGGGTGCCTGAAACTTTATGGGAACAAATATTTTTATATAGAAATATTTTTCTGTTTTTCTATCCGTGATTTTAATTTTTCCTGTATTTGGACCAGTGTCAGATTGCATGTTGATGTTTGTTGGAATTCAAAACGAATGCAAGTGTCTTATTATGTTGTGCGTCCTCGCTACTCTTAGTTCTTTTGTTGTATAAGTACTCACGAGTATCACATCAAGGTGTGTGTATACCTTATTAGAATTGCGTTCATGAACTTAGTGGGAAGGTCTTGCCATTTTTTCCAATATGTGAAAGTCTTATTATTTTATTCGATGGGATTTGTGTTAGGTTGGTATCAACAGTGTACAGACAATCGATCAAATCACAACTATGTACAATCGATCAAACCACGAGTCCTATTTCGGACATGGTTTGGAACCAAAAATGGTCAAAAATCAATTATTATATACAAGGGTGCTTCTCTACCCAATGGATTTTTTGAAAATTCAGCCTTCCTTGCTGTCAAAAAATGTGTTCATTCCTTTCTTATAGCTTATTCACTGCGTCCATTTCTTAATTTCGTTGGCTTTCAAGAGGAAATCTAGATGTATTATATATATGTTAGTTTTCATTTCTTTAAACATCTCAGTCCTATGTTATATTCATTAAGCTTTTTATGGAGCGCACGTAGGACTGTGTGTATTTGGTTCAACAAAACGAGTAAGGATTTTATATTATAGTCTTCTATGGATAACTTGAGTTCAAATGGGAAATATTTCCCCATGATCACTTTTACAGGAGCCAACTTTGTTTTAATTCTCAGTGGCAATGTACAGGGCATACTGGGAATTTCCTTTTGTAGATTATTGATGTTCTTTTTGTATATAGGATGAATATACGTGTTTATATATTATATACAAGCTGTACTTGACGCCTAACACTGGACATATGTCACTGGCCCAGGTCCGGCCATTTCTTTTTATAGAATGACCTAGGTAAGATTGCACAACCTGTGCCTGTCTCGCCAATATATATTTTAACCTAGAATTCTTAACAGGCCGGCCTATGTACTGTAGCGAGATTGTATAGATGGTCCTATTTTTTAAAAAATCAAAGCAAGGTTTATTTTTCTTCAAGAGCGAAAGAGAATTAGGATGTTTGTACTTTTCTTTTCTATATAAAACAACGCCATGTATGGAAACTTTGGTTACAAGACTTGAAGGTTCTTCTCCATATGTGAATAAATAAACATATATCCGTTTTTGAATAAAACTCAACCATTTGTTGCATATTTCTTAACCCATATCTACCAGCTCATGTGATTTCAGTATGTTTTATAATTAATGTCCAGCGTGTCGGCCTTTGCCTTTTTCGGGGACTAGTGACGTAAATGATTAGACAACGCATCTTTTAAGTGCCAGAGTAACGCTATCGCTGGACTTAAACCAAGTAAACTTCCCATTATGTTGATTACATGCAATATGTTTCACACCATTTAAGCCTCAATACAAACCTTTCCTTGCTAAACACATATTGTAACTACCACAATGACTGGGGTGCCAATGAGATCTTAAGTTAGACACTAGACGTCAGCACGAATCGTAATGCCTGCTCCGCTCAGCCCATTCCTCGATGGCGGCATACTTCTAAATCAGGATCTAAAAAAAACTTTCCTCCCCAAACTAATCTAATTCCCTTATACTTTTGATGTATAGACACTTAGCTAAATCTCCAGTACCGTTTGAAGAGCGCAGCTGAAAATCTAGTTGGGCAGCATTAATATTGCCAAATCACACCTAAAGTGACCGACCTTACTAGGAATGTACCGTATCCGATTCAGGCCTAAAGAATGAACTGATTCACTTTAGTAGCCGTGGATAGAGTGCCCTTAGGCAGCACTAACCAAGAATCACAGATGAGTTCCCTCTTTACGTGTGCTGTGATGTGAATTATGACTGGACACCTCCCCTTATATATGGGTGAAATCGCCAGAAAATGTACAATTCGTCTTCACCAATCCTATCAAATAACGCAAATTTAAGAAAAATGACTTTCAAAATACACTTCAACCTAACCAAACAGATTGCTAGAATCAATGCAATGTCCAATATACTGGAAATTACCTTAGTATTGACCAAATTGCAGCGTTATTTAGCAGAATCACCTAAATGTGTACAGCTGCCAATTGTACATTTTCTGAAAATCTCACCCATGTACACACACTGTGGTCCGGTTGTATATATGTATACCGGGAGAACTGGAGTTGAAATATCAGCCAGACACTCGGACACTTCAATACGGCCGTTGTAAGTGAATAATAACGTGGGTTCTTATGCATTATTTAAATAAAGATGATCGATCTATAACCGCACATCCTGCGATGCAATAAATAGGAAGTGGGCTTTAGAGATCAAGTTGTTATGAAGAGTATTATCTCGATAAATAATGAAACAAGAAACTTATTGATTTTTGATTTAAATTAAGTGTGTGTTATAAATAGAAGATTGAAGAGTTACTCCCCAAACATCCTGAAATAATACGAGCCCTTATGTATGTATCGACATCGTATATGGTAATTCAATAAGAAAAATAACAAACTTAGTATAAAATATGTATCAATGTCAGTAGCCTGAACCGCTAAAGCAATCCTGAGAAATGACTGGATGAACTCGTGGCTATGTTTCCCTTTCGTCTATCATCTTGGTCTCGCATTCATAAAGAAGATTAAATCTAGAATGATTAATTTCAAGGATTATCAAGTACGTGGATGTAAAACGGAATTTGAGGGCTACTTTCTGGGGAATATTACCCTCTTAAATCTGCTGGGGAAGAGATAAAGGTTTCAATGTCTAAAATTGTATTCTCGGCAGTAAAATGTCAAGTGATTTATCAGGCAATATTCACCTGGGTATTGACAAACTGGGTGGCTCAGTGCTATCAGGACTTTAAACATTGGACCCACCCTATCTAGAATACTCTGAGAGCGTTCATTTTATCTGGGTGTATCATTCAGTAGATATGTCTATCATCAGACACTTTTTGGAGGCTATGTGGGCATGGGTGTGACTCCCATATATTAACATATATGTACATCTCGACACCCACAGGTTCGGAGATTTTGCGTCAGAGGCAAAAAGCGTCTTACACCAAAATATTATCATTACAATGGATACTTGCCGACTGAGACAAAAGTAATTGAGACGTCATTGTGCTTTGACCGACTGAACCGAATACCACCTGGATTTGTATTCACACCTTCTCATACACGATATAGCTGGCCTTTGGGGGAGAGGTGAGTTTCATCCATTACAAAATATTCTGTGTGGATTTTATATCTTTATAACGTGCATGAGTAAATGATATATTTATCAATTATATATTCTCGTATCCTGGTGTGTGAAGATCTATTCACCTGTTTTACGGACAGCGAGGTTTTAATGGTGACGTTGATATAATTTGCATGTTTATTAGTTCTTAATAAGTTGAGTCTGAATAGTGAATATCAGTGGTTTGGCATCTAAGACTTACTTATAATTGTCCAAGGAATAGCACTTGTTTTTAGATCAATGCCATAAAATATTGCACCTCTTAATTTTGTTGGTTGTATTCAACAAACCAGATAACTCCAGGGACAAACTATAAACTCTGACGAATATCTTATATTGACCTCAAAAGTCAAACATTTATTCGTGGATTACATACAAATAAATAAAACCAATTATTGTTCAGACTCAAATGGAGAAAATTGTGGCATTAATAGAGATATGGCATGGGTTGCGCAAGCAAATAGGGAGAGAAAGTAAACGCACTCATTCAGATACAGTACATTATATCAGTACATATCGTACATATTCAGATATTATGCATGTGTATATTACATCGAAACATTTTAGATAGAATTACTATTACCTTTTACTTGGGATGCGAATAACAATTGACGCTAATGTGTTTTAAAATCGTGAGGAATAATATTCATTTTTACAAACCCAAATTACATGGGAATTGTTTTTCCATTGTAGTAATCATCACTTCTTGTTACTGTGGATCAAACTAGTAATTAGTTTAGGAATTATTCCTTTCTTACCAGACAAGAACAAATGAGTTCTACACTGACGGCCATCTGCGTATTGCGTACTGGGGTGGCACGGTAGATTTATCAACCAATTATCATCATACAGATTGATATGATTGTTTGCTTCTTATCGTTCAGGAATGATAAAATGTCCAGTTAACGAGACCACGCGGCAGGCATACCTTGATTCTTTCATCAACAGATGAATAATTAGGGATGACTAAAGCATCCGTAAGGCGACGCATGCAAATATGTGATGTGTTACAGGAAAATAAGTCACAAGTTTTTGGGTCTCTGTGCAGGGCGTCTCTCAACCCCAAATTCATCTTACTCCTCTTCACCTTATTTTGTCACACTTTTTTATCATTATGTAGAAAACCAAAAAAGTACTGATGTTCAATTTTAGTTTATCTAATTCGTGAACTTAACTACTTAATGCTATTACGTCTTAATGGATCCCTATGATGGTAATATAGTATAAGCTGAAAATATTGTACACGTTACATGAGCTTTCATCAGATGAGATATCATTCCCATATATATAAATTGACCCAGATTTACGCATTGGACCAGCTAGGCAGCTACCAAAACGAGGGTCCATCTCGCACAGTTGAGATCTCGCGTAGGCTTATGTAATCCCAGGTGCGTTCGTACATTGTTCTGTGCTGCAGGTTGGTTTGAGTGGTTGCATTCGGAAAGCAAATGCTTGGTGACTCCCTTACTTAAATCTTTACCCTGGGGATTCCCCAGCTCAGTCACCCTGCTAGGCTTGGGGGTCAAAGCACTCTAAGAGGAGGGGTGGCCAACCCTACTAGGAGGATGAGTGAGTGAGATTGGTTGCTTCAACACATATGATATGGTTATATCAAGGGCTCCTTTCTTTCTCCATTCTCTCCCCTACAACAAACTATTTCGAATTCCTTTACTAACCAGCAAGTGTATGTTTTTCCATTCTCTCCCCTACAACAAACTATTTCGAATTCCTTTACTAACCAGCAAGTGTATGTTTTGGTTGTTGTTGTTGTTGTTGTTGTTGAGACTTTTATTTATCTTTTTACAATGGGATACTGTCGGTGGGTCTAAGCTCCCTCATAGGGAGGGTTTCAAGCCCTACCGGATACAGTGTTTTATTAATAAGGGTAACAATGCGCCTGGTGCATCGACGATACACCGGCGGCCCTTATGAGAATTGGTTACTTTAGTATAGTTAAGATATGTGCAAGATGGGAGGCACAGTTATTATAGTTATTTACTCTGGGCACATCAGGATAAAATATCCTTCTGTGTTATCATAACCGATATTACTAATAATCATATAGATATTTCACAACTGTAAATTCAAATTCTTAAGACTAGTACAGCTAGTACTAGTACAAGCTGAGATCGTCACTAGCTTCTCTCTCTCTCTTTCCCTGTCCGACTACCTCCATCACTACCATAGGCCTACCTGTTATAAACCCCTCCTCCTCCTCCCCCTCCTCCTCCTCCCCCTCCTCCTCCTCCACCCCCTCTTTTCCCTGTTCGACTACCTCACTACCATACCTGTTATTAGTGTTATAAACCCCTCCTCCCCCTCCCCCTCCTCCCCCTCCCCCTCCTCCTCCTCCTCCTCCTCCTCCCCCTCCTCCTCCTCCCCCTCCTCCTCCTCCCCCCCCTCCCAACCTTTTACGACCAACTTTTTTTCCGACCCAACTTTTTTCTGATCCAACTTTTTGTGACCATTTTTTCAGAACAACTTTTATTTTCGACCAACTTTTTTTTGACCCAACTTTTTTTTACGACCAACTTTCTTTTCGACCCCCTTTTTTTAACGACCCAACTTTTTTTACGACCAACTTTCTTTTCGGCGCAACTTTTTTTCAACCAACTTTTTTACGACAAACTTTTTTTCCGACCCAACTTTTTTCTGATCCAACTTTTTGTGACCATTTTTTCAGAACAACTTTTATTTTCGACCAACTTTTTTTTGACCCAACTTTTTTTTACGACCAACTTTCTTTTCGACCCCCTTTTTTTAACGACCCAACTTTTTTTACGACCAACTTTCTTTTCGGCGCAACTTTTTTTCAACCAACTTTTTTACGACAAACTTTTTTTTACGACCCAACTTTTTTACGACTAACTTTTTTTCAACAAACTTTTTTTTACGATTTTATTTTACAAAAGAAAATACCTGTCCACACATTACTCATTATTAAGGGGGAATAAACGGGGCAGGAGAGCATGGGAGGTAGTTGGGGAGGGGGAGGAGAAGGAAAATTGATAGATGTATAGGTGTGTGTGTGAGGAGGGGGTGCAAATTTTTCCCATGAAACCCTCTTATATCAGTCATCCTCATCTCTCCTCTCCCTCTCTTCTCCTCCCCCTCTCTCTCTGTCCCTCCCTCTCTCGCTTTCTCCCTCCTACACCTTAGGCCTAATACCCTGACATAGGCCCCCTGTGATTTTAGCCATTTTTTGCAATCAAATTAATATCTCCAAATTAAAATAAACGTCCAGTAGATTGTTAGATTCCTATAAGAAATAGAAACACAACTGCCTCTACAATCCAAGTGCCGAAGGCACTTGTCATATTTGAAACGAGGAAATCAAGCACATTGTAGTGATATAGTAAACATTATAGGATATCAAATAAATACTTCTATATTTTAGGGTTTATATTGTTATTTTTGAAAAAAACAAACGTTTGCAATATTTCTGGGTGGACAGTTACTAGTATAAAGTAGCCGAATATACTCTATTTATAAGATAATCTTAGAAATACAAGGATATATGTAATACACAGTCTTGTATTCATGCTATATACAAAAAGCGACAAGCACCCCGAGAATAAAAACATTCCCACAAATATATCTTGTGAATAAATCACTTTAAAAAATAACAATGTTGCGACTTGTGACTCATTTTCCTGTAACACCTCATATATGTTCGCATTTTTTTTTTATTGTTTTACCCTATTCATTTACATAGATACCTAGTTAATGTATAGTGAAGAAATCTTGGGCGATGGTGTACCGAACATGCGGTTTTCCCCAACAGTTCATTACATGATTAATTGATAATGTTGTGTCCGAATAAAAAAAAATCAAATAGAACAGTTAAAATATGTATGAGCATCAGTTTCAGTAGACATTTCGAAACAGTCTGTGCATGATGATACAATCATGTGCACGACGTTATTTTATTTTATTTTCCATGCATAAGCTCACATTGAAACAATGCTATTCTCAGCTTAAGTTGAAAACAGTATGAGTCGGTTAACATACACGTCATTACTATCATTTGAGGATTACATAGACATTTTCATAATATGCATGGAGTTTGGGTAAAACGATCAAACCGAAAGTCAAGGAAGCTTAACTAGACAACAAAAAACTTTGATATCATGCTAGGGCAGATCAAGGTACTCAATTCAACATTTGCTTATAAGACCCATCATGTGTATAAGTGTTTGTTCGGTGTATTAAGATTCTGTATAAATAAATAAGTCTGAAAGAAAATTGAATGTGCATCTGATAATAGGTTATATCATTGACTTAATATTTGGGATTCTACGACCATTTAAAAGTGGAAATATTTCTTCAATATCCCCGAGGTCAAGTCTTATAAAGGAGAGAAGTTTTACCGAGGTGGTTATATTGTAGTACCGTATCTGACTTGCCGATAACCCCTGCAACACGAACTCCTCAAAGTGATAATTCACTAACTTTCTTGATTGATTACGGAGTAGCACCTGACCATATTTGGTAGCTGAAGTATGCATACAGAACACCTACACATATCCTATCCAGGATATAATTATTATGCATGTCATGATTTAGGAGGAATCCTTGAGTGCCAGAACTCCCGGTCCAGAACGGTATAGCCTATAATGATATATTTATTAATCAAATTATAGTAGGCGAAGACTAACGTACGGGAACGGCCAATTAGTGGAACCACAGCAAACTATTACCCGTTACAAATACTTCTATCTAAAGTATTTATTCTATTTGAACCCAAATTAACTTGCAGCATACAAATGGCATACGATACAATCTGTAGATACCGTAATCGGTGTCTAGTTTAATAAAGTATATGACATTGTTATAAATCAACATTGATACTAGTGGGACAAGCAAAACTAATTATCAGTCGTCACAGTTGATATCTCTAATAGAATCTATTTGGTGAGATGATCCACAGATTAATAATTGGGATTTACACGACCTGATAAGGAGTACAGCTAAGGCAACCGTCGATAACTGGTACCAGGCAGTCCTGTGTTTCCCTTGGAACAAAAGCTTCACCCCTGTTTGTCGCATTTCTCATTTTAGTGGGCGGTTCCATTGTTACATTTACCCATGTCTACAGATAGTACAAACTAATTTGGTAATGATGTATAATTGTACTAAGTTTCAAGAATCGTTAAATGTATCCCTTGACTAAAAATGTCTGTTTATTTCAGATTGATCAGCTCCCAACATGGACCAGGGATTTCATTCATCCACGGACCTTCGGGGTTCAGCTTTGAGATACCTCCGTCTCCTGGATAGAATCCACATGAGACGAAGACAGGCGAGGGCGTCAGGAAAAGATGAACGAGATGTTTTTCACAATGCCATCCATAGATATGAAAACTTCTGGCTACCCATGGCTTCCGAAGCTATAGACTCTTCAGAACTGACCCCACCCTGGGATATATATTTCGTATGGTGTCTGCATATTTTGACCTCCTCTGCTTACAGACGTTATTGCAAAGAGAAATTTGGTCGAGTTCTCGATCATAGGTTCCATGCCCACGGTAGCGAAGAAGATGCAAGCAGAGAAAAGGCTAAGAAACTCTGGGAGGCAAAGTACTCAGACGAACCCTTTGATATCAACCCGAAGACAATCACAGATGTTAGCAGAACTAACAGCGAACTTGTTGAGGACTTATTACAAAGTGAAGACAAACATTATACTTTTTATTACCAAGTTTGTTTGCCCCATTACAGAAACGCAAGATTTCTTGATGACGCCAAGGATAGATATTACAATTTACTTCTACTGAAAAGGAAGAATCCAAAGGCTGACATATACCCTGCGTATGATACTGAACTCATCAGACAGGCCCATGTCCTGCATCCATGTGCTTATCAAAAAGAAATGAACGCATTTTTTGGAGAGGCGATAGGATTCGATGCATTTGACCATTCTTTTGATGTTGTAACCAATTTTGACGAGGAAGAAAAGGTAGCGCTTGAGACCACAATGCGGTTGTGGAATGTGAATTTTGGATCTGCTTATGGCGTAGCTGGCACAAAGTACAGGGGAAACCTTGGGGTTTGTGACAATTTATTCGAGCCATCACACATCCACTTGAAACATACCGAACCTGAAACTATCGGCATAATACTTGACAATATTTCAATAGATGATGTCTGGTCGAAAGACAAACAACTGATGGTGGAAGTACGCAAATTAGGAGAAACCTCCAATTCTTATGCAAGTCTTTATCGTTTATCAACGAAATTGGGACAGAAAATATCAACTAAGAATCTTCCTGAACAAGGCAGGATAAACCTTAACCTTAAGAAAAACAGAGGCATAGATTTACACATATTTGGTAAAACCGGCCGTTGGTGCATGGCATCTGAAACCCACGTAGCAAATGTCTTCTTGGATCCTAGAACGTTGTTTTCTGAAAATGAACCTCTTAAGAGCAAAGAGGTATTCCATGAAATGCCTCGAATTTCGTATGGCGATCCAACAATCAACTTCAACTGTAAAATTATAGTTGATAATGTCAACAAGCCATACGTATTTTCGTTGGATAGAGAGAACTTTGCACCTGGTCCAATCCCAGTAGACTTGAAGCCATTCATAAAGTTGGCTTCTTGGACAGATTTGGATCTTTTTGATATGGATACATTCAGTACGGCACAACACAGGTTAGTTTTGGTAACTGCTTGCCAATTCCTATTATTTTTCCAACTAAAATGTTTGTCCGCCGACGCGGGAGAAAGCACGTTTGAATGCATAACTTTGCGATTTATTTGTTCTTTATTTGCAATGGTATACTATTTATCTACTAGGTCTATAGGCCTACTTCATTAAGGAATGTGCTCATTGTAAATTGTTTTGTACCCGATGAGTCCAAACAGAGTTTCATATCTTAAATACATATTTGGAAATTATGTACATCATAAATGTGAATATGATGAAAGATATATACGGTAGAATCAACAGATGTACTTTGTTTTGCAGCATCCCATTGATTGGAGGAGGATTTACGTACAGATGCTCGGTTGCTTGCTGCAGGGATTTGGACCTGGGAGCGATCCTCCTCTATGAGAACAATCTAAACCCCATCACTGTTGCTCATACAATAAGTAACGATCAAATACCACTTCCAGATCAGGTAAACATAGTGATAGCAAAATTGAAGCAGCAAGTAATAAGTCGAGTAATATATCTAAAGGCCCGTGTGCACTAAGCCGATTCTCATGCGATTCTCACGGAATTTAGTGTATATTATGCCCCGTCTACACAGGGGCGAATTAAAAAACTGGTGCGAATTTGGCACTTGCGATCATTTGCATGTGAAATCGTAGAAATCCTGTGCGAATCGGCGGGGAGCTTGTGCGATTTCAGAAATAATGCTCTGCGATTTGAGTTTTTAGTCCCTACACAGGTGCGATTTCAGCTGCAAACCCATGTAAAATCGCAGGTCTGGATTCGCAGCAGATGTGCGATTTGGATTACTTCAAATTTAAAGAAAATGGAGGGAGAGAAGACCGAAAATATTTTCTGAGGTTTACTTGCGACGATTTGAAAAAAATGTAGAAGAAATCAATTCACAATCACAAAATCTTAACATACTTCAAACGATATGTCTGAAAAAATCGTTTTGATTCATTAATAATTCGTGAAGCTACACCTGTTAAAATATACCTGCAATCACTTGCGAATTTCGGATAAATCCGGAATTCGCATGACCTCCTGCGATTAGTCGTGGACAGCAGCAGAGGTCTGTGAATGATCGTGTCTAGCCCTACACACATGCAAATTTGTGACAGAGTATATGCGATTCCATTTGAGATCGCATCAACAGAGATTTTTCACATGCGATTTGGAGTATTTAACCTGTGATCTGGCCCATCTGAGATCGCACATGAATTCGCATGTGTGTGGGACAATTTTTGCCTCTGCGATTAGAGGTAGGATTCTGCGATTGATCGCAGCTGTCCCTACACAGGGGCGAATTAGTTAAAAATTTCTATGCGATTTCGTGTGAAGTCGCACAAGTTGCCGCAAGGTCCAATTCGCTCTCCAATTCGCCCCTGTGTAGACGGGGCATTAGAGTCCTCTGCGGCGCAAAATCGCATGAGATTCGGCTTAGTGGACTAGCTAGGCCCTTACGATGTAAACGCTTGGGTTTGAGCAATTTGGCAGCAGCAGTTTCGAAATCGTACGATCCCAGCTGCGAGGAATCGTAGAACCTCTAATCGTAATGAACTTCAAATCGTGACTGTGTATTCGGGGCTTTACATACAGTATATTGCTTCTGAAATCCCAACGTACTACTATATATATAGAATACAAAGAATGTATTGATGCATGGGGATGTATGGGAAATGTTTTGAACAGTCTGATAACATCAATCTAGGTAGACAGGGCAGATTATGCAAAATCCAGGTGCTGATCCGAGCAACGTATGACCTCACCAGTCCTTATCATTATACAAGTAAGAGCTAGATAATGGGATCAATCGCAACTTTAAATGATATATTTGTGATGTAAGGATATTTTTTTCCAGAGCACTGCGCGTCGTTCTGTGCCATATGTTTGTGTCAAATAGGACAAAGATAAAAGTATAAACTATTATTCTGAGGCTAAAATTACGTTTGCATACCACAAAGTCTACGTTAAATAGACTCTTTAATCACTATGTTATTTAATAAAATGTCAAACGTCCATGTTTGGAGCAGTACTTAAATGTCATGCTCCAATAGAATAGTTAAATCAATATAGGGAATGTGTTAATTTTTATCTTAAAAAAATCTTATTCAATGAAATAATTGTTATTTAAAATTCCAATCCTAGGTGACGGATAAACATCCGTTTTCTTTGGAAACAGACCATGGAGAACAAGCAATGCTGATAAGGAACAAACATGGAGATTGGGGCGCATGTATAATGAAACCAAAAGGAAACCACGGTAGGGAGGGAATCACTGTTTCCTTAGAAACTGTCTTTCAATACATATTTTATTAACTCACCGAACATACTGCTATTCTGATTAAGTTTTTTTCTTTTAAAAAAGAAGTACGTTTATAGCTTTATATTCACTCCATATTTCAATTGTAAGAATCAAATAAAGAATTGCACATTCCATTGTTTAAATTATTATCTCAATATAGACGACGGTGAAGTTCAGATCGTGTTTGAGCACTTGCAGAAACACTACACAACAGAAACCATGTTCTCATTCGAGGATTCTACTGAACTGAGCATTGATAACATGACTGTTGACCTCTACACTGGAAGAGTAACCTTGAACCCTGACTGCGTCGAGACGGCTGAGTACGTTACGTTGGCCTACGTCATAGGCGTTCTCTACGTTTTTACAACTGGACATACGCTGCCCTCTGAACTAGAGAGGGTCAATAATAATCAGAGGGAAACTGTCAATAAAGGCTATTCTACAGCATCAAAAATTCGGGCGAAATCAAGTAAAAAGAGGTATAATAGACTCCTTTCCTATTTAGATTATTGGGTATTGATTATACAAATTTTATTTAAATTATTAGTGTTAATTAATGCCATTTCATAAATAATCGATGTTACCTAGACATATACTGACATTAGGAATACTATACATAAAGCTGGCAACAAATGAATACTATAGTATTGTGGAATTCTGTTTTACGTTGGAGATAGAAGGCATATAATCTGATCTGTTGAATTTCAACAAGCCGATCCTGCAAAAATGTGCGCGTTCAGAATGGGCACACAATAAATTGAAAATTTCCTTTCAAAGGCGGCCATATTTGAATTAATTAACTTCTATTTTTTCAAGGTATGATATTGGAAATAACAATCAGTCAAATCGCGCCTCTCATCCTGTGACCTTGACCAACCTTAAATCTCGAAGGAAGAAACGTTCTCTATTCTGCACTATGCTACTTGCTTGTGGTCTAAAGGTAATACCGGTACTATATTTACCATTGAATTATTGTGAATCTAGAAACCTTTAGCCAAACATAGAACTAAGAAAATTCTTTAAAGATAATGCTAATATCATGGAAAGTGGACTGAAATTATTCTGTGTAATTATTTCAAAATGAGAAGAAACTAATATAAAGATAAATTCCCCCTAGCCAATGCATACGTATACGTCCTTCTTCCCAGTATACCAATGTATCGATTCTATTTTATAACCTCCCAAATCTTGTCATTTATTTAATTTAATCAATGGTAGGCCCGATCTAATTAGCTCACAATCACTCTAAATCCTCAAGAATTCCGCGATGGTGGTGGTCTGCTTTGGGCTCAGTGTATAGCTAGGGCATTAGAATTATACAATTAGAATTATTTTTTAGTAAGAGGAGGTAACATAATTCTACTTAAAGATAACTTTAGTCTGTTTCTATTTCCTTCAGTCAAATATGATGGTAGAAGAAGACCTTTCGTCGATGTCTTTCCACTCTGAGGTGTCCCTGATTCCTAGGTTTGAGTCAGGCGAGGACGCCAAGACACCAGTGCGAGTAATGGATGATGTTCACAGACATTCCTTCCACCAGTCGTCCCAAGAACTTACCCAATCCATTGCGTCAGCACGGAGCTCGGAACTATTCCTCAGACCAACATCGGCAAAATTTTCCTTTGGTCCAGTGGACAGCCCTCAAACCTTGCGTCGACAATCAAACGGAAGAAAGTTCTCAGAAACGGGAGCCAGGAGATTTTCAGAGAGTGGTTTTATCCCCAAAGGACCTGGATACGATTCTGACATAGATGAAAACGATTACGAAATGCCCGATTTCCTGCAGCCTGGATTCCTAGAGGAAAGAGCACAGACCATAGTTCAAGGTGTAATGGCAGGAGCATTCGAGTCCATGGAGTTTGAAGAGAATGTGGAAAATGTGCACAAAGGTTTCATGCTCAAAGAAAACTTTGATCTACCGACAGCAAGTAGAAAGATGAATGGACATGCCAATATTTTTATATCAGAAGGTGATGACGAGGCACCATCATCAGTGTATCAGGCAAACTGGGAGAGATTTGATGAAACTCTCCATAACGTTGAGGATACAAGATTATAAATTATAGAATTACAAGACTATGTTCAATGTTTCCTTGTTATTTCAGCACTGCATACTCTAGACGTACAATACAATTCACTGTTCTTCATTTGGGCGTTAGCTGGAAGATCTGCCTTGTCAAAAGCTAAACACCCCATTTCCTAAAGGAAAATAAAAGATGTTAATAATAATAAAAAGAAAAATAGAGTCCTCGTCCATGTGTTCTAGAAAGTAATATCAACTAATACTTCGTGACTACGCTACCTGGTATTATTCAAAATAATATTATGTTATGCCTGTATCAGGACCAGCTGAAAATAACATCAAATGATGTAGTGCTCGTTCTGAATAAAAAATATCTTAAATCTAAATGTAAATGTAAATCATTATGATAAATCATCAATGTCCGTAGCAATAGGATTCATTACTAAAATATAATTATTGCTGTTCTGGGGTAAGCATCCATACAAGTACGTGCATGCGCCTATTATGGAAGCACATTGTATTTTGCTGACGCTAGCGATAATAAATGTATGATTAGCCAACGTTCCATACATACATACATTACATAAATTGCATGCATGCATACATACATACATACATACATACATACATACATACATACATGTATACATACATACATGCATGCATGCATTAATTTTTTACCGATTGTGAGATCATTTACATTGAATTCATCTACCACAATCGCTGATTAATCGCCATTAACCGGGTCTGTTGAGGGAAGAAATATATGCCAAGCAGCAACCCATCGTTTTTTATATGCCCATGCAATCTAAGGTGTACAAACATATTTGTATTGCACACATAGCCTACGGTGACAGAATCGTTTTTTTTTTCATTTAACTTTTAGAAACATTATGGGGAACCGGACTATAAGCAATTTAAAGGTTGGTTTTAATATGATATAATCTATTCTCACGAAATGGGGGCAGGGGCTGGTTTCAAAATTCATTTTTTACCTTCTCAAAATTCAGGAAACTTTTGTGCGTTGATAAATAGGTACTTGGGGTATCTCACCTGAAAATTGCTACTTGATTGGGTGGATATTTCTCTCTGAACATCAATTTGAATTTAACGTGATTTTTTCCTGGGGGCCTACGTCGGGGTAAGCCTTGTTGCTATATCAACTAAGACTTGAGGAATTAATGCCCGATAAGAATTTGTTTTTACCATCATACTCTTTACAATATATATTGGATGACATATTTAAGTAGTGTAGTGAAGTAGTGAGTAGTGAAAGGGTCTTTAATGTGTAGAAATTCGTAAAACTTAAATGAAAATCCCCCGATGTCTGCAGGTCACCCGACGTAGGTACCCAACCCTAATATAGGCCCATGGTGACAGCAACTAGGTTGTATACTAGATTCAGTCCTCATGGTGATGGCAAGATGTAATGACAAATAACTAAATGTTTTCCAGCAGTATTTGTGTATGATGGGCTGCCTACGTCGTGGTAGGCTGCCTATAGCTATATACATGGGGTGGGGTGCATACGTCGGGGTAAAGATTTCTGACCATTTCACATAGTGTTTTTCACATAATAATTGTTATCATGCTCAAAATTTGGAGTCGTTAATGGAACACATTGCTCCACAGGTACTAACAGTTTTAAAGATCAATAAAAAAAAAACCAGAATAATTAAATAGGTTGTACCCCGACGTAGGCGCCTGTAGAATTAGTACAACTATTTTGTTCAAAAGAATTTGCCTAACATGACAAATTAAATTGGTAATCACAAAAGTTTGATTTCTTTCTTTCATGAATATTATTGGTCAAAAACACAGAGGCTCCATGCGTGTAACATTATACATGTTAATCATTTCGCAGAAATACTGAGATATATCCATTCCATTACAACCAATGATTTTTTTTCCAATGATTATTTTGTTAATATCGTTAAAATAATCAATGAAATTTTAAGATATATATTATATATGAGAAAGTCGGGTTAATCAAAATTCGTTCTACTCCTGCCAGACACAGACATATCGAGAGGATAAATATAGTACGTTTGCTTGCCGTTGGTGGCGTGTGAAGAGCATCGTATCAGAAGTTCAGTCAAGGTCTGTACCAAATATTCACCTATATTTACCCCTCTATGAATCAAACACATTTATAATTTCCTATGCATGACCATAGTAAAGAATCACAGAATCCCCTGGTGATCACCCTAGCACTATTCTCTGTTTGGGAGCGGTTAATTTTGAAGAGAAAGTCTATCGAACATGCGTATATATATCCTACCTGGAGTCAGGAGAAATGGGGAAGGTGTTGTGGTTGAGGAGTCAGCCAATTCGGGTGCTATTAATAGACCAACTGAGAGGGGTGAGTATACTTGTCCCAGCTGGAATACAAACAAACTATGATAGCAAGCATGTCTCTAAAACTTTTCTGGTGACGATTCTTTCATTCAAGCTGATACTTGTAGTAGGTAAATGATAGCATGTATATATTATATATATAATATCATGTAATTTATTATTTAGATAGTTCATAATCATTCTGTTAATTATCTTTATAAATACCTATTCATTCAGGCCAGCGATGTGGCAATGTGCAGCATCGGCAGATCATAGTGTTCATAATTTTCGTGCTGCCTTCTAAATCTATACAAATATAATTACAATTCTCGCAAAATTGGATCAAATTAGAATCACCCTTTAAAGATGTTTTCTTTATTAAAGCGTTACTGTGAAGTAGTGCATTATATTTTATGTAGTCCCCAACTTTCTTCGTTCGTTTTCAGTGGACTGGATATAATTCCTTTATTTCTTCATTAACAGAATGTCATTCCTTCATTAAAAGACATTAACAGAGTAATAATATCTAAGATAAATTCCCATTACGTTACGTTTCGACAGTATCTCAATTCGACGCCAACTTAAAAAAAATATATATGAAAGGGACATTGGGCAAAAAAACAAAAAGCAAAAAACAAAAAAAAACGACCTGGCATTAAAGGCCAATGGCCTAGACCAGCCAGTACCTTCATATATTCATATATTTAAAGGGCCTAGTCCACATACGATTTTGCGAACCTTCGAACAATTCATTTTAACAATTGCAAAGAGTAATTAACCTTCTCCACAACCTCTCATTTAATCGATTCTCCTTGGTTTGTTGTGTAGCCTACGTTTCTTTAGTTCTAATAAAAATCTCCCACAAAACATGGAACCTTTCTATCGATATATTATATACAGATTAATAACCAGTTGGTTGAAGGAGCATGAATATTGCTCGAGTTGCGTGGCAAGAGTGCAATATACTAATCGACTGGAACCAACGAGTTAGTTAACAGATTTATAGAATAGAATAGAATAGAGAAATATTTTATTCATCAAGGGTTTTTACAATTATTTTGACGAATAGGTCGACAGGCCTCTGGGTACCGTTTAGGATTTATACCCAGCTCTTCCGGCCGTTCCCTTGACATTTATGGGTTAGGGTAATATAAGGTACACAATAAGGTTAAAGTAATAGTATCAAGATAAGGTATAAAACATACAAAAATATAACAAGCCAGTACAGGATTCAAACGAAGCAAGCAAGTGTCACCTAAACTTCTGTGTGTATAAACATATACACTAATAGTTTCGCCTATAATAATAGGACTTAAAATAAAATAAAATAATAAAGTTTTCCCTTCGTAGGGAGAGGAGGCGGGGGAGAGAGGGTTCATTTACTGTTTTATTTCACTCTTTGTGTGTATTCTATTGCTTTTCTGAAATGTTTCTTCGATTCTATGGCCTGTTTCTCAGTTGGCAGTGAGTTCCAGGCCATCTTAGCTTTATATAGAAAGCTCTTTTGATACAATGATGTTTTTGGGCGGTTAATTTTTTTTCTCTATTTTTCGAGTGGCTTCTGGTTGGAATATTTCTGTTGTCTAATTTTCAATCTGTTTGCGCTAATTAGTGCGCACTTTCCAGTATATATGCACCTCTCCCCTTACATAGTTATAGGTAGTATCTTCAAACTGGCTATCTCTTTATCAACATTGGTTCTTTTTTTCATATTAAATACAGATCGCACTGCTGAATTGAGCAGAGGGTCTAGTCTTTTTAATAACTGTCTATTCGTCGTGGAATAGAAAATATCTCCCTGGTCTATATTGGGAATTATTATTGATTTTACAATATCTGTTTTGACCTTTTGTGTTAGTGTATGGCGAGCGTTTGACAATGATCTCACCTTCCACTTTTAACATGTTTTCAATCATGAAACTAAGACAAAATCGAGTCACTAATTTGAATTTTACCGGTAATCTTAGTAAAAAAACCCAGATTGGTTGCCATGACAACCCCACGTAAATCACTAGTGAAATACGCACTATGCGTAAATCACTCTAGATACGTTGTTTTCAGAGCAATGCATGTATAATAAAGTCCTTAATCTTGTTCTTAATGAACAGATATCACTTTTCAATACCCGTAATGAACATTTAGGAAATTAGACGGGGTGAATATGCTAGAAACGGTTTATTTTATTGCACCTCTAATACAACATGGACGTGTAATGATTTATGAAATTATACAAAGTTAATCAACTTTTGATAAGTACGGTAAATGTGATTTCAAACTATTGGGCCTGCGTAAGCGCTATGTATGTTACACCACTCCTCCATTTATATGTTATGCCAGTAAACACCTTAAAATTAGCACTGGTTATGGGAAGACCTTGTGTACATATAAAACCTGGTTGTGGTAGTTCTCTATCTAGCCTCGAGGTTATATGGCCTACTTGACCTTTCGTTATTATTGTGAACTTTAGAGGGAGGATTACAACGAAACGGCGCAGTTCTCAATTATTTCCCGATAAAAGCAATATTGGGAGCGAATAGAATAGAAAAGTTTGTCTCAGTAGAATCAATAATCCCTTGTTGAGCATCCGCCAGCTTCATCTTCCGAGCGATGAAAGATCCTCACAGTTCTGATTTTACCTGCTTATATAGATACATATATATATGTGATAGAGATAGAGATTAAGATACTCATTGGGCATATTCTAGTTAACTCCTGATGAAGACCAAACTTAGGTCGAAACCAGGGGCGGTACCAGAAGGCAGCTCTAGCGGGGGGGGGGGGACACATTTGAGTTCAAAATCTTCTGAATTTGCCTGTTTGGAATGTCATTGCAATGCACAACAGTTAATTTGCATATATGACAACGAAATAAAGCCCCACAACTCTATAATTTGTCTAACAAAAATGACAATCCAATTTTCTTGCTTCACAAAAAACCCTTTGAGAAAATAAAATTAACAAAATTAATTGTCTCTATTGAGACCCTCTTGAGTCCTCACATTTGAGGCATATATTTAGGTTTATTTTGTCCAGAATTTAGATTTTACTGGACCCTTTTTATCCGTTTCCTTTGGGAAACGGAAATAACTGGAAACCCTGAATTGTACAAATTATGAACAAATCATAACTGTAAACTGTTGAGAAATTCTGAGTCTGAAAATGCTTTTTGAATAGAGGCCCTGAAACAACAAGGCAGTTACCACTGGGAAAGGGTGCTAACACCTACATAGGCATATTTTACAGCAAATAAATTATGTGATAGAAAGTAAGTGAAATATAGTTTAATGTTAAAAGAATTATTAAGTTAAAATAAAATATGGGGTTATTGGGAGTGTTGTACATGTAGAAGTAGCGGTTAGGGGGAGGGCACAGGGACCATTTTAAGGGGTCTAGGGGGGTGCCCCAAGGTCCCCCCCCCCTCTGGTACCGCCACTGGAAACGCGTAGGGTAACACATGCCTTATGAAAATAAAAAGTCAAGATACATGAAACTGTTAGTTTTTGCTTGATCGAAGACTTTCGCCTATCTACGTCTATATTCTAATTACGTCTATATTCTAATTACTTTATCTTTATAGAATACAACATTCAGCTCTTTTACAATATTGATATAGGAACTCTCCACTGCTACCGACATCTATTACCGCCGTTACCACCTTTTAACGGCTATTTAACTCTCTTTAATTTAAATAGCAATTTGTATGTCACATTTCTTCATTCTTTCCCAGGTGAAAACATCCAGGATGAGTGATGAAGACGACGCCAAATGGACGCCAGAGCGTCTGCTTAAAATGCTCATAGACTGCATTGTCTTCAATCAAGCGTTGCGCAATATTCAGACCCTACTTCGTGCAGGGGCTGACCCTAACGGGAGCCTGAAGCAGGGTCTTCGTCCTCTCCATTACGCCGCCTTCCACAACCGTCCTGACATCGTCTACCTTACTGTCCGCTATGGCGCAGACGTGAACAAGGGGGACAACATTGGCTATACCCCTTTGCACATAGCTGCCAAGCATGGGTTTTCGGAATGCGCCATAGCATTGCTCGACAATGGCGCCGTGGTCAATTATCACGATGATTCGTCCGTGAACAAGGCAGAGGAAGATTCGAAGGTGCTTGCTCTTCTTACTGTACACCCTCTGAACCTTGCAATTGAAAACAACCACCCTGTCATGACTGAACTCCTTTTGCAAAGAGGCGCAGACCCTAATCAGAAGTACTTCGTTGGTCACGAGATCAACATCGTACCGTTGGAGCATTCCGAATGCCTTCTAGTCCTCCTGCGCTTCGGAGCTGATCCTGATTCCTATAACAGGAGTGGCATAACACCTCTTATGAAAGCATGTAAACAGGGAGTGGTAGAAGCAGCTAAAGTACTTCTTCAATATGGTGCTGATGTGAACAAGACCTGTCACCCAAAACTGGATCAGAAGCGAGCTATTCACTATGCTGTGATGAAAGGAGAAATAGATATGGTGAAACTTCTGCTCGATTCCGGGGCAGATACAAGACAGCCTGAAGAATACAAAGTTCCCCCACTTGAACTAACTGTGTCCCATGACAAACTTGAAATATGCAAGCTTCTCCTGGAGTACGGAGCCGACCCAAATGAAGTCAACGGAGATGGATGCACCGCACTCCAGGTTCTTTGCTCAAATGAGGACGTAAAAAGAAACAGAGAACTGATAACAGCGCTGTTGGAAAATGGAGCGGACCCTTGTTTTGCGTCTGCCAGTTTTTCATATATTTCTCCATGTGTGACGCCATTGCTTGAGTACATGTCCGCTAACACTGTCTATGATCTTGAAGTTGTCAGACTCCTATTTCAATATGGAGCAGAGGTAAATCTGACAAAGGCGACAGGTCGGTACAAAATTCTGGATAAATTTGGCATAGTTGCTCTACTTAAAAGAGCATCAAGTAATGAGAACCTCCTACACAAACTGTTGGAGTACTGTGGCTTAAAACATAAGGAACAGGTTAGAATTGAAGGCAGTATTCCACCATTGGTGCGAGCAATTTCTCTAGAAGCATGCAACGAGCCTACTTCTCTTAGGCATCAGAGTCGCATCGCAATTCGGCGACTTCTCCGTCTACCAAAACCAAGACACATAGCTCTCCTTCCATTGCCTCCATACATACAAGAGTATCTCTTGTTTAATAAAGAATAAACAACAATACCAAGAAGATATTAAATCGAAGTGAGCATTTGACCGTTTCGGATTTCCTTTCAATGTAATTTTTGTATTCTAAGAAATAACTACTCAAAACATAACATGAATTCCTGGGTTATTGCTCTTTGTAATAAATTTATATGAATATACAGTCCTTAAATAGAAACTGTCATATATATTTGATTTAGACATTGAGACTTTTAAAAACATTGGATTATAAAATACTAGGGAATCTCTAGATATGTTTCATGGTGCTAAAATGTTGTCCTATATCTGTTATAAAATAGAAAAATCGAGTCAAAGTAATATAATACCATTGCAATTGGCCTGTAGCTTATACAAATTATTTATTTTGATGCTGCCCTTACTGGTTACATTTTTGGAATGTATATTCTCTTGGGATGACAGTGGAACTATATTCATGTATTCTGTACAATGTGATAAATGAAAGTTGCTGTGATTGATATGCAATATTAGGAAGAATCTTTTCACAACCTTTGGAAATCTCATCGGTGATGTCATGAATGTACAGGCAACTATCTGATGTCTTTCACCATGTTGTGTTCTTTTTAATTAGTCAGTATGCAATATGCAGCAGCTAGAAATTAGAAACTAAATTTTGGATTGTAATATTTCATTATTTTATGGTTACCAAATAAAAATGTTAAGATATACATTTTGTTATTATTCAATATTATAACAGGCTATGATTGAATGACCTCATCATCGTGGCTTCACATATAGACCAGAGATACAGACCATCTGTATGCAATTTAAACATGCTCAGATGCAAGAGATTGTCTTTATAACACATTAACTACACAACACTTTAATGAATGGGATTACGGTATATATTAGATAGTCGTATTACCCCTTTAAATATGTACCGATATCTAGTATCGTACACCTTTGAATAACCGTATTTTTTACTCAGAAACAAAGGCAATTGGTTTATGAAATGGAATAAGAAATAATATATAATTATCATAGATCGATCTGATAAAATTCTATGTAACTCGATGATCAACCAAATCGCACAATAGCCAAAATATGTCAAGAAATTGGTTAATTACCCTGAACATTCAAGCACCTATGCTGTGGTCGAGGTATTTGACGAACAATCTTTGCTCACATAGTTAGGCTACTGTATGTATACAAACAAAAGTCGATTATCTTATTCCATTAGATGTCTGTCGATGTTGTCATTGCGTTGGTCTATTTCCTGATCTACATAGATACTTATTACGCAAGATACCAACATTATTTATGTGATAGATACATTATCTACATATTTTGTTAAGTTGCCCTGTTCTAAACTACTTATGAGAAAGTGCATATATCATTTGATATTATGTATGTCTAAAACGATAAGTACTGTTTCTTCTCTGCAACAGCCAAAGGAGGGTATGCGACACCATTCAAATGAAACTGACACGTCGACAAATCAGTCCATTCCCTTGCAATACATGCATGACACCATTTCATGGATGTCTTGGGGAAATTCATTTCATAAGGGAAACTATACATAGAAATATCTAATTCGGATATCACTGACGTCAATTACATGTCTGAATATTCCGATTATAAGCTAGTTATTCCAGTGGGTATCAAATGGCAACGGTCTGACTATTATGGTCGTTGAGGCGCTTCTCAACTTGCGAAGTTGTCATGGAAACCACCCCCAACAGGCCTCAATTCTCGGGAGATTTCTCGATGCATTAGTATTGGGCGGATAGAGAACCGAGGTAGACCAGGAGCTCTTCGGGGGAGCTGACCGTGCTTTCATGAGAAGGTCTTTCTTTAAAGAATTATCTACACCATCGTTCATGAACCAAGTTAGGGGGAATGAAGCGTAAGTATGCATTTTGTTTTTATTAATGAGCCTTCTTTAACGTCGTTCTGTTGCTTTATCACTCATGGATTCCAGGCAGTTACTTATATTGGAGGATTAGAAACTACATTTTCTTCTCTTGGGATGTTCGTTGAAATTACCACAGATGAAAGGCACTAGCCTTATCAATCATATCCGTGCATAAACATTTGCATTACAGCATTGGTATTTAGAAATACATTATTCAGTGTACCCGTTCTTTCGGGAGGAAATACCCTCTATGCACGTGTTACTGGGATATAGTCGCGTATTTCGCGTTATTTCGACTAGTTTTAATTTGATAAGGTTCTTTGCTGGGATTTGAAATACTCATCACCTTAGTAGCTTCCCATTCCGTAGTTAGTAATCTACAACAACGAGGTTCTCCCACAACTATAACTCCCCCCCCCCGCCCCCAACAACAATTCTGAGGTGTCATTAATTATCGTAATGCTAAAAGTGAGACTTAATTCTAACTTAGCTGTTCAATTCAAAGTAGGTTTCGAGAGAATGCAGAATGGGAATAGGACAAATTTAGTTTAATTTATCGCAATTTTACCCTCGATGGGAAAATTAGACAACTATATATGCAAATCAGGCATATGCAAATTAGACATTCTTACATATTGGTGACATATTAGATATGTTATTTCCAAAATCGATTTTCCCCAAATATTTAGCAACGTCCTTCACCAAATTGGTCATTTCAGATTTGTAAGCCGCAGGGAACGTGCATGCTCATCGCAAAGACCGGCCATATCATTCTGACAGCACGCACTGAATCGTCATGGGGCAGACGGGGCAAGGTATAGTGGAAATTCCATTCAGATTGCTTTCCTTTCAGTTTCATATATATGTTTGTTGAACCTTCCATTAAGAGTCTAATTATTCTATTTGAAATGTTGTCTGTGATTAGCAATTAATGCAATTAGCAGATTTCTGAATGATTGAAGTATAGAAAACAATTTGGAATTTTATAAAATCAAAATGACAATTCTGAAGGATGTGAATGAAGTTGAAGCTTTTGTTGCTTTGATCTATTACAGACCAAGAGAAACAGTCTGTGATGTCATATAGCTCGGAACCAATAGAAACAATAATAGAACTTAGATGTTCAGGCAAGTAATTAGTGTATTGAATTGAAGATTGGATACGTTATTACCAGAACTATAGTCTCCCAAAGAGTAAGACATCTTGTAAAGGCATAATGTTAAATTGTTAAAATATCTCATTCGTTGCTATGGGTAAACGGGTAAACGGGTAAACGGGTAAACGGTAAATGGTCATCGAATGTTAAGTATTCCTTCCATTAGTGTATAGTCTGCTACTTTGATAATGATAAATTCAGATTAGAAAAAACATATTGATCATTTCGGTGTAGATTCAGATGGAGGTCATGACACACCACGAGGATCCGTGAAAGGTAAAGGTATCACTTAAATTTAAGTACTTATAATTTCCCATTCCCCCTCACTCCCGACGTGCCTTCCTCTCACTCACTAACGGAATGGATTTTTGTGCGATTATGAATTATTTCCCTGTGGTTTTATTGAGCCTTCGTTATTATGCAAGAGATGAATCTTCGGCACTGTTTTATTTGGCAGCAGAAAAATGGGATTTGTTCAACCTTCGGTCCACGCACGTTGGACGTCGGTCACAGCATGGTAAGTTAGACCATATTTCTGGAATATTCTAAATTAATATATTGTTGTAATTTGGATGCAATTTGGCGAAAAAAATGCACGTTTGATTTTCATTATTGTAGTTGCTAACTATTAGCAAGAATTCGTCCTGTACAGCCTCTCCCGGTGAAGAATACCTGAAGCTGCCGTATCAGATTCTGGTTTATATTCTGCCTATGAGGTATAGCCTGCGGAGCTATCCTGTTACAGTGGTAACTCGATGCTCAATAAGTAACTTGATGGCTCCTAATGCAATAGATACCACCCCCCGTGGTTGTCGATATGACATCTTCTCGGGTCTAATAGGTCGAATGTTCGTCGAATGCCCATTTGATTTATTTCACTTTGTTTATGTGGCACCATTATATTTTATAGAAAAAACTGTGATGAGAAATGGCCTCTCCCATGCTACTGGAATAGCCAATATTATATCGAATATCATATACGTACAGGTTAACTAACGAGTTGGTTGAAGGAGCGTGTATATTGCACGAGTTGCGTAGGAACGAGTGCAATATTCTAAGCGACTGAAACCAAAGAGTTAGTTAACAGATTTATTATACATGCTTTCAATCATGAAAATAGAAAAAAATTGAGTCATAAATTTGAATTTTACCGGTAATCTCAGTAAAAAAACAAATTGGTTGCCATGACAACCCCACGTAAATCACTAGCGAAATACGCACTATGCGTAAATCACTCTAGATACGTTGTTTTCAGAGCAATGCGTGTATAATAAAGTATATATAACGAGCAATCATCTGCGATCCGATGTAGCATATATAAGATATGCAGTTGATTGATTCCTCGTAAAACCCCTCCCATTAATTTTGCCTTCTCTCTATGTTCGTTCAAAGTGTCCATTTCGTTGTATGATTATATTGACATGTTTCCCACTCGATGGGATCTTCTAATAGGATACGAGAGCAAATTTGCTAAAACCAAGTGAATTTCTTAAGTTGAATTTCTGCTCTGGGTGTTGAATTCAACAATCTGCTGCCCGTTGGCATGTAATTACCTGGAAACGCCATCTATGTTGCGCAATGCCATCTCTTCAGCAACTAGAGCTTTTCCTGGCTGGGTTACCGATTTCAACATCGTTTCCAATAAGCATCTCTCAATAGATGAGATGTTGAATGAAGTAAAAATAACACTTTTAATGATCTGAATGTTTTTGTTTAGTAGTCTTGATTGAAAGCCCCGCCCAATCCATACATGCTGCCATATTTTTATATGTATTTTTTTAAATAAATTTTATTGGGCACATTTTCATAATATATGACAACCATAAAATGTATATATCTCGGGTTTGGGTAGTATATCCCCCGGTATTCTAGAGACGCTACTTCTCCAATGCATCTGCTTATCAACCACACATATAGCTATGTGTGTATGTTTGCTTGTATGAAATATCTTTTATTCAGACTATATCAATATTAATTTTAATGGGGTTAGGCTACATTTCAGGTCAATCAATATAGGAAATACACATATATCCACATAACGCGAATATTTCCATGTGTCGCTTGACCTCCATAGCTAATGCTATATCATGAGACACATATATATATGCAGTATAACAGATGTCATGAAAAAGATTTCATCCACGAGAGCAAATAATCAGTGATACAGAGTTTACTAATGAAGTTAAACGACAGATAACATAGTGTGGCAAATGGAAGTAAACATATATGAGTATTTTGAATGTTGTTGACTAATGTCCTTTAAAAAAAAGGACATATGCAAGAAACTAATATCAGTTTATATGATTTATTTCCCAAAGGATGGTACAGGGAAGACCCCATCACGGAGGCCGGAAAGAGACGTCAGATGGCCAAGATGCTGACACTTATTCTCACGCCCATCATCGTACTACTGTGTGTCTCATTTTACTTCGTGTCTGATAATATAATTGCCAAGATGGAATCGGACAAGGTGAACCAGTTATTAGTGATAAAAATGATACAAAAAGAAAGGCAACAAGAATTAAAATCTCAATTTTCTGTATAATGTCCTGCCATCGCCTCCCCCTCCTTGATATGACTGACTGCAACCAAAAGCCGAAACCTATTAATTTTTGTGAATTAAAATTGCTACTTTTAATTATCTTTATTGCAAAATTAGTTGGCAATGAAACTACATTGAGTGATATATTAATTGCTAATAGACAAACACAGTCGCACACACGTACCCTTTTTCCAATGATTTAAAAAACTCAATTGTGGTCTACATTCTGGCACGTTGCAGGTACGAAGCACGATCCTTTTCAGTGTCGAGGTAGGAAAACTAGTGCACGTCATGCAGAAAGAAAGAGATTTGAGTGTCCTTTACTTAAGCTCAATTGGGCCTGAAACCAAAACCTTCCTGACAAAAAGGTACATGGAAACAGATGAACAGTTAGCCAATCTTCCCTCCTGGCCGGCCGATCTCGACGTCTACGAGAGAAAACATTTTGCGAGTCAGAGAGCCTTTCAAAACTATCTGACCAGGCATCGCAATGAACTTGAACTCCTAAACCAGACACTATATGATGAGATTTCATTCTATTCTGACAGTATCAAAGTGAGTAATTTCTATTGATTGATTCTTAAGTTCTTCGTTTAACCAACATTTTCTTAAACACTTACAACTTACAAAACTATAGCCAGTAGATATTTTGTATTTATATTTTGTAGTTATATTGGATACACAAGACTAATGCAACCATTCATATAATGACTGTATTTGCCACTGTTTTAGGTATTTGTTCGCTGGCTCTATGATGCCATTAAAGAGTCAGAGTATGGAACGATATGGAAGACCCTTGTTGCCTACCAAAAGGTCGTTGTGGCGAAAGAGGACGTTGGTGTTGAAAGAGCCCTTGGGAGTGCCTATTTCTCCTTGGGTGGCTTTGTCTCACAGACAATCTATGAGTGGTATAATCAGAAGCTTCATGTGTACAGGGCCAACATTAGGTCTGCTGTCAGATATTCCTCCCTTGTCAAGCCCATAGCTGAAGCTCGTATCAGCAGTGGAGGCAAGAACCTGACGGACACCATTGATGCCTTCCGTGAGACAATCCAAAAAAGGCAATTATCTAAACCATCACTTCGCGCGGCCACATGGTACTTCGACAACATGACAATTTACATAGATTTGCTCTTCCTCGTTCAGTCTGACTTGGCAAAAGGTATCATCGAAACTCTGGACGCAAGGGCTGCTGATGTCACAACGGGTGTCACTGTCAGTAGCGTTATCATTTTGATCGTGGTCGTCATGTGCCCAGTTCTTGTAAAAACCGTCAGATCCCTAACCAACGACATCCAACGTTATGCTCTCACTCTGGTCGAAAAGACACGGGAGTTAAATAGTGAAAAACGGAAAATAGATGACTTACTTTCCCAGATGTTACCGCGACCTGTAGTTGAACAAATGAAGCAACATAAAGAACTGACTGCTCAGTATTATAAAGAAGTGACGGTTTTCTTTTCAGATATTGTTGGCTTTAGTAAAATTAGTGTGACATGCCCACCGGTTCAGATAGTAGATCTACTGAACGAAGTTTATGCATTCTTTGATGAAAACATTGGCAAGTATGATGTGTATAAAGTTGAAACTCTCGTGGATTCCTTCATGATAGCTTCCGGTATGTATACTTAAGTTGATTCGGCTAACAGCTCTACTTAAGGAGATTCTTAAGAATTATATCATATTCTCATATTATCCTTTGAATATTGGTCCCAGAATAAAATAATTATCGGGGGGTAAGGATGAGAACTTTGTAATAGAAATTGATTCCACAATAGTCTTCAGCGTGGACCCATTTTCATGCAGTGTTGCACGTTCCAGCGACATATATCCGTGCTTGAAGAATCTTCGCGTAATGATTATTAAATAAATGAATATTTTAAATCACTTTTTTAGGACTTCCGCGCAGGATTGGAGACAGACATGCTGATGAGATTGCCAGCATGGCATTGACCCTGGTCGATGGCCTTGGTTCCCTGCAGTTCCCTTTTGTTCCCGGTGGCAAATTAAGTATGCGCGTCGGTATCAATACTGGTGAGATAGTTGAAAATCATTTTAGGTCACCGAGTTTATTAAATAAGACTGTTGAAGTAGCGCCAGCCAACAAAGTTATTTATGTACATCCCCTTTGCATTCTGGCTTGTCTGTAGTTCTACATCCATAATATTTCAAATTTTAAAGATTATGTGGCTCTTAAATATATTTGGGTGACGGAAATGCTAGTTATTCAGCCCTAGATCCCCCGACTGCATATCCAAAAGGATTAAACCATATTTTTAGACGCTTACGTATAATTATATGAATTCAAGTTTTCTTTGATTTTATTCTTTATCATATTGAATGTGATTTCTGTTTTGTAGGACCTTGTGTGGCCGGATTAGTTGGAACAAAACTTCCAAGATATTTCCTGTTTGGAGAGACAATCAATACCACCTCAAGGATAAAAACCTATGGCCTACGTATGTCACTCGTTGATCGGTTATCTCATTGGATTAATTAACTTCCATGCATAGGACGGTCGCAACAATGTTAAATTTAGTAGTCAGGTAGATCGGTGCAAAAAAATGCAAGAATTGTTCAAATTGGTATTAAAGCATGAAATTTGGTACAGTGATTTTGGTATGCTAATTAATTTTGGATATTGACCCATTCTGAAAAATTGTTTTCTTGGGTTCTGTTGCCATGGTAACATTTTTTCAGTGAAATTTTGGCCATTCCCTAGAAATACTGAATTCTAACAAGTAATTTGATATGGTATACCCACATAACCATGGAATAGTTCTCTAATTTTTCTAACTATTTCACCTAATTATATGGTTGCTAGGCTATGTATGGTTCCTTATGCCCCGTCTACATAGGGGCGAATTGGGATGCGATTTGGGCCTTGCGGCAATTCGTGCGACTTCAGACGAAATCGCATTGATTTTTAAAACTAAATCGCCTCTATGTAGGAACAGCTGCGACCATTTGCAGAATCCTACGACTAATCGCAGGAGCAAAAATTGCCCCACACACATGCAAATTCATGTGCGATTTCAGATATGCCAGATCGCAGGTGAAATAACCCAAATCGCATGTGAAAAATCTCAGTTGATGCGATTTCAAATGGAATCGCACATACTTCTACAAACATTCGCATATGTGTAGGGCTAGCCACGACAATTCGTACACCTCTGTTACTGTCCAAGACTAATCGCAGGAGGTCATGCTGATAATATACTGAAATTTCTCCAAAATGGCTCATCATATGTATATTTTATGGGGTGTGGCAATTATTTATGTTCTAAAATGTAATATTTATTTAATGGTAACATTTTCAGTGATATGCTTCAGCTTTTAGAATTTCCAAGATGGCTGCCAAATAGTGATATTATTGTTTAAAAACCTGGCAACCAATAAGCTACATCTGGATTGTATGGCTCTTTACCCCACCCTCTCTCCATCCATGCACCACTGGCCCCTCACTGTAGGCCTATTATCATACCCTCATTCCGATTTTATCAGACTAAAATAAGCAATATGAGAGGAAGCCCCCATGCAAATTATGGGGTCACTGGAGTATAGGCCTACGCTTATCATTTCTTAGTTTACATCTACATTATCTCAATGTAATTTATTACTATATTTCTTTCAGCCGATAAGATCCATATCAGTAGTTCGGCCTACCGACTTCTGGCGAAATGCGGGGGGTATAACCTGCAGATGCGAGGCCCGATCGACATGAAGGTGCTTTTTCTTAATAGTTCATCCTTTTTCAATTTATAAGCATTAAGTGTGCGAAAAATATATTAAAATAATAAATTATTCTCACTAATCTATAGGGGAAAGGACGCATGGTGTCGTATTGGCTGTTGAGTAGATCTGGCTCGCCGAAGTATGACAGTGCACAACGGCCGAAAACGCACAAGCAGAGCATCCAAATCCTCTCACCAGACCAAGACAACAGGGACGCTTCCTCTCCTGGATACGAAAGTGGAAACGCACACGCATCGGAACCGGGAAACTCACCTCGACGTTGCACTCCGGGCTCAGGCGTGGGGGAGAAGGACGCTGCCGGACTTCCGGACGTCGTAAAGGCTTCTGAGCAAACTGATGAAATCCCTGCAACTAACGTTGCCACCGACGATGCGAATTCCACCGAAAATGCCAGCAATAAGCGATCGTAACCATGCCCGTCGACATGCACTGATAATTACTAAGCAATGTTAGAGCAGTTAGATTATAGTAAGACGGGGTACAGCATTATTAACCTCTTTTACCTATTTTAAAATGGGCATAAATATGTGGACTAATTTGTGCATTCTGAGTAGTTCATAAAAGTTTATCTGTTTTATGTGTATATCATTTACTCGCTTACGGTGACATGAAATTTTGTTTGTGACCATATAAATAAGTCTATTTATATCGGTTGCGGTTTGGGTATAAGATTCCACGTGCTCTTGATCAAATCTATGTTGGTTTTCTGTTTGTTCATAATATGTCAGAGCAAAATTCATAACATTCCAGCTATTCAAACAGAATACTAACAACCATGACTCAAGTGCTACTACACGTGATAATGATAGTTAATGATTGAGGCAACAGCTAAGCCTAACATTGTGTTGATGGTTGCATCATTGGTAGACCTATTCTAACATGGCAAATGTTAAATATGTTAGAGAAATGATTGGCATCTATAATTTAGCCGACCAGTTTAGGAGGATCTGAGTCAACAATTCATGTGTAAATTTTCACGCTACATGTTTTTTATTTATTCACCACTTACTTATTATCTCCAGTATGTGTACATGGCCATTGTTGGGTATTGTAGAAATGTTCAATGGAATGTGACAAATCCCAACCATATAGTGTAACGGATTAAATATACCACCTGAGCTTAATTATTGCTTGGTTCGGTCGCCCCAGTTGTAGTCTCTAGACAGGCGCAAACTCATGAAGTGGTCACGCATAGGGTATTGAAATAGCGCGAATAATGTATATATATTGAAGGGTTGCATCAGTCGAGAGTCGGTATAATTGTCCGAGTATAAAGTACGATGTTTGGTTAATTTAAAAAAGACAGGAGCCCATTAGAAAAATGTCAAACAAAAATGATAATTCGGTGTTATCATTTGATCACTCTATCACCGTTATATGATGCATGTTTTGAATGTTTAATTGTTACATGTTATTGCAACTATACGTATCCATGTAAAAGGATACCAATAAAGTTTTAAAGTGTTTACAAGTCTTATTATTTCATTAATAAAATTTGTTGTGCCGCTTCTTTCCTATTATACTCGTTCTTTGATACAAACAATATTGAAGGGGTGTACAAGATAATTAATAATTGATCTAAGATAACGCATACAATTCTGTTTTCAAAAATCTTATTCACGAAAGAAATCTGATAGCAACAGTGATGGTATGCACCTTATAGAATAATGGAGTCAAATTTCAAACCACTATTCAATTCATACGTAGCAATATATTTTTTTCCAACACCGGATTTTTTATTCAATATATCAACAAAAAGCTCTCATCGGGACTGATAACACTTCAAATATACATCTAATCCTCTTGTTCTTCTTCTGTACCAAAACATAAAACATACCTAGTAACATAATGCTACTACTCTATGGCCTTGTTAAATCATATAGAAAATAAACTTTTGTTTCTTGAACTCTCGTCTGTTATTATATACACATACACGCTGGAATCCATATAGACTGGACTACGTAGCAATATTTGCTAATGCAATGTGGCCATACAGTTGTAAGCATAGGGAGCTTTCCCACCATGGCACTTGGAGACAGCACTTGTACATGCTTCAAGGTCACACAATGTTAACTAATTATGCATGAATCCCCTGCCAGCTGCAGCAGCTGGCATGCAGATGGAGCTGCTGCATGGAGTGGCAGGAGTCAGTAGCAGCAGCTGCAGCAGAAACAGCTTCGTCAACAGCATCAGCAATGCACGTGCTTTTAGATTCAAGCACACATCCCGAGCATATACCTTGTAGCATCGCCAAACTCAAGAGAGGCCAAATGATCATTAAATGTCGCAATTACCGTACTTCTATATATGTAAGTTTTAAGGTATCTGTAGGGAATCAATAGCGGAATCGGCCATTCTTTAAGTTATGATGGGAAATTGTCGTCTGCTGCGAATCTAGGGGTTATGAGTGGAACCGGAAGCGGAATCGGTGAGCTGAACCACAGCTAGATTGTGATCGAGTCAGTCATTCCTCGCCGAGGCTTTTAGTTTACTTAATGAATGAAGAAACAAGACACAGGTAAATTGATTACACTAGAGTTTGCTTCCTTGCTGCAGCAAAGCTGGCGCATCATATTTGTGAATTAATATGGAACCTATCTCCTATTTGTCCAGTTTATCCATTAGCGTACTCTGTGTTTACCTGCTCGCTGGTCTATAGGCCTACATAACGTTTGACTAGGAACAGATCATGCGGCATCATAATGGCAATTCGTAATACTTATATCAGAAATTGGAAAACGATTAATTATTCTTTACAAACACAGCACTATGCAAGGCTTCGCTCTCAATGTAATTTTCAGCAAGGATATACATCACTATTTTCTGTATTTCAATTTTCGTATAGATTGCTAAAAAAAACCCATTACAGATACAGGAATATCAAGAATGCTAAAAACATTACTAGATATTTATTTGCATTATTAATACATCGGGCCAATTGAAGATTTTGGGAAATTTGTTTTTTCCTATGTAAATAGATGAAACCGTTCCCACTTTTAGCATGTTCGCGTGTTGACTATTGTCAGTAGTATATGAAAATGGAAATTTAATGGTGGCACATAGAATTAGGGCTTTTCATATATTACCATGTAGAAGAGTGAAATAAATATATGAACAATATTGAAATGACCAGAATGAAAGGAATCATAAAGCGTTATCACTTTTATCACCAAATGGAATTTGCGCGTACAAGTAATAAACGTGTATTTGTGAGTAGTATATGAAACCGGTATAGATTTCCCCAAAGGTTTGTTGCATCCATCAGGGTCAGTCCGCCCTAACGTCCTCGGCCTCAACCAGGCCAATTACTACTAATATTTTTTTGATGGTTCAAGAATGAAGTTAGATTAAGAAAGTTAAATTCCATCACTCGAATTGAAAACTTAGAACGGCCCCTTATACTATACGTTATTGGTATCATTGCGTATAAAATGCATCATCGGTTACTTCACTTAAATAAGTTGTCCTTTGATTGAAAAATCACTCTTAATTTGGTTTATGTACCAGTAATCTATAATGTCCATGTTCTATGCAGAAACTTCATCAAAGTTAATACTTACCTTGAACCTATTGTATGATTGATAGCAAAATGACGGTGATCCAAAGCGCCACGTTAGTGGCTGTGACAGCATTCATGACTGTGATAACACCAAAGTTCTTCACGACTACTCCCCCTCCTCAGGTATTTGGGTCATGCAACGAGCAGTTCAAAGAGGTCGAACGCATGTTCAGGTATTGAAAATAAAGTATCTTGCACTTCTTAAAAGATGTGTCCTTTGTTCTAATTTGAGGAAAGTTGAATAGAGGCAATTGCATACTCAGATGATTTTAAATACAGAATAATAGTTATATCTTCAATAGAAATGTTTTTCCAGACATAAACGGTTAGGTCATTTAAACTATTTTTCTATCTAACAATAATAAATCTGCAAAGAATAATATTCTGTGTAGATAGTATTATATGTATAATGTAATTGGTAGGAATGTGAAAGGATTACACGATTAACGTAAGGGGTATTTCGATGTAGTTTAGATAATAACTTGATTTATATAAAGGTTTTCTGTTTTGATAATGAAACGTATCACGTGTCTGTGCAATTTGTCAGATAAAATTTGTCTAAAAATAAATACATTTAAAGACGCTGATATTTTGACTTTTTTTAAATAAATTGTATTGAGCCCAGTTTCATATTACATGATATTCTCATGGAGCTCAATGGGTATAATTTTGATATGACAACTCTTAAGGTCGAATATGGAAACCGGGCGGGACTATGGTGGTGCTTTCGCAGTGTACCACAAAGGTACCATGGTGTGTGACCTGTGGGGAGGATGGGCTGATATGGAGGCAGAACGACCCTGGTCAGAAGACACAATCTCAATCCTCTTCTCCGCTACCAAAGGCATCTCAGCCTTATGCGTCGCCGTCCTCAGAGACAGGTGAGTGAGCAATAGGGGATTTGCATAGCCGCCATTTTGAATCTTGATTCGCATGGATTTATGGGACTAATGGTACAGTCTAAACTCTATAGAAAACATGTTATATACGGCATAGAATATTTATCACTTTTCTAATATCAATAGCCAAGTGTTTTGTTTTACAGGTTCCCACAACAAAATTTTCATCTTTCCCATAATGCATTTAGTTTTCATAGATCATTTATACAAGCTGTGATATTGGTGAAAACATTCTTGCAATTTTCGATAAAAATGTTGCCAAATATTTGTATGTCAGATTTCAACAGAATCTATCCCAGGATGCATTTTAACAGACATGCGTAGTGACATATGCAAATCCCCTATTTAGCGAAGGTGAGATTTAACTATTTAAAACACGTCCTCATAAACTGTGAACCAATAAATCATGTGTTAATCTATATTTTATCCCGGGAACGTTTATCTGTTCTAGATTTGCATTGACATTTCCCCAAGATTTAAGAGGGTGTCAAGACTTGATATCTTTATTTTGTTTTCAAACTTTCATGATTATCAGGGGGTTACTGGATTACGATTCAATGGTGTCGGAATTCTGGCCGGAATTTGCGCAACAAGGCAAAGAAAATATAACCATTAGGATGCTACTGAGTCATCAGGTTTGGTCTATTCATTTATGATAATGATTAGTATTCGCATATAATATCTGTTCAAATGTTTTTTAAATATTTTTTCATCTGATTCGCTAATTTGCGTCGACCAAATTCTCTAGAGCTTTGAACACAAATTTTCATCCCATATCAATTAGTAGAAATCTTACGTAGCACAAATATACAATAACTATAAGAACATTCGTATAAAGCTCTCATATCTACACCCATGCAAGGTTTTTTTGTTAAATGTAATTGAATTAATTTTCTAATTTGGGTGTGTAGCATGCAGGCGATATGATACATGAACATAAAATTGAACAATAGTAATATTTTCCCTTTCTTCATGATACCAATTAGGCCGGATTAGCCGCAATTACTACAGGGGATATAACCTATGCAATGATACGCGATGACCCCGAGGCAGTTGGGCGTCTCCTTGCAGCTCAACCACCAAACTGGCCGCCAGGCGAAAAGTTCGGATACCATGGCTTGACGTTCGGCCTTTATATCGATCAGATAATACGGAGGGTGGACCCACATCATCGCAGCCTCGACGTCTTCTTCCAGGAAGAGGTTGCAATGCCATTTGGTGGGTTTTGTTTGTGCATCTGAGGAATGGATATGTCTAGATTAATTAAGGGCCGAACCCATGTGAAGTTTTATATTATATGCATGTTAGATGAGTTTCGTTTTGTCATATATTGATATGTGTATCGGGTTTGGGTAGTATACCCCCCGGTATTCTAGGGATGCTACTCTTCCCATCTTGTATATCAACTTAAGCATATTGCATATTTAAATTGTGTCCGTACTTTACTTTCAATTCTAGATTTGGACCTTTCTATTGGTTTGCCATTGGAAAGTCATCATAGAGTTGCAAGAGTGGAGAGATTGTCACCTCTTCAAACAACGACTCAAGCTTTGAAAAACATCAACATTTTTGGTCAGTTATGGAGTTTTCTGACATCGTGGGAAACTACGAGAATTACAGCATTCGGTAACCCAGGCGACATTGGAAATGTAAAGTTTATCTTTGACTCTTTATATAAAGACTGTTCTAGAAAATTATTGGATCCGGTTGACCTTTCTCCGAGGTGCTTTCCCCCTCCAAAATCTCGTCCGTTTCTATTCTACATGCACCGATACTGAATTCCATCAAAGGTTCAATTTAGATTAATGCGGCATTTTATATCAACATTGCCAATCACTATTTACGCCTTATCCTTATGTTATAATCATTGCGTTTTCTGAATTTATTACATGGGTGAACCTGTATAGAATAATAATTATTCCTTGATAAAGGGCAAATGTGCTCGAATCGTCGGACCCCTCAATAAACAAACCTACCACTCATCCCCCGTCCCTGTCCTTATTCTGTTCTGCATGGGCTAAATCCACAGCTTGAGATCGTATAGAATATATTTGACATTATCAAAACTATACGATTCCTATAGATTTTACCCTGCACGCACAATGGATGAAAACGATGTACCACTATAGGTTTATAACAGCATGACAGAATACGGTTTTATCTTTTTTCCCAACTGCAGCTTGGTGGTGTGCGTTTCAACTGGCCTGAATACCAACAGATTCCTTTTGGCTCTCTATCGGGTTATGGGACAGCCCGAGCGCTGGCCCGCGTATATGGCATCCTGGCCGATGGGGGTAAACTCACCTCAGGTCAAGTTCTTCTTTCACCTGCGACAATTGCTATAGCAGATACTCCTGTGAGTCCAGGACCAATTACTGATGCCATGCTAGGTGTCAAAAGACACTGGGGATATGGATTTCAACACTTTGATGAGCCTGGTGTGCGCGTAAGTGTAGAATAAATTCTGACACGATGCACCATTTCGTATGTTTCAAATTGGCATAGCTCCACATATAACCTACATACTATAGATGAGGCGTGATAATGTTCATAACTTAATAGTTATATTATAAATGATGATATTTAAGTGAGCATAATAGTCGTAATATAAACACATTTGACATCTTATATATTGACATCTTAAGTGCCACATCAAAATAAGCCCTATAGAATAGCTTATTTAAATCTGCTATATCACAACACACCGTTTTATAAGTACTGATTTCGTGCAGTGGTTTACGTTCGTTATTCTCTTTCGGGAGTTGTTTCTTTGGTAAGATCCGGCCATTTATGAATCTAGTTTTTTCTCTTACGGTTGAGTAAATAGATTATTACTGTAAATATGGATGCATTAGATCTAGAACTATAGGTTTTGTATGATTATATTAAATATATTCACAGAATGGCTACACTTCGTTCGGACATACCGGATATGGGGGACAAATAGGATTCGCTAATACAGCCTACAAAGTTGGATGGGCTTACATCACTAATCATCCGTCCCTTTACCTAGATCAGCACGAAGATATACGAATAATGCTCTTAGAAAAGGTTTTATTCGAGACTCTCAGGAAAATTGGCTAGACTTTAGAAATATTATTTTTGGATCGACCACTTTGGGAGCATGAATTCACGTTGATGCAAATTTAAGCAGGGACTTTTTTTGTCTTTTTAACGGAGCTGAACCGTGACTTCAACAAACTGTTTACACTCTTGCTGTTGTTTGGAATACTTGTAGATTGAGAGAAATATTGATTTTGATTTATAAATATGTTTATTCAGGAACAACAAAATACATTTCAGCGACGAGCGTTGATATTCTCAGTGTTGCCTGATTAAATATGGTATATTCTTCATTTATGTTCATGTTCAGAAACTGCTGGTTGATATCATTCTGAGAGCTTATTTTTTCACTTTTGAATAACATGGCCTATATTTTGGGTTAAATTGAATAAAGATTATATTTTATTGTCAGCACCGCTATCCTTGATAAAGATATCAGACTTATGAAACAAATTGTTATCATCACCGTCTGCTGCACATAGTCTTGTGGACATTGTGGGAGAAATTGTTTGAAAAATGTTATTTATCAAGGCTTGATATTTTGTTACAGCAAGAACTATCTTCTCAGTTATGACTGAATAAAGTGTTTGTAAAGAGTAAATAGATCGTCCTATACAAGATAATTATTTTTCAGTCCGAATAGGAACTTGCCGCACCCTCTCAAATACAGAAAAATGCACTTCTTTTATTGTGACCAATTAAAATCTGGGAGGACGATCACACTCCAAGGCTATCGTCTATACGTGTATGGTCATTTATACAACCTTGTTGTCTTGGCTATTTGCCGATATTTTTTGCGATCTAATTTCTCACTGTATGACAATAATTTTCAAAGCGAATTGCGAACAAATAGATGACTATAGTATGATAGCTAGCCCGCCGATGTTACCGACACATACCAGTAGTGAACTATATAATTATGTATATACACTCACAAATGTTAGATACTCATTCTATTTGTAATAATATGCTCTGAATGCATTGTTTGAGTTCAATGTTTTATACCCATGCCAAAAGAAGGGCGCTTACCAGCTTACCCTAACGTATGACTTCAACATTATATCCTTATTCTGCATAATTTGTAGTCGACCAGGTTGTACATTGTATAGTGCAAGAAAATCGACATGATTAACTAATTTAACCAGTTTTTTTTTTATTTTCTTTCTTACTAATCTCGCCTGGGCTCAGGATTTCTCCAGAAAGGTAGTTTTTTTCTGCAAAATATAATGCTCTACCCAATAATTGTGTATAAGAAAGACATGTCTGAATAACAATCTGCAACTATATGTTGTATCCAACTCTTTCATATGAACATTATAAGGAATGCATATCATAGATTGAAAATATCTTTTGGATAAATATATTAGAAAAGTGATGGGAAAAGTTTGATATGATATGATGATAATGTATAATTTATGTTTAATACAACTAGTTACACTGAAATTGATTTCATTATTGCTATATTGTACAACATTATGATTTAGGACAACTCATGAAAACAATAAAGAAATAGGTAAAGGCGTATTTTCTCAATATAAATGTATATTCCGGTGGATGGTTTGTCCATAATATAGGTGTACGTGTCAGTTCGTTACTTTTCAAACTATACCAAAAATGTAATAATAGTCAGTAAAAACTTAAGCTAAAATTTGCACCATGCTTGACATTTAGTCGTAGATACAATGCCTATCATTAAATTTTAAATGGTCATTATCTATGATTCCAGACAAAACAGGTTGAATTGACTCAACGTGAGTGTGACTCGGGAAAATAAAATTTGAATGGTTGGGAGCTGGACAGATACTATTGTGATTGCTTCTCTAGTTCATTTGGTTGAATGATATGATTGTTCTTGCCTTTTTTCTCGGTTGTAAGAGCGCCTTCGGTCAAACTCGGTTACACGTTGTATAAATCTAGTTAAGTATATCATTAGTAATGTGTTAGATACAACATTATTCTGTTCCCCAACTTATTCTATCAAATACAAAACAAAGCAACCGGTAGGCCTACATGAGTAGGCCTATATGAGGCTCGCCCACCGCGGTTCCCTTGAAGCTATCCAGGTCCTTTTTTAAAATTTGATTTTGAAAATGTAGGCTACCGGTAGGCTATTACATAAATTAACATTTTATTTTTCTCAACATAACCTGACCTACCTCTAAATGTCTTTGACACTTTATATTAACCATTATTAAACTAAATTACTACAATCAATATTTATATAGCGACACCTTGATCATGCAACGGTGGTCTTCAGGCTAACATCTACGCGTTCCCTTCAGCAAGTTGAGCGCGGGAGCCAGACTGTAGCGCCACTAAACGCATAGAAATTACATTAATTGGCTACGTACCAGTTGCAACGACTACTTTTGCCACCACGCGGGCTTCCGTCTGTGGCTTGGATGGCGAATGCAATTATCAACTTCATGGAAAAGTAGTGTTATAAAGCTTAATTCGTAGTCACACAGGGAGAGGATGGCTTTCCAAGGCGGGCAGAGACATTCCAACCCACGAGAATCCAGAATGAGGGACATGAATCCTTGTGTTAGGGTAGGAATCTTGATTCAAGTCTAACCGGCACTGGCACTGGCTTCCCATAGAATGAATGATGCAGCATCATCATGTGTTCAGTATAAAAACAACTCGAATGCGACCCTGATTCTGTGGTCTAGCCCTGTCCTTGAACCAAAAGGCTGTAGAGACTATAGTGCTTTTCTGTTTCCTTCGGAAATATTGCTCAGATCAGATTGTCTCGGGGAGACTGGTGTGCGCGGTGTGGTGGGAGGGGGTTGGGGGAATGAATCCTTTACTTTAGTTTAGCTTTGTTTCATATTAATATTCTTGCTGCATGATCCATATTATTAGTATACTGTACGGTATTGTCCAGAAATTTTACCCGCGAGTATTTTTGGGTGGTGTTACTTACTGATTTTGTGTCTGTTTTTGGGCGTTGGGGTTTGTTATTTTGACGGAAATAGAACCCATCCACCCACCCACCCTGTCTCTACCCCTCCTATACCTACAATATCCATTTGATTTAGTGTTAATAAAGCCTAGTCACCACATGGTGGTGACTAGGCTTCACCAGCCATCCTCCACAAGCCACCCTATAAATATAGGCCTACTGTGAGTGAACATGCCTCAGTGAGCGTGGGTGTTATGTAATGGTGGCAGTGACCAGTATTGAAGCTATGTAAACACAGTGCATGTGTACTAGAGGGGAGGAGGTCCGAAAGGGCTAGCTGGGACTCAGAACAAATTGGGTGCCACTTTTTATATTTAAAATTGCTACTTTCCTGTACCATATTATACATAAGTCGTCCCCTGAAAAGGCCTCATGAGGAACAAAACTTGCCATTCACACGATGTAATGGTACCGGTACCCATTTAGATGGGAAAACATAAAAAACAGGTCCATGGCTGGGAGTTCTGTATAAAGCTGTCTCGACACCACTCCCGATACCGTATCCCGATACTGGTGACACTTGCGATCACCATTTTGTTCCCGATAGTACAGATTTCCCCGATACGAGCAGGCACGTCGGGACCTGTCGGGAAAGCCTCTACACTGGTGATCTTCGTTGGCCGACTGTCGGCGACGCACACAATATTTCAAACAAGTTAGAAGTGATCGGCGACTGTCGCCGAGAGCTGCCGATAGCTACAAGTGTCGGGAGGCCGTCGGGAAAGCCTCTACACCAACCCGACAGTTGTGCTGTAAAAGCATTGGCAGGTATCGCCAACTGTCGGCGATGCCCAATCGGGAGTGGTGTAGAGACAGCTTAACTGAGAAGACCAGGGGTATTTGAGCAATGTAAGGAAGTTTAAAGGTGGTCTAAATCCGCCCTGTAGGGGGCGGGTCGGTTGCGCAAAGTCAAGATTTCCCAAGTAGTGTATAGCCTATAGTAAATATTAAAGAGTACCGTACCATACTCCGTAGTGGGTCAATATACCGTGGCGTAGGTTGGGAGGGGTGGTGGGATTTTATTTCACTGTGTCCCCGGGACTGTGTCTTAAATTAATATGGTACGGTATCTTAGTATCGGTAGGCTACCATACATTATGCGTACCGGTACCGGTATTTAATTACGTACCATACTTAAATGTGTAAGCCTATTTTATAACAACAACAAAATAAAGCAGCTAGCTGGTTCTGATTCTTCTTTGTACTTTTGCTTTTAGCCTCCTGGAAATGAAATGGGATCCCAAGTGAATCCAGGAATGCCGCCTCTCATGGGTATGCCACCCCATCCAAGCGCAGGCAGACCTAGTGGTGGTCCAATGCCTATGGGTATGCAAAATTCAGGCGGGCCCAGGGGACCACCCCCACATCCTGGAGGACCACCACCCTTCCCACAACCTAGAGGACCTCCACCCTTCCGCGGGGGACCAAGAGGACCACCGCCACATATGCAAGGATCTCGGGGGCCGCCACCCCATCAGGGAGGACCGAGGGGACCTCCTCCACAACAAGGACCACCTCCGCATATGCAAGGATCCAGGGGTCCCCCACCTCCTCAAGGGGGACCGAGGGGGCCACCGCCCCAACAAGGAGGTCCTAGAGGTCACCTAGGAGGCCCAAGGGGACATCTACCACATCAAGGAGGACCTAGGTGTCCACCACCCCCTCAAGGACATAGAGGACCTCCTCCACCTCAAAATCATCCAGGTGGTCCCCCTCCTAACTTCAACCAAGCTCCCCAATACAAAAATGGCCCCAATTTCAACCAAAATTATAATGGGCCAAACAAATACAACTATCCACCAAACTCTGGGGAATCCCAAGGGTTCGACCACAATAATGCTCCAAGTTACAGTTGCCCACCCTCCAATGCTGGTGCTGGAATTCGTCCGCCCCCACCTCACGGTATGCCCCATTCAGTGCAAGGACCTCCCCCATTTTGTGTTGGCCCTCCTACTCACCAAAACATGCCTGGAAACCCTATGCAAGGCAAGTGTAATGAGGGGGCTGGACCGCATTCTGACCCACAGAGGAGGATGCCACCTTACAGCAACATCCCTCCCAGTCATGGAAATCAAAGCCAACATGGTGGACAGTATAGAAACCCGGGACAACAAGGGGCTCAGCTCCCTCCAGCACCCGGTGGACCTATAGGCCCTGGTGGTCCTCCTGGACCAAGTGGGGATCTCGGGTTGCTTGGCCATTCAGGACATCAAGGTGGTATTCCTCCTTCTGACTACGGCCCTGGAGCTCACCATCGCCCACCTCCACTCATAGGAGGGCCAGACAAACCACCTTCTGGAGGGCACCGGCCATACAGGCACGATGGCCCCCATGGGCGGGAGTCTGATCGGCTCGCACGATCTGACTATTATGAGAGGGACCATTTAAAGGATGAAAGATCTCATCGCCGGGAGAGATCCGACAGTCGCTCTAGAAAAAGTCCCGAGAGGAGGCCCAGGGGACGAGATTTTCTAGACCATGAAAGTCCCAAGCGAGAGTCTTCTAGGAGAGGTGGTCGAAATGAAATGGAACCCAGAGCAAGCAGTAGCAAATCGTTAGATTCAAGATCCAATAAATATTCAAGTCCAAGATCACGTTACCGGGATGAACCTAGGGGAAATACAGACATGAGGGGTATGTAGATGATTATTATGATATCTCATCTCTATTCAAGTCCAATGTTTTCAAATACCATTTCAAATAATAATAATGATAATAATGTATTCTTTATTTGTAAATGACTAGTTGATACAGTTTTTTTAAAACTCTAAAGTGCGATATATATGTCATAACAGGTATTCAACTGGTAGAATATATAATGTGGGTATTTGCAACTCTTTGATACAGACAGCAAAGACCGATATGTACCTAGTAGACGGAAGCACCCATCACCGCCAGGTAGTAGGGATGGTGGACGGTTTCCTGATCGTGCCAGAGATACTCGACATAAACGACCTGAAGATAGAGAGTCCGATCGAGGCAGATCACCAAGATCCAGAGCTGATAGGTTCGTTTAACCGCCATTTACTACTTATTGAGTTTTATATTACTTTTCAAAAAGGCATTCAACCTTTACCGTGTCTCACAAACAACCATAGGTTCATCTCATTTGGAATGTATGTATATCTACACACCTCGCATATTTGAATAATTTGACTTTCATCTCAATACTTTAGTAAGCGCCTTGGTATCAATTATACCTTTTTATTATTATATTGATTAGTTAGTAAGATTTCTTTTTATATAAATTCTAGTTCTAGTGACAGAAGTCCTCGACGATCTAGACCACCGCGCCGTGAGCGATCTGAGCAGCCCGAGAATGATAAAGGACGCAGAAAACGTTCACGTTCTCGCTCTAAAGCTCCTCGATCACAAGACAAAAGGTGTGAAGATTTGTAGTTTGACTTAAAAGTGTCTTTCTAGTCGGAGAGAACTATCATAATCATTCTTGAATGTATGCCCACACTAGAAATCAATAACTTCAATACTATATATTTTAAGTTCCAATAATTCATTCTCCAATTTTTCGCTTTCCATGGCCAATTTTTACTACTACTTTCACAAGAACACTGAACTTTAATTAAACAATTGTATCGAGTCGAGTTTCTTTCTTTTCACCAATGTGGGAATTAAGAAGTTGGTGTCATATACGTTGTTTTCTCTTCCTCTTAGCATCCGTCCGAGAGATAGGAATAAAACCCCTGAGAAAGGCACAGCCTCGGATGGTGAGGGCGAGGATAGTGCTGGCGCTTCGCCTTCTCGTGATTTCATGGACGATGATGCTCGGTATGAACTTCTCAGCAACCTCCTTGACCAGGTTAGCAAAAATCAAGATTATATGTATTGGTTACTCTTTATAAAGATGGAATGAGGAGTAACGCTAGTGCCATTGGTGTATGAAAAAATGATGAAAACTAAATATATAATTAAAGGAATGTTATGTTTTTTTTATTGAACACACATTTAAGTACATGACATTTTCAGGTATGCAAGTGAAATATCTAATAAGAAATATGTTACAAGGGACATTATATCAAGTAATTCGTCCATAATTGGACGTTATCTTACATCGTCGCTTGCTATTTCAAGTAAATCATAATACATATATATTTGTTTTTGTCAGGAGGTGAACCCAGATGAGGAAAATCAAGAGATAAAAGTGCCAGAGGAAACTGAAGTTATATCTGGCCCAGACTGGATGCGATGTTCTCCTGCAGATTTGTATTTTAGAAGGGATAAAGATGTACGTTAATGCTCATTTATTTACTGCCTACCCACACTTCTGAAGCTAAATTACTTCTTGAGAGTGCTTTTTTGGAATTTTAGGAGTAGTATAATAAGATATAACTAAACGCGAGCTGCATATGGGGCAACGTATTCACAAAACGCAAGTGGCTTTTGGTGAGTGTCTTTCACAAGTGCAATCCAGGCATGTTTATGCTGGTGCCATGTTTTTGTTAATACGCACACGTATCATGGCATAACAGAAATAACTAGGAAAAAGATTAAACGGTCAGGCTCTGCAGGATATGATTTGTTTGTGTGCCCATGTACAATAGCCTCATGTCATACAGATAGCCAATAACACGTGCACTCGATTTTTGTTTGTTTGTTGGGAAAGCAAGTCACTCAGCCCGTTTACTTGTCTAAATAAAGTATACACGGGTAACATTATATTACCTTCAAATTGAACCTAGGGTCGTAATGCAACAAATACTGCAGCCAACAGCTGAGCTGTAGCACACTCTTATTTCTGAGAAATTATTTGTTGAATATGTTTATGTCAGACGTAACCTGGAGGTACTCCATTAAGTAATACAATTGTTATTCGCAGTTGTACTTGCTAAACTCTTATTATCATTGAGGTATTAGTAGATTCAAATATGTGAAGGAGTTCTATGGATTTATGAAATAGTTTATTGACAAGAATATCAAATGTGATTCTTATTCAAATTCTACTGTTTTTCTTCCAGACAAACTGCATGGTCGCTACTAAAAAGATGATCGATTTGGAAGAAAAGTTTGAAAGTGAATTGATAAAACGCGCTGCCAAAGTCCGGGAAACAAAACCACCGTATGTGAAACCCCCGCGCACCAATCCTGTTCTTGCTAAACACATGAAAAAACAATGCCATCATCATCCACACGAGTCTGGTGGATCTGAATCAGGTAGTGTACTTAATTGATCCACAACATATTTGTCTCTTAGCGTTTGTAGGTAATATAAGTATCTATTGCACGATACTATAATAGTGTCTTTGGGCATAGAGTCGTGACAATACCGAAACATTTGATGTCATGACTCACACCCCCATGTAATCATGTCTCCGGATATGCTTTTTGCCAGCTTGGATTTGTATGCTTCTGAGGATTCAGTTCTGTTCATAGCAGGAGTATCATGTGTGTCAGTAATTAATTTCTATCTCAATCTTCTGTCGAATCTCTTACTTCGAGACCAGGGCTCTTCACGTAACTCAGCTTGAGTGAGCGAACGTGAAGGCTTATGATGCTGTATAACTATTTTAGCCTCAAATATCTCACGAACAGAATCCAGTTCAAGTGACGACGATTCTGACCTTGACAATGATGTGGCGCATGGTTGGATGGAAGAACTCAACCGTAAGCAACAGCATCCAGAGCGTTTACATCAGGAACTCTGGTTTAACGAGCCCGGGGAAGTAAGTCCTTTTTAATTTACAACCCAAATTGTTTTTTTTGTTCGTTTTTTTTTGTTAAAAAACCCCAAAACAATGGTGGGGTGTTCGTGTCGTTGGCCTTTACCAACTTATATCAGTTTTTAATTTCCCCTTTGATGAACATGTGTGCACAAAATATAGTGCATTTCAGTCTTGCAGAATAGATTGTCGAAATTCGAATAAATAAACCCGTTGGAATGAGTGAATTTAGTTTAATTATTTATTGATTTCACTGATTTTCTTTCCCTTCCTAAAATAATCCCATTTTGACGATGTTTATGATTTGGTTGCAGATGAATGACGGACCACTTTGCCGGTGTAATGTTCGATCCTGTAACTCTGGAATTCGTCATGATATATATCCAGGAGAAAATGTAAGCTTATAAAAACCTACCAATCTTTATTTAATGTAAGAATGACACTGAATTTTGATATAAGGTAGTTTTGTGTATTGTCATTCATCGATTATTACCACCTTTGTGTTGATCTATATTATTGTATGAGATTCATATTAATGAATTGTGAATGTTTCTTCCTCGATTCAGAGAATCCCGAGATGTGTTCCAGATAGTAATAATCAAGATATCCTTTATCACTACAGGATTACCATGTCACCGCACACCAATTTTTTGGTAATGATTTATCTATCTTCATTCCAAAATTATTTCTATTCATTTTGCTGTGTAAATATATGAATAATATATCACACTTGGTTAGCTAGGCAGATATGTTCTAATGTATAGGGGAAAATTAAAAATTTGCATTCTCTTGTGTTAATTGCTTAATTTGAGGATTTTAAATAATGATATTATGTGACAATGAGTTGACTTGTCCAGTCAGACTGGTTAAAACAAAAGGGAATATTGATGTTTTAAACCCCCATCCCGTGTTAACATTATAATCTCGTTCAACCTATTTCCATTGAGTGTATTTATATTTGCAGACTAAGAACCCCACTGTAATCGAGTACGATAACCACGAGTACATATTCGAGGGATTTTCCATTTTGTCACATTACAAACTTGAAAATGTGAGTATGGTGGCCATTTAATTCCGAGCTTACACATATTCTATCACCCAACCCATGATGCATGTAATAATGATATTAATTTCAAAATCGAAGAAAATCATAACAAAGAATACTTCTTAACAATATTTTTTACATTTCTGTCACTCCCAGTGTAGTTCTTTCGCCGCTCATTTTTATCTCTTTATGAGTCATTCCGTCAGTGCGACGAATCCGGTATATGTAAATTTCCTGCCATAAAAATGAAATAAAATAAAAAAAAAAAAAAAAACACAATTCCATTGGTCCCACTTTCATCCAGGTACCCGTGTGCAGGGTGATCCGCTTCAATATAGAATACACCATCCACTGGTTCGAAGAAGAAGTGCCGGAGGTTAGTCTTCTCTTCTACAGCCCTTATACTTATACACTTATACTTATTTTTTAAAAAAGATGTTGGGAGGGGTGCTGCCAACCGTCTGAATTTCAGATACTTTTAGCTTATGACTTGGTTGAAAAAGAGAGTTGTGGAGTGCGATTTTTGCACTTTTTATTGGACTTTAACTGGTCGAGAAAAAGATTTTATTTATATTGGGTCACCGAGTCCCATATCGGGGTTTTTCACTTGCCCCAGATTAACAACATATTCACAGTTATAATACAGACAATTTATTATTTGTTATACAAAAGAGATTTCCAAGCCAATGTTGATCAGGTTAAACGTGATAATAGTCAATTTACTATATTATCATTTTCTTTGGAAATCGGAGTGCACTATACTACTGCTGTATATTGGCCATTTTATTTATTTATTTTGATTGACCGAGCTTACCACGCATTCGCTGCTCCATAAACAGTTTTTTTCGCAAGTTTAAGAAACATCTCAAAAGATTCGTTGCAATGTGTCGCAAATATTATTGATCGAGACCAGAGGGATGAAATATATATATAATAATGCGGCCAGTGAGGTTAAAAACTATCAACATTAGGTGCTACGCGTGATAGTAGATACAGTTTAAGAGCCTGGTAAAACTTAATACAAGAGATGCTATTCCAGGGGTACAGTTTAAGAGCCCGGTAAAACATAGTACAGGAGATGCTACTCCAGGGGTTAGTGGAAGACTAGCTATAGGAGCTGTATCCTCACCAGTAGCGATGTTGAGAGATTATTCGTTCTGATGATTCTAATCTGATGTGCCAATATTGAATAAAACATCGTGTGTTTTTTTCTCTCTCTCCAGAATTTCAGTGTTCGCAGTCTGGATTTGTTCTCAGATTTCTTCTTTTATGAGATACTAGAACTGCTTGACCTTGACTGGAAACCCAAGGCAAATGGATGCAGTCGATTTCATTTGATGCCAAGATTTGCCAGGGATGTACCTGGTGAGTATTGTGCAGGAAGACAATTATTTCTTTACATCTGATGCCATAGGGTATGGTCTATTTTCCTGACCTCATTCAATGATTGGTGTCCTTCTAGGTCCTTATACTACACAGTTAAATGTTGATGATTCTCGGGTTTTATGATTATTATACTTCTTGGATATCAGTTTATTCTATTATTTTTTCTGGATCATTTAGTTTTGAAATGGGACTCACAATTCTTGATTCTATCCAGACAATGGAAAGGAGATACTCTCAATGAATGAGGTGCTCCTCTACTTACTGCGGAGTGCTCAACCTTTACTTGAGCAATCAGAACTCAACGAACTCCATAAATTTGAGAAGCATGAATGGCAGTCTTGGGTTGATAAGGTGCGGGGTATGATCGTCACTTTCCCAGGAATGGTTAGTATAGAAAATTGTTTCTCTTTTTATAGCATTATTCAATGGTGCTACGAATTCAATTCTATTCTTGGTATGTTATGTACCATAATAGAAATTGCATTTGTAATTATTTTAATTTAATACAATAATTAAAAAGATTTGAATCATAGGTAGATGCGGATGGATTTGAATGAAATTGATGTTCTGTGTTTTCTATACTACTTGGATAAAGCCCCTTTTCTTCTTTTAACCTTTATTCTTCAGAGACCGAGTTCTATCCGTATCGACCAACTAGACCGAGAACAGGTTAAAGATGATGTAATAGCTTACCCGGTGATCATCCACTTTGGTATCAGGCCAGCCCAACTGAGCTATGCTGGGGATCCCTAGTACGTCCTATCTTTTGCAATAATGAACTAATATCTATCTATCAATTCGTGTATTTATTAATCAATTAATTCTATTATTCATGTGTACATTTCAAATGGTCATTTTTATTCATCAAATAAATAATTTTATGTCATTCAGTCTGCCAAATCCTCATAACGGCTTTCCCACAAATGACTTATCTGTTTAATTGATTTACTTAACATTCTTACATTTGAACGTTTCAGTTATCAGAAACTGTGGAAGCAGTATGTGAAGTTTAAACATCTGCTCGCAAATAAACCGAAGATTACGCTGGAGGACAAGACAAAGCTTGAGCGAAAAGAAGACAAACTACAGGAGATGCGAATGAAAAGGTTTGTTCAACATCTTTAATCTGCCAGGTTCACCAGGCTTCTAATGTTGTATTTCTTTTGATTGAAGCGAGTTCTGTATTTCGTCGCCAGCTTTCGACTGATCTAATTTTCATTTCTTGTTCCAGTTCAATGAAAAGAGAAGTTACCGTGGAGCTCTGTTCGCAAGGATTCATAAAGACGGGAATAAAGTCTGATATGTGCCAAGTAAGTGGATGGTATATTTGAACTTTTTATCAATCAAAATAATGAAAAATGTTGCAATGCCTTGTGATTTGTTTATTGACATCTGTCACTTTTATCCACAGCATGCCATGTTATTGCCGGTACTGATAGTTCATCTGAGGTTTCATAAATGTCTAGACGAGCTTGAAAAAGTCATCAAATACCAATTCAAGGATAGGATGTTGTTACAGGTGAAGTATATTTCGCAATGACCATTTCCAACACCGAAGGCTATTCCCGCGTTATTTTGACAAAAAATGTCGTTCACTTTGCTATCTACTACCATGTAGTAATGACACATTTATTTATATAACGCAAAAAAACATGTTAATGTTATCCTTTTAAGTTCAAACATCCCGAAGATGTGTATATCCTTTTATCAAGTTTATCAACTGCTATGTATATAGCAAACAATACTCTATGGTGTTTCTTTTTTCATTTTACTTTAGTAACTTTGAGAAATTTCATTTCAGTTGGCATTAACTCACCCGTCATACCGTGTGAACTTTGGAACTAATCCTGATCACGCTCGCAACTCTTTGTCCAACTGTGGTATACGTCACCCAGAATATGGTGACCGAAGAATACATCATGTCCATACCAGGAAGAGAGGTAATTCAATATATTCAAGTTATGGTGTAATTTAAAACGCATGTTGTAAGCTATATTTTACAGTAGGTACAATATTTCATTGACCCATATTTGTTTTCAATAATCAAGAAGTGGTTATAGATGATCCGGGAAATGGTCAGTATAATAATGTAATCGTTTTGCGTATCATGTTCTATCGACATCGTAATAGATTTTTACAAATATTTGTGTTGGCCATTAATTTGCAATTTTATCCAAATATTCAGAACCAATACTTGGTTGGTCGTTTTTATATGTTGCCAATAATAGATTATTAATGATAATATATAGTAATACTTATCCATCTTCACCACCCCCATCCCATCACTGTGTATGTTAGACAGTGGACTGTATATCATAACTAAATAAATAATGCACATGTTATGAAATCTTATGTATATATATACTGAAGCAAGATGTAGTAATCTAACATATATTCCTGACTAGGTATCAACACACTCATTAACATTATGTCACGTCTGGGACGCAAGGAGGAAACAGTGTCTGAAATCAACCATTATGAAAGGTTGGAGTTTCTCGGTGACGCTGTGGTGGAATTTATGTCCAGTATTCACCTTTTCTACATGTTCCCTTCACTCGAAGAAGGCGGCCTTGCAACATATCGTGCTGCCATTGTACAAAATCAACATCTAGCTGTCCTTGCAAAGGTAAGACGAGCCACATCGTTTATTTCACTGGGAATAGCAGACTTTACGAATTATGGTAGAGGAGACCGGACGTCCTAAGATACTCCCACCGCACAGGTAATAACTGGCCAGAGGTGGCTGGAATACGGGCACTGAGACAGGGGGAGCGGGGACGGCTCAGAGAGGGAGAGAGGGGCAGTGCACACCAGAGCACCAGTCACCAGCTGGTCACCAGACTTGCACAGTCCCTCTCTCTATATATACAATGCACTGTACGCTCACACTAGTTCTGAACCCCTAGAGGCATACTGCAAGTCTATGCATGGTCTCTGTGTCCCGCTCCTCTGCCTGTGCTTCCATGCCTGTGTGCATGCTTATTCTCACCCTATGTTTTGATGGATTCACTTGACAAAAGTTGCTATTATTATAAGATCTAGCGGCTAAAATCTACTTGAGTTTAGGCAAAACTACTGTCAACATATGATCTGATAATCCTGGAACAGCTATCCAGCCACAGAGCAAATTGTATTCTAAGGATAAGGAGGCAAAGTTTGACACCTATAGTGAAGGTATTAGCTGACGGGGAAGACGCCCGCAGCTAGTCCTGTCCTCGGGGCATAGTCACCACTGCAAAGTCTAACTTCTACCAATTCGTGAAGTCTGCTATTATATTGATATTTGTGTGATATTCGTTCGATTCATTTAGGATTACCCAAGAGGTTTTATATTATATACGTACCTGGGATTATTTAGGTATTACATATTAGTATTTCATACAATGTGGTATAAATCTGTTTTATAATTTTATTGTAATTTATATTCTTCATAATTATCTGGTCAATGTATGCCATTTATTTTGTGTTGGGACATCGTGTCGTTTCATTTATTCATATCCTATTTGTTTTCACAGAAATTAAAACTCCAGGAATTCATGCTGTATGCCCATGGACCTGATCTGTGCCATGAATCCGATCTCCGACATGCCATGGCCAACTGTCTAGAAGCCTTAATGGGTTGGTTACGCAAAGCTTTTAGAAATTCATTAGATTGTAAAGCTATTTCGCATAAAATTGTTGTATTGTGACTTTGTCTCTCGCGAAAATGACCAAGACTTCTACCATATATTATGTTGTTAGAATTGTTCTTATGCCACGAATTATTTTTTTTTCGAGCAGCATGGTCAATTTTTCAAAATTATTAACACAAAATTAATCAAGCGTCCTCTCCTCTCTCTAGGGGCTCTTTTCCTTGATGAAGGTATTGAGTTAGCGGACAGAATATTTGGAGAGGTGCTATACGATGACGACGTTGATCTTCTTGACACCTGGCAAAACCTGCCTGTTCATCCCCTGCAGGTGAGATAGATCTATAGTTTTTTCAATCACTGTCAATTTCGTTGTAGCAGACCTGTATTCATTGTATATTCAAGTGTATTCTTCTATTTACCACATACCGCATCTTGAAAATGAATTTTAATTCCATTCCCGTACTTAAAGGTACTTTTAGAAATTATCATTTAATATTATCTCTTGACGAGTATTAATTGTTTTGCCATAATTAGGAGGACGAACCAAATGGGGACAGACAGTGGATAGCATCGAGTCCGGCATTACAGGTAAACAATTACCATGTTTATAAAAATGGGATCAATTTTGATTTAAAGACAATGATTTCCAGACCTACCCCCACCCCATACTGTTCATCTTTGTGAATCTCTTATGAATTTTCTCCTTTCAGAAACTAAGAAAGTTTGAAGACTCTATTGGTATGGAATTCACCCATGTACGACTGCTAGCTCGATCATTTACCATGCGCAATGTTGGTTACAACAATCTGACCTTGTACGTATTTGCTTTTTTTGTGAGTGTAGATAAGAATCCCTTATTGTGTAACTTTTCAAGTGAAAATACCTCTCGCAATATTACTGGTAGTAATACTTTATGTTCTAATTTCTTAATATATTCCTTTTCAAATACCAGTGGTCACAACCAACGTCTGGAATTCCTCGGGGATACAGTTTTACAGTTGATCGCGTCAGATTATTTATTCAAACATTTCCCCGAACATCACGAAGGACATCTTTCTGTAAGTTATTGTGTTTTTATGCCATTATTGAAGGCCCCTCTCAGAAAACCACGCCAAAACCTATAAAGCGTTTTTTATTTACATTTGCTTGCTGTTAGTCACTGTCAGAATATTCTGTGGTGACAGGTAGACGATTAATGTATCTGTCAAACAAATACCACCAGGCTTGCAAATTTTCTCTATTTTGCAAGATTTTCAATTGAAGTCCACTCTTGGCGTGGGGAATTAAAACAAAGTGAACTGTGCCCCACCATGTATGATTTCTATAAGTGCTTTTACAAAACGGGTTATCATGAATGACTCTTTATTTTAGTAGGTTTTTAACATTGTCAAAAGAAACATGAGCAAAGTTTTCCACACCACGATTGAAAAGTCTCAGCAAATTGTAAAAATTATGATTACCGGTATTACAATGTTTCATATAATTCTTTTTCTAGCTTCTGAGAAGCTCCCTTGTAAACAATAGAACGCAGGCCGTTGTGTGCGATGATCTGGGGATGACAGAGTATATTATACACGCTGACAATCGACTTTACGACCAAGCGGGTATGAAGCACAAAGAGAAGGCTGATCTACTTGAAGGTATTCACTTTCCTAGATTGAACTTATGATTAGAACTTAAAGTATTTAATTTTGTGTGTGTGGTCGTTTCTGATGAATAGATATGATGCTTCTTCGGGGATTTTGAAACTTAAAATGATTCCCTTCTTCATTCCAGCTTTCCTTGGTGCCCTGTATGTCGACAAAGGGTTAGAGTACTGCCGTGTCTTCTGTTCCGTCTGCTTTTTCCCTCGGCTTAAGGTAAGCTACATTCCTGGAAGTTAGATGCACTTCACCTCTTTGGCGCATGGCTTGAGAGAACTATACCTCTACAGGGACCTTGTATGGAATGAATGTCAAACAACTCATAGGACGACCGTCAAATGTTTCCCTGTAATTCAACACTCAATCATTTTTATCTATTTCAGCAATTTATTCTTAATCAAGACTGGAACGATCCGAAATCTCAACTGCAGCAATGCTGCTTAACTTTGAGGGAGCTGGGTGGTGAAGAACCGGATATCCCCGTCTACAAGTGAGTTTATGGGTTTTTTAAAAATTAAATGTTGCTGCGTTCCTCGTTTTACAACTAATTGTATGGAGTGAAAGTATCATAGATGTTTTAGCTACTTCGATCTACAGTAACAGGATATAAAGACTATACACAAGTCCTCCAAATTTAGGAGAGGAGTCACACAATTAAATTGAGTTGATCGTAAATTGATGCAGGTACGTTATAGATATGATTGTTGTATTCAATCTCCACTTTCTAGAGTGATCGCCTCTACTGGACCAACCAACACAAGGAAGTACACGGTAGCTGTATATTTCCGTGGAGAGCGACTTGCCACTGGCACTGGTCATAGTATTCAACAATCGGAGATGAACGCTGCGACAAATGCTCTTGCTGATAGAGGAGGTACGTATTTCAAACTGTAGACTTAAGAAAACGTGCGTAATTAAAACCTAATGTTTCTCATGTGTGTTGTATTGATATTGGAATATAATCGCCAAACAAATATTTCATTACAGTGTATGCCTTTTGTTCGTTTTATAAAGGACTAGCAAAGTACCCGGACGGTCACCCTCTCTCCCCACACTTCCCCCTCTCTCTCGTTTCCCTCCCCCTCTTCTCTGTGTTTCATACCTATTTTCCTCTCACAACCCCATCTCTGATTCCCCCCCCCCCCTCTTCCTCATGCTCCCCCTCCCCTCTCTCCCTTCCCCTACATCCTCTATAAAGGATGATTTCTGCAACCGGAATTTTTGTTTAATTTTTGCATATTTTGAATGCGACTTGAGTTTTGAGTGGACACGGTTGTACAGACTTCTTTGTACAGTATATATACGGTTCGCCTACTTTACCAATGAATTTTCATTTAACTAGTATAATTAACGACGGAATTAGCATAAAAGCACCTGCTGATGTCGTCCAAATCTAAGCACCAACCAAAACATTACTACATTTACGTACATAAAATGCTCATTGGAAATTAATAATAAATGCTCATACTTAATTAAAACTTAATTAACTGGTAATTAACCTTAAAATACTGGGCCCAGTGTTAACCTATAGTTAACCTACGCGGCCAAACTAGCGCCTGACGAGACCTTATACGGTCGAAACCACACAGAAACCCCATGTGATGTGACTGAAAACATTATATTTTATTATAATCTCATACAGTTCATCAAATTATTCTGATCTAACTCTATAGACAGACCGAGTCCTACGGGTCTCACTTGACCAAACCCGAGTTGTTGCAACAACTCTGATGAGGTCACAATCGGGGTTACCACACTCACTAAGCAACAACAACAGTTGCCCAGGTGAGCTCAGGTAGAACGTTCGTTTCTGAGGCCCAGCCTCAGTTGTGGTAGCCCTATTCAGGTGACACACACGGCCCACCTAAATGCTCATACTTAGTATATTATCCAATATGGGAGAGAAAGCCCAGGACAACCGGCTAAAAATAAACCTTAAAATTCAATTAACTACTATTTTACTTAGTACACGTTTACTCATATTCATAAAAGCAGCATATTAAATGGGCAGCACATTTGATCGCTATTTACATACACCCATACAAATTCCATTAGCTTTATCATAGCACTAATCTAAACTGTCTCGCCATCGGTATATATATACTGAAATCAGTATTTTTGAATACTTATGAAAATTGTCAAATCACCCACCCACCCACCCGAAATTCATCATTTTTAAAATAAAATTTTCAACCAAAATAATTTTCAACAAGATTTCTCATAATTTGATTTAGGACATAGCTTATCATTCTTACGACATCGGGTTGCTGATGAACACACATAGTGATACTCTCGGGTTTCCTTGAATTATATGAGACGGAAGAAAATAATTTTGCAAGATGGAATTTATCAGATATGTTATCACGGTGTATGCCCGAGAGCTCAGATATAGTCTGTTAATCCACCTAGCAGTATAGGCAGGTTGGATTAAAAGTGTCAAGTATGCATTGCCAAGTAATTTTGGAAAATCTATGGACATAAGCAAGCCTGTCTGTTCCCTCTCGCTACCATGCAGAATGAGAACGTGCTCTATTGCTTAGGCAACCGATACCTAGCGACCCTTCAGCGGCGATTATAACATCACTGAAAGGTGTGCACTTGTTGGGTCGGGGGGGGGGGGGGGGGGGGGGTGTTCCTGTTGTCGGGTGTTCTATTGCAGGGGTAGCAACACCCAACACGAGATTTCATTCAAATCACTTCAAGGTAGAAACAATTTGATGACCAAACGTACACTCGAATTTGGGGTTAGTTAAAAGTGAAAGAATTAACCCCAAATACGAATGTGTAACATTACTGAGTATTACTTTCTCTTTCAACGTAAGTAACCTAGACCTTAATTTCTCATTTTCTTGAATATTTCTACAAACGTCAGGTCGCTTAGATGATTCATATTGTAAGTCTATACTCCTGGTATTCCTAGATTCGGGTATCTTACAACCAAGGTCCATCTGCGTGTTTGTTATCCAATTTCAACACTTGAAGTGTGCCTATATTAACATGCAAACTCGAGAGGGAGGCTTATATTACTGAATTCAATAGCAAACAAAAAGAAAATTCTTTGAAAAGTTAAAAGGATTTGTTTAAAATTGGCACTTAAAATTGTTACTTGATTTCGAATCTAGTCTGACCATAAATATTTCAATCAAAAAATTTACCTTTAAGATATTCTAGCGGTTGGATTTAATAGTACTTGTTATCATGTTTCGTTATATATATGTTCTAAAAAAATGTTTGTTTAAAAACATTTCGGTTTCAACTGTTACGACTAAATTCAATTACCTTTGGCGGCAGGCCGAGTATTCAGAATTAAGGGAACGTGAAATTATGTTACGTATTTTGTATTTCCATTTACCTCAACTATTACTTATTTTGGTTCCTGACATTTTCTAGTCACTAGAAAGCAAGGAAATAACACGGGGGCTTAGTTAATACATTACTTCAAAATTTAAATGTATATTTTTCAGGACGCAGAATTTTTAAATTGGTTGACAGATTAAACTGGTTCAGTTATTTGTTTTTCAGTGGTGACATTTGTAGCTCAATCATAGATATTTGTGTTAGGTTGTGTACGTCAGTTTCCTCCTAAAAACTACAATGACAAATACATTTTCTATTTTTTATTCATTTCATTATTCCATTTTCGTCCCGTACTAATATTCAAGTCTCATTTTTCATTCAGAGTTATTCCCGCAACTCGCGCATCAGAAGAAGTTCATCGAAAAGAAATACAAAAGGAAAGGTCGCAAAAGTAAAAATGACCATGAACCAAGAACGAAGCAAATTCGCAACAAATCTCCACCGAGAAAAAATGAAGAACGTTCCAGTTCGAAGTGATGTTGTCAGTTCTGTACTCATTTTCAAACTTCATTGCATCGTTTACAAATACTTGTAATACGAGTGCTTCTGACGCGATTTAATTTATTAACTTGGGTATTGATTCCTCATTTTGTGCCCTTATAAATCTAGAATTTTCCCTAAAAGGGAAATTTTATTTTGAAGATTCTCACCCTGCTTAGGTTGATGCAACACAAATTATAACTCAAATTTCAAAAACACAAATTTAACACAAATAAATGAATAGACGGAAGGGTTGACATCTTCGTAAGTCCATTTAACTCAATCGAGTTATACATTCCATTCTTTTGTTTACATTTCCATCGACGGACTTGAGTTATACTACTTTAATGTATTAAAAATGGTCCGCCCAAGTATTAAGTTGCTACTACCTGCATTTTATTTATTTGGCTGACCACTGAGTAATTGTAGCCGTTTGATTTCAATTAAGAACTGTGATGTAAAAATTCCCCACGTTTATGGGCTGGAATTTCTGTGACATACGTAATGATCATTGATATTAATGTGGAAATAAATGGCAATACATTAATGATGTTAATCAGTTAATGGAAAAGCGTGTTGTCGTCTCAGAGGTTCATATGTTTGAACTCAGTGAGACTATATTTTTATTCTAGAACGTTGTCGCTGCTGTAAAAATGGCAAACTCTGTGGAATACTTAATCTTAATTTGGAAGTGTCCTGCTGTGGGATAATTATGATAATACTGCCATTAGATTGTTAATAGCGCCATTTTCTTGGAAATAACCGCATACAGGAATAATGTAACGCATTGTTTAGGTATCTACTACGCGACTCCAACGGTTTCAAAATCATACGAACTCTCAAATCGGGTATCAACTCCTTTGTTTTCTACCTTCAGTTCAGGATCTTCATTCATAGTTTTAATTATTTCAATGTTGTATGTCATACCTATTGTTTTTGTTCTTTTTGAGTACAAACCAGTTTTTTGTCCAGCTGTGCTGTGCCGTGTATTGCATTTATGATATTGACTTAAATAATTCTTCATTGTCATAATGTTCACAATCGAAATTCTAAGGGTATATATTTCCATCTTCAAGCTTTTGCATATATGCCTATAGCTAGATATAATTGTATCATATTGAAAGAGCATTACACCAGAATTAGATGACATTGAAAACAAATATAAAGGCATTCACATTGGATCCAGAAATCCTATACAACAGGGAAATGTTTAAGTGGTACCGTACCGTAATGATAATGAATAATTAATTCTAAATACATGTGCTTGTACATATATCGTTCAAATCCAATCGTGGCAATGCGTCTAATCGTCTCCCCCATGACAGACCCCCTCCTCTGACTTTGTACATTGGTAAAACTACAAATGATACGTAATAAACTGGTGGACATTATATGAACAATATATTCTCTTGGTGTTAATTTCTTTTGGGATAAACCCATTCAGTATCTACCGCGTAGGCCTACTAACCAGATTTTTTAACTTTCCTCATTTTCTTCTAATTATCATAAGCCGGTTACGCTAGAGCTGCAGGTTAAAACAGGATCACTTCGGCTAATGATTCCTCCCTCCCCACTCACAATGTTGGCGATATAGGCCTACGGTAGGCCTACATAGCCTCTAACATAACAACAGAGAAGGATGGTTCATATCTAGTTGATAAGGAAAAGATATTTTATATAGGCCTAAGATTGAGCATAGAACTAAGCTATTTACGGTACGGTACTATCGGTACCGTAATAATCCCTTTAAGCAAAATTGGTCTATTAAAGGCTGTAGGCCTATTTCAAAATAGAGTCAATGTAACAATCACCAAACAAATGAAATAGGCCGTCCAGTCATTGAGACTAGAATAGAATTAATTCCATGATAAAATGACTTCGTTTTTGACTGATGGGGAACAGATTGAGGTATGTTTATGCCTTCAAAAAGTTCTCCTCCCAAAACTTCTAAGTAATATCAAAGATAAGATCTCTTGAAAGCGACAACTCGAAGACCTGTCCGGAACAAAAATATGGCCCCTCCCCATTCCACTGGAAAGCTACCGCGCAACTTACCAGACGCAGACTCAGAGCATGCCAAAAGCGTCAGAACTGAGCAGTGCATTCCTCAGATACGTGCTCCCTAAAAAAACTAACTTTCACACGGAATATACCAGCACATATACCAAAGCGCATCGCATATTATGCTCTCTGAGTAATCCAGCACCCACCCACAAACTCGCAGCAACGGGAGGCTGAGGAACGAGCACTCCCCTCGCCAGCGGATTCCCTCACTCACACCGCCGCCCTCACTCACCGCACCCCCGCACACGCATTTGGCCATTTTAAACTAGTGCAAGAGACAACCTACTCTTATATATTTTGAGGGTCGCTTGTATATGATGCATTCCGATAAAGTGATGGTCTGAGTCTACACACTGTGACTCTCATACATACGCGGGCTTACCCCCCAAGTTAGTTACAATGCTCTGTGGTCTGCCTGCGGGCGTAAGGAAATGCGTGACTCACTCGTCTGGAATGCTCGTAAAACCCAGCGACATCTATCGAGAGGGACGAAAACTATTTTGACTCCACAAAGCGTAAACAAGAGCTCTTGCTGTAGGGGGCCTATTATCTGTCGATTCATGGAGGAATAACGCCATTTTAGGTGAGTGGAATGCATTTATTTTATTCTATGAGATGTTCGTGGAGTACATGACCAAAGATGGAGTAGGCTGGAGCCTTACACGCAGAGAATTGCTACGAAAGAGTTTGAAGTCTGCGCTCCCACCAAAACAATATGAGCGATAAACGGTGTATTTGACCGTTCATCATTCTCCAGTCAGTGAATGTCGCAGATTTTGTCTGGATCGCTTCAGCCTCTCGAACGTGTGGTTTAGTGTGATCATTCACGCCCCCGTCACTTCTTTTCATTGTTTTTACACACTTTAGGCCAATTGAATCGAATTTGAAGCGTATATTGGGACATGGAATGAAAATAAATTATTTATTCCGTCTATGTCCATTAGCCTACTGTCAAGCGTTGACTTTGCTGACTTGACTGCAAAGCCTTTTGGCAAGATTTACCCATTAACCAAAAGCTAAACCACCGATTTGCTGAGCCTGGGTTACGGACCCAATTAATGATTTTTCCCGGGGCATATCATATGAACACACGTTATTAGTATATAGCACGGATGATTGTGCCCCCGAAATGGTGGGAAACGTGATCTGGCGTTACGAGAGGATAGGTTGGTAAATGTGACGAGCAACTGACAGCTCCGACCGCAATGGCATGAATGTGTATTGGTTGCTCGCACAAAATGCAGGGAGTGCGTTCCGTTATCGATTGGTTTCTCCTCATCCCCAATTACGGACCATCGTCTGAAACGGCCATGGCTTGCTGGAAACACCGCGGTGGATTTAGTTACGCCGACACCGTGGTGTGGATTATCATTTCTACGCAAATGAAAAAAAAACTCCACCGAAATAGATGGATCAATACAGACTGTGCTCCCAGGACTGTGCTATATTTGTCCTTCTCATTTGTCTGAGCGAGGATCAGGGCTGATTTCATTACACACGGCACGAAGAGATGTCATTTGATTGCTTATCGGATGAATAAAGAAAGCGCTCACACACAGTGGCATTAGCCATTACATTCTGCGATTCTCTCTCTACGCATTTGCAAACCACAAATGAATAATACATGTTGCCCTATGGATCCAATGGGTGGACTTTTTAGCACTGAATAAAAACTCTGTAAATCCACTATTACATCTGTTTTAAGCAACGTGATATATTTACAAAACGAAAGAGGTCCACAAAGTGCCACTTTATTATGCCTCTACACTTGAAATTCTAAAGACCTATATATACACCTACTAACGAAGTTTTGGTGCAATTAATTTTATTTCGAGAATTCAATCGCAAAGGTCTGAATTGTGTAGATGGAATATCATTTTTTTAAAGACAGATATTATATCATGGCGTTTTGAGCATAATCTTTGAAGTAACATGTATTTCTTTTTATACCTGTATGTATTTTTTTAAATCATACGGTTGGAAATCAATATCATATATCACAGCAATGTTGGCCAGCTCATTAAGTGACTGAGCAGTCTCAAGTGCTGGGTCGACCCACTGGTACGATTGTGGGTTCAAACCCTGACATGGCTTGAGTTTGACCTTTCATCTCGCATCCAGACCCAAATAGAACAGCAGTATGAGCTGAATTAGCCAGGGTACAAACAAAATGGACAACTTCTAACATTAGGTAGTCATAATATTGGTTTAAAAATTATCTATATCTTTATATTTTTACGTAATGTAATACGTTGGCCCCCTACCGGACGTGGACCCTGTTATTTGTCTTGTTAATTAGCGTGTAATTGTCAATTGATTATCAATTAGCATATAAGTCATTAAGGAATACCAAGACTTATTAATATGTTGGGTTTAAAATCGGGATTAGGAAAAGGCGGTCGATTTTTCTCTCTGGTTCTACATTGATTCGATGTCTGAGTCTTTTATTAATGCTAAGTTATTGTTCAGTGATGTTAAACAAATATGTCACATGTCAGCAATTATTATGTGAAGTGATAGATAACGAATCGATAATGATCACAAATGATATTTACTGGGCTAGCTCTTTATTAATATATCTATTAGTATATATAGGACGATGTACTGTCGTCACTCTCTTGCTACCATGTGACGGGGATCGGGATCCCCGAGGCATCGTCGTTGTAGTCGAACTCTATGGTGACGCTATTATTGCGTCATCATTATGGTGCGCTTGTTGGGATATCTATTAATTTGTATAGTGTATACTATAAAGTGCGTTGACATGATCTTCTGTGATTATCCTTAACATGAGTTGCCCAATTTCATGTTCCATAGAAAAGGAACGATTCTTGAAACGTTGTTTGAAAAAAAAAAAAAGATATTGAAATGTTCCCCTCATATAGTCCGTTTGTGGGTAATAAAGTGATTGTGGTACAATAGATTTATGTGTTGCATTTAACGAGCCCACTTTAATCAATTTTTTAATTTTATTTTTTAGCTGATGCAGTGTGGAGGTCGGTGCTCCAAATCAACCATCAAACATGCAAAGTTTTTCACCGACCACCATCATGGACGGGAGAGTGCTGTGTCCAAGTCTTCCAGACTTGCTTCGCAAAACCATCCTTACGTTCTGTGAAGGCAGCGTCAAGTTCCAGCGCACTCTGGAGGTTATCGGGAGCATTCACATCTGCTCAGACAGTGAAAAGATTGCCACTTTCCTGCTCGACGAGCAGGTTACGCGGCCTTCTGTTGGGGAAGATGGGCACGCATCTGACAGCGCATCCAAAGTCACTGCAAACGAGACGTTTTCTTCGCACGACAACAACCATCAGACCCGTCTGGACAACAAGAAGTCTGGCTCGCCGAATGGGGAGTTCATGTTACCACCTAAGAAGAGTAGAAAAACATTAAAACCAGTTCGTAAGATTAACTATCGGTACATCCAAAACCTAGAGAGTAGTGATGCAGAGAGTGACAATGAATACATAACGATAGATTCTAATGGCAGGGACAGCCAAGGACTCCAGCCAGGCAGGGACTATATCGCCACCAGGCCTCTGGGCATGTTAGAGAAACGCATGCGAGAGTATCTTGACAACACTGATAGCAACGCCAGTGTTTCTTCAGAGGAAACTTATAAGCAAACCAACGTCATAACTAAGCAAGAAAGTGAAGCCCAGACCAGTCCGAGTGGCCCTGTGAGCTATGAAGTCAGTTCCACGCGGCCCGACGATGCTGTGAGTGTGGATCAAGGGACAAACGAATCGCCCAGTCTTAGCCCACAAGAGTCCACGCCGCCAAAAGAAGAATCCCCAAAGATACAGTCCCCTGAAGTTGCAGCTGAACAGACAAATCAGACAGCAGAGGTGAAACAAGAGATGGACACGGACTCCAATTACAGATACGACAACGCATTTGCTCGCAGTTACGAATCTGCCCTCATTCTTTCAACTCTTGCCACCGCAAATAATAATAGACCGTTGTTTGGAATGATGGATCCGAAAGGTTTCTCTACTGAGCAAGCCTATGCTATGTTCAATAACAACAACAACCTCCCCGAGCAAGCACAAAAGGCCCTGGCCTCTAATATGTTCACCTCACAGCAAGAGCAGATGTTCGCAGAGGACCTGCGAAGTCGCCACTACTCCTCACCAGAACCCGCCCAAAATTTCGCCAACCGTACACCGACTGGCAATCCTAAAGAGAGTGCCGAGGGTTCCTGGGACAAGCCCGTGCTATGTAAGATCTGTGGCCGAGCGCTCAAGTCAGAGAAGATGTTGGACATACACATGAACACGGCGCACACACATAAAACAATATATCCATGCAAGCAGTGTGGTAAGGTTTTCTACGCTGCCAGCTCTCTTCATTCTCATAAGAAACGCACCCACACTAGTATGGAACAAAAGTACAAGTGCCCTCACTGCGACCGCTTCTATGCTTTCCAGTCAGAGCTTCTGAGGCATATTGATACGGCCCACATGGAACTTGTGTCAATGAGTGCAAGTCAGGTAGGCATGGGGAGCGACGTGGCTGCCTTCTGGGCTGCTTACCGCGACAATCCCCTCACAGCACCTGAGGCAGTTCAGCAACAGCAACAGCAGTCTCAGCAACAAACACCGCAACAACAGCAGCAGCAGGGGTCGCCCCAGAGTGTGTCGCACACTCCACCTATTGCGCCAGTACAGCCTCCACCACCTCAACCTGTGCCCACAGAGCCTCAAGCCAACAACCGACAACAATCGCCACCAACAATACAACAGCAGCAGCAGTCTCAAAACAACAGTCTTGCCACTCCAGCGCATGGTGCCACCTCCCCATTTACCCCCATCAGCCTACCTGAGGAGAACAACAGCAAGAATCTGACCACTCAGCCTCCCCTTCCTCCTCCTCCTCCGTCTGCTGAGGAAGTTAAAGCAGATGTTGGAGGCCAGAACAATAACTTACCTGACGATGGCAAAGAGCAAGAGCGCATCACCGTGTCTTCAGCTATGGGCCTTCGTTACAAATGCAATATCTGTAGCATGCTCCTGAAATCCAAGGAATGCCTGTCTCTTCACATTAATGCAAAGCATACCCAGAAGCAGGCATATCCGTGTAATGTGTGTGGCAAGGTCTTCTACGCACCTAGTTCCAGGTTCTGCCATATTCGACGTGTTCACGCTTCCACCGAGCAGAAGTTCCACTGCGACTACTGCGACAAGATCTTCACTTTCCACTACGAGCTCCGCAACCACCTCAAGTTGATGCATCGCAACAAAATGATCCAACGCTCCGACGGCAGCGTCAGTGAGAACGAGCCCTCGAATGACGCGCCCGAGGAAAACAGTGATGTGCAAGACCTCAGCAACGGCACCACTTCGCCGTCGTCTATTGCAAACTCCTCCGACCAAGGTTGATGTTACGGCAAGCTAGATGTTATGAGATACCTTCATGTGACCTTTTTATCAATGCAAATTCAGAGATCAGCAATCAATGACCTTGGACGCATTTTCCTTGAGATGAAGAATGGGGTCTCAATAGACGACGACCGTATTTCGAATTTGAAAGGAAAGACTTCCCCGCTTGTTGGGAATGGATGGGTTTCTCTTAAACGTGAAATACTTGGCGTTTGAAAGTGCCGGATCTCGTTTATACAAATAAGGTCAACAGCTTCACTGATTCAGCTCGAGTTGAACCCCTTATAGAGCAGGTTTATGAAAAAAAGATAACCAAAGAAGCTCTCATATCACAGTACTGTGAATTGTGTAAGGCGGTGGGCAAACAAACATTTTCACTGATTTTAAAGAAAAGAAATTGCATAGAAATGGGGGCGACCTCATTCTGTTTCATCGCAGATTTGTTTTAATCCAGTTGGCGCGATTTTGAGACAGAATTTTGGGGAAGGGTTAGGTAATGTTAGCGTTTTTGGCTGGTGGGAGATTTCGTCATCACCCATTGACAATGGCTTTAAACAGACGTCAGGTACTTTAGCGTCATAAAAACGTACGATATAGGTTAGGTTCCGGTTTAGTTATAAACCTCTAATTGTTTCCAATGTTTAAGCATTAAAAAATCATTATTACCAATTGATTTGTCATAGATTGAGACAGCGAGATGTCTCGCCGATATCACAACCTAAATAGTATATTATTAGATGACTGCTGCTTTTTTTGAATTGGCCTTCGGGGTAGATTGATTATATCCCCCTTGTTGGTTACCCTATATATGATATATATATAATATATGATACAACGTATTTGATAGGACTTTCAGAAGCAGGATTTATTGGCTTTTAGTGTTACGTTCCATTGAAGTATGACGTCGCTATGTGATTTTTCTATCACAAAGGGAAGGGAATAACGTGTTCATTGATCGGGGAGTCCAGTCGTTTGTGACGCGGAATGTTTTGTACTTAGTACCGCCACTGGATTAGTGGGACCAATGCTTGTTTAGAGCTGTCATTCACTCCATTTAGAGTTGCAAACATCGTCAGATCATTATTATAGATAAACGAAAATGCCTCACCCTAGACCATTATTACCCGTGTTGATTGTATCAGAGTAGAAGTGAATGTCTATAGGAATGTATGTGCTGTGTATGTTGTCACGAGCAAGGAACATTATATTCTAGAGTATACATAACATATATTATCAGATATATAATCTATATCAGATATAAAATATATAATACATATAACTTAGGTTTCAGCACTCCACAAGTCTGAGAGCCGTATTTGCTTCCATTTCTTCGGTTTGAAAATTCTAAAGATCTTTTGGGAGAATCTTTATTTTTTTGTTCCTTTCCATTATTTTTTTCAAAAAGGTTTGCCAATCGTGACGAAAAACATATTTCACTGTTAAAGGACTTCTGTTTGTGAATTGTTACCTTCGGACGCAATGTTACTGTTGAATTCCCGTTATATACCGAATTGTTATTTATTTTTTCCTATTGATGTGAGGCATTGGTGTTATTTTCTTTAATTCTAAAGAGATACTTTACTTCTGAATAGAAATATTCCAAGTTATTCCGTTTACAATATACACTGAGTTATTGAAAACTTGTTAAGATTTGTTCATGTTCCAGAATTCACAATTTAACCCTCAATGTAAAAAATGTATTCATAGGGATGATAATTGTCATTTGATTGTCACCGAATTTCCAACGAACCCACTCTCTATCTGCCAATGCCCTTTGATCACACTAATGCATCCAAGAGAACAATATTTGTGATCACTTTTAACACTCCTCCAAACAAGTGCCATGTTGCAGGGAACAACTTTGGCTTACATCTTAAATAGATACTATTTGTCGTACTTGCCAAACATTCAAGTCATTACTGACAAACCTCTTTGGGTCATGATGACAGTCTTTGTTAGAAATATGATAATCCGTTGTACCAAATGTTGAGTTGGGTAGGTTAAAACATTCATTTATATAGAGCCTGTTGACTATTATCATTTTATATATACATATACCTTGCACACGGTATTCATCAAATTGTATAAATAATGCGTTGCTACTGAATCATTATCTCAATGCATAGAATGTGATAGAGAATAGGCGGTGTGCTCTCTAGTGCGGTTACTTCGTCCCACACCATTCACAAAGGAAATGAGAAAAGGAAAAATGTTAACAAGGAAAAATGGATGAAATTTACTGATCTCTTGATAATTAATTCTGGGAACCATTAAGTGCTTAGTGGAGTGGGATTCACCTTTGATGTGACCATACTGGAGTAACATGCCGCCAAACATGTAAAACATGTTTCCATGTAATGACTATCTTTAGATAGGGAAATGTGATAGGTAGTATATATTTGTACACAGCAGTCACGTGTATACATTTACTCGGTATATATATAACTGAATATATATACACTATATATTTATATATAATGTATATGTATTCATCCCATCGACAGGATGTTGTCAATCTGCTTATATTTGTAGAACGATCACTGTATTTGATAGTTAGCTTATACAACATAGGCCGATCACTGTTGATACATATATATATACATACATATACGTCATAGTATTTAGACATATATAAAGAATATATATATTTTAGGAGAGCATGATAGTATATATATATATAAATCTATATCCATTCGTACGTATTCTCTGTAATTGACATGTCCAAACAAATTTGTATAAACGCCAAGTATTCATCGATATACTGCTATTGTCTGACACTTCTGGGCGACTGGTTCCTGAGATCAAGGCCTCTTAGGACAATTATGTGGATGAGCCTTTGTTTATACACCACGTGTTGAAGCTTCCATGGTATGGAAGAGGTTTTTAATTCCAACTTGGGTTGCGGAATAACTAGGGGCTACGCCTCGGATCCAGTTTGCCCTTAAGTGTCAAAAATTTCCTTTGGTACCGTTAAATATGGAACTATTGATTCTATATAAAAAAATGATGCCATTTTGGGGGCTGGTACATAGCACCTTCCCATTTTAAACAAAAAGCGCATTTCTAAGTTTTATAAAGATCAAATCTACTACTTAAAATGTGTAGCCAATTCAGAGATGTGCGCACATTGTTTTTGTAATCATTCATTGTGTAATGAGGGATTACACAGGAATTAGCTGTATTTTTCCCCTGAAAATCACTGAGGGGCATTACAAAAATCTATGGAATTCCTTGGCTATAAGTCAGGATAAAAGAACAAGAACATATCAGAAAAGAGGGAACAAAGTTGACAGAGACGTAATGTTATAATATGTGTTGAATGAAGGGTTACACAACCATGCACTGGCCTTTATTTATTCTAGTATCTTTATTTTTATGTGTAACTCCAGTGTAGAGGGATCAATTTCTCAAAAACATTTCTTCACATTTTGAAAGAAAGTTTTACTTTTCTCGAAAGAAAACGTAGATGACAGAGCTTGGGAGGCTATTTTCCAAATATTATAACATTAAGTTTATATTGGACCTTATTATATACTTATTGTTGGTATCGATTCTTGTCAGTTTTTCTTTATTTTCTTTTTTTTATAGAACGCTGCTATTTATTTATTATGCATCTGCAAATCTAATATAAAATTTACTTTGGATTGGAGATCTGAGATAGTGTTCATGTTCAGAGTTATATACAGAGTATACATTCATATTAAGTTCCTTGCTTTTAGTTGGACTTATTCTTGAGTCATGCACTTTTGTAGGGATCATTTGATAACTGAGTACATTTCCATAAATTTACGCATTGTTTTGCTAACAAATTAGTTTTCTATTTTTTGTTATACTTGTGTTTAAAAAAAGAATAATCTGTTTGTAACTGCCGAAAAAATAATAATTGCAAAACATTTCCGGGGACCGTTTTTCTAAAACAGAAAAATTTCCCAGGTTTGGGCATTATATGCCAGCTTTTCTGTTGAACGCGTGTAAACAAACAAAAAAAGATTTGCGCATTGTGTGGTATTCTGGCTGCTCTGCGCAAGGGGCCAGCGTTTGGCTACACTGGAATGTTGACATGGTGTACAAAAACATCACACAAATGCTGTATAGTTAGAAAGCTGACTGATATATTGTTGTTGCTATGGAGTTGTTGCTATGGTTGCTGTTTAGGCTGCAGAGCACTAGTGTCTCCATTATGTGTAAACCGTAAAAGAGTATGAAGCATTGTTGATTGTTAGTGTCTAGGATCGAGACGGAACACTGAGTATTGAATCTGAACATTGTGATAGAGTACGACGTAGGTATAGCGGTATGGACATATATATATAAACATATAATACGCACGTATCAACTGCAGGCTGCTTTGTAGGTTATTCTGTATGAGCATATCTCGTATCTGATGGTTGCTAATATATAAACTAATGCGGTAGGAGCTTACTTGGAGCAGTATGTTGTGATTTGATCAGAACGTGGCTACAGGGTGTAGATGTGTAAGCCATCATATGGTTAGGTTATGTCTAAAGGAAAAAAACATATACTTGAATGTTGCTGTTGTTGCAGCCTAATGGAACTGTGCTTATTGACCGTGTTAGTTCTGCCTACTGTTGGATGCTCCCTTGTTGTTTATGGTGTTACAAAGAAACACGTGTAGTGATGTTAATGTTATATATCTGGTGGCCGTACTCCTTCCGCATCCACCTCCCACCTCCCCTTCAAATGCAATAATGGTGTATCATCACATAGATAGAGTCAGGTATCACAAAGAGTACCAAGAAACAAAAAAAAAGAAAAGTCTGTCCAATCCACACAGTCTGGTATCAGCCTTACTGAGTTAACTTGCAATGTGAGCCTCTGATAAAAAGATATAGCTTCACACTGCCAAATAGTCATCGATACCTTTTTGTGATATTTCTGTAAAGATATTGGACTTCGATTTATTGGTCATCTATATTAAAGTGGATTTTTTTTCGAACACTGGAATGTATGAACATGATAGGAAGCCTTTATTGATTTTACCTTTAGAGTATACTGCTTTTAGCTCTCTAAACGTCTCTAAATGACTTTCTCTTAGTTTGATGTTTAACACAAATTGTGGATCAATCTCTGAAACTGAAAAAAAGGTGAGATATCCTAAAATGATAAAGAAAATGTCCATGCGGTGAGCTTTACCTTTAACTTGGAAACAATTTTGACTACCACCGAATATTCAATTGCAATGTGGTTTACCAAAGAGGTCTTTTTCGAATATTCATCGTCAAAATGTCACAGGTACCGACTTAAATGGGCTTTTTGTATAGACATGTTATTGGAGGAAATCATTATTGATACCTGGAGAGTTAATCCAAATCACGTCATCGTACATCTGATTGTCTGCGATGTACAGCAGTAGATGTGCCTTAGAAATTTTATTGTCGTATATGGGCCCATGTCTTGATTTCATGTTGAGTGAAAGGAATTGATACAATGGACAGTTTTTCTTTGCAATATGAGTTTGCTATGACTTTTAACAAATCTTGTCATCGCATTAACATACTATCTAATACTTTTTGATCCGACGGAGTATTCATCGCTTTATATGACGAACTAACCAACCACTCGCAGATATGTCATACCGAAGTCAATTTTCGTTTAGTTGTGATCTTCATTTAGCTGTAATGTTAGGTGCTTGAATGAGAAGATATTGAAATACAGGTGCTAGATATATATATATTACATTATATATAAATGCTTATCAAGCTTTCTCAATTTCATTTATTGATGATTTATTATAGTCATTCTGTCTTATTAAATGCAATGAGTCATGATCGATACCTAAAAAGAATTATTCAGGAATTTTTCTCAATTTTACTGAGGTATTGTTTATGTTTTCTGAAGGCCAATCAGCTTTGTCTGTTATAACCAAGGTCTATTTAATCTCAATTATTTTAAAATTGGGACCTTATGCATCTCTTTTTCGTTCTGAATATGACATTCTGAGTTACTTTTGTTTACAATTTCCTTGCTTATTTTGATGGACTGTGTCAACATGAAAATTTCAACATGTTCAATGTCTCACTGCTCTTGTGCCATGTATTTTATTTGATATATCAAACTGGTTGTGGCTTTGAAAGCGTCGCGAATTTATTTATTGTATGGATTCGGTATTTATCAATGCTATAGAGAGGGAAATGTCATATTTGCTTAACCATTTTCTTATCTTGATTCAATTTTATATAATTTGTTGGTTAAATCGACCATTTTACATATCAGTGCTTGATGGAAATCTATACTTATTACTTTTGGAATAATGATGTATGAATGGGTAGTCAATCAATGTAGCCAAATTCATTCAAAATTACTTTTGATCAATTTAGTTCGTACTTTACATATCCCCAAAAAAGGACCAATATTGCACTTGAAACAATAAATTTTCCCTCATATATAAATATTGTACGATAACGAGCAAATGGCATTGATTTATGCGAACAGATTTAGTCTACCTTGTACTGCATCTTCCCGAGATCAAATTTTGCTTTTAGGTTATGAAATGAATATTTATGCTTATTGGCGATTCAAAAAGAAGAAAATCATTATCTAACCAAGGCATACCGTGCACACATCATGTAGAGCCATGTACTATAATGATACATATCCATTCCTTAGGCATGAGGAGCACAAAAAAATAGCTGGTTTGAATGTGGTAAATGCCTAGCAATCATTGTATTTTGTCGATTGTGTGTAGCAACATACAGAAAAAAAGCAGACCGGAATAGTTGTATATGCATTTGTGACAGTCTAGGGCACCACAGTAAATCGTATATTTTAGCAGGAAGATGGTATATTTTAGATAAGGTTAGTTGTTGAATTGGTGTGTAACAGCAGAAGGTCAGAGTTAACATGGATAGTTAAGTGGATAACTAAACCAAGGTTCGTCCTCACTCAGTATTACAGAGCCAGGTGTTAATCCAGGTAGTGAGCGCATGTTGTACACAACAATAAACAATAGTGATAAATGCATCACTAGAAAAAAAATCTATGTGTTTATTCTTATTTTTCTACCCACGTTTATTTCTTTTAGATATGTTGCTATAAAGTAAAATGTTATTATTTGAATTTTAAGATCTTGGGTATTTTCGTCCAGTGTAACGTTTTATAGGAACGGCTGCTATATGCTCACTTCTCTTTTTGTTTTCAGTTTACTCTCTCGACATTCTTGGAATATTCCAGTACAAAAACCGAAGTAGATTTTGAAATTCCTCTTACGTTTGGTTAGCATAATCAAGGAGCATAATGACATTTCCGAGCTTTATTTCGATACATATTTAGCCGTAAACTGCTATTCCAGTAATGAGGAATGCGTGATGATTTGCAGTAAATATTAGCCTACATCAGTCAGTTTCCGCAATGATAGATTATTGCTAAATGCGGATTAGGAGTTCAGACGTAATTAAACCAAAGTCAGTCGAATGCGTGACGAAGCCCAGAATGAGCAGATCGGGACTTGTATAAATGAATGCAATGTATGGTATGTACGTGCCAGGGAAGCCTTTATTTAGATTTTGCAATGGGCTATTAACACACAAATACCTCGTTAACATGCTGCATCCAGTGCTCCCGGCAATGCTAGGGAGTTATTTTAAAGGTAGGAACGATAAAAAGGAGGAAGGAAAAAGGGAATAAATGCGAATGAAGGTCGACAGGAACGTGCAAATGAAGGACAAGTTTCATCCATGTTCATTTATTACTTGCAATGCGTGTGGGCATTAAAAACGCTATCTTGTATTTATGTTGAATTGATCAGGAAATGGGGCCCTTGAATTATATAGATCACATCTGTCTTGATGAATACCCGCATGCCATAAAGACTTGGGCACAGACACTGGCGTGCCGCGTAATGGGTTTCTTTTTCTTATGGGTGAAACTTCTGTGCTGAATTGTGGAATAAAGGATGAATTACACCAAAACCACAGAACTATAACCAAAACGAAGGTTCCTGAACTCTATTCTAATTTCGAGAGGGTGCATATTCGTATCTTGAATCTAAAAATAAAAATGCCCTCGTTGGTTGTTAACATTAAACATTATAATAATGTCCGGTGATTTACTTCAAAACAAAAAATATTGAGGCCTATTCATGGACTGTGGTGCACACATTTTAAAATTAAACTAAAACTCGATCTTCAGCCTCGGTGGTCAGCACCTGGCAAACACGCCAGACAAATTAATGGCATTTGGATCTGATTACATCATGGATTAATGATGCAACATGGCGCGGGTCTGCTGCTTAAGATAACGTATCATATGGGAGGCCAGTCCCTGGGAATGTCCTCAGAGACAGAAATTGGGGTACAGGCTCTGTGCAGTGGCTGCTGTCGCTCCTGCTGCTGCTTCTGCAGCTGCGGCGCGCATGATGCCACGCCCTCCCCCGTTACAACGGTGCGCACGGCTCTAAGTTGCAGCCGGAAACATAATGACATATTTCGCTCCTTGCTGTTGTGTTCCGGTTCTAAATCTGGTACGGTTCGTCTCGTATAATCTGGTGATAAAATCGGATCTTGGACGCGAGAAGAGGTCTCCTTTGCGCCAACGTATGGCTCGGTATAGTTTGGTAGCATAATCACCTTCAGTAAGTACTAAGAAGAGTGTGTTTTTGTAAAGCAGGGCAATATGAAACACCTTAAAGGTTTTGCCGTCCTCGGCAGCACTGAGCACTGCGCCGTGTAAGCTTTCTGCATAAATCAACGTTTGTGTGTTCGGATGTCAAAATGGGGCTTTCACCCACGTCGATCAGGCCAGGCACAAGCTTGCGGTGAAATAACATCCTAAGCAGTCCCATTTACCAAATCTAGTGATCTTACTGTATACCATGATTACCCTTTACTCGATCATCTAAACCAATTTTACATTTTAAGTTAAGGGATGAATGCACCACCCTATTTAACATTGTCAATGTCATTGACAGCAGTACTGGCGAACCACGGAGAATCAATACCAAAGGCAGTTGGGCAAATTTATCTGACACTTGAGAAGCCTCAAGTCGATTAGTACCTTAGCTTAGGACATCTTTGCTCCCTACAGAGTCTTTTTTACCGCAATTGTATGCGATGTTATCACAAATCAGCAAGCAGGTGTGTTTGAAATAAGTATCTCGTGCATCAGGCTCGATGATCGAAGCCTCAAGGCTTAAAAAATCTAACATCTTATGTTCTAATGGAGACTGAGACATGGCCCCCAGGCGCTCGTCATTTAGACAAGTCGCGGATGGAATCATTATGTTAAATTATTTATATTTAACTTCACCTTCACTTACTCCACAAAATTTTAGTGTGTTATTCGGACATAGTATTGATTGAACCATATGACATATGTGTGTGGGCGGGATTTTCTGCTTCACTTTGTATTGTCCGGATCATAATCGATGTCAGCAAGGTTTCGGTTTTATTGAGGAGAGATCCGCTTTTATATATATGGTATCCTCCTTTACTTCCTCTTTACATTTTCAAAGCTGACCTTTTAAAAAGGAAAACATTGTTCTGGATGAAAGCGAGCTACACAGTAAAGCAAAATATTTTGAAGAAATAAAGTGAAGCCTTTAATCAAATATTGCTCAGAAGTTATCACTTGACTCGAGTGTCAGATCTGCTCAGTGTTTTTTTTAGATTCTTTTTTCTGATATTCTAATGGAAAAAATGTGCATTCAAAGCTTCAATGTGAACTCTTGTTGCATATTATTATTAATTAAACTTTAGCTTTGTGTCTTCCAAATCATATCATAATTTATTCAACCTTGACGGCAAGTTCCTTGGTTGGTTGCATTTAGTAGAATTCTCTTCTTTTTTTTTCATTATTCGCCTCGAAAGAAGATTACCCGAAACTTGCTCTAAAAAGATATTTCGAAATGTTGGGATAAAGAAATCAATATGAGATTATTCTTATATGGAACCTTGCTAGCACGATCACCTGCTGATTTACCAGTCTGAGCTTATAAAAACATGAAAGTTCTTGGCTGCATTCACTGGTTCCCCATAGTTGGCTTTGGCAGTAGATTCAAAATGAACATTCCTAAATTCAAAATATAACTGGTCACTGAATTATTTCTCACTCCTGTGTATCACTTGCTAAAGCATTTTATTGGTCAATCAATGCCTCTGGCAATGGACAATATCCTCAATGAATAGAGTGGAAAATTGTGAGAACCATGGATATCATGGAAGGTGATGAGATCTCAGTTTCACCTGACGAGCATTTTACGTTTTCCTCCTCTCTAAAGCCCAACTGACTGGCTGGAGGTTAGATAGGGGGCCTATTAAGATGATCAATAGACTTTTATATCAATACACTGCGTGCTGACTGGGCCTCTGTAGGGGAACTTTGTTTTAAACTATAAAGCCATTGGTATATTCATGCCAGGTTACTGATCACCGCTCAATTTGATTCCCGTGATTTTAATTCTCTTGAGATAGTTTTATCCAAGTATTGCACCCATGGAAGCATATTAATGCCCTAAAGAAAAAGTGTGCTAAATCTGTAACACATTTTGAATGAAGCTAATTTCTTGAACATTTTGTGATGTTATTAACATGTATCACCGAATAACTTATTACGTTAATACTGAAATATTCGTATCTGTTGCTTTGCTTCCCAAAGCATAACTTGGGTTGTTCTACTCTCTTATATACTGTAGATACAAGAAACGTTAACTAAAGTTTCAGTATTTCTTGTACCATTGAGATTATTGATTTTATTGTTTGAATCTCTTTTTTCTACTTAGTAGAATGCTCTTTCTTCGAAAGTGTTGGAATGTATTTTATACTTTTTGTCATAACAAATAATTTTGATCGTTATTTCTTCAAACTTCTATACATGTGCCTCTTCAAAATTCCCATTTTAAAATCTTTTTGTGTATTTTTGATGTTGTTTATTACTGAATTGAAGAAGTTTACATTATCAACTATTATAAAAATTTATACTAATTGCATATTTTTTTTTTCTAACTGCATCATGTTGCGACGACCCCCCAAACAAGAGATGTTTGCAGTGACGAGTTAACATACAAAGCCTTATGAGAAAAGTCGTATTCACTTATGCACCTACGTCGCACCATATCGTTTAAGTCATCTTTTATTTTATGTAGTGTTAACATGTGGAGGAGAATAGATTGACTATGTATAAAGCTTTGAAGATGAAAATTATCCTAGCATTTCGAATTTAATTCGGCCCTTGTAAATTGCCATAATTTTTGACATATTTTTTGCCCAGGGGGCGACAAATGGCAGACCGTAACGGTGTATAAAGTTTGGAGGTTTTGACCGAGGTGTTCACAGGAATATGGCTGGTGTGTTAACACATTTGTCGCTGTGTGTTAACACTTGTTCTGTGTGTTAACACATGTGTCCTTGTGCGTTAACACATGTGTCCCCGTTTGTGATGTCTACATATAGTTTGTTTCAATTTCACTCTCTTGCCAGATAATGAACGATTATCAAGGATGGGAGGTAAAATCTCGGCACCATCTCGTTCGATGTTGTCAGCGCCTAGATGCATTTTGTAGTGCTTGATTTGTTAACTTCTGTTTAGCTTAGTTTGTTTAGCTGGATATATAGTCTATTGAATGACCTAACAAAATGTTGTGTTTGATTTGTTCACTAATCCTCTGGGCATCGTGCTTTCGTGCTGTCATGAAAACTCGATGCATGGGGGAGGATACCGATAACTTAAGTTCGTCTCGTGTTTGCCCAGATTGTTGATTGACGAGAGAGAAAAAATAATGATATAACATAGTGGTAATATCTATAGAGTAAGACTAAAGATTTAAATGTTAAACCACCCTAATAAGCTGGCACTGTAATCACAAGAAAAATACACACATTTATCTGTGTTTATACATAAGAAAGTTCAATAGACTATGTGGTCACTGTTGGTTAGCTTGGAAATCATTAATCGCTCTGAAAGTGTTTTAGTTTAGTTCACCCTGATCTGAGTATATATAAATTATCATTATATATATATCATACGCATATATATATTCACACATGTTGATTAACGAGGCCTCATTAATGACCAACTAACCCGTTGATTGGTGGCTTGTCAATGATAATGATGATATGATGATGATATAGCTGTACATTACCATGTGAAGATGTAGTCCTAACGCGTGCTGTAGTCCTAGCCTACTGTAGCCAGACTTAACCCCTCATGTCCTCTGTATTGACTGTTAGCGCTCGCCGCAACTGTAGCCATGGCAGGCATCTGTAGCCATGGTAACCGCAACCATGGTAACGCCAGAAACTGTTGTGTCTTACCATATAATGTTACCGTACTGTAGTATTGATAATAGAACAGTCCTGTGCTCTCTCGTACCATCTATGATAAACCATATATAATTATGCTGCCCTCAAAGCAGTCCCATTTCAAATATATGTTTCTCTCTATTATATGCAGCACAGATATTTTCCACCTAGAACCCAGGCAGGGGTTTTTCACTGCTATTAAATGTCCTTTTCTCGAAGTCAGATAATTAACATATTCAGCTCAATTTTGTTCGCAATTATCCTTTTCAGTCCCTATAGACGGAACACAAAGTTTGCAGTATATATTTTATTGACAGAGATAATTTTTAAATCGTTAAAACATAGTTTAAAGCCACCTAATCAGCAATAATATTGAAAGTATATTTTTCATTAATGTATGTGGTCATCATTATCGTCAAAAATAGAATCATACTATTTAAATGAAGCGTTTGGAATTTTAGAGAAGACAGAATTATTTATGACGGATTATATCAATAATTTACACTTTATTGCAATTCTGTTGTTTTTGTTAAAGATTTCGAAACTTATTTTCCTGTTTGATACCGTATGATTCTGTTCTTGCGAGTTTATTTTAAGCCGAGGTCATGTCAAAGTAAGTGATTACATTTTCATAATTTGTGTTGAATATTTTTACCTGTTTGATACAAACTTGCTATATATGCCATGCTCTACGTACATACTGTTTGCTCTCTCACTTTGAGACTTTGTTGGAACTCGATGTCTGTATCCTTTTCTGCTTCAGGTCTGGGTAGACCTCCGGCGACCGTGGCGCCACCTGTCCTTGAGTGTTCATATTATCGACATCAGGTCCCCGAAACTTACATGCTATGACATTTAGAATCTTCACCATGGGGTCAAATCGAGTTCTATGTCCAACGCTGGACGTGATGCTGAAAAAGACAATTTTGGCTCTCTGCGAAGTCAATGTTAAATACAACAACAAACTGGAAATAAGCGGGAGTCTACATGTTCGTTCCGATGGAGGGCGAGTATTCACATTACTAATAGATGAAGAAGTAATGAATCTTGCTAACAAACGAGATCGAGACTTCTCTCAAGGCCAAGTTCACCCATACCAAGGTGCAGATCACAGAGGAAGTAACGGATCTCTGAAAAATGTTCCGCAGATAAACAGTAGTAGTGGTAGTTCAGGGCGTAGGTCTTCAGTGTCTAGTATAGGTGGAGTTCAACTACCAGAAACGAGTAGCAGTAGTAGTGGATTACATCCAATGGCACCTACAGGCAAACTGCCCAGCCAGAGAATAACTCAGACAGGCTATGAGCGAGAGGCTCAGAGTCTGTCCAGTACGGTGCCAGATGTGGGAGTTGAGGTGGCGGACGAGTCTATGGTGACGTCTCAGCATAATGCTAGATATTCCCGCCCTAGTTCTGTAGATAGCCACACGATGGGACTGGCAGCGGCTGGTGGTGTGTCAGTCGCGGACAATGCCATGGAGACAGCTCGTGCGGGAAGCACACTGGATGCCATTGTAAGCAATCTCCATTCTGCAGCCATGGAGCTGGAGTTGGGTCCGAGCCATAACCACGGTCATGAAAATGAGGAGAATGCCGACACTGGTAGCCATGGGAATAATGTCAATGCCAATAATCATCTCAACCACACGCCGTCTCAACAACAACAACAACAGCAGCATCAACAAACGCCAATGCAAACGTCGTACAACAACGTGAACAACAGCATGGATGTCACATCTCCCAGCAATTCTTCGAATTCGCCCAAGAATTCTGGAACGCCTCCAGGCAATTGTGAGGAGGATCGCTCTGCGGCGCACACGGTCAAAGTGGAGCCGACAGAGACCCCTTCCTCCTCAGGAGCGCCCATCACTGTGCCTCCTCTCACCATGCCACACATGATGGTTTCTCCCATGGCCAACGCTAACATGGATCACAAGACGGCGCTCAAATTGGCGCCTGTGGAGCACGTGAAAGGGGGCAACAAGAAATGGCAGTGTGTGTTCTGTGGCATCCTCGTCTCGTCCAAGTTCTACCTAAGCAGCCACATCAACGCGGTACACACGAGGACCCGCATCTACCCGTGTGAAATCTGTGGAAAGATGTTCTACTCTCACGGTGCTCAGCGCATTCACAAATTGCGAAATCACTGGGTAGAAAAACGGCACAAGTGCCCCTTCTGTGGCCAGCTCTTCGTTCTGCCATTTGAGCTTCGACAGCATGTCCAGAAGAAGCACCGTGGTCAGACGGAAGCCGCCGCTCAACAGTCCGACCAGAAAAATGCCACCACCACCACAATGTAACCGAGTTGTACTTTTGTAGTCAATACACTACTTAGTAAAAGCATCACTGTCATCGCCATCATCAGTTATATGTATAAAATAAGAGAGAGAACCGATGATTATTACAATCAACAACACACACCTGCAGCAGCAATATGGGAGAGAAAGAATTAAAAAGCCGTGGGAGCTTTAAAAGAAAGAGAGGGAGAGAGAAGAACAAGTGACAAAAGTGGGGTCGACACTTGGGTGGGAGGGGAAAAAAAGAGTAATTTTTTTTCTCCAAATGGACTTATTATCCTTCACGTGGTGAACCCAGGGTGGGGTGACTTGCCCGCTGTGCACTCAGTTTAGCAACACCGTCTAATAACATTGAGATTTTCACCTGGCACTGGCATAAATGACTTAGCGTTTCTGGTGAAACAGTTCCTTGTGGGGTTGTTATTATTAATATTACTATATTTTCTTTACTGGCGGTTCAGGGAACGAGGGGAGGGAGGGAGAGGGAAGGATGGGAGCGCGGTGTCTTTTCTCGAGGGTTTGATGATTCTTGTGATTTTACTTAGTGGTGTTGCATTGAGACTTAAAAAAACGTACTTTTGACACTACAGTTGATGTTATATATTTAAAACAAAGAAACCCTTCTGTAGTCAAGTCCGGGGTTATGTCTTAAATAGCCTTCCGTGATAGGCATTGGGGTAAAGTCTTAAATCTTATATACACACTCATACTTTATGGTGCCGGATTTTTCTCTACAACACCAATACATTTAGAATGTGAGTATATGCAGCACGTGTGTTCATCAGATTGTGCATAATACGAATGATGATAATAATACCAGGACTAGGATAACCTAGTAAGGCTACCTTTTACCTGAGTCCTACTAGTTCAGAACCCAAGGGCATTTCCCCCCAAGATTCGAAGGCACGATCTGACCGGCGACTCTACCGTAGAGGAACTCAATGCAGGTGTTGTTGATTGAATACACTGTCTTGTGGCCTTGCATTGGGAGGTTCTTTCAGACCAAACCAGTCAAGAATTTGTTCAAATCGTTAAGTAAATATTTACCTGACTTTATAACAGAAGAGACAAACCATCGTGCATTATTGTCAGCATTATTGGATGTTGGTACTGCAATTACGTGTCATTTTTTACTTTTCCATTTTTCCCTTTCGATCCGAATGAATATCCCTACCACTACTTATTGCACTGTGAATGATACGTTGCTTACCTGCTTAATTTATCAATCTCAACATTATTTTTTTCTTTCCCCGCTTACCCTCTGATGTATGTCTCATTATATATAATGGAGGCATTGTTTCAAAGCTACATATTTGTTAGTGTAAATTCATGATTTGTTGGAATATTCTATTGTATTATTATGTGTTTGTATATATTGGGCTGTTGTATCATAATTCTTTATTCTTTCTCTTAAAAGGTTTGTTCATGAAATTTTTCAGGTGGTTTCATCGCGGTTTGTTTTTTATCCTAGGGGTTTCTGTGCAATTATGATTGTTGTTAAGGAGATTGAAAGAATTTTACGGTCCATGCTTTTTTGCACCCATTTAAATGATGATAATCCTCCTGCCTGTTCCCACAGAGAGAGAGAGAGAAGTGACTCCGTCTTGAATCCACTGTGCGAGAAGGGTTTTTATTCCCTTCTTGGTAATCAGTTGTTCATTCTTAAATTATTCACCTACCCTTATTATAGAGACTCCAGTCATTTCATGTTGAATTTCGTGTATTCCAAACCTCCCATATAATTACCTTTTTATGACAACATAAGTTATTAGAATTGTTATTATTCTTTCTTCATACTCTGAAATTTTCCTATCCAATTTTATAATCGCATTTATTCTATAATATGAAACCTTTTCAAATTTATTTTTTCCTAGATACCTTTTTTACTCGAATTATTTATTCATGGATGTTAAGGTCTGTTTCGTTTATAGAAAAGTAATATTTCAAGAAGGAATATCGTCTCTGAAATTCTGTGCCCGAAATTGTCATCTTATTTTCCTGCTGTGGAAGCCTTTTCGCAAAAGTTTGTTGAAATCGGAATGAACATTGAGGTAAACCTCGTGTATAGAAATCAATATGGGAAACTAATGTGCCAAATTCACATTGATAACGCATGGACCATATGGTTAGAAGGTATTGCTGGAACCACGATAACTCCTTAAACTATAAGTTATTTACACATGTTACAATTGATGGGGTAAACTAGGTCAATACCCAAATGTAAATATCAATTTTTTATCTCGCATTTTTCATTATAATAATGACGTTATTTCAAGAGGTATATTCGCGTTTAATATTTAAAGGGTAATTGATAAGTACTTCTCAAGAATTAATAAGCATTAATGTTTAAAGTTTTTTCTTCATGTAATTCACGATTGTTGATGGTATGAAAATGAGCATTTGGGTCGATATCCACTAGACGGCAGCACATGATGGTCAGAGTATCAAATTGTTGACCAAGTTGCTCAAATGTCGCTCTCAGTTTTCCTTTGTCCCCGTTGGCATTTATTGTGATAGTGCGTGTCGTGTATGGCCATGACAGAAAAAATATAGAGTAATTGAGAGTAAACCGTTGTCCCCTGTGAAACAAACATGATCTAAACCCTGATTTAGCACATTACCTTTGTCTACTTAGTGCAGATTTTATATTCCACTGACGAAGAAAACTTGCCGAAATCACACATTGTGATAGACATGGGGGAACCCTGTGTAAGCCAGTTCCTGTGTTTCAAATTAGTTATGCGTGTTATTTTTTATTGTCCGTCATGGGAAAAATCCAGTTAATGCTCTCGTTTTGTTTTGAATATCTTCATCTACGTACCATGGGTGAATTGCCTTTAGGTTTAGACCCTGTGTAAGCATGTTAACCTTTAGTTTGTCTTACTTAACTGTTGTTAAGACAGCAGAGCTGTAAACTTGTACATTGGCTTATAGAGCCCACTTCAGAGCTATATTTGAGACGTTATGTATCCTGATGTAAAAGTTATTATTTCAACCATATGCACTTGAAATTGCCTCCTCATTAAATTAGACTAAAAGAGAAAATCCTCCGCTATGATATACCTTGAAATTGAGACCTTTTATGGTCTCTGAACATGATCTAGGTTTTTATCGCAAAACTTGCGGTGGATTTTTAAATATTGGGTTATGATCTGTGTAAATCAATTACATTAGAAGTAGGAGGCAGGGATACTGTTAGAGATCTTCTAGGAATCGCAAATAGAAATGAAACAATTATTCTTTTGTTATCACGCTCTGCTTGTCTGTGTTAGAAAATATCTGTTCAATTTAGGAAAGTTCCATTTTCTGGAACTCAATAAGAAGTGGATGTCTCAGAACTGTGTTATTGTACGTTGTCCACATACTTATTCTTAGTTGAACAACTGTTATTGTTATGTGAATTGTGTAAATCTCAAGTTATAAATGAGAAAGTATACCAAATGTGGCTCTAGAATGCTTAAAGCTAAAACTAGTCTTAAAGAGGTAGTTGTCTCATGGATCCCGAATTTATTATGCTTGAAATCTTGGTAGGTTTTATGTTACGGTCATAGACCACTAACAATTGGTTATATTCCTTTGTGAAAATCCTTTATATATTTTTAAAATATGTTTTTCCCGGGTTTATTTGTTAATCTCATTTGTTTTTGTTTCAAATTCCTCTTAATTAGAAGGAAAATATGGACTGATATTCCAGTCCACTGTTCCTTGAGATTGCAGAGGGATGACTAATCCAGTAAAAAAGCATGTGAACGTGATCCAAAATAAATGCATAATTGTGTAAAGGGTATTGAACGTACATTCAAAACTCCCGATATATTTGCCTGAATGTTTCGAACGTACTAATCACATGGTATTGAAATGAAGCATGTCAACTACTGCATTTGTAAATGAAAATATGAAACTCATGTCTGTTAAAAGGATGAATCATTGAATGATAAATGTTTGGGGACCTGGGATGCGAAAAGTTGCTAAGTTACAATGCCATTTCGATGGGATTCTACATCATCAGTGTTGTGCTATCTGTTATATCTCATATCTCATTTTGTTTTACCCTTAGTATCTACTGTGCAGCTTATACATTTGCTTTTTTGTCCGTCTATTTCATTGCTGCGTAGAAACTGATCATTTTACACATTTCACTTTGTGAGATATTGCTTCTTTGTTTTTCAAATGATATATTCTTTCCCTGCATCAGATGCAGTTCTCAGTCCTTATAATGTTCCCTATCGTCTTCGGCTTTGTAAAAGCTAACCTTACAGAATCTTTGTATCACGTCATTATTCTGATGACCTTAAATCTTTGCTCTTGCCCAATATTTCTTCTACCAGGATATTATCACTGTATAGGTATAGGCATATAAGATATTATATATTGAGAATTCCAGTTTTACATTTACCATGCAACTCCTAAATCAGGGGTCGATGATGCCCTGAGAAGACTTGTCCTTACGGACCCTCAGAGGGACAGTCTAAAGAAGTGGTAGTTCTGGTAACATCTATTTTTTAAAAAACTCTTGGCATGTTTATCCTTATCAAGGAAGATGGTCCACCTGTGGACCCAATCGACCCCTGGAAAGATCTTATTTGGAAGTCATGATCTTTATGCTAATTCTGATAACTACATAATTCCATTTCACATTTGCGCTTGACTTCAAAATCATCTTAGATTTGAATAGGAAATAGGGTTACGTTCCTCCCTATGGGACAACGTTTTAACCACCTTGTTCCAGTACATGTGCTACGGTTCTTACAATAACCAACCCGTAATCCTTTCAAGGGTTGGTGTTGGATCGCTTTTACAATCAAATTTTCCTTATGCTCCACACTTCATGTGCCATATTTTCTTGTTGCAATTGCTACTCAAACACAATTTTACAGGTGCTCATATGTACCTACCGATACTTCTTATCAATCAATCAAAAAAGTCAATGACATTCTTTCCACAGTGGTTCACACCCAAAAAAACTTTCATAATTTCTTTTCCTACTGACTTAAGATATTCATCAAAATTCTCTCTATATATTCCACCTGCCGGTTTCCATTGTTAAACCTTTTGCATTAAACCATTTAAGGAATCAATGTCTTGTCCCAGATATTGTATTTGGAATTTGTCCATACTGTAGGAATATAAACTATTGCCAATCTACTACAGCATTTCTCCTGTTCTATGTAACAGATCAATTATGTATATCTATGATTATCCGATCAGCTACCGAGGTCCTTAGCACTGAGAAGTTGTTAAATGAAAGGATATTTATTCATAGGCCTTAATGTGACATTAGGTTCAGGTCTATTGTACCATTATTGAGAACTTGTTTTACTATTATGAAAATCCTCCTAAAATAGGCTGAGCTTAGCTATCTTAAACCTGTACAACTGAAGAAAAAGACAGATGACTGGAGTTCTCATGATATATCGCCTGCCTACACAACACACTCTTCTACGAGCAGGTCCGACTATCTAGGATATCATCCAGGATCTTAAACCTATCTGATACGTTCCAGCACCAATATCAAATGTTTTGTTTGGACCCAAGGCTTCTAGGTTTGTCTAATAAGTATGTGAAGTCTGGCGTTCTAGAATATATAATAACACTAATCTGTACAACCATGGGTTCAGTCTATAGAATGAATGGAATATGTTTAGAAAGTGGTGCTGTATCAGATGTAAGTGGAACCATAGCAATACTATATATTTAGGCTTGAACTGATTTATGTACTTATGTGCTCTTTAAAGAAGGTCTCCTATGTCTTGTTTGGTTTAATCATGTGCCAATAACCAAGAAGAAGTATACCACTTTACGAACATGATTGAGACTAAAATTGTTAAGGTCTCATTTGTAAAATGTCCATAGTATCCTGAAACCCGATAACCAAAGAATAAATTTTGACGTTGGATTTAAGAGTTTATCTTTAAAATTTCACATGCTTAAGAACTTTTTAGTGTGAGTCCTCTGCTTATTTGATGGCCAATGAGGCTTAGTTATCCTAAACAAATTGATGTATATTGGACCCAGTAAGGTATTATTTTGTTTTCTTATGTTGCACTTTCCTCCGATATAATCGTTCTTACAGGATTGTGTTAAGTCTATTTTCGTAACATGTCCATGCTTCTTTTTCTAGAGGTTTTGGTGAATCAACAAATTGAGACAATCGAATATGTCAGATATCACCAGTGGAATAATATTTTAATACCGTGAAAGTGTAATTTTTACCTAAGGTTGTAAAGATATCGGATCATTATTATAAAATCTCCTTAGGTGACCTCTGATATCAATCGTTTGTTCTGTACCCCAGTTTTAATTTCTGTGAATCCGCCACTCTGGTGTTGGCAAGACCTAGATCAAGTCATCTCTTGCATCTGTATTTTGGGTCTGGAGATGAGACATTTTTTTCTTGAAATTTTAGCCGTTTTCTATGATTTTTGCAGGCTTTTAGGAAATAAAGGGATATTAGAAAACGTTGTTCCTGTATATTGTTCGTTTAATCTAAAATGAAACCCTAGGGAGACACTGCACCTTCAGACGGACGACGATGACATTATATTTTTCCTGAATACATACAAAAGAAAAGAGTCCGGGCGTAAAGCCATCGCGCTAAATGGACTATCCGCGCTCAGTATGGCCTAAGCCTTGAACATGGAAAAATAAATTTAAAGCCTTGAAAATAGACATTTGAATTGTGGTAGAAGAGCCATGGAAAATCACCATATGGGTCTTAAATCCTGTTGGAATCTATCAAATCGCCTTGAAATGTTCAAATATTCTCATTTTATTACGGGTCATACCCCTGACCCGCTCCTCTCACTCCATACACATCGAGTGACTCGCAAAGTAATCCTTTAAAGGCAAATGCTACTGTTCACTGCCACCCCCACCCCCTCTCCATATACCAGATATACGGGCATTTTACGTACTAGTCCTTCAGTACGGAAGTCCATGGAGAAACGGCGCATGTTGTCACGTTTTGTAGAATAAAACCAACAATTAATGCCTACTCCTACTGCCCCAAAGTGTTCTACACATAGTGCAGGTTAGATACTACTCATAAAAAGGGAAATAAATACATGTCATCGCGTTAAAAAAAATTGTAGCTGTCTGGAAGAGACGTGTTTGGGAAACGGCTGGCGGCGGGTCCTCTCAGTTGTACCCATTTAGTATGCAAGTCTATTGGGAAATGCTGCATTTTTCTTTCCCGTTTTGGGGAATAAAACAAAAATGGAAGCTCCTAATGTCCCAAAAGTTTCTACACTTATACTGCAGGTAATATTGTACACATGTATAGGGGGAAAATGTATGTCATCGCATTAAGAAAATAATTGTAGCTGTCTGAAATAAACATTTTTAGGAAACGGAACACTTTGAAAGCAGACTTTTGGGTTGTCAGCCATGTTTCAAAGCCCAATAATTCAGAAACGAACACCATGACCCACTGATTTGTTTTCCTTTCTATGACCACAAACACCTAGAGAATAATATACTAACAAATCAGATAAATGACTTTTTTTTTCAGTTGGGGGAAAAAAAATTGTTTTTTTTACAAAATTAGTGGAGTTTTTTTTGAGATTCTAATTAAAAATTTGCATCACAGATTGGGGGTTTTCAGGATAAAAATAATGCATAGGGTTATTGGGCAAATAATACTCACTCCAAAACTGTTAACTTTATTGATTTTTTTTCAATGTTTATGACCAGAAACACAAAAATCAAATCCCAAAGTTTCATAAAAATTACATTTATTTTCATTTTCCACTAGATATTAAAGCGTTTGCCTTTAACCGCGTCATTTGAGTTCTGAACAAAAAATCTAGGAAGGGAATCATATTTTTGCCCCCCAATCAGGCATGTCTTGCCTGACAGACGAAGCCCAATATTAGGCGTTTTGTTTTCTTCCAGAGTTAACCAGTTTACACAATTTTCAGCGAAGAGAGGACGTATAAGATACGAAACAAAAGAAAACTTGTTTGCTCGCACATTTATTGTATCCATATAACTCAGGGAGTGAACTCAATCGTACAAATGTTTTCAATGCGATCTAGATGTAAACAATACAAAATCATATATGTACAAGCAATTCCTACCCGAAAGGGTGGCTTTCAAAGTCCTACTGCAAACTTAATTCGAAACAATGTTCAAAATATAATTAGAAATCAATGCTATACTTTCGCTTTTGCGCCAATGTTGAAGTAATTGTAAGTACAAAACATTATGTAGCAGATCTATTTTAATCGACCGGGTATGAGAACATTCATACGCGTAATATCATACTCTAAAAATATATTTAATATAAAATTTTCTCTTGGATACACAACATCGTTTGTAAGGCATTTAGTGAGGGAAGGAGAAAGATTTCCTGCTTAACTATCAGAAAAAGGGAACGTTGCAGGAGTATCGAAGATAAGGCAGGTATTATGGACGAATGTTTGGATAATGAATATCAAATATATCCAGTCTTATAGAACAAAATAGGCACACAGATCTACAGCTACAAAGGCTCACATTGACCAACAAGTCCTTATAAATATTTGTATGATACATAAATGTATATATGTACATGTTTGGTGTTCATGATGTCCAGTTGGGTCTACTGCTTACGGCAAACTCCTGTCAAAACTGTTGCATAAAATTGGTGTGTTGAATCATGGACAGAGATTCAATCTAAAGCATGAGATTCGGTAGTGCAAGGATAGAATGAGAACGAAGATTTGGATCAATTGAACCCAATTTATAGCAAGTGTATACGACAATAAACCATGTATATAGAAGTAAATGACCACGTATTGCACCCGGCTTATGGTAATGACAAAAAATCAGTCCATATAAATAATGACTAGCAATGTTAATTATAAAATCCAAAAAGATATTTCTTATCACAATCCTTTGAGTATGTTAATCAGTCTTTGCTATTTTAAACTCACTCGAAGTTTAAAGTTGCTCCTCCAAGATGTTAACTGGAAGCAAATTATAGGCACTCTCTGAAGGAGATGAGACGAATGACTCAGCAATTTCTTCTAGCAACGCATCCGAGGCATTGCCATTCCTGTATTCGTTATTCAGGAAGGTGTGGTGGTGTTGGTGGAAATCGGGCTGCTGCTGCTGGTGGGATTTATTATTGGGATCCATGTGTTTTTGATGGAGGTACATTGGAGGACTGCTATTGACGCTGTAGTTGGGTGGGGTCTGATGATTAGTAGGATGAGTACCAAGGTGTTCATTAGCAATGTACTCAAATTTACTTGTTGTCATGGTACCTGTTGGAAGATCAGCTTCGTTGTGTCCAGCCCGCTGGGGGCTGATGTTGGGATTTCCCATGCATGGAATTACCATTTGGCCCATGCTGGTATTGATTGAGTTCCCAGGAGAGGACATCATCTGTGGAAGAGATTGCTGTTGAGGTTGAGTCTGAGGAGGAGCCTGAGAGTGAGGGTGAGATGGGGGAGAGCTGCTGTAATGGAGAGGTTGTGACTGGTGGTTAGGATGGGCTATCTGTTGGTGTTGTTGGTGAGGGAAGCGCTGTTGATCAAGGTGTGGCATTTGTTGTGGAGGACCGCAACCAGGAACCCCCAAGTATCCATGCACATGTTGCATCTGGTGAGGAAAGTCACTCTGAGAGTTGTATTCGTTGGGAAAGCCAGGCGGCATTGGTACTTGTGGGAATCCTGGAATACTCGGACGATAGACACCATATTGGCACTGCTTTTGTAACTGACCCTCAGGTAGCAAGGTCCTGGGATTGAGTTGAAGACACCCTGCCACCAAGTTCATGGTGTTCTGAGAGAGACCCCTGGAGAGTGACTTGGCAAATGTAATGCTGTCGGGTTTGATGCCATTCTTTAAAATGTCTGCCAGAGAACCGATATAGTTTCTTGCCAATCTCAGTGTTTCGATTTTGGAAAGTTTTTGAGTCTTAGAGTAACAAGGAACATGTTGTCTCAATTCATCCAGAGCTTCGTTTAGACCATGCATTCGATTCCTCTCTCGCGTATTGGCTTTGACTCGCCTAACCTTGAGTTTGACTATACGAGCCTTGGTCATTTTCTTCTTCTTAGGACCCCTCTTCTTTGGCGTTTTATCTGCTTCACTGTCCCCATCACTTTTCTTGGCTTTGCTTTTCGATTTCTTTTTCTCGCCTTCCTCTTCAAGAGATTCATCGGCATATTCATCCTCTTCACTGTCTGTTGGAAGGTCCAGATCGTCCATAGTATCCATCATATCAAGCATATCGAGACTGGTTTCATCTTCTTCAGCCATTGTTTTAATCGGCATGTTTAATCTGGAAAATAGTAAGACATCCCGATTATAGTTATGCAATAGAAATGAACATGTGCCAATTCAACAGTTACAGTAATTTTAGAAGCGCTTTGGGTAAAATATTGAATCCACAAGACATGGATATCTATGGATGAAAGATGAGAAAAGAACAAAAATGTAATGTTCTATTGAAGAACAAAATGATATATTTATAAAAATAAATTCTATATTCTATATATTATTATTGTATACTATTCAATAAAGCTTTACCATAACAAGAAAATGACTTTCTTTCGAAAACATGCATTTGACCAACTTGAAAAGTATGATAGAGTTGAGGTACTGCATGGTAATAGATAGCAATAGCTAGCAATTGCATGTATATAGCATGACTGTTTAGCAACGGCGTTCTATTTATACTAGGCTAAATGAAGTATCCTCATATCGGATCACCTCGTTTCATATCACAACCGATTAACAACATTGGTGTTTTCAGGATGTGGCGATAAATGTGAGAGCCCGACAGCGTTTTTCCAAAAATCACTCTGAACCCCTGATCGGACATTTTCTGTTTCCATAGGAACTAATTTGCACATCCGACAGCCCCGCCTCCTCACGTGACCAGTCACGTGCGTGAACAAAACCCAAAGCATCGCCTTACCACGGCTAATGCACATGTACGCATGCGTGAAGTTTGTTTCGCGGGAAAAAACTTCTTCACCGGGGGTAAAAAGATACTATACGTAAATATTAAATCAATTTGATAACTTTCCCCTTTATTGAAGATCTATGAATACAATAACAACCTAATGACAATGATGTTGACTTTATCAGTTTGGAGAAAATAAAAACTTTTTCACCGGGGGTCAAATGATACTATACGTAAATATTAAATCAACTTGATATCTTTCTCCTTTATTGAAGATCTATAGGCCTATGAATACAATATTTTAACAATCCTACAACAATTAATGATGTTGTGATGTTGAATTTATCAGTATATAGTCAAAAGCCCTGAAACGTGCAAGACCAATTGAATTATGATATTTTATGGTGATATGGTGAGAGGTATGATATAATGGTAATCACAGTTTTTTTTATCATACTTCTGTAAACTAATGCCTACTCTCTCCTAGATAACACCACATATGATTGCATGCATGATACACGTATTTCTAATATTTTTTCAGTGCTTGATATAATTTAACAGTAAAAAGTAAGATATTTATCACTTTTGCTGAATTAAGCCTCTACTTTTTCCCTTGGTGTCTGGAAATAGAAAATCATGCCTCACTGATAATTGTTCATAAGCGCTTTGAGGATTCCATTAAGAATTGTGACACTTTAACCGAAGTCATAAATCAGTTGGTCAGCGAATTTTCCTCTGAATTAAATCTACAGTGTCTTTGATAGCGGCTCTTATTGTGGATCCGTGAGGGACAAATCGATGTCATTTCCCCCTGGAAAACTACAGTCAACTTGAGGCTTTTGACTTCTCTAGGGGCGGGTGTGCAACTGAAAAGGTCCGTGTGCGCTTAGTGTTTGGTTATTACACGTCATGGAGCCGCAAAATACTGCCCTCAAATTTTATTATAGGCGACACGTGCACCCCCGAATGGACCTTGCACTTCTCCGAGTGCCTACCCGCGGCCTCTGAGAGCCTCCCTCAATGTATTTGTTTTCACGCATACCCATCGCACCGTGCATGAAATCCCACTTGGCATGGTGCCCCAGCCTCCACCCAATCAGTCGGTAATGGCTGGAATGGACGAATAGCTTGGCAGGCATTTGGCATGGAGGGGAAGAGGATGGAGCGAGCGGGAGGCTATATAGCCTAGCATTTCTTGTAGATGCGTTAAAAATTGGCAAGTGAATTTGCTAATGTGACTGACTGTAAAAAAAACAATTAACGTACTTCCTGTCAAATGATTATGATTCAATGCGTCACAAGGGATGTGTGGTATTTTAGAACAAAACATGGGTCGTAGCTGTTTGGGAAAGAGTCTGAAACGTAGTATTGTTTTGGAAGTAGTGATAATGATTTGGTGGAATCATTTGGACTTTAGTGATATACCGGTATAGCAAATTTAAGGACTAGAATTCTGGTAGGAAAGCGCTATAGCTGCCTACATAGCAATCCTTTTGACGCCATGAATTCAAAAACGACTGATAACTACATATAATCTCCTCAGACACTTAGTGGGAATTGACTCTCAATCAACATAATCATATCTCGATATCCATATAGATATTATCTGGTGGATTGCTATTCGATGTTACCTGATGAATTGCTATTCGCTGAGTCTAACTTTCTCATGCAATCTCCTGATCAAAGGCCTCTCTCAAGGCTTATGTGTCACCAAGATGGTGGGATAGCTTGGTTAATTTATAGTGCCCTGCATTAATTATTCAAACTGCTAATTAGTCATCCCTATTTCCCCCCGGGTCACTTATAGAGGGACTGTTTTTATTCTAATTCCAAGTCACGCCTCAGCGGCATTGGTGTGCGTCATTAAAGTTTAACTTGTTGTCCTTTGAGCCGCGAACGTGGACGGGACAGGGAAGGTAGGTGATAACAATGGCACCGGTAAAGTAAATGTTACCTGCTTATCAGTCCGTATACCCTATTTCTATGGTCTGGTTGCATAGACCGATATGACTGAACTTCCAGCCTTTGTCCTTCCTTTGATTTCTCGGAGGATTTATTGGTTTTAATTGCTACCCTCCTCGAAAATTAAAATAAATTGATGTTATTTTCGAAAATGGCCTCGGGTGAACCAGTGCATTAATTGAGACTTATGTGTAGATGGACTTTTTCGGAATCAATAAAATGAAAAAGATACAGATGGTGATAGGTAGACCTGACTGAAATGTCAATAAACACAAATCGTTCAACAATGGGTGACCTGGGATTACACGAACCAACTTCTGGTCATCTTTCCTCTCTTGATCAATTCCTCGGAACCTGATCCGAGTGCGAAACAAGGTAGCTTCCGGTTGAAAATCAAGCAGAGGCACACTCTTCCTTCCCAACAAAACACAAGCTAAAAATATCTTCATCCACAAGTTGATCTCAAACAAAATAGTGCCTCGAGTGTGATATTTGTTGAATTTGACGTGTCAATTGCGGTGGATGTGGGTCCATTGATAATGCAAAAAAAGTGATCGTGAATGATGAGTATTTGCGATCAGGATTGCACTGAGGTAACTGGGCTTTGTCCCTTTTATTGATCAATCTGGAGATGATCTAATAAAAATTAATGGATAGACGCAATAATAATTCACCACCGATAGAATAAACACATATGGTAGATATTGATAGCATATATTCGTTAAGTAATGTTCTTTATCCGGAGGCGCCTCAAATACCCTCCACCTCCACCCCCGCCCTTAACCTATTGTTGATTGTGCTTAGGAATAAATTATGCCAATTGTTTGCACCGATAACTTATTATGATGCCCACTCCACAAGACAAAGACTTGCTAATATCTACTGAATTGCTGTGCTTGCAGCTTCGCTTGATCTGACTACGCTTCCATCAAATCAAAACATTGGACACACATTAAACATGGGCTTCTTGGACAAATGAGGACAGGGGGCCGATCCATTACGGTCCTAATGTGTACACTGCCCACTTCCCAAGTGTTAACAAAAGAGGATAAATTACAAACTACTACCACATGTATTATCAGTGGTAATAAGTTGCCATTAATACTCAGTTTTTTTCATCACTGTAAGTATACGTAATTAATGGCCGGTTTGATAGGCCTTGGGTAGCGATAGCATTGTTCTGAATAACACTTTCTTGCTATTTGGTTTTCCAATTTAGAAAAACATGAATCATCGTTCGACCAAACTTTAGTTTTTTTTGTATTTCTCACGCCTTCAACACATGGGTTCTGTGATGAATCCAAGAGAATTGATCGAGTAGAAAAGGTCATTTTAAACTAAAGAGAAGTTTAAAGGTTCTGATATCACGAAACGATGTAGCGAGATCTGACGTTTCAGCTAAATGTTAATACTTTAAATTTATTATCATTAAACACAAATTGGTGACAGGCAAGTCGGTTTGAGGCACATGACCAGCACTAATCACGCCCCCTACGGGTCGGGCGAAGACTACAGAGAGCAATTTCGCTTTTCCTGTTTAAAGCTCTGATCCGATTGTCAACAATCATCATGGATTAGATGCAACATGATACAATAAGCGCTCCCTTTCTCAGGCCTGTGCCCAATCCAGCCTGACACCTCTCTGCCGGTGACTATTGTGCTGAAATTCTCCTCCCAATGGCTGTCAATCTTTGATGTCGAAACAAGGCGCATTCCCGTGACTGTTGATCGGCAGCTAGCTATTATTTGCAGACAATTAGAAGTGATTAATCCAGACAATGGATCATGAAGAGAGGACATTTTTTAAATCTTTTCCTAGGGGTAAGTTGAGCGGAGAGGTTGGATTCAAGCGCATGCGATGATGCAGCTCGCAAGTCATGCTCTAGATATCATTGTTCCAAAAGCGCAAAATACTTAGAAAGTTCATTTGCGTATTATTCCATTCAAAACAATGTTGAAATGATATCTTAGTAAGATCTTTGTATACGTTTTCACCGTTCATGAAAAACAGGAAGGATACTTCATCATGGATTAATATCCTTCAAACAAAACCACGTTCAAGGACTAATAGAGATACTAATTGGAGGAAGAATACAGAACCTATATTAACCAAATTAGTTATATTATACATATATCAATTCTGGTTAGAAAATCTGGAAATTCTAGGACTGGCGTTATCAAGATGAAAGACGGGTCTGAGGGCGCGCGAGGTTCACCAGCCCCTTGACCTTCGCTGTGGGCTAAAACCAAACCGGGTAACATAATAACAGAACCAGCCATCCACACCCTGCCCCGCCCCAACATATAAAAGCCCTGCACCCAGGGGGTACTCATCTCTCCCCCGCACCTGGTGCCATGGCCCTACTCCGCCAACTCCCCACCAGCTAAGTAGTGCTTCTTCACCCCTGATGCGCGACCCTCGGTTATCCAACCCATCCCTCTGGCACCTGCGAAAGTGCCTCCGAGTTTCCACTAAGCTTTCAGTTGTGTTACCCAATGTGGTTTTCCATTTCACTTGCTACCCATGGAGCGGGCTCAAAATTAGCCCTCTTAAAGTTCATTGGTGGCCACTTGAATAAAGCTTGCTAAGTGGATGTCTTGTTCTCCCCTGCTTCCCATTACTTCATACTAGGGCCAACATAGTCACGCTTCTTTAGGTTCTTATAAAAGGACATAGACATTCGATCTTGGCTGATAAAAATAGCCCTAATAAAGCCCTAGTAATATTCACACTCCCTTATAATCATGGCAGGGTGCCTTAGTTTCCAGTAAAAAAAGATGAAAGTGCAGCTTTAAAGATTGCCTTTGATGTTTTAGTGCATAAAAACTCAGGGGACATTGTTGAAACCACGGTGCTTAGGATGACGTTATTGAAATTTTGTGATATAACATTATAGTCAAGGACAACATTAGGGGACGTTTTGTTGTGAGACAATGACAAATTGTATGAAGTTCGAAGGTTGGAATTAACTATTGTCAAAGGAAACAGAACGCATACAGGGAAGTACTCAAGTTCAATTGGTGTAAATGGCGATAGAAATCCTTTAAATCGAGAAAAGAGCCATTTTGTATTTCAAAAGAAAGAAATGGCCTTCAGCTGCCACAAAGATATGATTAAAAAAACTTTCCTGGGATTCACATTAAGAACTATTAGAGTTCACATCCCCATAGGTTCTTCTCACAAATGTGGGTAAAATCCCCAGACCAATCGCCATCGCAAGAATAATTGCTGATCTCTGTGCGATTAATTCTAGCTCTTGTCACGGCATCTCAGCACAGTTACCTGTGAATTTGAAAAAATCACCCTCGAGGAACAGGTCAGCCCCCATAGGAAGCAATCAAATTGAGAGCATTGTATTTGTTCCGCTCCTTGCTAACGACAATAATCAAGTAGTAATGAAAAATCCCAAATTACAGACCCAATATGGACAGCGTGCGCGGCCCAGTAAATATAGGCATCAAGGCGTAGAGGGGGATCTCCCTGGCCATGCCTTTTGAAGCTTCGACAAATACAGTGGGGAAGCTAGGCAGCACGCATCGGTGAATAAACTGATATCAAGTTCTGTGTAGAAGCAACCCCTTTTATTATTTATCAGCACTAGATTAAACGCCGGGATCAATTAGGATCGACGAGAGGGGGGACCGTTGCCATAAAAATTCATTATTTGTTCTGGTCATTGTGATTTCATCTAAGATTTCCTGGTGTTTTCATCAGAGATGCATAATCTCTCCCTCTCCCCCACCCCCTCTCTCTCTCTCTCTCTCTCTCTCTCTCTCTCTCGCTCTCCAACCTCGCAAGATGAAGCATGCATATTGGACATTGTTAATCGAATATGTAATAATATACATGTATAATGTATATTGGTGTTCTATGTCAGAGGTTCATGTTCTAATCTGTGTATGACAACACTCATTTGATAGTCAAGAAAAGCCCCCTTTCAATATTAATATTTCTCTATGTGTTATCCCCCGTGTGTCCATGTTACAAATGGATTCATGGCCCCCACGACCTCTGACAGTTTTTATCAGACATAATGGATCTATATTTCATCATTTGGTCATCCTGATTCTACCAGCGAGGACAATAATCATATTCACCCATCAACTTAACAGTGCCCTATTGTAAAGCCATCAGTCACTGAGGGCAATTTATGCATAGAGCTTCTTTGATCACGAACAAAAGGCCTTCAGGACGCTACAAAAAGGCCAGTGTTAAAAGTTGGCCACAGTTGGCCACTTTTGCGTTAGTTGTACAAGGTTAGGTTCTGTCGTTTCCGGGGGCAGGTCGGGGTCCAGCCTAAACAAAACAGGTGAATCCTGCGATGATTCTCCACTTGAGTGGGACAATGATGCCTCGTGGCTAGGCACACCCCTCAACATCTGGGCTCAACTTTTCTGCTCAAAGAGCAAGCTGAGATTCCTCTAATGGCCTTCTGTGGTGTGTAGGTATATACATGCATGGTCCAAGAAATACTGACAGAAAGTGAAAGCCAAGAGTGAAGAAGGGTTTTATAACTGTAATTCGATTAGAATAAGAAAGGACCGCGAGACAGCCTATGTTCTGTCCTTATGTTGTCTCGCCGGTTCAAATTTCTTTTGCAAAATATAATATGTGAACCTTTTTTTAAAAATAATAATATGTGAACTTATTCAAAACCGAGCAACGCGCCCATGGAAGACCTACATACAGATCCTGCATTGGGCCTCAGTTGTGCTAATCGTCCCTGAGGAAGAGAGCCATATCCCTATATACTACTCAATACAATGCCGCATGTTAGACATATTATTTTTGCCGGGATTATGGACCGTAACGAAAACCTGTGCACATAGCATGCATTTTACGACAGGAGCAACTGGAAAGGGAACTAAATGGCACGAAAGCTTGGTCCAGAGACCCTGTGCTTCCACCTATTTGATTGATCATAATTAAAAATTAATCTCGTTAACCAATCATTGTCCATTGACAGTTCTTGAGGTGGAGTGAGAGTGTATGACTCATTGGTTTTTCCTCCACGCTTGTCGGGCAGGCTTGGGGGGAGGCGGAGGCCCTACCAGTCCCCAGGGATCTGGCGGCCATCCCGGGGGATGCTTTGGGCCACATTAGGCATGGTTACACGTCAGACGATCCGGCCTGTAGATGCTGGCGAGCAAAGTGAGTGAGATCAGCCCTAGATTAATCACAGGTAGATGCGATGACAGATTAGATTTCCTGACAACCCTTGCGTATAATGCAGCGCGTTTGGGTAGTTTTTCTCCTAATATTTCGACAGTTGGAAAGCCAGTTAAAAAAAGTTGAGAGGTTTGGTAATTTTTCCATTTATAGTTCGATTCGTTCAACATCGTTCAACTCGGAAACTTTGACGCTAGGTAGGGCTATACCTGATCATGCTTCGGAGAAATAGTTTCAGGTATTACAATGTCGATATCGGGCGTAAGTATGTAAACAACCAACGTGCCACTGTTCACCTTTCCTAAATCAGTACGAAGAGAAACCCGCATGTCATCAAGTTCATAATCAGTGGAGAATCCATGCATGAAATTACATCCATTTGTGTTCTCAAAGGGCGTCTCACTTCGGAAATATCAATATTAGACAATACCCGTTCGTTTCAAATACAACTTTTATTAGGTCTGGTATAAGTAATGTCAATGCAATCTTAGTTATCTGATAGAAATGACAAATAGTGACAAGTAATAAGCTCACAGATGTGCGAAGGAAGACGAGCCGAATCGCGCGTCATGCTTATGAAGTAGTATATGAAAATTGGAAGAAAGCTTCGGCATGTTCAAAGTAGTGCAGGGAAAGTAGCTTTTTTAAATGGCAACAAAATGCCTTCATTGCCATGACCATATGGGCCATTCGAGATTTCCCAGCATAACAATGCATGGCAGCAGAAAAACAACAACGATAAAGACAAAGAGGGACACGTCGGTATTAAAAGGAAAACCGCCGGAGATCGCGACTGCTCTGTTTTACCGCGGGTTTTTGTCTAAAAACCCCCTAGTTTCCTGTGAGGTTGAAAGAGTAGAGAGTTCTAATGGGAGTGGGTCTAAGACTATTCTCCCTGACCGCAGCGTGTGCTTCCCAGATGACTTGCTAATCAGATGGATCGCAGACCATTGCGCAAGCGCAGAAACGACAGACGGGCTAGTGTGTGAGGCCATCTGTCAAGATTTCTCTCTCTGTCTGCCCTCCTGTAGCCATGCTATGCTATTGTGGTTCTGAGCTTGACGCTACATGTTGTGACTGTATCTATCTAGCTACGATCGCTCCAGTGATCAGTTTCTCTACACAAACTTCAACAACTTGATTGGCATTCATTTGGTCTAAATTGAATTGTTGCATGATATGTATACAAGACTGGTTTCATTGGTTCAGACATGATACCTGAGTAAGCTATTGGAATGCTTGGTTTATAATTATGAAAAAATATTGATTTTATGTGTTTCTTTCATGAAAAGGAATTAAGGATTTAACAAATTTGCACAATCCCCATAATATATGATTAATGACCAAATCAATCACAATTCAGTTTGACTTAGTACAAGTGGAAGTAATATTGATCAGTGAATTTGAAGTAGGGCTAATAAGGGTAATGTACAGAGTTGTCTTTGTACGATCGTAACAAGAAACTGATAACCATTTTTCTTGAAATAATTACCTCACAGCTAAGGTCCATAATACCTAAAAACTCTAATGACAGGCTCAAATTTATACCGACAGATTCTTAATGATATTAGTATTTTGCATCATTTAGCTTGTTTGACTTGTAATAACTCCTCTCATTTATGAATCGACCAACATTTTCTCCCAAATATCCGTTCATGAACAAAGAGATAGAAATAGACTATTCAAGAGTCAAGAACTTAAGATTGATCCCCTTTTTGTAGAAATTATGGAAGCATGAATTACTGAAAAGACAAATAAATATCGGAAAATCTTCCATTAATTTTCATTAGGGATTTTATTATTTCAATCTCACGCAAATTCCTATTGCCAACAACCCCGTGAGCTAAATGCTTTGCCCCATCTAATTGCCATAATTGGCGAAGATATCGCGAGCAGAAAGAATTAGCTCCCAACCCAAGAGAAAATTAAGTTATTTAGCCCAATAGCCTATATTCCTAAATGTCGCCCTCGCCACCTGTCATGGCGTCACGTCACCTGTTTACGACGTCACGTGGACGTGCGACGTGAGTCATGATGTGGAGTCTTCTCATCTCTATAATGACGATGATTTGGAGGGACATGAGCGAGCTTTGAAATATTCCCCGCCATTATGCCATGTATTTCAATAAAGAGATGGCGAAAATGTGGCTCTGTATAGAAGTTGGACTCCATTTCGACTCCAAAATATTTACTCTAATGCATTTTCTCCACATGGCTTGTTTGGGAATATTATTCCCACATAAATTAATATTCTTTATTTTATAAAACATAACCATTGACACTCCATCACAAGATCTGAGTGGCAGAATGGCAATATATTACTAAAACTCTAATATCTAATATGTTATGTACAACTGCATACCCTGCCAAAAGGATCCAGGGGCAGGTAAAAAACGAAAAGGAGACTTTGTTATACCTAGTATAAATACAATCTTTTTTTTAAAAGATCTATTGTAACAATGTTGTATGGTTTTTTATTTGCTTGGGCACGGCTGTGATATGATGACACAAGTATCGCGAATTTGTTCATAACCATAAAAATGGATTTATTTATGACACCGCTGGACCGGGCTGGACCACCCATACATTGGCGTAATACTGACATTTAGACCTCCCTGTTCGCAGCCACACATGCTGAACTTGGCAATACTCGCTTTAATAATGTCATTATTACATATTGCTCCGTTCCTAGAATTTCAGATAAAACCAAATCATCACAGTTCTTTAAATTGACTTTAAATCAATTTGAACATCTACACACATTCACTTTTAGGTTGTGGATAGTGGTTTCAATTGCGACGATAGAGTTAAGCATGTATACATGTATATGCATGTGGGAATAGATGCAACGCTTGCTCCTAGTAAATTTATCACTTCTTGCCAGCCGCCAAAGAAAACCCTAATCTTCCTTCCTGACACGCCCTTCCCAGTTCTGGTCCAGTGAGTAAAGGGCCGGAAACATGTAATTCATTTTTATGATTACCACTCATTTATTTACACCTAAACAGCACGCCGCCGTCTTGCATCTCTCCAGGATACTCATTTTAGTGGTGCTTTAAAGCCTTTATCTTCTGTTTATGAACGGGGGGACTGGTGCGAACCTTGACCCAGTGCACGTGGCCTAATACATTATAGTCCGTAGGCACAATAGTAGGAGCAAAGGCCAGGCTGTAATAAGGAGTTCATGCCTTCAATTGGGGGCTAGCCCTGGTGCCACTGGGGCGCGAGTGCCTGCTGAACATGAAAGCACATGAGGTATGATAAATAAGCTGCCGAGCAATGCTGTGCCAAAAGTTTTTGTTTCTGAACTCAAAATAATATGTTCTGCCTTGCATGGGGTCTTAGGATTTGATGGAAATGCTTTTAAAATTAGTCTTGTTAAAGACGTGCCATGATTGATTATATGATCCGCCTCATAATCTCGATCTTCAATTGGTTTTTTTGTTGAAATTGAATATGATATTTTAATTTGGAAACGTTTAAAGTTTATTCGCAAGAAAGTTAGGGTCCATTGACAAGAGGGCAACTCAGTACAAGTAATTACAACAGCCGCCTTGGCACAAACATCAACAGAAGTTGGGGAAAACCGTAGATGCACGTTTGTTTATGTGCCAACTCTCGCCTAAGTAGAAAAAAATTATGACGATGGATATTTGTACGCACATGAGCAACAACCCTTCAAATACGGTGCAATGGTGTATGCAGTTATATAAATATATCTAGAAATATCTAAAAAACATTTACCAAATCAAACCAATTAAATTAATTAATTAAGGGTGGTGATCGAGTTGTCTGTATTTGACCAAGTCCATTGCCTATCCCCTTTCTTGGCTTAAGGATTCTGCCCAGACATTATTTTCACAAAAAAAACATGCATTGATTAAAATGACCCATTCTATCCCACGGTCCTATGTTGATTATCATACGAATGATCATGGGACTACTAATGTTCTCACCAGTTTCTCACCAGCGACTTTTGGCGCAGATGGCCAGACCCTTTAAAGGCCTGGGATCTTTTTGCTGCCATATGCCATCATTTGGGCCGGGATCGGACGCCCCTCCCTTTGCCCATACAGGACGTGTTGACAGTGTTCACTACCCTCCCAGGACGGCAGAATCCAATGCCATCTGGCGTTTGGAAACCTTAACGCCGGAATCACGAAGGATCAACATCACTCATTTGTAGATATCCACTTACCTGGGGTATATTTCTTTCTGCCGCAGTAAATCTTTGGTTAATACGAGGTCAATTCTGACTATCAGTCAAATGTCGTCTGCTAATTCTGTCTTCCACGCGCGGGTATATCACGTGGTTACCTTCTGAATCGAACTGTAAACAAGTTTCCAAGTATTTCTCCGGGTAGGTCTATAGTGATGACTTGAGGATTGTGGGTTCCAAGAGACTCCTCCCCACTTCCCCACCACACACATGCACACTGACTTAAATCTGGTCCCATATGTCACTCCCACGCGCGCCTTTATACGACTAGCTACCAGCCCTGGGTTGTCATGCAAATGAGAGAGTCTGTGCACCAATCAGCGACGTAGAGGTCGCGTGGCCATCTGTCGTACACGGGAGCACCAATGCATGGGGGATGATTTCCCTATTTGCTGATCCAAAACAAAAATCCTGATTTCCCGAGATTTAGACTAGTCTGGTCTGAACAACCTTTCCATGTTCCTCTGTAGACATGTAAAATGTTCTAATGTAGCCTACCAAAGGCCCCATGTGATTGCGTCATTTGAAGATGTGCAGTGACTATATTTGGACAATGAGTCAAGTTAGTGGATCCTTTGGGCAGAGAAACTTCGAGAGAAATGGTGGCACTCGGGATCACTTGTGTCCATCCAAGAGGGAGAGACACTCCCTTGTTAGATGCAATATCTATAATAAGCTAACTGATGCTTCCATTAATTGAAAATTCTCACAACATGGGATTTTGTTGAAGTAAATGGAAAACGGTGGCGTTTGATCATATTAAAACTGGGATAAGAGGCTATTATAATAGGCTTATTGGTAATACTGCCGCATGGCTGAGTACATGGATAGATTTTAAGTCCACGCTAGTCTCCCGACATATACATGCAGTTACAACCACCCAATTAATAATGACATATAATTATGCACCATGATAAAAGTACAGTCTGAAGACTCGAGTAAATCGGTTGGTATAGAGACTGTTTCCCATGCAGTTTATCCATTCAGGATAGATGCGTATTTAGTGAACCATCCATGTGCACGATGTCCCTATTGGGCATAATGAAATTAAGATCTAATTCACCTCATATTTTTGGGGGAGAAGTTACTTTTATGTAAATGTATTGGCTATGCATGACGCGTTTCTTCTCGCGTCCATATCGTTTGGTATACAACACTTTTTCTTGCAAAACCATCTTCACAAATATGAATAAAACTTTCGTGTGCAATTGTCTATATATAATGATTGAAAGGAGACTAAATCCCCTTAAAACAATGAGTGAATATTGCATTTATTTACAGCTCTCCTGTCATGAAGCACTTTAGCTTCAGAAGCTAGCAAACCAATCATTACTTCCATTAGTGCCTCGGCTAATAGGGGGCGGTCATGTCTGTCCATGAAGTTCTGTGTACCTAGGTCATATCTGCCTCTTATCAGAGATAACAAATAGGTGCCTATTTACAAAGTCAAAATCTCCACCTCTCTTCAACCCTTCGTTGTTGCCCAGCACGCGGATGTAGAGGAGAGGCAACCGGGAGGCAACAGTAATAAATGTGTGGACGTTGCATGGGCATATCGCGCGACTTGGCCTCTAGAGATAGAGTGACGGGAGGAAGATGCAGTGCGACTTTTTTGTTTGTGAACAAGATTGGTTTTAGTAACACTGAAAAGTGACTTAAGGGCTCTGACCTCTTGTCCGTTGTCGTGATCGATTGTTGATCTATAATCTTGCCTATAAAAAACCCTCCACATATTCTATCTATTATTCATTATTTGCACGACCCGCTCTCTTGCCACGGTATGGGTGTTTCTAATGGCTCGTTCAAGATTTAATGAAATGGAGATCACCTACTTCATGAATTTCATTTAAATACTAGTTTTGATAAGCTGGTGTCGTGTAAAAAATTTCATTTAAGTTTAAATTATGAAATTCTAATTGAAGACGTAACAAAATTTAATTTGATTTTAAGATTAGATTCTGATGGTATAGTATTCTTTTCATACGGCTTAGACTGAAAGGGTAGTTCAGATATAGAATTAATAGACAATGATAATTCTAATTCCTTTCATTTACTGAGTAATACTATCGAAACACCACAATGTTGTGGTCAGCATTTTCACTACACCGAGACAATAGTTGTGCATCAAACAGGGCCAGAATTTACAGGTAAATCAAGCACTTGCATGTAATAAGATACCCGTCCCTCTCATCCTCCTTCCACAAACCTCTCGTCACTGGTTCGTGTCCACCCATCAGTTACAAGGGCTGGGGGACGAGGGAGCAGCTCTCCCGCCCTTCCCCCGGCGCCCGGCCTCTCCTCTCGGTCATCGTGGGCCGGGCCGCTAGTAGTCCTATGTGGTCGGTGTTTAAACTCCACTCCAATACGAGCGTAGACCTGACGTTGGTCGCATTAACACTGGATTTATCTCGAGAGAGCGAGATATCAATCCACGTCCACATGAAAGCCTGCACCGCACCCTACTCACCGAGTTGAGTTATGAATGTCCCCTTCATTGAGAAGGCGGTAACAGAGATGGGAATATTTTTTTCCCTTGGGGGATATGCTTGTCTGCTTGCTAGGGCTTGTTTAAAAACAATTGTTATTCCGTATTCAATCAGAAATAGGCAGATCCTGAATTTACAGGGGATTTTTTTTTCTAGAGCCAATTCCTCGAATCGCTGGCAAGCTCTTTTGGTTCCAAATTTACATTGAGAGGTGAATATTGCATTTTATTCTTTTTCGTTTTCTGGAGCCTCTACTCCCATTTCATTCATTAACATCTTACATAATTCAATATCTCATGTAATAGAGGTTAGAAATCATAGGATTCATGATCTTTAACATGTATTATAATAATAAGCCTCCGTCTTAATCAAATACACTGATAGCAACGCTATGGGAAATTACCAAGTTTGTTTTTGTTTATTTTAGGGTCTTCTAAGAATACTGGATTCTACATGGGGCTACATATAACATATTGTATGAATGTCCTTCGTCTATGTGGACTTCGAGTGCTCACTTCCACTCTCAATAGAGATACAGAAAATATCTAAAAGGAAAAAAACGAACAGAGGCCCATTTGCTCGACGATGATTAATGAAGGAAGTTCTACATTCCAGTCTCGCATGCAGATAGCATTCGTTTGTCATTAAAACAAAAAACGCCGATTCATTCATTCATATTCAGTGGAAAAATACTTGTGTAATGATGAAAGCTTTAGAATGGTTGTTTAGATTGATAAGCTATCAATAATGAGATAAGTTGCATCTCAGTGGGTGTGGGTCGCTTATCGACGTGTGGGCTCAGGTGTGTTTGTGTGTGTCCTGCATGAGATAATGCTTGTACTTCTACTGATTGGAAACGCCGATAAACCTTTGATCAGGATTTAACTATACTCCAACATTGCAGTGATCACTTGAGTAATAAATGTCCTATTCTCTCGTCGAAAATGAATCAACAGCCAGTTTGAACGGAATAAAACTTTTCGTTTTCTTTCTCAGAACTGTTCCAAACAACATAAAAGGCCAGACTGCATCCTTTGGCTCCCCCGCACTTGACCATGCAGATAGGTTGTTTTGGGTTCATTTCTGGTTGTTCTACGCCTTCAGCAACAAATCAGTCTGTTAAGATAGAATAAAATAGAATAGGTGTGCTTTATTTCGTCAATGAGGTGTTTGTTCATGTTCGCGACAAAATGGGTGATGATCTTCTGTATTGAATAAGGCCATCCACACCAGGTATACATCATAATTATCAAACATTCGCTTTTAATTGTACACGGGTAAGGGATATCGCGACATATTAAGCTGATTAACTATAAAAAAAACCCTGGTGTAAATATACATTTTTGTATAGTTTCACATGAATTATCCATCCATTTTCCATAGTGTCAGAAAAATTCAGTTTTGTGGACATGTGAGTAGTATAAGGAAATTAAGGTAATATCGCAAGTAGTATATGGAAATGGGGACCTGGCACAGCCACAACCCTAGCCAAACCATCAACCTTTCTATTATGTATGCGTGAATAGGTCCCAGGTTTATACATCAATTTTTCATATTGTCAAAATGATTCAGTTTTGTGAACATGATTGTGAGTAGTGTAGGGAAATTAAGGAAATGTCGCAAGTAGTATATGGCAATAGGGACCAGGCACAGCTACAACTCTAACGAAACCATCAACCCAATACCTTGCTACTATGTATGTGTGAATAGGCCCTAGTTTTATACTTCAATTTTTCATATTGTCAAAATTATTCAGTTTTGTGAACATGTGAGTAGTGTAGGGAAATTAAGGAAATGTCACAAGTAGTATATGGAAATAGGGGCCAGGCACATCCACAACTCTAACAAAACCATCAACCCAATACCTTGCACCTATGTAGGCTACGCGTGAATAGGCCCCAGGTTTATATGTCCATTTTTCATAGTGTCAGAATAATTCAATTTTGTGAACAAGTGAGTTGTATAGGGAAAGTATGGTAATGTCGCAAGTAGTATATGGAAATAGGGACCAGGCACAGCCACAACTCTAACGAAACCATAAACCCTAAACCTTGCCCCAGGTTTACATATCTATTTTGCATAGTGTCAGACTAATTCAGTTTTGCGAACAATTGAGTAGTGTAGGGAAAGTATGGTAATGTCGCAAGTAGTATATGGAAATAGGGACCTGGCACAGCAACCGTCACAGATCACATATATGAATCTCTTTTCATCGTTGTAACACATTTTCATCGATTCAAAGACTGATTAACTTTGTGGGTTATTATTTAATAATGATGTAACACCAAAGTGTCTTGTTGTGCTACATATGGTCAATAATTGCGTGCTTGGAAAATTGCTTAATCAGGCGCAAGGATTAAGCGAAATCAAGCATAACCGTGTTAGATGTTTATTTTCAGGTGTTTCTGCCTTGGCATATATCCAACAGAGCAGAAGTCAATTGAAATGCGATAAATCTCTCTTTTAACATGATCAAGGACAGAACTGAAAAAAATCACTCCGATTTCCCCGTCTCAAATAATCGGTTCTTGATCGCGATCCCCTGCATACATTACTCCTAGAAGCTATCATTTTCCCAGAGCATTCGTTCGTGTGAACCTATCCAGTGAACCGAGGCAAACTTTTCTCATGACCCATCACGAAGGCTAAAAAGTCGCTGTCACTCATCTCGAACCAACGGGTCTTTGATCGGGGCGTCGGACCTGCAGATCGAGTGCGACCAACAATACGTGACGGATGTACTCGCAGCCTCTGCCGTGCATGTGAAGGCTCCATGAAATGCAATAGGCGACACATGCTACAGTAAAAGAGATAATGGCGTTATCTCACAGGTTGGCCCAAGTCCAGCAATGGTCCAGTTGCTACCCCGCACGCGTAGAGTCTTCACTTGAAAGTGACCGAGCATGGGCTACATGTGCACCTCTGACCATAGAATATTGAGTTAAAATATTCCGTCACAATAGAGTCAACAATAAGGGTAGAGATAAATTACAATGGCGCCTTTGGGGGACACCTGCTTAGCCCTGTGGTGCGGGGAACATCAAAAAGGTTCTGAGCGATACCCCCGGTGGTTAATGGGATTCGGTCCTGCCCCCGTGAAAGACTTCAAACAAAACAAATGCCAGTGGTGGGAACACTATCGTTTGGGATAAAAAGGACACCCTCCCCAAATATACACATAACCATTAGTGACTTACTAGTCCGGCAACTTTATCAAGCTAATGAATAGCTCTGCTAGGTATAAAGAGGCCATTTTTCATTAAGTGATTTCTAGGGAAAAGTCAGAAAAAGCACAAAGGAAACCTGTGTATGGGTTGAAGTGTTTCATGTGTGAATATTCACTTGTTCTCTTTATCCGATTAACGCAGTCAAAACTAGTTGTAAACCTCTTGGCAAATTGGCTTTATCTTCGTTATCTACGTTCTTATCAATAAAGTGGAATGTTCATCGGGGAAACATACCAATCAAGGTGATTCTCAAAATAAAGGTTTCCAAGCCATATTTCGCTCAGGTAATTCACATAAAAGTTACCAATTGTACAAAGTTGATATTTTAAAAAAAAGATATTTCTCAATTATAATCAGTGACTTTTCGCAAGTGTTCTGACTGTATAAAGCGTATGGCATGCATGATTTATGAAATGGTACTTCTGTGAATTAACGAAAATAAACTATAACAAGAATATTGTGGTACATAACTATCACACGTCACCTTTTCGTTTATACCATGAGAACAGACAAACCGAACCTGTAGGACTAGGCCTACATAAAAATATCTAAGTGTAGATGAGAAACCTTTTATGACTTGCTTTATAATTTGGGATTTTATGAAAAACTACCCATTAAATATAAGATATCATCAAACCAATATAATCTTAAGCGTCCGTCGACAATTTCCATTCATTTGAGTCAAGTATTTCGTGATTATGACCTCCCGCTGCTGGCCAAACCGCACCTCACGGCATCGCTGATTGTTAGTTAGTCAGAGAGGAAAGTGAGCAATCGTCACCTCGAGTCCCCTTTATGATGACTAAAAGGGCGCTCGATGAGGGTTTGTGGTTATGACTTGAGTCGATCAATGACTGCATCCTGGAAAACCCCTGATCTACTAATTAAGAAGCCGGAAACACATCGCATAGGAATGTTAATGGTAGTTTATGATAACTAATTGCAGGGGATGTAGTGAATCGATGCTGTTGTCCGATACTTTTGGTGACATTGAATGAATCAAGTGTGTTTGGGTGATTGATATCATAACTGTTATTTACATCTAGGGTGGCCCAATTCTGTCTAATGATAGGCCTCCCAGAAGAAGCCTGGTTAAAAATAGTTAAATTAATACCGCAATAAAATAACCAATGACAATAACGAAACGTTCGAGTACACTTTTAGTTTAATAAGCTGGCCTTCTACTAATGTCTAAGGCCACTTCGTATATATTTTAATTGGGTTGAATTCTTTGGGGATTTAAGCGACATACCAAGTTAAGTTTACATTCCTTGACCGACCATACATGACTATAACTATTGTATTGTCTTCTAATTCCGCTCAATATATATTTCCATTAATCATGATTTAGGTGTTTGTCTATAGATAGGTGGGTTTCTCTAGCTCATTTTTGTAAAAAGGTAACAGTTAGTGCGATATGCATTTCTATTCTTAAATCTCGAACTTCGTTGTGACCTACGACGATAGCCTACAGATTATTGTATTTTTACCCAAGGCAAGACCCAATAGTTGAATGTTAGGCTATATTTAGAGTGAGGCCGTATACCAAATGACTTTTCACTTCTGCAATATAGCCCGGGTCGGAAAAAATAGACAACAAAGCATTAACACCCCTCTCTTCTTAGCTTCCTCGTTCAAAATATTATGTTATATTGGTTATAGATCTAAAAGATATTGTCATTTGACTTGCTGTTTCTTACGAGCACAATGTGATCAACCCCGCCTCTCAACTGAATGCTATCCATACAACCCTACACGAACTGGCCAGGGGTTAATTGAGATAAGATCGCAAAGTTCCATTTTGATACTTCATTCTTAAGAAGATTGGTTCTTAAAGCTATTAATAAGGTACATGATCACCTTTGAATCTTGAGGTTAATATAACCAATACAGACTCATAGCTAACGGTTGAAAGCATGATATTTGAAACCCAATCACCGCAGAACGATGTTCCCTTTGAAGGGATTTGTGTCCGATGATCGCGGATGAAATCCAAGAATCTACTTTCAGATAGAATTAATTTCACACTTCAATCCTCCCTAGTTAATTTACTTCCTACAGGCATACTTGCGGCGCGTGTCAAAGTTTAAGGCGACACATTAAACACTAAGTCAATCAGAGGATTAGACGTTGTCGCAATTTAATAACACTGCTATTTACGTTTGCGGGATGAGTTGGTCGGGCACCTTGATTGTTTGAGACCGCCTTTTGTTCGAGCTTCCTCCGCCAAACAATGTGCACATCTGTCGCTCCGTCCGGACGGTACCATTGTCACGCTTCGTCTCACTAGGCGAAGCCTCGCTACGCTTCATTGGGAAGGGAATGCATGGAGGAGAGGATCTGGGTGGCTCGAGGGTGGGTGCTTCCACCTCCTCCTCCTCCTTCTCCATGATGCAGAGCATGCATTTATTGAGGTGAGGGTGCTCTATTACCCGTTATCAATATATGAGTGGCTGATAGAAAATTGACAGGGTAAATTATCTCTATGTTTGGCTACCGGAGATCTGTGAATTGGTTAATATTTCAGTTGTGGCCGCGTGCTATAAAAATGTCTCCGGTGCGTCCTTTTCGTATACTACTCACACTTTCCTCATATGGAAAAAGCTACTCTGAAAAATGCCAAAGAAATGTTTCGATTGAATCTTTAAAATTATGGATCTTTTGCTATTACATCTTCAATGGAATTATATAAAAATGATTCACCTTTTTATACTGATGCACTAATTAAATCCCACGAATAATAACTTGATTTGTGGTAAAGTCGCGAGATAATGCTAAAAATGCGGAAATGACTACCGGTACATAGTAACTTTGCATGGGAATATCATTATTCTGAAGGGATGTTAACTTTTATAGGCACCCCCTTTATTAAACTGCTCGTCATCCTAACTCAGACAAAAAGGTTTGATATCCTTTTTTTTTTTTTTTTTTTTTTACAAACTATGCAGTCTTAAACCGTTGAGCATCGGGCTGTTGAAAGTGGTTAATTGAATCTGATAAGAACATACGAATGAATTATGAGCCTGGATATTTTTTATTGAAACCATTGTTAATGCAGACATACATAGGTGCTTAATTGCATCACTTTCGATGACATCCACGACTAGATAAGATTGATGGTCTCACATCCAATTAGCCTAAATCATTTTCATTTTCAACGTTAACTAAAATGACAAAGCAAAAATAACAAATGGGCACCGATGAACTATCCCTATAGTTATAGAAACTTTGAATACAAGGCACGACTTGAATGTGAACATGGCCTATGGGGTGTGTGGGTAATTGTGTCTATTACATGGATACAATACGTGGCGTCTGTGACAATGCGCTGGTGGAGCGGGTAATTGGAGGTCATCAGGACTTATACCAGAGGATTACCGATACCACCTGCAGCCCACCTGTACACGGTCTGGTCCTCGCTCTATGGAACGACAAACGTGGAAAACATCGTTCATATAGGTCTATTTAAAGACATGCAGGAGAAAACTTGAAATACAAAATATAGAAATGGAAATCGCGCTTATCATGCATATTTACATGGGGTTATTAGGAATTGCACTGCATTTGGAATAACAACAATTCGCTCGAAAAAAAACCTACAACTTCACTTGCCCATTGGGCAAGTGGCAGCCAAGATTTACTTGCCCATATCATTTTTCACTTGCCCAAATTTATTAGCAGAATTATAAACGAAATCACACTGATCTGTATGCATCTTGTTTCATTGTAAGTAGACATCACAACAGGGGTTTAAAATAGGCGCCGTAGAGATTTTCACTTGTCCAATCGGGCAACTAACATTAAACTTTACTTGCCCAGAGACGTTTTTTAGTTGCCCCGGACAAGTAAACATAGGTTTTTTCGAGCCTTGCAAGTTGGTGTTATTTAGTAAACTTTTAAGTAAAAGATAAGCAAAATATACGTTAACTGTGTCAGTCAACTGCCACAACCTGTATTTACGGTACATGTATATTGTTTCTGCATGTATAGATGAAAACAGGAAGGCATATTCTCGCTAAAAGTCGGTTAGAATTTGGATTGATATTTTTGTATATTCTGTGGCTATATTCGCAATATCTCGTTAACATCTATTGTAACGGTCTTTTATTTGTAACATAAGAAAAAATAGAACTTCGAACATCCGGTCGGAATTTAAGTTTGCGACGACGTCAATGTTTCACCTGCTATTTACTCTCCATCCCGAATATCAGCAATTGGCGTTCCATAATTCTCCAGTATCTTGGATTATATCGAGTCTGATCTTATCGCGATCTTCCTCTGTTTGAAGTTGGATTATTGCGTCACATAGTACATGCGTGTTAATCAGAATTCACTTGTAGACAGTTTTAGCTTGATTATGAATGCGTATCCCCTTCGAGTTCCTCTTATAGTTGTCACTAAGTAAGGATAACCCTTTAGCTAGTACCTCAGAGAGTAGGCCCCCATGAAATAAATATGTGCTGAAAAAGTATATAGGAAAAAGTGATGACAACGACTCTTCATTCTGTCATGATAGAATATAGATTTGAGGAAAAGCTGTCTATTATTATTTTTATTGCAGGTACAAAATCTGCAGCATAATCGCATTGACGATCTTTCTTCTGCCTACAACGACATGAGATTCACGAATTTGAGAAGGGATGAATGATGTGAAGGGAGAATTAGTATGGAAAATGAAATTACTTCATATTGGTCAAGGGGGTTGGTGGTAGACCGCTATGCGTTAATAATAATTATTACTCAGTTTATAATTTATTTCGCGCAATAGTGAGGCAAGTTTATTTCTTCTTAGTATTTGTTCACGTCATTTATTTCAAGATTGCTTAAATTGGTTTCTAGTGAATTCCATTGTGCGCTAAGTTCATAAGTTGATAACTGACTACTGCCTTACTGTCCTTTTCAGCTTTAGGTTTTACGGGCGCGTCACTTTTTCTGTTTTTTCTTGGTATTTTGAAATGGGAATAATTGATGATTGAAAAATAATATACCCACAGATCGGCTATTAAGGGCTTCATTTGTACATATATGTCCTGGAAACTAGATCATGATGTAGAGATCCTTCATTTGGAAAAAGAACTAAAGCCGCCTGAATGACTACACTGTGGACAAGTCAATTATAATCAACTGCCTATTCATTATTCTTGTGTACCTTGAAAGCCATACTTGAATATAATCAAGAACGAATTCCCGACAATGTAGCGACTAATGCGGTATGTTCTTTTGTCTGTATGTGGAGATACCCTGCTGTAAGTTAAAATTTTCATATACTACAATCTTCATTAGGCTTACATGTCCGTTAATATGTCTCTTCTTGGTGGAATTTTCCTCTCTCCCGACGCCTCCCTCTCACCCAACTGATATAGGCCTACTAAGTAGCCTAATCAGTATTGGTAGGCCCTATAGATCTAGAGTTCAAACATTTTAAAGGAAATTGTAACCCAGAATCAAGTAGTTCCGCATGACCTGACGCATGACCCCAATTAGGCCTAGATATATCATTGCTTTCCATGAAGGGCATTCATCGATATACCGGTACAATTAAATAATAGACTTCTTACGTATATAGAAGTGATACTTGATGACAATCATATTTACCCAAATCTTAAAAAGTGGATGATGTGGTGAATGTTCGGTTATAATAGGTGGATGATTGGGAGGTTCAAATCAAGTAAAGTCCACTAATTCAGTCACGTATGAATTAGGAATAGGCCTGTACTAGAGAAAATATTCCAAACCGCTCTTTTACGATAGTTTCTATTTTTTTGTTTCAAGTCTTTGGAAAGCACAGATTACATCTTTGTACAGGGATCCGCTAGTCACTTGACTCTTTATGAGATAGGGGTTCACTCCCCGGAAACATGTTTCTAAGGACATTACCCCAGAGATTAGTACTATTCCACGATTATGATCAGTAAATATTTGTTCTGTCAAACTAAGTGGATTCAGGTTGGCTCTGGCTCTAAGTTAATAATGAGATACAGTGCCTGACACGGACAAGTCAGTTTTGTTCTAGCGCCAGACACGTGGCTGCAGTTGGTTCCATGTTTACCTTAGTCAGTGTGATGTCCGCTACAGACACGAGGGGGAGTGACCCAGTGAGGGCATAGTAACTTGTAATGGTCACACGTGCCACTAGAGGTCCCTGTAGCACCGTGGGTACAATGAGTTTAAGATAAGACCGAGGCCATTCTAAGCCTGTCAAGTGTAAACACTGGTCTGTCACTGTCATTTAGTGCCTTTATACGACAATTGACCTTATTATTTTCAGGAATGGGAAAAGGTAAACTATTGACACATGTATTTCTGGGACGTAAAAGTAACCACTACTAGCCATTCAATTTCAGAATTTAGAGAGGCTGACCAGATTAACAGTAAGCTGAAATAAACTATATTTGTTTCGGGGCAACTCCTGGGGTTGCAAGGAATGAGAGTTGGCGAGGAAAATCAGAATATTATGTCCAATATTAGAATTAAAGAGTTTAGGTTTGACATTCAAAGCCCTTCAAGCCCTTCTTTTTATTTGGATAGTTTATATAAGAACATTGAATTCTATTGCACAGAATACTATTCACCTGGTCCTTTGTTAAATTTTAACTTCTAGTGAACAAATAACGCACACATCAATTTGTTTATATATCTTTTTTTCTTTTATTTTCTTACTGAAGTAAGACAGGGGTATTTCACAGGGGGAAATAACTGTTTAAATTTTCGAAACTATACATTACATTTTGATGAGGTGCGTTTACATTGCAGTAAATGAAAATGGAATATATTTACAAATATGACAATTATGGTTAAAACAGCATCATCATTTTTAGTACATGCAACTAAATGTGAAATTTGTACAAAAAGGTAAAACTCAGTTAGTCTTTATTGCTTTTCCCACTACTCAGGAGCATCGTGTTATAATACCCTGTGATAATGATAAAAACGCTCTCCCCATACGTACAAAATTTACAAGAATAGCACCAGTGAGTTGCCCCAAGTTGTTCATTATGTGAAGTGATTACTTCATGCAGAATCTAAAATTATAACAATGCCTCAGGGTTTCGTGTTCTTCTTTTTACACATTATCTCAGACATCATTGACATAGTTTGGCTGAGTTGTGGATAAAGAAAGAAGTCAGGACAAATCAATTGAATGCGCATACTTCACCAAATGCTAATGAAAAATGATTAACGCACATACCATATAATATAAAACCGTCTAAGATCAGCTACCTTTTAAGTAATAAGAGATCTACTAATCTTCCACGCGTGTACTTTACTTAAGTGGTTCATCAAATGTGTAAAACTTGGTGATCACTGAATTAACAAAGATCTGTTACGATGCTTTAATACATTTGTTTTTCTCTCGCAACGTAAAAAACAGTAAAGTCCACAGATCATAAATATTTGTCATCTCCATAGTCTGTTTCTTCTGGCACATCAATGGAAGGTAGGAAAACACATGCATGGCCATTGCCACCACTGGAACGATATGTTTTGTAATTCATAGCGTGTTTTGAGTTCATCCCCCTAATAATCTAACAGGTGTCTGTGTATAACTTCATAGGACAAGCATCAGGCGATATAATAACAGACATACGGAATTAACCGATTACAACTAGTAACCAGAACATAACGTATTCTTTGGCAAGAATTTTATAATTATAGAAAATGGCTAACTACAACAAACAAGTATACGAACAGCGGGACTTGTGTACGCAAGGTGAAGGTTAGAAAATTCCAGTTTAAAGTTCAAGTTCAACTAACAGGTAGAGAGTGTCACAGTATCTCAGTATAACAGAGGCAAGGGTCTAAGGAAAGAGAGTTGATCACTGACGATTGAACATTGACATTTCAATCCAGAATGAACGCATCTAGAGTTCAGTGAATCGGAAAAAAGACTCCACTTCCATTCACAGCTATGTCGAGGACGGCCTCACGTACAGCCAAAACGGCTCACATATTTCAAATTGCTTGACGTAAAACATAGTATGGATTTACCAACATATTTTAACATTATCCATGATCCACAGCGATTCATAACTACTGAAGGTAAAATCTTCAATTTAATTTAAGTAGATGGAACATAATAAATTGCTGCATAGATATTTTGTTCAGCAACAACATTTTAACAACATATTTTAACATTATTTCTTATTTCTACCTTTTGAATCCTGGTGGCATACTAGCTGGATTCTCGGCTCCAATTTGATTAATTCTCAGTATTACGGACATAATTCAAATCTATTTAACAGGTAAGTGGAGTATTCCAGTTTAACAAAGACAAGAAAGAATTCCATGGACAACAGTGGCGATTGAAAATAAGAAATTAAAGAATTGTCAATTAAATAGTGAAAGAATTCAGATAGTGACTGAAACTTGTATACATATAGCGTTAACGCATTTATGACTGAGTGGCTGTTTACTTGAACGCTTGAACACATTAATAAATCATTTTTATAATACCACAATTCTGGTTGAAGATACATGTATATATAACCATGTCAGGGAGGCAACCGCTTATCTTCTCAACACAGGTTGCATGGATTCCCCCATATCTCTTTGTCCGCGATATCCACTCTCAACATACAACAAGATGTATACAAATATATCTCATGAATGATATCAGTGACATTCGTTCAACTCCTAAGCGTATCACACTTAAAATTCTTTAAGAGCACTTGAGGGCTGGCATCCCTGCAACCCAGAATATCAGTAAAACCATTCCAACACATTTTACCATAACAAACGGACGGCAAGGGGCAACAGTAAAACATCGTTAACTATAACTCATAAATCTCAGGCAGTTCAGTTTTTGCTGCAGAAAAACACATTATATGACACATAATTCTAACTTGTACTGAATTTCTCCCGTGTTCAACATTGCACATGATACATATCAAATCATCAAATTTCATCTCCAATACCATCTCATTTTCTCTTCAATATTTTCGGACATTCAGTTAATATTTGACACGTAAGAATCATCAAGCTGACTTGGCGACAGGAGAATTATAGTCAAATAACTCCAACATCGATATAATTACGATTGGCTACACATTGTGTTTATAAAATATATAAAAGAGGAGAAGGGGGAGGAGGAAGATAAGAGGGCACTGATCACACTTGGGCAGGTCCTGATAAAATACCGCTCTGGTTGTGTCGGTCTCGCCTCCGTTGCAGAGACCCATAATTGGGATCAGTTGACGATGAGTAGGTCGCTTTCCTTGGGTCGTCATACAAGCTGGAGCCTGAGTATTCTCTCCTGTAATGTTCATGAGGTGCATTGACTAAAATCTGTGGTGGAAGCATGGCCACGGGGGCCTTGCTGCTCGGGTGTTGATGCATGTAGGGCAGCTGGCCCCCTTGAGGCGTGTGCGGTCGTACTACAGCAGCAGCTTGGATGAGTTTCTGGGAGCTCGCTTGTTGGTGTTGTTGGGGCGGAGGATGAGGTGCCGCCACCCATTGTCTTGCATCAGAACTACTATGGCTTCGCGGGTAGCTCCGCAGGTCGTGGTGGAGGTGGTGGTGGAGGAGGTCGGAAGCTCGGTGATGGTGGGCGGCTGAGGAGGAAGGGTCGGGCGTGACGGCTCGCTGTCTCAGCTCCGGGGCGGTGAGCTGGTGTGCCAGGACCATGTGGCGGTCCGGGTTGGAGCCGTAATGCTGGTGGTGATAGATCCTCTGATAGTGATCGTGGTGATGGTTCAGCTGAGCCTGGATCTCATGGTAGTTCTGATAGTGGGTATAATGAGCGGGGTCTGGGGAGTAGGCCAGCCGACTCGGGGGTCTAGTTAATAATGGAAAAGAGGTAATCATGAAGCTGGTGTCCATTGCAGGTAATAAATGATGCAGGAATATCATTACAATCGCAAAATAAATGTTCAAAGCGGTTATGATAACACAAAGATTGAGGTCCAAGGGACTTTGACAGTGTGCAGAGACACGGTAGAATCAATTACAGGGAATTCGGTAGAATAGAAACAATATTTTCAAGTTTAAAATAAGATTAGTGTTTCCTTAGTGAATAGTCAACATAATATAACATTATCTTTAAAAGATGAGTAAGTGTGGATCTTTCAGGACGGGTATGTCTGTCTAGGGAGAGATACCTGTGTTTCTAGATAAAGATAAGAATGGAATTACCTGTCGTAATGTTCGTTCTCCAGTTGCATTCGGGGAGGTATTTGATATGTGTCTTGATATGCTCCATTGTTGACAAGGGCTCTCTGTAAGAACAAACATGTATTGGTAAGATACCATGTCATAACATAACTAGCCAACAATTTCTTTTGCATTTGCTTGATGACATACATCTGGAAACATTCCTTCCACCACCTACTAAGTTTAATTTCCTTCTATATACTCTTCTATAATGCCTATCTCTCTAAAGTTGTTGGTTTCTTTTTGTTTATACGTTTATACTATACTAATTCACATAACACCATTATGTCCATCACCATCACAAAACGCCAGCTATCCCTAATTCTCAAATGGAAATCGAAGCGCCAGCAAGCAAAACAATTTGTTCTTTCCATATCCCATTGTAGCCCATCTCTTCAGTAAACATTTTACTAACGTCAGCAATTCGACCTCTTTATAAAGACACTGAGATAGTTTTAAAAAAACAAAGCAGTCAAAAAGAAGTCTGCCGCCTGTAAATATATATTTATCTGAGCAACCCCAATGCAACATATCCAAATAAACACAAACTAAAGGAGCCATTTTTCTTTTAGAAACTTGATTTACATTCCTCACGAAGATTTTACAGATATATAGTGGCGAAATAGAATCAACGATAGCATAACAAGATTTTTTTTCACAAGATTTGTCAACCTTAGATCCATGCAGACCTAGCGACTTTATCGAATAGCATGAACCACATGAAATGATTATGCTATACATCTACAATTAAGGCCTTATCAGAGTAAACCTAAAGAGATCTATTTCACTAGCCTCCAATAAGCATGGTCCTTCATGATTCTTAGAGGTAGGGATTATTAAAAAACGAGGTAGCTTAGCTGGCAGGGTTTTCCTATTTAAATTTATATAATAAAAGAGATATCGTAGGGCGTGCATACTGAACGGCTTGGATTTCCCCACCTGTTGCATGAAAAAACAATTTACAAAAGTTTATACCTCTCAGCTGACGATGTGTGAGCTACCATTGTTAAAATTTACAAGTATATTTGAGGTAAGACTGGAGTGTGTCTCAACTAGTGAAGAGTAAATGTGCTCTTATAGTGATATATTATTTTTCTGTTTAAGTTTGTATACCTAAGGTATTCTAATAATAGGATAGGTCTGTCAGGTGACAACAGACTAATCCATTAATAAAAAGTCAAAAATGCTAGTAGATTAACCTAAGCCTCACAATGTCTTATGTCCATGGCATAAGATATTAGATTAGTAAAAACACACTCAAAAGAAATTCAATGACCAGTTACATACATTTTCTTCTGGTTCCTGTGAGAACGACGGGAAACATTACAGGTTTATCAACATAGGTTTTAACAATGCAGTTCAACACGTTTTAATATTGCAGTTCAATACAAGGGAAATTACTTAGATTAGATAGTCAAGGAAAAATTCGAAACGCAGTGATGTTTCAAGAGGGTAATTGCAATTGAAACAGGTGAATCAAGTTTGTAAAGTTTGCTCATGCATTTAGATTGAAACTAGTTTAAAATGGCCCAAGCGTCGAATAACCGTCGCAGACAGCACTTTCTAATTCCAGGATGTGCATGGCGTTCCTTTTATGAATATAAAGTAATGTTTAATGTCGAGGAAAAAGTCCATTCGTACGATAAGGATTATTGGTAACAGGGAGCAACCCACACAAGTAGGATGGACGCAACTCGAGTGTTTGAATGAACATGGAACAAGTACAACCCATCGAAACAAGAACAAACCCTTTACCTGTTTTTCATATTCCTGAAGCTGGCGCTCATAAGCCTCTTCTTGGGCGTCCAGGGGATACTGCCCTTGCCTCTCCCGGTGCCTCCGTTGGTGCTCAGCCCGGAGTTGCTGTATCCTCTCGGTCCTAGAAGAGGGACTGGATGCGAAAGTGTTGCCCTGACTCGAACTAGAGGTGTCAAGGAGGAGGGACGGTTGCTGACTGGTTGTGTCAGCAGACGAGGCCCTCGTGTGACTTATCACTCGTACCTGGTCGTCGCGAATCCTGTTGTGGGCGATCTCTATCATGTGCTCCTTTTCCTGAAGCTTCCTGTATTGTTCGTTAATCCTTTAAAGAGTGACCAAATACGATGTATAAGCTTCTATCTTATTGCTGTGTCTATAGTCATTTGCTGAGGAGCTAGAATGCTTTGAGCACAGTTCTTTTCCTTTTACTTTTACCATGGTTGTTTTTATAGTGTTGGGGGCCTATTGAGTCCCAAGATTTCTAAGCTTTATTTGACACTCAGTGAAATGGTTCCAGCCAAAATAGCTCCTCAAAAAGGAAATATGTTTAATTTCACCAGGAAAAACACCAATAGGCATACACGCCAAGCAAAATATGCTATATTCATGTTCGTAATCACAAAGATTATTCACAACACCAAAAGTACACCACAGCCTCGGGAAATATCCCATAACATTGATCATAACCACTGATTACAGCAGTAGTCAACACATGACAACACAGAAACCCTACTAGGTCTCTTACACCCATACAGAAAGTGTATAGGAAATAAAGGTTTCGGGATACGGTGGGTCCATGCATAAGTTTCTAAAGTCGCAACACCCTAAACATACTGTTGTGAGTTATAATTTTGTTGGAAATTCCAAGTTTGATATATTTGTTAACGCTTGTCTCCGTCAGAAAACTGTCTCAATTGCTCGGGCGAAAGTGTCTATTTTTCATCCATGATTATATTATATGAATCATTGGTTAAACAATTTCCGCGCGAAGAAAATTTATTGCGACAAGCACTTAGACATACCGTTAATGTATTATTATGGATTAAAACTTTTTACCTCAACAGGAAATTTATATGTATTACTTTTACTAGATGCGCGTGTGTGCAACTACTAGCAAATTTCAAGGATTTAATTTTCTATTTTAGAGTCTTATTTTAAGTTACCCATACATTATTGTCAACATTAGCTTTAGTGCAAACGATATACAAGAGGTCTGAGGTATAATAGCATGCAGTATCAATGTGCAGAGCTCTTAAGCAGAGGAATGAATGCCTCTTAATAGGCGGCGAGAAGAAAGAATTCAAGGAAGTGTCATCCCGGGTCCAATACAACATCAACATACGAGAAAACCAACTCTAGATTGCATAAAATGTTATTGTCTTTCCCTATACTAGACACCTTGAGGATGAAAGAAAAGATCAAAACTAGCAACGCCAGTATTGTGGAAAAGGTTTTCGAAGCAATAACGTTCTCTCTACAACAAGCCGGTCATCATTATTGGCAAATGTATGGTGATTGTTCAATGTGAAATTTGATGAAAGGGTGACCAAATGGCTAATATTTATAATTCTAAGGTGGAATGGTCGTTGCTAGTTTTGTTCAAGCTATTCTGTACCTAAACACTAAGTCATGACACCATGTTTTACCTCTCCTGTTGTTCTTGGATTAGTAAGATCTGCAACTGTCTCAATCGTCTGTTTCACGAGCACAAAAGCGATGCAGGAAAGGAAGGTTTTAGTAGAGAACACAAATAAACGTACATCAGAATAATTATATAATCTATTCACTCTAACAGGGTTTCCGTTTAATATCGAAACTGAGCTGGTTAAATGATCACGAGTATTCATGATGTCACTAATATTCAAATGAAACGTTAAAAGATGAATCTCAGTGACGGAAGCTACCTACGAGTTATGGTTAAATGAAATAAAAGCGTATCAGCGCCGAATGGTAGATGAAATAATGTTTTTTTATTAGTGAGCTAAATTGACCGAGAGGAGAAATGAAAGTCACTATGAGGTAACACCCGACAAGACAATTAAATCTAATATTTCATGTTCAATGTCTTAAAAATGGTTACGAAATTCCTGACCAAACTTCGAAACTACGGTGTAAATAAAAAACAGAATTATGACGTAGAAAAAAAATTATTATAACAGTGGCGTGTTTAAATTGGTGTATATTTTTTGCAATATATAAATTCGGGACTTCTAATACAACTAAATGTTGGCACCTAGTCGACAGTCTTTTGTAATATTTCGCCCAAGAACAAAATAATCCAGGTAATCAAGAATGAACAAGAGAGTATAAAAGGAGTTGGCAGGCGGGAGATCCTTCTTCACTACCTGAGTCTCAGATAATCAAGCCTAATACATGCTGAAATCATGCCCTCTATGAATCTGATGGTAATCTATCTGAGTCTAATAACTAATATATTATGAGCGTTCTGGGTTTAAGGCTAAGGGGGAAATGTTTTACCTATTGTGCTCGTCCCGAGCATGTTTCTGAGCTATCATCATCTCCTCCTGCCGACGGAGGTCCGCGTCTCGGGGCTTTTGAAGGTCGGCCCCTAGTCCGGGGCCCTTTTCTCCTTGTTTACGATGTCGGCCAAATCTGGAATAGAGCAAACATTTGAACTCTTGTCTGACACCTCGGAACAATCAAATTAAAAGTACATTCCTGCAAGTAGATTGATACAACTGGCCATGGTTTTGTATAGAAAAAAAATCTGCCATATTTCTAAAATTCCAGGAATTAAGAGGATGGAATTTATGGCTGGAAAACTTCACGAATGCGTTACATATCAACTTCCAATGTGTAAGTGTTACCGAGTTTCTCTCCATAAAAACGTGTGCCAGACTTACACTTTCTGGTATCTACAAAAAGATAGAGATGTAAATTGTTGGTGTATTGAGACGAAAGGATCACGAAAATATACAAGTACCTGAACATATGGCCAAGCCCTTTGAACAAGCCACCTTTGTCTTTGTCCTTCCATTCTTTTTCCTTTAGATCCTTTTTCTCTTTCTTTTTATTCTTCCTCGCATCATCTGGAGCAGCGGCGCCTCCTTTTCCAACATTATCTACTCCAGAGAAGGAAGATCGTGTGGATTCAGTCAGAGACTGACTTGGCAGATCGGATCCATATTCACTTGACTCTTCTTCCACTTAAAATTTTGAAAAATAAACAGCTGTAGAATTCCTAAAGTACGGTAAAGGGCAATACTTGTCTTAAAATATACAGGACACTAGCTAACATTCCGGTTGCAGTTTAACTTAAAATAAACATCACAGAACGACAATGACACTACATAATGACGGTTTATGAGTTACGTAATATTACAGTGCAAGCCATTGGGTATTGTAGGGTGTATCAGGTGGTGATATATACTTGTAGTTTTTAGGATTTCATCACGAAACTGAGAATTTATTGTGAAGTACTTTAGATTTTAGATTTCTTTACTTCGGACCATTATGTGGGCTGGAATCAGTTGAGTAAACGGTAATTCATATTCTATACATGATAGTCATAGAACATTATATTATAGAATGAGACTCGAGTAATTAGATTTTACAAAACCTACATCAAGTTAAATAAACTATTACAATGATTAGATAGAATACTGTACTTCTCGGAAAAGGTTAGATACCACAACGTTTAAAATATGCTTAATTTTCAGGACATGTACATATTTATTAAGGAATTAACTAGAATTCAAAGATTTAATAAAGGATTGCTAATGAATAAAATCTGGGTAGGGTTGATTAAATTAGTAAGAATTTTGATCACACACAGGGTTTAGTACCGAAATGTCATGTGTTTACCTTCCCTTGAACGGCCTGAAAGCATAGATACAAACTTGAAGCTATTCAATAGGCCTCTGTAATAATATCAATCAATCAACCAAGACTTGAAGAGGCGTATTATTTTGCAACGTGGAACCACACCATGCTTGCTTTTTGAGGAAAACTTAAGATATCTTTGCCGGCCCAAGTATCGAAATCCCCTTCCGTGGAAAATGATAACTATCGAAATAAAACTAGCCTCAAGAGGAAAGAGGAAAGCGTGACTCATGTAGGCCCTTTTTGCCGCACATTTGAAGAAGTGAAAAAGGAATGGAATTGTGAGCCATTTGAAGAGTGATTGAATATGCGTGTACATCATTCGCAGTAGAACGTTTAAAATGCAAATGAAATCGTGAGGTTTGTAAAGTTATAAGGTGAGTTCGTTACTTTTACTGGAGTGACATGTTATATCAATTACAAATTTGGTGACCTGGGCTTAAATGAAATACAAGAAAGTACATTTAATGCGTGGCAAAGAGGGTACACATGGAAATTTGATATTTAACTATATTCGCTTTATACAGAACTTAATATCTCAGCTCCCCATACTAAAGAGAAACCGTGTTATCTATTTTACAATTCCTGAGTAATGATGTTATCTATATTTACAATCCCATTACCATTAGGCGTGAATACTGATATGAATATGTGGCTCGCTAAATTATGACTCATCAATTAGTGATTGGTACCTAACTTATAATCACCACTTCTCACACTGGTTAGACCTACTGTTACTCAAAACCGTAAAATTGATACAAATGAAGCATTAGGAAACCAAAAATTGTCAACCTTTCGGTCCGAGATCCAACTGTAGACACAAAACTTGTAAAAAAACATTTTGACATTTTTTTTGACTGAAATTCTCTGGGAAAATTGGATACTAAAAATATTGTTATTTTCATAGATGAAAAGACATGGTATTAAACCAGAACTGTCCCGGTGTGATAAAATTCAAAAAATGTATACAAGTACGGGTACCTTGCTTCTATGTACCTATTAAAAAGGGTTTCTAAAATTCTTAAATCTGCCCGATAAAGAAAGGTGAAAATATCTTAAGAAACGGTTTGCTTGTATGCAGCGAAATAGGGAGGAAAGGACCCAAGGGTTGAGTGGATTAAAAGCAGGCTTAGCGTGAACACTAACACATCAGGCTTTCCGACATACATGTCTCCATCGCTTCAGCTTCCATGACGCCCTCGTACGATCGGTCCACCGCCGCTCTGAAGCTGTCATTGCAGCCTCTGCCTCGGACGGCTCCTCTGTTGAGGATGTGCGACCTCCAGCTATGACCCTCGTCGTCCATCACCGCCTCCTGGACTGCTGTTTGTAGGGACTCGAGGGAGCTGGACTTCTTGAGGCCGAGAGTTGGTCCGACAACACCAGATTTACCTACAAAGCAGTATGGTCGAATTAGTCAAACATGCCTGCATCTGAACAGGTAACCATCTACTTATAGGTTCTTCGATATTGCTATGAATAACTATTAATGCGTGTATTCGAGCCGAGCAAAAATATAATGCCAGTCAGATCCAAAGAGATAATTTCTGCAAAATGATAAATGCTCTAGGAAGCATCCGAATTTGTAGTATGAATTTATTTACTAAAAGCATAATTACATGAGCAAATGAATGCAAATAAAACAAATAAAATTGATTTTTCCCCACGGGAATGTACCGCGTCGGAAAACAGGTCCGATACAGATTGATTCATGGCAAAAAATGATTTAAATGCCATTTAGACGAAACAAGATTCCGTTAGTTCATTTCACCGGTTAGTAATCATTTCAAGTTAATTTAGTGGATGCATTAATTGAAGGCACAGAAGCAAGCTCAGAGGATTTTAATGATGATAATTCCCTTTGATGAAACCAAGTTTAGTAATAACAAAACGAAGGCATTTTCCACTTGAGTTCTGAAAAAAAAGTCTCAATTTCTTAAGTAAAAACAAAATCAATATTGTAAATTGTGAATTCTGATAAGTCAAGCGCTTGGCGAATTTATTCTTGAGACATGTTAATACCAAAAAGAACCAAACTAAAAAATAATTCCTGAATCCTTTCACTTCTTTATTAAAGCTTGACATTTGATAGCCATGAATGAATGATAAAGGAATATCACGCAGTAAGTTATATTTTCAGTACCAATCATCACAAACCTGGTCACCCATTCCTGCACTCGATGTTTTATATGTACTTAAAATGATATACATCCAAATAATTTACATAACTTAAGGATACTAATTATAAATTTAGTGCCGTAAGTAACTCAGTTCTAAAATTATGAACTAAGTGAAAAACAAATCACTACAATCGTAAAAGAAAATTAAATAATTGACAGCCCTTAACCGAACTTATCGATAGTTTAATCCTATAAAAAGCCTTCATTAATTAATTTTGGGTTTACATACAAACACAGGATGTTTTAGGCACTATAATGGTAATTAAAAGCTGTCAACTTAAGTTGGCTGAATTTAGAATATCACTCAAGTCTATAACCACGCGGAGCACGAGGAAGAAATGTTTAGAACAAGGCGTTCAGCCTCGTCCCCATGTCATGAGGTGGTTATCACTTGTTCCTCACGGCACAAACATTTGACCCTAGCAATGCAACACGTGGTATAGCTAAAGTCTTCCTCAAGTTTTGAGTCCATCACGGCTATACATACTCTCATGCATTGGTGACTGAAGGTTAGAGTGACTAAGGAGTGACTCCGCCGAACCTGCCCGCCTTAGGGGCCCTGAACTAGCTCCATATTTACCACCTGCAAACACGAGCATAGGGGGAGCATTATATAGGCAGGCTGTGGGTGGGGGCTGCGCTCAGAAAAAAAACAAGTTCCTTTGCTGCTGCTGCTTTTGTACCCAGGATAGGTTTCACTAGAAACTGTGTGTTAGTGGAAGACACACACGACTGACTACACATGCTCTACTTTTTTCTTAACATTTGTATTTGAACCAGTTCGATTTTTATAGAGATCAAATCGATCAGAGTTCCTTCTGGAAAGGGACGGCCATTTATGATGTCCATACTTTAGTTGACATACAGAGGATCGTTTACATCAATTCAGAAAAATTATCTTCTTCAAAACTTTTTTTAATTTTATAGTAGATGGAATATGCTTGCAACTTAACCACAATAAATTTATCGAGATGAAACAAAAGCAGGACATCATTTTGACGCATAAGAAGTGGAAGAAAAGAAATAGGGTTCGAGAGAACATACACTGCTCTTAATCTATTTGCCAATTGTGTTTTTTATACATGTTAGATATATCTACGGTCGATGGTTCATAATGCGAGATGTATTGAGATTTTCTCTCGGGACTCCAGAAGACTAGGAAGATAACTGTCAGGTACGAAATTGTTAGTCATTACTGTATCTATCACTACGACACTAGATCTAGTGAAATCATCACTGGAATAAATATGAGAAGAGAAAATGAGTTGAAGAGAAAAAGCTGAGAGTTGAAGGGCTGGTTTCAAGTGTTATGTGATGCCGTGACGTCTTGAATGACAACAGTGACGTTATACCTTGCTCTTCGTCCATCTTAGCTTTTTGTTTCGTTTTCCGTCGGTCCCAGGTAGCTGTAAAAATGGAGGATGCCAACAAAAACTCTAAGGAACACTCAACAAAACATTGGTCAGTAGTACAGGCTGTTTTTTAAACTTCCGCAGGGAATCAATCATTCAGTACCCAACAGGAGCGTCGCCGCCACGAAATTGTCAGCGTTATAAGTTAGTCAAAATTGCTACGTGTGGCCAGAAAATTTTACTGTACAAGAGGTTTGGGGACTATAGGCAGTTTGTTTGTATGGTGAGTAAGGGGCTGAGTTTGTAAAATGTCATGTCATTAGGGACGTATTACGAATTAATAAAATAATTAATAAATTGGTGGGGATACACAGATGTAAGATGTGGTTTGTCTATGTGAGATATGCATGCATTTTCTATTACCAGCAAGGAAGTGGTCTTCTTCATATCAGTCTGTACATCATTTTATATCTTAGCTTATTTGGGTTTATTTTCTGTGTAATGTTTCAGTCAAAAGTTTGAAACTGAAAACAAATACATTATAGAAAATCGAGATGGAATCCATTGACCCATTACTATTAGAAGCGAACCGGGCTTACATACTTGAAACGTTATATCTTTCATTATCAAAACTAGTATCGAAATATAGTAGAAAAGTTGAACAATATGGAATGACTGGGTGGTTAATAGCGTGTTCACGAACTGCGATTCATTAGCTTCATGGTAGCAATCTCCTATCGGTCATTATTATATTCAACTAGATCTAGATCTAAAAGGGTCGAACTAAGATGCCTCATAGCTCTTAAGTGAAAAATACGAGTGCGAGACTTTAGTAATGGATTTAAACTAGTTGTATTATTACGCTCGATCCTGATGGTTAAAGTGTCCACTTGGTATCTAGAAGCATTTTATGTGATGAGTGATATTTATATTTTTGTTTGTTTTTAAACTTAAGAGTAATAAGATTACTACCGAACAGCCCTCAATGCAAAGTGACCATATCACTCAATAGTGAATAGATAGAGCTTGGACCAACGAGTGGGAGAATTTACAAACCTAGTGCCCAGAAAAATATACGTGCATAAGATATATGTATGCATATAACTACAACGCCCAAAGATGCATAGATACATTTCTATTCCCAGATTACCTTCCTTTCCCAACAAACAAGAGCCGTTTCCAAGCTGTGAATCAGCAGACGTGACAATCAAGCGAAAAATGCGGGAAGCAATTAACTTTCCACACTACAAATATGAATTGTCAATTATGAACAATAATTCAAATTAAGAATCATATAGCCAACGGTTCACCGCATGTCCTCAAGTCTAGGACCCAACATACACATGTGTGAGTGAATGTGACAGGCGAAGAAGAGATTTTAAAACCAGACCTGAGCAGTACTGATCCTTGGTCTGTTTGAGTTTCTGATAGAATTCACTGCTTCGCGGATCGAGATGTGCGCGCCGTTTCTCAGACATACTCCGCCGCCCGAATCCCTCCCGCGAGAAAACGTTTCCATCTTCATCCCGAGGACTCCTGAAATTCATTACACATCCATTAAATTTCTTCTATCCAAGAACCAAGTTTTACAATTACTTACTAAGTAAGCCACAATATAAAGGTGATCAGTTTAGAGCAACTGTCTTTAAAATTAATCTCAGTGTCGATACACATCATGTTACAATTAGGATGACTTTTGTACTGTGTGATGATATTTGATTAGAATTAAATTTGAAGATGATCAGACGAGGCGAGCGTCAAGCCCCTTAAAAATAGAATTAAACTAAATACATAATTCTAATATAATATAAAAAGAAACAAGATTTTGCTCGCATCGTTCAATATATACTTGAATAAGACCCACACAAGTGGAGATGATTAAAAGAAGCGAGATTACTGTCGTTCTTCTCTTTAGTATAAAAGAATATCATCGAGGAAAAAATGCACAAAGAACTTACAGTTCAGCATCTGTAGCGTTAGGGCTACCCGGGATTTTCTGGTCAGCCTCAAATAGCCAGGCAGGGGGTTTGGGGGCTCCAGACTCCTCCAGGTCGTCACTACTCCGAGATGTAGGTAGGGAGAGAGCGTCCGGACCACCAGGACGACTAAAGCCCAGGGTTGAAGCAGGTCGAATCTTTGGACTGTGACCTTGTCGCTGAAACAACGATGGACGCTTAATGTAAAGTACAGATTTAAGAATTAAATGAGTTTAAAATATGGAAAAGTAAATGTATTCTATAGGGTAGGAACAAGACAAAGTAAAGTTTCTCTAGTTTTTACCATTTAAATAGATTTAGCCGAGGATAAAGGATGCACATAAGATAGGGCGAGTATACCAGGAATAAGTATTACATTATTTACTGTAAAGTGTAAGGAATACCATTTCTCGGATAAGACTAACGGGTTTGACATAATTATTAGAACTGAATTAACTTTCGTAGATTCAATTACATCAAAGATGAAATAAATGTTTCAGTGTAATCAAGGTTAGATCGAATGATGAGTGGAGAAATGAATCAATAAAAACATAAGGTTTAGTCAATAAAAGGAAGAGTTAAATCAAGAGTGAGTATCATGTACCTGGTGATTGCAGATGAACCCTCCATACTTATATGCGAGCTACAAGAATCAAGGCCAGGTGGTGAGGTTTAGTAAGGGGAAGGCATAAGAGGAGGGCGCGCATAAATTATGGTGTTATTTTTATGGGTGCAGTTTATACCTAGGCGTTAACTATTTGTTTTTATCACCACCTTATAAACGTGTAAGAGTAAAACCCATAAGACATCAGATCCTTATTTTTTTCATTTAAAACAAATCACAGATCTTTAAACACGAATTTAGATTATGGGAATCGGTCACAAAACTCTTAAAATTAAGTGGACGTACACGATAAAAAGGAAAATGACATTTATTTCTTAAAAAAGGAATGAACTGACAAATATTGCTGGCATTTAATATCGGAGGGGGATTGAATTTTACTACAAAAAAAGTGCGATTGGTTTTTAACTAGAAACAAGAAATAAGTGCAAGAAAAAACGCCACAAGCGGCAGTAAGAGGAAACCCCAGAACTAGATCCGTGCGTGGGCGTTTTAGGGAAATTGTCCCCAGTTTAATTTAGTTGTGACTTTAATTAAATTTGCAATGACTAAAGTAGCTGCAATTTATCCTGTCCAATCATAAGTATTGTTCGGGTGAGGTGGTATATTAAGTATAGCGTGGTCTATGAATATTCTTGAATAGAATGCAATTTCTTCACTCTAAAGATATACCTCTTTATTGTACATAGAACCACTAGCCTTAACTTCGTCATCCAAGTCATGCTGAAAGCAATTCAAATTTGGAAATTTGAAATATCACAATGGGTTCTTTTTGTATAAACTGACAAATTTCCGTTCATATCCTTAGGTTTTCAGTCACAGCAAAAACCTAATACACTCACAAAAAAACCCACAATCAACCGATAAGAATCATTCCATGTTAGATAGAATATACTCGTGCTAGGATTTTTTTTCATTCGTAAGCTCCTTCAACAAAAATAATACTAGTAACAGACGAAAATGTTAGTTTTACAGATTTCCGAAGTTGGCTGGTATATAATCATCGATTATCAAACATTCACATAACACATTCCGAAACAATGGACATCAATTTTAAAAGGAATTTCCAACTCTCATCACAACAGCGAAGGGTTTGAATGCTAAGGCCCCTTGTCCACTGAGCTGATTGTCTCTCCGCCGATCAAATCAGACAGGAGAAAAACGGCTTAGTGGATACCAGGCTTAAGTAAAAAAAAAAAAGAAAAAAAAGAAAACAAGGATGGACACTGAATCTGGACTTCAAAGAGAATGTATGGAGGAGGGAGACCTCACTTACCAGCCTCACAATCATAGGGGCATACGTCTGTGGATAGCAAAGCTATTGTTGTATAGAGTGACATACAAAATAGCATTAATCCACAGCAATAACAGGAGAGACCATTAAAAGTCAAGTGTGATCCAAAACCATTTAAAAACTTGCACTACCACTCTCTTTTTACTAGAGATAAATTAGGGATCCGGGAAGAAATAATCATCAAATACCCAGTGCGATAAAGATAAAAACAAGAGTGCTTATTCCAATTACTGTGTTTCCTTTCCGGTGCAATAATTAAACCCTTGACACATGATGGAAGCCCCCTTTGTATTTCAAAATAGTCACTTACAGAATGAAAGATTTACACAAGGAAGGACTTAGTATTTTAAACCTAGAAAATAACAATGGTAGATTTTAGACTGTGAAGCCGTATAGGTATGTACCATTTGCACTTGGTAGTTGTCACCCTCGATGAGCACCGTTTCTCCCCGGTTGGAGCTGGGGGAAGAGATAGTCATCCCATTGTTGTTAGGTAGTAACGAGTGAGCCGTTGGGGCGAGCTTGTCGCTGCTCGCTGAGTCAGTGCTCTCATTGAGGCTGTCGTGGGTAGCTCGTTGGTAGGACTCGTTGCGGAAATTGTTGTTGTTTATGCCAGTGAGCCGGTCCAGCACCGGGTTCCTGGCTTTGCTGATTCCCAAGGTCTTAGGGCGCTCGGCAGAGGGACTAGAACAAGAGTCATTTAGCACATCAGTGGCATTATCTTTGAGGGCGTTGACCCTTCGTTGTGGGCCTGATACTAACGGTATGTCACTTTGCTCCTCCTCCGCTGGAGGTTCGGAGTTACTTATGCGCGTTTCTCGGCTGGCTTGGGGGGCTTTAGGCTCGCTGCTCGTGCCTTTCCGCCGCCCAACCACTAAATGAATAAAGCCAGGTTTAGGAGCGTCCTTTTGCATAGCAGTTCTCAAGTGGTCCATGGCCTGAGAGTTGGACATGCCGGTCAGAGGTTCATCATTCACTTCCAGGAGCTGGTCATTTATTTTCAACCGCCCGTCCTGTTTAAGAGATAAGTTACATTACGTTAATACCAAAATTGTTATTAGAAATAATTATGTAGTTATTTTTCTATGACGCTTGATATAAAAACACACTAAGCATTCTTTTAATATCTACTGAGGAAATGTTAATGCATTTACAAGCTAAATCAATGGCATGCAAATAATTCAAGATTTCCCGATGTAATTACAAGTACCTTTAAGAAAAAAATCTCCCCAAATGAGCTCATATAAACGATCGTTTTCAGCAACAATAGCTTTCTACTGCAGGGATAATCAACAGAACGAATACAATCAACAAAATCATGAATACTAGAATAGAGGGGGTATTGGCGCTGAGAATGAGAGGACGACACGACGCCGACTAACCTTGGAAGCAGCTCCACCCGATATCACAGATTTAATGAAGATCCCGAGGTCATGGGGGCCATTTTCTGTCGTTGTAGTTTTACCCTTGACACTCACTCCCAAACCAGCTGAACCACAGTCATTGAGAGGAATATCATAAGTTAATCTCTCAGTGTTTGAGAGCTGAGTGACTGCCTCTGCCGTTAAAGCTTCGCTTGACGTTTCACTCACCCCTTGATCTACTGAACCCGCTTTAACTATGGAGTTACTCTGAAATTTCAAAAAGGTCCACGATTGGGGATGCAATGGTTTCTTTACGACTGCCTTCTTCCCTTAAAACGTCCCACCTGCCGACCTTAGACGTATTATGCCTTACCAGTAATGTATTTAAAGCGCCAATGTATTTATGTAGCTGAATATCTAGTAAAAGCTGGGAACCTCTACGTACTAAAGGTTTATAAGGCAAGCGGACGCTTTGGGCTTGGCCATAAAAATAAAGGTAAATTATTACCAGAAATGAACCAAATACCAAAATGGACTGGTTAAAATAATCTCACAAAGCGAAAGCATGTTACTTTTGGAAATAAAAGCTATTGATATTTTGTCATCCGGGGAAATAAATAAATCCACAGCGTAATGGAACGTTCTACAATGAAAATAATTTACTCTACAAAGCGTTTATTAAATGGATTATAATTGGGTAAACAATAGCAGTAAAATTGGACATATGTTTGCTGGTTTGGATGATAAAATGTTTCCCCCCAGAGAAATACCCCAAACCAGGAAGGTAAGGATGGACTTACAACATCTTGAGGTGTTACAGGCTCCGCCTCCAGAACTTGCCTCGAGACGACCAATTTGACTGTACTACCTGGTTTTGTGTTGCGGAGTATACTAACTGCTTCACTCTGGCTCTTGCCCGTCATTTCAACATCATTCACCTGGAGGAAAAGTGGTTCCTTCTAACAAGCTACCCTTAGCAATCAGTCAGCTGAACTTTCTGTACATTACACCAAGAATTCTTACACTTTGAAGCTAATATTATACCGATTCTATATGTCTTTGTAAATATTTATGGAAATACTGGGAAAGAAATACAGGTAGAACCAGAACCACTTACCTCTAACAGTCTATCGCCGGACTTGAGGTTACCATCCCGTACAGCAGCTCCCTTAGGGAGGATATTTTTTATGTAAATGGGACAGTTTCCGCCAGCAGGATTATCCCTAGTCGTTACACTGAATCCCAGACCATCAGCTCCTACAATAGGAGGCACACACTTCTGGTTAACAAAGCTCACAATAGTATAAAACAATTTTTTTAAAGCTCAGATTGTTTTCATCGTTGCCTGTTCAACTAGCTTTTGGAGAGATCTCCCCACTCCCCATTTCCCAACAGCATATCGTGATCAACATATTTGTTCGTAATAACAAACCCCTTGTGTTCAAAATATCATTGCCAGAATTAATTTGGTAAACTTTTGATGCAAGGTAAGCATGGGGCAGTTGTAGAGAGCTAGGCTAACCACGACCTATTCATTCCCTGGGCATTCCCCATTTCAGCTGTTACCCAATCCTAGTGGTATTAAATCTGATTGTATCTTCCAGTAATTAGCACTCTTACATCATACCAGTAAGATTATACGATTAAACATGAACGGCCATAATCCAATAACTAAGTTATTCCTTTACTTGATTGCTTAACAAAAGGCCCTCTTTTATCTGGCCGCCCAACTTTTAATTAGGAAGATTACAGAAGCCTTTAACCAGACAATGCCTTCGCTCTACACGAATTACAGACTGTCAAGTATACATTACCCATGAGAACTAGGCGCTCACCTTTTGTTAATTCAATATGAATTTTCTTTCCAATTCTCCGCGTGTTCGTCGGCGCGACAAACTTAGTTTTCGTGGGAGAGGAGAGAGCTGTGCTCGGGTGACGAACAGGAACGGCCGGGGGTACCTTTTTACCAGAGGCACCGTTATCATCCTCGTTCTTTGTCGGTTGTACCTGGGCAATTTTCCTTTCATCGGATTTGCTGCCCGGTTCCAGCTCTGCCTCAGGTTTGGCCGGACTAACGGTTATTGTTAACCCAGGTTTTTTCCTGGTAGGGGAAGGTTTGCCCGATATAGAAGGCTTCAGCTGCGATGTGGATGTGAAGTTGTTCTTATTTTTAACAACTCGTAATGATATCTCGTCTGTCTGGAGGGCTTGTTTGAAGACGTCCTGTGCCCTGTAACGCCAGTGGAACAATGTTAAACAAATACAATTTAGGGACTTGCCACTCTATTGATCGCAGCCGCGTTTTCTTTTCTTTTTTTTTCTTCCCAGTTTACCGGGACAAAGATGTGTACACCAGCAGACGTTTTGTAAGCAGACCGTTTGTAATGTCTCATGCAATTTGGTCATAACAGGCAGAAAGCAAGAACAGGCAATGGCAAACCTCCAAAACAGTTATCTTTATGACTTTATACTAAAAAAAAAATCGATGTCTATTATTTTCGTAACAATTAAGTTGTTTAATAGATTTAATTATTCAATTTCAATGAAACATTTTAGAAAAAATGTATATCTGTTTTTTTAGTCCGATTTTGGAGTGCCATTTGCCTGATAATTACATATTACCGGGAGCAGTAGACTGCATAAACTCCATATTGATGCATACAGACAGTGCAAAGTGCGGAGCTCATGCAACATTGAGTGCAACACAGAATTGACAGCTAAAGGGTTTGGGGGTAGGGTAGGTAAGGTAAGGGTATATTAAGCACAACGACGAATTACAAGTATATATCTCTATTTGACGTCAGGTAGATGCTTTCATTTCAAATCTATTCCAGATTTAATCTACACTTAAAATATACCAAGGAAAACAGTAAGCGATTCTAAAGTGTCTTTAAGCACTTAAATAAATGATCTTAACAGTAGGCGATGTTGTATTTCATAGTGAAGTGTTATTAATATGTGTGATGGGAAGCAGTAGGATAATAACTTATATATAAGCTGAATGGTTTGTGAAGCGGTTGAAAGCACTTTTTTGGAGTTTTTCCCTTCTTTCATTATTGCAGGAGCCTCAAGGGAAAGTAATATGCAGAACTAGCTATGTTGTTGATGTTTCAGTTTTAATTCTGACCCCGCCACCTTACTCACTTGGTAAAATCCACATCAAACAGAGGAGTTCCGTTGATCTCCGTGATGCGGTCATGAACAGCAAGTCGGCCATCTCTGTAGATGCGTCCGCCTGCCTCAATGCCCTGGATGACCAGTCCCATATCCCTGCCGGCAAACACCACTGTTACCTTAGCAACCTCACCATAGAAACCTAACAACCTAACGACCTACATGACAGCTCCACAGAGGAGCCCCCTCTGGATTGCTTTGTGTTTTCTATATTAAAGCAACCAGGGGGTGATTTTGGGGGGTTTCTTCATTTGCTGCCTTATATGGAAGGAAGGCAGCAGTGAAAGAGTTTGTTGCATCGTCTGACGATCTGTCACCACCAAGGGGGTATGTAAACTATACAACATGTGGACGTAAAGCAACTAGGATCACAACAAATTGGTGCAGTGCACACCCCTACTCTAGCACACAAAGTGAAGTCAATAACAACAACCTCTCTCTTCCTAAAGGTCAGTATACACACTTAGCATGCGTGCAGGTTCACACGTTAGTCTTAACATGTATACATATAAATATAAATATACATATGTATAAGAGCATACATGTAAGAAAGGGGTGGGGGAAATCTGAGATTTGTGTTAGTATTTGGAGGTGGTTTTGAGAAAATTTCAAAAGCATTGAATTTGTTTTCACAGTATATTTCAAACAAATATTTGACTGAAATGTCAAATAATGTGCAAAGTGTGTTTGCGGAATGTATTATTCGTCTTTAAAAAAATAGGTTTTTATTAATGATGCTGTGCTGAATTAGGTGTACACCCAACAGTGCAAAATTTCCAAATAGGTTAACAGAATTCCATGAATGAATGCTAGTAAATTAATTACAAGGTGTATTCACATGTTGTGAAAAAGGCACATGTAAAATTAATTTAAATTTTCATAAAAAGCCTGCATTCTTTACAGGGAATACCATATAAAACTTCATATCAAAGTTAAAAATCACATAGGAAAAGATAGAAATATTCATATATATACGTAATGTTAAATATATTTAAAACACATCAAATTATCTACGAAAAATTGTGAAAAATTAGCTTAAGAACGAACGTCTGAATATAATTGAAATGACCACATCAATACATTTTAGAATTGATTACAAGACAAGGGGATACACTGACTGTACATCACAATTTACTGTTGATGCAAGATTTAAAAGTATAAATGCACAAATACAACACGAGCATGCGCTGCTTCACCCACCTTCCATTCTCATCGTAGTCAGGAACGACGTGGATCCCAAGCGGTCCGCCCGTGTTCTTTAAAGCAATAACATTGCCACTGTCCCTGGTGGATCAAAGGTAATGTGAAATCAATGAAGGTTTTCAATACTGAGGATCTGAGGTTTACAGCTCCTCCCAGCCAAAGAGATAAAGCAAAGTGTTTTTAGGTTCACATCCCGCAGCACAAAGGGGCCACAAAAAGGATCTTTTTAGATAGTTTATTTGCTTCAAAGTTTAAGACGAGCAGTTATATGTTATACGCCGTAGAAAGCTTAGAAGATCGAATCGCTCTTACTCTCGACAACGTAACCGATCCTGAAGTTCATTCTTCTTGTTTTCCTCTGCCTCTCTACTGTCATTCTCCGCCTTCCCTGATCCTCCAAGCGGTTCCTTTCGACTAACATGTATCTGAGAGTGGGGGGAAAGAACCATGTTCACATAAATCAACACAAGGCCAATAATATTGCAGTCTACTAAAGCATCATCCTTAAGGGGTAAAGCACGCATAATAAAAACTTGGATCACAAATCAACTAAAAGTTGGTTAGGACTTGAAAAACTTCACGTCTTTGCCTTCATGCGTCAGTACCTTAAAGCAGGCATGTATACACTGAGTTCCATATATTACTATGGATGCGTATATATGCATGTACATTAAGTAAGTGCGATAAGTTTATATACCGGTATGTGTGAATATATCCTGATACGTCTAAAAAGAGTAACAAGCATATGAGGTTATCGTGACTGAAGGGTGTTAGTAATTGAAAGAAAATATGCTTAATATCGAGTTGCCTTCATAAGCGCAGAAACTTGTTTAAAGTATTGTAATACAACTGACAATGGTTTTGTTTAACAAAGGGAGGTGAAAATCCCAGAAGGCTTCCTTTTAAAGGCGCGGATCTTAATCTTCTTCAAATAGAATGAGAAAGCCTTTCCTGATTTTGTATTCCCTTCCCTGTAACCAGGAGTTCTCAGAATATTTAATATAGAGACGTGAGCTCGGCACTAAGTAAAACAGATGGTAAGGGGAAATTGGAGGATAGCAACTTCAAGTCCTATGTAGATGCTATGTAGGCACTTTTGAAGTCTCAAATGAGAAAATCTGCGTTAATGTCCAAACTCAGTCGAGGGACTCACAAAATTGAAAAATTCACAGGAGGTCTTCAGAGAAAAGCGGGGGCACTAATGTTAAAAAGGGAATTACTTACAGAAAAATAACTGACCAAAACTGTGTTCTCATTTTAACACTTTAGAATATCTTGGTTTTAAAAGGCCATGTTTTTGATATCTATTTTTCAGCCAGGCGAATAAAAACTACTGGTCACGTGCTGCCACCTAGCCAGATTGCCTGCCAAGAGTGTAGCTCCCTATCTTTTTCATCATCGTTAAATCTGCACTACGTCTTTCAGTCGCCATCTAAACGACCAATGGTCAAAGCCCCGCGGGAGTCAAAGTGCGCTCCCAAAGCAATTGTAAGGCCAGGCACATGTAACTTGTTAAGGATTAACTCAATTCTGACCAAATCTTTATTCAAGTCTACCAAAGACGCCGCACCAATACGATGGGGCATTATCTCTAATAAAGGAGAGTTAGAGCCCAGGTTATTCCCTCCTCAACCTTGGGTGTATAGAAAAGGGGGCGACACTCCTGGTGGCTTGAGCCTATGCGCTTGGTCCTCAGCTAGACAGCACCACACCCATATTCTTCTCTGCCCCCCGCCCCCCACCCCGAGCCCCTCCCCTCCCCGCCACCACCACTAACTAATCTCCATCAGACTACCTCCAGCACCATAAATCCAGCCTACAGCCAGGGCGGCCCCTGTAACAGCCAGCTCACTGACAAGTGGCCAAACTCTGTTATAGCCTCCTGCACACCCACCAACCACCATCCAGCAGCAGGCCAAGAAGAAGGAGAAAGGCTACAACCCTGACTGATTTGCCGGCCCCACTACTGCCCATCAGGCATCATCTACTGGGCTGCCCCTGCTATATACACTATTTGCCTCCTGCATTTTCAACACCAGCCCCCATGTGTGTATCTCCTGTTTGGTGGCATCCAGATAATGGCCTGAACCAACGCGATAAGTGAAGGAGATTTACTCGTGATCTAAATAAGATGAAGGGCTTTCCTTTTGACGCAGGAGATATGATAATGATAACCGAGTGTGGGAATCGATAACCTACTAACCTAACATTAGCCAGAACCAAAATAAAAAGATCACTTGGGCCGAATATATTTGTAAGGATCCAAGATACCGACCTCCTTCACCATAAACCCTAGACGTAAGACAGTTTCTGAATTGATTTTTGTTTGATCTTTTTTCCCCTTCTTTTTAGTTTGGACATGGTTTTTCTCCCGCTTTTTTCCTTACGCACCTTATTATTGTCATTGTATTTCTCTTCTTGTCTTTCTTGCGCATCAATCCATCGTTGCAAGGAGGAGCTATTGCTCGCCAAGGACTGCCGAGTTGAATCGCGAGCGAAGCGAGTGAAGGCACTCCACTGCTCCTGACCTATACCACCAGTTCTAATGGGGACAGGAATCTCTTCCTCTGTGTTGGATTCCTCAGAGTCCTGTGATGTTAGGGTGAAAACGACAAAATGCAGCAAAATGCAAACAACTCAGGAATTCAGAACAACAAAATATGAGACGTTCTCTCGCATGCCAATACCATAAAAATGTAATAGGAGATGAAAATGAATAAAAATAAAATCCACAAGGTGCAGGTTATCCTCCATCGGATAACACGAGGTGAACTGTTACAAAATAATATCGTTATCCTGAGTACGTTTACACAATTCTTATCTATTTATTTAGATTACTATGCACCACCGCAACCTGCCGATTGTAAAGAACAATTTGGATTATACAAGATGTTTAGAATAAGCTATTCTAAAATGCACATACAAAGTGCCTGCAAACTTCTCTGATAAATATCAATAGAATCGACGATAGTATACCAACATGCTTTAATATCAAAGAATGGTGATAGTAAAATAACGACTTGGGGAGATACGACATGAAGGGTTACTACTAATAAAAGCCATGCGCACGCAACATTCGTTTATCTGAAGTGACCTGAACAAGTTGAAAATTATTTTCTATTTTTGGTACACAAATATTAATACATCATGGTTCTCCAATATTCCCTCAGATCAAAGTTCATACACAGGTGGTGTTTTTGATACAAGGTTTTCATTCCGCTAGGGACCCTACTTACATAGAAGAATATTAAGGGCGTTTAAAGGTCGCAGAATCGTTCAGCTCGAGAAACCCCCTAGGCAATCTGGGGTAAAAAGGTTAAACTCACGGCGGGTAATACACACAAGGAAAAGTTCTTACCCTGGGAGACGACTTGGATTCATCTATGGAAGCAATGGCCGACCATCGCTTGAGATTTGTAAGTGGGACATCCTGAGCTCTGTCATTTTGAGGACTCGTTCCAATCGTGGTTAAAGCGGGTTCACTTCCTCTTCGAACGATGAGGTTTGAGCCTTGAAATTATTTAAGATAACTGAGTTAAAACACACTGGAAATCAATTGTTTCAGGAAGATCTATAAGTTCTTAACCTTGTAATTGGGACGGCGGCTAGGCATTATATCGACCGAGAAGTGGTTATTTCCAGACGCAGCTATAGAAAATTGAATTTGCAAATTGCCCTTATTGTAACAGGTGTGAAAGAGTGGGGTGAGGAGAGAAGTGAGAGGCAGACATGAATTGGAGACTAAAATAGATATTGAATGGACACTGAAGGACCTCGGACACAAAAGCAACTTCGAATTAATAGACAGGGTTCTAAAGTTCCATTTTTAATTCTAACGGTACCTTATAAATAAAATAAAGCTTGAGATCAAATGTCAGCTCAATGCAAGCTTTGGTTACATTTCAGATACTCTGAGGGTTACATATTACGAGCATATGCTCGTTGTATGTATAGCGAATGTATCACTGCGTGCCTTAAAGTTTAATATCAGGGAAACATACTTTAATATATCTATAGGGAGGAATGTGTGATATGCGTGACAGGCAGTCACAGAGATAACGCCTACACGCTCCCCATGTCACGGTTGGTTTCTGAGTCATGATGAGAAGCAGACATATAATGCCAGAATATTGTTTTAGAGCGAGTAAGCCACACGACATGATCCTGTCATCTTCAGACACATCCATACTGGCCATATACTATTTCAATCCACAGCAATTCCTTGCTGTGATGTATACAATTCAAAATTTCTGTGTATCACCCTTCGGGGAGCATAAATACAGCCATCGCTGTTATCTTGCCCCAGAAAAGGCTATATGTCCGAGCAAGTATATTTGCGCACTGTGCACAACTGTCGACAAGGTTGCCACTCAATCTGGATTTGATTATGGGGACGCGGGAGGTAGGGTGCAGTTTCGGAGATACAGGTCATCAAAGGCACTCTCGAGAGGTGTATTACATCTATTAGCATTTGAAGATATGACTCACGTACATTACTGTTTCGTGAACAAAAATGTAACACTTAGTACCAAAACATTATCAGTGCTTTGGTCACACTCATACATACACATATATAAATGTAGGACGCCTTGCAGTCTAAGATTGTATGTATGGATTCATTTTACCGCTGCTAAAAACAGACTTGTACCATTCGGTTCAGTTAGTTACAGCTAAGGGCAAGGAAATATTTCTTATTATGTACAATTTATTTAGCATACATCCCTCTTTCAATACGGGTTATAAAATTGCACAAGTAACATCGGATGGGAAATGTGTCAGTGAAAAGATTAAAACTCAATCCTGTTAATATGTACCTCTCACGTCCATCAAAATCCAGGAAAAAAACCTTCCATCTAACCAATAAATTGGTTATAATACAATGATGTAGTTCAAATATTTATTTTTTTCTTATTTTACTCAAATTAATACATAACAGGACGCTTATTATGAAAATGTTTTTATTTCTTAATTTATATACACCAGCCAACAAAGAAAGGGATCCGGATACCCACATTCCCATAGTATTCACCTTTAACCTGTACAGTCAAGGGTGTGGGTGTGTGTATGTTTAAGTCATCACTTGTTGGGACACCTACCTGTGTTGAGGTCATTCTCGGTGATGACGACGTCGTTCTTGCCACCCTGCCGACGGCTGATGAAGGCCTTATCACTGGGCAGGCCGGTGAACATATCCGGGGAGGCTGTACCCACAGAGCTAGCACTCGTGCCGTCTCCTCCATTGTGGGGCACGGGCGGCACATCCTGCTCCTCATACTGGGCTATGATCTGCAAGACATGGCAACAATAAAGAGATGAATATACCGCTATATGATGATATATGTAATGATTCATGGTTGTTTGCGCTTATACTAGCCTGCTTAGCTGCCCTCGTCGGGGGGCTAGGGGACGAATAGTTTGGCTAGGTGTATACCTATACTAGGCTATAAGAACGCCTGTAGATATTGCAGATATTGGAGCCTCACACTTCAATACCATATTCACCAAGATTAAAGTTACCTCTGGCTTTATGGGATTTCTATGAAGAAATATTTATATGTATCTATATAATGTATATGACATACAAACATCACCAATAATAATGATAAAATAATAATAATTACAGTGGTAATGACTTGAATCAAGGCATATCACAATATTGTCCTCTTAAGCAATATGAATTGTACAGTTTGGAATAAGGAAACGAATAAATGATTCATAAATCTGTGTATATATTATAATCCAAAGGTATACATAATATGTACCCACAAACATAATTTCATAGACAAAAAATGTATATTGCTTAATAGAAACAAATACAAACTCTTAAAAACCCTTTCATATACATGTAATATGAAACGATGATGTATATATATATGGTCCATTCCTACGAAATGGGCCCAGTGCCCTTTTCCCTACCTTTGGCCCCTCTATGCCTTATATCTCAGAGTAAAATTCATTGATATCAAAACAAATCATACTGACAGATTCCCCTTTGCATGGGTATTCCTCTGATATATACATTACTATAGGACTGATGGATATTTTATGTGTTAAGACACTTTAAAATCAATATTTTCATAGAAAAATGTCAATGATTATACATTTGGAACTTGGTGATTCAGAAATTTACATCAATTTGTGTTTTTTATATCTGATTAATTTTGCTCAGTCACAAGGTTCGAATTCTAATGTATTTTAGTAACCCAACTTACTTTTTAACAGAATAATTGCACAAACAAAATTAAAAAGTTTTTTTTTTCATTTTTACATCACACATGTTGCTCACTTTCATGCAATGAACTTGTTGTATTATACAAGAATAAAGATCATTTTATATATGATCAAACCAATCTCTAACATTTGATACCTAATGTGTCTGAATAGGAGTGTTAGTAAGGATGTTATGCCTGTCTAAAAAAATTCAATAGGAAAATGGCTAATTATGTCTGTTTTTACGTCGCCACATTCACTGATTGTGCTTTTCCATTCTATTGAAAAAAATCATTTATAATTAACATTAATATATTGAGCAACCAATTCTCTTGTTGTGTATGCAATATGAATGGTCTGAACAGATATGTCTTGTGCATAGAAGGGGAAAACACCTGTTTTTACGTCGCACATTGTATGTTATTACATCGCACGTTTTTACGTCGCACGTCGCATTTGCTTGATAGAGGCAAAACGATTTAAGATAGAAACTTGTAACATGGACCAGACAAACCGCAATGATATCAGCTTTCTGCTAATATAAAATGATCCATATCCCTTGAATGGTCTGAACAGAAATGACTAGTGTATAGAGTGGGAAAAGACCCGATTTTAGGTCACACGTTTTTACGTCGCACGGTTTTAGGTCGCAACATTTGCTTGAATGAGGCAGAACTATTTACGATAGAAGGTTGTATTATACACCAAACAAACGGCAACAATGTCAGCTTTCTGCTGATATAAAATCATCCAAATCCTTCAAATGGTCTGAACAGGAATATGCCTTGTGTATATAGAGAGAAAACACCTGATTTTAGGTCACATATTCTTACGTCGCACGTTTTTGGGTCGCAACATATGCTTGATAGAGGCAAAACTATTCAATATAGGACGTTATAACATATACCAGACAAACCGCAACAATCTCAGCTTTTTGCTCATATATAATCGTCCAGATCCCTTCAATAAAAGCAAGGCTACTGCCAAATGAATACATGTACATTTCTACTTTTTAATGACCATTTATTGATTTAAATATTTAAAATGAACGTTTTCGACCATAGATTCCTAGATAATTGACTCTGGATGACATTTATTTCAGGATTATATAGAGGAGAACATGAACTTTTAAGAAATATTATCCAGAAACCTCTTATCTTTACTCTAAATTTCGTTTTTTCTCATTTCCATCACTGAAAAGCAAGATTTTTCAGAGATTAGCTGTATAGCGTTTTTACGTCGCCCATATTTTCAAGCTGGTTTAGAAAATCGAAATATAATCTCTATCAGAAATAACACTTGAATCTTCAAGGTTAGGTGATAAAAAAGCTATCTGAGACGTTTTTTCTTATATGTCTTGCTGATGATGAAAATAGTGGTAGATGAAAAAAGGGAATGTCTGAAAAAGCCTATAACTGAAAAACAAAGTTGTTTTTAATTTTCAAATTCCTGTATCAAAATGGGAGAGTCCTTGCACCATAAACTGCCAAACACATGTTGAATTGACCCTATTTTGTAAATAAATTGCTTAATCTAACCAAAACAAATGTCCCATTGCCAAAATGCATAGTATATAATGCTTATTTGATGTGCGACGTAAAAACATAGGAAATCCTAACCCAGTCATTGATTTTATGTAGAATAAAAACTATTTGATCAATTTAGTAGCAAATTTAGATTTAAAAGGTTCCATTACTCTATTTTAAGTTCCCTAACTATGAAAAACATTAAAGGAAATTTTTTGTGTACAATGGTTTCAGGCCACTGGGCCCATTTCGTAGGAATGGACCATATATATATATATATATATATATATATATATATGACCTCACAAAACGATACTACATTCCCAACAAGTCCTCAAGGTAGAGGCAATATGGTTTCGAAACGTTGGACCTTTCCTCAGAAAAAAACTTGATCGACTGCCTAGACGTGGTGAATAATTCACTCTCTTCAGGATTTTAAAGTAATTTCTCCATCCCATATACTAGCATTGCGAGCAGATCGAAAAGCGCTCATCAAAAAGTGCTGGGAATATGCCCATATTCTCATAGCTTCTTATTCCCTTCCTGAGAGAGAAAATCATGAACTATCTTCGTATTAAAGATTGAAAATGCATTATTTGCGTTTTTTGCGGTCTTAAACCAATCCCGGTGTAGCAGGTCTAATGTACCCCCCATCAGGTGTACCCCCCGGTATAACTAACCTAGGTCCAATGTACCGGGGGTACATTTGACCTAGGTCCAATATACCCCCGGGGGTACTTTAGACCTAGGTTGGATATACCCCCTCCAGTTTCAATGTACCCCCGGGGGTATATTAGACCTAGGTTAAATGTACCCCCACTAGGTTCAAAGTACCCCTAAAGGGGAAACTAAACCTAGGTCTAATATACCCCCAGTATGTGTTACCAATCTAGTACTGATGTACCCCCATTGAAACATGAATTCTTTTAATTATGAGAAGAAAAGTAATAATGAATAAAGTAAAAAATGAATAGAGTACAGGCCTGATAGACAGAACTGAATAGATTTTTGTTGTTTTGCTTTTTTATTTGCAATAAGCTCCCATGGTCATTCAGTTACAATAATATTTTCAGTTTAAATAAATAAAAAGAAAAAAGGATTATTATACAGAATTACAATACATTTCATTATTAGACCCTCACATTGATCTTTAATTTTTTTCCCATAAACATTAGATATGACCTTCTCTCCCAATAATTATGTTCTTTTAGAAGTGTTGGTGTAAGATTATCAATGAAACAAAGGGGGGTAATTTAAACCTAGAGGGGGTAATTTAAACCTAAGGTCTAAATTACCGGGGGGTATATTAGATGAGGGGGGTAATTTAGAACTGTTACACCGGTCCGAAAAGAGCATATTCAAAATGAGATGAAGTTTTTACTTGTAATGTGGCGCGATAATCTATTCCCAAGAATCTTTACCTTGTACACGCACTACCACTTACATGAAAGGGGGATTCTTTCAAGCCAATCTAATAGAGTAATACATCATTTTAATGAGTGTATATTCCCTTAATATAATCCGAATCATGTAATCCATCAATAATGGGTATTTATTGTTACATTCCTCATGAAGTCACAATATTGAGAAGCCATGGGGCTCGGGGGTTCCATTCCTGTGAGATTGCTCGAGGCGCATGGGAGATCCCTTTAGTCAATTAGTCCGGAGCGAAAGCTAATGCACCTGACACTTTGCGTCTGACTTAACATGCACTACCTATGATGAATTCGATTCGAGTGAGTATTAAAAAAAAAGAACAAGACAGCCCAGAGCAGATAAAGGCAGGTGGTACCTCATTTGCTCCTGATGGGGGACCCACGACCTATTTCCCATTATTCTAAACGTTACATACTGGAAATACAGTCCACATACGCATACAGTAGTATGCAATTGAGGTATTTGGTTCAGCGAGGCCGCAATGCACTCCAATAAACCGCCAGACTTTAGGCAGATTAATTCTGCAATCGACAGGTTAATAATAACAAGACGGCTTTCGTGCTGTGCAGAGCAGTAGAAAAAGAATGTTGGGTTCTAAATTGATACAATTAAACCCGAGATGTTGGGAAAATTATCCTTCCTCTAAAATAGAAAGTTTCTCACCTCTGCATTAGCCGTCGAAATAGTAAAACACCCATAGTTTAAAAACAAATTTGTGTTTAAAAGAACGACTGGAAATAACCATAATGAAGGCAATTTTCCTTATTATTAGATGATTTATGTGTGCATGATAGGTGCATAATATGTGTCATCACAACATTTGATATCATTACCGAAGTAGCTTTCTCTGTGCACAAGCAATATGTTGGTTGAAAGCCAAAAGCTTCCAAGGAAACGGGTCTGTATTTTAGGTGACGGTGCTTTCTTTATTAGTCAGTGATTATTTTGCATAGGCACTAATGGACTGTATATCTTGAAGGGAGAAACCAACATCATAGGCCACGACCGTTCCTTGATGTAAAGTGTCTCTTTTATTTGTTTGTTTTTCTCCCTTCCGCGAACACAGGATCTTTACACAGAAGGGAAAAGCTGTTTCCCCAATTAAAATGTTCCTTCTCGGTAAAACAGGCTCTCCAAATAGATGGCATATGTGAGAAAGCAAAGGAGCCTTTATGGCTCATATATTTAGTTCTCTTCATGCATTATTATGGCTCACTTGCAGGAGACCCGATGCAAATTTAACAAGAGGAACGCAACGGTCATTCGGTCCAGGCAGCAAGGTTCAACAACTCAACTAATTCTTTGGGTAGTAACGATCGTGGAAATCGAAGGGTACAAGCATAGCGTTATGTCCCCAGTTAGGACTCGATAGTGGACCATGCTCGATTCCATTTATTCCGAGCAAGCAGGGGAAAGCCTCTAGCTCTGAACACAAGGGGGTCGTGCCGGATCAGAGCAGGGCCCAATGGGGACTTTGAAGTGGTGTCAGAGAGGCCAGTTGGGACAGCAACGTTCCATTTGTCCATAAAAAGAAACTCAGATCGATATCCCCGCCCCGCTCAACTAATGCGCTCGGGTTAAATATGTGGGAAGCATCTGGCCAGCATTCCACGACCTTGGCACCGCCTCCAGTTGTGCGAGTACAAGGACAGGGATTCATTGGCTCTGGCGCAACAAGAAATAGTGGCGGAGAGGAACACACATCAGTGGAGGGTGCCAAAGAGAACGCAAGAGGTGTGGTAACAATAATGACACTACTGGGAATACCAGACTGGCAAGACATGATCCAATAGGACGTTGCATTAAGACTCGAGGGAGCCTTGCTATTCCCCAAGTGTCGGACTCGAAAGAAAAGAGATTTTCTGCCTGTAACACGGTGCTTACTCTCTGCCAATACTGTGCCCTCGGTCCATTCACCAAGGCAATATTGCCGGACTTATTTAACTGCATCAGAATGGCTTCCTAATAAGGGCTAGCCACAATAAATGGCGATGGAAAAGTGATGAGTAAATATCTTTGAGTCTGGATGGGAAATAAGAGAACTTGGCGACATTAAAATAGAACACCAGATTACAAAAACACAGGCTCGGTGCGTCACCACAACTCAAAAGCCAAGATAAAGGTTTTTTGTGAGTGTGTGACGGCACCGTAAAATCATGTTTATACACTTTAGTAGCAACAGTACCAATAAAACAAGCGCAATTGTATATGGCAAATTAATAATGTTACTTCGCTTTAGCATTAATCCTAATGATTGGTGGCGATCGGGATGGTAATTTTCGCTTGAAATGAGGCTACTTCATAACATTATGGGAATGGAGGCGACTACCCGAAATATCTGTCGTGCTCCACTTTCAACATGATGTTTCAACACACAAAAGTATCATTGGCTTTTTAGGCCATATTTATAAATCAAATGTTTTTCAACGCGGGCTAGGCTTTCTCTGATCATATTTACGTCACTGATACTGAGATCGGAAGGTACAAAAAAATATACCCCCTATCTATGTCTTGTTTCGGAACCAACTACAACCTCAATAGTCATATTCCGGTGTCATCGACACCAGCGACTCTATTCTTATGGAGGTATATTGCAAATATTTCTGCCTGATAAGACTCAATATTATGAGAGTAATGAAGCATGTCAGTTAGTGATACACTGAGGCGAGGGCGCAAGCTACCGGGTATATTAGAACAGCTACATGACACTGACGACGTCCGCATCTTGGTCCAGTGTCTACCCACTGGCATATATAATAGAACATACCATGAGAACCGATCTTTTACCATAATTATGTCTAGCAGAAGAAAAAGTGTTGCTCACTCTTGCAGTGCCAAAATGTCAACTGTTGACGTATTCGGTTCAGCCATTGTGGACTTGCAATGCCCCAAAGTTGGTCACATATGCCTTTATTATTACCACATGTTCACAGAATTAAAGATACAATCTTTTTGCACTGATATATTGGTTATAGAATGGCAACGGCATATGAAGGGCCATTACTCAGCCAAGCGCAAAGGGGTATTGATAATGGTTGTATTTTGTATTTAAAGATTTTTATTCAGACAAAAACATTGTGCAACGAGGGTACATTGTTCTCAGAGTTAGCTGATTCTAAATTACCAATTTATATAAATAATACAAGGGAAGATGTTATTCAACCAGAAATGTTATACAATTAATTAATTAAAGGTGGAGTTGTTTTTCACACATAACGTAATGTATTTATAAAATAAAAGATAGAAAAATAGAATAGAATTAGATAAAAAATACAATAAAATACATAGATGCATAAAAACAAACAAACACGAGCGCGTTGTTCAAATCATGACAATCCTACATATATTGTGAGGGGCTTAGAAAAGGAAGAGGGTCGAGAGAAAATACAGAATGTGGAAAGAAGTGGACACGAGGGGTGGAAAGCAATCCACCTTGCTTTGACCGACTACTGGCCATTCATTAAAACATCCCGCCCCGTGTCTCAAGACTCAATTCTCACTTCAAACAAAGTATATAATAGCTTTGGAGGGAAAACCTTTCATGTCTATGGCTTCCTCTGCCTTGTATGACGGAAACAAGTAGGCGCATGGGACTTTGAAACATTAAAATTTAAGAGAAGGGAACGCCATGCTATCAGCCAGATCCAAGAAATGAAGGCATGGTGTGCATCTTGCGCTAAATGACGGACGGGCTTCCTTTAGGTGGTACTCTATGAGAGCACCAAGAGAATGCTTAGATCACTGGGACGGAAAGTGTTTAATATGTGACGATGTTGTGTAGTACATTACGAGACTTACTAATGGACACGCGCCAAGGATGGGAGACCCTATTATGGGAGGTAGTCTATGTACTCTTACTTCTAAGATGTACTCAAGAAAGCCGGGGGGAGGGGGGGGGGGGGGAGGGGGCGGCTCTCTCGCAGTGGTAGCAAGGACTTAAGTACCGAGTGAAAGTATTTTTCATCCATAAATGGTGCAGATCAGAGATGTGGGCGCTGGGTTCGATTTTACATGTGTACTTGTGGAAATTACTTTGGAGAAGTTGGGAGAAACATAAAACAAGGGATGCATTTGGGACAATTTACCCACTATAGTGCATATATGGCTAACTAATATTGTTTGGATTGCACTGATTTATTAATTGAAGGTTATGTAATTCTCAAGATATATTAGAAAACGAGAATATAATATTTACGGTAGGTATATCTTGCTCATTTACAAATGTGTAGTGGCAAGACCCACAAATATTTATTTTAATATGAAATATAATTTCTTTCTCTAAAAAGTAAGTGAATTAATGGAAGTAAATGTACTTTATGGGAGCAGTGTCCATGGCATGTTGAGTATGACAAAATGTTAGACTTCCACAATCTCTGCTGTGGCACTGGTTACGGCGCAGTAGCGCTCAATACTGTTGCATCTTGTAATTCATCAATATAGTCGACTAATCCCACTTAAAAGGTAGGTGCATGGTCAGCGAGATAGAGCAAGCTGTGTTATTTATCAGGCTGAGAGGGCGCGCGACCAGCAGTTAAATAATGATATATGTTTCATTTAGAAAGGGCCTGAGGCCAGTTGTAACCCAACCCACGATAGCAGGCAATATATTCCACACAAGATTGTTATTTTCGGTGAGTTATGCAAAAAGGAAAGTTACTTGCCAACAACCTCCTGTGCATTATAAGGATTATAATAACTGGATGGAATTGAGAGACGTGTGTAGCTCCGAATCTGGTCCAGACAAAACTCTAGAGTTGGAGAATCGTGCATGGTGTCATATCCCGAGCACTGCATGCTAAGTCAGTCATGCTCCTAACACAGCTGTAAGTCATGATAGGCAGTTCAATATGAACCAACAGACCGATTCCCTAATATAATATGTCTGTGTTGTAGTGGGTTCTTAGAAGCAACCGCCCTTGCATGATATCAGATCAAAAGATCTGAGTGGAACGCCTTGGTATCAAACCCAGGAAAATAGCAAGAACTCAACATACCAAGGACTAGTCTATAATAACGCAAACCACAAGCATTGTCTTTTAATTTATAAGTCGATCAATGACTGTGGGAGCTTATGTGTGTTGCTGTACTTTAAAATAACATCGCCACCAAGTGGTGTCTATTCCCTAGGTTATTTTTCTGAGAGGTGGTTCCAGTGATTGTATTTATTGTAGCAATTTAAATAGGTATGATTCCCGGTATGATTCCGGTATAATTCAACAAATTAGCCTTCTGAATATACTTTTTTTTACCCCAAAGTTATTATTTTAATTTGAAGCCAACTAAAGAGAAACGTTTTCTCGATTACGATCTTACAACACAACAAACATCTTACTAGATGCTGGGCACCTGTTGGTAAAACTGCTGTTTGAGCAGCTTTCCCTTTGCCGGATTGCCAACAGCCTGGGAAGCGGCTGTTTCAACACCCATCAAAACTGAGCCACGGGCTACAATAAATACAATCACTGGAACCACCTCTCCGAAAAATAACCTAGGGAATAGACACCACTTGGTGGCGATGTTATTTCAAAGTACAGCAACACACATAAGCTCCCACAGTCATAATAAAAACCTCAGAAAACTGTCCGTTGTTTTTCTGAAAGAATGAATAGGTAGTCATTTGTTTTTTTAGCATATAAACCGAAAGCTATTTGAATCCTTCATTAGCGGAGCATTAATTAAGGTAGAAACAAATACTTTACTTCAAATAGGTCCCACGATACAGACGCGAAGGCTGCCACTTATGTGAATAATTGCAAATGTATCAAGTTACTTCCACAGCGCTCACACATTTTCCGTTCTCCAAGCACAATCAGATAATAGACCTTAATAAATAGGGGGACATATACATATGCGAGTAACAGCGAGCAATTGAGAGCATTTGTGGTAACCTGATAACATACTTGATCGAGCACATTGTAAAAAGTGCTGGAATAATAGAACGACAATGGGTTTAGGAGTTGTTGGTTATAGGGACGAGTAGCCGCCACAAGTAAATATATCAGGATCGTGTCTCTATTGTAATTTGAGACCAGACGGATTATCCAATGGTCTATATATATAGTATGATCCTCACTCACTATAAAATCAGTATGAACTACTAGAATGTCTAGTACCAGCATTAACAGTACATCAACTGCCTCATAAATCACTTACACAATGTTTTATTACAGACAAGTGTACATGAACTAAGTTTTGGATACACTGGAATATATACCAGATATATTCATTATTGCATGTACCTCAATAGGGGATTTGCATGTCTCACTGCGCATGTCTACTGCAGTGCATGCTGGATGGATTCTGCTGAAATCTGACATACACATATTTGGCAACATTTTTATCGAAAATTGCAAGAATGTTTTTCACTAATATCAAAGCTTGTAAAAATGATATATGAAAAACAAAATGCATGATGGGAAAGATGTGGATTCGTGTCATAGAAAGATGCATAGCACATGGATATTGACATTAGAGCATTGATAAATATGCCATGCTGAACATGACATGTTTTCTATAGATTTTACACTGTACCATTAGTCCCATAATTCCAGTAATTCCATGCGAATCATGATTCAAAATGGCGGCTATGCAAATCCCCTATTGGTAAAGCTACCTACCTTCGAAGAAGTCAACACATTTTACATGGCCCCACACCCCTGGACCCTTTGCAATTCGTTCACAAGTAATTTCCCTCCAAGAATAGAAATTGCCCTTGTCGGATGAGAAATCATTTTTCATGAGATTTGATGTAGTGGGTGCGGGCTAAAAGCTGACACTTAGTGTCAAAGCGCTATCTGTAAGGGCTGGGTGCAGGCTAAAGCCTCGGGTAAAGCATACCTATCATAGCAACCCACCATGGCGATTTGTCTCACAAGTGTTTCAATTTTTTCTGTGAGGCTGCTTATTATTTCGCCATTGTTTCAGACAGTACCAAGCTCGACAGGGGCACCATCCTCTCAGACAATGGGCGTCGAAAGATGGGAGGCGAGATGGACCCAAGGAAGGGTTTCTTCGGCAAAATATGGAGCTGAAACCCGATGAAACTATACTGTACACATTTTAATTGAGTGCCTTTCTGATCGCTTGTATCATATCCTTTACTGGTTCCAGTATATTTTAGGAGGGGAATGTGATCAAATGGAGGGAGAAAGTTTAACGATCATTACTCGTTGAAAGAAACATTGTAAACTGAATCGGCCAAAGTTTTGAATGGGCAACTCGTTGAAAGAAACATTGTAAACTGAATCGGCCAAAGTTTTGAATGGGCAATAGCATAAATCACCACCAGACAGTTTAAATCCATTGACAATCTGGGGAGGATCATGCATGAATATGGCAAGAGCTAGGACTAGCATGAATATGTCCAACGGGATCGAAGTGAGTCTTTGGATTATGTGTATGCGGGAAGATAACATGATCCTAATACAAAGCAATGTGAGAGAGCGACATCTCTATGCCCTTAAGTCTAGTTGAGGGATCTAATATCCAGACATCTCTAAAATGGTCAGATTTATAGATAAAATGCAATAACTAATCTAAAGGCTTTATTAATAACACTTCATAACACACCAAGGCAAATTCCTTTCGCTCTCTCAAGACTCCTATTCCGGGCCTTTGACACAATTCATCGAATTAGCAAATGCTTAGATGCCCGCGATCAAACGGATATTAAAAGAATGGACAAAGGATAGCAAGGGAGGAACTGTTCTCTCTGCCCTGATGAGCACATCTTGGATGATAGCAGCTTCATTTCACTCCTGACGGAGATATTCCACATATCCATCCTCTCTCCACTGATGGAAACTCTAGTGCGTTGGGTCTAATTCAATTAAACCAATGGATAAGCCAGGTTGTGGCTTGCAATAGGCCTGGGAACCTCCCGGCTTAAGGGAAGAGCCATGTTGAACTTAAGAGACAGAAGCTAAATCACGGAGAGTATTTACACCCGCCGTTAAAACTTGAATCTCACTCGAAGCGGAGCAATTTGTAGCGCTTTTACTGCAGAAACCACTTTTTCTCGGTCTAAAGGCGAAAATTAAAGCGAAAATTGAATGGCAACATTGAATTATTGATTTCAAGTGCCATGAAGATGCTTAAAGTGGAAAATGGGTGAGATATTTTGCAAGGACTACTAGAGTAGAGAGGCTCAGGGAGTAGTTAAAGTCAAGGATGAGACAGAAGGCAGGGAACAGAAGTTAGACAGCGAATGAAAGATCTTGAGAGAAAGGGAGGATTGTGAGAAAAATGATGAAGGACAAAATAGAAAGAAAATTAAAAGTAAATTTCGGCACTTTGAATCAGCATCGCCCCTATCTTGCTCATTCTAGGACGATAAAAGAATGAATGAATGAATGAATGGAGGAAGGGAGGGAGGGAGTAGGGGGGGGGGGGGTCGGTTGCTTTACGCCCTGTATATATTTAGTCATATCAGGGCGAGAGAGGAACATGCTAACGGGATAGGATAACCTGCTCTTTTCGAATATTAGCAATGGTTCTTTTACATGCGTATAACCATATAGACAGCTATACACAAGGCTGGCCTTTGATAACCAAGTCGGCGTGCACTGGGGTTGAGGAAGCAAGGAAGGAAAGAAGGAAGGAAGATAAAGCGAGAAATTATGTCGAACCTACGATGAAACAATATTAACAGTCTGAATGGACAGAGAGAATGCTTCATAATGACCACACACTTGATTTCTGGCCTGGGACCAATATAAAGAATCAAACCCGCATTTAGTTTCATTTGCAAATTATGAGAGAGAGGAGGAGAGAGAGAGGAGGAGAGAGAGGGAGCAAGTGTGTGTAGGTATGGGTGAGTGTGTGACGCGGGGGGGGGGGGGACTGGAGGGGGCGGGGTTGCGTTAGGTGTATATATGGAGATGGTGACAGAACTTTGGCCACCTGTTCACGTTATCCTGACCAATAACCCTACTCATGCCAGGGGCACATACAAGCCCCTGGTTATAATTTCACTTAGTGTCCGAGGCTCTCGGGGGGAATCTAATTGATCACATCACCCTATTGATCAGCGGCTTCGTCACCACGCCCACCCATCCAACCAACGTCTGGTCACACTGCCCTCGTCACGTCTACCAATTGATACATATTGCCTGTTTTCAATGTTTCTATAACTCCACTCCCACACAACCACCAAATCCATCATCATCGATCTCAGCAAGAGAAATCGAATGACCCATGTCCAGTAAATTTTAAAACAGGGCTCCTTTCAGAGTTGGCAAACTTCCTTAATAAATGGTGAATTGAAAGGGTATTGATCTTCGCGACCGGGGATCAATCCTTTAAGCACGCTCGTGACCCTGAGTAAAGAAATACTGCAATGAGCAGTACATATCAGAGAGAGGTGTGTTTGCCTGCGTTACAACATCTAGACTCTATGGTTCGGCATAACAATCAACATTTCTATGAGTACACATGTCAAGTATTTGAGTGTCTAACTTCTTCGTATTCCAAGTGCGTGGAGACCGAAAAATGAGGTCCCCCAAGCTAACTTTTTCTGAGCCAGCGTACAAACAACACGGCCCCAGAACTTGTGTAGAGACAATGAGCTGAATTAATATATAACTCTGGACTAATCTCCAAAATGAAATCCTCTGCAAGCGCAACGAATCAGTATCTAGATCCTCGCCTCGGGGTCTGGTAATGGTGTATTGGATTACTTTATATCTTCCCTGGGAATTTGCAGGGCGGCGCAGTAAAACGGAGGAGGTTAAACACGGCCCACTTTTCCAGGCATGAAACCTTGTTTTCATTGCTTAGAATTTTCGAATTCTACAGCATAAGCACCTGAGAGGAACCTTATTTCAACCCTTGGTATCTTAAGCGTAAAGGAAAGTGGGTTGTCCATAGAATGGGATTATCGTTTGAGATTATCTACCATAGGCTTACTTTTATCCTCCGACAAGTGCACAGGTGCGAGAAATATGTAATCCATTCTCTTCCAGAGACTCTATATCCTGAAAGAAAACTGAACATAACCGCGAAAAAACAGCGTACTGCGGATAATCCAAAATCTTTAAATCCCAGCTGACGAGGGAAGATCTGAGCGAACGGTCAGTTTTCATATCACAATAGGCAGTAATCTTTGGCGAAGGAGATTTTGAAGGAAGCTTATCCCCCGGTTCCCGGCAACTCACAAGCCACGTCTGATTATAGACTGACTAAAGAAAAGGAGGCCAGAACATGGCAAACCACTATAGCAGCCACAGCCACGGGTTACTGTACAAAACACAAACAGTGAACTTCTCAAGTCAAACACTAAGATCCAGCTCTGGATCACTTGCGTTGGATCCAGCCACTAAAGGCATTACATTCTTACAATCCTATTGGGATAGGTATAGAGGCGCACACTTCAAATCAGAAGCTCGCGCCATTGTCTGCTACCACAGTTCCAGTATTAAATAAGCAAGCCCAAGCTCGTTATGACATTTCTCGGGCCGGAACAATAACTGATGCATTTAATATGCTACTTGAACCACTTCCAAGACCTACTCCCATATAGATCTCTTATTTAAATTCTGCAATGGAAGTATTTGATGTTTAGTATTTAATTGTGATTCACATTTTGGCATGTTTCGGCCAGAGATTTGGGTGTCAAATTACAATTACAACCGCCCATTGCAATAAAGGAATGCACGGAACAATATTCCTTCATAAAAGAGTCCCCATTTCGAAATGCAACGAGACTGGGAGAACGATGTCCTGAAATAATCAAAACGTCCTCGAAATTTACCGTGTTTAATTCAAGCGAGTCTTCAAAGAGTATTCCACTTTGAATATGAGCAGACACGCATAAGTTGCAGCGGTATTAAAATGGCAGTTTCGCATGAAGGTAATTTGATCGTGATGGGATCAGATTTTCATTCCATCAATTTAGTACTCCCCTAAATGTAATCGCTTTCAAATGGACCAATTTCTAAAAGTTTTCCATATTTTCCACATAACCCACATCAAATAAATATATGGTTTTCAATCATTTATCAAGTAACGACACTAAAAAGAATTTGATAGGATAGACGTAATATCAAACCATGCACAACATTTAATTTGAAACCTAGTTGTCCCTTTGAATATATTCTAAGTAAACGAATAAAGTAGTGCCATGGAATATTTTAAGAGAAATCATCAGAACTCGGAATACTGACACGAAGCTATAATACAAAAATCATACAATGAAAACCTCATTAAAACTTCAAACTAATCAGAGCAACTGAATCTAGGAGATAAGTCACGGCGATTTACCCACCCAGTCCAGAGGGACTGGAGTAGGTAAAACAAAATCTGGGAGAAAGGGTCTGGATAGTAAACCTTAAGAGACAGAGAGGGGGGAGCTCAGCTAAGGAAGAAATATCTTTAGGCGATGTATTGAGTACGATCCATCCACTGCTTGCTGATAGGATTCACCGCCACCCCTCTGCCACTCCAACTCCCTTTTCTGGCCCACATCAATATTTGATCATAGCCCTCATCTAAGTTCACCTGACGTTGTCCCTCTTTACCATTTAACTGCCAGCACCGTGGCCAGCTGAAAATATTTTCAATTATAGCCATGGCAACTGGGATCCTCGTCGGGAATGCTAATAATGTGAACTCAAATACAACACACACAACGGGTACATGCGTTTATTTGAAGAGTCCCTTTTCTGAAGCTCTGCTCTCGCATGAAGATGATTCGATTCATTTTTCATTCAATGGGGGGCGGCAGAATTAAAGATTGCCTTTCATTTGTGGGAAAATCCTTGGATGACATACATATGTGGTCTTTTTTAAAATACTCATTTCCCTTAAAGGACGGGATAGAAAATACACTAACATGGGAATTGCTGAGGCGAAAATCACGCGATCTCACGGTTGCATCAAGGGAATTGGCATTGCCAAGAGAGATCACCTGCTAATGAAAATGTAAGGAAGAGTTAGCTGCCCTTCAAACTGAGTCATGTATCCCAGAATGCAGGGGTAAGTCAAAGAAGCGGGCGAGGACAGCACTGGCAGGGACTGGGGACCAAGTGCTTAAACATATCTGCACTACTAACTTAGCACAGATAAAATAAAGCTAACTTGAGCACACCACACAAGGCCAAGACCGGGACAAACACTTCATGTCATAACAACCTTGTCAACAACATGTCAATATCACTTAGATTCAGGGTACACAACGACGGGGGAATATTTGAATAGATATGGATAGTCATAAGCTATTCCAGCACATACTTTCACCATATATACGGTGTCTTAGTTATATATCCTCTTCTTAGGAAATCTATCTTCTATTCAAGCATACAACGTGACGAAAAGGAGATTCAGCACATGACATATCGGAAGACCTCTCAGGTCAAACACCCATTCATACTTGAAGAATATAGCATCGTCTTTCCATTAACGAAAGCTTAAGCCTCAAGGAGTGGCACCGCAGATATCAAATTAGCTTCCTTAAAGCAGTTTTCTTTGACCACTCAATGGCAATTTCCCCTCCTAAAAAGAGCCTTCCCCGATTCTATGAGGGTATATTCTATACAATGTGGTCTTAAGTCACTGTCAGTGCAATCCAGTTCATTCACTCTCCCAATTTCCTACGTCTCGGCGGGGAAAATCCAATTACCAACAATGATCACTATTCCCAGCTGCTCCCAAGTCATCTCCAAACTAATGTCTGTATCCATGTAGAAATACACGGTATTCAATTGTTTGACGATGGCCCATACCCCGCCTAACTCCCCAAGGCCCTATATCTGGGTAAGGATATAGAGAGGGCGCTTGAGGTATCGAAGTGCCCTTCTTTATCCCCCTATTCTACAACCACTGGCAACCAATCGTCCAACAGCAATCGTTACAATACAAATGGTACTTTTACCCCACAAAAGGCCATTCCTATCTGAGGTATAATCAACAAAAGATTGCATCCTATAAACTAGTTAGTAGTCCAGTTACATCATCCCCCAAATAAATTCAGACAATAATGAGGATAGCCATTGACCAGTGGCAAGTGGGAGGGGCACAGCTGACCGACGAAAAGAGGTATACCCTTGGACAATGGCGTCGAGTACAATTGAATGCCTCTCGGGAGGAGAATCTATTGCCAAGCACCCAGGAGGGTCCTATAACACTGGAGATCTCGCCATACACTCGCTTTTTCTGTCTTCGCGTAGGCGACTCCGTCTCAATTGGCAAATATCTATCAACAAATGGAAACGGACCGAGTTGCTAAGAATAAGTTGCAGGCAATGAAGGCTCCTCCCTGTGATTCTGTTTCTAGCGAAGTAAAAATGATCGGATATCTTCATCAAATCAGACACGTCGTTATTTATTCTGACTGAGCGCCCCAAGTTGATCCAGTTGGTTTGCATTGCTAACCATGGTATTCAAAGAGGTTAAAACGACCCTGATCCGATCTGTCCAACTGGATTCCTCACTACGCTGAGACTAATTAAATTCGAAATGATCAGATATTAGATCCGGAAAGCCTCATTTAAAACGTCAGCATGATTTAGAGTGATGGGTCAGACAGATAGAGTGTCATCACATTGGGACATACCCGAAAATGACGCCTCGCCACCCACGCTAGAGTCATATAGCGTCAGAACATTTCATCAAGCTGTCCTTGAAATGATCAATGATGTATACTGACTTATTTATGGAGTTCGGCGGACTTGTTATACCTTAAATTTCATCTTCTGATAAAAACTTGGATTTGGGGGATTTTTTCCACGTCAGTGGGCGTTTTGAACATGGGGAAACTTGCCTGAGTAGGGTGAAAACAAAAATCGAAGATTGAACGAGAATTACTTGTCGGTCCAAGTAGATGAGACGGGAAGGGATAGGATGCAGACATGATAATCAAGATTTGCATGACTCCATAAAGGCCTAAAAGGGGCTGACACTTTAAATTTTGAAATTATAGGGTAAACAGTTAATGAAATTCATTCACAGTTTCAAGTTAAGTGAAATACTTGTAAGTGACCTTCTGTAAAACTGTTCCAAGTGGACCCAGTCTATCCTCCCCTCGACAGGGATGTTTACAAGCACAATACATGTGGCGTAATAAACCCGCTCCTACTGCTCTCGTTTCCCGCTCTATGGACATCAGTTGGACAAATGAATGGACCATCCTAGCTCTTTGAAGGAAGGAGACGTTTGTATAGGCGCTCCCAGGTGCTCTAAAACTCCTCACAACAAGAGTGGCCAAATTAGAGTGGGCGAGTGCTTGGGAAATAGGACGTCAGAATACCTTTAGCTATTTTATGTTGCCAAATGTAGCTAAATGTTATTCCCGTGTCGTAGATGATGTCTGTTTTCTTTCAGATAGCTTCGTTTGACGGAGGACAAGAGGACATACTAGAATCTCGTCTCTCCCCATTCGTGTCTACTAGACTCTTTTTCTTCAGCTGAATGTGTGTATGGCGAGGGAGGGGTAAAAGAAAATTGATTCGCTTGAAGAGCATGATAACGATCCAAGGTTAAGGAAGAGGTTTTTTTGGTTTATAAAATCCAACTTACTTGTTCACGGTCATCTGCTACATCATTAAGGAGATCATCTGGATCTAGGATTCCTCCATCACTTAAGGACTTAAGTTGGTGCACGCACACCCAATAATCCAGGGGCTGAAAAAACAACCAAGAATCACACAATAAGTCTCAGTTTTCATAGGTTTTATGTACGGTAGATGTAGAAACAGGTCCGACTGGTTCACCAGTCAGAATAATTAGTTAGCATACGCAATCCAACACTAAATCAAAGAGTAAATAAGAATCGCTAATGCACGAACGATTATTCCGGAGTATGTAAGCAAGGGTCGATTTCAGCGGAAGATTGAACTAATTTAATGAGACTGAATAAGGAGGGCATGTCCATAGTATTATAGCCTATAGCTATAGGATGTGCAATACAATTTTAATTTCTCACGTTCCATTTCGTTGTGAATAGGGGCAGTAGTGCATGGTGTAGGCTTTAATAGTCTCCCATGAGATTGGAGCCAATACAAATGTTACGTAACATTAGGTAACATTCATCATGCAAAGGTATGACCACCAGACCTCCCACCAACGCCTTATTATCAGCAATTGACAGGTGAGTGAGACCTTAGAAGAATACCCCACTCTAGGGTGGACTCTTAGCAGAATACCCCAAATAATGTCTTATCCAGGTATGAAAAACCTGTGGCGTAAATGGTCACATAGAGAGCTCTTTGGAGGTTGCACTTAACACCCTCAAACTAGTTAGAATCAGGGTCACTCTCATGACTCTGTGGGAAGCTACTTCACTGGTACATGATACGAGAAACAACGGGACAACATGGAAGACCAGACTAGCTAGGTAATGAGATATAAGCACCGTCGGACATAAGAGCCTAGGTAAATGTCCCCAAAATGTGGGATGATAAACAATTTTGTAATATATTGATTTAAAAGTTTTAGTTAAGTTATACGATAGGTGTACAAGATATTAGCCCACATTTTAGTAGCATGTAAGCAACCCTTGGCCTTGACATGAGTTGAAAGCACAGGGTGTTGACATTAGAATCTCCAGAGTACCTTCAATGTATCTAGGATTTCCATGATCAGGGATTAGGGCAGGTGAATGTATAACCTCACATACTTGGGATACACACACATATCCTGGACAAGCGGTTTGGCAAACATAAAATGTGACCATATATTGCTTCCCTGTGACATACCAACACAGCTTAACCCACTGATTTCCCTTCACCCTCTTCCACCTACGTCTCAATACACAAACCGTGCAAGAGGACACAACTCAAAACAGGCTTCGAGGACAATTTCGGTTTACTGCCTGATAACTCAATTGGGGTAATACATGAAAATAAACACAAGGTATTGCACATGTGTGGGTTTAAGTTAATATGGATTAAATTGACAAAATCGACTGACTCAGTTCCCCTGATTGCTGAGTGGTTTTACAAGCTCTTTGTTGCATAGCCTAGTAGTAATAGTACCAGAATATTCCCTTCTGCAAATGCATGGGGAACATTACCAAAAATGCGACATTAATGCATGACGAGAACTGATTGAGAAGAATCAAAGTTTAGCTTTTAATATCTATTTCCAAATTTGATGTTTTATTCCCTCATATAACATTTAATATTAATCATTTAAAATAATTTAGGACCTTACTGCACCTCGTGCCCTCCGGCTTTAACTCTGTCTAACGATATTATAACGTGAATAAATCAACACAATTAATTACTACCGTACTGAATTTCAGTTACACAAATCAATTCAATCAGAGACGGTTCTCTCCATTTACGTTTATTTACAGTCAACTGGAGAGGTCAGTGAACATTTGGACAGCGAGATGTAAACAGTGAGAGAATGACACTACTGGCCACCGAGCTGGCTTGAGATGGAACACGAGGTGACACCATTTTGACATAAGGAGCCCGTGAGCTGATGGGGAGGCTACACAGCTTCTCGTCCCAAGTGACGACCTCGTAAAAACTTGACCTGATTTATAGCACAGTTACCACTGCGTGCTAGGGGAGAAAGGTATCGCACCGATCGTCTAACGAAAGTGGACATGGTGGAAAGTTGAGATTTACCCCCAACTCAACGCATTCATTCGCAAAAGGCAAATACCCAAGGGCCAAGACTTACAAGTGACTAACAACAAAGCAAAACTTTCAATCGATCAGCGAGAGTTGGGCGGAGTTGGGGAATGTTGCATGACCTCTTGACCCCCTAAGTAGCGAGTCAAAATGGCAGAAAAACCGCCATGTTTTGCAACAGTGTGTACAAATAATGGCTACGTAACTGGGAATTAAAGACCTGAATACACATCAAAGTGTCGTAACTTGGGTGTATAGAATTGAAATAAGAACCAACCTTGCCAATAGCCTTTTTGTAACGTGTTATGGCTTTGTCAATGAGTTCTTGGATGACGATTTCTCCATTACCACAGGGAACCACCACCCGTACGTTGCCGAAACACACGGTCACTTTCATCCTCTCATTCCAGCTTATCCCAGCATGTTGTGTGCGAAATAACCTCTATAAACATCGGTCATTCCTTCTTCTCATCAGTAAATAACTTTTTCCTGATGACAAGTGGTCTCGAGCAGAAAAAAGCCTGAGTCCTCCCGTTGTTTACTCCTTCCTGCTTCCGCGACGAGGCGAACGGCCTACGCGAACCACTCCTGAAAAGTTGGTCCAGATTCGCGTACACTAATCCCAACAGTGAACTCAAGAGATTATCCACTAAAACTAAGGCCAATTCGTACTCCTGGGCCGAAAAAAAGATAATTTCGATGTAATGAAACTATGTCCACGAAGGTCCTGTGGTTAAAGCATGTTTGTGGGTGTCTGGATGTCTCACAACACAGCCAAGTGTACCTCCTAAAGCCGTCAACACTGACTTCATATCAGGGACGGTGTCACGCGGAAAGAGTTCCCCATCAATAGACTGCCGCGCCATCTCTTGATGGAACGCGGAACAAGATACCGTGGTCCATAACTTCAAATTTTGGCCTGACTATGGAAAGCCATTTATGAACATAGGCCTACGACAATCCGTTAAGCTCTGCCAAACTCCCCACGAATATCCTTGTGATATTACGAGATATATCAATTCAGAATATATATCAACGATATATCAATTCAGAATATATGGCCCATTCTCACGAAAGTAGTGCAACCCCCCGTTTTTTTCCATTTATTGGGCAACAACTTGGTCGATTCTGATCTTAAAGACAAATGAATTGACTAGATACATCCGTTTTGACATAAGCATCATTAAAATATATACTTTTGTGTATCTGTGATGTATATTCTTTTAATTATATACTATCAAATCAAGGAAAAAACCCATTGATCACTACCAAACTCATAGTTATGTTGGGAGAAAATATAGTTGAATCAATATACATAAATAAAATTTGTTCCATAGAATGGAGCATAAAAACCGAATAAAATGATATATTAAGGTGGAAGATATCTGCAGAATTTATGCTCCTAGGTCAATTAATGTAAAAATGGCTAAATTGAGGTGAAAAAACGTCGCCAGACAAAATAGCTGTGCTTTCTAAAATAATTAAATCAATTTTGTCTAAGAACCCTGATTTTATAGGCATAGGTTAGCAGACACATGTATAACACCATTGGAAGATTCTCAGACCTTAGGCCTTAGGCCTTGAGCCTGATCCTAATAATTGGTGGAAAAAACGTCGCCACCCGGCGACGTTTTTTCCACACTATGGGGACGTTTTTACATAAAAACATGAGCTAAATATTGGCCAAATCAAACCATTTTCCATTTATTTGCTATTATATGATCTTAAACTTTGTGGAAAATGATATTCAGTAACTGTAAAGATTATAATAAGTGAGTTATTTAGACTTTAGATTGGGCGACGTTTTTACAGTTTTCACTCAATATATGCCTTGGCAGTGTAAAAACGTCGCCCCTATTAGAATCCTTGTATTCAAGAAATAATTTGATTTTGATGTTTGTACCCTGATTAATGGATAATGGATGTGTTGGTCAGGGAGCCATGTTTTGTTGCGAATAAATGACCGCAGACGGCTTTAGCCGTCGAGGTCCTTTATAAGCGGCAAAACAGGGGTCACGCAACACAACACATTCATTAACCATTTTAGCACACGTCCCAAAGAGGATCAATTAATTACTTAATCAACGGCCACAATCTCAAACCGCATACCATATCACAGAAGACCCCCTCGATGGTCTAATCAAGTCAACATGTGTGTCTAGTGGAAAGCCAAGCAGGCAACATCTATTATAATCGTTCCTGGTTCACTTTATGAGGCTGGGCTAGGCGGGGAAGGCGGAGGAGAGTAGTTATATATATGGGTCAGATTTTTAGAAAATGTACAATTGGCAGCTGTACACATTTAGTGAATTCTGTTAAGTTAGGCTGAAATTTGGTCAATACTAGGTAAATTCGAGTATATTCGGCATTGCATTGATTCTAGCAATCTGTTTGGTTAGGTTGAACTGTATTTTGAACTTTATTTTTGTCTGAAATTCAGGTTGTTTGAGAGGATTAGCGAAGGTGAATTTTACATTTTCTGAAAACCTGACCCATATGTTCAGTCTAAGATTCTATCCAAATGTATTAGAAACAGATGCCAAAACATTGTACAATATGTTTATGCGAAGCGTAAAAATAGATATTCCCAAGCTCGCCAAATGGGCCGAAATCTTAAGTGTACAAGAAAGCCTCGATGTCGAGGAAGAGTGGAAAAAAATCTTTTTGCTGCCGTATAGCATTACGGGAGACGTTAGATTACAAAGTCTCCAGTACAAAATAATTCATAGAAATGTATGTTGATTTTTTTTTTGTTTTTGCGACGTCGTTTTATTCCTTATACATACACCGATTTTAGCGAGATACATCTAGGATAAAATATTTCTTAACACGCTTCTTGCCGAAAGGTTTATCCTAAGGGCATATGGAGAGTTTACCTTTTTAGTTTCTCTATGCATTCTAAGATGTCATCCATTAAACAATTGCACATTTTTCTTTCTTCTCTCTTTCTTTCGCTTCCTCCTATATTTATTATCACTAAGGTTGCTCTCATTTTTAGCTCTCTCATTACCGATAACATGTTCATCTCGCTATTATTAAAAAGTTTCTGCCTGTGTATATACGCCTTAACCTGAAGGAAAAGCCAGTTTATCACCTTAGTTTGTGGATTTATCTCCTCAATACCAAAAAGGATTTCTCTAACCAAGGGGGTTATTCTGTTTCTTCTCTTTCCAATTGTTCTCTCCCCGTTAGTCTTTACATTGATATAGTCTAGCTCGTAAATCCACTCCAGAATAGAAATCCATATTCTTCTTGTTTTTAGGCAATTAACAAAGAAGTGACTTAATGTATCCACCTCAGAGCAGTAGCTACACCTAGGACTATCCTTTACATCAATTTCTTTCAGCATTTTATTAGTGGTGATGGCGCCATGCAGTATCTTAAACTATAATACCGGTAGCCTCGTTTCAGCTGTACATCTATATGGGATTGTAAAGATTTTGTCCCATCTTATATCCTGATATTGTTCTTCGGATACTTGAAGCAGATTTTTCCACTTTAGGAATTTTTCCCACTTGGGTTTTCTTTTTTCAATTAACAACTGATATATAACCTTTGAGGGGCATCTCAACAATTTTAACATTTTGTCTCCAATTTGGAAGTCAATGGAACCATCACATTGGCCTGGGGTATCATTTTTTAGTCTGGTTTTCCATTCTTTTGGAATCGCGTTTCTTACTGCTTTGAGCTCGTAAAATGAAGGTACAAAATCGAAAGCGTTAGTAAAATCCTTATCCGACATGAGTGTTCCATCTTCATTTACAATATCTCCGACCACTATTATCCCCTGATCTATCCAGTGTTGCCATCTTATCATGTTACCCTTATGTTTTATACATTTGTTCGTCCATATTCTCTCCTTTCTAATTTGGTTCACAGACACCGGAGAGTTCTTGTAGTAATAATCGTTCCATGTTTTAAACAGTTTCTGATAGAACACATTTAAATGGTAGCTCGGCTTAAATCTGGCCAAAAATATTTCCTCTTTGGGTCTACCATGGAAGGCCTCCAGAACATGAAACCAATTTTTTACCCCAGAATATAGGATTCTTTCGACCCATTTAACTCTATTGGTCTCGCAGACTTCTCCCAAACACCTATCTGAAGCGTATAAGAATAAAATTATATGAGGATTGCGAATATTGCGGGTTGCAAGACAACCTGCTACATTTTCTCATCAATTGTAAAAAAGTGAAAGACCTGTGGAATGACATCCAGGAATGGATCTCGAACCTACCTGGATTCAGCACCTTGTTGAGATATCCATTGTCAGAAAAACAAATTCTACTTGGCTTAGAAGGCCGAGGGTTCAAAGTACGCCAAGTTAACTTTATAATACTTGTTTGTAAATCATATATACATAGACAAAGGCTCTTTGGTAGTAATCACATTTTATTCGACGGATTCATTCCCGAAATCAAAAAAAGATTAAGAGTGCTAAGAGTGGCAGCGGAAACAAATACATCGGCCGAAAAACAATTTAGGCCATGGAAAGACATACTTAAAAACCTATAAACTAGCCCCTGGGACACCCAGGGGAACATCGTGAGAAAGTCTTTATGTAGGTTGATTGGTAACAGAAAAAGTTAGAAAACCCTGAAAAAAATAAAAAAACAAGGAGGAAAAAACTCCAGAACTGTCCAAAATATGTAAATCGAAGGAATACCTTCAAAGATGTAAATGTCAAAATTGTTATAGTAAAAGGAATTAACCAGAACTTGAAATTACCCCAAGGGAAAAAAAATGTAAAATTAAAATACCAGGACAATAGAATATTGTCGTACTTTAGAAGATATCTCGATATGTAATTTTCGCACCATAACATGACATCATGTAAAATGTTTCTAATGAATAAAGATCCGATGTGGGACAAAAAAAAAAAAAGATTCTATCCAAACTACAATGATATGAGCAACATTCGTCAATTTGAAACAATCTCCACTCAGGGATGTCATTAGGCGCTGGTGTGATATCGAAAAGTGACCCGTGGGTCGATTTTGGATGTCGAAAATCGACCCATGGGTCATGTGCACTTTTCGGCAATCGAAAAGTGACCCACCCCATCGAAAAGTGACCCACCCATTTATGCAGAGATATATAGACATAACTTTTATACCATATTGAGCGTTCATTTGTCAGCAATCATGAAGCTACATGGAGCTAATGTAACACCATGGAATGTGTTTTAGCTCCCGAATATGGTCGCGCTAAATGTTACACCTATTCAATCACCCTAGGTGTTTTAATAGGCTGGCTCATTGTAATAATGCCCTCACCGTGTAGAAACTGAGGGAGGATAATTGTTACTATTAATAGGTATTATGTATCCAGATTATTTTATTAGATTTTAAAACTAGGAAGCGTCTATATATGTTATGGTAGAAATTACAGTTACTACGGATATTTATTTCTCACTACATTATTATGTATATTTTATAAGTTATTATACTCATTAGAAACTTTATGTTAAACTATCTATCAAACAACTGAATTAATATACAATATCAGGCATCGTAATATATTATTTCTGAACATTAAGTTAGAAAAGAAGAGGGGGTCGATTTTCGATGGGGTGGGTCACTTTTCGATTGCCGAAAATCGACCCATGGGTCACTTTTCGATGGGGGTCACTTTTCGTCATGACACCGGCAGCCGGCAATTTCGCCGTCTAGAACGACCCTGAGCGACGGCTAGAATTGTCCAAATATCAACCTATAAAATGAGATGGGTCACAGGAAAATGAGTGACAAGTTGCAAAAAAACGGACTTTGAGATATCATATGTGGAAAGATGAGAACAAGCGGGTTCAAATGATAGTAAACATTAGGACGTCCAATAAGTACTTCTATATTTTTTATGCATGAAAAAATGTTCACAATTATAACGAGTCACAGTCAGTCACTATAGTAAAGTAGTTATAGACTCAAACATTTTTTTACTTACAAAGTAGGGGCAAGTAGTCTCAAGTTTCATTGTTTTTTGGTTTTTTTAAAAAGAAGTTTTATTCGGACTAGCCTGCCATTGTGGCGTGTACACTTCTAAAGCATGTTACTCTGCGTCCTTTTATATTTTGTAGTTCTTTTAGTTTTTTTCAAATTTTCTTTCGCCATGCATACCTTACAACCATACATACTTTTTTTCATAGATTTTTTAATTCTCTCATTAACTTCGACACCTGGTTAATCCAAACAAATCCTGTGTTGTATGAGATAGACCTGTACCTGATCGTAACTTCCTTAATGAAGGCTTTATAACTAATTTCGTTCTCATTAAATAATATCTGCTTATGGATGTAATTTTTAGAGATAAATGATATCCAGTTCTGGAAAGTCTGGAAAGTTCTGGAAACTGTGTAAAATACTTCCATCAGACATACCATTTCTAGCCATATCGTTTAACATGGGTTTGGTACAAAAATTCACACATAGAGCTGACCAGAAATTTTCAACTTTTGGACAGTGAATAAAAAAAATGTTTTGAACTGTCCTTTTCTTCACATTATGAGCACCCTAGACCTTGTTTGACAATGCCTTATTCGTTTGTTGATTTGTTATATCCACGTCCCAAGAGGATTGATTAATTAATTACTCACTGGCCACAATCTCAAACCACATACCACATCACAGGAGGCCCCATCGATGGTCCACAATTAATCCACAAATCTCAAGCGAACATAAGTATATTCTGGAGGATCTTCCAAGAGTATTTCCCCGCACAACTTTAGTAAAGGTAACAGCAGGAATTCAATTCCATAGAAGATTTCAATGGCAATTTTGAATTTGAAATAAGCGAGTGCATCTCTGAATATTCAAAGCATTGCAAATCTAAGTTCTGACAAAACAGTTAGCCTAATGACCAATGCACACAATTGGAGTTGCTGGAGGATTATTAATATGCTCAATGTAAAACGCTTGAAGTCAACATTACGGTAATATGAGAAAAACTTAAATAGAATAGATTATCTACCTATTATACGGTTTGTCAACATCAAAACGGTTCAGCTCAACCTGTGTACCTCAACCTGTGTACCAACTTAAAAATAGGCTTATTTTCTAACTTTGGATCTATATATGGTAGGAATTTGAATCAAAAAAGATTATTTTCCTACAAACTAGTAGAATTTATTTATTCCACTACAAAGCTTCGGTAACTATTATTCCTTTTTCAAAAAAATGTCAAGACATGCACATGTGGTCACAATTATGTCCACTACTGTTCAAGGGCTTTGGGGGCGGCGGGGGTCCCCTAATGAGAGGTGAGATAAGAGAGGAGGGGAGAGAAAGAGGAACCTCAGATTATTTCATTTTCAGGAGGATGAACGATGTCCAAGACAATAATGTTTCCGCATACAGACAAAGAGTTTAGATACTAATTAGTATTAAACCTCTTTGATACAGATCACAGTAGCTCCAGGATGATAATGACTCGCCATACAACTAAACCAACACACCAATGCATGCACTAATGCCTGCAAACACAATAATGTTTCCCCATACAGATCGCAGTACCTCCAGGGTGATAATGACTCGCCACAACCCAGTCCAACCCAATTATCACCAATTATTTCAATTATCCAATTAGTATAATGCACAGGGTCGTCATTATTATCCTACTAGAATCCTATAATGACGAGTTGTAATTATTGGTACTATTGGTATTGGTGTATTATAGGAAAAATGTATTCCCACTTGATTGTATGTTAATTTTACCCCAAGTTATGGGGTTCCAAAGTTTTAGGGCGGCCATTTTTTTTTGTCGATTTTGGGCATGTTCCTCCACCTAGATTTTCCAGGACTTTTAGTATGTTAATAAGGGGACTCATACTACCCAAAACCGTTGAGAAACCTTCTGTTGCAATTTGTCCTAGGTTCAGCCCTCTTTTTGCTCCCATCTCCTGGACTAGGTTTAGAGTTATGGGGATATGTACATAAATGGCTTTCCATAGCAATCTGATTGGCCATGGCATGGGATAACCCTTCGCTGAGTGTCGACAACAACTGAGTTGTAGGCGTCACGACTGGCACTCACACTTTGCGATAAGATTCAACATTTTGAATCCTGAGTTTTGTCGTCTACAACAGCTCCAAAACGGACCTTACATCTGGAAAACTTGTTGTAAGGAATTGCAAGACTTATAACTCGTCGGATGCGTACAGTGTGAGTGGCCATAAGTAGGTCACGCGTTATATGGGAGTTCAATGCTGAATGCACGTCTTCACTTCAGCTGGGTTTCGGTAAGTTGATTTATAAGCCTTAATTCTTTGTATAAAATTGTACTTCTGCGTAAAATCAATCAGTAAGTTGTTGCTTCACCCCGGGCACAGTACTGTTTTCACTGTCAGCCGTAAATGCTGGAAAGTGGGTCCCTTAATTTACTTTCTACTCACACGAACTCATACTACAGTATAGGAGCCGAGGGAGTATCATCCCCGACTTCTCCCTGACTATGCACCCCAAGTTAGGGACTTTGCATTATTACCCATTTTTAAAAAGAATCCTTGAAAATTAACATGTTTTCTTTTTCACAAGACTCAAGATGGATACTAGGAGCCAGAATGTTATCTAAGTTCCAAGTGATTATGATTATTGTATCATTGAATTCGAATTTAGAACCTTAAAATGGAATATTTTCCTCCAAATGGTCATATTTTAATTGTGCCATAGGCATTTTTTTGTATTTTTTTTCCAAATATTAAAGACCATCATGCCTGCATTAATATCAAACTTTAAGTAAAAGGAGAGTTAATTAAAATTTTAAAATAGATTGACTCCACATATTGTATTTCTAAGTAAAGAATCAAAGAAAAGAAATTTTCCACAATTAGCCTACATGGTCTCATAGAAATACAGTTCTTGTCATTCATAGCTTTTGACCATACATGTATACATGTATATTGAAATTGTTCAAGAGTTTTATCGCATTGTCATGCATAGCCTATAGGCCTACATACATTGGGTCTAACTTTACCCTAAAATATGTACTCCAGTTTACAGAAATGTAAAATATTTTGCAATACAGAAAATATAGTTGGTGACATAACACAGCAAAGGCTTATGCCCTTTAGTGAGCCAGTGAAAAATGTTGTTTGAGTGAAAAATATGGGTCTCTGTGTGATTTTAAAAAGGGTGAAGTTAATCCCTACAATCCCAGATTTTGCTAGACAGAGTATCGCCGGGCCACTCCCCGGACGGACACTGAGGGGTACCTTGGCAATAGTGGTAGAATGTGTATAGAGAAACAACTCACCAAGCAATGTTATGGTATATTAAGATAGAATATAATGAGACTTGTGTCTAGGAGACTGTATACGATGGCCACAAGTTTTTACTGATGTGACGATCTCTCGAGAGGCCGCGAGAGAGATCGTCACATCAGTAAAAACGAGTGGCCATCGTATGCAGACTCCTAGACATGAGTCGAGTTATATTCTATGTTTATATCATGATCTCATGCTTAGAAAAAAAGTCAGAAACGATTTCTTTATCTACCTAGTTCGTACAACGATCCGCCATATTGAGTGACAACTCTCGAAGCGTATGACGTGACGAATGGGCGTGACGTCATGTGCAGTGCAACGTCGCGGTTCATTTTTTACTAGGGGGCGTCATGGAAAAACAATGCCCTCGTTTTGAGGTGCAAATTACGCATTCCCACCTTGTGTGAAAGAGGTATAAATCACAAACGAACAAGGTAGATTGCAGAGTTGTTATTTCTGAATAATAGGTAGCTGGTACAAGTCTCTGTAACAATTTCGGTGACATTTCATAGGATGGTAACAGGTCTTGTGAGAGTATTTGAAATGACAAGTACATAGTAATTGATGCAGGTAATAAGGGAATAATCGATCCCCATATTAGAGATAATAGCATACCTTTAAATTGAACAAACATGGTAGAATAAAAGGCAGTGAAAGGTAACATCATAAGAGAGATATATGAGATAAAATGTCTCTTGGAATGAGTGGCTCAAAACTGGACAGTTCGTGGATGTGAGCTGGTTCAGTAGTAGGCTGTTTTAGCCCAGGACCCAGTTTTTATTGAGAAGAAGTGTTTATAACGTAGTAGATGGAGAGTCAAGGAGAAGACTAGAAGCGGGAGAGCAGGGCCGAGACGTGATCCTCGATGTTTTCCCTGTAGGAGAGAGGGGTCTGCAGGTACTGGAGCACGGCCAGACTTTGCCAGTCCCCTAATTTTTGAATGTCAGGTAATGACATCCCACAGGTATGAAGGAAAGTCGCCGAGCCCCGGCGTAAGCTGTGAAGTCCGACATCCTTTTGTAGGCCCGCCTGAGAGGACCAGGATTTAAGGAGTTTCAGGGCGGCAGGATAGGCGACGGGAGAGCCCATCCCGGCTGATATTAACGGGGAGGAGGGGGGGGGGGCAGGAAAACGGGAAAGGAGGACAGAGATAGCCTTGAAAAGGCACAGGGAGGAATCACACTTCTTGACCGGAATAACAGTTTTCCTGGCACCAAACTGATCCGTTTTTGAAGAATTCACTGAGATATATAGAATGTCACCAGAGAAGGACACATGTTCTCTATGGAGAAGATGGCGGTTGTCGTTGGATGAAAACACATGACACTTACGCAGGAGTGTTCTGAAGCAGAGGAGAACGCCAATCCAAGTGGCAAACTCCAGGGGAACTGCTAGGGAAACCTGCTTAAAGACGCGAACCAACATTTAGGGTGTGACTGAGAGTCCAGGTGGCGACGTAAGCCCCTAACGAGGAGCTGTAGAAGGAAGTCGTCTCGCAGATCAAGCCCGCCATGCAGCTTGGAGAGATGGTTGATCGCTGAGAAGGAATTATTGACGGTGGAGAAGGCTAAACGTTTAACCGAGCCCATATAAGCCAAGTAGCGACCTACCGTCCTGGGGGACACAGGGACGGGGGGAAGAGACCTCTCCTCACAGAAGGAAAAGTATTGACGCCACTGGCTTTTGCGTGTCTGTTGGGTAGAGGCAGCCAAGGCATCCCACTTGTACTCCTCGACTTTGGCGTCCAGGGCCTCTATAAGGAAGACAAACACACAGGTGATAGAATGATATCATGACGGTTGCAAAGGTGGTATAGGCACTTCAATAATTCAACCAGGTGCTCACAATGAGCTCTACCTCTACGCACATAGTTCACTGCCGTGCGGGTATTTAAAACAGTTAAAATGCCTTTGCCATTTAAATCTCTAGAGGGGGCACTGTAGAACAGGACTAACACAAGAGTAGCTAATTCTCTGGCTGAAGGGCGGCCAAAGCAGCAGTGGGGAAGGGAAATCTTGTAACAGGAGGACGAGCGCCCGAAGGCAATGAAGTCACAGAAGTTACTCTCGAAGAACAGCCCGGAATGAGTTTCATCACCCAGTGAGGCTGAGAAGGACTCCGAGGAGAACCAATGCACGTAGTCGACTGAGGTGTTGGCAGGGGAAGGAATGGGTCTGGTGCCATTGCAGAGACGTATGTGTGACCCCCACCAAGAGAGGTCATTGAAGAAGGGGCGTGACAGGGAGACACGGCCACCATCGGGTAACCCACACAGCATATTGAAGACTTGGTTAGTGTAGACCCTGCCTAGGGGAATGACCTTAGAGCAGTGGCTGAGAAGACCTGAAAGTTTCTGCAGTTGAGTTTTAGTGGCACGACGTCTGTGTTGGAAGAAAAGTAACTCGTTCTCAAGCTTCAATATTTTGTCATGAGGCAGGCTAACGGAGAGGTTGGAGGAGTTTATATCAATACCTAAGAACCTGCAGTGGAACCCAGGTGAAGTCACCTTAGACCAGTTTATGTAGAGGCCCAGGGAGCGTAAGGTACGGATCACCAGGTTCTGGGTAAAAAGGGCTGACTATGAAGGAAAGTCGCCGAGCCTCACTAGGTGTTTCACTCGAAACCGACCCTAGTGAGGCTCTAGGTGAAGGGGAAGACCCCAACACACATGCGCCATCCACCAGTCACCCGAACGCAAGTTGGTGCACTGAGTCTCACCAAGCGGATATCAAAACATTGGAGGCATGACATGTGTCCCATATTTAAGATGTGTCATGACCACGATGCTTGAGGCGAAGGCGAAACACAATTTCAAAGTTCCCGCGAAACGCACACAAAGCCTTGACCCTGACCAGGAGAGTTCCATTTCCGTCAGATCCTGCCTCCAAACATTTATACATATATTCCTACCAATATCCACCATAAATTACGGTTCTTCAGTCGCTCAATTAAATAAGACAGAGTCAGACGTGGATGAAAGTTGCCATCTTTCTGCTTACGAGAATATATATTTATTTATTCCTCAAAGCCCAGCCAAAAAGATATTTAATAATATATGACGGGGGACTTCCGGTTGAGCTTGGATCGTGTAGACACGTGTGGAGCGTCAGCTCCCCCTTTTTTTCAGATCTAGGACATCTCCAGGAGGATTTCAGACTTCAAATGTACTGTAAAACATATTAGTCCGGGAGCCAAAGGCCATTTTTGGGCTGAACCCCGCAATGTCGGATAAAGTTTTTTTTTTCGCTGTTTCATGTAGCCTAGGGGTAGGTAATCACAAATCAGGGGGGTGACCGTTCCCACCTATTGAGCAATTTTAGATATTAACCCTTTTATCCCGGTCATGCCAATATACCCTAAATACAGGATTTTATAGGATTCATAGAATTCATTTATTCTGATCTGAATAGTGCACTTTGTGACACCTTTTTGAAATTTGGTATGCTGTTAGAACAGGTCATAAGGTTTTTAAAAATCACTGGCTACAAGTTGGGGGAGAACCCTGGTGGCCGGTAGCTGCAAAATTCAAAATGGCTGCCACCAAACATCAAATGCACCATAGTTTGGCTTCTACTGGCTGGATTTTCAAGTGTGATACCACTTTTCAGATGTTTTTAAGTATGAGAAATTCATTTCTGTGGACTGTATTGAGTTTCAAGGTCATTTCAAGGTCAGAATCCAACATGGCTGCTGCCATGAAACTAGAATGTCATAGCTCAGCTCCAATTAACCACACATACTTCTGTAACACCAGTTTTAATGTGTTTTCAGGAGTGAGGAAACTATTTCTAAAGTCATTTCTCTCTTTTGAGGTGATTTTCTAGGTCAAAATCCAATATGGCTGCCATTGAGGGGCAAGAATGTAATATCTCAGCTGCTATTTGCACTATAACTGTGTTAGTGAGGTAGCTTGAGGCCAGATTTGAGATAGATGTGGATGGATCAAAGGGCCAAATTTACCCCACATGCTGTCCATGTACTTTATGATTTCTATATGAACTACTCTTGTATATTATGGTGGCCATCTTGGATTTCCAAGGTCACCATTATGTAAAAACCTATATCTACCAATATCTCAGCTTCTAAACTACTCAGGATCACCATCTTGGTGTCTAAACATACATTTTCTGGGTCAAGGAATACAACTATATCATTTAAAAAAAGACCAGATTGGCTTTAACAACTGTATTTCACAGTATATTCTCATCAGGCCCTTTTGGCCGTTTAAGCTTTCCTCACTTCTCAAAATTGGCAACAGGAGACTTTAGTGCACTTCCAACATGCCCACATTGTACCACATTCTCTTTCACTCTTTGACACACCTACTGCAGTTCACTGTAGGCCCCACTGTCCACAGATAACATGGCCCACATGAATACATAGTTCTTGCCCATTTTCTACAAGAGAGCAGCTACAATAATAATGATCAGACATAGAATGAATGTGCTGCATTGGGCTACATACTTTTTCCACCTTACAGTTGGTCTTTTATTGTACATTTCTTGTCTGACATACCTATGAAAGACATTTATATATATCATACCTGACATTTGAAATGGCTATGTGAGCTGTGTTATACTTTCTTTATTATAGTAGTGATAACCAAACAGTAACATCTATTAATTCATTCCGAAGTAATATCACCAATACTAATAATAAGTTCACATCCCTGGAGAAGAAAGATTCATATCCATGTTGGGTGGACTGTACATAATAACAGTGAGATAAGATTACAGAGACTACTTGGAGGGATTTCAATGGAAGAATGCACTTGCAAAATCAGCCATTGCATTATCAGCCACTTGTGACTCTTGTTAAAAACCATGTAATGTGGCTGTTTTGGCTCTTGCAAAGCTCTGGCCGGTCCCCTCCCCTTCTCCAAAAAGGTACTTATCAATGGAACCATGGAGGCAGGAAATGGTGTAATAGAGTCCAATATTCAAGTGTTGGGATGCTGTTCACAACATGGAACACCTATGCCTTATCTTCATCACATTGCACATTGAAGACATGAAGGTACTGGCTCTATGATCATGTTGTTCTAGAACACCCCAGTTGACATTTTGCATGACCCAACCAAGAAAGATGAACATTTTGCCACTGTGGATTGGACAATGTAATCGAAATCTCATGGTGGATCTCAATACACATCTGAGACATGGAGAGATTACCAACCTCCATCCATTCTCAAAGAGTCTGACTAGCACAGTCACTGGGATTTTCACAAATCTGCCAATAAATTCTTGAATATACCAATTTATAAAGCCCATACACAATATAATGAAATGGTCAAGTGGTCTTGGGGTATATAGTCAGTTTGACTGGGAATCCTTCCGCTTTCAGAATCCCTTGCCTCTGCCCTATTAGATGGTGATAAATTGTACTTCAGAAAGACATCTAATCTGCTGAACATTCACACCAAGGGTACCATCCTTAATGTGATGTTTCTTGATGGAGTTGATGTGCTGCACTTGCTTCCTATTGATAACACTATAATATTTCTTAAGCATGATGGTCAGGTCTTTTAAAACAACTAGAGAACTCAAAAAAGGTGTTGAACTTAGTAAGATAAGGGTCTTTGAGAAAAGTGATAAGAACAACCAATCTGGCTGACTTTGTGCATGACCCAACCAACAATCTGGAGTCACAAATCTTTTATTGAGGAACTGATCAATGCATGGCACAATGTGATTATGAGTAAGCTGGTGATGGCCTTTGTACAGGCAAGAACTTTAGAAATCATCACATCAATGCTAGATCTACAATTACTTGCCTGGGGTTTCAAGTCTACATTCTTTGGTAAAGGCAAGTAGTGGTGCTTCTAAATGGAGGTTGGTGCTCAATATTTCCAACTTCTGGAATGGAACACTTCATCTAGTCAAGAAGGTTTGGGCTGGTCTATAAATGAAGACAGTCAGTACTGCACTGAACTCTACTATTTGTCATTTTGAGAAGTGAGGCAACGTTAAATAGCATGTGCCTAATGAGAATATATTGTCAAATACAAATTGTGTGTTACTAAAACCAATCTCGCCCTTTTCTAAATGGTGTAGTTGTATTCCTTGACCCAGAAAATGTATGTTTAGACACCAAGATGGTGATCCTGAGTAGTTTAGAAGCTGAGATATTGGTAGATATAGGTTTTTACATAATGGTGACCTTGGAAATCCAAGATGGCCACCATAATATACAAGAGTAGTTCATATAGAAATCATAAAGTACATGGACAGCATGTGGGGTAAATTTGGCCCTTTGATCCATCCACATCTATCTCAAATCTGGCCTCAAGCTACCTCACTAACACAGTTATAGTGCAAATAGCAGCTGAGATATTACATTCTTGCCCCTCAATGGCAGCCATATTGGATTTTGACCTAGAAAATCACCTCAAAAGAGAGAAATGACTTTAGAAATAGTTTCCTCACTCCTGAAAACACATTAAAACTGGTGTTACAGAAGTATGTGTGGTTAATTGGAGCTGAGCTATGACATTCTAGTTTCATGGCAGCAGTCATGTTGGATTCTGACCTTGAAATGACCTTGAAACTCAATACAGTCCACAGAAATGAATTTCTCATACTTAAAAACATCTGAAAAGTGGTATCACACTTGAAAATCCAGCCAGTAGAAGCCAAACTATGGTGCATTTGATGTTTGGTGGCAGCCATTTTGAATTTTGCAGCTACCGGCCATCAGGGTTCTCCCCCAACTTGTAGCCAGTGATTTTTAAAACCCTTATGACCTGTTCTAACAGCATACTAAATTTCAAAAAGGTGTCACAAAGTGCACTATTCAGATCAGAATAAATGAATGCTATGAATCCTATAAAATCCTGTATTTGGGGTATATTGGCATGACCGGGATAAAAGGGTTAATATCTAAAATTGCTCAATAGGTGGGAACGGTCACCCCCCTGATTTGTGATTACCTACCCCTAGGCTACATGAAACAGCGAAAAAAAAAACTTTATCCGACATTGCGGGGTTCAACCCTCTGGCTCCCGGACTATATATGAAGTACCAGTGACTTTTTGTATGCACTTTTTTGGACCGACTAATGAATTTCATGGAAAGCTGAGCTATCTTCAGTTCCCACACACCCAAGCGGTTCTACGCTCCCCGCAATCACACGCATTTATCTTGATTGTGCCCGGATTTGTGACTCAAAACCAACTAGTTTGGTCGTTGGAATAACCCCTTATGCGGAATATATGATTTATTGAAAGCTGTTGTAAGAACTTTTATTTGAACCAAAAATAGACTCAAGAGTGGTCGCCATCTTGCCGTCTTGTCACCCCCATTTGAGACGGTAAGTGAGACAAGATTCAAGAGCATCTACACGTGTACACTACACACGGAGTGCCTATAAATACAGACAGTGAATGATCTTGAAAGACACGATATGAAAGTATAATCTTAGCTGACTGCCACCGTTTGTACACTCACACTCAGGAATACATATAACGGGCAGAAAGTTGGACGTGTATGGTTGCCCATAGACAGTGAACGATCCAACGATCTCTTAACGTGGTGGGAAAAACTTAACCACAAAGTTAAAATCAGTAGAAAGAGGATTCTGTGAAAACGGTTTGAATGGCATAATCATACTTTATTTCTAATGACAGTATACCCTTGTTTCATGATCTGTGTGATATTGAGATTTTTGAGCCAAGCGGGAAAACCCACGCCGGAAGTTTGAGCTTTGCGCATGCGCATAATACCCTTCCGCCCAAGTTGAGACAACAACAAACCACCACGCCCACCTATCCACGTGTACTGCTAGTTAGCCCTCACGCTGCCAATACAAACTGACAGCATTTTGATTAGATGTTTGGAATGATAACCCTTTAGGCTTAAAGGTGGTCGCCATCTTGTCACCCTGTCACCCCCACTAAAGAAACAGGCGGGAAATAGAGTCCAGTTGAAGTAGGATTCTGTGAAAACAGTTTGAATGTTATTGATATACTTCAGTTTTTAATGAAAGTAGACACTTGCTTCATGTTTTGTGGAATGGTGTGATTTTTGAGCTGAAGCGGGAAAATACTAGCCGGAACTTCGGAGAGCTGCGCATACGCATGATTTCCTTCCGCCCAAGTTGAGACAACAACAAATCGCCACGCCCACCGTAACCACATGTACTGATCGCCATTCCCTTCGCTGTGAATACAAACTTGCAGCGCGGTAGACATAGTGGTGTAGATCAGCAAAGGATTGTATAAATGTACCAATAAGGTAAAGATAAGTTGTGTTACCTCAGAAGGCTACTGCAAACGGACAATAGTACCACGTAGCTTGACTTGACATTGAAATAGCTGATATTAGGTTGACTAAGGTGAAACGGCTGATTTTTTAATGTCTTCGAGACACGTACCACCCCCCGATAAGAGAAAAAGGGACGGCGAAAGTGACAACGAGCCTCATCATAAGAAACAAGTAGTAAATATGGCAGGAATCTCCAACCAAGAGATTAGAGACATGTTTGAAGAAATAAAAACTCAAATTTCTGGAAAAACAGAGGAAAACACAAAAGCAATCGCCAAACATGAGGAAAGATTTGATAAATTGGATGGTGAAAACTTTAAGCGAGACTTAAGGACAGGTGAGCTTGAAGGTGCGGTAGCTAAGCAAAATGATGAAATTGAAACAATAAAGTTCAATATGGTCAAAAAGGATGACCACAGATTGGCCGCAGCTGAGGCTAATTGCAAAGAGGATGAGGAAGCAAGGATAAAATAAAAAATAAAAGATCTTTAGAGAATTAGAGAGAATTAAATATTGTGCTTGATGGAGCCGAAAAAGAGCTAGAAGAAGAGGACGACCTCGTGTGTAAAAACATGGTAGCCTATGTGTTTGAACACCATATGGGCGTGTCAAATGGGTAGAGCTAAAAGTGCCCCTATTCTAATCACGTTCAGAAACACAAAAGATGTCCTGTCTGTGTGGAACAAACGCTGCAATCTGGAGCATGTGATTGATACAGAAAGAAAGAGATTATACTGGTTAAGAAAAGACCTCCCAGAAGTGGTAAAAAAGCGCATTGCGAGAGCAAGACTGTGTTGCGGCTGCCAGGGCCTCCCGCAGATATGAGAGCGTTATGAACGCTCACGGTGATGTTATTCTAGACGGCAGGCGATACAAATTTAACCTGTTAGAAATGCTCCCAAAAAAGTTTACTCCAGGGTACCTTGCAAAGAAGGAGGATGAGGCATCTTTTGTGTTTTTTACCAAGGAGTGCCCGCTCTCAAACCACTTCTCTGCCAAGTTTAGGGTTGACGGAAATTGGTTCTTTTGCATAGAGCAATATCTTGCCCATGCAAAGGCGATCATGGATGAGGATATCCAGAAGGCGGAGACGATCTTAGCTTTTGACGAGCCGGTCAAATGCAAGTTCGCTCTAGGAGCTTACGTATCTGACGATGTGTGGAGCAAATGGGAGGATGCAAGGGAGGAAATTCTCCTAAAAGGATTAAGAGCAAAGACCAAGTACAACAATTTCATCGCGGCGTACTTACTGGCGACCGGCAACAGAGAGATTGGTGAAGCGTCAGCCTCCAAAACCGGCTGGGGTATTGGATTAAGCCTTCACGACCAGGATGTGCTGGACCAACGAAGTGGTCCAAAGACGGTAACATCTTGGGGCATGCATGGATGAAAGTAAGGAAGAGTCTAGCCAAGAAGGACTCTAACGATGACGCGGAAAAGGTCAACGATGAAGCCATGGATGCCGCCAACGGTGGAAATTAGTGTGCCTGTTTTTCTGTTGACAGTTTAGAATTTTTAAACCTCTCTCCCCACTATCAATCGAAGGTAATAATATCAATTTCTTTTCATTAAATGTCAATGGAGTGGCAAGTATTACAAAAAGAAAAGCGTTATTTAGACTAATGAATAAAAAGAAAAATGCAATTTTTGCCCTGCAGGAAACCCATAGCGTGTATAAGAGTGTGAAAATCTGGGCAAACCAATGGCAAGGTAAAACCCATTTTGTGCATGGCAAAAGTAATGCGCGCGGTGTAGCAATAATGGTATCAAAAGATCTTGATATAGATATAAAATGTATGGGTGGTGATAACATCGGTAGAATTGCTTATATAGACGCTGTAATAGAGCAAAAGGAGTATTCTATTTTTTCATTGTATTTCCCCACCAAGGACATGTACAAGGAACAGGTGGAAATGTGCGACTCCTTAAGAAAGATCCTAGAGTCCAAAAATGAGAGATCGATTGTACTCATGGGTGATTTTAATTTAAATATTATGCCAGAGGAAGAGTTTTTGAACCTCGAAGATTGTCTGCATGTAAAATACACAGGTCTGAAAGAAATGTTTAAGATTTTGAATGACTTTGATTTATGTGACATTGTAAAAGAAAAATCAGAAATTGGGTCGAATATGATGACTTGGTCAAGGAAAAATCAAAGCTCAAGGCTAGATTACTGCATGATTAGTTCAGTCTTAAGAGCTGATATAAAATGTGTAGATAATGTAATTTGCGAGCATTCTGACCATAATTTAATTTCCTTAAATTTAATAAATTTAATAATCCTCTGAAGAAGTGAGAGGCCCAGGTGTCTGGAAGTTTAGCAAATATTTGCTAAATGACGAGGAGTATGTTGAGATGATAACTGAAAAATTTTAGTAGCACAAAAGGTTGAAGGTTTGAGTAACGCTAGAGCGAGATGGGACTACGTAAAATTTATCATTAGAAGTGAAACAATAAAATTCACTAAGCAAAGAAGCAGAGATAGAAAGAAAATGGAGGTAAAATCGAGAGAAAGACTGAGAGTACTGTTTCAAAAAGGTGTGTTAAATCAAGACGAAAGTAATGAAATGGAAAACATCCAGGACGATTTAAGAGCAATACAGTATGTAAAAGCCCAAGGGGCTATGGCCAGGAGTAGGGCCCAATGGTTAATTGATGGAGAAAAGCCTACAGCTTACTTTTTAAATCTTGAAAAAAGAAACTATAAAAAGAAAGTAATCTCCCAATTAGATGTGGACGGTGAAACCGTCACTAAACCAGAGATAATTTTGAGAAAGAAAAAAGAATTCTATATGGATTTATATAGAGAAAATGAGTGTATGCTAGCAACAACTATTTTTGGTCTGAATATGAAGGTCCAGCTTTCAATGACATGGACAAAGACTTATTAAATGAAATGTTTACTAGGGAAGAGATGAAGAAAACCCTTGAGTCTTTTGCGGGAAACAAAACCCCCGGTCCAGATGGGCTACCAGCAGAATTTTACAAACGTTTCTGGAATGTACTCGAACACCAGTTCGAAGTTGTTATAGATGAATGTCATAGGTCGGACGAGTTGTCAAACGACATGTACAGAGGCATAATAACTCTAATTCCCAAGAAAGATTGTAATTTGAGCCTAATAGGCAGTTGGAGACCCATAACGCTTCTAAACTGACTATAAGATAATTTTTAAAAAAATGCTATGTACCAGACTAAAGAGCTGTATCGATACTGTAATTAATGAAGACCAGTATGGTTTTTTGTTTTTTTTTGTCCAACACCGGATCTTTATTTAACAAAAACATGTAAATAACAGGTAAAGTTAATAATACATCGAACGAATCATTGAAAAATATATAAAATTTGACTTTCACTTAACAGTTTTCTTTCTAAGCAAGATTACGTGACTTTAGCAGAGTGATTATTTGAGTACATTTCGTTAATTTTTACTCTGGACCTTTAACTTTTCTGGAGTATTTCTCCTTTTTAATATTTTTTCTCTGTTTTTCAGGGTTTTTTTTTTCTTTTTTTTCTACACCATAACTTTTTCTAGGTTATTTCCCCCGTTCCTTATTGGAAGGCTGGGATTATAGATTATTAAAGATATCTTTCCATGGCTTAAATTGTTTTCTCGAGCTTGGGTCGTATTCTGCTGCCACTTTTAAACCTGACAGCCTTTTTTTGAACTCTGGTACAAAGTTGTCATATGATATATTATTATTTCCAAACAATCTCTGTCTGTGCACATACGACTTACCAACTAATAATATAAAGTTGATCTGTTTGATTTTTATACTTGATTTTCTCCCTCTTGCCCAAAGATAATTTCTTTGGGGGTAAGAGCACAGAAGATCACAGAAATCGCAGTCATCGTTTAGTTTTACACCTATTCTCAATAAACGTGTGTTACAGCATATATTTCTATGTAATACCTTATATTGAAAGGCTTGAAGCCGCACATCCTTCGTGATTTTATAGGGTTTTCTTCCAATACTCCTCTCTGTCTAGATTTCCCTGTATTCTTAATATGTCTGACCATTTGGCCAGCTTGGGTAGATCGATCTTACAGCTGAGAATAAACATTTTGTACAACGATTTTGCATTTGTCTTTAAAACATTTGTTCTTGCATTACCAATTCGAATTGATACTTCTTCATTGATATCATTTAGCTCTTCTGGGTTAATCACATCTATCCATCTTTTTGGCATGGCATGCTTGATCTGCAGCCTTTCGACGAAATTAACCTTTAAGTCATACCTTTCTTCGAATTGTTGAGGCGTTAGAAATTGTAGGTCATTGGTCAATACATCTCGTACATATATTATCCCTGCCTCTTTCCATGTTGTAACAGATTTTTTGTTACACTTGATATGTACATTTCTCCATATTCTTTCATTTGTGACCTCTATAGAGGTCTCTGGGCTTCGGTTATGATATACCTCGGCCCATGCAGAAAACATTTCTTTATAAAACTCATTATGTAATTTTTTTGTTATTTCTCTAGACAAAAATATGTCATTAACACTCCGGCCTTCTACTGCCTTTAGCACCCTTAGCCATTTGTCTTCTGGGGCTAGTAAGGCTTTTTGGACCCAACGTACACGATTTACTTTGATTATATTTTGGAGTGATCTGAGGCCTAAGCCTCCTCTTTCAATATCATGTATTAACCACTTTGTCCGTATTTTGTAGGACTTAGTCATTCCATATGAAATCAAGTAATATTTTTTCGAAGGCTTGGGTGGTTACATTATCAATACTTATACACGACAGAACATATTGGATTTTTGACATAAGAAGAGAGTTGCAAATAACGATTTTACCTTTGATAGACAAATTTTCCACGTTCCTGCTATGTCTTGGATACTTTCCTTCAGGGAATTACAATTCATTTTGACTATCTCTTCATGTTTTCTTGGGTAAGCTAATACTATACCCAAGATTTTCATTTTCTTAACCCATTTTATTTCATCACAAACATTGTTGTCGCATCGTATATTACCAATGTTAAAACCTTTGGTTTTTTGTATATTTAGCTTCAACCCGGTTACACTTGAAAAGTGTTTAATTGTTTCAAGGGAAGCTATCATAGATTTTTCATTTTTAATCATAGGGTTAAATCATCTGCAAATTGTACAATTTTATTTTGCTGGTCACCAATGGTGATCCCTTCTATTTCCTCATTAGATCTTATCTTATTAGCAAGTTTCTCCACTACTAACGTAAACAATGTCGACGATAGGGGGTCCCCTTGCTTCATGCCTCTCTCTATTTCAAACCATGACGAGGCTAGTCCGTTATTGCAAAAGCATGCTCTAGAGTTTTTAAGAAGTGTGCGAACCCATTTAATAATGTTTTCGCCAAAGTTGTATGATTCTAAAGCTCTGAATAAAAAACCCCAATCGATAGAATCATAAGCCTTAGAGAAGTCGAGGGAGAGTATAAACCCCTCCTCCTTCTGAGGAGGAGGGGTTTACACCAGATTGTGTCATCGATTTTCCTTACCGCCTCTCCTATATATCGGCCTCTAACAAAACCATGTTGGTCCTGATTGATTAAATTTGGTAATAGGGGGTTCATTCTGTTAGCGATTGCCTTGGATATTAATTTATAGTCTGAATTTAGAAGAGTTATGGGACGCCAATTTGATATAAATCTCGAGTCTACATCCTTTTTAGGGATTACATTTATTAGACCTTTTGTTTGCTCCTTAGACATTTCGCCTTCATTGAAGCATTCATTTAACATTTCCATGAATAAAACATTAATTTCCGGCCAGCATACTTTATAGAATGCTGATCCTAGCCCATCCGAACCAGGAGATTTTCCAGATTTAGTTTGTTTCAATGCAGAAATGATTTCATGTTCAGAGATTTCTCTGTCCATGTGATTCTTTTCTTGCTCATTTATTTTTCTTCCTTCTTCGCCTGCCATAAATAAGTGAGTGTCTGGGTGTTCCAGGTCTCTTTTCTTATATAAAGCATTGTAGAAGTTTTTCCCTACTGCCAGTATCTCTCTGGGTTCGGATATAGTTATATCTTCATGTACTAGATTCTTAATAACTTTCTTTTCTGAATTCCACTTTTCTAAATTGAGAAAATACTTGGACGGTCTTTCACCTTGCACTAGCCAATTGGCCCTTGACCTTGTCAAGGCCCCTTTGGCTTTGCATTTCTCGAAGTAATCTAATTTGTTTTTCAACAGTTTGAATTCATTTAATTCTTCTTTGTCCATCTCTTGCTGGGAGTCTAACCTCTCCAGCCTGTTCTTACAATTTCTTTCTTCTTTGTTTTTTGGCTTTGACCTTACCCATTGTTATTGAATTCAATTTAACAATATATTTGAAGAGATCCCATCTATCTCTAGCACATTCCGTGCTGTACAGATTGTTAACCGCTTGGATCGTGTCTCTGACCATGATAATAAAGTTTGGGTTTTCCATAATTTTCTCATTAAGCTTCCACATACCACTTTCTCTCTTTCTTACCAGGGTACTTACTTCGATGCTTAGCAATTTGTGGTCTGATAGTCCGAAGAATTCTACTATCGTATCAGTTACACGATTTCTCATACCATTATCTATGAACACATAGTCTAACCTGGAGGTGGAGTTATTTCGCCTCCAAGTATGAAAGGATCCGCTTCCATGTCTGATTTTAAAAATGTCAGCTAGATCAAAATTTTCTAACATATCTTCCAATATATCTTTGTTTTTATATTTATCCCCCTGGTCGAGGTCTATGTTAAAGTCCCCTAGTAACACTAGGCGGTCAAAATTCGTTCTTCTAATTATTTCACTTACATCAGCTAGTACCTTGCCCTGCTCGTCAGGGGCTACAGTTGTTGGCATGTATACATTTATGATTAGGAAGAATTCATCATCAATTTTAGCTCTTACATACACTATTCGACCGTTTAGGTCTCTACCTTCGGTACACTCTGAACATTTGATATTATCAGAAAACAGTATGGCCACGCCTCTACTATTAGAGCGACCGTGACTTGCTACCATTTTAAATTTCCATTGCGATTTCCAAATCTCATAATCATCAACCTTACTGTGGGTTTCTTGCAACCCTATGATACACCTTCCTCTTTTCTTTAGCTTAGAGAAGACAGATTTTCTTCTTTCGATACCACTTAGACCGTTAACATTTAAAGTTATAAAATTGATTTTTTCGTTTTTGATCATCGTGTTGGCATAATTGTTTTCAAAGGTGGAAATAAAAGTTCTTGTGTATATTTAGTTGTCTCCTTGAGGCTGGAATAGCTTCTGCATGTCTGTTTTTTTTGTGGTAGGAGGCTCGCACCTTCTCCCATGTTTTTCCTAGCAGATTTCCGTTCTTTAGCCACTTGTCTGTTTTGAGAACATCGGGGTGGTTGAGAGTCATTCCAACACCCCAGATCTCATTCTTGGACGCCTCTCCTATTTCCTTGTTTTCCGTGTTTAGTAGATATTGTTGCACCACTTCATTCTGCGTTGTTTTGGCTCTGAGGGCTTTTAGGAGTAGCTCAGCCCTTTTCTTCTCCCAGTCTTCACATATCCCCTCTCGTTTGAACTCATTTAACACTTGCTTTGCAGCGGAGGGGTCCGCTTGATTCATCACATAGCTGGCTGTCACTGGGTCTTTTCCCACCCTCGCTCTCCAATATGCTAGAAACTGTTCCACGTGGAGACTTTCTCTCCAGGGTGAACGGCAAATAGTACTGGTTGGAGAGTGGGTTTTCCCGCGTGAAGAAGACAAAAGAATGTAACGATTCTTTTTTGGATAGAAAGTTAAGAGTAAATTTGGTGGGTAGCGTGTCTAGCTTATTATATGTGTAGGTCGTTCTTCCGATTTTGACATTCCCGTTGTTGTTGTATGCTTTTTTCCCAGCGAGTCTAGCTAATGTTCGCTCTCTGTATCCTTTCCCTTGTTTCTCGGGGAAGGTCCTGTTTTAAATACAGAGGCTTTTTACCTTCTACCTCATCTTGATTTTTCAGGTTAACTCTCATCTTCCACACTTCCTCTGCATTGTCACTAGTGTCGAAGGTCACCTTAATTGGGGACTGATCCTCCGTGCCCATGCGGAAAACTTCTGTTATTCCTTGACACACAGCCCCCATGATTCCCTGAAACACGTTTTCTACCTTGTCTCTTAGATTTTTCTCTTCTTCTTCGTCTCCCATTTTAATACCTTCTAAAATGAGCTTGTTGGAGTTAAGACTCAATCTCAGCTTGAATTTTGTCTTCTAATTTCCCTTCTGCTTCCTGGACGAGAGTTTGGAAGTCATTATCTGACCTCATTACCGCGCCCTCTTTCAGGGTTTTGACATCAGTTTCATTCTTGTTTGCTTTTCGTCTTATAACGCCAATGTCCTTGTCTCTCTTTATGTTGTCTTGTTTTAGAGCATCTACTTTGATTTCTAAGGCTTTCTGCCTCTCTTTGATTTTGTCTGTTTTCCTACCACCTTTCCTTATTTGGGCGGATAGACTGCCGAACAAGTTCCGCATATACTGCGGGGCATCCGAGAGATCTGGTTCAATCTGCTCGTCTGAGGATTCCGAGCTCAAACTCTCTACAACCTCCTTATCCTTGGCACTTTCCGTCTCCATTTCTAAATCCTCCGGAAAGTCATCTTCTGCTTCCTTATTTTGTTTCATAGTTCTTAGCTTCTTGCTAGCTTGCGTAGTTTTGGATCTTGCCGCTGCCATGTTCGTACCCGATGCAACGCTGTTGCTTCTCTCTTATGTGTACGGCCAGTGGCGCTTGTGTTTTACTCTTTTCAAAGATGGCGGCTAGGATCGGGAATCCGATCTTCTCCGCTAAGTTAAAACTTTCGATCTGGGTTACTAACTTACAACGTGGGTTCGTTTCCCCACTATACAGAGTTTTTTGTAAGAAATATCAGTTTTAGCTATCTTGAGCGAGGTTTATTGCTCCGTAAGACTTGTTTTCCTCGTCCTAAATTTTGTTCGCTTCAGCTGCTTAGCTGGGTGGAAGGACTGTTTGCGCCTGCACGCTATGAGAACTTCCGGTCAAACTTTGCCGCCCGAAACGATCATAAATAAATCAACAGATATTTGCTCGATCCAGTGTCTATGAGAGCTTTTATGAAACGATGGCAAACCTTTTTCACTGATTTCCTTCCTGTTAGTTTTATTTAACAAGAGTTTATGTAAATCCGCAGTCTAGAGTTCTAACAGCGTGTTCCCGCTGTGCTATGTCCGATCGCTTGGTTGTTCTCCTTTTTTGAACTAATGTTCCTTAGTGCGAGTCCCTCCGAGTAGTAGACAGACTCGCTGAAAAGTTATTTATGTATTTTTGTGGGTCCTAGTTACTTATCACACTGTTTATTCCTTTGTAGTCCTACTGAAACTATCGTTCGTCTTAGCACGCTCGCTATTATGGGGTTACCACCCTGGAGGTGAGGGCAAGATGGCGACTGTCTCATGGTCTTGCGATATCCCAGGACGAAAGGTTGATAACTAATGGGTCCTTCACTGTTTCTCAACGTTTGATGTGGATGTTTGATCCTTGTATGTTTATACACAGTCTTGCCTTGTTTGAAGGTCTTGTGTTTTTCCTAACCTTAGCTAATTCTTCAAAGTAAACGGAGCAGGTTTGGCGGCTACTAGGTCATTGACCGGAACCGGAAGCTCCCCCCAGTATGGTTTTATTAAAGACAGATTTATTGGTTGTGCGGTTAGACATTTAGAGGATGTAACGCAACATCTAGATAAAAATAAAAAGAGAGGTTTATTCGTATCTTTAGATTTTAAAAAAGCGTACGATTCTGTGTCTTGGAAGTATTTATATAAGTGCTTGGAGGGCTTAAATATAGGTGAATGCTTTTTAAGATGGATAAAATGCCTCATGTCGGAGTCTAAAGCATGCATTATAAATAATGGACACATGTCTGAATGGTTCCAGGTCAGAAGGGGCGTAAAGCAGGGTGACCCCATTTCATCTTTATTGTTTATTATTAGCATTATTAGCATTATAGCATCTGGCCTCAAACTTAATGTCTGTAAAACTAGAGGTTTTAATATAGGTGAAATGGTCTTGACGCAACAAGTGTGCTTAAATATTAACTGGACCAACTGTATGAAAATACTAGGCATATATCTGATTTACCCTTATAATAAGCAGCTGCAGAATACTATAAACTTTGAATCGGCCTTTGAGAAAGCGAAAACTGTAATCAAGCACTGGAGTAAGAGAGACATCTCCATCAAAGGTAGAATTACCATTGCAAATGTTTTAATAATTCCTCTCTTTATGTATGTTGCGAACCTCATTGTTATTGAAGAAGTGAAAATATGTGAAATGCAGAAATTGGTAAGCGACTTTATATGGCGAAACGGCAGACACAGGATCGCCAATCACTATTTATGTAGAAATATAGATGATGGAGGTCTAAAGCTACACGATATTCGTGCCAAACTTATTACAAATAATCTTAAATGGGTGCAAAGATTGGTTAACAACCCATCAAGCAAATGGTCTGCTCTGTTTAAAGAAAACATGGGTCAAAACGTCAGAAACATTCTTACCCGCAGACAGATGATCACGGCGGATTTTTCTGAACTCTATACGGAAATATTTAAGATATGGAATAGGTTTCATGGCTTGCAACAGCCCAAAAGTAAGAAAAGCATACTCTCTGAAATGATATGGTACAATAGATGGTTAAATCTAGAGGATGGCATTAGCAATGTTAAACTCTGGAAAAGAAAACAAGTCACCAAGATAGAAGACATAGTAAACTATAACAGAGTTAAAAATATGAGAGAGATCAAGAGCGATTTTAATATAAGGATTAATTTCTTAGAAGAAATGAGCCTTACAAAAAAAGTTCCCAGTGGCTGGCTCGAAATCATAGCAAATGGTGAGGTCTCAAACTACTGTGATGAGTTGTTATGTCAGATAGGCGCATGCGAAATCGATATTCTGATGGCACCTACCAAATCAATGTACGATGCGGTTAAAAAATGCTTATATTCAAGTGAGGACAGAAACACTGACTGGTATGAGAGATTTTGGAACAAAAATATTGACATTTCCAATCTTGACTTCAAAATGTGGTACCGGCTCCCGTTCAAATGTACGAGGGACGTGAGACTACAATCCTTTCAGTATCAGGTAGTCAATAAATTAATCGTATGTAACGAGCACCTGAAAAATATGAATATCATCCTGTCTAAGAGGTGTAGGTTTTGCGACGCCGACGATGACCTTTTCCATTTTTTCATCGATTGCGAGAGAACATGTACCTTTTGGCACTGTCTAAAGAACTGGGCATATAATAACAAATGGTTAGATAAGGAGATAGCTGGTGATATAAATGCCATTTTTATGTTGTTTGGTATTCCTAACACAGACGAGAAGTATCGTACATGGAATTATATTCTGATATACGCTAGATTCTACATTTACAAAACCAAACTTTTTGGTGATAACAACATATGTTTCTTCGTTTTTCTGAGAGAGCTGAAAGGGAAACTGAGGACAATGCGCGACTGCTCCTTTGCAAATAAGTCACACAGGAGAGAATGGAAAATGTGGGTAAATCTTTACAATAGTCTGTAATGTCTTCGGGCAGCTCCAGCAGCTGTCCCCCACCCCTTCTCGGAAAAATACATGTATAATAGAACACGGTAACAAAAGTTAGATTTTGTTTTTCCTGTTTTTTGCTCCACCAATATGTGAAGGTTTAAACATGTCACTAGTGCTAAATAGGTGGAGAAGTCTAGACATAGACAAGAATATGAATGTCTTATGTTCGCTCAGGTAATGCGAGGTATAAATAGAAATGCATGTCTTATTTTTCTATATTTTGCTTAGAACGTCACATATACAAGTTTGATGCAGAAACGAGAAGGGCGCGATGTATTTCATTGTTATCGGCCTTAGAAGACAGATTTGTTGACAAGCTTGAATAAAGACCAGATGTATGGAAAAAAAAATAATATATGATGGGCAGAGTTAGAAGGCGGATAGAGCTTCTGCTATTCTTCTCTCAGTGTTAACACGGTAGTCAATAGGAGGAACAACATAATCCAATGCACATAAGCTTTGCCAATCACCAGCATCCTTGACTGGTCTTGGGTAAGACCTTAAAGTGCCTTTCTGTCTCTTTTCTCTGTCTCTCTCTCTCCCTTCTTCTCTATCTCTATTTCCTGGGTATGATCATAAACTGCCTCCCTCTCAGCTCTCCCGCCCTTGATATAACACTACAAAGTGTTGATAAGGGTGTAAAGCAACCAATCTCACTCACTCACTCACCAGCATCCTTGATATCCTGTAGAGGCAGACCTAGTAAATGCATAAACGTGGCAGATCCACGCCTTAGAGAATGCATTCCGATATCCTTCATGATACCAGCCCGTGAAGCCCAATCCTTGAACAAGGACAAGGCAAAGGAATATTTGATAGGCAAACCATTCACAGATATTAGGGGCAGATCTTGAGGTCCTGGGCATCTTTCCATGAGAATAATCAACCATTTTGATAGGCATAGATTGCCTGAAGACTTGTGTTATGTAGACCTAAAGAGCTATTGTATATGAATATATAGAGAACAAGGAATAACAACCCTCACACGATGGTAGTGTTTGTATGAGTGTTTAATAGAATCGAAGCTTGGGCGCTCCTGGTAGGATGCTATACATATTCATTAACGTTGGTAACCTTACACCTCAATGGGAGGTGTGGGGAGGCTTATATGCCTATATAACATAATCTCCCCCCCCCCCTGAATTAATCGCAAAATACGAATAAAGGTGAAAAGAAATAAATATCAATGTCAATACAATACATCGTCAAGTATTTTTCAATTTTCAAGTAATAAATGGAACATTTTAGGTATCAGTTAAATAGACAGTATATTATAATACACATATCTGACTTCAAGCAAGGATGAATTTTAAACAGCTTTCATGAACCATCAAGAGATTAACATTAATAATATTCAAATTGTTTCTTGGTAGTATCCAACGCTTGTACATAAAATAGATTTTAACAAAATGTACATTTAAACATGCCGCCCAAGGCAACGTATATGAACCTGTATACAGATTCGCTCATTAAAATTGTCAGGTGGCACTACCGTTCCACGAGGCGCGGAAATGTCGGCAATGTCCACCAGGTGGTGCCACTCGTTCCAAACGTGTTTTTAGTCACACTACTAGAATAATATGGGTATTTGCTGTCGCCTCATCAAGTTGTACAGCAGAGAATCAGCCTGAATACAAATAAAGCAGATTATATTTATGAATAATAAATACGTGGAAAAATCATAAATTTCCCGTTCTCCATATCTCATGTTAAAGACTATAAAATACAATATGGAAATCGACCTGTGAGGCCAGCACTCCTCGATTATAGGCACTATATGCTACCCAAAATAATGGTTAAAACACTATTAAATATGATGAAACTGTAAACTCTTTATGACGAGCAGTCATCCAGTGGCCTGGGAGGCCTTCACTCCAACAGTATAAGGCAAATTTAAACGATATGACGATATAGAAAAGTTCGTATTGGAATTGTCCTTTCTTTTTGCTGACGAATGTCTGCAGAATATTGTCTTTTCCATTGCACTATCCTAACCGTGGCTTTCCCCAAGAGCCACAAGGGTAGCACCTGGTTCGTCCGGCGATGCCTCACTGCAATTTAATGACATTAAATTGCATTTTAAATCATGTGGAACAAGAGATTCGATCACATATTTTTAATCAAATACACATTCAACAATCGGTAGGAAGATCCCATTGGTCTCTGGGTAAGAACTGTGATATGGAACTGAGTCAAAATACCTGAATAAAAATATTTCAAAATCTCAAAGTAACCTCTCATCCACTCAATGCTTGATTATAACAATATGTCTGTTTTGCTAAACTTATTTGGCCGCAAAGATGCCAACTAGCTGCCAACCTATCAAGGCTAAACTGCAAAAGCTTTGCATGTCTTTGCGTTCCAACATGTTTCAGAGAATAATGGAATCACTAAATAGCAATGTTTTAAAACACATCAGAACACGTCTGATTTCTTCACAGACCCCGAAAAACAAATAAAATATTAACGATCTGGAAGATCCTCATATACAGCCAAGTTCAGGCACTGATAATAAATAATAGAGTTGGCGATACGCCTTGTCTAGCGTGATAGCAATACAAGCGGGCCGAGGCCTACTTAAATCAAAAGCTCGGACGTCGGAGAAAGCACCTGTGCGAGTCGCGCAATGTATTCTCTATGGAGTAGTGGCAACAGGTGGTGTATTTCAATACCGCGGGTCTGGAAAATATATCGTGACTACAATGCTACTGTAGACTTTCGCCAATTTGCTCCCGAGGAGGCTTCCCCCACGTGCCGTGCACGATACGTCACCGGGCGGCCGGTCGGTCTCCCGACTTAAACTAGCGAACCAGCTTTGCCAGCAAAGTTGGCTGCTTCATAAAACATTAAGACATTAAATAATAAGAGTTAATAAGAGTTACAAAGATAGATATACACCTTTCCGCGTCTGTACTGTCAATCCATGGAATTTGCAGCCTTTCTCCATTCCCAAATACCAATAGCAGCACGTATCGAGTGTCCAACCTTCTTGTGGCCTTGTCAATAAGTTCAGACTCTGTTCTCGTTATGCTAGCTTAACAGGCAGATCTATTACGAATTTTTCTGAATTACTGAGAATAATCATCCTCTCCACCCAGTGTATGACCAATTTGTGTCCATACAAACAAGGTCTCCGCAACTCAATCCCAGTAATTTTGGGTGCAGCTGCCTTGTTAAGAGAGTTTGACTCAACTATGATTTGTCTCAAGCAAATAGATATAATATTGTTATCTGTAATCCAAGCAGAAAAAGGGTCTAATATCTGCATTCCGCAGACCCCTGTGCAACAATCACCACATAAACTCTTACAAGGGTTTAGACATTTAAAATAAGAAATAAAAATCTGCCTATATTTCCATAATTTGGTAATAATCCACAAGCCAACTAGCACAAAGAACACAATAGACACCCAGTCTGGTCTGTAAGCTAGCTTCTCCAGTGTACTGCTGACTATCATCGGTGAATGGGTTGTCCTTGTCAGGCCCACCTTCATCGGCTTCACTCTCATTCCCCACGACCGGGGTTGTACAGGCCTCAGTCACTCAGCAAGGATAGTAAAGCTTCTGTACAAAGGAAGATGGTACTAACAGCAGAGGAAGAAAAGCAACTAAGGGATGCTAAGGAGAAAGCAGAGCAGGATCTGCTCGCAGAGAAGCAGCAACATGACCAGGTAATAGAGCAGTTGAAACAGGAGAAGCTCAAAGAAGAGATAAGGCAGAAACAAACGGCCGAGGAAGAGAAGCTCACGATGGAGGATGTGGATACCGCCTATTATAGAGGCCTGGCAGACGCTATGAAGAATTTATCCATCGAGCACCAGACGGCTATGCAAGGACAGCAAGAGATGTTCAAAACAACGATGAGCGATTTGGTAAAAGAACTATCGAAAAGCCTGGGACATAAGGACAATGAGAAGCAAGTACAGCCGGCAATCCTGAAAATGTTTGCCTCGCCTCCGGAGGTATTCTCGCACCCAACGGCGATGGTATCTGCTGGCAATTTCTTGGACAATTACAATGCTTATATGAGTCATGTGCAATTGCCAACTACCATGACGATGGAAGGATTAAGGAAATTTCTGGCTGGTGATGTGGAAGCATATTTCCTACAATATAGAGCAGCGAGCCCAGAGAAAACATTTACTGATTTTTCTCCCATGTTTAAGTTTAAACACTTACCATTTGAGGAGAGGATCAATGATTACGTGAATAGGGCTCAAGGGGAAGACAAATCCGTACAGAATTACAATAGAGATAAGCTGCTGTTACTGTCCAAACATGGAGAACTGACTGAATCGGGAATGAGAGTGTAGGTGATGAAGGTTCGGAGGGTTTTTCGTGAATAAATCTGAATATTTGCTAAATCCTTTTGCAGATTTTGATTGTGTAATAAGGTTGTGTATTAAGACATGGTTTAATTAAGGGAAATTATATATTAATTAATTAAGGGAAATCAATTAATATTAATTAATTAAGAGAAACTATATATTGATTAGGGATGTCCCTAAAGACATGGTTTAATTAAGGGAAGCTACATATTAATTAAAGATGTCCCTAACTAATGGTAGATGACATATGGTGAGCAGGGGGAGTTGAAATATCTATATTAGAACAGTGCGTAAAAGCCACGAAGATATTTTAAAGAGTTTTAAGTAAAATACTCTCCCTGTTTAGGTTCGATGGTTTCCTGCTTCTAGGGTTGTGAGTCGTGAGAACACAATAACTTTGATATTCATTTTATGACTCTGTACCTCTCTGAACCAGGTATTGGGACAGCTGAGGTGTCAGAAATCCATGGGTGGATACAAAGGGTATATGACGGTGTTGACTTGGGGGACTGGACCGCTTCAACCATGCAGTTGGTCCGTTTCTCTCTAGTTACAATGTCTGTGACATCACTTCCTGAGTCTCTGCGCAAGTGTAGCATAGACACACGCATGCGCAATGAAGGAATTTAAGGAATTCCATGACGTAGGCCCCCTGTCTAATCCAAGCGGTATATACCCGGTTGGGTTGGACAGATAGGGCAGTCTTTACCTGGCCGTAAGAGATTCACAAGGGAGTTGGAAAGTTTGGCTGGAAATCTATCTGTGTAAGTGACAGATAGATTTGGGGAAAGCCACTTCCACTGTTTACATACATTTCTCACTCACAAAACCTGGAAGGAGAAATTGTCTAACTAACCATGTATTTATACGATCAAACTTCTACTTCATTTCTACTGGTATTCTACAACTACTTGTACCTACATTGGACTATATCTATATATATCTATATTGAAGATCAGAATAATTAAAGACTCTCTACATCTCTACAACTCAACTACTTCTTACTTCTTAATTAACCAGCTAACAAGGGTGCTCTGAAGCACAAATTAACACCTTTGTTACAATTGTCTATTTAAGTGAGATCGATGTTCCATACAAGGATCTTAAAGGGTTTCTCCACCAATATGTTATGTAGACCAAAAGAGCTATTGTATATGAATATATAGAGAACAAGGAATAACGACCCTCACACGATGGTAGTGTTTGTATGAGTGTTTAATAGAATTGAAGCTTGGGCGCTCCTGGTAGGATGCTATACATATTCATTAACGATGGTAACCTTACACCTCAATGGGAGGTGTGGGGAGACTTTGCTACAGGGCACTTGAACACTCTTTCTCCATATTGATTGGTCTTGGAAGATTCTGTAGAAATAGTCAGACCCCAACTCGACCATTCCACAGATCTCCTCAGGAGTAAATGGCTGTCAGGTGGAGACGAAAATATATGCGATTTTCGTAGCAAGGTTCTAAAACCAAGTACCAACCTCGTCCATACAGCTAGTTCGTAGTCAGATGAAAGGTCCACCAATTGAAAAATTCTTGTCAGATCATCAGGTAGAATCGGATAGAAACTTTGCACCCCAGACGTCTCTTTATTCCAGATAATACTACACCCAGGACGAAATCCTTACGAAGCTCCGGACCATTATTGAGCCTTGAAAGATAATTCAAAGCAGACAACATATTGTTAATAGTCGAGTAAGCATAAGATTCGACCATGGATGCTAGGAACAAGCTGACATTTTCTGGCCGGACAGGTAGAGGCTCAAGTGAATGTTTCCCACAAAACATATAGTACTTGTTCCATTGGGCTGTACGGGTTCTTCTGGTCGAAGATGCTAAGGCCTCCAGCTTAAGAGATTCGACTCTTTGGGCCAAAGTGTCTGAAATATCAACAAGAACTAAATATTAAAGTAAATGTCATAGCAATATTTCCAGTAGAAAATCTCCTGAAGCAAGAAAGCCACATGCTTACAAGAAGGTTGTCTACGTTGGAGGAGCACTCTGGCTTGTTCACTAGCACATATAATATTAGTTGAGGATCTCTTCATATTTTTGCAGCATCTACACAAAGCGTGCCAAATTATGGATAAATCACAAACATACAGCATGAGGGTAGGTAAATAATGTCCCCAGCAGAAGACATCAAATTCGTCTCCCAAGCTTATCATACCACCTCCCTTGTGTTTGGCCCACTCGTAACAGAAACCATTTCCTGAACGGACACATTGAAGGGTATCCAGACGATCTGTGATGTCCAGATAATGTGTACCATTTTCCAATTCAGCATGACCATGCCACCATATTAAATCATCAAGAAAAGCATGGTTAATGTTAATTACATTTCTGTAACCAAATGAGCGAAGAAAGGAAAAAAAACATAGCTGTGTTCACGCCCACCACAAATGACCTGAATGCAGTGGCAGATCAAACCAGCGAGCTGTTGTATTTCTTTTCGAGTAGCTCTTTTTTTCCCCCAGAAATAATCAAGGGAATCCTGCAACTTCTTCAGCTTTTTAGATGGTAAACTTAAGCACATGTCTGCAGTGTTTATTTCAAAGCCTATGTAAATGCTGATCTTGGCCGGACTCGTGATCTTAGTCCATTCCAGATAGAAACCCAGCTGTTGAAGACATGTTATAAGAAACAAAAGTGCCTGGGGCCCCTCCTCGTAGGTGTCATTTATGAGACAAAAATCATCAATATAGGCAAAACACTTGTAATTACGAGAAGTCATCATCCTGGAAACTGCATTGGTAACTCGAGTAAAAACAAAAGGGGCAGCTCGAGCACCAAAACAAATACAGTTATCCTGAATAAATGTCTGGACACCATCAAAACGCCAAGACAGCCCAAAATATTTTCGTTCATCTGGATGTAGCAAGAGAGAACGATAGGCCGATTTAATATCTAGAGTGGCAATAAAGCAATCGGGGCTACCTCCTGTAAAACATCGTCGATGGAGACATATTGAAAAGTTGAAAAAACATCGTTGGTAAAGTTAATCACTGATATACCCTCCGGTCTTCTACAGTCGGTAATAGGCCTGATCTTACCATTTTTCTTTCTTATTGCCCCGATTGCATGGACACAGGTCGGTTTCTCAGAAACAACAGACAACTTACATTGATTTATTTCATTTTGAAGGAGAGATGAGAGTTCCGTTTCCACACCATCATCGTAGCATGAATCATAATTTCTACAGTAGTATCCTTCGATCGGGGCAAGTGGATCTACCATCCTGAAGCCGTTCGTCACTCCAAATCCCAGACATCATCGTGACACAGCCATGACACCCATTTCTGAGGACGCATTTGTCGAGGAATACCGGCTAGAAACCCATTCCCCACGATTTTGGAGGCTGAAGCTACTAAAAGAGAGAAATTATCACATGTAACCACTGAAGAATTCTGAAAAACACGACCAAGTCCGCCATCTTGGCGCTATACTTCCGGTTTCTTGTCAGAGGAGGTAGAAATGGCGGAGCGTTGCTGGTGAGAATATTCGGCAACATGGCCACCTCCACACAGGCCACAGATATGGCGACGTTTGCATGGATCATGGCAAGATTTATTACAAGATGGTACGTCCAACAAACATCAGAAGGCCATTTGTCAAAGTCATAAAGCGGGTCGTATGGATATTGCTTACCACTCGCACCAGCCCCAGATGATCCACTTCTGGAAAGACGAGAGCGATGGCGGTTCTGACGAGAATCACCACCCGGCATTTGCAGAATAATATGATACTCAGGGCCCAGAAACATGGAATTCGCTTCCACATCGATGTTAGGCCAGTCCGCCAAGTCGCCGTCCAATATCTTCGAAGTCACCATTCTTTCGTAGTTAACCAAACCAGTCGGAAGTAACTGCAATGTCGAAGCCTTGTAAGCCAAAAAGGCTAGATGATCCACGTAGTCGGCCACATCAATTCCTCTGCGCAATAGCAGTTGAAGAACCTTGCTGGCACCATGAATAACCTCCAACGACGACATTTTATCAAATGATTTGCGAGGCATACAGTAAACCTCGGGATGGAGCTTACCAAGATCATCATCGAAATCCTGGAGAACACCATTAGACGGCCTTGGATTACCATTTGTGCCGGCCATACTGCCGACAGCACCCGGGGACCCAGTACCAGTAGTATCGAACACTGAGTCATCACTCTTCTTCTCCTCCATTGGTGAAGCCATTGATATAACAGACAGTTGTCTCACCAAGCTGCCTATTTCCTTCTTCAATTTTACGGTTTTCTCGGATGAAAGGACCTTCTCCTCAGTTGACTTGGTCAATTTCTCAAGGAACACATCATAGTCCTTCGACCCCCATTCTGGAATGTCAGTCTCGTCGACACCAGCAAGCTTTGCTAACGTAGATGCACGGACGGCCATTTCCTTGAATTTCAAAGGTGAGTGGGGCGAAATACCTTCTTTATAACAAAGGCAAGATGGTGATAGATGCTTATAACCACAACCGCGGCAGTTGATTTCAAATCGCCGGGACATTACGATTTTTTTCCGGCTCGAGAACAAATTTCTGAGTCTATTTTCTGCCCAACTTGTCAGCACCGCGGCTGGGTTCCCACTGATATGCTTGAGGCGAAGGCGAAACACAATTTCAAAGTTCCCGCGAAACGCACACAAAGCCTTGACCCTGACCAGGAGAGTTCCATTTCCGGCAGATCCCGCCTCCAAACATTTATACATATATTCCTACGAATATCCTACTACCATTAATATTATATTGTGCATTTAGTTTTTTGTGAGGAAGATGCATATGTATGTATATTTCGATAAAAACAAGAGTTATTACCTCATGATGTATTTGAACCCTTTTATTTCCTAAAATAAAATTCATTGAATTGATGTTGGAATGTTCAATGTCGCGTTACGACATGTAAAATAACTCCCATATCTTAAATGAAATATATTATTTATGCAATTTCGCCTTTTCTAATAATTGTTTAGGTCTGCCTGAATTCGGTAAAAAAAATATAGATATGAATAAATACAGATGCTGTTGAATTGCAGTGAGCATTGGTTATAATGTCGCCGTTACGCCATAATTATTCGGAAAAAAAGAGATCCTCCTGTTCCAACACAATGATTTTATAGTTATAAAATGAATATTTTTACAAAATCAAGTCAAACTTCTGGTTAGAACCAGGCCCTCGTTTGCCAGCAAACATCCATTGTCTAGCTTTGAATTTTCATTTAATTTTGCTAGACGAATTAGTGAGTAATATATCTCATTTTTACACAAAATCATATGATTAATCGGGCTTAATGAGGCTGAAATAAGGCAAAATAATAGGGAAAATATAGATATCTAAATCATAGGTTTAGGATTGAAATGTTGGTCCCAGCCTTCCCAAACTTCACCTGCATTATGCTGATATTCACCGCTATATGTACACCAAAGATTGTAGAGATTCAACGAATTTGATTTTTTTCTAAAAAAAAAATGACCTCCTGAAATCAAATGCTGCCCAATATTTTTATTAACGACATGTTTCTTGAAGGGTATTAAGCCAGTATTGAGGTTTAAATTACAGGTATATGGTTTGTATAAGCAGCCATGTTGAAGATTCGTGAGGTCAATATTTATCATTTAGGTATTTTAACTTTATATTATATGGGAGCTACTTCAAGCATTATAATATTGTCTTAAGATTATATGGTACAACTGTCAGGAACGATAATGGTTTTTCTCTATGAGAAATTTGGTTCACAACGATATATTTCTATTATTTAATCATTAAATGAGGATATTTTACGAGTTGTCCTATGATTGGACCACTCAACATAAACTCATGCTACAACTGACTGATTTTTTCGACCAACTGACTGATTTTTTTGACTTGGCGGCTGTCATTTTCGACTTGACGGCTGACTTTTTCTACTTGACGACTGACTTTTTTTATATATCCAACTGGACAACTGACTTTTTCGACTTGACGACTGACGAGTGACTGTACTTGACGCATGTTTTTTTTCCGACTCAACGACTGACTTTTTTTAGACTTTCTTCTCATTTCAAAGGGCCATTTCTATGCCCCTTCTGTGTAAAAAGCAAGACCAACTGACCAAGCATTTTACTTGAAAAACATAACAAAAAATTGTATAACACTAGCATTCAGTCTCTAAACCACCATGTTATATTGAGTAACTTTCTATCATATTATATGTCATGAAAATTAGTATCTTTTGCTGCGGCCACAACTATCTCCCACCCATTCTGTGCGGGCAGAACCTTGTATAACATCAACCTCAGACTACATCAAATTGTACTTAAGCTCATGTAAAACCGACCCCAATCACCTGAAGGGCACTTAATTTAGCCCGAAAGCTAGTGAATAAACAAACCAAACTTATATCACCTACCTCGATACATCTTTTTTAGACTTTTTCAACTGCTCTTTCAACATATTTATGCTTATCAACTCATCAGTTGTCCAGGAACATCCCCCCCCCCCCCCCCGCCACCCTCTCTCTCTCTGTCTCTCTCTCTCTTTCTATCTCTCTCTCTCTCTCTCTCTCGGGATAACAAGGTTACTCTTGAACATTATTGTATTTCAATGTTTTATTATTTTCAATAACATAGAATCACAATTGATTATTACACTCATACCCACCAACTGCAGATGTAAGGTGTGTGTACGCCCATAACTGTTACTTGTTCATACACCCCTTAGATTTCACTTTCTAAATATTAATATCCATTGCAAGCATAGGGTGCCACCCAGGAAATGTCCTGTATCATATTTTCCCGCATACAATTTATGTGTTTTATCATGAAAAGCACCATATATTAAGTTTATGTAGCGTACCGTGAAGCACTCTCTCTCTCTTTTAATGTCTGTGTTTGGCTCAGTCTTAGTCATAAAGCAGGTTAATTAACCTCTCGCCGACCTACTTGGGCCAAGCAGCGGTAACCAATTACAGGCGAGGAAACCCATAACAAATACTGACCACATGGTCACCCCAAGGCTCGCTGGCCGGACCTCCGACAAACAAGCGTGTTGACACCCTCTCTGTGTATAGGAATACCATGGGGATACATAGGAGTAGCGTTGATGGAGGGCAATATGTACATTGATTTGTGGTTTTAAAAACGGTTAAAACGTACTCTTGGGCAGATGACCAATATATGAGATTTAAGAGATCGCTATTTGTGTTTTTTATCCATAATTTAAAGGAAATATTGTATGTTTACCTTGGATTAAAGCTTGGCCATGCAGATAGAGATGAGAGATAGGAGGGAGTGAGCGGGCAGGAGATATTTGCCTAATCTTATTGTTCGTCATGTTTTCAGAATATTAAAAGTGAGCTAGAATTAGACAAGTATCATAAGTATTTAAACCTATTATTACTATATTTTAAAGCTACATGCCCGAGTTATTACTTATTCAAATCAATAAAGAGATTGTACCCGACATAGGTACAAGGTGACTTTAGGGCATTTTAGCCATGACAAAATACGTGGACGTCACCCGCAATACAATATTTCATTTGATGCGATAATGCCAATATGGATTAATATTGATAAAATATATATTGGGGTTTTCTGAATGTAATGCTTGGATGCGGGGGTAGATTAAAGGAAAATAGTATTAATGTTCCCCTGTAACTGTGTTTAACAAGAAACAAATATTCGATTCTACTGAATCAATCTGTACTGAGATCCATATTTTATCAAATTTGCAACAAGGAAATTTGCAGGCAAATGTTAAAATGCCCCTTGGTCCCATTTCGTGTGAATCAGTCATATAATGCTTAAAATGTGTATTAATCATTAGACATTAGTCCCCTAGCTGTGAGCATACAGATGAGACATTAGAAGATACTCTAACCCTCTCGTTTAATTCTGAGGGTGCTCTGATGTTCTCTTGCTGTTGATTTCAAAGATGATGAATGAGTAATTTATGTATCATTTATTTTGTATTAATATGTCCCTATAAAGCCAGAGGAAAGCAGGCTTTAAGAGGTATAAATCCGCAGACACCACATCTCCCATATTAAATCTAGAATAAGGAGGGAACAGCCCGGTTTTAGATTTCAAACTTTCCTATTTTCAACAGAAATTCTAGTTATCTTCACAATATATGTATGCCCACTTCTCTTTGCTAAAATATGTCTCCATTTGTCTCTGGCAAAGTGTACAATCAGAAGTTAGAAATCGTTCACCAAAAGATACTACTGTAGGCCTTTCTACCATTGGATTACCTATAGAGGCATGTATACATGCGTGGCCCGTGGTCAGTGTTTGTCGGAGGTGCCTAAAATGAGGTCAGCGGGACAGAGGGGAGGAGTTAACTCCCGCTCGGCGAGAGGTCAATTGTTTCAGTGGTAAGAAATGTTATGGTTGATAAGTGGGCCGGAAAATCGTTCAGAATGTTGTGATGGCATAAAAGTCTTCTCTTTGCCTTTGAAAGCTAGAGCCACATTTGGTCAGTCATTCGATTTGAAAAATCAACTATTACATGACTATGGATTTGTATTTTCAAGAAAGTTGATCGTCTGTTATTTTATTTATTTACTATCCCACAGTGTCTAGTCACGTTACCTTAGGAATGATCTTAATATTGGCCAGTGTAATACTGAGTAGAAATTATATTTCACGGTCTGATCACATGCTCACATTTCACACCAGAGAGTTCAAGGTACGCCCTTTATATAGAAGCTTGAAGGCCGGAACTCTTATCCTAATCTGGTCTATGTAACGACCTTTTGACGTACACCTTTACATCACGTGGCATATACTGTACAAGTAGGGGATTTTCATCAGTAGATCTGTTTGGTCTTTATGCTCATATCGTGTTCTCTTGATCCTCCTTCAGACAGATTGGCTTTGATGACCCAAAATATCCAACACCCATGTTTGACAACCTGAACTGGTGATAGACAATCAAGTAAGTAACACTTGCCTACTTTTTATTTATATACGTCTTTTATTAAGAAGATGATTAACGTGTGTGAATCGATTAAGCTGAAGTAGGTCTTCAACGATTGATGGATTATATAGATATCACTGCCTCCATCAGATAGATGTTATAATATTCTAATATTTTGTTTACAAACCTTTAAATCACCGCGATGCTACTTAATGTTGTCCTTGTCACAGTAATAATGACCCGTAATTCAATTTAGAAATTCATTACATACTATTTATTTTTAACCATTTTCTTAAGAATGCTACCGACAAGGATCCTTTCGCGTCTCCTTTCCCAGAACAATGTAAAGCAGCTGCAGAAAAGTTGCCTCAGTACATCTGCATTCTTTAGACGATCTCACAAAAGGGATACAGACCCTAAAGAAAATATAGCAGAGGACCTAGACAGTGAATTGTCGTCTCTACTTGGTAAAGGGGAAGAGTTCAATGGATTGAAAACCGATTTCCCCTGTCTTCTGAGACAGTAAGTCCGTTGAATTATTATAAGCATGGAATTTGTAGATATAAGTTTAGATTCTTTGTGTATTTGTTTTATACAATAAGCATTACATCGTTACATATATTAGAAGAATCAAATCGTGTTTACTTTCACCGATTGCTTGGTTTCAAGAACTTAACCTTTGAAAATTCCTGCTGAATCATGGGGCTAATTTAGCAAGTCATAAGGCGCATGTATGCCAATATAATCAACTAACTTAAATTTCGCCGACATAACTTTTCTTTAAGTTTAAGCTGCGCCGATCCCACACCCTCTCATATTTCATGAACAGGTGTGACAAGTAATTAATACCTACCTTCTTAATCTTAAAAGATGCACTCGAAAAACTGTGTTGATTATCCCATTAATTTTTTCCATAGTTAGACATAGTTAGGCTAAATTAACCGACATTTGACTTCTCCTAAAGTTAATTATCTGAAACAAGTCTCTGTGACCTAATCTGGTGATTATGAATTAAGAAATGAGATGTAGAAATACAAACTCTTTGATGCAAGAATTTTACTGTCTACAGTCTGTATGTCATGGGTACCTAGTGTCTATAGCCTATATAATAAGTGCGTATGGAATACCGTTGGTATAGTTTCTGACCTGGAGTAATAGACCCTTATCACAGGGCCTAGTTCAATGTATAATACATAACCCGAGTCTATGCAACATTAGGGGCATTTGTTTATGTTACGATTTTCCCAACCATAGTGGGCGCAATAAATCAATTTCTTTACATTAATGGAGTTAACCAATAATTAGATTTGGTATACCCACGAATCGAACCATACAGTTTGGGTTTTATTATCGTGTCCCTACTTGATGCCTTATCGGTAAGGAGAATATAATGAAAGAGTATATATCCTAGATAGTAAAGTGTAATCGTGTACCATAGCCTGTATTCTGTCAACTCATGCTTCCTTATCAGAAAAGAGTCCGCTGAGAGGATTGGACAGGCCATTGGTTCTACAGCTACACTAAAGGAGACTGACATCCAATACGAGTTCAAAGACATTGCACATCCCGACTTAGACGAGGAAAAACATTTCAGGGGTTTACAATCAAATTTTCCTTGCATGGCAAAACAGTTAGTAGGACAATCTTCTTATTTGCCTTACGTAATATGAGGGAGAGATTATAGAAGATAGTACTATCGATATTGATATTTAGTATTGCTCAATGTTATTGCATAAATCTTTATGATCCCTCTGTTCTGTAACATTATATTCGTCCTTTGGTTTATGGTTTACCGTGTCACTTTCGAAGATCAACTAATGTTTTAGTCTCTAGTCAAGTCAAATTTCGTTATTCTTGCCAATTATACCGTCGAATTATAATTTCTGTCTTTTCTTCTGTTTTTAGTGACCGGGCTGGACCCGAGCCAGAATATGATAACGTCGTATCCGGTTTCAAATCATACACAGTTAAAGAACCTTTTAAATTGAAGTATCGTAATGGTGTCTTACCTGAAGTGACCATTGCATATGAAACTTGGGGAGAACTCAACGAAGACGCTAGTAATGCCGTCCTTATATCCACAGGTCTTTCAGCCAGTTCCCATGCCAGGAGTCATGAGGTATAATACCTGTTATATTACCTACAACAAGTTGTACTTGATATACCTACAACAAGTTAATATGTCTCTTAAATGGATAGATTGATTAAATGAGGTGCCATACCTTAATTTCGGAACGAACTAATATAACACTTCTATTAGCTAAGAAGCAATCGGAGAATTCCAGCCTTTGACACAATTCGTTTAGTTCATCTTATTCTTTTCTCTCGTAATATCCCCCCAGAAATGTTGTATGTATGGTAAATAGAAAGGTCCCTTGTTGAGGACCTGATATTCTTGTGACTGCCAAACTTTTTCGTTTTTGTTTGTAATGGCACATGACTGATATCTACAGAACACATCCCCGTAATGATTATATTTTTGTATACATTTCTTATAAGGGCACTGAGTAAAGTAGCGACTGAAATATGAAAACGCTTTTATATTCTCAACAGGACAATGCAAAGACTGGATGGTGGGAAAAGTTTATTGGCCCTGGCCTGGCTATTGATACAGACAAGTATTTCGTAATTTGTTCCAATAACCTTGGCGGATGCTACGGATCAACGTAGGTTAAATATTTATGAGATATGATTTGTCTTATTAAGGGTGATTCATGTGTATCAATCGTTGGCCAAAGTACAGTTAAAGTCCACTTACTAATCTGCTATTACCTTGTTCTTGTGATTCGAAAATTGAGAATGTATGTATATATGGTTGGATATACAACAGAGACAAGTCAGACAACCTTTATTAAGCAGAAAAACCTAAAGATTAGAGGTGCGTTTAGGCCGTAATCCAATAGCAGAATGGTCGAATAGGCGAGGTAGTAGCAGACCATACAGACAGTGACCTCTAGGTGACTCTTATATCACTCTCAATTTGTAATAATTGATACCAACAGGGAGATAATGATACTTAAAAACGATAGATCTTTGCTCGATTGACCAATATCATCAATCGGAAAGTCTTGTCGTTTTGTTATTTTCGACGAATCTAATTTCTTCCAACATTTCAGAGGCCCATCATCTATCAACCCACTGACGGGAAAGGTAATTTTAGAGTAACCTTTTACAAATCGCTCTTGTAGAATTATTCGTCGAACATATTGATTTCCTTATCTTTTAGTTAGCAAATAATTTTCATGCAAAACAGATACTCCTATTTTTCTCAGTTGTGTGCACAAACGTATAAAGCCTGAGCCCTGATTATTTATTTCTTTATTTCCCCCCAGGAATATGCGACCACCTTCCCCATTGTTAGTTTAGATGACATGACCAAGCTACAGTTTTTGTTACTGGATCATCTTGGCATAGAAAAGGTGAGAGTTTGCACATCTTGTGAATAGTTTTCTTTCTTTGTTGTGATAGTATGGTGAGGCTGGTGCATCTCAATTTCTGCTATTTCTATTTCCTATTTCTCTACTTTCAGTTATATGCTAGCGTTGGTGCATCCCTGGGGGGAATGCTTTCGCTTGCGGTTGCCATCTCGCGTCCTGAGAGAGTTAACAGGTGAATTTCAAGTTCAGTTATTTCAATTATTTTGCCGTGAATTTTGAACGTAATTCACAATATAATATTTGTACTTTCCCATTATATACTTTAACACCTCAGATACACTTGAGCTATTCCAGAACCCATTGTTAACATTCTTTCCAACAGTAAAATAAAAAGTTAATTTGATGTGTATTTATTTCCAGGGTCGTTACAATATCTGCCTGTTTGCAATCACATCCCACGTCAATAGCAATGAGATACTTACAACGAAAGGCCATCATGTTGGACCCTAACTGGCAACGTGGGCATTACTATGGTACCGGGAAATATCCTATCATGGGAATGAAATTAGCCAGGTGAATTACCACTTGATAATCTTAGGGGGTCGCGTTACAAACTGGTCTTTGCCCGGTTGGTTGGTTGATTTTGAATATGAAGTAGGCAGCAAATACATTTTTGGTGGTTTTATTCAGTATGGTGGTACAATTCCCGACATTTTGGACCATTTTAATTGGTCCTTCTTCTGAGGTTTTGAATTACATAGTGGATTACATAGAATTACATAAGAATCTCTTGAATTTTCTTTTTAGTGGCGAATATTCTCTTCCAGAAAGTATATGCACTGTTGTTTTGTTCGGTCACATAATCTCCTCAATACAATGATTGTACTACTAGATTGATCACCCACTCTCTCATTTCGCAGGGAAATCGCTACCCTATCTTATCGAAGTGGTTTGGAGTGGGAAGAACGCTTTGGTCGATCGAAAATTACCGACGAAGAGCCTTCTCTCTGTCCACACTTCATGATCGAAAATTACTTAGACTATCAGGGTGAGAGCTTCTGTATGAAGATGGATCCAAACACTTTACTATACATATCTAAGGTGAGGACGTGCTATCTTCTTTTGTGTACCTTTTGCTTAAACTTGTTTTTCTAGTTGCCAGTGTCTGTGCATTTTCAATATATTGGGGGTATAAATGATTATACTGTGTATACATGTACATGTTTCATATAATCTTTTGTGATATATGAAATGAAATATATTGTTATACTCGGGTATTATTTATTTATATGTTCATTTTATCGCTGGGGTCTACTCCCCCACATACTATATATGTGTGTGTGGAGTAGCCTCCTCACTACTTACGCGTGGACACGCCCATCTAATCGTAGCGTGGGTGCGTGGGCACGCCAGCACGGATACTATATACCGAATAAAAGATTATTACCAACTAGGACACTGCCGAGTCATGTTGCTTCATATAAAATAGTCATATTATAACAATATCTAATGAACATACGTGTTTGATTCATTCCTCATTTCTTTTTAATATTAGATTCTTTTTTGTAACGTCGATTTATGTGTATTCATTTATAACCTGTTTCCAGGCCATGGATTTATTCGATCTTAATGACGATTATGGCAGCCGCGAAGAAGCCCTAAAAAGAGTACAATGTCCCGTGTTAGTTATGGGAGCTGTTACTGATGTTCTCTTCCCTATCCGCCAACAACGAGAAATCGCCACCAAACTTCAGGCTGCTGGTACGTTCAGACATAATTTTAGATACAAATCTTATAAAACCTAAGTTTGAGCCCGGTAGCATTTCGTATATTTACAAGTCTCTCTCACTTTGAATACATGTATGGGAAATGTGTTTTTTTTGTATGGGAAATGTGTGTAGAGTAATTAACAAAAAAAATTGTAGATACCTGTTTGTTTGTATTCTGTTCCATATGTCGTATGATTTGAAAAGAACTTTCTGAATGTATATAAGATAAAAGTTGGTTGTACGTAAAATTCAAATAGAAATTGTAAACATACCATCCAAACATTTATAGCTGTATTATTATGTAACATTTTTGTATTTACTACTGTGTTAAAATACTCCTATCATAAGGCATGTATTCATTTTACAACTAGGAAATAACGCTGTTACATTCTTCGAGTTGAATTCTCCCTATGGACATGATACTTTCCTTCTGGAATTGAACACAGTTGGCACTGGTGTGAAGGGCTTTCTGGAAACTGACATGCGAATTAAAGGCCGATCTTCGCCCCGCAAGGACAAGAAGTTTACTCAATAAAGTGATACAATCAGTGATACAAGCATTGTGATGGAAGGACAATTCATTTTAGCTAATATCACGTAGATTTGTATATTTACTAGTACAAAACACAAGTGCCGTCATATTTCATCGTACGACATCTGTCTTATTATCTTATATTAAATAATGTTTATTGTTACCTAAAAACTAGTGCTTTGACGAGTCTATACAAATTGCTTATTGTTACGATTGTTACTTATTGCTTTGAAGAGTCCAAACTAAGTTACAATATGATAATGATGATGCTGGTGTCCCCTACGGATTAATGTGCTCCTAACACATCTGTTTATATATCTGGAAGTATTTAGGGGCTTGGTTAAGATTCAACGTTGTTATTACTGTATATATCTCCCTTGAGATATGTCATTATTTTTCGGAATACCATCAGCGTGCAGAAAGTGAGATATAAGCTATTTGTATCCCTAATTCGCCGTATGTATGCAAGTTCTGACTCACCAATGTCTTCATAGTTCATACATGTGTACGTTCTCATTTCAATGTGCATGTCATATCCTAAAATCATTTGCATCCAGAAAAGCTTATTAATTGGCATTGCATTCTAGCTATTTTGTCTTATCACACCAGTGTGTACTCTTTGAAATATGGGATCTGCTTTATTAAACGAATTCAGACCGGTTTTCAGGTAAATCGGGTATTTATAGGTCCCTGCCAATCAAACGGGTATTGTTATCTGTGGTCTTTTGTACCCAACAACATCGTGCATTTGAATAATAAAAGTTCTAATGATACATGTGTATTGTTTCTTATATAATTAATATATACAAGCAAAGTACCCGTCCTCCTGACGGTCACCGTCTTCCTCTCACTATCTTTTCTCCCCCTGCCTCTCCCCTCTCTCGCTCCCTGTCCCTTCTCACCTGCCCTATTCTCTCTCCCCCTTTTCTCACTCTACTCTCTTGTGCCTCACCCTATCTGATTTCCCCTACCATATCCCTTCACTTCATTCATTCTCTCCTTCCCGTCTTTCTCTCATCCCTCTTCTCTCTATCCTATTCACCCTCTCCCTATCTGATTTCTTCCACCCTCTCCCTCGGCTTCTTCACTCTCCCTACCTCTGATCTGTCCCCTCACCTCCCCCTCTCTCTTCCCTCGCTCTCCCCCTCCCCCTCTGATCCCTCTCTTTCCTATTGCCAGGGACTCACAGGATGCATTGCTAGGGAATCCCACGTTGCTGAGGACAGTGGGACAAAGGCATGATCTCAATCTCTTCTGGGGGGCTTTCCCAGGCTATAAATAGAGTAAAGATCCTGATTAAAAAAGGTCTCAAAATCGCATTTTCACTCCAGATAACTTCACAAACCACATATAATGTCCTCCAGACAGGGTCAACGGACCTCTAAAGATCAACAAAACAGATGGGGAGATCACAGATTCCCAGAACATGCATGACAAAAAAACCCTTCTAGAGCTTTATATATTAGATATAAAGATTTTTATTCAAGTCAATCAGGACAGTTACATGAAATGGACAGGAGCCTCTGCGAACAGATCTTCCTGGTCCGCCTATCAGACATACCTACTCCAATCTCCAGAATAATAAAAATTACAAAGCACCACTTTCCAATACAATAATTATCAAGTGGTAAAGCTAATACAGCACCAATTTACCATCAAACTCACTTTAGAGTCTATTAATGTGATATGCATCATAATGAGTAATAATTGTCTCTGAATAGACATTGGCATAATAATAATTGTTTGATAGACCTGTTCACTGAACTTACAATAAATCAGGGTTACATCGAAATGTATTATAGTGAGTAATAATTGTCTATGATAAGACATTATTTCCAGCAAATGTTTTTTAAACAAAAAAAATCCAGTAAATGTTAATAAATATTGGTCGATAAAACTTGTTCGCTATAAGTCATCCAATGGGGCATCATGGTGTGATGTAAAAGTCATTCTCTTATCAGCAAAAAATATCTTATCATGATATTGCCTCCACACTTTCTATTTTATCTATAAATAATACTCAGAAATCTGGTACCGGTACTTAATAGCGTTTGATTGTGTGGAAAGTACCGGTAGGGGGTTCTGTTCGGATCTGTTGTGGGTGTTGCGTGAGATAGCGTTAAAACAAGAAATATGCGCCTGTTTAATTGGAGCGATAGTTCGATTATTTTAGTATAAGCATAAATATCAGTATAAGTATGGGATTAATCTTTACATATAGGTAAAAGAGAGAGAGAGGGGGGGGGGGGGATGTTCCTGGATTCATCCTAAAAATCACCGCCCTACTAGCTCCATACTTATTTAATAAAAAGTTAATTTACTGAATTTAGGCGTCAAAACAGGTTTGAATCCGTTTCCATGAAAACTGCAATGCATCTGGAACGTGTTAACCCCAGTGTATAATCCCCATTGCATTCTCTTTGACCTGTTACGGTACCTATAGGCTACCATTGGAAATTTTCTACCCAAAAAATAACCAATTTTGGGGTCTGGGGCTCTAATTAAGAGTGACTCATTGATTCCCCCACCCCCCATTTTTATATTTTATGACCAGAAACACTCCAAGAATCAAATCCCAAAGTTTCAGAAAAATGGCATTTATTTTCCACTAGATAGTAGCGTTTGCCTTTAAAGTATAAATACCAGTGTTTAATAAAAAAAAAAAAAAAAGAATGAATCATGGAATTTTCTTTAAACTTTCAATTTAGAAAGAACATGGTTGGGGGAACCAAAAAAGCCCCCAAAAAACATATGTCATTGGATTAATTTTTATTTCAGGGACCACTGAAATTTATTACTGTTCACTATTAAAACGGGTATTTTCTGCATTTTCCCCAAGAGCATATGATTGAATCATACAATTTTCTTTGAAATCTGCATATACATTGCTGACATGTTATTCTACCCTCTCAATTAAAAAAAATAAGGGACTACAGTCATTGAACTAAACAAGAAATTTTGGTTGTGGCCAAGGAGAAACGGTTTCCCCCGACTAATTCTACTAACCTCCAACCCCAACACTTATTTATTTTAAATATAAATGTTGATAAAAGTAAATATATAGGGGCAGAAAAGCATGCTCTTTCATAATTTCAACATCTTGACAATGTATTTCGAGTAGAAATAGCGTTTTTTATTATTTCGCGGGAGCGTAATTTCCCCGCGATATGCCGGCTACGACACAATATGATCAGCTCATCAGAAAATGTACAATCGTCGGCAAGCTTTTTTATTGTTTATTATGTCACTGAAAACTTTCTCAAATCATTTCCACCAAATCAGTTTAGCCTATGCCTAAACAATAAATCTCTAATACTCCGCGCGGGAAAATGTCTATTATGTGTTGTCCAGGACTGTAGTTGCCATGGTGCGTTACTAACGTTGTAAAAATTAGAAGACATCACTACGTATATTATTGCGTCGTTGCCGGCATCGGCATCGATAGGCCTATACTTTCCCTATAGACTTCCCTAAGTTCCACACATATTATCTTCCTTATTTGAATACAGATTTTGATCAAATTAAATACATAGGGGTAGAAAAGCATGCTCTTTTAGAATTTAAACATATTAGTAATGTATTTTGAATAGAAATAGTCTTTTTTAGTACTTTGCGGGAGCGTAATTTCCCCGCGATGTGCCTACCACAACCCAATAGGGTCAGGTTGTCAGAAAATGAACAATTGTCAGCTCTACACATTTAGTAAATCTTGCTAATTTACTCTGAAAAGTGACAAATACTAGCTATATCTGAGTATATTTGGTGTAACATTGATTGAACGAATCTGCTTGATTATGTTAAACTGTATTTTGAACCTGATTTCTTTCTCAAATCTGAGAGGAATGGTGCAAGCGAATTGTACATCTTCTCACAACCTGACTCAATAATGTAGGCCTACTTTGGCGATATTTTTGTTTACTTAGGCCTATTGAAGGGTTTCGCTCACCTATGCTTTATTTTAAAAACTGAACTTGATATAAAAACTTATTTAGGGGTAGAAAAGCATGCTCTTTCCGAATTTCAACATCTTGGCAATGTATTTCGAGTAGAAATAGCGTTTTTTTTATCAATTTGCGGGAGCGTAAAATCACCGCGATGTGTCGGAAATTCAGGTGGCAATAGACTGAATTGTGCTTGTGTTGTGATTCTATTTATAGACAGCACGCGGACGTCGTTACAGCAGGCATCACGCAGGCAGAAAAGTGGAACCTATATAAGGTTTCCCAGTACGAGCGCCTTCGGCGCTCGTACCGCCTTCGGCGGGGGAAACCTTAAACAAGAAATTTTGGTTGTGACCAAGGAGAAAACGGTTTCTCCCGACTATTCATTTCTATCATAGGGCCTATATATCTATGCCTAAACAAAAAATGCACCCCCCCCCCCTGCTCTTCCTCCGATACTCCGCGCGGGAAACGTCTATTATGCGTTGTCCAGACTCTAGTTGCCATGGCGCGTTACTAACGTTGTGAAAATTAGAAGGCGTCACTAGTATATTATTGCGTCGTCGCCGGCATTGGCATCGATAGGCCTATACTTTCCCTATAAACTTCCCTAAGTTCCACCACTATTATCTTCCTTATTTGGATACAGATGTTGATAAAATTAAATACATAGGGGTAGAAAAGCATGCTCTTTCAGAATTTCAACATCTTGTCAATGTATTTCGAACAGAAACAGCGTTTTTTAGTACTTCGCGGGAGCGTAATTTCCCCGCGATGTGCCTGCCACAACCCAATAGGGTCAGGTCGTCAGAAAATGTACAATCGTCGGCCCACCGAATTTGGTTGTGACCAAGGAGAAAACAGTTTCCCCCGACTATTCCGTTTCTACTATAGGGGCTATTTGCCTAAACAAAAAATGCCCCCCCCCCCCCCTCCTCCTCCGATACGCGACACGATCAGATTTTTATCAGTGGAGTGAGTCTTCCCCTACTTGTCAAGCAGCAGGGGAAAGGCCGAAAATTATTGTTTAATGGAAACCATGCAGTTTCCTTCATATCTTCCTTATTTAAAAACAAATGTTGATAAAATTAAATATATAGGGGTAGAAAAGCAAGCTCTTTCGGAATTTCAACATCTTGGCAATGTATTTTGAAGAGAAATAGCGATTTTTATCAATTTGCGGGAGCGTAAAATCACCGCGATGTGTACGCAAGTGCGTCGGAAATTCAGGTGGGAACAGGTGGAGTCGGGTTTTCCTTATAAGGGAGCGACGCGGACGCCCAAAGAACAGGCGGCAACAACTGGAACCTATATAAGGTGTCCCAGTACGAGTGCCTTCGGCGCTCGTACCGCCTTCGGCGGGGGAAACCTTAAAAAAAAAGTTATTCAGCTAAACTTGTATCACAATGAGTTTCCCCATTGAAATCAATAGTGAATGGAAGTAAACTTCACTCATCCCTAAAACACAAGATAATATGATAACATCCAGTTTTTTTGGCATTTTGTATTCCCCCAACCATGTTCTTTCTCAAGACAAAGTTTGAACAAAATATATTGACTTCTATTGTTTCATGCATTAGTTCCTTGAATTCCCGCCTGCTGCAGTGCTGACAACGCTGGTATTTACCTTTAAGGTGACTCAGTACTGATCTTGTAACGGGGTGCGCGGCAACGCCTAGCGTGAGTAGTGGGTTACAACTTTTGCCATTTTTCACCCAATGTGTATTCAATACATATAGCAGGGAATATTAACATTATCCAGACAAAGTATGTATGTTAAGTGTTGATATAAACATTTCAGATAGAAAATTTATGCTGATGTTTGGTGTGGGAGTTAGTATCTACGATCCCTATACATCCATATTAAATTTCATTAAAATTTATGAAGCCATATGTGTATAAATCAAATATTTATCAAGAATTTTCTCATTTTTAGCCAATTTTCTCATAATTAAGTTGTAACATAAAAAATTCGGCCTGGAAATTCATGCTGATTTTTGGTGTGCGAGTTAGTAACTGTGATAGCTGTAGCCATATAGAATTTCATCAAGACTTATGAAGCCATTTTTGTTCAAATCAAATATTAATCAGGAATTTAATTTTTTTCCCAATTTTTCGTAATATAGAAAAATTTAGCCTGGAAAGCCATCCTGATTTTTTGTGTATGAGTTGGAAAATACTGTTTCTACATTCATATTTGATTTAAAAAATATTCATCAAACTGGTTTTTTTTAAAACGCTGATTGTCATCAGCCAAAGTCAATTTTGCTAGTGTCCCATACTGCCACTAGGGGGCTTGCAGGGGGCTACCTCAGGATCGGAGGAAAAAAACATTATCTGATGATAAGTATATATGTTGAATGTCTGAGTGAAATTTGCTGTCTGAATTCATGTCAGAACCATTTTAAACGAATTATGTTAATAAATCACTCAAATGTAGTAAAATTACTCAAATATGATTTATTATTTCTATCTCCATACCGCCATAGCATGAAAACTAGCCTGGTGACCTATGTTTTTTTTCCACTCAATAATGATTATTTCATGTCAAGTATCATAGGTAAACATTTTAGAAAAATTCATCAATAATCAAAATCACTACTGAGTCACCTTAATTCTGAAGCTTTCTGAGCCTTGCGCAGTCCTACCTATAGCTGGGGCTGGGACTCAGCCCGGCAGCCAGCTGATCGGCGAGTGTCGTCCGTCGACCCTAGGTTCGCGTCGGTCGCGTATTCATTTACTGCGGAGACAACAAAAATTTGCTGGGATTTTAACCGCTACAAAAAATAAAAAGCATCTGAAACTATCTAAATTACAATTTACATATTTTCTCAATGCAGAATAAATTGATGAGTTTAACAATTTATATTTATTCTACTAAGATTAAGCCCGTGACAATGTTTGGCGGCAAATGTCCGGAGCGGGTTATACGAGTGGAATTGTTATAATTTCAAGTGGAATTTTATGGTAATTCGTGGAGTTTTCCTCGGAATCGGTAATGCAGAGGCCATCAGACATACAATTGCTGTCTGTGATATTCTAATTTCATCTTTTTAGGATAGTGTTACCCTTGCAAATGTCCTCAAACTGGCTTTGTTTTGATTCCGCTGGACTGTTTGGTCGTTGAAATGGATCGTTGAAATGACACACCTGAGTGCCAGCTTTTGACGTTCTTATATTTTGTTGGATGTTGATCGACCGATGACGACCAAATATGAAGGTTAGAGCTTCCACTAAGGATAGGAAAGGTATGTTGTTTTTGTTTCAATTGATATTTCCTTACATACCAGGTATTTAAATACCATCATATCATACAATTTTAGATATTCTGTGACTCACTCGTCAAATAAAAGTGTTGCGTTCGAACTCTAAAATCTCATGTGATGTTCTTATGATGATCACACATTGTTCTGAATGTCGTTATTTTCCATATTAAAAAAAGTTAAGTGCAAATCAGATGATGGGTGTTCATTGAGGACTTCTATTCTTCATCCAGAGCTATCAATATCTGAATAAACCATAATTGAATGACTATCTAACTGTAATGCCCTCTCATCTGTCCATTGCAGTTAAAGTTTAAATCTAGGGGTGACCTCCTGGGGGTTCATGTTTTTAATTTTTGGAAACTACCAGTGTGCCTCAGTTTCTGTGCGACCAGTGCTTCATTGAATCATTTTAGAAAGTTACATGGCTTAAACATGTATTGTTTTCTTGTTAAACTAAACGACCCCCTCTTTCTTATGTAAACAAATTGAGTCGTACCGATTACCGTACTTATTTAATCCTTTTAACTGCATGCATGATAAGTAGGTCACCGATGGCGATGCTGTTTAAATGCCTTTTAAAATTTTGTCTAGTATCGCGCCGATTTTGGATGTGGTGAGGCCCAGTCAATGTAGGCCTTTGTGCATGCTATCTGTGATACATTTGAATTAATTTTCATATCAATATCTATACCCAAAGACGAGAAATATTTAATTACAATTAGGCCTGGATAAGAAAATCTGTAGGCCTATGCCTATAATATATAGGGTATGGCTATACTATAAATATAATATAGGCTACTCCACCTACTGGTTATAATATAGCTGGGACCAAACTCCAAAGTCCTTTATTGACTGACATCTACTTATTCTTTATTTCAGTACGGTCATTTAAATAATTGTCGTCGTATATTATGTATAGGCCAAATGACCTCCTTATGGTATAAAACTATCCTGTTTATTATTTAGCTGGGCAAGCTCCTGCTTCTCCATCACCGGATCGTAGGGGAACGCGGCCACTCAAGGATAAAAAGATATTTCTTCAATTACATGGATTCCGTGGCATTGCTAAATTTGAGAAGGACTTGATTCTTCTGGGAGCAGTAAGTTTTTCATTTGAAAGTAGCTCTCTCCCATTTCTAATTTTATTATTATTTAAAATAGTCTATAGTTGGATAATATACGTACGTGTGTTAGTCTGCTGCTTTAATTGATGCTATGAGCCTATGTAAATTTCAATATTCCTATTATTTCCATTATGAGATAGTGCCTTATATTCCACGGCTTGTCATTTATTGGTGTTGCCTCTTTGGAGTGCATGGTTACGCATACTTATGGCATATTTACAGGCGTGTTTGCTTTTATTTTAGGTAATTGAAAGGTGCTTCAGTCGGGAAGTCCATTGTCTTATTACCAACCGCGGAAGTCCCGCGGACTACCAGAATGCCAAAAAGAATGCTGTGTCTAGCCCCAGTCCTGTCACTCCTTCTCCTTTCAACCCAGGGAGTATTGGGGTTGATTCCCCTCAAGGGTTATCACCTGGCAGTGCCGAACCTCAGAAACCCATCACTAGGGGAAAGGCAATGGCGCAAGCAGCTAAAACTACGAAGGTATATGGGCCGCTTTATTTTTATATACCGTTTGACAGGAATGTGTATTCCAGTGTGTATTTATACATTGACATGACTGGGGGAATAAAAATAATAGTAAAAGATTGTATGCATGTATCCCATCGAAATTTTATAAGACGTTAGTCATAGCTCAGCAATATTTGTCAGCTGTTATAAGCTGTGCATCTTGTTATTTTTGGATCGTTATCCCGGTTCCTAGGATATTTTTCGAATGTGAATATTTTTCTGGTCAAATCTTAGTTGTGTTCATCTTTAATAATAATACAAAAATGTATGCCCTAAACTTAATATTTTTATTTTTTTTAAAATTTGATATTTAAGGAGAATTCATGAGATTTTTCATTTATATTTCTAGACATACGGTTCCACTGACGTAGTAGAAGCAGCTCGTTCTTGGAAGATAAAGATAATTCACCTTGAGATTGCTCAAAGATGGGTTAACAAGCATGTTGAAAATATTCCCGTAAAAGACAAGAACAGTGGAACGAATAGGTCTAATTCCCTGCTGGCAAAATGTAAGTGACAGACCCAGATACTTACACCAAATTATTATTATTTTTTTTTATTGCGATTTCAGATCTCTTTCTTTAGGTCCCTAGAAAGAGCTTATCCATAAATATAATTTATACCGGTTTATTTTAATTCCGTTTAATGACTAAGATATTTTAAATACAATGTTCTCAGATTTGCCTTTTATTTGATTGATTTGGATATTTTACTTTCCCAGCGAGACGACTACGAGGTTCATACTTGAAATTCGAGTCGTGCAGCAAGCATTATAGGCCAGTGCAACAAGAGTTTAAATCGCTACCACAGATTATCTTCGATTCTCCGCCCTGGACTTGTCCATTTTATAAAAAAGGCGATCAAATGGGAAAGTGAGTATATTTATAGATGACAGCAAAAAAGAACCTAGCTCGGTATACCGGTACTGGTGAAAAACCAAACCGGTTTATTATGTTTAAATGTGAAGGTTCAAAGATATGTACATTTTTTGCAAACTTTGAGAAAGTGCAAGTCATGTACCGTACCACTATTCAACTATAGGAAAAAAATCCTCAATCTTCGCAACTTGAATGGATGTGTATATACTGATGTTTCATTTAATTTTACATTGTAGGATTGATGAGCGAGGAGAGGGAGAGGAACGCGACCATGCCGCAGCTGCAGCTGGTGTGGAGCTTTTGGATGATGGGACGCCCCAAGATTCTGGACCAAATAGCAATTCAAAAAAGTAATTGATATTATTTTCTATTGCATATAAGTGATTGTGTTTATTTTTGAATGTTTAATTATTCATGAAGATTTTTATATTTAATTCATCGAACGAGCAAATTTCCTCATAATTTCAGGAAAAAACGACTATCGAGTGAGGACCTTTTTGGGAGCAAAATTCTAACTGCAGGTGACATTCGGAGGATGGCTCTTGAGAGAAAAAAGGCAGAAGCGAAAAAGGGATACTGTGAACTCTGCAGTATGAAGTATGAGAATATCGATAAGGTAGGTATTTTAAGCTGAAAAATATATACCGTTCAACTTACTGTACAGAAGCACATATATCTGACGGATATTACCTAAAACACACTATTAAACAGATTTATGTATGCAACCAGGATAGTTCATTCCCGCATATATTTTACTTGTGTCTTTTATCCCCATGACCTTCCCTTTAAGCTAAGTATCTGATAATGTTCCTTACAGCATGTGGTGAGCGATCTACATAAACGATTCGTTAAGGACAACAACAATTATATGTCACTAGATCATGTCATCAAATCAGGCCCCAATGTAGCCCAGTTTATCAATGATGTTCGTGAAGCATATCAAGCGATACCCTACCAACAAGATCCATGGTGAGTGAAGACAAATGTGAAAATAATGCTTCAACTTTAATGGAATGATTTTTCCAGGATATCGTGTGCAGTATCCCATTTCGCAGGATAATCTTTCTACAAATAAATGTTAACGGTAAAATTTAAAAGAAAAGAAAAGAAAAACAAGAGTAACTGGATTCTCCCACATGTATATGAGAAGCAGTATATTGTTGCCGCATATGTCTGTTATTTTATGTTGGCTATTGCTATCTCCCTAACTTGAAAATAGGCACAAATTCTCTTCAAAATATTTATTGTTAATATGTTTCACAGTTTATGATCCTATAATTTATGTACTTAACTAAAATGCATTGCTTTCTTTTTTGTTTCTAGTTTTTCTAGTGATCAAGTGATTCTGGTATCTGAGGAAGAGAACGCGGATTATATGTTATCAACCCCCCATAAACAGACACATCGCCGGGGTAAAATAAATAGTCCGAGAAGGAAGACTCCGGTGAAGGCTAAACCTGTAACTGTGGTGTTGTCCCCTGCCACACGGTCAACTCGGGCTTCAGGAAGATCATTGGTGGCTACACCAGGATCTCCCGCTGCAGAAATGAACGTTTCTACACGCTCCCCTTCGGTTAAGAATTCTAAACGTGATAGGAAGGACTCGGAACACGGCGTTCCTCTCCTAGAAAAAACTCCTTCTAAAAGCCAGACAAGGAAAAAGACTGGTGATGTCTCATGTGATCAAGATAAAAGAACAACTAGGTCCCAAGGGTATACTCCGGATAGAAGTATCTGTAAAAACGCTCAGAATTTGGATACGGGTGAGCAAATTAATTCCCGATGTAGTCCTCGGCGGTTAACACCTCAACGGAAAAGTACGCGGACTCCCATAAAATATCCTGTACAACATACAACTGAGGAGGAGCCCAAGGAAAGTTCAGTCAAGAAAGCCCCAACAAGGAGCTCTCGAAGATTGTCCAGTGTGCCTCCGCCATCCCCTGACCATCCCAAAACTAAACCTGCAGAGAGAAAAGATAAAGTGCCTAAGTTGGAAGCAGAACATATTGAGGCGGTTACTGATGATGATATAAAAAATACGAATAGTGAGAAGCAAGATGATGCAATGTCGACTCCCACGAAGGAGTACCCACCAAATGGGGAAGAACCGATAAAAACTCCTCCCTCAGTTCGCATCACGACGGTGGTGGCATCAACCAGGACTGCGAGAACAATTAAGAGGTTATTGAAGAAGAAAGGATCTCCTCGTGTTCTGTGTGAAAAAATGAATAACACTGAAATCTCAAAGTATGTTTCTGAAAATGAGGAGCAAATTCATGGTACCGTAACATCGGCTGATGCAGAGAAATCACTTATAGAGAATAATGATTCTGCCCAGCCCAAAGCAACTGCTGATAAAGCAACTGCTGATAAAGAATCACAAAATAAAGAAATTGTCACGGAAGTAACAGACAAGTCCAAACCTGCTCCTGTTGAAGAGGTAGAATCTGGGCCAGTTAGGCGCATACGTTCCCTGTCTAGACTCAGAACAAGTTCTGCCCACAAATCTTCTGCAGAAATGAGTCAGGTCTTGTCCGACACTAGTGATATAGTAAATGCTTCGAGTGGAAAACTACGGAAATCTGATCTTCCCAAGAAAGATGAAAATGTCCAACCACCTTCTGACAAAAGACTTGAAGCTTGTTCCCTGTCTCCTGTTAAAACTCCCTCTCCTAAAAGGAGGATTCTTGTAGACTCCCCACAGAAAATAATGCCCAATACAGAGGAACACTCGAGGCTTAAAGACGAGGCTCCCGAGCGAAAGACCAGTCAAAGTGCAAACGTTGAAAAAACTCCCTCTAAAATACTGGAAACTAAAACAATGTCTACTTCAAAGTCCCATTCTAAGGATCACCTTGGTTCTGAATCAGATGTAAGGTCAAGCCAACGCAAGCGACGGAAAGAAGGCGCCTTGTCTGAGATTAACAATGATACTGATAAAACTTTAGGAAGTGGACTAGACGACGACGAGTCAGAACCAGAGTGTACTGCCGTGACACCTGTGAAGTACATTCTCCAGTATCTCTCTAATGTTAACCCAATGTCCGATGGGTCCTCTACGGGGTGGGAGGAAACTCTAGACGAATTCCTTGAAGGACAAGTGAAAAAACAAGCGCATGACGCTGATCAGCCTAATATGGACTCCAGTCTATCGGTGTTACCAAACATATCTGCCCCTAAACCTGGCCCCAGTGTGTCTGCTTCTTTATCTCCCTTTAAATTCGAAGGTTCTCCGGTAAAGCAAACACCTCCAGTGAAAGCAGCCTCTCCTCTACGCAGATCGCCCCGCAAATCTTCCCAGGGAGTGCTGAATCTAAATACAAGTGCCCTTAATAAAACTTGGGATTGTCTGACTCCCAACTCTAGCCTGCTCAATGGTGCCAGTAATTATGTGGACCTATGGGTTGGCCCCACGCGGAACGAAAGATTCACGCCAAGTTACCAGCAAAAATCTCTGCTGAGGAAAATGACTTCCCCCTTGGCTGCAACTATGAGCTCTCCTATATATCGCCGGGCGCAGGATTCTCCCGCTTTAGAGAAAATTCCTGAACAGACTTCCAAGCCACCTGTTGCCAAATTTAAGCGTTCCTTGACTGGGTCAATGGGCATTAAAACAAAGACTGGTTCTCATAGTCCGGCTGCGGAATTGATTATGAAACCATCTACATCCTCGGAGTCTCCTCGGACCAGCAACTCTCTTAGCAGCAAGACAAATGAAATCCAGAACCTGAGCTCTAGTCCATCTGTATCAAAAGGAGTAAATGATTCTAATGTGTATCCACCGATGCCACAACTGACCTTAAACACTAGTCCATCTGTATCAAGAGTAAATGATTCTAGTGTGTTTCCAACGATGCCACAACTGAATTCAAGTATCGATACAGACACTAGTGACACGGACACGGAAGTACGCAGCAAAAAACTACTCAAGTTTTCATCAGGCAGGAAAAAGATGTTCTCTCTGGGCTTTGCTAGTTATGAGTTTACTGGAAATAAAAAGGTTAGCACCCCTACGTCTGATATTGGTGTGAAATTAGCATACCTTGGAGCACCTGTCAATACCCCAGAAAGCCGATTGAAAACAACTCCTAAATCGTCCTTGAGACTGAGCCCTAGAAAGAACTTAGCTACTCCCACGTCAAGGAATCTACCAGGTGAACAGAGAGTTGATTCAGCAGGAAAACTGAAGACATCAACCCCTAGGAGAGTAGTCAAGGAGGAAGATGTGACACCCACCAGGAAACCTAAAGCCTCCACACCTATACAACCTATTAGAATAAGAAGTTCAACCCCCACGTCCTCGAAGCCTCCTATTATCAGTAAAGATAAGACTTCAACACCTAAGAGTTCATCAACACATGTGACATCTGATGCTACAAAGAGTGCTGTTTTCTCTAAAAGATTAAATCCATCTACACCTTCTGTAGCAGGCACTGAAGGTGGCCTAACTCCTAAAGACCAGTCTAAGGTCCGCACACCTCCCAGATCGAGATTTATTAACAGAAGGCCTGTGTATCCCAGCCCACGGTCGAGGTCTTCGGTGATGGGAAGCGGTAACTCAGAGCGCCCGGCGTCATCCCCTGGCTCTGCAAGATCGACGAGTCCAATACGAAGATTGAACAAACTCCTGCAGTTACATTCACTGGATGTCATACAGAGTGAACCCAGGCGAAAATCATCCAATGTCTCTTCTATTGTCCGCTTTAGCTCCCCCGGCGGTGCTAGCACGGATGATTCTGACCAAGACCCGTTTAGCTCTCCTGTTCCATACAGCTCTCCTTCCCTGTCCACTTCTAGAAATGGCAAACTGAGGACGCCTGTGTTGAAAACAAAGCCTGTCGTCAGAAAAAGACCCCTCCACGTCAATAGTCCTAATTCTGAAACAAAGCCTCTCGTCAAAAGTCCTAATTCCGGTAAATTCACCTCTTCCAAGGTTGCCAGAAGTAGGCGGCCTGTCATTTCTTCGGCATCCAAATCTCATCAAAGTGGAACTGCAAGAGAAGCAGATAGTATCAAAGCTAAGGCTCTCCGGCGACTCCGAACCAAATCAACGCCAGTCAATATCAGTGACCGAAAGAGTCCGGTGGATAGAAACACTCTGGTGATGTCTAAACTCAGGAATTCCCACGAGGCAGGCGACTCGTTAGCCAACATAAAACAGACCAGAAAGAGAACTCTGGATCAGAGCGCAGCATCCGGAGTTACGTCTTCCTCGTCCAAGAAAGCGCGTAGGAATGAATCACCTGAGAAGTTAGGTCGACTACGAATTAGGACGGGGAAAAATTATTTTACTTAACGGTTAATGACTTTTTAGTTAATTGTGACACAGAATACCAGCATTAATATACAGCATTCTCTTCATTTGAGGTGTTCTCGACTAAATACTCTTTTCTAGTGTCAACGAAGTTTGAACCTAAAGTTTATATTATGGGTTATTTAATGACGGGTCATATTTTCAATTTAAAAAATCCGTTGAATAATCATGTCTTAATTTCGTTCTTTTTTTTCACTTTTCTTTTAATTATCAAATTATGATTGATCCCATTATATATAACATGTTTATCTTTGATAAGTGTTATAAATAATAATTGTACTTCCTAATCATTATGAGATTCAAAATGTTTTCAATTATATGCGCCTGTAGAAATTTCATCATTCTGTGTAATCTTTGCTATTCAACGCTGTTATATTTGTATATACACGCAAAAATACCTTGTCATGATTTTAAATCACCATTTCATTATTTGCTTTTGGGGATAATTCGACGCTCCTGTTCATGAAATTGTTACCGCTTATGCTAAATAACGAAGCGCTTTTGATTAAATGTATTGTACATAGTAGTAATGCGCCACACTGCGATGCAACAGCTAAGTTTGAAAAAGTGCTATGGGATCACAGTTAATTGGCCTAGTTTCTTAATTACCCTGTTTTAAAATAATTTCTGTTTCTGTGATTACTTTAGGTTCTGTGCTCTCCCTCTCAACGATATTTTTGCTAAAGGTTTTCTTTTATCTACAGTTCTTGATCATTTGCATCAATGCATTTATACTAAGCACTGTTCAATTGTTTAAAAATGTATCATCTCATTTCATGTGTAAAAACGGCTATTCATTTAGAAATGTAACTAATTATATGGACGTGGCCCAAATTTATCCAAACTAATATGTACCGTGGTTGTTGAAAATAGATTCTACACATTTGTTCTTACGGGCAAAATATTGACAATTAACGAGAAATATTGAATGAGGCGTTATTATGCCTGCATAATTTTGGTTTTGGATGTTATTCGTACCTATGATAGAAAGCAGATTGGCAGCTAAGTTTTTTTTGTACATAGCCTTCATTTTTATGGTACCATACAATCTTTTATCACGAATTCATTTTATTTGGCTCCCAAATTCCCCTATGATCATGGCTGTAGTTATTCCTTTGATATTAAAAATATATAATTTGTACTTTTGTAATTGTGTTCTGATTACTAAGTGTTATAGATTATAAACTATAAACTATTTGTATGCTGACATTATATACCGTATGTAGAATTTCGGGAAATATAACCCATGCCCAAGATTTTAAGCAGCGAGGATTTCTTATTCACGATTCGTCCTAAGACTATCTATTTCTTCGCTCCTCTTTTCGGATACTCCTTCAACAATGTGGAGAATATCTTTCGCTGTTATGTGGGTCGAAATACGCTTTTGAAATCAGGGATGCAAGTCGGGTATTGCCAAATACCGTATCAATATGTAACAAAAGTCTGAAGATTTCCTGAGGTCAAGGGAATATATTTCACCTACTAAGCTAGACTACCAACATAAGTTAGACCTTACACAGACAGAGATGCCAGTCTTCAGGGAATTTCAGGTTTTCAGGTTTTCCCCAAAATGATTATTTTTTTCAAAATTGTCCTTATTTCATATCATAGTTACTTCAGTAGTCTCAACGCTTCACAATACATTTCCACCCCAATTCATTCACACTCCAACTGAGGCTATATCATGAGTTCTCAGTGAGCATCTGGGAAGGGCCTGGTCCCCGCATACAGAGCCCAGAGGCCGGCCCTCTCTCCCCATCTCTGACGGCCCCTGCTCTGTTTGTGTGGGCCACTCTGTTTCATAGGGCTGCAGCCTCCGGTTTTATAAGGAATCCTCCCATATACAACAGCACTAGGGCTCCTGGAGTTTCAGGTTTTATAAGGAAGGGGTATATACATGATATAGTGAGTAACTCCTGCCACTAAGCATGTACACCCTCAGTGCATGCTGACTAACTAGGTCACTAGGTGAGTCAGTGTCAGTGTGACATCTTGACATACACAGAGTACACACAGAGCCTATGTACTCAGTTAAATATAGTGGTTATCTGTTATTATTCGGGGAGACACGTTGTTCTGTCAGGTATGTTGACATGATAGGAAGGGGAATCCCTGAATTCTGACAGAACATTTTTTTTTACTTTAGACTGAAGGGACGGTATTACTTTGCACGTGGCAATGTTGACAAACCCAGCTTGGTCGGTAAGCTTTGTTCTGGTGGTCTGGGAGTCGGCACCTCTTTTGTGACGTAAGACAGTGTAGTCTGGGAGTCGGCACCTCTTTTGTGACGTAAGACAGTGTAAGACAGTGTGACGTAAGCCAGTTGACAGCTCTCCGCTCGGCCGGTTGAAAGTAAAAGTAATGGCAAATGGAATCTGAATGAAGGAAATGGAACGGAATTTTTTTGGGTGTTTCTGCATCTTATAGAAATGGTTGAAAGTAAAAGTAATGGCAAATGGAATCTGAATGAAGGAAACGGAACGGAACTTTTTTGGGTGTTTCTGCATCTTATAGAAATGGTTGAAAGTAAAAGTAATGGCAAATGGAATCTGAATGAAGGAAACGGAACGGAACTTTTTTGGGTGTTTCTGCATGTTATAGAAATGGTTGAAAGTAAAAGTAATGTGATAAATCATGTTTTAAATATTTAGATGTTTATTAGCAAATATAAATGATTCGATTTAGGGAATTTTATGATTATTAAAGTTGTTTAAGAACAAGCTGGATTAAACCATGAGGCTTTCATTTTTTTTACGAACGACTGACTTTTACGACCAACTTTTTTTTCGACCAACTTTCAACTCTTTTTTTACGACCAACTTTCAACTTTTTTTTTCGACCAACTTTCAACTTTTTTTCCGACCAACTTTCAACTTTTTTTCCGACCAACTTTCAACTTTTTTTTCAAAAAAACTTTCAACTTTCAACTTTTTTTCCGACCAACTTTCAACTTTTTTTTCAAAAAAACTTTCAACTTTCAACTTTTTTTCCAACCAACTTTCAACTTTTTTTCCGACAAACTTTCAACTTTTTTTTGACAAACTTTCAACTTTTTTTACGACCAACTTTCAACTTTTTTTCGACCAACTTTCAACTTTTTTTACGACTACCCTCCCCCTTCTTCATCCTTCCCCCTACTCCTCTTCTCCCCTTCCCTCTTCTCACCTCTTGCTTTAAGTTATCATTTTCCTCCGTTTTAACTCCATAACGCCACAACGATTGAATACTATTACTTATGCCCCCAAAACGATTGAAAGCCCATACTTCAATTAATTCAGAAAGTTCAACTGTTTATAAGTAGATCTGATCTATCTGTCTGATAGATATCATATTAAAAAATGCGACTAGTATCATGTACCACACAGTCAAACTAATATATCTGACACCAATTGATATGGAGGAATATGAACTGGACAGAGGAAAAGGCTGATAAAAATGACATGAGGGCAGCTGTATGGTCGACCCGAATGGGGTCGGTAGACCCTTCTCAGGAATGTTAATACAAAAACCGATTTCATGCTGTCTTGTTATGGAGTTAAAAAGAGGACAGCAACTTGGTAATGTATCATCTCTGAGGAATAAGTTTCGATGGGACTGGCTTGAGGAAAGTGAATGCAATGGAGACCAACTTTCAATGTTTATTGTGAAGCTTAGAACTGGTATTGCTAAGTGCACATGTGCACCTCATGTTAGGTATGTGATCATTATTATTTTATTTTGCCCTTGATAAACATGAGGCTCAATGCATGCATAAAAATTGGAGGAGTACTTGTTTTCCATTGTTGCATATTTTTCATGTTTATGATATCTCTGAACATTAGAAAAGAATACATCTAAAAAGTACAATTTTAATGCTCTCATAATTCGAAAAGCTGGTGCAAAAATGCCCACAGAATGCATCATTTGACTCATACTTTTAAAAATTTTCCTGGGGGGGGCATGCCCCCAGACCCCCCTACCAGGGCTTTGCACCTACGGGGCTCGCATCAGCGGCTCTGCCGCTGTTATTTATGATACAACTTATAGTTCAGGTTTTTTTTAAGTACCCAACTGGCATCCCTGACAGATGACCAACGGTAATAATGACAAATAGGAATTTGAAAAAAATATTGGTAACAAAATGGTGTATTTGGGGGGACATTAGTCAATTTTTCCATTAATCCAAATTATCTTAATTCAGACAATAATCTAGATCTTGCATCTCTGGAATTTTCGGTATCTCGACCAGGTTGGCAGACTTTGCTGGTGTTCAGTATTTTGCAAGCTTAATCACCGGAATTGCAAACAGGATAGAAGAAATTGACATGTAAATGAAGTTGGAATATAAGCTTTTTATTCTGTAAAATAATTCTCATATTTTATCATATAAACCGTTGTACAAGGTACAAGTTGACAATTTCATCCCTTGAGGGAATAAGCACTAATACTTCTCGTCAAAACATAAAATGTAACCTTAACAAGAAACAAACAAAAAAGAACAAGAAAGTGGTTAACGATCATGTTGACTGCTGGCCACTTCCACAGAGGTAATGGGTCAGTAATGGGCGGACGGGACTAATAACTCGGTACACAACTAACGGAACAAAACGCTCGCAACTAAACAGGAAGAATCACAGAAAGCCAAAATAGCAACACGAGTATCTTGACATAAATAACTCCCATTCTTGGGAGAAAAAGCCTTAATTTCTACAAAAAAGACTGGTCTATTTTACAGAAAATTATCATGTAATGTCCTCACAATAGAGAGTTACTGAGGAACGAGATAAAAAAAGGTTGTCTATTCAAAGTTAGCCTATTTTTTTCGAAGGAGGTAATGCTACAGAAGGCATAGAAATTGCCTATTTTTTTCGAAGGAGGTAATGCTACAGAAGGCATAGAAATTGCAAGTCTTCAAACTTCAAAGACAGCAAGAGAGAACATGAGTATTCACGTACAATATGAAAAAGTGATAGATATTAAATCTCACGACATTATAAGCTTTAAATATAATTTTAGGAAACCTCGCACAACCCTTGAATAGAAAAATAAATTTGCAGGTGACGAACGCGATCTGCCGTATATGTATAAGATTAAAGAGTATCATAACATTTTTAGCGAAGCTTAGTTTGTGTACAGTTATGTGCAGATTTTGGCACATGGTTATCCAAAACGGTTCAGTCCGTTATTACAGGTACTCGTTTCTAAAGGCATATCAATTTATCAGTCATTCATGAAATACGGTAAGGGTACATCTGGCTGTGTTGGTCGACAGTAGGAATCAGCTATGATTATATGTCATATGTCAATCAAATGATTGAGTCAATGAATTTGGAATGAATAATTCTCCAATAAGAAATATTGCACGGTTTAATACAGTAGAGTTTCTAGATCATTCATAAATTGTGAGTGTTTTCTATTTCGTAAGGATATAAGATATACTGTTAAATGACATACAGCTGTAAGTGAATATCTATTTCGGTATGGAACTTCCATTGTAGTAGTAAATGTATAATTTAACATGTACCCACAAGTCAATTGTGTTAAAATCGGTTAATATATGATAAGTATTTCATTGTAAACTTTACTTCTTGAATACATACATATCCACGCCGGACTGACGTACAATCATCAGCAATTAGTTCCAGATAGTTTAATGTACATCTAAAATTGATGTTAACCTTGAGTTTCAGTGAGAATAATATACGAAAATTTAAACTCGCGCCATGTTACATCATTGAGTCAGAGATTCTACACCCAGAGGATTACAGGTTAGGGTTCTCCCCCCTCTCTAATTGTCTACAAGGTGTGACAAACCTAATCATTAGTTATGATTATTTGCAGCTGTGTGTTGGATAAAGAAATATATATATCATATAATTATCCGATATATAGAAATAAATACATGATCTCAAGATACACTAAAAAATTAGATCACATTCAGTTATGATATTCATGTATGTATACATTTATCCGTTGTGCACCATAACAAAAAAATAACATCGTAACAATCTGCCTTGTTTTCCTTAATAGATCCACTGTCTTCCGTTAAACTTCGTCCGTGGTTAGAGATGCGGAGTGCTTTGTCAAAGTCCAAAGTTTTCGTGCATTATCTTCATCGTACTGCACACAGAAAACGCGCCCTTCTTGCACGTGCCAACAGTGACAATGCTGTTCATTTCGGGGTCGTAGCAATCCACGGAGGTGCATGGAATACCACCTCTCTCACCTCCAGTTATGTAGATCTTGCCATCCAGAGTAGTCACTGAGAAACTGCCGGAGCGAGGTTTGGCGAAGGAGAACACGTATTTCCACTGCCCAGATATGGGGTTGAATGTCCGGATCGAGTCAAAGTATTTGGGTGGGACTGAGTGTCCAACTAAAGGGTTTTCCTTCTTGGGGTGGCTGGAGTTGTCGCCGATGTCACCACACAAGATGTAGATAAGGTTGCTAATACAAGTGGCATACTGGCAGGCTGTGTTGAGTCCTTCGATGGGCGTCATCTCACTCCATTTCTGGGTGTTGATGTCAAACTGTTGGACAAAGTGGATCGGGGTGCCGTCCTTGTAGGAGCCTCCAAATACAAAAATCTTTTTATCAAAGGTTGCAACGGCAGGTCTGCACACTGGATACAGCATACGCGGGCACACATCAAACTGGTATTTCTTCTCCTGGTCGGTGACATACATAGTGGCTTGCAGGCTTTGGGTGTCGTCCAGTCCTCCAAGCACATAGAGTTTCTTCCCAACCACAACGCTGCTGTGGAGGTAGCGAGCAATTCCCATAGGGTGTGTGCCAACGTGCAAGAGGGTAGGGAATATGGTCATTGCTTTGAATTCGTACACCAAATTCACAGCTCCGCGCTGATTCAATGAGCCAACATTATTTGTCCAGCCTCCTGAAAGATACGGTTTAATTCATTAGATTAGAAGTGCTGTGCAGATAAAGTAGGGAGATTTACTAAAAGAAATTTTAAATTGAATTGTAATACATCATAAGAGCCATAGTGGATACTAGTGTAGAGTATACATACCAAGAATTAAGATTATCTGGGCTTAAAATATTGATTGTGTGATTTAACCTAGTGTCCTCAATCTAGTCCAGATATTCTCAAATCGCGATGGATGGCAGTCTAAAATAAAAAATATCAAGTAGCCCAGGCCCAACCTACCAATCACAAGTAAAGCATCACCAACAGTACAACATGTCGACATCTCTGAGGCAAAGGGACTTGGCTTGCTCGTACTGCTCCACGATTTGTTGACAACATCAAAGAGTAGAATTTCAGCTTCACCGGGACTTGGATCATGGGTATTCAGATATATTATCTTTTCGGTCATTCCAGTGCACTTTCTGGAGGGGGGCAGCTGCCATGGGATTTCATAGGTGTGGCCTTGGGCTAAAAGCTGGTCCTTAGCTCTCTGCATTATGTTACTTGCTTCGTCAGACGATACCAGAAGAGGATCCTTGCTTATAACTTCAATCAGATACCAGCGCGAAACGAAGTTGAGTCGAATACATTTAAAAAGTTCAGGGATCGAAAGACGACGTTCTCTTGGATTGAAATCAATCCATCTCTTCATAGCCTCGAAAATGTGCTCTTCATATTCCATTTCAATGTTGTCCTCTTTTAAAAGCTTAAGTACATGGGGGCCTGGAAGTTTGAGAAAGTTTTCTTGGAAACACAGAATTTTGAAGTATTTTGCAGCACAAAGTTTTGCTTTGGCATAAAGCCCCCCACATGAGTATGCATCTGCATACAGCATGAAGTTTAGACAGTTATTCGAAGTGATTTGATCAGCTAGGAAATCTTCACAGAATATTTTTGCCGTTGGAAATTGGAACATATCAGCAGCTTCAAAGATATCCAAAGCATGATCACAACTGACGAGCAACTTGGAAGTATAAGCAAACTCTATCAAATGCTTAAGTGCACTCGAGGTGACATCATTCAGAGTAACTTCTGTGGCTTTTGCCTCTGTCATTCCATTAGAAAACATACGCTCAAAATAAAGCGAACTCGCAGCCAGCACGATCCTATGACAGGGGAATCGACAGCCATCAACACAAAGAACTATGTCGCAGAACCTCTCATCTTGATAAAATCGGTGCATCTCCTCCAAAATTTGAGAACTTCTAGGGAGGTCCTCATACACCATCTGTCTGTCTGCGTCAAATTTAGGTCGCGAGAATGCCATCTTCGCACCTTCCTCCGAGAGGCTCCAGATATATGATCCAACTTCATTCGTTCAGGAGAACAATGTGTCAGGGGTTCCGTCTATCTGCGTCATCCCTCGTTGGACTCATTTTGATACCCTTATCTGGATAGTCGACACTGACGATAGTACCTTGGCTTGGGTTGGGCGATATTGGAGTCTGACGAGTATTTTGTACTTCATTTACAGTCATCCAAGTCGATTAATTCACGGAGTCATGGTTATTTATCGATGATTCCCTACTGTACTTAAATGATCAACCGTCAGCAATGCCGTGAATATGGAAAACCTTTGATTTAAACAAGGCCAACTGCCAGGCGATTGTCAGATGTTTGGCGTTCAACGATGTTTTCATTGGGGCTTCACCTGTCTGCCATAAGATGGAGCATGTGGTACACCAAGGTCAAGGACGAGTAATGCTGTTTGCTCCACGAGGAGGCGGTATTGCCTTTCCCGCCACAGAATGTTGTGCCACGAGGTCAGAGTGTCAATTATCCGGATAGGAGGGGATAGGAGATGACGCGCCAAATTATTAATTATACAAGACCTAAAACATACACGTACATCTATATGTTACTACAGCATTGATTATTCAACTTAATCATAATAATTATGTGGAAATGCAGGATATAGGCCCCCTATAGGCTATCATATCATTGGAAGGGGGTAGGAAAATGATATCAATTCTTAATTTAAACCGAACTGAAACTGGCTTCTTTATTCAGAAAATATTAGTTTAGTATGAATATGAGTCACTCTAAGCTGAAGAGTCGAACAACTCAGGGAAGTGTAAAACACGAAAACTTACATAAGTAGGCTACCACTTGTGGTCTATCAACTATCCCTACCCACGCTACAAAATTTAATGAACATATAGGCCTAAAATCTAATATGTAAGATATGCGTCTCTCAGTAGAAACATGCCCCTCTATAGAGTCCTAGATTCGTCCATGCGGATTCGAATCCCATGAATATACAAAAATAACCCAGAAATAAATATTGTTCTCTCCAGAGAACAGGTGTGCAGAGAACCGCAGGAGGAATTATTTCTTGTTTCCTCATTGCAGAACCGCAACATAATATACTTTATTATATTTGAATATTATTTTTTCTCCCTCTCCATTTTTTTTTTTTTTTTTTTTTTTACAAATTGTTATTATATTTTATCAATTGAACTCTCTCAATTTGAAGACTTATGCAAGTCTAGATAAGTGTACGTCCGTCCGTATCCCCATTTTTCATATTTTCTACTTAAAATTATCATGTCTTTGGGTCTTGCCACCAGCATGCACTGTTCAAGAATCGCTCTATTATTGACCTTTCTCAAAACAATCCGCCTAAGGTTTCATTAAATTGTGTACTCTTCAAGGATTTGTTCTATTATCAATATCTTATAATTATTTGTATTTTCATAAAATATGTGGTTTGATGTCATATCAGCCAACAAAAAAACACTGTTTGTATACCTTATTTTTGTCAAATGTCATGTAATTTTGTATTACGTAATAGTACACAGTATTACATTGATATATATATATATATATATATATATATATATATATATATATATATATATATATATATATATATATATATATGACGCCATGAGTAGTGTCATATGTGGCATTAAACATATTCTTTATTAATAATGTTTATCATTATGTGGACCCAAGAACGAGCAAACAAGTTCGACAAAGCTACAGTATTTTATAGGTTCGAGCGGCACAGAACGCGGACTAAGTCAGCTGCTTTAGGCGTGTTTGACATTGCTTCTCATTTAATTTTTCATTATGACATTCATTTCATTATGTCCCATTAACATCTCAATGTGCATTTCATATCGTGTTACGTAATATTGCGTAACGTATATTTTTATTACGTATATATTCCAATTTCCAATTTCTAGGGTTATCACTACTTGTGTTCTTGAATCTTATTTGAGCTATTTTTAAAGCGACTTGTGTCACTAATTTTTAATTACTTCGGTTACGTAATATTATGCGCCAGTCTGACTGAGTATTTTTACATTTTATCAACATGGTACAGTTACTGCTTCATCACTTTCACCCCACTTTAATTTTTTTTATATATTGTTATATAACGCTCCGGTCTTTTTTATGCAAAAATAATGCTCCAGCCTTTTTCTATTACTATTATTGTATAATTTTCCATGCTTGGGGTCCTAGGTACACTAGGATGAGCCGGGTTCAATTCCACCAGTGTTATATGAGATTTGGTCCATCTTAATTGGATATGCAATAGTTGTAGAATTATTGTAGGAACATAAGTAGAATTATTGTAGGAACATAAGAAGTATAAAGAAGTCTAAAGGCTTTGATCCTAAGATCTAGAATGAATATTTATTGTAGTATAAGCATACAGGTGGGTGCTTGGTCCATGTGGCTATTGCTGGTTGGTTGAATATTAAGTAGGTGAGGGTGCTACCTGAGCCTTTACATGCTACCGTATTCTTGCAATAAATTCCTGGGTAATGGTGCCTTATGGATGATGGACATGTTACCTAACTAGGCTAATAGATATACTAATAATAATTTATAACGAATGACAAATTTCAAAATAATATTGTATAAGTGGCTCCTACGACAAGATACTAAAATTGATAAGCTTGTTGCGTTACATCATGTTACGCAATAATGATGTAACCATGGGTAACTACTTTATGACCTGTAATTATCATTAATAATAGAAAAAAGGACGAATGACAAATTAAAGAAAAAAGAACACTTTTATCGCATTATGATTTATCAATTTTATTCAATACGCTTATAATCGCTTGGTTTGAATGAGTAGATCATTCGGGAAAAAATATCTACATTCAAAGTACATTGTTTCACAATGTGTACTTTTAGGCATTTTCAAGCCCAAGATAGCCTCGAGAGTTAGAATGAGTCCAATGGAGTGTTTTATTTACAAGAAAAGATGCATCTTTCCTGAGGCCATCTTTCAGATATCTCAGCATCATCTTCCATAAGTTCAAAACTACGTACAAAGTTTACATGAAATCTTAATGTATCTGGGATGAAGGGACCTTTATGAGGCCGTTGGCCGTTTTAACGAATGGAAGGTCTATTGCATTATAGTACACGTATTCCCAAAATTAGTATTGATGTACATTTTCTTACATGAAATCACAGCAAATAAGATACACGGATAAGGGTAGACATTTAAAACCTCTCTAAATATTTTACCAGCAGATGCAGGTTTAACTTAGGGCTATTTAAATTAGTTCCATTATAACTGCACATGCAAGCCTAAATGAATGACTAGTCACCTATTACAAGCAGGGATGTTTTTCCCTGATAGACTTATTTTTAAAAGAAACAATTGAACACAGCCGTAAAGAAACCACTATGGGAGGTATGGCCTGGGGTGTTTGAGTGAACAAATTAAATCAATATTCCCTTTGGTAAATCAATATTGTAGTGCTTGAGTTAACACATAAATCAATATTCCCTTTGGTAAATGTCAGCGAAAGTGAAGAGCACATTAATTCCACACTCCTCTGTATCGGATATATCATGTAGAAAAATATAGCTTCAACATTTATACAGAAATTACTAGCTCGAAAAACATTTAGCATGTTACTGATCGAGCATCCGAACAGAATTAGGAGTGCAAGTTCAAATGCAATCCATGCATTTGGCCTTGATATAGTTATCGGCCCAATACAGGGTTACGCACAAAAAATAATAATAGCGTCCGTACTGAACTTAAATTATACGATTCATTAACTTAAAACACAATCCCCAAATTAAATTTTAATTGAAAAAAACTCACATTAAAAATATTTTTATCTGTAAATTTCCTCGTAATGACATTTCCTCGATTTAACAAACCTCACAGAAGTTTTCATCTTACATAATATAAAGAAGCTCAGAAAAGAATTTAGCTCTTTAACAAAAGAGGTACTGGTCTTCCGTGAAGAAATAGAATCAAATTGATAAAAACATGCCATGCTGCCTTGAGCACAAGACTTCGCAAAAGTCCCGATTTAATTGTTTTTGATGTGTGAATATATATAAAAAAAATTCTGGGACATTTTTTGAGGAAGTTAAATTCAATCATTAAACAATGATAGTCCCTGGGCATTTTAGACATTTTATTCTAAATAAGAATGCACATAGGGGTAAGGATGGGTAAGATAAGATTCCCGTTCTGTATATACATAGTATATATAACTGTATGAGTATTATCCCATTTTTATGATTCATGATTTGGCCATTTACACTCAACTTCAATGAAAACATGAAAATGAAAGTGACCAGATTCAAGGTAGTTGAGGTAGAGTGATGTTTTGTTTACATGCAGCCTACTTAATATTTCCGTGAAATTACGCGCTAGGTACATCACAATAGAAGTTGCTATTCTATAAATATTATGAATGTATATAGCACATAGGATTATTTCCATCGAGAAATGAGTAACTGCTTTTCATTCACAACACAATTTCGATGTACAATGATAACAAAAGCCAGAATAACATAGAGCTTTTCTACTCATAGTAGCAGCTCTTATAGTAACAGTAAAATAAATTGTAATGAGCCAGCTTGGCTATCTTTGCAACTGTGAGATTAATAATATAATAAAGAGTAATGTCCATGGAAGTAAAATAGATGTTGAATGAAGAGAAGAGGAAGATGACACTCCCACTTGGGCCAATCTGACATTGGCCACAACTGCAGCATGTAGCGGGAGATGAGATAGAATAATTGGACTCGAGGAAGCCAACAAAGTCCCAATTTTCTCAGCTTCCATGATGCAAGCTTCATACTGAAATAGAGAAATAATCAGTATAGAACGTGAATGCCACCCATATGAATAGCTGTACATTTCTTGAATCTTAATGCGCGATATTACATTTGTTCAACAAAGGGAGTTATACCTGTTATACCTCCTTAATTGTGTCATACGTAAATATATCTTGTACCCATGTACTACTTCGAAGATCTGCTATGTAACTGTCTTTACTCACATAAATAACTTCGTAGGGTCTCTTCGAGATTATCTTAATTTTTTTTATTCGATTACAGGCCAAAGACATTTAACAAACATGAAAATTCCAGTGTAAATACATATTGTCCTCCATACGTTGCCTAAGTGAAAAAGATATCTCAGAAGGAGACCTACGGATATAATAAAAAACATCAGAAGAGAAATAAAACTGTTTGAGGACAACAGAAAACCAGCAAAATCATATAAACCTCCCATCGTAAATTATTACATAGTTAAATTGTATCAGAACACAAACAAATTTCACTAGTCAGACCACAAAAATTGTAAAGTTATACATCATTTTCTACTCGTATTATTTCACTATTTGAACATATATTGTATGTTTCAGGGTCATATACCCGTGCTTTATAACTGGGCAGAATCTCGATTCTCCAGCTAAAACCTCCTTTACTTCATTTATTACATGTCTTGTGTAATGTCGATTTTCCATATTTTATTATATTACGTAATATTACGTCTTGTGTAAATAAACGTAATGTATGTGACCAACAAGTCATATAGAACATTAGACTTCTTTATCCTTAAATCCCCATAGGCAGAAAGCCTCACACGGATATTAAATCTAAGGAAGATCTCTGAGGTTGAGGCACCAACTGCACTCACCACGGGAGCCATCATACTTTTGTCGCGTGGGAGTCTGGGCAGCGCGTCAATTTCACCGCGCGCTAACCGCGCGGCGTTGGGACTTCTTCGCTTCGCTGAGCGTGTTCACCGCCAAGATCTTTCTGCTTTAATGAACGGTTTCTAAAAGTTCCTAACTTCTAGCCTACGTCTTCTACACCTTAAACATCTAAATGTGCATTTTTTCATAATTATTATGAGTATTTTCTTTCTCAACTATTGTATAACTTAATGGTTATCGTTCCTCGTACTTCTGTTTCATTCCTTATGCCATTATGTAACCATTACGTGGCAAATCGACCAATGGTATCTTTAATTTTAATTTAAAAATTATTTAAATTACGTAATATTATAGGGCACTGCAGCACTGTGTATTTTAATTGATGATAATTTCTAATTGTGTAAATATTACGCAAAGTTACATGGTACTGTAACCCAAACAATATCACTATTTAATTCTTAAATTTAATTCATGGCATTAGGTAACTATTACGTAATGTTACGCATCATTATGTCTGATTAATTTTTAATAGTTCCAATTATCCTAATTAACTTGCTAATTAGCCATAACTGAAGGGACCGTCGGACCCCTCATCAGACAGTTACCTGCCGTATACCATCAAGGTTATATCAACTTTATTAATACACCTGTACCAGAAATAAATACATCTTTAAACTACAACACCTTTTGTGTTACACCAAGCGTAACACTACATGATGTATCCTCTATAGTGTTATTATGCCAACCATTACCCTGGGATACATGTTATAAATTGTTAGAAATCTATCCAGAAACTGTCCTGTAGATATACACTATAGAAGTAGACTAGATAATATAATATGTTACTATATTTATTTTTATTACAAACAAAGGCCATACATTCGATCATTATAATAAAGACGCATGTCGACGTGGTCAATGTTTTCGTGCGTTGCCTAAATATATGATATACAGTAACAACATGAGTACATTTAATGGGACGACTTCTATTTTCGGACAACAATGGACATAGATGACCGAATATGTAATCAATATTGTTCACAAGTCAGGAAGTAATATTATAATTTCCTTCAGCAACAATATTAACACTCAACATAGATCTAATGATCTTATTTCTCCCGATAAAATAAAGGCATGTCATTTGTACTTACCTGTAGACTACTAGGCTTAGATACAATAGGCATGATGAGAATGACAAGGTCCTTTTCTATTGAGAGATATGAGAAGGCCCCACATTCAGCAACCGATATGTGCTGGCGTATCACTGTTAGGACGTCTAATACAGACATGGGTTCAGACAGCTTTGCTGCCTTCAGTGTTTTTTGTACTTGACCGGGATTATATAAAACCCTGATCTCTCCACCTGCAAAAATCAGAGATAAAAAAGAATATAGATATGCACCCACTATATGAGGTACTTTACAAAGACTTACCCAACAAGGTATATATTATAACAAAGGCACTATATACCCCCTGCAGCGATATGATTACTCTGCTCATAAGTCTACTCTCATATCAGTGATGTACATAGGGGTAAGAGGCATAAGACAATTCAATCAATTATTTCTTTACTTTTGGCCTCCCTATATATAAGAGAAACCGATGTCTTGACAAGAGTGAGACACGCCTATATGAAACTGACTTTTCTGCATAATCTGTATGTTTAACAACATCTATGAATGCCATATTATGCATAGTATACCAAAGCAGAATTTCCCATGGAAAGAATCCTACCATTCTGAGCATTTAGAAATAGGACCTCATTCGAAGGCTTTGGTGATAAGACATTTTCTAACAAGAAATAATTGAAACCCACCGCAAATTGGGCAACAAGCCCCGGGAGGAGTGATTCTCCGACAAGCAAGCGAGGGCTTAGGACAAACAATACCATCACAGATGGGGTTGTTAACACCAGCTGAAAGAGAAGGCCCAGCATTCATTTCTAACACATCCGTTTTCATTAACAGGGTTTTAAAACATAGACCTGTGCCTAACGTGTTTAATATTTTCCAAACCGTAATCTTTAGTGCATCATAATAAACAAAGCCTTTCCTACATTAGAATTACCAATCAAATGGATATCTATAAGCACAAGAAAAGTAATAAAATTGCGAGACGAAAATTGAAAGCTATATTGCTGTTATAAATACACCAATACATCCCAAAGAGAATCATTCTTATAAATATGTTCTACAAAATATGATCATGATCTATACATTCATCATTTTTTAATTGATCAAATATTTATTAGATAAAACGGAGCCAATTCTTACGGAGAAGGTGTCCTACAGTCCTGCACATCCCTGAGTAATCTACAGAAGTGCCATCCCCCCAGGCAGCACACTCACTCCTGTAGACAGCCCCGTTATGCCCACATACCACACCCGCAGTGCGACAACCCGCCCGGCAGTGACCGTGGTGGGCTAAGGTCCTTCCTCGAGCCTCCAGTTGGCACAGGTTGGTGAATTCCTCGCCTGTAGTGTCACAGACAGGATCTCTCTCGTGATGGTTGCACTCCTCTGTTGAGGCCACTGTTGTAATGGTAAAGAATACAAAATTGTACAAATGATTGATTTGAATAGCTGCATGACGTGTTTTCGAATACGATTGGAAAATTCCCTGCAGTGGAAGGGTAAGCCTAAAATCAGGTTATACAATCAAGATATAAAATATTGAAACAAGAATCTATGATAACAAATAACTTCTCCTGGATTGAAACAATAGTACAAAATTACGATTGTAGAATTGGAACACATGTACCTTAGTTTGCCATTTACTGAACCATGACCATACATATTTCTTCGAGATACTGACAAAGTTTTACCACTTTTGATAAAGAGGGCCCACTACACCAGTCTGTTTAAACCTTTATAGATTAATTAAGAAATATAGACTGGTGAGATATAGGTAAAGGCATCCGAAAAATTGTCACTGAATACTGAGTTAATTAACTGAAAGTTATGAAAAGGAATGGAAACATTATCTGAGAATACTCAACATGATATTACTTACAGCGCTAAAAAGTTTTATTCCGAATGTATTAAAGACTAATTTAAGTATAACAGTGTACCCCTCTCGTCAATGACGACTGGGGATTTGTTCACTGTTTTTTTACAAAATGTAAACACATCAGAGAACATGGAGACCTCCCTTAGTCGGAGAACCGTCCTCTGTCAGCGAGAAAATTCGATAATAAAAGTTTCTAATCTAATCTAATCTAAACATAATTAAATCCAGACTGTATTAATAAACTTAAAGTGAGCATATTGGAGGTGAATCTATAAGCCCTCAAAATATGGAGGATGGTTATCCTTTGTACTTACCACATTTGTATTGTCTACACTCAGGAGTGACTGTAAGACACATTGTGTGTTGTCGCACACATCGCTCGCTGGCACCACAGGGGTTAGGATCGCAGGGATCCTGAGATTCACAGGAACCTGAGACAAACTGCTCCTCAGATAGACCCATACATCTATAGAAAGTAAAATATCATGTATTATTATACATAGCCTGTTTATATCAATAAACAACTAGCAAATACCCGTGCTACGCACGGGATTTGCTAGTGGGACAGTGGGGCCCACATCCTCATCTCCCCTTGTTCACTCTCCCACTATCTTTCTCTTTCAAGTTGTCTCTATAACTTAGTATCTTCATACCACAAATTGAACCCTGTTTAGATGCTTTTTTTGGTTGCTGTTCAGTGTTGTGCTGTTGTTGTGTTGCCTGTCTCTGTCCCTGTCCCTGTCCCATTCCCTCTTTCACTGAATAAATTGCTAGGTTTTCAACACAAATTCTTAAGGAGGAGGAGGAGAGAGAGGAAAAGGTTCCCCCCGCTTGACTTCAAAAACCATCACAAACAATAGTTTATGAACTGATTCAACTCTGATGATGCTCCTTTTGGTGGAAATATATCAACTCCCGTCCCGTAGTGAAGCAACAATGTGCCTGTGCTCATGCTTTGGGTGACCCAGAAACCTGGTGTAGGGGCACTGATAGGTTTGTTTTCAGGCAGCGCTGGGGGCTCTGGATGGGGGTGCTCAATATAAACCCATTTCTAACCCCTTTCCAACCCTAATTTGTTAATGAAACATAGTGGAATGGCTCGGCACTATTTTTGGCAATGTGTATGTGAAATATAATGGAGATCTGGCCAGCGGTTTCAGAGAAGATAGCAGTTTAAGCCTCCAAATTCTTATTTTATTAATATATAGATGCTCTCTTTATATGAATCATGAGGGAGTATATAATTATTTCAGATCAATTGTATAGTTTTACTTGGAAGGAAATGTTCCAAATGGGCAGGATTTTCATTACATACATTTATATTAAATAGAAGTGAAATGGAAAGAATAAAAACCTATTGCAACCCCTATGTACGCTACTATACTATTACAATATCTAAAATCAATCAAACAATCGAAGGGGCTACACCAATCATTATTACTGGGCCCTAGACTTACTTGGCTATACAATAACTTGGGTAGGTGCGACCGTTCTGGCCACAGACAGGCATGTAATGAGAAGCACAGTTACATGGAAGGCCGGTATATTGTCGTTTCTCCTGTGCAGTTGCGTATCTAGACAGACAGTGCCTGGCATCGCATATAACTTCCCGAGCACTGCAGGCGCACTGCTTACACCCTTCTGTAAACTTACTGCCATGTTCTTAAAAATAAGCAATTCATAAGTATTCAGTTTATTTCATTGTAAGATTGGATTGGTCTTGGTTAAATGAGTTGCTTCTTTTGGCATACATGTACTTAGATATACGTTATATTTAGCATGCAAATTTCAATTGAAAGTGGAGAAATTAATTAAATTTCGGATCAAGATATCCTAAACTATACATGACCCCTAATAATATATTATGTCCTTAAGGTGAAGTGATTATCCAAACATGGCCCGAATTCATTCGACATGACAGGGCTTAAGTAAATATTACAAGATTCGTGATAACAGAAAAGTGTATCAGCAATAGAAATTCAAACATTTGGTTATGACCCGAATTCTTTAACACACAACGTGTCAAATGAAAGTCATTTCATTTCTTAAAGATGCGATCAATAAGAATTTTCTACATCGATATTCCTTTTTCTTCCTTAATTCCCAACTTCATTTGCTGAAGTGATATTGAGACAGCAAATTGTTTTGGGAGAAAGTTTCAATCGTTTTCTTTCCAATAAATTTCTTATACCGTTAGCATATAAAGTTGTAACGACTGGGCGTAGGTAACTACGGTAATAAAGGAACCTCTTACCCTGAATCCTGCCAGTGCTTATGACACAACTGCCGGTACAGCCTACGTTAGCACAGTGAGAAAGCATTCCATGGTGCCCACATCGACAGACTTTATGACAGACCCTTCTTGAATCTGACGAGCGAGGTATATGCACATACGAATGCTCAGCCACAAGGTACTGAGAAACCTCTCCAAGTTGGCACGCTGAAAATACAATCAAACAGTGGATAATCGCCCACGATCACGAATCGTCTTTCAGCTGTCTAACATCCATTGCCAACACGACTCTTAAGCAATGGCAGACTTGGGGGCGTCTAGACATTTATTTAGGGCGCTCCCGCTGATGTCGATACTGCATTATTGAGAGGGTCAATTGATAATCATTTATGGTATCATCAATCGATTATTTTTTAATGTTTTTCTTTCAAACGAAGATTTCTTCGCATCACCCATATATTAAAAGGGGCTTTATTTGTCAGATTTCTATACTTACCGGTACATACTCAAGCAAAGCAAAATAGGATTTTGATATGGCCCCCGAAGTTAAGTTTAGAACGCGCATCCTACGATAGCCATTACGCTGTCACCATGATAAAATATACACTCCATATCTTGCTAAATGCTACACTAACACAAACACCAAATCAAATACCTGGTCTGCAAACGTAGGAGCGACAGTCGTACGCCCTCTTGCACTTTCTCCTATTGATCTGACAGACTTCATTATGTTTGCATGGATTAGCTCGGCAGGGGAATGTCACATCCTCCTGCATCAAATTCGAAGGTTCGACATCTGAAACCAGAAAGCATACACAATCAACATGACTTTAGTTCAATGGGCTACTCTTTAAATTCAATTTCTTTTATCTAAGATTGTGATATAATCAACCGCGAGAAACAGCCAGCAAAGTACAGTAAATGACTATATATTCCATAAATAGATTTCATGGGCTAAATACAGATCCTGTAGGCGTTTTTATTCAAATTCAAATAATTATAATAGTAAATTCCCACTGAATTCAGGAACTGAAAGAGAAAAAATATATCTAATGAATACGATAACATCACAACTCACCGAGAAAACGACGCAACGGTATGCATTTAGAATTATCATCTTGAGCATTCAGCATTGAACACAACGTATCTGATGTATGTCCTTGCTCTAACCTGTCCCAGTCAACACAGTCAGATAGAATTTCCACACAGTCGGACCTGATGTGAAAAAAGAATTCAAAACAACTTGACGATTGATTTCTGGTCAACTTAAAATTGCTATTGAGAATAATGCATAAGTGTGACGGCAGCAGTTCAATTATGTTGACCTGATCATTTCAATTAGAATATACATACACAAAGACCATTTTTGTTCTGTTCACGATGGAGAAGGATTGTTAAATCTTTCTCATAATCGTACTTACCTACAGATATGGGTTGTGTGGCTATTTCTGTGGCATGGTCTTATTTGTAGAGTGCATGCAATTGCCCGCCAAATATCTGGTCGACATTCGCGAATATCTATATAAAAAATACACGATTTAGAATTTTATTTTCTTGAAATATGTTTTATATTGGTCATAGACGCTATATGTTACGCTATATAATGTATTGACACTATTATTAAAGGAGCACGTAGGACATGATACACTAACAGGAAATCTTAATCCCAAACAATTAGTTTCACAATACCAATGGTACCGCATATCATGACGATGTATATCACTACATGAATTAGGAACAATAGTTGATTTATATTACACATCCTCAGAGGCCTCAGATGCACTGGCACTGAGACGTTCGTGGGTGGTTTAGTATCTACTCGCTTCATTCCTTCACTCATACATATTCCAATGCACTTACTTTTGACGGGTATAGATTGGCCCTGTGGTAGTTTGATTTCCCCAGTTTCCCATAATTTAAAATCTTGAGACGCTGCCTTGTCTGACCGGGAATTACAGCTCCGGAATAACTCGGTGTGTCGCCCATTAAAACTCGAGCAGTAATCAAGTCCTGAACATCCCAGCTCACACCTCTGGTCCGCTGAAGTTCGAAAATGAATACTCATATAGCCACATTTTCCCCAGACGCACAAAAGGGTAAATGAAGGGTACTAAATTGTCATTATCTTAACCTAAATAGAATTGTTCATGGACGGAGTTGAAATTGAATGGCAATTCTTACCATCATCGAGACACAAGTTTAGCTCATTTTCTAGTGGATCGGCAACACATTTTCGGTCAAAGTGAGTCCAACTTTGAGTCCATCCTCGACTGTATGTCTGTACAATACATACATTCAGTATCGTTTAACAAAAAATATCAAAGACACAGTACAGGTGATTTTTAAACAACCATATCGAAAAAAAGCGATGAACAACTAATGTAACGCTTGAATGTATAGATGAGGAAAAGTTATAACAGCACTATTAGACACCGACTTTAAAAAAAAATAAATAAACGAAAAAACAAGCATGCTATTTTTTTTACCTTCACACATAGTTTTCGACAGGAATCTGTTCGGGCCTTGCTGCAACATGATAGTTTGACACCATCTATGCCTGCGGTCTCTATAGTACCACTTGTGTGAGATTTAGGTTTCCCACGACTAGACTGATAGAGGAAACACTGCCACAAACTATCCTGCAATACAATGGACAGCCGTATAATGTATGACCTGAGTGATAATGCGCTGAAAACTTACGGTAAATCACTGCGTGTACCAGGCTCCATACAACATGCCTCGGAATACACTATATTTTCTATCATATTTTGATAAATTCAAAAAAGAATGTTTTATATGACCTTCATTCATGCGCAGGATGGGTAAATGTTTTTATATTTTTTATCATAGATGTAGCCATTATGAATAAAAACAAACCGTAAAGCTTGGGATACCACATATTTTGCTGAGCTCTTCAACAATTTCTTCTTCGCCTGTTAGAGTAGAGAGAATGTCCCTACATCCAGTTTGGCAATCCATATTGAGACCCTGTTCACAGCATTTTAGACCTAGAATGATGAATTTGCAAGGATGTATGCACATGTGGGTATCATCACATTTGAAAAACAAAATTGCTTGATAAATAGTATTATACATGCGAATGGGAAAATCTTCCGCTGTCATTAACGCTTTGAAAGGAAACAGAAGCACGAAGATAAAGGCTTATATTGGCTTGAGGTTTGAATCAATGTGCACAATGCGATCTAATAGTAATTTTTGAAGTCATGTTTATGGTATAACACGCAGTGTACTTACTTTGGGCAGGATTTAAGGTTGGCATCACCATAGTATAGTTGTAAACACATTCATTTACGTGGTCGTTGCAATGATTATTGAGAACGCGAAGAACACTGTCACCTGGAGCTGTATCCTCAAGGAATATACCTTTACATGTAGCAAGGCACTGGGCAGAGACGGTACCCCCACAACACCTTTCGCCAACTGTGGAGAAAGAAAAACGTGGTTAATTATGTAAGAGACGATGATAACCCCCCCCCCCCCCCTATACACCAACACACACACACACCCAAACCAACAAGTCTGAAGACATGCATGCAGATATTGAATATGTCCAAACATCCGGAAAAGTTAAAGTATTCAAGATCCATTTGCATTTGCAATGTGTGCTTACTTTTACTAAGGCCAAATACAAAAAAAAGATGATTCTCAAAGGATGAAAGAACAATACCAACCTTCTTGTCTGTCGAGGCAACTGAAAAAGGAGAGTTCCTGATCCGGGCGGCATGAATTTCCTAAATCATCCTTAGAACGAGCCTGTAATGGAAAAAGAAAAAGGAGAGAGATGAGTGGCCAGACTATCACAAAAGATAAAAGTCGGCAAAGACACATTTGGAGAGATATCCTACAAGATCTTAGCGACCAGAACGAACAAGTGGCAGCTCTCATGTTTCTATACTGACCTTATACATAGGGATACTTAAGGATATAAAAACGCAGATTTACTCCTATAAAAGCGATAATACAACTAAGAAGTAAATTCCCCCTTTAGCTTAGTGTGTACAGAGGATGAGCACGAAGTTAAGCTTCACTAATCCTGTGCATGGATGGGTGACTGTCTAGGGACACTCAGCTGGTTCGTATCGGTTCACTTTTATCCGAATGGCAGAGCATGAGGCCAACCATCCAGCAGGACTTTTTCCATATATTGTCCACTCACTGATTTGCCCTATAGCAGTATGATTTAGAGTGATTATATTACTCTTATATAGCAGTCCCTAGATACACCAGTGGTGATCTAACACACCAGTACTAAATCCATATAGTGAAATTTAGAGATTTACGTGACATTATCACCACCTCTGTATCGACGTTATAGTATTAGTACTATCGATCCCGCTGATATGAATGTAAGTTGAATAATAAATCGTTGATAGATGGTAGAGTTGATTTTGTACGTGGACATAACTATGACCACTAATGATGTAAGCGACGCACATATTGTAGTTCCATGACATACGAAGATGAATTATTACTATTTATAATGGATTACGCAATATTACATAAGAAATATAGATCTTCCATAAAGGCGCTTATAACAGTACTATGTATTCATTGTATTGGCTAAATATATGATTTAGGGATGGGGAGTGAAGAAGAAAATGGTGTCACCCTACAGCACTATTGCTCAGGGTTGATGGAGGATACATGAAAAATGAGAACCACATAAACTGTGTTTTCAACATAAACTCAGTGAGCATGGGAAAAAAAGTTTTCCGAGCGCTCCACTAGAATGTAAACACACACGAACGGGTAGAATAATTCTCCACCCCCTTACTCAAAATAGGACCGATTGCGGCAACAATCACAATGAGTTCCAAATGCGCTATGCGGTACTGGATTTATTGAACCAATGACATATTCTTTTTTAATTCAACTTTTCATGGAAGGCTGCAGCTTGGACGCCTTATTAATAGTGTTTCAAACACTTTTTCAAGTGGAAAATGATACCCGTATCAGCTATGATTGAGGGACAAAATTGTATACAGATTATACGAAAGTTCAGAAATTTGAGATAAAACTTATCCGCATCTCGTGTACGCGGACAGCAGATGCATGGTGGGTTATCTTCCCAAAGTAGGAATTAAAGAGGTTTATTATTTTTGTTCTTCAAAATGAATTGACAAAACATGAAAACGAATATTAGTTTGATAGGAACAATTGTACTATAATTGCTCATGTTTGATAGGAACATGAGCAATTATAGTACAAATCAGCAAGTCACAATAGCTACAGTTTACCATAAATCTTCCATATTTTCATTCAAACACTACCAACATGTAAATATAACTGTATTACTATTTCCCCCTTTAATACATCTCAGGCCTGTCGTGATGCTGCAATGGAAAAAACTTTGGTATAGGCGTGCACGTCTCGACAAACGCTCCTTCAATGCCAACTCAGTATATATAAACGAGGCCCCATCAAATCCAGGTGTCTCCTTACAGCTGAAACAACCACATACCTCTCCTCCCCCATGTTAACGGTGAAAATACAAAACATCACTTTCCCCCAGTGAGTAGGAACATAAGCGCATTGTTTTCATCCTAAATAAGTGGCTAATGCTATCAGGCATTCACTGTAATTACATCCTCCCAATAAACAGTAGATGAAATACAAAAGATGTGCCCTTGAGGAGGAAAGGGAAAAGATTATGCACAAGACAATGCCACCCACCTCTCCTACCCATGCCTGGTCGTCATGGGAGTTGCTCATGCGACACGCCCGTCAGCAGATCAATGTTCAGAGAACACATAATATCATAGAGACAAATGATATTTTGAAATAGATATGGCATGATATGGCACCACTTGCACATGTTAGGGTTCCTCTGATTCCAGTCTCAATATAATATTTCCTCAGATGAAACATTTATTTTCTTTCCAGCACCAACACATGGGAAGTAGAAAAACAATACCATGCACTGTATCTTATCGGCTATAAATTACCGATATAAAAGTATCTTTGGCTAACGTTGGGTAAATCGATTCTACAGATTATCAAGGAAAGCTGGATTTAGTGTTTTGGTCGTTACATTGAATCCATAGGATTTCTACGTGTTATTTTAACGCCACATTGCATGGAGAACAATGCCATGGGTTATCGACACCAAAGGGTGATAAGGCCCTCAGTCAATGTGTCCGGTTGCAGTTGCTAAATTTCTCATGTTTTTCCCCACTGGCCAACATTCCAGTGCGAGCGTTTGCTGTAGATCTTCTGTCAACAAGTCCAATGAACTACTTAGGCTGACAGGGGTCAAATCCCGTCAACAGCTGTGGGCAGGATTCTGCCTCCTCAAACCTGCCACTCCTTGGCTTTTTTCACCCTGATTTACAATGTAATAAAACCCCCCCATTGAAAGCCCTATAGGAATCACAATAAGTACCCAGGGGGAGAAAGACTTAAAAAGACCCAGTTGTTGTTCCAATCGGAATGTGAACAATTCGGAATTAAACTATTTTAGCAGGAGTAGGTTTCAAATGATTAAAACAAACTATCCCGGGATAATACATTAAAGTATGACAGACTTTCTATTGAAAGATTGTATTCAAATAACACCATCCATGGCAAATTTATAGAACACCCGCATCGAGGCCTCAATTGGAGGCCTCTTAATAAGTTCAATAATTTTGACCGACTAAGTTTCATGGTGGTGCACCACACCCCTACCTCTATACATGCAACCAGTGGACGATTAACATGATTAAATGGCATGTCCATCATATGGCCTATGGATATATACAATGCAAAGAGCAACTCTCATCTCCTCCACATACCCAACCGATAAGAGGTGTGCAAGGGGAGACAGGCTGAATGAAGGGACGAGGGAAAATTGATGCAATTCTCCGGTTATATCTGAGTTACATAATGTGCACCTTTGAGAAGCAAAAGTCGGCAGAATGCCAGGGCCTAATGGTACCAACGGATAACATGTAAAACGTCACATAAATCAGAGCCTCCATTGGCACTGAGAAGTGAAAATAGGCCAATGGTGAGTTGAAGAGTAAAATATAACGTGAATAACACTATCACTGACAGCCTCCAAGATTTAAAGTTTCATCCGTTTGGAGGGGTTTTACGTCTTTTGCTAGTGACGGTAGGTGTTGGTCTTGACAGACTGGATACAGACACCGATGAATGATGATAACAACACGATATGACTTCTGTCTTTCGTCGCCAAGTAACATGTTTAGCGGAGGCTGGGAATATGTATACTCGTTAGAGTAGGGCTGGCTTGCTGCTCAGCCCCACACAGACCGCGTGTTTTCTTCTCTAACTGATAACGCCTTATCATATGTGCAAATTACAGCGTCGAATGCAATAGCTACTGTAATCTGAGTCATGTGGACTACATGCTAACGTCCGCCCATGAATCTTCCAGCTTTGCCACTTATGTAAGCTTTTCGAGAAAAAATGAAAATCACACTACAGTAATGGACATTCTATATCATGGACCCATTCGGATGATAATTCTCATAACAGTTGCATTCGTGTAGGGATAAAAGTGATATTATAATGTGAAGTGAATGCCATTCCGTCAGTTAGTGAATTCTGCGCCTATATCATTCAAGTGAAATGAGTACGATACATGGGTATTATAGTCCCGGAATTAAAGTTGTAAGAAAGAACCTTCAATTCATACGGGAATAAAAGGGAATATATGGATTCATTTAAAATGTATTATACAGCAGGCATCGTATTCGCAAAATTCCAGAAGTTAGTAAATTGGTCATACCATACCATTGACAATGCACTCTGGTAGCTTATATATAGCCCCACGGAGTAAACTAAATATTTCTGGTATATCATAGCTAACCTTTAAATGTCCATCAACCCTAATATTTATGCGGTTGAAATCGCTTCATATTCTGGTTGGATCATATATGCGAATTGTAAGATTGCTCCCCGACTGAAAGAAGAATATGTATGCCCCTGAAATGTTTGGCACATGAAATAGATCAAAACTCAAAACCAATCGGACGTTGATCTTCAATCGCTCGATATCTAGAAGGGGTGGAATGGCTGTGAAATCTATAGGATAGAATTCCGGGTCCATTTCCCGTGTTAACCTGGGACACATCCTGATAAATGGGGAAGATGTCATCATTAAAACTTGGCAGAAGCCATGGTGTTTAACCACATGTATTTGAGGTGTTACCGGTCTATCTTTAGTGCGTTATCAACCAGGAAGATCGCATCTCTGTATGTATTATTTGGAAACAAATTTTCCGTTCAATCGCCACACAAGAATCAATATAGTTTTAGTCTTCACTCAGTCATCAACTTATTTCTATCATAACAAAGCATTTTATGAAAAAGGTCGACAGAAATAGGCATCTATCACCTTAGGTGGGGAAGCAGATTAAAGTTTCCAGGATAATAAACTGGGAACATGTTCAATTATTTTGTATACATTATTATGCATTAGAATTCTTCATCGTGAGGGGCAATATTATGCATCCCATGTACTGGCACTGAACATGCTTAATACAGTCTGGGCTCTCAGATCACATAAGAATGGTATGTCAGTGATTGGACGCCTACTGAGCTTATGGCTTCCTGGCCATGGAGTAAGCGTCGTAATTGGATTATAATGGCATTTTGCGGTTTGGAGCGAGAGAACCTAGACTGTATACGCCGGAGTAAATAAAGGCTGACTTCTTATACTAAGTATTAGATAAGAATAAGAGAGCTCAAAAGAGAGCACCTATAAGCACAAACTCAATTCGGGGCTTACGTATTCCAACTTAATCAATATTCCGATATGTTGAATGAACACACAATCCAAAAATAAGGTATAAGGAGAGGGACAGATATTAGCAAGAATGGATGGTATCGCCCTATGCCATGGGAAGGGCCATAGAGGGCGGCAGATCGTGAGCAGCTGACGGGCTGACCTGCTCGGGTTGTGGATGGGAACCTTGGAGCAGCACGGTGTAGGTAATTGACGGTGGCCCTGGATTGCCTCTCTCCACCTTTCTCACCCGTTATCTCCACCGTTGGCCAAATGTGCTTTTCAGTTCCTTATCTATTCTTTCCACGCAACCATTATTCTTCCTCAAGTGCTGATATACTTACTACTACGCGAGCGACTTCATTTTCTCCTCAGCTGAGATATATTGTCAGTTTTTGCTTTCTAATAATAGCTAGCAATTATCACCCAATTTGTGAACCACCTCCAAACATCCAACATTCAATCCGAGAACTTTTTTCATAAACCTTGGAGGTCAAGTTCAACTTTTTATTTCTAATGCTAAACAACACGTTTTTCTCATGTTTTCAGGTTACTTAGATATGTAGTTTAACTCTAGACATGCAAGCTAGGATGCCTTAAAACAAACAAAAACGCCCAACCGCTTGGAGCCTGCATAATAGCCCCTCATTGTTTAATTTGTTGGACTCGTGCTTTGGACAAATTTTTAATTCATATGCCCACCAAAGGATTTTGCACGTAATAAATAACTTTTCTGGGTGTAAAATGGAATTTGAAATTTGCTTTCTATGGCTGCATATGACAGGATCGATTTGGAGGAACTTGGAGGATCTTTCAGATATAGAATTAACTTAAATAACATATTTTTTTAGAGTGGGATCACGCCCGAGTAAAGGCTGGGGACAGGAAACACTAGCCAGGCTGAGAAGAGAATGCCAAGCCCGAGAAGACCATAACCAAAGCTGGATCATGTCACCCAAGTAGAACCGATGCATGGCGTCAGTCGTCAGAAGAAAGAAGGAACCACTAGACCTCAAGAGCCTGGAGCAAGACGCCAGACAAAACTCTTAGAGACTGACTCCAAGTGGAAGAAAAACCAAACAAATATTAGTCCCATCGAATCAACATGCTTTTAATTCTCATTGCCTATTTATCTTGAAGCTTCCATTTCACATTAATCTTATCGAAACGTGGGATCAGGGAGTGGTTTCTCCCCGGGAAAGAACTTGCTGATTTAACATAATTCCAAATCACTGACCTCCAATGGTACCGACTTTATTACTTGTTTGTCAGTGCCTAGAGTCAATAATTCGCGATTTTGGAAGCATACAGGGATGAATACAGAGAAAATTAATCATAACCATGAAATCAGTCTCTGATAGATAAAGCAAAGAGATCAGTAATAAGTTATCAACATGTTTAAATGAACGAACGCACATGTATACGATATTTGCGACTGATTGTACCTTCTTATATACAGATCCTAGCCGTCCTGTCTGAGAAAGTTGAAGTGTCATTTAAGAGGCATATGGGCAAGGCGGCAGGGGGCAAAATGAGCCATCCGGCCAATTTCAGCGCACACCACTTTACCAGTCACTGAGAAGTGCGCCCTTTCAAACAAAGAAAAACATACTACTGCATGATAGATGGCAAATAAAATATTTCTGTCTTATATGGATCTTTTGTATACCTTCTCCATAAGCATGGATTTTGTGAGAATAGAAATCATTCACATCATTCACAAGTATGTTTATTGTATGGCATGGATTCGAATCTCCAACAGTTTTCAAACAATATCAACTCACTTAAAACTGAGGTGACCATCTCTAAATGCATAAGACAATCAGGATTTGTATATATGAATATTTCGATGGCTTTCCCAGAGGGAGGGTCTATAACGCTGGGGGACTTTTTTATGTTTACAGCTGCTCAGGGAGGCCTGACATGAATGACGTCACGGACATTTCACTTACATTACATTCATCCTTGTGTGGTACATGCCACACATCCGGGACTATTTCCTCCAAAAAGCCTAACATAGGGCGATACTTGAATCCAAAATGAATTACCTAATCTAAACATGTAGCCACTTCGAGCTTTTTACGCATCTGTTAAAACAAATAGGGTTTGGAATATAGTTTGAAGGCGGAGTTTTGGGCTAAAGATTGTACAGCATGTTCACATTCTGTATTCAGTGTGGCGCAGAGCAATGTCAGAATAAGACTTTGTACAAAACTTTATTTTAAATAGTAAAGCATGAATCGCTTTCGAACAGAGCCCTACGTTTCTATGAGTACAACAATATCATAGAACAACTCTTTGAAATCAGAAGTATCATGCTCATATCAGGGATGTGTGAAATTGAAATACCTTTCGTTATAAAGTAGGGAAATAATTTATATTTAACAATAATTGTAGAAAATACAAACAACATCATGCGATAAAGAGGAAAACGTGAACAAGGCTAATTTGAACTGACTGAATGATTACATGCCTATTTGGGATTCTATTCCAATTGTTATGTATAAACCAAAGCAGTTTGACGCCGACCCCAGCGTCACCTTGGACCTGCCTTGTCAACATGGGGAACATCCGTGCCTTGTCATTTTTAGCGATGTTACGAACCATAACTGACAAGGGAGAAACCCGACTGAGGAGAACAGCAAATCATCCCATGGAGCACACATACAGACAAGCATACGAATAAAGGGAAATGATGATGCACAAGTGACCGTTTGCGTTTACTGCAAACATATTTGTATATACTATTTTCACATTTACTAGTGACCAAGGGATGTTGATCTCTGCTTATTGAATAACGGAACAAGAATCTCCACGTGACATAGATTCCTCACTTAATTTGAAAGTTCCTCTAATAACACCCATATCTAAGTAACCTGAAAAGCATCCTCTAATAACACCCTAATAATTTTCATTTGGTGACAATTCTACATCGTACAGACATTTCGTATTTGATCTGATGGAGACTAGTTGAGTTGACAACAAAAATCTGACGTTAATAAATGACGAGAATGCCTATAGTCTGTCTAGAAAGTAGTTGACACGTGATTCCTTAGTCCCTTTAAGGGGAGGGAAAAGTGGGGGAGTTTTGACTTCAAACCTTTGCTCCTTGAATCGCCGTTTGCGACTGACCATGACCGTTTGCGACCGACCATGGCCAAATATCCAGCTGCATTGTATTGCCCTGTCTCTGTTTTATGTGCAGCAGCTGTTGTTTTGCTTAGGTGGAAGGCAGAGCTGATTATACTGGCCCTGTTTCCCCATGGTTGATTGCAATGGGCGACTCGCTGGGCAAAGGGTTGACAAGTCCTTGTCATAAATAGAAATACAAAATCTCCCACTTTTCCCTCCCCTTAAAGGGACTAAGGAATCACGTGTCAACTACTTTCTAGACAGACTATAGAATTGGGCAAGCTTTTCTACCAACAAAACATGACAACTTTACATCAATTTCCATGGATGATAAACACACATGACTTGTAGTAATGGGCATGATTGCACGAGTAAGTTAATTGACTCTCGAAAAAATTAATACATCCCCAGCTGCGGGCGGGCATAGCAGGGGCAATTCCGACAACAGGGCCCACTTGGCAATAACATTATTATGAGAATGGCACTGACATGATGGGGGCTAATAGAGCTAATGCATTTTTATGTCACCTTTCTTATACTTCCCTCGCACACCATATGTATTATTACTCTATCCCTCTAGAGATAAATCAACTAACAACGCAAATGAAGATGGATGTCCCCATCATAAGTAATTGCTGAGTCAAAATTGTTAATCAGTCTATTGTCTAATGCCATTCCATATATGGATTCAATTATGTACATATGCCCTACTTCTAAGAGGATACTCAACTTCAGAGCGATTCCCTGATTAGTAGGACCTGGCTCTGGATTTATGTTCCTTGTTAACAACATGCCAACGCATTTTATGGCCTAGTCATCTTTCCATGGTTGCTTTCGGCATTGCGTGCGTTTAATCATAAACCATTCTGACCGATCCATAGAGGCGTCACATTGTTCATGTAGATTAGGATAAAAAATACACAAAGCTCCTAGCATTGTCCTACATACCCAAATATAGCCACTCACATATATATATACTTCCCATATGCCTATATAAAAACTAATAAGTATTGTACGAGATGTAAATCACTGCTACGTCCGCCATCGTAACACTGTTAATTTAGGGCGATTTATGCAAGTAGTCATGTAGTCTAATGACCCAACATGCAGGTAGTTATTAAGAAATAATTCATCAAAATAATTACAGTGATTTTTACAAGCTCCAAAACCAAATTAAGATTGTTGTTGCATTTCCCTAACGTTTTTTATATTTTCCATTTCGATGGAATGTCTTCCAGGTTCTAGTAACAGGACTCGTGATATACGGAAGTTGTCGCTCTGCGTCGAATGTAATGCATTGGAACATTCCTTTCTAAATTGCAGTATCAATTGAGGAATGCTAAACAAGTTTCTTTTTTATTACAGATACATATTTTGGTTAGGATGTCGTAGGAGAGAAGGATAAATAATCCAGCTGGCATAAACAAACTCATGTGCTATGGGTTTTCTCCCTTGGATGAAATCTTGATGTTTGTTTCAACCAAAAGTCATTCATTATTAAATATAACAATAAACATATTACATACCATTGCAGATACTTCTTACCCCTGAAGCAAGACACGGTCCATTATAGCACCGTTGATCGTTAAGTTTATAATTTATCAATTTTTATAATTAAAAAAAAAGTTCTTGGGAGAAATAGATCATGTACTCACCCTTCGGCAGGAGTGTTGGCATTGGTAGGCAAGTGGCAGTCCACAGCAAGAAAGTCCGGACCAGACATCCGAACTGCTGACTGCTGATAAAGAGAGAAATAAAGTCCAGGTCAAGAGTAATCTCAACATCCTTGGTGGCCTGTGAGTTGCATCGAGACAAATGCCAACTGAGACCTACAGCGAAATACAGAAAGCAATCGTCCGTAGGGAATAGTCAACAAGAACACAGAATGTAGCTGGTCCGTGTATCGGTATATGTCACTTGTCACAGACGGAAGAATTCCGATGAATATTCAACAATTATCCACTGTCTTTTCTATGTGTGTGCAATAGTGGTATTTGGAATGAATGGTTTCCTTGGAATGAATAGTATGATTTCTCGATAGTATAATGTCTAGTCTTCTCTAAATTGTTGTTACAGATTACAGTAGTTAGAATCACATCTTGCTAGTGTTTTGGTGGATCCAAAAACAGTACACCACATTTTAATTGCCAATAGACAATTCACGAGTACAAAATGGTTCCAATTTTCGGGCAACTTGACCTTTGGTTTTACCACAGCATGGAATTATGCCGGTTGGTTGATTTATCCTGGTGTGCAAATATGCAAATGGGAAAAGCTGGAACTAGACACAAGGATGCGGTACAATATTGTCGATGCCATCAATGCACCAAACATTTTCAGATACTGCCACATCAAAGGTGACCCGACTTTCCATGCAGGTACACGCAAACTCTTGGTGTAGTATCTATACAGCTATCCCTGTATGAATGCAACAATACTCAGCGGTGGGTATATATCAGTGAATAGAAAACAGATTATCCAATGGGCTAACTACACGGTCCATGTTCCTCTTGAGAGCCATACAACATGAGTTTGTCGATGTGGTAAACTCACAACATGTGTAGGCCGTCAAAACGTCTTGTGGCAGTCCAAAATAAACATCAACTCTGACGGAAGAGAAGGCATGTCTTTCTGCCAGACAAATGACCGGTTAAACCATGTCACCTATCTAATGGAGTGTGCCGCGCAATGTTTGTTCGGAGGGGCTCGCAGCATGAGGCGCTCAAACACCCCCCTGTTGCAAATGAATGCCTGCAGTTGTTAAAACACCCAAGTTCACCAAGGTTCTTTTCGCCACTGAACAAAAAAATGCCCTGCCAATCTTTTCGAAACGATGGATATCATTACTGGATTTCACTTTCAACTGTGCATAAAATGCCCGTGTTTAGTGTAGGAATGTGTGGCTGGCCCTGCCTGCCTGGAAGCAGATGAAACACTAGATTACTAGAGAACTTTTAGGCTGAGTAAAAGCGCTTGATCCCCATAGGTAGCTGTGACAGCGCCGACGCATGAATAATCCCCTTGTAAAGAGTGATATATGTGAGTAGGATATGCAAACATGCGAGTATTAAACGAGAGGATGGCAGCCTGAGTGGATCCTCAGCTGTGGTCCTCTTCAGGGATCTTCACACAAAACTGTCTTGGAGCCAACTAACACAAGTGGAAGGCTTTTCCTAAGTTTTGTGAGGGCAGAAGTAAAATTGGTCCCCCTTCCCGGAGGGGCTGACTCCATAGCCCATTACATCTGCCTTTGCTCTCCCACTCTCCCTCTCTCACTGACCGATAATGTGTGTGTCCCTCTAAAACTGCTTTCTCTCCTCCTCCTCCTCCTCCTCCTCCACCAACACTACTATACCTCCGCCTCCCATCAGTACGATATAGCCCAGAGTTCTCTTGTCCGGGACCTACTTTGTCATTCGCCCGCGGCCCATTCTTGTCCCGCCAATCACTGTAGTCCTACACTATGTCAATCAGGCCCCTTACCCCCTCCCAATATTTACTTTCTAAATCACCAATATGAGCCACCAATATTACCAAAGCTACGAAATTTGCAGGAAACAGGCAAAATCGATGCCCAATTAAGCATGTACCGCCTACGTCCTGACCCCTAACCCCGAAATGTCATCAGAGCAAAATTCTAGACCATTAAGTACGCCCCTTTGTATATCCAGGGTTAATAGTGCCTAGGGCGGGATGATGAAGAGCTTATTAGCAGCATTAAAGCTATTGTTTCATATTCAAGCTGTCACATAATGTCATATTTCTGACATGGTTTCTCTGGCCTAGGATCAACATCCATATATAAAATATGGACAGATTCAGAGAGAAACTAGTTTTTTTCCTATATAGGATTCTGTTGCGCATTATTGCCAAATTATATATAAAAGTGAGATTTTTTTTTATCATGAATTAACATCATCGCACCGAGTCCCATTCTATATCCTTGTTAAACCAAATACCGCTAACAGAGATACAATGTAGCAATGAGCTCATAAAAACTTGAATTCGTTATTCTCACGAGGCCAAAAAATGACAGTTTTATTAAAACAAAAAAGTCAAGCTATTTAACTCATTCATACAAAGGCTTGCATGACTATAAGTGATATACAATTAAATGTATCATACTAAAATAAATTTATCGGGCTCGATAATCAGGCGAAGATTGATACATTAAAATTTGATGAATGCAAACAGCTCTTGATTTGTTCTCATCTAATCTCCCAACGATTTATCATAAGGTAGTTAGCAGCCAAGTGAGTAGACTAAATCCCAAACCTTCCTACTCCTTAACTCTGGGATTGAAAAGACCTCATTGACTGGAACGCTCTTCCATCTTCTTCATGAAACAGGTGTGGACTCACCCATGCAAGCGCGCAAGAAAAATGGACCTGGCTTGTTTAAGATAACCTTTTCAATTCCTTACATGCTAGTCACATGCTATACAATAAGATGTGGAGGCTAGCATTTACTTTATGATTACATGGTGATGAGCTCCCTCAAATACACAAAAATCAAAAAGGTAGCAGCTTAGCATGTAAAACCGACCATACTTGGCAACGCATTCAACTGTTAATGTAAAGCACATAATGAGACTAAAATGGGATCAACTGTGATATAGCCTGAATTTGGGCTACATGGGCGTACCAATAGGGGAGGGACAAATCACTGCCTGACCAAAGGTCCTAATAATACACACGAACGCACGATGGCTTTTTAAACGTAGCTCACCTCGTCCCACAAATAGGAATACTAATAGAGAGGGATTTAGCCAAAGGAGTGGGAGGCAAATCTGAACAAACCAGGCTCTTGCTTGTCTGTAGACTTAACCTAAGTCAGGGAATGAATTCGGTAAGTTTCTTTCAATAGGCAATACATGGGATGTAACCGCCATATTCAGGGATACTGGCACCAATCTTTACTTAACAAATCCCTACACAAGAATGTAAAAAAATTGCCTTTGGTCTGGTAAGCCTTGTATGAATAGACTACACGAAGTGAGAAAACAGGTGAGGGCTATACAACTGATAGCTCTCTATATAGCGACAATTGTAACCGAACTCTACTATGGAGGGGCAAAATGTTCCTGCTACAGGCCCTTTGGGGTGTCTACAATACATGGCATAGTGTACATGTATGAGTATACCCGACCCCAGTAATGTATATTATTACTTCTAATCGTGTGAAATACAGGAGGGAATCTAAATCTGACATCCACAGTGTCGAGGGCATGATGATATGGAGGTCTAGAATCCGATATACGCACACTTCCCCACATTATCATCTTTATGTATTTTACAAAATTAGTTTTCATGCGTTTTGAAATATCGCAACATTAAGCTCTACTTTGTTTTGTATGGTATAACAATTACTATCCCGTGCGACATTGCAATAACATTTCGAGCTATTTCCATGATCCTAATATCATGAAAAGATATGCGACCTACCGATGAGAACTGGCTATTACAAAGATATTATTTAGTACGCCATAAGAGACCATGCCAAATATATAATTTATCATTTGTGACATTCACCACGAAATGACATTTTATAGCATAAGAACATTCCATCGATGCAGATCATGATTCTGCAAAGGGAAGGAATGTAAAGAAGAAAGATATGCAATCTGTCTAAGTCAAAACTAATATTGACTCGTGTTACAGCGATACATGCTCTCTATACAGAATAGGAGGAGGCGTTCCTGCAAAAGGTCCTCTTTCATAAACGTTTCTGTTATTATTCCTGACCCTGTAAACGCGAGCTAAATCTGTAGAAGCCCCGGGAAATCCTACTCGAAGAATCCTCAAGATAGGCACAAGCGTACCTCAATGCATTACTATTCTTCTGAGAGCAATGTCGCCCCCAAAAATGAAAGGGGAAATCTTCGAGCTTGTCCCAAAACACATATTGATTCAACCGGAAACCACAAAGCAACGACGATGTACCTCTTGCTAAAAAGAATAAGGCTTACTGGAGAAAACGATCTTCTTTTTTCCTAAGACAGGTTGTAATTGCGTACTTAAATTCTTCCCGAGCTCTGCGTATCGTTGCTTTGAACAAGAGACGCAAGCTACATAAAGCGGTACATTTCAGTGTCAGGATCATGGATAATATTATCTCTCAGGATTTTCTTTTGACTCCTTCTATGTGAAATTGATGCATTTTTGTGTGTGACTGCCTATACTTGCATTATTTTCGATATAGATATACTCGAATCGCTAAATAGACACTTTAATGGGATTGTAATAGACGAAATTTAACTAGCAAAGAAGAGAAATGATGTTACATTATATATGTGAGATATACGAGTCTCAGGATTTTCTTTTGACTTGCTCTATTTGAAATTGATGCATTTTTGTGTGTGACTGCCTACACTCGCATTATTTTCGATATATAGATATAATCGAATCGCTAAATAGACACTTTAATGGGATTGTAATAGACAGGGTACATTATATATGTGAGATATACGAGGAGAAGAATGATTTTACATCGATATCGCAAGCGAGAAACCCTGCATGGGAAGTGTTTGAAGAAATTGTGACGCTTCGTTAAAAACTCCAACGCTCTTGCCAAGGCTCGGTGGAAGAGGAGTCATGTCGTTGAGAGACAAGTTGCAACAGTAACGATGCAAATTATATGAGACAGGCAATATACATCAGCAGGGAAGTAAGTCAGCCTGAGTACATCTTGGCTTTTAGTTTTAAGATAGTGCTCAAGTAGGGGATTCACGGTGTACATAAATGTACAAAAATTGTATACATTAATGCCGGCATTCAGGGGTCAGCCGAGAGAAAGAGCAGGATTAGCAAGCGAAAAGTTACTAGTAGGTAAATGACATTGTTTTTGCCATTCAAACCAAATAATTATATAGATTAAATACACAGACACATCCAAATGATATTACTAAATAACTGTGTCTGTTCGCTGAGGGCCTAGTAACAGTTACACTGTTACAAAGTATGATCATTTGGAATTGCAGGGAAATAGGAGGAACAAAAGTCCCACAGATTCAGCGTTCAATTCCACCCAAGAAACACCAGGTGGCTGTCTAGGCTGTCTACAACTCTAGTCTGCCTGTCCTCGCCCTCACCCAAGTCACTTACTCACATCACCTCCTGAGGCAACCCAGGTTGAACGCACCATGATAGCTTTTAATCAGTATATTTGCCGATATTGTATTCCCAAATGATACTTTATTGTTATATGAGCCACAACTATAGGAAAGTGAGAAATCCTACCTGGGAAGGTATTATTGACGCACTGCCAGAACGTTACCTGCGGGGCAAGAATAAACAACCTTTGTGAATAACATGTTTATATGCGTTCATAAATTTCGAGTAAAAAGCATATCATTAGTTCTCATGGTGTGCATACCAGAAGTAACATTATATTATCTTGTCCAACTGTACCAGAGCCAAAATATCAAATCTCCAGAGAGGGTCAATCAGTTAGCACGAACGCGTTATTACAATTGTAAAATATATCTTAACATAGCAGGTTTACATCAGTTTGTCTATCAGTTTCACAGCACTCCTGCTTCTTGCATCAGCGGGCCAGTTCTACATGATTATTCCCGTGGAGAAGAACAGAGACCCCATCCCAGTCAACAAATGAAAAAGCACCAGCAGGCGCTTAAACTAATGCGAAAGAGTGATGGAGAAACAGGCGGGAAGGACCTGGAACTCAAGGTTTGACTGAGTTGCCAAAGCAAAAAGAAATGTGAATAGGGGGATTGGGGTCTAGGTAGTTGGCGGATGGATGGTGTAGGAGAGCCATGGGTTAAGGGTTGTGTAGGACAGGGAAATCTGGAGTGTACTGAAAAGTCTGGTAGCCGTCAGGCTGGGAGTACCAAACAAGCACCATAAGTACTTGTTGTGAGTAGCCGTAGGAAGTTACAGTTGTGGTTTGTCTAAAGTTTTCACGAAAAGTTCTGCTTGTACGCAGTTGGTAATTTGCTCTCGAGTATCTGGTATTGCAGTGGTATTCGACTGAATGCTTATTCAAACCCATGTGAATAAAAAGCCCCGAATATTTCCATCTCAGAGGCAACGTTGTAGGTATGTTAAGTTATATCAATGGACCGACCATAAGACACTTTTAAAGGGCACGACCACATCATCACATTCAGGATTTATATAGAAGATAACATATGAGAAGCAGCTCGTAACTTACTTGATTTTGTGGGCATAACTCAGCTACTTCAGCCAGTTGATGAAGCTGTTGTTGGGTCCCCGTTTCCATGGAAATCTGAGAATTAAACAAATTTCAAAAACTGCTTATTTATGAATGGTCATGAGTAGTTTAAATGACAATCTTGCATGGTTTATCCTATTGGAAAAAGGATGTGACTTTGAATTAAAAATAATCATGATTTATGTCTATCCATGTATGGATATAATATGTAGTATACACACATAAATATGTACATACACGTATACATACATAATTAAATCAATCATTATGTGTATATACATGTACATATATATATACTATATTATAGATATCAAGATACATATCAAGTCAAACTTTATTACAAGGAATGACATTTGAAGAAAGACTGGGAAGTCTACATGCGAGTAAGTCCAAAGATTGCAGAAACTTTTGGTAAATACCAAGATTGAACCCTTTAAGAAACAATCATCACTCCATATGTCCTTCAGAGGTTTTGTGATCTTTAAACATATTATTACCAAACCTGAAAAAATACGTGGTCATTGGGCCATTTATGCTTCTGGCAAAGGAATCGTTAGGATGTAATTATACATAGCCTTTCATCAAACACAAAGAAGTTATAAACAGAACATTATAGATCCCTCCATTCTAACAATAAGTAGACAAAGATACAAACGTACACATATTTATACGAGAAGTGCGAGTGGGCGATGCTGTATCTAAACCTACAATGAGGGCAACACATTCAACCAATGTCTTAGCCAAACAACACTTTGGTTTGCATAAGGATTGGTTTCTGTTCTCGAACGAAGCGAGAGGACAACTCTCAACTTTTTAGTTTGTTATTAGTTCTCCTAGGAACTCTTCTTTTCTTGGTGTCTCCCGCCCCAAGCCCAGGTTGTGATAAGTTATCGCAGACACGGTACATATGGATACCTTGTCAGTCGTCCAACTACCCCCTCCCTTTCCTAGAGATGAGAATGCTGACTTTGCAACTATTTACGATCATCCAAATGTGTGAGTCGAATCAATCGTGATGATGACATCTATAACGTAGAACAAGAGTTATATACACACCGAGCCAATTACACCCAATAAACACAATTTGGGAATATCTGTTTCAATCACCCCATTTTTAATGGTACTCATAAATCATATACAATGTATATAAAACAGACACCTAAGACTAAGATGTGCCAAAAACAACTGAAGAGAAAGTGTGCGAGCTGTAATTGTATGTGGCCAATTAGGAACAGTGCTGCCGTGTAAGGTATTGCGAGGAACTAAAGCGGTCGGATAGAGAGTCACCTGGTGGAGAATTAATCTTGGCTCTCTGCCTCCCTGTCCATGGGCTATCCCATTCACTCAGCCACACGCATTAGTCATCTACATACTAAAGATAATTGCTTCCTACATATGTTTCTGGTCCTATATCCAATTTCTTCTTATAGTGATAAATCGATCGCTCGTACCAGCAATTTCCCAACTGATTAAAACATGAATATCATATCATTAAGTGAGACAGATTTCGAGTAATTTCGTTCGGATTTAGATATTTTCACAGCATGAATAATTGAATTTAAAATTTGCATATATTTTTTTCCCTTTCGGGTCTGAAAAATGGAATATCGAAAGCCATTGATCCAAAATATTGACATCCTTGACATATTAATTAACAGTATATTAATTAACAGTATACGGTAGAGTAGAAACATAATAATTATTTTGGAAAATAGGGTTTAACTTTATTTTCAGCTCTGACCTAGAACCTAATGGAAGGCCATTAGAATACTCCACAAATATGTAGACAGTTCAGTATTTATAGCGACATTTTTTAACTCCCATCACTGGACGGCTCGTTGGGTAGTTATGCGCACGAGTAGATTTTACCCAGCACGAGTCAAAAGATTACTATATTACTATATGAAACGGTATATATGCATATTGGAAACACCTGTGGTCGGAACGCCTTTTCCCTCGCGAAGTTATTCTAATGTATCGCGCCTTGTCAAAAAGGTGAATGTAATCAAGATAACAACACCGGGTAAAACTGACGAATATTCCCCGAAGCATATCATAAAAGCTTCATAGCAGGTGGCCAAAACTCAGGAGTGAGAGAAAAAGATATACACACATCTTATTCATGGCAATAAGGTATATTGAAGGTTTGTGAGATATTCTAATGTGTAATGTATGTAATATGACAGTATAACTTTTCAAAACTGTTATAATATCTTGATAACTTGTCACAAATTTCAAGTTAGGTTCCAAGTTAGGTTTTATGTCATGGCATCGTGAAGATGCATTTGAAAAGAAGAGCCCCATGACATCTCTACTCAATAAATTCCATGAGTATAATAATTCAGAAGGAAACATACTTCAAATACATATGAAATGAGGCCCCGGAGGTTAGAGTTGAGTGGCAGTGTTTTACTAGAACTTATAATGAAAGCTTACCTGTTGACAAGCACCCCTACAGGCATCCTGGCCATCGTCTATATGGTGGCAGCATGTAACATCAGAATTGTCTGGGAAAAAACAAGCATTTGTAATCATAACTAAAAGAAGAATCTCAAGAATAAATAACATACACTAGAAAACAATCTACCAGAACAATCCCAGAAAATATGAACCCTCAAGCCGCGGAAGACCATTCATTTTTCTCATATATAGTCAGGGGGGATTTGCGAATAATAGAGAGGATTGGACTATTTTTCTGAGGACAGAAAATATTCTAAATGTCACTGTTTATTTAATAATATCCAGTGGTATATAAACAAAACCAATAGGGCCTTCTGAGCGAATTGGGAGCGTATTGAATTCCTTTTCCGGCAGGATCTTATAGTCATTTTTTAGTACTGGGATACTTTTATTGTTCACAGGTTCATAAGAAATACTATATAAATGCAAGCAATTATATCAGACAATGAAAATCAGAAGTGTTGAGCCGAAGATTATAAAGAGGGATTTGAAATCAGTATGTAGGAAAGATAAGAGAGCTAGGTTGCTATAGGAGTAAACCAAAGGACATAGATTTTTCTACACAATGTGTTGCTAATGTACCATTCCTCGTGATGTGAAAAAGACCCAATAAATATTTCTCGGTATATCAACACCAGGACGGTAACCCTTTCTCTTCAAAACCATCTGGATAGTTTGGCGTGAAACCATTAACTAATGTTGATACAGAAAACACCCAACGAGTTCGACGCACGTGTCCGACTGCCCGGGGAAAAGCCAAGAAAACATGTGTTTGTACACAAAGGCTAAGAAAACGCATGAGATCCACCACACAGACTTCTGTATATAACAATAGTTTAGAAACATTGACAGATAAACACTGTCTGTTGGACTCTCCTGTTAGATTTCAAATATTGGAGGGAATGTCAATATATAGGATAACCCTTATACTAGTCTAAACAACTTATATGCAAATGCACGACCGTTTGTGTAAAAATTTAAGAAATATGATGCAACCCAAGCAGCCTAAATTACTTATTTCAAACCAATATTACAATTTATTTAATAAACTTAACGGCTTTAGAAAGTCAAATAGAGTTCAACTACATAGGCTAGGATTGTAATGCCCTACCAAACAAAATTAATGACTTTCGATTTGTATCACATCATCCAAATATCGTTTGAGTTGGAATTGGATTAAAAGAAAAGAAAACTTATCGGGCGGATATGAGCAAATAGATCACCAGCTTCTAAAACGATGAATTCAAATAGACACGATTCAATGCATGAAAGTGGGGGTACTTTCCTTTACTTGCATCAACAACATTCCAATGATATTCCTCAAAAAGGCCATCGTCCAGATACGTTTTGTATGGAAACCAGACGTGTATGCAAACTCACATGACATAGATGCAGTTCATATTGACCATGCGATAAAGGGATAATATCTGTATATATGATGGTATAGCTTTCATGTCACCAGGTGTTTATCCTCGTCTTCCAATGTTTGTCAACTATTTGAATCATACAGATATTTCATACAAAACACATTTAACCCTAGATGATACATTCTTGAGAGCGATATAACAAGGGTTCCTTCATTCACAGAAGGTGATTGTTTGAGTGGTACAATAAAAGCCAAAAATACGGCATGGGAATCTATATTGCTTCTAACCGATGGTGAATTACATTATATGTAAGGAGAGTGTAAGGATATATTGTAGAATCAAGAGCATTTTTTTCAATTGAGAACTCAGTTGATTTGAATGCACAGCATACTATACAAAACACTATGAAAATGATGTTAATAACTGACTTTGGTGTTAATCTATGAAAGTAAAGAAAACATGCAATCATGGAAAATCAATAATGGCCTGTATAAAACACGTTTCTTTGAAAAAGGGTTCATAATGTGTGGTAAAATGTCTGCATGGCATATTACAGTACCAAAAGACATGACCCATAAAAACCTCAACTTACGTCCCTTGGCAAAACTACATCATCTCATTGAGCTGCAAAGTGTGCACACTGATCAAACGATGTTTTGCTCAAACAAAACGACATTCGATGGGAAGGTGAGCAAATGATCCTCTCTGGGGATAGATAATCCCCAGCCAGTGGGGATCTAAGATCCTCCATCCACTCAGCCACTTTTCCAGCCAAGTGAAGCGACCAGTCTTGAGACCGGCTATGGAACTGGATCATAAACGTGATACTGTACAATTATGGGGTCACTTGTTACAAATTCAATCACATCAAATAGAAATTAATGGAGTAAAAAAGACATGTCTGCACTCTAATGATCTCCTCCCTCAAAAACGTCAAACAAGATTTCTATTTTTATCGATAACCTATCATGACACATGATGCAATAAAAACCTCTTGAAATTCAGAATGCGAATTCGTCGCAAGAAATATTTGCAACGGACAAAACAGGCTGAATGGGCTGCTGGGCGAGTAATGCTGAGGGTATACAGGTCCGTATTTTCTTAGAATAAAATAACCTGTATTTTACACTACACAAAGCTTATTCTCGAGTGCAATAAATCGGTACAAGAGATGTGTTGGCCAGCCCTTAATAATACGAAGGATTTTCATACAAATTACTGGTAACGAGAGGAACTGCTGAAAAAAGTACTTAAACTGCACACTGGTGTATTAATAACAGTTGTTGTATGTTAATAGTATGGGCCAGTGCAGGGTGGTACGAACCAGTAACTGCCAAGGTCCACTGGTCGGTAAAAATCGAGTACATGCCCATTTCCTCCTTTTAATTTGACCAATGACAATGTATATGATGGATCAAACCTATAAGACGACACATACTGACATAGCTACACCTCTGAAACAGTGTATCACACCTGCCTGACATCTATTAGTATTAGCTAATACATAATACTAATACAATGTTTGCCTAGCCCATTGTCCCTGAACTTGAAGTACCTAATGCAGGCTGGCTATGTTTATCACATGTTATCAGTGTAAACATGAAATCGGTCCAACACAAAAGTCAAGTCAGTTGAACAATTTATCGTAAGGAGACTGAGAAAACGAAAGTAATGAAAGAAACTTTTGGGATGGGATCAGTACACTACCAATTCAGTTGACCAAGAACGTTCAATACACATATAATAGAGTGACTCGTTGACGCCGGTTAAAGCTTAGACAATGATAGAGCAATTATAGAGGATGGACAACCATTCGGAAAGCATCTATATAAACCAGAGATTCTTCTGCCCCATTTAGAGAACGTAGAGAGTATATATGGATGTTAGAAAAAATAACACTGACTACAAGAAAGTAAGTAGGGGAGAACATGTTAGTAAGCATATACATTGTGTCAGTTATTGGTTTAGACGCGAGCCAATATTTACACCAATACGAGCAGCGCTGATCTAGCCGAGTAGTCAAAATTAATACAAAGAATGAATGGTGTAGCGTTTTCACTTAGGTCAGGTGGTGTTAAACGTGTGTTCTAACCCCCGGCCAGCAAGTGATTTAGTCTGCCATCATATAGCACCGTGCCGCCTCCTGGGTAGGCCACAACTGGTAGTAGTAGTCTACCTAAACTCTTCTCACCCTCACACAATGAGGATGAGTGAGGGGAGTAAATGGATGGGTAGTGGAGATGTTGATGTGAGGAGACAGGCTGCAAACGTTTGATGATATGAGTCAATTGGGCTTACCATGAGCCGCACTGATTGAGGTATGAATGCCGCACAGGAGGGCCTGCAGGACAAATATTATGTGAGCTTGTTGTCGGGACGGGGACATTATCCTACAGAGAAACTTTCTGAATACAGATCCACGTGTGGCATGGTGCCGTCCTCTTCCTTCAGTGTCGGTTGATTCTTTCTCTGGTGTAACTGTTCCACCTCCTCCTTCTACTCTTCCTCCTCCTCTGCCGCGCTATGGGCCTGACACTCACCACTCACAACACTTGACCCCAGAGTGCAAGGCAAGTATGCCCCCTCATCACCACGCCTTTTCCAAATAGCAACCCCCCCTGGTGGTGGTAGGAGAAGGAGGAGGAGGAAGGCGGCGGCTCCTGTGAGGAGGATGAGTCCCCCCATTGAAAAGACACTCGCTGCGGTAGCTCATAGCGGGATGTTGAAGATGAGGTTGAATCTTCTGAAGGGGCGAAGGATGGGGTCGAACTCTTCAAGTTACACGAGCATGAAAATGAAATATGGAACATCCTGAGCAGATCAGACGGCCGCAGGACACACACGTGCATTTCCACATCCACCACTTGGTTGACAGTGCCAGCAGCTTTACCCCTAGCTACCCCTCCGATGTTATGATTGAGCAAATTTTCAAAAAATAATATTATGTATTCCTTGCATTGAGCGCATAATTCAGTATTGGATTACAATTGAAATACCGGTAAGATAGATCTCATTAAAAATGATAGACGACCTTTTCTGTCTATTTGCAAAATGCGATCTCCCCACACAACATGCTATCAGATAAAGCTAGATATCTTGCATAACTTGGATTCCTTGGGTGCAAGATGCTGAAACTTGGTATTTTTAATGCAAGACTTCTAACTAGAAAAAAGTTATTTGCCTCAACTTAATTAGGTCAAACTTCACTACCAATAAGCAATTGTCATCGTTTTAATCATATCAGTCCAATATTAGTCTAGGATGTACCTTTATTGGTGAAAGCATGCAATATTTAAATTGTACTCGTACCAACGAATTTTGAGTCTGTACAGTCCAGTACTTGACAATATTGTGATGGTGTTCTCTTCGTGGGAGGTCAGTGTGAAGAAGACTGAGAGAGTGGGGAATTTTTTACTCTCAACCAAACCGAACTTGATCGTTACTAGTTGGTGTTGTATTCCTTGATTCAAACACATAACCATGAATCACGTTTTCATAATATACCTGTATTGCATAATTTATCATGTATGCTATTCCAGTGGTAATTTGTTAACGAAACTATCCATTTTTACGGAGGATACTTGGCCAATCGATTAAAGTTCCCGGCAACGTTCTATCTAAAACATTTGTATGCTTACTTTATTGCACATTTTTAGCAGAAATAGCGTGACATTTTTTTTCTTGTTCGACTACTTCTTTCGAATCTAACATATATCCGTCATTTTAATTAAGATGTTTAAAAAGCGAAAACCTATCCCAATTTGCTAAATATACAATATCGTATTATTTTATTTCTATGGCATTATTGTACTTCAATATAGCCGAGAATGCTGAAAATATAGATGTTATGACATAGCATTCATACATGATCACGATTCCAAAAGTACTTTGGGTGAGTTGAGCAATGCTTGCGAACAGATTAAGGATCATGGGGATAGGAATAATGATAATAAATTTAAGCATGCGATAGCCGACTTAAACACCAGGGAGCAAAGTAATATTGTACCAAAATAAACTGAGTAAAGAATGGTAAGAAATTTACGCTGACCTTAGCGATATTCACGGCTAGATAGGTATTAAAATAATGTATTAGCCTTCTAAGGAAGGAAGAAAGAGAATTTTTGAATTATGTTAAACATTAATGGTATTGTTTAGTCAAGTTCAAGATCAATAAGGTAAACAGCTTTGAAAACACAGATGAAGAGAAAGGAGCAGATGTAATCTTGATGTTATCCGCTCTGAGGAAAAGAATTTGTTGACAGATTGAATAAAGATCCGGTGCTGTAAAAAAAATAAGGGACTGTTCATTATTAACCTCTGGGGGGGGAGAGGAGAATTTTCAGGGGGGGCCATCTTTTTTTGCACAGACTCTGAAGGGGGGGTCACCTGTTTTTGCACAGACTCTGAAGGGGGGGTCATCTTTTTTTGCACAGATTCTGAAGGTCAAGGAGGCACCTTTTTTGACACAGACTTAAAGGGGGGCACCTTTTTTGCACCAACTACGAAGGGCAGCGCCATTTATACTTGCTAAACCTTGCTGAAATCTGGGTAATGAAAGAAGATTCCTGTATCTCAATCATAAAATTCTCTGGTATTTGGACAAGCAGACCGTTCTCTAAGGCAGTCTGCAAGCATCTGACTTGTAGTGGTCTGGAAGCATGGGAGAGTTGAGGTTTGTAACACATAGTGTAGCTGCATGGTGGTCTGTGCTAGATGAGAGGAAGCATGCAGAAAGGTGCAAATCTTATTCATCACTGGTGCTTTTTCTGGGTCCCTTGCCCACCTCTTGTTGATGAAAGACATGGCTGTTGTGTCATCAGAATAGACCATTACTTGTCTATTCATCGAGGTTGGGCTAAAAGGATGGCAGGTTGGATCGAATTGCTACCTTTTTGTATATGATATACTTGTCAGTGATATTTGGCCACCCTGCCCATGACACATACACTAACTCTCCATCATTTACAAATCCCCTGCTGCCCCACAACCATTCAATCTGTAATTTTCCATGACAGTTGGTGTGGCCTGAACGTCCTTTTTCACTATCTTGAATCCATCTTGTATGCTGTTATGTAAAATATCTGTATGAGGGCAGGAGCAACTCCCCCAAGCCTCAAAACATATCGCTGCCATGATCACTAGTTGTGGTTGGGTACACAAGCAGCGCTCAACTTCTTGGTATCCTTTTCACATGGGGAAATTCATAATTATCCGCAAATCTACAGGTGCCAAACATGGCAAAAGCCCTGTAGGGCTCCACAATATAGCTTCTTTTATACTTGTCCAAGAACTTCTACTGGGCTTTGTCTTTCTTTGTTCTTGGGATCAGCAAGGCAGATATATTTATGACCCAGGGGCTGTCCCCTACCTTAAGTCAAACTGCACCTGCAGTTCCTTATAAGGACTGTTATATGCAAGGATCAAGGGCTACTTGTGGTTCTCCACTACATAAAAAATCATTATCATGTATGCTAGGTAATACTCTCTCTGGTCTTTATGCAGGTCTCTGTTGGTCTTGAGGTGACACATGGTCCTCAGGCTGGCCATACCTGATTCATCCATCAACCTAATCTTCATGTTCCTTCCATCAATTGTATAGCACAATTGGCTCCTAGAATGATGGTAACCTTTTCCCAGAGTTTCTCAGCCAGTCTGTTTGCTATGTGCTTTGGCACAAACTTGGACACTTTATCAGCCTTGTTTGCATACTAGCCTCCCTGATGAGGCTGGGTTGTTGCTTTGACCGTCCACCAGGGACCCCACCCAGAAAAAAAAATCCCAAACCAGGTTAGCAAGGGAAATTCAGCGATTTTAACTAGGTAACTTTGTGGTGAGATGCCTTGCTAGACGTGGGATTGGTGGCATTTGCAATTACTTAGATGACTTGTTCATCATTGGCGAACCTATGGATGATTGTGCCTTCAAACAAAATGCCCTGATCCATCTACTTGTTTAGCTAGGTTTTTCACATCTCGTGGTGCAAGTGCTCATCCCCTGCCCAGCAGTGCATCTTCCTCAGTATCCTCTGCGACACTATAAAGATGGAGGGTATTTCTTCTACTAGTTTGAAGCTAGTTACAAATGCCTGCAGCTATTAAATAAAAGTTACAACTTTCCACAATTGACAAGAATTAATTGGTGATTAGAGATTCTTTACTTCTTAAGATTACTAAAGATTGTACACACTCGAAGATTGAACTGGAAAATTCTGTGATAAAGGTATATTCATGTCTATTTTAGATTTTGCAATGGGAATAACTCCGCTTGCAGTTTTGTGAGGGAAAGAGCCTTGAAAACCCCTCCCAAAGTTTGCAAGCATTTTTTCTGGGTGCAAAATTTTTTAAATTCAGCAATGTTTTCAGAGAATCATTTTTCCTGAGCAGGCTTTCTCTTGCAAACCTATTTCTGCGATGTTTTTTCCTGAGATCTTTTTTTTCTTGCTGGGGTACCAGGCCTAGCTAGAACTCATTTGCCTCATCCTCAGTGGCGGTGTGGATCCCCAAATTGTTTTATCACATTGTAGCACCTCCACATGGTCAACTTCCTTCAAGCTGTTCTTTCCTGCTTTTGCACATTTTGCACATTTTGCTGCCTCCATGTGAGGGAAATAGGTATGGACCTGCGGGCCTCACTGCCCCAATGAAATAACTGCCAGTATGTCTCTTGTAATGCAGCTCTCTTTAGACAATGCTGTTGTCATCTGATGACCTATGTTATGTTTATCTGTCCACATCTGAAAGTCAAATTCTCCAGTTTCTTCATATTTCCGATGGATTAGCTCTCACCACTCAAGTGATACTAATCCCTGATTGTTCCTTTGTCATCAATTTTAAATCAGTTTGGATCAGTATCAAAAAAGGATGGTTTAAAGGGGGGGTCATGCAATTTTGCACAAACTTTGAAGGGGGGGTCATGCATTTTTGCGCAAGACTTTAAGGGGGGGTCATACAATTTTGCGCAAGAATTTTTCATGAATTCTCCTCTCCCCCCCTAGTGGTAAATTATGAACAGTCCCTAATGATAATAGAATAATAAATGATATTATAATTGGAAGGATAATAAAACATTGCGAATTGGCGTAGATGTACCCTGCTCACAAATGATTATTCAGCGTAATTGAATAATTGCATGTCAATAGTGAGCTACACGATATATCCGAACCCTTGCTCGATTGGCCGGTGGAATGTTTAGGTTACAGATATTTTAACTGACAAAATGGCAAATTGAGTAAACAATCACCTTATCAATTGTTCCTGCTGGAGACAGATCATCATCTAGGCCAACATTCCTGGTCATTTACCTGGATCCCGACAATGTCATTTATTCTAATCAGACATGCCCTTAAATTGTCCGATAGATCATAGAAAAAGAGAGTTGAGTGGCATATAATCATCACATCACCCACGTATTTGTTAGACAAAGATATAATTACATATCGTTTAGCTATAGGATCCACATTAGAGCTCATGAATTATCGCTCCATGCATATTCACTTCGACTACATGTTATCTGTAAATGTTGAATCCGAATCATAAAACACGAGTTCTGATTAACTATAAAAAAACATATGTTGTTAACTGAAAAGGCCTTAAACTACATGATTTAAAATTGACGTTCTTCACAAATAATGCCCTCCCAACTGATGAACAGAAACATGAACACGATGTCTCGATGAATGTACGTATCAGTTATTATACATTAAAATACAACCATCAATAGATAAGCATTTTCTACATTCAACAATTGACAGATCCAGGTAGAGCGCAATGATTCAACTCAATATATTATTTTTCTTTCCTGACGTCTAAAATTTGCCCTAAGGGATGTTATATTCGCATTGCAAATGGTCACATATCAGCAAGTGTCGGTTTGTAATAGATAATTAATTACAGCATGGAATTTACTGATTATCAACCCATGTTTATACATGACCTGCCAAATGATTCTTGGAAATATAGACCACGAAGGGTCGACAACCCATGCATGGAATACTTATTGGAGTTCTGATAATTCGGATTGCATTTCGATCGTAATAATTATTTTTCATTGGATTTTGATATTTTCACCGTTTCCCTTTAAAACGTTGTAATCAAGGTAAATAGCAATGTACTCTGTTCTAGTGACGATACTCCCTTAATACAAAACTCACTTGGTTTTAGTATAGCTGGTAAGAGAAGGGGAAACCCCATTCTCCCTTAAAATTGTACGAAGTAGGACTTGAGATTAGTTACTACATGCTAAGGACAGGAAAAATATCCCAAAGAACCATGAAGCCCAAGGAAAATAAAATGAAATATAGCAGGTATAACAAATCCACAAAAACTCTAAGATAAAGTGAAAAAGAACAGATAACGAAAATGAATAATCTATAAGAAAGCCTACAACCCGGATATGTAAATTTCGATGTACCGTCCGGTCCGGTTACTATTTTAATGTGATTAATAAAAACGCTTGCAAAAAAACTACATGCTACTATACTATTACTATAGAAAGAGGAATGCCTCAATGAACACAACGATGGACATTTGGGTTGCCTTTTTTGTTGTAGTTACATGGCATTACTAATTTTAATGAATGGGGGTATATGCCTGAATATTAGCCGGACTGGAAGAATAGAAAACCAACACATACATATTCGATGAGGTGTTTCCACTGATCCAGTTATCGGTTTGTTTGCAGGCGCAAATTAGCGCACTGCAAATCGCACCAATCACGCAACACCCGCAAACTGCAACCTCCCCCCCCCCCCCACCCACCCAGGTAATTTAGAATTTAGGTGTAAATGACCCCCTCTAGGTTCAAATTAGCCACCTTTGTTTCATGGATAACCTTACAGCAACAATTTTCAGCAAACTTTTATCAAACAAAAAAGAAAATATTGGGAAGACTTTAGGAGAGGAGGTCATACATCCGATGACTTGTGCTAAATATGTCTAGGACTATACACCTATATTATAAATATACCCTAAAAAAGTTAGACCTTAATGTGAAACTTGCTTCGATATGTAATGTTTATGGAAAATAAAAGATAGAAATAAATCAAAGAACAATTCGAGGGTCTAATAATGAAATAGCCAATAATTATTACAACTTAACTGATTCTATGAAACAACATTGTCCCAACTGATTTTCTCAATAATATAATTATTCTTGTCTGACAGTTCAACTTCAATACATTTTCCAAATTCTATTAAAACCATTACTTTCCTCATATTAGCCTTTTGTCATCGAACTCACATTTAAAATCTGGTTGGGATTCCAACTATTCAGTTCTGTCTATTAGGCCTATACATTATAGTTCTTTTATTGTCATAATTTAAACAAATAATGTTTCAATGGGGCTACATCAATTCTAGATTATTAACACAAAATGGGGGTATATTAGACCTAGGTTTAGTTTCCCTATTGGGGGTACTTTCAACGTTGCGGGGGTATTTTTGACCTAGGTCTAATGTACCCCTAGCTACCCCTGGGGGTACATTGAATCTGGAGGGGTATATTGCCCCCCGGGGGTACATTGGACCTAGGTCCAATGTACCCCTGTACATTAGTTATACCGGGGGTATATCTGATGGGGGGCACATTAGACCTGCTACACCTGACCAATGGAAAGGTGCTGATATCGTGTGTGTGTCAATAATGAATATCGATTAAAGATGGTAGAGCTTTGTGATGTATCAGGCCATGGTATGCCTTACTAATGACAGGAACAGACGCAAGTAGACCTAATAGGCCTATACCTTATTAATATCCATATATGTTACGCAGTGTTGTGTAATGTTATATAAGAAATATGCAAATGAGTTTGGGGGAAAAGTCGCGTAGGCCTTTAAAAGTGCCCTTAACGGAAAATAAGTAACGAAGGCATGAACTAATAGCCATTATTTACCTTTTTGTTAAGATGTTAACCTAAATCTTTATTATGGAGTTCTGATACCTGTATTTGTTATATGAATTAATTAGCAACAGCATGACTGAGAAAAGTGTAAAATGCATAATGTCCTTGCTGAATAAAAAATCTCCAAATGCAAAAAAATGTTTCTGGGCTCATATTATTAGCTCTCATCATCAAACAACCAACACGTATGTATAAAATGATTCAACTACGGAAAATGAACTAAGTACGTACAGATGTATACGTCATAATAATATACTTTTAATTTGTTACGTAAATTCCGACATCTTCCCTGCCGTTGGTGCTTTCTCCTTCCTTGAATGAAGAGACCTGGCTCTCCATGCTATTGTGATAATACATAATGAAGCTGCTTAGTATGTCACTGGGTCTTGAATGTTTGGAAAATTCATTTGAGAATATTGACTTTTAATTGCCATAAGACATATTTGAGAATATAATTACACTAATGAAGTGAGAGGACGGCGCGTGGACTTTCTGATGAAGCCCAGCCCATATAGGCCTATAGCATTTGAATCGTTGGAAAGGAAACGATGGAGGTAGTGCGGTCGAGCATTAATTCTTCTAGAATATTAAAGGACAAGTTCAAATCAGAAATAACATATATTCATTGTATATACTCTAAGTAAATAGTAATTGGTAATATATGGATATATGGTCGTAAACATGATCATCAATCATATGAACAATGATACCCTGAAAGTTTGATCTTTCAATTATGGGAAGTCTTCCCAAATTGGAAGAAATGGTTACATCTTCCCTGCATGCATGTATGCAATAAACTATAGATATATATAGGTGCACAAAAGGCTCGAGACTCGAGGAGCACAATTCAAATACGGCAAGATACGCATACCAGAAATGTTCGAGGACATGGTCATCAGTAGTGTCATCGTTCTCCCACTAATGAACGACCCCAAACACACAGGAAGTATAGGCCGAAATGACCGCTGAAATAATTAATCATGACTGATCACGGATCGCATGATTACGACAGAATGATGAGATGGACAACAGAACCAGGCGGACTAGTGGTCCCAGGAAGCGATTGATGGTCGAGATGAACAACTGTTAAACCCAGGTGGATCCCAAATCTGGTCAGTTTTGGTGTTTACCTGGTCAAGAGAAGGTGGGGGAGGCGGCGGTGACAAAATGAGAGTCCCGGATATGTTGTTTTTGTTTGGATTAATCCAACTAAGTATACTGACAAATGGAAAGGGATACGATGAAAATACAGAAAGAGCGCGTAAGTATATTGTTTTGTACGTAACTTTATTTAAATGTTGTTCTCTATCGAAATGTTTTCTTATAATTAAACTGTTAAACATATAGGTTACTATGGGAACATATATAACACTCTTTGACATAATGTAAAAAGAAACGAGTTTCGGGTGTTTCCTACTCCATTTCTGGATCTTCCAGGAGACGCAGGAAAGATAAAGGTTACATTAAATATTTGACAAAATTTCTATAAGTTGCCAGAACGCGACATAGCATTTCATTTACTTTAATCGATAATTTCCTTTTTTCAGAATGTACGTCTGAGGGACAATTCCTTTTGCATCCTACCAACAGATGTAAATTCATCCATTGCACGCATAATGTCTTCCTCCGAGAACAAAGGGGGAGTTACATGGAGGTGATAAAGGACTGCCCCCTTGGAACCGCTGTTCCCCTCTCCATGTATGACAGTCTCCACAAGGCATCAGGGGTATCTCAGGATCATACTCTTTGTTCTGAAGAGGCTTCAATGGTCGATGGAAATTATTGCATAGGTAAGCTACAGTAAAACGTACCACCAAACTTATCGTATAACAGTTTAATTAATTGAGTTCACTCTTTTTGTATGAAATCTATAATGATTCCAAAGTAACTTGATTTGTGCATGTTCATTAAAAAAACCTTTTCCCCCCGAAACGAACAATCTATATAGATAGTAAAGCATGTTGCCTAATATATGACAGTTGGATGAATTGATTTATAGCATTTTAAAATCTGAGCACTACCGCATTGCTTTGCATAGCATGATGAAAGCAATAACTTTTTAAGTCCTCGTCAATAGTCTGCTATGATCATAAATACTCAAGTGCGTCCATAATATCAGTATGGATTCATAAATAATATAATCGCCTGTCGGGATTAAAGAACATAAACTAGGCAGAAACCGATACAGCAAGATCTCTAAGAGGAGACTATGTATCATTATAAAGCACTGAATATGACGGACTAGCGTACATTTATACAATAAAACTTTTAGGAGCTAAGATACATCAAACTTGTTGCGTAGGTGATAGTACTCACTGTGGCAGACGCTGGTTTAGTTTGATAAATAAATAGTGTAACAGTTTATGTCAGCATCAATTGGAAGTAAAATATCAACGAGACAGTGATTGCATAAGACCAAAAATTACCATTAAACCAATTGCCATTTATGACCATTGAACAGCTGTTTTTTACTAATATATTTTTCATGCGAGTTTCTATTTCCATTGAAAATGAGGTTTTAATCGCATTATCGCCGAATAATGCTAATGAACATAGATTAAGTGTTCATTTGTCATTTCCCATATTCGTCGATATCCCAATGTGAATCATTATTTTAGGGGCACTTATGAAAATTGAACTTATATTTGTTATATTTATATTTGTTCTAAATAGTATGGTTTTAATCTAATGTAATTCTCTATTTTGGAGGCCTATATTATTGAAACAGCATTGGCATATAGATAAATTTAACAGAGAAAGAAAGAGGTAAAAGAAATGAGTCAGGCAATATATTTGACAGTTGTGTGACCAAACATTTCCTTCTGTAACGTACAAAGTGGAAGTTTGGAATACAATCATGAAACAGTGATCCACGCTGGCAATATGTGATGTGTTTCAGCAAAATGAGTCACAAGTCGCAAAAAAATGGATTTTGAGATACCATCATATTTGAAAGGATAAGATCAAGTCGATTCCAATGATAGTAAACATTAGGGACATCTAGCTAATACAGGTTTCTATATTTTATGTTTAATATTTTTACTTATGAAAAAGTATTTACAGTATTTCTGGGTAGGTGATTACCAGTAAAGTAAATAAATATACTCTATAGGGTGACCTTTTAAATGGTAGGATATATTTAATACACTGTTTTGAAACTTAAGGCGCTAGACACTCCAAAACTCAGAACATTCCAACAAAGAGATCTTGTGAATACTGATTAATCCTTTTGGAAAATATCATTTTTGCGACTTGTGACTCATTCTTCCGAAACACATCACATATGATTTCCAAGAATACAGGAAAAGCTACAAAAACTTCCATATCAAATGTTTGAATTCACACCGAGTGTCATTTGACATGGACACGATATGATGCTTCATTTCCATGAAACTTGTGCCTGGAGAAGAACTGGCTTAAAAAGTGTGCATGCTAAATAATGGAAAATGTTATTTCAGCCCAAGGAAAATATTATTTCCTTAAATCAAATATTGTGGACGCAATGTACAGTAGGGAATGAGAGCGCCTCCTCCACAACTTCTGTCATACAATTTTCATGTGAAATTGTGAACTGCTGTTAAACTTTAATGCGATCGAAGGTCGTTTTGGATATAATATATAAAACGTAACCTTATGTCTAATTGGTGATGGCGGTGTTATCCAGGTGCTACTGCAACCTTTAACATCATTAAAAGAAAAGCGGGACAGCGTCCAGTAGATGTCATACTTGTCAGCTCCATATAATAGATTTGAAAAGTATTTTGTTTTTGTTTTTAAAAGGTTTTATTCAGAGTATCCTGCCTTCTGGGATTTGAAAAGTATCAACTATTCTCCAATGTAGAATATGATATAATTTATCCACGTAATGTTATACTTCTATAGATACTTTGTTAATTGACGTATGCAATTCACCGAGATCATAATGGTATTGGTGAATGGTTATTGTAATATCCATTTTGATTGCCAATCTTATTGGCGCTAATGTAAGAAGTCCTCCACTATAGATTGTTGACTATAATACGTACAAATGGAAACTTCAATTCTCACATGCATAATCATTTAGATATTTCTGGGCCATAATTATGGTATTAATAGTTAACACAAATTGCAATCATGTCTGAGAGAGATGGGATCAACAGAAAGGCAATTGACCTGCCGTTCATGCACAGTGCTCTAATGACTATGTGCCTGGAATCTCCTCCGTTGTTATACCGGAAACATCGATGAGGTGTCCTGGGGGCAGGTAGAAAGCTGACCTGTAGGCCAGCTCTTTTCGTGTCCCAATTGGACACTTTTTGGGTATACATTTAAACCAGTAGAAGCATGCTTAGTCAAACGCTAATACCGATTTAATCCACACGTGAACAAGCGACATGATAGCGTGCACAGGGAAGCTATATGTATACGTGCAGCTAATTTAATGTATTTAATTCCATATTAATTTAGTTTGTCGTGTTTGAAAATAAATATTTGCCGACACTTAAAAGTGGAAACCGCGGTTCAAGCTTTTTAAACAATTTTGGTAATCTTGTTACTGGGAAAAGTAGTTAGCAAAGTAGAACTATATACGACTTATATATATTCAGCAAACTTAACAATTTTTCATTTGACGTTTTTTTCAGTTGGCAAGAAGGCTAAACATTCTATAATGGAAAGCAAAGAATATTTCCCAAGACCCGTTGGTGGACAGTCTAAGCGGGCGGAGAAATTAGAGGATAGCGACGAGAGAGCACAAAATGGGGATTATAACTTTGCCCAGCATAGTCCCCACAAGTGGTATAATATATTGGTGGAGGCCAATCTATTAAACAGCATGAAAGATGGCACTTTCAACGTCCAAGGCGAAAATCACGAGGGTCGAAATACGGTCAATTCTGGAAGAAGCAATAGTAAGAGTAGTAGCGGGAATTCCGACAATTCAGGAGAATATAAAATATACCAAGAAGATTATGAATTGGACTTGTCAGGAAAACGATTTCAATTGAAGACTCCAGGATCCTATCCAGGGCCTCCTTCAACATTTCATATCCAACCATTTGATATGAATCGGCTCAAATATGAAGACCCAGTAAAAGACAAACCTTCATCCAAAGGAAATGTGGCCAGCCATGTTGCTCCGGCGTACAGTCGGCATTCCCAACCAAGGACAACCTATGGACATTCAAGAAGCACATTGACATATCAACAAAGGTCCAATGCACCGGCAGGAAAATCAGCCTCAAGAACATACTCCAAAGCACCTCGATACAACTCCAGACGATCTAGTTCAGATAGCTCTAAAGGAGGATCCAGCTACAGAGGAACCTCTAGCGATGAACAAAGATACAACCCAAGAAATTATCCAAAGCAAAATCCGAATCACAAAGCCCAGTATGCTCCACCTCCTCCACCCCGAGGTGATTACATACAAGACAGGTCCCGCATGCCAGAAAACTTTGGTAGCCGATCCTTCAAAAAAGAAACAAATTTGAACAGGGGCGTGAGTTCGGGCTATGACCAACTGAAAGAAATGCCAGGGCTAAGTGATGTAGGAGGTTACCAACCACCTCCAGGGTTGACTGACACAATGAGCTATCCGCCACCTCCAGGTGGTGAAATGAGCTATCCTTCACCTCCTGGTCCGGATGATGAAATCAACTATCCTCCACCTCCTAGATCATCATCTGATAATGTGAACTATCCTCCACCACCACCTAGATCATCACCTGATAATGTGAACTATCCGCCACCACCTCCTAGATCAAGCGATAAAAATGGCTATCAGCAACATCATAATCCTCCTCCTAGAACCAAAAAGAACTATGGTCCACCTCCACCTAGGTCAAACGCTAATATGAATTATCCACCATCTCCGAGGAAGCCTGATATGAATTATCCTCCACCTCCTAGGGAACCTGATACATTCAAATACCAACCACCCCAGGAGTTCTCTAATACCATGGACTATCAACCACCTCCAAACAAACCACCTAAAAATTCTGCCTCAAATTATGATAGTTTCCACCGTGGAAATCAGGGGTCAAGTTATGGGAATTATGATAAAACTCAGCCCCGTTCGCAACACAGGGGTTACAACTCTTACTCCTCCAGTACCAAAGACATGAACAAAGATTACAGTCCTCCAACGCAAGGGAAGTCGTTTAAGCCAACTTTGCAGGAAAAACCCACGAGTTCCGTCGCAGGTGCCAAGGGCGAGAAAGAATTCCCTGATATGATGGACAGTCAGTTTGACAACTCCAACTTCTTCACTCCTGACTCAACACAAGGCAAATCGGATGGAGTCGATAATTTCTTCGACTCATCTCCTTATGGGAGTGGAACTACCAATTATGAGCAATTCGGTAAACCAGGAGGAGACTATGAGGACTCAAATACAAGACCTTATGCAAGCAATAGCAACGACCAATACTCATATGGCAGCGACTTCAGTGAACAAACCCCACCTTACCGTGGAACACCCACCAATTATGACCAAAATACAAACTTCCAGTCGGCAGAAAATGTGGAATCAAGAGCCAATCAAAATACTGCTGAAAGGCGAAGGCCTGATACAGGTTACGGGCCAAGTAATGGAAGAAATAGATATGATTCAGACAGCTTTACAAATGGAGGACCTTCAGACAGCTTTACAAATGGAGGACCTTCAGACAGCTTTACAAATGGAGGACCTTCAGACAGCTTTACAAATGGAGGACCTTCAGACAGCTTTACAAATGGAAGACCTTCAGACAGCTTTACAAATGGAGGACCTTCAGACAGCTTTACAAATGGAGGACCTTCAGGCAGCTTTACAAATGCAAGACCTTCAGACAGCTTTACAAATGCAAGACCTTCAGACAGCTTTACAAATGCAAGACCGATGCAGGGAACATCAAACACATATGAAAGGCCACGTGGCAAGTCAAACACAAAAGTTAGACCAGATTACCCACCTAGCACATACAGCTATCCTAGCTCACCTAACAGTAATAATTATGGTACAAGCAGCGGCTATGGTAAGGGAACGAACCCACCCAACTATGATACAAGGAAGAACACAAATAGCAACTATCCAAGCTATTCCGGTTCAGCATCAGGGCCAAATTATCGAAGTCAAAGCGGCAATCACCAACAACCAGGTTACTATGATTTCATGCACAAAAAATTCTACAATAGTTACGGTGAAAACCAAGCTCCAAACCCTTATGGTAAAAATCGTAATAATCCTAATCAAAAGAGGCGCCCCGTCCAAAACGGGAGAAAATCATACAGTAATGTGGGATATCCAAATTCTAATTCTAATAATAACAACAACAAAGTGCCAAGACCTGTTGCAACAACTAATCTCCAACAAGAAGAGAGATTTGAACACCAGCAAAGTGAGACTGAGTGGCGTCCAAATAACCAGGAGTCAAGCCCATCAGCGACAAAGCCAGAATTCGCTCCTAGCAATGTTGACAATGGCAATAACATGAACACGAACGCAAGATCCTCCACCCTACAAGATGCCCTTGATGTGAGCCCCCCAAAACCTCTAGAATTCAACAGCAATAAGAGAGGTTTTCGAGGACAAGATTACGTCGGCTTAAAACCAAGAGAGAATCCAAGAAGGACAACAGGCAATCAGCTATCTCAGGTCAGGCCATCCCAATCGTCACCCGAAAGAAATTCACAGATCGAAACATACACAGAGAATTCCCAAAGTAGAGATCAGAATCCACAAATCGACACATATCCCCAAGACACAGGTGGAATTGAAAATGTAGAATCATTGAATGCGGATGGAGAATCGAAATCCTACCCACCCCAGAACTTCCAAGAACCTGGAAGTCTTGGATACGGACAGAATGCAGGTCTGACGCACTTAGAGGTACCGAGGTCTAAATCAATTGAAGAGGATTACAAAGAACTGTCCAAAGATCCTGCCGAGCGATTCTCAAAGGCGATGGCAGCTGTTACTCAGAGAAAGAGGCTCAGAAGTCAAACGGTAAACTCTGAGATTGAGCCAGAGCAAGTATTAGACCGTGAGGATGAGGGGCAACCACAGTATCACCGACGCCCCTCAGTGCAGAAAACGAGTACTAATTCGGCACCACAGGATCCGGGCCCACCACAGGAATACTCTCAACCTGAACGGGATTCTTTCAGTGAAGTTCCAGAGTCAGAAAACAGACAGCTGAATGTTGATGCAAACCCGGCACCGCAAGAGTATCAGCCTTTCAACGAAGAGATATCCGTCCCAGAGGCCAACGTGAGAGGAGATGTTAGGGACAGATCTCCGCCAATCCCCGAAACTATATATAGCGATGCAGCACAGGACGAGATCGCAGATACAGAACAAGTTGTTCCAACATTCCAGCAAACAAAACAATCCACAGATGACAAGGAATCAAAGCTAGAAAATAATGAACAACCGGAATCTAAAGATTCAGCTGTAAAGTCACCAGATGGGCAATTTTCCGATGCCTATGAAGAACTGAGATATCCTTCATGGAAGGCTCGTGTATAGTTAAATTTGTGTACAATATTTTCAATATTTAATTTCATTTATTCTAATCAATGGGGGGTGTTGACAACAGTTCAAAATGAAATTATATAAATGATCCACAACACAGGAATGCAGCTGTCGACAATGATTACCAAGCCATGTCACTAACTTATAAATTATAACAATCCGGTCATTGGTTTGGCATGTAAAGAATTTGACAAACTTATTATTGTCCATTCATCATTTGTAAATATTTGACATTGTGTACGAGTTGTATTACCAGTTTTGTACCGAATAATAAATACATACATAAAATGACTTTTTCCCATATAGCGTTCTCATTACTTGCTCACACAATGAACGAACGCAGTATACATAACAATACTAGTGCAGATATAAGATGATCAACATTAAGAATCAGTGGGGGATTTAGTATACATCCCTATCAAAGGGGGAAAATATATATAGCAGTATTTATGAGTTATTGAAAAATGGCCCCAATTCTCGGATAAATAGATAAGGTAACATTAGTTATGATTATCAATCCACCAAATATACATACGAAAAGAAATGATAAGAAATTGGGATAGCAATATAACCTTCCTATATAACGCAAGAGACAGTTCGAATTGATTAAAATAAGTTCGTTTTAATTTTCAGGAAGGGTTTCCGGGGGAATCTCATTCACCAGAACTATTATTCAAAGAAAGGAATAATTGTATAATTTTGAAGTAGAATTAATAATAAAATACCGCACATAATTTCATTAACTTATTGACTGCGAACATAATTTAGGTAAACAAATATCAGTCAAACCCGTCGTAAATAATGATACTGATTTCGCCTACGCTAAAGAGGACTAGGTGAAATAGAACAGCGACACATTTCAGAACCTTCCTGCTGTCAGAGAATATCAAAATTTTATATATAGGTATACTTCCAGTCTGCGCACACGCATCGGGCAAACAAAAATTCAAAGTAATTTATATATAACAGGAATATAAGGCGACACTGAGAATATTGTTCCCTTAATGTAACAACATGTCCAAGCTTTTGTTAAAAAAAAATCAAACCAACAACAGGACAGATATTTTCATCACAATAGATCATCGAAGATATCTATAAATACATATTCTCAACACCTACTTATAACATTCTCATTGCCCATATTTTCATCACCCATTCTTATTGGGTTCAGACAATAATCTTCAACTGGCATAAAACGTAAGCACCAAATAGTACAGTACTATTTATATAGAGAGGCAATTGGAATAAAAAGAAAATCCTCCCTTCGTCAACCTTTGCAATGGCAGCAGCACTTAACAAGAAGACTAATCTATTAACCCTTTATACAAATTCATTTTATACAAGGTCCTGTACTACCTATGCTTCGTATAGAGTATAATGGCACAGAACTGTTCATAAAAGGTAAATATACACGCTGAGGAAACAGCTGCCTTTAGAAGACTGGCAGAAAGTCCTTTGTAGAGGCCAGCAAAACCTTCTACTTGCCGGATCCTTCGCAAGCAGTGGATCCAGCCATTGTAAACATCGGTACGTCCAAAACTTTTGCGGCCTTCAGCAAAACTCCGGCCCTGAACCTGTAGACGTTTCTTGGTGAGATCCAGAGGGTAGACCGCCACCTTGGCGCATATGCCTGCCGCAGAACCACACACCAAGCTCTCCAAGGGACCTGGATGTAAGAAATACTGGTTTAGCAGAGGGTAAGAACAATTTGAATTACTTACACGTACAAAGGGAGTCATTCAATGTAAACGGATGAGAAGAAGGTGGTGGTGGTCTAATGAGGAGCTTTCTATATTATTCTAGATTTACTAATACACGTAAAACAAATAGGTTCCTTTTCTACATGAAACAAAGGCTCATTTTTGAATAAATGAATAATCGTTAAAACAACAAAATTTGAACAAGAATTGGGAACATTAGACAACAAAGGAAACGCAATCCATTTTACCAACATGATCGATTGATGTGTATGCTCTGCAAAATATGCTCGGTATGAATGGAGACATGACGATCAATCAAATGATAAATTACTTAATCCTAATTCAATCGATCTTATTCTATGTTCTGCATTTACCCGAAAGTACATAAAGTAATGACGTGCCTGGGTGTGATCCGCGATCTGCACGTGTGGCAAATTTCCATAAATTAGTCAGAGATGTGTAGAAGCCGAACTGGAAGCCTGATTGAGGCCCGATGGCGATAAGAGCGGGTAGAAGGCCTTTATATAAAGCTTTTGGTCCCTCATGTTGAACTATCTGTAAGGCGGCTTTAGTCATGGTAGGATAAACCTGTAATAGTTTTTAAAAATATCATAGTACTTAAGCCTTTCCACCAACAAAATCAAAAATTGATTTAGTAGAAACAATACTTATGGAAAAAACAGTTGCCCCTTTTAGAATCACTAATTACTAATTTAGCGGACGTTTCAGCTTTAGCTAAAAAGTGAAAAACGTATGAGTTTGGTCCTAAGATTGAAAATTCTCATGTATACGTATTTTATCATGCGGGTAATAATATTAGTAAACGTTGCCCCGAACACATGTTTCTACAGTCCGGGGAAGATTTCGAAAACGATTCAAATGCAGATGGCGCCACAGGCTGGTCCCAAGTATTTCCAAGTAGAGCTACTGCGCGGGAACTAGCACTATGGTTAACTCCCGAAATGTTAGCCAGGGAACCGACTAAATTAAAATACTAGGCGCCAGGCTACTAACGTGGTATATATACTCACTGCAATGGCTCAGGACCACCAACTTAGGGTTATAGGGTTAGAGTTAGTACTGTATCAATCCACGTATTCTATTCCGCCTTACAGGACGTTGGAAAAAACAGTGCATCATGGCTTTACTAAGTCTATTGGAGCAAATGCTTCGGCTATGTCGAGTGGTACAAAAGCAGGGTAGTATAACTAATTTCATTGCTGGTAAAAGCAAGTGGGCAATCTTACTTTTGGCTCTCCCTGAGCAATCAGGCGAGTTCTGATCACATCGAAGGGTTGGCAGCTAACGGTGGCAACACATCCAGAAGCAGCACCACAAAAAAAGTGTGTGATGGGCTGTAGATCAGTACTTAGCTTCTCTGGGAGGTAATCGCCCACGATCTTTGTAAACGTCTCGAAGGATACAAACTGTGAGGAAAAAGGACAAGTATTAATTGGTATTTTTCTAGGGAAAGTAAGGGATTGTTAGACAGATCGAGGTAAAATGTTCATTCAATTTTCGCAGTATGGTGATCATGTACCTATTCGCTCCAAATATTACATCGATACATGTTATCATACTCAGGCCACAACATATGGGGAAGTAGTAAATTTTTATTTTACATGTTGCCTTTTTCTGTTCAACAGGTAAATTAAATGATATTTGTTTATACATGTATTACAGTTTCTTATCTATAAACAGAGTGAATTTTCAGCGAATACTCACTTGGGTTACTCCATATATAACGGAGAGTATTTGTGCGGGGATGTGGCCTTTCCATAATGCTACCACACGCTCTTCTCTCATTATGCTAGACATTGTCTGCCGAACCGAATAATACTTTGATGACGAGGTGCGTTTCAATGGTTCAACTTGAAGCTACAGAGCAAAAGTAAAATACCAATTAGATTTACCAATTCGCATTGTTGTAAATGTCTATGATATGCATAAGAATGTTTGTATAGATTGTGGGTTATCATGACTATACAGTTATTATATCAAAAGTCAATTTTGAGTGATTCAAATACTTGGCTTAACTCAAATGTGACAGAAGCTAGCTTTATAATGTACCCTATCTATAACTCATTCATTATATTAACGCTACTAGGTATGGATAAGACAAATTATTTCGCGGACAAGCGGGCGGGATTTTTTCAATCTTGTGGTCCCCCCCCCCCCCCCCCCAAAAAAAAAGAGATTGTGGCAGGGATGATTCAGAGAAAAAGAAGAAATAGTGCAATGCATTACCTGCAATCTAATCTTTACAACATCTAACGGCTGGATGATTGTCCGGGTGAATACTCCACTAGACGCTCCTGCAAAGGCTATCTCCCTCTTTTCGAGGGTACCCCGCTCCACGTTAAACCCAACCATTATGCAAGCAGTGGATCTCACATGATCTAGCGTTTTCAATTGGGTGAGCTTTTCCTGTGGGAGATGAAATAAATCGATTTATTTTTTTTCTTAAACGGCGTAAAACCAATGTAAACACCAGAAGAACGTACATGTATAATGGGTGGGAAAGCAGTAACAGGGACGCAAGACAGGTTGTGCAAAATTGACCGAAAATTTATAAACCTATTGGGGTTGCTAATATATATTATAATTAATACGAATATACATGTTTTAATTTAAATTTTGAGTCTCTCTTGAGCTACATTCCACATAGAAAAGTTTCAAAACTCTTCAAAGAATAACCATTTTTAAACTAAAGTGTTTTTTTTAAAAATCGAGCATTTGGAGATAATTTAGTATTTTTTATAGCTTAAATGTCGTATTTTCAGACAATTTTACCCTAATAATCGAAATGATTGTATTGACTGATTTCAGTTGCCTGACTGAAAACTTGAATCCCTACAGTACATGCTCGGGTGCATAGGTCATAGCCCAGGTCGCTGGCATTGATTCCCCGCCCCCCCCCCCCCCCCCCCCACACACACACACACACACCCCATCAAGTCTGGGGCAAGGGGACGTGAACTATGTCTACATAGGTCATAGCCATAATCTAAACCCAGAAACAATCAGATATTTTTCAATCGTCCCAAATCCTAGATACTGCATGAAGGCATCTGATTACAGACTTCATTAAACCGAATTAAAGGTGATTGATAAGAGACTAGAGATAACACTTGGATACTATGGAATAAAACCGCTTAAATCTAATTCACAAATCCAAACTTGACTTCACATGGTATTCTGGCAAAACATCCGCACTTTATTGGGTTATCTCCCTCGCCACGAGAACTGATAACGAGGAGTTCCACGGGCCTATGATAATGATAAGCTGTCTGAACTTTCCTAGTACGTAGTATATAAACAAATATTTACTTTGAACATTGTAGTTAACACTTGAATATATTTGATAATTGAAATAGTGTAGTCTTTGTTTGCAGAGGAAATACTATGGTCATAATAGTTTTTTTGTGAGACATTGAGATGAAGACTGCATTGCGCCCCTCTTTCTAAATTCCCGCGTTCCCGAAACAAGAAGTGCCGGTATTGTACATAAGGATAGTCAGCGAACTATGTTCAGTCACCAAGTATGTGACCTTGTGAAGGTCTAACTAGCAAAACCACTCATCCGTTCAACTTTCAGGGGGAAGGATCATTGGCTGGATATGTTTTGAGGTAGGCCTATCTAGCTATATGGGATGTTGTTTTCTCAGCCCTGACTTGCCACTTGGGTTAACAAATAAGTGAATGCTGCTTAGTTGCATGTTATATCCTTAGACTTAGTTAGCCTACGTGTACTTAACAGATTATAATTTATATCGAAATTTAAGTTACTAATACCAAATAACATTTTATGTGAAAACGCATTCAGAACTAAGAACATGATTTATCATAGACATAGGTACGGTAGCCTACAGTTTATAGTTAGGCCCTATCCTGGCAAGATTTATCATAGACATAGGTCTAGGCCTAAATCAATTTAAAATTTTCATTTAAAAATGTGACAACATCTAGGCCTATAAATTATCATTTGTTTAGCATTAAAAAACCCATCAGTAATAGATCAGTACATTCATTAATTCTAGTTGATTTCAAAACATAGCCCCTTCCCCAATTTTTTGCGGGCCCCCGAAATGGATTCTCAGAAGTTGAACTCTCAGTCTCAGAGCCCCGCGCCTCAGCCTCGATCAGGAGAAGTAACCTGCCACTGGAGAAATTGCCCATCACGACTAACGAAATAATAAGGGTTTTAGAATTAAAGGGGTACGGTTCTCCTCTGGCACTGTACATGACGATGATGTGATAGTCTCAAAGACAAAGATGCCAAATATGTCCAATATTCTAGACTTAATAAGTATAGCCTAGTAGCCTATAGTATACTATATTTATAAACCAAAGGCTAAGCCAAGGCAAAGCCAAAGACTAAGTCAAAGAATTTGCTTTGATATTATACTTTGCCTTTGGCAGTTTGGACACTATTCACTTGGTTGTTGTGGTTACAACAGCTGGAATGGACTGTCAAGTGTCATGTCCCAGAGGCAGAGACTTCAACACCAGCGGCAGTGGCATGGGGCGGCGCCCCAGCAGTAGGTAAATGAGCTCAGAGTGGTGGTGAGAACTACACTGTCACTGAAGTTTCAGTTGAGGAAAGTGCCAAGCCAAGAGTGAAACAATCCACATCCACATATGGCAGGTATTGACTACGTTTAAAAATGTACATACTTACCAGTACAAGTTTAGGTCATCTCATACATTGTCATTGGGTAGCATTGCGATTTGGGTGTATCAGAAGGCGAACTTCCACATACTGAATGGAATCCGAACCAAAACACAACAGACGCTGTAATCTGCACGTGAGAAACGGAACCGGAAGTTTTGGAAAGAATATTGATATTTTATTCGTTATAGGTTAGAGGTCGCCACCAGCCAGGTCAAATTTAGACCAATATAATCTGGAAATTATGCTAGAATGTATATATTATTTTGTTAGTCAAATTTGTCATAGTAGAAAAATATAATATTATTAGAAGCTGAAAATGTAGGCCTAATAGGAATATATTTTGTCGAGCTTTGACACATGAGGTCGCCACGCACCTGCGCTTAGACGTGGCAGGATATTTAGTTAATTGTACATCCTCCCCAAATAAATAACACTTAGGCAATGCTTTTTCCTATCTATTTCTTCCTGTTATATTTTTTATGCTATAAATCTTATAATTCTAACGTTTTAGATTATTTTCAAAGGTATAAGTTCGTATTTCGGTTGTATAATAATGGTTTCAATGCATTTATAATAAGGCCAGAGTTTGTAAACGTCATTGATGGAACACCCAAAGCTCAGCCATTGAAGTTCCGGTGCCCTGTGTTGTTTTACGTGGCTTTACCGGGGCAGAGAAATCAAGATGCCTCAAAAACAAGAATTAATGGATATGGCCGAGGAGTTTGCCGAACGGGTAATTATTCCCCTTATTTAACCTTCCTCAGTAGCAATAGAAATTGCTATAACGTTGCCGTAGCAGGTAAATCTTGGGAGTAATCTCTGGTGCCTCGGGACCGTCTCGCGCTAGGCCAAGATGTGTGTAGTATGTGGCGGTCAAGACCTGTCACAAACGTAGCAGATGGTCCAAAGAGATTGCTGTAATACATCGGCCCCTCCCTCAACCTTTTGGCACAATAACTGTCAGAATAAGTGTAGGGTTATAACGCGCATCTTGAGGTCTCTGATATGTACCTAGATCTATAATTAATTTGTAAAATTTAATTTTAGAAAGTAAACCTGTTAAGGGACTCCATTTATTTTAGGTTCAGCCATTCATCGTGCATCATATCACTGACAATCATCACTGAGTGGTGGCTTCTGAAACTGATATCGAAAATAACATATGCTTAAGTTAAGTTAATGTGTTAGTAAGTAAATAGTATAACCGATCGTGGTATCTATAACATTTATGTTCACCTACCAATTCGATATCACAGTGGAGGCCCAGCAATGTCTGGACCTGGTTGTTGTGTTATTATTGAAAATGTCTGATCTATTATTAAGTTATGAATCTCTAAATGATAGGCCTATGCTATTAATATTAATGCCATTCACGATGTAAAATGAGGATATTGAGTACGGTAATATTGATTTCCAATTTTGTTTGAACGACTGTTATTCCTTCAAAAATGAAAATCCCATCTGGCCCTCTGAACACCTACTACCTAGTCTATCCAACATATGCCACTGGCTTATTATACCTGGGGCACTGGTGTGGATGAGATTAAAATTACTTCATGGGCCTACATTGGTAGCCTACCTTACCGTACGGTAGTGGATAGTAGTTATATACCGCAGTAAGAGAAAATTGAAAATGAAATAGCATAGATATGAAAGTCATGAGTCCAATCTACCTCCTTAGCTAGGTATACATGGCAGAGGGGTCATTCTCAGATTCTGACTGAACTACTCAACACTCCTACTCCTAGTCCTATCATGTGTTCTCACTTGTGAAACCTAGAGAGTAGGGCCGATTACTGACAATCGAGATGGAAACTCTGTCTAGTGAAACCATCCATGTCTGAAAGTCTCAAACCTTTTGCATTCAAATTTTATTGTCGATTAAGCTCTCATTCAGTGCATTTAGAATCAATCGCCCCAACTTCCGTATTATATACTCGGATTAGGCCTATGTATTGAGTGATGGAATATCCATCAACTTGTGACCAAATACTGTAATGTGTGACCAGTGTTCAACTTGTGACCAAATACTGTACTGTGTGACCAGTGGTCAACTTGTGACCAAATACTAGTTTGAGTGATGGATTGATTAAATGTTTTAAATGGCGGGGTACCATCTACAATACAGCTCTGAATGACAGTAGGTCTTATAAAAAAACATCACATGACAAACTAATCACACTGGCATTTTAACTTGCTGCTTTATTGTTCTCTAATTCTTGATACTAGTAAGCAAATATCCTTATCTTAAAATTCAATGTTTATCTTTGTATGTGCACAGTTGCAATATATTTGATGAAATATGGTCTTAAACACGTGCTCTGTTGTGACACTATGGATAGTGGATATAAATAAAGCCATATCAATGCACAGCTAATCGATTATCATGTCTTCTGTTGCATAATATTACTTGACCCGAGGGCTCTATTATTCATATTCTTGCCGATAAACGTATGATTACTTTCACGCATTCACTAAACCGATAGGCTATGTTATAAGTCTATCATTGCGTCCCCATTTCTTCATGAAGATACATTTATAAAGTCAAATTATTACCATATTGTTATTTCCATGGGGCTAAATCAATAGTGGTTTATTGCTTACAGCCTTAAATTTATTTAAGCTTTCACTGGGGGTTCGAAGCATGAAACTATCAATATTTGTATAATCACTTTGTTAGAAAGCTTACATGATGTGAATGTTATTTGTTTTCATTTGAAGTCAATCGTCCAACATCAAGATATTGACCTTTTTGTTTTGAGATAGGGTTGGGAACATTGTCAAAAGATATCAGATAACATTAAGTTATCTTACAGAGTCCACAATGTAAGTTACACAATCTGAAGAATACACACTCTCCAGACCTAGAATGGCGTTGTTATCGATATCCCTGTTCGTTCAATGTTGCACATACATGCTGGGTTATTACCTCGTGAGATCGACTCTGTGTTTGGATGTCACCCTTTTTGGGAATGACACTTCCAGGTTTACCTTCCTGTGTTAAACGATGGGTGGCTTAAAGTTGTTTCTCTTTTTAAATCATACTCTTTGAATCCAACCGGAGCTCATTACAAGCTTCGATTGGTACCGATACAAATATAGATAAAGACATAAATATTACTCCCATATTGCCTTTTGTTTATGGTTCAGGGCGTCAGAAAAGGTACAGTGTGCCTGTATCGATCCTCTGAATAATACAAATTAAAACAAGAATATGGTTCAAAATACACTTCACCATTACTGAGCAGACTTTTCAAACGCAATACTAAATCAAGTCAGATATACCTATAATGTATCATTGTTCAGAATTTACTAAATATGTAGAGCCGCCGTTATATCATGCTCTATGGTCATGTTGTTATCCAGCTCATTGCTAATGAATACACATTTGCTTGTTTCTGCAGATGTTGCGGCAAGGCAAACATGTGTTGCCTCATGTTGCTCGGCTCTGCCTCATCTCGACATTCCTTGAGGACGGTATTCGGATGTGGTTCCAGTGGGGCGAACAACGCGATTATATCAGTGCCACGTGGGGCTGTGGCTGGATCCTCGGAACCTTGTTTGTTATAATCAATTTAATTGGTCAGCTTGGCAGCTGTGTTATGGTACTAAGCAGAAAACAAGTCCCTATCGCCTGTGGAATACTTTTTAGCATTATCACTCTCCAGGTAAGGATTTTACTGTCGTCGCTAAATTGAACCAATTCAAAGACAAATATTATTGACCAACTACGCTTAGAGTGTAACAAGTTTTCAATATGGCATTCGGCTACTATAATGGAACATGCCATCTCCATGTTGAATGAAGTAGTTTGGCATGTTCATCGTAATTAGATGGCGTATCTTCGAATGGGGTTTGGCATGCTTTTCTTAATGAGATGGTTAATCTTCTAATGGAGAAAATGATGTATGACAACAGATTAGTCCATAGAGAATTGAAAAGCAATTGGGACCTCGGTATAGTAGTATAGTAGTATAGTAGTTATTTGTTTCGTTGAGTTGGTTAACCTTTAATGATTCTATTTTAAATCTAAACATGAAACGCCTTCGAATATGAACCTCCCAATCGGATACTCAATATAGTATACATACATTCCTTGTTACGTCATCTCGATGATTGCTGCCCAGGGTACAAACGCAGTGGGCTGTTGGTTAAGTAGTACATATAGTAGGGATCATGTTTGTTCTGAGTCTAGGACCAGTTCAGGTGGCACTAGTTGACTGGGCTTGTAAGTTAGTGTTCCAGCACTTGACATACATGGTCTGTTTATGGGGTTGGTCATTGGACATAGGGCTTTCTTACAAGTGAGCCTATGTAACTTGTATTGGGGCAAATGTTCGTATGTTTAAGCAAATTTCCTTTGTCAATTGAACATGATCGGTCTTAGAATTTTATACAAATTCTATCAGAAATAAATTAACTCTTAATGTCTTATTTCAGACCATAGCTTACAGTATCTTATGGGATCTTAAGTTCTTGATGAGGTAAGATTCTTGTTCATTATGATACTCTACTGGTAAAAATGTTTCCTTAACTTGATTGAATCATAACTATACTTGTGTATTCGTCAACTAGAATATTTTGTCGACAGATCTACGTTCTGAAGTCTTTAATTAAACAATTCACTAATGGTGTGTTTTATATCTAACTTGTCTGATCGAAGCATCCTTAAATGTCCTTTGATGTGACTCTAAAGCTAATGCATTCTTTAACTCACACTTTTGAGTCTTTAACATTCAATTTCTCACTGAGTAATTTCTTCCTTTCAGAAATCTTGCTCTAGGTGGAGGCGTTTTACTTCTTTTAGCCGAGAGCAAAGCCGAAGGTCGCAGTCTATTCGCCGGCCTGCCCTCTCTGGGTGAAAACACTCCCAAGACATACCTCCAGCTCAGCGGCCGCATCCTCCTAGTCCTCATGTTCCTCACCCTCCTCCGCTTCGAGTTCAGCTTCTTCCAGATCCTACAGAACATCGTTGGCACAGTGCTCATTCTGCTCATTGCTGTAGGCTACAAGACCAAGCTCGCATCCCTTATGCTCGTCGTTTGGCTCACTTGCCTCAACTTTTACTTCAATGCGTGGTGGATGGTTCCTGACTACCGGGCCATGAGGGACTTCCTTAAATATGATTTCTTCCAGACAATGTCTGTTGTGGGGGGTTTATTGCTGGTCGTTGCCCTCGGGCCGGGCGGCTACAGCATGGACGAGCATAAAAAGAAGTGGTAGGGGTTTCAGTCATTTGTAGTATAATATAGGTTGTAGATTTGTTTTCATTTCACTATGTCCGGGGTGGGTGGGTTGGGGCGGGGCGATGGGCGGGGGCGAGGGAGTGACTGGGAGTCTATACATACACGTATGAATTTGCGATGTCGAGTTTATAAGAGTCCTCTTAAGATTAGGAGGTGTCGTTGGGTGGTCACTGACCACTCTTGGCTCTTGAGTATTAGCAGTGGATCAATCGCAGCGAGTCCAATATTAATGTATAGAGGTTTTACAATCTGCAGAAAGCTAACGAGAAATTTTGTTTCCTCGTGGAGTTAAACCCCACAAGTATAACTATCCGGTCAGCAAAGGAGTTCATCTCCCAAATCTGGTCATCATCACTACTACATAAATGTGAGATTGTGAAATGCTGCGAGCCGAGTGAGGGAGTGGGAGCGATCATTGTATTGAATAATGGGGACAACTTTCTAAAGCTATTGATTAGACAGCTTCTTGGTTGACCGCTGCATTACCATTGCATTATTTGTTATCCCATGTAAGATGAAATGCCACACCTACTTGTTGTTAAGAGAAATTATATTGATAATTTTATGTATTTGTTATCTATTAGACCTCCCCAGGGAATTCTTACTATAAGCTGTTTGTCAGTCGTGGTGGATGACCATCACCTGGTCAGTTGTGTACAATAATTGTGAATGTTAAATGGGCGTCATATGGTCATCCTTCAAAAGCGTTCAGCAACTTAATTATCAGTCATGAAAATAGAAGGAAGGGCGCCATTATTATGGTTTGTCTCGAACTCCATACAACTGCCAAATGTAGTTAAGGTTTTTGGTTGTTAAATATTTCACGTCCAGTGTCTTCAATTTGATTAAATGAACCATTCAAACTAATTCCTCTGTCATACAATAGCGTCTTATGGTGTATGTGTTTGTGGTAAAAGCTTGTATGCTTGCAAGGTGATGGTCAAATCTATCAGTTTAAACTAACGTTTTGGGAATGACTATGGACTGAATAATTCCTTTACTTTGTTGTATGTGAATGTCTGGATGTGGTGCATGGGAGTAACTGCATTTACAATATAGTTTGTTCGGTATGATATGAAAGCTTCTTTGTCTATGTTGACACTCATCACCATACAGGATTCGTGACCAATTCTCCCCAAATTATATCTACTGTACTTATTGTCCGACCAAAATAGCATATTCATATGTCGACTCATCAGATTCACATTTTTCTATGGAAAGTTTCAACTGGTGTATATGTGAATATATTTATCCATTATGTGGGGGATGCTGCAAGTTAATATTGTCGCCAAACCATGGGTCCTCCTCATATCGTTAGGGGCGTTCTATCATTAATAAGAACAACACCATTGCAAGTGGTAAACCGGATTGTTGGTGCTCGTCTTGATATCGGCAGTTTCACTTCCGAGGTTTCCTTGTGTCCGCCTCTTATCAGAAACCCTTTCTAAATCGCCTGCACTAATTTCTAACGATTTTCAGCATTAAAATTCGAGTTATCACTTTGTTGAAGTTATGGCGACTTGCTTAAATACCAGCTACCGTATTCCTTGTCATACTAAAAGTCTAAAGAAAAACTAAATATTGAATTCAATATTTGGGTGGTATGACTACCCACCTCCCTATGGGGTGATACCAGTCTACATAGGTCTTATAATTAGTGGGCACCGGTGCGAGTAGTGTATTCGATCTCTATCAGAAGTTTGTGCTGTAAGTCAATCCTTAGTTCCACTAGTCAGCACACTTACACCTTTAGCGTTTACCTTCAGTTTGATAAAGATGCACGACAGAACATCAGTTACAATATGGTATTCTCTACACCTATATCAAACCAGTGTGTTTGATACGCTTCTATAAGGAGGCGTCTTCGTCCCCTATTTGTGGGATATGCTTTAATTTTCTTTTAATTTCAACTGTTGACGTTCCTTGCGAACGTGTGATAAAGTTAAGAATATATATTATCCTGATTGGATACGAAGTGCTTTTGAACTTTGACTTCTTTTTGTGGATAATTATCAAAAGCTGTGAAAATTTCCATGACTCTTGACTTGAGTTCGTGCGTGTGCTACATCTGAGAATATGACAGAAATGTATATTTTAGAAACCGATACACGGTATGTATCTAACATTGAACGGCGCCAGAGCTTGCTACTGTAGGCAGGTTTTCATATTCATAGAAGTTTGAACTATTCCGTGAATGCTATTCTTATTACTTGATATTTACGAACGGTACTTACTTGTGAAAATCTTCAAAGAAACGGGCCAATTCATTATACTATAATTAGGCTTAAATTGTAATTCCATACATACTGTCATATCCATTAAATGCAATGGGAAAGCTCATATTAAAATGGATTTGTATCTCATTGTGACGCAGTTTTTATTTATATAGCGATGTATATGTCTGAAGTCTCGCTAATTGTCATCAGGAATGAGACATCTGTGTAAAGAAGGGGAACCGTTCTTGTTGGCTCAGTTACATCAGGAAGGATAATCTGTTGTGAATAATTATATCGTCTCATTTGTGAGTGAGCCAGATTTATTGTATGACGATTTTGATAATTATAGTGATGATTCTGTTGGCCTTGTTCGATAAGATCCTGCGGTGTTCTAGTGTTCCTATTTTGAGAATTCTCCTGTCACTGCGGAGCGTTCCTTGTGGTCTTCAGTGCAGACCACGTGATGAATAAATTAAATAAACCCATCATTATTATTCACCGTTTTATCATATCTGAATTACTTCTGATCAATCACACCTTCCCAACGATATAATTGGGACGTCGTATTTAAGAATTAATTATTCGGTTTTTCGATTTTACAATGATTGATACAATATGAACATAGTTGTGAAAAATAAGATTGGTCTTCGGAGACATGGGCGATTACATTTTATTAGCGTGAAATGAAAAATCACCCTAGAAGAAATAGTGCCCCATGTATTGAACATAAATAAGCATTCCCAGGAGTCCCTTGATATCTCTTTTCACAGTATGCCATGGGGTAGGAGAGGAATGAACACACACCAACGACTAATTATTTGAATCTCATTTTCTTTTATTTGTGCTACACCGCACTCTTACGAAATTCAACGGTCAGCTTTCTTCCATCCCAAAGTAGAGCACATAATGATCGTCGACAATACGTACCAAGTATAATATATATATTCAATCTTAGTCGCCAGTAATATTTGAAAAATTACATTAACATGTTTACCATGTCTGATTGGCTATAATGGCATCCACAGACTCCTTGCTTTCAATCAATCGACACAAAAGTGTGGGCCATTGGTGCCTCCTCTTCTAATAAAACAATGATCACCTTGAGATCATGAACATGTAGCCTTTAATTGAGGATTCGTTAGCTTCATTCAGCGCCCAAGTAAGAGCCAATGAAAGTCAGATTGCTAAATAAAAGTTCCTCTGCTACATACATCGAGATTGTAAATGTTTCAGCACTTGGCCCTAAAGATGACCTAAGCATCAGCATCATTTTGATAAAGCATATATGGGAAATAAGTCAAAATATAAATCAAAGACCTTTGACAAGAGGCTGGAACAAATGTGATCTCTTTCTGGGATAATGATAAAACATAATAAAACTATTGATCAAACCCTGATACATGCGAGCTTCTTTATTTGCCCATGACCGTTAGGGTAATTTGGAAAACACTGTATAGTAGAATACAAGACTAATTATGAGGCCCTTGAAATTAACTTGTATACCCAAAGATATAGAGTATGTGGTTAATCTAGTCCATAGGGAATGAGATTTGGATCAGCAACTAATTATGGCCTATTTTAACTATTGGTCTATATAGCATGGATACAAATATATATTAAGTGCTCTAAAAAGATTGAGTGATTTCCACCAACTAGAAAATACTAAGACAAACATTTTTCCGTACTAAAACTGTAAATTAGCTACTGACTGGAGAGGAGTTGGTTCAAAAGAGCAAACTAAACGTTATTTTAAGTGATTTAATGGAAGGTTTAGCGGCAAAGATTTATCTGAAATATGTCCAGCATAAACTTGTACCTCATTTATCACATCAGCCCTCAGAGCTGACCCTCTGAAACTCACATGCAAACGATCACTGTACGTAATCGATCACAATGACTTGCCTCCTTAGGCACTTCATTGTATGTATAAAGATGAAACGCCAGAAACATCTCGGGGGACTGTACACCGATAATAGACTACAGTCGGAGCTATAAGGGGAACCTCAAAACAAATTCCCAGGAGAAACCCAACGAAACTACGGCAATTGATATCCATTACTTCTCTACGATGTGTCAAAACTAATTTAATATTTTTGTCCGACCCCGTGTCTTCACGGGATGACTGTTATGTGTGGGATTAACTCTCCGTGTGTATAATTTGCTTAAGGAGACTATAAACAAAATATAATAAAAATATTTTATTATACAATATACACCCGACTTTGGCGGATAAGAATGAATCATGCATCGAGACGGCACTGCATTTGAACATAAAAAAATGCTACAACAAAGCTATAGACCTGTATAATAAAGGGGGAATATCTATCTACTGGCAACACTGAAATATATCCATACAAAGCTGACTGGCATGAGGGAGCCGAGAATGCCTAGTGCAAACTCAGCATGAATGTGTAATCGTCGAATGGGAGCACAATCCATTAAAACGGTAATCGAACAATTGACCCAAAAAATCAGTGAAGTTTAATTAATAAGCTAAACTGGATTTTTAAGAAACATTTTTATTAATTGGTTAAGAATACAGCCATTCATGATTCTCAAATGCCATGTGCTTAATCCGCCAGATGCAAAAAAGATCCTCGGCTCAGTGCGAAGCATTCCAACAATCAACATTCATCATGCATCCCATCCTTATATTATGCTCGACATTCCACTGACATACTGCTGTGGTACTAAAGTTGTCTACTAAAAGGGACTAAGAGCGGGACAAAACGCTCTTGTTAGTGCATAGGGTGCATCTCCAGTTAATCTAACCTCCAGAGAGGTGTTATTGGATCAGCGAATAATGCTGGTAATTGAAAAGCTTTGTTCAAGGAAGATCACAATTCGGAGCTGCTATACTTGACTAAGAAGCTCAATGTTACCTGTGGATTGCCGATAGGGGGTAAAAGAAGTTAATATTCTTTTTAAAAAATATAACATTTCTGACGGGAGTCGAATCTAGTTCTAATCAGGTTCTCAGGAAAAAATGAAGGCACCCCACCAAAGAGAATGTTAAGTCAATCCCAGTCCATGAACTAACCATTGCTAACCTTTTGCATTTAAAAGACCATGTACTTGCTTGCACTAAGCCAGTCCTTTCAAGAAAAAAATTGCTACCGAAAATAAAAATTACCAGACCTTTCCAAAACAACTTATTCCACGTCTACTTGACATTGCAATACCAGCAAAGGGAGCATTTACACACCAAGGTATCATGATATCATTAAGAAACAAATACCTCTGTACATTTTCTTTATAATCTTATCTCTACATTACGAAACGTCAATATGATGCTGCTCTTTTAATATTATGTACACATTTACCTATTTGCAATTCTCTTGAATATTGAGAGCCAGTCTGACGAGTGGGCCCAATTAATGTCTGGGTGCTATAAGAACCGGACTACGGATTCCGTCACCAGAAATACTAAAGCGTAACTTTTCGGTTTCGAATTCAGCCAAGAGTCAAGACATGTCCAATTTTTTTCTGAGCATGAACAGTTAGTCGATATAGTTTGGCTTTATTTTGTCCCTTTAATCCCAGTGGTATGTGCCAGGCCTACCCATTTACCAGGCAAAACACTGAATTTAATCTGTGCCAGTCGAGAGCCAAGTTCTCTACAACCACTGACAGGCTGGGCTAAATTGGGGTGATCATCCACATATTTGCTAGTCAACTGCTCAATGCATTTCCCCTCCGCGATTCAACAAATTTTATGACAAAAACACCTGTAGTTCATTCGAGTTTGTGATAAAAATATTGCAAATATTTATTTTTCATTTCTTTTTTATGTCCCTGAAAAATAGAAATCAAATTATTCATAGCCATTTGGGCCACATTTCATTTACTCTGGTCCATGCTACATACAGCCAAGGGAGTTTCCATATCACATCAACATAGAACCTTCTTGCTCTCCAATACATACCTCCGAACATACCTCACGCTCATAGACAACATCTGCCCTAATTAAATTCATAATTGTTACATTTTGTTTTCATTCAAATTGATTATCAACAAATAGAAAATCTTGTATATTCTCAGACCGAGTGCACTGCAGATGTGGGCAATTCCATGCAGTGGGAAAAAGGCCCTTCATGCGCAAACTATGTTTTACGATGAACCGACACAAGATTTAGCACACAAGTCAGTGAAATGCCTTGTTTGGCGTGACATTCAAACAAATAGCATGAGAACGTACTCAGGGACTTCCCCCATTGAGTAAACGAGTTTTTTTTTATTTAGGTATTGGTGTTAACCAAGCACTGGCTAAGATTCTGGACATCTTCTTTTCATTTTAATTAATTCACTGTTCTATTTTTAAAGACAGCAAAGACTAAATTACATTGAGCACATCACATCGCGGCGCTATACTTTCCCGCTACCTGGCAAAGCAATCGCATATATATATATATTTATGTATAATATATACATGTATATTCGCCTCCTGGTTGCTTGGCAACATTTTTAATAACCCTATGATACACTGAAAGGTGCTTCAGTGCTAGATACACATATATATGCGACAGACTGCAGGAGTAGAAGGCATGGTGGTCGTCTCTGCTCCTCCTTAACGTTCCAGCCACCCACTGACCAATTCAAGTAGGTGCATACTGTGTGTATGTGTGTGTATGTAAGTTCTGCAATACCTCATATAACCTACGGTCATAACACAAGTAAGCGGTGAAATCTCGCACATGAGTCCCTCTCTTCCATTATATTCTATTTTCTTTCTTTCAAAACCATGGCCATACATACACATACATATAGCCATGATGACAAGATAGCGTTCAGCGTTGCACAAAAATGAACCAAAAGGCTCATCTTCCTCTCGGCTTCTTTTGATTTCCATACGACGAATAGGTGCGCTCATGCTAGCTCCAGCACGGGGCACCTCTCTGCGAAGTGCTGCCACTCACTCGTACATTGCAACTGCTTGTAGTAGTAGTCCCCAGTAAGATTAACAGTAATGGTTTCACCTCTCCCCTCGGGGAGCCACTCCGACTGTCCATGAATTCCCAAGGTAGCCACTGTGTATGGAGGACGCCTGCACACTTATCTATATAGCCCTCCACGATTTATCATGTTATTTGTCTTTGCATGCCAAATTTAGCCTGGGTTATAAAGATTCTTCAAAGTGTGCCATTAATTCACTCTGAGCGTTCATGTCTATAGCGCCGACCATCTGCAAGAAACGAGGAAAAAATCCATTAAGAATGCAAGGTAAGTTATGTTCCCAGAACATGGAATGTAAAAGGTTTTAAGTTATTATTGAAAGCGGGTTTCTACTTAGGACTACATAATACATTACTTGGTGGTGTACTCTATTAGTAATCCGACAGATGCTAATAATTATTCGTGTGAATACTTATATGTATCGATCTATTTCATAACGAGGTCAGAATTTGATACCTTTCTCATAATTATATCGCCAATTATTTTCAAAATTATCCCAACAAAACGTTTGGCACATGTCTCTAAAATCAATACACTGAACTTACTGCCGCTCGCCGCCTTTTTTCTTGCTCGCGAAGTCGTTCGCGCTCTTTTTGAGAGATCTGTTGTTGGGTTAACTGTTGCTGCTTGGCATTGGATTCTTCTTGTTGCCGCCTCGCCCGGTCTAGGGCCTCCTCCTCGTCACGCTCTCGCTGCATCTCCCGCTCCTTCATGATTCTTTGCCGCGCCTGCTTCTCTGTGTTTTGTTTACGCTGCTCCTCCTGTTCCCGTAGCAAACGCTCGCGCTCCTCCTTCTCCTTGGCCTGTTTCTTGAATTGCATAAAACTTTGCTGGGTTGCAGATTTAGATATGGAGCTTCCTGAGGTACCCGAGTTAGACATGTTAGCCAGACTGGCCAAGCTGGACCAAGATCCCATATTTCGTATTTTGACATCCTAAGAAGGAAAACCAGTTATGTTACATTAGTCAGAGAAAAGAAAACATACTTCAATCCCTAACAATAGTATTGCTGAAAAATACAACAGTCTATGATTTTACTATTACTATTTTACTATGACATATAACCACTGTGAAAGTTTGAATGAATGGAATGAAATTTTTAAAAATATTTATATAGGTATCAACATTATATTGACGAATTCGGTGGTTTCCCTTGGCGTGATGACATGTATTCACATAGGTTCAATACTTACAGAAGCATTTTTCTTCATGGAGGCCTGATTAGCCTTTTCCGATGGACGTCTGGCACTTTCAGGGGTGCCTCCTGGTTGGATTCCTCCCAGACCAAACGTCATACCAACGCCACTCGCAGCTGAAAATGTATACGATACATGAGCTACAAAGGGTTGTGCCATCAATTGGTGAGTTAATAACTTCAAACTGTTAAATTCTACATTAGCGAAATTAGAATAAAGGAAATTGGTGGGGTGGATTTCCTTTAAAACATTGCTCTACTTACACACGGTAGCTCCAGGCGGTGCTGGTTTGGTTTGCACAGATTTGGGGCTGCCCTCTGATAGGTCGTCATTGATTTGATAACGACCTGTAGGTATGCTTGGTTTCTCGCCAGGCGTCTGGGGGGCTACAGGCATGACAGGTCGCGCTAGACTGGTATCACCCAGACTCAGCAGAAGGTCCTGCTGCGTGGGGTCCGGTTGTGGAGGCATGATGACTGGGGGAGGAATCATGGTCATAGCTGGCGGTGAGATGGGGGCCTTCACTGAGGTCAAGAGGGCTCCCAGAGCACTGTTTTGTCCTGCTGGCACAGGTACGGGCATATCTAGAAAATAAAGAGCAAATGATGAGCTGCGATAAATAAGATCCAACAAGTCCTTATGGCACCACCGATTCAACCATCACAAGAGCTATGTGCACGAATGTCTGATATTTAATCTTTTGACATTGTATAGGCCTAGTTCATCATGACCAATTATGTAGTTAATAGAATCGCTGTTTTCACAAGAACGAACAATCATCAAGAACTTACTGTTAGTAGGGATTTTCGGTTGAGGCTTGGCGGTTGCCATGGCACTTGGTCGACTTGGTTGCTGGGGCAACATGTGCGTCACAGGCTTGGTTATCTGTGTGGTGTCTACTAAGTCTGAAAATTACCATTGAGAGTATTAGGAGGGGTTATTCAACCCAATTCTCAACAATCCCAACTTTTAAATTTTCATCACTATTATTATAAGGAGTGTCACACGTGTACGCCTGTAAAGATAATGACTTCAGCATGTTTGCAAGTTTCAAACGAATCTCTGAAATCGGGTCTATACAGCACCCTACTATCACCACAACTGAGTGTATAGCGGGGTAGTTTTACCCAAGATTAGCTAAGTACTTACCAGTGATGTCTGGGGGTGAGGCCTCAGGCCCAGCCATGACAGTACCCTGAGGTTCCACGACAGGAGCGACATTCACTGGACGAGGGGGCGGTACAACGGCAGGTTGAGGAGGTGGTGCCGGGTTAATAGGAGATTTGACGGTTATTTGCGGAGATTTGATCTGCGGCTTCTGAAAACATTCGCATAATCAGGTATTCCAGTTCTCAACGAATATGTTATATTCAATCACACCAGAAATCCACTTTTTGCTCTCATGACAAATCTAGGCGATAAAATAAAGACATTCAGCCACAAGTTTACCAGGAGAATACAACTGTGTCGATGGAAGAGGCATATTACACTTACCAGAGGCAGCTTGACTTTGGTTGGCATTTCTGTAACCGAAAAATAATAATTTTGTTTTTTAAAACTATGCAATCAAATTCCCTATATTTCAATTGAATTAACTTTTCAATCGGCAAGATGGAATCATAGAGCGTTGACATGATGTGGTGCTGGTTCTATTAAAAAATAGAATGAGAGAATTGTTGGTCAATACATTACTTTTTCCACAAGATAATAGTGCGAATTTAATCAAGTTTCCTCCACATATGATCATAGCGAAAATGTCCATTCCCGTTGAAGATTCTCTGCTCGCATCTTTTATTTGGGGAATTAATTGCTAGTAATAATTAGTGGTCATGGAACTTAGTTGGTTCGATGAATGTTTACGGCCTTTAACTTGGTAGGAGAGGAGTGTCGCAGCTACACCACTACAAGTTTGTATGGTGTATTCTCCATGGAGATTTGTAAGTTATGGCAATGAGTGGAATTCTTCTACATCATTTTTTACACGTTGAACACGTACGGTATATTTTGTTTATCCACTATATTTACATACCATACCTTGAGGATAAAATATCTAACGCCCGTACTCGACCAAAATTGGCAAGTTTATTCTCTAGAAATAACTGTAGATCCAATAAAAGGTCTCCGCGCTTTTGGTCAGAAGAAGTCCAAGGCTTTTCAAGGTCTATTTCAGTGATTTGTTTCAGAGCCCTTATGACGGGACCAGGGGGGCTGTAGTTAGGCCAATGAACAGTATTATATTCAGATCTTAGGTAATTTTTTTAAAACTTTTACTTTGCGAGTCATTCAAGAAACTTGAGATCTTCGAAAATGTATAGGCCATTCAATAGATTCCAACAATTACATGATTTGTTCAAGGCCCAGGAAGATTTCCAGGTCCTTTAACTAAAATGCTTTTTCTCCAGACTGAATTTATTTGTTCAAATTCCGCGCAGTAGAAATTTTACTAATAAAATATGGATTTGAACGATACAGCACTCAGGCAAATGCGCGAAGACCCTTTTTGCCCATAATGAAGTTCGGGGAGATTGATGACGGACCTGATTTATGATAAGACGAAACGAGGAGTGCCCTTTTCTCTGAATGTGCTACCATGCTACTGAGGAAGTATCTAGGAACGTTTCTTATCAGCTTAGTGATATTATCGATGGCACCACAAACCTACTGCTGGGTGCCACAAAATTTCGTAGACAAGTTTAATAATGGGAGGATATCCAGTGAGAAAGATATTATTTAATTGACATGTACCTGTCCATAAAGACGGCCGAAATGAATTTGGCATTGAAAAGGTTTTAAGCAATGCATCCTCCACCTGGAATGGGGAGCATAAAGAACGTCTTGGGAAGGTAGTTTCTGCTACTTCGTTAGGTCAGGTTATTTACCAGTCGAGTTCAGACCCCACTCAGACCTGAGATTTATTTACTTAGATTGAAGGGAACTCCAAGATCGGCAAAATCTATAAATCCAGGGTCAAGGATGGGACTTATTGCATTTGATCTCATGCAAATAAAGCCGTCTAAGAGCGCAGATAATTCCATGAGCCATTAAGGTCGCCACGTTTTTTTTTGGTTTTCCTCGAGGTTAAGCGCTGTGACGGGTTCGGTTCCTGTCAGAAATGTTCGCGTTGGTTATGACGGTATTTGAATTGGCAGGAAGAGACAAACCAATATTAGAAAATGTAGCTTGTAAAATGTTTTCTATGGTTTAGATATCGTTTTTTGCCCCTCAGGAGAAATTTGAATGGTTTACATATATATGCTCGGCGACCAGTTCTAGATATAAAAAAAATGAAAAATGGAAATGACTTAATTGAGCAGTGATATTTACTATCAAATTAGGTATTATTTCGTTGAATGGTATACAACTGGATCCATTAATTTATCAAATTAATGGATCCAGTAAAATTTTAAGATTAATCGAGGAATTAGCTTACTGCACTCCCAGTATACATCGTTCAAAACAGATTTTGTACTTTTTGTTCCGCGAGGAATTAACTTACTGCACTCTCAGTATACATCGTTCAAAAACAGATTTCTTACTTTTTGTTCCGTTCTTTCTAACCGATTTATTATTGAGTTATTTTTGCTATATGGCTTCATCAGTCCACATTTATATTTCATGGCCCCGTCGAAATCTTTCCAGCGGTGACATCACATATTATCGCACACCGGCGGCCGTTTTGACTTATAATTATAGTATTAACATTTAACAGCGGCAGAACAGGGGTAAATCCAGTCATCTAAGTCATAATATGAGTAAATTTGGTAATATTTTTTTGTCGTAATATCTGAGAATGCAGTTTTAATAAAGCGATAGATAGGATCAGTTTTAAGGTAAGTATTAGGTTTTAGCCGAATTTCGAGAAATGTATATGTAAAATTAAAACTTCTCACACCTCTCTGACATGGGGTATGTGTAGATGTTTAAAATCTTAGTAATTTACATTTATATATTTCTCTGTAACATGCCATATTTCATGAAATACAGCAACTTTCAGATTTAATATTAATATTTGATATCTTGGTAATTTAAATTAATCGATTTCCCGGTGGCATGCCATATTTCACGAAATGCAGTGAATTTATCTCAGATTAGAAGAAACAATGGAGTCCCGAACTTGCTGTGGTTGAGTAACTGAAACGTGAAATGACCTATCACTCACACTTCCATATGTTCATTACTACCAAGGCTTCAGGAGTGCGCTACAATTTGTCTGATGCCCGGCAATGGATATAGGATGGATCCGTCGTAGATGAAGAGACATTTGACATTTATGTATGTTCAATTGGATGGCATGATTCGAAAACAAAGAACAAGTCATAAAATTAATTCCTCAACCTAACTTTGCCCTAAAGAAGGATTTGCAGAGTGCAGAATGTGCGAAACAAGAGGCCTAGCCCCAGGGGGTCCCACCATTTGTCAAGAACAATAAAAACAGGTATTGTCATATTTTGGTAATCATCAATTTCTTTATTTTGAATTCTTCATACATTATTGTATGTCTGCCTCTAAATCACACTGTATGCACAATACTTGTGACACCAAAAAAAAATGACCCTAATGTACGTACATACATCTACTGTCACTCAGCATGGCTTCTTAGAGAAGCGCACTGAAAATGGTTACAACAGAAAGGAAAGTAGACAGTTCGCTTCCGGAAAGCCACAATCTAATTATATACAAAAATGTAAATAAAATACAATCTACAAATATTAAACCTGTTAACGTGACATTACATTCTCTCCTCCATACAGAATAATGTATTTAAAATTTCAAGTATAAAAATTTGGAACTTAGCAAGTTATACATGATTATTCACAAAATAAAGATGTTCAAGAATCTAGAAGTATTTCCAGCCCTTAAGTCAGTATTTGAACATTTACAGAAAGGCTGTTTGGCTGCTTGTTATTTTTTACATGAGATGACATAGCAATATACAGAGTCATGTGCTGAAACACAGAGGGCTCTTTGAGTGAGAGGGCATTGGTGTCTCCTGAGACGGACCTGCCCAAAAATAGCCATGGAGTGCAATGTGTTGAGAGGCCAGCTAGGTAAGGGCGATACGGCTAGTCGCAAAGGTGACGGGTTCCCTTGCAGAAATCTGCAGTAGCCACAAGCACCTCACCGCTGAATGAATATTCAGAAAGTATCAATTCGACAAAACGACCGAAATGGATACCAGCTTCGATGGTGAGTGAAATAACTTCTTTTTTTTATGTTCCGTTTATGTATGCAAGAATGGATGTACATGGGTGTGTGAGTGTTTAATGTAAACGTGAGAAAAGAGCATACTTTTCTCTCCCAATAGTGGTTCCCTTGCCCATTTTTCACCGCCCTCACCAGCTCGTCTTCTAGCTTTGGCACTCGTTTTTTGAAGCATTGTTCACTCCGAAATAGAAAATGAAGGGCAGCCGTCAACAAAATGATGATTTAATTTCCCAACGGAAAACCTGTGTGATGAGGCCTATTACATATAACAATTTTATAAGCTATTTAATGGTTTTGAAGTGGGGGTGGGTTAACCAGCCTTATACCGTGCTGGCCTCTTGTTTTAAACACATTCTGCACTCGGTGGCTAAATCTGATTCTCTCATTCAAAATCAAATCATCCCAAATGGTGTCCTGCTCACCAGTAGCTTTGACAGATCTCTTTTTAACAACATAGTAAATGGATGGTCGGAATCAAGCTACACTGTTCCAGGCACCTATATACAGCACAAAAAAAATCATTTTCACAGATTTGTTCCATCACTTAGGAAGTGTTGTTTTGCCCGTCATTTAACGTTACACTGGTGGCATTGGTGAGCACCATGCTACAGCCATTTGGGACAACTATTCAATACCTAAACTGGGACCTAACAGATGAACCAGTAATATACCGGACTGCATTGTATGAAATATCATTGTCATGCAATAATCGGTTTGCCTTTATGTACTCAATGCATCAGTACAAGAAAGCAACCATGATAATACTAAGTCAGGACAGACACACTACATTTAGTGGGTATCATCTGTGTACATTTTCTTTCATTCAAACAATATTTGTGCACTATATATTACATAATTATCTATAATGATGATGAATCCACTCAGCCAGCACACGCTTAGATATCTCTTTATTCTGCTTTGTTCCCTTCGATTCGTATGCAAACAGTAATAAGTTAAAATGTATAAAGTGTTATGAATGCGGGCCGACATGGCCCATAATGGATGTTCGTGAGATGACAGTGTGTCTGGTGCTTAGGGAAGAAATGAACACATTATGGCAGCACCACACCTCCCGTTCCTCAAACTAATTGACACAAAAAATTGGCCAGAAAAGTCTAAAATGGTTCAGGGACAAATTTTGGTCATGGTTTATATTAAAAAATGACAGCCGAGACGAATAATTAAACGTTTGCGATACAATCAGTTTTGTAAAAGAAATGGAAATGGTATTTTTGCTCGGTCCCAGACACACTTGCTTAGGGGGTTAGAAAGGTGCTGTGATGAGAAATGATAGGATCCAGCTAGCTGGTCTCCTGACCGCATTGGTAAGGACATAACATGAAGAGATCCAATGGTGAAAGGAGCATGAGATGTAGACCCAACTTTGGTTCTTTTTTTTTTTCATTTTTTCATTTTATATTTTGTGTCTAGCCAGTCTAACCTGAGTCGGAGTCGCTTGTGTCAGACGAGCTTGACGAGGAACTGTCACTGCTGCTATCACTGTCAGAGGAACTACTGCTGCTTGCACTCAAACGAGTACCTCCACCGGCAACATCGCTCTTATCTTCTGAAAAGCAAAAGAAATGTGGAAATTAGAAATAAAAATCGCTACACTATAGGAACGTGAGATTTAGAAAAAAACACTGCAATATCTAGTGATTACAATTATTGTATATTCCCTTAAAGAACATAAATATAGTCTAGGTTCAGAGCCTCTCGGATAAGGAAAAAATGGTAAGTCAGTGATTGAATGCCTACAGCGCTAATGACATTCCTCACCCTGGAGTAGGCATCATGTTTATAATGGCATGTTACGGTTTGGAGCGAGAGGTTTTCCCCTCAGTTCGAAGGGCCTATCTCAGCTCTGAGCCTAGACTATAAAGGACCGATCTCATCAAAACTTTATACCCAGTCTATATAATATTTCTGTAGTTTTCCTAATCGGGAAGATGATTGTGTCGTGGAACCACCTAGATAGATCAAGTACCGATAGATAGGCAAGGTGAGAACTGGAGGTTGATAGAAACGTTGAGATGTTACTACCTTTTTTCGGAGTCTTTTTCGGTGCGTTGCCACTTAATTGACCCTTGACATCCTCCAGTCGTTTTTCTAACTGTTGTTTCTTTTCTAATTGTGCCTCTTCTTTTGACTTACCCGGCGTCTTCTTGGCTGTGTGGGCGAGAGAAAGATTGAAAATGAAGATTAAATTAAGCCTAGAACTGCAGTGATAGAAGTTTGTCCTTCAAAACAGCGTAACTCATACACATAATCAATACTGTTAAAAACATATATTGTGATGGTAAGATTGAAATCTTAAGCATCAGAGTGGAATGTTTTTATTTTCAAAGCTATTACACAGAAGATACACCAAGGAGATGTGTATTTACACTCTGCAACATAAACTAAGTGAAAGTCTCATCATTGCGCAAGAGACAAAGTGTATCTATGAACAAAATCTTCGATCAATAGGTAAAATAGACAGGAATAATGAGTATCACCAGGTTTCCTTACCATTAATTTTTCTCGGTTTTTTCTTTAAACATGACATAACATACGTTTCCAACTCTCGTAACGTTGATGGTTTCAACGTCTCAAAGTCTATTTCTATCTCATCAGGGTTGGAATCTCGTAAGGACGGTTCTCGTGACTGGATAATGTGTACTACTCGGCCAAGCTTGTCACCTAAGACAAGAAAAAAAAGAAATTATTTATGCACTGGTACTGGCAGTACAGAAGATACCAAAAAGACTAATTAATTGAATTAAAATGGAGGAATTCCTTTCAGTTTAAAGATTTATTTTCAGGGTTGGTTTGCTTCTAGAGCCACGTTGCTTTCTTTATTATTAGGGGTGTGGTGATTTTCCTATTTCAGAACTTAAATGCTGAATATTCCCCCCCACAGAATGAGCTCATCGCATTCACACTGATCCTTGCCTCTAAACACACATCATCCCTCCTAATTTTGTGGTAATAAGGCAAGTTTCTCGTTGAAATTTTGGAGGATCTATTCATAAATGATAGGCTTCTATGTTGAATAAGGCACATGATAATTCCATTTTTGTTGTAGGAGAGGATATGGTTGAGATGAATATTGGCTTCAAGATATGGAGGGGATGATGCGTATTCACACAAGACAATGCTATCTTGCAGGTTTCCTTTGAAGAGCACACACAATTTCCTCCCAAAGACCACATTTTCCTCAGTTTGACTCAATATTTTGAAGTGAACTTAGATGAAATTTCCTCCATGATGGCCGTTATATCACTCACAAACACACACTAGCAATAGCCACCATTTTGGGTTTAAAAAGGGACTAATATATCCCGGAATTCCAGATATTCGTTTCACAAATTTCCATCTATTATTATAGACATGGAAAAGCAGCCTGAGACTCATACCTGGCAATTTGTTAATGTCCAAGCTTAATTGCCTCTTTTCATCGTAGGTCATAGGCTTAGCATTATCGTCATCATCTGAGTCAAAGGTGGGCAAATTGTTCATGTTTTTGTTCCGTTTGGAAGAGGATTTACTGTTTGAGCGTGGTCGTTTCTGCGTTGATTTTGTTTTATTGGTCTTGGCCTTAGGGGGCTTTATAGTCTTTGGTGTCGCCTCAACAGGCGGGGGAGGAGCAGGCACAGGAACCACTGGCACTGGAGGAGGTACTAATGTAACACTCGACAACTCGGCATTTTCTTTCTCTTTCCGTTCTCGTTTCTTCTTTTTCTTCTTCTCTTTCTTTTCTTTGGCTCTATTTAAATGTTGTTGTTGTAATTTTCCTAACTCTTCTTGAAGTCGTTTAACCTGTAAGGAAATCAAGACAACCATGAGACTGACAGTTTAAAACGAGGGGCTTTCCTGTGAATTGAAATGCATTGATATAAGAGTATTCAGAGCGCAAGGTTCATCAAGCCACCAAATCTTGTTTGATTTGTGGTTTTCAGATGACACGCGGTTATCCACATATATTCAAAATAATTCTGGTGTCTGAGAAAGTGAACGAGTACTTTTTTCTAGCTTCAAAATATTCTGTTCATTATTAAGGAAATACATTCTCAACAGCACTTTCCAACATACCATCAGACATAACTTATGGAAGAAGATAAGACACATTAAATGCTGCTAAAGCTCACCTGTTCTTGTAACTCCTTTAACCGTTTTTCTCGCTCCTCCTCACTGTCATCATTATCACTATCGGGTTCACTATCAGACGAGCTACTACTAGAGCTTCCGTCGTCCCGGGCAGTGCCCGTGGATTCCATGTCAAAAGCAGCTGCAGTCTGTTCCTCTGGCATTCGTGCATAGCGCAACTCAAATACATCCTGTAAAACAAAGCAAGACATTTATTCACTGAACAAACTCTATATGAGGGGGGAAATTTGAAAAAAACATGTCTTTTGGAATTCTTATTAAAGAGCTTTCTATCAGTTTCTATAAGCGTAAAGCAACAATAGAAAACTTGTGGAAAGACCCACCTGAAGTTTCTTAGCCATCATGACGACATCACTATCAGGGGCATTATATCGGTAACAATTTGTAAATATTAGCCGAACATCTTCAGCAAACTCAGCTGCGGTCCTATATTCTCTGTTGTCCATCTTCGCCTGCAGTTGAAACAAGTGCTTATGAATCCCCTTCAATGAGGCAGCACGTAAAGATTTGTAAACTGTAGATAAACTCGCCATTATGCATTTGTATCATCAGAGTAAATGATAATATTGCAAAAATGAGACATTAACGATAAAAAAGAAGAGACAAGAATGACGTAATTTGCTCACCTTTACTGTCGTTAAGTCCATGGGTTTCTTTATTACTTCGTGATAATCATCAAGACCCAAGAGAGAAGCATCAACCGGTCTGTAGAATGGCCATGCATATCCCTAAAAACAAGGAATCCCATGTACATTATATATTTGCACATTCGGAGATAAGAAATATTGTATAAAATTAGATTAAGGGAAGCCATCAATGAATCTGGTGCAACTAGAAATATACTCGATTAGATATATAAGGGCACTTACAGCATGCTTTTTTGCGAAGAGTTCTTTCAATATCATATTACAACATTTTAGGGCATCAGGTAATTTCCCTTTTTTATTTTTTGTACTGTGTTGAGCCTGATCCTCAGGCAAGTCCTTTTTGGGTTTCTTAATTTGTCGACTACTCTCCCGTCGACCAGCACCAAGACGAGCTGCTGAAATGCCTTTCCCAGAGGGTAATGTTGGGGGCTCGTATGGGAGATCAAATGGAGCTGTGGGGACAATCGGCGTCGTACTTGCACTAGCTGCAGCATCTGCTTTCCGCTTTAACCCTTTCTTGATCTGCAACCAGGAGGGAAAATACATTTAGTCTTGATTATCTCATCAATCATACGATTAGCGGATAGATTTAAAGAGCCTTATAGCAGGATAATTTGCAATAATTTCATTACTGACCAGTAGACCTTACTTTGTGTGTTTGGGCTGTAGGTGTAGCTCCCGGTAAAGCAGCTGGATCTGTGCCAGCGTTGCCAGCATTGAGAACAGGGGCAGGCTGAGCAGAGTTGTTGACTGGAGCTGAGTTGTTGGAGGAGACAGCGGCCGCTGTAGATGCGGGCACTGCAGCAGGAAGCGTGGATGCTAGGCTTGCTGCTTGCTTGCCGCCCCTCTTGGGTGTAGGAGCATCGTCCTGCAAAACAAAAACCTGTATCAGCAAGGAAAGACAAGGGGGACTCGATCATCTTACAGCCAGGGATGCAACCCTTTGAACATAATAAAGAGTCGTGTTTCTACTCATGAGGCATTTTGACAAGGGCCTAACTCAAAGAAAATTACTTCCGAGTCCAGTTCAGTATTTTTACAATACATCAGGCAAACGTCATACAATTTTAGCATTGAAGATACATGACTAGACAAGACAAGACAAAACGGACAATTTGACTTTGGCAATTGGGTGTCTTGCAGTTATTCCCTTTAAAGAAGCAAACCCATGATTGGTTTACAAAAAAATATCCACAATTGATCGACCTTCCTGTTCAATGATAGTGGAAATGAAACATGTGGATTCATCACTTTCAAGATTAATCTGTAAACCATTCAGGAAAATACTCGCATTCACAGGCTGTTTAATTTCCCCTTACAGTTTCAATATTTGATTGTCTTTCCTTTCAATCTGAACACCCAGTATGTGTTTAAGAGATACGATAAAACAAATTCTTCCAGGGCATCTTCAACAAGTTCGATGATTTTCAATTCAATGTCAATTTTAGAATACCCTAAATATCGTGGACAATTCATGAGCTTTAGAAACTGTCAATGATACCCAACACTGCACGTCTTTGGTGAAAATAAGCCGAATGGACATGAAAGGCCTGGATTGGTAGACGGGGTAATAAAATTAAAAAATACGACCATAATTATATCAAGTGATGTTTAAATTGAACCCACAAAAAAGTGGCAAATATTCAAGCCTGTAAACACTCATCTTGGAAAACATATTCACAAGTCTTTATTTTTCATAACCTCGAGTAGAGGCACTAAGTATTAGGCTTCGTCATTCAGCTTTACTGTTCAAGAATGGGCTGGGATCTCAATCGGCACATGCATATTTTTTACCCAATATCTAACAAGTGAATTGAAAAGTTTATTCAACCTACTATATTTGCTGCAGAAGCTTTTGGCACCTTCTTATTCGATATAGGCACAACTTCCTGAAGAGGTAATTTTATCCTAGTTATGCATGATATTGGTTATCAACAAAATCTAAGTTACTATTATTTGGAGGTCGCATGAGCAGTAGCCTAATGCAGATTTATATTGGAGAGTGGAATGTATAAAGACTGACAGGGAAAATCGTCCACATGTCCCATATGTAATACCGTCTTTGGCCAAAATAGTTTGAATGAACATGATAGGCATAGGGTTGGTAGCAGGGGATGATACAATTCATGGTCACAATTGCTTGAAAAAAAGTTTATATCGATCCCACAAAAAAGTAGCGCATTATCAAAATCATGTTCAGCATTGGAACTATTTTCCTCCTAATTAATGGTTAAGCGAATGTGTATCCCATTTTTTTTCATAACACAGAATAGAGGCATTACTGGCAAAGAATATGCTGGCAACTCATTGGCGCATGCATGCATGGTACTTTTACAGTTGTCTATCAAGTGAATTGAAAAGTTTATTCAACCTACTATATTTGCTGCAGAAGCTTTTGGCGCCTTCTTATTCGATATAGGTTCAACTACCTGAAGAGGTAATTTATTCTTGTTATGCACAAAATCTAAGTTAATATTATTTGGAGGTCTCATTGGCAATAGCCTAATGTAGATTGATATTTTAGTGAAATGAAAAAGAACAGAAGGGGGAAAACATCTACATGTCATGCCGAGGAATACAGATACTGTCTTGAAATATGAAGTACAGACAGGATAGGCATACATAGGTAATACAAATTAAATATGACAGTAGACTGGAATGGTATGGATGGCTTGGTAGCGGGGCATTTAAAAAAATAATAAAAATAGGTCATATTTTTAAGAATAGTAATATTGACCCCACAAAAAGGTAGTACATAATCCAAAGCATGTTTAGCACCTGGGTTATTGCCCTCCATTTGCTCTACCAACTTATGTGAATTTATAGGAGTGCCCCATTTCATAGTATCTGGCTTCTTCATTCAGTTTTACTGGTGAGGAATGGGCTGGGATCTCAGTGGCGCATGCATTGTATTTTTACCCAATATCTAACAAGTGAATTGAAAAGTTTATTCAACCTACTAGATTTGCTGCAGAAGCTTTCGGCGCCTTCTTATTCGATATAGGGTCAACTACCTGAAGAGGTAATTTTATCCTTGTTATGCACAAAATCTAATTTAAAATTGATTTGGAATTAGCATGGGTCTGATAAACTTATTATCATAGCACAATTTTAAAAAATGATGGGAAAACAATCATATCATACTTAGGAAATACAATATCGTTTTAGGCCATAACTGAGACTAGTAAGTAGAATGGTGAGTGAGTGATGGTTGCTTTATGCCACAACAACCAAGTGGAGTCATATCAACAAGATATGTATGGAATGGTCAAAAGCAGGCCTTGGGTATTTCGAGTGAAGTTTATATCGAAGCCGGAACAAAGTAAGAAATTATTAAGTTTTGTTCAGAATTTGAACAATTTCCCTCTATTTGATCTTTGTGAATTTAAGGAAGTCAATTTTTCATAACCCCGAGTAGAGGCACTAAGTATCTAGCTTCTTCATTCAGCTTTACTGGCGAGGAATGGGCTCGGATCTCAGTGGCACATGCAAGTGAATTGAAAAGTTTATTCAACCTACTAGATTTGCTGCAGAAGCTTTTGGCGCCTTCTTATTCAATATAGGCTCAACTTCCTGAAGAGGTAATGTTATTCTTGTTATGCACAAGCAGTTATAAATAAAATCTTAAATTAATATATGGAGATTGCATGGGCAGTAGCCTAATGCAGATTTTATATTGGGGTGGAATAAAAACACAGGGAAAACATCCATGTGTCATAAATAAGTACAAATACCATCGCAAGAAGGTACAACATAAATACTTGTTAAAAAGGGAAATTTTTTTAGGTTTTGGGTAATCAGATTTGGTTTGTTACTTTTGCTTTACTTTTTTGTGTGTTCATGACAGGAAAAAAATAAGGCATTTCTCAATGCTAAAACCTACATTTGCTGCAGCGCTCTTGGAGGGTACCTTCTTGTTAGGCGGAGAATCAAAATCCTAGAAAGTATGTTGCAACCATTTAATACTCAAGTCATGGAATCTGGACAAGAATAGATGCAATGAGGTGTGCGTTTTAAAATGCTAAATTTGTATTTGCGTTATGTGCAATTAGAGATGCAGGAGGTGCTGTGGTGAAAACACTGACGACTTGATGCAGACACACCAGAGTAGCCATTTGGCAGGTTCTAGTTTTTTTTTCTATGTGGAGTGAGGCCACAGATCAATAGCATCGATCCAAAGATTACTCAATAAGTTTAGATCAAAATAGGGTTGGTATCTTCGCATAAAAATAAAAAAAGGTATTGCCACACACCCTCTATGGAAAATGGTATGTATAGGTTTTGTTGTATTTTTTTTTTAAATAAAAAAAAAGCATCATTTTGGATGTTGAGAAAATGAAATAAGGCATTTCTCAATGCTTTAACCTACGTTTGCAGCAGTGGTCTTGGAGGGCACCTTCTTGTAAGGCTGAGTATCAAGATCCTACAAAGTATTTGGCAACCATTAAGTATAACAACAAAAATCCAAGACAACATTTACATGCATTGGGAACACTTGAGAAAAATATGCAAATGGAGCATGCAAGCAGTGCAGTCACTAGTAGGCAATGGTGCTTGGGTTGAGCCACATATCCAGTCATATTTAGGCCCTGGATTTCATAATTTTAGTCACGGAGGACCCAAATGTTGGTTAATCACAGCTGACATTCAAACAATTCAGAATTTCGTCATCACTCTCTAGGTACAACTCATTGAACTGATGCCAAAATGATGTGGATTTTAAATTCTTTGATTTAGGCTATCAATCCAGACTTCTTTGAAGGGGGATTCAAGGCTATGAGCAGTCCCCCACCTCACCCCTCCATGCTGTTTGAATCGGTAGAACTGAGTTTGAGAACTGTCAATCTATCTAAAATCGCAATATGGCCAGGCAGTGTCATACCTATTTTCCTGTCCTAACTTAGCTCTCTCCCTTGCTGATTCACTTTCATATTAAATTTGTTTTTTGGATTTTCATAAAAAAAAGTTACAAAACCGTATTTGTTTGTGTACACACTAGCCAAACTGGGTCAGCTCACCACTGACTGGAGGAATCTCTCCCTATGTCCTACTGCAAATGACAACCTCGCAATTGCAACATTTGTCACCCGAACGAGAAATAAATTCACTCTTTACAGTAAAATATCTATTAAAATATGAAAAACATAATCTTGACTTCTCCAGGCAGTTGTTAGGTAGGTTCAGATGCACAACTTAGCTTAAAATATTGGGTAGAAAGTGTTACTCATGATTCTAGCACAGAACATCAAGAAGAGTCACTTCAACAAAATCACTTCTTGGGCTCTGAATGAAGATCCACCCTTCTCGAAATCTGTTTAGAGAACGATGGCTCTTCTATATATGAAATTTGCTCTTGCCAAATATCATTCACATTTCTAATAACAATACAACAGTCATGCACTCGCAAGGTTAAAAAATATTATTAAAAACCATTCAGCATCTTAATGTAGGGCTATGTTTCAGGATCAAATGTGCATTTTCTGTTTTGGCAAAACTTCTCAAAACCTCTTCAGGCAGTTGTAATGTAGAAACTGAATGTTGGAATTTCTTGGTATGCTACATTAATGTGCTCTCATGAGGATGCAACATGGCACTGGAGTGGGGCATAGAAACTGAACATTAAAACTAGCTTACTAAAATACACATCCTGGTATATCACCTCTAGGTCTCACTACACACTTCTAAGTTGAACCATCTCAAATCAGAATCCAATCCCATCACAGGGGTGGGAAACGGGGATATTTTAATTATTTACAAAGTCTGGCACAAACTAACACACACAGATCTTGATGAATTTACCTTCATAATGGCGCCCTTGGCAGATAATTTCTTTGCGGGAGGGGGAGTAGGGATATCGTCAAAATCCTGGAACAAGTTTTGTATGTGTTAAATATATTCTATAACAGATGGCACAAGGCATTTCAATTTCAGCTTCAATGAAATCAAGATGATTCTCAAAGTGTCATTTGTTGAGTATAAAAACTTACATATGCTGACGAATTGACCGCTGCTTTTGAGGGTCCTTTCTTAACGGGACCTCGAATATCCGACTCCTGTAATGCAGAAAAAAATATTAATTATGTAGCAGACAGATGATCAGAGTAACAATGAAATAAGAGACACAAAATTGTCAACGGGCTTCATTAAAAAAAGCCCCCCCCCCCCCCCCCCCCCCCGCCGAGTTAATTTGTAAGAAGTGTGATTACTTACTACATTTGTACCCCGTTTTCCCGGCGTTTTCTTTGGACCAGGAACAGGACCAGGACCGGGACCTGGGCCTGGGCCAGGAACAGGACCCGGTTTCGGTCCTGCAGACACCTCAACCTCCTAAAGAAAAATAAGTATGAATTTTTATACAAAGTCTATGAAATCCGGATCTATGATGAAGATATTTCTGTGTTCAAATTTGAGAACAAGAGCAAATCTTAAATGCTGAATGCCCTCCCAACTAGGCCAATTATTCTGAATATCACCACTTTAGTTCTGAATAATTTTGAAATTTTAATTCTATGATTCTGTCTAAATAGTTTAAGGTTTAGATGACAATACAACACTTACTTCGGGAGGCATCTGGGCTATTTTTTGAAGGAAGAGCTTTTCAAGCATCTGACACATTATGACAATATCCTGAAATCCAAAAACATTTGATTAGTTAATATATAATGGATGTATTTATAAATTAGTTAATATATAAAGAATATATATTCATAAACCAACTTGATGCAGAAAGAGAATATCAACAAATAGGTTACGACTTCAGCTGATTTAGAATAATGGCTTATTTGTCACGATTGAAGGAGGAACCAACACTTACCTCACCAGGTTTATTATATACATAGCAGTTTGTGAACATCTGATTAAAATCTTGAATACACTCGGCCGCACTATTATAACTATTAGATTCTAGCCGTCTCTTAATTGATCCAAGATCCATTGGGTGTTTGATGATTTTATGGTAATCCTGAAATAACAAGTTTATGAGAGAATGTTTTCAATTCTTTTCCACATGTTGTTACAGAAAGTGCACCACAGTAAGGGCATAGACGAATAATATATTTCACAGGTGGTCAAATCAGATCTTTGGCGGAGGAAAAACTTTATAAAATGCTCACCGGTAGGTTTAACCGCTCCGCATCTACAGGTTGGTGGAAAGGCCATGCAAAATGGTGTTTCCACAGTGCTTTAAGCACCGTTTTCTGTAGATACTGTAGTTGATTTGTGACCTTCCCCATCCCTGGAGTTCTTGAGGAGGGGTCCCCTCCCCCTCCTGAAGCTGATCCGTTATCTGAAGAATTCATTGCTGCACCCTGGAAAGTAAGAAATGAAGCATTAATGGGACGAATTCACATTTTTAAATTTCCATTGTAAGGCAACACTTGAGCAACTAGTACTGAATATAAGAATTAAATGTCAATTACTGAATAAAATAATTAATTTCAATCAACAATTTTAGGTTAATGAACATAAATTCACCAGTTTAATTATATAATAAATGAAAGCCTTATATACTAGTAATGGTATTAATACTCGTAAGAATGTGTACGTTTACTAATTTCATATTGGTCAGTCAGCACACACACACCCAAAACTTGGCTGGTACCAGCATGTATATGATCGTTAGAAATATCTCACCACCATTGACACTTGTGGACTAAACTATCCAATCTAAGGGAGTCCAGCTTCCCGAAAGACCCCCCTATGTACCAGTTTGCAGCAGAAAGTTACAGGCACCTTTAAAAGCTTATCATCCTAGCTGGATTAGCCCTACATATCCAAAAGCAGTGTGCAACATAGTGAATTTGGAGATGAGAGACCGTTGGTCTCTGCCAAATTGTGACAGTTGAGACCCCCCAAAAAAGTCTGGGTCATAGACAGGGTTCCCATGGTCCAGAGCACTTTGAACATATTATCACTTGGATATTTCATTGGAAATATCAATCTCAAGAGACCAACAAACATTCTGTGCAGACCTGGGCGTCGGTTTCTGAGTTATGTTGCATACTGCAAAAGCACCATTACTCTAAGCTTACCCCAAATATTATTTATTATACTAATTATTCTGCTGATTTGCACAGAATAATTTTCCATCAGAACGATGAAATAGGCAGCACATACGTCAATTAATAGGGAGAAATGTTGTCAAAGATGAGAATGACCAGTCTAGGCTCACAGCTTCTCAAATCAGATAAAAATGGTATGTCAGTAATTGGACGCCTATGATGCTTAAATGACTTTCCCGGATCTGGAGTAGGCATCCTAACGGGATTGTGACATTTTGCGGTTTGGAACATCAGGCTTTTCCTCAGTTTGGAGGGACTATCCCACTCTCTCAACTCTCAATTAGTAGAGCCTAGACTGGAACCGAAATGTTTGCTTATTGTAGGTTTATATCTCATTTATGGGAGATATATATTTTGGGACTAGCTAAACTCCCGTTCCTATATAGGAACTGTATAAAGATGTACTCTCTTTATCAATTCCTTCCTGGAGGAATCAGGCTAATTAATGACCGCAAAGGGTATATCATATCAAATTTCCACCATTACAATACACTTAAAATAAATCCAACTACTATGTATTCATAATCCCAAGAATTGTCAATTTACAAATAGTATAGAAACCAAAAACATGGCACGACGGAAAAGTACAGGACGTACTGTTCATTCTGTACTGGTCACGTCCATTTGTTTATCGCCCTTTCTATAGTAGATTGGCTTGCTTATTGGATTCACACAATTTGAGGTAGAAACATCATCCTTATCCGCATTCAATAAATCATACAAATTTTAAAGAAATGTCTGTCTTTTTTAATTATCAGAAATGGGAGAACAACTAACTGAATCGATAAAATGACATTTCAATGGCGACACACCACACAAAAGTTTCCAGAAAGATGGAAAAAAAATCCTACCAATAAACGACAATGACGCTTTCGACTTCCCCCCGCCATCACTTTCTGGGGAATATGAGTTATTAAGAAATGAAATTACAGAAAAACATGATCAAGATTTTAGTTTATGAGGTCTATGAAAATCAATTCAAACGCCAGCACCCTATTATGCACTTTCATCGGATTAGAGAACTGACCCAAGAGCAATACACCAGATCTAGGTCATTGTCCCATTGACATAAGTCTCACCCTATAGACATTTCCAAGATCATAACCCGCCAAAACTTTTGATGGTCGACTGACTCGCTTCCTGACATTATTAGATTTGGCATTTACCGTAGCATTATCTGGAGTTGATACACCGTTTGTTGAAGATGAAGACGCCGATCCTGCATTCCTGTGAGTAATAAATGAATACCTATGTAATCTGGACTCTTGACATACTAGAACTTGACGTCTACTTAACGATAATCAGTTATTCCCAAGTTATTAAAGCCCAGAGTGGCAATAAACAAGACAGTGGCATATAAGATTTAGGAATTATTTTTGTAATAGTGTGAAATTAAATGATAATAATCGAATACAAAATAAGATTTACAAAACATGGTTGACCTATATCGGGGGCAAAATCTAGGTCACCAAGAACCATCAGTTATCAAGATCTGAGTTACCTATCACCAGAAAAAATAGCTGACCATATAATTCGTCAGCAGGCAGACAATATTATCTAGAGGCGTGCGACGGTTAATCAAAGATAATGGGATTTGAACCGGTCCAATATCATGGAGAGCTGGGCGTATTAGAATTAAAATGGAGCAGTTAGAGCAGCAAAGGAAAGGCAATTTATAAAGAACCGTGATAAAACAACTCGCTTCAGTAGGGCATAAATTCCTGGGTATTGCGAGGTTCAGATTAGTCACCACGAATTAGGCTTACGGCTTGACCCGCGTCAATACACGTCCATAACTGCCACTGGTAAACATTCAAACATGAGTACATGCTTCACGGCATTGTATTGCATACACAGCAATTTAACGCATGTTTATACGACATTCCGATGGTCTATTTCACCCCTGAGTCGAACATGCACATAGGGGGGCGACAAATGCTACAGAAACGCGACCGACAGCTTTTATATTCTGCATATCTCAACCAGCAAGGGACTTGACAACGGCCATTTGCATGAACGGGAGCAAACGGTAACAAACCTCAGCTTGCCGGTGCGCGATAATACGTGAAATGGTACCTCTTCCACGGCCGAAGAAGACACATTTTTCTCATGGCAATACACGGGTCTTTCGGACAGTATATGGTCTAAAATAATGGCATAAACACGAAACGTGCGCTATAAAAAGGGAAGCTAGACAGCAAAGGGGCAAATGTCTGCACGGTTTGTCTCACCGCTATCACCCATGGGCAAGGGCAGCTACCCGCCCCGGCTGACGAGGGGGTTTCACTCGGTTGGGATACTCCGTACGTCGGGATCAAAACAAACCACCTACCGTTCAAGAATCCAACGTTTTTTTAGTAAGATCCAATTCGGAAATTATCCTAGAGCACATAGTAGTCAAATTTGCCCCTTTTTTCGGTGCATACATCCATTAAAACCAACGAAATTTGCTAGCTTCCGGTACTCCGTACAGACAAGCCATTTTCAAAGCATACCTGCGAGCGACTGCAATTTTTATTCCTAAGGGCTTCGATAAGCTTTTCCCGAATACACAAGTATGTAGCCCAATATTAGCAACGCTTGCATGTCCCGATTAATCTTGAGTATATAATGAACGTTACAGACACATTTATAGGCCTGCATTGAGCCTTGAGACGCGAGAATTAAAGAAATAACGGACCGGCTGCGACCTTAGACCGATTCCACAATGGCGGTACTACATTATGCCTGATCACTTATTCAATGGACATTTTCTGGGCTACAACTTATTTGAAATACAAAAATCGGGACAAAGTACCCTGAACTGTTGCCGTGCGCGTTCTGCTGATAGCCTTGCTGTGCCGGATGGCTCTTCGTGTCCATTTTCTGGCAGGATTCCCCGGAACACTTGAGTCTCCGTCATCGGCAATGGCTTCGGCAAGCGCATCTATACAACCTTTTATACGCGGCTTTCAAATTCTAATAAAGTGATTGGTTCTGAGCCATCACATGACCTGCACCAAGATAGTTTTCAGCAAAATTTAAGCATATACTCGAAATAAACATCATATTTTGATGTCCAGTTAAGTCAGAACAAGATAAAGAATACATATGTGGTGCATTTTAAAGGTATTTGGCAAGATTTTTAGCGTACAAAAGGTGGAGAAGTTTAAGCGGTGAACCCACGGCCGCTTGATATAGCGTCAGCGTCCCTCCCCGCCATTGCGATTGGTGGAAAACGGTCACCTGACTTACCTTCGGATGTATTTTTCCGATTATTGGTAAAGTTCCCGGGAAAAGTCCGTCCATGTTAATCCAAACAGTGACTATGGTTGTAGCGTAATTGACCGCTTCAATAAATTATGATCTTGGATGCATAAATATGACACATTCAACATTTTTCTTCCGCCATTTTACGTAGCATCCATGTTCAGTGTCTCGCGTGAATTTCCAAACTACTGCGCATGCGCGCAGGAGCTACCACCATTGTGGCGCGTTGTTTTCGTTCAGCCCATGCTGTACGACACTCTAGAAATTTTGTTCGGTCTATGTCAAGTTTATCGAGTATTAGAGGATTATTACCACGGAGTTTTAACTGGTTCAACAGGTAAGGCAGTACTTGATCACACAGTGGATTGCATTAAGACTTCTTGTGGGTCCTTACGGATCTTGATATTGTGGGTCCGTAGCGAAATCTGATCGACTGACAAGACACCGACCGGCTAGGTATTGCAGTAAGACCCCGCTTGTGACATAGTAGTAGTGTGGATTCTCCCTGTTTATCGCCTAGAATCGCGTTTTTACCACCCAACGTCGGACGGGAATAGGTATATCACGTATCATCGTTTAATAAACGGCATTTGCCAGTTAAGATAGCGTTTCCCTTACATGTAAACAATCAAATATATGGGTCGTCCCGGCATCAGTGCAAAGCAAAGGGGCTAGGCCATGGCATTCGTCTGAGATCTTTTACTGTAGACTGAGTGTGGTAGCTAATTATTGAGGTGGGTTTAAGTAGTTACAGTGCTAAAAATTGGTTTGAGATTGAGTGCGGTTGTCTTACCATAATTCCCTGAAAAGCTTAAAGCAGTATGAGTAGAGGTACCATACTCCATAGATGATATGAACAGAAGAACACCTAGACAGAGAATTCGTCCTGGGTCCACTACCACAACAGGCTAAAGAACACCAGATAGGCCCCGGGACCTATGGGCCCAGCTCTGGACTTATAGGCCCCAAGGCCCGCTCGCGTTGGACTTATAGGCCCCAGGATTTATAGGCCCAGAAGAATACTAAACCATACCAAAAATAACCCTAAACCTAACCCTAAATTGGTTGTCCTAAGTCAGTAAAGGTAGTAGTGGATTGTCCCTAGTAAAAACTGACTAATAAAATAATTATTTGACTAAAAATAAATATATCACTAAGTTTTGAAGTGGGGCCTATAAGTCCAAAACCCCTGTAACGGTCGGGGCCTATAAGTCCAGGGCTAGGCCTATACGTCCAAATGGCTGGGCCTACCGGGGCCTATACGTCCAATGCGCGGGGCCCATATGTCTGGGCCTATAAGTCCCGGGGCCTATATACGTCTGCACCCCGAACAGAACACCTAACTGGGAATCCAGCCCTTCCAGACGTTCGGAGCGGGGTGCAGAGCTGGGCCCATAGGTCCCGGGGCCTATATGTCTGGTGTTCGTTGGAGGGATCTACATAGAACCATGTTATTACGGGAAATTTCAATTTTGGTGCGTGAATACATACTGGTTTGATGTTTTGACAGCTTCACCACCGTCTTTCTAACACCTTTCACTGACCAAACCATGTCTTTCCTCCCACATACCCGTCACAGTTATCAACCAGTGTTGTTGCAATGATTGTACTAAAAAGTGGGTTGATTGGGCTAAAACTAGAAGCTACCCGGGTACGGTAGGCCTACTGGGGAAAAGTTGTCAAAACAGTCCGTATTTGCATTAAAAAGTTACAACTTGGGTTCATTATTACAAACCAATCAAGTTATCAACCCACTTTTTAGCCCAACCGACCCATCATTGTTTGGACCATATGTTTCTTTTGGACTGAGCCATCACATGACTTTTGATTTGGATTCTCTTTTGCCTCCACTCACTATTGGCATTGCATTTTTTGTTGTAGGTACGTACGGTAATCAACATGTCAGACGAGAATAAAGCAAGTGAAGGTGACACCAAACCGGCGGCTCCTCCACCATCTAATAGTACATCAACTCCATCATCCAAGCCGTCTTCGGCCCCTCTGGTAGGTTGTTAGTTCTTCCTTTATAGACTTTACACCTTGAATCAGAGGAACCCAAAACAATTATTTATGATGTCTGTGTGATTTTTCAAAGTATCGTAATATTTTTTTGCGGTGATTAACCTTTCAAGACCCTCTATACCTGATATGTCACAATCTTCTTTTTTCAGAAACCAAACTACACACTCAAATTTACATTAGCTGGGCACACTAAAGCGGTCTCTTCTGTAAAATTCAGCCCGAATGGAGAATGGCTGGCGAGCTCATGTAAGTATAATGTAGTCTCTCAGAACCGACAGTTGCAGGAGAAAGTCACTGGTGCTATCTAATTTTAGTTGGGTTTTTTCAAACCACGGATGGGACAAGGCCTTTCGCCTAGGTGGCTTTTCGCCTGTCACCCTCACCCTCAAATCTTCAGGGTTTTTTTGGCTATGCCCGACTTGCATCCCTTGTACATGTATATTATAAAACCGTAGTGGCCCGTTCATAAGCCGGACCTGTGTAAAAGCCTATCTCGAATACAGACCAGGGATCTGGGGGTCATGAAAACAATAAAAGCCTCTCTCAAATATAAGCCGAGGTCTCTGGTTCGTCTATGTCTGATAATGAATAATGTAAGTCAATTTCCCTTTCAAATATTAATCTAATGTACGATGGGTATGGTATGGGTTCTTCTTAATTGTCATTGAGTCAATATATAGTTTTACTCTCTAGTACCCTTGAAACTGAAAATGCATTCATCAAATAGAAAGGACCTTGAAAGAATTAAAAGCACAGGCTTATGAACGGGCCACTACGGTAGGCTATATATGATTGTTTTCGGGATAGGTATATACTTTTCTAAAGTGAAAATTAGATAATGTCTAGTGTAAATTTTGTGTATAAATATTTTCCATTCTTTCATAAGATTTTGGCTGTAAAAACTGATACATTATTTACACAATTTTATTTATTATCTCGTATGGATCTCCCGAATGACTGATATTTTTGTTTTTTTAGCTGCTGATAAACTGATAAAGATTTGGGGCGCCTACGATGGAAAGTTCGAGAAAACAATCAGTGGTCATAAACTGGTATGTAATCACTGTATTTAAAAAAGTAAATCTTTGGTTTTGATTTGAAAATATTGTGCCCTACAGTACCGTACCTAAGTTTATTCCCGACTAGAGTTAAGTCAGAATCGGCAATGAATTCGGTGTAACAATTTTTTTGCCTTTATAGGGTATATCTGATGTTGGATGGTCCACAGATAGTAAACTCTTAGTAAGCGCATCGGATGATAAAACTTTGAAGATATGGGACGTTTCAACGGTAAGTAACTATAAGACCTTTTCTGTCCATCTGGCATTATTTGTCTCCTGATTGAGCCACTCTTCCTCTTTGTTGTTAGAATGATAATTTATTTTAAACCACTCAGGTGCCAGTGTATCAAATCTTGTCAGCATTTCATTTTAACTTACACAGAATCTTGTTTGTTCGTTTACGTAATGAATCTCTTTGATGATGTGATATGTAGATCTTGTGTTTCGACAGTACCTCTGAAGTTCTAGAATACTATTTCAATTTCGATTCATGTCTCAATGTCTCGATGTCATAACATTTGCAGGGGAAGTGTATGAAAACGTTAAAAGGCCACAGCAACTATGTATTCTGCTGCAACTTCAACCCACAGTCAAACTTGATCGTATCCGGTTCAGTAAGTTATTTTATTGTGAATAGTCTGTATATAATACCTTTTTTAATACGTAGGACTTAGACCATCGATAGAGTAACTTAGTGATGTCGCCCCTGTCTGTGTACATGTACTCGCGCATGCCACACTGGACTGGATATCTTCAGATTCATTACATACAATATCTTAGATTTCCCCAGCTCATAGCCGGCACGAACACGGGTATTGGTGAATTAATAGCCTCCATATACGAGCACAAAATTTGTTCACCATTTCAATTTTGATAATGCTATTGATGCCAATATTTAGTCATCAGACAATGAAATTCATGGGAGACCCCGATCTATCAACAGTTTATGATAAATTTGTATTAGCGCTGATATTGATTGCTTGTTTTTCTTATCAGTTCGATGAAAGTGTACGGATATGGGACGTCAAAACAGGGAAATGTCTGAAAACGTTACCTGCACACTCAGATCCTGTCACAGCGGTAGGTGTTATCATTCAGTTTGGTCTCTATACCATATTACCCGAAAATAACAAAGGATCTCGCATAATTTTGATCATGTTCATAACTGGCGGGGCTCAGTGCCTTGTTTTTCCCCTCGCGGTTAACAGTTATCGTTACTCGACCTATGATTGAGGAGAGGGGAAAAAAAACATATTACTCCGCCTAAGTTTGGGAGAAGTCTATTCCTAACTTGGATTTACTACCAAAATAATCGTGTCAAAATTTACGCGCACCTATACTTTGCTCATGTGATATTAGTGCTTTGAAACGTTTCATCTCTTCTCATCCTAGGTACATTTCAACAGAGATGGCTCCCTCATAGTATCAAGTAGTTATGACGGACTATGGTAAGTTATATCTCTCTCCTAAGAAAGTAAACTTTTCATTAGATATTTACTCGTGACATATTATAGAGCCCAACATTATTTCCAGTTAATTATGTATATTTGTAAATTACTAATATTTCCCTTTAGCTTTCATGTAGCGTAAGTGTTATCCAAATGTAATGATTCCCAAATTTGTCACCATTCTTTCAGTCGAATCTGGGACACGGCATCAGGGCAGTGTCTGAAAACATTGATTGGTAAGTATGATCAAAACCCCTATAGTCAGTCTTCCTTTATCCGATATTTGACCAAACTGAAATCTTGGCATGCATTATCTATACTCCCAAATGAACTAAGTGTACAACGGTTATTAAAAGAGTCATCTTCCTGGCAAGAAATTCATTTTCAAATTAGTATTTCCTAAATTAGTGTTGGAAATGTCATGCTACTGTTTCCCTGTTGATGAGCTTCTAAGAGTTGGCTATATTCATGATTTCCTTTCCAGATGATGATAATCCGCCAGTGTCCTTTGTCAAATTTTCTCCAAACGGAAAGTACATTCTAGCTGCAACATTAGACAAGTAAGTAGAACGTTATTTTTATTTAAAACGAAAAAAAATCCGGATCGAACCTGGTTTCCAAAAGCTCAACAGTGGCGCCACCTCCAGAGTATTAAATGTACTAATTTTGCTTGAAATGTTATTATACATTATACATGATGTTTGTTTAGTAGGCAATCCACTTATATCTAGTCACATGTATGTATATGTGTATTTCTTTCTTTTTTCTTTTACAGTACACTCAAACTGTGGGACTACAGCAAAGGAAAGGTAATTGATTCCAACGTTTTATCATGGATTCATTTTTCAAGAATTTGCACAAACATTTTGCACTAATTTTTATGACTGATCGCTAGACATTAATTATACGCACAACGTTTGTTTTGCAGTGTTTGAAGACGTACACGGGACACAAAAACGAGAAATATTGTATATTTGCCAATTTCTCCGTTACTGGTGGTAAGGTGAGTGTAGTAAACATCTTATTCTGTCTGACATGTTTATGCTAAGGTTATTATTACTTTATAGGCCACACTCATGTGTTATCAATAATTCCAATTAAACCCCATTTAAAGTGACCCAAGCTCTTTAATTACGGTATCAATTGCCGTCGCTTGTCGACAGCTCGCATGGCGTTCGTAAATGTAATTGGTCTTGATATGACCCCTAGCTAATTAAATCATTTGCCATTACAGTGGATTGTATCAGGATCTGAAGATAACACAGTTTTCATCTGGAATCTACAAACGAAAGAAGTCGTTCAGAAGTTACAAGGACATACAGGTAATGTGTAGCCCACGTCGCGTAAATGTGAATCAAAGGAGCATAGCATATAATTACTTTGCTTCTCCCTGAAATGAAATTAGTGTCTTCGATTTACTATATATAACCGTCCACTAATTCTACCTCAATACAATATTTTACATTGAATTTGTATTCAAGGTCTGTTGGTGTTTTTTCATGTTCAGTATTAGATGCGGCCTCCGAAAAAATGTATTTTCAGATGTCTTTCTCTACCATTTTTAGATGGCATTGAAATGAAATATGTTCTCAATTCCATTTCAGACGTCGTTCTGTGTTGTGCATGTCATCCAACAGAAAACATCATAGCCTCAGCTGCACTCGAGAACGACAAGACCATCAAATTATGGCGAAGTGACGTTTAAATTAATTCATCTCATGAATGCCTTTCCAATGCGGGCTTATGTGTCAATTTTCTGTTCACAAAAATATTTTCATTTCGGACAGAGCATTTCGAAGAGCCGGACGATTACGATACGAACATTAGGTGGATTTCTCATCGCATCTTTACCTCTGGCTATGTTCATTTGCTCTGGAACTTCATATCATTGTTACCTTACGAATCCATTCATAATTTTATTTTGTATTTAAACGTTTCTGTTTATCATCGATGTCTGCCCTGAAATATGTATAAAAGAGAAATATCGCCGTGATTGATAGGTGACAGGATCATGAAAAAATAAAATTCCGGCGCCAAGATCTTTTTTTCTTGTAAATAAGTTACTATCTGCCGTATAGTTGGGAATAACACTAGGACAATATTAAATATGAACCATTAGCCATTTGGTGATTTAATTATTTGCAAATATTGTTTCCTCATTATATAATGTACTATGAATGACTCATTGTATCAGTAAATCCTTGCATATTGCAAGTCATCAATTGTACACATTACCATAGGGTTCTTTTCATAAGTTTGTCAGCTTGTGTTCAATGTCTTGATTATTGCCAATCGCTCTCTTGGGGAAATACTTTTTATATCACCCTCAAAGGACTGTTTGACCACTTATGCTCATGGAGTTGCATTTAGTGCAGCCATCCTTGCTAGAAATATGATTTTGTTATAGTGTATATCGTAACATGTCTGTAGCAGATCCACCGTATCAAACAAAGGAATAAATAATATGAAATATACTACTTCGGTTTAATCAATAACAGATCCAAGTTGGCCACTCGACAAATAAAGTAACGACCTTATGTCGTCACAAAGAGCTATGGCTTAAGAAGTCTTGGCTTACTCATAATTCTGGGAAGCCGAAATAAATCGCATCAGCTAGTTTTTATAATTAGATCGGCCGTCGGATAAAGTCCACACACCTCGGCATGCGTAACAATTCACCTTCCCTCCATGGATACCTGTATCTGCCTCATTGGAATTCTTTAACAAGTGACTCCCGTGACTAGACTGGCGGAAAGCCCTTTCAAACTAGACTGCCAAACGTACATGCGTACACAGGCTGGAAGCCGTAGATAAATGAAAAGTAATCGATCTGTATAAATAAACAAGAAAACTTTAGAATTGCTGATAATTACTACTTAATTTTGAAGCAAATTTATGTATACAGTTCCCTGTTTGAACTTTGGTCTCCCCCGGCCATATGAAGCTATTCCTGGTCTTTTTGGATGCTTTGATTTGGTAATTGAAACACTTTCCCCTGACTTCATACATATACGAAACATTCCGGTCAGAGAACTCAAATATAATTGATAATTTGAACCGTTTTCTCAATGGCTTTTTAAAACTAAGTGCGAATTTTGCTTTTGACAACACTCGCCACAACCATCAACATCGCTTAAACATTATACGGTACATGTACTTGTATCGTGAGATTAGTTTTATCCCAATTCCCAGGCGGCGTTCATATCGTCGGTAAACTACTAGATAATGCTGAAACCGAATGTCTAACGTTTGTATGGAGCTCCATCGAATGTTCAATATTGGATAGTATTAAATCGAACATGAGATGATCTATAAGTTAATAGAGGCGTGTCCAGGATATTAAAAAATGGGGCGTGCTATTTTGTCCCAAAGCAAAACCAATGTACTACATTGTGTATGTCGTAACCTAATAATCGTACTGATAATGCATTGTAAAAATACATAATCAAATATTCAAAATAAATTGCACTTTTCTTATATGAGATAGCTAGTGAATTCTCAATTAATTTATGGCCGCAACAATAAGAAAAAATAAAATACTCTTAGATTTGGTGGATATAATTTATTTAGGCACCCGACAGGCATTGCTATTATAGGGCCAACTATATTATGAGGAGACATAATGTGGTAGTTATGACATGTCTTAATGGGAGATGTGCACTTGGTGAGATGAGGCGTGCCGTGTGCACTAGGTGGGAAAAATAGAATTCTGATGAGGGTCGACCAATAACTACACATTTGTTAGTTCAAGTTTAGTACTTGTAATTTAATGACTTGGCCGTAAATACAATATAAAAAAAGAAAAAAAGTTAAGTTCTGATGTTACCAGGTGACGCGGCAGAAGTCCAAATAAAGGAATAGTTATGTTATTCCACCAACGATCATTAGCTAAAACATTAATCAAAATAAACTTCAATCAACCCAATAGTACCCGTATTATTAGTTCGATATACATTAGAATATTAATAAAAGCCGATAAACAATCTACTGCTTGGTACATATGTATATAGAACTGCATTGTATTGATTCAGTTCGTTTTTACCATTTTACTTTTAAGCACATTTGAACTATATAATATAGACTGCCGTAGAAAAAACAAATTTTAAATAGCCTGCCTCTTTTTCTGATTAATGTGTTTGCTTGCAAAAATCTGTTACATCCATCTATTTAGGCTTGCTAAATTGTCTAAACTTATTGTACTTCAAAATGTTAAAATATGTTTGAACCTTAGTGAGCGACACAGGGGTGTCAGTAATGTACCCTGCCACTTTTTTTCTGAATGCTAATTTCTGCTAACAAGATAATCACCATAATTATCGAGTCATTTGCTATGCGAGATGACAGATCATTGCTGCCCCCTCCCGGACAAACACTACACCATCCACCCATCACATGCATGCAGGTCTCACACTTCTCACCAGACCACCTCTTATACCCCTACTTACCATTTGATTATCTATTTGTATCCCTTATCTATTAATTAATTAAAATCTAGAGTTACAACCAATTGGTTTCGGTGATTCTTCGGTTCATTAAGTATTGAATATGAGACTTGAAGACATTTGTTGGTCCTTCTGGTACCTTATCAATATATAATACATTCATTAATTTTCTTCATTATAATTCATTTTCCTTTAAAAAATATATATTGAATCAAAATAAATTCAAGCAAATTGCTCGTGTAAATTCAAGTGTTATCTATGTCGTATCAGAGTTAAAGAGGACAATAGCTAGATGCATTCCTTGAGGTAAAGAGGATAATATTTGTCACGTTTGTGTGTGTGTTGGAGGGGAGGGGGATAAGTTAGTTGGAATAACTATAATCCTCATTCTGTACTTGACATACTTTGACCATACTTATTTTTCTGAGTCTTTATATCAAGTTCTTAAGCTATGGGAAATATGATCTGTGAATATTAAACCAGTTTCATTTGGGAATCATTTATGCGGTATGGAATGTTTCTGAAAAACATGTTTCTGAAAAACAAGCATTTTTGCTCCATATGAAATTACTTTCCTTTTATTTCATCTCTTGTTTTCTAATCATGCTTTTAGTAACTTTATGGCTTTAATTCATTTTCCTGAGGTGTTTCTGAGCATGCACCTTTTCCAAAACCCTTATGTCATAATTTAGTCCACCATGCATCTTACAACTGCCCTTTTTTAATAATGTCATTATACCCTATATATATACTTGTTTGAATCTTCCAATTTTGGATTTACATTTTTGGGGGCGGTTGTTTTTTTATATTTTTTATCTATAATTTTCTTTTGAACTTCAAATTACCATGGATAATCCTCAAGATAATAGGTCATTTGAGTAATTAAAAACAATCCAGACATGATGGCAAATGTGTTTACAACAGAGAATTTAATAGCTTTTATTTTATGCTTGCCCGTGTATAATTCTTCTTGCAGGCCAGGCAGTCAATTTTCCAAAAGAGGCTATGGACGTTATGCTGAAGGTTAAAAATGTATGTCATCAAATAGGACATCATTCATCTGGAAAATATTCATCAAACCACATGGAATGATTGTAAATAATGGGAAACATATTTCTAGATGTTACCAGAAAACCTCAATAGAAGAAACATTTATCTTGACTTGACATAATTTGGGTAAAAATTCTCATATTTGAGTGAATTTTCAAATTTTGACTTCAAAAACATAAAAAAAAAATCATATTCAAAAAAGCTTCTCCACACATCTATTCATGTTTCCTTTAAATAAAACCAATTACATTCATTATCAAACCCAATAGAAAGGCACCAGACCACTCATTGTATATATGAGGGCTGAACCCTAATGTCCATAGTCCCTTGTATAGTCTTAAATTTGCAAATCAGTCAACCAGATAATATTCATTAGATGACATGAAATAAAGAGAATTCATCAGACATGTTTCTCTATGTTTAGGTTCATAGCTATGCAGGTTTGAAGATGATTTGAGATGATCTTTGTATGTTTTTGATGTGAAAACTTAAAATGTCTTGGTAAATTAGAGAATTCTTTTCCTAAATGATGTCAAGTCAAGATAAATGTTTGTTCTATTTAGGTTTGCTGGTGTTAAGACCATGTTTCCCTTATATAAAAGCAGTTAATTCAATATCAAACACAATAGAAAGGTGCCAAACCTCTAATTCTGTCCCTATATGAGGGCCTAATGTCTGTAGTCCCTCATATAGTCTTCAATTCTTAGGCATAATTTCTTTACATGCCCCCTCGACACAAGACATAGTGACTAACAGAATGCAAGGCATAAAACAATACTAACATGGTAAGACTACTAAGTTAGTTAAGGCAGGTGGTAAGAATACCGCCTCAGGGCGAGGCCATGAATTGTATTACTGCCAAAATAAAATAAATAAAAAAAACGAATAAAAAAATAATTGGAAGAGAAATACTAATATTACAAAAGGGAATAAGTGATATGTCATAGGAAAATGAGTCCTAAGTCACAAACAATTGATTTTGAAATATCATATTTGAAAAATCATATCCAGAAGCATATCGCCAAGGTGGTGTACCGTGTAACTGTTTGGCTGGTTAGTTTAGTAAGATTATTGTACTCAGGATCTATAGCCTCCCCACCCCACACCCACCCTCTCGCACAAAGCTGTTGATTGTTTGTTGACAAGGGTTGTTCAGGCTCTGATGAGCCTGATCAACTACACGAGTAGTTAATTGGTACTATTCACCATGAGACAGTACGGGTAAACACCTTTTTGGTTCTTTTTTAAATAAGGCCATATGAAACATTTCATTCTGTCCAAGTTGTAGAGTGACATCGTTTATGTAGATATACAGTGATAGTAGCGTAGTTTTACGGGGAAAATACATCGGAAAACGCAGATCCCCTTGATGGGCCCTAGTATTATATGAGAGACCCGATTTACGGGCATCATTTGAAATGTTCTGTCTAATAGCTACGCTATGTAAACATAGGCGATGGGATGCCGGCCGTCAAGCTGATTCCAATGAAGGTAAACATTGGGGACTTCTAAAAGATAATTATGTAGTGAATTGTGGTTCTTGCTAATTAGTACTGCACTAAATAACGAACATATCACTAACTCAGGTTCTTGGTCCTTGCCAGCTATCATCCTTTATTACCACACACCAAACAAAGGTCAAGAGGCCAGACTGCAGGAGGCAGTCTGAAGCCTGTCTACCTCTCAATGAAGAGGGCCAGTAGGGGAAACATACACAATACACATAGGGGTGTCACAAGTATAACATACAAGTTAACACAGAGTACATACATAACATGACTATACAATACAGTAGTAATCACTAATATAAGCTGCAGTGCATAAGAAGGACATCTGGTGGTCCATATAGGAGTATAAATAGAGCACTGTACTGCAAACCCCTGGTGGAATAGACTGTAACTCATACTCAATGTAGCAGTAAGGAGTACCTGTGATACCCACAGTACTACAATACTCCCCTTTTTCTCTTTTTTTTTGGAGGGAAAAACCGCAAAAGGCAAAACAGTGACTTACAATAAGGTTTAGTAATGGAATGAGATAAGCAATATGACAGTAAAGTAGACAGTAAAAACAGGAATCCATGCCAGAAAAATGCATGTAAAAACATTGATAAATCATACAATGCACATACATAATACATGGTAGAGAAAACTTTCTCAGAATATTGAAAGGTGAAAACATAACATACGTGTTCGATGAATTTGCTTGATGTAGTCTTGATCAAGACTTTTGTTAAAAACACAAAGTAAGCACACCAGTCCATGTAAAGTAAATAGCAAAGTCCAGCAACATCCTGTTGATATGAAATGTAGTAGTAACACACACTGTCTATTGAAGAATCCATGATATTGAAGAATCCATGATATTGAAGTATACTGTCCAGCCACAGTTCAAGAGATAAAATCCACCAGAATATACATCATAGGTTTGGAGTAACAAGGACCAAGACTGCATCCGTCCGGGATGTCAAACGGCGTAGCTAGCCGCTGGGGTACTAGCGCTCCCACGCCGCCGTCCAGATGCCCTGTTGATTTCTTAACTCATTCTGATTGCAGCAGTTTCCCCGGCTGGGTCAGCTACTGCCCTTAACTCCCAGTTGGAGCAGCCGGATAGACATGCTCCTCACCACCAACTAGTAGTCACACTGCAAGTAACACCTGTTCAGCACAGCCACTATCTCCACAGAGTGAGATTGGCCACCTCACACCCAGAAAAGACAACAACCACACCAAACATGCGTTATCCACCACATGATCCTAGTCAGCCCATCCCAATTCAATGCCAATTCCCAGTTAGGGAAATATGCAAAATCATAACCACACAATTTGTGACCCGAGCAGCCACATCTGTTCAACAGGCACATTCACATTCGTCACCACCGATCAACATGGGGAAGTCATCCCACATAGCATATCCAATACCCAAGTGCTATGGCCATGTAATATGTGCAGGTGTAAGGAAGAATCCACCCTGTCAGTTAGACAATCATTCCCCAAGTCAATCAGATGCAATATCACCAGTATAGGGTTATCGATCGATTTAATCAGCATAACTCAGCATAACTGCACTGTGTCTGAATCATACCAATATAGGTACTTCTCGTTGTGTCATTTTTTCTCATCTCCAACTTCTTCATGTCCTTTTACACCATCATTAGCCATATCATACACAGATCATATTTTCCACTCTGAGCCCCAGCTGAGTTTAATACTAGCCAAAGTGAGGAGCCAAACTTCACTTCCATGCAAGGTCTGGAAAATTTTTTTTTTTCCTCAAGCAGTATATTTCTGGTATTCAGCTACCCACTTCACCTGAAAATCTCTCCAACATCTCAAAAGACAATTGATAGCAGGATGCATTGAAAGCTCTGCTCCACAAGCTGACCAACAAAGGAAATCCAGTAGGACTAATAGGGGGACAGTCTGAAGCTCGGTTGCCAGCAACCGGTACTGCCCACTATGTGTAATCCCAATTCCAATTCATCCAGTTCAAAGGGTCCTTCATCTATCATCCAGGCTCCTGTCAATATCTGTAAAAGGCACAGAGATACTGACTGCAGTCAATACCAGGAAAAGGCATCTGCAATACTGACCAAATTTTTCGGCTGATCTGATTCAATGAATAGGCCTTCACCATCTGACCTCAAGCCAATACCAGTAAAAGGCACAGTGATACTGACTTGCATTGCATAGGTTTACACAATGGCATGTTCACCTCTTCCACATGAATTTACTGGACAAATCAGAACTACACACATCATGTATGTGTACTTGTATCTCAGTCAATCAATCAGCTTATTCAACAGGCATAGGACCAGCCTTTCATGCCTAAGACAAATCATACACATCCATGTGTGACCAGGTCACAACCAGCTAGCACAAAACAAGTAACCTGACACAGTATTAGGTACGGTTTTATGCACAGGCTAATCAGACTGACAAGATTCATATCCGTGTATTTCAAACCAAGGAGGACACATGTCGTCATCAACTCAACCCATGCAAGGATGATAGACATGCCCTGACCCACCTCACAAGCTACCATATGCCCCTCATTCTCGCGCGTACTCTCTGGGCCCCGAACAATGAGATGCATCCACTTGTCCTAGTAGGCAAGTTTACCTTCCTGATCTCAAGGGTACACAGCGTGTGTATCCTCTTACCAGATCCCATGTTCACCGCTTACAAGGATCCAGCAAGGTTTGACAGATTTGTCACTTCACCAACTCAATGCATGTAGGATCTGTTTTCCTACTGCAAAGTCAAATTCTAGTACCTCTCCCCAAGCTGGAAACAGCACAGTTGCAACCAGATTCCGCACCTCCAGCTCCCATATACACAGAGTAATGTGCACAGGAAACCAGAGAATTCCACTGTATATTGCAGGCCATACCAGTTTATCATTTCCAGTCAAAACAGCAGGGAACCAGCCGGAAATCAGTAGAAAAACCATCTGGAAAACCAATCCAGTCTACTAATAAATCCAGCCGGGAAATCAGCTTTTTAACTACCAGAAATCTGCCCACAAACCAGCAGCAAGGTTGGCTAACACACTGCAACATATCTGGTTACAAACCAGCTGAAAAACCAGTTGCACATCAACAGTATCCACTGCTATCCTAGCTAGACAACATTCCAGAAATTTGGTCAGGAACTGAACCAAAATTCAGATGAAAATCCAGCTAGAAAACAGGGTACAAACCAGGCACCAATTCACCCACAAACTAGCCATAATTCCAGCCCTAGGTCAGCAATAATTCTGGCTCTAGGTCAGCTGGAAATCCGGCTCTCAAACAGGCAGAATTCCGGCTCTCAAGCAGCAGAATTCGGCTCTCAAACAGGCAGAATTTCGGCTCTCAAACAAGCAGAATTCCGGCTCTCAAGCAGCAAAATTCGGCTCTCCAACAGGCACAATGCCGGCTCTCCAACAGGCACAATTCCGGCTCTCAAGCAGCAAAATTCGGCTCTCAAACAGGCACAATTCCAACTATCCATAGGCCATATATACTGCTCTTTTCAATCGGAATCCAACTGGAAATTTAACCAGTTTTCTTTGCCTTAAACTGCACCTTCCTCAGCCGAAATTTGAGCTGGAAACCCAGCTAAAAATCAGGTAGAAATCAGCAACACCTCCAACTGCAAATCAGCATAAAATCAGCTGGGAATGCCACCGAAATCTGAGTGGGAATGCCGCCGGAATCTGAGCGGGAATGCCGCCGGAATGCAAGCGGGAATGCCACGGAATGCAAGCGGGAATGCCACGGAATGCAAGCGGGAATGCCACAGAATGCAAGCGGGAATGCCACAGAATGCAAGCCAGAAATCTCACTTCTCTGCCTTGGACTGCACCTGCCTATAGCAGGAACACACAGCAGGTGAAACTCTCTCATAGACCATAGGCTCCCAGCTCCCTGTACCTGTATGAGTGGCAGTCCTCCTCCCAGCTAACACTGAGGATTCAGATCCCTCTAGGCAAGGTCACTGGGTGCCCTTTAGTTTTGAGGTACACCTTCCAATTACTCCAAGCTTCAAAGCAAGGCACAGTCCAGGTAGTTCTGACCTTGAAGACAACTATAGAAGTCAACTCTCCTCTTCCACACAAGAGAAACACGATAAGGTACAAAAGTACACTTATAGGCATTACACTCAACATGTGTCAGAGAAAGAGGACAACTAGAAAGTTGCCTTCCCTTCCAAACTAGAGAAGCATTACACTTCCTAGTATCTATCATCAAACCAACCAACAAGGACCAACTGGCACGGCACCAATTGTAGTGAATTGTGGTTCTTGCTAATTAGTACTGCACTAAATAACGAACATATCACTAACTCAGGTTCTTGGTCCTTGCCAGCTATCATCCTTTATTACCACACACCAAACAAAGGTCAAGAGGCCAGACTGCAGGAGGCAGTCTGAAGCCTGTCTACAGATACACATAGGGGTGTCACAAGTATAACATACAAGTTAACACAGAGTACATACATAACATGACTATACAATACAGTAGTAATCACTAATATAAGCTGCAGTGCATAAGAAGGACATCTGGTGGTCCATATAGGAGTATAAATAGAGCACTGTACTGCAAACCCCTGGTGGAATAGACTGTAACTCATACTCAATGTAGCAGTAAGGAGTACCTGTGATACCCACAGTACTACAATTATGTATTTTAGTATGTATGAACAAGAGTTAGGGATATTTCTTGATGGGCAATCACTGGTAATATAGTGATAATATACTTCTTAGAATAACCTCAGACATGGATAAGTTCCCTCAATATGCGATCTTGAAATTTGGTACATGTATTAATGCTACTGCCAGCGCTAAAAATCTCAAAGATGAAAACATTCTAAGAAAAGTTTGAAAGAAATCATTTTTTGCGCCTTGTGACACATTTCCCAGTAACACATCAAATATAGCATTGCACCCAGAATAAGAAGCAATCTGTGAATATATGTTGGAAATTGAAAATGAACAACACAACATGGCGATGCAGGTGAGCATCGACGGACAGGGTTGTCCGCCCAATAATTTCATTAAAGAAAAATTCCTTCAAGAGGAGACAACAAGTAGGTGTGTGTGGAGTGACCGGTGGTGGTCAGGTGTGTGATCAGATCGGGCGTCGACAGCAAGTCCACTCAGACTGAGGTAGTGGCTCCACCTAGCTTCCACAATTCATACATATAGTCATATATAGCAAGGGGATATATATATACGATATAAGGTTGCTGTAATAGTATATTTAATGACAGAATCAACATTTCTGTGTCTTATAACACCTTCATAAGGGAAATAATGATAGTTGATAGATAACATGATAAAAGTACTAAAAGTCACCCAAAAAGTATTTTTGTTCCGGGCCAGAAATTAATTTTCAAAAATCAGGCCAAGCAATAATAATTTACAGCATTGCAGAAGTAACTAAAATAACTGACTCTGTTAAAGATCATGCGCTAATCTGTAACCATCTTGGGGTCTCATATGTTAGGCCCAGTGTGTGAATATGGCTCTCAAAATAAGTAACACAAATAGTTAGGGATTTGTGCTTCAAAAGACACCAAATGACTCACCCTAACGTTCATAGTCCCTAGATTCAGACCAGTCTTAATCAATATTATTTTCATTGATCATCCCAGATAGCAAGGAGTAAAATTCTAACATCACAGGAACAGTGCGGGTGGACTTGCTCCTCCTTTTAACCCGTTTTTTTTTCAGATCCAGCGAGTCGAGTGACTCAGGAAAAGGTCAGAAGGAATATAATAGCAAAGAGAACAAAGAAAAGTGGAGAAGAAAACCATACAACTACTAGGGAAAAAATAGCAGAGTGTTAAAATCGGACCATAGCCAACACGAGGAGCGGCAGCCATTGACCAGTGACCAGTGACGGTTAACCCTGGAGGGATAGCCACTCGGTTGGTAAAAGTGCCTAAAAGAGGAAAACGTGATACAAAGGTGGGATCATAATCTCTAAAAACAATATTCCATAAGTTTACGGTGCATTACCAAGCAAGGAAGCCCTGGATAGGAAAGATCAGGATTTTCCGAACGTGGGTCAGACACGGTGGAGCGATAGCCAGCGGCCATCTTCCCATGCTAGTCAACCCCGGAGTATAGTATACGGCTGACCCAAATAGACCAACTGACCAGTGACCGCATAGGTCCCGCCAACACCAACTCAGCCCAGCGACAGCACCCATTCCCCGGCCGCGATAGGTCGGTAGTCAAATCAACCCAGAATAATGGAAATTCAAATGTGAGTGAACTTTTTAAAGTAAGAATAGGAAGATAACAATAGCACTCGGCTCTGAAGGCCTATAAAGTGACTGAAAAACACAAAAACAAACAATTATTGGCCGAAACATAAATTGTCAAAAGCCAGGTTACGTGAAACGGAAGACCATGACCTCCATCTTGGGTGGAAGTGAAAAAGGCGAAAGTGTAAGCTTAGAAGGCGAGAAGGGGCCCACAGTACCAGCTGCAACGCCCACTCCCGCCAAGCAGCCCACCGAGCTTAGTATGGACGTTGACATTGAAAACCTAGCAATTCAAGGTGTCGACTCGCCAGTCAACTTAAAGAAAAGACCCCCATCCTTCTCCCCGGAGGCGGATAATAGCAACCAGAATAAAAGTAAGGTTCAGAAGCACAAGGATATAAACCTCACAGTCAAGGAAAACATGAGTAACATAAAGAAAACGATGCAAAGATCTAAAACTTCCGAGCCAGACCTAGCAAAATTAGTCCAGCAAATGGCTGGAGACGCAGCTAAATCAGCGCAGGCACAGAAAAAGGCGGCAGAAGAAGCTGCCCAGGCAGCTGAAGTAACCAAGCAAAATTTCGACAAACTTTTCAAGTCCATGAAAAAGTTAGATGAAGTTAAGGCCACGGCCAATGCTGCTGAAGCCACGGCCAAAGCAGCAGAAACAAAAGCAGACCTGAGCGTAAAAAAGGTAGAAGAATTAGTCCAGGATAACATTAAAAGGGACAAAGATTCTGACGAAGTTAAAAAAGAAATCCAAGAAATGAAAAAGAAGCTGAACAGCCAAGAGGACGAGATAAAGATCTTGCAACAAAAAGCCCCAGCAACCCGGGAAATGTCAGATCTAGAAAAACAACAGATCAAGGATGCAAAAGAATACGACATAATTCAGGAAGAGGAGAGAAAGCTAGAGAAGAACCTCGTCTTCATGGGAGTAAAAAAAGAAGCTATAAATGAGACCCCGGAAATTGTGGAGGCAACAATCAGAAAAATGATAACAGTTCTGATGAATTTCCCAACGATAGACATAAAAAAGGCATACAGAGTGAATACGAAAACTGGGTGCCCTATCAAAGTCGAATTCAGATCAGCAGCCGACGCAACCCTGGTACTCCAGGAAAGAGACAGAATGAGAAGTTTCGACACAGATGAAGAGGTAGGGAAAATAGGAATTAAAAGGGATGTGCCATTCATCCTCAGGCAAAGGTATGCGAAAGCAAAAAGAATACAGCAAGCCAGTCTTAGAATGGACGGGTTCAAGGTGGAACTCATGAGGGGCAATATCAAAGTCAACGGGGATTACTTCAGACACGACCAGTTGGCTGCTATACCTTCAGAGCTAGTATTATCTAAGATTTCTAAAAGGGAAAACGACGAGGCATTTATCTTCTTTTCAGAAGATAATCCTCTATCGAATCACTATTCGGCCCCCTTTGTGATTGATAGCCACGAATACGATAACATTGAGCAATTCATATTGTATCAAAAGGCATATTACGGCAGAGATGTGGAAAAAATGGAGTTCGCACTCAACACACAGGATCCCAAAAAGTGCAAGAGGCACTTCAAATCAGTCACGGAAAATCAGGAAGAGTGGGAGAAGCACAGAGCTGAACTAGTAACCAGAGCTCTGAAAGCCAAAGTCGACAGGAACGAGAAGGTCAGGAATTATCTCCTTATGACAGGAGATAAAAAAATCGGCGAAGCCTCATACAACAGAACATGGGGCATCGGGATGGACCTGGATAACATGGATGCCCTAATCACCAGCAAGTGGCCAAGGAGTGGAAACTTGCTTGGGGAACTGTGGATGAAGGTAAGAAAAGCCTTACAAGAGAAGTCGGAGAAGAAGGAAACAGAACTGTCAGCCTAGAACTTTTCCTGTTAAAGAAAGAAGTCCAAGAAGGGATACCAACCTCCTCCAATGGATTACGAAGACCAAAAAAATATGCTGAGAATAACATCTCTCAATATAAACGGGTTAGCAAATGTTGTAAAAAGATCTGCAATATTCACAAAATTTAGGGAAAACAAAAATTGTATAATAGCACTCCAAGAAACGCATTCGATAAAAGATAACGAGCAGATATGGTCGTCTCAATGGCCAGGCCACATATACTATTCACATGGCTCCTCGGCCTCTAAGGGTGTCCTAATGTTAGTGTCGAATGACATAGAGGAAAAAATTGTACAGTCAGGCCAAGACCAAGAAGGGAGATGGCAATACATTATAATTAAAAACAAAGAGACGAAACTGTGCATTTTTAACATATATGCTCCGACAGCAAATGAAATAAAAAATCAGAAAAAGGTATTAAATGAGGTAAAATCTGTACTAGAAAAATTACCCTTTGAAGAGTTAATATTAGCTGGTGATTTTAATGCAGACCTGACATATAAGCCTGACGCGCCATCTAGCAAAGTGTTATTGGATTTTGTTCAAGAATATGATCTATGTGATGTACTTGCTGTTAAAAATAATAACCAACCGATGTGTACATGGTCCAGAAGGAACACTCAATTACAGTCAAGATTAGATTATATCTTCGCTTCTAATAATATTGCAAACCTCTCCTCGAAAACAGAGATATCGTCGTGTGCCCACACAGACCACAAAGAAATATCTATCTATCTAATACAAAGTGAGGCCAGGAGGGGGAGAGGATATTGGAAATTTAATTCCAATCTCCTGGGGAATGAAATATTCAAAGCAGGCGTAGAAGAGTTAGCTAAGTCCTCGAAAAATAATAACTTATCCGAGAAGCTAAGGTGGGAGTTCTTTAAATTGCAAGTTAGGGAGCTAGCCACCAAGATAGGTAAAGACCAAGCTAAAGAAAGAAGAGAAAAAAATGCTAAGTTTACTCAAAGAATTAGAGAACTAGACAAAATAAATGTATTAGACACGAATCAAAGAAGAGAAAAAGAAAACATACTGCTAGAAATTAAAGATCAAGAGCTAAAGAAAGCAGAAGGGGCCTTAGTTCGCTCAAGAGCGAAATGGGCGATTGATGGCGAAAAGCCAACCAAGTATTTCTGTGGCCTAGAAAAATATATAGCGAATAAGAAAAGCATATCTCTTTTAAATATTAACGGAGTAATGACTACGAGCCAGAAAGATATATTAGCTGAAGGCGAAAGATTCTACTCTGCTCTATATGCAGAGGAAAAAACAGACCAAGAAATGGCCGAAGAATTTACCGAGCCAAACACGGCAGTACAGCTGGACAGGGTCGAAAATGAAATGTTAATAAGAATTATATCAAAGAAAGAGGTAGAAGAGGTGATGAAAACCTTTAAAAAGAACAAATCCCCGGGCAGTGATGGTTTCACTATTGAATTTTATTTAATATTCTGGCCTGTAATTGGAGATATGTTTATGGAGATGTTGCATGCTTGTCTTGAAGAGGGTGAGATGACGTGTGAGCAGAGGAGGGGTCTCATCAATGTAATTCCCAAGAAAGATGCGGACAGTATCTTCTTGGCGAATTGGAGACCCATCACTCTGCTCAACGTAGACTATAAAATTATATCGAAGGTAATTGCAAATAGGTTGAACATCTTACTACCAAAGCTGATCGGAGAGGATCAGTATGGCTTTGTTAAAGGCCGATATATAGGCACTGCCATACGCAGAATCGACGATATAGTGTCCATGATAGAAGAAAGGGAAGAGCAGGCCCTGGTGGTGTCGTTAGACTTCACAAAAGCCTACGATTCTATTTGTTGGAATTTTCTAGAAAACACACTGTTAGCGCATGGAATGGATTATGTATATGTATCCTGGGTTAAAACCCTCATGGGAAAATCGGTCGCAACATTCTGTAATAACGGTTTTTCGTCTAGTTGGTTTGATATAAAAAGGGGGATGAAACAGGGAGATCCCATCTCCTCATCTCTCTTTGTTTTATGCGTCGAAAGACTAGCTGACCAAATTAGGAAGGATGTCAACATTGAGGGAGTTGATCTAGGGGGGGGAGAAGAGTCAAAACTAGTGCAGTTCGCCGATGATATGACCGTCATGGTCAAAAATGAGTTCTCCTTACATAAGATTATTCAAATGCTAGATAGATATGCCTTATCCTCAGGCTTGAAATTAAATGCGAAAAAATCCAAGGGATTCAATATAGGAGAAATTAAGTTAACTAACAGAGAAATACTCAAAATAGATTGGACGAATAAAATGAATGTGCTGGGGGTGACTCTTCTCTCCCCAAGAAACGAGACAAAACTATCAGTCGTAAATAGTGAAAAACTACTGGATAGAACCAAGTTAATTGTGAACCAATGGAAAAGGAGAAACCTTACCATCAAGGGAAGGGTATTAGTGTGCAATGTATTCCTGCTCCCCATTTTCCAGCATGTGCTGGCATGTATTGCATTACCAAAGAAGATCCAAAGTAAAATCCATGAAATTATGTTGAACTTTGTTTGGTTAAATAAAGACCACAAAATCAGTACAGCGTTTTTAGCCCAAAAGGCAGAAGACGGTGGGCTGGGTTTAAGGACTATTAAGGAAGTAATCGACACTAACCGCCTAAAGTGGGTACAAAGAATACTCCAAGATAGTACAGGTAAAGCATTTAGAGAAATGGCTTCTTATTCCCCCACTGCGAAGAAAGCAGAAGATGTATTGTTGTGTAGAAGCATGCCACGTAAAGCGTTGAATAGTTTCTACCAAGAGGTGTTCTCAATATGGAATAAATATTTCTACAATAAAGAGCCAGTTTCGAGAAATGAAATACTGAGAGAAAGAATATGGTCAAATAGACTAATTAGAGAAAAAAAAAAAATGTTTTACTATCACAGCTGGGAGAGAAATGGAATTACAAGTATAGGTGATTTGATCAACCAACAAGGTAAAATGATGTCGATCTTAGAGGTAAAAAGACAATATGGATTTATACCTGACTACCATATGATGAAAGATTTGAAAAAAGCCATACCTAAAGAATGGCTCACGATCATACAAAATTCCCCCCCCTGCGAGGATAAAGGGAACATAGATATAAACATCAACAGCCAGTGTATAGATATAATGACATGTTCCAGCAAAAAGATCTATAATGCTCTAATAGAAAGTATGAAGGTAAAACGAGAGAAACTTAACTCGTGGCAGCAGCTGTTAGACATGGGTGACGAAGATTTCAGTCAAATAGACTGGAAAAAAGTCTTTTTAATCTCATACAAAGCCTCTTGTGAAACAAGACTTCAGGTGTTACAATACAGGATTATTCATAAAACTATCACTTGCAATTACTATCTAAAAAATGCTGGTATCAAACCACTACCTGTTTGCTCATTCTGTACTGAAAGAGACGATGTCGTACATTTTTTCATGTTGTGTGGAAGAACAAAAACCTTGTGGAGGAATATCTTTGAGTTTATAGACTCTATAGGGTACCTAAACGAGGACCCAAGTGGGAAAAAGGTGATCAAAAAAAATACCAATGGAGAATTTAATGTTGAAAGAATAAACATCATGTTCGGATTCGACAAGATGGGTACAAATAGTAAGATAATAAATTGGATCATTCTTGTAGCAAAAGCTTTTATACATCGCCAGAAACTCTTCCATAAAGGCATGTTAGAATGGTTCGTCTTTTGTTATGAACTGAGATCTAAGATCTCAATCATTCTATATCAGAATAAACTCACGACAATAGACAGGGAAGAGGATGGGAAGTGGAGAAAAATATTCTCGGATCTGACGGATCTAATAGACCAGAATAAATAATCTTTCGACACCCTACCCACCTTAAAATCGGTAGACAAGTGAGTAAGTAATGCATGAAGATAGTTGTGTTGTAATATATATATGAGCAAATTGTGTAACAGTGGTACTCTAGTGTTAATGTTATAAGAATAAAAACTGAGAAAAATATAAAATTATCGAGCAAACATGATGCAGAAGAGGGACGTGTGTAATTCTCGATGTATAGCTGTCCCGGAGGAAGATGACATTGTTGACAGATTGAATAAAAGAAGTTGTCGTAAAAACAAAAAAAAAAGATTTATTCAATACATATTTATAAGGAATAATTTGCCTCAGATTACACCTAATATGAATAACATGTGATAATTTAATCTTTGTTAACTTGGAAAGTAAATACGGCCCTAATGTCCCTAGTCCCTAGATTTAGGCCCAGTCTTAATCAAGATTTTTTTAACTAATTGGGTCAGATTTTCAGAAAATGTACAATTGCCAGCTCTACACAATAAGGCAATTCTGCTAAACTAGGCTGAAAAATTATGAATACCAGGTATATCTGAGTATATTTGGTATCACATTGATTTAAAGTATCAGTTTTGTTAGGTTAAAATCCATTTTGAAGCTCATTTCTGTCTTAAATGTGGTTTATTTGAGACGATTGGTGAAAACGAATTGTACATTTTCTGAAAATCTGACCCAATTATCCCAGATAGGATAGATTTTTTCAATACATATTAACAAGGAGTAATTTGCCTCAGATTACACCTAATATGAACGATATGTGATAATTCAATCTTTGTTAACTTTAAAACTTGCGTAGTTGGAGGAAATATCGCTTGTATAGTGGGGATCCCGATAGTTATAGTTGAGGTGGTTTTAGTAGTGAGGAAAAATCCCAAAAGTATTGGTTTTTTTTTGTAATCTTTATTATCACTAGCTTTTGAGCGTTATTTGCTCTTCATCAGGTGAAGTTACAATGATTCGGTTGGGCTTAAGTGTAAAAAGATGTAGTATGAGTCATGGTTTATAATGGCTGCCCGCACAGAATGGTTTTGGCATGATGCAGTGAATAAACATGTTGTTTTGTCAATTAATTAGTTGGGTTCATTAGGTAGGTGGAATATGTTACATTTATCACAGTGGATGATTAAAAATTTGACATATATAATATGGTAGATCCAACTAGAAGGGTTGGTTGAGGGATTTTTTAGTTTGATTTGATTTATGATGATTTAGTTTGGTCTATATTTGTATCCAAAGTGGATTAGTTCATTGTCAAAGTTTTCAGCAAGCTGATAATCAATGGTTTTGATCAAATTGGAAATTGAATTAAGGACTGGCCTCCTGGATAGCGTTCATGTCCGGCATGGTGTTGGTGCCGGTTTCCAGGGTGTTCATCTCGGTCTGGCATTCTTTGTGGTTGTCAGTAACTTTAAAAGTTATTACAGCCCTACTAAACGTCCATAGACCCCTTGACTTGGCTCAGTACCGAGTCAATGCAAAAACACAATATGTGTACCTACGATGACTTTTCAGAAGACTGAATTTTTTTAAAGGGGCTATGGATGTTATGGTAGGGAATTTTGCTAAATACTTTGAAAAATATTCAATTCACAATTTTTAACTTTTACTAGCCCGACGATATGTACTGATGCAATGCTTGTAGGGATATTCCAACCAAAAATTAACATTTCCCTTTTGAAGATGATAATTTAGTTCCCCTAACGTCCATAGGCCCCAAAAAGTTGGAATTTTGGAGTATTAGAACGATCAGACATTATAACAAAAACTTGTGGATCTTTTTGCAAAAAATTGGGGGGTCTATTGATAATATTCACCTGTTGAAATTGATTACTATTTTAGCCACTAACATTTATTATTTATGAACCGTATACGGGTATTAATAAAGGGCCTATGGAAGTTATGATGTTAGTTGGACAAATTAAAGGGGTCAGGGGGACAGGGAAAAGAATGCAACCTGTGCAAAAGAATTCCTGGGGGAACAGACTAAGGCATAATGAATTGGATAAAGCAACAAAGAGTCATTATAATCAATTGGGTTATAACAAAATAACAACTCTTAAAGATATATTTCTTTTCAATTTCTTTGTCAAAAAAGGGGAAAAATGCGTTTTCAATTTCTTTGTCAAAAAAGGGGAAAAATGCGTTTTCAGACTTGGTAAATCTAGATGTCGATATGCCTGGTACAGCGGAAGATTTGTTGACATATTGAATAAAGTTAATGTAAAAACAGAAAAAAAAATATTGACTCCAGAGTCATTAAAGTATGGTTGGAATGAAAGCTGGAGTTGAGAGGAATCCAATGAGATATACAGATTTATTATTCTAGCTGTAGTTAATGAAATACAGTCCCCAAAACCCCCATTTCTGCAATTTAGCACAAACGGTAGCGGTTTAAAAATGTAAAAGAAATAATGATAATAAAATAATCACAGTTAATCAGTTAAAAACAAAAAACAAAAAACAAACAATTGATTTATATTTCATCATCATGCATTAAAGCTACCTATATGTGTATATATCGATGTATAAGGCGACTCTTCCGTTTTTCACATTCCAGGATAATGATAAAAACGTGTCCAGTCTTTATTCTTTTTTACATGAAAAGAAAATGGTGTCTGGACATATAGAAGTACCCGTGAGCGCCTATAGGCACTCGACATCTACCACCCAGGCCTTTACCCAACTACTCTCATAATGGACTTTTTATAAGGACTTTTAAGCGATTATATCGTAATATAAATGAACGTCAAGGAAGGAGAGAGGTACAGCAATAATGAAAATGATCGAGGTAGGGAATGTGTAAACACTTTTTGGTGCATTATGTTGGTATTCTGCCCCTCCCCGAATACAGCTCTAATAGTCGCCGACATTAGTATATCAACAAAGGAAATAATAGTCATAGATTATTTTCAATCGCAGCAAGAACACAAAAAGACAACACAATTTCTTTATTACTATATTCATACCCAGCAAATTATGATGATGAAATAACTGTAATTTAATATAGACTAGCTCTATATTAAATCAGAGACATTTCATCAACACTTGCTGTTCATTGTTTTGTTGCACTAACAAGATGTCGTTTCGATTTCCTTCAAGGTGTCGTGTTGATTTCCTTATTTGATTATTATAAGAGGTGCACAAAATCAAATCTCGGTGGCGGCAAAAGAGGGACGGCGGCAGATAGCGTTTTAAGTAGGTCAGTAAAGTATGATGTCCGCTGAGGTTGGTGCGCTTGCAGTAGATATTGCCTATGATTAGGGATGAATGAATGTCGGCCGCGGATTCACAATTATAGTTATAAGTCATAATGTAGAAAGATAAATAACCAACACTGATGGGCTGCTGGTGCACTGCTTTGCGTGTATAATCCTGAGGCCCAGAAACTACACACAACAGTGCACCGGCAGGTCCAAAACGAGGTTATTAATCCTTTTAGTCTCTGCCTAAGGCGGTTAAAAAATATTCCCTGGACCGTTCAAGGTAGAGACTGAAATGTAATAATGACCTAAAATTCTATTAGGCGGGTAGCTGTCTTGGCGGGATGATGTCCTGGGGGTAGATGTCCTAGCAGTGGATACCCTAGAACCTGGTAAATTATCCTGAATGATAACTTATACTTTACTCTTTAGTTGTTGTCGCGCCTAAATGGCAATATCAATACAAATATATCACTAATAAAAGTCCAAAATGCATGAAACAAGGTCTTTCATGACTGCGCTAAATACCCCTATTCAGAGTCTGTTGGTACCAAATGAACACAGAATATCAAGGAGTTCTATCGTTTTGTCGGTGTTCATGTGACCAGATACAGTTCAAGATTCAACATCCAGAGGCCCAGATAGTGGATATCTATGTTAGATCTCAAGGTATGGTAGTGCTTGTGTTTGAAAAGAACGTTAGTTCATAATTATGAGGTAATAAACGACAAATGGAAAGTAGGAGGATTATTCAATTATTTGCTAATACTACCCCTATCCTCCATAGAATTTGATCCAGGTCAAATGCTAGAACAGAATTATCGTAGGGTGTTATCAAAGTGTAATCAATCTAATTCAAACAACTCAGACGACACTCTTCCCTCCCTCTTATTGAGCTCATTGCAGCATATATATGTTCCCTCAACTCTATGTATCAGCATAGATTCAATGTACTGCTGGTTTTGTCGAAACGCATGTTTCAGATGGTTTTGTCGAATCGCAAGCCATTTAGTGTCTCCATAACAGCTATAGGTTTAAACAACTTGCGCTAGCTTTATCCTTCTGCGATAGGCGGGGTGTATAACCCACGGTTGGGTACTCTTCTTACTCTACCCATAATGTACCTCTTCTTCCCACCGATATAATATTTTCCTTGTTATTTTTATCATGAATTCCTGGTTCACATTCTAGTGGATAGAAGGGGTTAACAACATGACTTTTCCCAGTGGCAATCATCGACCTGATGGAGGGTCGATTGACCTAGAACAATAGTACTCGGTTTATTGGTTTAGTGACCACGAAACAGAGCACTGAGATGAGGGACTAGGATGACGCGGGTGCTACCGATTGTGTTACTTCCTGACGAGATACTAAGTTCTGAAACATGACCCATATATTTCAATACATATTTTCCATAGTTCAGAGTCAATAAATATTATGAGGCGAGATTAAGCTTTATTTATTTTTCTCCGATCTGTGCGTGAATATTTAATTTAATATGCAATGCTTAATTCTCAGGCCGTTTTCCTACATTTGACGTCGAGAATTACTATCAATAATTATTCAATTAAAACTTAAAATCAATTAGACCCTAATAATTTTCTTCCAATTTTATATTGATAGCATAAGGATGATAAACCTGTATCAAACATGTAGCGCGGTCAAATCACCCTGCTTCTGTACCAGTCAAAAATCAAACCCGAATATAATTATCATAATAGGGTAATCGCAACAGCCAATGATAACCACTGTCTTCTCTAATACAGAGCTGAGTACAAAGCAGCACAATAGTTGGAAGTTCAGGAAACACCAAGGGTAACTATATTGGTCAGTTGGTCATTGGAACTCTCTCCGTCAGGTTGCAACCATGCTTTCCACCAATAATGTGCTTTTAGGTATATTTATTCTCATCATTCAGTATGCCAAAGGTAGGTTGACCTTGTCAGGATAACATTCTTTCTTAGACACATATTCTTTCCTCGGCGCTATCATATCTTATTAGAACTATATTTCCTCCAGAATAGTATTAAGGACCGTTACATATTAATGCATAGTGCATAATGTACCAGGGAAAATATTTTTTATTCACACATTGTATCATTAATGACTTGAACACATTTTGACACGTTGTATATAATGTTATAATATATTGGGCCTTAATTGTAGATATAACCATCTTAGATATAACCATTTTAACCCTTGACATCCATTACGATGTATTTAAAATCTGTATGCTTTCATTTGGGTTCATTACAAACGTGGAACCCCAAATCTCGAGTCACATATACTATCATAGGAACTACCGGCCCGATTCTTCCAAACCCTGTATGACATGCCTGCATTGTGCCAGCATGTTACATACGTTAGAAAGTGGACATCAATGATATATCACAAATGCACCATTGTCCTTCTGACGTAACTAGCCTTTACGACTTAGGAGATTTGTTCTCTGCTAATTGGCATTGGGCTTCCCTATTGGGTCAGATTTTCAGAAAATGTACAATTCACCTTCACCAATCCTCTCAAATAACCCACAATTAAGACAAAAATCAGCTTCAAAATGCAGTTTAACATAACAGAACTGATACTTTAAATCAATGCGATACCAAATATACTCAGATGTCCCCGGTATTCATCATTTTTCAGTCTAATTTAGCAGTATTTCCTAAATAAGCAGAGCTGCCAATTGTACATTTTCTGAAAATCTGACCCTATTGTGGATAACGATATGCTCGTGTTACTTCATTATGTGTATGAGAGAATTTTAAGAGTCGATCGATAGCACAGCGGACTGGGGATATGAGAACCGCGTGGTGCACATTCAATTTGAATTATGTGCCTATAACATGTAGTCAGCCTTTTGTGACCCATGCACTATAGTGCCGCGCTACTGGCATATAGATATAAACATATGCATGACACCTCGAAAAGTTTCATCAGATTGGCGTGGCGAATATCGGGACGATTATCAACCTTAAATATAAAATTACGTCCATTGATGATTTCAAAATATTGTATGTGTGTTATAGCTATGCGTTTATACTATATTTCATCTGAATATTGTTCTTCAGGTTCGGCCAGCAGTTCAGTTCCCATACTTAACTCGACTCGGTTTTATATAGTGTCAACAATATTGGTAGGTGATGCACATACATATTTCATTGCTGAGGCATCCATAATAAAGGGACGGTTTGTCATGTTAGAGAATAGCAAAAATATGTATAAATATGTTTATTATACGTGCATCCCTCTTGAGGGGTGCAATAAGTGGGGTGCAATAAAAATATTCATATAGTACGCGTAATATAAAATCTAGTTGTCTAAAAATAGGTCAGTCTCCGTCATTAAATAGAGCATTAAATTCTCTATTGAATGATATAAGTTTGATTAATGTAGCTAAAGAAATGGTCGCGATATGAACGTTTTAATTCAACAATATCAGTAGGCCTAAATACTGCATGATCACACAGTGGGCACCATTGTAGGCCTATTAACAGGGCTCTCAGCGGGGCAGGGGGGCTATCTGAGACTTCTTTAATATTTTTTCAGTGATATCTGATGACATATGATAACATTCTATGCACATATAATAAATATAGAATGGAATTCGCCGTCGTAATCGAAAATTGATTGGACTTGATTCGTCCGTGTAAGCACTCTGCCTATGGCATCATGCTTACATGGACGAATCTCGTCCAATAAATTTTCGATTTTCGAGCAGGAAAAGCTCTCTCTTTATTATACGCGGATTCCATATGAGAGGTGCAATAAGTGGGGTGCTATAAAAATATTCATATAGTATGTGTACTATATGAACTACTTCGTCATCAAGTCGGCTACTTTTTTTCAGATTTCACACATCAAGTTTTATAGAATGGAACTCGCCTGCAATAATCGTGCACGTGGATATACCTATCATATGTGTCTATATTACAGGCCGAACCCTTTATGATGTTAAAAGAAGAAGGTTCGGAAGGTAAAGAACCAAAATATGAGGGGTTTATTCCTGACCTCTTGGATGAACTCAGTTTATACGTCGGCGTCCATTTCAAGTACTCTCTAGCAAAGGATGGCACCGTTGGAGAAAAGAAGGCAGATGGGACCTGGTCTGGCATTATTGGAGAAGTTATTGGAGCGGTAAAATGTTCATGTACATCTCATCAAAGAATTCTGAATCAATTGTCGTAAAAGGGCAACTTTACTCAAAACCTGCATATCCCCCATGTTCGAACTGCTCTTGGGTTATATTCCATGAACGTCTATATATTTTAGAAGGTTTCAATCGACCAATTAAATTTCAGAAAGCAGATCTAGGTGCAGGGCCAATCGTCATATCTTCCAAGGGCTTACGCTTCATGGACTTCAGCAAACCTTTCATGAATACAGGTCTGAAATTTTAAGAGTTTATCGTGGATTTTGAATCCAGATTGTTGAAATTCGTTAGTGATTAAAATGAGTCCATGAACAGGCTTTTTATTTTGCATTTCGATAATACTAAAATTTTATGAAATCTGCCGGACAACCTTTTCCATAACTTTTTGGATTTAGATAACACGTTTGCATAGTACTTTTTCACCACATTCCTTGATTGCTAATCTATTTATTTCCTTCATAATAGGATTAACAGTAGTGGTCAATGATCCACCTGACGATGTGAACGACGTTGAGAAATCCAACTTATCGTCAGCAGGAAAAGCTCTATTAGTCTTTAGCCCTTTCACAGTGTACGCGTGGCTACTGTTAGTAGCTGCCTGTGTGTTGGTAGGTATAATCATAATCCATCTAAGCTTCTCCATGTATACTATAGTAAGAACAGCATAGTATCGCGTATGAGGGGGGGCTTATATTCACCGAGTATGGCCGAAAACAACGAGGACGTAGGCCGAGTTGTTTTTCGGTCATACAAGGTGAATATAGGCCCCCAAAGACGCGATACTGTGCTATTCTTGCTTTTATTCCATGATTCTTATATTATCTCTATATTAATAAAATAAGGGTTTGGAGCTTAAAACGGCTATCTTCTCTGAAACCGCTGGCCAGATCTCCATTATATTTCACATGCACATTGCCAAAAATGGTGCCGAACCATTCCACTATGTTTCATTAAAAAATTAGGGTTGGAAAGGGGTTAGAAATGGGTTTACATCGAGCACCCCCATCCAGGGCCCCCAGCACTGCCTGAAAACAAACCTATCAGTGCCCCATCACCAGGTTTCTGGGTCACCACTGAACATCACAAAGTGTGTGTTTCTAACTAACAATATTGCATCGCTACGGTTGATTTCATGTGACGCCGTTACTACCAACATCATGTCATATAAGCCTTAAGGATAGGACATGGTGATGTTGGCCTCGCGTATACATAACATTATTTTTTGTTTCTTATCTCCTGGATTTACTACCGCAAATATAGTGTTCAAACTACAGGTTTGCCTGGAGGAGACATAGGATTAAATGCAGGAGCTGGAAAGATCATTTTAAAACAATGATATACTGACAATGAAAGCGGGAGTGGGAATGGTAGAGGGATTAGGAGAGGGAGTGTGAGAGGGAATGGGAGAGGGATTGGGATTGGGAAAGGGAATGAGAGAGGGAGAGGAAGTGGTAGAGGTAGCAGGACAGAGACAGAGACAAGGACAGGGACCACCCACACAGAAATTTTCCCACCTACTAATTACCAATTAAAGGGGGAAAGGGAGTGGGAGAGGGAGTGGGAATGAGAGCGGGAGAGGGATCAGGACAGGGACAGGCAACACAACAGCACAAGGGTGACCAAAAAAAGCATCTAAAAAGGGTTCCATTTGTGGTATGAATGTTAATACAGATAATAAGTTATAGAGACAACTTGAAAGAGAAAGATGGTGAGAGGGGGAACAAGGAGAGATGAGAATGTGGGCCCCACTGTCCCACTAGCAAATCCCGTGCATAGCACAGGTATTTGCTAGTTACAACTTAATTTGCATTGATTTCATCAAACTGTGTTGTCCCCCAAGTCTCGAAACAGTTGTGACGTCACTGTAAAATACAGCGAGTTTATATTGTACACCTTGTCAGCGGCAAGAATATCAATTATATTGTACGCTCACGGCCAAATCATTGAATAAATACATAAAAATGCTGACAGCCCTGTTTTTGTAATATCTCTATTCTATTGCCAGTTCCATTTAAGATGAATATACTTGATATCATTAGACATCAAGTATTTCCAAAGTGCTAACACTTTGTGACTGAGTGATACACTACGTTTTTTCAAATGTTCTGATAAATATTATGTAATTGGCCTTTAATACAATGAAAAAAAACAAAAAAAACACAAACCATAATTTAATTAATTCTTTGGCCTGACAAACTAACTTATTTGACAATTTTGACGCAGTTGTATGACATTGTATGAGTACCGTTCAGTCATTGAATTATGCGTTCATTATAGTGAACAATGAAGGGGGAAGCAGGCTTGGCGAACTACAATTTCATTTTTGATATGAGATTACCTAATCATATGATATCCTATTTTTATACCACGATCTCATGTTGTAAAATAAATGAATAAACAAACTATTTATTTACCTCGCTTCTCTCCAATGTTCCGCCATATTGATTTGGTTTATGCCAAATCACTAAACAAGCGTATAACTGATTGGCTGATCAACGACGGCACGGTGGCATATGACGTCACAAATGGGCGTGACGTCATGAATGAGCGAAATGTCAACCAATGAGGATGCTTCTTACATTTAGGCTAAAAAAGGGTAATATTTTCACGCGTGGATCCATTCAACAAAACACAATAGCAGGTATCCACTCATTTGCAGCGTGTACAACCCCCGATCGTGGTATAACTAATAATATGATATTATTGAGAAGACGGAAGAGTGAACAATTTTGTATAGAATGAGTGAATCAATAGAGAAAAATTGTATTTAAAAAAAAGGAAAAAAGGAGGAGAAATCAAGATAACTGTCACATTAATTGAAATCTAATTTTAAAAATATAGTTTTTGAAGAGGTTTACAAATTAAGTGTCATTAGTTTAGGTGATGTATGGTAAGATAAGAGGGAGTGGAGATTGGGAAGAAGAAATAACTTGAGGTGTAGTGAGAGGGATCGTGAAGAGGGATGAGGGTGAAGGAAGAAGAGAGGGGTGAAGTCGAGGTGAGATCGATAAAGATCCACCAAATGCCCCCAATGACCAGGCCTGATGCTTTCCCCATGCCCACATTCATCTATTCTCTCAGTTAAAGTTGCGTTCTCCGCTATTATAACAAAATCAATCTTACCAAATTTACTCATAATATAATTATTAAGTCTTATAGGAATAAATTTATCAATAGCCAGCTGCTGCTGATATAATGTTAATATGTGGATCGTATGTCTGAGCAATTAACGTAGTGATTACACAAGAGGAGGAATGGCCTTGAAACCTGCTTCAGGAGGTTTTATTTACCATAAACATACATATACATAGCAATAAAGAAAAAATATGTACGTGCAGCTAGAGCGGAGGAGCGTTAGAGATTGGAAGGAATAGGTGGGCGTGGAACAGGTGAGATTATGACGTCATACGTAAACACTGGGAGGGCGTCATAAACGGGACCAAGGGGGGCTTGGTTACCTGGCGGCGTCGTTAAGGCGATGTCTCCAATATATTCGGTGATGGTTCACCTGCACATACAAGAATTTGAAAGTCTAATCGGCCGAGCTAAAACGAGCGATAATAAGTAAAGTCATGGCAGGAAAGCAGTTTGGCGGGTCCCCCAAATATAAATGTTGACTTTTCTTAAGCCCTGCAGCAAAAACAACCCGAAAATTCCTCCAAAGGTTTGGTCGAATAACTTTTAGATGGTTTCGGAGAGAAAGGAACAAAAAGAGACAAGTCTTGATGTAAGTCCTATATAGACTAACACACTGATGTGTCAAAAGTAGAAAATCTATTGTTTTCCCTTCCTTTCCACCCGGGCCTTTTCCCCCGCCAATTCGCCTTCAAAATCGTGTATTTATAAACATATAACATATTTTTGTCGTATGATAGCTGAGAACTCAGCTTTAAATGACACGGTTGGGAGAATGTATACCCAAAGAACAAGATGGGCAGGGTCTTTTGGGTTCATTCTCTTAAATGTTGAAGCACATAACACCTGCTCCCTTAACAATTGATAGGAATTATGTAAACCAGTGAAACATTGATAACTTTCATGATATTTCATTACCTTTCATATGCGATCTGAGATCCGTATACATACTAGTCTAATGCACACGAGAGCACTTAATTAAATCCATATATGTCTTTCCACCCCTTCAGGTATTGGTATTTGCCATTATACTAAGAAGATTCATACCCGACCCTGACGAAAAACATGGCAACACGTCTTGTCTGACCTCTGCGCTCAATACAGTTATGTCATGTAAGCAACTATATACCCTTAATTCCATTGTAAATAAACTCGTAGTGGCCATATTGCGTTGAGAGTATCATAATACTGCACAAAGTTATCCCCATAGCGCTTCACTGTTGTCATTTTTTCTGAATGCGGCGTAATACAACCATATTCTGTTGAGCCCTTGCATTTGAACAAATACCATTATAAGTTAGATGATTTTACGATCCACATTTTAAATAATTTGCGTCGGTGGCGATGTTATGTAATATAATATTCTGTTATCCTTTCAGTTCGCGTGGGAGGTCCCTGGAGTACGTGTACGTTCAGGTTTACGTGTGTATGTTTTGTATTGTTAACTCTCATACTGTATACAGCCGGGGCTGTATCTCTTTTGTTGCATATGACGAGGATAAAGTACCATTCTCCAACCGTGGCCAAGAGTAGGATACTGGAGAATATTGACCTACAGGATATTATCAATTCAGAACTTTATACGTAAGTAACTTTGCATTGAGTGTCCTGGGAGTTACACTCGTTACACTTCTCTACCCAAGAAATGAAGACCAGCTCTGTCAAATTAACTTCAATGACTTAATCGATAAATTGAAAAAAATAATTTTGTTTATTAAATTTTGTTTATATATGTATATTCACATTCATTAATAGGAATATATAGGTAAGATTAAAACGTACTATGTTAATCAAGTTAATAAGTTACTCATCGCTCTCTGAGATGTCACCGTGTAGGCATAGGAGAGATGAAGACATAATTATATAACAGTTACCTTAGCGAGGAATACTTCAAACCGTTTCTCAGGGTGTTTATATAGCTTCTATCCAAATATAGCCAGATTAATAATTTGCTCTATACTTCTACCATTATTGTTGCCCTACATGTAAGTCATTTAAGGTGCATAAACCCAAGCGATTGATGGAAATAGATACTACCATATGAATCATGTGAAATTTTGTAAATAAAATTTGTCTTAAAAAATGTAGTACGCCACTTTGGAGCGCTTAAGGGTATTTGCATTGGGTAATATATTGAAAAATAATGTTTTCGACAATGTATTTGACAATCGTATCACCAATCAAAAGCCCTCTCTTTCTATATGTATTTTTCACAGATTAAGAACAGTGAAAGGGGGGCAAGCGAGTGATTTCTTCCGATACACAACAGTCCCTATGTATAACAAAATCAGCAAAGATGTCGATGTCAATTGGGTTGATAGCGTAGCAGAAGGTTTTAAGCTCCTGAGGAAAGCGCCTTCAACTGCCTTTATAACAGACTCAGCATTTGCTGACTATTACATGATGAGAAAACCCTATTGTAACATGGAGAGAATAGGATTACTTACAGTCAGTGGGTAAGAACCAGTGTTTATAGAGGATTTATTCGTGATGTATATTCTATATGAACCTTTTCTTTTAAAAGTCAAACAAAGTTCATTGAAACTCAAAGTATCAAAATAAACGAATCTTAAAATTCCTCTTCGCACACCAGGTATGGTATAGCTCTTCCAATTCGATCACCATTATACGATTCAATCAACATATGCATCTTGTCGATGTTAGAGGACGGTACAATGGAAATGCTGCACAAAAAATGGTGGCATGATAGATCGGACTGTGAACGGCCGATGCTCCCTGCTGAGGTAATGTATTTAAATGGAATGCACCGAGTGGTTGTTCTAAAATAGTGTATCATACACACGAGAAGTGAAAATATATGTATGATCAAGAGTAGCGTTGTGATGAACGATGATGTATACATTTTCACTTTGAGTGTTGCATTCCATATTTATATCACAACTACTATGCTTAAATGGTCAAATTACCATTGTTTACATAGAACTATGAAATTAACATGGCACCTTTGCATCTCTGTAAAGCCATTCATCTGCAGAAATCACATGTGGTTTTCCAAAACAATATATATAGTGCAGATCAATTAGTTGGTAACAAGCTAAGTTGGGATATAATTGGATGCAAGTTTACAAGCGAGTGTATTTAATACATTATTTAACATTATACATTATTTAATGATTGCAATGCTAAATTTAAACAGCTGATCATGTTTTTATTATTTAGACTATTGGCTGCTTATCAACTAAATAATTATATAGGCATGATAGGAGATCGATACCATCCTAATAATCGCATATATGTACTAATCCTAATAATCGCCTAAGGATCAATATCGCATTATAGTGTATAATATTTTACCGAAATAAAATAGATAAATAGAAAGACACTGGCTCAGTGATATTAACTGAGAATAATGATTGCATGTTTTTAAACGGTCAACTCGTTTGAATAAATGCTATGAACTTCTGCAGGCACACAAATTGAATGCGGAGAATTCGGCTGTGAAGGTTGATGGACCCTCCATAGGTGGCGCTCTCATTATACTGGCCGTGGGTCTTGTGGTAACAATGATCATGGCCATCATTGAGAGACGTCTGGCAACCAGCAAGGTGATATATGCATTCTTTATACATTTATAATGTACTTATTATCGTTTATGGAAGGCTTTCAGAGTTATCGTGTCTTTAATATAACCCCGACCATACCATCTTTAACTGCCTGTTTTCATCTTGAAGTCAAAAGACCCAGTTCTCGCATAGTAATATAATGATGGGCAAATTATCAGATATACTTATCAATCGAAGAATACTAGGTATATTTGGATGAGCCAGTTCTTTGTCTCCACACCTCCACCTCCCACCACCGGCTCTAAAGTAGTTTCTAGAAATGCCCTTACTGCACTTGCAGAGTTAAATGGTTATCGATCTTTTGAATTTCAGGTAAATGTTGGACGACAGAATCGTCGGGACATGGATGATAATTTACTTCACTCATCCGGAAGCAGAGGTGAATCGGAAATGCCTCTTGCATAGATGAAATTTACTTATAGTGTAGGCACTCAAAAACAGTTTTTCAGGCTCATTCAGAGTCTTATATATATATATATATATATATATATATATATATATATATATATATATATATATATATATATATATATATATATATATATATATATATATATATATATACATATATATATATATATATCTATAGGCAACTACGGGGGTGAATGGAGGGATGTGGGGCGTTCGTTTGAACTTTCTATGGTTTGTGAATTCACCATTAAACTGTGCTATGTGCCAGTCCAAAAGTTATTATTTGCTAGAGTTTGTGGTACGTTAACGTTAGGATTGCCTGTTATTAATTTCCTGTCCTGTAACACGCACAATTCTCGCACAAGAGATTACGTTCTAAGGAACATGGGATCTCTTAAGCCTGGCACTTTAATATTTTCCAACAGAGCTACCTCCGCATTTTAATTGAATCCCATTTGTTGACATCTCATACCACTAAATGTTTATGAATGGAAGTTTAACATGCTTTGAAATCATTGGTTTTGTGCAACAGCTTTGCCCCTACATAGTTTCGACTCCAATGCGTTCGCTAAGATGTAGAACTTCAATACATATTTAGAGTTTGGTCTGGGACATGATGTGCCAAAATGTTTGGTATTTCAATTACAACATAGGAACAATAGGCACGAAAAGTAAAGCAAAAAACGCAAAGATTAAATTCCAACCTGGGCTCATTTCTAATATCATTTTAATGGTAAAAAACCAAGGATATAATTATATGTATACATATTTAAGCTAACCTCAAGTCATGAAGGTAACAAAGTTCTAATTGCGAAGGACTTTCTATATAAAGATTTTGGATGCTGTACCATGAATTGAAACTGCGTGTGTCTTCATCTTTTATTTTCCCTCTCCTAACATGATTCGATATATCAAGGAAACCGTGATGTAAAATGCTACAATTGAGATATGTAACGATTACCTAAGTATGACATGAGTGTTGCACTAAACAACATAATTGTATATGAAGCAACTGTCGAAATATCTGCCATTTGCTTCAGTAAGGCAGTAACTATAATATATTGCACTCGAAACAATGGCACTGCTTTTATACGAACCTGAAAGATTGAATACATCAGCTATAGTATTATATATATTCATGCAATATCAAACTAAATGTTACAATATATAAGCTATATAAAATTGGTGTTTATCTATGTTAGAAACACCAGCAGATTTTTAATTGGTTAAACTAATCCATGCGCTATATATATATGATACAGATTTGCGTCTGGTATACGATATGATAACTCATGATACTGCAAAGCTAAGAGAACACTATGATAGAATCATCTCTGGACCGGTTGATATCTTTAGTTCTTCCTTCACTTTTTTGCTGAGGGCTTGACGATGACTTCGCCCGTGTTCGCTGTTTTCCCAATTTTTGCAAGATACTCCACGACATGTGAATGCCCAAATCGTTTGGCCTCTTCAAGAGGTGTGAAAGAATATCTGCAAGGTTTATCAATCACAAATCATGTAATTCTAATTCATTACATTGAGCACGAATGATAATATCTCCTGATATATTCTTTTTCCGCGATCACTTTAGTTTAAAATGGAACCAGAAACAACTCGCTAACTACTCATTACCAAAATACAGGGTTGTTGTTTTTAATTTGCATTCGCTATTCATTTTTATAATGAGACAATATGGTATATAGCTATATCCCAATTTATTTACTGAAATATATTCTGACAAACTCCAGGATCCTGTATTTTATTAGACTCCTCATGTATAGAAATAGTGTCATGGCTCTACAAATGGATACAGTTCACTTACCTGTCTTTTGGGTTATGTGCAACTTTGCACTGTTCTATTAACATCTTCACAATTTGCAGCTGACCTTCAGCCGCTGCAATATGCAGTGCTGTCCTCTGATCATAATCTTTTGCTTCCATATCCATACCATTCAGCATGTATCTGGATGAATAGGTACATAGGTTAAAATGTAGTTTACAGAAGTTTTATGGTAGTTATTTTACAGAATATACCAATCTACTTAAGAGATATGATAATGGGTCGATTATAGAGATCTATACGTTTACCTGCGTAAGATATTCACATCCCCTACTGCTGCTCCAAATAAGAGATTGACTATTGGCTGATCACTGATATCAACCTCATAGTTCCTGGGATCCATCTTCTGAGAAGTGTGCTTAAGGTTATCGTAATTATGGAAGTTGAATCTCTGGATGAGTTCCTGTATGGGGATATGAAATAGAATTTCTTGAAATTGTTTCATACAATATAGTCAGAAATACTCCACTTGTTGCATTATCCGGAGGCGAATAAAATTATCATTATGCACCTCCAGAAATGGAGGTTATTAATCATTTTAGTTGAGCATAAGGTGGTTATATTCTCTGGACTGTTCAATGTCGATATATAGTAACAAGATATAGACCTTTGCTTTTACTGTCATTGCACCCCTTTTATTGCACCCTCATAGAAATATGAGTATATAATAAAACATACACAACGTTTATATATAATACCAGTGTATAGATGTAAAAGTAGAAGCAAAAGTACCTCAATGAACTGTGTACCACGGACAGAATTGTTGTTATCATCTACGTTAGGGCTCCATACACAGAGACCCATCACGTTTGGCACCACGAGCATCACTCCCCCACTGCAGCCAGACTTAGCTGGAAGGCCTACCTGCAATCACATACATGTGGTATTGCTTACATTACTTGCGAAACTCCTGTGAAACTGAACTGTATTTTGAAGCATCATTTTAATGCTTTATATTGGTTGCATTTAGAAATTGGAATATGTCAATTTACTCTTTATATTCTTCTCATAAGTGTATTTGGGAAACATAATGTATGCATATTTTTTAGTTTTTCATGGGGGCCGCCATCTTGAAAGATGTTTTACAAACGGTCCGCACTCAGGGTATAAATTTAAAAAAGACTGCCACCTGATTTCAGTCTAGCTCGCTGTACACCTCGCAGTAAACAAACACTGCAAGGAATAAGAAAAACACTATTTCTCCATACATCTACATACATCGAAATAAAGTGAAAATTCAGAAGAAAAAACACCATGTCCTCCACACACAAACTCCTCCTTCCCCACAAAGTTTAGTTTTGTCAACATGTGTTGGAAAGTAAGAGAAATGTGTGGGAACACATACTGATTATACTTCTGTGGTAATAGAGCGTGTAAGTGTCATGGCTGCCATCGCCCTGCTACATGGGGTTACTCGCGTTTTCTACAACTTCCGGGAACAGAAGTGTGTTACACCCATAGACTCAGCATTGCGAGCATAAACATGCATTCATTTCATCGCCACAGCAAAGGTTTAAAGTTTTTGGTGGTCATAATTGGGATGTTTGGCACTATGGAATATCTGTGGTCTGAATTTGTCGGATCTGTTGTGGTGATCAAAAAACACTGACAATTTCTGCTCGCAATGCTAAGCCTATGGGCATAACGCACTTCCGTTCCTGGAACTGGCACAAGTGCCTGCCAAACCCAGCTATGGTGGCCATGACTCTTAACTCGTCCTATTGAGGTGAGAAGGAAACTTTAAGTCAGTGCATGGATAGGCAAGAAATAGGAAGTAAGAGCAATTTACTCTTAGAATATATCAAAATATTATAAAGTAAAAAAATCAGAAAATGCACCATTTCCGCCACCCTGTCAGTTTGGGGAATAAGAGCAAGCAGAAAATAATGAGCGAGCATAAAGTGACAATACGTGAAACAAATGCATCAAAGGGTCTGAAAGATGGTTTGCTTTTTCTTGCAAAGGATGTGAATGGAACACTTTATTATTTTAATATTGACATTCAATGGAATAGGGAAAATTTACATGGTGGTAATAATTTGCTCACCTTAAAGGCAAATTGCCCTGAATAATCATAGAGACCACAGGCATACATGAGTGAGAGTGTATCTCTTACTGCCTCTCCTGATAACAGTCTTTCTCCTGTGGTTGGGCAGATTCCGCCATTGGCCAAAGTTGCAGCCATGACCGCCCCTGATTCTGCAGTAACTTCTATGCTCTTCATCTGCAAGCAATACATGAGAACTTGAAAATAGACACCCCATAGTTGTAGAACGACTGAAGCAGCAGAACAGCGATAACTACATTTGGCTGGATACTGCACTGTGCCTGCATACATGTACACGTCTTAAAATACACATCATTGGATCAATTAGACTGGCATGAATAGGGATGAAATACCCCAAATCCTATCAAGTATCATTTCCATAAACATGATAGCTGCGCCTCACCTGGAAGAAGAACTCCACTGACTTATGGAGATCGAATGTACCATTCTCTGGGAAGCACTGAAATAATATGTCGGTGTTTAAAAGCTGTGATTTCTTTGCAAAGGTGTATAAAAATTGACAGTGGACATCGAGGGCAACCATTATGTATAGGCCCTATCATAAACATGTGTATCTACCTTGTATTCCCTCAAGTAATGGCTAAGGGCAAAATCTCTGTCAGAACGATCTTTCATTGAAAGATAGCTGAAAAGTCAAAGGAAGATTATTATAAGTGATTCTATGGTTATTGTGCATCCCCTGAAATGATATAAAAATTTGTTGATTTTCGCACAATCACGCTCGTTTCTTTATCAACTGGACAGAAAAATATAACCACTGCTTAAATAAAATGTTCAATGTCTGTTCGAAAGGTTCACCTAAAATGTCTGCTTTCATGGTTTGTACTAACTGGGTGTAAAATGCAAAAATAAACAGTGCATAGATGAATTAAGCAGGATTAATATCTCAAAATGTCGGATTTCTACAATAAAAGTCAGATCATAGTGTTACGAGACGAGACGGGAAAGCCACAATAATGGGTCTGTTTATTACCAAGGGTTGTTGAATCCAGTATACCCATATCCGGCAATTTGTTGGTACCGGAGCAGAGTCTGAAAAACAAATTAGGAAAATAAATTTGGGGTAATATGATCCCACAGACTTGAGAAAGCTGAATTCTTGAATCACATGATATTCAAAAATTAAAATTGAAATGAGAATTATGAAACACTCACATAATCAAATCTGTCAGCTATCATTTTCTTTGGCTTTATCATAGTGGACACTACCAGGCCACCTGTACTGATCAAAGGGTTATGTGGCCTCTCTGTAGAAAGGAAAGGACACATAATTGTGAATGGCCCTCTTAATATAACATTGCGTATGGCTATCACATGGTGGTCAGTTGATCCTGAGTTATAATTCTCACCCATGGACAAAATCGGATGTTCATGAGCATTCTTGTTGTTATAGCTTAATTTAGGATCTTTGTCAGCGGTTGTTAAAATATTGAAATGATAGGAATGTGCAGTGTTGCTGTTTATATCACAACTTAACTTTTTACCAACCCCACTAGTCACGTTGCATTTTGTTTAGAGAAAACACATGTGGATTTCTGCAGATGACGTGCTATGTGGAGATGCGAAGGCATTGGAGCTGCATGTGAACAATGTCAGAAGGGTCGACTGGACAAGGGATTTTCACCATTTATACATGGAATTTCACCATTTAAAAATGAGAGAACTTTGTGATATAAATATGGAATGCAAACTCAAAGTTGGTTTGCTCGTAAATATCATTTGCACTTATAGTGGAAATGTGTGCATCATTGCTCACGGCTTCGCCACTTGCGATGACATGCACATTTCCACTATTTATGTGAACGATATCAACTCACAAACCCAGTTATCAGACAGGATAATATGAACACTGATTATCAGCCTCAGTCGGAAACTTCATTATTCAGCTGATAATATTCACACAGGTCTACATAGTATTATGTAGTTGCAGTAATGAATCATTGGCCAACGTTATTTATAGTCTAGAGGCTAATTGCTGACTAAAGCCCCTTGTCCACTAGGTCGTCTGCCTATGCCACATCTTTTTGATTGCAAAGTTTAACTACAAATAGTTTCATTGTATGGATTCATGTATTTCATACTTGATTATTATTGTTTGCCTTGCTGTATAAACATCCTGAATTAAAAAAATCAAATCGTTCATTCAATTTCAATACATCCAGTCATCCCACTAAAGCACTGATGTCGCCGACTGGTAAAATGGTTTAGTGGACCCTGGGCATTATTAGCCACTTAAGCACACACAAATGATAATGGAAAGTTATGTGTAATGTTATATATGCACAATAGTAAGGCAAGACATAAATATTATAAAGATAACGATCAGGTAAAATAGTAATTAATTTTAGTATAGTATTTAATCTAATTAACAGATCTATATCAAGGTTTAGGAGGAGAAAGAAAAAGGCTAATTGGCGCGCTATATGCAGGGAGGCTGAAACAGCATCCATGTCACTTCGGAGGGAAAGAACTGAGAAGGGAGACAGCAAGAGGCCAGCGCCACCAGGCTACTGTCTGTAGAAGTTAACTGCCAGGAACACCAGGCCGGCATACCGGTAAAGAACAGAGAACTGGTCCTGGGCTGGGACTTGATCCCCCCAGTGCAGTAGGGTCACCTCTGGAGGTTGTAGTGGACAGCGCAGTATAAGTTACTGCGGAAGGAGGACCCACCTGAGGACAGGACTAGCTAGCATCTATAACACCAAGATGTTTACACGTAAAAAGAATGACTGGTTAAGGCAAACAAAATAATATATTATGATGAAATAAATAATATTACGGTTATGATCGAGGCTGAGAGCTGATCCCCCTCTGCCGCTGGGTTCTCTGCCCACAAACTGATGTACGTAGGCTGGTCCAGTTGTGTCGGTGCAGGCCAAGGCATAGTTGAAGGGTTTGCACAGAGCCTGTAGAGTGAAAGGCATGTCACCGTCTCCATAGGATTCTCTGTTAATGTAAATGGATTATCTAGCTTAGGCCAAGCAGTGACAAAGGGGGAAAACAAAAAGACAGTTTAATTTGACCTACAACCATAATAGCTAATTTTCCAAGAAGCATTATCATATGCCATACCATAGTAAAACATCTGCTTTAAAGGCAAACGCTACTATCTAGTGGAAAATGAAAATAAATGTCATTTTTCTGAAACTTTGGTATTTGATTCTTGAAGTGTTTCTGGTCATAAAGATGGAAAAAAATCAATGGGTCGCCGTGCTCATTTTTGAAATACAGGGCTTCAAAATTTGGTATCTCAAAAGAACCAATGAGAACCAAAATGGGGGCTCATTTTGCAGTACTTCGAATTCATAGTTCATATTTGCTATTTATATTCACTCAATTTAAGTAAAATTAATAGATGTGGAGAGATTATTATTTGGCCAATAATTCTATGCCTCTTTTTTATAGATTGCATTGATATTTTTATTCTGAAAACAACAAATACCTGATGCGAATTTTAAATTGAAAACTCGAAAAAACCCACTATTTTTCACTATTTTTATAAAAACAGTTTTATTTTTCTCCCCATCGAAAATAAATGTCATTTTTCTGATATTTTGATATATGATTCTTGAAGTATGTGTGTTCATGAAACTGAAAAAAAAATAATGGGTCGCCGTGCTACTTTCTGAATTACAGGGCTTTGAAACATGGCTGACAACCCAAAAATCTGCTGCTTTCAACGTGTTCTATATTTCCTAAACATGTCTATTTCAGACACCTACAATTATTTTTTGAATGCGATGACATACACTTTTTTCCCTATACATATTTAGAATATTACCTGCACTATATATGTAGAAAAATTTGGTACATTAGGAGTTTTCGTTTTTGTTTTATTCCCAAAACCATGAATGAAAAATGCAGCATTTCCCAATAGTCTTGTATACTAAATGGGTACAACTGAGAGTACCTACAGCTACTTCTGTTCCCAAACATGTCTACTTTAGACAGCTACAATTATTTTTTCAACGCTATGACATATATGTTTTTTCCTTTTGATATGTAGTATATAACCTGTACTATATGTGTAGAAAATTTTGGAACAGTAGGAGTAGCCATTAATGGTTTATTTTATGCTATAAAATGTGAAAAAATGCGCCGTTTCTCCATAGACTGCAATGCTAAAGGCATAGTGCGTAAAATGCCCGTATATTTGGTATATGAAAAAGGGCGGCGTGGCAGTGAATAGTAGCGTTTGCCTTTAATACCTTTCTCTTGTATGATATGTCCATTTATAAATATGAACTTGATTTTCTAAACACTATAAACTGGTTTGGTTTTCATTAAAAAACCAATCCAAATAGATAGACAGATTATGGTTGATATTGAAGCACAAACAGACGATCAGAACTATGCTTATCACAATCATTATATTTCCCTACCTTTGTCCATCAACAGTACAAATGGAGACTCCAAAACTATTGGGATCCGCCTTAGCAAGTTGTGGTGTAAGCTGTGATGGCTGGAAGGAAGCAGGTTTATGAAATGTAAATGAAACCCTCGACAGCGGATATAATATGAAAGTGTAAAATGTCTTATAAAGGTACCCTTGGTTACATCTATATTCAGGTTCTATTAATTCATTTTGATATCTGTGCACCTGAGTTCTATTTTTCTAAGTTTAGACTTTCAGAGTTTACAAATCCAGCCAAAATCCATGAGGGGTGAATCTCTTTGGGAAAAAATTACCATTCCTTTGTCGTTTTTCTTACAGAGCTCATAAATCTCTTCTAGCTGGTCGCAGAATGTAGCAAACTCTTTGATGACGAGATCGTTCTTAAAAATTTCCCCGACCATGAAAATATTTCCATGAATACATCTGGAAAGAAAATTGATTGATATCTTTTATATCTCAAAATGAACATTAGTGTAATACAATTTCTGCACAGTGCAATTTTAAGTTTCAACTGTCACCGGAAATGAAGTTAATGAGGAACATTACTGTAATGATACCACTGTTATATATTTGTTAAAATCATCTGGACCCATGGTTTACTATATCTTTTGTTTTCGCTAAGTAATCCATAGTCCCGGTCAACTATGTACATTTATACAATCTTACTTTTTGAACGTTTCTCTATCGACTTGGTGGTGAATTCCATGATGCTCTCCCGGAACGAAACCTCGCTTTTCTAACTCGGCCGAGAATGCCCTTTCTGTCTCCTGTAATCGGGGATCATCCCTTCGTATTCCAGTACAGTGGATTGCCTGGAATGTTGGAGCAGTAATATCATGTACATAATTATTATAGTTTCCCTTTTTTCTATTCATTTAACGGCCAACATTTTTAGCATAAATACCACACGCAATTGTTCTTCTGCGCTCCCAGGTCTATATTATTAAAAATCGGAACTGGCAATTTAAGTTACAATACCATATTCAGTTTTAGTTGACATCGTATCAGTATCCATCCGGTCCCACATAACAGACATTACTTAGTTTAAAAGTGGAGAAAATTAGGCCTACATGGTTCATATGCATCAATAAAAAAAAGTACATGGTCTGAGATATATTGTACTGCAATATACTAACTCTTCGATCTCTGATTTTAGCCTGGATTTAAGGTAGGCGACAGCTGCAAGGGTCTAACTATATGAGAATTGCTTACATTCCAGAATTTATCCAATGGGAGCAGATCAGCTCCGTCTGCGAGTAATTCGAAGATTACTTCATCAATATCGGACAAGTTCTCAAGTGATTCTATGAGGTCACCGCTGAAACACAAAAGAACAGACAGGGGGAAATATAGACTCGATGGTAACGTCGCATAAATTGCTGTGAAAAAGGGAGTCAGAATAAAAAGCTTTGAAACGAGTATATATACCTTAAAAAAATATATGATTAATATATATTCGATTGGAAATGATACGGTGTCAAGGTTCCATTCAATTTGATATGTCACGGGGATTACAGATCTGCGAAGCGCATTTTTGAAAGAATGAAAACAATTTTTTTTTAATTTGTTCGTGGAACTGTCAATAGTGTTATTCTAGTGTTGTGTTTTCTCTCCCTCATCTAATTTATATATTTGTTGTGGCTGTTTTCTATTATGTACGGAACACATTACACCTTTAAGCCTCACGCAGCTCATATTTCTAAAACCTGCGACTTGATTAAAATTCATCAAACTTTATAGATGCTTTTCAAGTGCGGCCTATCATGGCTATAAGCCATTAGATCCTTTTGGCCGAGGCTGAGGAGCGGTCGCTTTAGTGCATATCCACGGTGTTACTTCTTTTCATTCACCCATCTAATTTATAGTCGTCAATATGTTAGATTTTTGGGCTGAATTGACGTGGGGAGGTCTAAGAAGACAGCTGTGCGGTTGTTTGGTGAAAGGCTGGACTGTCATCAATCTAAATCTGACACTTTATCCAACTGCGTTCTCGTGAATAGGTGCTCTTAATTCATTGAAACGAATCCAACACTTGTTAGAGGACCCCCACAGCAAAGCAGCACTATATGGTAATATGTTTTATATGGTAGTGAAAGGATTGAATGATATTGAATGATGAAATAACTGACCTACTCTATGCATTAGCTGTATATCAGGCCTCAGAGGTGGGGATCAAGTGTACATGGTATAACCTACACGCATATATATCACTGGGACATCCCAGACCTTAAAACTACGAAGTACATAATCAGAAGGGGTATGCAATTCAATCAACCATACTAACCAGTATAAATTTAGGAGTGGTAGAGACGAAAAAAATCATTCATGTCAAATCGAGCGTAGAAGTAATACACGACAACACATTCCTTCAGTCGAGAACCATTGATTATCTGACAACTTGATTAAGAGGTCCAAGTTTATCAAATTGTCATCATGTTTAAAGAAGCATACATGACAGCGATAGTTCATAGTTGAACATGTACGCCTACATTTAGAAACAGATACATTTTACAGTACACTCTAACTTCTTCTTTTTATATATATATATATTTGGACAAATATTCACAATAGTGATAGTTCTCATTTGCCGAATGGAAAAACATAACAAACATCTGTGAAATTAAGAAATACATGTATATATATCAGTCTTTACCTTTACATATTTAAACCAGAAGAAGTATGTTAACATAGATAGTCAGTGTTTCTCTGTATCATTCACCTCTGCAACATTCTCAGATATAATAGAGACAAATTACTTTTCAATCGATATAGGCAGATTTCTGCACAACAGTTCAATAGATATAATAGAGACAAGTTACTTTTCAATTGAACTCTCTCTCCCTTTTTTTGTGTGAACACGAATATCAAAAGACTCGTTTTATTATTACGGATTTTGTTCTCAGCCTTAATGAATCAAAGTATCGTCCTCCTTTTATTGAAGGTACTTATTTTACCTTCTTAAAAAAAAACGCTTGATCATCTGCAAATGTCTTCTAATTTCAAATAACAATTCCATACAACAAACGTTTCCTAAATAATAAAAACTTTTCCAGTGAAGGCTTAATTCTTTCAAGTTTAAACTAGAAAACAAATAAAGGAAATACATGTATTCAGTAATGTTTCTCTGTAAAAGTCAATATTAAAAAGAACATGGACTTTATTCAAATGATACTAGAGATGGCTGGTGAGAACATTATTTGAAACAGTACACCAATATTGTGTAGCCTTTGGATGTAGGAGGGCTGAAAGGCAATATTATAGCAAGAACAGCATAATATCGCGTATGAGGGGGGCTATATTCTCCGAGTATGGCCGAAAACAACTCGGCCGTAGGCCGAGTTGTTTTTCGGCCATACGAGGAGAATATAGGCCACCGAAGATGCGATACTGTGCTATTCTTGCTTTTATTCCATGATTCTTAACTTAAAACAACTTTATTTGCTTTAATTTCATCAAACTGTGTTGTCCCCCAAGTCTCGAATGGTCATGACGTCACTGTACAATACAGGGAATTTATATTGTCCACCTTGTGAGCGGCAAGTATATCGATTATATTGTACGCTCACGGCCAAATCATGGAATAACAAGTACTAAGTTAAGAAATTATCAAGTTAAATTTGGTTTATCTAATTAATATTACAATTAGTGTCAACTTAATTTATATACCTGGCGTTTCCAATGGAAACGATTTCTCAGCCTCAATTACTTATGTCCAATGTCAGGCAGAAGACCTACCCTAGACACCTGTCTATTTAGAATGCTGGACCACCTCATTGCAATAAAGACATCTATTGCAATAAAGAATTCTTGAATTGAATTGAATTGAATTTATGACCAGTCACTGAGGACCATTGAAATCATGAACTCTGAAACATGTAGAGAAAGGGAGAAAAATGATAAACTTAGGGAAATACCTACGTAGAAATAAGATCCACTAGTCCTCCTGAGTTTCCACTAGTCCTCACAGACCAGAAGGTAAAATCTAATATGGCACAAAAGACATACAAATGTCAACTAGACTAGGGTTTATATATACACTTGACTTTTATTTCCACTTCAGTAACTGTTACCAATAATGAATAGCCAGGGCTGTAAAAAAAAGTTAGTTGAAAAAAAATTATTGTTGAAAAATAGTTGGTCGGAAAATAATTGTCGTTTAAAAAAAGTTGGTCGTTGAAAAAAAATTGGTTGTTAAAAAAAAGTTGGTCGTAAAAAAAAAGTTGGTCGCAAAAAATTGGTCGAAAAAAAAATTGTCGTTAAAAAATAGTTGGTCGTAAAAAAATTGTCGTTAAAAAAAGTTGGTAAAAAAAGTGTCGTAAAAAGTTGGTCAAAAAAAAATTGTCGTTAAAAAATAGTTAGTCGGAAAAAAATTGTTGTTAAAAAAAGTTGGTCGGAAAAAGTTGGTTGGAAAAAAATTGGTCGAAAAAAAATTGTCATTAAAAAATAGTTGGTCGGAAAAAAATTGTCGTTAAAATAAGTTTGTAAAAAAAAGTTTGTCGTAAAAAAAAGTTTGTCGTAAAAAGTTTGTCGAAAAAAATTGTCGTTAAAAAAAGTTGGTAAAAAAAAGTTTGTCGTAAAAAAAAGTTTGTCGTAAAAAAAAAGTTTGTCGTAAAAAAAAGTTGTTCGTAAAAAAATTGTCGTTAAAAAAAGTTGGTCGGAAAAAAGTTAGTCGGAAAAAAAAATGGTCGGAAAAAACAAGTTTGGTCGGAAAAAAAAGAGTTGGTCGTATAAAAAGTAGTAAGAATGAAATCTTCCTTTCCTCGAGATTTGCGTACTCGTGGAAACTCGCAGCATACGAGATTCGTTACGGCTCGGTGAACCCTGTGCTCCCAGAGGCAACAGGAACAGGGAACCCGTCGAACTCAAGGGACAGAGACTGGTCCCCGGGTACAGCTAGTCCATCCCCGGACCCACACTCTCGCCTGGGATAGTGGGTCTGTGGAGAGACTAGGGGTACAGCATGCATGTGTTACGTAACACTACCAAGCTGTCAGTGGTTGCATTCGGGAAGCAAATGCGTTGTGGTCCAATATACAGACCTTAGTGGTTGCATTCGGGGAGCATATATATGCTTTGTAAACATAGCCAATATTTAGCCAAGCTCAAATGCTATAACTTTTGAAATAATAGTCCGATTTGAACAGAAAAGTTCACATTGTGTACCTAGGGGGACCAGGGGGACCCTTAATTTGGGGGAGAGACTTATTGAACCTCACCAGCTAATTGGTGGAAACATTGCAACTACTAGAATAATTAATATTGAAGCTAAATAATGTCTGTGTGTGTGTGGTCTCTCTCTGGTAAAATTTAGAAAATGTGTTTGGCAGTGTCCATTTGAGCACCTGAGGCAGGTAAGGGGTTGTGGGCAGAGGGGTGGTGTGGGAGGTGGGAGGGCCTTCTGCAGACCTATCATGGTTGGAGAAGCATCTAACTAACAGCCAATCAACTCCCTTGGCTAAACCTAGAAAGGCTGTCAATCAGCCTTCAATAACATCTAGGTGTGAAATCTATGACTGATTGAAAGGATTAGATATGGCATCCTCGCCTGATGTCACATCTAAGCTTAAACACCTCACAGACAGTTAACCAAGTTATCAAGATTTAGATGCAGTATCAGTGATTGGCGTATTTCATAGTAACACACTTGTTTCTCTGCTATAAATAGCAGAGAAACAAAAAAGGGGAAATGGTACTTTCATGCCCTACCAACCGAGACAGTTAAAATAACAGAGGGAGTTGATATAGCTCAGTGTTCTAACTGGAAAGGAAATGTATTGATAGTAATTATGCTAGTACTGAATAGGTTGTTTTAACCCATTTTGCTCCTATTGATGGCAGTATCCTAAATTGCAGTTGAACCTCCAAAATATCACGGGTGGATTACGGGTGAATTATACTGATCGTGGGGGTTCGTGCAGCTTTCATTTTGTTTACATGCTTTGCGGCGACAGGGCTATTTTTAGACAACTACATTTTTATGGTGCGCGTACTATAATTATGAATAGTTTTATAGCACCCCACTTATAGCATCTCTCAGATGGAATGCGCATATAATAAGAGTAACCATGCTACGGCTCTTACTGTGGTGTATGTGTCAATAAGTTATCATGAATGATATTATAAGCTAATAATTATAAGAGAAGATAGCAGGTAAAACAGCTATTCTGCGCTATGCGACCAAAAATCAAAAGGATCGCCAAACGAGATACTACTTTATTATACGCGCATTCTATATGAGACGTGCTATAAGTGGGGTGTTATAAAAATATTCATATAGGACGTGTCCTATATGAAATGTAGTTGTCTAAAATTAGCTCTGTTGTTATGCTTTGCAGAGCTTTGGCTCTCCGTAGAGCATGTAAACAAATCCCCGCGATCGGTAATCCACCCGTGATTCTGGTACTATGATTATAGAAATACATAATAAAAACCATATTAATAAATAGAGCATTAAATTCTCTATCCAATGATATAAGTTTTATTAATGTAGCTCAAGAAATGGCCACAATATGAACGTTTTAAGTTAACAATATAAATAGGCCTATACTAACGAAGCTGTCAGCGGGGTTGTCGGTGGGGCTGTCAGCGGGGCTGTCAGCGGGGCAGCGGGGCTCTCTGTGCTTCTTTAATATTTTTTCAGTGATATTTGATGACATATGATCAAATTGTATGTACATATAATAAATATAGAATGGAACTCGCCCAGCAATAATCGAAAATTTATAGGACTTGATTCGTCCACATAAGCACTCTGCCTACGGCATCGTGCTTATGTGGACGAATCTCGTCCTATAAATTTTCGATTATTGCCGGCTCGTCCCATTCTCTCTATGTATATTATAGCAAGAACAGCATAGTATCGCGTATGAGGGGGGCTATATTCTCCGAGTATGGCCGAAAACAACGAGGCCGTAGGCCGAGTTGTTTTTCGGCCATAAGAGGAGAATATAGGCCCCCGAATACGCGATACTGTGCTATTCTTGCTTTTATTCCATGATTCTTGTGTTATTACAACTTTATTTACATTTATTTCATCAAACAAATTGTCTGCACAACTCACTGATAGTCTTGAACGGTTGTGACGTCACTGTAAAATACAGCGAGTTTATATTGTACACCTTGTGAGCGGCAAGTATATCGATTATATTGTACGCTCACGGCCGAATCATGGAATAAAATATATAGGCCTACATGGAAGAAACTTCTCCGAGAGAATATCTAGAATGGTGTTCTAGGAAGATGTTTGCAGAATTTCAATACAGCAAAACACAACAGCATCCGTATTATCTATTTTTTTACTAAAAGAACACAAAATTTACTTTTGTTAGACCTATAGGGGGTATGCATAATACAATTTCGCAAACTATTCGGATTTGGGCTTTTCTCGCTAATCGTTTACTCAAACTCAGCTTAGATTACCTGGAGATACAGTGTTCGCTGCTTGCTCCACTGCATTTGTACGTTACATGGACAGTCCAATTTTTCATCTCCTCCTCCCCTTGTATATTACTGTTGTTTGTTTACACTAATAGATAAGCTTTTTATGACAAATATTCCTAAAGAATTCATAAAAATTCCTTCCATTTCTCACTTTACCATGTTACTATATAGCTAGATGTGTTATCGAATGCTTGAATAGCTCAATTACGCACAAGTGGATACCGATGCTCCCGTAAACTTCATGATCATCATCCACATTTTTTGTTCATACCATGCAAGGGATTATGGAGGCCAAGAGTATTATTGAGACAGGACTAGTCTGTGAAAGTGCGGGTCTCCCAGCCACTAAAACTAAACCACATGTGAACTAAATCGCATGCATGCGTAAAAGCTATCGCTATATATAAAAGAAAATAGGCTGTAACAAATGTACCGTGACACGAAAACCTTAATTGACGTCTAGGAAATGATGCATTCCATATTGCGAGACAGAACTGTGCATTCGGGTTTAAACGGGGGTTCAGAATATAAAATAGTTAAACAATATAGCCAAACAATATTTTAAATAAGACAGGACTCCACCAGACCGTCTGCTTATTGCGACCTAATATGGGGTTTTATAGTTATTGTCATTAATTAATTATTAAAAAGAACCTATAATTAGACAACCTTACCTATCAAGTCTCTCCTCTGACGAGCTCCATTTGTTATTATATTGGGAACTAGCAAAGTACCCGTCCTCTGGACGGTTACCCTCTTCCTCTCACTCTCTCTCCCTACTCCTCCCTGCCTTTTTATTTGTTTATTACTGTTATGGCCAACAATTTACAGATATATCAAAAACGCACATCAACCATATGTTGATACATTATTGCGTTGCCTTCTTCAATTAGGAATAATCTAAGTCACACATGCAAATTTACATTATCAATGTTTCCTGCCTCTGCTCTTCCCCTCTTCTCTCTGTATCCTCTTCTCTCTCTCCCTATCCATTCCCCCTTTCCTCTCCCTCTGCTTCTTTCATTCTCTCCCTCCCTCCCCCTTCCCTCCCCCTTCCCTCCCCCTTTCCTCTCCCCCATCCTCTCCCCCATTCTCTCCCTCCTGTCTTTTTCTCTCCCCCTCCCTCTCTTCTCTCTATCCTCTTCACCCTCTCCCTATCTGATTCCTCCCTCCCCCTCCTCTCTCAGCCTCTCTCTTTTTCCTCGCTCTCCCCCTCCCCCTCTCATCTCTCTCCGTGTTGCTAGGGACCCTCACGGGACACATTGCTAGGGAATCCTGTGTTGCCACAAATGGTGGACCTAGATGCATGACATCAATCTCTTCTAGTTCCCAACAGTGGCTTTCCCAGGCTATTAATAGAGTACGGAGATCCCAATTTAATAAAGGCTTCAAAATCACTTTTTCACCCCAGATACCTTCACAAATCACATAATATATTGTCCTCCGGACAGAGCTGACGCAACTGTACAGAGCAGAAAACAGTTGGGGACATAACAGATTCCCAGAACATGCATGACAAAAAATCACCGGTTCACGCTCATTATTATAGATGAGAATGCACTGCAGAATGCAACCACAAGGACCGCAGAGGCAAAAGAACCAGCTTTGTTCTTTCTCCCCGCCCCACCCCCCGCCCCGCCTGTGTGTGTGTCTCTCTCTCTCTCTCTCTCTCTTTTACTCTCTCAGTAGGCACACGCACAGATAAATTATATGTAAAATTTGGTCAAAGGAGCGTGAATATCGCATTCAAATGATGACCCATCGAATACACTACCAATTTCCAGCACAAATTATACGTGGGATAATTGGTGCTTTAGATATATCCGCTACAAAGTAGGGAGTAGATCATGCATATATGCGTAGCAAAAATTCATATACTTAGAGTATTTGACATGCATTATGATTATGCCCTGGTGGCACACATCTTTCTTCTGCTGAACATTAAAGTACAGTACTAGTTGACATTAGGATAGTTGATAATTTGACTTGGGTACTCACGATTCGGTTGGGATCCTCTCAAGCCAACGTGTTTTTTCTTCTCTCTTTACTTCATGTTTCCAATTAGAAGCAGGAGACAGGGGTGCCGCAATAAACGGTTTCTTTTCTAATCTTGGATCTCGGATACTAATAATGATTCCGCTGTCCATGTTCGGAAGTATCTGGATGGCGGGATCTCTAGCAAATAGAGAAATCCCATTCATTTGGTTGTCAATTGATTTACAGAAACGAAATGTAACCAGGATTCCCAGAAAAATATTAAATTCTAGCGTTTAGATATTATTCCCACATTTTACTGTATGTATACATACTATACATGTAACATAATTCGCTCTACCCCAACAACTATACTCTAATTCCAGATGATACGAGGTCCCTTTATAATGGAACATGGATGTATCAAGTCCTAACGGTTAAATCATTTGGATTTATTAGGACCAACATTATGGCAATATCGATTGATATTCTTTCATATAACTTCAAAATTGAACGAATATTGGTCAGAAGATCATAAACTATAATGTTTGTCTTAAGATTCGACAGCAACGGACATTATGAAGTGACGACCGTAAATATACACCTTAACCCTAGTAAAGACATTGCCTCTTAGATTCAATGGGCCTACATTTTGTAGTTCACGTGATTAGGGGTTGCTTGACAGTATTACTTTATTTGCCTCTGTACGAGATCAAGGGCAAACTCGTGGTCTCTTAATTTAATTTATTGCAAGTGTGTCATCACTGGAGTAGAAACAACATAATTCTCTATCTAAGCATGTACGTTAAGTGACAGCTAAGGTGTTATTTGCAACTTTGTTTTGTATTGAATCAGCAAGCTTTGATATACCTGTAAAAATGAAAGCATTGCATTAGGATTCGGGACATTGAATTAAATATCTCAGGAAACGTTAGCAACGTGATCAAATTCAACATCTCTTTCATGGCAACAAAACTATCCACACTAAAAGTTGTTTAGTATAGTCACCCAACGTTTAAATGTTGATTTAGTAAGTATTGTTGGTTGATGAACGTTTGCCTTTTTAAAAGAATTTCTCTATCTAATCAGGAGTAACACAGCAGTCTTATATATTCATGTTGTTTATGAGTTAGTCCTATAATAGAGTTAGTATTATATACAATAATGTGGAAACGTCCTTATGCTGTATAATTCCAGTCTCCACAAGATGCTTTTATTTACTCAGCACTAGATCATGGCTAAGACTATTCCTATTGGCTGAGAGGACTGGGGGCTACCAAGCTACTAGCTATCATGAAGAACATGGTAACATAACTATGTCTCACTATTACTTGTAAGTGGTGTTCATAATATTTTGTTTGTATATATTTATCCTACGGACTCACGATTCGGAATAGCTAGGCGTAGATCCATATAGCGAGGATGGCTTAATGACATAATAATGGTAAATGCTGACAAAATGAGATAAGGCATCTAAAAGTTAAATCTTAAAGCTTGAACATATGCGTGTTATAATAGAACAATTATGGGATACAAACACGAACCAACCCCAGCCGATGTCAGCTATGATTTATTGCTCTCAACCTCCCTCCCCTTGTATGTATATATATATATGTGTGTGTACCGGTATGTATACATGTAGGTGTACGCAATTCCTCTGCACTTTCTGCTTAAATTGAAGCTTTCTGTGTCAGGCACCCGTGAAAGGCCCTGATTAAGGGTTATTGATTGATTCTTGCTACCTTGTTAATACTTGGAGAATTGGAGTGTGATGACATGAGCCGACCATTCCCTGAATCTTGTTACCGATAATGAACTTATAATTGCAATACCCCTATTTCATATTACGCATTGGCTTTAACTAAATCTCTCGAAATGCCAATTTAAGGTTTCTGCTGTTATGTGTTGCTAAACTGTGTCGATCATTGATGGATGAATCAGGATGAAAAGCACATAGAATTAATTCCACTTGGACCTTGTGACGATTGATCAAATATATATATAATGTCGTTTGTGCAATTTCATTTACTGTGTGATTCCCAACAGGACCTCAATTTGAACGATGCAAGAACGACGGATCAATTTCACGGAAGAGAGCGCGGTCAACAGTATCGATACCGCGCTTATTCTAGAATCCGGTTCCAAATGTTATTTTTGGCCTCAAAGAAAGATGAGTATCATTCTAGTGTACACACGCTTAAGATAATTTATTTCTAAAATGGCCCTCCCATACATGCTCATACTCTATTCGCTATACCTTTTCACACCTACTCACACATATAATTGTGTATACACACAAATTGTATTATAAATATGCATAATATAAGCACATGTCCGGATGTAGGTAAAACTATATTTTGTACATGCATACAGACACATTATTATATACGAAGACATATATGTACATATTATATACACTCTTATACATGTATACTAATATAACCATGTATAGTGGCCTCATGCAGAAAGGACAGGCCTGACACATATGTAATATACACATATCATACACGTATGCATGTATACACACAAACATCGTTCCGCATCCAGTGGGTAATGGGGGTGTTGGCTGTATCAACCAATCGCATTGCTAGATTCGGCCACACCCCTCACTTAACCTTGCTTTTTCACACATGCACAGTTTCTCTATTTCTCTATTTATACACAAACTGGCGTTGTACTATGCCCGCGGTCATGAGAGGTCAGCCTAATCGCCGCTCATTTCTCAACCCAGCTTCTAAATCTAACTCTAAGTTTAAGTTTTAAATTACGAATATAAAAGGGAGAACTTACCCGGGGATGATGGCTCGTCAATGTGTTCACGGGGAATGTTAGAAAACAACTGGCAATCTGCGCCTTCGATGCGAAGGGTAGGTCGGAAGAGGAGTGCTTGGAGTTCGCAAGAAAGATGCGCCTGTCCGTACAAAGCTGTGGTACAAAGCAAAGGATAATAAAGTCTGACCCATTATCGACATGCTCACTAGACCAAAGCCATCCTATCGTCAGTAGCGCATTGCATGTAACTGGTTTCAGGCGGTTTGATCGGGTTTGGACTGAAGATAATTATTTTGATCCGATCACGAAAAATATATAAATTCCCAGACTTAATGTTACAGCGTTACCGATCAACTATCTTAACTCAGAATGAATCAAGTGTGACTTGGATTCGAAAATTGCGATCAGCCGATCGTGAAATATCGTTCGTAGAGAAGACAAAGTACATCAAAATTCCTGGGATGCGGTATCGCTAATTACCTATATGTATAGTTTCGTTTATGTCGAATGGTGATCTTTTTATATAACAAAATCCATCAAAAAGAATCAGACTAAAAGCTCAATGTTACACAATAAATAATATGCTGCATGGAATTGAATAATTGTGTACTTCTATTATGGTTGAGACAGTATACGTTAATCGAGCAATTATGGGGATATTTTACGGAAGGGAGAAGATACTGCTGTATGTGTTTTATTAGGCTTTATTAATTTTCAATAAATTGCTAAAAGGTGTCTATCCTAAGGATATATACGTATATGACTATATCCATAACGGGCACAGCCGATGCTCATGCACAATATTGATAAACATTTAATTTAATTTAACTTTTTTTATTCTTTTTTTTATATAAATGTCCTGCCTTCAAAGGTGAGATTTAATCTCACCGCCAAATAAAGGTTGTCTTAAGTACTCAGTCAGGCTTAAGAAAAATTAATATGTTTTGAATGTGATTATTATGAGGTCCCCTTTTGCCGTTCCTATATCGAGCTCTACATCGTGTCCTGTTGAGCTCTACATCGTGTTTTGCCAATGTATACAAGTAAGAAAGCCACATTTTGTCTTGCTAAAAAGATGTACATTGTACTTCATAAAATGTGCTGATTGATTGATGACCATTTTTATTCCATCAAAGGAATATTCGATCAAAAGAGTATACAATGATCTTGCTAAAAGTGCATGACTCCACATACACTATATTGTGGCGTTTTTCAGCTGCGTTATTCTTAAGGAGACTTGTGAACTTAGTTTAAATCTTAGCGTGATTCTCTGAAAATACAAGCAGACTGGGCGTATATTCGATAGACAGACAATAAGAAAATCTCTCCTCTTACACCTCTCTGGCCGAAATTTTAAAAAAACTACAATAAATCAAATTAAATCAATTAAAACCATTTATTTATTTCAAAATATAAACCCCTTGCGTGTGTCAGTGCTCTGTAATATTAACGCTATGCTATGGAGGGTAATTCAGTAGTCATACTGCAATAACATACTAAAATATAAAATCGAAACTGATCGTGGCAGGGGAGCTGAGGTAACGGCGCCCCTCTCCAACGATACATACGAATACCAATCGCCAACTCGTGCGTACAGAAGAACATTGACACTATTTTTTCTATTTTTTAGCTTCTCAGTAAATTCGAGAAGCTTAGTGAATTGCGTACCATTCTGTCAATCATCTTCATCCATCATGAATGTGTGAGATGGTTGTGGGGTAACAATCAGTGTGAAATCATTTGTCTGATCAGTTTGCATGTTTGCAGAAGGCTTATCTACTCCACCAATTTCCCACCTCCAAACCTCCACCCTGCCCCCTCTCTGGTTATTACATAATAAGACAAACAAGGTCTGCCCTTGCCTTCCAGCTCCCTCCCTCCCTCCCTCCCTCCCTCCCTCCCTCCCTCCCTCCCTTGCCTTTCACTCATTACCCCCATCTCTCTTTCTCTCTCACTCTGAGTGCTGTTTTAGTGCAGGAAAAGGAAAACTGATACATGTATAGGTGTGTGTGTGGTGGTGGTGGTGGGGGGGGGGGTCCCTCCCTCCCCTTCCCCACTATCTCTATCCCTCCTTCCCCCTCTCTCTCTCTCTCTCTGTACATCCCTCTCTCCCCTCTGTCTCTGTCCCTCCCTCCCTTTAGTTGGAGAGGGGGAGGAAAGGGGGAGAAGGAAAATTGATAGATGTATAGGAGTGTTTTCATTCTTTTGTTTGAAAACCTATTATATTATACATGATTAATCTTTGGAGGGATTTAGACTCTCTCTCTCTCTCTCTTTCTGAAATTCTCTCAGAGAAACAATGTCACTGGATGGGGTGAACTCTTCCTCACACTCCACCTGCCTGCATATACCTGTATATATATGGGACAATCGACTTTACGAGGGGGTATCTCGACTTTACGAGGGGGTACCTCGACTTTACGAGGGGGTACCTCGACTTTACGAGGGGGTACCTCGACTTTACGAGGGGGTACCTCGACTTTACGAGGGGGTACCTCGACTTTACAAGGGGGTACCTCGACTTTACAAGGGGGTACCTCGACTTTACAAGAGGGTACCTCAACTTTACAAGGGGGTACCTCAACCTCGGCGTAGGTGAAGGGTTCTTTCTTTTATCTCAGCAGGCTTATGTAAACAAACTGTATGCTACATATGGATAAATTATATAGGTCTGTACACACTTTTATCAATGTACCGAATAACTTGCTTCAACTTAGGTTTGTAGTTATTTCAGAACAAAAATTAAATCTATGTTAGAAATAATGAAACATTTTGTAACCTTGATATCAGGCTATTCTGAGAATATTTATACTTGATGTATAAAAATGTTTATTAGACCTGAATAAAATATTTGCAAAATCAAAATCAATAGTATGTTGTCTTGTTTCATCAACAGGTTAACCATTGTACATGGTTAAGGGATTGTGTATTTACACATTTACACATATAAGCACTTTTAATTAAATATTCTGCATTTTCAGTTGAACAAAAACTAAATTTCTGTAACTATGACTTGACATTGTGCACAAATAGTTGATACTGAGAAGTCGTTTCCTTTGGAAACGCAGAATATATATACATTAAGTGAAACTGATTATAAAGTTAAATAGAAAAATAGTTGATTAAATCGCGCACAAATAATTGATACTGAGAAGGAAACGCAGAATATATACATTAAGTTAAACTGATTATAAAGTTAAATACAAAAATAGTTGATTAAATCATTGATTAACTTAATAAACTTATAACTTGTTTCCTATTGATACTATTCCCAAACTATGCTTCTCCACCGGCAATAGTGAGTTTTGTCTTTCTCGATGATAAGCTCAGGCAAGATCCATGCATGACTTGGCATTGGAATAGATTCTAGAGCAAAGCAAGCTAGCTAGTCCAGTTCGCTACGCATGCAGTGTCTGTGTATGGAACTGCATTGATATATTCACCTAGTGTTGACTACAGAAAATATTGAGAAATCACCTATTAGTATGTAGTCTCACCACCTGAAGCAGTAGCAGTCGTAGCTAGTCGTGTATTGTCCCCCGATATCATATTATTCCATCATTAGCTAAAATCGTTACGTACGCCACGTTTCAAACTTACTTTGGAGTTGAAGTTTCAAACAAAAGATTCGGATGCAAAATGAAGTACATGAATAATTTGGATGTTTTATTTTCAATGACTTTGGCTATGGAGATCATATTATAGACAAACATAGTTTTGAGGAGTTAACTCCTCCAAACATTTTTACTACACAAAAGCGTCATCAATTTATGCCTTATTTACCTGTTCTAACCAATATAACCTTTTCTTCTTTGACCTGTGTCTCCTGTATGTAGTTGAAAAATCGCGCCCGCATAAGTATTCATGAACATTTTTATCATAAATTATCTTGTCAAAACACCATCTAATTAAAGGGGGAAAAAACTAAAGACAGATAGGGAAGTGCTTATGAATAATTATTTTTAATTGAGAATCGTTTGAAATTAGTTAGAAACTAATAATGCGCATATCATTGGCGAACTTACATTAAACGAGAAAATGCATACGGAGAAGGTTCCCTCGCTGGTATTTGCACTGATGTTTGGTTAGGACTTAACTCACGCTCATGAAGAGACAAGACTTTTGTCAATATGGATATCCCATCATCATACTACTATGAAATGACATCAATACAAATAAAATATATTTTATGACGCACATTCTGCCTGGAATTTTGAGGAAATGGTTTCAGGCAACGCTCAAGAAAAGGTACACAAACACATGAATTATTTATGTTCGAATCCTAAGGTTATACATTTGTAGTATTTACAGTTGTTATGAATTGGATTTTCGGTTGAAATAGTAAATAGAATGGATGCATGTACCATGGGGTATCTAAAAAGCTTCATTCATAAAGTCATAATATTCCTTAATCTCAAATATCAAACTGGGGATAATGTCTGAATGATGGCATACCCTTTACCTTTACACCCAGGTTACATTTAAAATTCTACAATATCAGTTTAAATAATATTTTTGAATTTCAGAATACTGGTCTATATAATTATGAGCAATTCTAACAATTGGCCATTATATGCCTAAAACCATCCTCTGTTATACCCTCTAAAATTCTGATTTCAACTAATTTTAGCAGGATCCAAGGAAGAAATTCCATCGTAAATAACCCATGGTACATGTATATATATATATATCTAATATATAAAGCCCAGGAAGGGTTTTTTGTATCAGGCATGTTCTGGGAATCTGTGATCTCCCCAGCTGTTTTTCTGCCCTGTACAGTTCCGTCAACTCTGTCCGGAGGACATTATGATGTGGTTTGTGAAGGTATCTGGGGTGAAAAAATGATTTTGAAGCCCTTTTTAATCAGGATATTCACACTCTATTTATAGCCTGGAAAAGCCCCTGTCAGGAACTAGAAGAGATTTAGGTCATGCCTCTATGTCCCACCATTCAAGGCAACATGGGATTCCCTAGCAACACATCTCACAAGTGTACCTAGCAATGTGTCTTGCATCCTTGGCAACGCGTCCCATCACATGACTGCCTCTGGAACAAAAAAAACCCATAATGATGTCATCCCTTCAATGCACCATGGGACCATCCACATCCCTGCTAACGCAGGGATTGGAGGGGGAGGGAGGAAGAATGTAAAGAAGAGGGGAGAGAGGGAGGAAATCGGAGAGGGGGAGGGGAGGGAAAAAAGGTATGAGAGACAGAGAAGAGGGGGAGGGAAAAGAGGGGGGGGGGGAGAGGGTGTAGGATGGGGAGGGGAGGGAGGGGGAGGGGGAAAGTGAAGAAGAGGGACAGGGTGGGGAAATCGGGGAGGGAAAAAGATATGACAGACAGAGAAAAGGGGGAGGGAAGAGAGGGTGTAGGAGAGGGAAGGGGGAGGGGAGAGAGGGAGAGGGAGGGAAAACAGGAAGAGGGAGAGTGAAGAAGAGGGGAGGAAGAGGTTGGGGGAATTGGAGAAGGAAGGGGATGGGTAAACGTTATGGGAGACAGAAGAGGGGGAGGGAAAAGAGGGAGAGGGGGAAGTGTGGGAGAGAGTGGGACTGTCCAGAGGACAGGTACTTTGCTAGTATATATATGTGTCTGTAGTGGGTAAGGTTGTTGTTTACCTCTTATATCGGAACTACCCAGCGACTGGCACAGGCTAGTATATATTGGTCACCCAGGGGAGCTCCATTTTGTCCAAGTCTATCTTATATATTGGGGTAGGTGCATAAATTTCACATAAAGTTACGTGATGTATGGTCACTTAAGTGTCAAAAGTTACAATCTCTACGTGAGTCACGTAAATCCTGGTGCCAAAACAGGACACGTAAGAATCATAACTTTAAGTGACCACGTAACTTACGTGACCCACATAACTTACGTGGTTCACGTAAAAGGACAAGTACGCCATCTAGGTTTTACTTCTATAGCAAGAACAGCATAGTATCGCGTATGAGGGGGGCTGTATTCTCGAGGCCGTAGGCCGAGTTGTTTTTCGGCTATACAAGGAGAATACAGGCCGCCGAAGACGCGATACTGTGCTATTCTTGCTTTTATTCCATGATTCTTAACTTATTACAAACTTAATTTGATTTATTTCGTTAAATTGTGCTGTCCGCATGGCTCACCGATAGTCTCGAACGGTCGTGACGTCACTGTACAATACAGAGAGTTTATATTGTACACCTTGTGAGCGGCAAGTATATCAATTATATTGTACGCTCACGGCCAAATCGTGGAATAAAGAACTACAACGCAATTCCACCGGAAACAAGATATGGCACTGAATCAGTAATTTCTTGCTTTTGTTTTTCTCCTGCTTTGTTGAGATAGATGATAGTTGATCTAAAATCTATAGTTCTTAACTGGACACGGGTGGAGGTGAGGGGAGGGGGGACCAGCTAGGACCACTCCTTTAGGTAATGAGGCCCGCCATCCTGATACATACTGTTATACATGACCGCCATTATAGCCATTACAGTGTTCTGGATGATCGCCATCAGGCCTGTAATGTCATTCATGATGATAAGACAAGGGGAGCTGTCCCCCAAATCTGAGTTCCTCTATCCTATCCCAGCTGTTGTTTTCATGAGGAGGTGACAGATTTCGAGAGGTTTAATGGAATTCCGTCTTCCACCCATCCCCATCAAAGAAATGTCCCCGCAACGCGGGTATCATGTTACCAACTATAGACATAAATTCTGTTTTTGACGTTTTTTCAACTGTATTTCTTGCAAATGACCAATATTGGGGGACATGCCCCTCGCCCGCCCCCCCCCCCCCCCACCGCAGGAAGAAAACGATATTGAGTAGTGAATTGGTGCATTCTTTGGGGTATTTTTCCATAATATTTTAGGAATCTGAAAGCATTTACTGGAACACAATATACACTTTATTTCAATTTATGAGATTTTTTTATCAATTGTATTCCGAACAACAGTAGGCTTGCGCCTTTTTTCAGTACCCTATTAATTGGTATGCTAGTTAATCCTGGGCCCCCAACTCAGAGCTAAAAATGTACGCTTTTTTGTTCTAACCTTTGAAAAGTACCCCCTTTCCACGAATTTTCAAACTCAAATCGTCGCCGAGCTATAATTAAGCATACATATTCACTGCATTCAGACACAACAATATTATTTCGCCGAAAACTGTTAACTTATTGAAAAGGACAGGTACCGTAGTTTTATTAATGATGAAAATGCATGGTCATTTACTTAGAAATGGATATTGCAGGAAAATAAAGTCAATTAGATGGGAAAAGCAGCAGATAAATAGAACCACTCTAGGTAGACGTACAACTTACAAGCACCTGCAATAAGCTGCCTGATCAGAGTTATAGATGATGAATTTGAAATGAGTTTTAATATTACCACCAATGTTTTATCAACTCTGGTGTTGTAGAAGTGTAAAATGTGATTATTTGCTGACTTAATTATGCTACAGTCGATTATGAACCAGGCATGTATATGCCTTCAGATCTGACTTTTTTTCTTGTATCTTTCTTGTATGATCTGTCTTTATGATGGAATTCTGTAGTAACTGCAACAATCCGAAAAAGTGTATGCTTGTATGATATTCTTGGAATATACTGTATCATTGTTGAACTATGTTCCTAGGAGCATGTCTGTATATTGTATTGTGTTGTATCACTTTTCTTGCGACCTGGCTTGTATCAATGTAGGCCTAAGGGCACAACGCGAAAAATATTTTTCTCATTTGGTTTTAGGCCTATACATGGTTTTTTAGAAAATATCTATTTAGTTTTCTCTTGATAATATACTTTAGGCCTAACCTGAAGCGAAAATGTTATCAAACATAAAGAAAAAGACCTCTATAATGTCTAGACCAATAACATCAAAATTGCAATTAAATTTCTGGAATCGACCCCATCCAATATGTATAGGTTTGGTTTTCTTGTGAATTACAATTGACTAAAATCCTTACTCATTCATTCCATCGTTCGTACAGGTAGGAGGTACTAAAATTAAATTTAGGGGTGCATATATATGACACAATAAGGTATAACATATTATCCCCCAATTACTATACATCACTCCGCCGATGAAATATTGATATATATTGCCTTGACGCAGATTCTGTCATAATTATATGCTTTTCTGTGCCACAAACTGAGTAAAATAATGCCCCTTTTCCAACATTTCGCGGACTTCACTTGCAAAAATACCCCCTTTTTAAGCATTTCACAGAGTTCAGCTGCAAATTGGTACACTTATTTCTGATTTCACGCTCTACGCTTGGTCGTGAGAAATGACCACTTTCTCCGCGAAATTGGGAACAAAAAAGCGTGCACTTTTTAGCATTGAGTGGGGGGCCCGGGTAGTTAATAGACCCTTGAATATTCAAAATATATATCTGGCCAGTAGGTACAAAAATGAGACAATTTTTTTTTATTATTATCATTTCATTCAGGCCGAGATAATATTCAATAATAACGCTCTAGCGTTCAAAGATGGCATTAGGCGTTGTGTTAATGAAGCAATGTCTACTATTAACGACTTCAAATTCTGAGCATATGAATAATTTGTGCCCCCCTCTTATAGGTTTGTTCGGAACACAAAATATGACTAAACTATCTGGTTAAAATGCTGTTTTATTATGCCTTGAATTAATTTTTCCAAATTGAAAGTATCTTCATCTTTTTCACCCTGAGGTGGAGGTGATGTTCGTTCAAACACTCCTGACAGTGACACCCCTGGTTACGGGCCTGCTTCAAGTATTATCATTGACATCACCATAGAATATTAAACTTAAATATATATATCTGGGAGGTATTAAATATATTAAAAGAAACAAATACGACTTACAGAAGGTCTGTCTGTCTTAACATTAAACGGCTAGGATGCCTTAGCATTTTATAGTTATATTTTATTAGAAGATGACGTACAATTGTCTGATATTTCTCCTTCATTTGCATACGCATAGTATAGACATGTGCATGGCATGTTTTAATCATCTTGATAATCATGTCAAGTGTGTTTTGGCAACATAAACTGGAGGTACCTTGTTTATTACCTTGAATAAGGGTCCAACTTATGTATACATGTTTAAAGTTAGATATGTTAATTTGGTGAGATATGGATACAGTAATTACCAGTAAAGTAACTAAATATGCTCCATAGGATGACCTTTGAAAGGCATATAAATCACATTGGAAAATATCAATTTTACATCTAGCAACTCATTTTCCTGAAACACATCACATATAGGCCTATGTGAGGATATGTCAAATTTAGTGAAAATTTATATCTTCTTGAAACACATTTATTTTTATATGGTATACAACTACAGTTGTGCTGAGTATATCCTGAAAAAATGGGAAGAATTAAGGGTCATTTTCATTATAATAATGTGGATTTAAGCCCTTACGTTGCCTCCCCTGGGCAACGTAATTTTGAGCCACTCACTTACATCTTACGTGAAGCCTATTTAAGTATTCTGCACCCCGATTTGGACTATATGAGTCACTTAAAATTTAAGTGACTCACGTAACTTTTAATTTAAGTATTTGGCACCAGATTGGACTTACGTGAGTCACTTAAATATTTACGTGACTCACGTAACTTTTAAGTAAATATTATGCACCTACCCCATTGTATTTCTTCTTTTAAGGGTTAAGTTTTATATTTATTATATATTTCTAGACATGACATGAATAAAGGTATTTCAATAAAAAAGAAATCATTCGGTCATTTTGTCAATTTCGTTTACTTTGACATCCAGCACATACCTGAAAGAAGCATCTGAGAAAGTAGTACCTACTGCCTACTAGCTGTGACGTCACAGTCACAGGGCATCAGAATAAGGCTACAGAATAAGGCCCTCCGACTCATATGTATACATAGATTTCACTGACGTCACGGCCCTGGCCATGTTTGGGGTCCAGTTAGACGCCTATGTATGCTGCGATACTTGAAAATGCCGTTTTCTGGCTGTTTTAACTTTTACCAGTTTTCATCTGCCTCAATAATATCTTCATGATAGGTTAGATAACCTGTCTTTAGTGTAGTATTAGCCAAGTATCCTGTCTTGTGAGGTTTATCAACTTTGTTTTGATACCCTCGCCATAGACGGCAAGCATAGCGATGACCCTGAAAATGGCGGTCACTGTGAAACCGCAGCCTACTGGGTGACGTCATGTGAAATCTATGTATACGGTAGAACATATCATGAAGATGGAGTGTTTGATATTCATGTTCGATGCAAAATTATGCCCCTTGCTGTAAGACGGAAGATAAGAGCTATAAATTTGCTGAAAAACACAGGTACCTTCATAGATGATGAAAGAGGTCATATATTACGGAATGGAAACCGAAAAAAAATTCAATCTATCATGTGGGAAAAAACATAGATTGAATAGAAGGATGATAGGTAGACTCACTATAGTCCATGGAACAAGCTACCCAAATGCTTAAGAATTATAGAAGACTAGCAAAGTACCCGTCCTCTGGACGGTCACCCTCTCTCCCCACACTTTCCCCTCTCCCTCTTTTCCCTCCCCCTCTTCTCTGACTTTCAAACCTGTTTTTCTCTCCCGACCCCCTCTCTGATTTTCCCCCTCCTCTCCCTCCCCTCTTCCTCATGCTTCCCCTCCCCTCTCTCCCTTCCCCTACATCCTCTCCTTCACCTCTTTCCCCCTCATCTTGGACGGTCACCCTCTCTCCCCAATCTTCCCCCTGTCCCTCTTTTCCCTCTCCCTCTTCTCTCTCTTTCATACCTGTTTTTTTCTCCCAACCCCATCTCTGATTTCCCCCCGTCTCCCTCCCCTCTTCCCCTCTCCTACTCCTACACCCTCTTTTTCACTCTCCCACGCATGTAGGGCGGTCACCCTCTCTCCCCATACTTCCCCCTCTCCCTCTTTTCCCTCCCCCTCTTGTCTGTCTTTCATACCTGTTTTTCTCTCCCAACTGTATCTCCGATCCCCCCCTCTCCCTCCCCTGGACGTAAGTTGTGGGAAATGACGTAGTATCTCACAGGGGCTTTCCAGGCTATAAATAGAGTGTAGACCTCACCCTCTATAATGGGGCAGGAATCTGGAATAATCTTCCACTCCACATAAGACAAACACAGAATCCATTGACATTTTAAAAAATGATCAAAAATACTTTTCGGTAGGCACCTTGCAGTGGTACAACTCTACACCATGTTCAACCATTTCGAATTAATACAAATGCATATCTTTTTTTCACCTTTATTCATATTTTATTAACTCATCTCACTCATTCCACTACCTATCTCCTAATCCCAACAATTGCCATATCTGAATATACCTTGTGCATGTAAAAACGCCAGGGTTGGGGTGTAAATCAGGCAAATAGCTTGATCCCCAAAGATAAATGGGCAGGCAAATGCCTTACCCAGTTTTATAACACCTGGATAAGTAAAGGAACAAAAAAAAAGAGATCTCCTAGGTCCCCCTGGACGTAGGTCGTGGGAAATGACGTAGTGTCTCACTGGGGCTTTCCCAAGCTATAAATAGAGTGTGGAGATCGCAATTTAAAAAAGGCTTCAAAATCACATTTTCACCCCAGATACCTTCACAAACCACATACGACGACCTCCGCAGAGGATTGACGGACCTCTACAGATAAAAAAATGGTTTGTAAAACAACAAATTCCGAGAACATGCGATATCAAAAAAACCTACTTTTCTACCTCTTTTTGTAGAAATCGCTCTAGCTTTACATTATATGGATGAGAAAGGTTTTAAGAATGCTATAAGGAAATATTACCATCAATGTTTCATCAATTCTGGTATAGTCGGAATGTAGAATCTGACCAGTTGTCTATCTACTGTCGATGGGATTTTAACTTGTCATCAACTTGACTAGTACCATATATCGAATGGTTCGTCTCTTTGTTCATCAACTTTACATCATAGGTACAGTTGACCCTAAAAATAGAGGTATGCTTGTGTGATAATTTGTTTATTTATCTTTTGCTCAACTGTAGAGCTTTGCCGGTGTTGTATAGTGTTTAATGACCTGCTTGCAACTCATTGTCCTTAATGTATAGAAGACTCTGATTTGTATTAACGATTAACGATTATCCTTTGGAAATTATAGTGTAATACCCAACGGTTTGTACGTAAGACCCGAGGCGAATTAGTATGTTTTCAGATATCTTTTTAAACCCTATTATCATTTTTTTGGACTGTAAATTATCTGTTTCTTATGCTATATAGATTTCTGTGGTTTTTCCTAATGAATGTATTACATATAATAATAATGGCCTGGAAGGCATTTGTTTTAATAATAATAATAATAATGGCCTGGAAGGCATTTGTTTTTTTGACGCTGGCACACCACTATTACATGGATATAGGCCTGTGGCCTTTACAATTACAGCTTTACGTCTATATATATTATTACTACTTTAAAGTATTCACTGACGTCACAGCGCTGGCCGCGGCTCGCCATACTGTGGGTCAAGCTTTGTAAACGTTCGCTGGACATGCGTGCTCCAAGCTTTGAAAATGTTGTTTTCCGGCCGTTTTCACCCCCGAAAGTTTTAGCGAATGTGATATAAAGTATGCTGATAGGTTCAATGGTAATTTTTTAGTATGTCATGATGGAATAAAGAGTATAATTGCCATTATCAAACATTTGAAATGGGAAAGCCTGTCAATCTGGTGCTTCCCGCCCTGTCTGTAGCCACACAGTATGGCTGCCAGTGAGGATAGCCGCTGACTGGGGTTACGTCATGTGAATACTATGTATTATGTATCAAATTAGTTAATTATTGCCATAACATCTGCTTGTAATTAATGCTCTTTGCCTTATGCAATCAGGCAACACTGAGAATATCAACGTCCGTCGCTGAAATGTATCGTTGTTCCTGAGTAAACATATTTTCAAATCAAAAGTCAAATCAAATCAAAATCAAATCAATCAGCTAGACGAGTTGCTTGAAGAGGAGCACAGACTGGGTTTAGGAGAAGATATTTTCACAAATGTATTTAAACAGGACGATGACATATGGTTTCACATACTAGGCAAAAAGTAGTAAAAAAAGTAACAGAGCCCCTGGGATCCGACTTGGAACTGACAAACCATAACCTGATAAAATAAAACTGTGCAAGAGCTATGTTTGATGGAGTCACTATCCAAAGTAAATGTCCATTACCAGGTGTCAATATTCATGAGCCAATATCCAATGTAAATATCGATTACCAGGTGTCTTGATCGATGTAAATATGCCCAAATTAAAAATAAAAAGTTAATTCCTTGATTGTACTTACTTCTGTGTCCTCTCAAATTTCGGTAAATTCCAAGTCAGATTGGCAAGATGGCATCGAAAAACAATGTGTGCAAGAAACAGTTAAAATGCAAGAAAGGTAGACATGAACCAAATATCATGAACGAATTCCAGTAAAGTAATGTCCTTTTGATCACATGTTGTCATTACAGTATTCAAAGTTCAATGATTAAAAAAAACTGAAAAAAACAGGAATTATTGTATTCTCCAGTGCAATAGGGTTACCGATCCTTCTTCAATAATGATGGCTAGCGTCGTGTTGTTGGTCCATAGATGGATAGATTATTTGTTCATCAGGATAAATTGCATGAATATTCATCATTTTAAATAATTTTGAGTAGTAAAATTGGAGGCAACACAACTGAAAACAACTTGCTTCAATTTGATTTAGCATTTTTTAGTAACTCTAAAAAAAAAAAAAATAATCTAAATATAAATTCAAAATCTTGCCTTATTTCACGTGAATGATAAATACAAACCATACCTTATAGGCTTCCACATCCAGCTATATATCACAGTTGGTTACGTAATCATGTGTGGCCTCCACTACGCTCCAGCCTTAAATCATGCGATTACCACACCACACGCCTCTCACTCCTACCCTCGGTCAGTTTTGTCTATCTATCAGCAACAACATAATGTGTATTGTACTATTGTCTGCATGCTAGTCTTACTATGCTCTTTTTAACCTGTTCCCTGGCCTTCTGCTTATGTTACACCTTCTGTTACACCATTTACTATTGCTAAGGTTGGACAGCGCCCACCTTTGAATGTGACTGCTGACAGTGCTAGACACTCATTTCACAATAAATCTTCCTTTAGCAACATATGAAAGACCTTTTAACATCTGGAGGACTGAGTCTACCCCTTACCCCTAATATCTACTTATCAAATGCTATGTATGGTCAACCCTCCTTTATGGGGCAGAGTCATGGACACTTATGAAATGTACAACCAAAATATTGGAGGGATTTAAGTTATGGATAAACGGCAGAGTTGGCCTGCATAAACTGTATGGTTCCAGAAAATGACAAATTAAGAAGTGCTACAAAAACTAAAGGGGTAATTAAGCAGTGGTGGTCTGCTTTGATAGCTCAGCAGCATTCAACATAATGGATTACAGAACAATCCTTATGGAGATGATTAAAGATGAGTTTTCTGGCAACAGGATAGTGTCGCTAAGGGACATGCTTTCTAACAGCTCTGCTTGCTGTTCATATCAAGCAATGGAATAATGCCTCCATCACGGCGACATATATACATGGTGTAGTAGACGTAGGAGTAGTATTTGTGTAGAAGTAGCAGAAGAGGTAGGAGAAGTTGTAGGAGAGGAGTAGTATTTGAGTTGAGACAGGTATGACTGACTATATATAGTGGTTGTCACATCGCCGCCAGTATTGGAGCATACATCTGTCCTTCAATCCTCACAACATAGCTGCCTAAATAAGCCTAAGATGGGTATAGGAGTTGTATGCAGGAATTAGGTTAAAACCATTGGTGTATGCCCATACACTTGCTTTAAAGATGTAGGATAATTGAAGAATCTGCCCCACACCAAAGACTGTTCACAGACGGTTTGAAGACCTCCATGTTTGCTGCTGCATTCTCAGTCTGTACCCCATCAGTATCAGAAGCCATCTCCATTGACCTTTCAGTAGCATTAGCTACCAGTGAACTCCTGGGCAGAATGGAAGCCATTGGCTATGCAGTTTACAAGGATATGGATCAAGTATTTGTGAACGCAGACTCCCTAGCAGCCATTTATGCCATTGGCAAGCATATATGAACTCACCCATATGACCCAGTCATAGATGAAATGGTCTTATTGGCTAGACGCCTCCACACATCTCCTCTACCATAGTCTGGATCCAAAGCCACTGTGGAACTGTTGGCAATAAAACTGCTGATGAGCTGGCTCACCTCACAGCAGATACCCCAACTGCCCCTATGCTTCCTCCTATCCCTGCAGCGGCGAACAAGATCCACATCAAATCGAAGGCACTCAAGAGTTGGGCTGGCCTCTATGGAAAAACTTTGTATAGAAGCCGGTGGCAGACCTGTTTAGCATCCAAGGACGCCTTTAAACAGCTAGCCCGCAATCCAGCTGTAACTCAGGGGCCATCTACAGGGGCCATCCACCCTCTGCCTCCCCCTGTCAGGCATGGATCCTGCCACCTATGTTTCATTGACTACCAATAAGGCCTCTTTCCCAACATACAGCCAATTAAAGGCAAACGCTACTATCTAGTGGAAAATGAAAATAAATGTCATTTTTCTGAAACTTTGGTATTTGATTCTTGAAGTGTTTCTGGTCATAAGGATGGAAAAAAATCATTGGGTTGCCGTGCTCATTTTTGAATTACAGTGCTTCAAAATTTGGTATCTCAAAAGAACCAATGAGGACCAAAAGGGGGGCCCATTTTGCAGTACCCTGACTTCATAGTTCATATTTGCTATTTATATTCACTCAATTTAAGTAAAATTAACAGTTTTAGAGAAAGTATTATTTGGCCAATAATTCTATGCCTCTTTTCTATAGGGTGCATTGTTATTTTTATTTTGAAGACAACAAATACATAATGTGAATTTTAAATTAAAAACTCGAAAAAACTCACTATTTTTATAAAAACTATTTTTCTCTCCCCAGTGAAAATAAATGTCATTTTTCTGATTCTTTAGTATATGATTTTTGAAGCATGTGTGTTCTTAAAACTGAAAAAAAATGAATGGGTCACCGTGCTAGTTTCTGAATTATGGAGCTTTGAAACATGGCTGACAACCCAAAAATCTGCTGCTTTCAAAGTGTTCTATGTTTTCTTAAACAAGTCTATTTCAGACAGCTACAATTATTTTTTTAATGCGATGACATACATTTTGTCCCTATATATGTGTAGAGTATTACCTGCACTATATGTGTAGAAAATTTTGGGACATTTGGAGTATCCATTTTTGTTTTATTCCCAAAACCGTGAAAGGAAAATGCAGCATTTCCCAATGGACATGCATGCTAAGTGGGTACAACTGAGAGTACCCATAGCTAGCTCTGTTTCCCAAACATGTCTATTTCAGACAGCTATTAAAAAAAATTTAACGCGATGACATATATTTTTTTTCCTTTTTATTGGTAGTATATAACCTGAACTGTATGTGTAGAAAATTTTGGGACAGTAGGAGTAGCATTATTGTTTGTTTTATTCTATAAAATGTGAAAAAATGGGCCGTTTCCTCATAGACTGCAATGCTAAAGGAATAGTGCGTAAAACGCCCGTAGATTTGGTATATGGGAAAGGGGGGCGTGGCAGTGAATAGTAGCGTTTGCCTTTAAGTGGCGCCCTTCTTTCAACAACTTTGACTCAACGTTCCACAACCATCACACAACTTCAACTCTTCAACTTCTTGCCCTTCTAATATACCCATTGCATGATTCTTGCCTCTCATGCTTTCTTCCGGGCTACCACTGCCCAACAAAACCCTCATCCATAACATGAGCCCGAACAGTCCAACGCCAGCAAATTCTCAAATTATCTAGGGCATTACTGCTGAGGTGTACAGTGCAGCAATAAACCAGACGCAGCACTCCTGCGCTCCTGCTGCAATATTCACTATAATCAAAAGATGGTAAACCTTGCACTAGTGTCTCCCAACAAGCAGGTACACTGCACCCACCCGAACAGTTAGGATGTGTATTGGAGGTACAACTTGAACCACCTCCACCTGCCCCTGCCTAATTTTAATTCTTTTAATTAAAAAAAATATTATTAAGCAGTTTTTCATAATGGCACAGCATCATTTTCTTCAACGTCCTTCCCACTGCCTGGTATTAGTAACAATAGTTAGTATGTTAGTCATTTGAGAGTGATGAATTGCTAGTGCTACATAATATTCATTTATTGTGGCGGGGGTCGGGACCTGGATGTGTGTGGTGGGTCAGTTAATCATCATTAGATTGGTTGTTGAGGATTTCTTTCTTTAAGAGTAGATTGAACGACTGAACGTCCCAATTTCTCTGTAAAGGTGGTAGGGCATTCCAGGTTGATTATATATCTTAGACTATTAATTACGGTTCAAACCAAATCATTGGCAAGTGAACCGTGTAGGTAAGACCTTGCCACTCCAATCCACCTACAGAACAAGCAACAACAACACGATATTGTCACAGGGGTTATTTTAGGATTATTTCGGGAAATTTTTTTTTTCAAATTCTCATTATCTTAGACTCCTCTCCAACTGTCAAGGAGTTATAAGTATACGGTATATTGGAAACTAATATCTATAGCCCTTGACATTGAAGGTCAGACATGCAGGCAACATCACCCGGATATTGTAAAATAAATATACTCGATCAGACCATACGGATGAAAATTGAGGTACCAACATGTACATGGCTGCGCGTGAGATATCAGTGACATATCAATTGACATATCGCCACCCGTTTGACCCCATATATATGTTTTCCCCATTTCTTTATACATGCTATCCATAGCAGTTTAATCCAATTTACAAACCTATAGTGCTATTATTTATAAGATACGATCGATACCCCACCCCCACCCCCAATCCAGATTCTTTCATCACCGCACTATGGATTCGCCGTGTAGGCCTACTATTATTGCTAGGAATACCCCGCGCCAAAACGCAATGCATCTTAACAAGTCTTTGGGATAATCCTATTAACTCCCATCGTTTGTGCCCAATATAATTTCATATCTATTTTGTCGAAATATCTAATTATATTCATTATATGTGCATTCAAAACCTAAAACTAGTTACGTATATTTCAATATTCTTCTCTGGGGGAATATAATTTATAGTGAGTTCTCGGTACTAGTAATTGAATATTCATTGCAGTTGATTGCTGTGCAATCTCGTCCAATATTCAATTACTAGCACCTCGTTCCATTGATTCTCTCTATACTGTTATGAGAAAAACTCTCATTCGTGCAAACGAAATTATATTGTTCTTGCGTTGTTTATAAATTATATCCTGCTAGCCCCAAATCTGGGAGGCATTTAGAAAAGTAGTTCCGAATTAACAATCTGTTGAGCCATGTGCAATGTGCAAAAAGTTAATAGATACCTATTTTATTTGAAAGTTTCATTCAGGCTTTAGACAATTTAACAATTACAAATTGTCATAGGTATAATTACCTTATTCAAAATAGAAAATACGCATATTGGAAAAACACCAATACGCTCATGGGTCACCTGCATGGTTAGAATCAATACATTATAATCACCAATATCAAAAATAAAATACGTATCTATCAACTTGACGAATTCAAATATTACACTCATAAGAACATAAGAACTTTAATTTAAAAACAGTTAAATAAATTAAAATAACTCAATGTTATCCAATGATACAAATAGTTTCCATACACTTTTGTCATAATTCTAAAATATGAAATTCAGTTATACGTCCTATTATCTTATCTTATCTCTCGTGGGAACACACTCATATGATTTTCATTAATTCTTCTGTCCCTCATGGTGGACTAACTCATTTGATCTATTCCATCTATAGTTTGTCCACAGTCTCCCGCATTCTTTCTTCCCACGTTCTCATTCAGATGAAGGAAGACACTCCACTGTGTAAATGACACCCGAGTGCCGGAGGTAACCCGGAGATAAGTTCTCATGGTGATGGAAGCGGAATTTTTCCCCCCGATATACATCGGATACATTGTAAAAGGATATGCTGGAATAGTAATATTTTGATATGCAGTAGACTGCTATGTAACAATATTGATCACCAATGTTTAGCATCCTGCTATTGTAATTCTAGACGTTTAAAAAAGCATACTGTAAACGTATAAATGTTTGCGCAGTATTTATTTTTGCTATTTTAGCGCACCCACCTTTGTGCGCGAAAATAAATCCTGTGCGAAAGGTATAATTATTGCATAAACAAAGTCTAAGACTTCCTTGCTGCGCGAATTTAAATCGGTGCGAAAAGGTATCAAAGTACTTAGTGCGCGAAAATTTATCTGCGCGAAAATAAATACGTGTACAGTAATTATAAATTATATTGATGATTTTTTTAGATTAAAGAAGACTAGAGTAGAAAACATTGGATCGATGACAACATAATATCTAGGCTTTACTTTAGACTGTAATATAAATTTCAATGAGCATTTCGTAAGAATGAAACACATTTTGCAATCGAATGGGAATCAACTGGCAACGGTGAGAGCTTTTATTGATGAAACTATAACTAAACGCACATTATTATCTCTTGCAGTGTATGGACCATTTATATACAGCATGGCTAATGTAAGTGCAATAAATGAAGTACGAAGCGTTGTTAATAGACCAGTTAATTTGATTTTTATTAATCGAAATCTATCCACATTAGAGATGCGACATTTATTAAATTTCAAAAAGAGAAAACATGCATGGCGATTATGGGGTTGATGCTTATTTTGGCACAGGTTCCAAAACATATCCAGTGTATGCCAAACCACACGGGATTGGCTAAGGACAGTAATTTGAAAATTGATATCCCTAAATATCACTAAAAGGTGTAGAAGATCATCCCACATTTAAAACCCTTCAAATTAGAATAAATTGCCAGCCGTGGGAGCTGTGGAGGCAGGATAACTAAATTTTGAGCTGATCACTGATGTCGATCTCTATCTCTATCGATATTCATTGTTTTGATGTACTTTGCTGGTGATGGGAGTGACAGGAGGGAGGTGTCCAACGAAATAACTTAAGGAAACAGAGTGTACCTCTTAATTTGTTCAAATATTGATATAAAACATACTTTTTGCACTCGAATGCTCCTACAATAAAGGATGATGAGGGAACTATATTTTACAATTTGACAATATAAAGAAACCACCCAGTGTTTAAAATAAAGAAGCGAGATGTGTGGTATAATAGGAGGCCAAGTGTTATATAGCTTAAATTGTACTGAGCTGCCATGAATATTCATATTGAGCAATTGCTCATCATTATCTATGGCACCATATTCCCAGGGTCAATATGTGTGTTTACAAGCGCATTGAAGAGCGTGAGGGAGGGATGGGGATCAAAGTGGGGTGGTGGTGGTAGGGGGGGGGGCAGTCGTGATCCTGTTTGTGTACGCTTTAGAAGATTATTTGGGAGGCTAGGAGGATGTGGGGCTCTATGTTGGGCAGTTCCTGCTGAAACATGGGTGCCTGGTCCCATCTATTGACACTAAAGAAACGCGTGGGCCAGCATCCATGATATTGGATTGTCATGAAATCCTGGATTGGAAGATAAATGCAATGGGAGTGTGTATTCGCCTTCTGAAGAGGTGGGTGTGTTTGCGCGCGGGCAAGTGTCACTGTGTGTGTTGGTTCAAGGCAATCCGTTAGTTGAGGTCACTCTAGGGCAGATGCGGGTTTTATCTATTCCGCGAGTATTATATATATTTTGCTCTCTAGAAATGTCAAAGTGTTCTCCCTATTTCTGTTTCCCACTGTTTCCTTCTGTCGGCCAAGTGAGAGCTGTGTGTGGTCTGTGCAAAGCGCGCGCGGGGCTGGGGGGTGTGCGGGGGTGGGGGGTGGGGGGGGTGGAGGGGTGGGGGGTGGGGGGGGGGGGGAGCCAAACCAGTTGGCATTTTCAACTATATGGAAGGGAACGCACACTTGTTGTTGTTGTTGAAGCTGCAGTCTTAATAAATTACACAGAAAAACATCCAACGATACACTTACTCATAAGTATAGTATCACAAATTTCATTCAATATAACAAAGAACAACAAAATATAAAATTAACAAATTTTCATGAAATTGCAACTTCGATATATTTGCAATAGTTCATATGTGATTTTTTCTTAGGGAGACTAAATTTAAGATAATATGATAACGATGACGATTGTTCAATATCAAATATTAAATATTACAAATCGAAACCGAAAGAAGTATTTTTTCTGCGATCGCCGCAATCTATGATTACTAATAAAAGGCTCAGCAACACGTGTGTTTAATTTGGCACTGAATATAATCGAAATAAATGTCGCCTGCATGTACACGTTCCCAGTACATTTCTCTAAAGCAATATCCTATACAGGAATAATTATAGAATCTTAATTCACCATGTATTACAGAGGGATTAATTTGGATTAGTTTCTTTCTAAAACATTTCAGACAACCATATGTCACCCAATAGCAACCTTATTGTTTTCTGGAGGTGAATATTACAAAAGGATTCGGAAGAGTAATTAAACCATAAAAATACTAATGTCATAGCTAATTCAGGGTCCAATTTTCCCCTTTGTTCCACATGTTACATTGGAGTTTTTAATTTAGATTTGGGGTGTATGGAATTTGGGGAATTAGCTTAGGGGTGTATGTAAATTCATTGATTATTAAAGAAAATGTAATTTCTATCATACGATGAACGACGAAAGAAAAAGTCCATTTCAAGTGTAGAATAGCTGAAGCTAATAAGCACTATTGCAGTCTTTTTATTTTGGTAATATGACCCCCCCCCCCACGTCGCCTTTGTCCGCAATCCATCGACGGAATGTAAGGCTATATCATAGACTTCCTTTTTGTTCCTTTCGGTGTTGTATGTATCTTTCCGGTAATTTCTTGAAGCAGAAATGTAATGCACTTGTCAATTGCAACCCCCCCCCACCCCCGGGGATGTGGGGGAATGTCCTTGGCCTGTTGGGAAATTTGATGAAATCCCCGACCCCCCAGGGCAAGAAATTCCTGTAAATCCCCGACCCCCTGGGGCACATTTTTTGTCAGAGGACATTTCTTTTAGACAGAAACTATTATTGCAAAAATATGACTGCAAAAATCCATCATTATGTTGACAAAAATATTGCATTACTTATACAAAAACTTATATCCTACCTGTGATTGAAAGGAACAAGATTAATGTATCTAAAATATTAAGTGATAATTTGTCTGTCATGAATTGATGTGGCACTATGCAGGTGGTGGTAATTCTATGTATTTTAATATTTCTAAAAAATAGTTTGTGAGAATATTTCACTTATATAATGTAACTCATCATGTACTGAGATAAAGTGTGATACTTTACATAGTGTTGTGATGAATAAAGCATTTAGAAGAAAAATATGGGTACATGACATAGCATCCGGTATTTCTTAAATCATGACAAATTATCATAAGTGATTATCATAAACTACAAGTGAATGAGCATGCACATAGTTATGAATATCAAGGTTAATTAATTATATAAGAATGGCTAGGTGAGCCCCGACCTCCTGGCCTACCCTCAAGGCCTAGGGTGAGCACAGACATAGAGGTGAGATGGGTGTTGCATCACATCAATTTTTTGTATATTTGTGATGTGTTTCAGGAAAATGAGTCACAAGTAGCAAAACTGACATTCAAAGTGACTTATATAGGATATCTTTGTTGGTATATTTTATATCTTAGCCCTGCTCATAGCATGAATACATTACCAAATGTTAAGACAGCGTATTAAATATATCCATACATTTCTAGGGTCATATTATAGAGTATATTTAGCTACTTTATTCATAAATGTCCACCCAGAAATATTGCAAACCCTTTTTCTTTAAGAAATAAAAACATGCAATTTAAAATTCTTATTAGATGTCCTACTGTTTACTATCATTAGAATCCACTTGATCCCATCTTTTCAAATAATTATTATGATGATATCTCAAAATCATTTTTTTGCGACGTGTGACTCATTTTCCTGTGACACATCACAATTCCCTCCCATGAGCCCTCCCCCACCCCCTCCCACCATGCCCTAACCCCTACCCTAACCCTAACCCCAACATTAAAAGATTTTTAAATTTCTAGTATAGGGTGCCTATAGATAGAGTAGTCCCTCATCATGTTCAGCATCTCACATTCAGACTTGACACTGTTGAAACACTATATAGGGGGTGCTAAACCCCTGTCATGTTCAAAGGTAACACTCTGTGTGTATGTATATTGGAGGAGGTTTGTAACTTTAGATCTAGCCTAGCCACTGCCCACTGAAAACCATCAAATCTCTCTTGGAAAGCAAGGTACAGAGTGGGCAGAAGTGGACATTCCCCCACCCATCCAGTTGATATTGCTGTAAACTAAGGGAAATCTCCGCCTGGGTGGGGGAATGTTTTTTCAGACATTCCCCTACCATTCCCCCACTTCCCCGGGGGTGGGGGTGGGGGTGGGGGGTGGGGTGGGGGTTTCAATTGACAAGTGCATAAAGGGCCTTTGTACCAGTATTGTGTTAATCGCCCTGAGATATTGAAAATGTATTGATATATTGAATAAAGTCTATTATATATAAAAAGAATAGTTATATGCAATATTCCATGAGGCAATATGTACTTGCATGCCACCACACCAATTGTGATAATTAGTAATCATAAATATTACCTACCTACTATTAGACCTCTTCAGTTATAAATCTAGCTGCAATTATCCTAGCTATACTTTAAGGCAATAATTTAATGGGAAATGGAAATATGTATGTTATTTGATACTAACATGAGGTGGAGCCTGGGCATCCATATAATATAAAGCTAGAGCGATTTCTACAAAAAGAGGTAGAAAAGAAAAGGTAGAAAGAAGGGTTTCTTTGTCCGGAATGTTCTCGGAATTTGTTGTATTACAAACCACTTTACTGATCTGTAGATGTCTGTCCCCCCTCTCTGGATGTCGTCGTATGTGGTTAGTGAAGGTATTTGGGGTGAAAATATGATTTTGAAGCCTTTTTTAAATTGGGATATCCACACTCTATTTATAGCCTGGGAAAGCCCCTGTGAGATACTACGTCATTTCCCACAAACTACATCCAGGGAGACCTAACTATATGAATAATTCTCCCAATAGGGCATCATTTGGTTTTCCAGCCAAGGGTATCTACAACAAGTATTTAGGATGACCAGGGTGACCGTCCTACATGCAGAGGAGTGGGAGAGTGAAAAAGAGGGTATAGGAATAGGAGAGGGGGAGGGGGAGGGAAAGAAGAGGGGGGAGAGAGGAGGGAGAGGATGTAGGGGAAGGGAGAGAGGGGAGGGAGAGAAAGCGGGGAGGGGAGGGACACAGGGGGAAATCGGAGATGGGGTTGGGAGAGAAAAATAGGTATGAAATTCAGAGAAGAGGGGGAGGGAAAAGAGGGAGAGAGGGAAGTGTGGGGAGAGAGGGGGACCGTCCAGAGGACGGGTACTTTGCTAGTATTATATAAAGGTAATATTTCCTCTACACTTGTAGCATACTATTGTATTGGGGATGATATTATCTTTTGTTTGGTGTAAGGGGTTTCCTTTTGAAACTTTCTCTAGTGTCGGACCCACTTGAAAAATAGTATGAAACACTTGACCCTTGCTTTCGAATATCCAAAATGTGTAGTTTTTTGTTTAGCTGTATTATGTAAAAGCGGAGATACACACTTGTGTATTACTGCGTGATTGTTATTAATAGGGTGGGGTGGGGTGAATTCAATATGAAAAAGAAATTCTCGTCAGATCGATAGTCATCCTACAAACTACGTAAAATTCTAGCAAAACTCGCGCTTTCCAAAAGAATGGAAACCCCATTTTGAGGCACATATTCATCTTTTCATCATCATCACCATCACCATTTATAGGGACACTGATCACTGCCGACGCTATACATTTTCATTTTTCTGTGAGAGGTTGGCAGAAACCAACATCACGTGACAAAAGTCATTATAGTAATCCGATTGGCTAAACAACAAAATTAATGCTGTGGGTGCGGCTACGACTTGGCATGATACTAGTATACAGTAAAGTATCTGGACATTCGGTAGAGCTAGTTCTTGGGGGAACTTGGACGAAATATTAATAATATTTGTACGTGGGTACACCACTAATTAGAATTGGAGATACATTTATCTCACTAGTGTTCATAGGGAACTGCATGTGTATTCATATATGAGGTAACATGAGATAAACTATGGTAAAAGGTAGAATCAATACAGTGTCCAATCAGGTAGGATCATCTAACATTAATTATACATAGATTATCCAATACGGTTTAGACAGGTCACGTGACTGTCCGTGCCTGACCAGCAGATTAATTAAAGATAACTAATTGCATGTATGTGAGGTGCTATATGTGGGTCTAGACAATAAGCCACCACACGGCTAGGTTATAGACATAATGGATTGTATTGCTTAGACTATCCGGGCCTCGTTCATGGATACCTTAGTAACACCTGATATGGAAATATTAGCTTGTAATTATATATGTATATACATGTAATCTGTAATGAAAATATATAAACTTGTAGCTATGGAACCCTCATTATATACATGAATTATGGAATATTAATGCAATAACTATTACGTAATAATATGTACCAATTATAATGATAATTACGCACGCATAAAAGTGAGCGTGACAGATCGACACACCTCCTTCACTGGCGCAAAGTAGAACCAACTGTCTCCCGGCCGAACGCCGCAAACCCACGCCGCAAGAACAAACATCCTTGGTGGAGTATTACCATATTCCCCAGATGTATTTTTCTTTAATTCGCTTTTATTCAGGTGTCGAGCTACATGCATCAGTGTTAAATAGAGTATTATATAGTTTAGATAACAGCTCATCGGGTCACCATGTCGCATGCTTCCATATAAATGTTTAGAACTACTTCCTTGGAAGTTTTCACAGAAGGAATAATTTGACACCTTACCAAAGTCAAGCCGTAATTAAGCTGCTAGCAATTAAGACTGACTTTGTTACACAAGAAAACCTTATTTTTAGATCAAATTTAATTTGCTTAGTTTATTATTTTCAAGAATACAAAAGTGTGACGGTTAATCATTGGAAAAAATCAGTGGCTTGTCATACTGTTATTTCCTGAGAATATCGCAAATGTGACAGAGAAATCAATAAAATTTCGTTAACAAAATAAATTTGCTCGGTTTATATTAATTAATGTTGTCTAAAATTTGTAATTAATATTTTCCGGGGAAAAAATCCGGTTGTTTACAAGCGACAGTGGTACCGTGAATACATAGCCTTCATGTCTATAAGAGGATTTGCTAAATATTTTGTTTTCTAAATTATCAATTATTATGAGAGATACACCTTATTTTCCCAACCTATATAGGTGCGGCCTATTTTTACACAAAAATGACAGGTTTTGGTTTAGTCTGACAAATAATCACGTTGGGAGGATAGCTTATATAAATATAATACCATATATAGGTGTAAGACATTTCTTTTTGGACGTGTCTAGGACAGAATGATGAATTACAGTGCCATGTGTACCCACATGTTGACTTGTTCTTATACACAAACTCCAGGTACGGGATATCTGGATCACAAATGTATCCTGGTGTACTTAATTCTGACCCCATCTCCTATATGACATATATATAGCCCCTACCTCAACCAAGATGTCACGGAGATTTTCCCAGGATATTAGAAGTCGGGGGTATCAATCCCCTTTAAAATTGCGAGTAGTAATTATCCTACACGTATGCGATGTAAAGATTCAATTGTGATCGATTTCTCAAAGGTTCTTCGGCCAAATCCCCCTGTACGACCATTTCTCCTGGATCTAAATGTCTCTCTATGGCATTCTCTAAGAGGCTCTGCATCCTACTACCCCGCCTACTACAAGATCCTTCCCCGATCTCTTCCCCCACCCCCACACGCACACACCCTCCCCACCTCATGCAAGCTTCATGCGCTCTGTTCTTGTGGTGGGCCATCGGTATATAAGTTCCGTGGTCCAACTCGAAGTTGTCATTCACTGGCAGAGGGTCTGAGATACCAGTGACTTGTCATATTTCATCCATTACAATTATAAATCGCCTGATTCCAGACTCCGTCACATCAGTGAATCTGCATCATGGCGCGCTGGATCATCCTCCTGACCTTGGTTGCTGTGGCAGGTGAGTGTTCACATACTAATATTATTATTTGTTGTCAGATTCGATATTCCGTTTAGAGCACTCATAGAAAGTAACACAGCTAGTCCGGTGTTTATCAAGAATGGACTTCGCTCAATCGCTGACTAAATAAATGATAAGAGATATTCGGTCATGAGTAGAATTGTGTCAAAATAATATGAGCTCTATGTTTATATTATATGTGATGTCATACTCATGTGTATTCACATTTTGTAAGGATGCATAATTCTCGGTGGAGGCTTAAAATTTAATTAGGGTATTTGTTCATCGAATATATGTAAGGATGTTGCTCTTATACAAATCATTTACCGACACTACAAGCCATTGTAATACCATGGTGTGTATCGTATATCTTAAATACAAGTACTATTCCCTAGAGAATAATACCTACTCTATATTAAATAAAAATCGTTGGAGCTGTGGATAAAAAATGTTAGAGAGATGTGAACTCAAGGCCAGTTATTTGGTATGTGTTGTTACATACCGTTCACAGTGGTCTCATTCATATAAAGGTTTACACTGGGTCATAACACCATGCACTATTGCATGTGAAAAAGGGTTTCCATTGTTTAAATGAAGCGCTCTTCTTGAAATATGAATATTAAACATTAAATTTTGAAGGTCTGCGATTCATGAAACACCTGAAAGAACTTATTCCTTTGCATTGTTTTGGTGATATTTAAAAAATTGATTAATATTTTAAACCACCGAACATTTATAAGATTAATTAAATACATGAAAATATGAATAACCTACCAACAAGATTGTTACCATGCGTTCGGCTTATGATTTGGATGAGGAGATTTATCTGGATCAGGAGAGAAGGGAGCAATCCAATAGAATGAGATGGGGCTTGTTGAATTGTGTCAAAATAATATGAGCTCTATGTTTATATTATATGTGATGTCATACTCATGTGTATTCACATTTTGTAAGGATGCATAATTCTCGGTGGAGGCTTAAAATTTAATTAGGGTATTTGTTCATCGAATATATGTAAGGATGTTGCTCTTATACAAATCATTTACCGACACTACAAGCCATTGTAATACCATGGTGTGTATCGTATATCTTAAATACAAGTACTATTCCCTAGAGAATAATACCTACTCTATATTAAATAAAAATCGTTGGAGCTGTGGATAAAAAATGTTAGAGAGATGTGAACTCAAGGCCAGTTATTTGGTATGTGTTGTTACATACCGTTCACAGTGGTCTCATTCATATAAAGGTTTACACTGGGTCATAACACCATGCACTATTGCATGTGAAAAAGGGTTTCCATTGTTTAAATGAAGCGCTCTTCTTGAAATATGAATATTAAACATTAAATTTTGAAGGTCTGCGATTCATGAAACACCTGAAAGAACTTATTCCTTTGCATTGTTTTGGTGATATTTAAAAAATTGATTAATATTTTAAACCACCGAACATTTATAAGATTAATTAAATACATGAAAATATGAATAACCTACCAACAAGATTGTTACCATGCGTTCGGCTTATGATTTGGATGAGGAGATTTATCTGGATCAGGAGAGAAGGGAGCAATCCAATAGAATGAGATGGGGCTTGTTGAATTCGGGTAAACGCCCAACCAGCGAGGAATTTTCATTATATTTTAACTATGCATTATTTTATTTTTTTAAAGAATATTGTTGTCTTGACCTTAAAACATAACATAATGTAACCAAGGGTGTGAGATGAGAGAAGAGGAATGTCTTTAGGGTAGCCAGGATCCCGGAAACATCTCCGGTTTTGCCTGGAAATGTAACGTTTTATTATCGCAGTAGACTAGCATCAAGTCCCTCAGCCTATATCTATGAGCGCACAGCCTGGGCCTCACTCATGCTTGGACATCGCTGACATTTCTGTCGAGGCCGTAGTGACTCTAATATGATAGATTTTTGTAAAAAAAAAATTAAAAAAAAATTATTAACTTTACCTTTTTAAAAAAATAAAATAAAGATCAGACGTGAACAAGCCTAATATCGATTAGACACGATTCTAAAATGATAAATATCTAAACTTATACCTCAGTGGAAATACTAAATCATTTCTGTTCTCTATTAACATGTATTAATATAACTGATGTGGTAATAATGGTTCATAATTATGAAGATTGCACTGTGAATAAAAACTCCCCCAAAATGAAAAAAGAGCGATAGAATCACCGTCAATTCGATTTCAATATTTAATGTGAAGAAAACTCATAACTTGATTCACACGTACATTAAGTAGAATATTGATACGTCTTGATGTATAATATTTGTGTCTCATATCAAGTATGAATATGATAATTATAGGAACTTTGCAGCACCCGTGATTCGCTTAGCCTCATACGCTCATGATCCATGTACGTAGTATCAGTAGGCCCTACATATATATTATTTAACTATACTTCAGTACATTCATTGCCAAATACGTTAAAAATAATTTTATGGTTTCATTTTCTTACGGCAGCTGGTGAGGAATTTTCTAGGCGCGAAGGAGGGGCGAGCTGTACCAGCAATGGTAAAACTTATGAAGACGGTGAGAGATTTATGGATGACTGTAACCGGTGCACATGTAATAATGGGAATGCAGCCTGTACTCTGATGGCCTGTCCGCCTGCCACAAATGGAGGGGCAAGCTGTACCAGCAATGGTAAAACTTATAAAGATGGTGAGAGATTTATGGACGACTGTAACCGGTGCACATGTAATAATGGGAATGCAGCCTGTACTCTGATGGCCTGTCCGCCTGCCACGAATGGAGGGGCAAGCTGTACTAGCAATGGTAAAACTTTTAAAGATGGTGAGAGTTTCATGGATGACTGTAACCGGTGCACATGTAATAATGGGAATGCAGCCTGTACTCTGATGGCCTGTCCGTCTGCCCAGGCTGCCAAGAATTGCGAAGTTGGTGGAAAATCTTATCAGGATGGAGATGTGTTCATGGTTGACTGTAACCAGTGCTTCTGTAGGAACGGCCGAGCGGGCTGCACAGAACGTGCCTGTCCAAGGGCAAACACTAGGCCTCAATGTGACTACAAAGGCAAGACGTATGTACATGGTGCCCACTTCAGGGATGAATGCAATCGATGCGCCTGCAGCAATGGCAGGGTCAGATGCACCAAGAGAGCATGTAATCAAGAAGGTGGAAGCCAATGTACCTATAAGGGCAAGACATACAAGAACAGCGCAAGATTTATGGACGAATGTAACAAGTGCATGTGCAGAGGGGGGCGAGTTGGTTGCACACGCAGAGCCTGTCCGAAAAAATGCGTCCACAATGGTGTTACTTATGACAATGGCGAGTCATTCAAGGTTGAATGCAATACATGCACTTGCAACAATGGAGCTCTTGCCTGCACTTTAATGGCATGTCCGAGCGACCAGGAGAAGCGCAGTACAGGCTGTATATACAAGGGCAGAAGCTATGCAGAGGGGGAATCTTTCAAAGATGACTGCAACACGTGTGTGTGCGGTCCCACCGGGAATGCTGGTTGCACACGAATGAACTGCCGTAATAGTAATGTGGCCTGTAACATCAATGGAAAGATCTATGCCCACGGTGAACACTTCAAGAATGACTGCAACAGATGCAAATGTCACAATGGCATGGCTCTCTGCACCAAGATGGCGTGTGTTAAACCCAACATGTGCACACACCGCGGTCGCACCTACGCAGATGGCGAAACCTTCCAGGACGATTGCAACTCTTGCACATGCTCTGACGGAGCGGCTAGATGTACATTGCAGCTTTGTGCAAGGCGAGCTTGCATTAAGAACGGCAAGACCTACAACGATGGCGACTTCTTCAGGGATGACTGCAACATGTGCCGATGTGTGGATGGTGCAGCTGCCTGCACCAGAAGAGCTTGCAGAGCACCGGTGCAGCTGCCACATCAGAACACCAACCTGAAGAGTTGTAAGGTCAATGGGGTCAGCCACGAATCCGGCACCAGTTTTAATATTGATTGCAACAAATGCTCCTGTCACGATGGCATTCAAAGGTGTACCATGAAAGCCTGCCTTTAAACTTATAATTAGGCCTAATGCATTTAATATGTATATTAGAAGATTGTGTTCAATGACACAAACATGCAACGCTTTCATAAATTAAGGAAAGAAAGGAGAGGCCAATAAACAGTTACGGTTGAGAAAGAATAACACATGAAAACAGCTGAACCAAGTGAATGAGATGAACCGATATTATATGGACAGTATATTTTGAATAAAACAATTTGGTGCTAAACTCTTTTTAAACATTTGTTTTTATCTATCTTGTACTAATTGGTAATAAAGTTTAAATTTAATAATTGAATAGGTGGATTTGAAGTTATTTCTAAGCTACTGAAGATCAATATACAGTTATCATGTATCATGCTATAAGATCATAAACCCGGCAATTTCACTCATAATTTGACTTCCCACCTGATTATTTAGTTTTAGGTTTTGCCCTTAATTAATGTAAATGTGTCTGGAAAATATGCACAGATATACTACTAACTACATGGCATTTGAAAGACGGTATGAAATTCGTGTTTATTCATCAGCACCGTAAAGAAATTAAGCAGGGTGAGTAAAATGATCAAATCAATTTACTAATATTTACATCCACACGAGATTGACAAACATGTTCGGAAAATCAAATAAAAAATTCTCAAGTCGGGATTGGGATATTTTCCCATCTCATGGGCCGCAAGAATCCTAGCGACATTACACAAACTATTAAGGCTATACTGACTTTAGTTATCACATATTTCTTTTTTTTTCTTCCCTTCCACTCGTGAGGTACGTTCCTTGGATGTTGACTCGTCGTATTAAACATTGGTAATTCTATATTTGTATGAAAACACATCCAACCAGTCTATCCAGCAAAGTATGGCTAGGAGACTAAATGATCTCATTATTTACACAAAATTATAGCCATTATATTGCACTAACTAATATATGTAAATATACCATGTACATCTGTTGCAGAATAAACCAACAAGTATCAAAATTTCGGTTTATCCTCAACTTTGACAACACATGTAAATATATATATGTATAAGTTCATTCTCGTTAATCTATATGATATCAATTACTCATATCTGGTGGATAGATTATGGCAGAACAATTACTTTTAGGTACACGTCGCCAGTATGACGCACGTTTTGCCATGACAACCGTCAATCCTAGATTGCAGACTTCATGAGGTAGGACATGATCTAGAGCCCGTTTAACTTTACTACCCAACTTCATCACTACAAAAGCTAGAGTGGTTAATTACAGCTTCTCCCTAAATCAACGACTACCAAGTTAGACAAAATCACAGCTTGGCATCGAGTTGTTGGGCTTGGGCACAAACTGAGTGGGCTTGTTTTAAAGCTTCGGCGAGGCTGTTGACCATTTTCTTAGAGTCAGTTTCTGGACTACTATTCCAGGCACTAATACAGAAATTGATAGCGTTGGGCATGGGGTTGTAACATACACCATATCCATCTGGTACCACAGGACCGAAGCACAGTACAGCATTGTGTCGCGATGGAACCTGAGGTAGAACGTATCACAAAACATTATTAAATCACACTAAACGTATTTTAAAGTTGTTTGGGTAAGTCTCGTCATTGTATTTTGTTCTATATTAGTATTAATTGTGTATTATATCCGAGTATACAAAATACAGTATAAGTCATAAACTACTGAAAGTTAGACAACATTTAGGCGCAAGACATATTAAATGCTAATGCGGACAAAACCACTGACCGTTATATGCGACGAGTGAACATTTTTAAGGATGGAACAAAATATCGAAGCAGTTGATGAGAAAAGAAATAAAAAGTTATCAACAATAAGGAGGTAGGATTTACCTGACTGGTAGATAGTGTCCAGTAACTTCCCGATGTAAAGATCGGATCCATGAAGAGATCGGGGACGTTTAGGCCATGCTCAATGGCAGTTAACTTCAATCCTAATAAATGTCTATCGATACCTTGTCCACCCACCACCTAAAAAACGTGAATATATATAGTATACATAAGCGAATAGATAACAACAAAGGGAGCAGTAATACCTGAGTAGAAATACAGTTGGCAAGTCAGAAATGTCTACCTGTTATTCATTCTGATATATACATAATTCCTTTCGGGTTTTGTGCGATTTGCCTGATAAACCATCGGATAAAGGTGAAGCATGGATATTTTCCTTTCAAACTTACATCATTTGTGTAATTTCGGTGGGAAGCGACGGCTTCTTTCAATGCTTTAGCTTTGTCTGAGGCAGATATAGACTCGTCCTGCATCATCTGGCAGTATTTGTGGGAAGCGATGGAACAGGAGCGAATGGTTTCAGTACGGCCATTCTGGAAACGCCGAAGTGAACCACTTTCGTAGGTTATGGCTGATACGTCATATAATCTGGTTGGTGATGAGAAGTGGGATAAGATTCATCAGTACATATTACATACTTAATGTACAAATCGGAAAATAAAAATTTAAGTGGAATGAGGTGACATCAATAGCTCACACTACTAAATTTCCATTTATTCATATCAAAATTCTCAAGAGGAAAGGTAATTTAGAAAGTGTGATTTCAGGGTAGAACAGAATAAACACTTTAAACAATTAGTTGAAGATGAATCAAACATCTGAAAACTTACTTATAATAGGCAAGTTGAATGGCCATTTGAATGAATGCATCAGGGCTCATCTTGATAGATTTTACGAACTCTTTCCCGTAAAGATCAAAGGAAAAGGCCGTCATATCCAAATCAGCAATGACACTGTGGAATTCAATAACAAAAAGGGCGTAAAAACAAAAACCTCATGTTCCAGACAACCTATATCGACGATATTAGAAGCGGGGGACTTTCAACAAGAGCAAGGAAGGGTGAAATAAAGTTTTAAAATCCTTCCATAAATTTATATAGCTATTATTTTTACTGAGACTTACATATAAATATATATTATATAAAATGATATATTTTATTCCCAATTTTCCTTTTCATCTTCACAGAGCTGTATATTTGAGCTACACGCCCTATTTTAAAATTTTAATGTGATAATATATATGTTCATTTTGCAATTTCCAAGTACTGAGGTTATTACTAACTGTGTTAGTAAAACCAGAATGAATTAAACTTACGCATCAAATCCTTGTTTCGCAGTCTCTATTGCATTCTCTACCTCTAAAGATAACTGGAACTCCAATCTTCGGGGTTCTTTCATGCCTGACGCAGGAGAACGGGATGGCTGGTCTTTGTCTCTGCAAACAGAACCAAATAATATAATGCTCCGAAAATAGAAACAGGACATACTGCTACGAAAATAAAAAAAAAATTGTAAACAACGAGTCATTATTCAGATTGAACAGAAATAACATGAGTGATTCAACCAGTTGATAGTCAATCCACCTAGTCAAATATTATAATCATTATATGTCGTTGGTACTATACCCACCATTCCTGATTGTATAAGAAAGATTCAATTAATTTTAGAGACAAATGAGCTCATTATTAGATTTTTAAAAATATATATTCAGCCACTACATTTAATTCAACAGTCGCTGGTGCTAAATTGAATTTTGATAACGTAATGATTGGATTTAAAAACCTCGCTGATATAAAAGCTAGGCCTACAATAGTATTCAGGCCAAACTCATAAATAGCTTAAATAAATCATTAGTCCGTCAGGCATGAGTTCCTATTCTTAAGAAGGAAATTCTTTTTTAACGCGTTTATAACTATTACGTAACTGTTTAATAATGCTTAAATGGGGTAAGAACAAATTGTATGATGCCCCCTGTGTTAAAACATATCGAATCAATATTGCAATCGATACTCAAGAATAATGATGGTGAGGTGTTGTGTATGGATTAAAAAAAGAACATTGACCCATTAAATCAGGAGATATATTGCCGCGTATATAGGATGGATACACCATGAGTGAAAATTGCAGTATAGCTTTCCAACAGTTTGAAATTGAAAGCAGGATGTATGTAAGCTAAATTTGTGGTTTCGTTTTCACTGGAGTCCTTAAACTCCCTTTATTTATCTATTTCTCATATCAAAGTTTTACATTACAAGTTACTGACAGAAATTAAGTTTTAAAACGAGATTATCGCTTGTACGACATTTGTGCTCAATGCATTTAAAAGAAATAGATAATGAAAATAGGGAATAATAAGGGATTGTTTCTTAGCTAGCAATATAACAATGATTATTGATAAATGGTGCTACAATTAGTGAATTCTAACGAGTTGAATAAATTGTTTGTTTGTGGAAAACAGTGGAAATAACCATCTCCAATACTATCTCGCGGGGGGTTGTCTTAGTATTAACAGAGCTATACATGTTAACTCATGTATTAGTTACTCTTTTAACCCAACGTTTCGCATGTCCAATGAGATGCCCATCGTATTAAGGCATATTTTTGTGTTTTCACATGTATACATGTAATTGTATACTATCTTTAGTTTGCAGAATGGGGAGTTTTCACTACTAACTGGTGAAGTAGAGGGGCCACGTGAATATTCGGTAGACTTTGGAAGAATGACGATTTTGAATTTTTCGATGTTCCTTTTATTGATACCCTCTTTAGTTTGATGACAACTAATGGGAAAATAAAGGCGGGTGAAGGTGGCTCTTAAATAGAGAATGAACGACCTGGAATATTTAACCACGACACATACATATAAGACATTATCAAAAGAACACCAAGTGAATTGGCGACACCTTAAGCGCCATACTTACAGGTAGAAAAGTGTGTGGTCAACAAGTGAAATTATAGGAGGGCCTTCCGCCGGGGCGTGTTCATAATTAAGTCCCATCACTCCGTCAGCGCCTACGATGAACTATAGAACAGAATAAAGTACATTTGCCATCAAATGCTTCTCACTGTATAATAACAGGTTTACTGTAATGTATGTCCACATGTCGAAATCTTAAAATATTTTATGCATGTTAAGTATGGGCTTCTGATAGGGCGGGGCTATCACGAAGATGATACAATTCTTACTAGGAATATTGTTTACGTATATATATATGGCTTTAAGCAGTAGGTCAATTACGTAAAAAAACCATTGAAAATGAAAACGTAAGCAAACGAAGAGAGCGGAGCTGCTGGTGACCGCTATATCGGGTACATAGGTACTCATGGGGCTTCCCCAAGGAAAAAACTTAAGAACCAAATAAATCCCACTGAAGATCTGATTACCTCGACTGCGGTGCAGTCGGGGGAAGAACCAGGCCAGGGGAAATACATGAAAGATGAAAGTAGATGATTGTCGACCCGTCACTTGAATAATGTGGGTAAATGATTATAGTTGTTCTTATGTAATAGAAATATTAGAATATCATGAGAATATCATGTCACCATAAAAAAAAACCCACTTCGGTACAAATTTCTTTTTCAAAAAATCGTCTGGTCATTTTTCCTGACTGCCCGCCCTTTAGAAAAGAAAGGACGAAAGTCCAAAACGCTTGACATACTTTTATCTCAATAAAACAAAATAAAAACACATGAAGAGTCATTATTTTGAACCCATTTAAACCAACCCCAGCATGATTTTCATCAGTTTGTAATCAACCCATCTAAACATTTCTTAAAAATAAGAACAGGAATAACTCTCCCAAATCTCGGCTACTATATAAAGACACACACCCTCCCCCAACCCCTCTCCCTCATCTCCACCCCCATAGGTGTAGCAAGTCAGATTTCTACCAAACATACCTGGAGAGTTTTGTCAAACCATCTGTTGCCTGAGTTGCCCTTGCTGCCGTAACCGTGATTCATTTGACCAGCAATGAATGAGGAATAGTCTGTGGTAGGTTCCATGTACTTATCGATACACACCATGAATATTCCGCGCTGGATTACCTCGAAATTTATTCTGTTCTCCTTATCTACAAAATAACAAATGTGATTTAGATCCAACCCAAGACATTGATGAATTTATTTGGAATTCATTTGGGGGAAAACCGAAGTTCATGAGACAGTTAATGCCTAGAAAGTGGTGTCAAATGCCCTTCAAAGGTCAGACGGATACGGTGACAAACAGAAAAATACCAAAAGACCATGGCAATGTTTAATTTAACTCCAAAACTACAAGAATAGATTTCTAATGTAATTCTTGTGGTACACAATAAAGAATGGTGTACTTCTGAATGTTAAGAAAAATAGTGAGGAATATAATTACTTTTCGAAAGTTTGGCATAGACCTTCCCCCAAGAGTTCCTGTTGTCTGCAGTAAGAATTCCAACAGGGGTCGCATCATGTTGAGATCGCTCCATGATATTGAGAAGCTGGCTGTAAATTTGCTCTTCAGCAAAAGGTTGACCATCACTTCCATACACGTCCATAGAGAAGAACTGTATAGAGACAGATATTTATTGTTGGCTTTAGCAATGTTCAGGAAATTCGCTTATAACAAAACACAAACATAAATTTCATACAAATATTAATTACGCATTACAAATACAACTCAGCTTGTTTCAAACCAAAAGCATTAATTTCATGCAGTAATTAACGAAACATTAGGAATAACGGTATCCGGTATTTTGGATGCATAACTAAATGACAAATTGGACGACTTTTTCCAAATACGATATGGTGTATTGTAAGAATAAATTAATTAATATCATATCATAACATATATGTAATGTGATTTTGCTTGAAATAGTATGACGAATGTTAAATGTACTTAGATAAGAATGCAATTCCTGTATTGGTAGATTGGTACTTAGGCAACATATAAAAACAACCTGTGAAAGAGTATGCGTTTTCTAAATTAAATGTTTGGCTTTTATAGAAATTTGAAAAAAAATATACATTCTTAATTTAGAGATTTTATACTGCAATATTTACATGGTTGTTGTGGGCGATGATGATATGTCTGGGGGCATCAGGCATGTCTGGGGGGAAGTTGACCACGCTGTCCCTCTTTTTACCAGGAATTCGGCATGAGGACAGAATGTTGTAGAACTGCATCATACACAGAGGCTTTCCTCCAAGTTGCTCAACTGGCAGTGATTGACTGCAAGGATAAAAGTGAATGGTGATATTGCCCTGTCTTAGTTGCAGTTGATATAACAATATAGTGCGCTATCTTCAGATTAAATGGAATCAATTGTAAGATTTTAGATGGTAATCAATGAGGTCTTAGACACGGCCTCGCACAGTTTATTTGAACTTTGTGTTCTGGATACATTAAAGGCGCACAAGAAGCTAATATGGAAAGAATTCGATAATTTTACTTTAGAAAGGAACATTTTAATATATCTTAGCGGTATAACAGAAATAAAAAAAGAACTTACTCATCAATCATGACTTTATAATCCATAACACCGGCAATCATCTTAGCTGTGGTTCTATAAAATGATATATGGCAAACATTTTAGGAACCGAAACACAACAAATTAAAGATTGATTTTGTGATGTTAACAATAGTGAATCACACATGGCCTTAGGATCACCACAGATACAAAGAGAGCATTCTAAACAATCTACTCCCATTGTACTTTATTTCGTCGGAGGCAGTAAACTTGTGATATCACTGGATTTAGTTATTTAAAAATGTATTTTTTTATACAAACACATGTGGTCCTGCAGATAGGGACGGACCCTTCAGTGTTCCATTTAATATTAATGATTTCTTCTTGAAAGTATTGTTATAGTTGAGAATTTTAGGGGACCTTACCTAAGTTGGCCTTCGAGATCAGTGTAGTCTTGTTTAGGGAAAGTTATACCTGGGTTGCTGTGAATGGGGACAGGGAGCCTATAGTCAAGATAGGCACACTGCAACCACCAATCTGAAAGCTATAACAAGATGCACGGCTATGACTAACGTCATATAGAATTGCAATGGGCTACATGTATACATAAATAAGTACATGTACACATACATACATACATGTATAATTATAAGTCATGGGACTATATATGAAAACACAAAACTCATAGATCCTGAAACAAGGATATGCTTCTTATCATAGAACTTTTGACATACAAAAGTATTGGCGAATTTGTTACGTCATATATTCATAAGTGCCATGAATGATGTATCTTTGCTGTCCTGGAGGGAGCACTGTGCGGCGCAGCACATTAGAGTGCAGCACTGTGCTGCGCAGCTCATTAGAGTGCAGCACTGTGCTGCGCAGCACTCTAGTGTGCAGCACTCTAGAGTGCAGCACTGTGCTGCGCAGCAATCTAGTGTGCAGCACTGTGCTGCGCAGCACTCTAGAGTGCAGCACTGTGCTGCGCAGCACTCTAGAGTGCAGCACTGTGCTGCGCAGCACTCTAGTGTGCAGCACTGTGCTGCGCAGCACTCTAGAGTGCAGCACTGTGCTGCGCAGCACTCTAGTGTGCAGCACTGTGCTGCGCAGCACTCTAGAGTGCAGCACTGTGCTGCTACATACACACTGTTACGTACACACTGTTACATACACACTGTTACATACATACTGTTACATACACTGTTACATACACACTGTTACATACACACTGTTACATACACACTGTTACATACACACTGTTACATACATACTGTTACATACATACATACATACATACCTTAGAACAGCATATATATAGAAAAAAATTATTCAAATTATACATTTGTTAAAACAGATGCAAACTTCTCATGTTTAAATGATTGTAACCATACTACATACTAGATCACCACATTAATAATAGCTGCTCAGATTGTAGTTGTAAGGTGTAACTATGTTTGCATGTACATGTACATTCACACCTACATTAGTACATACACCCACTGTCACCACTGGTGACGACCACTGCCACCACTACCACCACTAACACTAAGCTCCCACTCAGCTGGCCAACCAACCGTGATGTAGCATGACCAGCACCAGCACCACTACCACCACTACCACTACCACTGCGCTACCACTCAGACGATGTGCGAAAGTGGTGGTCACGACGACGATTTTATTCACAAATGTAGAATCACAATGGTACATTATACTTAAACACATTTAACTGCCCATTGCAATTAAAAAAGATGTTTATAAATAAAATACATAAATAACATTGTTTAATCTAACTTCTTTTGATTATCATCTTTCAAGTTCTTGCATCAGTGACATAACATAGTAACGAAAAGGTTCGAGTTCTTTATTGTATGACACCAACAATGATTTATGATTCACATTTTCAATATTACTTACCCAGTTATCCGTTGAATGAGCTCTTTCTTCGAGAAGTTTTTGCAGTTTCTCTCCAGGGCCGTCAGGTCGACCGAAATCACGGACTACCTGTTGGGGGAAACATAGATGTTGAGATTGCAGCAAGAAAAAAAGCTATAAAAAGTTATTCTAACATACGATGCTCCCGTTTTCCATCTTAGATCAAATCACAAAAGAGTTTCTTTCTTCGCTATGCATCTTTTATCCTTACGTGTAGGCTGACCTAGAATGTTACATTACATCGAAAGAAAAACGTTTCCTATGAAAGCATTTCCTTTCCTTTCAAATAAATACAGCCATACTTCTGAATAATTTAGGTTTGGACACAATTTGAAACTTATGGCAAATACATGTAATTCAAGATAAGGATCGGAAAAAAACTACTTTATCTTCGATTGACTTCAAACATTTTCAGACAAGAAACACAACTTCTTTTCGTGAATGGTCAATAGCAGTCTTAATTCAATTAATAGAAGCCATACATCTGAAATAAATTCAAGCTCTTCCAGTATGTTCCTTAACTACAGGGAATAAATGAAAGTTTTTGTATTTTTGGAGGCAATTGTTCTACAAAGACCTTGTCCTAAGTGGGGTTGGTTACATTTGAATAAATAGTTTGTAATAAGTAAATTTATTAGCACCATTCAAATGAGGAACAAATGAAAATATAAAATGCCTTTAGAAAGAGAACCTAAAACAAACTGACCTCTACGGCATGGTTGTAATCTTGTTCAGATATTGTTGGCTGAACTGAAAGGAGGAACTTGTTGAGAGTTTGCTGTAGAGCAGGGACGGGCAGTTTAGGTAGGGTATGCTGCACGGAGAACATTCTACCCTGGCCCTTTTGTATGACAGGGACCATACGATGGCCATCCTTAATGGGTCCATGCCAGCGTGAAGCCTGAAATGAAAAAAAATTGACATGAGTATAGGATAGTAAGTGTCTTCGATATGTTCGCGTTATGGAAGTTGGGACGCCAACCAGACCATACTATTTCGATAAATAGGTATATTAGATTATTAGAGGTAAGAAAATCACTTAAAATAAAAAAGAACGGCGCACTACCAAGCGTTAACAAGATGCAATTGTCGAATAAGGAGAAAATCAAGAGGAACTTTAAAAGCTATAACTGGCATACGCGAAGGAACTCTGTTACATACTAACATATATCACTTGAATTGGAATTAACTGGCATACACGAAGGAAATCAGATACATACTAACATATCACTTGAATTGGAATTAAGTTTGTTTAATATAACAAGCAGCAAAAAAGGTTCATATCAAGTCAACTGTCTTGTAAAAAGATACAACAGGAAATAGAATAGAAACTGATAGAAATTCAACTACAGTAAAAACTCAACGGACAATATCGGATAAACAGTTCTCAACTTGAAAACTCAATTTTAACTCAAGATATTGACCTTTTTCTTCTTCCTCCAGAAACAACAAACGATAGAATATTTGTCGACCATTGATTCCTCAGAAACAATAGGTTCAATTTCTCCAACTTCCACAGCAGACATTGTCCTTTTACGCGATATTAAAACAAATATTACTCCAAGTAATGGGTGTCCACCGCCTCAGAACTTCCAACACCATGGGTAGTAGATACAAGTCGGACTGAATGAGCCAACATGTACCCCTCGTTCAATACACCTGTTGTACTGATGCTTTCACGGGTGGTGAATACTTTCAAGAACTTGTACATAGGTGCAATGTTCATACTAGGGCATGGGAAATGTTTCTTTTTGCCCCATGGATAGCACACAGATATGTACGATATGTCTTTTCAGTCGTAACTGAATATCTGTTGTGCCAGTGACCTACCGTTATGTCATAAAGCCCATTGTATATGTATAATGTATCACAGCAATGTGTCTATGGATCGATACTTATAAATGTGAGATATTTCCGCATGTATTGTTTCTTCAATGATTCCTGGGCTGGAAGGGTGTAAAAGAAACTAGGTTAGCAGAACTTATAGCTCCTCCAGTTTCCTGGAGAATGATCTTATCAAAAGCCATGTCATTCTCATATATAAATAAAGTAGAGTATAAAATTAATTGTCATATTTCCCAGGGAGAAATAGCTTGTGTGGCACTGAAAATTGTTTTGGGTAGGTAGTATAATTATCAGTAGTCTCTATAGTTATAATTTATCCCACATACTAATGTTTTGATTCTGACAGCTCAGTAGGGAATATCTTATGACTGTCAGTGGTTCCTGGTCGTTTAAGTACACACAGACCTTTGTCTGATGTTCCGCTTTTATGCTGTCAGATTCCATGTTGATGAAAGTCAATTGGTACAGCGGAAAATAAGATGATTGGTGATATCGAGTGGCACAAGTTTGAAGGAAACCCAAAGCAGCGACCTACATGTTCACGATCCATGACTCTTGCTTATATTAGCCCGTATTTCATTGGTGTGATCTAGAAAAAACATCTATCACACACTAAAAACACATGTATATGTATCACTGAACAAAAGTCTCCAAGTGTGTGTCCTCAAGGACTAACTAGAAAATCCAAAGGCAATCCTTCAGCAACTTCTAATAAGAATTGGCCTGCTATCCAATTCTAGAAGTAAATATTTTGAAATAATGATAGACATGGATGGACAAAGATCCAATAGCTGCAACTTGGTAAACATGTAAGTTGCATGCAGTCCACAAAAGTTAGTATGCGCAGTTGTTCTCAAGCAGGTGGATTTAAACGCTACAAATGGTATACATGGATGGAGTTGCACCTGAAACCTCTTCTGGCAGCATATAAACCCATTTCAGCCGTGCAGCACTGGTATACGCCGAGGCAACAATAGGTACCAAACCAGCATTTCTGGGGTCATATATAAATCATTCGATCCTCCCATCACAACCAATATATTTCACACTTAAATCTCGGGCCTGAGACAGAACAACTACTCACACATAAACATCTTGTGATTTCTAAGGCATTACATTGATTTGTAGGAACGTGAACGAATCGTTCTTCGAAGTTAAGCAGTCACATGTTCTGAAACATGTATTAGTCCAATTTAGGAGTGACCTAGTTTCTAGGTCATTTATAACTCATAATATATCAAAATATATAGGTTAGATTCACTCAAGAGTAGTAAACTTAAGGTACTGTGGTTAGTGATAAGACGATTTTAAGTGAGCATTTTGGCGTGAGACATGCAAAAGCTTGGCTCTTTGAAGCCAGGGTTAGGGACACATCAGAAACAAGCCATCTACATTCTTTTTGTAGATAATTGAAAAACCCTGAAATACGGAAATATCTATATTAAAGGGAATTAAATACCATGGACCATTGACTACGGTTTGTATTAAAAATGTGTAGGAGGAGGAGGTAGTTTATATCTTATTCACAAGCATACCGTAGTACAGGTGCGAGTATGCGGGGAGGGTTCTGGTGAGAGCACGCTGCTATGTGATTGCGAGAGCTTCTTTTTTTACCAAAATAAAAATGACATTGATTACCTTAGCACTCATTCCGGCTCTTTAAGAAGCACATGCATTTTAATCTGTGTATGTTGTACGCTGTAAATTTTGTAAATATACAAAACAAACTATGGGTTTCCGTCCCTTTTCAAGCTTATCACATTTTCTGTCATTTATTTTCTTTTCAGATTAGATCATCTGAAAATGGCGGTTAATTATTTCATAAATGGTAAACGTCAAGACTTAACGTTCATAAAATGCAGGTGAATGAACCGTCGCTCCCCTCAAACTGTCTCAGAGCATTTTAACTTTACAATCGTTGCCTTAGTTCCCATAATCCCTCCAATAATGTGCTTACAACTGCTCTATTGGGGCTGTCTATATATAGTATAATTGTAAAATAAAGTGAGTGATTCCCGTGGGCTCTATGCCCTAGAAATCAGATTACAAACACAAATCGATTGTATCCATCGAGATCTACCGGCAGATATGAGACAAAAACATTACAACAATAAAGAAATCGTTCTACTACAAGCCCCTCAAACCAGTGATGAGGTTCTCAAGGAACGAATATAGAACAACGCCCATATTAGATGTAATAAGGTTACAATCTCCTTTCATAGATGGAGGGCAGCAGGTATTTATTATATAAAGGATGTCTTGAATAATAATTATCAATTTATGTCGCTAGCCCAGATGGAAGAGGAATATAATGCCAGTACAATTTTTTTAGAACGATTGCAGCTTAATTAAGCAAAATTATTGAAATTGCCCAGATTCAGAACTCAGTACTATCCAAAACTGCCTCCGCCTGGAATGAACTTTCACCTAGGACCAGAAATATAGCCACTGTTGAAACTTTTAAATCGATGCAACATGAGCTACTCCTTGAGGCAATCTACTGATATATACATACTATTTCTAAAAACGTCATGTTGTTGAGATCACACTATGAATCAGTGACTATCCTATCAAATTATGCTCACTCTACTAATAGACTAGAGACTTGCATAATTAGTTCTATTATGTGCATATCTGTATGCTTGTATGGTATGTTGTAATCTTTCTTCTCTTGGGCCACACTCTTCGTTAATGACTTTCCCAAATAGTTAATTTAGACTAAAATGATCAACTATACATCCATCATGTTCCCTGGCTACTGGCAATGTGAATGATTAACCTAAGAACCTGACTGCTTTAATTATATATTGTAAAGTGGGCGCATTAGAAGAGCCTGGGCAACTGGGAAATGCTAACCCAGTGTAAATAAAATCTTTAAAAAAAATGCACGCGATCCCAAAGATGTGGTTTAGATTAATAAGCCCTATCACCAATGAAGGGGAAGATCGCCAAGGAGTTTTTGTAACAATAGGAACAGATAGGATTAGTATTATAGGCGCGACAGCCAAAATGCTTTATAAAGCATATATGAGAAGCAAGAAAATAAGAACAAAAAAACTGGCCAAATGGACAAAAATATGAGATATATAACATAAGCTCAATTCTGAGGAAATATGGAAGAATATATGTTTATTGCCTTACCGAGCTACCTATGATGTGAGGCTTCAGGCCCTCCAATACAAAATTATACATATTTAAATATTTGCTACGATAAGAAAGGTATTACTATAAAAGAGAGTTCATGGTGTGATTATTGCAACCTAGAAGATGATATTGTTCATTTCTTGGTCGAGTTCAAACAGGTTAATATTTTCTTGGGCAACCTTACTGCATGGCTAATCAACACAGCAGAATTTAGTAATGTCTGCCATGGACATAATTCTTGGTCTGGATGACACAAATGAAGGAAAATGTAAACTCAATTTTATTGTATTAGCAGCCAAATCCTATATCCATAGGCAAAGGTTATTCGGCAGCAACATATAGTATTGGAGGCCTTTATAAAGGAGTTTGAAAGAAGATTAAATGCTATGAGCATAGCTTCCAATTTTAACATGTCGGTTTGTAAGGCCTTGATAGGGCGGAAAAGTTTCTATCAAACCTTGCAGAGAAGTTCAATAGCCCTTCGGGGTAATATATTATTTTAACTTATAGCAAGTGAGAAGTTGTCGCTGTATAGTGGGGGTCCCAGGGATTTTCATTTTGGTATCTTTGATAGTGAGGAATAATTCCCAAAGTAATGGTTTAGGGTTTTTACATTCTACGGTATTTTTTTAAAAAAAATTCGTGAATGTTAGTGAATTGGGTACCATTCTGTCAATCATCCTGAATAGCAAGTTCATGTGATACATTTTGAGGTGTTGGTGTTGAGGATTGGTGTGAGGAGTGTGGACACTTATCTGGGAGGATATCTCGATGCCCATCTCTGTTATGTAATTCACACCAACACTACTAACTTTGCACCTATGCAAGGACTGCTTGATTGACAACCTTCTACCATCTCTGCAGTAAATCCCTGAAGGCCAGTGACATCCTATTGGTTGACATTTATTGTATTCTATTGGCTATCTTTGTTTGATTGACAAGTTGCCACTTAACGCCACTGTATAGGTTTTGAGAGGAACCCATTTAGAGAGGACCACCCATGCCTGAATCTGAGTGATCTTTACTATTTAGTAATTGTTTCCACTGTTACTAAGTTCACAGTAATACAGATTGTTTCAATAAGGTTAACCAGTATACATGATTAAATGATTGGGAAATGAATGACCGCACATTACATTTGTACCAGAAATGATACTATGGTTAAGTAAATGTTAATAAACATTGATAAATGGCAAAACAGTGTTATGTTCATTATCACAAAATTTACACATATAATTAAATATAAGCACTTTTAATTAAATATTAAGCATTTTCAGTCGAGCAAAAACTAAACTGCTAACTATGACTTGCCATTGCGCACAAATAGTTGACCGTAGAATTTGTTTCCTTTGGAAACGCACAATATATACATTAACCTAAACTGATTATAAAGTTAAACAGAAAAATAGTTCATTAAATGATTGATTAACTTAATAAACTTATAACTTGTTTTTTATTTCTTCACAAGCTTTCAAGCTGTTGTGCTCTTCAAGTATCTGTTCATACATAAATTATGTATAGTTCTCAAAAGGTCTAAGTCGAAATGCTTTTTTTTTTTAAAACAAAACGCAAAGGGCATTGTCCACAGTCTAATTTCGACCATATCATGAAGTAAACAAGCATTAAGGTGTGTAGAAAATAAGAAAAACCGACCACGATTTTTTAAAAATTTTCATTACAAAATGAATCAGACGATCAGGTTTAGCATTGTATGCGCCAAGAGGGCAGGATATGTTGAATAAAACTTGTAAAAAAAAATCGTTCTACTTAGGGTCTACTTAGGCGCGCGCCTTAAAATAAAACATAATAAACACAAACATATCTTTAGGATTGTAACATATATGAAGAAGGGTAGAAACTACCCGAAAGGTTGGGAAAAATAAAACCACAATAAATCCAAATACCAGAAGTTTTCCTTTTTCACATACCAATATTAACATACCAAAAATCGTGGATTTTACCCCCACTAGTTTGTAATGCGAATTCCCATCCAATATCTTTAAGATATATTCGTCATTCCAATCCCCACAGGATTAGTACCAAAGGATTTTAACAAGGTCAATGGAGAACACTTGATCTCGGTTTTAATTATATATGTTAGACAGAATTGCCATTAAGAATGTATACACTAAGACCAGGTCAGCGTGACTTATTTCTTTTGGGCGGGGGCATTAAATGTTTCGGTTCATACACCTCTATTTTGGACATCATATTCTGGGGGTAAACATTAACATTAGCAACACTATAATATATGGTCACATTTTTGGACGATAATCTAGTCGATGTAACATCTCTTTGACATACATTTCTCTGGAAGGCTATGCTAGTAAAATCGAGAATATGAATGTTTATCATGAATGTTAAATGAAATAATCGTGAATAATTAAGGGTTTTAAGGTCTCCTCTCGTATTCCAGCAAAGAGTGTACACTTCGTGGAAGTCTTGATGGGATATAAGGTCAAATACGAGTACGCCCATTTTCTATTTGGCTTGGACTCATTTCCCCAGCACATACTCGCCTCGAACATTTAGAATGAACTGAGCTGACATACCCGTTTCTTTAGTGGATATTCTTCCATAGTTTCCTCGTAAAGATTTTGAACGGTAATTGAACTTCATGCATCAGTGATTGCAAAATAGAATATGGATCCTAGGGTTACCAGTGATGTGGACTCTATGACAGAGGTGAAGTTACAAGATAAGATACCAATAATATATTATCTTATCAGAGCGGTTTTTATCTATTTAGACCTTATTGTGTTTACTATTAAAAGATTTATGACCAGCATTGAGGGTCTGCTGGTGTATTGTTTGGTGCATAATCCCGAAATGAAGCCGAGGGATTATGAAAAAAAAACAGTGCACCAGCATGCCCAAAATGGAGGTTATTTATCTTTTAAGTCTCAACCCCAAGGACCGCTCATGTAAGTGACTAAAGGGAGAAAAGGACATTGGGTTCAGTGTGATTGTGACATGACATAACATGACATGACGTGATTGTGACATTAGTAGCGAGTGAATCTAAATGTGTACACTTGATTTGCTAAATGAAAATACTATGTATACACAAAAAGCACAATGATGGAAGTCTATTATACAAAGTAAAATGTTATATCATATTACGCAATGATTTCTACGTAACAATGATTAACCAATGAAGGCCGAAGAAAGTCAAACAGACATTTGGTGAGTGATGGGTCATGCCCATGGTATTGAAATAATACGATAAACACAAGGTACAACCCACAATAACAAAATCTAGAGTGAGTTTTTTAACCTGTCAAATGTTTGAGAACCACATGTCTCAGTCAAACTAACCTTCGATATATTTGATAATCGTCAGATGTTTCCCACGAATAGAATGTATTATTTGGGAGAATCAATGAACACATTTGTCAAAAAGTATGGCAAAATAATTCTTTGCAGAACAATTGTTCAAGTAAGATTCGTCCAAAGAGTTGGAATGAATATCTGCCAACTCAAAGTGGCTGCACTTAGCAATATTGGCTCCAAGAATCTACAGATGGAGCAAGTCCAACTGTAATATAGGCTGATGCTGCTGTACTAAGATTAGTATGAAAAGCAAGGTAAGCAACCAAAATTTATATCAATACTTTAGGAAGAAAGTAAAAGAAAAAATGCAATAGTGCAATCAAATAAAAGTAGATAAAGATTAATAAGTATTTAAAACCAAATTCCCTATGAAAGTTATTTTTTCGGTCATTAAGGCTTTAATAATGTGGTTAAAGGGCCTAGTCCCCCAAGCCGATTCTCATGCGATTTGGCGCCTCAGAGGACTCGTTTGTACTAAATTCTGTGAGAATCGCATGAGAATTGGCTTAGTGGACTAGGCCCTATCTAAATACATGTAGTAACAATTTTTGTTTGCTACAAGATTCCCTTATTTTAAAGGGAAAACATGAGTGCAAAACAAAACTGATGGCGAGCACAAGAAGAATCTGACCAATGGAACCATGCCTTTATTATCTTTTAAATCGTCAATGACAAGTTTAGAATTTATCATCATAATGTAAAAAATAAAACAGATGTTGGGGTGGAGAGCACATGTATGTGTACCATCGTAAGTGTTCAGTTGTGGTATGGGTTCCATCTCCTTCAAGTTCAAACTTGCCAAATTCAAGATGGTAAAATGAAAACAAATTAACTTGGTAGAATTATATATAATCATATTGTATATTTTCGTCCTTGCATCTCAAGGAGAATCCCAGGAGAATATTTCTTTTCATAAAATGACAGACTAAATATGATTTGATATTTTTACTTGAGTCGTGATTTTTGACATTTTCTGTGGCCTAAGTTATGATCAATGCCAATGTATGGCTAAAACAATATGTGATTATATCATATATAATACATGTACCGTATTATATCAATAAGACATAGACAGAACTACCCGGAATTCGAGGCGGGAGTGAATATTCACCGATGACGGTCAAGGGGCGGTAGCCCCGCGACCGATCATGGGTGAATATTCACGACGCCGAGAATTTAACGGTTGTTCTGTGTTTATTTCAGCCCGCACACTAAACTCATGTTAAATTAACATGATGTACAGCGATTTTGAGAAATAAATTGTTAAATAATTAGTTCTTTAGCTTGATTTGCTTCGAAAACATCTCTCCGAAAAAGGACCGGAACTGGCGAAGATCAGAAAGCACGCATGCGCACAGTGTACAAAAAACTAGGTCGGCGGTGTATTGCCCGTAAGCAATATCACATCAGTTACTGACCAGCTAAACAATATCCAGAGTCTATGTTATCTCTATGGGCTGAGCATATCGAGGGTGAAATAAAACAGAAAACTGCCATTTGCTAAGGTATCTTTTGATACCAGGAGGCTAGCATGGCTGAACATCTAAGCCTTTAGAATAGAAATAGAAATAGAAATGTAGGCAAATTATTTAGTACATAACTCTAGTAACAACCCACAGATAACCTATTCAATTTAGCATCAGGTGTAACAGAGTAATTAGTACTAACACTCAATTAAAAGGTACAAAATCAAACACTGTACCACTTGCTTGTTCTAGTCTTTAATCGCTTATTGACAAGTGAGCCATATAACTAATTTTAGAACAAATTTGATAGAAAAACTTCAATGAATGAAAGAAAGTATATTCTATTCAGTGAGTAAGACAAGGCAAAGTTGGGAACTTGTTGTTGCCCGAGAAGCGCTACCACAACTGAGGCTGGAGCCTCAGGAACGAACGATCTACCATAGCTCACCTAGGCAACGTTTGTTGTAGCGAGTATGGTAACACCCAATTATGACCTCATCATAGTTGTTGACAACTCTGAATGAGGTTTTCGAGGTTGTGGGGGCCTCTGTGTGTACATAAACGATGTAGTACTGTCATAATTTGATGAAATAAATAATTATTGTTTAGTTATAATTATTATAGGTCCATCAGGGCTGTGTGATGTGGTTTCGACCTCAAAAGATCTCATCAGGCGCTAGATTGGTCACGTTGGTTAAATGTAATTTAACACTGGGCCCAACGCTTAAATTGCACTATTAAATGCACTCTAAAACAACAAACAACCACAAAATGCGCCAGCCATGCAGTAAGTTCTTCCTGACCGGTGAAACAAAAACAGAAATTTCACCCAACATGACCGTCATCAACCCTTCATCTCCCCCCTTTTCCACATCCCTACCTCACAACATTTTATATATCGCATTTGGGTGGGGCTCCCGAAAATGTCCATTTTTCCCAAAACACCCATTTTAATTTTATAAGTTATTCGGATTTCATTCCACATTTGTAATTCTTCAGTATTTTGTACCTTTCCAAGTGTCTAATAAGGACATATTGAAAAATATATAGAAAAATTCATTTTAATTCAAAATAAACATATCTTATATTGGAAAATGTCTCCAAATGCATATCCCTGGGTTTAAATTCTTTTTTGGTAGAAGGGGAGAATATCACTGTATATCGGTTAGGGCTGGGGTGGAAATGATGAATCGATGTAGATATCATTAAAAGTTGTTGATTTTGATTTTAATTACACAAGCTTTCGGGCTATGGACGCCCTTCTTCAGGTGTGAAGTAGTGTTCTTTTTTGTTTCATTGAAAAATTATGTAAACCGGATTAATTGGTTATTTGTCTACAATTAACGTATCGCCGGCCACTGAGCGCGGGAAGGGGTTGACCAATCACATACCTTAAAACCATAAACAGATGACCGCCACGTGTGCGTCCGATCGCCCCGACCCAAACAGTCCCACAAACTGGTCACTCACTGGTCTCTCCAATGAGGAGTGCTATAGGACTACACATGTACACAGACAATAACAACTGGATTTCTCCGGATTTTTATAATTGCAAATGAGGAATTGAATTAAAATGTGAGGTAAGTCATGTTTTCCAGGTCCCAGGACCTGGATTACATGATAGGTTCCCTTATTTATCTTGCTGTTTCACTACAGGGTAATAGCTAAGGGTATCGTTTCCGGGGAAGTGTTTTTTATTAAAGGGAGACGGCTGTGGAATAGTTTACCATTCATGTTGAGGACTGAGAATGATCGGGACTGCTTTGTAAAAAGATTAAAAGAAGAGTCAATTACCCGTTATGAAGCATATATAAAGATTAGCCTTAGGGCCATTTGGTAATATAGTGGAGTAACTTTTTAAATTTTAATAATCTTGGACATACCAACTGGAATGTGATGGGAACGACCGTGTTTCTCGTAGCAAGTGAGTTTTCCTTTTACTTATAAAAAAAAAGAAGATTAGATATGGACAAAATAATTTGCTGAACTGGGACGGGATCTGTGCAAACCCCAGCAACAATAATAGTCCGATTATGACTGGTTTGGGACAGTGAGACAAGGGCAGTCAGTTCCTTGATAAAGATTTCTATTTTGTTCTTTATGAAGCAGCATATATGTTATTGAGGAAGGAGTAGTAGAATTGTATAGTTATAACCTGTATCATATACTTTGGTGACTTACATTGAATATTCTGTCAGTGTCACCGACGACTGTTTAGGACAGTACATTTCCATTACAAGTTCATACATCTCTACCTTGAAATAAACACCATTCACACAGAAAAAAGTTCATACATGTCTTAAGAAATGATGTATATATACCTCCAACATGTTCCTATACTTTAAAAATATCTTTCTCCAAATTATTTTGCCCCCTTTTATCACTTCCCGGCCTCAGGAAAATGGTACATTTCCTACTGTTATGCATTGAGTCTACCACGCGGGAGGGCTTGTTTGTGGGACTGTGTCCAAAAGTGGGTCACGTGACCATGGAGGCGTGGCGATATGTTAATTCTCCATACAGCATATTAAAGATTTTCTTCAGAGTTTATTTTTGATATTTATTTTGGTTTATTTATTTAATTTTTTTCCTTCCTTTCATGCACAACTCTCGAAATAGCTTATGAAGATCATTGATAAGTTTGATAAATTGAACAATGAAGCTTCTACTTAGGAAATGTATACATCCAGCCTTGTGTTTTTTTAGGTGGTCCCATATCACATACAATTTTTTTTTTTTTTTTTCTCCAATTTTGACCATACTCATGGTTCCATAAAGTTGAGACATAGAAATTCTGAGTTTGACCACCTTTTCTTCACACAGTGATAAAGTGCATTTTTATTCAAATATTCATGAAAATACATTTGTGATTATGTACATTTATTTAATATTTACCCATCTTATATGCTGACTTTGAATATATTAGCAGAAAACCCACCTTCTGAGTATGTGTTGTGTTCGGGGAGGGGGGTGTTGTGATCGGGGACATGGGTGTTGTGTTCGGGAACACAGAGATTATGACCAAAATGTAACAGAATAGGCCACTTTACAAATTGACAATGGCGCCATTCAAGGAGCAGTGGAAATGACCCAAACTATGAGCTAAGCGGGCAGCAGCACATAAGTCATATGTCTTAACCATAGGCTCCTAACTTACTCCTTTCTTTCCCAGAATTGTAGTTTTTGTATAATACTGTCTGCTATCCATTATTATGAAATGACATACATGTTAAGATTGGTCATGCATGATACCAGGATATTTCATCTGCTAGATTTTAGTATATGGCAACTTTTGTAAACAAGTAAGCGTAGGGCCAGGCGTAGGGGTACGGGCTGCAGTGGGTCAGCGGCCATATGGTCAGAGGCACACACACACCTCTGCCCGTCCACTGGGAGCCCGGATGGAGAGTGCACAGTTTAGCCCGCAGAGCTAGGTGAGTCAGCTGAACTGGGCATGCGCACAGAGATAAAATTTAATCCCGCAGTCACTGGTGCGCACTGGTGGCGCAATATGTGAAGTAGGCTATTGAAAAGTAATGAAAAAATCAAAGAAGCCCTTCATTTATGCATGCAATTTTGTATATAACCCATTGGTTATATTTCCATTGACTGCTTATGTTCCCTTAGACAAAGGTGTTGTTGTGTTCGGGGGAAGGGATGGGGTGTTGTGTTCAAGGACTGGGGTGTTGTGTTCGGGGACAGGGGTGTTGTGTTCGGTCATAGAAACAATTAGGAAAAAAGATAAAATTGAATAAGAAATCCTACACAATTCATTTGTGTATGCAATTTTATGCATGAATTATTGTTTATATTGCCATTAAATGCTCAGTTTGACATAGAAAAGGGGGATGTTGTGTTCGGGGAGGGGGTGTAATGTTCGGGGAGTGGGTGTTATGTTTGGGGAGGAAGTGTTAGGTTTGGGTGCATGCTATGACGAAAAAATGATAAAATTGAACAATAATGAAAAGTAAATTATGCTTGTGCATGTAATTCTGAACATAACTCCTTGGTTATATTCCAAGTGAGTTGTTACTTTCCCTTAGATTAAGGGGATGTTATGTTTGAGGATAGGAGGGGGTGTTATGTTCAAGGACAGGGGTGTTATGTTCGGAGACAGGGGTGTTATGTTCGGGGACAAGGGTTTTATGATGAAAGAATGATAAAACTGAATAATAATGAAGAAGTAAACTATACTAATCATTTGTGTGGGTAATTCCACACATGAATCTTTGGTTATATTCTCATTTACTGTTTGGCTTTTACTTTATAAATGGGGTGTTTTGTTCGGGGACAGGGGCCTTTAAGCAGCATGAGTAAATTGGTAATTAAAGGGAAAATATGAATAATAGAATCAAAATTAATTCGAAATAAGATACCCCTGTGGGTATAAAATGAATACAGATATGGACAATGGCAATATGATAGGTATTTATAGGTATTTTGGCGATATTTGGGAGCTGCTGTGTTCGGGGACAACCAAGAAAATACAATATCCATATAATATAAAGCTAGAGCGATTTCTACAAAAAGAGGTAGAAAAGAACGTTTTTTTTATGTCGCATGTTCTCTGAATTTGTTGTTTTACCACCCATTTTTTTCATCTCTAGAGGTCCGTCCATTCTCTCCGGAGGTCGTCGTATGTGGTTTGTGAAGGTATCTGGGGTGAAAATATGATTTTGAAGCCCTTTTTAGTTTTTTTAGTTGTGTTCTATACAACTATTTTTAGCCCGGGAAAGCCCCTGTTAGGAGCTAAAAGAGATTGACGTCATGCCTCTCCCACCATCTGTGGCAAAGTCGGATTCCCGAGCAACACGTCCTGCGAGAGTCCCTAGCAACAGGAGAGAGAGAGAGAGGGAGGGATCGAGAGGGAGGATGGGAGAGGGAAGGAGAGAATGAAAGAAGCAGAGGGACAGTGAGAAGAGATATTAAGGTAGAGGGAGGAGGGCAAGCGGGACAGGGAGGGAGGGAGGGACAGATAGGTATTGATAACGAAGATTGCTATACAGAAATGAAGTTCTGCATTGGCCAGAACAATAATTTTTAATTTTTACATGAATGATGTCTGAACTTTCTGAACTTATTATTTATGATTTCATTAGTCTTACCACTGTATACATTGCAAAAGCGTCTGTGAGTGACATTCTTTGGCAAATAACATTTTTAGCGAAATTATTGGGGGGGGGGGGGGGGGGATGGGGGAGAGGAAAGAGGGAGGGAGGGAGAGTAAATTCCATAAAAATTGACATGTGTTGTGTTTGGGGACTGGAATACCATAGTCTTATTTCTTGGTCCTCTAAATTCATGCTTTTTAATGAGATATTAATGAAATTAGGTAGAAACGGGGAGAAAACTCCTCCAAATTATGAGTTATCCTTTGAAAAAGCAGAAAACATGTGATATTTAATTTTACATCAGTTAGCGGGAAATACTTTGGGATTAGATTAGCAGTGAAGCAAAAGTGGTTAAATGAAAAGGAAATAGAAATGAATAAATACATGAAATACCATATAAATCATTTATTTCTCCCCTGAATACAACAGAACAGATCTCAATCTAAGGGGATGAGGAGGAAATACAAATATATAATGCCATTTTCCTTTTTTATTCAACTTTATACATTTTCTCCCTGAACACAACAGGCCCTATGGCCAAAAAACGACTCTTTTTAATTATGACAAGTAGATAATCAAAATATGCTCAGAAAAATTTCTAATTAGAGTATGTTTAAACTTGTACCATTGGCTATGATCGGGAGGAGGCTTAGATAAATTAAAAGAAAACAAAAATCTGACATTATTTGTTTTTAAAGTGGACATTTTCGGGAGCCCCACCCATTCATGTATACTCATTAGCATAAGCGTAAGTATTAAAAATACTAGCGGTAGCATTAGTGAATAGCTAGACACAGCAGTGGGCAGAATAACCATGGCAATTTGTATATGAATTAAACCTGTGAGCCTACGTCCCAATTATGTTTCACTGTATTGTTTGACTTGCTGTATAAACATCCTAAATAAAAAAATAAAAAAATATAAAACTAATGTTGATTGATATTAATTCAAGACTTTACATCTTTAGATCGATTAAATAAGTATAGCATAGGGTCCAATACAAAAACCTTTGGTAGGCTAGCTAACACATAGTGCCCAGGATCCCTACCATGCCCAAAAGACTTGCGATGTTACACTGTGTGTGACTATAATGGGTAATGTGTATGAAAACATGTATATAAATATATAATATACTAAGATAGAACTAAACAAGAGCGGCATATCCGGCAATGTAGTCACAAAACGCAAGTGGCTTTTGGTGAATGTCTTTCACAAGTGCCGAAGGCATGCGTGAAAGACATTCACCAAAAGAAGCAAGCATTTTGTGAATGTGTTGTCGCATATACAGCTCAAGTTTAGTTCTATTTTTATGCCATGATATATATTCAAGCCTTATCCACACTATATTAATTGTGGATTTACGACATTCAAGGGTCTGCACAGATGTGAAAAAGGCTTTTTACTGGATGCATGTACATGGCTCTATCTTTCAAGATGGCTTACATAGATCTCAAGTGATGTTACCTTGGTATTGATTTCCCCAAAATAATTTTTTTTAAAGTTTAATCCTTATTTACCTTCAGTTAATGTCTCACAACCCTTCGACTCAGCAAAAGCAGACGCCCACAACTTTGCTTCATGAAATGAGCGTCATTGATTGGCGCAGTTAGATTTATGCAACCAATCAAAATAGCGGAGTAAATTGAGTGCATTCGAAAAGCGGATTCCACTAGTGAAATCTATGAATGCATAAGCCATGGGCTAGTCTGGCCATGTTTTTGTGGATACGCACACCTATCATGGCATAAAGGTATGTATTTATAATTTAATTCACATCTTAATTCTAATTTCCATAATGCACAGTTATTACATTTTTTTTTGTTGACAAGTCTTAATATAGAATGTAATGAGACTGCATACGATGGCCACTTGTTTTTACTGATGTGAGGATCTCTCAAGAGGCTGCCAGGCCTCGAGAGAGAGATCCTCACATCAGTAAAAACTTGTGGCCATCGTATACATTCTCCTAGACACGAGTCAAGTTACATTCTATTTTTATATCATGATCTCATGTTTAGAAAAAAAGTCAGAAACAAATTCATTCATCTAGTTTGTACAACAATCCGCCATATTGAGTGACTACTCCTGAAGCATATGACATACAAATGGGTATGACGTCACATGCAGTGCAACGTCATGGCTCATTTTTTACTAGGGGGAGTCATGGAAAAACAATGGCCGCCTGTGCAATTCACCTTGTGTGAAGGAGGTGTTTAGAGATGAGGTATGTTTAATGAATAAATATAAATCATTTAAGTATTATTGCACCATAGAACATAAACAAAATTTACTGTTGCATCAGATCAAATTTCAACTGGTTCTCCCCTAGCTAGTACAGTCCATTGGGCATTGACCAATAGGAAGCCTCTAAATGAATATGCCTAAATTCACGCATGGTGCACCTACAACGCTATACAATGGTCAGATTTCACTCTGTTCCAGGGTGTACAACCCCCGATCATGATATAATATTCAACATATCCACTGCCTTCTTGGCATATACAGTGCCAAAACATGTTATTCAATTAATTTTTTTAATAAACGTTTTTTTATAGTTTTTTGAGGGGTTTTCTTATTTTTAACATACTTCAATACTTGCTTCAGTCGTACGTTGGTAAAAATAAACTGCTTACAATAAACACTTCCATTTGTGTTATCTTTTTTTAAAAAAAATAGCATTTTGACTAACACTTTTTGAGAACTATACATACCATATTAGTATGAAAACACATTTGACGAGCGTTAAAATGATATATTGCCCGAAGGGTTATTTAACATCTCTGTAAAGATTGATAGAAACCTTTCCAGCCTATAAAGGCTTTACCAACTGACTAGTTGAAATTTGAAGCTATGCTCATAGCATTTAATCTTCTTTCAAACTCCTTTATAAAGACCTCCAATACTATAATGTTGCTGCTGAATAACCTTTGCCTATGGATATAAGATTTGGCTGCTAATACAACAAAATTTAAGCTGACATTTTCTTTCGTTTGTGTCATGCAGACCAAGAATTATGTCCTTGGCAGATAGGGCGTTCGTAAGACATTACTAAATTCTGCTGTGTTGATTAGCCATGCTGTAAGGTTAGCCCAGAAAATATTAACCTGCTTGACTCAACAAAGAAATGAACAATATTATCTTCTAGGTCGCAAAGACTCTCTTTTATAGTAATACCATTCAAGAACTTGTTACAGCAAATATTCCTATGTATAATTTTGTATTGGAGGGCCTGAAGCCTCACATCCCGCTCACAACATAGGCATGGTAGCTTGGTAAGGCAATAAACATATATTCTTCCATATTTCCTCAGAATTGTGCTTCTGTTGTATGTCTAATAATATTTTTGACCATTTGGCTAGTCTTTTAATTTTGATTTTCTTGCTTCTCATATATGCTTTATAAAGCATTTTGGCTGTCGCGCCTATAATATTAATCCTCTCTGTTCCTATCGTTACAAAAATTTCTTGGCGATCACCCCCTTCATCAGTGATAGTACTATAGTCAGGTAGATTGGTGCAAAAAAATGCAAGAATTGTTCAAATTGGTATGAAAGCATGAAATTTGGTACAGTGATAGATTTTGGTATGCTGATTAATTTTGAATATTGACCCATTCTGAAATATTGTTTTCTTGGGTTCTGTTGCCATGGTAACATTTTTTCAGTGAAATTTTGGCCATTCCCTGGAAATACTGAATTCTAACCAATAATTTGATATGGTATACCCACATAAAGTAGTCTATGGAATAGTTCTCTAATTTTTCTAACTATTTCAGCTAATTATATGGTTGCTAGGCTATGTATGGTTGCTAAGCAACTGATAATATACTGAAATTTCTCCAAAATGGCTCATTTTATGTATATTTTATGGGGTAAGGCAATTATTTATGTTCTAAAATGTAACATTTATTTAATGATAACATTTTCAGTGATATCCTTCAGCTTTTAGAATTTCCAAGATGGCTGCCTAATGGTTCTAAGATCCAAAATGACTGATCAAAAGACGCTTCAGGCCCACTTCCTAGTTGACTTGACTTTAGCTTGCAAGCTCATTCATTGTTCATATCAGTATGTACTTCAACCAATTCTGAACATTAGAATATATCTGAGAACCTGAAATTTGGTACAGAGATAAATTTTAATATGATGATTATATTTTTATATTGACCCATTCAGAAAAGAATTATTCTCTTGGCTTCTGTTGCCATAGTAACATATTTTTAACTAAAGTTTCATCATTTTTCCTGGAAAAACTGATTTCTAACAAATAATCATTACCAATATACCAAAATAAAGCAGTTATGCAATAGTTCTCTAAATTAGGTAACTATTTCAGGCAATTCCATGGTTGCTAGGCTATTTATGGTTGCTAAGCAACTGAAAATATGCTGAAATTGATCTGAAATGACTTATTTAAAGCATATTTTCTGGGTAAAATCTATTTTTAATGTACTAAAATGTCATATTTCTTTGATAATCACAATTTTGGTGATATGCATCAACATTTAGAATTTCCAAGATGGCTGCTAAATGGTTCTAAAGTCCAAAATGGCTGATCAATAGACCATTTTTGCCTATTTCCTAGTTGACTTGACTTTGATTTGCAAGCTAATTCATGGTACATGTGTAATACAACAAATTCTGAACATCAAAATAGATCTGAGAGCCTGAAATTTGGTACAGGGGTAGATTTTGTTATGCTTATTAATTTTTAATATAGACCCATTCTGAAAAGTCTGTTTCCATAGTAACATTTTTAGTGACATATTGGCCATTCCCTGGAAATACTGATTTCTAACAAATAATATGTAATAATATACCGTATAAAGTAGTCTATGCAATAGTTTTCTTATTTATGTAACTATTTCAGGCAATTCCATGGTTGCTAGGCTTATGTAGGCTTGCTGAATTTGGTTTGTGAGTTCATTGTAAATAATTTAAGTTCAAATTATATATAGAGGACCTTGGTCATTCTAAGAGTAGACCCATACTCAAATATTGTTCCTTGGTTACTGTTGCTATGTCATTTTTCTGCATTGAATGTTGCTTTTAAAATATTGAAGACACCTAGCATATACAATTCCTAGGCAATAATATATCCTTTATTTGTCTACAAAGGGGGCAGGGTCAGCGGGTCTAACTCCCTGAATAGTGATGATTTAAAGTCTAGTGGATATGGTAATTAGACATGTAAATATGGGTACAATCCACCATGTGGAACCACTTGTGGAGAATTGATATGGAATTCCAATTGATTTGATTGGTAATGGAGAGGGAATAATAGGTATTGTGCATATTGTGACCATTTATTTGCAATTCAAGATGGTGTTATGATTGAGCATAAGGGTATAAGGAGATATCAATGAGCAAGCCAGGATGACATCTGTTAGATCTCTCCTATATGGTATAAATTCTTTGGGTCTGACACTTCATTCCCAATCCCATTCACTGGGGTCTGCAATCTTGGGTTTGGCAGAAAATTGTTTTCAGCTGGATTTAGCATGTTGATTAGCGAGTATTCTGGGTTGGAAGATGTTTCCGACATCATTCACTGAGTTCACACACCAGATCTCACTGTAGATGAACACAGTGCAGTGCTGGAGATAAAGTATGCCAGACGGACAGCACCCAAGTGGAATCAAATTCTGGGAACAGAATTCTTTAAAATGACTGGCAGCGCATATGGTATACAGGTCAGAAGAACATACATTTCCGACTCATTTTCATCTCCAAAAGTACCCCACACAAGGCCAAGATAGTGCCACCATTGGTAAGGTTAAAACTGTTTCAGAAAATGTCCTCATATGTACCTCTACTCCAAATAGAAAAAAGTTCTTGGTACTTGAAATTCCCATACTTCCCTCTGGGTATACAGATATATGACATGACATCACGGCACCTACAAGAGTCGTGAATCAAATGTACCTGGTGTGTGCTGGTGTATGTCTTTGGAGGTGGGCAGGGTTGGACTATGGTTGGCTACTACCACTAGGCCTTAAATAGAATTAACTTTATGTTCAGTCCCTGACCCACCTGAAAACATTGCAACTGGCATTTTTTAGGGCATTGTAAAACTTCCTATGACCAAAATAATGAATGTTTTCTTTATAGGAAATGAATTAGTTAGCACCAATTGAATGGAATTAATTATCAATTTCAATGAAAAATTTGATCGAATTCATTCTGGCACATGTGGCAATGACTCTTTTAACACCATGGCAAGTTTTGATACATATGATAAGTCTCCATCACTGCTACCAAAAATAAAATAAAAAAAAATAAAAATGGATTCCTGACGAACCAACTGAAATTTCTACCATGAGGTGACTGGAAACAAAAATTTATTTCAGGCCCTAAATATGCAGCAAAACAACCCACTGACCATGACTTACCCCCTGGGAAACTCTTGGGTTATGGCATAACACCTCTTAACATTGTAAATAGTGTGTTGCACTCTGAGAATGCATAGAGGAAGGGAGGCTCAAGGCAATGTTGAGGTCCCAACATACATGTGTGCAAAATGGTGGATTTTAATTTATTTGTATGGTTTTCCTGATCCAAAACAAACCTACCAGTCTGACTGATCACTATCCACAGTCCTGAGACTTTGAAATTCTGACTGTCAGGCAGGAGTTAGCTTTTTCTGACTGGCATGAGGTCAAGCCTGCAAGGGTAGTTGGTTTATTGTTGAGTAGTTCAAGGTTCAATCTTTTGCTGTGATGAGGTGCTAATTCAAATCAGTTGTGTTCCACTGAAGTACCTGAGTGACAAAACTAAATATATTTCCTTTATTTTGACAAATGAAAATCTTCTCCTGCTTGAATCATGGCTGAGACTCTAACCCATTGAGGGCGGGCTGATGCCTCAAGGCATCAACATCAAAATGGCTCAGGGGGCGGGCTGATGCCTCAAGGCATCACACATAATTTGGCTCAGGGGACGGGGTGATGCCTAGAGGCATCAATCTTTTATAAAATTTGAAGGGGGCATAACTTAATAAAAACGGATTTTGATGAAATTTAAAATATATGTATACAAACACACTAGAAATATGTTCATAGGTATGTTGTCATGGAGACAATAATGATGACATCATAACTAACATACATAAATGCTGGAAAGTGAATTTGGAGCAAGGTTGCCACCATATTGCACCCAATTGAGACCCATTATTTTAATTATTGAAGAAATTCTAGAAATTATGAAAAAATATGATCAATAACTGTTTACACCTATTAAATGATGTACATATGACACATATTATTTGAAGAAAATATTCTTAAAGTGTTTTTAAACCCTAAACCTCATGTTAAACACCCGTCCTGAAGCCCAAAAAGGGGGAAAAGGGCCCCTCGTCAGCCAGGCAAAATATGTGTAAACTGACCCCGCCTTGAATGGGCTAAGTATCACCACCCTTGATGAGCAGTTTTTCCTTTTCAAGCAGCCTTTGGGGAAATAATCCTATCAATATTGGTAGAATATTTATAATCTGTATGTCATCAAATACATACATTTTAGGTTTACCTTCTAAAGATCAATCATTGTTAGTAACATCAAATACCACCTTTTTATTTCGCCACTTATAGAGGCCAGCAACTAATTACTTATTTCATTGTAACTGATCTGCTATGCCCTGTTGGACATGGAGAACCCACCATGTGTAGCTAGATCCCAGGAGTAACATACTCCCCACCAACCTTACTCTATATTGACTAACATGGAATTTTAGCTTCAATATTTACTCTTCCTTCTAGTTGTCACAGTATGTATGTATGTATATTGTTTATTTCCAGTTCAATCACAGTTACATCAATACAATTATTACAATATAATATCTGGAAATGGGTACGACATTCTATGCTAATCATAGCTCTACCAGGAGGTCCCTTTTACATCTAATTACATTATTATATATATATACATTACAGTTATTCTATTTGGTAGATTCGGTAGTTATTTATTACATAGTATACTACAATATAGTGCGCGAGCTTGTTTGTTCATTAGGGAGGCCATTTGCATTCTTACGAACACTCCTGGTGTCCCGCCTGAACAAACGTTGTGTCACTGTGTGGCGTGGTGCGATATGCATTCTGACGAACACTGGTCGCATCAGCCTTTAGTGTTGAACTAGTCTTCTTGTGGACTATAATAATTACATTACATGTATGTATTTGTGTTGGCGGGCGGTCGGGTGGTTCGCATTTTGCATTCTAACGAACACTCATGGTACCAATCGATCGCCCACCTGTACATGAGCTGAGTCGATGGCATTCTGACGAACACACAGTCGAGTCAGCTCATGTCCGTTCGTCGGCGTTGTTGCGGTAGAGAGATAGAGCAGTCGAGGGGCGTTTGTGTTATAGGGTTTGAGTTTATTGTCTGCGTCCCACAGGGGGGTCGGCCCCGGCACCGTAAATTTAGGATTTTTGGTTTTCTAGGGGCCGTTTTGGTTGGCTTGACCTGGGGAGTAAGAATAAAATTCTTCTTCCAGGTAGGATTTGAAATCACTGATTGTTAGGGATGGTTTCCTCCCTTTGGGGGGTAGTTTATTGTACAAATATGGTGCCTGAATGTAATATGATTTCCTGATCCTCTCAGTTTTTGTCATGGGGACTTTCAAAAGTTTGCCACTTGTCAGATTTCTTAGGTTTATTTTCCTATTGTCCGTTAAGTTCTCGTCGCAGCTCATGGAAAAAGCAGTCTGGAGAAGGTGTGCTTCTCTTCTCTCGTTTAAGAACGGTATTTTGCTCGTGATGTGAAGTTCTTTTACACTTTCGGTTTTGTTTAAGTTGTGGGCTATTCTAATAAATGAATTTTGAATAGTTTGGAGTTTCTCCAGGTGTTTTCCCTGAGCTGGGAGATAGAAGATATCACAGAAGTCAATGACTGGTCTCACCATGGTGGTATATACCAGCATTGTGTTTACTGACGATAGTGACTTCCTTATTTTTGAGGTGGCTTTGAGTCTTTTTGTAATTTGATCTATCTTTGCTTGAACATGTGGGTTGAATGTGAGCGCTTGATCTATTATCAGGCCTAAATAGCAGTATTCTTTTTCGTACTCTAGGGGGGCTGAGTTCAAACTCAGTGTTTTTGGTGTGGTTTTCTGTTTCGTATTGCCGAATGTAATATCCATAACTTTACTTTTCTTGATGTTTACAGAAATTTTGTTGTTTCTACACCATTCGCCAACCATGTTCAAGTCACTTTGTAGATCTTCTTTTAGTGTGTTTTCATTTGTCTGTGAATGATACATCACAGTGTCGTCAGCGAACAATTGTATTTGCGCTTTTCTGACGACACTCTGTAAATCGTTCACATACAGGAGGAACAGTAGAGGTCCCAGGACCGTACCCTGTGGGACGCCGCATCGTACTCTCTCCCTGTCAGAGGTTATCCCATTCACTCGCACTCTCTGATATCTGTCCGATAGGTAGTGACCGATCCAGTTTATAATAGGTTTCGATAGGTGAAACTTATGTAATTTTTGGATAAGGATCGCATGGTCTACCGTATCGAATGCTTTCTTAAAGTCCAGATACACGAGCGATACAGGTTTGTTTTTCACTTTGTTTCGGTAGACGTACCCGAACAGTTTCTGGTGGGCCTGCTCCAGAGAATGGCCTTCTCTGAAGCCGTATTGATATTCATACAGGAGCCTATTTTCTTCCAAATGGGGGTAAATTATGCTTTGTATGACTCTCTCCAGTAGTTTGGCTGGGAGTTTTACCAGACTTATTGGCCTATAATTTGAAGGATCTGTGCGAGGTCCTGCCTTGTATATAGGTACTATGGTTGCCTCTTTAAATTCCTTCGGTACTTTAGTTGTTCTGATCGATACGTTACATAAATGTGTAAACTGGTGAGATAGGGTCAAAAGTATTGGTTTTAGGACTTTGGTTGGCATCAAAGCCATGCCTGAGGATTTATTTGGCTTAGTTTTTCTAATAATGCCATAGACCCTGTTCTGGGTTATCTCTGGAAACTGCAGTACCTGTATGTTATGCTCGGGTTCCGAAGGGGTATCATTATGGGCGAGTGAATGGGTCGGTGTTTGCTCATACACTGGTGGAGACTGGGGTTGCGTTTGGATTTGGGCAGCAAGAGTTGGGCCTATGTTAGCGAAGAAGTTGTTAAATTTCTCCGGCGCGTCCTTACTCTCTATAAAGTTGCCTTCTGAGTTTTTCAGTTTTATTTTTTCCTCCATTTTGGTCTTATTTGGAGTTATTAGGGGCTTTAGTATTTCCCAGAATTTTCCTGGGTTTTTTGAGTGCTCTGCCAGTCTCTCAGCAATGTATTCATTCTTAGCTCTTGAAAGTTTAGAGTTCATTTTGTTCCGTATTATTTTGGCTGATTGCCAGTCAATTTCCTTGTTTGTTTTCTTTGCCTTTTTGAAGGCTCTATCTCTCTCCCTAGCCATTCGTCTCAGCTCGCTAGCGTACCAAAGTGGCTTTACCTTTGCACCAGCAATTTGTTTGACAGGGCACATCTGGTCCAGTGAATGTTCAATTTTAGTTGACATCTCTGTCCAGCATTGGTCTACATTTTCACTACGATATAGTGGAGCCCAATTTTGTTCTTTTACATTTCTACAGAGGGTGCCTATGTCTAAATTTTTCCACGCTCTAGTTGTTATCGTGGATCGTTCATATTTATTTCTTTGTTTCTTTTTGACTACAAAGATAGGGAGGTGGTCACTAGAGTTGTTGTTCACCACACCAGTTTCACTAATAAATTTTGAATTTGTATAGACTTGGTCTATTATCTTCGAAGATTTACGCGTGATTCTGGTTGGCAGTTTAATTTTGGGGCTTAACCCACTTGGTTTCAAGATGGGTGTTATTCTACAACTATCTTGATTCGTTTCATGGTTGAAGTCTCCCATGACATAGATTTCTGTTCTCGTGCTGATTTTACCTAGCACGTTTTTCAGCAAGTCTAATGCTGCGGGCAGACTCCCATTTGGGGGCCGATATGAGTTCACAATCGTGAGGTGTTTAGAGTTTTGCCTAGAACATGTTATTACCTGTATTTCTAGGTCCTTGCTTTGCACGTTTAGGTGGGCTAATGATTGCTCATCTACCTTGTAGTTGTCTTTTATGTAAAGCATGAGTCCCCCTCCTTTTCTTTTGGTAAGCCTGTCTGCTCTGTATTGCTGGTACAAAGGTATTTTGATCTGGCTGTCTAAGACATTATTGCTCAGCCAGGTTTCTTGTATCGCCAAGACATCTGTCTTGGTCTCTACAAGGAAATCTTCCACATGGCATAGCTTTGGGAGGATACTCCTGATATTCCAGGAGATGATTTTTACTCCTTTTTTCTCCCCAAGCCCTGCCGCGTCGATTTCTTCACTCTCAGGCATTGTCTGGGAGTGTGTTGTTTTCTATGCTAGGGTGGGTATATGCAATATATATATGCATGTACTCATATACATACACATATATACAACAACACCCTATCTCGATTTCAAAGTATTACAATATATATGTATCGTACTATATATATATATATATGCACACAAATATATCAGTTGTCGGATGGAACCTTTCTTATATTTTATACATGAGTATCTATATTGAACGCTTTATCTATGTTTTTCGCTTTTCCATCTAAGGGGTGATTGTTCATTGTTCTTAGTTCTTTGTTTGAGTATTTACTCCAGTTCTATTAGTGTTTCTTTTGAGTTATCTAAGATAATGAAGTAGTGGTTTGTTTATTTATATATTTAACCAGCACGTATTTTGTGCGTATATATGTTAAAAGATAGTAAGGGTAAAGTTGTATAGTCACAGTTTGGTCATAGGTGGAGGATGTTTCTTTTTGGTGGTGGTGGTGGTGTTGGTCTTTTTAGGTCCATATGGAAGTGTCGATGGTTTGTGGTTGATTGGTTGGGGTTGCATTTTGACAAACACAGGCCCCAGGGGATCCATGTATTTTCTTCCTTTACCTATATTTATATTTATTGATCTATCATACCTTTTTCTTGGTATCACCGATAGATGTGTATGCTAGTGCATACAGACACATATATATATCTAATTAAGGGGGCTACCCCTTCACTTCACTCATTCCTCCGTGACTGGTTGATTGATTGAATATTTCCTGCATGTCGAGATATTATTTTTAACTATTAGATTGGTTGGGGTTGCATTTTAACGAACACAGGCCCCTGTTTCCTGGTGGGTCTATTATTTGTATACACTTTTAAACTTTTAACTTTGAACTACACTTCTATTTCTGGGTTCTTGGGCTTGGGCCTAGGCTTTAATTCCTTGAATTACTTGAGTCTGTAAATAAATGGATTGTTCTTGCATTAGTTTTACCTTTCACCTCTCCAGCAAGACTTTGGGTGCATTCTAACGAACACCGTCCCTCAATCTCGCTGGGTTGGTGTGATGAGCTTCTTTATTGTAGTGGATGATGATTTCTACTGGTCATTCCCTATAGCTCGGTGTATGCACTTTTGTATGCGGTCTACGGCACTGGCCTGGAACTCAGGTGTGTAGTGGCATCCATCTACTCCGAGCTTGGAGTATGAATGCATGATCTTGGGTTTTCCTGTGGTCTTAGATTTACGTGTCGATTTCCGTCTATGTACCATTTCTCCTATTCTTGGGGTCGGTAGGTCTTCACGTGCGTTCAGGTAGCCCACGATATTGTTGTATGATATTATTAAATTATTCAATGTCATTTGGATGGTATAGGGGGTTTGTTTAAATGTGACCTGGTCTCCCCAACTTTCTGCAAGGTGTTGATTGTATGTGTTTATGTTGATCCCTGGGATCGAGGCGAATCCAACCTTTGGTTTTTCCGCTGGCATGATAACAGCGTTGTGGAGTCTGTCAGCGGCGTATGTGAGGATATTTGATATCTCTTCTTCAAATGTGGCAATGGTGTCATACCTGATAGTGATTTGCTTCCCGAGGTCGGATCTGTCTCTTCTCGTCACATTACATATCCCTGCTGTGTAGTATACCACTTTTGGTCTACGCAGACGAACTATGGGTATAGCTACATTGGTCAGGTCCTCTACTTTCCCTCCTCTTATGACTACTGTCTTCGTTCGTAGTTCTCGATGAGTGCTGTGGAGGATTTCTTGGGTTGTGGTGCCCCGTGAGTCGGCTAATATCAAGGCGTCCAATCTGTGGGCCATGGTGTTACTTGTAGTGCAGAGTATTATTGTTTCAGTTGTTTCTTTAACTTAGTAAGTATCAATCCGAATTTATTTTGACCGGTGCAGGCTTCGACTGTCAGCGAGTTTCTCTCGTTGTTGTTATCGTATGTGATCGCCGGAAGCCACAGGCCGACACCCCACTTACTGGATGCCGTAATTTCGTAGAAGTCAGTTACGTCGAGGTTGAGGAATTTATCCTTTATTTCAGGGTTTTGCTCTAGTTTCTCCCTGACCAGTGTCTCCAGCAGGGATTCTTCATTCTTGTCCCAGTTTTCGACCTTTTTGGTATTAATTGATTTTCCCAGCCGTTTTGCGACATTGGGAGCTTTCGTGTTGTCGATCTTAGTTGCGAGTGTGCCGAGTCCAGCTGCTTCCGCTTTCATAGACTGGAAGGCGTGCTCGACCGACTTGTACCGCTTGCTGTCGTGCGTGAAAGTCGCCGGGTAAAAGTTTGAGCAGAAGTGCGCTTCGCCTTGAAAGCCCAGCCCTTTCGCCCCGACTCTTATCTGTTGTGCATCTGTCGGTGTGCATCCGGTTGGTAGTTGGTCTAGATCGTCTATGCCGAAAGTCTCTCTTCCAATAACTATGTGGTTTACCACATGTGTAGCTTCGGGGTGAATTTGTTGGACGAGTGTATGGCAATTCTGGAGTAAGAATTTGTTTTTCTTACCACCTGCTAGTGGATATTTATTCAGCCAAATGCTGCTGTATTTCTCCTGTTCTCTTATGGATTTCCAGCCTCTAATGACTGCTACTTTTGTGTCCCTATGATGGAATTCTACAAGGACTTTACGTGTGGACTTCATCTTAGCCTTTCCGACCCTGTAGGTGGATTTTACGTCGTCTTTGCCTATACTGGAATAGGATTGCTTCAATATTCCTAGTATTGTTGCATTGAGCTCACTCTCATTGTAGCTTTGGACTTGCTCCTGGCGTGTGATGTGGGGAAGTCGTTCTCCCTTTTCATCACACCATGCTTCAGGTATTCCTTCTAGAAACAGGTAATTATCCTTTATCTCAGGATTATTGTTGTTGTTATACCTGCTGTTTCTTGCTTGTGAATTATGCTTCGATGCTTGTTTTTTGTGGGCGTTTCCTTTGAGGGGGGCGTTTCCCTTGGGGGGGGTGTTTCCCCTCGCTTCTTGGGTCGACGTTTGCGTTGTCTGTCTTGTGTCGTGGGTTGCAGTTCTTCTTTCTGGTTTTCCTATTTGGTTTAGTTTTAGTGATATTTCGTTTATTTTTTTCTCTTTTTCCGGTTCGTCTATTGCATAAGTTGTCATGTGTTTTCTGAAGCTTTTCAGTTCTTTGTTTAGGTCGCATTCTTTTTTGGCTTGATCTCTGACCATGTTGTCTATTTGTTTTTGGGTGAAACCTAGCCTAGTAGAAAGTTCTGTTGTTTTTTGTTCAGATGTTTTGATACTATCTTCCAGATCGTTCGTTCTTTTTGATGCCGCACTCACTGGGACGGCATTTCTGGCTCCTGCGCCATAGTAGGAGCCCAGTTCTATTAGTACACTTTCTTTCACTTCATTTACAATCATATTCAGTAAAGTTTGCCACTCATTCGTAATGGATTGATTGCTTTGAGTTAGACACCTGATGTGGTGTGTCAGGTTTGTAGGCATTTTCCATTGTTGTTGTTGTTGCGGCGTTAGCAACGACGCCATCTTGGATATCTGTGGCGCGAAGATATAGTTGATTTAAAAGTGGCGATCTCCTTACTTTATGATATTTTGCTGACCTATTGTTGTGGATATTGCAGTCTTGGGATGTTTACTTGACTATTTTAGCGTTCCATTTGTGATTTCAGGTTCGTAATCCTTATTATTCTCGATTATTGAGGTGCTGATACGGAGCGCGTCATTGTGCTCTCTTTGCTGCGGAACTTTTCAGTATGGGCTCATCCTAAAGAACAATGTTATATGGTTGATGTTTACAAAAGCAAATAAATCAAATGTGCTTGCTCTATGAGATGCTTTCATTTAGGTCCTTTTTAAGATCCAGGGGAGTATCCGCGTGAGAATTTGTGTATGGTAACTGCTTGGCTGGTTAGTTTAGTAAGATTATTGTCACCTCTCTCTATAGTCTATTTGACCGTCTAGCTTCCACCCACCCCCTTCCACAACAAAGCTGTTGATTCTTCTGTTGACAAGCGTTGGTCATGTCCGCTGGTAGTGGTAGTGGGTGAGTGAGTGTGGAGGGCGATCGGACGGGTCATCGGTACTATTCGTGAGCCCCCATGAAACTGTACGTAATGCGGTAACCACAATTTTTGTTCGTTTTTAAAATAGGGCAGTATGAAGCAATTCCTTCTGTCCAAGTTGTAGATTACTATCAGTGATGTTGATAGACAGTAACAATACCACAGTTTTATGGGAAAGAAACATAGATCCCCTCGGCGGGCGTAAGTATGAAGCGAAGGACCCAATTTATCGGGCATCGTTTGAAACGTTCTATTTTCAAGCACGTTCTATTTTCAAGCTACGCTATGTAAACATAGGCAGATAGATGCTGGCCGTCTAGAGCTAAGGAGCTAAAATAGGACATTTTGCTTCCTGGTGGCAGCCATATTGGATTTTGAGCATACCTGTACAAGGAGGTGACCTCAACACCATGTCGACAGATAAAAATGTCTCAGTATGCACATCTTTTCAAATTATGACATATTCTCTGTCCCCTACCCATCAAATGAAATGGAATTTAATAGTAACTATCACAGCTAGCAATTATTAATATAGACTCCAGGGATGGGAAAAACATATAGTGTCTCCCACACACTCCTTTCCCCTCCTTCCCCATCTCCCCCTTTCTGCCCTCCCTCCCCTTCCCCCTTCCTCCTTCCCAATAAAGGGAAAAGAAAACCCATACACTTAACCCATTGAGGACGGGGGCAGTTTACACATAATTTGCCTGGCTGACGGGGGCCCTTTCCCCCCTTTTTGGGCTTCAGGACGGGTGTTTAACATGAGGTTTAGGGTATAAAAACACTTTAAGAATATTTTTCTTCAAATAATATGTGTCATATGTCCATCGTTTAATAGGTGTAAACAGTTATTGATCATATTTTTTCATAATTTCTAGAATTTGGTCTTCAATAATTAAAATAATGGGTCTCAATTGGGTGCAATATGGCGGCAACCTTGCTCCAAATTCACTTTCCAGCATTTATGTATGTTAGTTATGACGTCATCATCATTGTCTCCATGACAACATACCTATAAAGATATTTCTAGTGTGTTTGTATACATATATTTTAAATTTCATCAAAATCCGTTTATTATTTATTAAGTTATGCCCCCTTCAATTTATATAAAAAATGGCTGCCTGCAGGCAGCCTCCCGTCCTCCAGGCCACTTATAGCAGGCTGCCTGCAGGCAGCCTCCCGTCCTCCAGGCCAATTGAAAAGGCTGCCTCCAGGCAGCCTCCCGTCCCCAATGGGTTAAGGAGGCCTTGAGGACTGCCCTGCCTTCCCTCCACAAATTCTCATACACCAACGAAACAACAAACAGATATTGAATCATCCCAGCAAGGTAACTGCCGCAAAATTGGTTGTTGAAAATCTTCAAAATCACCTCCCTTGAAAAAAGTGATTTTGGGGAAACCAATAGCAAGGTAACTTTTCTCGATACCAATGGAAACCACTGTGAAAGTTAGAGCCCTGTACATGCAGCAAGTAAAAAGTCTTACAAGGATTTGTGTACAGGGTCCATTGTCATAAATCCACAATTAATATAGTATGGATAGGCCACATCACATATTTGGTAATCAGGGAGTGTGGAGTTAACCTCTCTGTGTGCATGTGCAACTCATTAGAGAACACTGCTCCTACACTCCAGTGGAAGGCAGCTGGTTATTCCCCCAGTTCCCAGTTCCAGTTTGATATATGGTTACCTAGCAATAGTCTATGCTAGACCTGCAATAGCCTCAAAACTGCAACCAAAACATATCCTCTTATAGCTATATCAAGAGAGAAAAAAGTTCATATAATATATGCCATAATTTATTTTAATATAATTTAGGTACCAAAATTCAGGTTCTCAGATCTATTTTAAAGTGGCTAAGATAGTTAATAACACACATTGGGGAGTATTCGAGGACTGCTTTGAAAATGCCCCCAACAACTAAAACAAAGCGCCATAGTCCGATCATGATCTTTTTTTACTTTTAGCTCTCCAATTTGCTTTCAAAATAGGAGCTTTTGTAACTGATGTTACTTATGAATCTAGTCCAGAACAGGAAAGAGAGTCACTTCAATGGTCAGAATGTGTTGAATTGAATTTACCATGAACATGCTCATGTCTAGGAAATAGGCAAAAATGGTCTTCCGATCTGCCATTTTGGATTTTAGAACCAGTTGGCAGCCATCTTGGAAATTCTAAATGTTGATGCATATCACCGAAATTGTGATTATCAAAGAAATATGACATTTTAGTACATTAAAAATAGATTTTACCCAGAAAATATGCTTTAAATAAGTCATTTCAGATCAATTTCAGCATATTTTCAGTTGCTTAGTAACCATAAATAGCCTAGCAACCATGGAATTGCCTGAAATAGTTACCTAATTTAGAGAACTATTGCATAACTGCTTTATTTTGGTATATTGGTAATGATTATTTGTTAGAAATCAGTTTTTCCAGGAAAATTGATGAAATTTTAGTTAAAAATATGTTACCCTGGCAACAGAAGCCAAGAGAATAATTCTTTTCAGAATGGGTCAATATAAAAAATTAATCATCATATTAAAATGTATCTCTGTACCAAATTTCAGGTTCTCAGATATATTCTAATGTTCAGAATTGGTTGAAGTACATACTGATATGAACAATGAATGAGCTTGCAAGCTAAAGTCAAGTCAACTAGGAAGTGGGCCTGAAGGGTCTTTTGATCAGCCATTTTGGATCTTAGAACCATTTGGCAGCCATCTTGGAAATTCTAAAGGCTGAAGCATATCACTGAAAATGTTATCATTAAATAAATGTTACATTTTAGAACATAAATAATTGCCTTACCCCATAAAATATACATAAAATGAGCCATTTTGGAGAAATTTCAGTATATTATCAGTTGCTTAGCAACCATACATAGCCTAGCAACCATATAATTAGCTGAAATAGTTTGAAAAATTAGAGAACTATTCCATAGACTACTTTATGTGGGTATACCATATCAAATTATTGGTTAGAATTCAGTATTTCCAGGGAATGGCCAAAATTTCACTGAAAAAATGTTTTCATGGCAACAGAACCCAAGAAAACAATATTTCAGAATGGGTCAATATCCAATATTAATCAGCATACCCAAATTTATCACTGCACCAAATTTCATGCTTTCATACCAATTTGAACAATTCTTTCACCAATCTACCTGACTACTAGTATGTTATTAACTTATAATAAAAAGATACCTTTCTGGTAGGCCCTATGTAGATCCAGAATAGTAAACCGCGCAAGTGATTATTATTTTAGTAATTTGGTTATATTTTGGTTATATTTTTCAAGATCTGTACGCCTATTATTGTTTTTATATTTTAAATTTAGCTGAATAATTGTGACCCAACACCCCAAAAACAGGCTCTTCTCGCTCAAGTCCATGTTGAGCTACAGCCATGCAAAGGCAGAAAATCACTATTTCATCAATATTGAGTTAAGAGTTTTGCCATCAAGTTCCATATCTAAATTACCATCTCCCAAAGTTTCAACTTTAAAATAGTTCTAGAAATGTTATAAATGTTCATTTCAAAATTAGTTAACTAATTATCATCATGCACAAGTGGATTCAATTAAGGGAAAATCAACCAAACATATTATAGATGTAACATTGCCATTATGAAGGACCATCTTTGTAGTCATTTTTCTCAGTTTTGATACCGGTGACAGCTTCTGACATTTCTGGTCATAACTTTTGAACTAATAAACATAGGCTCAAAATCCAAACGACATTGTACAGCTAAAGCTGACCTCTTCTTGAATATTAAGATATCTAGGAATCTTCAAAAATCGAGAAGAGCCTGGTTTTGGGGTGTTGGGTCACAATTAAAGAATCATCGCAAAAACGGCCTTCGCAGCCGGGAGTTTCCCGGCTACTAAACTAAACGTTCAAAACCAGACCAAGAGTTGTCAGGCATTTTACCTGGCTATCTGCTGTCGATCTTATGATTCCTCATAAGATGACAGCAGATATTTAGATTTTAGGATTCGATTCTGTATTTCGTTACCTTTTTAATGGAATAAATGATAATCCCGGATTTTCTACCTGCAAAAGGCTATGAGCTTTGTTTTTCTGATCGGAGGGCTTCCCTGACCTGCCGCTATATATGACGTCATTGTCCCCATAGTCACGTGACTGATTCGCATGATCTGATTGGCTTAGAGTCGTAGTGGGCCTCTTCCATCTATTTTGTTATGGCGGCCATTGTTGACAGCCCTCGATTCGAATACGCGGTTAGCGATAACTTTTTAATCATTCAGTAAATGACACATGTTCCCATTTGAACTTGGCTCCCCTTGGCTCAGTCTAGCTTCTGGGATCGGTTAGAAAGTTCCAGAAAAAAATAAAGCATGAAAACAGGTTGATCATAGGGAGGTTTGGTATATACGTCGTTTCTCCCTTCGGTCAGTGCCCCGGTCACGTGATTTGAGAAACATAGCGGAGCTATTCCTAGCTGAATAGCGGTAAGGGGGCTGTTCGTCTAGCACTTAACCTTTAGAAGTTATCTCTGATAATGATATGACGTAATATATTTGGAAAGAAGACATCTCTAATCTTAGATTTAGCTTGGCAGCTTATTTGTAATATGTACCGTAGTCTAGCTGGGATAATCATTATGTAACCCTTTATCTGTAAGCCTACATACATACTATCATAACTTGGAACAGCTGTAGGGCACTAGGGGACATTTGTCTCACATGTCACTTTGAAATACATGTATATTATGCATGCATGTATATAATAACTATATAACATGTGTTTGTGGATAATCACTACAAATATGAGTAATGAGTTGAAAATAATTAGCCAAGCCTAAGCTTTACGCCCCTAGCTAGACCTCTAAAAAAACTAATGGCAGTAATGCTCTAATAGCCTCTACTCTAGTCTAGTCTATACTATATTTTTATTATAGATTAGGAGGGCAATTGGCACACACAGTATCTATGGCATCATGATCGATTGCTTTTGTTCTAAAGGTAACATATCTGTTCTGTTTTAGGATGTCACCCCTGTCTGAAATTATGGAGAATGTGTACACCCTTGACTAAGTTTTGAAACTAGGTAGCGGGCTAGGTAGCCTACTTTGCTGGATTGGTGACATGATAAAAATAGATTTCCCGATAGTACCAGTTTTAAAAAACGCGGAACATTTTCCTAATATCCCCTCAAGTTGTGTTAGAAGAATTGTCCACACTCACCATAGATTTTACAAACGTCCGAAGCATATTGATACACTTTTGAAGCCTTGTTTATAGCCTCGAAGGCAGATGGGTGTGATCTTCGCAGTGCACACAAATCAGCTGCGTAGCCTGGGGAACAGTCTAACCGCATTCGCTTCTGTCGCAACCAGGGAACCAGTGGGTTGATAAGCCAGTAATGTATCCGTTCGGGAATCTGAAATACTGATTTTTAAATATATGCCCGCCCTACAAGCTGAATATTTCGGATGTATACCTATTACCAGCATATTGCACAACATATTTCTGACAGAACAAAAGTTATGCTATTAGTTTTAGGCTCATGTCATCAAAGGCACTCAACTGATGTCATCAGCGGAGAAAGCTCAGACTTACAATATGGCGGACACCGGTTGTGGTAGATAGGCACAAAACGTACATAAGCTGGTAAATCAGATGAATCGTTCCTCCTAGCCGTACGTCACCACATTACGGACTAAATATACGAATCAGACCTCGTTATAGTACCTGTACCGTAAGTAATTATATTTATCTCGTAGGGGAATTATTCATAATTGGAAATTATTCCTGGCGCCAGTAGCAGGACCGTCTCCGCCTCCGGGGGCCCAATACTTGGCTCCGGCCGTCCATGTCCATCTGATGATCACCTCTGGTCCAGGAGAGTGTGGGTCCGCTAGTAGAGTTGATTCTTTGCCTATTTATTTCTCGATTATTTTGTTTTAAATGTATAGTATATAACTGATGAATGTTGCTAACTGATGAATGTTGCTAAACATGGACTTGACTTATAAGCAGAGACAAAATTGACAATAATGATGTAGGTTAGGCATACTGAAATGTGGCACGATTCCGCCGTTTTTCTGAATGGGCACTGTCTGTCCCCGCTCCGGGGTGCGGGAGGATACGGGGATGATACTCTCTATGCTGCAGCAGTACCCAGCGCTTGTAGTGCAAATGACGAGTGGCGCTCCTGTTGACATGTGCGTGAACTATAGGTTTGACATCAACATGCCATGAGTGATGGCCGTCGATGCCGATGCCTGCTGGAAAATTAGCTCCTATATTTACGGACACTGTTTATCGTGAGAGTGATCGGAGAAATCTGCCTGAACAAAAGTGTACAGAAATGGTATCTAGGATGATTTCACTAACTGAAAATGTTTGTCACCGGGAAAAATAAGGAGAACGAGCCAATAAGTATAGGAGTCAGTAGACGCTAAGCGAAAAACGATTATGGGGGTTGCAACGGTTTTTGTGGTCTATAGGAGTCATTTTTGCCTCTTTTCCTGCGAAAAGCGGAAGTGTTGCCGTTCGTCGAGTGGGCCAATCCGTCCATACCCGTGGTCGTGGGCCCAATCGACTGGCGATCCTTCTGGGAACTTGTCCTACGGCTACGGGTAGCCCATGCGGTGGTCGGACCTGCTCTAATTTCTGACTGCCCCTTTCTGACTAGTTTGTCAATCACTCCATGTGTGTTGCATTAGCCATGACCTGTCAATATAAATAATTATTATACACGCATTTAATACCGAGGCCCCGACAGCCGCACATTACTTGTAACGTGGTATTGGACTAGTACATTACCGGCGCGTTGTCATGGCGACGCAAGTTTGGTGGCGCAAGATTGCCGACGCAAGGTTGCCGACGCAAGTTTGCCGTGTACAAGGGCTTTCTTTCTCCAACATTTCAACTGTTTCTATAGTTATATTCCTCTTGTACGAACACCAGATATGGCAAATTATGTTAATGTATCTTTAATTAAGCATGTTTTGCATGCAAAACTAGGCATGTATAATAATCAACTTATAGGACTCGTTGCCGCACAGAGCGTAAATAAAGGACTCGACCTGCGGTCTCGTCCTTTATTTACGCTCCGTGCGGCAACTCGTCCTATAAGTGCTAAATAAGTCTTCTTCCTGTTTCAAAAATCTTCACAAAGACACAACCTAATTTCGTGTAAATTTACTCAAATAACGATGCCTGTTATAGTGACATTTGATAATATTTAAGTGAATTATGCACCATCCCCAAATATAATGACCAAGGAAAATATCTGTCTACAAATTAGTATAGGCTACATGTAGGCCTATCTACATACGGTACCGTATATAACTTACGCTTCATCATATCCAGAGAGTTAACCGCATGCAAGTCAGGCCTATACTATAGGCTATATTTATTTTGGGGGAAGGAAATTGGTTATATTTCACCAGATCTGAACGCCTAATATTGTTTTTATATTTAAGAATAAAGGATCGTCGCAAAAACGGCCCTCGCAAACCCAGCCGGGAGTTTCCCGGCTCTTTCTATAGAGCACACAAGTTGTCAGGCGTTTTGCCGAGGTCTACAGTTGACTTTATGCGGGACTTTATGGCTCTGCCATCAGACACCTGCAGACATTTAGATTTTAGCAGAAGCATCTATATTTCATTAGCTTTTTAATGTAATCATCCCAGAGTTCTACCTTGAATATGACAGCTAAATTCTGTTGTTTTTGTCCTGGACCATGGGTATTTCCCCAAGGTCGTCCGCCGCTATGACGTCATGCTGTAGGCGCGTGATCTGATTGGGTAACAACCGGAAGGCTCGACCCAGAGCGGAGCAGGGCTCTCTGGGAAGGTATGGAAAGGGGCATGCAACATTACGCTGTGAGATCGGTCGATCGGCTGATATGGAGTCCCCTTTCACGGTAGTGTTAACAAAAGTTGAACGAAGGTTGTTGTTTAATGGTGTGCATTTCGGTTAATTTGACTTTACTTATGTATTGCTGTATTCTTCCGCTGGCTATTGATGGTACTGGATGCATAAGTTTGTAGGAAAATAAGTGTGAGCGAGCAAGAGATGTATAGGGAGCCATAGTCTAAGAATCGCGTATCAGTTATGGGGCAGCGTTCGTAATGTTTCGGTGCATAGCATGCGCTTATGTAACATAAGCGGTTTTGCCGCCGATCGTCCAGAAAGTGTACCGCTTGCGAGATGTATTTATTTAAGGAAATTGGTTTTAGGCCTATTTCAGCAGATCTGAATGCCTAAATTGTTTCTATATTTAAAAATAAAGGATCGTCGCAAAAACGGCCCTCGCAAACCAGCCGGAAATCCTGGCTACTAAACTATTTCTCACCGTTCAGCATACGAGTTGTCAGGCATTTTGCCGTGCAACTCTCCTAGGTCTGCAGTTAGCTTTTTAATGGAATAAATGATAATACCAGATTTTCTACCTGCATAAAAAGCCTATGAGCTTTGTTTTTCTGATCGGAGGGCTTCCCCGGCCTGCCACTATAAATGACGTCATTGTGCCCATGGTCACATGATTTTATTTTTTTTTTATTCCATTTAAGGCCAAGTCATTATCTCATGATCTGATTGGCTTAGAGCGACAGTGGGCTTCTCTGTTCTACTTTTTGTTATGGCGGCCATTGTTGACAGCCCTCGCTTCGAATAAGCGGTTTGTGATAACTTTTTAATTATTCATTAAAAGAAACAGTTTTCCATTTGAACCTTGCTCCACTTAAAGGCAAACGCTACTATTCACTGCCACGCCGCCCTTTTCCATATACCAAATATACGGGTATTTTACGCACTATGCCTTTAGCATTGCAGTCTATGGAGAAACGGCCCATTTTTTCACGTTTTATAGTACAAAATAAACCATTAATGGCTACTCCTACTGTTCCAAAATTTTCTACACATATAGTACAGGTTATATACTACATATCAAAAGGAAAAAAAATATATGTCAACGCATTGAAAAAATAATTGTAGCTGTCTGAAATAGACAAGTTTGGGAAACAGAAGTAGCTGTAGGTACTCTCAGTTGTACCCATTTAGTATACAAGACTATCGGGAAATGCTGCATTTTTCATTCACGGTTTAAGGAATAAAACAAAATCGGAAACTCCTAATGTACCAAAAGTTTCTACACATATAGTGCAGGTAATATTCTAAATATATATAGGGAAAAAAGTGTATGTCATCGCATTCAAAAAATAATTGTAGGTGTCTGAAATAGACATATTTAGGAAATATAGAACACATTAAAAGCAGCAGATTTTTGGGTTGTCAGCCATGTTTCAAAGCCCTGTAATTCAGAAAGTAGCATGGCGACCCATTATTTTTTTTTTAGTTTTATTAACACACAGACTTCAAGAATCATATACTAAAATATCAGAAAAATGACATTTATTTTCGATGAGGAGAAAAATAAAATTGTTTTTATAAAAGTAGTGAAAAATAATGGTTTTTTTTGAGTTTTTAATTTAAAATTCGCATCAGATATTTGTTGTTTTCAGAATAAAAATATCAATACACTCTATAAAAAAGAGGCATAGAATTATTGGCCAAATAATACTCTCTCCAAATCTGTTAACTTTACTTAAATTGAGTGAATATAAATAGCAAATATGAACTATGAATTCGAGGTACTGCAAAATGAGTCCCCATTTTGGTTCTCATTGGTTCTTTTGAGATATAACATTTTGAAGCCCTGTAATTCAAAAATGAGTATGGCGACCCATTGATTTTTTTCCATCTTTATGATCAGAAACACTTCAAGAATCAAATACCAAAGTTTCAGAAAAATGACATTTATTTTCATTTTCCACTAGATAGTAGCGTTTGCCTTTAACTCAAGCTAGCTTCTGGGATCAGTTAGAACGTTCCAGCAAAAAAAAAGCATGAAAATAGGTCGATCATAAGGAGGTTCGGTATATATACGTCGTTCTTCCCTCTGATCAGGGCACCGGTCACATGACTTGACGAACGGCTGCCAAACCGCTTATTTCAATAAGCGAATGCGATTTACCGAAACACAGCGAACGCAGCGCCATAACTGTACAACGATTATAAGAGATGGGCCCCTGGGTCTGCAAAAGGTTTCTCGCACTTATTTTCCTACAAACTTAGGCATCCACTACAATGAATCGCCAGCATATTAATACACCTAGCTATTAGTAAAGTCGATTTAACCGAAATGCGCACAGATAAATTACAATCTTGGTGTAAACTTACGTTAACGTTGCCGTGAATGGGGACTCCAAACACGCCCCGCTCGAACCATCTCACAGCGTCACTGCCTATGGACAATGTTACATGCTGCTTTACATACCTTCCGAGAGCGCACCACGGTGAAAGACTTCCGGCAAGACACTTCCGCCATCCAACAACAACATGTCTTCGAGACATACACACAACTAGCCTAGGATTATCACGTGCATGTATTGCTGTCATATTCCATGTAGAAACTCCGCGATTATTCCATTAAAAAGGTAACGAAATATCGATTCTTCTGCTAAAGTATCAGTGTCTGCAGGGTCTGATAGCGGAGTCAGACGCCTGCAGACTTCGGCAAAACACCGAGTCAACTCGTTCCCAGTGGCCAAGTTTAGCCGGGTCCCCCGGCTCTGCACTCAGCCAGTCTGCAGTTGCCGAAACCATAATTTTAAAAGCTTTGATTATTACCAACGATATAACAAATACAGCGGCCGGAAAATATTCTACTAAACTAACCAGCCAAGCAGTTACCGTATGCCTACACAACACAAATTCTCGCGCGGATACTTTCTAGATAAACATAGCGGAGCTATCCCTAGCGGAATAGCGGTAGGGTGCTGCTCGTCAAGTACCATGTACATACTGTCACACATATATCCTGAGGAAATAGATATACATGTGAAATATATATCTATACGATAGAGGTGACAGTATTTGTAGCCTTTATGATTATGAAAAAAATATATATATGACGATATTTTAAATGCTTTCAGTACCAAAATGGCGTTAGACCTCGAAACACATGCTTTCATGGTTCCACAAAAGGAGGTGTCTAATCCTGGAGACATAGCTTCAAAATGGGAAAAATCAGAGGTATGTGGAGACTAGTGCAATATAATCAAAACTGCAATCAGAAAGTATTCATATGTACATTTATCTTGGTTATTAAAAATGTATAAATTATGTTCAAGAATGCAATGGATGCAATGGACGTAATCCTAGACATTCCATGCAGATTTTGGTCTGAATCTATCAGAATTGTTCTATGTCGCCAACCAATTATCATATATAATTCATCTCAATTTCTTCTTTTTTTATCAGGCATACCAAGATTTCATTGGATTCATAATGGCAATGAACGAAGCAGTGAAGAACAAGAAGATTCGCGATGAGTATCACGTTTCTGATGTTAGGACCGGTCATTTTCTCTTAGATAGTATCATACTCAAAAGTTATCGGGGAAAGATTTGATAGTAAAGGGTATTCAGCTCAATAACGTCACAAATTCAAGGGATTTTTTAAGTTGGGGTGTATTTAACAAATGATTTAAAATTCCAATATATGTGAGAAAAGCTATTTATATTGACATGCTCGTGTATACGGAAGTCGTAACCCCCTAAACAAAGAAAAGGGAAAATGTTTAACGAATCATTGTAATGTTCTATTTCAATCGTGATTCTTTGGGAAGTTTCAAAATGATCTCATTGTCCAACATTAAACGATTTTTATCTAAAGTTTTACTTGTTTTGTAGACGTGTGCCAAACTGGTGGAAATGCTTGACAAATTGTCCACATGGATTGATGAAACACCACCAATTGATCAGCCACAAAGATTCGGCAACAAAGCATTCAGGGATTGGTTTGCAAGAATGAAAGAGGTTTGATAATGTTATCAGGGTCTTATTAATTAAGTTTCTACCTGTTTTTTTTTCAGATAAAACCCTTCAAGTTCTATTTTTAATAGCTTATCATTTTAAACATATAGAGTCAGATCGAAAGATTATCCATGTGTTATTTTTCAAATGGACACCCAGATATATATTTATATATTGCCTACTATTTATGTTTTACTATTATTTGTATCCAGAAAGCCGAAGACTTGGTGAAGGAGGCACTTGGTGAAAAGTATAATCGTGCCGTACCAGAAATAGCCGTATATCTGGTTGAGAGCTTTGGGAATTCCACCCGGATTGATTACGGGACAGGTGAGGCACATGTTTTTGGCTCCACCACTGTCTTTTTCATACGAATAAGAAGGTGTGTGTGTGTGTGGAGGGGGGGGGGGGGGGAGCATTGAGTATTAAGCCTGAGCACTATGGATTGAGGTTGAAGACAGGCTGACTGGTCTAGTCGAGGTAGATTAACAGGAAGACAAACAGAGAGCACTAGGTAGCAGCAGCAGCAGTTGTTCAGTAGTTTACATTTATACCGCATATAGGAGGATACATACTATAATAATTATATTTTCCGTATTCATTATTTTATTGAAAATTTCTATTCGGGACTAATGAAAAACGACTACACAAACCCCAATTAATACTTTTAATGTGTTTCTTTGTGTGAAATAAAGGAATTGTTGGGCCCCATTAAATACTAATAGCGTTTAAGCTCCTATGCGGTTATGCTGTTCCTCTAATTTAAATGTTGTAATAAATAAACTTTAATCGTATAATGTGCTGTTTTCAAACTGCAGGGCACGAAATGACGTTTGTATTCTTCTTGTGCTGCCTTTTCAAGATCGGTGCTCTTGTTGAGGAGGATGGCCCTGCTGCCATTCTCAGAATATTCGCTAGGTAAGCTATATAGCTCTGTCCCATCTGCTTTTTAATTGCAATGGGCAGTTAAATGTGTTTAAGTATAATGTACCATTGTGATTCTACATTTGTGAAGAAAATCGTCGTCGTGACCACCACTTTCGCACTTTCGTCTGATCGCGGTAGCGGTAGCACCACTCTGGCAGTAAAGCAGTGGTGGTGGTGGTGGGCATACTCAATGGGAGTGAGTGGGGCAGTGCTTGGTCATGCTTGGTTGGCCAGTTGGTGGTGCTGGTGGCCAGTGCTAGTGAAGTGTGTGGGAACTCAATGTTAGTGGTGGTATTGGTAGCAGTGGTCGTCAGCAGTGGTGGCAGTGACAGTGGGTGTATGTACTAATGTAGGTGTGAATGCACATGTACATGCAAACATAATTACACCTTACAACTACATTTCTGAGCAGATATTAATATTGTGGTGACCTAGTATGTAGTATGGTTACAATCATTTAAACATGACAAGTTTGCATCTGTTTTAACAAATGTATAATTTGAATAATTTTTTTTTTCTAAATATATGCTGTTTTAAGGTATTCTGGTGGGGTTTACTTGGTGTCATTGGGAGAATTCCTCAACATTCACATGCTTACTTGAAATTTAGAATGGTTCTTCTATGTATGTATGTATGTATGTATGTATGTATGTATGTATGTATGTATGTATGTATGTGTATGTGTACATGTATGTATGTATGTATGTATGTATGTATGTATGTATGTATGTATGTATGTATGTGTACATGTACTTATTTATGTATACATGTAGCCCATTGCAATTCTATATGACGTTAGTCATAGCCGTGCATCTTGTTTCCCTTTATTTTTTCATTGGATTTCAACCATCTTGGCTCTAAGTCACAAACTTAACATGATAGATATTTTTAAATACCCCAATGATAACGCTTCCTTGTTCAGGTATTTGGAAGTAATGAGGAAACTACAACAGACATATAGGATGGAGCCTGCTGGTAGTCAAGGAGTGTGGAGTCTGGATGATTATCAGTTCCTCTGCTTCTATTGGGGAAGCGCCCAACTAGTCGGTGAGTATGATACAATGTGATATACGTTAGGTATTAATATTTTAGATAAATGTAGGAACGAATATCAAGAACGTCTGAATCAAGCAGTGTATACAATCTTACTAGTTTCTTCATCGTTAGTCTCAGACATAGCCATATTTAGATTGGTCTCTGGTCCTGGCGCCACCTGGTGAGTGTTTCCAACACTACTGAATGTGCTCGGTGGATAATTGCAAGGTCCCGATATATCACACGAGATTTCACACGTATCCACAAATAGGCGGACTTTGGTTTTCTTTGGGATATTATTAAATGACCACTCGCATATTTTTAAAATTCTATATATGTATACAGTCTCAGAGTTAATTAGTATAAGCCTCAGCCCCCGACTAGCCAAACCATTTCTGCCAGGTCAGGTCCCTCTATATAAAGGAATGGTCTTAAACAGCTAGAAGAAATCAATTAGGATGAAGTTGTTAGGAAAATACTGATAATGGCAAGAAGATTTATGTTGTTAAAATTAATTTGATTATTCATTAAAGTTATTACTTTAGCACATCCAATGCGAAAATTGTTATGGAAATGTGGAAATGTCAAAATTATATGGGTCATACGTTTTTTTACAATTTTTGTATAGACAACAAGAGGCTCAAACCAAGCTCTTTCCCCGACCCTGACATGTGTGCTTCATTCTATAAAGATTATATATTCTATGCAGCAGTACAGTACATCCACAAAGTAAGCGGATTTCATTTACAATATATAGTATTAACAAGTGACAACAATAGTTTCATTCCTGATTTGTTGAAATACAACCTCCCATCATCTTTATTACTTATTTGAATATATCTCCTAAAAAGTGCCATTATTCTTGATAATTTTGATTAGATCTAGCGCTATGTAAGGATACGCTATTTGTAAATGGATTCGGACAATGTACTCCCAATCTGTCTGATTGTTGCTATGTTTTCCTTATTGCCCCAAGGTTAAGACTGGACCTTTTGCTGAACACTCTAACCAACTGTGGAATATCAGCGGTGTACCACTGTGGTCCAAAGTGAACACCGGACTATTAAAAATGTATAAAGCTGAGGTAGGTAGTTTCTAGTATCTTCCCCAAAGTTTAATCATTTTGATGTAAGATTTAGAGGAGAGATTTTATACGAATAATTCAATGGAAAATTAAAGCCCAGTCATGTATGAATTTGATAAAAAGCAATAATTGTTTCTATTTTCAGATCTTCTGCAAATTTCCAATCATCCAACATACTCTTTTCGGATCACTAATGTCTATAAAACCTGCTAGCCAATGATGATATTACCTCGTTTCTACCATTGCATATTTCCCCTCCATTTATGTTTTTATAAAAGATTTATATGAAAATCGAATGGAGGTTTAGAAGATAATATTAAGTATTTTTTATTTCTCGGTATATCCCGTTTACTTGAACTATTATAAACGTTGGATCTCATAATTTAACCTGATTCTTTGCGTCGCTGACAATTATGGATTTTGAATGACGCTTACATTATATGTCTTCTAGATTCTTTTTTTTTTTTTTTTTTTTTTAACAAATATTTGCCCAGTAAAAAGCTGGCTGCCCACTACATAGGGCATAGGGTTCAAGGACAGCCTAATTAGCTTTATTTTATATTCTGTTAAAATAAAACTGATTGTTATAAGGATACAACTCGGTAGTTTACCCTTTGTTGGATGGCTTTTGTATTGTGTATATTGATATTGTTTACAAGCAACATCGTAAGTAAACGTTTGTCATTGGTTTAATATTTTCTACCGGCCCCATGGAATAGTTGCATCTGACGACGACATACACTTTTATATCATTTTCCAATCCCTTTTACTACAGGGTGTGTAAATCCATTTAATTTCGATTGGTGAAGACAAATCCATTTATTTTCTCCAATAGGAATACATAAATTCGTCTTATTTAAAGAAAAATAAAGATAAACCTTTAACTCCTTAAAATATAAAATATACAAGAAGGGTGCCTATGTACTATTCGATCTGCACCTTATTAACCTTGTTATCAATTCCGACCATATACAAGCTAATAACGTCTAACAATACATACATGTTTATCGACACTTGGTGTAGCGGCCACTCTTCTTGAGTTGCCGCCACCTGACGGTATAACAAACTGATTTTTTTTTACTTTACAACTGACTTTTTTTAACTTAAGACTGACTTTTTTTTTTACTTTATGAGTCATGGAAAAACAATGCCTGTCTGTTCAGGTTTAAATTATGCAATTCACCTTGTGTAAAGGAGGTGTTTAGAGATAAACTATGTTGAAGAAATATATTCAAATCATGTACGGTAGTGGCCCGCTCATAAGCCCGGGCTTGTATTTGTTTCAACCCCCCTTAAGCTCGAGCTCGAGCTCGCAATTGAGATAGACTTTTAACCAAGAATTAAATTTTAGAGGATTTTATTTTTTCATGACCCCCACATCCTGGGTCTGTATTCAAGATAGGCTTTTAAACAGGTCCCGTCTTATAAACGGGCCACTACAGTAAGTATTCATTGCGTTTAAAATATTTACTTGTTACACCAGATAAAATTTCCATGATGCCCCCCTACCTAGTACAGACCTTCAGGCATTGACCAATAGCAAGCCTCTAAAAAGATATGCCTAAATTCACGCTTGGTATATCTGTGATGCTATACGATGGTCGGATTTCACTCTGTTCCAGGGTGTACAACCCCGATCATGATATAAATAAATATCATAGTATGTAGCTGTTGTATGATTTCTTGTATAACTTTGAAGTAATATATAACCTCTTTTCGTTTTATGTTGTTTTAATTGTCAGAATCTCGGAAGTTGTTAGATCCCCCAGGGCAAAATAAAAAAAACCAGCCCAATACAGACATATTTATTTTAAGCCTCCACCTTGAATGGTCCTGGAGCTATAATCACCTTAGGTAGAGACTAAATGGAATAATAACCTCTATTGTGTGCCTTCCGGTGGACTAATTTGTGTATAATCTGAGACAACCATTTACTGTCTTTATTTCTATCGCCTTCCCCAGGCTAGTGAACTCTGGGTAACATGTAGCGCCCTCGGTGGGCAATGCGAGAAGCAGCTCAACATAAAAGGAGTTCCTAGGATTATGCACAATTAGAGGAGGGAAAGAAGAGAGATCAAAGGAGAATGAGAGGGGATTGAAAGGGAGAGGGGTAGGAAGGGAGAGAGGAGGGATTTAGAATCGAAAGAAAGGGAATGGAATGTGGAGTGGGGTGGGCAGAAGAAGAAGAGATGGTCCATTTAACAAATTGGTCAAATATAGTCTACCAGATTCATAAACACTAATATTGAATGCCTTGACATGATCATACACTTGATAACCTACGTAATGGTGACTAGTGAAATGCACTTTGGTCATGCACACAGTAAGATAGCGTGGGATGGATTTTTGCACCCTATTCTCAGTCTCTCCAGAAATCCGTTGTAGCCTCTCCTACTAGCTAGGAGAACTTCCTTTCATTGAGAACTGATCTCTGTTTCCCTTTACCAATCGCGTGTCTTTTACTGACCAGAATATGGGGAATTTCACGAGTTTTATATATAATTATATATGCCTTTAAAAATTAACTTACTGTGAGCATTTTGTTTGCCGATTCATTCCTCCCTTTGGGATTTTCAGCGTTCCAGGCCGCCATTGTCTTAATAATACGAATGTGTTCCCACATTTTCAGGATGTGCAATGCACAGGCCTACACAAAGCCGTGTACATTTTTGCTTGGACCTGCTCTTTGCTCAACAGCATCAGCAACTCCATTGCCGACAACACACCGCTACTGATTTAGTTTTTAGTTACAAAGACGTTTCAATTTGGACTTCATAAATATTCGATGGTGGAATCTAAGATTTCTTCCCTAACAATAAGATCCTGTGAATCAAAGTGAAAACATCTACATTCTCAGATTAGGCTATATACTGCAATGCAGTAGCATGTTATTTGATGCTCATAGATTCAACGAACATCTCATTAAAACCATACAAAGTAGTTTTTCTTTTGACCAAAGTTATATTGCTTCCACCATATAAACTGCCTTTTGCAATACAATATATTTTGTAAAGAGTAGGAAATCTGACACCATCCTTTGTTTCTTGAAAATGATTGCAATATTTAGGAATGATTTTAAAGCCGTCGGCATCTTTGAAATGATTCAAAAACCAGAAAATCGAAATTACATCTCAGGCGCCGCCCCCACATCAGCTTCAAGTTTACACATTCTGTCTGTTTCTCTTTAAACTCGAACATATTACGTACATGTACTTCACTATCGAATGCAATGTTTTAAGTGTCGCTATTTTTAACTTAGTGACGCAGATTTCAAAACTTTAACTTTAGAATTCTGAAGGATGTGATAGAGGATTCTTGTGATAGGGTTTAACAACATTATAACGCCTAGTAAATGCCACTCGTGAGCTGCATCGTGTAATCGGATTGCTTCTGTATCGATAGTGGCAAGTCACAACATTAGCAATAAATAAAAGTCCATGAGAAGGAATTAAGATTCCTAGTGAATGAAGAAGTACAGTATAGCGGCATTGTCTTGGATACTATTTTGTATGTTGATTGTATAAACAGCGATCGGCCCATTGATACTTCTAGTGCATAACATGTTCACATTTCTCTCCTTAAGTGCGGGTGGTGGTGAGATTCGATCCGAGTTCCCTACGGCCCCCAAGAGATTGGACGCGGAGGTGAATAAATGCCACTCACCGTGGGACAATTGTTTAGTCACATGCCAGTTTAAGGAAGAATGATACAGATCAATTAATGTGACGCTGTCTTCAAATTGTCATACTAAAATTGAAATAGAATATGTAATTGGTGAGCTAGCATAATTACATCTTTAAGAAAATATATAACTTTGGCAGGGGGGATTGAAAGTCGATGGCTTTGCTTTAAATACTAAAACCTTGCTGAGGAATGTTCTGTATGTACTCTGTCTCTACCGTAATTCTCAACATTTCGTTTACACCCTAACATTAAGCATGTCTTTTGCTTATCTTGGAAAATCAATGTGGACATACAATAAATTACATCTGTAAGAGGCTGTCAGTACGACAGGGTGTGTAACTACCCGAACGTCAACTCCTCTTAACTATTGCCGATTTGACATAGACCTTTTAAGTGGCAATACATCCGGAGTGTGGATGTTTAGTTGTCACTGAATACCTAGTGTTTTCTATTGCAGAGCATTTTTTCCGTCAGAATACAATGATGACAAAGTGCGATTCAAAGGGGGGCTTCATACATATTAAATGATACGCGTGTTCGTAACAATCCACATCTCAGAATATTGAGACAATGATTAATATTTGATTCATATTAATTGAATCATCAGGTCTAATTTGTATAAGATGTCAGAGCGTCTCAAACCGAAAACCAGGAGTACTGTTACATCTGGATAAAAGAGACTGCTCTGCTCTGTACAGTCTAGGGTCACTTCCTCTCAGATCAGATAAGAATGGAATGTTAGTGATTGGACGCCTACTGCGCTAATGGATTTTCTGGCTCAGGAGTAGGCGTCCTAATGGGATTATAATGGCATTTTGTGGTTTGGAGCGAGATGCTTTCCCTTAATTTGAAGGGACTCTCAACCTTTAAAAGCCTGACGCACACATGGCTGATTTGGCCCCTGATTGCCCCACGATTTGGGTCTCCTGATGAATCTTAGGATTTCATTTCAAATCCTGGTTTATGTTTTTGAAATAACATAAACCATGGTTCGAAATGAAATCTTAGGTTCTATTCATCAGGAGACCCAAATCGTGGGGCAATCGGGAGCCAAATCGGCCATGTGGCTTGGGGCTTTCAGCCTAGAATGTTAAGATAATGTGCGATCCACCACCCAAATATATAAAACCCAATATTGAAAACCGTGTAATATTTCACGATGTTTTCGGGTTTCATATCAAGATTGTGAGAAATTGTGTCCAACTGGGAGTAATCGATCGCGAGTATTCCAGGAGTAATTAATGTTACAAATCCCGTTATGACGTACACCTGGATAATTTAGGATGTATGGTTCGTGGTATCTAATATACTATAATTTATTATACACGCATTGCGCTGAAAACAACGTATCTAGAGGGATTTTCGTATAGTGCGTATTTCACTAGTGATTTTTACCTGGGGTTGTCATGGCAACCAATCTGGGTTTTTTTCACTAAGATTATCGGTAAAATTTAAATTGATGACTCGATTTGTTTTTATTTTAACTCCACATTATGACGTCATTGTGAGTCTAATTTATACCTCAGGGGTAGTGCCAACCCTCCAAAACCCATCCTCTAGAGCTGATGAAGACTATACTGTTAGTCGAAACATGTCAGGACATGTAACCTCACTACAATAAAATAAACCCCCAAATGCCCTCCCGGAGTTGTATTCATTGAGACACGACCACCTATCCCATCTGTGACCCGCCGAGGGGAAAGGAGGCTCCGCGCGGGAGTTATAGTTCCTGGTATTCCCGCTAGGAGTCACATCATATTCATGACGTCACTGTCAGAAATTAAATGTTTATATTTGTAATTCTGAGAGGGAGGTAACTTTGAAAGTCTGTAACTTCACTAATCTTTGGAGTATCAACAAAATTCTTTCATTTTTATGATGCTCATTTCCCCTTCTGTACATCCCTGTCATTTTAAAAAAATATTTTTGATATTTATTTTTTGTACATGTGATGTGTCACAGGAAAATGAGTCACTCCCCCAGCCTATTTGAGGTCATCTACTGAAAACTGACATAACTTTACAAAAAAACCCATATCTTGGCAAATTCTGGGAATTTTCAACTATTTTTTTCGGTTATTGACTCAGGAGGACATGCAGATTCAGAATTTATAATAAACCCAAATTCGAAAATTTGGCCCTGGAGCCCCCTTTCTGCTTGGCTGGTCACAATTCTTGTTTTTATTTTCATGATTGAAAGCATGTATAATAAATCTGTTAACTAACCTGTTGGTTTCAGTCGCTTAGAATATTGTACTCGTTGCTACGCAACTCGTGCAACATCTGTATATATAGATGGTCAACGATATGCGTCTTTGATTACAACATATTCCGAGGATTTTGTCAGGAACGAGGAAGTTGAAATATGCGATTGTTTCCCCTTATAGACTGAGTGATTATATATAATTGTACACACCAAATCCTATAGCCATGTATTATATTACAATTGTCTATTTACTAACATTATCTTATATAGTCATGTAACTTTATAGTATGCAATCCCAAACTCACTCTGTGAATTGTTTGTTTGTTACCGCGCAAAAAACACATATTATCGAAACATACGGTAGAATGCACAGATGCACTATTAACTTAATATTGCTGGTCTTCTACAAAAATACAATAACCCATTGTCTATTGGCAACTTCTACTGATAGTAGGTCTTCCAGTTGCGACCATAAATTGGGAGAAAAACAACCACATAAAAAATAATGAAAATGCATCTGTTATACATGTAACATGCAATTAATTACGTATATCAATTAGGGTTTAACATTCAAATTGCTGTTTATCTAGAATAATCCTGTTTTCTGGGTATAAACGTTAGTTCTGAGAAAAAAAATGTCAGCGTTTTTTAAGTGAAGGCTGGATCGGTTCTTTACATCCTACATTTGAAACTCAATTTGCGCTAATAACTAAAAAGATACGGTTCATTGCTTTATTGCTTAGCAGTTATTTGTTTGCCATGCCGACTGTTTCATCCATAAATGTGATAGAAATAAATATCAATAAGAAAGGAAATACATAAATAAAACAAATTAAGAATAATACTGGAGTTCCCCACAACATGACGGCAAATATATGCTTCGCTTGCCAGCTGTGGCCTTCTGTTAATCCCCAGGGAACAAAATGACGCCCACACGCGCATTAAAGGGAATATGTGTCTCACATATCGATTATAACTATTACGCCTTCCTTCATTCACTGATTCCCATATATTATTAAACAGATACGCACTTGGATGATTAAGAATGGATATGCTGGTTTCCCACAGTAAGTACCTTATGTCGAATATTATATGATATATTCAATTCCGGAGTAGTTCTGCGAAAGCTTATTCAGTTTTGAATTAACGGAGTCATCCATTCTTACTGTTGCAAATTTCTTCGTGGCCGTGAGGCCTTCGTCGTACAGTGATTATGGCTACTATAATTGTCTATTCATTAACTAACTATAAGACTAGTGCGATATTCACCTACCTATAAATTCTTCTTCATGAAAAAAACCCTCAGAAATCAATAGAATGTGATTAGGTTTGCTTTAAGAATGTATCTTTCCCATCCCGATTTCCCATGGATATTTCTATTCTACAGTAGCTTACAGTATGTGTATATATTATATGCCATATCCGAAGTATCATTAGTATGGCAGTGCCCTATGGTGTTCAAAGAATGCATCCATGGCCACCTTTCGAGAATACTAACAATTCATATTATATCGTTGGCGATCTTTTAACATGGACATGTATACTTCAATTTTTGTTAAAACATCCATCAGTTAGTCCTTAATTTACTTAACATAATAAGCTCGTAGTGACAGATAACATTATGCTAGTTTATGAAATTACTTCTAAATATGCAATTTAAATTAAAGGGATCGTTAAACATGGGTCAAACGAATTGCTTCATTTTGTGATTATTCGGTGCTTGCGTCTATACCCCTATTAATCCGGGCATTCTATTCCTCCTACACATTTATACTAAACACGTGACCAATCGGTACTTAAACTTACATCTGCGTCTCCCTAAAGCAGCAACTTTACGTCAGTTTCCGACTTGGTTTGCACGGATGTAATAGTTCAGATAACTGATATAATCCTTGGTCGCTTGGCTGCTATATACCCGAACACTTCTAATGACCTGATCGTTGCATTTCACGGTTGAGGATTTCTGTATGCAATTGAAAGGAGAATTTATCTTTAAACTGGGAATAATCGAAAATGACATCGCTTCCTAAAATGAAGCCACTTCTTTTGTTATTTTCAAGTTTGCATTTTATCCTTACACTAGTGGACGGTATAAAAAGTGATAGTTTTCCCAATCGTTGCCTGTATACTCCGGGTCTTGTATGCAATGTGGATGGTAACACCACGTTCGTCCCGAAAGAAAAGTATAATCAGACTACGCTCCGCTCAACGGAGAGATTTAATGGAACCATTTTACAGTTGTTCAAAACACGGAGGTTAACTTTGATGGTCACACTTCCAGTTGTGTACAACAATATGTTCGGTAGGTATAACGAAATATGACTTAACATCTCCATTCCATTACACAATTTACCTTCATGTCGACATATCTATATTGTTGTAAATACAGATTATGTGTGGTTTCTTTAGTTTAGTCATAGCTATTAAGTAATGCGATTTTAGAGAAGGGTTCTTATGGAATTTTATATTTCTGTTTTTATACGTACCTTTTTTTTCCGAAGAGAAGGTGCCATATTTTGTTGGCGAGGGATTTTTTTATACATGCGGATAATTTAATAATCGTCGCAAGAAACATAATTATCTCGAATGTCCAAAGCAACCCCACCTTTCTATAACCGCTGAATAACAAACATGCGTCTAAATCAATCCGACGCGGATAAGGTAATGTATGTAGATTAGGATAGAGTTTGGATTCATATAGATTTTCATGATACATATTAAAGGAAATTGGAGTTTCCCCTCACCAGAAATTCTAAACAAGAATCCGAATTCATAATATTAATTCAATAATACATGTACATATATTTGGCACTGAGAGGTTTATCGCAAAACTTATGGACACACTCTCGGGACAGCGACCTAGAATCGAATGGTGAGAGCTATCTGCCGCGCGCGATATTCGAATTACCTATATTACGTAAGTTTTGGCTCGTTCTAAAACATTAATTAGATATCCTCGATTGGCAGCATGCCACCTTCTAGTTAACGTTTGCCATGATAGAACTATTCATTTCAATTCAATTTCAATGGAGCCCAATTGGTTTCCCTTTATTTAAGTTTGTTGGTGTGCATTGCTTAATTATATTATTCCTAAATTAGTATGTGTGCATGGGTGGCCTTTGAGACATCGTTGACTTCGTTTTTGGGTGCGCTTCTTTTAAAGAATTTGAAAAAAAGTGTAAAAACTAAGTTATGTGAGAAATAAAATAAATGTGTTATTGTTATGTTACCATGTTCCTCAAGATAGCTAGTAGCTGGGTGTAGTCCCCACTCCTCTCAGCCAATAGGAATAGTATTAGCCATGATCCAGTGCTGAGTAAATAAAAGCATCCAGTGGATACTGGAATTCTACAGCATAAGGACGTTTCCACATTATTGTCTATAATACTAACTCTATTATAGGACTAGCTCATAAACAACATGAATATATAACATTATAATATTCATCCCGCCTTATACTTAATTTGAGTTTGTTATGGCCTTATTATTTTTTAGACATTTTTATTGGATATAAACATTTAACGTACACTTAGAAAATAGACATAATCCCTTTCAGAGTTGTTTTCAAGCTGTTTTCATGATCTTACTGCATTACTATTCAAAGTGCATTACTGTTTTATTTATTTCGTTCTATACATTTTACTATATCATCATTTATTTCTATATTCTATAACCGTGTATGCACTTGTAAATTACCACGCTAAGTTATTTCAGTTCCTTAATAAACAGGCTTACAAATAGAAGTCGCGGAGAAGACATCGGGCTATTTATTCTAACCGTTTCTTGCATCATACAAAATTTAACGTTAGTTAAGATACTGTTAGGTGCATGACAATCTACGGAGAAGGAGATATAGGGATCAGATCGCCAGAAAATGTACAATTCGCCTTCCACATTCCTCTCAAATAACCAAAATTTAAGACAAAAATCAAGTTAAAAATTCCGTTTACCATAACCAAACAGATACTTTTAATCAAGGCAATAGTAAATATACTCAGATATATCAATTATTTCTCATTTTCTAGCCTAATTTAACTGAATTTACTAAATGTGTAGAGCTGCCGATTGTCCAATTTCGGACGATCTGACCCATAAAATGGTAAACACGTAGATTTTGTATAAGAAACCGCCACGCCCATAAAATACTAAATTATCGCATTCCTACTCCAAAGTAAGTAGGGATCACAAATTAGACCAGCGAAGTTAATCAAAATATTGAGAATTCGAACAATTAAATTACCTTGCACATAAGTTCACATGTTTTCTGTTCGCTAGGTAATCATTCTTCGCCCATGTTCGCCCTCTAACTCACTGATATAACTTTCAAGAGGTAAAACACATTAAGCCCGCATTATGTGGCGTTTTCATAACTGCTAATGAAAATCTTTGTTACTTTCAGAGGGTCACTGGGATCTCACACATTTATACATGGAGAAGTGCTATATAAGAACAATAGCCACAAGGGGATTCAATCATCTCCTGAATCTACAACATTTACGACTTGGTGATAATTTACTCACCTATGTACCCTTCAAGCAGGTGTCCCTCTCACCACTTTTAGAAACACTAGACCTCCATTCTAATAGAATCAGGCAAATAACTGGTGAGGCAGAAATAAGCTTATATGAACTCACATTGTTTGATGTCAGCAATAACCAAATAGAACAAATTGACAAAAGCATCGTGGATATTATGCCTGCTTTGGAAAAACTCTATATTAACGACAACTTGATGCCTTGTGATTGCGAACACTTGTGGCTTCGAAACATGTCCCACTGTTTGTGTGGTATTGTATATGGGGAGTGCAATGATGGCCATCCGAACACTTCGATGCTGAACTTCAATGCTTCACATTGTTCACACGAAGACGGATTAAAGTGTGTGGAGAATCCTAATTGCATTTTTGCCACCACGACGAAGAAGAAGGGCGAAACAAAAGGAAGATGGGTGGCCGTTGATACTACTACGACGCGAACGCAAACAACATCGATATCGACCATTCACGACTCTGCAACCACATCATCAAAATCCCCCCATCCTTATCAACACGAATATCCACTCCTTGTTTGGGGGATATTACTGACCCATCAGACAATCCTGACTTTCCGATGAAATGTTTGATAGTGGGCTATCGTTGGGATTTTTGAGGGGAAAGACAATTGGTACTGAAACAAAAGATAATTGAGAGTAATTAGGCGCTATATAGTACACTTAAAACAATGGAAGTATTTTACTACCTTTCTACAAACAGACAGTTATTGAGCAGTGACTTAATTTATATCCCATTAATTGTTTTTTTTTATTTTTGAAACATCTTTATTAAACTCTATCCTGCTCCCATTAATTGTTAATACAATTAGTCGGAAAGTATAAAGATGGTTAGGGACTGACGTGTATGAATAACGATACATGTCTATTAAAGCATGTGAAGTGTATTTAAGCTATTCCAATGGCATTGAAATATGGTAAGTTTTTATGTTCATATATGCTTCATATTTGGCTCTTCATAAATCATTTCTATATTTGTGTGTAAAAATCTTCTTTTTGTCTGTGTGTGAGAGATAGTTAGTTTGGTCTTGCTCACTAGCGCTGTTTGACCGATAATTTCGGCGGTGTGTGTGTATGTATGTGTGAAGGGGGGATCTATCCCTGGTATACAATATATGCTCAACTTTTGTTCCCTTCAGGGTATTAACATGATCTGAGAAATCCCTGAATTATTAACCCCTATCACAACTTCCCATGGCAATTCTGGATGTACGATAAAGAAATACCAAATTATGAACCATTTCTTTGATGTTATACTCGGCCAACATTTCAATTTCAGTGTACTTCCACTGAACTCTCTTCATTTACTTATATTTGCATACAGAAAAATAAAAAATAATCACTGAACTCTCTGCATTTACTTATATTTGCATACAGAAAAATAAGAAATAAATAAATAATAAATTCTACCGTTCCAGTTGTATGGCAGTTAAGTAAATCAGTACATCCTTCGTAGTAAGTATCTGTTTTTTCATTGCACTGAGCACTGTGGTTAGCCATTTGTTAATGCCATTCCGTTGTTTTGCTATTTAGGTAAATATAGCTCACCAATACATTAAAACCCTCATCAGTTTGTTCAATAATCATTCACAGTCACACCTCTCATTTTGTGTCTTATATTATGACTTTTTATTTGCTAGGACGGCATTTGGGAAGATTTGTATTTATCTAAGATGATCACAATAGCTTGGCATGTTTGATGAATTTTCCTTGATACAATGTTTAGGACTTGTAGACATATATATTCACTCTACATGATAGTAAATTAAGAGAAGGGCTGCTTTGGGCATTTTTATTGACCAGACGGTTAATGCTATTTTTTTAGTTACAGCCAAACTGTGTGTGTTGTTAGCTTCAGGTATACGTTATAGTGCAAGAACTCTCGTATTCCATATATACATACTGTCATTTATTGGATTTCTTAAATATATTCCTCTTCCTTAAAATGTTGCTGTGATACTTTGATCTTTACTTTTTCATTTCTTTAATTTTGCATTTCTTTACTTTTCGTCGACTGCACATTTTAAGTTTAATATGATACTCTATTAATGCACTTGGTTTATGCGTAGATACGTCCTTGAAGGACATTGCGTTTTTTACACTTGAATGATTTAATGTAACTATCAAATGCGACTACGCGTGGTCTTTGATTGAAATTTAAAAAATGATATTGTTTCCATTTCGATATTTTGATTAGTTTTATGAAATAATATACAGCGTTTTATTAATACATTTCACTGCAATGCCAGCAATACATTTCGCCAATATTAATTCATGTCAATCTTGCTCTGTTGAATATATTATTATATATTTTGTTATCGCATGTCAAAAATGTTTATTATTTCTATTGTTATTACTAACATTTCACTAACGCATAAAAACGAGTATAGCCTCCATTTGTAGAAGGGTTCCCATCCCCATTCAAACGGTTTCCTGGGAGACCAATCGACGACTATCCATGATATGAAACTAGTTTCCCTCAATGTTGTGATTTAAATTGTGCCTTTGAAATATGTCAAAGCATCCATTTATAACTACTTTGGGATGCTTGTGTGTAATATTGGACCTCCCAGCTAGCAGGGCACAATAATACAATAATGCATATTGCCCGATGTTCCCTAATGCATGCAGACTAATTAGCCCATGGAAACAAGTTAGAGGTAAATGTTAATAAATGTAGAAAGTGTTCTAAAGTACTTCCGACGGGATTAGAGCCTTCATTAACCCTTCAGCTGAGAGTCACCTTAAATCAATATAGAACACGCCTTAGGGATATGTCAGTATCCCAGGTCAGGTTTGCTGAGCTAATCACAATTAATCGGATACTATTCTGCAAATTTGTCAATCGCTTAAGTCAATCGATCCGATTCCGGTATAGTGTATCATAAACAGCCGGGCAGAATGACACCTGCAGTAATCTGAACACTGTCTGGAGACCAAGTTATGGTAAACAGTAGAAATATGTGGGATAATTACACTCTGACCTGAGCACGTGTTAGTACTTAAATATGCATAGGTATCGCGGGTGTATACTTACATGTATAAAGCTTTTAAATTGCATTAGGATTTGCTGCCAACAGACGACGCCTACAGATGAGACGACTTACATATGATACTATGTATCACTCCATCAGATGCAATAAATAGCTGATCGAGCTTGATACAAAGCATTTGTCGACTTTAAGAATTAATTTTGTACTTTATATCATGCAAACGAAGGGTCAAGGGTAGGTTAATATTATTTCTGTATCGTTACACATAAATCAAATGCTTCCATCCCTAATATGGTACATCTTGCAGCATCTACTTCAGGCTAGATATCACGCATCAGCAATCCCTTAAAGGCAAACGCTACTATCTAGTGGAAAATGAAAACAAATGTAATTTTTCTGTAACGTTGGGATTTGATTTTTAAAGTGTTTCTGGTCATAAGAAAAATGGAATAAAAATCAATGGGCCACCTTACTCATTTTTTAATTACAGCCCTTCAAAGTTTGGTATCTCAAAATAACCAATGCCAGCCAAATGGGGGTCTCATTTTGCAATCCCTCGAATTCATAGTTCATATTTACTATTTATAGTCACTCAATTTAAGTAAAGTTAACAGTTTTGGGAGAGAGTATTATTTGACCAAAAGTTCTATGCCCCTTTTTCATAGAATGCATGGTTGTTTTTATTCCAAAAACCACAAATCTGTGATGCAAATTTTTAATTAAAATCTAAAAAAAACACACTATTTTTCGCTGTTTTTGCAAAAACAACTTTATTTATTCCCAACCGAAAAATAATGTCATTTTTCTGATTTGTTAGTACATTATTCTTTAGGTGTCTGTGGTCATAGAAAGGGAAAAAGATCAGTGGGTCATGGTGTTCGTTTCTGAATTATTGGGCTTTGAAACATGGCTGACAACCCACATATCTGCTGCTTTCAAAGTGTTCTATGTTTCCTAAACATGTCTATTTCAGACAGGTACAACCATTTTAATTCTAATTCAATCATTTTAATTCTAATTCGAAATCCTCATGTACCCTGAACTTAATTTTTCATATGGTAAAAACGTTATTTTTATGCAGAAAATGTATTAAATTTTGTCCTTAATACGGTGGATTCTCGTGAAGATCAATCTGTGTTGTGTAATAATAGGATTAACGAATCAATGGAATCTGGAAAACGTGCACGTAAGTTGTCTGGGTTTCATGAGATTGATGTCTGTTTGCTTTTCAGTTAAAGTACTATCTTCAAGGAACAGTAATGTCACAATTGACTGCATGCTAATAACGCATATATATCAGTCAGAAATGTGCGAATATAAATGATATAACAACATTACATAATTGAAAGTACTTATTAATTATGAATAGCAGTATATGTCTCTTATATACCACACAATATATCCATATATTGATAATCAAAAGGGAAATAATATTCTTTTTTCATGCATTAGTTATATATAGCTCGGGATAAAGTTAAAATATAATACAGTTTACAGTGTACGGTAATTAGGTTTTCTCCAATGCTGAATATACAACTGTCTGAAATTATGTTGTCTGATGTTCCCATGAGTTTACCATGCTATAATATGGTTATGCATTTGCATGTTTTCATAGAGATATAGTTCTTGTAAGCATATCAATGTTAATGATATCATAAATAGATATATAGGCTATATATATAGGATTAGAATCACGATGAGGGATGTGTGCGGGATTGGTCCAGAGGAGAACAATGCCGAGTGAGGCGCATGGGGGTTATTTCAGGGGAGTGGTGAGGTAAATGTGTCCGCAAAGTTCTGTTGGAGAATATACTGTCGCTATATATATATGTCTGGTTCATGTCGTCATTAATGTATTAAGTTCCTGTTTAATATCTTCCATTACACTTCCGATTTCCCTTTCCCTTCGAAGACTCCTCACGGGAGAATTTAACGAATCAAAGGTTTTCCTGAAATCTCCATTTACGTTGAAATCCCATTTAGTAATAGCAGAATGGAACGCCAGCCGTCGGAGATTAATTAGGAAGAGTTGTGTAGCCCCATAGACAACTCAGTCTTTTTTGAGAAAGCGGAAGATGGCGCCATGGGACTACTATCCTACTATATACATGCTCTCCCTTGGCTCAAGATATGTTCTGAAGTGTGGCAATTGAATCTGATTAAAATTATATCTAATATCAACGTGTTATGAAATAACTTTATCAATTTGGCTATTGCCTTATAAAGCCGAGACGCTAGGGCAGGTCCATAAATATGTCTTTCCAGATATTCCTCCAATTGAATCATGAATTGAATTCATTATTTTTGAGAGGAATTGTGAAAATGTATAGGCCTACTGTTGAAGCAAGCAGGGCAAAACACCAATATGAGTCGAGAGTCGAAATGGTAAAGAGAAAAGGCCAATTCGACGGAGTTTAGAATGACACTGGAGATGCGGAAATATCTTTTCTAGAATCAGAATGATAGACCATCCAGATTCTCTCATTACGTTAATTTACAGCCACTCGAAACTCGAAACTTGAAATGCTATATACATAATATAGCGAGATGTTAATTATTTTTTATATTTGTCTCCATCAGTGATGGCTGAGAATAGCAACGGAAGGTTATTATGCGGCTGTACAATGCCAATAATAGTACAATGGCAAATACCGCCCAAAATGTTGCCCGGTCGATTACATTACCATTGAGACGGGGACATGGCAAAACATATGTGGTTGTCATAGATACATCAATACTAAACACTAAGTTGAATTGGGAAGTTGTGAGTTTCGGTATACCAAATATAGCTTACAAAATTGGGATGCTCTTGCTAAATGGCCCTCATTTGTTGTCTCGTCAGTTAAAAGTACAAGTATTTACTATAACAAACTATTCATTAAAAATATTGTATACTCGATGGAGTAAACTTAATAGATCTAATTATTGAAAAGGGCAAGGAACGGCGAAACGCATAGAAAATGTCGCCAAATAAAAAAACAGCACCAAAATTTAACCCCATATGCATGGTTTGTTTTAGTTCGGTTGCCTTCAATTTAATCAACTGATAATTAGTTAAATATAAAAAAATTGAACTCATCATATGAGAATTCAGAACTATTAATTGTCATAATTATATTCATCCAGTGTGGTTAATTGATTCCCAATTAATGGACGCTCCATCATAATATGCATCGAACCGAGAGCTTATCGGTTTTCGAATTTATACATACGGGAAAAGTATCGCCATATGTTTGAGTTTAGAACTGTTGATGATTAAAATACAAAATACCCACATGAAACTATACCTTATCTTATCTAGACTTATTTTTCAGACGGCCTTCCATTCAAATATATACATAAAACAAAGGTATAGGGATTGCTCTTTGTATGGTTGAACTTTCAACATGTCCGCAACTGCTGTAATAATACCCGACCGATTACGATTATCACATTTGGTCCTAGACAACCATTAGCTCGGCGTCAAGAAGATAATAACATGGTGTTACTCAGCTGTACCCGTAATATGAATTAAAGGGGCGGACATTGCACGTTTACCCATCTGGATGAACAACCGGGTATCAAGTCACTCCGAAACAGCTTATTACACTTGGGGAAACACTTCCTCCAGTATATTTTAATGTATGTACAAGCAACACATCCAACCATATATAATACCTCGCTATTTCCCCCATTTCCGTATACTACTTACACGTTGAAACGCCCATGCATCCTGCCAGGTTTCACTTATTTCGACTGTTATATTATTTTACTCGGACTAAACGTAATTAAAAGGTTTTAGTAACCTCATTTTAGAATAATCCCTCCCCAAAACGGCCACAAAAAAGTTAAAATAGGCCTTCATTATCCGTATCCCCAAACTATCCGCATTGGAAGAGTTTTCTGCCTTTTGGATGAACTTAAAATTTATATAGCAATTGAGCCTGGGCGCTAATTTTTGAACGGATATACATTTCAACGTTGAGAACCTCTTATATCATATGCATGGGCATATACATATAATACTGTCTGGGTTGCAAGGGTACACAATACTACCCGAGCGCTTTTGCAATGTCATCATGCCTAATACTAATACTAGTCAATTACGTTTCCTCTACACCACTCTTTGGGAGGACGAGATTGATACCTATACAGAACATTATTTTCACAGTATTCAATTAACCTTAATTGGCTTAACAAGGTGGAGAAAATAAAGGGCGTATACTGTTAGTATCGAATTTGCTATGATATCGGAGGGGGGGGAGTAGTAGGGGCTAAGGGTCTACACCCTCGGATATAACCGGATACCTAGCTTGACTTTCTCTCTGGGAGATCAAGGGCTCAGGTAATTGGGGGATCCATAAAGATCCAGTAAAGGTGGGATCAAAGGGAACTCACGGGGGATCCACATGGGATCAGACGGATCTCACTAAGGATTAGGTAATTGAGGGAGAGGGGAGCGGAGGAATCCATCATGCGATCAGAAGGAATCCACTGAGAGCTAGCCAATTGCTACATGTGGAAATTATTATGTCTAGACTGAAGGTACTAAAGAGAGAGAGAGTATGTTAGTCATATAATTAAAGAATTATAATTTGTTGTGATGATTACCTGAGAGTGATATAGTCTGCCTACCTACCTATGCATGAGAGAGTGAGAGAAGTGAGTGAGTGATGGAGGAGAATAGTAGTAGTACTAGGAAATTGTTACCAGGTTCGCTTTATGCTTTGATGGTAAAGGAAACAGATGTATATTACCAAATAAAATGTTTTCTTTCGTTTTGGGAACGAGGATCATGTGAAGTGAGGGGAGGAGGAAAAGAGGGAGGGGGTTGATTTAGTTAATATATAATGGGAGAACGAGTTCTTGTTGAATTTAAACATTTGTACAGACACAAGGAAGAGCGATGGCTTTTGCTGACTGGGAATTGAATCAAATAGCCTATTCTTTTAACAATCGGATTTCATTAACGATTTGGGCTGTGGATAATAATGTTTTTAATCACAGGATTATTCAGAACAGATTGCGACAACTGGAAAATTTAGGGGCGAGTTTGGTTGATAACACACACTCATCTGAAATATTCACCGAGTTGTTTGGTGACACTTCACCCACCACCCACTTATCTCCATCGCTTAATTCCATATCAAATTACACGAACCACAATCTTTCTAACCATGGCGCTGATAGTCATGGTGACACACGTGCTAAATGTGGTGTTGATATGTGTCCTCGTGATGTTTCTGGAGCGTCTGGGGTCAGTATATCAGGTCACACCCACGGAGCGACTAATAGAGGTGCCATTAGTAATAGAGACTCAGGAGGTACGCCTGTCAATCAGACAGGTCGTGGTTGTAAATCTGAACGGAGAACAAACTACCAGCACCAAAACATTATACCTCATTCTTCTTCTTTTAACAATGATAATGATTCTCTGAAAGTGAAGAACAATTCGGAGGGAGAAACACAAAAGTCTGATTATATGTGTAGATTTTGCGGCAGACCATTTAAATATAGAAATGGGTGTTCAAAACATGAGTCTGGATGTAAAAAGAGAAGTCAAAACAAACTTTCCCCTTCATTACCTGTGATGTTGAATTCAAATTTTGAATGTGATATTTGCCAAAGGAAATTTCTTTCCAAAGTTGCATTGAGACTTCACAAGAGACACTGTCGACCAAAAACATATCGGTGTTCTCGGTGTAGTAGTGCTTTTACATCTGCTGAGAAATTGAGTGTCCATGCAAGTGTATGCGGTAAATGGAAATGTAAATATTGCGATTTAGATCATTTTAAATCGAAGAAATCATTCGCCGTTCATCAAGGAAAATGCCCGGCTCGGTATCCTTGTGAACTGTGCGGTCATAGGAGTAAAACAAGTAAGGATAAAATTGCACATGCCAGGATACACACTAAACATTTAGCAACTTTTAGATGTAGAAAGTGTAATGAGAGATTTAAAAACAGGAGAGACTTATATTTTCACCAGTCTGTTCTTCATGGCGGAGCAGATGCTGGAAATCTTCATGATGAACCTTGGGATCGACCATTATGGATTGATGAGAATGGACAAGAAAATGAGACTTTGGAAAGATTATTTCGGGCGAACAAGGGGCATATTCTAGGAAAACACAAAATTGGTAACTTAGCATCTATATATAATTTTCCTACCAATAGTATGGCAGGAGGAATTGATGAGTTATCTAGAAACCTGGAAACTATTTTTCAGGAACAAACGCACACGTTTAAACTGAACATGTCTCTTGGCCTGATACTGAGACACAGAGAACGAGACGACTATCGATATTTTGTAGGGCATAATAATAGTACGTTATTCAAGGAACCCCTGCAAATTTCATCGCGAAGAGATTTGAATGCTTTTATAGAAAGACTCAGGGCAATGGATTGGGTGAACTATTTTGCGCAAAATAGACCTGACACTAAGTATGAACTTCACTTTGTGACAAATATTGTATTTTATGTAACAAAGACATTTTTTCCATTAGGAAAGGGAAATCTACCTCCTTATGTTAAACTGTGCAAGTCTATAATTGGGTTTGATTCCACAAAAAATGGCTCTCCCATTAATGATAATCTATGTTTATTTAGATGTCTGGCGTATCACTTTAAGGAGGTTAACATAGAAAAATACGCTCGTGTACACTATAATACTTGGCGAGAGTACTCAAATGAGTATCTGGAGGATCAAATTCCACTAAACCCCAAGAAGTTTAAAGGATTGGACTTTACGTTATTACCTGATGTCGAAACATGTTTTCAGGTATCGATAAATGTATATGAGAAGCAACCAGATTTATCTGTGATATTGATATACTCTTCTTCCTTCAACTACAAATCTGTGTTATTTCTTAATGTGTATGACAACCATCTGTCTTATATTCAGAAATTTGATGTCTATGCATGCAAATTTCAGTGTATGAATTGTAAGAGATTATTCAATCGAAATTGCAATTACAAGGTTCATTTGAGAACGTGCGGAAACATCACCAAACTGGAGTACAAAAATGGTTTTCACCGAAATCCCAAGACTATATTTGAACGCCTGGAAGAGTTTGGGATAGATATACCAGTCAATGAACCCAGAATATATGATTTTTTTTGTGTTTTTGATGCAGAAGCAATTCTGGAACCAACAGAAGAGGGAAACACTGATAAATTAAAGTGGAAGAATGCTCATCGTGCGATATCCGTAGCGGTATGTAGTAACGTTCCAGGATTTCGAGAGGCTGTATGCTTTGTAAATCCAAACTTAAAGGAACTTACACGCTCAATGGTTGATTATCTATATCAAATTCAAGAAAAAACCACTGCTCTGTGTAGAGAGAGGTGGATTGATGTTTTATTCCAGCTAGAAGCATTGAAAACAAAATGGGAGATTTTATTTGAAGAAGAAAACCGAAAGCTTATCGCAGAGCGAGAAAGAAAGAAAGAAAATAATGATGATGATGAGAACAACAAAGGCAAAGAGAGGGCGGATGGGGAAGAACCGGAGGAGGAGGAGGAGGAGGAGGAGCAGGAGGAGGAGGAGGAGGAGGAGGAGGAGGAGGACAAAGATAGAGATGAACAATGCGCAAATACAACACAAAATGGAAAATCTTTATATAACACATCAAAGGCAATGAACAGCGCGGTTAAATACCTATACAACAGCTTTGTAGAATACATTTCTATTTTACCTGTTCTAGGGTTTAACTCTGCCAAGTATGACATTAACCTTTTCAAAGCAGAAATATTTGAAACACTTGAATTAGGTGACAATAACAATTCATTTGTGGTGAAAAGAAATAATGCATACATCACAATATGTACGGATCGACTGAAATTTCTTGATATTTCACAATATCTATCACCGGGTGTTAGCTATTCAAAATTTCTTCGTGCATATGAAGTAGAGGAAAAGAAAGGATTCTTTTGCTATGAGTATTTAGATGATCCATCAAAACTTGACGAGACAGAACTCCCACCTCATGAAGCATTTTATTCTACGTTGAAGGGAACGAACATTTCATATGAAGAGTACAAGTCTGTAAAGGATTTATGGGAACAAGAAAACATGCACACATTACGTGACTTGTTAATTCATTACAATTTGTCAGATGTTTCTCCATTTGTTTCAGGGGTAGAAAGAATGCAAAAATTCTATTTTGAAAGAAACATTGATTTGTTTAAAATATCTCTGTCAGTTCCTGGAGTCGCACGAAGACTCTTGTTTGAGTCAGCTATGAAGAAGGGATGTTATTTTGCACGTGTGGGGTCTGTACATGAGGATCTGTACTTGACCTTTAAGAAAAACATCATCGGAGGTCCCTCAATTGTCTTTCATCGTCACCACAAAGCTAATGAGACCAAAATACGAGGCGGGGAGAAACTATGTAAAAAGATTATTGGGATGGACGCAAATGCATTGTATCTGTGGTGCATTGCACAGAAAATGCCAACAGGGTTTTTTGTAAGAAGAGAAGCAGAACATTATTTCAGACCGGTCAAGCATACAACCAATACAATTATGTATGTATGGTTAGAATGGATAAGACATTCGGTGGACAAGGATATTCTTCATGCTTTGAACAATGAAACTGAGAAGAGAATAGGACCTTTTTTGGTGGATGCATACAGTTGTACAACAAACACAGTATATTGCTTTCAAGGGTGTTATTACCATTCTTGTGATTGCATGCTGGGTAAAGTTGACGAAAAACTATTTCAAAAAAGACGTCAAAGAACACATGATAGAAAGATCTATATTCTTGAACATAACTACAACGTGGTAGAGATGTGGGAGTGTGACTTTAGGAATCAAATGAAGTCTAATATTGAAATTCAAGAGTTTTCCAATTTGCTCTTTCCTCAATTTTATAGACAACACAAAGGATGTGTTTCTGAATCTGTGATACTTGATGCTGTGATAAATGAACAATTATACGGTTGCCTGGAGATCGATTTGATTTTACCAAGTTCATGGCCTTCACAGTGTGAAAAAGACATTTCTCCCTATGACTATTTCAGTGAAATGTCACCAATATTTTGTACAACAAATATCCCTATGGATAAAATAGGAAATCACATGAGAGACTATGCTAAAGAAAATGACCTGTCAGAAAAACCAAGAAGACTCCTAGTGGGAGGGATGTTTGGAAGGAAGATTATGATTGGAAGTGAACTTTTAAAATGGTACATTGATCATGGACTTACTGTTTCAAAGATACACCAAGTTGTTGAGTTTGTTCCGCGCAAGTGTTTTTCAGAGTTTGAAAAAATGGTCACAGAAGCAAGAAGAGAGGGGGATATTGATCAATCCAAAGCTGTTATTGCTGAATTATTTAAGCTCGTAGGAAATTCTGCCTATGGGGGGATTATAATCGACAAGCAAAACCACCAACGTACTCAGTACTCAAGGGATAGACGAAATACTGTGAAAATGATAAATTCACCCCAATTTAGAAAAATTCGTGAGCTGAATGAGAACTTTTGGGAAATTGAATCTGCCAAAAGTAAGATTGTACTGGATCTGCCTATATATGTAGGATACATGATTCTTCAATACGCCAAACTTCGCATGCTGCAGTTTTATTATGATTGTGTTGATGTATTGATAGACAGAAGTGATTATATCTACATCACTATGGATACGGATTCCGCGTATTTTGCTCTATCAAAGAGTACATTTGCAGAAGCTGTAAAGGAAAAACAAAAAAAGAAATACATGCAAGACATTTACAATCGCTGTTCGGATGACTTGGAACCAGTTTGGTTCATTAGGGAGTGTTGTGATAAGCATAGAAATTATGATCGAAGAGTTCCAGGAGTTATGAAGGAAGAAGCGTCAGGAGATGAAATAGTAGCTCTTGGGAGTAAGACATATGTTCTTTCTAGTTCATTGAATGTAAAATTAAGCTGTAAGGGAGTGAACAAAAGTAGAGTTGAAAACCCTCTCGAGCTATACAAGTCCGTTCTTGAAACAAAAGAAGTGAAGGAAGGAACAATAAGAGGTTTTAGAGCCATTCAAAATACAATCTTTACATACGTCCAGCAAAGAGATGCATTTTCATATTTCTACTGCAAGCGGGTTGTACATGATGATGGTGTAACAACTGACCCACTAATGATAGAATTATGTCCATGGGATGTTCCAAATTGGTATGGATTTTCTGATGGATGCGACTCTCCTCTTTCGCCGCAATATACATGTGATTTGGTATACAAGAACTACACATTTGTGTCAGCTGAACACTTGTTTGTATTTAGAAGAGCTACCCTTATTGGAGATACAGACGCATCCCAGGAGTTGTTAAAAGAAGAGATATCATCCAGGGAGATACAATCAGTTGAAAGAACCATGAAGGAAAGAACAGAGTGGGATTCTGTAAAGGGTGAAGTAATGGAAGAGATACTGCTACTCAAAACAGAATCATGCTGTTCTGTTACAGACTCTCTCATGGATTCAGACACAAGACCCATTGCATATGCCTGTAAAACCGACATGTACTGGGGAGCGGGAGTGAACTCCAAAATTTTGAAGCTCACTGGAAAAGAAGAACTGAAGGGTAGAAACGCTCTGGGAAAGTTGTGGGAGGAGATGCGCACACTCATTCACATTGCACTGGATTCACGAGCAACTGTTTCGTTCTAAGCTGTTCGTTTACGAGCAGGTTTTTGAAACGTCTGAGAGGAGTGGGACATAGATTTGTGTTGGACTTACTCACTCACTCTCTCTCTCTCTCTCTCTCTCTCTCTCTCTCTTTTGCGCACATACACACGTGTATGCATACTGTTTTCCTTACTCACTTGCTTAAGAAAAAGAAAGTTACTCAGTTCCAAAATCAGGATGGAAGTTGATTTTCCAAGTTATGTGTTTCATAGTCCAACAACCGTCAGTTTGTCAGGCGCAACATCTTCAGGTAAAACATCCTGGACAATGAAACTTATTAAATATAGAGATGTTGTATTCAGTGTTCCACCCAAGAAAGTTATATACTGCTATGGTGCCTGGCAAAAACAGTTTGAAAATGTGAAAGGTGTTTCATTTCATGAGGGATTACCAGATGATCTTGAAAGCATTGGAGATTGTACCAATCATACCCTATTAATTATTGATGACCTAATGATGAGCGTTGTTAATAATGAACACATGCAATACATGTTTTCAAGAGGGTCACACCATAGAAATGTAACAATCATATATTTGAATCAAAATATGTTCTGTCAAGGACGATATGCTAGAACCATTAATTTGAACTGTCACTACCTTGTACTTTTTAGAAATCCAAGAGATGTTCAACAAATTTCCACTCTGGGAAAACAACTAGGGCTAGGAAAGTTACTTGTGAATGCATATATTGATTGTGTCTCACGTCCATTTGGATATCTGCTTGTGGATATTTCACCATTTAATCACACAAACTGTAAACTTATGACGGCTGTTCTCCCTGAGACCGAATGTGGTGTATCATGTACAAGCGAGAGTGTACAGGAGTATAAGAACCATCAAGGACTAGAAAAATTGGTTGTTGAGAATCACCATACGGAACCTGTGAGTGAGAATAAAATCCAGGAAGGAGGTGTGGAGGTACAGAGTGATACACAGGTCGGAGAGAGCCACGTGCAACCAAACACTTCCGATGAAGATGGAGACACAAACAGACACACTGCACACGCTGCTTTAATGGATAGCAGGTGCATTATTGTGTATATGTAACATACATACATACAAGTACCTACAAACTTTTATATACGGATTAATATAAAATGACGCAAATTCTTATGCGTCATAAAGATTACATCAGACTTATACTGTCAGGTGAAAGTAAACCGCAAACAGTAGCTCTTTTAGATACATGTACAAACTCTCAAATTGAAGCGCTGGGAAATATTTTTATGAACGTTTTAAGTCTACCACTTTCACCTGCTTCAAGAATAATTGTTGTGAAGAGAAAGAACCTACTTCAGAAGTTGTGCCCTAAGTCTAAGTTAACTAAACGTGCTAAAGCGCTTCTGATAGGAAAACATTACAGGTTAATTCTTGAAGTGTTAGTTGCCGTTAAAAAACCTGTCTTAAAGTTACTCAGTCTCTGGGAAAAGGAATCATATCAGGAGAAACTTTTCGATTCAGATTCCAGCTCAGAAGACAACGAACTAGAAGAGGAAGAAGAGAAAAATACCGTCAATTCTGAGGAAGAGAAGAAAAACACATCAGATCATAATGCGGAAGATGATATTAATTCCATATAAACGCTATGAAATATTAAAACAAAATGGAATAGGCAATACAGGAAGCCAATATCAAGCACAAACACCACAAACAACAGTGAAAAATGGAGACGAAAAATATTGTGACATTCTTCCGAGAAAAATACCGGAAAACAAGCAATTCAGTAAAAAAACAGAAGACGTACTTCCTTTGCTATCTGATGACATGTCTACCGAAAAAAAGAGACAGATCCTAGATTTGTTGCATCAGTCTTTAGTTGGTCATGGAGCTATTTCAAATCCAGAACAGAAAAAAAAGAAAAAAGACAAAACAATGAGTCCTGTTAAAAAGAAGAGGAGACCCCCATCTACGATACCTCCGCCCCCTGGAATTCCTATTGAATCAAATGAACACCAGTCAGATTGGAGTAAACTATGGCAATGAATAATTACCTCACAAATATATTTTATGATCCTGGTGATCCAGATTCATTTGGCGGTCCGGCTAAACTATATAAAAGAGCAAAACTAGATGGATATCGATTTAGGAAAACGGACATCGATGACTGGTTAAGTGAGCAAGAAACCTATACACTTTTTAAACCATCCAAAAACCGTCCTTCTACATCTAGTGTAATAGTATCGTCCCAGCATGATCAATATGATATTGATGTAATGAACATGACACGATGGACTAAGAAAAATGATCAATTTTCCTATGTTCTTGTTGTGATTGATATTTTTTCACGATTCTCGTGGGTTTTTCCATTGTATACTGTTCGTGGAAAAGAGGTTGCCAATGTTTTAAGATCACTGTTTAAAATTCAAAAACCCCGAGTAATAAGAACAGACGCAGGAACAGAATTTATCAATTCCAACGTAAAACAAGTGTTAAAGGATTATGGAATCAGTCATTGGATTACAAGGAATACTCTTACGAAAGCTAACTTTGCAGAAAGATTAATAAAGACACTGAAAACTCGTATTTTAAGAAATCTTTATTATAAACAGTCTCACCGATGGATTGATAAATTACAAACTATCAATAAGGCATACAATCGATCTTTTCATAGATCTATTCAGATGACTCCAATCCGTGCTCTTAAAGCTGATAAGGTGAAGTTATGGAACATTCAGTATATGTCAAAGTTTAAAGATAAAAAACTGAGAAAGCAAGTCACCGACAATGATGGGAACAAAGTAGGAATAAAAAAAGAATTTGTGAAAAGGAAAAGAAAATCTACCCAACAAAAACTGCGCCGTCCGAGATCAATATTTAAATTTAAGGTAGGGGACGTAGTCAGACTTGTTGTGTTAAAGAGACCATTTTCAAGAGAGTATGATGAGCGAAATACTCACGAACTGTTCGTCATAGTTGAACTGTTTAGCAAGGGAGGAATACCCCAGTACCGAGTAAAGAGTTGGAATAACGAACCTATAGATGGACTTTTTTACAATGAGGAAATGGTAAAGGTGAAAGTGAATGACAACACTGTATATAAAATATCAAAAGTGGGTAAAAAGATAATAACACGAAACAGACAGAAAGGAAGAATTGTGTCTTGGTATGGTTGGCCGCGCTCCTATGACAGTTTTGTTACTGATGCAGAGATAAAGGATTTAAAGGATCTAATATAAGTAAGCCAACATGTTTCTCTTTTTGTCATCTAATTCTCAACAAAACATTGAACCATGGGATTTTACTGTTCAACTTCCTAATCCTGTTGAGTTAACGGACGGAAACTGGAAAGTTGCACTTGTTGACTTTAATATATGTGAGATATTTCAAACCCGAACTGAAGATTTATATGTTTATAGTGACATTATTGAACATGATTCATTTGTTATTGACTCTTATAGACCTCTCTTAAGAATTGTGAGTCAGCAGGGAACAGTAGAGAGTCCGTATTACATGAGTGTATCTTGTGATTTTCTGCACCGTGTAAGAATCTATATAAGATATTCAGACGGATCAGTTCCCTCTCTTCCGACTCCAGGAGTGCGTTGCACACTACAGTTTAAAAAGTCAGGAAAATGACTCGTTTTGTACAGTACATACCGTCAACATCTTCATTTCAAAAACTAAATGAGGAAAAAAGGAAAAGGCTTTACATAACGCAGAGTGGAAAGGGAACTGAAGTACCTGTTAAAATGGTTACTTCTTCCCAGCAAGCACTTGACAGGGCTAAATCAGATCTTAAAAGACGATTGAATGATCCGCCTGTAGATACTCCAGGCGCACTCCCTTCTAGAGCGCTGCCAGGAACAGACATAAACACAGTCTCAGGACCGCCCAAGAAAAAGAAAAGAACAAACTCAAATCTAGCTACTCCCGGAAAAAAGAAAACAAACATCAAGAAAAAACCGATCAACAATAAAAAGAAGAAGAAGAAGAATCCAGGAACAAAATCAAAACAGACTTATCGAAATAGAAAATCCACCTCTGTTCGAAAGTTCAGAAGAGCAAATAGTTAGTTGTACTTGTTTGAAAGAAATAACTTCACAATGTCATTTGTTTTAGATGGCGCCGAAGAGGGATATGAAGATATGTTGGCCTTATTTTCAATCCCGCCAGTGGAAACGGGAATAAGATCTTTAAGTATAAGGGATTATCACCCAATAGGACAAGTGTCAGGTTCTAGTGTTCTGGAATTTCATATTCCAAACAATTCTGCCGAATATATTTTTTTACCCGGAGCAAGGTTGCACATGTCTGTTCAAATTCTATGTGATGATGGAACTCCAATCACGTCAGTCGATAATGTTGGTCTGATAAATAATTCATTAAATTCAATGATACGTCAAATGGATATAAATTTTCAGCAGAAAACGATCACAACAACAATCGGATCTCATTTTGCATTTAAATCGATCATTGATGCATTACTCCAAACAGGAGCTGATGATCAGGAATCATGGATGATAATTGGTGGATTTTCAAAAGACAGTGCTGGAGAGTTCAATGCACTAGCGAACGAGGGGAACATAGGTCTATCTACACGGGCGGAAAAAACAGCTAACGGAAAAATATGGTCAATGTCTTCACCTCTGTGTATGGACATTGCACAGGTGAATAAATGTATTCCAAATGGAGTTCCCATTAATGTTAAAATATTTCAAAACACTGACGAATTCAGACTCATGTATGCTCCATACTCTCCGCCGGCACCGCCATCGCCACCTACACCCAAAACATCTTCCGGCAACTCATCAGATGGAGAGGATAGTACCAAGGCAAAGGTCACAGTTCCCGTCAGAACAAGCAAATATTACACTGTGAAAATAACAAGTGCTGTTTTTAAAGTTCCATTTGTAACTGTTCATCCAGGACTTCTTCTCTCCCACGCAAAATTACTCGAGAAAACTCCTGCTGTAATACCATATGTCCGATCTGACATTAAATCACATAGTATCGCAGCCCACAGTTATGATTTTTCAGTAGAAAACATTTTTCAAAGCAGTATTCCTAAAAGACTAGTTGTTGGACTTGTACAATCTGCCGCATTTTCTGGAAAAAGTACATTAAACCCATATTTGTTTGAACATTTCGGTGTCCGCCGGATGAGTCTAGAAGTGGACGGAATAAGTGTACCAGGACGTCCATGGGAGATGAACTTTGCAGAAGGGGATTACATAACACCCTACAGCGCCCTGTTTGATTGTAAGGAACCAGGACAAACACATTTACCAAATGTGAAATATTGGGAGTATCCTGATGGATACAATCTGTCGCTGTTTGATCTAGAAAAATCAAAATCGCTGTATTATCAAAACCCTAAGAAGATAGGGAATACTAGACTTTCAATAGATTTTCAGAATCCATTACCCTATCCTGTTACGGTTATATGTTACGGAACATTTGATGCAGTTTTGAACATTGATTCAGCAAGAAACGTCATTGTGAATGAATAATGAATGAAAATCAATTAAGATTAGCTCTTGAAAATGATATAGTTGTGTCAAAGATTTTATTTCAAGTTGTGCCATATGATCAACTACCTTCGTTTGATAATGATAGTGTTTCTTTTCCTTCGGTCTTCATTGTTAATACAGGAGCGTCATGGACAGCTGGTTTGCATTGGACAGTATGTTATTTTCCTAAAGATGGGATTCCTGAATTTTTTGATAGTTTGGGAAAACGTGCAAATGAATACAATGACATAATAGAAGACTTTCTTCTTTCTCGATGTGGAGCATATGTATATAACTCAAAAACTCTTCAGTCCAGTACAAGCTCTGTTTGTGGACAATATTGTTTATTATTCATTTATATAAGAATACATGAAGGTGGATCGTTAGACGCGTTTTTAGATATGTTTGATAGCGATCTGGAACAAAATGATAAACTTGTCTTATTTTGAAGGAAATCATTATTTTGTAGTTTTAATTATATTCTTATCCAAGAAATAAAATAATAATAATGATGATTATTATATTGCTGTGTGAAACTTTGATGTAGTTTAGAATGTTGTTCTCATTATATTGATGTTGATGATGATGATCCCCGTTTTATGAATCGTTTGATGTTGATTGTCTGAAAATAAAAAAATGAAGAATTAAATATGTTGTTGATTCGTTGTTTATTTTTCAATTAATATTTTCTTACAAATATAAGTGAGAAAGGATTGAAAACTGATCTGTCTTATCCAGTATTTTGTGTTTACAAAAAAAAAAAATGAGCGTCCCTGTATAAACAGATGTATCATGTCTGATGTGTCACTAATTAAGATAGGGATACAATGTCCGCTAAACGGTTTTACAGGATTGACCTATTGCAATAACCCGTTTCAAGACACAAAAACTGACAACGTGGGAAATAAAATACCCTGGGAAAGTTGGGGGAAAAAAGAGTCGAATCATTTGATTGGTCAGTTTGTAGTGGTCAATATTTAAATGAGATACTTTAGTGGAACCATCTCTGTCACTTTAAAGATAGCAATGGCCGAGCGAACCTCTGTCCTCGGTTCCATTGTAGTTATCTTTTTGTTTTGTTCGGTCATCCGTCAGTCTCAATCTGAATCAACTTGCAGGCAGTGTAGATGTTCGCGCGAAAGAATATTTTGCAATAATGGATTCATTTCCACCCTGCATCGTTCTTTCCTATACAGACACCCGAGCATCAAAGAGATAAGGCTAACGAACATGGTATTTAACAAGAAGCTATCAGTCGAAGCAGTGGAGTATTCTTATCCAAATCTGGAAGTTTTGTCTCTGCACTCGATCAATGGAAGATATGAACAATTCTTCTGCCAGGAACTTTTGGAGAATATTCACTCGATCCCTTTTTCAGTGATATTAAGAAATTCATGCCAAACATCGATTCATTCTTCTCCCCGGACAACTCAGGTGTATTCAGCAAGTGAAATTACACCAACTTCGACAACTGTGTTCTCTAGGACTGATACAACTGTGAACTTTCCTGATACATCATCTTCGACAACTGGACTCTCTATGACTGATACAACTGTGAACTATAATTCGGTAGGTGGTGAAATTACTACCAATGAATTTGTTTCCTCGATTCCTGATACAACAACAACATCCAGAATTGATGAAACCATACCGATCACTCAAGAATCTTTGGGACAGTCTACCTCTATCCCAGACAGTGAAACAAGTGACGTCTGGAGAGTGGAGGATATGAATTCAACATCTAATTCTCCAGAACGTAATCAAAATGCCTCAAATATTAAGGAAACTGTTCATGATTCTATCATTGTTGGAGTTTTATGTGCATTGACTGTTTTTGGATTGGGACTAGGTGTCATCATGTATCGTATCTATGAAGATAAATCAAACGGTCCAAGGAATGACGATATTGAACTCGATGAAATCCTCTCTTCAGATAACACAAGAACATCAGTGGATCAATCTGTTTCGCATGCAACAAGATACTATTCTTTGGACACAAGTTCGGAAGATGAATCTAACACCTCATCCGATGCAAATAATAATAATAACTACAAGAAAACATCAACACCTAAACCTATGAATACCCGTGCTATTATCCATTCCCACCCAACACCAGATTCGTCCATCATATCGCATGACACAATTCGTAAATGCTCTGATTTTGAGGATGAAGATGAAAACACATTGATCCCTGAAATCACTTCTAGCGCCGACTATGGTCAGGAAGATACTGAAGACTCATCCCATAAATGTTCTGAGTTTGAGGATGAAGATGAAAACACACTATTGCCTGAACTCTCTTCCTATGATACTGATGATCAGGAAGATGCTGAAGACTCATCCCATAAATGTTCTGAGTTTGAGGATGAAGATGAAAACACACTATTGCCTGAACTCTCTTCTTATGATACTGACGATCAGGAAGATGGAGATAACACACCAAATGATGATGAACCAGAACCAGTGTCGGTAATTGTCCCCCCAAACAGATCAAAGGGGAAATCACCTAGATCATCATCATCATCTTCATCGGATAGTAATGGGGATGATGATAATGATAGGGATAACACTCGTCCCATTCCAGCTTGCATTCCATTACCGGATAAAGATTCTTCTGATCTATCACCCCCTCGCCCTGTGTGTTTGGGGACACGTTCAGGTGATAACTCGCGTGGTCAAGGCATTGTTGTTGTTGTTCCTCATCCCAGAGTCCGAGGACCCGCTCAGTGCCCGGGAGCACCTCAACAAATCCATCGACCAAGACATCTACCCCGCCCCCGTCAGCGACCCTCTCCTCCAAGGCTACCGCCACCGCCCCCGCCGCCCCTGGATGCTCAACCCGCTCAACTCGCTCAACCAGATCAACCCGCTCAACAGGGACAAAATATCGGGTAAGATTGATTTGTTTTGGTTTTTTTTCTCCCCTTAATAATACAATATATATATATAGGTTCAACTTTCCATCCTCTGTAGAACTGAGACTTAAAAGAATTCCGGTATAGGATAGCATTGGAATTTTGTTTCTTCAGAGAATGAACAGGGTGTAGGAATGACCTGAATTAGATTCGCTGGTTATTATCGTCTTGAAACACAGTCATTTTGATGTAAGTGAAATGACCTTCTCCTTCAAATATATATATTTCCTTCCTCTATTATTTTCAGAAGGACCCCGCGACGTTCAACTCGGATGAGGAAACAAGTTAAGAGATTCTCACCGTATTGACTTATTACTGGATTGTCTCAAAGTGTCACACTAGCAAAGTATCACACCTAGACTCAAAGGATATTAGGAATCCTCTCAAGGAACTATATCTATATCTATCTCCTCAAGGAACTATAATATTCAGTTTTCAATAATAATATTCATTATCGACCTAAGATGGACCTAATCATTGACACACCATTTATTGATGATACAAATCAATATCTGAGATTAGACATGTGATACGACCGCACGTGTAAGGAAGGTAACCATATATCTATAGATAAAACTAGCTTACATCATACATCGATTCCAGAGTCGACAGATAGTGAACTCTATCTGGAATATCTAGATGTGCTTGTTTCTTGTGAATTATGTAGTTCTCATTTTCATGTCAACGCCATAGAAATATCTAGTGTTAAAATAGCTCAGGTATAAAGTAACCATATATCTATAGATAAAACTAGCTTACATCATACATCGATTCCAGAGTCGTCAGATAGTGTACTAACGTCGTCGTCTGATGATGACATACTATCTTCATCGTCCTCTTCATGTAATGGACCATACTAGAAAGATGTAATTCAATATATATATGCATGGGTGAAGGTGTATGTAAAATAGTGCCATAGGAATTAATCATTGCGATTAAATTAAGTTTTAAGAAACAAATATAAATGATCTTACTTGATTATGAAAGGAGACACTGTCATTTATTGACATGTATCGTTGCAGTCTGTAAATGATATGGACCAGAAAGCTGAAATAAAACATAGACATTTTATTAATTACTTGTTTAGAACTTTTCATTATCGTTGTATCCGCTCAAGAATTCAAAATAAGAATAAAATCATATTGTTATATACTTATAATGACTTACGAGTTTGAAAGTCGATTGAAATCCCTTCCTGGTATCATCGTTCCTAGTATCATCGTAAATACATTATTCAATGAAGTCCATTCTTCAACGCAATCACTTAATACCAGGAAATTCTGGAGTAAATACCGATGTTGTACATGAATGAGACCATTTCTATCTCTCACCAATGAGAACGGTCCAGGATAGTCTACTCTGTCAAATTGTCTTGACTGAGCAAAACCCCAATATTCATATGGAACGATCCAGTTTAAAATTCTAAATTCGTTGTCGTTCAACTGCATCACACCATAATCAGAATTGATAAAAACTATCAAATGATCTTCTCCAGTGAATTCATTTCCACATAGTTTAAACGTAACGGTGAAAGAGTTAAAGATGATAGAAATATTCATCTGGGTGATGGTAAAATCGCTATCTCTATAGCATTGAATGACATGATTATAAACCATTCTAACCGTTATGTGATGTTTCTCTTCCGAATGAAAATTTCGTAGTGTTCAAAGTTCTCCCACGTATTCTGCATTTTGTTAGTACTTCTTAAACAGATGAACATGCACGTTTGTTTTTGATTTAAAAAATCTAAACTTCACTGAAATTCACTATTTAGAAACACATGTTTTTTCATTGACCGAGACCAGTTAAGAGATAGAAGATACACACTAGGTTAGAGGTTATGCACATGTCAAAGGTTAAAACAATTCCAACTAATTGTTTTTGGCAGAAGAAAGAAAGTATGAATACAGTACACTTTCCCGCTAAATATTTTAACATATTTGCATACAGGAAAAGACTAGTCTGAGAAAATAACTGTCACTTGAGTCTTGGACATATACGCGACAGGACGCGAAAATTTCACACACACACACACACACACACTCAAACTCACATCAGAAAAAATGGCTTCATCCACCAGTACTAGTACCAATCCAAGTGCAAGTGACATTATGCAGGGGTATGTATAATTTTCATATTCATTAGATATTTTCCTAAAATAATGCAGGTACCCTACTGATCATCTATACAAATAATAAAAAATTGAATCGAAATGATTTGAATTGAAATAAGAAAATCCATAATTCATTTCTTTTTTTTATTTGGTTTCAGAACGCTATACTTACAGCGCATGGACGCAATGATCCAGGCGTTGTACAGGAGAGTCCTCCATTTAGAGGGCTCAATAAAAGAAATCGACGGGAAGGTGACCAAGATCCTGGCGAATACGCCTGGAGAGGTAAGACAAAAATTTTCATACTAGTATATCAAAAATAGATCACCTTCTGTTACATGATAATTATTGTGAAAGATGATGTTTATTGGGTTTTTTTTTTCTTTCTAATTATATCATTTATCTTATATTCTTTTCATTTGTATTTATAGATTTCACTGAATGGGGCCAATAGTTTCCCGAGGACACCGACCCCGACTCGCCCTCCTTCATTTTCCCCTGTTTCACCGGGGTATTACCTAAACTTCGAATCAATAGAATCCAACCCCCCATCCCCTACCCCTACCCTGGAACGACCCATTTCAGTTAGTTCCAGTCCAATTTATTCCCCTCTAAGTCCCCGTTATACTGTCTCATCAAACTCATCCTCAATGGAAGGAGAGCGTCTGTGGGAAGACTAAGGAAAAAAAAGGAAATACAACAACAACAATAAATTTAGAGTATAAGGTATGTTTATTTATCTATCTAGTCTGTATTCATACATTAATATCAATCAATCAATCAACTGTAAATATGAAACACACACACGCGTACACACAGGCACAAAGTGCTTTTCAATAAATGGATATGAACCAATCATACATATATTTATTCTTTGAATATCATTCTATATTTTCCAACTGGTTCAGAAATTGCTGTTCTATAATATCTCTTTCTTTTTGTTTCTTTTCAGAAACGCTAGTCATCAACAACAATTCATCCAACTAATCAACCGACCAATAGCAAAAGTAAATATAAATATTTGAAATGTATCTCTTTGCCTACTATCTCTTTGTCTATAGAAATAAAATCCCCACACACGTTTTATAAAATAACATATCAAAGTGTTCTTTTGTTGGTGTTCTCAATAATTATCAATTAAAGTAGAAGTAGCTAGTAGAAATCTCCAATTACATGGATCGCGTTTCAGACGCGTTTCAGAAATGTTCACATGTTCATTAGAAAGTCAAACTCTTCTTCTTCAAGTTCAACCTGAATCAAAATGCAAAGAGATAAGTGACCAGCCTTTTTTTCACAACACAACACAAGCTTTTTCCACAGTAATCGCGTTTCAGAAATGTTCACATGTTCACATGTTCATTAGAAAGTCAAACTCTTCAAGTTCAACCTGAGTCAAAATGCGAAGAGATAAGGATAAGTGACCAGTCTTTTTTCCACAGTAATCACACACACACACACACACGTTCTATAAAATAACATATCAAAGTGTTTAAAATTTTTCCTGTTATCAGGAATTGGCGTTTCAGAAATGTTCACATATTCATTAAAAAGTCAAACTCTTCTTCCAGTTCAACCTGTGTCAAAATACGAAGAGATAAGTGTCCAGCCTTTTTTTTCACGACAAAAGCTTTTTCCACAGTGATGGTAGCAGCGTCCATCTGAAAATAAGTAACCATAATACGTGCGGCATCGACCATCCTTTCTGGAGTGATCTTTTTCATAGCCTTCTTCAGAAAACCATCTTGTTCTGGGCTGTCACGAACTAATACATTGGGACAGGACACCCTGTCATGTCCCAGCTGGTTAAGAACGTTCCCCACACATCCAGCGCACGTTCTAGCTTTAACATTTTTCACCTCCTCTTTCATGAGAAAAATGTAGCACTTTCTAAGTAGCTGATATGGTGTTGGTTGCTGGACTCGGTCGCTCTTTATTAAGCCGTACACATTCCTGTTATTTTTTTCCATAACTTTTCTATTTTTCTCTGTCTCACATCGCTCGCGGCAAAGAAAGATACGGGTGGTTCCTATCCTGACTGGAGGAGGGATGTCCTCCTTATCTCCCTCCTCCTCCTCCTCCTCCTCCCCCTCCCCCTCCTCCTCCTCCTCCTCTCTCTCCTCCGCCTCCCCATCTGTGTCATTCATACTGACGTCGTCGAGGGGGTTACTGGTCTGGGAACATTTGACAGACTTGTCATCGTTCTCCTCGTTGTGTCCGCCCTGCTCCTCCTCCTCCTCTGACTTGATTGGACACTCTCCCTCCAAGTCCCCATTTGTGGCCTGTTTAGTATCCTTTCCATTTGTCTCACTATCAAGGGCATGATCATCCTTTTTAGCAAGTCTCCAAATCTCAGGATAAGATTGATATATCTCTCCCCAGTACCTGTTGATGTATATGTGGGGTGGGGTGATAACTGACTCCTCAGATAATTTCCTTTTTTTGGAGAAAACATTTGTCGCGGGAGACAGCATGTCACCAGTCTTTCCACTTCGGAAACGGGCGGCGGCGGAGGAGGGGGAGTAGGCGGAGGACAGCTTTGAGCTCGGCACTTTGAAGACAAACCCTTCATCTCTGTTTGGTTTCGTAGCCTTAACTGGGCTACATCCTTCAGTCTGGAGTACAATCTCCTCCTCATCTTCCTCCTCCTTCTCCCCTAGCTCAGTTTTTCTTCCCTGCATATCTATGTGTTCTTGATTAATGAATCCTTCAATCTTTTCAAATTCGCTCTTCGAGAGATTGAACGACTTGTACCTAAAAAATAATTATAACAAAATGGCATAAGAATTGAAATCTAAATAGATCAATTATTATATATATGCGTATACATATAAATGATTTGAGTACACCTTACTTATAGATAATGTTCTAATTAATTTTATTTACACCCTGTTCTATTTTAAAAAAGAAAATCAAAAATAATCATAATCACTTACCCAATCCTAGTTTTGTCTTGGTCGTAGTAGGAGAAACAGTAGTAAACCTCCCTCAACAAGGAACTTGTAGTAATATTGTACCAGGCTTCGTTTTTCACTATCTCCACTTTAACTCGCATCTTCATATCCAGTCGATCCTTTTCAGCAATAGCAGATTTAAGTACTTGTAAAGGAACATTAATGTTCCGATCTGGTTTGTTTGGTCCTCTAATTTTACAAATTCGAATGTTGTCATTTCCCAAGCGCCGAACATATATGTCTCCGTCAATATACTGCCATTCGTGAGAACCGGTACAAATAGTAGCCATCATGGTCAGAATTCGTCTTGAAGAAAGAGAATGTAACTTTCATCCAAAAGACACCGTCTTATATACCCAGAAGCGCTTAGATAGGTACGCTGTAAGGATTCTCTGATTGGAGAGTTCTTATTAGAAATTATGCAAATGTATACATGAGTAAGATAACACAGACAAATGTACACGTCTGGAAAAGATAATCATGAAACTTCAAAAGGATCCTTTCATTCAAACTAAGTGCACATGCTCCCCGACAGAATCAGTCAGCAAACTTGGATCATAATGAAGCACACATGATGTAAGAAAGAAAAGCAGGTGTAGAGATGGTCTGGAAAATATAATCATAAGACTTCAAAACGGCTCTTTTATCTTAACATAAGCATGCACGCATGTCACTCCTCTCCCTGCAAAACTCATCTCATAATAAAATGCACATGAAATAAAAAAGACCAGCTGTGACAGAAGACGAGCAAGCGGAAGAGGAACCGGAAGAGGGATCGGAAGTATGTTGGAATAATATATCAAATCTACTCAGCGATAGCGCCAATGATATGCAACTAGTCATCCATCATAAAAATCTGTAACACATATCTATTCATAATTGAATACTCATCTCTTGACCCCTCCTTCCCTCCTCTCTTTATAAATCATATTTATCAAATATCTAAGGTTTACCCACTATATCTATCCGTATTTTCACATATCAAACAATCAATCTAGTCGCTCCGAATATGTTTGAACTGTCTCTTTATAAAATTCTTTAATTTCTCACTAGTTTCCTAAACGATCAAACACTCACAGACATGTGTGGTTCCACTCTCCATCAAATAGTTCTCTCTCAGTATCCTCCCCTCTGATCACCATCTGGATCCCCTTCACCTCTCTCCCTCAATTACCTAATCCTCGGTGAGTTCCCTTTGGTCCCACCTTTACTGGATCTTTATGGATCCCCCAATTACCTGAGCCCTTGATCTCCCAGAGAGAAAGTCAAGCTAGGTATCCGGTTATATCCGAGGGTGTAGACCCTTAGCCCCTACTACTGGGGGGGGGGGGGGCTTCGGGACCTATACAACCCTCTCCTCCAGCGAAATATCTACATAATTATCATTATGACACAACCTTTATTTGCACTCAAAATTTAAAGAGCCTAAGAATCAACCAACATCAGAAAATAATGCAATTAAATAATTATAGTATACCACAATCTCAATAAATTCTGTATAGTAGATTTTATATATGCGATTCTTTGTCCCCCCAAAAGTATGCGAATTGATTACGGTCACTTTAATTTCGATTTGAATGGATAAATAACTGCTGCAAAAATAATCGATTCAAGTTTATATCGATTTTATTTCAGAGGCGTTAACATGGTGTTCGGAAATAAGTGTGCCTGATGTGCATAGTATGCTCAGGGAGGTGGTGGTTGGGGGGGGGGGGGGGTTCTTGGTTCAGGTTATCCCACCCACGGCTTGTATATCTATACGACATGGGCAGGTCTCCAGGTCATTTGATGCGTGTGATGATGTGTTCCAGACTCATAAGTCATCAACCCTTCTAAAGTATCAATCACTATATCTCTTAGTTCGTTTGCTTGGGTAGTGTTGGAGCGTTCTGTTCCAAGACTCGAGTATGCCTCACATATTTTTGGTGTTTACATACATCCTGATGCAAGTCACTGGAGCAGTGCCATTTCAAGGTAAGGTTAAGCTTCTTTGCTTTGCTTATCATTTGACTAGTGTGGTCATGCAGTTATTCAGGTTGTTTCGGTAATCTGTCTTTTTGTTGTGCCCAATCGAAACAACAAATCAAGTATACGGGCAGAATATCCTCGGAACTTTTCTAATAGCATATGTTTTCTTTATACAAAATTCGACAAGAACTTCATTTTCCTAGTTTACTGAAAAACTGGATTCAAAGTGATTCGCCAATTTTATAAAACAAATTAATAAGGAGCTTTTTTAGTTGGAAAAAGGGGCGGGGGGATATGTAATATCTTGGTGCGATTTTTATACCATGGATAAGGGGCTAAAAATCTTAAGATTTGAAAATCCTCTATGTCTCTAGGTCCAGAGCTGCAGGGGTCAACCTACAGCCCGGGAGATACAACAGACCATGAAGCCCGTTTGGGAGGAAGGGAGGCACTCGTTTCTGCAACAGCAAATAATTCAGATTTGGATGTACAGAACACTACTAAATTCGTGACATTAGACGACCTGGTAGCACCACATGAGACAACATTTGCACCAGAGCTGGTGAAGACTACAGCAGTGTCGTCACAACCAGGGGACATTGAACTACCTACGGCAATAATCCCCCCCGAAAAGCCATGGACGAATCCTTGGTTTTTCCATCCCCCATCCCAACCAATATCCGATCCTTCATCTTGGTTCGGACCCCCTCCTGATACCTTTAACTTTCCAATACCCCCGAATGATTCTAACCAAATCCCCGAACGGAACTCGGCCGAAACACCAAGGTCAAATCACACCCAACGCCCCGCGTTTGCAATTGCAAATGCTGTTATCAGCACAGATGTTCCACTAAATCCAGCAAACATGCTCACTCTTCCTTGGTTTATGCCCCGTCCTCACGGAGACAGTCTCGAATCCAGCGCCATGACTGGGAATTTCAGCGCACCGCCCAACAATACCAACCCACATAGCACTATTTCCAAACCTTCGTCCAATGATACACTTGGGAATCGCGCCTATACCAGCGGCCACGGGGTCAATTTCGACAAAATTCGAGTTGTCAATAACCTTATATTTTTCTCATGTATATTGGCTGTTTTAATTTCGAATTAGTGAAAATGGGTGGGGCGATTTGGCTTGCACAGGCTGCACTGATGGGGAAATAATGGTCTTAATTCACACAATAATGTTTAACTTGCACGAGAAAAGGATAATGGATCTTATAATATACAGATCATTATGTTTACAGGTTTTCCAATATTTGTAAACAAAAAGACACCATGGGAATGGGAAGATAAAAGTAAATAAAAGACTATTTTAAAAAGAAAAGTTAGATTTGTGTTTCATCATGCCGTCACGCGGCATCAAGCAGACTGAGTGCCAACGTAATTACACACATCCGCAAGAGGTTGAGGAAGTCTATACATTCAAAATTCCATATATAATTGGATTCTTATAGTTTTCCGATCGGAATTTCATGTCCACCTAACACACTTAAGGACATCGACTTTTAACTAGTTCCTCATGATGGTTCAGCTCCCTGTGCACGACTGTATTACACAGTAAGTAATATTATGATATAATGTCCTCTGGCATAGGTAAACCGCGTGGAAACAGCACAAATAACTATACTGGTTATGTAGTAACACAAACAATCAGATACATCAAGAAGAGAACTAGACAAAGACCAAGTAAATATTTCTTAATATTGAAGTGTCATAGTATTTTCAAACCGTTTTATCAATCAAAGACCAGAATTTGTAGTATGTGTATACATCATTTATATATTCGGACTTCCGTTTTCATTTCTACCCTTTCTCAATGTGCCATTGCATATATACACGGATCGAGTAAACCTGATTCCATTTCGCGAGACCGAAATTCCTCAGCTGCAAACATTTCATAATAACTACACATCGTTGTCTTTACCCTTTACGCTGCATGCGCGTTAAAAACTCGTGGGGTCCTCTAGTGTTAGAAATAAGAAGCACTAATACGCGTTTCCTGGGGATTATGAAGTAGCCTACATATCCAGACATAAAGTTCGGGGGTGTCAGATAGATAGATGCCCTTTGCTTAAATTTCCCAGTTAAATCTAAGCTTAATGTCCATATCGTCGAGAGGCATTGTCACTAATGTCAGAGCATTTCCCAACTGAACGCTGTTCTCGTTGCGTGAGTCATTTGGCATGCTGATCAATGAATATCTGCACAGACGTTGTGCCAAGGAATAGATTTTCGAACGCATTTATTCATTAACTTGCTTGGCAATTACTAACATTTTCTTTTTCATTTGGTACACTATGTAAAGTCAACGCTAGATCTTAGGAAAGGACAGAAAAGACACCTCTCCTGTGCTAAGAAGTGTTATTAATTCTCCAGGAATAGCTTCATAAAAACACAACAGAAATAACCCAGGAAATAAATCATATTGAATTTAATTCAGGTGTAGAAATACTTTATACATACAGTGTACGTACAAAACATATAATGAACTGGCATTCTGTCTCTGACCCTTATCAAAGGTGGAGCCACAGGGTAATGCCACCCATTCTGGGGTATAGCGTCTACACTTTATGTACGTGTCTTGTAGGCAGCGGCTTCCCACAGGGTAACCATAGCGGGCTTTGATGTTTACTGCCTACAGGATACGTGTATAGAGTGTACTCTAATACTGAACTTCTCGGTCTCAATTATTAAGGTCAGACTGTCACTTGTCTTGTTTAAACAAAATTATAACACTGAAATATCCCCATGAAGTGTCCACTTTCATTGGTCTATAAGTGTTCATTTTTCAGTGTTTCTCACTAAGTTGCATGGCGAATAGGTTGTCTAACGATTCTGTTTGACTAGGATTTTGTTACAGTTGTAGTTTTCTTTATCTGATCTACATCTAGTCTTAGTTTCTCCAGAGTTTGCTGGTTTCGAATACCGTCAATCCTATTCTGCTCCTTAAGGTCACGTAGTTCCTCCTTCCAGAAGAGGTGTCTGAAATGAGACCAAACTTATCAGAAATGGGGCCATTATATCCGAAGTAAGCTGAAGTACGGTACGGTACGAAGTAGTTCCCACGATACATAATTGTACAGTATGGCACGAAGTTATTTAGAGCTTAGACTTTAGAGAGAGCCCTCTTCAACATATGAGGTTTCGGGTGCGCCGCCGCCCCAGCAAGGTTAATTAGAGCTAACCACAAATATGTGACACCTCTGCATGGTGCCACATGACCCCAACGCCTCATCTTCAGTGGTCAGTCGGCGTTCCAACCCTTGTACTACACCAACCCTGCTTTCACGTTTATCTTCAATGGAAAAAATAGTGGACGGGTTTAGACTAACTTAGATATTATCTTCTCTCAGTCAAAAAGCGTTCTTTAAGGGAGAATAGTGAATAAATTCAATGCCATTTTGGGGTCATTTGTAAAAATGAAAATCATGCCTAATCCCTAGAGAAATCGTACAAAAATCTACAATGAGGATCCAAAATTACTAAGCTTATAGTTATACACTTGTCAATTGCAACCCCAACCCCTCGACCCTCAGGGGTATGGGGGAATGTCCTGGGCATTTGGGGAAATATAATGAAATCCCCCCCCCCCCCCCCGAGGATTGCAGGACTGTAGTGCCCCGGGGCTGTAGCGATCCTAGCCCCCCGGCCTGGACTTTAGCTCCCCAGGCTTGGATCGAAGCGCCTACGGCCTGGTACGAAGCGCCCAGACCATTAACGCTAAACAATACCAAAACTAAACAAGTACTAAGTTAACTAATTATCAAGTTATGCACTGATTTGATCAACTGTTAACATATTTAACTTTGTAATCAGTGTCAACTTAATTCATATACTTGGCGTTTCCACTGGAAACGATTTTCTCAGCCACAATCATTTGTGCCTGATGTCAACTTATAGTTATACAGTAGTTTGATTCTTGAAGAGGGAAACAGTGTGCAACGCAATAGCCAGGGCTGTAAAAAAAGTTGGTTGAAAAAAAATTGTCATTAAAAAATAGTTGGTTGTTAAAAAAAAATTGTTGTTAAAAAAAGTTGTTGGGAAAAAAAATGGGTTATAAAAAATAAAAAGTTGGTCGTAAAAAGTTGGTTGAAAAAAGTTGTCGTTAAAAAAATTGTTGTTAAAAAATAGTTGGTCGTTAAAAAATAGTTGGTCGTAAAAAAAAGTTGGTCGTAAAAAAAAAAGTTGGTCGTAAAAAAAAAGTTGGTCGTAAAAAATGGTCATAAAAAAAGTTGGTCGTAAAAAAAAAGTTGGTTGTATAAAAAAGTAGTAAGCTAGGCTAGGCTAAATAGTTGGTAACTTACTTTTAAAATTTAGGGCAGTTGGGCAGCAGTGTCCATTTGAGCACCTGAGGCAGGTGAGGGGGGTGGTGGGCAGAGGGATGGTGTGGGAGGTGCAGGGTGCGACAAGATCGCCTCCCGAACGCCCGAGACATGTTGATTTTGGCATCAGGCAGGTAGATTTTAAATCTACACGTCTTTGGGACGGAACAATATTTGGACTAACATTAACACTTCTTTGGGATCATGCGAAAATATCATCATTTTATTGTTCTATAAATGAATGAAATGCCAACAACAATTTTCATGAGGGTTTTGTGATGTCGGCTGGGCTGTGGGAACCATGTTAGGGGATTGTCCTGAGGGTTATCAAAATCACCAGAAAGCCCTAAAGTAGCACTTTGAAAAGTCATTGAAGTATCTTTAAAAAATATGTGAATCAGTTATCAAAAGTCATTAAATTCAACATGCTCTGGACTATGGGAACCCTGTTCATGACCCAGACTCTTTTTGGTCTCTGTAAAATCTTTTCTTAAATACAGCATCAGTTAGGCCCTCTCGCCATTCAAGGATTCATGAGCATTCAAGTATTTTCCCTCTGTAAGAAACTGAGAATCCCCGAACATTTTAAGGCCATTTAAAAGATTCCAATAGGATTCAAGCCTTTCAACCTATATGTTAATTTTCCAAACCCCATTATTGGAATACAGTTAGTGTTAGTATAGTACATGAACAGTTAGTGTTAGTATAGTACATGAACCTGTTCATGTGTCTCACACCACAGAATACCCTAGCTTGATTTTGAAAAGGAGGCCAGGGGGCATATGCCCCTGCGCCACCCCCTTAAATTGGCCCCTGATTACTTGAATATATAGGTAAATGTGTGATTTATTCAAGATTAAAATACATAAGAATATATCTGAATATTTAAACCTATCAACCTGCCCCCGGGCAGGTTGATAATTTGGATCTTGTCGCACCCTGGAGGTGGGAGGGCCTTCTGCAGACCTACACTCTAAGAAATGGTTGGGAAATCGCATGGGGTGCCTTTACTTCTACACCATTTTAGTGTGATTTCTCTTGTTGCTTGTGATACTTCAGGCAGAACTGTAAAAACCCAAACGCTCCGGGAAAGTACACAGGGCCCCTGTCAAATAAGCAGGGTGAGGGTTTCCCCTGTAATATCTAATGGCAATTCACATGTTGGTCCCGGGAAAACCCAGCCACAGTCCTGTACCCCTGAACACACACACCATGCAGGGTATGGGGCGGAAGTAGGAACAACAGCCAGCCACTTATACAAGAGCTAGAAACAAAGGATTCATGGTGTTTGGCGGGAATTATTGGCATGGCTACATCAGTTGCCATCTTGCAGTCACAAAGGGTAGGTGTCTTATATGCTGAATATATTGTATATACCTAAAATATCACTTTTATGGTCGCACCATTTGATGGCTATAATACATGATCATTATTCATATTATATTCATATTATAGGTCAAGATATGGATCTACTCCTACAGGATCATTATGAAAATCAGTGAAGAAAAACCGTCACGCCATTCCAAACATGTTTGTGTGTTTCTAAGGTGAATGTAAATCAGGCAAGGATCTTATAAGTAGGAAGTATAAGCGATGTTTGTATTCTAAAAAACTCAAGATCATCATAGTATTGAAGGATGAAGGATTTCATTGTATAATGCCATGTATTGTCTACTGTACTGAATTAATTTAATGAAGGAGTAACAGGTCTGTGGTCAGCCAGGAAAACCTACGAGTGAGCAGAGGGTTTAACCAATTCGAATAGAGCTCCTGAAACCGTGTAACTGTATTATATTGATTTGAATAAAAGTATTATAATAATAATAAAAGTAAATGTGAAATCTCAAGGGCAGTTAGGATTATTGATCAATTTTTTTCTTTCTGATTCAATACATCCATATGTCCACCTTTCTTCAAGCATACACAAATCATTTTTTGCATGATTTTTTAATGAATTACACCCTATTATCAGCGCCGCGGACGGTGACGGCCATAAAAGTTTATACATTTCTTTCATCCTCAAAGTATTTAATTCCAGATTTTAGTACAAAATATTTTCGTGGATTATTAAAGGGGAACACTGGACTGAATATATGAAAATATGTTGCCCCACCCGAAAAGCTTCAAAATCAGGTTGCCTGCTAGAATTTCCTGAGAAATTTTCCAGTTTAATTCCCATATAGTAATATATAAGTTGGGGACCCGACTACATATAGCAAAAAGAGAAAATTTCAATTGAAGTTTCAGTCTCTTTATAATATGCCTATTGGGTGCGCCATTCATGGAGAAATGAATCACTGCTTAAATTATAAGAAAACTCCAATTATTGGCTGAGATACAAAAAGAAACCCCAAATTTATTTTCAATACGATATGACCAAATTAGTATAAATTGCTGGATCTGATAAATAACAAAAAGAGAGAGAAGTGCCTTCCAAACGTGGGTGCTTATCTGACCCTAGGAGTTATTAATTTCCTTTTGCCCCAAACGAAAAAAAGAAGAAAATTTCTGGCTGCGAATGTCTTTTGTCGATGCTTGCCTGTTCAATCTCCGACCTAGACTGACACAGCGAAGTCTCTGGGCTTATTTATTATGCTTGGACCTGAGCCAATAGCAAGCAGGCATCTTGATGACCTCATAGATCGCATTCAGGTGTCCAGCAAGTGTCCAAGAGAGTGGATCTCTGATCAGGCAATTTATACCTATATTCCATTAATGTTCACCATGTATAAATCAATGGTGGCAGGCAGCTCATGATGGATCTTCAGGGGGAAGTTTGGGGAGAGAGGGGGACCGTCCAGAGGACGGGTACTTTGCTAGTATGTTTATAAATGGCTTTCCATACATACCCTAGAGTGAGCACTGTTGACTGTAAAAGTAAGTAGACCGTGACCACAGACTGACCAGCAGATCGGTAGTTAGCCAGCCCATATTAGTGTCATACATCTAGCAATATGAAAGCACCCAGAGCTAGCTTTGGGGAGAGCGGGACAGAATTTACTTGATTGATTCTGGCAATATTATTACACAGAAATGCCTAATATAATGAAAGATACCAGTTATTTACCATACTTGAGCTGTATGACCAGCAATTGTTCCAACCCAGTGTTTTACTTTAAGTAGGTATGCATTTGTTCAGAATATAGAGTCTGATAACATGGAAACATTAATTATGATTAATTTTAACTATAGTAAAAAATGACATTTTCCCATTTGGAACCATATCATGAGAATCGACCATTCATTGTATGGAATATAGCTGTATCTTTTTCTTTACAGAACCTTTACAGAAGTACATCAACAAGTAAATGATGAACCAAAATGATGAAATGATGATTTTCTGAGCATAAATAAAAGAATTGCATGAGGGGTGGGGGGCAAACATTAAAAGTAAAATCCCGATTCTCATGCGTAAAAGTGCGTCATTATGTCTGCGAAAACCCCTACCCTTTCCCGGGAAACCCCATGTATATCTGTAGTAATGTGCGTGGGAAGCGCTGCACTTTCCCACAGGGCCCACTGTACTTTCCCACAGGGTCTACTGTGTTTTCCCGGTGCTGTGTTTTACACGGGGGCTAAAATCGCAGGTCCACAAATATTACACGGAAAAATTGGCATCCCAGATTCCATGGGATACCTTGACTTTCGCACGGGAAAAGCGCATTTCGTTATAACAGTGTATCATGGTTGGAGAAGCATCTAACTAACAGCCAATCAACTCCCTTGGCTAAACCTAGAAAGGCTGTCAATCAGCCTTCAATAACGTCTAGGTGTGAAATCTATGACTGATTGAATCAGTGAAGTGTGAAATAGTGAAGTGGTTGCAATTGACAAGTCAATGCATTAGAAACAAGTTAACTGTTAAGTAGCAAATGCATAACAAAGACGTAAAGTTCATATCACAGATTGTTTTTTTTTATCGCTTTGCAACGGTAGGGCCTACCAGTAGGCCTACTGGCTACTGCAGTAGTCCTTATACTTACTAACTTAGTATTGGTTTCATAAATCAAATGCAAACTGTTTTTTCCATGCCATATTTCAACAGCAAGGTTACATGACTGCTAGTACTATGTCCAGCCCCCGGGTCCAGCTACATGAGTACATGTAGCTACATGTGAGTAGATCGAGGCAGGTTTGCCTTGAACCTAGGCCCTGAAAAAAGGCTAGGCCGGCTACGGCGGCAGTAGCTCTTGTTGCGGTCGCGGTACTGTACGGGGCCGGGACGTTGGGGCCCCGATGACCGGGGTATCCGGACGTTTGGGCCCCGGGATCATTGGGCCCGGATCATTGGGCCCCGGCCTTGGACGTTTGGGCCTGAGCAAAGAGACGTTTGGGCCCCGAGCTTGGATTGGCTTGGACGTTTGGGCCCCGCTGGGCCTTGGACGTTTGGGCCCCGGCCTTTGGACGTTTGGGCCCCGCTGGGCCTTGGACGTTTGGGGGTGGGGGGGTGGGAGGGGTAGGGGGGGGGGGGGTCATGTTTTCATTTTACACTTTGGTTGTTTACAAAATATTGAATACAAAATTATGGTGGACAATAAGTCAGAATACAAAATTTGTATTTTCCAGCCAGTATTTGAAGGTGTATTCGTTGGAAATGTGTATTCATATGTATATTTATGGGGCCCAAACGTCCAAGATTGACTGACCAATCATGAATACACATGGTGTGTATTGACTGACCCAGCAATGATACACATATTCACTAGTGTATATTGACTGACCAAGGTTGACTGACCAATCATGAATACACATAGTGTGTATTGACTGACTGACCCAGCATGATTCATGAATACACATTGGCCAAGGCCGGGGCCCAAACGTCCAAAGGCCGGGGCCCAAACGTCCAACCCAGCATGTTTCATGAATACACAACCGGCCGGGGCCCAAACGTCCAAAGGTCGGGGCCCAAACGTCCAAGGCCCAGCGGGGCCCAAACGTCCAAGCCCTGGGGCCCAATCGACCAGGCCGGGGCCCAATGATCCCGGGGCCCAAACGTCCAGGATTGGATCACCGGTACCGCATAGCCCCTACTCCGCGCCCTACTCCTCTGGACGCAAGGAGGGAGAACTTGCGACCTAGCACCGGCTGACTGAGAGTGGCTTCTGTGACTTCGCACCTCTGATTGGCTGTTGTAGCTGGAACCGGCTGATGTGTCAAGATCAAAGAAAATATGAACTAACACAAATACATACCATAACTAACCCTAAACCTAACCTTAAATTGGTTGTCCTAAGTCACTAAAGGCAGTAGTGGACTGTCCGTACTGAAAACTGACTAATAAAAGTAATTACTTGACTGGTAAAAGTGTGACCGGGCTTGCTAAGCCCCGCCCACTGCGCGTGGCTTCGCCGGTGCTAGATCGCAAGTTTTCCACTAAAGCCCTCTGCACAGGCGTTTACAAGCACAACAATCTGAGTGTCACGGTCACAGAAAATTTATTGTCACCGAATAATTCCCACAGAATAGAAAAGAAGCATACTTAAACTTGTAAGCCATGTAGAAAACAAAGAATCCAGAGCCAAATGCTACGGGAAACCGCAAGGCTCGCGCAGTAGAAATACGGGCAGCCATTTATTTTGGAAACTCCTCCGAATGCCCTTGTAAGCGGTGATGTGATTGGCTGTTGGAACAAATTGAGGAAATAAATGTGCCTAACATGATTTGTTTTCATGTTGAAAATAAAGAATTATGAATATCTATATCAATAATTAGTTTCTGAATTTGTTGCACCTTTTTATTTAAGATTTAAAACAATCCAATCACAAGGCATGTAACAAAACCAATGTTTTGATCCCATTATCGCTCACTTATCAGCTGTGATAAGGGAAAAGTCGATAAGGTTTTATCGCTGTTAGCTTGGTTATTGTGAGGTGACAAGCGATAGGCGACGATAGTGACAGTTCTTCTACTCCTCCAGGTAGGTGCTGCTGTTTCAGACAGTAACATTTGAGTTTCTTCATCAACTTCTAACTCTTTTTATACTATAGTATAAGCGTAGTGTACTGTAGCAGTGTAGGCTAGTAAGAGTAGGAAGCGGATATAACTGACACCAGAGACGGTCGAGGGCCTTCAAATTGAGGGGACTTGCCGAGGTATGCATGCCCTCTTCGTCTTTCTTTGCCGATGGGCAGTGGGCCAACGGCAGTTTCACCAACGGACAGTGGGTCGCCATCGATCAGGAGTCTGGTTGCTCGATCATAATCGATAAAGTATCCATCTCTACTCCCAAGAAGAAGAATCAAGAGTTAGACTCAGAATATCTTCTAGTCACTAGTGTCTATAGTAGTAGTAGAGCTGGTTATAGTTGTAGGATAACTTATACTGGCTAAATTAGTCCTAATTATAATAGCGGACATTACATAAAATATACGGTAGCTAATTCTTCCCTAGACTACCATATAAAGATGATAGAGACAGGGTCACCAACAGTCACACAAACATATGGGGGAAGGTAGTCTTACAGCAGAAATATAATGTACAACTGTATGTTTATATCTTTTTTTATAAAGATAAAGATGTTATTAGATCCAAAGGAATTTTTTAAAAAAAAGAAAAAAAAAACATTTTTGCGATTTTATACACTTTGCCAAGCCCTATAATAGTATAAATTATGACAGGTTGTGTGATGGTAGCATTCCCATTTTACCCTGTATTATTTTTTCATGAGATGTGTAGGTAAGTACAGTGCATAAAAATCCTCTCCCCTTGTTGGTCCTTATTCTAATATCTCTTGTCATGGGGCTATTATCTCAGTCTGTAGATAGAGGTAAGATTTTTAGAGCTTAGTTAACCATAATGACTACAGTGTTTGGTTTAAAAGAATATCTAGGATGTAGCCTCTCGCATAATCGGCGGCATAAGTCAAAATGATAAGATATATTCTCCCTGCCTGAGTCGAGGGCTATATCTAGCCTGGTGATAAAACTGTCGAGGAGTAGTGTTAATTGTTACTTGAGGATGGGCAACATCTACTCGACTACAGTATCTCTTAAGGTTTAATAGTCAGGTTTTCTTTACATAATTGCTCTTCTTATTTTGACTTATTCATAAAGGACAGTATGGAAGTTCATTTTATTAACGTTATATTTACCTGCCTTGTCTGATTTAAAGGACTCAAACCATCCTAAAAATTGCTTTGTGATTACTGCAGATGTCCCAACACAGAGAAAGGCGTCTTCCAGTAACCTCATATTCGTAAGGTTTAAAAAGTTATAATACTTCCTAGATCTGTTATTTAGATTTGGAAGACTATTCCTGGATACAAACTGAATGCCACTCTTGAACATGTGAAAAACCCAATTGCCTCAATGCGGGAGGGGCAGGGGGTGGGGGAGGGGGCACAGGAGGAGGACGTTGACTCACGTGGCTATATCTGTTACCTCTCCTCACCCTGACTCCAGTGTTAACCTCCAGCGAAGCGACATATTTTCCCTCCCACCCACGCCTAACTTTATAAAAGGGGAAATATAACTGTAGGGCCTCTAGTACCATGACAGCCTTTTGAGAACACTCCTGGAATAAACACCCAATAAGACACCCATCCCTAAAACACCCACAAAGTAACATAAATCGTAATGAACTTATTCAACTAATAACTTCCATTTATTTCGCAAAATAAATAAATGTCAACTGCTTCCACTCCTGTGTTATAAAATATAATCGCACACTGTGATTAATAATGACAAACTTTACATTGTTCTGGAAAAACTTACATTTTCTTGATAAGAACGCGAGGCCTATAATTCTGTCTGTATCAAATCAATGTAAATTTATTTGTTCTAGGAACATTTATTCACTTTTATCAGCATGCCAGGGCGTCATCTCAAAGAGAGTGGTGTTATCACACAATTTGTAAATTGTCGTTTATTGGTGGGGCAGAAAATCATTCGTGAAGATCTTTGGGTGCGCAATGGCACAATACTAAACCCCGAGAAGCTGTTCTTTGAAGAGAAAGCTTTTGCAGACATGAAGGTGGACTGTGGTGGAGCTCTGATTGCACCAGGATTTATCGATTTACAAATCAACGGTATTAGAATTTACCTTAATATTTGACATTGTAAATCTCCGTTAATTGTGTTCTATTTATGAATGGGTCACCAAATCAAGGTTCCGTTTATCCTTGGAGTAATAAAGCAATCTATCGCTCTGAGGTTTATTTTGATGAATACATTATGTTATGAATATTTTTTAGTTACCCGTCCTACTAATTACGTCCATCATTTAGTCATATCACACAAGAAACTATTTACTGATATGGACATATATCATTCTCGATTAACGACAAATGGCGGTAGTAATAGTTTGTTTTTGTGGGGATAGTAAGACACCTTTTAATATTATTAACCAATAACTATTATTACTATATATATACTGATAGTTTGTTTTTAATCTAAAATTCTATATGCGTAGATCTCAATTTTCTATAAATGTTTGGTCTGCCCACTTCATATGCCCCGCCTCTTGTATATTTCCCTTGCTTTGATTAAAGAACATCTCCTTCATTCATGTCCCTATGTCAATCAGTCTATTCAAGTTTGTTTAAATGGGGGAAACAACTCTAAATCCATTTACTGCGTGGACTATTTTCTTCTTGAATTTACCAGGAGCATTTGGTGTAGACTTCTCCCTTTCATCGGATACTCTTGCAAATGGAGTTAAGAGTGTGGCAAAGGGCCTGTTAGCGCATGGTGTGACGTCCTTCTGCCCCACTCTGGTCACATCACCACCTGAGGTTTATGGCAAGGTATATGTTATATATTGTGTAGGCTTTGTAATTTTCGGCCGAAGATGCAAATATGTATTGTTACAGGAAAGGTCAAGGGTAGACCGTATTAAAATGCATTGATGTGAAATGAGATGGAAAGCCTTCACACAACGAAATACTTCACGATTTGCAAAGCAATCTATTTAGAGTTTGTCTCAAATCTAGTTGCGGCGCTGCGTAGTATGCGTACTCATTCATTCCCCAAATCGTATAAATCATTGTTTATATGACAGTTCTTGCACATCATATTCTGTTCTTCCTTATTTATGGTGCTCTGATATAAGTACCTATTTTACAGATTCTTCCTCAGCTCGAGCGCACCAAAGGGAATAAGGATGGAGCAACTATCTTAGGTAGTAACACTTTTTCAATGTAAATTCTTCCAGAGATTGTAAATCAAATTATTGAAGAATATCTCAGTTGGCTGTTAAGCTTTTCCCACGAAATTAAGTGGATTGACAAAATATTTTATTCCAAATTTCTCTTTATTTAGCTTTCCTCATCAGACTAGATCTTTTGCGTTTGGAGCTTTGTTTTTGAACACTAATTTCCGATACTCAATAGTATACAAACTTTATTTCATGTATTGTGAAGGGGTTCATCTCGAAGGACCTTTTATCAATAAGGAAAAGAAAGGCGCCCATCCTGAGAATTTTATCCGCAGCCTAGAAAACGGCACAAAAGATTTAGAGGTGGTGTATGGACGACTTGACAATGTCAGTATTGTGACGCTAGCCCCAGAAATCGAAGGGGCCCTCGAAGTGGTCTCAGACCTCGCGGAAAGAGGTATTACAGTGTCCGTAGGTAGGAACTGTCTGTGTTTTTATCATTCAATGTTCGCCCTTCCCTTGCTAACTTCGAGGAAGTTAAATTCTGTGGAAAGCCTACTAAGAAACTTAACAATTTGTCCCTGAAGAAGCACCCCTACGGAAGAAATATTGGACTAGACAATAAAAAAAGAAGGCCTGAAGAAGGGCAAACCAGGCCCGAAAGCTAGTGAATAAAAAACCCAATCAAACTTCATTATTTGGGATTTTTTCCTAACCTCTCTAGCAACCATAATATAACTACCCGGGATTCCCAATTTAAAAGCGACGACCATACAACTTCGCTTCAATAAAAAAAGAAATTTACCCTACCAAAATAACTTAACAATTTCATGAAAATAGTTTCAGCTAAATGGTGGAGTGTTTCCTTACTAAATCTTATACTTAGTTATTAACAGCAGCCTGCTTAATCGCGAGGGAAGTAATGTTATGAAAAACTACCCATGATCTTATTGATAATATCTTGTATTCAATATAATACATTTGAGCAGATAATCACTAACCTCTTTTTTGTTTACTTATTGAATCTGTTTCCAACTACCATCTTAATCGCTAAGGTCACTCTATGGCTAATCTAAAGCAGGGAGAGGAAGCTGTACGAAGAGGAGCACGATTTATTACTCATCTTTTCAATGCAATGCTACCTGTGAGTACCTGGTGCTGGTACCTTACGATTGCAATATTCTCGCTCACTTCCTTAACATTAATCTACTTTCGTCTATAGCTTTCCCTTATGTCTTCCAACCAGCCTTCCACTATTGCTATTGGTCTGCACTTATTTGTCTAACAGACTTGTGAGGAAAACCTTGATCATACAATTATTCTTCTAAACGTATTATAGCAGGGAATTGTTGTCATCCTATAAATCGAATTGGAAACCGCAAATGTTCTCACAATTGTAAATTATATTTTCTCTTCTACAGTTCCATCACAGGGACCCCCATCTTGTGGGTCTTTTGGCTAGTCACAAGCTCCCATCTGATTGTTCCATCTACTATGGACTCATTGCGGATGGTATTCACACCCACCCTGCTGCGCTACGTATCGCACATCGCACTCATCCTCAAGGTACATCTACCAATGCTAATGTATACATATATACTATTTAGTACATCTATCTATGCTAACGTATAATGTATATACTGTATACCATTTAGTACCGTATGATCCCATTGGTCATACGGCAACTGATATTCGTAAAAGTGTCCAATGGAGGCCCAGGATCAGGAATTGTTTCTTCAAACCTCGTATATATCATGACTTGCTGATTCCCACTTTCAGTCTCATTTACATGAATTAGGATGTTTTTATAACATTGTTCTCATGTACACATGCATTCTATATAAGACAAGAGGTACGTGCATGCTTCATAATTGGCTGATCCTTGTTTCGTGTAAACATTTTTTCGTAATTTAGCATGTACCTGCGTCTCTTCAGGTGTGGTCTTGGTAACAGATGCGATACCTGCCATGGGTCTTGCTACGGGCACCCATCATATTGGACACCAAGTTGTAGAAATCCGAGATAAGAAAGCCATGATAGCTGGTACTAACACTCTTTGTGGCAGGTGAGTAATCTCAATCCGGTGATTAATCGGACAGTTTCCTTCTCTTTCCCTACTAACTCACTCACTCACTCTCTCTCTCTCTATCGCTATCGCTATCCCCCTGTCTCATTTCTCGATGTTAGAAGTAGTGAGTTGTATGGATAGATATATTAAATTACCCTTGTTCTTAGAACATGGGGAGTTCTGTGATATGAATAACAGTCATCCGAATTCATCCGACGCACAACACTTTAAACCAATTATATAATTGCTTCTATTATTTTCAGTATTGCTACTATGAATGAGTGCGTGAAATACTTTTACCAGTCGACAGGTAAGCATTTCATAACCCATTTCCAATCCCTTATTTGGAATTCTCATCAGGGAATTTGAGTGTGGCAAAAATAGAGAGTAAGAAAGATATATTATCTAAGGAACTAAATTAGGCGTTATAGCAATGTTTAAGTTGAGAAGCAACGATATGCCCATATAGGCAGTGATATGTAAATTAAACATTTTGAACACTACAATTCACTATTTTCTTCAATTCACCAGTTTATGAATATCATTTTATAAGAAGGATGGTACAGTGGTAAATACCGTGGTTTAACTGTTGCAGAATGTAGTCGAGTTGAGGCTCTAGAGGCCGCTGCACTTCACCCTGCGAGGGTGTTTGGTTTGGAACATATCAAAGGTTCTCTTGAGTTCGGGTGTGATGCAGACCTTGTTATTCTAACCGATGAACTTGACGTTGTTGCAACTTTCATCAGTGGAGAGATGGTGTGGCAAAAGCAAGGCACTGAACAACTGAAATTTTCCTCTACTTGAGTATCTTTGAGTCACTTTAAATACGTCAGTGGAAAAATGTATTATCGTGGTTATTATTAGATAATAAAATGTTAACCTACAAGTTCGGTTGTTATCCTTGAATTTATATTATGAATGTTTTCCTATGCCAAAAATAGACATGAACAGGTGTACTATAAAATTACGCAGCCTATAAAAGTATGCAGCATAATGGTACAACATTATTTCATGCCATAAATGCAGCCCGTTAGTTGTGCTGCAAATGAATACTATTAATTATATATACACAAGCCGCAAATCTTCATAGCGGCATACTTTCATAATTTGAGGTATGAAATTTTTGCTGGAGCCAAATTGTACAAACTGGGAACAACTAAGAAATATAGGGTCACTTGATTTGAGCATTGTTATGCATCCATGGTTACTATTGATTAGATTCTCTCCTCTAAATTCGGCATTACAATTGAATTAAAATGCTTTTGTTGGTACGCTCACATTGTGGATACGTGTTTGTTACATACAAAGGAAACAATGTACTAAGAGAACAGCAAAGCACCTTGCCTGCGGACGAATTAATGGGCCGCTGTTTCAAATGATGTAAACTGGCATTAGGATGTTTGATTCGTCATGAAGACATTTCTCTTTGGGTTGTTTATTTGTTTTTGACATTTTCTCTGGAAAACATGGTCAGACTGGAAATTGATCTTAGTCTTAAGTATCCGATTGACCTTGGCTAATACGCAGATTTCCTAAATAATTCAACATTGCCATGCCATTAAAATATGCAGTTTGTGTACATACTCATTTATTAGGCTTGCATAGTTTCATGTCTTAATGCATGAAATTATGGAGCAAGCAGCATCATTTCATGGGCTGCATATCTGAAATTATGTAGAACATAAAATTGTGTAGCGTGCTGCATAATCCCAGGCCTTGAGGCACGAAATTATATAAAACAACTATATTCGACACCTGTATACTACTCACATTGCTGACTTGCTCATCCATAATAATATCATTATACAGAGGGCTCAGCAAACTGCCCATGACTCTGGCGCTCGTGTTGTCCGCTCTCATTGCTCGGTAAAACCAGATAATCTTACTATTTAGAGGTAATCGCCCCTCACTTAATAAACAGAAAATAAGTCGAAATTTCATAGATTCCCCGCGGGAAGTATTCGTGTACTTTGGTAGGCCTGAAACAAATGGCTGGTATCCCGAGTCTCTGGATTTTTAACATAGAGGAAAAAACTGATCTAGCCGGATCTAGCTAGATTAATGAGGATCTTATTTGCTGTAGCATAACGGAAATTCAGTGATAATGGCAACGATCGAGGTCAATAAGAATAGCATGCATGACTAGGCTTAACATGGCTTTGGTTGGGGGAAAACAGAGTCAGTGTATACATGTATTTGCCACGGGCCTCGGACAGAAGTTCTTTTTATTACTTACAAGGTCAATGCATTTAACAAGTCACACAGAAAAGACGCCTATCTACGTTATGGATGACGTATTCTTACACACTATAATGATTAATTAATTCAGCTATATGTTTCATTATCTCAGAAGTCTATGGATGGATGCAGCTCTAATAAGAAAATTACTCCCATAGGCCTCAATATTCCAGGAAAGAGGTCAACAAGGGGGAACGATATCCTAAACTGCCTCTACTATAGCCTCTGACTAAAATACCTTAATTTACTGACCCACTCTATCTAGAATAAATCTCTTACACTACTTAGTTATGGTAAAATTGAAATGAATCCTAATGAAGTCAAGAAAGTGAAATAAGTAATTCTATAATAATTCACATTTAACTATTCACGGAACCTGCATTTTGAAAAAGAAATGATACATAATTATGCACATTTTAAACTCCAATCGTTAGACCACATTACCTTATCAAGTAGCCTGATACAGTTTGAATATTGCACCAATCAACTAATAGCAACGCGTACATGGGAGTCTCATTAAAAAAACATTCAAACAGAATGTTAAAGATATAACGCTGAAGTCAGTGACAAGCAACTTCAAAATGAGTCCGCTGGCCTATGTTAATGCCCCACGACATTATTGATAGTATATAGCTATATCTACTTTATATTTCATTATCTATCTACAAGCTTTACTCTTTATGTTAACAATTATTTATTATTGAGTTTACATGCGAACCACTCTAAGTATACATTTATCCTCATGTAGTTGTAGAACTCTGTTCTGCGGGGAAGTATGAAATAAATGGCCCCATCCCTCAACTCTATTTAACCCAGTTTCCTAGGAAAAATAATATCTGTTCAAAGGGTAATTTTATATACAAATGATATCGGCTTTGGTTCGAGACAAGTAATATGAGCTCATGAAAATGTGTATTGGATGTTATCCCTAAGTCAACGACTATTGCTCATAGAGCAAACAGTGTGAGGGATTGGTGGAGTGTTTACCTTACATTAAGTTACCGGTATATAACAAACTAAATCTTGTCAACCTGTCTTGTTATTACCTGTCGATACTTATATCGTGGAGGAGTGCACTTCCTGGCACTATACAAACGCAATAAGAATATTTCATGAGTCGTGTGGGTTGCACCATCCCACCCCATTGATATTATAATTAAATGCCTTCATTCTTCTCCCCAACTCATCAATTGAATCATTTCAGTATCGATATCGTCAAATCATATAGCCACTCCTTTGCCAACAGCAGATAGTGTATATAATTTGTTTTTCTATTAATTCGATTCAGGTTACGTTGTACAGATGAATGTTATAGTTTCAGTATAATACTGACTAAGAAATACTCATTATAAGACATTTATATCACTAATGCATTATATTATAAAGGTTCTCAATTACAAGGTTTCCTATTATGTATGTATTATATAATTACATATACCACACGACACGTGGCAAATTTCTCTTTTTAACTATTTCTAATGGCCTCAGACAGTTTAACAGGTTATGAAAATACGCCTAACCGACAATAGCGATTGTTTTCTTGTGTTGCCAAGTAATACGGTTATGTCAGAAAAGAATTATTTATGCAACAGGATTCAGATTTTAACGTACACTGATTGACTAATGGATGCATAAAGAGTATGGTCATCTTAGTTATTATACGTCGCATTCGTTCGATATAGTGTGTTATTCCAAATCTTATTACAAGGATACATACAGATGTATTTAGAGTGTTATACCTTGAAATTGACATCAATGCGATAAAAAATATGATAGGCAATTGAGTCACTGCGAATACCCCATAGGCCATCAGCTGAGCCTCAGAATATGGCAAGAAAATGATTTTCGTTCCGGATCTTGGGCACAACACAATTGCTAATACTATATATTATAATATCCCAAAAGTTCTCCATGTAATTCCTGACAGTTTCTGAAAAAATCGGCATTGATTCTGACAGTGCAAAGCCTATGGGCCAATTTAATATAATAATATCATTTATTTGATGAACCTTGAATTTGGGGTCATACCAATGTTTTTTTATGGATTCCAAACCTCCAGATTCTCCTAATTTATTAATGTTTTTTTTATAAAAAAAAATTACTTGATTGAAATGTGTAGTCAATCTTTTTTATTTAATATTTTTATTGATTAATTTTATTTATTTTTACTTTTTTTCCAACGTGGAGAACCAAAATTGGCAGATTCGGAATCAGGAGATTCAGGAGATTAAGAACCGATCAAAAAACATGGGTATAATCAGAATTGCAAGGTTCCACAAATAGTATGATATTCACCACCTGGGCTATTAAAAGTGAATCCAGGCAGTTGGTTTCATAAGCTTTGCACTGTCAGAATCAATGCCGAATTCCTCAAAAACTGGCAGGAATTACGTGGAGAACTTTTGGCATATCATAATATAGGGTATTAGCAATTGAAATAATATGTTGACAAAAAGTAGTGCCCACGATCCGGAACGAAAATCACTCTTTTGGCGTACAGCTGATGGCCTACCATTAAAACTGGCGGTCTAAAAACAAAAAGCAAACTAAAATCTTTAAATTACCGACTAATACAAACAATAATTCATTCTATACAATCCCATATCAAACACAAAGGTACCAATTTATAGGTATTGGCAATCGACTCAGGAGAAAGTACAAACAAATATATATGCCAAATAAAATAAAATAAAATCCATGGTATCCATGATTATAACATTCAGATTGTGGTCACTGCAGGTGTTGTTGAAGTCATAATACAACGCTGTGCGGTTACCGCGCGGTGAAATTGACGCGCCGCTCAGACTCCCGCGCGGCAAAAGTATTATGGCTGCCGAGGTGAGTGCAGGTGAGTGCAGTTGACCGCTCCACCTCGTGGACCTTGTTTGGCTTCAATGCTCACGCGTGATGCCTTCCGATTATAATGGTAAATAAGAATAAAGATGTATAATATCCGGTATGACACTTGGGTCATATTAACTACACAAAATGACATAATAAGGTGTGAAATTAAGCCCTTTTGCGTAATAAATGATGGATAGTGGACATGAGTCGCCGGTTCCAATGGAAACAAGCCACTGAAACACCTATGCATAACGGGGACTCCCGATGTGCCCCATGAAAGTATCAGCCCTTTCAGCTTATCAGCCCATATTGCTCCTCAGCAAGCTAAACCCAGGCAGGGACAGATCCTCGGGCTACAGTCAGCAAAGCACAAACTTGTATGCAGTGTGACTGTCATGAAATACGCATGCCTGTGCTAGTTAATTAGTGCCTCACCAACTATCTTCACTCAGTTCCCTGATTTCATTGTTGGGGACATTTCTGACGCTGGGCTTCAGCCTCCAAAGGCTGTATGATGCATAGTTATCTCCTATATATTCAGGCAATAACCTGAGCTGCAGTGAATGATTTCTTTAGATCATTTGAACCCAATAGATGTTCTGGTGGACTGTTGTTTCTAATTGCACTGAAAATAGTAATATCGCATCTTTGTTCTTATTCACCCACCCAGTAGTTCAGAACTACCTATATACGATAAATGATATTCCACTTTCACAAAAAATCTTTAAAACGTTAAAAGCACCATGCAGTGTTATTGTCAGTCGAAATATTGAGTCTCTACTTTAATAAGATGACATTGCAATTATTTGTTGTTGTGGTTGTTGATACGTTTATTGCTAGACAAAGGGTCAAATCAGTGGGTCTAAATTCCTAAATAGTGGGAGGATGTCAAGCCCGACTGGTTCTTACATTCGTGTTATAGAGCAACAAAAATAAATTAGTTGACCATCTGAACCCATATTCCCTGATAATGTTTTCCTAACGTTGGTTCTCACATTCACGCCTTCATTAAGACTTCCTGTATGTATATTGTATTCGATAGTTACCACCTATCATTTGCCAATCGGAGGGCGAAGATCTTATTGAACCAGAACGCCGTGCACAGAGCGTAATTCCCCATTAAAGCACAGAGGGATACACATGGATTGACTATTCGTCTAATCACAACTGTCCTTCGAACCGTGAGCAACATTTCTTATTTCAATTTGCTTATTGAAAAATACAATTTTGTTAGGTATTGCCCCAATAATCTCTATATATTATATATACATATTGATCTTTTGATCAAAGTCTAAGAATATTAATCGTTCTCCTACAATGGCCTTGTGGATAGAAACAAGCGCTTTATCATAATATTTTCGCTAAGTGTTCATTATACATACATTCCTGGCATCCTGGTATATACATATCTCACGCATTTACGCGCTTGTGTGTATCTATACAATGTCATGTACTTCATATCATTGCAAGCGGTCTGAACGATTCCCTTAATCGAGTTTATCTTTGTTTAACATAGGGTAAACAAATTAGGCCTGAACGGTTGACTGAACCCGTTAGATAGACCACACTCCACAGTTGCAACTATTTGCTTCCTATATACGCATTGAAGTCGATTCATATGTCCATTACTGCTTAGGCGGTTTGAGTGAAGCAATCTTTGAAGATGGGAGTATGTACTGGGATTTCGAAATGCGTCTTGATACTTCTGAATATCCTTTGCCTGGTAATTTATGTGTGCATTCTAGTTATTATTAACAATACTTATTAGGAAGCTAAGGACTATGTATACTATTATTGTATTAAATATTATAAACATAATTGATCTCAAGATGGGTTATGACATAATTATGTGATCATTCTAAGGATTTCGGCACAATTCTGTAAAACTCGGAAATGCTTTTGAAATGTTTTTTTATGTAGATTACTAAAATCATATACATATGGACCATTTACTGTAATACTTGATACTATCCTTTCCTAGTAATTTCTGTGTGTATTCTAGTTTTTATTAACAATATCAGGGAGCTACTATGTATACTGGTCTTATATATAAGTATGTTATGTATTTTTTATTATACATAATTGATCTGAGGGTGACTAATCTGGTCTTTTTTCAAACGATCTTGCATGTTCAAGGAAAATTATTATTCAGTTATCTACAAATACCAAGTGCCATTTTCTTTTACCATTGTGGACAGATACTAGGATTTGTCGTACTTGCTATTGGCGTTTTTATCAAAATGGCTGGTACCATCCTTGCTGCAACTGGGTTGGAGGCACAACTTAGCAAGCAGATACAAACCTTGACAAGCGCTCTACCTGGTGGCTTGAAAAGTGTTGTTCCAACAATAGGTACATCTATTGCGTTTTTTCAATTAGCCTGTTACAATAGCATTAAAATAAACGTTAATGTTTAACGTTTAATTCTAATATTCTAGTATTAGATATATTAAAATGAGAGTCAATGTTGAAAACAGGTGGAACCACATTCTTTTTTTTCAATTAAATTTTACCATCGGCATTTAACAGGCAGTGTAGTGTGAAAAAAGGAATTAACCTATACTAAAGATCGATTTAATCGCCATCTTGTATTAGAAAAGTATTTAATTATAAGTATGTTCGTCCCACTGAATATTACTGTTTCGTCTAGTTGCATTTTTCATAGCAGTTATATATTTATTATTCCAAGGCGGCAATAATCTACAAGAAATCATCGATCAATACTTGGGTGACCTGGCCATACCTTTTATCATAATTGGCATTGCGATTGTCTTTGTATCAATCTTGGGCATGTGCGGAGCTTGCTTTGAGATAAAGTGTTGCCTCATCTTGGTAAGGTCATGCATTTACAGAACAAGCTTAATACAGAAGTATCAGACACTAGTTCAGTAGATAATATAATATAATATAATACATCGGTTACTAGTACAATGCCAGCGAGGTATCGCTGATGTTTGAGCAATTTTTTAGTGTATTTTCATGAGGTTTTACGTTCGGTTTCGGCAAACTTAGAACAAAGATTCCGAATCGAATGAATTGATTCACAAAAACAAGAATGAAAAATGTACATTCATTTATTTTAGTATTGCGCAGTAATTGCTCTCCTCCTCGCAGTGGAGGTGGCTTTGGTCATATTGGTGGTTAGAGGAACTGTGAGTACATACAATTATGCACACTACGTGATTAAATTTCTATACCTCAACACAGCATCACAACTGGGTCTTTCTAATATTTAAAGAGTTAGTTTCCTACCATAGAACAACATAGTGATTAAGCAATCGATTGTTATATCAATATGCGCAGTCCAATCATTGGGTGTACTCATCATATAGTATTCGGAGCTGTACGTTATGCTGAAAGATATGGACTTTTAATTAACGAGTGTCAAAATGTGTCAAATGTTAAAAATGTGGGCCTAGATGGGCCATGGCCCCATGCGAAAACCATTTTCGCCGAAAATAAACACAAGCTTAGAACTGCCACCCAACACTCTGGTATGGGGAAACAGAATATCCCAGAACCCAATTTAACTCATTTTCTCACTCAATTCAATCTTAGCCTCTCTTATTTTTTCACCAATTGAAAGGGAATGACTTCAACAACTAAATGAGTGAGTTTAAAAGAAAAGCAAGTCCCAAATGCAGAGATATTAGGGAAATTTAAACAAAATATGACTCGAAAATGAGACAAATGTAAAAAGGCTGTCTGCTCTGGAATTCGTCCCGTATGGGAGTCTGGCGCTCCATAACCATTTGACTATTAGACTGACTATGCATATAAACACTACATATATATATATATATATATATATATATATATATATATATATATAACATTTTTATTTCAATACATTTCATACATATCTCCTTGTACATAGGTTGCATACATATTTTCATGGATCAAAAAGGGGTAAAACGTCTTCTACACATAGGTTTTCCTGACAACCCTAACTAAATAAAATAACTGTCTCATCTTATCAAGCGTTGTTTGTAGTTTCATTTTTCATTGTCCTCTTATATAACTATCTTATATTTGATATTTTTGAGTCTTTTGAGTCTATAAGTGTTCATGCACTCTCCTTATGTTTTGAAATTTTATAGCATGTCTTGCTGTGTCTTGTTGATGTCTTGGTTTTGGTTCTCATCTTTGACCATCTTCAAACATATTTTAATATGCTATTATATGAGATTGATCTTCCAGACATAAATTTTCTATTTACATGTAATTACATGTATCAGGATAGTTCCTCGGTATCAAGCTGTACTCATCATATATACACATTAATTCATCACATTTCAGGTTTACGTTAACCCCGCCCCCTTCTCCTCATGGTAATTGAGAAGAATGGGGAAAATGAATTAGGCCCTATTTATAAAGATTTATGTTAGCCGCAGGCCATTCAATGATTCAAATTAATCATAAAATTATATTTTCCATCTATTTCTATAATATGCAGGAGTCTCTAGATTCGAGAAGATCACTAGCCTAGCCAGGTATATCCTCCTACACGAATTGTGTTCGCCCGTGCATTTATATCAACAACTGCATGGACTGTCTTTTGTGTTGTGCCTGTTAAATCCTTAATTGGTACTATAGTTATTGCTGTATAGACATAAGGGCTCATACGTAATGAGTTCAAACGTCGTCTGAGGACACAGTTTCTCTATTAATTCTCTAACCTGTCTACCCACACATTACTTAATGTGCCTTTACAATTAGGTGGGATAATGTATTATTAACATTATTAATGAAGTCCTACATTTTCGTCGCGTTCGGATCTTCTCTTTCTCCGAATAAGTTACAAACCAAACCGAATATATTACAAATTGTTATGAACTACCTCCAAATATTCCCCAACTACAACGTATTATTACAAGAACAAAGCGCAACATTTCGATAGCTAGAAGGAACATAACCCATATTGGTATGGAATTATAATCATTTATAATAGTATGATGCTTGATTGAAATTTGCAATTGAATATGTCCCAGGTAGCAACAGAAAGAATGTAGGGCGTTTTCACCCAACACATATGTCGTATATGAATTAATGCAACTTGTTTTTTCTCCAATTATTAAACAGGTGAAATCGTACCTTGAGACAAAATTAGCGGCTTCTCTCAAGGAGAAGTATATTTCAGAGACAGATACAAACCTTACTTCTCTATTCATGAATGGAATTATGTACCAGGCAAGAACCATTTTAAGTGCTCCTGTTTTACAAAATATAACAAAATGCGTTGTGATCCTAAAATTATACAACGTAATCAAATAGATAGTTCTGATCTATAATTCAAATTATGCAAATGTTGTTGTTGGGGGAACAAATCTTAGATTCCACCCATTGAACTTGAATTTATAATCACGTACATCGAAATGAATATTGTTGACGCATTTTCCATCTTTAATGTCAAGGTAGTAATTCTTTATGATTATAACATTGAATACTCCTTATTTAAATGGGCTTTGTATTAATCATGACCATACCGACTTCCTATTTCTTTCTTTGTAATCCTAGTTATGTAAATTACATGACAGAAAAAGCAAAACTAACTATTTAAACTAAATACGAATACCATGTTCATGTTCACTCAGTGCCTGACACTCTTTTTGTTGTATAATACCATGCTATTATTGCTGTGATTTAACTTTTAAACTATTTTTTTTCGCGGCTTACGAGGAAGTCGAAGTTTTCACACCCCATATAATTTATTTTCGTGCATTTCGATTTGGATTTCTAGTTTAAATGTTGTGGTGTGAACAATTACACGGACTTCATTGAGGCTAAACAATGGAAAAGCACTTACGCGTTCTCTGGGACCCATCCAGTATCAGGTAACGCCAGTCTTTTGTTGAACTTTGATCAGTACTTTTTTGCCGTATCCATCCTTCAGTGATTGATTTACGGAATTATTGGTGCAACAATGACATAACTATACACATCTTGATGAGGGGATATGATTTGGCATTTTCTGTGGAGCAAGCATATATATATCTTCTATTTCGCCCCTTAATGTTTCTTTTCTGTGTGGTATTACAAGGCGTAAATTCAGTTTCGCTTTGTGTGTTCGAATTTCTATGTGTGTATTGTGCCTTGACATGATTGATCGTTTGATTCAATTGAATAATAATAGGTTTAGCATCGATTATCTGCCCAAATCTAGTATATTACAACCCTGCTATTTGCTTGACGTTGGCCACATCACATTTAAGTTATAACTATTTTGATGTTGTGGGTTCGGGGTTATATGGCTTTAATAAACTCAGAGAAATGCACACAACTGTCATATGAATTGGAGGACACCCTCCGACTTCACACAAGACTATCGGTGTGGTAAAGTATATCCTACTGCCTCATTCACCAAGGATATTATTTTGACAATTAAAAGGAAAAAATTGTATTAAAAGCAACCTTTGCATATCGCCCTAATAGATACCCTTACCCCCAGTTACGAAATGTTATGATTTGATTAATTCTATGTCTCTAGTCTTATTGGCTAGATGGCCTAAAACTCATAATTTCAGTTATGATTCTTCTTTCCAGGTCAAGCTATCACCCAAAACGTCAATTTACAAATTCCTATTGTGTGTTGCAAACAGTCTGACACGTCGCCACAGGCCATCAAGGACTGTGTTACTAATCCAACAGATGCGAATTCCAACAAGAATCAGGTGAAATATCCACTTTGGCCATGGTCACCTAATTAGACCCTGTAGATGTGACAGCAGTGTAAAAATGTGTACATATTTACTACATTAAAGCTGGACGTTTCTTTGATCTTTCATTGTTTGGTCCACAACACTGACGATAGGAAGATTTTATACGAGTGTTGATAATGAAGAAAGAAATCTCCAATTGGGTTTCTTTTTTCAAAACTTTTGCTATCTTTAGATTTTACTGCGGGAAACAGGACTTTGGTAGAAACATCCTGATGAGATCGAGTTTCATGAAGTATTTACCCTATGTATATCGGGGAAAATGCAGCGGGGTGAATGGGTCGGGGAGAATGTTGGCGGGGGAAACGCCGGACATTATTTACCTACCAGTTCGGATTTCTAGCCTACTAGTAACATAGCTGAGTTTGAAAAGAGGGGAAGAACATGTTAAATGCGGAACTGTTGGCCTTCGCAGAAATGTACTGCAAAATGAATAGTTTTTTTTTAAAAAAAAATGATTAAAAGACAGGTCAACATTCTTAAATGTTTTCTGCAGGTGATATTCAAATGAATGGAAGAATAGTAGTCCGACAAAAGAAGAATATATAAGACTCATATTTTGATCAAAATAAAACGTTCACTAAATTCCATACATTTTCCTCCGAAATTATATCGAGACAAAATTTAATTGAGCTTTAAATCTTTTACAATGATCATTAGGTATGTTTCACGTCCCAATGAATAAACCAATAAACCTACTCTAACCATCCCCGTGCATCTGACTAAATGTCAATCAATACCATGGATAACATTGCAAATTGAATCTTTAATTTTAAGTCTAAGAAATGTTTTTAATTTAGGTATCTCATATTGTCATCAATATCATCATTATATGTATAGGAATGAGTTTTTTTTATTTTTTAATGGGATGAATATCATGCCATTAAAATCATCTAATATTACATTTCAATTCAATCAATACTTATACCAGTTGGTCCGTGAATGTTGCAATTATAATTCTTCTTTTTCAGGGTTGCTTTGATGCGGTAGAGAAGATGATTGAACCCTACACAAAATACGCTGCCATAGTGATTTTCGTCCTGATGGGTATTGAGGTATACCACTATGATTTCTAACACCAAGGGTGGTGGCCTGTTATAGAAATAAGATAGAAACTATTGCATATTAGTACCTTAAGCCATTTGATACTAGCAAATAGGGGGTCATTTTGTCCTTTGGGTGTGTTATATATACGAAAATTGAGTTCTTTCATGGAGATACAGATATTTGAACGAATATTTTTCTGTTCGTACTGCAAGCTAAGTTAACATGAACAAATGGCAATTATTATTATTATAAAAGTAAAACACTGGGCTGAAGCAATTGCAGGTCATACAGCTCAATTATGGTTAATAACTGTGATTTTACATTATACTACTCGTTTCTGAGCAATGATATTGCCAGAATCAATCAAGTATTACTTTCCCCCTCTACCCAGGGCCTACCCTGGGTGCCTCCATATTGCCACATGTATGACACTAAAATGTGCAGGTTAACTACCGGTCAGCTCTGGTCAGTGTGAGGTCGCGGTCTAATGAATGTCACAGTAAACAGTTAATTAGTGCCCACTATATGGTATGGATGGAAAGCCATGTATAAAGATATGACTGATCCTCCTGAGTATACTGACATACTCCCGGGTCTACCTTATAAACTTTCTCTTCCAGGCTTTCAAGCATACTATTACTTTCACATAATAATTTCATGTAATAAAAACTAAGGGTAGTAGAGACTAAAAACAATAGGTATTTAGATATGAAATTCTATGATGATTCCAATGATAATACAATATATGATTCGACAATAATAAGGAATAATATAGCCTAACAGGCTCAGTTGCTTTGAGGTAATATTACATATAATAGTGATAAGATCTAATGATATAATATAGGGGTAACTCAGCTCTAAAGGTAGTGAAGATCTTTCAATATAAACTATGACGTCATTCTATGACGCATAGAACTCGATCTGGGAATATGGTAGCTGCCTGCGTTCCGGATAATAGCAAGTTTAGGTACTAGAAATGACCCTCCAATGATTCATAAATGAATGAATTACATATCGCAACCTACTGAACATCATATTATAATTTCTGTCAACGTCTGAAAACGTATTATATGCAGTCCAATGTCCCCCTTTAAGCTTTTAGTATTTCTTTGTTGCTGAATATAGAAACCGATTGATAATTGTCTATTCTTACTTCATGCATAAATTCGCATATAATTCCTTTTTCAGCTGATATTGATAATAATGGCGATCGTCATTATGTGTCGGGGGAAAGATGATGATTAATGATTTGCATATCTCAGGCCAGGAATACAGAACTTTCATCTTGCGATGTAGTACACGCCTTCTTTTCCCGAAGAAAATGACAACATATCTCAACAATGTGTAATAATATTATATAATCTAGATCAATATTCTGGGATTGAAAGATTTTATTGTAAGATATATATCGAATGTATTTATTCCGAGATTTTGTTGATTATATATATAATATATATCATATGTATATGCTGCTATTCTACCAAACCAAATGGTTTTTGTGAAACATTGCAAAGGTGACAAAACATGAAACCCCCAAGGATTTCTCACCGTGTAACTTATAAGATGGATAAGTAGTTCTATGCAAGTAATATATTTTACAAATACCTTTAGAATTATTTCTTTGTTATTGGCTTTTATTAGAGAGTGTAGCATTTCTCTTCTTTTCTGGGTCAAAATGATAACATATCACAACGTTGTACTTAACATAATCTAGAACGAATGCATTGTATTATTGAATAATAAGTTCTATTTGCTCAAGTGTTTTTGTGAACATGACAAAGCTTCCAAACTTGATACTTAGACGGAGGTCTTCGTGAAGACACTATTTACGATGATATAATATACAAAAGGTTCGAGAATTACTGCAATTGTAACAAAACAACCAAATGGTTCTGTGATATGACTACATTTAGAATGTTAAGAGCTAAATGTATTTAAATGAATCATGACATCCCCTATCTGGAATAAAGGTCTGAAGTAGACAAACCCTGTATGAAGAAATTATTAAACAATTCCCCCCTGAAACTTGATGAGATTGATAATGAAATATTGTCACGCCCCTTTGAGTATGAAGAAGTAACTAATATAATTAAAATGAAGCTAAAGAACAATAAATCTCCTGGGTGCGAGGGTTTTACGTCAGAATTCTACAGGCTTTTCTGGTATGCTATTCACAAAATATTTATGTCAATGTTTGAAAGTTGTCTTTCCTCTGGGAACATATCAGATAGTCAAAGCAGAGGGTTAATCAGTGTGCTACCCAAGAAGGACGCAGACCTCACCGTCTTAGGCAACTGGCGACCAATTACATTACTTAATGTGGATTATAAAATCATGTCCAAAGCTATTTCAGGACGATTAGAATATTACCTCCATGACATGATCAGCCATGATCAATTCGGCTTTATCAAAGGGAAGGATATAGGAATAGCAGTTAGGAAAATAGATGATATATTGTCAACTTTAGAAAAAAAATAAGCAAAAAGGCCTTGTAGTATCTTTCGATTTTACAAAGGCTTATGATTTGGTGAGCTGGGACTTCTTGGATGGTGCACTGATGTCATATAATATCAATGACAAATTCAGAGCTTGGATTCGAATCTTTTTGGAAAGATCCCAAGCTTCCTTCTGCAATAACGGTCACTCCTCTTATTGGTTTAATATCAAAAGAGGAGTAAAGCAAGGCGACCCAATCTTGCCGATATTATTCACTATCGTAGTAGAAATGCTAGCTTTAAGTATAAAGGAAGACAAAGATATCAGAGGAATATGCCTTGGAGATTATGAATCGAAAATCACTCAATTTGCGGATGATTTAACTATTACGGTCAAGGACGAGTTCTCATTAGTTAAAACAATAAGAATGATCGATGATTTCTACTTAGCAACAGGCTTGTAACTAAATCCTAAAAAAACAAAAGGTTTTAATGTCAGAAATATCCCCCTTACAAATAGGGAAGTGTTAAGTTTTTCTTGGGAAAGGCAAATAAAGATCTTAGGAGTGACACTTCTCTCCCCCAGGAATGAGAAATTGCTTGTTGAATTGAATACAAATGACCTCATCTCGAAAACAAAAAACATTCTCAATGAATGGAATAAGAGATCGCTGACACTTAAGAGAAGAGTACTGGTGGTTAATGTCTTTATATTGCCGTTGTTTCAGTATACCCTTGCGTGTGTACCTATCCCGCTTCAGAAACAAAATGAAATCGAAAACATAGTAACAAAATTCATATGGAAAAGCCCCCAAAACAAAATAAGCACCGACTTCTTAATACAAAGAATCGAGAAAGGTGACCTAGGGCTCAGAAGCATTAAGGAAGTGGTAGAAGCAAATAGAATCAAATGGGTACAAATAATTCTAGATAACAAGAATACAAACAACTTTAAAGTGCTAGAAAAGGACATAGGAAGAAACGTGGAGAGTATATTCCTAAGTAGGCTCAGGCCGAAAGAAGCGTTGAATCACTTCTGTAGAAATGTATTAGATATATGGAATAAATATTATTATAAAAATGTTCCCAACTGTGCAGCTGATGTTCGCAAAGAAAGAATCTGGTACAACAGATTGATTAAAGACAAGGGGAAAATGTTCTTGTATAAATCGTGGGAAGCAAAAGGTATAAATGTAGTGGGCTAAATGAACGTGGAAATTCATGTCCGTTCTAGAGTTAAAAACAGAGTATGGTATTGACTCCTTTCACTCATGGAGAAATGACTTAGTAAAATCGATTCCTCCTCAATGGTGGATCATGTTAAAGAATGAACCAGTAATGCCTGTAAATGACTCAATTGAGGTTACAATAAATGGTGTTGACATAAATATTAGATCAGCAAGCGCAAAAACTATATACAGCGCACTTGTGTTAAAGAGAAAGCCCAAAATTACCAAGCTGTACGCATGGAAGAATACTCTTAACTTAAATGAAGAACAAATGAAAGATTTTAATTGGAAGAAAGTGTTTTCGCATCCCTATCTAGTAACTAAAGAGACAAGACTCCAATACAGGATCATTCACAGAGCGGTCATGTGTAACGAAGTGTTAAAGAATAACAAAATAATTAACTCTAGCACATGCTCTTTTTGTAATAAGAGAGATGATATTGAACATTTCTTTGTACAGTGTGCACAAACAAGAAGCTTGTGGAAGAATGTATTACAAATGATATGCTCTATGGATCACTTAAGATCTGCCAGAAATGGGAAACAATTGTTCGAAAAGAGAAACGGTGAAATCTATTTTGAAACAGAAGATATAATTTTCGGAATCGACACGAATGGGATTAGTAAAAAAAATTGTAAACTGGATTATTCTCCAGGTAAAAGCACTAATACATAGTTCCATGAAGGGTACCTATCTTTGAAAATCGTAATAGCGGATCTGGGGCCCGTTGCACCACTTTTTGGTGATATCGTAGCGTTAACATTATATTAAGGATACGTTAAGGCTATATTAACCATACGATTGTTCTAGTGTTGCATGAGAGCTGTCCTATCTTTAACTAGAGCTGGGCATAATGGTGAAAGTGGTGCGTTGCAACTGGTAGCAACATGCCGGTACATTGTGTCATATTTTTACATTTTTGTACATAAGAAAATCATTTTAAATCATGAAATATACTTATCATATATATCATCACCATTTCTGAGAAAAAATAGTTTGAAAATACTCCCTGACCCTCCCATTCTCATTCTCAAATTCTCGCTCAGAAATGAGCAGACACCGGAGATCTCTTAGCGCTACGATAAGGATATCCCATGCTCAAAGGCACGTCGTTAAAAACCCCCATTTAAGGACACGAAGCATGACTTAAGGACACGATATTGGCTGGTGCAACAGTAAAGTGTTAAGGATATTTTAAGGACACAATTTTTACTTAACGATACCTCATGCAACGGGCCCTATGGAGAACAGGTCGCGAACAATGTTATACCAGAATAAGGTGACAGATGCTCCAAAAGAATGGAGGAATGCGTGGAGGAGACTATACTCTGATTTAAGTAGCATAGATGTTTAAATGATATTAAAGTAAACTTGATTTAAAGCTAGTGAGTTGTAGAAAAATAACACAAGATGAGATGAGAACAGGGGTACGATATAATGACTTTGATGTTATCAACCCAAGACAGAGAGAGGTTCTTTGTTGATATATATTGAATAAAAGTGGTTTTAAAAAAAAGGTCTGTGTTGAAAATATCATTCTTTGTCAGTATTCCATACTTTAATTAATTGCCAGGCACCTGGTGCTCTTTGTGAGAATAGATCTACTATAATTTATATATATATAAAGTACCTTCGGCTGTTTTGGTAGCTGCCATTGTCAAGGCCAATATTATATGATAAATGCTAACGTTGAAAGGTATAACTCAACAACAGAATAAATCGTCCTGTCTTTTATATTTTGAATAATATTTGTTTATCATGTTAGGAACATATTATTCAACATAAGCCAGCTATGTAAAATCATTTTATCGTCACAACGTATCAACTCCTCGAAAATGGGAAGATCAGAGTTCTAAACCCCTGGTCGCTCACCTGATGCACGAAAAAGCACCTGGTACGTGGCTCGACCCAAAGCTAACCAACCAACCAACCGTCCCCCCCCCCCCCCCACACACACACACATTACAAACAGCTCCTTTACCTAGGAGCCAGTCCCCATTGGAAAAGTCGATTCGTATTCTTAGAAGTTAGATTGCCAGGCAGGGAATGCCTTCTTGCTTAAATGCCTACATACACAATGATACCTCCGATGCCTACATACGCAATAATACATACATGTATCTCGTGAATAGATTTGACAGCTTCTTTAAATAGAAGGTAGGGCGGTGTATATCTAAGGTTGACGTTTAGAAACCAGCTTCATGTCTACGCCAGTGTTGAAGCCTATAAATGACGACGATGAACTTCTTTGGCTTGACTAATTAATTCAGTCGGCAGGGGTGGGGTAATCTGAATGTTTTGTGGCATATTTTTTTTTCAAAACATAAGAGTTGTTTCATGTCCATAATAATTATTGATTGTTACATTTATAATATCATGAACTCGGTATAATGATGCGGTATAATAGCCTTGTTTTTTTCTTGTAATCAATAAATTGTAGAGGAACAACATCTCTTCCTCACGATGTGAACACGTCTGTGTCTGTATCATTGGAACAGCCATCTGGATCTTCACTAATTGCATCTGATATATCGGACCACGTCGTAGTTCCGTTAGCATAGTGTACCAACGCCTGGAAATATAATTGCATGGAGCAAAGGTTATATCCAAACGTTTTGACCTCACCCTTTCTTTACACACACAAGCATATATAAAAGTTGTCTAGTTCAGTAGGCCACCCCAAGACGCTTGACCATCTCTCTCTCTCTCTCTCCAGCAACCCACACATAACCAGTACGATTATCATGAGGTCATGCTCAATATCTAGATGCTTTACCATTACACAAGAACATTGTGGGGCATTTCAGTGCAAAGGTTGGGAAACCTTGCGTAAATGCATCTAGTTTGAAAACCAATACTTCGTGCAAAAATATATTGTATTATATTATGTTATACTAAAAGGTCTCGCAATCACCTTGTAGATAAATGCATACTGCTCTTTTGTTTGGATAGCACCTGCTCTGTCTTCTCGAAGTTGCCGTACTGTTTGAAGTACATCAATTCTGTGGGTTGAATTATACGACTTCATTCCTATGTCTATAGCTAGAAGGGTGCCAGTGCGTCCAGTACCAGGACTAGAATATCAATAGCAAGAAAAGATGAGGAAAAATAGAATAAATATGTAATATATTCTTAAATATCTATTTATTTTACACCATTGGGGTTTCGATATTGAGGATAACAGAGCCTGTAATAGTATGTAGGGCATTTTATTTTGGTTTTCAATAGGGAGAGTTAACTGTAATTCGATGCATGACACAATTATAGTATAGTATCATATCACACCTGCAGTGGACAACAGTAGGACCGTGTGAATCCTCCATCCTGGGTCTCACGTATCGGAGGAAGTCCAGAACAACGCTGGGATCACTGGGAACACCGGACGTAGGCCAAGCAGTCAGCCATATATGATGAACTTCCCTATGTAAATTACCCTGAAATTAACATAATGATTGTCGATACGAAATGATTGTGGGTATAGAATAACGACTATTGATGCAACTTATGTAGTTTGTGTTTGTGTTGATGAAGGTATTTGCGGATAGGAAATGAAAAAAAAAGAAATAAAATGAAAAGTGCATTCATATCTTCACCGAGGTAAAAGTAGCAAATATAAAAAAGTATTTCGCTCTCCCAATCACAAAAGAAATGAACATTCATTAAGACCAACCTCCATATTTTTCAGGAGAAGCGTTGACCATATCCAATTCTCACTGACTTCTCTTTGCTGCAGTTGTACATTGAAATCTCCATAGATTCGTACTATGTCACATCGCTCCGTATTCGGCCAATATTCGACACATTTGGACTGTGAGCATAAATATTTTCGATGAAACATGGTTCACCAATAACATACAAAACTAGGAATATGAAATTCTGCAAATCTCTTAAAAAGAGAAAACTCAAAAAAATATGCAACTGAAGAGAAACTAGTAATATCCATTATCATTCACCAGTCGACGCTGAACTATAATTTGAATCTGAATTAATATATCATAGGAAAAGTTATCTTGTTTTTCTGTCTATTAGAAAAATGCCCACGTCCCCAATGCCCATTTCTTATGTTGTTACCACTAGTTCGGTTAAGGATGGAGAGCCCCTCCTCAATCAACGCGAATGGAAAGAATTTTGTTATGTTGTAATGTATAGTAGGGCGTATAACTATAACATGAATACAGTGGGAAACTAGTTCAAAGAAGTGTGGTAAAATGATGTAGTTAAGGAAGAAAAAATCAGTTAATTATATTGCCCCATTTAAGCACTGAATACACAGTCAAGATTTGGGGGCCGATTTGGCATCCACGATCCGTCATACGATTTGGAATTGTCCATTTGAGATCGTATATCACATCGTGGGTCCCAAATCGTGCCAAATGCCCTACACATGCACGATTCAGCGCCGATTTAGCGCCGATTCAGCGCCGATTTGAATGTACGATTCATCGTAGGGGAAAAAAGGGTCTTCTGCGATTTCAAATAAAATCGCCGCTGCTTCTACAATAAATCGTCGATGTGTAGAGAGTGCTGCGATTTATCGTAGACCCCTATAATGAGGTCTACGACAAATCATAGGTGCCTCTACAATTTTTCGGATTTATTCGAAAATCGTGGGTCTATCTGCGATCTGGCAATATAAAAGAAATGAATTATTTATAATTTTACTTTGAAATGCTATAACTTCACTAATTTTTTCACTTTTATAATGCAGTTTCCCTTTTATACATGTCGACATTAGGTCTCATTCTTCTCATATTTTATTTTATTTTATTCGACAATTAAAAAGAAAAAAGAAAACACCAGAAAATCGGTGATGTGTCACAGGAAAATGAGTAACGTTATATTTTATTTTATTTTTACAGTTTTTTACTTTCTTGTTTGCTTCTAGGGTCGTTTTTTTAAATAATTTCCTCAGCTCTATATTTCAGAATCGCAGATCAAATCTTGACTGCCAACCCACCAACGATTTCACTTTTTGCCCACGATTTCACTTTTTTCTCCATATCATGCATGTGTAGGTCCAAAAATAGGCACGATTTCAGGCAAATGAGCACCCATGATTAATCGTAGATCCTAAAATCGTGTCTGGTTCCCAAATCGTGACTGTGTATTCGCCGCTTCACGCATCAAGTATGTGAAAGTAGGTCATTAAAGTATGATGGCTGCCGAAGTGAGTGCAGAACATAATCATATACCCTCGCTCGTAATGAACACACCTTTCATGCGACTTGAGAGACAAACGTACACATTAGAAAAGTTAGAAAGATAAGACATACTGGATGAAACCTTATAATGACAAGATAACGTATAAGTCAGGCTCAGGTGGATTTTACGAAATCTATTCTATTAAATCATGGTCAATATTAAATCGATTGAATTAGTACGAAGCTAAACCCTGTGGTACATTATGATGTGAATCCCATTAAAGTTAAAATGGAATACACATGAATCCCATTAAAGTTAAAATGGAATACACATCTCTGAAAAGTAGACGATATATGGACAATTTCAAGAGAGAATGGACGATGTCCCACCTGACCATTTTCCTCCAGGCCGGTCAGCATTAAAATGACCTGAGATTGCTGGTGCCAGATCATGTTCCAAAAGTCTACTGTTGTATTCTCCATCGGCGCCTGTGTAGCAATGTACTTTCTGGTTGTCCAATCGTATCCCTGTAGAATAACACATGGGAGCTATATTCAATATTTTGGAGTTTTACTATCACCATCGAGCGATATCGGTCCCCAATTCTTACAATCTCATGCTTACAATTATGGGCATTTAGAATAGAATAGAATAGAATAGAATAGAAAAATCTTTTATTCATCAGAGCTTTTACAATTATGTTGACGAATAGGTCGACAGGCCTCTAGGTACCGTTTTCTAAGAATACTTTAAAGGGAGACTTTAAATTTGTGATGTTGATATGAACAATTTATCTATGAATAACTCTTCGTTAAAAAAACTTACTTTTCTGTTTGAAAATATACTCACTCTGATATAATTTGCGTTTATGTAATCGTCCCCTCCATTGTCAGTAAGCAGAACTCTTGTTTGTTGTACTACAGAAATAGTTGGGGGAGATAAGTTGTAATTTAGTGATGGTTGAATAGATGTATTAAAATTGGCAGAACATTAGATCTTGACGAATTTGCGTTATTAAATTTCTAAGATATATTAAAATGAAAATAGGTACAAACTAATATGAGCCAATAACCCTTTATTCTTATTGATATAAATGCTAGCGTACACCAACAATTAAAAATCCTTACGTGGTATGACATTTGCGTATCTGTTTTTTAGTTCACCCCCCACAGGAACCGTACTAATTTTCGGCATCATATTTGGAAGCATCTGAAAGAACATCATAGACAGATGTACGTATTTTGTATAATATTTCACCAACAGTAAAAAAAACAGAAAATATTTAATATATTGACAATATCGACCATTACTACTGGCTATTCAATCAATATAATTATAACCTACGAGAAACTCATCCTCCATGTCTTCACTATCCGGATCTTTCAACAACTCCATAGCTTGTAAACGAGTGAGGCAGTTGGAGGTGTAATCCTGCAATGACATTGAAAGTACAAGATACTGCATGGTATATATATACTATTGTGTTAATCAAGTATATTCCAATTAAAGTTAAAGTTCTAATCGTCCGGCGCGAGTAAAGGAATGACTGAACTCAAGCTGTATTAAGATCGTATACTGTTTATTTATTGTTTCTTATCTCCTTTCTCTGGAAATTCTTAAATTCTTATCCAACATCAAAGCCGATACATGTATTTTAATTATCACGCCGACAGTGAAAAGCGTTGGTTTTTAACATGCACCATGGTGGTTACCTGCCTTAGATGGTTCCTCTTTGGCGTTAGGCAAAATTTGATATGTAAGAGTAGGAACTCATTGGTAATAAGGAAAAAGGCAATATTCTTTGCATGGTAATGTGCTGAAATATTTGAGAACATGAATACCTCTATGTCTGATAATAACATGTTTTATTGGATCCCTAAATTGACAAAAATGACATGTCCTTCTGGGATTTAATCCATTTAATTCTGGGTCTTCCAAAACGCCTCCAACTATTCCATGTCATTCTGTATAGATGTGAATAATATTTTGAAGATACAGAATATAACCAAAGACTGGCAATACTCAATCGGGGTCTGATTTAAGGAAAATCAAATGAATACATGCCACACTAAGGATAGAATGAAGATTAATAATAGAAGATTCCTCTTCGAAATACCTTTTGATCCGATGTTTCCAATGCTTGGTTGACGTATGTGTATCTGCCTAATTTAGGCGTAGACATAGGTATCATTTGTATGGACTCTTCAATGCTATGGAGTTCTACAGAGGGCCTTGTTCCATCATCGTACATGATTACCCGAGCCTTCTTTATGGACCTCCGTCGAGCAATTATAACCTGGATATGTTGTGATAATATTATTGGGAAATGTTCCTGAATGTCCATATGACATGACGGTTGTATACAAGAATACGGCAAAATAGCGTTTACAACCAGACAAAAGAGAAAATACCAATGCTGTTCGAATATTAGCATGATGATTTATACTAAAGAATTCAAACCTTTGTATATGAAACAGTTAGCTAAAGTAAAGCTCATGCACCCCTTTACATGCGCACTATTGGCCGTCCCATCTCTCTTCCATTCTGTCAACGACAATAGGCATAAGAGAGTGCACGGTACGACTATGCGGAAACCACTGCACGAAGTTGCGGTCAGGGCATACGTTAATTGCGACAACCTGACTCTAGTATATATATGTGAGCCATCACCAATCTGGAACACATTCTAGACCAAGCAGTACTTCTGAGGCAACTGTCATATTAATTTGAAGATGATATGTTTAACGTACACCTTAGGCTTCACAAAATTATTAGGCTTCACAAAAGGGTAGCATCACTATCGGGGATTGTGTAACTGTTACTGCTTTGTCCATAGAGTTATTTATCGCAGCTAGAAGCCAAGTTTCCACTTCATTCTACTTTATCCCTTTACTCTTGTTATATTACTCTTTTTTGCTTACTTCGTTTGTACTGACAACGCTCGGAAAGTGTGCCACACTTTTCAACTTGTCAAATATGATGACATATACTCACCATTTGGAAGAATATGAACCCTAGGAGGCATGCTGATATTATACAAGCGATAGCAATACCAGCAACTGTCCCCTCATTCAATGATTTTGGTTCTTCTTTCTGGTATAATGGATAGTGCTCGTCATCGGCGATTCCTACTGCACGGACTCGAATTACCTTCGGGAGTGATATTGTATTAACAATCAAAGAATAGAGATTTTTTGGTAATTGACATCTGCGAAAAAACTTCTCCCAGAAGATAGTGTACACTTAATACCTACAAAAATGATAATGGCAGAAAGGCAGAACAGCACAAGAAAAAAGTTTATTAGAATATTGGAATGTAAATTCAAAGGTCTGGGGTTCAGTTCCCCATCTAGGCAAAAGCATTTTTCAGCCGGTTCATTACAATTGGCGCCGTGACCAGCCACTCAGGAACAGCACTGTATTCAGCCCTGTATTTGGATGAAACCATATGAGTTTCGTCCATCGTTGGGAGGGGCAGTGGAGTGTCCTGGGTGGTAGGATCTGGTGATGATGTGTCAGCCTTGGTAGCTCAGTCGGGAGAGCATTGGAACATAAATCCGAAGGTCCTAGGATTGGTTCCCGGTCTAGGCAAGACTGTTTTTCAACAGGGTCATTACATAATATAGAGTTTATGTCTATAAAATGTGTTAACTTGTTGAATCAATTAAGACATAAGTATAGGATTGAAAATTGCCTGAAATTTGTCTGGGGAGGCTGGGTCCGAAGTAAACAAAAACTGTCTACCTTTCCTTTGAAGGGTCCTGGTTGGTCATCGAACAAATCGGAATCAATGGATTTGGCCAGTTTAGAAGTCATACGCTGATCATAGTTGCCTTTGGTATTTACGACGTATACATCTACTGCTATTTCTGCATATCTTTTCATCACGTTGTAAGTGTTGGAACATTCTTCACTTCTCATAAGCTCTACCTGTAACGAAAAAGACATTCTCACTATATCTTGCAGCAGAATATTCTACCTATGAAAATTGTGTTTTCAAAGGATTAAAAAAAATTAAGACCGTAAACATGCATGTACAAATCCAGTACGATAAACTTTAGTTTGTTAGGTGGTGGCATACCTTGTAGTTGTTTCCCAGTCCAAATCTTTGGTCGAGGATGTTGAGCAATACTTTCCTGAATTCGTCTACCATTGGGCAAAAGTCTGTCCAACTCATTCTTAACTCAATTTCAAGATACACATCAGGTGGGGCTTTGTCTGAGATAGCTGTTGTTGTTTTACCATATGGTAATTCCTGCAATAGTCAATCCTAGCATTAGAATTTTGAGCCATTTTCAGGAATTTAATCACATATATTTTAACGTTTTACCAAATTCATGAAATTGTAAGAACTTATAAATACCCACAGATTCCAAGTTCATAATATGATATTATATTTACTGGAGGTCTAATAGTATAATAATTACCAACTTTTACTCCACACTGATGTACATGTACCACACGCTATTTGTATGGGCGGGAGTATACTGTGGTAATTTGCTCCAGTTCAACGCATGTGATATGACTTCCTGTCCCCAGTACACATAGCCATATGATGTAAGCAAAGCAACTTGGGAGTAAATATAGAACTTAAATTCGAATGTGGAACTCAGGATACTATTGCACTGTCCTCGATGTTTTGGTTTTTATCGTAACCCACTCGCCTATCGGCTTGTGGGCCATGAAAAAAACCAAACATCTTGGACAGTGCAATAGTGTCCCTCGTACCACATTCTCATCAGGTTCTATCTATATTGTGCATTAGTTATACTTTGGTTGTAATACCAGATAGGGTATAGAAAAGTTCTGTGTGAATGGTACATGAAGAAAGATTTGCCTTCATATGACATACCATAATGGTGCATCATTGCTGCCCTCTTGTGACAACTTTACATACCATCATCTTTCCTCTCTCCTCTCTCCTCTCTCCTCTCTCCTCTCTCCCCTCCCCCTCACTCCTGTTCCACATCTCAAACTGTTAATTTACTTCATCTCCGTTTTCTTTCCCCCCCCCCTCCTCTTTCTCATCTACTTTTATCTAACCTGCGTCTATCTTCTTCCTTTTATTTAACATTAATATTCAAAATCCCTCAATATTCAATAATCATTTCATAATCAATCTTTCTAATCAATTTACCCATTAGTTAATTACCTTTTATTCACCTTATAAACTTTCCTTTCAATAAACTTGAGTTAAACTTGCCGTCACCGTCATAAATAATTGGCATAATTATATGTATTTTCGTTTCACTTTTGGGCGAAATTAGCTACTTACGCTATGCGAAATCCTGAAATCACTTAATGTTGTGCTCGGAGGCCTTTCAGTCCACATTTTCCCAGGTTTTGAGAAAATTAATTCTTGATACCTCTTAGTTCTGGCAGGAAGATATACACCATCGGTTGCTCTACTATTTAGCATTACCATGGTCACCGCCTTCCTAGGCTTTGTGCGATAAATGGCGTCCCCTCCCCCGTCCCCTTTGTTTTCCTTCTCTTTATAATTGGGGGCATTAAGGTCAATGTTGGGAGGTAAAGTTTGAGACTTCCCACCATCTTGCATATGGGGAGTTGTAGATCGTTCTCGGACTGTTAAGTTAGGGACAGCCGTCTGGTTCACCATTCCGGCAATGGGGGCTGCCGTAGAGGTCCTGGATGTTGTTTCCAGTGATACAGTTGTGATAGATTCAATAGGATTGAAAGTCTGAAGCAATGATGAATTTTCGACCGTTCCAACTGCAATGTCTGTTTGAATATAGTCTTGTTCTTTGGTTGCCTGCCTCAATTCACCGGAATTTGCTTGCTCATTGGTAAGGATCACCACCGCTGAAGTGGAAGTCTGATCTGGAGTTTCAGATGCCTCAGGTTGTCTATTTGTATTGATTTCTTCAGAAGTCGCCCACGTTGAGGAGGAATAATATTTGCTTACACTTGATTCTAACAGCTGAATTGTTGTTGCCGTTAATTCAACCGCTCTTACATCAGACGTCTGACCAAGAAGGTCTTGATTTCCTAATGAGGGGACAGGGGAAATACGCCATACTGACGATAACTGGTGAAGAGATTGCAACGATGATGTTTGTTTCGATGACTCAAAAGACATTCTTATTGAACCACTCATTTCCTCTTGATTCCAGGAAAATTGAGAAGATAAAGTCTGGGAGGTGGAACTTGCAAGAATTAAATCACTTGAGAAGAATGGCTTCTCAGAAGCTGATGAACCAACTGCAGATGGCAACGAACTGCTCACTGTGGGAACGACATCTAGAATTGTAGTTCTAGTTACGTCGTTGGGGTCCGATATCATTTGCTCTGTACCAGCCGGGAATGTAGTGGTGTCTTTTGTGATAGAATTTAAATTAAATTGAATATCATGAGCTGAAAATGATGGATATACTTGTGTACTTTCAAGTGAATGTTCCTCGCTATAAGGGGACATATCTCCGTTAATATTGGCAATTGTGGAGAACGTCTCTGTGCTAGTTGGGACGACCTGGTGAGAATCAAGGAAACTTCTGTCAAATGTTTCACTCTTCGATATTAGCACCTTCGTCGGAATTATTTCTTTTGAACTTACCGTCTCTTTGTCTGGCATAGATGTAGTAAAATGGGATAAATATGTGTTAAGTACTGATACTTTAGTAACGCTAGTTTCAAGACCACTAGATAAATCATCTTCACAGTTGTTGCATTTCACTGATTCTGATTCCATTGTCATATATTGGTTCGTATTATGGGCCTTGCTTATAAAATTCACCCCATGAGTTGTTGTTGTGGGTACTATGAGATTAATTGTTTTAAACATCGGCAATGATCCCGGTTTTTCTGTATCTATTGCATCTTCCAACCCGTTAACAAGGACATTAACGCTTATCAAGATAAAACCTGAAACAATAAAAAATTGTCAGACCCAAAAGGCTTAAACAATAGCCATTGTATGTGAAGACTTGTACAAGTTAACACTGGAAATCCAATTAACAAAATATTCAATATCGGGACATTAGTTATAAGGATTTAAGATCATTTTAAAATACCATTTCATAAAAGAAGAAATTATTCTAGGCATAAATGTTTTTAATTTTTGAAAAACGTGAATATTACTATTATATGATCATAATTATTGAGAATAATGATCATATTGGGGATTGCCTTTATAGTAGGAAATTAACCTATTACAATGAGCACGAACGGCTTGATTTCCTCCCACAGCAAGCGTTTTATATTTAAAAAGTGACTATCGCTTCATCAATAGTTGGTCGGGGTTTTTTTTCAGGAAAAGGGACTAAAAATAGGATTCTTTTGCCATAATTTCCGCAATAATCGTCGTAGATGCATAAAATAGGAGTTCCATTGCTTCCTTTTCACCACAAATATATTCGTATGTAACAAAATAGGATGTTTGTATTGTCGTCACTTAAACATAAAAACGGATTGACTAAATAATACTTGAACTCTAACTTGGTAGCTATTTTGTTCTATAGTCAGGGTTTGTACTGAGAATATTACACTTGTAAAATGTGTAAGCCTGAATAAATACTTTAAACAACAATATAATGCATTCGTGGTGGCTAAAATGTTGTGAAAGCAGATGATATTTCTTCTTATGTCAAATTATCCCAAATGGGGGAATTGACCACGTATACATACGCATACATACATGTATACAATCATTATATACAAACGTAAATGTATTCATTATAATTATATACGCATGCATGGAACTTGATCAACCCCGCCCCCACCTCCTCTCCCAACACATGGATGACTCACCAAATTTTAAAGGAAGCATTTCGCAATATGACCACATGATGGAACCTCTTTTGCTATTATGACTCCATCTTGGTACCTCTGAAAGAGAGCAGAATGTTGTTATAGAGACCAAGTAATATGTGTAAGCAATTCCCGGTACCTATTCACTTGGTATCCCTTATTTGAAACTTGCTAATGTTATAGATGCCTATATATATGTAATTTTATATTAAAGAATTATATTATGTAATGTTGATGTTATAGAATGAAGGGATCAATCCTATATATAGGGGTATTTTTGCAAGATTGCAAATCACTACATCTCCACTCTTAAATTAATTGGCATAAATTTATTCCAAGGAGGTCAGAATAATTATATATGCGTAAGAAATGGACTTTTATATTCCCAGCCCCTTCCGCCGACATCCTAGCCATTTACTACTTTTACACCTTGTCCTTGGCTTATCAATTAGTGGTCAAACTTACGTAGGTACGTGGTACTCAATTAAAGACTATGAAGCATGCTTCTGTTCTAGAAACAATTGATGGGACACCGCCATGATTACAAAATGATTTGGAATTAAAGATGTGTACCTCCTTTCAAGAAACCAGCAATTTAATGCATTATTTCTATTCGTTGGTAATAGGTAGTCAATTTCTAAATTTCTCAATTCTTAATTCCAATCTATGATGAATCTAAATGTTTGTTGGCAAATCAACCTCTTGGTGACAACCTTGAGTGAGTCTGATGAAGTTCATATACCAATTAAAACATATACACCATAATTATTCAACTCAATTAAATTCAATATGAGTTGAAGATAATTATAGCTTCAAAACAGACAGATATAATTATACGCGTATATACAATACATGTAAACACCCACATACTTGGGATCTATCCTGTGATGTTTTGATCACTGCGAGTCATATATTCGATCGTATGTATATTTAACTCCGAGTCCGTGGAGAAAAACAAGCACTGGGTTATCACTGCGGGAGTTTCAACCTACCTTCTCTTCTCTGTGATGTCTGTTATTCCCTTTTTTCACATCGTTGCTCTGCATTTAGCACAATGTGAAAGCATACAACTGCTAATGTAAAGTACGGGTTATGACATTAACAAGTGTGAGACAAATAATCTTCCTCGGGGCTCATGCACAAATAGGGTGAAAGTCAGTGTTTGAGGGGCGGGGTGGAGGTCACTCGCTTTTAACTGACTGGGCTATATATATGACATAATGTGGAATAAGGATACTCATGAATAAGGCAAACTGTTGGGATATATAAGACTTCCTATGGCAAATACCGTCATTAAAAATATTTTTTTAAAAGGTCGAGGCGTTTTTTTCTCGGATAATTATAGCAAAATAATTCACCGAAATAATTATAAGGTTCCAGCTAGTATTAAAGGCTGTAGAATTTGAGTTTATTTACATCATGGATTTTCAAAATATTTACTTCAATTGGATATCATAAGTTCTAGATTTTTTTATGGATGTTAGGAAAATATAATTTGCTCCTAGCTGCAATAACTATAAATAAGAGTACCTTCACTACTAACATTTCTACTACCGTTACTTACATAATCACAACTATATATGTACTGGCGCGATAACTAGCGCTAGTCTATTATGATAATAACAGCAGCTGCGAAAACAACAATAACGAGGATAATAAAAGTAATAAGAGTACGTAGTATTGGAAGCCGTAAAAATAATCGTAGCATCCGAACCCATAGAAATGAACAAGTGTCTCCCCTCCGCGTTGAGTTGGCCAGTGGTGAAATACATTACCCAGCGGACCAAGAAAGTATCAAATTTCAGAGGCTGGATACGCCTCCTTCGCCGGGGAGCACCGTAAATCCCCGCGACCAAATGTGGAACAGAATGGGATAAGCGAGTTACTCATCGCCCTATGATAAAAAGTGGGCGTACACCAATGATTTAAATCGCCATCTTGATACCCTTTAATTCAAAATGGCAACGATATTAATACAGAAAGGAAAATGTTGTAGCTGAGGAATGGCTTTTGAATTGCCATAAACGACCGAGTCTGAAAGATGCATATTGCAATAAAGAATAATTGTTCAAATCCGCTACTTTAATATGGAGGATTTACAGTCTGCATATAGACCAGGATTAATGTGCCAAAGACTGAGTTGAGCAAGGTCAGAGGTGGACATCATGTGGTCTATGCAGTAATAAGTCAACACTGGGTCTTATTTTCTCGGAGTGAAATATTTCAATTGTGCAGTGCGGGTAGATAAAACCGAGATTCATTTACTTCGAGATCTAATCCAACTTTACTGGGAATATACCAGGATGCTTTTTTCCAGGTTGGGGAATTTGCTGGTACTCAGAATCAAGTAATTATAGAAGTTTTTAAGGGATCATTTTCCATGAGAAGCTAGTGTCTTATGTTCAGAGTAAAGAGAACACACAGTTGGCTAGAATATAGTTGTAGGTTACATTCTATGTGTAGGATAGAGGACGAGATGCTGTACTCTTAGTGAATAGGACGTGGCTGAGGCGCAGCCGAGGCCACGTCCTATTCACTAAGAGTACAGCATCGAGTCTTCTAGCATGCTTATCCTACAACTTCAATTGTTTGTTATGATTGTGGTTACCAAATCCCCCATACCACCCAACCACCCTACCACAACTACCCCATCCATGATCAGTATTGCTTTGAGATATATGGTCCTATATATTGTACATTTCCTCACTTTCACTGTTAGATGGCTTATAGTGAACCTCACACAATATAGCCAACATTTCTAAACAAATGCAAGCAGGTCTGTAGAGTTATAGGTGAATGTGACAGGTGTATACAGTTGAGCTCCCTTGGTACAGCCAGACAGTTTCAAACATACTATAACCTCTGTACTGGTCATGGTTTCTAACTAACTCCCTTCCCCTTGTATTACTGGGTATATAATAGTTCTGCAACCTATCATCTAGCATAATCCAAACTATTGTCTCACTTTATTTCCCTCAATAAACCCAACATCCAAGCTGCATTAATAATTAGAGTAGATATATAGGTCTATATTGAATCTGGCTTTGGTGTCTATATATATATATATTATAAGAAATAGCATATTTACCAATATGATAGCATTAAATCTCACAAACTCGATGAATTAATATAAAAGACATAAATAAAGTGGCTCATTTTCCTGTGACACATCACATTTTCTATTTCAGGAATCATACTATGCTATATACAGCAGATCCTATCTGAGCCTCTGTGGCTGAGTGGGTAGACCCTTCAACTCTACTTGCCAGCCTATACTTATGTGAGAGGTCCTGGGTTCGAATCCAGGCCAATCCTAGTTCAAAATTATTTGCAACAGATACCTGAGCGGACTCTTTAATGAAAGAGTCCGCTCAGGCATCTGAGAGGACTCTTAGGAGCGGACTCTTTCATTAAAGAGTCCGCTCAGAATGCCCAAAGAGTACACCTGGAATTCAGGACTGTACTCTTCAGGGATGGGAGTCCGCCCAAGCCAATGCTGGGGAATAGGGAGTCAACAGCAAGTGTAGGATAAGACGCACAATTGAGTGGTGCAGTATATTGTATGGGCACGTAGGAAGTTACTCAATTGTTTTCTTTGCGGTTGCGTATTACAAGAGTCAATTGTCATATAGCTGGCAGTGCGAGAAATCTCTAGAAAGAGGCTTGAATTGCCATCAGCGCCACCGGAAGATATGCACACTCCCTTCAATCGTCGCCCCAGAGGAAATACCACGGTTTTTACACCCTCCTCCCTTTACACTATTAATTTTACTATAATTTAATTGTTATCTATGATATTTGCTAGGGTCATTTCTACTTTCTGTTGTGCTCCTATAAAGTCTCCAAGTACATTTAAATTTCTTGTATTGTTATACAGATACCATAATTGATTTTATTAGCATACCAATAAGACCTAAAGCTCAGGATGTAGGCCTACAAGACATTCTAAAGTATTGTGAAATTGAAGAATTGCACGTCCTGTAGCAAAGTAACCATAGTGGTATTCAGACATTAAATATCATTTTGAGATAAATGTTAGGGATAGGAAAATGTTTACATGCAATACCAGATAAATGATATCATATTTTTAGTTGTAGAATATTTGTAAAGTTATAATGACTTGTTTAATCTTATATAGGCCTACGGACTGTATGTTAATGCAAAGCTAAATAGAATGGTAAGACCGGGATACTGATGAGAAACCTGATTAATTCCAAAAGATGTACACAATTTTTAAAATAAACATTATCGACTTTTCGATAGGGTGGCTCATTTTTCGACTGCTAAAAACTGCCCAGGGTTTGGTTTTCGACGTTGAAAATCGACCCCTGGGTCACTTTTAGATGCATCTGCCACATGGATGAGAGAGAAATATAGTGACTATAATCCTACCTGCCATTATATGGCCGGAATATAGTCATTCTCCTCAACCTTTATTGGACTACTAACTAACAACCAACTATTCCAACCGTTATGATCCTTTACGTGTTTTTACAGCAAGGGGCGTAGCTCCCTGCTCTCATACCAATTGGGTTTTCTTACTTTACACCTAATTATATTTAGGTAGAGTACTTATGCACCCAAACTTCAAAGTTCATTTAGGACAGACCTAGGATTCATAACTATGTTGCCTAAATATAGCTGCACTGTCCTAACTTTAGGCTACGTTATGCACCCTCTGGGTGACTTAAGAAATAGTTTTAACTACTATAGTTTTAAATGCACCAGTTCAACGCATCGATGTTTGTTTTTCTTCATAAGCCACTCATGGGCCACGAAAAAACAAACATCTCGGACAGTGCAATAGTGTCCCTTGTGCCACATTCTCATCAGGTTCTATCTATGTACCATCACTGACAGAATCAATTAAGTGCTGCATTTATAAGTCTGTCAGAGGTTCGACTCTATGGAAGATTACTGAACCAGAACACGATCACTTTCTCACACAACAGTTTTTATTTGGTCTATTCATCTACAAAAGACACTGGATTTTCTCCTAAAATTGTTGGAATTGCCATATTTTAATCAAAGATATAGGGCAAAAGTCTATAATTAATGAAGTCTTGCGAATATTATATAGGGGATATGGAGTATTTGAAAATATGAAGAAAGACCAGTCAGTTCTTTTCAAATGCACCCTTGTTAATTTATTATATCAGGTGGCTAGATCATTGAATACTGAGAATTTGTGCCATGCAATGCATCAGTAATTTGCAAATGGGATTTCTGCGATTGCATGCTGTCTTTTGGCCTTTCAGGATTACGCATATTGGGCGGCTTCTGCATGACGTCCAAGAGTCTCCAAAATGATTTTCACATCCTCACGAGAGCGCAATGTGATGGGATGTTTAGCTCCAAGGAGTTCCGTTAGAATGGTGACCTCCTACAAGAATGAATAGATAGGGTATATCACTGCATTTAAAAAATCTAGTGAAACAAATTTGGGACTGATCATAGTAAATTTGCATTACAATTTAGATAAATATCAGATGTGAAAAGCAAAATTGAAAAGTGTTTTCATGATCAGGGGTGTCATCTATCAATTGTGTGTGACATGTTATGATATCTTGGGCAAAAGCATAATTATATTATTGGGATCACACATTCTATGAATAAAGGTGTTTTAATTCAATTTAATTTTGTTAAAATTCTGAATAATGAGCCACCAAAAGATCATGCTATGCGTAGAGAGTATAGAATAATATGAGGGAGTTACTATATATATATCTGGAGTGGTGAGCACTACCTTAGAGTAAAGCCTGAGACATTCGTTCATGTATTTTCTTGAACCGTCATCATTGTTCCAATACATTTGACCAAACAATTGGTAACAGCGCGCTGTGTGTAGATGAAATTCGCCAAAATGGCTCAAGCACAACTGTAGCGACTGTTCAAAGTACTTGGTAGGGATGCCTAGAATGATTAGAAATTTGAAATGAATTCATGATCCATTCTCAATAATAAATCATTAGTTATGTATCCGTTTTAAAAGTCATAATCAGCTGCACAATGCCAGGTGATGACATACAGCTATATGATGTGGTCCATGTTGTAAATCATCTACAATCAGACATCTTAAAGTGAATCAATACCAAATGAAAAATAACATGGCAATATAGCTATTAGCTGCAGCAACAAAATCAAGGATATCACATGGCACTGCCAAATGTCAACCATCTATAATTTCGCCCATAATTTTACAATTTTGTACAAATTATTTCCATGATTAGAATTCCAAGTGAAATTTAATTCTGCTCCAGTATTTTTTGTTTCTATCAATTTCGTTCTTTGACAGAAATTATAGGGAAACATAGATTATAATACACATTGGATAGTGAAATTGTGCTATTCAAAAAGTAAAGAATTGATGAATTGATAATGATAATGATACTTATTCATTAATTTATTTGAAATAACAGAATGCAAAGTATCTTATATTTCACAGATGCATCCAATTTATGTCTTTCAATATGTATCAATACACATAAATCCTATCCTATGAAAATGGTGTAATTTTGATTAATTTAAGATTAATAATATATAATCAGTAGAATTGTTTCAGATGGTACTATAATTATTATCATTGTTAAGACGAAAAATTCAACTGCCCACTGTATCCTAAATGCAAATCGTAGTTTTCAAACTAAATCAATCATTCAATAAAAGCAATAATACATACTCATTTCCTGGTACTGGTTTTTTTCACCCGTCATGTAGAGAATTTCAGCAAAGACCTGTGGGCTGCGTTTTTCGCAGATTCCCCAAGCTTCTTTCAGATATTTGTGATTGAAGTATCCGCATTTCGCTAGAACTCCCCCAAGATAAACATCATCAGGCTTGTATCGCATTTTATGTAACTGTTCAAAGTAAGTAGGGTATGGTTTATTATTATTATTATTATTATTATTATTATTATTATTATTATAAAACTTGTATTCAATAAACATATACATTTCTGTTTAATGCGATACTGAAAGGGAATGGTCCCTCTCCATGTACTTTCTACGCTGAGATCTTCCTGGTGTCCCTTTGAAATCATAGTATAATATGGGAAAAGACATAATACAGTGACAGTGTAGATACATATTCAAAATCAGTGAGTAATAGTTACGGCTCGTCCTAATTTGGAAATTGGAAATTGACGGCTATGGCCATGTCTTGTATAGTATAGTCTGTGAGTTCATGTTTTGATGCCATTAATTGTATAATAATCGTCTGTTGATATCTATGTAAGTTTGAGTTGTCATATTCTATCATATTCACTCCTTTAGTTTTAAAGAGATAATTCAGTTTTAGTTTTAGTTATATTTATTTCTAACATACATGTACTAAAAGGTAAATTAAGCTAAACCTTCTGTTGTGGCAGCTATTATTAATCCCTGACCATGAAAGTGGAGAGTCAAATATTAGTATGTACAACTTCAAGTATAGCACTTGATAATACTTACCGATACACACTTATCAACAACACGTTTACCAGCATTACAGCACCTGCCATATTCTGGATGGGATGAATATACTACCTTCAGAGCTGCAAAGTAGAGATCGAAAAGGGAGTTAAAAGAAAATGTACATTATCTTATACGAATGTTTCCATACAAACGAAAGATATTTGAATTGATTCGTAAGGAAGAATAGAACTGTCTATAAAATTGTAATTATGAATAAATGTTCTTAAACAAAGATTAGTTAAGTTAATACTATACGTTAATTCTTTCCCAGTTTTTGCTTTAGAAATGACACTTAACTAGTGTCAGTATAATTGAAATGAATTTGCGTTTCCAAGGGAAGTGATGACTGATGTCAACTACATGTAAAGGATGATCAAATCGCAGATATTGTCAGATACTGTAAATTAAATCAATTAACTTAAACCTGAAATTATTTTTTTTTATCTAAAATTTGAAAATAATCAGCACAAGCAATTTTCCCGTAATTACCACTCATTATAATTAACCCACAAGCTGACATGTCTCAGGTTTACCCCTATATCTTTAGCTTTGGAGATCAATATTTTGTGTTAAATGTATACATGCCTGTCTTGTTCTATTGCAACCTACCCTGTATATAAAATAGTCCAACTGTGGCAAAATATGCCTCGCATAAATCGGTGCTATTTGGATCCCCAATGGCTAATGTTTTTTGCGCAATGACTTCAGCCTCCGCGAATTGACCAATGTCTGTTAGGAACGTCAGCAGGCGAGAATATATCTTTATCTTGATCGCGTCTGCCATATCTTCTTGACTCTAAGAACAGTTATGCACAAATCGTTACTTAAGTTAAAGCATTCAAAGTAGTGTCGTATTGGAGATGATGGTGAACTAGAACATGGTATTGAAATATTTTTACTCAGGCTCGTACATTCAATATTATCAATATGGCATCCATTGGACTTCACATTAAAGAAATAAACACGCATCTCTCATGTTGCAAATGCATCTTCCACATATAATTATACCTCTATTCTTTTCTCGTGAGCCTGAATCATCTTTTCGCCAGCGATTTTATAACCACCCGCTTTTGCCCAATAGTTGAAAAGCATTATCTTGTTACTGGGGATGTAAAGTCTCTCAAAAGTGTCCATCTCTTCTAAGAAAGAAACAAGTCCAATGGTATTCCCACATTCGATAAGCTGGTGGGGAAGCTCTTCCGTCCGTCTTTCAAGATCGTGACTATTAGATAGGAGGGAAAGTGTGAAAGTTATACAAATCTAGTTAGATCATGGATACCTTAATTGATAACTGGGGGAAATCGACTAAGGATAGCCTCATATTACATAGATGCCCTTCTTCTTCTATAGGAGCAAAAATGAAAAATGCGTTACTGCTATAATTATTTCTCCTTTGTTCGAGTTTGCCTTGTTTTAAGTGATCAGTTATTCTTGCATTCATTAGCAATTTCGAAATATCAATAGAAGGTCTAGAACTTACCTCTGTTTGAAATATTCCATGAGCTTTTTATTCCAGAAGGTTTTATTTGTGGCGTCAAGATACTTTGACCGCACTGCTTTACTGATTGTTCTGTGGTAGAAATCCAAGCGTCCCTCTCCTGACCCGCCTGCAGGTCGAAGGAATTGACGCAGTCCCATATACACCAAGGCCCACTGTTGATGACAAGTAATGAAAATCGAATTTGGATCAGAAAATTTCAGTATATCATTTGCATATCTCAGGCGTATCTACTTATGTTAATGGGCCTTTGAAAAGCATTGAATATTTCCTTGAAGATGGAATTTCAAATCCAGCCATCTTATGTGAACATTTGTTGATAGTCAGAATGCATGTAGCATGTTATACCTCTGCCATGGGAAGTTTCGATCCGCTGTCTGGGTCACCCATTTTTGAGTAACTCGCCAGTAAATCAAGTAACTCATTCTCCAGCAGACCGAATCGCGAAGATTCTATCAGACATAATGTGTTGACTACAAGATCCCCTCCATTCTCTTCGATGGTTCGATCAAGGACCTATAAGAATGAAGTTCACAATTAATCTGTGATTATTCGTTTTCGTTTAAAAAAGAATCGGACAACAACTTATTATCATCACATGAGTTAATTACAACGTGAAGCTTAGTTGGTAATTCAATTATGTAAAATTACCACCCTACACCAACTAAGTTCGGGGACATACCTGGATTAAAAGATTGGTAAGATCAGGGGCGAGGGTTTCGATCTTTTCTGAAAGCTTCCTGAATTGCCCAAATACCCTTAGCTCTTCGCAGGCAATGCTGAGGTATAAAGGACGTCCAGCATCTTCTTTTCCAAGCAAAACGGACATCTGTTAAAAAGAGTCAGTTATCCCAGACTTAATTTGAGGAACATATAATTGACAAACACTCACGATTTAATTAGCTTAAAGATATTGTCCAGGCGTTAGCATTAAGCATTTGAAAACAAAAATGCTCACCTGTTGTTCGTCTAGGGTTTTGTTGTAATCTGAAAGGATTTTCGTGACCATTGCACGACCAATTGACTTGTCGAGTGGTTCTGCGACCAATTCTGGCAGTTTGTGACTGGATTTGTCCACTTTTCGCAATGCATCTAGGCAAGGTCCAGATAAAGTGCTCACAATAAGTCGCACTCTTTCGGGGAGCAACATTGGCAGCCATGTGAGGACGTGTTCACCCCCTTTATTAAGATAGTGTTAAAATATGGTACAGTAAATCATTTATCTAATATGAATTTAGTAACTCATATAACTAGATGCAAATATTGTCAAACAAATGAAGAATATGTGTTGCAAAGAATCAAATTCAAGCAAGTATATTGTCATTGCTGTTGAGGCTCCAATTGTACATGCAGAGCTGCATTGATTGAAACTGATTGAAAATGTACAATTGGAGCTCTATAGAACTGTACCCCCTTATGGTTTCGATAAACGTTTTACAACAACGCATTTTATCACGAATTAAATACGTACACGTGACGTCATTTTTTCATGGCAATTTAAGCCAAGCAACACGTGTCAGCATATCAACGGGAAAATTTGTAATTCGGATACTCACCATCGTCAAGCTGGTTGAGTGCATCGATGATTATGACTAGTTTCTTTCCTTCCGACTTTCCCTCATAATTTGTCAGTACAACATTCATACACCGCTTCAATTCTTCAGGGTCAGATGGGGCCTGCGAGACAAATGTAAGACTCAAGCTAATAATTTACATGGCTTATATGTTTCACTACCTCCCTAACAAGAATATCAACGATATTTTAGAATAAAAGAATTGTATACCTGATCCTGGTCTGGCATCAGTTCCTTCCACAATCTTCTCAGTAGCGAAAATAAATTGGTCGATCCCGAGGTCGCGCCCACAAAATGGTAAAATATCTATAAAAAAAAAGTGATTCATCGCTCAGATTATTCCACAGTTTGCATAATGAATGTTGTACACAACATGAAAGCTATTTGACTCGTCTTATATTTTGGTTTGGATTATAGGCCCTGCATAACTTATTAACCATAAATGCCATCGAGTGCGTTTTCACTGCACTGAAGACACATTGAGAAAATACTTAAAATTAATATGAGTTAAGTTAACTTACACGATAATCTTCTTTGTCCAGCAACCTTCTCACAATGGTTGCCATGATAGCACTTTTCCCAGAGCCTGCATAACCTAACATAATCAAAGGCAATTGAGGCTGCTTTTCCACGTCGATATAATTGTCTACCTGTTTTAACAGTGTCTCTCTCCCCAGCAAAAGCTAGAAATGGAAAACAATGGCGTATTAAATTTCTTATATGTACCATTTATATATCAATTGAGTGTATGGTGACAAAATTGGAACAATACACATTGAAATTAAGCTCGATCAATAGGAAAATTATTAAGAAGGAATAATTCCTAATGCAAACTTTTCAAACTCACCTGAGATCGTTGCGTCATAAAAACTTCATGTTGAGCTAGTTGCTCTTCCTCAGGACTCATCGGTATCCCCAAGACCTCAACTGGATATTGCCTTTCAATTGCCTGTTTGAAGTGGTCCATCACTTCGTCTCCGAAATCTTCCAGACCTGATTATCAAAGGTTTATAATTCTAAATCATGAAGTACGAAATGGTTTGGTGAGAAGGTCGCCAAACAATCACAAGATTTGATATTTACAAATTGATTAGGAGTAGGCCTAACCTGTTAATTCGACTGTGCCATTTTCGATGTTGCCCGTCTCACAGCTGTATTTTTTCGCGCGTCCTAGATTCTTTGGAACGAGTCCGACACATTCTGACAAATGCAAATAATTGAAGTTAGAAGTTCAAATTGATAAGTCAACGTGAAATAATGTTACTAAATTGAAAGATGAAGACGCATTGTTTTGGTTCATGTGAAAGCTCGATCGCTCTCACATTGAACAAGGTGAACAGAGTAGTAGCAGAATATTTTAGTGGGAAATGCCAGAGAAATCCTAGAATGCAGAGACATTTTGGAGATGTACCCATAAACTAGTCCTTGGACCGGTTTGGAATTTATTTTTGTGTGTGAAACCGAGTACCACACTTTTTTCTTACATCAAATGACAGCTGAGATATAGAAAATTCCAACTATGATGAGTTCCCGTTCTAAAAGGTGTCCCAGTGACATTCACCATGAAGTCAATAGTAAAATCCAAGGGTAAAGGGTAAAAATCTCTTTTAGCGATAATAAACTAACTTTTGTATATGTTATTTCCACACCAAAAAAACATTTCCTGGACAAGTCCTATGACTAACCCTTATATGTTTGTTAGATCAAATATCCGCTAGATATAATACTGGCTTTCAATGTCAAGAAAACTTAGATCTTTTGGTTATCATCAAATTTTGCCACCACAATCCATACGACCCTTTGATGAAAAATTGTTATTAATTTACAAAAGCTAAAATAGATGTTGATTTCGAGTAGTACTTTGAAACACAAAAATAATTACGTATTTCTTTATTGGCCATATACATTTAACATTACTACAAAAATGCACATAATCTATGAAAATGATGGTTCCCATGCGTCACCTTTTTACACGATATCAAATATGTGAGGATAATAGTAGCACAGCAAACAAATAATAATAAGTATGAATGATGAAATACATCAATATAATATGATATTAGGATGAATTACCTTTAAGTTTTTGCAGTGAAGTCTGTATTTGAGAGTCGGGCTCTTGATAATATTTCAGTACTCCTTGATCACCGATGTTTTTTATGAAGTCACTGGATCTCATCATATACAACGCCTGTAAAGATATATTTTAGAAATACAGTTATTTAAAATGATTACTAAACTTTACATTTTCGCGGAGAGCCTTTACATTCCAGACGTTTACTTGGTGATGTAAGGACGGGATAATCATGTATTGGCATCGCCGACCCCTTTAAAGTAGATATCAAACATCAATCGAAAAATGCTAAAGTTGTATTTATGCGAAGTATTTGCGGCTATACAAAGTCGGAAAAGGCGAAAAGAATTCACACAAATTAAAAACTTACATTTGGATTCCAGGGCCAAATTCCACCAGTCAGGATTTCTAAGGCAGTGACGGACATGCCTGGTATCCATTTGAATCTAGAAAGTATATAAATATGTGTAGACATGGTTTATTACAAATAACCAACGATGTGAAGGGCGCTATCAAATATAAAATAATTATAATGTCGCTCATATAGAAGTATACCTGTGTATGATCTCAGATGGTACTTCTTCTCGGGTAGGCACCCATCCATATCTTTCGGAGAGAAGAGCCAAGAAGTAGGGAAACTCATTCTCTTCATAGCATCTGTAATAATGTAATTCTAGAGCTTGATTTGAACTATTCAGTCGTTAATCATGCCTGAGTAAAAATATGTCGGTCTATTTTACACTTGGATATATTTGAGAACAATTTAGCAAACAATAAGTACCACGACATACAACTTAAATATGAATTTTCACAAGCCAACGAGTGAAAAGATTCTTGAAGAATACAGCGTTTTTTTCATGTAGCTGTTTAAATATATATTATAGGTCTCAAATGAATAACAAAAAGAATGTAAGGTGAAGAAATGGGATGTGTTTATATATTATAGACACACATTTAAGAAAGTTATCCCTTATCTCACATCTATACATCATGGATATGCAAGCAAAGATGGTTTAATTCTTCATCTACTGGTACCTACCTTTCAATTTCTGACAGACAGGTAAGTAATGTTTCTTTGGTGTCAGCATTTTTTGGTATTCCCCACCTGAGATCACACTCCACAAGTCTGAGCTTTCTTTCTTCGCACCTAATCGAGAGAAACACAAAATTCCAAATATCAGTTTTTAACACTCGACGGGCTGTGCATTTATAACCTGTTTACTTTTCTTCCCCTTCACGTACATAAATGTATTGGAAAAAACGGGACTTCCCTCGATCCTGATCCACCACAACACCCTGTTGTTAACATCAATTGGGTTTTGTTTAGGTTGAGTGGGGTTGTGTGGCGGGGGTGGGGGTTGCGTCGGGGATTAGGGGCGGGTGACGGCGGGTGGTTCATCCTCGAACCCCATCCATCTGTATTATACATCACCCGAAAGTGACGGTTCAATTTTTTAGCAGGGTCAGGTTATTTTATCAAGCGAACTTTATTTCTACGAGAAATCCTTATCTGATAGGCTGTCCGATAATGTCATGAATATGGATCGTTGATACCTTTGTTGGTACTCACCAAGCCCGGAGCTGTGGAAAAACTCTTTTCACGAGATATTCTCTCTCCGAGTACATATCTTTGAATGTGCTGCTCACAAAAAGACGGATGGTTTTCCATCCTCGCCTCTAATAAGAGAAAGAATGTTGTCATTGGTTTGCTTTGTACATATAAAAGGCATATTGAAAGGCATTCAGAAAATGTTCCAAATTCCAAATTCCAAATTCATGGTCCCCGACGTAAAGGTGTAATTGTAAAGGCCTATGGCCTATATCCACGAATAGTGGTGTGCCAGCGTCGTTAAACAAATTAATGCCTTCCAGGCCATATATTATATTATATATTATCAATAAACCAATAGCTCTCGATAAATTTACATATGAAAGTCATATGGTCGATACAAATGATTCCATTGGGCATATCAGCAGAACAAGATATTCATTTCTATACTTCTAATATGTGGTCACCATTGTAGCTTGGGACCATGGTATGGGCCTGGACCTACTAGAAATATCCCCAAAGCAGACAATTACAATAGTTATAAACATTCACCTTTAAATCAGGAGTTATCATCGGCTGTTCTGTAGGTGTAAGTAACTGTGCTAGTTCCCACCATGGTTTTTCACTCTCCTGTGTTAGTGTGTCCACATCAATAGACCTCCAGGTTGTATGAACAGAGGAGGGTTCCTGGCTGCGTCTTTTAAAGAAAGGTAAATAAATACCAAATGAATATAGAAAAATAAATCATGAAATACAATGTTTTTACTCAATAGATATCTCAATATTTAACATAATTATCGGAAAAATAAGATGGTGAGGTAACCTTAGTCCGTCCGCCCTAGCTGTTAGACTCGAAGGAACATTAAGGCAACGCAATATTACCAACGGTTTTCATTCCAGATAATTAATAAATGAATAAAAAGTATAGTCATCCCAGTAGTTATCAAAGTATTTATTTCTAACTTGGGATATGATTTTATACGCTTGTGGTTTTTTCAAATATCAGTTTTTATCACACTCGATATAGGCAGGGTTTCTTGTCACTAAAATCACAGAATTTTCTCCGCCGATGGGACCAGGAGGACCGTTTTATAGTTTAATTAATACCGTTATATGATATTATAGTTGGTACAAAACTTACAGTGTTTTGGTAGCAGGGTCCCCTGCTGGTGTTGGTCCGGTCTCCATGTTCCTAACACTGTGGTCAATAGATGATCCGCATCCCATCCCATATAATGTGTGCAGCGGCTCCGTTTGGGCAATATCCTAAAGTATTGAATATTAATTAATTTGGACCTGTAACCTTTATATCCATCGACTTGGACTGGCATCAGTATCAATATACAGTATCATTATATTTCCCATCGGATTCGCGCTGGCAGGCTTGCTTTAGCACTTTACGAACATAGTGAGAAATCTGTGGAAAAGCTTCCTCGGCTTTCAATTGACTCATATATTACAGCACCGGCGAGGTGTGAAATACCGAGTAGACTCCGCCAGTACTTGAGATTTCCTGAATACAATTAATAGCGTCAGGAATTGCCCTCACCATATTACAAAATCCCAAATTATACATAGATCTACGTAGCATTAATACAAGAATTTTCACTTTAGGAAGAAAAATAATTAAACAAATCACTCCGAAAAACCAACAAATTAGAAAGTCAATATGAAATAGAGTATCATATTCATGGAACAGGTTTCGGACGGAGGCCCACCAGATTGTAGACTCGAAAATAAAATACGCAATTGAAAATTCAATGTGGTCGGATGAGAATTCCATAGATTAAAAGAAAATTCCAGATATCAGAGACTGTATTGACTGTAATTGTATCTCATGTTCAAATCTTTTTATGCGTACAACTTATTGATCAATAGGTGCGAATCACTTTCAGTCATTAACGAAAGTGACATCGCATTTTACAAAAATAACAAGACAAGATTAAGAATGATTGAAAAACCCCCATTAGCCGTATGTTTATTCTTATTGCAATCCTTCTATTGAATAAAAGTTTCTAAATCTAAAGCTAAAATATCCACACTCGATAATGCGATTACAACATACGACATGTAATATATTCAGAATAATATATGCCGATTCTATATGCCGAGAAGGGATATACCACATTCACACATTCACTGTATTTGTACATCCAGAAGACTTCCCAGTACGTAATCAAATAATTAATCTTACGAGTGTGCGCTACTGCTGCATGTGCATCTAGGCCTGTGTATATATAATGGCTGTATGTATACATGTATACCGTATGGGTACATCCGTGTGGTTCGACCTGCCCCTTGTCCGGCAACTGCTGAGGACAATCGCGCTAGCCTGTGATTATACTTGAGTACAGTATATGCAATCTATTAAATATTAATATGCTCAGGAGATAACAGCCATACCTGGATCGACGGTTTGTCGGGTTGCTATGCTACTCTCCAACTGCTTTATTAAAGTAACAGGCTGAGTCTTGAGATGTGCAGTCACGCATGCAGCAACATGTTACTACTGTTGGTATATTATGGTAAACAATAAACGTCCACTTTCTTGTTGATCACGTCTTTCGCAGCTATACCTTGACATATAATATTCCCTTCTCTTTTAAAATGGACAATAACATTGTTCCGTAAATAAATCTTATTCTAATCATCGTTCATGAACTGGTTGCAATAAGTTTTCAGCGTAGCTTGGTTGAATCAGAAGGATTGCTGAATGTGTGTATGTTCACCAGGTAGTGTTTGGGACCTAGGTACAGAGAATCGATCCAAGTTGGTAAACCCTTAGTGAAGGCAGTGTGCCGACCTAGCTGCCCGTATGTTAATTGTTATGATTCGGAGATGTAAGGCCTACATGCAATTGGAACCAGCTCTCTCTCTCTGTGCACTTCATGGACATAATTTTGTATATGCTTTAGCTCTCGTAGGCGCGGCTTCTGGGAAATGGCATGGATATTTCATAGTGAAACTGCGTTTTTTTAGTGGAGTTGATGAACTCCCTTTATTTCTTCATTGACAGAATACTATCCAAAATACAACTAACATATTCTGTTTCAACAGCACCTCATTCGACACCAACTTATGTTTCTCGAGATTTCGAGATAAAAGGAAAAAATAATGAAAAAAGTAGAAGGATATAATAGACTTAATTGGGAAGTTTCCCCTTAGGTCTTGTTTTAACTTTTGTCCGACCATTTTCATGTAATTTGTACCACTCATGTACAGAGTCGTGGAATCAATATCACATCATATCACATATCACATCACATATATGTTGTGTCCCAGAGTCGTCATCTGTACGATGTATTATGTATGATTACAGACTTTTCCTCTTTTTTTGACATATTACACATAGCCAAAATACATTACACCTGTTCCTATTACCGACCAGATATTCCTATTCCTGGAACAAAATAGTTTCACGGCACCGACTATTTCTAACTAAGATCTTTTCTCCCATTACAAGAGTCTTTTTACTATTACCACTCCCCTATTACCTATGACCTGTGTCATCTGCTGCTATGACGCATTGCAGTTGGTCATTTTAAAATATGACAGAGAGGATTTCTTCCTTTTGCTCCTTTCCTAAGCGTCATGGATATACTTGCACCCCTTCATTATTCATGTAGGCCTACTAACGTTTCAGAAACAATGCATGGATTTCTTTATTCACGCTAAATATTCGCTATAATTCTTCTAGACTCTCCACAATCTATACTCTCATTGTAACAAGCACATCCACCCAAAAAGTCCCGCTCCATTCTACATCACAACTAACTAAAACATAAAATTATATAAATGTTGGGCAACGCCTGAAAACATCCATGGTGGAACGAATTTTGTGTACCTGTTAAATATATAATTGACCTTAAATGAAAAATACAAAAAAATATACCATCTAACCTATTTAGAAAATGAAACTTTAATATCAAATGTTAACTGTGACGACCATAATAATTATACCACAGATTCCATTATACCCACTATTATACCTCCTTGTGTCATGTAAAGGTTTATCCTATAGTATTATACCAACGATCGTATAGCTTGCTATAGGATAATTGATTATACCTAACTTCAATATTATTTCATAAGTATGTATCTAGATGTATAATGTGAGCAGTTCATTACCCCATGCAGTCACCTTAAATTCATTGTACCGACTGCCCATTGGTCGGTCGTCTCCTGTCAATCAAGGTGTAAGGGATGATAAATTTAACCACGTACTAATGAAATTTAATATAGTATTAACATTAACCATGTGATTTATAAAAGAAATATGGGGATAGGAAATTGTAATCATAACACAATAAAGGCCTAGTCCACCAAGCCGATTATCATGCGATTTTGCGCCGCAGAGGACTCTTTTGCACTAAGTTCTGTGAGAATCGCATGAGACTTGGCTTAGTGGACTAGGCCCTTATGTTATGCAATGTTATGTAAGACTTTACCACATTCACATGAGCTGAGAACTAACAGAACACAATACATAGAAGTTTTAGGAAACATTGCAATTAACCATTCTCAGCGTGCCTGAGGAATAAAAAGGGTAATCGCGTTTGGCGCGTGGTGATTTACGCGTAGATTTTGGCCTTCGCGCAGCAAAAGTATGATGTCCGCCGTGGTGAGAGCAGCTGGGTGGCTACCTAGCTACTCACACATCGTCGAACTGTCTACTAGACTGCCTGCGCGTTGGTGCGGAAAATGATATAAATTAGGTAATGAAATGAATATACAATCATATGCGCCACGCGGGTACTGTGTAGGATTACGTAACAACACACATACCGGTATATAACATTATGCAATAATATATATGATATTTGGAAAAATAAAATTTGGCACTTGTAATAGGAATATTGGCATTTTGGTTGGAGTGTTCCTGGCAACCTGATCACGGGTGTAGTAACACTGAAGCATATACAATATATATGCAAAGAAACAAGTTCAAATATTCGAATAGGGCGGGCGATCCTCGAACATATCGAACAGTAAGACCTCAGGAGGATCGTCTATGAGAAAAGATCAATATGCAATGCACATATGTAGATAATAAATTCTAATAGAATGATTCTCGAATGTTACATATCAAGCGATAAGACACTAAGAGAATCGCCTTTAAGAGGGAAAGGTACAAATTTAAATATAAATATAGAACAGTGCATATATCGAGCGATATAAAAGATCGACCCTAAGGGGATCGCCTATTAAAGGAATGAGATTAATTATAAAATGCATAGAAATCATATATTTATACGAATAGGAGGTCCCTGAACAGTGCATTCATGTCAAACAACAAGACCCTAAGGGGATGGTCTATATGAAACAAAATCATTAAATACGGTACACTAAAAAGGTAATATTCTTGCAATAATAAAAGTTTCGATTTAATCTCCGTTCTATTTTTTTTGCACACATATCTTTATTCAGGTACTTATAGTTCAACACAGTCTCACTCAAAGTATTTTTCATTATGTCCTGAAGAAACATTATTGTATATTTACAGTGGCAGTAGGACACTAGATATCAGTTACATAAGGAACGTTTTAAATATAATTGTATATACAGAATACACGCTTAGGAAAAAAATAATTATCTAAATTATATAATTTTAAAGAATGAACGAAAGATGATTAGGGTGGCGTTACCAGACTTGGTACATAAAGATTACTTTTGAACAGTAGTGGTGGGTGTATGGCATATTAGGTCTATGTTTCTTGGCGTTTATACAAAACTCCCTTATGTATTCTATAACTTTGTACTTCTTAGGGATAATTCCTTATTGCTAACAAGAACACTCAGATAGTGCTAATCATTTAACAATACATAGCAATTGAGATCTAGTTCTGTTATTAATCTTTCTTTTAATCTTTCTATTGCTCTCATTCTTTTGTAATGCTGTATAAGCGAGACGATACATAATGTATATTATTTTTAGATTATATATAGTTAAATTAACTGAAGTCAAGTCCTTGAGAGATTTACTCTGTACTCTTGTATTATACATTTTGCTGGGATAAGAGATGGTCTAGGCTGACCTTGAAGACATCTTGGTATTTTATCGAACGTAAACAAGCAGGCAGTTCTTTCCAGGATGCAGCCCATGAGTTCAACAAACAGTGCTAGTCCTTATAATTGTTCGGAATAAAGTTGTTTAAAGTAAGGGCCTAGTCCACTATGCCGATTCTCATGCGATTTTCACATAATCTAGTGGAGAAGAGTCCTCTGCGGTGCAAAATCACATGAGAATCAGCTTAGTGGACTAGGCCCTTTAGGCGATTCTGCTTGCCTAGTTTGGCGGACAGATACTGCACCCTGGACCCTGGATACCTAATTGTGTGCTAGTTTTAACAAATTAAAAGAAATGCGTGTTTTAGCATTCATTGTTCCCATGGCAGCATACATCTCATTAGTTGGTGTCAAGTAATCACACTGTAGCAGATCTCAATAATTTTGTTTTGTATTCTTTGTAAGTTGTTTATTCTTTGTAAGTTGTTTAGAGGGGCTAGAGAAAAGACACTATAATCTTTTTTTTTGTATTTACCATTAATTTGTTACTTGTGCTCCATTTGTGGAATACCTCATAATACTTAATTTTCCTTCACATGATTGGGAATTGTAATCAGATTATATAAAATAATGTCATTGGCATATTGCATGTATTTGCAATTTAAATTAAGATAATTAATCCCATTTACATAAATGAAAAACAGTATCAGTACTTATATTGATCCTTGAGGTACTCTGTATGATAGGGAAAGTATTTCAATTCAATTCGGTCGTACTAAAATGCCGAGGGCACCTCCTAGTATAAGGCGTATCAACGGTTTTCTTCTGTACTTTTGCCATTTTCGTCGACACAACAACATAGCGGCCAGGCCTATCTCTATGAGATCGATTCCTCGACGGGCTTGATTTATGAAAATTCCATCTTGGGAATGATTTTGTCTACCTAGTAACTTAATGTGAATGTTTTTCTCGATGATTATGCTGCTTTAAAGAAGATAGCATTAATTCATAACGTTTACCGATGGTATACATACTCGGTATGCATACGCTACGGCTTTGTTATGTCGACCCTGCCGTCAATTTCCGACCGCCCACGCCGTCTGGTGTCAGTACAAGACACAATTGTGTTCCGGCGAATTCAAGAATTCTTTATTTTATGCTCTTGATTACAATGGGTCGGCCAAATCTGACATGAGGGCATATGGCAGGTCTTCCAATGACTGCTAGTTATTTGAGACATTTAGTTTTATTATTACTTTTTGACTTCTCCCCGAGAGGTAGGAGTCAAAATGAGAAATGCCACAGTCGTGCAGGTTTTAATGTACTGTAAAACATGTCAATAGAGTTTAATGAATTATAACCGTGTTAAAAATGTGAATGAGATTAAAAGCGATTTCGGTATAAGAATTAATTTTCTAGAAGAAATCAATGTTAGACATAATATCACCAGGTATAATTTCCAATTATAATGAAGAAATACTTTGTCAAATTGGTATGACAGAAATCGATATACCCATTTAAAGATCGAACTGTACAATGCGGTAAGGATTTTGATATACTACTGTGTGGTCCTTACTAGCAAATACCCGTGCTTCGCATGGGATTTGCTAGTGGGACAGTGGGGCCCACATCTTCCCACTCTCACTCCCAATCCTACTCCTGATCCCAAGAGAGAGTGAGTGAGTGAGTGAGTGAGTGAGAGTAGGAAGGAGACAGGAGAGAGATGGAGGGAGAGAGGTTAGAGGCTGATAAAGATCTGAGTGATAAAGATCTGCACTTTGTCTGTGATAAAAGCACCTCTCCCCCTCCTCTCCTCCCCCTTTATATAGTAGTGAATAGAAGTTTAGTAATCATTGAAGAGGACAACAGACATTTCCTGAGTTCCTTTCGGTGGAAATATGGTGAAATATATCATGAATAATAAGTCCCGTCCTGTAGTGAAGCAATAACATGCTGCGGGACCCGTCCATGACGTCATCCTTTGGGTGACCCAGAAACCTGGTGTAGGGGCACTGATAGGTTTGTTTTCAGGCAGCACTGGGGGCCCCGGATGGGGGTGCTCAATGTAAACCTATTTTTAACCCCTTTCCAACCCTAATTTGTTCATGAAACATAGTGGAATGGCTCGGCACCATTTTTGGCAATGTGTATGTGAAATATAATGGAGATTTGGCCAGCGGTTTCAGAGAAGATAGCAGTTTAAGCCTCAAAAAGCTTATTTTATTAATATAGAGATTACTTGTAAATAAAACGTTTTAATCATAACAATTTTTCTAAACCCTAAAGGTGACAGAAACTCAGATTGGTTTGAGATGTTTCTTTTAAAGGATGTGGATATTTCTTATATTTTTTTTATTGCAAATTATTACCAATACATTTATATTTTTTTTAACAAAGATGCAAAGTCGATGTCCTATGTGTGTTTGTCTGAATCTAGTCATTTTGTTGTTAGCCATTTGTAAACTTTTAAGTTTTAGATGCCGCATACTCTTGTAATTGTTTTGTTATTCTGAATGTCACTCTTGGGAGCTCATGGACATTCCATTAATAATTACTCGGTCATTATAGGGAGTTGTCTCAGTATGGGGGCTGATGTATGATTAATAATAATGGTTTGTGTAGAGTCTAGTTGATCGTGATGAGTCTAGTTGATCTTGCTAGCTGTATAATAATAACTCTAGTAGAGCAAATGTCCACGTTGAAGAGCTGAATAAGCTTAATTGGGTCCAATCTTGTAACATCGCAAACAGTCAATAGGTCATCCTCTCTCCCCACACTTCCCCCTCTCCCTCTTTTCCCTTCCCCCTCTTCTCTGACTTTCATACCTGTTTTTCTATCCCAACCCCATCTCTGATTTCCCCCCCTCTCCCTCCCCTCTTCCTCATGCTCCCCCTCCCTGCTTTCTTTCCCTCCCCTCTCTTCCTTCTCCTACATCCTCTCCCTCCTCTCTCCCCCCCCCTCTTCTTTCCCTCCCCCTCCCCCTTTCCTATTCCTACACCCTCTTCTTCACTCTCCCACTCCTCTGCATGTAGTTAGGCAGAGTACAAAATTAACTTTTTTCGTTACCCGCCAACCTGGTGGGTGAAATAAAAGATGTATCCACCCGCAAATTACCCTAAATTAAAGAAGTTTAATTATGAAACATCATCCTTTCGTTTGATAGTTTTTGTCTTAATCTAAGTTAATGTCTAACAGATGATCGAGTTCCATAAATGCAGAGCTATTGTATACATAGCTCTGATAAATGTAACAAATGAGGGAGAAAGAGAGGGGGAGGGAGGAGAGAGGGAGGAGAGAGGGAAGAAATTTACCCGCCCACAAATAACTTCTCAATGAAATCCCATCCATGGTGCAATGTACTCTGAATATGGGAGGAGCAGATCTGGCGCAACACCCTGACTCATGTCATCATGAGGGGGCAATGCCTCCGACTGTGTCCTATTGCGATAATGGATAACATACCGACTATATAGCCAAGTTTGTTCAATACAATTAACTACTTTATTTATGCACCCCTTAAACAATTAATCTTCAAAGCAATATAAATATGTTTAACCCAAAACACACATAAAATAAACTAAGACATCAACATTATCTACTACCCATATGCCTATGCTTAAGTCCCTGCATATCATAAGGTTTTTTACCATGCCTTTTGAAACATAATACTTTCTAACCCCTTCCATATCTTCAATAAATGCTTCATATTCCCTCCAGGTGGGCGATATACCGCCAAAATGTTATAGAAAGGAGTATTTTTTTATCAATAGAAATGTGTGTGTCATCATTATACTAAAAGGGTATTTTTAGTTGATCTTGGATCAATATATATGCTGATGACACCATTGGTCCAGACCTGAGAATTTCCATCACAAGCTTCTCACCCCTATGCCAATATGCAGCTTTTAATTCCAATTCAACTCATAGAAATATTGGAAGTGTTGCTGGATTAATGACATTGAATTTCAATTTCTGTGATCTTATGCACTGTTTTACCCATCTTGAAGTTTACAGCTACAGTTTACATGGAGGCACTTGTCCTGCAAAACAATGAAAATCAAAATATTGAATGTAGATATAGGGAGGATTGAAACATGTATATCTACTGAGGCTGGCAACTAGAACATGGGAACTGTGAGAAACAAAGTTTGGGTAGTCAGGAGTTGGAATGTGACCAATCTCCCCTTTATTCAAAAATACAACATAAAAAAACCTAGATTTTTGTGAGACACTTTCACCTCAGTGGTCAGTAGCAGAATGGCTATTTGACCCAATGTTCGCCATTAGAGGCAGGTCTGCTGTCATGTGACATCCCAGACATCACCATTCAGCCCTGCTTTCTGTCCTACAGCCACTAAAACCCGCATTGCTGTGAATATATATGACTCCACTTGGATGTCGTCATGGCATGAAGCAACCACCACTCACTTGATCGCTCACTCTATCCTACAGCACCAAAGAACTCACACATGCATCATGCTGCCCATGCTCGCTGCCCAGTGATAGGTAGGCGATATGGTAGATGGTTGCAGCCTGTATAGTAGTCCTGCACACCCATCATGAGCTAACTCATTTGTACTTTCCAACTCATAGTCGAAGCCCAGTTCTCAACCATTGAAAAGTTCTTATGTTGGGTTTATCCTATTGGTATATCCTGTATGACTACTAGTTTAGACTATCTACTATTGAAGGAAGAACCATCAATAGATGTTTTCACTTTCAGTAGTCACTCAGGACTGAGCTTTATTGTGAGCTGCATTATTAGGTTGGGTTAGTGTGTGCTTACAATCGAGTGCTGCTCGCTCAGCAGCCTGCACCCTCCATGGTGCAGACCAAACCCCTACTACTCAACATAATGACATATCACTCACACATGAATGCATTTCTCTCTTAATTCACTCATAAACTCAAACTTGCATGCAGTGATGAATGATTTATACACTTCTACCTTTTCCATAGTGAGTTGACCAATTTGTTAGTTTGCCTGTTTGTCTATACTAAACTCACAAAGTTCACAAAAGATGCATAACCAAAAAATGTGGTTGTTTTTGTGCATTGCCATGAAAATATGTAAACAAATTGACAAATGGGACAGATTAACATACAATATAAATCAATTTCCTTACATTTGATCTAATTGTTTTTATACTCTAAATATGAGCATTATATCTAATGAAAGGTGTATATGTGTGAAAGGTTTATTCTCTTCATTCACTCAATTTCTGAAGACTTTGATTGAAGCATGCTGGATACCTAGCAGATGTCACAGAACGTAGTGGTTTTTAAAACCGCTTTACATAGGCCTACAAAGGACTGTTACCATGGTATCTTTGGTTAAACTAAATGCTAGCCCACAATGACTATTATAACTTCTGAACTCTTACCGTGTTTACCTGGAGCTTCATCGCATATTTGCCCCCATTTTGGAGAATTCTTGAGTTTGGTGAAGCCCACATTCCAATTAGCAATGAAATGGCTATCTTTCCTAGCCATGGCAGCAACACCATCCAGATTACAGTAGAACACATGGTCACATGGTTCTATGACATCCAGTTGTGACAGTGTCCAGATGTTTGGAGGGGCAAAGACTCCATCCACCTTAAATATAAGCTATACACTCAAAGGTGGGTTTCCAGAATATAAACAATGATACAAAAATACTTGGGTGGGGGTGCCGAAAATGTCCATTAGCCAAAATCACCCATTTTAATTTGTTATTTATTCGAATTTTATCCACATTTGTAATTTTTCAGAATTTTGTACCTTTCTAAGTGTCTAATAAGGACATTATGGAAAAATATATAAAAAAATAGACAAAACTCTTTATTTATGCACGCAACTTCTCTGAGATTAAGGAGGTGTTATGTTCGGGGACAGGGGTGTTATGTTCACGTTCTGATGAAAAAATAATAAAATTGAACAATAATGAAAAGGTAAAGTATGCTATTCAATTGTGTATATATGTTGTGTGTATGGCACATATATGCATATATCCATTCAACAGATGGCGCCACCGCTGCTCAAGTGTCCACTCGGATGACCGTGGTCAACCACACTGCCTACCGCTGCCATATTGAACACTACTGCTAGTTGTTTTTTCTACGGTTTGTTTGCATGCTAAGAAAGCAGTGAAATATTGCAAGGAGCATGGAATTAACCCTACTGAATTTAGGCACCATTTGGAAGAAATTGACGAGGCCAATTTGGACGTGGGGGAGTACGTTGACACTACTGCTTCGGCTTCGATTGCCGTGGCAGAACATTTGGATGCTTTCATGAAACGACAGGAATCGGTGTTTAATTTGCAATCGGCTAACATGACCAAGATGATGGACGCTATTACGGTTCTTTCCAGCAAAATGGTTAACACCGACTCGAAAATCAAATCTCCCGCCATTTTCCAAAATTCTTCTACGTCATCAGGTGGTGGACATACGCCATTGGTCACCGCCAATGATCTGCTGACAGCCCCTTTCACCGATGCCTTGACCCAGATTACGGCTGCTCTGGACCCAGCTTTGAAGGCAAAGACTCTAGGTAATATATTGCGCCCTGAGTATTATGTTCAGAATATAGACAAAGGGACACCCGTGAAAAATATGGATCATGCCAAATTAAACCATTGTGATCTTTGGTATGGCCAGACTCGTGTGTTGAAAGCTATGTTGAAGCGTGGTGAAGATGTCTCTGGCTACGTGGATCATATGGTTTATGTATCTAGACAGGCTCATCTCAATACCTATAAGGATAGTGCACTGGTTCTTTACGATAGGGAGGTGGTATCGTGGGTCATTGACGGGGACCTGCCTGCCTTTGTCTTCGCCGATCATGAGGCGCAGAGCGTGGCTCTTCACCCGGCAGCTATGGCCACGCCCCCTTCTATGGTCGTGTCTGACGACAAAAAGAAGAAGACCAAGAAAGCTTCTAAAGTCACTGTTCCCGCTGATTTCCCTGAATCAATCTGCTACAATTACAAGGAGTGCAACGGGAAGTGTGCCCGTAGCTATGTCTGCAGAATCTGTAATAACGATCATAAAGCTCTGTCATGCCCCAATCGCTCCAAGTCAGATTGACTTTGTGTTGACATGTCTGACCCGGAAGTTTCATGTGACCCTGACCTTGAACTCTGTGTTTCTTCCGGTAATGGCGGACAAGGTTCACCTTCGCCTTGTTTTGCACCTTCGGACATTGATGTTTCTCCTATCCTGAAGGAAATACCTGTTGGTCATGATGTTTCTGTTGATCAAAAAGTTCTTCACACTGTTGCTCTTCCGTACCGGGAAGATGGATCCGTCACACCAGCCAAAAGCCTGGATTTTGTGGTGGATAATGTTGTCTACAAAGAGTTTTCAACTGACTACGTTGCTAATCGCTCGACTGGATCTACGTATATACCTGTCACAGATGAAATTAAAAGCGTGGCTTACAGAATTGGAACTGGAGAATGATGTATTATTGAAGGAATTCTTAACGACTGGGATTTGTGATGGGTTTATGGTCGTTGATAACGTTGACTCTGTACCTGCATATTGTTGTGAAAATTACTCCTCTGCGGTACATGGCAAAGCTTATTCATTTATATCAGAGTTGCTCAAACAGGAGTTGTTAGAGGGGAAGTACATCTATGCCCCCTTACCTTCTAAATGTGTCCATTCAATCGGGGCAGTTCCTAAGGGCACTGCTTCGTTTAGGCCGATCACCGACTGTAAGAGACCTATTGGCAATTCAGTGAATAACTTTCAGGATTACACTTGTGAGAAATTCAGTTATACTGGACTGGATAATGTCATTGAGTTTATTAATCCTGGAGATTTTATGGCTTCAATTGACATTGCGGCAGCCTATAGGTCGATTTCATTTCACCCATCGTGCAGACCTCTCATGGGGATTTCTTGGAGATTTCCTGGTGAAGATTTCGACTCCAACCTCTGGGACACACGTTTGTGTTTTGGAGTCAAGTGTGCTCCCTTTATTTTCACTGAGGTCAGTCGCTTTATCGTCCGTGCTATGGCTAGGAGGGGTTTTGAACGAGTCAATGCCTATTTAGATGATTACATCGTCGTGGGATCATCATTCAAAGAATGTCAAGATGCTCAATTGTGTCTTATCGCCCTCCTGTCTTCTCTCGGTTTCCAAATCGCCTGGAAGAAATGTCAATCACCTACCAGTAGACTGCAATACCTGGGTATTATTGTTGATACTATTGCAATGACTTTATCCCTCCCTACGCAGAAATTAGACAAACTTCACAACACTTTAGCTGTGTTTTCTAAGAAGTCTTCAGCCTCCCTTCACCAACTGCAACGTCTATGTGGCATCTTATGCCATTGTTCAACTGTCATCAAGGGAGGAAGAACCTTTTCACAACGAGTCATACAGCTTCTGAAAGGGCATACCAAAGAGGGTGCTCGTATTGGCCTAGATGATGAGTTTCATTTGGATATCCAGTAGTGGCTCGCCTTCTCAAAGATCTTCAATGGCACGGCCCCAATCGTTAAATATGATGTATCCATGGCTGTTCCTGTCTACACGGATGCTTGTGCGTCTGGCTATGGTGTCTTGTGTGGATCGGATTGGTGTGCTGGCTACTTTAACTGCAATTTGAAGCCTGAAGGTCTTGAGTTATTGCAGTCTGACCATCGCCACTGGTCAAACGTTATGATCGATTCTCTGGATCTTCATGATGATAATGTTAATCTGTGGGAGCTGGTGGCCCTGTGGCAAGCCTTGAAGAGGCTGGCTCCGTATTACAAGAACTCCCATTTGCTCTGCTTCTCTGATAATAGTCAAGTGGTGTATATGCTAGCCAAAGGGAAAACTGTCAACAAGTCTTGCATGGCCATCCTTAGGTCTATTTTTTGGTGGTGTGTTAAGCACAATATTTTCATCACTACCAGACATATTCCTGGGGTTGAAAATGTCTTGCCCGACATAATGACGGATTATAATTGATATGAACATTTGATGTTAAAAACCTAACGGACTATAGTAAGTAGAGATGCGTCGGTGATGGTTTTAAAATCATATATTGTTCTTAGCAAATGTTTTCTGCACATGTAATCGATACTTAGTGAAATACGATTGTTATTATTATTATTATCTGCTAAACTAAGCTATACATAGAAGAGATTTTTGTGTTGTAAAGAAACTATTGTTATGTTTTTCCAGTAAATCAGCGACGGCTGAGATATAGTGTACCAAGTTGCATAATGTTTCTCGCTGAATAAAATAATTTAAATACAATAAAAAAATACAATGTCACGTCTGTTTGTTCATGACTCCATTATGCCACTTCTGAATGTTCCGTTGCTTTGTTGCAGTCGATCTTCGCCAGTTGGATGTGGAGGTGGCCTCTACTATGGCACAAGCCTGGAGTGCTAACACACTAAGGACTAGAGATTCCCAGTGGAAAAAATTCATGGGCTTCTGTAGCATGATTGGTGTTTCTCCAGTCCCTGCCGATTCACAGACTGTGGTTAGATTTTAGTATGGCTGGCTAGATCCATGAAGTATGTTTCGATTAATAATCATCTGTCTTCAGTCATCAAGTTACAACAAGTCTACGGTTATGAGCCCAACTTCAGAGAGATGTTCGTCGTTAAGATGATCTTGTCTGGATTGAAGCATCAACTTGGCACCCCGGAATCTGAAAAGCTTATTTTGACCCCTGTTCATTTAAGGCTCATGTTCCAGAAGTTGGATAAGACAGATTATAACATGACTTGTTGGTGTGCGATTATATTGAGTTTCCATAGTTTGCTTCGGAAGTCTCATTTAGTTCCTGATACCAACTGCCCTCATACCTTGCGTAGGCGTGATATTCAGTGGACAAAAACTGGTTTAATAATTCATGTGTCTTCATCAAAAACCATTCAGTTCGGTGAGAGGAAGTTGCTGATTCCTATCAGTCATGTCCTGGATCCTACCTTATGTGTAGTCTCGATGATTGAGGATCACTTCTTCCACTTCCCAGCTTCGTCTGAATCTCCGATATTCATGAATCCGTCATCTTCTCCACTGTCTCCAATTACATATCAACAGCTCTTGGCCTTCTTCAAAAAATCAGTTGCTTCGATTGGTTTGGATTCTTCGATTGCTGGTATTCACTCCCTTCGTCGTAGTGGGGCATCTTACTTACATCACTTGGGCATCCCCCTGGAGGATATCAGGCTGATGGGCGATTGGAAGAGCCTATCGGTCTTATGCTATCTGGTGTCTACCTTTTTTTTACCTATGGTTGCTGATAAATTGGCCAATTAATTGCCCTATGCTCGTCGTTTAGCATGAGATTCTCTGGAGTGGTGTTTTGCTCCTATGCTGGTGTTTGGCATTGAGAATTCTCGGGGCTTGTGTTTAATGGCTATGCTTATGAACTGGCATTATTCTAAAAAGAGTGAAAAATATAATTTGGGCGTTGGGCGTCCTCGTCAGAGTCGCCGGCTCTTCTGCCGCAGTTTCAATTACTCTCTTGTCGTTATTGATATGTTGTGTGTATGGCACATATGCATATATATCCATTCGACAGATGGCGCCACCGCTGCTCAAGTGTCCACTCGGATGACCGTGGTCAACCACTCTGCCTACCGCTGCCATATTGAACACTACTGCTAGTTGTTTTTTCTTTTTTTTTTCATTTATTTGTTTATTTGTTTAATAAAGGCGTCCTCGTCAGAGTCGCCGGCTCTTCTGCCGCAGTTTCAATTACTCTCTTGTCGTTATTGATATATATATGTAAGTCTGTACATAAATTATTGGTTATATTCCAAGGGACTGCTTCCCTTCCCTTAAATAAAGGAGGTGTTATGTTTGAGGACAGGGGTGTTATGTTTGAGTACAGGGGTATTATGTTTGAGGACAGCTAGGGGTGTTTGAGGACATAGAGACCATGACGAAATAAATGATAAAATAGAAAGATAAGGAAAAGGGCAACTACACTCTTCATTTGTGAACATAAATCATTGGTTACATTTCCATTGACTACTAAGCTTCCCCTAGAAAAAGGGGTTGTTATGTTCGAGGATGGGGGTTGTTGTTGTGTTTGGGGAGGGGTGTTGTGATCGGGAAGGGGTGTTGTGTTCGGGGATGGAGCAAATCGGGAGTTCAAGGGAAAATAATAATAATAGAATTGAAATTAAGTATAACTAAGATATCCCTGTCCGTATACAACAAATACAGACATAGACAAGGAATAAATGATACATATTTGTATGGTGGTTTTTTGCAATATCTGTGTATGTGTTATGTTCGGGACAAATCAGTGTTATGTTTGGGGAGAGGGTGTTATGTTCGGGGAGGAGGTGTTATGTTCTGTACATAAAATGATAAGACGAAAAAATGATAAAATTGAATAATAATGAAAAAGTAAACTATGCTAATCATTTGTTTGTGTAATTCTACACATAAATATTTGGTTATATTCTCATTTACTGCTTGGCTTTTACTTGTTAAATGGGGTTTGTGTTCGAGGACAGGGGCCTTTAAGCAGCATGAGCAAATTGGTAATTAAAGGGAGAATATGAATAATAGAATCAAAATTAATCCGAAATGATAAACCCCTGTGGGTATAAAATGACATAGGCAATAGCAATATAATAGGTATTTATATGTATTTTTGCAATATTTGTGTGTCTGTTGTGTTCAGGGCCAACCCAGAAATTTTTATATAATCGTAAAAATATATGAATATAGGCCTTAGTTTTATTAAGTTAATTCGATATACATAGTATGAAAGGAGAAATAATTGTTAAATTCCATAAAAATTTAGATGTGTTGTGTTCGAGGACTGAAATAGCATAGTCTTATTTCTTGGTCCAATAAACTTAGCTTTTTAATCAGATAATAGTAAAAATAGGTAGAAGCGTGGGGAAAACTCAAGAAAATTGAGAGTTATCTGTTGAAAGAGCAGAGAATATGAGATGTTTAAGATATGAATTTGCAGGATAAACTTTGGAATAGAATTAGCAGTGAAGCAATAGTGGTTGAAGGAACAGGAAATAGAAATGAATAAATACATGAAATATCATATAAAATATATATTTCTTCACTGAATACAAAAGAAATCTTCTAAATCAAAGTGGGTGAGGAGTAAGAACAACAATATAATGTTATTTTCCTTTTTTTTATTCAAGTTTATTCATTTCATCCACGAACACACCAGGCATTGTGGCCAAAAAAGGACACTTTTGAATACACCTCGTAGGAAATCAGAAAAAGCTCAGAAAATTGTTAGTATGTTTAAGCTTGTATTATTGGCTATGACCAGGAGAAGGCTCAGATAAATTAAAAGATTTAAAGTGGACATTTTCGGGAGCACTTTACACTCCATATTTAAAGATATTAACCACCGTCATATGCAAGTAGTATACTATATAGGCACATTACGAGTACGTCTCATATTTGAGACGGTCTCAATAAAATACTGTAGCGGGATGTACTCTACTATAGCCCCAGGGAAATTTTTAACCACACGGTCTCTATTTCCCACCATATCCTTTGAGGCCCGTTGATAAAATAGTTTACCGACAAATTGTCTACTATAGACCGATAAAAATTACCGGCATATTGTTTTACTATAGGCCGATGGAAATTATGAAGCAGCACACGATCTATATGTTTATTATATTGACAATATCGTTTGTCATAGCTAGATTGAATTTATAATCGAGCAGCATAGCGCGCGGGCTAAGACATCCCGCACAGAGATTTTAGTTTTCCAGCTTTTTTGGAGGGGGTGGATAGCCTTGACATTTAAATTTCGTGAAATTTTCACTGCATGAAATAAGGCTCAAGTATATATGTTAATTGACATCCCGCACAGAGATTTTAGTTTTCCAGCTTTCTTGGAGGGGATGGATAGCCTTGACATTTAAATTTCGTGAAATCTACTGCATGAAATAAGACTCGAGTATATGTTGATTGTGCTATATATAGTATTTTACTGCATTTTTTGGTTTTTTTATTGGATTTTTATTGCTTTTATTGTACAAAATAAGACTAAAAAGTATATGTTGATTGTGCTATATATATATAGTATTTAAGATACCAATTTAAATGGTACAAGGCTGTGTAGTATCCCGCTTTTGACGTTGTTTGTGCTTTTAGATATATATATATATACCCAGACGAAGATTGCGTACTTTGCTTTTCATAAAGGCAGCCATGGTTGATGATGTTGTTTGGTTTTTTTTACCCCCCCTTTATTAATGAAGTTATCAACTTGTGATTATATACCGACGGTTCTTGTTGTTGCCTTGCATTATATACCGAGGTTATTAGCTATATAAGATGTTGTCTGAGAACGATAATTAATTGTTGTTTGATAACGACATGAGGTGTTTGTTTGACAAGGGCAATTAATTGTTGTTTGATTATATAAAAAAGAGATGAAAGGTAATGTAAAGTGAAAGGGGATTGCGTAATGATAATAACGTATAAAAAAGCGGTGGAAGGCGATTAGACAAGGATAATTATAGCGTATGTATGAGAAAGTGGAAAGCCATTAGGCAATAATGACAATAGATATTAAAATAAAAACGTATACAAGAGATTTTTGTTTAAAGCTTTTTTATTATATAATGCAATTATACATTTTTTTTGTATATTTTGTACCATTTTTTATTTTTTTTGGGGTCTTAACATATCTATTCTTATAATATCATTCCTTTGTGAACAAAGTATGTTTAATACATTTATGAATACATACATATACTTAATTATAATAAACCCAATGAACTAACATATATACATATTATAAATTCGATAAAACATGTAGCACTAAAACCTTTTAGTTACCAATAAACACTACAAGTTTAGGAACCACACACACACACACACACACACACACATTGTGTTATAGTATTACATTTACCAATGAACATCTCCAGCTCAGAGTTTAATGGGTAAGAAGGAAGAACAAAAAAACTTGTTAGGATTTACATTCACCAATGAACATCTCCAGCTCAGAGTTTAATGGGTAAGAAGACTTGTTTTTTATATTGCTTGTATTGCTTCATGATTGGAACTCTCCGCGCAAGAACACTGTTAGGATTTACATTCACCAATGAACATTCCGAGTCCAGAGTTTAATGGGTAAGAAGAACAGAGTAACTTGTTTTTTATATTGCTTGTATTGCTTCATGATTGGAACTCTCCGCGCAAGAACACTGTTAGGATTTACATTCACCAATGAACATTCCGAGTCCAGAGTTTAATGGGTAAGAAGAACAGAGTAACTTGTTTTTTATATTGCTTGTATTGCTTCATGATTGGAACTATCCGGGCAAGAACAAAGCAATTGATGGGTAAGAACAAAGTAATTTTTTTTTTTTGCTTCATGATTGAAACCATTTAGGAAAAACCAAAGCAACTAAAGTATTCCGCAAATACTGCAACCAGTTCCCACAAGTGTTAATGGGTAAGAGTGGCTTCATGATTGAAACCATTTAGGAAGAACCAAAGCAACTAAAGTATTCCGCAAATACTACAACCAGTTTCCACAAGTGTTAATGGGTAAGAGTGAATTGTTACCTTAATACACAAAGCAACTAAAAGTATTCGAATGCTTATACTTATAAACGTGGTTGGAGTTTAAGGTGGTGTGCAGGTGCAGGATATGTAGGTAAGAACGTCCTGCTTATCTTCACTAGATGGCAGTGAAATAAACTTTAATGGGTAAGAAGTTGATTATGTATTGCAATTTCATTTTGAAAGTTGAAAAGTTGCAATGGTAGCATTGTATCGTAATTTATTTGTTGTTGGTTTTTGTAAGGAAGCACAGATTTTAAGTTTTTGTAAGAAAGCACAGTTTTTTGTAAGTTGTGAAAGGAGATCCCAAGTTGTAGCTTTTTGAAGGGATGATTTCTTTGGGAACCAGTATGACACAGTGAGCACAGTTTTTTGTAAGTTGATCAAAGCAACTGTTGAAAGTCGACCGTATACAGCAATTGCACAGTTTTAATTAAAGTGTGTATAAAAGCACATGATGAGTAGAAACAAACGAAATTGAAGTTGTGTAACAGCACACGATGGGTAAGAACAAAACGGAAGCACAGACAGTTTGTTTTTTTGTAAGTTGATTAACTGTTGCAAGTTGCGGTGGCAATGTTTGTTTTTTGGTAAAGTTGATCACCGTTGAAACAAGTGGGCTGGGAACAACTAGCGAAGTGACAGCAATGGAGGTTACACATGTATGTAAATGTAGACACATGTGAGAATAGTTGAAGCACAGACACAGTTTGTTTTTGTAAGTTGATCAACTGTTGAATAAGATGACAATGTTTTGTTTTTTGGTAAAGTTGATCACCGTTGAAACAAGTGGGTTGGGAACAACTAGCGAAGTGACAGCAATGGAGGTTACACATGTATGTAAATGTAGACACATGTGAGAATAGTTGAAGCACAGACACAGTTTGTTTTTGTAAGTTGATCAACTGTTGAATAAGATGACAATGTTTTGTTTTTTGGTAAAGTTGATCACCGTTGAAACAAGTGGGCTGGGAACAACTAGCGAAGTGACAGCAATGGAGGTTACACATGTATGTAAATGTAGACACATGTGAGAATAGTTGAAGCACAGACACAGTTTGTTTTTGTAAGTTGATCAACTGTTGAATAAGATGACAATGTTTTGTTTTTTGGTAAAGTTGATCACCGTTGAAACAAGTGGGTTGGGAACAACTAGCGAAGTGACAGCAATGGAGGTTACACATGTATGTAAATGTAGACACATGTGAGAATAGTTGAAGCACAGACACAGTTTGTTTTTGTAAGTTGATCAACTGTTGAATAAGATGACAATGTTTTGGTAAGTTGATCACCGTTGAAACAAGTGGGATGGAAACAAGTAGCGAAGTGATGACAATGGCGGTTACACATGTTGCAAATGTAGACACGTGTGAGAATAGTTGAAGCACAAACACAGTTTTTTTTTTTTGTAAGTTGATCAACTGTTGTAAGTTGTGGTGGCAATGGTTTTGTTTTGTTTTTTGGTAAGTTAATTACCGTTGAAACAAGTGGGCTGGAACAACTAGCGAAGTGATCGCAATGGTGGTTAAACATGTATGTAGATGTAGACACGTGTAAAAATAGTTTAACAGTTATATAATACAATAGTTATATAATACAATATAATACAAATTTACAATGAGATGAAAAACACTAAGCTAACAGAAAATAGATGTATGTAAACACAATTGGACATTGTGTTGTTCTAAGCATTTGTAAAAAGTGGATCATTACACCAAGCCAACAGAATAGGTGTAGTTTTATTAATACGTTAAATATATATATATATACTTAGATCCTTTTTAAGATGTAATATACAATTTGTTGTATACTAGGATTATTACTATATATAGCAACGGTTAAGTATAATTGCCAAGAATATAAGATATTTATTATTAAAACAAATTTTTACCCCCCCCATTCCATTTTGGTTTTATTACCATATATATATATACACACAGATATGTTTACATTATAAGCTGACAAACCACATTTTGGGTTTATTATTGCAGCCATTGAGCATGGTTAGGTGACTGACCAACATTTTAAGAAGATTACAATTTATATTTTTCTCATATATTTTTCTCAAAATTAATGAGAATAAGTTTAGTAGTCTCCAGTTGGATCTTATTTTTAGTTGTCACCATCCTTTTCCATCTCGATATTTGAACATAAAAGTAAATATATATGGAAATAACCAAAAGGTAATACCCAACTAAACATGATTTTATTTTTCTTAGATTCTTGACAATTGTACTTACGTTTTAATTACAGCAATGTACCTAGATAACAAAAAAGTTATATAAAACATGTTAAGGTATTATATCACAGCCATTGTTTGATTATTGATAATATTTGAATAATTTGCCATCAAGGAATTGTTAGAATTGTTAAGTGCTTGTTTTACCTGTGCTGTGTTGTATGCAAAATTTTTTGAATATTGCTTACGTACACAGACAATAGTCATACTTTTGACAACATTATGATATTTTTTAAAGGATGATATACAACATTGTAAATATATCTGATTATCCATATCATGTGTAGTATAATCTTTGTACGATTCAATATATATAACAACACATGTTAAAATAATTGTTACAATAAGGCTTCCTGAGCTTATTTTTGTTTGAGAGTTAACTCTCATTTTAACGTTTTCCATTTTTTTGTGTTTTTAACAAATAAAATGATATCAATTTGTATAAAATAACCTTTTTTTAAGTAGTTTATACATACATATGTATTTTACACATGCGAGTTGAATCTTAATATAATTTTTTAACCTAATAAGATTTTAATTCATTTTGTAAATAAGTTCTATATTGTAATTTAAACAATTCTCTAGTTTCGTATGAAACATTTAAACATATTCCCAACTCTTCCCAGCAACATGCTATGTTTTTACTTAAATCATTTAATATAGCAGGAGTTATACAATTATTATGGTTTTTACATTTAAGCCATAAATTTTCTGCTAAATCATATCGACCTATTAATTTAAGAGATTGATATAATTTTGCTAGGGATACATTTTCTCCCTTATCAAACCAATATGTTAACATACATAGCATAGGAGTCATTTTGTATATAAAATTAAGTCAATTTTTTTTTTATGATGACTTAATGTATTTAGCCATATATGTTAAGATAATTTCATCATTAAATTTAGTATCTGTTGTAAATAAGGAAACAATTTCTTGATAATTATATCCTTCACAACGTTTAATTATAAAAAACATTGCATAATATCCACATGTCCATGAACCCAACCCTTGAATTAGGTGGGTACTATAAATAAAGGGTTTTTTTTTCATAAAAGTGACAAAATTTTTTTGAATAGGTGGCAATCCATAAGAATCGAAATATTCTGGATAGCCAATACTAGTATTAAGAGAATTTTGATCAAAATAAAAAGCTATCCAATGTTCCCCCTTTTCAGAACTTTTATGGGTGTTACACACATAGGCGCGCGGTAACAAACATTGGGTAACAGTTGGTAAATTATCCGAAGAATAAACTCCACCAAACACATTTTGTGTTGTTGGTAAAGAAAAAAGAATTTTATCAATTTGAGACCCAAGCATTATTGTTATTAATTAATTTCAGGGTCGTTATTGTTTGCAATTGCAATAATGCTATCGTGTTCCATGTAGAAAACGGTAACGATTGAAAAATCTTTTTGTTCTGCAAGAGTAATTGTAACATCTATTGTACCATTTTCTTGTATTTCAAAAACTGGCATATCTGGTCCATTTTTAGTTAAATCGAGCACGTACAAAGCCATTCCCGTTTTAAAACCTTGCGATGTCAGACCCAAGGATAAATTTTTAAACATGCGACCAGTTCCATATAATAAAGCCATGTACGCTTCATTATACAAATTATTAGCATAATCTAGTTTCATTTCTTGAAATGGTATTTTGTCATGACCTTTCATAACTTTAATACTGGTTAAACCAAAGTTTTGGAAATAAAAAGGATTATGGTTTAGGTGTCCATCAAAGCTTCTTGCATCTAAAAGACCTATTATGATGCGTTTTGGGATAGGTGCATCGGCTACAAGTCTTAAACATTGTAATTCTGTCATGTTTTGAGGATGCGATTTGTATTTCATGCATGTTTTAATTAATGGATATTTTAATAATGATTGTTTTCTTTGTTGTCTTATTCCTTCTAAAAAGTCATCGGAGACTGTAACTTTTTTGATAAACAAAACTGCTTTTTGAATTACAATTTTATAATCATTATCATGTGTATGAGCCATTAATGCAAATTTGAAATGTGAGCGAATAAATTTAAGAGAAATGGGAATGTCTCCGGGTATAAGTTTGTGCTGAGAAAAATAATCATTATGTATTTTGTGATAAACTTCAAATGCCCTTCCTTGCTTAGTTGCACTATAGCGTGCAAATGCTCCCGTGTTATGAGTTGCATCTAAATGATTGACTTCATTGTAGTCATGTGTATCTTTGTAAAACATACCCAATACTCCTTGTTCTTTTTTGGTTGCTTCATCGTATGTAAGCATGTACTCTATAAATGCTTTGTAAGGGTATAAATCATTGCTTTCAGTAACAAGCTTTTTGTTCATATACAGTTCAACATTTTTAAACAAAGCTCCAGAAAAGTAATTAACAGGAAAAACTTTTGAGTCATTAGGTAATACACCATCACCAGCATTAGGCCCTGCAGGATTTGTTCCATCCGCATTAACTATTTTTATTTTAGTATACAAGTAAGACTCGGAAAGACTTGTAAAGTCATTTATATTTTCTTTAAAAGAAAATTCTATTGGACCATCACTAGTAATTGAATTGATTGGTGTTATTTCAGAATAAAATGTATTGTTAACACTTACGTTAAGTGGTGGAATACTAAAGAGGTCTAAGGCAGAGTCAATGCAAAAGCAGGATTCATCGTTCCAATAAGACATTATGACTAGCTAATTATTATGAAAATATGTTTTTTCTTTGCTTTTTTTTGTGGGTGGATCGACCTTGCTGCTTTTTTCCCCCTTTTTTGACATTAGATCTTTTTGTTGAAGAAACAGAAGGGGAAGGTGCAAATAAACCTAAAATATTTGCTTTTACCTTTTCTGGTTTTTGCTGTGGGGTTTTTTTAAGAAAACCTATTTCATTTTTTAGTTCATTTCCCAATATTCCTAATCTTTTTTTGGCTTGATTTGCTATGCTTTTTTTGATATCTTTACCACGTATGGCATCGAGACCTACTTCAAGCCCACCTTTTAAAAATTCTGATGATGTACGTTTAAATGCACGTTTTGCAATAGGCTTTATAACTGTGCGTACTACGTTACTCACCAGTGGGATAATACTTTTAAATATGTTTCCTATACCAAAACCCACTTGGCTATTATTATAAATGCGTTGATATTTGTCTCCGATATAGGGATTAAACCCCCGTCCTCCTTGTAAAAATGTTTCTATTGGAGGATTTTTATTATTATTGTATCTTGAGAAATATTTTTCGTAATGTTTCGATTTAATACAACAAGGAGCCATATTGTAGGTATCTGATTATAAGACTATTTTTTTGGGGGTGAAAGGGGGGAAATTAAAAAGGACTTTTAGCGAGTTTTTTTGCGTGGAGTATTGTATTCAAAATCTGAATCTCGTGGTTTTTTTTTTTGACGTGTGGACCGCCTAACATTTGATGTATCTCGTGAGAAAGACTCCCAATTTAGTAATTTAGAAGATGGCTGACTAGTAATTTTTTTTTTTTTTTTGGGGGGAAGGGGAGATTTTGCGGTAGCTGCATTTGATAATGATGTAGTAGTATATAATTGACGTAAAGCTTTAGGTGCTTCAGATTTTATTCTGAAAGGAGTTTCTTTTAATTTTTTAGTTTTTTGACGCGCAAAATGTTTAGAAAAGGAAAATGCTTTTTTAGATGGTGTTCTTTTATTATATAATAAATGACCACCGGGAGCGCTAAAGGGAGCGTGACTATATTCTGAATCTGTATCATTATTTTCGCTACTGTTATTAAGTTCATCATCAGATGATGCTTTTTGACCACCTTCAAAAGGATATTTATCAGGTTTAAATTTAGGAAATGGTTCGTTTTTTGTTAATGGTTTTTGATTAATCCATGATGTGGGAGTGTCAATATTTGATAATGCATCCCAAAATGGCTCAATGCCTTGGGGCATTCTTTTATAATATACTGCTTTTGTAGTCCCTGAAAAATATTGCATTAATTTTATAATGTTTGAGTTTTCAATAATTTGATCACCTACTAATATTTCACCATTTTTATTCCATAAAATGTTATTTTTGACCATTTTTTCTAATATTGCTTTTACATTAGGTTTTTGAGCAGTTTTAATATGTTTTATTATTTCAGCTATGCTTAGTTCTAAATCAGATGGAAGATTTATATTATTATCCATGTCAGGTGAAATAATGGTGTATCTATTTTTACCAGTTAATCGTTCATTTAAAAGTTCTTTTTGTTTTATAACAGCAGGATTGGTTTCATTTTTATCTATGTTTAAAATATGATCAGCAATGGTTTTATGTGTTTGTTGGCCTCCTTCATGAGCTAAAGATTTTTGTTTGGCGGCTTCAGCTTTAGAATAATCACAATTTTGAAATATACTTAATGGTACTATTACACTTTCCTTAAAAGTGGTTGCTGCCATTGTAATGTTTTGTTGTTTTTTGCTATCCTTAAGTGATCTAAAAACAGTTACAGCATGGATTGCTTTAAATACTACCGGTTATAGTATATAAGAAATAACAGTTGTTGGAAAGTTGCTAAGTTTTTTACCTTTTAATTCCTAAAAGAGTAGTAATTGCTGCAATTGCTGCCGGTAATATCATGGGTAAAAATCCACCGTTTTGTTTAAGTGTTTCTTTTCTTTGTTTTAAATTCATTTTTTGAGTCATAAGCTTTTCTATGGTTTTTTTATGTCGCTTTAATTTATTTACAGTATTATTTGGAATTTTTACATTTCCAGTAAGGATATTTTGAATGCATTCACACACAGCTGTCATATCATTTCTGTCTGCATAATCTAGTAAATGACCTCTTTTTTTTTTATTTTTAGTATTAGCTAAAAGAGTAAGAAAATTACCTTTTTTAAAAGCCCATTGCTTGTCATATGCTTTTGTTTTTTTAGTCATTATTATTATTATGAATGGTTTAGATTATAATGTTATTATTAAAAAGTGATTATACTTAGCAATAATGTTATTTAAAGTATTGTATAGAAATAACAGTTGTTAAATAGTTGTTTTATAAATCAGCTATCTTATTAATATTTATTTTTTAAAGGGTATAAAAACTTTTTGAACTGTATCAAAGAGATCACTTTTATACATAGCATTTCTAGGAGTTTCCTGATGCCCATCTACAAACAAATATCCGTGTGGTTTGTTTACAGCATGAGAATAAATATCCATGAAGGTTTTTTGATTTCTTGGCATTAATTTTCGTCCTAAAGAGTAAGGTAGTGATTGATCTAAAGGAGAATTAAAAATAGAAAGGTATGTTGCATTTTTAGTAAAGTTAATTCGTTCTTTTCCTCCATGGTAAAGATTTTGTGTTATAAATACAATACTTACATCTTCATGATGAGAGCGTCTAGTAAAAAAGTCTGTAATTAAAGGGTTATTAGTGCATTCACTCATTAAATCATCAAATATAGCAATACCTTTTTTTCCAAATTGAATATAGTTGTCAAAGGTACTAGGTAGTCCATCAACAATTTTTAGATTGGGAATTTTTTGAGATACTTTTTCGTTAGGGGGGATTTGACCGTAAAACCATAATGTATAGTCAAATTGATGATCAATAACTCTTTCTTGATTTAAAAGTAAATTATAAACAAACGTAGTTTTACCACAATTGCTTGGTCCCGCAACAATAAGGGAAAATGGTGTTTTTAGTCTTGCATCAAACACAAATAACTTATTCGGGTTCATGTTTTTTATTGTTGTTATATTATCTTATGTTAATCAAGTTTATTTGCATGCAATATATGTTATATAATTGGGTTTATATATATATATATATGCTTATATATATATGTATTCAAACTATAAAGATGACAAGTAACAAACATAAATGGGAATACATACCTGGGATACACATACCTTATAATAAACTTATAATATAAAATACCTTATGCATGTTTTTATATAACGCTGGTTTTATGCAAGCAATAATTATTATATATCATGCTCCAGTTACTAAATTTAATTCTTCTTTATAAAAATTACCATGCAAATACTCACCATTTTTATCTTCTAAAACATATGTTTCCGGATATGTACGTAATATATGCTTAATTTGAAATATTTCTTTTTGCCATTTAGGAAGGTAACCACGATCAAATATTTTTCTATATTTAGTGATTCTAACTTTATCCTTTACTTTAAATGCATTGCTAGGCGTTTTGGAATATATATAGTTTTTATATTGATGAAGCCAAAGAGATCGTTCATTTAGTGGATTTACATCATTGGGACTCATGTTAAGGGTTCTATGCTTAGCAGCATTGTACCCTTCAACAAGGTCTTGTAAAACATCGGTGTATCTCATGGTATGATAAGCCGACAAATAACCATATAATCGATCTTGAAATGTTCTATTAAATCGTTCAACAATTGCACATTTTGTGTCTTGTGATGTATGAAAAAAATGAATGTTATTTTGCTGTAAAAATGATCGAAAATCTTTTTTAAATTCACTTCCTTCATCACATTGAACAATTCTAGGTTTGGTACCGGCTTTATTTAATATGTTTGTAAATGCTTCTACTGAATTACTTGAAAACTTTCTTTTCATGGGTTCAACATATCCCATGCGCGAAAAACAATCAATGCAAGTGAAAAGGTATCGAATGTCATTATTTTGTTTTCTTAAACCCGATATATCAATTAAATCTATTTGCCATTGATCGTTGATACCTTTTACAATTATTTTTCGACGAAGAAATTTATGATTAACTTTTTTATGACTAGTGTAGGTATATGTATTTGCAAGAAATGTTTTTACATCTTTTAAAGAAATGTCATTTCTAATTGATTTAGCTGCGGAAAATACTTCTTGCACAGACCCAAACGATGCTGGATGTTTTGGATTAAAGTAAATCGATTTTAAAATTAATTTTTTTGTAGCCATAACAGTTTAGTGTTTTTTTATCATTACTATAGGAATGTATCCGCATAGTACATCTCCCTCATTTTGAAGATATGGAAGTTTTATTTCTTTTTGATTTACATTAGCTGATGGAATATCAGAGACCGGTGGCTGAAGCCCGAAATGCAATGGACCAATTTGAGAACATTCCAAGGGCATTGTTGATGATGTTTTGGTATTTTTTTTACGAGATCCTGGTTTTGGTCCAGGTTTTTTTCGTTCTTTTACCCCACTTTTTGGATTTGTACTACTACCTTCGGGGGTAATAAGACGTGAATTATGTGCAGAACTTGAAGAAGGAGATTGTTTAAAGTAATCTCCAATGTTATACATACCTTGATGTAATCTTTTGTTATTACATTGCCTTATGTAGGATTCTATATCGAAATCGCCTGCTTGTATAGCTTGTTGAACTGTAGGGGTGGGTGGTGTTGGTGGTGTTTGTGGCGTTTGTGGTTTTGGTACAGGTAGCTGTTGTTCTTTTAATGGTGGTAATTGTGGTAGCACCAATCCTAATGGTAAACTATTGCTATTATTACTGTGTTTATCCTTTGCTGTTGCATTATCACCATGAGTTTTTTTAATGGAAGTTGTGCTTTTTTGAGATTTTTTTCTTTTATGTGTATGCTTTTTATGAACAGTGGATGCTTCATTATCAGAATTATCGTCTGTTGAATCACTGCTGGGTTTCTTTGTTTTACGTTTGTTGCAAACCTTTTTTTTATTTTTCTTTCCCTTTTCTTCATCCGATGTACTAATTATTTTTGTAGTGGAAGAAGAATCCGTACTGCTGCTATCACTGCTGTCTTCACTTCCACTTTCTACTTTGTTAATTGATTTTTTTTTAGGTGTAGATGCCATTTTGATTGTTTGGCAACGTTTAAAATATTCTTTTTCGTATTTTCGTTGGCAGCTGTTACAACGTTCCTTGTTTAATGTGTACCTAAGAGGTGAAGTATGTGGCAAATGACATCTAATACACTCCTTAAAGCAATTCTCAGCGCAGTTTACACAATATATTTTACCTATAGCTAAGGTACCTTCAATATCACCGCAATATTTGCAGATAATGCTTTTCTTTATATCCATTGTAAATATAAATACACTTTCAAAATATACTATTTCAACAATGTTTTAGCTTAAATCTTTATAAGCCGATATATATATATATATATATATAATCACGCAGTGTTATAATGTGTATGCGATAAACAATATGCTTTATAATGTTTATGTATAAGGTATCAAGGTATGTAATAAAAGGATATGCTCAATATTATAAAAATATTTTCGGTGAAACAGTCTAAGCTTACTACAAATCAAGCGCAAACAAAATTGTAGCCAAGCATATCAATCTAATGACACTTTTAACAAACCCTGTTAACTTTTAACAAACCCTGTTAAGTTAAAACACAAGACCCCCTTGTTTTACTTACAGCAACCAGATTTAAACCTATTCATTTCCTGATGATAATTCAACGTCAGAGCAAGAATTTTCGTATTCGGGTTCAGTGTCTGTTTCTTCATGTCGTTTTCCCGACTTTTTATTTTTTTTCCCTGAATACTTTCTCTCTTTTTTTAAGTCTGATTGAATTTCTCCTTCAATACTTTTTATGTATCTTTTAATTCTTTTATGTTCCTGCGCCAATTTATAAAAATCGGCTTTGTCCAAGGTAACGTGCGACCCTTTTTTTGAGTCATTGATGTGTATCCATACACTGTTATTAAAGCTAGTTACATTTACTCTTCTCCTTTCACTTAATGCAACAGTGTAAGTACGTGTTTTACCATTTGTTTTCTTTCCTTTATCCATGATTTTTTGAAAAAATAAGGATTAAGATTATTTTTGTGAATCAACAAGTAAAAAAAAAAACAAAACTAAATACTATATATTTCACAATCAACATATACTTTAACTCTTATTTCATGCAGTAAAGCACATTTCATGCAGTAAAAACCCAATAGCAATTAAACAAGTTTAACCGTTTCTATGTAGTACAGATCAACCCCTAGTTTTATGTGCACCATTGATCGAATCATAGTGGCATTTTAATTAGTGAAATTTATTCATTATCAGATGAACCAAATCCTTTTATTCCACGATTTGTTTCATTTAAAAATTCACATTCCACAATTTTCGGTAAGCAAAATCGCTCCATAATAATTTGGGCAATGCGATCACCTTTACATACATTATATGCTTCATTGCTAAAGTTGAATAATACAACTGTAACATTACCACGAAAGTCAGGATCTATTACACCAGCTTCAACCGTAATAAATTTATTCCAAGCTAGCCCCGATCGTGAAGCAAGTCTACCATAGTAACCTGTAGGTGGCTCAATTTGAATATCTGTTTGAATTAATGTTTTACCTTTTGCAGGTATAATTGCATCATATGCGCTATATACATCATAGCCAGCAGCATTTATAGAACCTTTAATTGGACAATATGCATTTTTGGAAAGTTTAGCAAAACGTAAAACTAATGGTTCTTTTACAGCTATTTTATCTGTATCACCACCAACAGAACGACTTCTTTTTGCCATTATTAAAACCTGTGAAACAATCAAATAATGATATAAACAATATGGTTTACCTTATATGAAATCCAAGTAATAATCTATAGAGATTTATTTTGTTTATCTTAACAATATTAAATATCAGAGTATTTTCGTTTTCTTTTGTGTAAACTATTAATTGGGTTTTCATTGATAATGTTTACGTTTCCATAGGCATATGATCGTATTCCATTTGGAAATAACCACCTTTTATCATCATATGGAGACAAAGCTAATTTATCAGTTTCCACAGTGTACACATCATGCTTGAAACTTCTAATTGATGTACACAAAGCATTTTTTTTTTTTTTGTGTTAAAAATAAAGCCGTTTGAAAATGTTCATGTTTTAACTGATCAATTGTGCATTTTTTAACTCCCTTAATTTTCTTAATTTCGGTTGTATTATCTTTAAAAATCATTGAATACATTTTAGGTTTTAAAGCAATAAATTCAAGTATTTCCCGCCCACCAACTTCATTTTTCATTTTACCTAAAACTCGTTCATTTCTTAAACTATATAGTTCATTATTTGGTGCTAAGTTTGAAAAATCAAATTCATTTACTAACTCAGTTTTTATTTTTTGCTTAAAATTAGGATCGCAAATTTTGTAAATAAGGGAATCTGTATCTGTGTACAATAGTCGAATATTAGGATACACAAATGATTGCATCATATGATTATAATGGAAATCATACATTTTTAGTTTTGATATTTCCAAAATACTAAATCCTAAATATATGGGTTTGTTTAAAAGAATTTGTTTTTTTCTATATTTAATTCCAACTAGGTTTTGATCGTATATGTGCGCTGCCTGAAAAGTAGGACGCCTCATGTAACGTGCGCATTCATCTGGATTTTGAATAAGGTTAATGTTAACTCTTTTTCTTGTATTTTCCATACATTTACCAAATGCTGCGTTGTTCATTAATTTGAAAAAATCTTTTTCAAAAATTGAACTAGCTGATTTTCTTTTTTCATTGTTAAAATCAATGTAAGGTTTCATCCAAGGCTTTTGTTTAAAAGATAATATGCGATGTATTTTAGTTATTTTAAGACCTTTTTTTAAATAAAACTGTAAACATCTATAGTGTACTACATAATTGTATTTATCTTCTAGTGTTGTAACCAATTTTAAAGGTGATGTATTGCCTCGAAGGTTAAATAAATCCTTTACATTTCGTGCATATACAGATAAACTACTTTGTAATATTTTCTTTTTTTCTGGGGCTAAAGGATATGAGTCATGTAAATTATGAAGGCTTGAAGGGTATTTTAAATCCACTTCTAAAATATAACCAATTGAGGCATTGCTTTTAACTTTCATAACATTAAAACTATCATAAAGTGCAAAATCCACCCAAGAAAAGTCTTTGTATGGCAATGGAAATGACATGGCATAACCATATAAATTATTGCAATCATAATAAAGAATGTGTTCATTAGGACCATTTACTTTTGCATATCGATGTGAAACATTTGTTATACCTCCTCTAATTCCTTTTTCAATGAATAAATACATGTCTATTTCATTTAATAAGTCAATTTCAATACCCGTATACTTAAATAATGCATCATATGTAAGAGATGGAGCACTTAAATAGCGTACCGGGTCTAGTTTATAGTTTGATAAACTTGTTTCTCTAAATGATTCAAAAACATCGGCAAGAAGAAGAACATCTGTTTTTAAGTACACAATTAGATATTGACCAATGTTTTTGCAACGAAACTTTTTAAATACCTTTTGGGCAAACTTATAATCATCTTGAGATATTGATTTTTGTGTTAAATCATTATAAAAACATTCAATTGGAGGCAGTTTTTTTTCTTTTAAAATATGAAATGATGAAATATAATTGTAACACATGACTCCTTTTTTAATAACCAAAGGTAATAATTCTTTGTCTGAAATGGATTCTTGTGTTAGTTTCATTTTGTGTTCTCCCTCGCTAGCTAGCTTGATTGCTAAATTAGATAATGAATCTGGAAGAAATTGAAAAGAATCCATAAATACGAATTTATCTACGAACATAGCAAAAAAATTTTCTGAAGATAAAGGCAACACTTTAATTTTTTGGTGTATGTACCGCGACATTTCTCGTACTAAAAAATGAGAATCATACCCTATTAAATTATGCATAATAACAGGTATTCTCATAGTATCCATTTTTAAAGCACTAACAGTTAAATTGCATTTATTGCATGCATAATTTAAGTCTCGTTCTGGAATACCTTCTTTACCTAAGTGAGAATGATCAAGAACTTTAGGTCTATGTATTTTATCAAATAACTGCCCACAAAGATAACAAGATTTAACTTTTTTCAAGCGTTTAATATCTACATTAGTTAATTTAGGCATTTGTTCTGTGTTATCTTGTAAAATTCGAGCAATTTTGTCTCTGGCTTGTAGCAAATATTTTACAAATGCTTTTATAGGATTTTTTCCAAGATATACATAAACATCTTCATTGTACTTTTTATATTTTGAAATAAATATAGCTCCAAATGCATTGACTTTATGCTTTGAAATAATGCGAGTATTTTTTCCTTTCTTTTTGTTTTGCTTTTGAATAAATGATTCAAAATCTGCATATATAACAAAGGGATTCTTTATTTGATTAACAAAATTTGTAAATTTAACTGTATTTCCTTGTTCAGGCATTAGCAATGACTGTCCACTGTAATCTCCATTTGTGCACTGGTTACATTCCATGTGTAAATTTAATGAATTTTTATTTGTAAATGATAGTAAGCATTTCTGGCAAAAATATTTATGTTTATTCCAAAAAAATGGATATATAAAACTATTGAAATTTGTAATAAGCATAAAATGGTGATTATATAAAAGTAAGTTTAAATGACATTTGTCATCAGCAATCTTTGTTGACACATACATTGGAAATGGCATCAATGGTTTTTTTATTGTTTTTTTACCTTTCATTAATCCAAATACATTAATTGAAATGTTATTATCTTTTTCAAATTTTGAAATGTCTCCTAAATTCATAGGAAATGATAACGAATTTAAATTCAGCTGTCTTGTATTTGTTTTAAATAAATAATTTTCGTATCTTTTTTCCGACCATTTCAGTTTGCTGCAGCGTTTTATATCTGGGTAATCAGCTTTTATAAACCCTTCCAATATGCAATATATAAAACATTTGTTTCCAGCAGATGGTACATTAATCAAATTTTTTTTATATTGTAAAAAAGGTGGTAATTTACATATATTACCACCCCAAGGATTTGCTTTACAGATGCTTAATACATACTGAATAATTTCCACCACAAACCACCCACTTCCCATATATATAAAGTTGTCAAAAAATCCAAGTGCTTCATTTAAGGCTGTATCATATTTTAATTCCATGGATGATACATCAAAAACTGAAATAGCAACGCTGTTAAAAGAAGGATTAATTTCATGGTATCGACCAGTTGTAATATTGTATTTACCTAACTTTACTTCAATTCTTAATTGAAATTTTATTCCCCCAAACTCTCGATATTTTTTTCTTATTTTTCGCAAAAAATAATTTCGTTGACGTTCTGTAAATAAATGCGGATCTAATTGCAATTTTCTTGGTTTGGTAATGTATTCAGTCACTATACCGTTTAGTGCTTTTTTAGCATTGTTTTTAACCACTAAAAAAGGCATTTTTAAAAAGTTAAGCACCAACTAAATACTGAAAACAAATGCGAATGTAATCATGCCGATACCCTTATTGTTTGACTAAAAGTCCACAGGTTAACCACAGCATCAACTCTTGGTTGTTTACTAGACATGCATAAGGCCTTAGATTTTTTATTTTTAAACTAATTAAAACGTTGTACTAAGACCATAAATTAAACTTTTATCTTATGGGGTCACCGCCCTAGCGGCTGGCGACACCTAGGAATTAAATTACTTAGCACGCTTTTGAAAATGTAAAACAAGACTTACTTTACCATATTGAAATTGAATTGGCTTTCCTTGATCATTCATAATGGAAATTTCAATTTCCTTTATTTCTCGAGATGTTACTTTTTTATATTGAGGTTTGGAATATACAACGTTTAAAGTACTGCCAAAAACACCCCAAACAGAAACTGTTTTTAATAACCGAGTATATGCCGTTGACAATATTTCAAAATCAACAATATTTGAATATATAAAAAGAGATGATGTTGGAGATGCAAAATTAGGAACAGCACATGCATTATATGATGTGTATGAGTAATTTAAATCATGGTGCATTCCAATAATATCTTGTATTGCTTTTAAATTGTTAGGATTTAAATTATTGTCTTCAATTTCTTTTCCATTAAAAACAGCAACATCAGCACCTAACGCTTCGGTTGTTTCTGGTATGCATTGATCAAATTTAAGTATTTTAGACATTTCTTTTGATATAATAACTTTATCTCCTGGTGCAACATATAAAATAGGTCGCAAATTTTGAGGATGAAGAGACATATGAGTATGTCTTACGGAATTGTTATATCTTAAAACAGTTAGGTTATCCTGTTTAAGAAAAACTTTGTTAATGCAAGAAATAAAATCTTGAATATGTCCATAGTTGCCATAGGGAATTTGTTCTGAAGTATATTTGTTTTGAAATGAAACAATATCAGTTATTTCTTTTGGTTGCTTAACACCGTTTTTTAATTTAAAATAGTTTCTTATATGTGAAACAGTTCTATTTGCAGTTGGCTTTTCAGGTACATTATACCAAGAAATCGGCACGTTAATTTCTACAAGGGCGACATCCCAATTGCCATTCTCAAACGTTATTTCTACTGGTAATTCAGTAAAAAAATGAGATGCAATATTTTGTCTTGATGAATGCTTACAATTGGAAAGCAAAGAAATATAAAAAGACTCACGTTCCATTATAATATTATTTTCTTTTTAGGACCTCTTTTTCCTTTGGTTCCTTTATCTAAAGATGCCATGCAATGAACTGGACAAAGCGTGCAATTATTTAAAGTTCCTGAAATTATATTTTTTTCTAAAACCTTAACATGGTTTTCAATTCGATCGCAAATATTTAAAACTGTTGTAATTTTACTTAATGCGTATTCCTTGTCCTTTTTGCTTAAAGCTACATCAGTTTTTGGTTTAAAAAGCTCATCTGCCATTGGCATGTCATACAGCTCGCTAGTGTTTTCATTAAACAATATATTACCACAAGCAGCATTATCAATTTCTAATTGTTCCTTGTTAGTTAATGACTCAGTTTTTTCTAAAATAGTTTGATTATCATCATACCTTTGTGTAACGGTTTCAACATTATCAGTATTTTTTGTTGACAAGCATTCAACAAAAAGATCTAATTCAGATGCTCCAAAATCATCTTTCCATGTAGTATCTCCTTCAAAATGTTCAATATCAAAACTTAAGTTGTGTACCAAAGGATTTGGATGCGTTTCACATGGAGATTTTTGTAATGTTACATTGTTTGCCATAGATAATGATTCCATTGGAGTTAAATAATAATTAGATGTAGACACAGTGGCGCCAGAGATTGTAGAAGTACCAGTATTTACACCAGCAACAGAAATGTGTTCCTCTTTGTTTTTCTTTTTCTTTTTTTCATCAGATTTCTTTCTTTCTGTATTTACTAATTTCCGCTTGCCGTGATATGTAAATGCACTACAATCTTTGTTTCGAAAATGAAAATTATCTGACAATTTAGATGTGCTGCTGCAAGTAGACTTTTTAACTATTTTTTTCGATTCTAACTCCAACTTTCTGCTAGACTGGACATAGGAATCTATTTCCCTGTTATATTCAATAACAATTACCTCTTTTCTAAATGATTTATTTGGTGTATACACGTTTGTATGTTTTGTATTTCTGTAAACATTAATTGAAATACAAAACAAATGAGCTAAAGAAGAAAATATATGGCTGTTTGCCGATAATAAGTCATTTCTTATAAGTGTCTTATTAGATGAAGAAATAGCTTTTCTAAGCTCTTTGCAGTGTTTATTTTCTAAATATTGTAAAAAAATAAAAGGAAAATTCCGTCTAAATGAATCTCTACATTTTCTTCTCAACTCCTTAAATAAAACAGTATTAAAGTCAGCTTCAATTTTAAATGTGTTTTTTGCTAGCTTGGGATTTGATTTTGAAAATGTACGAGTTCCATATGATAAACAATGATCTCTACTACTATAAACGTTGGTCCAGTACTTAATATTTGATTCCAAATTTGTAACCTCAGTAAACAAATTTGCAATAATCAAAGAAGCTAGATTATCAATAATGTCCATGTTACAATAGCATTGTATCACATAAGCGTTTTATATCTAAACAAATTACATAAAATTGCTTTAAAGACTGAGTAAGGCAACTGCCTTTATATGTATGAGAAATTGATAATATTGTATGGTTATTAAACTTTACTTTTAAATAATTACAAACAAAGGCATCTCCGATTTTGATATTTAAGTTGGGAACTGGAATCCAGCTAAAATCTTCATTATTACACTCTTTAATAAAAAATATATATTTAGCATTGTGTTGAAAAATAAATTGCTGGCAAAAAAATGAAAAACTTAATTCACATTCTTTAATTTGAAATGTTATTTGTATATTCTTTACCTTTATAACTACATTTTGATTAAGTAAAGTGTATTTATGATTAAAATATATTAAAAACAAAGATATAATCTTTTTTAAATTTCTAAGTACTAATGCAAAACGATCCTTAATAAGAAACGAAACAAAGCCTTTTTTCGTAACCCTTACAGTATAGTCATTATATTTTAGCACGCACGTTCCTTTATAAATAAAGCTGTTTTGACACAAAAGACTATTTTTAAAAAACTGTTCAGTCTTGTGCAAGTTTAGTTCTTTATATTTATTCTTAAAATCAATTTTTGTACCTAATATTATTAAATTAATAACATAGCAAATGTTCATACTTACATCATAGTATATAATTCCTATTTTTCAATGATATATAAACAAAAGTTCATCTATATATATATATATATATATATATACACACACACGCACATCTTTGCACTAAATCCATTGTTCTCACAACCCCTTGCTTTATCTATGTAGATCCATTAATGTTTTGTAGAATCACAGCGTTTTTATTTCTTTCTCAGTTTTCCCCTCCCCAATTAAACTGATAGTTTTAGTACCACCCAAGATGAATACACAGTTGTTCAAAACAATGCTAGCATAAACAATTAGTGAATCTATTCGTTAAGATTTATAAACCCAGCAATAATGTTTACAATAAATTGCAATGTCATTACAATGGTAAAAATTATATCATGTGTATTAATGTACAAAAAAAAAATCAATGTAGTAATTCATACATTAATTTTTACTACTTATTCTAAAATTTATCTACACATTGTAGCTTATTTTCTAAAGACTTGCAATCCCTAGTTCTACATGCACACACTTGCGCGCACATTCAGGCAATCAGCAACAACTTCCAACTACTACTTTAAACCAACATCTAACTTGACTAAAATGAATTCTATTATTTTCTTTATCTGTATGCTTGCAATGGCAGGGATCTGTCATTGTTGTAGTTTTCGCGCGAATTGTGTAAAAACCAACATTTCAGGAACGGAAATTTACAAATGCAAATGTATTCCAAATGTTCTTAGCATTACATCTCTTCTAACAACAGAATTCATTTTGAACTTGACAACAATAGACTGGAAAAATGATATATACTACAACCTTCAGACTCTTCCTTATTTGCACACTTTGAGGACCAGAAATGTAAAATATATTTGTGAAAGTGGAGCTTGCACGTAAGTATAATACTTATTATAGTTTTATTTCAATTTTTTTAGATGCATATTTCCATAGCTTTTTATATATTAAACAAGACGTAGATTGAAGTGAATTATCCAGTAATATTTTATGTTTTAAATGAGGTATATTATTTAACTGTGATTCTCGAATAATTTCCATTTCTATATAATGTCGTATAGCATGCATACACATGCTTTCTAAAGACATAAATGAAAAAAAATTAATATGGTTCATGTAAAATTGAGTTTGACGCCTTATTCGAGTAATAAACCTTATCATAAATCGATCACGAGGATATGGTATTATTTTATACATAGCAAATACATCATAAACAAGGGCTGTATACATTTCCCAAATTTGCGAGCGTTTTATATGTCTATTTCGTATTATCATTGAATCAATATTGCGTACATGTCCTATTGATCTATATGTGTAAGCATTGTAATTATCTGTAATCATATTTTTACTAAGCATCCATATAAATATTTTTAATTTATAATTTACACACATGTTATTTCCAACAACATCGAACCACCAATTTAATAAATGGATCCATCGACGTTGTCGAGATATACTCCATCCATTTATTAATCGAAATTCACTCATTGCTAGATTTTAATAGTCAAGTCTATAGGCATTTACATGTCTTGATAACGCATTTAGCAAGGAAACTTGATACCTATAAACTAAAACACTTGTGCGTTAGCTGCCATAAAGGACGGTTTACCAAGCATTTTTACTATAAAAAATGTAAAATGTTAGGTTGGATGGACCATGATAATTGTAGTACAAATAAAGATTAAGAGGTTCCACCAACGAAAGGTACGGTTCAAGTAACAAAATTGTAAAGTTTACTTTAATAAGTTCAAGTTTAGGGATTCTAAATTCACCTTGGAGTACTTTGATGTCCAGCTTAAAAGGTGTAAGGGTTTGATCATAGTAACCCATTTTTTTAAGGAAGCGGGGTGGGGGGGCATATGTAATATTCTATTGTTCACTCACAAAGCAAAGGTTTTTATGTATGCATGCTAGACACATAAAAGAAATTATTTATACGTTCTATCATTGTTTTACTGTATGTCACGTATACTGGTTAAACCTAAATAAAAAGAGACTAAACTGTGGTACCAGTTACCATTACATTTATATTTAAATAGTTATATGTTTGTTTATATTTTAGGTTTTTGGAAATGATGGTAAATCGTACTATTCGTGTATTGACTACTACTACTACTACTACACTGGTAGATTCTACCATTTATGTAGCAACTACAAGTACACCATCCGTATCTGCTACTACCGGGTAAAAACAACTTAAAAATATATCTTAGTGTAGTAACTTTACATACAATCTCTCCCCCCCCAGGCGCGTCCAGTTCATAAAAGGCTGGTGTGCTTACTTTACACTAGAGGTGCCACCTGTTGTTGTGCCTACCCTAGCACTGGGGTTTTGTAAAAAAAGGACCGGATCAGTTGATCTGGATAATAAACAGAATCAAAATGTCTAGTTTGACTGGAAAAGAAATTAAAATGCCTAGTTTGGCTGAAAAAGGAATCAAAATGCCTAGTTTGGCTGAAAAAGAAATCAAAATGCCTAGTTTGGCTGGAAAAGAAATCAAAATGCCTAGTTTGGCTGGAAAAGAAATCAAAATGCCTAGTTTGGCTGGAAAAGAAATCAAAATGCCTAGTTTGGCTAAAAAAAAGAAATCAAAATGTCTAGTTTGGCTGGGAAATTAGTTGTCTAGTTTAGCTGCATTAGTAAAAATATTATTTTAACATATTTCGTATACTATATATTATATTGTTTATATTTTAGGTTTTATAAAATAGTAACAAACGTATCGGATGTGGTGGATCCTGCGTCTACAATTGTGGATCCCACGTCTACTGTTGCAAATCCTGTAATCCTGTCTGCACCTGTATTTACTACAAGGTAATAACTATTCTTTTTTATAATCATAGTGACATTTAGTTTAATTTGGTTTAGTTTGGTTTGGTCACCTCCGCTAATAGTAATTAAAAGTTGGCAAATATATGGTGGGCAAATATATATATATGGTGGTTTTATTATTTTATTCTGTAAAATTTCCTATTTCATAAAACAGGGTTTAACCTAACAAAGTCAGGTTTTATTTAGGTTACAATTTGGTTTCCCGTAGGAAATCAAGAATATTTTTGTTCCCAAATTCCTGGAAAATACTCTGCAGTGTCCTGCGATTTTGCATGGGATGGAACAAGTAGCAAGATGATGGGAATGATGGTCATACATGTTGTAAATGTAGACACGTGTAAGAATAGTTAGGATCAACTGTTGGATAAAACGGCAGTGTTTGTGGGGTTTTTTTTTTGGTAAGTTAATCACCGTTAAAACAAGTGGGTTGAAACAACTAGCGAGATGATGGAAATGCTAGTCATACATTGAAATTTGATGTAAATGTAAACACATGTAAGAATAGTGTGTGTGTGTGTGTGTGTGTGTTCCAACTGAAATAATTAGAAAAGGACAGAAACGCAATTTTTATGCGATGTAAGTTCAAGATCAATTAACTCTTGCTAAAATGGAGCTAAATAGGGCCAATAAAGACAAAACTTACAGGATATCTTGCTCACAATAGCCCAAGCAAGCTAAAATGAAGCTAAATAGGGCCAACAAAGATAAAACTTACAGGATATCTTGCTCACAATACCCAAGCAAGTTTATTATACTTCCATTGTCTCCAAAGGAACTGAAAAGAAAACGTGGGTCTATATATAAATAAATCGTAGATATAGCAACTACGAATAACTAAAAATCGAGTCCTCACGTTTTCATAGGGGTAAGACAACCGCAACAGTGCATGTGTGGTTGGGTTTTTGTGCAAATCTTTACATTATCGAGGAAGACAATCACAAAGAAATATCGGAGAAACAACGCAATTTTCATGCGGTGTTGTAAGTTTCGACTGTGATAATTGCATCTATTGCTCTTGCTAAAATGGAGCTAAATAGGGCCAATAAAGACAAAACTTACAGGATATCTTGCTCACAATAGCCCAAGCAAGCTAAAATGGAGCTAAATAGGGCCAACAAAGACAAAACTTACAGGATATCTTGCTCACAATACCCAAGCAAGTTTATTATACTTCCATTGTCTCCAAAGGAACTGAAAAGAAAACGTGGGTCTATATATAAATAAATCGTAGATATAGCAACTACGAATAACTAAAAATCGAGTCCTCACGTTTTCATAGGGGTAAGACAACCGCAACAGTGCATGTGTGGTTGGGTTTTTGTGCAAATCTTTACATTATCGAGGAAGACAATCACAAAGAAATATCGGAGAAACAACGCAATTTTCATGCGGTGTTGTAAGTTTCAACTGTAATAATTGCATCTATTGCGCAAAATTTGATTTGTTGAAATTAAAAATTCAATCAGGGTAAGTAAAATTGGTTTGCCTTTATTAATACTTTAAAGTGTTGCAATACTTTAAAGTGTTGCAAGGCATGACAACTTAAGCCAGCATAGAAAAAAGTATGAAAGGGGAAATCCCCTTTCATTGGGGGTGTTTTGGCTTTAATAAAAAAGGTTGGAATCGGTATGGTTGTCTTCTAAATTTCATAGTTGACTTTTTATTCGTAAGAAAGCGCTACTAGTAAGCAGCCACTTCTGGCGTCGATTTTTTACCAATAAGCGGCCAGTAAATATTCTACCCGGTCTTTTTAACTTTTCGCCGCCTGAAAAACCTTTAAGAAAACTCTGATAGTGGAAACTGTGTACGTCTAACTGGGATTTGACACTGGGGAAAAAAGGGAAGAAATAAAATGGACTGCAAAACGGCAAAAAAGAAAAGGAATAAAAAGAACTGTAAAACCAAACTAAAGATTTAGTTGATAAATAATTGTAAAAGTATTGATTTTCTTGGAAATTGACAAAATTGGAAATCAGTTAAAAGTCTGACATTTAGCATCCCTGATGTCAAATGTAAAATGGATATTATTGCCCAGAACTGAAATTTGTTATATATTAAAGAAAGATGATATCATTATTCAAATCATTATTCAACGCAATGTGTGTAAAATGGGTATTATTGCCCCAAAATGTAAGATGGACATTATTGCCCAGGACTGCGCAATGTGTGTAAAATGGGTATTATTGCCCAAAACCACGCAAATGTAAGATGGACATTATTGCCCAGGACCACAAATCTTTTGTATAAGTTTTTTGCGGCTATACCAAATAATGAAAACAACTTTTTCCCTTCAGCATTAAATTCCGCCTATTTAGCATCCCTGATGCCAAATGTAAGATGGATATTATTGCCCAGAACTGAAATTTGTTATATATTAAAAAAAGATGATATCATTATTCAACGCAATGTGTGTAAAATGGGTATTATTGCCCCAAAACCACAAAATGTAAGATGGACATTATTGCCCAGGACTGCGCAATGTGTGTAAAATGGGTATTATTGCCCAAAACCACGCAAATGTAAGATGGACATTATTGCCCAGGACCACAAATCTTTTGTATAAGTTTTTTGCGGCTATACCAAATAATGAAAACAACTTTTTCCCTTCAGCATTAAATTCCGCCTAAGCAGCTACAGGCGATGTCCAATCACTAAAACAAAATCTAATAGGGATCTTGTCAGTGGGTAAACTTTTTGGATGTTTTCTTGCGTTTAAAAGGGGGAGCGTTACCACAGGCATATAGCAAATATATTGTCAAAAAAGATGGTTATACTTAGCTAGGCTATACCAGATAATGAAAACCGAATGAATGTTATACCTAAAACAGTATAATGTGTAAGAATGGGTTACACAACTGTACACTCCTTCATAAGTGATTTAAACCAACAAAGCTGGCTATCTTTACGCCGTCTAAGAAAGGGAAATCAGTTAATTGGTGTGTGCTTACAAACTACATGCATGGTGCAACAAAAAAGTTATTCACCTTTTAAATCTTGTTGGCACACTCCTACATAAGTAATTTGGGCTTTGGCCGTGGGTAATAAATATATTTGTGAGTGAGTAAGTGAGATTGGTTGCTTTACGCCCTTATCAACACTTTGAAGTGTTATATCAAGGGCGGAAAAGCTGAAAGGAAGGCAGTTTATGATCATACCCAGGAAATAGAGATAAAAAAAAAGGGAGAAAGAGACAGAGAAAAGAGACAGAAAGGCACTTTAAGGTCTTACCCAGGACATATTTGTATACGTGTGCCCTAGCTATTTACTGATATCAGGCCTTGCTATAGTATAGCCCCGGGACCAGCCTGCAAAGCCTGCTACCAAAACCCTAGGCCTAAAATTAGAAGGTTGACCTCAATTTCCAAAAACGCTTTCTATGTATGAAAATAATAATTGCTCCCTTTGGAAACAAACAGTGAAAACAGAATTAATGTTATACCTAGAACAGTATAATGTGTAAGAATGGGTTACACAACTGTACACTCCTTCAAGAAGTGAACCCAAAGGTTTTCAGAAAATGTTTTTCAACACTCTACGCAAGTTCTTTAAAAAGCATTTTTAAACACTCTACGCGAGTTATTTAAAAGGGTAAGATCGATCAAAAAACAATATTCATTGGATATTAATTGATATTAAATCAATTTACAATGAATCTATTCATACCCGGGTAAGGTCCCTGTCCCGGTTTCGTGTCCCTACCTAAAACAAGGGGTTAAAGAAACAAACTTTGATTTTACAAAATCAATATGTAAGTAGTGGCATCTCATCATATTCCGTAAAAATCAATATGTCAAGTTATTCTTGTTTGTATGTTTTTTCCCTTTTTTACAAATGGTTTAAAAAGCTCTGTTTACCTAAAACGGGGTTAAAACAAAGGCGCCCCAAAATCAAAGCGATCAAATCAAAGCATCAAGCGCCGGGACCAAGGCGCCCTGCCTGGGCTAAGATCAAGACACCCACCTCTTTCATCGAAGCGTTAAAGATACTCTTTACAAACTTAGGACAATCAATTTACAAACTTAAAACAATCAATTTACGGATTTAGAACAACCAATTTAATGGTTAGGTTTAGGGTTAGTTTTAGTATTGATTTCTGTTAAACATTCAGGCACTTTAATCTAAACACCGGCGGGGCGCTTCGATGTATGTATAGGGTAAGCGCCTCGATCTTAGGTCAAAAAAGCTTGGGTCTCAGCAAGGGCGCCTCGGTCTCAGGGCACCTCGCTCCCGGGGCGCCTTCATCGTACAATCCCTAAAACAATAAACTAAAAAAAAAACAAAACCAGACATTATTAATAACATTACAAAGTCAATATAAATGTAATTTCAAATACCCACTAAATTAACTCTCAGGGTCTCAAACTATAATTGATTACTTCTACTCTAAGATTAAATGTGGCAGATGAACTACAGCCTATTTCTTTTTTTCCAGAACAATTCCTAAGACGACTGCACACCTTAACATCACCAATTCAACAAACAACGCCATAGCAATATCATGTAAAACTAGTAAAGTTTCTGTGTGTTCTCCAATAACATCCATAATTATTTCAACCTTTACAATCATATTCATTATCATTATAATATTTTTATCCTGTTATATATATAGAACTAACTACAACTATAGAAATCCAATATACATTTCACCAGTAAATATGGAAATGATGGACATATAATTATTGAGATTTTACTGTACTTGCCCGCAAAGGCAATGTTTACTTTCAAATATTATTGTACATTTTCTACAAAACTAACCCATATATCTCCTATAACATTAAGTTGGACATATCTCCTATAATCATACTATATATATATATACTGTATTTGTACCATATTGTCTTAAATAAAAACTATTAAACTTTAGCATTAATGCATTACTGTACTTGTCCATGAAAACAATCTTTCAAGTATTATATACCATATTGTCTTAAATATGTAAACCTATTAAATCTATATTCAAGCAATCTTGTTTTTATGTTTTTATGTTTCAAAAACACCATTTGATTCACATAATCTTATGTGTATATAAAACCACATGGTTAAATTCTAAGTCTAACGTAAAACTTAACATAATTAAACAAATAAAAACTTACGGTTTCAAAAGAGATGTTTTGTGTGAAATATTTTCAATAATAATATAATATAGAAATCTATACAAGATGGGTATATGTACATTTGTAAATCATTTGCAAAAATGATTTACATATGTCTCAAATACCAATTCATATAGATTTCTATAGAATATTATTATTATAAATTTCCTTCAGTCCATTTGTGTAATTTCCTCGCCGCGCACTTCTAAACTGGTTCTGTTCCCCCACCCCGTCCGTTCTTCCCGTCTTGGTTAAACAGCAATCGATAAGATTATGCCGGTGCAACGTCGGCTTATATACGAGATTGGTAAGAAATAATACGGGGGTGGGTTCAACCCCAAAAAATGTACAATTGTTTTTCTTAATCATATTCAATAATTAAAGTCAGTTCGCATGAATAAATTATTCTTAAAAATTGTTCATTAAACTAAGAAATCAATAAATTTAATAGGTACAATTTTACATATAATAACACATCATATTTAAACAAAATAAATTTGCTTTTAATCATTACAAATTATACATTTCCTCAAAATTCAACCCATAACATACGCGCGCGCAATGCGTGACAAAAAGGGGAGGGGGAAAAATGCATCCTTAAGAAAATCGTGGCGGACGTGACAAATGACACACCACGGTAATATTAAATATCTTGTATCACCATCATCGTCACATCCTTTAATATAAATATATGGGTTAGATTTTTAAAAAATGTACAATTCACTTCCACTAGTCCTCTTAAATAACTCACATTTAAAACAAAAATAAGCTTTAAAATGCAGTTTAACATAGCAAAACAGATACTTTAAATCAACACAATACCAACTAAAACCATATATACCCAAAACTCTTCATTTTTCAGCCTAATTTAGCAAAATTTCCTTAATGTGTAAAGCTGCCAATTGCACATTTTCTAAAAGTCTTAACCCACATACAAATCAGGGCTCAGCATAACCTTCGATTAAAGTAATTAAAATAATATATCGTAAAACTGGTATATCTACATTTAAATTTAAAAACTTTTATTGTCAACAAATTATCTATAACAATGTATGGTTCTCCAAATAATTAGAAGTCTCCATGTTTTCTAATGTTTTACATAATTCATGTACAGTAAACATGTCCATTTTATGTTAAAATCTTAATTATTGTATTATATTGTCTCCATGCCAATATTCAAACGCTTAAAGAAAATATAACAGGATACAAGATTATTTATTGTGACATGGTTCCTTGTACATGTAGGTTGGTATAGTAGCAACAACGCCGCGGCTTGTGGGCTAAGACATCCTGCATAAATGTAAGACATCCTGCATAGATGTCTTAAATAAACATACATTAAATAAACATAAACCACGCGCTCGCTACTACTACGCTGCTTGATTATAAATTCAATGTAGCTATGATAAACGGTATTGTATAAACTGTATGCTGCTTCGTATTTTTTCCATCGGCCTATAGTAAAACAATATGCCGGTAATTTTTATCGGTCTATAGTAAACAATTTGTCGGTAGACTATTTTATCGACGGGCCTCAGAGGATATGGTGGGAAATAGAGACCGTGTGGTTAAAAATTTCCCTGGGGCTATAGTAAAGTACATCCCGCTACAGTATTTTATTGAGACCGTCTCAAATATGAGACGTACTCGTAATGTGCCTATATAGTATACTACTTATGCACTGCTGCAGTCAGGAGTTCAAGAAACTTATGCATAAAAAAAGAAGGATTCATAATACTTTTTTCAAACTTTGTCTTAAGAAAGAACATGGTTGGGTGAAAACGAAAAGCCCTAAACTAAAAAAAGGGATTTCATCACATATTCTTTTCATTTTAGGGACCACCAAAGTTTACAACTGATGTCTGGGGAAAAAAATATTTTTCTCAGTTTTTTTCCAGAAAATCTGCCTAAACATAGCTGACATACATGTACCTTCATGCATTAAAGAATAGGGTATCAACATAATTTGAATGACATTATTTAGCTTTGAAAATCTTTGATGTTCCCGTTTTTAACTTGTCAGGATGTAAATTCACCCGAATAATTTGTTTTAGAAAGTTGGTGACCCCCGCACCTTTATTTTGCTTGTAAGAAAGCAATAATGTTAGCTGTGTATAGAGATTTTTAAGAAAAAGTTATATATATATTCCGTTATTTTTTATCCTGAAAAAACAATAAAATCATCCTTTTCCCCATAGACTTCTATAGTGAACAGTAGTAAATTTCCAGACTCCCAAGAATGAAAACTAAACTGGTGACATATTGTTTTCATTGACTGGTTAGATAGATTCACTAAACCATGTCCTTTCACAACTGACACAAGGCAAAGTTTAAACAAAATGTTATATTCCGTTTTTTCTGTTGAACAGTGGTTTATAGGCCTACCTTTAATACATAATCCTACAACAATTCGAATATGAAATATATTTTCCTCATACCAACTAGGAAGGCTCAAGACAGGAATATATAATGTTCACATACATAGATAGACACATTATATAGTAGCTGCTGTCCGTTTATCACGGGGTAGACATTCGTTCCCCATTTGCCCCATTCCCTCCCTCTCCCTTCCCCAACCGCCCCCCCCATCTCCCCTGCACTCCTCCCTCCTCTGTTCACATCACATGTTTTACCCCATAATTATAAAGTAAGAAATCCAATGGAAAAACTATGTGAGGCATGTTGCTATGGGGCATTTCTACACAGCCAAAGTTGCGTCACCAAATATGCGTCCGTAACTTAAGTTGCGTCGCCAAATAATAATACAACGTAAGTCAGTCCAAGCACATTATTATATGCGAGAGAGAGGGTAATTTAAATAGATTGATGTCCACCTCCCTTGAAAATTATTTGGGAGAAACCCATACCCAGGTAACCTCACTTGAGGCAAGGGTGAGCTGGGTTTGAAAGTTTGGGCTTTTTACATGCCTCCAGGGAACATCTTTGGCGGCACATCTGTCATAATAGAATGATTAATAATTAATTATTATGTGGGATACACTACCTGTCCACTATGTAGTGCTTTTATTCCTTCATCAATTGCAGTATTGTCAAAAAAGACAGTGTTGCTCTCGCTATGAGTATAATGAACATGATGTCGAGCCAGGCACGCCTCAGAACTTACTATTCCATTAAAAACACCTAAAATTGGAAGAACAAATTTATTCAGGAGAATTCAGGTAAGCTTTCTATTAAATCTGACCACATTATATTTAATTAAGTAGTGCATGAAGGAACTGTTTGTAGCCTACTTATAGTTAGTAAAGGAACTTGACATAAACCTTTATTCAGGCAGACAGACAGCATGGACTACCCAACTAATTCTATAAAAACCTACGCAGTTTTAAATTAAGCATTCATATGCCCATGTAGATTTTGGTATACATGTGCAGGCCATATTTTGATGTTGATGTTGGTCTTTTGAAATCTTAAAAATATTCTATGAGGGAGTCAGCAATGTAAACTATTCCTCAACCGATTATTTGTGCATTCTTGGTCCAAATTTTGCAATTGTACAAGATATAGGCCTACCAATTATCTTTCCTCTGAGGTCACTACCATCAAACGTTCTTCCCTTCAAAACGTAGATAAAGTTTGGCACCTGTTTGTACATTGATTCAGAAAATTCAAACGTAAAGTAGCGGTCTATTGTTGGAACAGCTGGTAAACAGCCATCAAACCAATGGCCAAAGAGTCCTGAAATCAAACAGGATATAAAATAGAAACTACATTTTTGTCAAATTTTGAATGGGTTTTCGAATATAAAATGATCAGTTTGAAAACTGAATCTATGTACAGGTTATTAAACAGATTAGCCTACAATTGTACAGATTTTGATAATCATAGCTCATGTATAAGGGGTCGCATCAAAATAATTTTGTGAAATTTGTGAGTGTTTAAGCAACCAGTTGGTGAACGCCTTTGGTGTAACCTGACATGAGTATCGCAAATTGTGTTTCACATCACCCTCAACCCAGCCGATTGAGTCATACCTTTGAAGCAACGAAATGAAAAGAGACTACCAGAAACTTGAGTGTTAATATAGATGACACATTCTCACGAAAATGGTGCAGCTCATCCTAAAAGGCTAAAAATAATATTTTGTTTGATCGATCTGAGACTTAGTAGGTTTGAAGGTAATGTATTGGCAGTAATATATCTCAGTTTGCCATTAAATTGAACCATTAGTTTTTGTACAAGCGGCTATCAGATAATGGTGTGGCAAAATTAGTGAAAAAACGTCGCACACCTGTTTATTTTTTAGTTATGTTCATTTCTCTTATCCTATTTGTACATCATCTATTATTTCTATCACCATTCTCTAACTCAATGTTTTCTTGATGTAATAGCCAAGAAAGGTTTTTCTTTCCTGTATAAAAACTTTTCAAATCAGGAACAACAACAAAAGTCAGAAACATGATTTCCATATCAATCAGATGAAACATCCTATCATTGACTGTATTTTTATTAATTATTCACAAATCGTTCAATTTTTTCTGTTATAATATAAACAAATAGCAGCTTTTACCCCTGACTATGATTAATTATCCAGATTTTTGGTAAATTATCCACATTGAAGGCTTCAAATTTGGGCGACGTTTTTTCTGAATGAAAAACCGTCGCCCAATCTATTTCAAATTTAGTCAATTATACAAAGCTTGATTGTTATTTTTGATGTTTTTAATACATGACTGACACCATTTTAGATAACTTTAGCATTACCTTTTGAAAATATGTCATTCATGCAAATATCCTCTCAAGGATGGTGACGTTTTCATGCAGTAGAGTCATATATGATGTGTCACAGGAAAATGAGTCACAAGTCACAAAAGTGATATTATTCAAAGTGATTAAATCATCAGATTTCTTTGTTAGAATATTCTCATTTTCGGAGTGCTTAGCGCTATTGATCCAATTCAGGACAGTGTATTAAATATATCCTTTAGTTTATAAGATCAGTCTATGGATTCTATTTTGCTACTTTACTGGTAACTCCCCATCCAGAAATATTGCAAACTTTTTTCAAATAGTGAATATGTCACGACCACAAATCACACCTTTTTCGATTACATATGATTACATAATATTGTATAACATTACTCAAGTTTCATTTGATTTCATATACATTTATTGCCTAACATTGTGCAACATTAATCAATGGCATTAATTACCCATCTCTCTATTATGCATCATTACTCATAATATATGTATGGTAATATCGCACCTACACACAAGGGGGAGCCAGGGGTCAGACTGGTGTGACGTCACCACTGACCCACGCCCTCAGGTCACGGACAGTGAACCAATTAACACCACCTGATTGGTTGCCTTAATGAGGCACCTGCAAGGTGATTGGTTAAGGCCTGTCATTGGTTAATTACTCAAGAGATGTAAATGTGTACCACGTGATTCCTTCCGATTGGAGGAATATGTAATTAATGCGCATGCGCAATGGGCTTCATGGTCAACTGACCAGCTGTATAAATTAAGCTGAATAAATGAGATTCTTTAGTCTAGAAACGGGACTACGCTGTTACGTATTATTATTATTATTAATATTCATATAGGCTATCCTCTAGCCTGGCTTCGCCTGAACATACCTCTACTCTACCTGACTGATAGTATAGCAGTCATATCAAATATATCAAACATGAAATATGGAAACATTTCTTAGATATACTTAATGTTTTCATCATTGGAATCCACTTGATCATATCTTTTCAATAGTTATGATATCTCAAAATCCATTTTATATGACTTATGACTCATTTTCCTAAAGCACATCACATTAATGAAGAGAAAAAACGTCGCCCCATGACAACAGCCCAGTATTTAAATCAGAAAAGATATTTTGAGATTATTTTGTCAAGTAATTCTTGAAGCCATATTTAAACATTAGGTGGAAAAAAGTTTAAGTTGGCTAATATTTGGAAAAATATGTGAAAAAACGTCGCCAGGTGGCGACGTTTTCTCCACTGATTATCTTCTGATAATCAGGATTTTCAGGATTAAGTATTTTCCAATGGAGGTATATGTGTGTCTCCATACCTACGCTTATGAAATCAGACTATTTAGAGAAAATTTATTTAATGATTTTAAAAAGCACAGCCATTTTGTCTGGCGACGTTTTTTCACTCCAATTTAGCCATTTTCTTATAGATTGACTTGGGAGCATGAATTCTGCTAATATATAATAACTAGCTGCCCCTGTTTATCACCGGGTAGACATCCCATGTTCTCCCCCTTTCCCCGTTTCTATCCCGCCCGTCACTCCATGATTATTTGTAGCAACGCCTATACATAAAATCCATCCAAATTCGAATAAATAGGTACAATCCTTAGCGTGCAGTGCCAGTGGACAAACTATCTCAGGCATGTTGCTAGGGAGCGTTGCTACACCGACAACGTTGCCTCGCCGAATAGGCGGGCGCAACTTAAGTCGCGTTGTCAAATATCAATGTTGCGTCGCCGCATAATAATACAACATCAGTGGGTCGAAGCAGAGGGAGTGGGCGGATTACAGTAATTTAAACAGATTCGCTTTTACCTTCCTTGGAAAAATTATTCGGGAAAAACGAAGATCATGGTAACTTCAGTTGAAGCCAAAGTAAGCTGTGTGGAAAGTTTGGGAATTTTACATGGCTCATGTACGGAGCCTTTCTCCCCTCGATATCGTAACTATCTTTTTTCTCCCAACACCGGGTCTTTATTTCCGAGGTAGACAGAGTCAACACTGAGAAGCGTTTACATTAGATACATCGCTTCTTTTTTCACAATGACCTAAAAATAAAACACCTTATATACCAAGCATATTCGTTGTTTTTCATTTCTCTATCCACATTGACTATTCTGCTTTAAAACATTAAATATATGTGGAACCTAGGATAAACATTAGGTATCACAGGTTTACAGATCAAAAAATAAAAAAGGCAAGAAATTATACAAAAATGGCATAGCTTCCACTGCGATCGAGCACCCATTGATTCGACCCACCGATAGCACCGGGGGGGGGGGGGGGGGGGGGGGGGTCATATTAAGAATCAAAGAAGACCACATATTTGGCGTTTTCTCACCAACTTGACTAGGCATTGGTTACCAGATCATTTTCATCGACATTGTTTATATCCTAAGAATGCACAGTTTGACGGGGGGGCTGCTTAAACACTGATTACTGGATTTAACTTCTTAATCCTATATTGTATCAAATATTTTTTCCCACCTCCTCCAGTCTTTCTTATGTGAAGCATTAACAAATGCCCCATCTCTTATTGCTTTCAACTTAAATTTTAATTCCCTTAGGAACTCAAAGAAGCATAACTTGTTTTCTTTAAACAGTCGACATTTATATATATAAAATCTCGCGTATATTAGAATATAATTCCCAACGCAGTATTTTTCTTCCAGACTTGGAATACCCAACATCATGAATATTGCGTTCATGTTTTCCGATATTTCTTTATCAAGATATTCATTCTTCTTGGCCCAGTTTATTAAACTAAACCAAAAATCACATGATTTTTGACAATCTATGAAGAAATGAAATAAATCATCTACCGAATCGCAGTATTTACATAAATTGGAGGTTACTATATCCATATCATTCAGGTGAACGTTGCAAACAGTTAATTTATTAATAACACCATACTGGAACGACTGTAGTCTCACATTTCTAGTACATAGAAAAGGAACACGATACCATACTTTAAATTCTATATTCGAAATATCAATATTTTTCTGTAAAAAACGATCGTACCAATCACTATTTCTGTCGTCTTGAGTGTATAGCTTATCTTTCACTGCTGTGTAAATCTCTTTAAAATGGGCTGTGATGATATTGACTTGCTTTTCACCAATCGAACACAAAATTTCCTCTTTATAATTATCTATTTCTCCATCCACTACTATAGAAATCCAGCGTTCAGGGATTTTTCCCTTTATGCTCATCTCCTCTAAATAATTAATTTTGATGCCAAAGTCACTTTTGAATTCATTTTTGTTTTTGGCTCGATTGTTGGTTAGTATGTCTTCTATCTTGTTTATACCCTTTTTTTTCCATAGTTTGATATTACATATAGCATCTTCTAGGTTGATCCATTGGTTAGACCATATGTGATGTGTTTCAGGAAAATGAGTCATAAGTCGCAAAATTGATATTTTTCAAAGTATTTTTTTCACAAGATCACATTATTGGAATGTTCTGATGTTTGGAGAGTTTGTCACTTATAGTTATGTCAATCGATGTATCAAATTTCAGGACAATCTATGTAATATATCCATTCGTTTTAAAGGTCCTCATATGGACTACATTTAGTTACTTTACTTTTTAGTGACCCCAGATATATTGGAAACTTTTTTTTTCAAAAACGAAAACATCAAACTTAAAATCTAGAAATACTTATTAGATTATTAGACTGTTTACTATCATTAGAATCGGCTTGATCTCATCTTTTCAAATATAATGGTATTTCAAAATCTATTTTTTGCGACTTATGACTCATTTTCCTGAAACACATCACATATAGGTTCACACAACACACTCTTTTTGCATCTTGGTTCACAGGAACTATAAAACCTATTCCATATCAAGAATATATCATTATAAAAGCTGGAATCTCTCATAATTAGAATTTTTCTACATCTTAACCTTTCCTTTAGATTATCTCCAAAGGAATTTTGCAAGCTAGCACACCATTTACTCATTGGTTCATGCAAGATTCTCTGAATCCATTTCAGTTTACCAGCCATTAGTTTTGCTCTTATATCGATCAACGTTAATCCACCATCCTCTATTTCTCTGCTTAGATAATGTTTGGCGACTCTCTGTTTGCCACCTCTCCATATGAATTTACCTACCAATTTTTGAATCTCGCATATCATTCTCTCATCTACAGCTATGAGATTGGCGACATATAGAAAGAGTGGAACAATTAATACATTCACGATTATAATTCTACCCTTCAAGGAAATATCTCTCTTTCCCCAGTGTGTGGCGACTGTACGAGCTTTGTCAAAAGCAGACTCGAAGTTTATATTATTCTGCAATTCTTTCTTATACGGATATAACAGATGAACACCCAAGATTTTCATAGAGGTGACCCAGTTTATATTCATAGTAACTGGTTGAAAAAGAACCATCTGCCCAATATTAAAACCTCTTGTTTTTCCTATATTTAACTCTAGTCCTGACACTCTTCCAAATTCCTCTATAATTTCCATCATTTTACACAAGGATTTTTCATTGTTGGCGATAACAGTCATATCGTCTGCGAATTGTATAATTCTATTATCAGTACCACCAAATATAATTCCTGTACAATCAGGATCATTACGAATCTTTACTGCAAGTTTTTCCACCACAAGAACAAAGAGGAGCGATGATATAGGATCGCCTTGCTTAACGCCTCTATCCACCTTAAAATAATCTGAGGTATATCCATTATTAATAATACATGACTGTGAGTTTTTCATTAATCTCTTTATCCACGATAGGAACTCATCACCAATACCAATGTCAGTTAAACATTTATATAAGAAGCTCCACGACACCGAATCGTAAGCCTTTTTAAAATCTAACGATACAAAAAGACCTTTTTTACTACTTTTCTCTAGATATTGTGTTACGTCTTCCAGCCTTCGTACTGCGCAACCTATATATCTATTCTTGATGAAGCCATATTGATCTTCGTCAATCACTTTGCTTATACAGTTTTTCAATCTTATACTTAAGGTTTTGGATATCATCTTATAATCTGAATTTAACAAAGTTATGGGTCTCCAGCTCCCAATTAGTTTGAGATTACAGTCTTTCTTGGGAATAAGTGACACCACTCCTCTGTACATTTCATTTGACAAACAGTCATCCTCTACACATTCGTATATTACCTCATCAAAAATGGGGCCTAAAATACTCCAAAAACATTTAAAGAATTCAGCTGGAAGGCCATCTGGGCCAGGAGCTTTATTGTTGGCAAATGAGTCTAAGGTCTTTTTAATCTCTTCTTTACCAATTCTTCTGTTAAGCAACTGCACGTCCATTTCATCAAGAGTTGAGCTAAGATTTTCTATCATAAAAGTATTGGTGTCTGGCGAACACATTGGTTTCTCTGTATATAGCTTTTCGTAGAAACTCTTCTCTGCTTTTAAGATTTCATCAGATTTATTTAACACTCGGCCTTCTACCTCCAGCTGTGAAATTATTTTTCTTTTATAATTTCTTTTTTCTAAATTAAGAAAATAAGCAGTGGGCTTTTCGCCCTCTACCAGCCATTGAGACCTACTATGTGCCATCGCACCTTGAGCTCTGATATGTTGTTCGAATTTTAAATCATTTTGAATACATTCAATCTCCTGACTCTCATTTTCGTCAAGCACACCTTTCTGAAAAAGATTATTCATTCTAGTTCTTAACTCTTTTTCATTTTTTCTCTTCTCATAATTTTTTTGTTTGGTATATCTGATCGTGTCTCTTCTAATTACGAATTTAATATAATCCCATCTATTTTTCGAGCTGCTCAGGCCCTCTGCGTTATACGCATCAACGATTTTTTCTTTCATCATATCTACATACTCGTCATCGTTTAATAAGTGTTTGTTAAATTTCCATAATCCAGGTCCTCTGCCCTGTTCATTGGATTTTAACGCGAAATGTATTATATTATGATCAGAGTGTTCACAAAATTCATTTCCCACCTCAGTTACTTCAGGTCTAAGAACTGAATCGATTATACAATAATCTAACCTCGAGCTTTGGGTTTTTCTCAACCAAGTATTCATATTTGTCCCATCGGGCGATAACTCTTTTATGATGTCACACATATCTAGATCCTCTATTATTTCTAACATTTTTCTCAAACCTTCCAGCTTACTTTGCTGACTTTCACTCAAACTTAGGAAATCGTTAACATCTACTATATTGAGATTGAAATCACCCATTAGTATGGTAGAATATTCAGATTTACTCTCAATGATTTTTCTTAGAGAATTGCAAACTTCAGCTTGTTCTTTGTACTTATCCTTCGTAGGAAAGTAAACAGAAAATATTGACAACATTTTTTGTTCTATACAGACATCCATGTGTGCTATTCTTCCCTGATCATCACCTCCTTTCTTATGTATATCAACATTCAAATCTTTAGATATAAGTAAGGCGACACCTCTGGCATTTCTTTTGCCATGTATAAAGTGAGACATTCCCTGCCATTGATTTTTCCAAATTTTTATATCTTTCACAGAGCTGTGGGTTTCCTGTAGAGCGAAAATCGATCTTTTCTTTGAATCTAAAAATCTGAAAATGGCCTTTCTTTTGACAATATTAGCAGCTCCATTAACATTAAGAGAGTAGAAATTAATATCATTCCCCTCCATTGAAAGAGGTTATAAAGTTCTCACATCTGGATATCTCTTTAAACTGTCGATTCATTTTACATAGTACTCCTATATAACTTTTATCAATATATTCATAGCTGCTACCCATCCAATAAACATTTTTGCATACCACTTGTTTACATTTTTTGGCCCATTTAAGCCTGGGCGAGGGCTTTGCTGCAATTAAGTAATAATACATTGTGAATATTAATCAGGGACCAACATTAATATACAATATCGACGAATACAGAGATCTATCCCGAAGTTTTTCCTGACGCCACTTCCATTCTTTCTTCGGTCTCTCCCTTGGCTTCCTCTTCTTCTGCCCTCTCTCTTCCTCTTTTCTCGACCAGGCGTGTTCTGACAGCCATCCAGGCTCTTCCCAGTAGGTTGCCATTCTTGTTCCACCTTTCTTGGTTCAGTACTTCTGGGTTGTGAAGCCCCATGCCGATGCCCCAGAACGATTGTGAAGGTGAAGCTTCACCCAACACTTTTCCTTCAGTGGCAATAAGGTAGTCAGCTATGTGGTCGTTATGTCTGATTTTTCTCCTCAGACCTCTTGATAGGGTATCCATCAAACCTTCCTCCCACCTATCCCAGACTTCGTCAGAGACATAAGCGTCTAGGGAGGTTTTGCATCTTACAGGGTCCTCTAGATCCATCACGAACTCTGCCTTGTTAACATCGTCATCCAACATAGCTTTGGTAAAGGCCAAATATTGTTCAACACAGTTGAACCATCTCTTGCCAACTTTAAAGGTGGCCATGTAGTGGTTCGACAATGGGCACTCCCTCGTAAAAAATACGAAGGTCACCATATCTTCCCTTTTAGCCAGGTAGGCCGGAGTGAATTGCTTGGGCAATAACTCTAGCTGATTGAATTTGTACCTTTTTTTTCCCAGGATTACATCTCCATGCGCATTAGCAACTTCGTTGTACCTGCCTGATAGCCTTGCAGCTGCTACACAGGGTCTTGCTCTTGCAATTCTTTTTCTGATCACATATGGCAAATCTTTCTTAATCCAGAAGAGACGTTTGTTCTCGGTATCCACTGTTTTCTCTAGGTTTGATCTTTTAGCCCAGACTTCCTTTACCTCATCCAGCGTGGTGAAGGTAACCATAGTCGGGGCCATTAGACCTTTCCCCATCCTCTTGGCCTCGTACTGCAACCCTCTGATTGCACCCATAAGGTTTTCAAAAATATCTGCCACTTTAACCTTCAGGCTTAAGGCGTCTTCCACATCTGCTTTCTTTATACCGTCAATAATCAAGTTGAGCTCAAGGTCTTTGATCTGTTTTCTGATTATTTCCTCTTCGTCACCTATCGTCGCTTGGTCAATTGCCAATAGGCGGTGGTCATTTTTCGGCTATGATGTAGATATTTTTCGTCATTCATCGACTCTTTTGTCTCTGACGAAGTTGTCCCCGTCTATTTTATCCACTTGAGTCTGGACTTTGTCTATTGCCGTTTTGTGATCGTCCGCCGTATCGGAGATCTGCCGTTTCAACTGGTCGAACATATCTTTTATTTCTGCATTCGAAATGCTGGCCATTTTGGTTATCTGTTTTTTGGAACTATTGAGGTCTGAGCTTTCCTCACTTCTTCTCCTCTTAACTGTGTCCCTATCTTTATCCAACGTCATTAAAAATACCTAACTTCACTTGTCAAAGTTTCAAAATCAGAAATTTTGTCGAGTTTTACCGGATGTTATTGTTTTTGTCCTAGCTTCCGGTTCCTTTTGTCATGCGCCTTGAGGCTTTGAGAGGGTACATACACAACTATTCGTCACTCGTTCGTTTCAAAATAAAAGCAACTGTAAAGTTTGATCGGGGCTTTAGTACATTAATACAAACTTTTTTGCCAGTTCAGGTTTGCTCCTATAGCTTTGGGTTTTTATATATCAACATAAACTTCGACTCGATACGGTATCCAAGATGGCCGCTGTTTTAGCTTTCCTGCTTGAACCAACTATGTATGCGCGCGCATGTCTACGGCGGCAAAATCAAATCGTTGCAAATTAAACTCACTGTTTGTGGAACAACGCCAGGTTTTTATTCACAAAATTATATTTGTGAACCTTCCTAGTCTCTATGGGTATCCTTTGCTCATGTGTTGTGATATTTTACTGCCACTTAAGATTTTTATCACCGTGTTCGTCAACACCGTTAAGGTCCAATATGGCGACAAGGGCACGAGAGGCTGTCCTCGTGCGCTGACTTTGTAATGTCCAATCTTGCTATCACTTTAGTTCCAATAGCTTAAACCAGAGTCCTGCCTATTCTTTATACCTTTATAGATGTTTTGACAAAAATTTGTCTTTCCACACACTGATCGACCTGAAAAAGAAGGGACAACAAGGCTCGGGCCTTTTCGTGGTAACCTTCTCGTTTCCCAGATCAACCGGAAGTCTATCGTAACTATCTTATTAATTATGCGGATAATCTATTCTATGCGAATAACAAACTTATAAAATTATCTTTTAGTTACATAATTTTATTTTGATTTTGATATCCAGGCGCATGTTACAAGACAAGAGAACAGGCTATGATGTAGATATTTAGTTAGATATTCTCATGTATTGTATGAATCTTCAGGTTATGACAATATTGACCAGCTTCAGTTCATTCTTACCTCTACCACCTGAACTTCTTTTTCCGGGGTTAGACACCCAACAGTCTGCATGTCCACCTCGCATCAGTCTACAGTCCATATCTGCCTCACCACAAACTATAGCAATTAAAAGGTTACTAAATATCGACATATTTCCTTAGAGAAATAAAGAATTTTAAAATACTTTTGCCTTCTCTGTGCCAGGGATGAAAACAAAATAATAAGGATTTTTTTCCCTCCTTGCCACGGAGAGGATGAAAAGTTTAAAAAAAGATTATTTTGAGGGTAGGCTCACACTGACGGCTGTACTCTTCTGAATGACTTAAGTCACTCACTAGTCAATATACAGCACAAATAATAAGGTACTACCTGCTCTATAGACCATTGTCCATTCCCCTTCCCCATCCTCATCTTCCCTGTTCTCCTCCCTCCCCCTTCCTCCCTGTTCTCCCTCCCTCACAAAGTAGACATTTATAAAAAGCAGTTTAAATGGGTATAACCTATAAAATGGTGTTTTCAGGGGTGGTGAAGAAACTCCTTCCCCACCCACTCCAATCTCCTCCATTCCTCTTGAATGCATAAGTCACTAGAACATTGCGTCATGTAGTGGAGTGTTGCTAAGAGAGTATCTAACCTCATGGACAGTTGCACAGTCAACAAATTTTACAACCCAATGACCAAAGTTACATCACAAATTATAACATGTCAGTCAAAGCCCATGTGCGAGAGAGAGCAGGCGGAATACGGTAATTTGAGTAGATTGACACCTCCCTTGAAAAAATTACGGGAGAAGCTAATTCCATGGTCACCTCACTTGAAGCAAGGGTGAGCTGGGTTGAAAGTTTGGGCTTTTTACATGCCTCCAGAAAAAAGCCTTTTGCACAACTTTGGGAGCCCGGCTGTCATAATGAACAACTTTCTATACTGACTCATAGTGTAGAAAAGCCTACCTGTATCCACTAGATCAACTAGAAGACCCCGAATGCTACCACTATCGTCTCTACATAAATCAATAATATAGATCATGTAAGAACAAAGTTTAGAAAAAGATACTGAATTGATAAGCTGCCATTTTACCTGGAAATGGCTATTGGTAAGAATCATCAACTTATCATAATCAACGAGGTTAACAACAATAATTAGCATTCTGAAAATCTGAAGCAGTGTCTGCACAATATGTTTGATATGATATGATAGTGTGTATTTCCTTGTTATGGAGAATAGTTGTAGATAATATTATACAGAAAGATGGATGTCAGATAAATACACTTAATATAGATGTCCTGACACAGATATATATCTAGAACATAGGAATACATACTGATAGATGAGTCCCCCCATACTATAAGGCATAGCTATGTTCCATATGCGTGATGTGACTGCAGTCTTGGTGAATGCCATAGAGAGCATGCACATGAAGTGCAGTAGACGACATGGACCTGAAATATAATATCTATGCCCAGGCCTGGTTCTTGTATAGAGACCAAAATCCACGATATTATAGAGAAACCATGTGTGATTTTTTTAAATTTTGAAAGATTTAGCTAGTCTCAAATTGAAGCAAGAAATCATTGAATTATGGATAATTAAAATGTAAAACCTATATCGTGAAGGTATTCTTAGGTCTTTCACATGTCTGTTTGATTCTAAACGATTTTAATTGAATTCCACTTCCACCATCCAGAAATTTTACCCGCGAGTATTTTTGGGTGGTGTTACTGATTTTTTCAGTTTTTGAGTGTTGGGGTTTCTTATTTCAACGGAAATAGAACCCATCCACCCACCCTAGCTGTCTCTATCCCTCCTACCTACAATATCCATTTGATTTAGTGTTAAATACCGTAGACGTACACACCACAATGTGCTGTGTATGCTACGCTACCCACCCTATAAATACATGTTGCCAACAAGCCTGTGAGCGTGGGTGTTATGTAATGGTGGCAGTGGCTAGTAGGGGTACTGTGTGGTTGAAGCTATGTAAACATGGTGGGAGTGAGTGACAACAGGTAGAGGGTGTATGAATGTTTTCAAAACAGCATTTTGTGTACCATATAATGTATAAGTCCTCCCACAAAAAGGCATCCTACCTAACAGAAGTTTCCTTTGAGACCATTGATCAGCAGGTGGTTACTACTTACATGGGAAAACATCGAAAATAGGGCCAGAAATCCCAGTCGTCTATTAATGGGGAGTGGACACTGGTTGATTGGGCGACATAAGGAATTTTGGAAGTGGGCTTATCCGCCCTCACAGAGGGCGGGTCGGTCGCTTCCCGTCTAGATTTATATTAGTTTAGTCCTACCACAATTTGGCCCTGCTTGGCGAAGGATTCAGCCAGGCATCATATAAGTTAGCAAGGTTTTATGAGTCTATATTCTCAGACATTTGAGTGATGCAAGTTTAGGCAGTAGGCTACTGACCACTCTTTAGAAGTGTAAGTATAATATTATAGTATTAGTCTAGTCCAAGATTTTTTTTAGAATTTTTAGTTTGACCTTCTGGATATTGAATGAACCTGGTATGACTTGAGATGGAGTATGTGAAGATGTTATGTTTTGAGTTGCTATTATATATTTTCAAAGGTGCTAATTTTAGCTATTGTGTATTCTATTGTTCGCATTTTATTGTTATGATGGGAATTAGGATATATTATTGTTCGTGTTCAATTGTTATGTTGTATTGAAATCTTTTGTTGCTATTGTGTGTGTGTGTTTATTATTAGAAAGATTAATTTTGGTTATTTTATTGTTGCTAGTTAAACAAGGAGGGCAAGAGGGAGGGTTGTATATATATGGGCTTGGTTGCGGTAGGATGAAGGAAATAGGGAATGAAGGTGTGTGAGATGGATATGGTTGGATGAATGAGTGGAGTGTGGTTTTATATATATAATATATATATATATTTATATACACTCTAAACGCCAATTTCATAATTTTAGGATAAAACAGTGGAAATTAGTCCTTCAAAAGGTGCTAATCCATCTCTTTCCGTTATTTATAACATCGTGACGGCCACTAGTGCAGAACCACTGATACCAAACAGAGAAAAAAAAACGAGGTTCTACACCACTACACCACCGAAATTGTTGGAGATATCTGCTCAACTTATGAGTCTGAATGCAGAGCTCAAAAACTAAATAATATTGTTTTCCATTAGATCGCTCATAGCTCCTTCAAAATGTGCCATGGTAGCATTCCCACATTTTAGGATATGGCCAATGGTAGGGGCAACTACAAAGCTATAAGCTTTAACAGAGGGGCATAGGCGGGACATGCTTGTGTATTCATTTTAATGGTACCAATATTTTCGATGGTTGTATAATCTTAGGAATTCATGTTTACTAGCAGGATAGCAGGAAATCACAACAACGGCAATGCTATTGTAGAATTGGGGAGCTGCTTTCCTGGAATTGGGTATAGAAACCCCTCCAATTCTTAATACATGATATATCTACCGCAGCATAAGGCTTGGTCTTACTGATTCTGCACTATATCAGAGATTTAGACAAGATGCAGCAATATGGAATTTGTCTTACATCGATACTGCTTTGAACCACAGGATTTTAAAAATTCTTTCACTGTTTATGTAGTCTAGGGGACTTTTCCCACATATTGATGAAAAGATTTTAAAAATATTTCAATATTTTGCATTTTTACAGCCAAAAAGATATTGCTATACTAAGTCTGTGGGCGCCAGATTTTGGGAGTCGATGGTCACTGGAGCGTGGCAGCTTTATAGAAAGCTTGCAGCAGGGCGCGCTTCACTGATTTCCTAATCCCCACATTGCGTTAACCCAACACCTGCTACCACGTAGAATTATATTATATTATAATTACGCAATACACATGACACGCTACACTATTAATTACTAGATCTAGGGATTTTTCTTAGCGTGTATATATATAGAGAGCGAAAATGGAACGAGCCGGCAATAATAAAAAAATTATTGGATGAGATTCGTCCGCATAAGCACGATGCCGTATCATCAGATCACTGAAAAATATTACAAAAAAGTCACAGAGAGCCCCGCTGAGAGCCCTGTTAGTACAGCTGTCAGGCCTGTGTGACCATGCAGTATTTACTTACTGACATTGTTGAATTAAAACGTTTATATCGCGGCCATTTCTTGAGCTACATTAACAAAGGTTATATCATTCAATAGAGACTTTAATTGTCTATTTAATGGTATGCTTCTTATTATGTATTTGTATGATCATAGTACCAGAATCACGGGTGGATTACTGATCATGGAGGTTCGCACAGCTTTCATTTTGTTGATATGCTTCGCGGAGACAGAGCTATATTTAGACAACTACATTTTTATGGTATGCGTCCTATATGAATATTTTTATAGCGCCCCACTTATTGCACGTCTCATATGAAATGCGCATATATAATAAATATATATATGAATGTGAAGTATGAGGGGTGAATGGTTGGTGGTGTATAGAGGGGGTAAATGAGTTTAACATCTGGCTAGACACTATTCATTCCCCATATGCCCCAATGCTCACAAAAATAATGATATCTGACTCATACCACTATAGTCTCTATGGAGGCCCTATTGAATCCTATGCAAATAAAAAGGTTGTGATGTGAGAATTAACATAGCTCTCTATGGGAGTTCCAGAGAATGCTATGCAAACTAAAAATTGTGATGTGAGAATTAACATAGGCCTATGTCTCTATCGAAATCCTATTGAATTCTATGCTAAATATTTTTTGTGCAGAATAAATCTGATAGTGGTATAATCTAATTGTTTTTAATGCTACTCCAGGGCCTGGAAAGCCATATAGTGCAGTATGCAGTAGATGTCTAATCACTAACATCACTCTCTTCTTCCCCCACCTCCCTCTCAGAGTTGGGAAAGACATTAGCATAGTAGGCGTCCAATCACTTCCTCCCCCTCCAACCTCTCATACTCTACCTTATGAGGATTTAGCTACTGATTGTACATTTTCAGACAATCTGACCTCACAAGCATGATTACCTGAAAGTTATACACCCCCTAGGATCATTGCAAAGTGTTCTAAATGTAGTTAATGAAACTTGGTCTACAGACAGTAGTGGATTAATTCCTAGGTGTTATTAATTGACCAATCAATGTTGTCAAAGAGCAAGTTACATACCTTTCATCTTTGTTGATAGTGACGGGTTGAATGTCATCAAGTAATGCACAGAGTGCAATTTCACGAAATTATGGATTTGGTTGTAAGTATAATTAAATATATATATAGGCCTAGACCAAGTGCAATCTCCAAACATTTTATTCATGCTCCATTTGCTATAGGGTCAAATCTTTTCCCTCAAGGTTTATACACTGTCATGACTATAAAGGACACATTTACATATTATTACGGATTAAAGGATGTTTATCAGTCTAAAACGAAACTACTCTGTTGAGTCATTATTATTAATTATTATTCATATAGGCTATCCTCTAACCAGCTATAATAATCCACAGTTAAAAATGACTATGCACACTCCAAGTGCTTTTGTAAATAATTTAGAATAAATTTTGTACCAAAATGATCTAAATTAGTTCTCCACCAGTGTTATACCGTGGGGGTGTAATCTATAAATGTTCCTAAATTATATCAAAAATCCTGGGGAGCTACAATGAACCACTTCCAATCCAGTTGAGTTTCAAATCTAGAGTGCTGGGGGCGTTACCCAACACTCATCCTTTATTGCTGTGCCAAAGACCTTCCTGTACTGCAGGAGAAAACCCCTCATGGTGTTAATGTCTGTAGAGCGTAGACACTACAATCAGGGATTACTACTATTGGATTACGGAGTTACTCTAATTACTCGGATCTCTCGTGATGTACTTATAAATAGGGGTAGCTTCGATTGGTTAGACGTCTCAAAGGGATATAGTGCTTGGCTTGTAGTTTCAGTAGGTATAAGGTAAGGCGTGGAGTACAGAATGGCTTCTTTTATTAGACTTCAATATAACACAGTGTTCATGTATAGCAAGTTATAGCATGGTCAGTGTTCAAGGTGGCAGGGCTTCCAGTCAGTTCATCATCATACAGCATACGGTAGTACAGCTCGTCAGGAGAAGTCTGCCTATACAGTGACTGGGGGCCCTTATATATTCTAGGTATTGCACCAGACTTGGGATGCATTTCATCATCCTTCCCGGGCGTACTGCAATGTTCAGTGGGCATTTCGTCAGCCACCAGGGCTGTTGAGAATGCACTGCCCCTTGCATCAGCCTCCAGGTTAATGGCGGAGTAGCTCACATGCAATGTCGCTGGGGGATTTCATCATCCAGAGACATTGCATCAGCTCTCTCTGCCCAGGGGTCAGACCCCCTCCCTACCACCTCTCATATGATCGACCAGTAAATAAGTAAACAATCGACACACATATAAATACAACATACACATAGGCTTAAATATTATTAAAAATAAATTGGGACATTGACAATGGCAGCTAGTCTGCAATAAAAGTATATCAAATCAAATCAAATTGCTATGGCCCAGACAGTGCTGCGCCACCTAGTGGTATAACATAGTTAACAGGACTTCAATAAATGACAGATTTATTGAGAACCATAGAGAAATGAAACAGAGTGTCACATGGGACAGGGGTGAAATGGGACCTATAGGTCTATTGCAAAAAAAAAAGGTTGAATATTTGTTCTGCTGTGTGTGTCCTTCTCCAAATCTTGCTTGTTTTTCAGCTAATATGCTTTCTCTTTTATATTTTTTTGTATAAAACTATAAAATTGGAGCACCCAAGCTTTGATATAATATTCAAGGATGGTAAGGGGAAAATGTTAAATTAAGGGCAAACTTTTCCTTCTTGTATATGATGCCCACACCTTTAAAATATTAAAAATATAAAAGAGAAAGCATATTAGCTGAAAAACAAGCAAGATTTGGAGAAGGACACACAGCAGAACAAAATTAATATTCAACCTTTTTTTTTTCGCATGGCACAATCGTCTACAATAACTGAGAGGGGTCTCAGTAACAGACTATGGGGGAACTCCACTAGGCTGTCTAGCCATGTTCTAAATTTTTATCACCTACAGAATAAATCCCTCTTAGTGAGATCCCACTGCGCACACTACTTAACAGTGTTTTCCTCTTTATTGAGACAAAAATGCTCCTGTATTCCACATGAATGTCTCACAAGTGTACATTGATGCCCTAATAAATACAAGAATAAGCAGCATAACGCCATGGAATCGAGGGTTGAACAGATTCCATGACTACTAGATTATTACCAAGAGGCCATAATCAATATATCTAACATCCAATGAATCATTGTGAAACTAGATATATTCAACCATTCTCTGTTACATAAATTATAATGGGAAGAAATATTTTTTCTCCCCTTAAAGACAAACGCTACTATTCACTGCCACGCCCCCCTTTCCCATATACCAAATCTACGGGCGTTTTACACACTATTCCTTTAGCATTGCAGTCTATGAGGAAACGGCCCATTTTTTCACATTTTATAGAATAAAACAAACAATTAATGCTACTCCTACTGTCCCAAAATTTTCTACACATACAGTTCAGGTTATATACTACCAATAAAAAGGAAAAAAAATATATGTTATCGCGTTAAATTTTTTTTAATGGCTGTCTGAAATAGACATGTTTGGGAAACAGAGCTAGCTATGGGTACTCTCAGTTGTACCCACTTAGCATGCATGTCCATTGGGAAATGCTGCATTTTCCTTTCACGGTTTTGGGAATAAAACAAAAATGGATACTCCAAATGTCCCAAAATTTTCTACACATATAGTGCAGGTAATACTCTACACATATATAGGGAAAAAATGTATGTCATCGCATTAAAAAAATAATTGTAGCTGTCTGAAATAGACATGTTTAAGAAAACATAGAACACTTTGAAAGCAGCAGATTTTTGGGTTGTCAGCCATGTTTCAAAGCTCCATAATTCAGAAACTAGCACGGTGACCCATTAATTTTTTTTCAGTTTTAAGAACACACATGCTTCAAAAATCATATACTAAAGAATCAGAAAAATGACATTTATTTTCACTGGGGAGAGAAAAAAATAGTTTTTATAAAAATGGTGAAAAATAGTGAGTTTTTTCAAGTTTTTAATTTAAAATTCACATTATGTATTTGTTGTCTTCAAAATAAATATAATAATGCACCCTATAGAAAAGAGGCATAGAATTATCGGCCAAATAATACTTTCTCTAAAACTGTTAATTTTACTTAAATTGAGTGAATATAAATAGCAAATATGAACTATGAAGTCAGGGTACTGCAAAATGGGCCCCCCTTTTGGTCCTCATTGGTTCTTTTGAGATACCAAATTTTGAAGCACTGTAATTCAAAAATGAGCACGGCAACCCAATGATTTTTTTCCATCCTTATGACCAGAAACACTTCAAGAATCAAATACCAAAGTTTCAGAAAAATGACATTTATTTTCATTTTCCACTAGATAGTAGCGTTTGCCTTTAAGATCCCTGATCTGCCTGATGAGCCCATCAAAGGGGCAAAACCATGTAGTGCCAAACACCATAAGTGATGGTGGAGGGGACCCCCCAAACGCTGGATGCCTAGCGATGTTACTAGGCCTCTGAAGTCAATAATAAATAAGCGCGGCAAGCCACTCCTCAAATTGGTATCCATTTACTTTTTATAATTATGTTATTTATATGTGTTATATAGAACTATATAAAAAGGCACATACTGTACCGTACGTGAACTTTCTAAATTGTATCTCCATTTCATGAAACCATATATGGAGATAAAATTTAGATATAATTGAGGCTATACTATAGTATAGCCTCAATTATATCTGACTTGTATGTATGTATGTATGTATGTATGTATGTATACATGTATGTATGTATGTATGTACATGTATGTATGTATGTATGTATGTATGGATTTACCATTGAATTCTACCAAGCTTTTGGGGCACTAATTAAGAAAAAAATCATGGCAATGTTCCAGCACTGTTTGGAAGAAGGGGTGATGACTCAAAATCAGAGAAGGGGGGTAACAAACGTTATACCAAAAAAGGACACTGACCTAAAATTAATTAAGAATTGGAGACCCATAACTCTCTCGAACGTCGACTACAAAATAATATCAAAAGCTATAGCAAACAGGTTGCAGCCCCTTCTTCCAAACCTTGTAGGAGAAGACCAATTCGGATATGTAAAGGGCGGATATATAGGCACAGCTATCCGAAGGATAGACGATCTGATTTGCCTACTGGAGAAGCAACAGAATAGGGGACTCATTGTATCTTTGGATTTTTCCAAGGCATATGATTTGATAAGCCGGTCATTTTTATTTAAAGCCTTGGAAGCATATGATATTAGTGAAAGATATATATCTTGGATAAGGGCTCTCCTTGCAGATTCAGTTAGTACTTTTAGTAACAATGGCCTGTCGTTGTCAAGGTTCAAGGTGTCTAGAGGGATGAAGCAAGGAGACCCTACACTCTCATGAGCCATATCGTGTAAATACAATGGGGCATCGGACATCGTTCCTTCATGGGCGTAGATTCTGCCCCTCGTAGTATAGAGGGCCAGCGTAAGTCACACTGCAAGCTAATCGTAATTGTCCTGCCCTCGGTGCCGCCAGACAAGCCCGGCGCGATCATGTGGGGTGGGGGAGGGGGTTCGTCATGCTGTGGTGGTTATGAGAGGGGTTGGGGAGGTGGTTCAGTACTGACCCATGAAAATACTGCTTAAATATTTATTCGTTTATTCATTCATTGATTTTGAAGAGGGTGAATTTATTCTTCCCTTCAAACTCATCATTTCATTATTTTGATGCATCATTTCTCTCTGATGTATTTCTTCCTTATGCCAGCTTCTGTAAAGAGAATAGTACAGGTATATATCAAATAACAATAGGTGCTGTGTAAATGCAGATTGAAAAGCATGTATGCATAATAGGAGAACCATACAGCACTCCAAAGTTGAAACAATACATTGGGTAATTAGGCCAGAACAATGTTACATAAGACCTCTAGGCCTGGTCGCCCAACAGGCGTATCCTGAGTTACAGCATTTGGGCATGGGAGGGATGCTTTGGTAGCGCTCTGAAGCAGCAAGGGAGGCCACATATGGTGGGGGTATTTACCACAACCCTTGGCCGCCGGCTTGGCCGTCACTCCGGCGATGCATCTTCCCCTGGGATGCATCTTCCCACGGTATGCATGATGGCCAAGATGGCCGACGCACAGTTTGCAGTTTCAATACAATAATCAGGGGTTCAGGCTAACGCCTGCCCGCTTGCCCGGGGTGAGCAGATTTTTCTGTGGGCGAGTGAATGTTACCAAGTCACTAGACCGCCGGGCAAGTAGAAAAAAGCACCGCTAATTAATTGTGTGATGTCACCCATTGGGCGACCAGCTTCACACACTTCTACACCAGAGCTATGTATAAACATAAACATTTATACATAGCTCTGTTTACTCTCAGTGTACCATGTTTATGCTATAATTAGAGATTCGCGCAGACAACTACAAAGAGACATGCAGGTTTTGTTTTGTTTGGAGTTTATGAAATCGTATCAAGTTTAATATCAGAGTGTCATCCCTGACTTCTCCCACTGGGAGTGCGAAGTTATTACGTATAGGCTAGTTATGTCGGTGCCTGTAATCCCTGCCGACCTCCAGTCCTTCTATATGAAATACATGAATGGTTATATGATTAATTCTCCCAATAGGGCATCATTTGGTTTTCCATTCTAGGCTGTATACAACCTATATTTAGGATAATTACACTTGGTTATAACCATTTTTTTTTTAATTCCTTGGCTAAAATAACGCTGTGGGAACCCTACTTCTAAAGCTCTTATGTCAAAATCTTCGCCGCTATGGGGGAAAAGTGCCTGTTCAGGCTAGAAAATAAGTAATAATTATGGAATTTGGACATAATACAGAGGCGCATTTAGAAAATATATTACTTCTGCTGAAAAAAAGGATTTCTATACACATGCACACAAGTGAATTATTATGAAAAAACACAACATTCATGTATTCATTAATTTGAACTGGTCTAGAATTGGAAAATATTGTTTTGGAATAATTGTGTTGCCCTTACGACATGTATTGACTTAAAAAAATGAAACACTCCAAAATGATGTGAAGAATATCTGGGAGTGTAAGTGTAATAAATAGAAATAAAAAATGTGTACATGATACATACCAGGGTGTACCAAGAAATAATTCCACTGACTTTTGATGTGTCCTGCCCAGTCGTTGAAGAAAGACTGACGTTCAGTTGCATCGTTGGCTCCCATAACTTAGCTTCTCCCTGCCACCGCCGCCACCACCCCCCCCCCCCCCCCCCCTCCCCCAACCATGGCCAGTGAGCCGTCGCGGTCCACCGCGCACAACAAGCTTGTCGTAACTTAGGCTTGGGACACTCCAGCCCCGACTCCAGCAGAGTTCGTAGTGCCCTATGCTGATCGTAGAATACACTACTACGATGAAATAGTAATATTTATACAATGGCAAACTGCTTATAAACGATCATTTATTAGAGTGTATATCAGCTCTCCTCTTCATGATTTGTGTAGAAAAGCTAGCTCAACAAATAAGAAGTTGTCAGAGTATTGAAGGAATTGATGTAGGAGGTGGTCAGTTGAAATTAGTCCAGAGGTGTGTGGCACCAGAGTAGACTATCGTCACAACAAAGAACTCTTAAATTAACTAGGATATTATACTGTTTGGCGAATAATGAAACCTTAGGCTATTTAAAAAGCCTTTGTCGACACTGTACCCACCCACCGCCATGGCAGCCATGTAGCCGGGCCCGTCTACATGGCACGCCGAGTAACGTTTGGAAGGGGTGATCCCATTGGCTGAGAGCCTAATCTTCACCATGTGTTCATACTGGGGAACAAGCTGTGAGCAATAGGGGTCGGGGAATCGGTTATTCCTCACTTCTTATACCAGAAAGACCCTGTTGTATTGGAGGTAATCCCAGTCTATGCATTTTCCATCGGCCTGGAGACATAGTTTCTGGCGATTAATTGGAAGTCAGGAAATTTCACACGATCGAACGAGAATCGCGTTTCTAGTTGGTAGTTCTAGATAAAGTGGGTGTGGCTAAAATCGTAAGTGCTATGCCTGAAGCCATATGATATGACCACAATAACGCGTCGTCGTCCAGTTCGCTGACGATTTAACTGTTTCTGTGTAGAATGAATTTTCCTTGTATAAAATCTTATGTATGTTAGTTGGATAGATTCCACGAAGCCTCACGGCTAAAACTGAACCCTGAGAAATTAAACGGTTTTAATATTGGTAATTGCAACTTAACGAATAGAGAAGTCCTAAAAATAAATTGGGTTAAGAAGATGAAAGTTCTAGGTATCAATCTTATGTATCCTCGAAAAGAAGAAGCTCTGGTCTCTGTAAACTGCAATGAACTTTTCTGCAAAATGAATCGAATAATTAGCAGTTGGAAAAAAAGAAACCTAACTATAAGAGGAAGAGTTTTAGTGTGTAATGTTTTCTTACTGCCTATTTTTCAATATGTCATGGCCTGTGTACCTTTACCTGAATCCGCCCAAAAGAAACTATGATGACATTTATATGTAAGGGTGCTCATCGACAAATTAGTGCTGCCTTTCTCTCACAAAAAAGTGAAAATGGAGGTTTGGGACTCATACATGAAGTAGTGGAGACAAATAGACTGAGGTGGATTCAGAGATTGATACATGAGTCAACTACCATGAATTGTAGAGCAATGAGTACTTATACCTTTTTCGCAAGACGATTGGAGGATATTATACTAGCTAGATACATGCCCAATAATGAGTCAAGACCATACCGTCGCCTTAATTCAAGGTCGGACATAAAGTTTCCTGTTGCATTTACCATATCTCCCACACAAATAATGCCTTTTCTTTCCCAACGAAAAATGCTTAAAAAGGCGATACCTGCAAGCTGGTTAACCGCCTTGAAAAATAAACCTGAAATCCCTGATCAAGGAGAAATAATGATTACTATCGGCCAAGAAAAAATTAACGTTTTAGAGGACAATAGCAAAAAAATATATTTCGCCTTGATTTCAGAGGGGAAACCTGATTTTCAGAAGCTAAACAAATGGCAAGAATTGTTACAATTGTCTGACCATGAATTTGATCAAATTTCATGGAAGAAAGTTTTTGGACTACCTTTATATATATGTCACAACAAGAGAAACCAGATTGCAGACCTTCCAGTATAGGGTTTACATCGTACTATCACGTGTAATGAGCATCTTAAGAATATGAATATAAAAGCTTCACATGTCTGTTCTTTTTGTAAAAAAAACCCAGATAACATATGTCACTTCATGATGGAATGTAAAAGCACCAAAACCTTGTGGGAAGAATTTTATGGAAGCAGAAGGATACCTTAACGAGGGTAACAAAGGTGATAAAAACTCTCATAAGAAGAGGAAAACTGGTTGTTATAAAGGCCAAAGACAAATGTTTGGCATACCTCACTGCAATTTAAATACAAAAATTATAAATTGGGTTATACTCCAAACAAAAGCGTTCATTCAAAGGCAAAAATCATTTTATGAAGGAAGATTAGATTTTAAAGCCTGACTTCTTGAATTGAGGAAAAGAAGGTTGTAGATGTGTGTAAACGAAATAATTAAAAAGACCAATAAGGAAGAAAAACAAAAATGGAAGAGAGTTCTCAGTGATATTAGTGATCATGTTGAAAATATGTGAAGAAAAAGAAAAATCATAAAATTGAAAGAAAAAGGTCTCAATATCAATGAAAAATAATCAACACTGCAAGCAATGGCAATGTGAATGTATTTTGTATAGAACTGTGGTGCTATCTGGCGAAAAATATGAACAAACAATGAGTATGACAGGTAAAAGGTGGCTTCTTCTAGCGAGAAGCGGAAGTTTTAATGCGCACATAGAGACGCATAGAGTGCTTGAAAATGTTAATATCGGCGCTAGGATCCTATGGACGCATTTGTATTTGATATGTTTAGTGTTGTAGAAGCCAAGTTGGCAGGAAACTGAATAAACGATTTAAAACAAAAAAAATGTATGCATGTATGCCTGTATGCCTGTATGTATGTATATAGGTATATGAGTTTGAGTTTGGATGAGTTTTTAATATAGGTTTGCACAGGCAACAGGTTCTAACTCATTATTTCATTGGGGATTTTGAATTGATGGGAGAGCCAATTGTGAGAAGTTTTAGGGGTTCCTAATTTTTAAATATAGTGGGACCGGGACAATCATCCTGCAGTTCAGCATTATTTCATGCAGTTGGATAGAGCTTCAATAATATTTGCGACGTAATCACTCATAGATCTATGTATTCCCCTTCAATTTATTTATTTCAAGTACTTGGGATATTTCAGTGCCCAATATTGTATGTCAAATAATTACTAAATGGAATTCTTTCTTTGTGAATTTGATTGTTTTGATTAATTTATATCCAAAAGCACAAGAAATTTGCGACGTAATCACGCACTAAATTAGCCACATTGGGAAAGCCCCGTGTCCCCTTCGATATTATGTAAAAAGTCAATTTTTTGTATAGTGTTTCTTCTGTGAGAGTGTTGTGAACATCTGCGACGTAATCACTCATTATCACATATTTTGCAAAGAATAAAATGCATTTGCATAAAATCCATAAATTGAGTTGTTGTAGGTCAACATTTATAAAATCTATAGCAGAAATACATGGCAATCGACTTTATGAATATACTAGCAAAGTACCCGTCCTCAGGACGGTCACCCTCTTTCCCCACACTTCTCCCTCTCCCTCTTTTCCCTCCCCCTCTTCTCTGACTTTCATACCTGTTTTTCTCTCCCAACCCCATCTCCGACCCCCCCCCCCTCTCCCTCCCCTCTTCCTCATACACCCTCCCCGCTTTCTCTTCTTCCCCTTTCTCCCTTTCCCTGCATCCTCTCTTCCCCCTCTTATTTCCCTCGCCCTCCCCCTCTCCTATTCCTACACCCTCTTCTTCACTCTCCCACTCCTCTGCATGTAGGACGGTCACCCTGGACGTAGGTTGTGGGAAATGACATAGTATCTCACAGGGGTTTTCCCAGGCTATAAATAGAGTGTAGAGATCGCAATTCATAAAAGGCTTCAAAATCACATTTTCACCCCAGATACCTTCACAAACCACATATAATGTCCTCCAGAGAGGGTGGGCAGAACTCTACAGATGAATAAGATGGTTTGTAAAATGACAAATTCTGAGAACATGTGGAACATGTGAGGCAAAGAAACCCCTCTTTTCCTTATATGGATTTCTACCTCTTTTCGTAGAAATCGCTCTTCCCCTATATTATATGGATATGGAGTGCTAAGTCACATGTTTATTTTTCTTCCGATTTTTAAATGACAAAGGTCATACAATTTTCAATTTGGGCCCAAAATACATAGTTTGTATTGTTTAATTCCTAGAAATATTGATCCTACATGTGCAAATAATATATAGCAAGAATCATGAAGCTATGACCAATGTATCTACATGATCTAATTGTTAGTAGGTGTAAAAGCCACTGCCTTTCAGGGCAAAGAAAGCTAAAAATAGGCTATGGGAACATTTCGTCAGAATTGACCATATATAGGGTATTTGTCGTAATCAGACGAGATATTATCTAAGGAATAAAGCATCAGATCCCCAACGATATGTGGGCCTACATGGTCTCCGGGCATTTGGTCAGAAGAATTTCCTGGCTCTTCAAGGCCTCTCCAGGCCCAATTTCAGTGACTTCCCAGACCCATATCCGTGATTTTTTCCGAGCCCTAATTAATGACGGGACAAGGGGTTGTAGTTATGGTTTATAGACCAATGATGTATATATATAAATTTTTATATATTCAGATTTAATACCAATAAGCTTTTTTCAACTTTTACTTTGCGAGTCATTTACTGTAAGGTGTGAGCGGTGTCAGTCAGGGGAAAGTTTAGTGAGAAACAAGAGTTATCTTTGAAAATTGCAAGGCCATTTGATAGATTCCAACAGAATTCAAGGTCCATAAAATGATTTTCTAGAGTGTATGTGGCACCAGAGTAGGTCTATCGTCACAATTTGATGGGAATCAGGGGAAGTCTTAGGCTATTTACTTTCAAAATATAGATTGTTTTTGTACGTTGACATTGCCCACCATCCCGCCCACCAACCTCCAAAATCGTTTAAGTTTAGTGTTAAATCAACGTGCAAAACCATCGCCGATGTTTTGCACATCATACGGTGGCGCCACTCGTGAGAGAGTGAGAAACCATTTCTCTGAGTTTTACCCGAAGTTTACCCGAGTCATGCCAAGTGTGCGAGACAGATCGAGCATGCTGTCATGGCTTCGGAAATAGAGTCCTAGAGGCATTACCGCGCGGGGTCTGGTACTCTGTAATCATACTAGTAAGAGCTTGAAATCTTTGGTGAAATCACTCTTATAACTTATAATCTGGATACTGCGATAGGTGAGGAGTGTGGCCACATAGGAAATATAGGGTTATTTGGAAATTATAGCTGATTCTGCCCAATAGGTTTTTGGCCCACGGGCGTGGTGTCGAATTTGCGAGCTACGTTTTTTATGCATTGCATAATTATTTACCACTGACGACCTCTCATCCAGGCCCTTCGACAAAATGACCATTGTTTCAGGCCTTGGAATTCAATTTTCCAAATTCAAGGCTTTTCCAGGCCCCATGGAGACCCTGAGTATAAATCTTGAGAAAAGAATTCCTAAGCAATATTTTGAGCCGGTTTGGCACATTTCGAGGCCATGCATATTATAGGTACCCCACTCTGCGATAGTTCCTTAACTAACCGCCTGTTAGCTGGTTGAACCAGGCAGGTACATACCTCCCTGCCGAACTCAGTGAAGGGATCTCCAAAGGATAGAACACATAGCCCTAGTCAACGATAGTATATTATCACAATACATTATTGATTAAAATAAACACAACTGATCAGCTTTGCACAATTTTATTGATATACCTATGTACATGTGTAAACGATGACGTTTTGATGATTATTGCAATGAATATTTTCTTATAATGGGTAATGGACGCTGATCAAATCCTATGCCTGGTTTATCAGGATCTGAATTACTGAGAAAGGTGCGTGAATCGACACAGCAAACCTCTTACAATAAACAAACTGGTGACAGACTGACTTAGTCAATTACTTGGGTACCCAGGCGATGCAAGGTAAAGTTACTGTACATGCAGTAAAACAATCTTAAATGTAATCACGGACGAGGGGAGCACGAAAGTTATCGCTAGGTGTCTAAGCAAATGAAACGAGAAGAAACAACACTCCGAACAATCATTTATAACACAATACTGTAGAGGTATGGTCTACAAAATTCATTTAATGAAATATTTATTTTTGGCACTTAATCTTTCTCAATAAATTAAGGGTTTTGTCGCAGTGATGGCCTAATATGAATAGTCATCACACAAAAAAACGTTGCAATATTAGATGGCAGTTGACTTACAATCCATTTACACAAGTTTTCCTCGTACATAAGACATTCACATCATTTTGTTCGTAAAACATTTATCCTACATCATTTCCCCGAAGTAGCGAAGGGAAAAAAAAAGATTTTTAATTATAGGATCCAGGAAGAAGTTCGATATCGTTACATTCCTACCAACAAATCGGCTCATTTCGAGTGTCAGAACAATTTTTACAAAAGGTGAATATGAAAGCGAAGAATAGCAGCGGTACTCTCGTACTCAACAATAATATTTACACAAGATGATATGGGCACCAGGGAATCAGTACCTAAACCAGAGATGCAAGACAGTGTGATCATTGACTACCGACAATACAGTGGCGCAAAGCTGTATACAAAATGCAGCAATGAAACTTTTTTTTAAAACATTCGTAATTCGAAATACTACAAAGATTTGAAACTTTATCTAAAATAGTGAACTTGTTCTCGTTAACCTCGAGCCAGGGTTACTCTGCTTCGAGCCAAAGATCCATTTGGGGACCCAATACATCATGCTAACAGTTAAAGAATTTGGTATGACATAATGGTGATTTATAGATATTTTAAGTATTTCTAAGATAATTTTGGAAATATTGGATTCAAAGAATGTGCCCCTTTGCTAATCCACAAGAAAATAGGACATGGTAAAAGGGACAGAAGAAAATCACAATTTACACAATGAACTAAAGACTACAACTATTGTGAACATCCTTTCCGTATTCTTTTCACAGATTAACAAGTTTAATGCAGAGAAACTTGATTTAGGATAAAAGGAGGTTCCACTTATCCCAGCAATGCAATATCAGAGCTGACCTTGACTCAAAGTCAATTAGCTCCCCAGGATCCAACAGGAACTCTACATGGCCAAATTCAATTACTCTAAAAACATTCAAGGGTAGCTTAGAATATCTCAAATCGGCTATACCATAGCAGTACCCTAGTTATAAATTAAAAGTATTTCCCTTCAATAAAAGTGTGGGTTTTTTTTCTTTCCAAAGGCACCCAAGTGCACGTACAATCTTTCACTTAACACAGATAAATAACCGTGACACCAGGTTGATGATGATAATATCTTTAACCAATTTATACCAATCGTTCATGTGATATAATGCAGGAAATCTAGAATTTAGATCTAGAAGATCCAGTATCGAAGGAATAGAAGAAGAATGACTACGATAACAATAATGGCTCCAATCTTGGTGTAGGATGACTTGAGGTTTAGGTAGTGTGCGTCTTTCTTATACTTTTGGGACATAGATGCTAAGTTACTAGCTTTATCATCAAGTGCTGAAAACGAGAAATGTAGAATATATGAGCAAACCGATAACATGTTCAAGGTAAAAAAAACGGAAGGACACTCAAATTGTATCACTTGTTTAGAGAATATATCATTTTTTTGAGAATTCAAACATAGATCACAATGAGTTCATGAAAGTTCATATTTTAAAAAGTTCACCGTCAAAACAGAAGAAAGCAAAATAGAAGAAAGTGTAACACTGCTTGAATACGTAGACAGCAACTTATGTACCCCTTGTCTAAATTCAGAAATAAAGTTTTGGTACAAAAAAAACACTGCTTGAATATCATTGGATATAGGTTATAAGGGAATTTCCATACCTGACAAAGCTGCGCCTCTTTGTAATACATCGTCAATATTCTGGACCATAATTCGTTGTACATCTTGTAGTTCGGTGTTTAGTTGGGACATATTACGCCGTGCCCTAGAATCCATATATGACTTCTTTGCTTTCTGCATATATGTGTCTAAAAACAGAACATACTTAGGTTTAGAGATCAAATTTTGGGAAGCGACATTTGTGTTAATCGCCTTGAATTATACCTCAATGCCGTGTCTAGACAAAGAATTCCATGTCTAAAACTTCTATGGATATAAAATAGAGATTTTGTTGGTAGGTAGAGACAAAATCACAAGTAGCAGGATCAAAGCCAAAACATGTTTCTAAACCATACCGTACTAGATACAAGACTAGATACAGGAAAATGTCCCGCAAAGCAAGTCACATTATGCCGAGCTATTGCCATCATTTACCGGTTAAAATGCAAAGAATCTGAAACGAATCTTACCGAACTCAATGAAACTATATGGTCGGGTTACAGTATCTACTCTGGTTCCATATTGCAGGACAAATTCATTCTGCAAATCTTCTAGGTATGCGAAGGCAAGTCGTTTTGAAAATGCTTTCTCTGCTAGAATAAGGTAACAAACACCACGTTCCAAGAAGTAACTGGAAGAAAAAGATGAATGTAATGAAACACTTGGGCAAATTAAGGAACTTATAAGGACTTATTTTTCAAAGTTAACATGTAAACAATGGTAATTTACGGTTTCGAACGTTATCAATTGAGGGTAATGGTGAAAATATATTCATTTTACTCAAGACTCAAAATTTGAAAAGCATAAAAATAATTATCATTATCGACTATTTTTAATATTTGATGAACACTAAGTATAACATGGAGTACACTTCTATCTCCATAAAAATTTACTTACTGGAAAAACAGTGGACCCGTCTCAAGACTACCTCTCGTGGGAGAATTCATGCTCATTTTGCGGAAGAGCTGCTTTGCTTGGTTTTGATATTCTATGAGATTTCGGCCAGCCTGAAATTAGATTGCAAAATAGGGTTAAACTCTAAACTAAAGAGTCTCCTAATTGTGTCAGCCTCATCTCAGACCGCGACCAGCCACCGAAATAACCCAACACAATCTTAACGAGGGGTCGCAACATTTAAATCAAAGAAACGGATGGACATCAAAGACCACGTTCAAATCGTCAGAAAATATTGTGTGCTCGGTAAAGGAATTAATCAAATCTTAACAATTTCTTTGGTTGAAATGAATCAGTGGCCCTGACAGTATTAACGTGGCAGTCATTTTGGCAGTATGAATTTCTGGGAGGGAGCTGGTCAAAACTTTACTAGATTGGGGGGGGGGGGGGGGGTACACTCTTAGTTATGTTATGTCAATATGGGCAATGCTTGGAAGTCAGCTGTTCAACTTTATGGCAGAAAAACGATCCCCAGGGTAAGTCATAGCATAGAACTATACGGTACTATGTTGTACCGGTATTAGTGGTTCTAGTAAAAGACTAGTTCTTTGGTCATAGAAAGTAAAAGCAACTTCTCTTTTGAGGGACCCGGTGACGAATGACGTGTTTTGTCTGTTGACAGTCAGTATATATATAATATGTGTCACCTTTAGCTACCTTTCTATGGTAATACTCTGACTGAGCAGCCTAGTCACGAAACAGAAACCTAGAGAAAATATTCAATCATCATCTGACCAGGCTATGTATCGGAGTTAACATAAGGAGCACCAGCAGGCCCTAAATTAATTTGGAAAACACTGGAACTGATATTACTGTACGTAGGCTACTAGACCTATACTATAACGAGGCTACTAGACCTATACTATAACTATAACATATAATATGCTACTGAGGATGGGTTCGTCAGCGTCCTGTCTACAGACAGAAGACTGAGAGGCAATAGTGGTAGAGAGGAAGAATTGAAACTTAAATACAGACCGGTAGTGAGAATTAAGATTTGAGATATTTTCGCTACAATTTGGAAGATATACATCCCCCTAAAATTGGCAAAATACCTATAATATTATTATTAATATATTTGACATGATACCTACAGTAATACACATTGTCATTGACATTGTACTTTGTGGCTCAGCTAGAAACCAAAATTAACATCTGAATTTGGATAACACAACGACTATGTCTAACCGACACATACGACTGCCAAAATGAACATACGGTATACAATAACTAAAACACGTCAGGTCCATGACCATTGGCATTGGCATTGACCAAGGCAAGACTCCAGAGTCAGAGACATGTAGGCCTACACGGCTACAGTTTGTGTATTCCTACCTCTTCGTTATCTTGCATGGAGGCTGCAAGCGGGAGACCGTCCGCAATCCGCGCTATCATAGTCATTAACACCATAGTGGCCCGTTTGCTCTTGTCACGGGCTGAAACTACAGTTGTGATAGAATAATTCAGGTTATATTAGCGAATTTGTCGTACAAACAGCGATTTCTGCTTCAGAGATGACGTGGAAATAAATACGCATGACCGGAAACAATAGACCGGTCTGCAAGTTCCGGTTCCGAATTGCTTGGCAAATTTCTTCGCAAATCGTGGGTACATACATAATACGGCCAATTAATGGATGAAATGTTGAGTTAAATGTGTTTCTCTAGCTACAACAGTCTCCCCATGCTACCATAGATAAATATTTTTTCATAAATATCTCAGAAAAAGCGATTATATTTATATAGAATGAAGGTCGATCTAGTGCGCATGTGTCACACGTAGCACAACTGAGGAAAACAAAATGGCCTCCAGATGTTGTCTGGTGTCATGAGTTCTCGATACTTAGGCAGATGTTAGTCTATAGATTAGGTTTATGATTATATTTAAGTGTTATTTCAAGCTATTTTGGATCTAAGTGTAACTAAACTTGATTTCGTGCGTGTCTCGGGAAGTGGAGCCCCACAATAACGAAAAATAAGGTGAGTGTTGACAGTTTTCACTGCGGAGATCAGCATGTCATGTTGCCACTCCTCTTTTGATGAAAGTCTTACTCTTACTCTTAGTTGTTCACTCACAGCTCAGTTCGCTGTCACTTTGAGGGATGTTAAGGACTACGTTCTATTCAGCTATTATTAATTGATGTTGGTATCAACTTCTGTTTTCAGACTCAGTATTAAAACAGTCTGTGACCTGTTGCAGATCCCAAGCTGCTGAAATGTTCCCCCCTTTGGGAAATTGGAAAACAGCTTTCTTTAAATATTGTTGTCTGTCGACTGTTGACATTGTTGTGAGAAAGGTGCAAGAGACAATCCTGTCTGTCCAAACCTCGAAAGCTATTTCTTTCACTCTTATAGGTTTTCTGTTTGCTTGGAAGGTGCGATTCACGTATATTATATAAATATAATGCATTAACATTTTAATTGATTGTCAAAAAGCCTACATTGCTACACTTATTTATGTATGTAGGCAGGCCTACATGATTATACATGTATATTTTTCACCTAAATCACGGTCTCATATTTGGATATTTGGCACTCAAGCTCATAACCTTTGCCACGAACCACTATTCTTTCCATCTTCTTGCCTGTAGTGTAGTTTCACTTCATGCCATATGGGTCTCACAGGCACTGTGCCACAGCTGTATTTTTTTTAAGTAACGTAATTATATATTTACTAATTTAGAACTATTCTCGTATTGATGCATCCGCTTACCTCCGAAATTTATTCGAGAAACTGTTTATTCTTTGCTCGTGCTAGTATTAGCAATGCACTCTAAAAATAAATTATTTTCTTCCTTTACATATTGATATAGTTGCTCATGTGTTGTCTTAAAAATTCTTCTCATGTTTGTTTCACTGGGTTTTATACATATATATTATTCACTTTTACCAGAGGTAAACCTCCCTCATTTTACTAAACAGGTTAGATATGGTTAGTCTGTCTGTTATGATGCTATTGTAGACAGGTTAGTCTGTCTGTTATGACGCTTGCCTTGGACTTGGTACCTCGGTCTGCCTCTAGCTCCCATCCCTCACCTCATCTCAACTCTTTTAAATCGGTTCTAAACTTAAAGGTCTGTATGGCGACAGTCTTTCCTTCAAAATTTATTATATCACCGATATTTTATTAGGTCAGTGCAGGCTCTCAATCCTGGGTCCACATTCCGTTGCTATCCTTTGTCATAAAACTGGCATTAAATATTGTTATAACCGATCTCTAAATTCCTTCCCAACTATATTTCACGTAATTTTCCTATCTCATAACACCCCGAGGAAAAGATTCGTTCCACACTCTAACTCAACGTTTTATTTTGTCCTGGACAACTTTATGAAAATTTATTGTTCAGGTTATTATGTAATAAATTACTTTAATCTTTAACAATAGTGTCTTGACTTGAATTTTTCGCTCGATTTATGTGATACGAATATTCTGTATGGGGGTTTTGGTATTTTCACTACACGATATAATCAGTGGAAAACAGTCACAAACAAATAAAAGCTATTAAAACGATGATGTCTACTAGTATACATTTTGCAGTGTTAATTCTTAATTTTCCTTAACATTTCCTTTGCCAGAAAAATACTCAGGGCCACATTTCAATTCACCATTCCCAGGCAGTTAACAGGTAAGGTCTCTTATCATTAAATGAGACCAACTTTGAGTTAGTTTCTGCACTCCAGTGGTCATTTCAGCTCTGGGGTCTTCTCCCCACCCTCCCAAGACACGCTGGATCCTAACGTGCCAAAAGTAGTCGAACAAGAAGGTAGTTCCGAAGAAAGCGGTGAATCTTCCGACTCAGATTCTCAGATTTATGCAGTCAGTTCCGATCCCGATTCAGAGTCAGATTTTATTTTAACTGACTCTTCAAGTGATTCTGATGACTTACGTCTAAGAGATGTGAGTGACTCTGATGAATTATCCTCCTCAGAGGAGTCTGAGAGTGAGTGTACCCCTCCAAATGTATTAACATGCTTCGCTCCTGTTGACAAAGCATCTATAGTAGATGAGTCTCATCAATGCGAGGTACGGCCAAATACACATCAAGTTCGATCTCAGCCTAACACAGAATCACAAGCACAGCAAGAACCCGGGCTTAATGTACCAACTCGAAATCTGGCATTTCCATGTGGAGAGGCCCCTTTAGCTAAAAATTCGCACCCATGTCCTGTTAATCAAACTGAAGACTTCGATTTCCCTCTTGCTGATGATATTAGTGTGAGTAATAGCAAGGAACGTTCTTCAGGAGATATACTTGTTGGGAGGTAAGATATCCTAGACTTCCCCAGTCCTATGTTTGTTTCAAGACTGGTACCTGAGTGATTCCGTTGCAGATTCTTTAGCTAGTTTCTCTTATTTCAGTGATAGCTTGCATCATTTTTACTAACCCAAACAACCTATCAATTTGATAACAATAGTGATAGTTTTGAGAAATAATACTACTAACAACCTGGATGTCGGCTTTTCGGTCACACTTTCTGTAGGCCACATGTTTCTTGAATTACAGCTTCTATCTTTCCTGTTCAACAATAATACATACAGCATGAAAAGTAACCATACTTGGCTTTACATCTAGACAGAGTATCCATCTCGACTGTCCCAGGGTGGGAAGGAAGGGCTGGCTAGCTTACATCTGGTTATCTTTTGTGCAATGAGCGTCATTTGTGCTATAGGTTTCGTTACACCCAGTTGATGTTTAAGTTATTCTTTTAACTAAAATGTACTTTGAATTGTTAAATGTTACCAGCGAACACAAGTACAAAAACATGTAAATTACAGGCACTGGTCATCTTTTGTCTCGTTGAAAATCTGTCATTTTATAATGCGATTCAATTTCAAATTCCCCTGGCCTCAGGCCACAGTGTCACTTCTGTCAGTTGTTGTTCAAGGCTTTGGCAATTTTGTTTGTTTTCTCTAAGTGCCTTGCGAATACTTTATCGGTCATATATAAGGGTGAGAATCCCAAGGCAAGATCAACCTGAGGTTGCCTCTGTGCTAGACCCCATAAGCAGATGGATTTAAATCACCATTAACATCTTTCCCCTTCCTGTATTTTATTGGTGATTGGTTCCTTTAGCTTGATTTCCAAGTCTTTCCGATTGAATAATTGCCTCACATTCTGATAGTGTAGTATACGACTAAGGAGAAATTATATATTAAGGAAATAGATCACGAGCGACTGAAGCCCTGAGACGTTGTGTTATATATGCCCGACGCCGGAGGCGGAGGTCATATATACTAAACACACCATCTGAGCGGCGAACGGTCAACTAGGAATTAAGCTTCGAAATTTTGGCATGTAATAAACGGCCCAATCGTTTACTATGGCTAGTTGTCCGCATTATACAATTTAATGCATGCTTTGTCGTAATTTGTTTTACAGATCACCCGATACTCAAACAATGACTGATCCATGGAACCTACCAGGGTTCAACCCATCTGGTGGAAGTGCAACGGGGAGTGCTGGAGCCAACGTCAAGCTCTACAATCCTGCTGCTTTTCAAAATGAACAGGTCATACATTGAGTCTTACCGCTGAAAATTTAACAGTTATTTATACTATCACATTGCATAGTAAATATTTATCGCTCTAGTGTCAATGAATTACCAGCAAAATCAATGCTTATCTTTGAGAATTGTGTACGTCCCGAAAGTAGGTTCTTATAGGAGTTGCTATCCCATGCCAGTAGTCCATGGGTTTTATTTACCAAATCAGCTGGTCCAAATAATTACACTGTTCAAACGTACCATCATGCCACAACAAAATATTTTTTCTAAGTGCTCACTATTTATTTTTTTACGAATATCTATAATTATAGAAAATACCATTAATTTTACAGATAGCTAATCAGCAGAATGGCGGTTATGGCCAGGGTGCCCAGGCCGGGCAGTCGCCACATGCACCAGCCGAGGGAAACTTTGGTAACGCTGCTCAGGGCCAAGCTAACGCCTGGAACCAAGAATGGAATCAGTGGGACCAAGGATCCTATAATCAACCAAAATACGAGGCCGACCAATCTAATCAATGGTACCACCAGCCCGTGGAACATGGAGGCCAAGGTCTGCTACATTACGTTTCCTAGATAACGGTTTGGAGTTACTTGAAGACATTAGACCTAGTTGCACTCCTATGTTGTTGTTTTAAAGTTCCTTTGCCTTCATTCGAACAATTATTTATCTAACTAGTCTGGTGAGTTCCTTGAAATGGAATAACGAATCTTCAATATGACGATGAAGAACTAAAAAATATTAACCGAATGCTGAAATATTATATATATGGTAATATAGTATATAGTATATATATGGGTTCAGTTCGTCAGAAAATGTACAATCAGCAGTTCTACTAATTTAGTAAATTCTGCTAAGAAATGGTCAATACTAGGTATCTGAGTATAATTGGTATTGCCTTGATTCAAACAAATTGTTCGGTTATGTTGAACTGTATTTTGCACCTCTATTCTATTTATACTTGGGTTATTTGAGAAGACTCGTGAAGGCGAATTGTACATTTTCTGTCGACTTGTCCCATATAGCGCAATGTAAACTTTGTTTATATTTTTCGCGGGTCAATGGTTGCAATCTTAAGATGCGAATCATGTACTCTTGTTCACAGTCTGGTACCAAAGGAGACAAGGTCAGTAATATATTACACTGACTGAACTGTGGCTGAAGAAATAACTACTCGGTTTTTAAGTCTCGGTATTGAAAAAGATAACCCATTAACCAATATAAAGGGCTACAAAAAAATATCCGATGACAAAGTTGGATTTGCAGAAAAGTGGCATCATTCTTTATTTCTTTTCATTTTGCCTCTTAATTCATAAACCAACAGGAGTGATCTATACACTGTTTTTCTTAGATTCGAATATATGAATATCCAGAAGGGGAACTTGTGAAATTTATTATACCTACATGTCATCGCTACTATTAGTACGTAACGTACCTACAAAGCCTGATAAAAGCTCTTACCCGTAAGACATACTGGCAATATTCATTCTCGCAAGGTCAGAGTCCGTAGATATTCTCATTGTCTACACAGAGCTCACACACAGGGTTCCGAAACCTTACTTCTTCTTTCCTGTAGTATTTGGACGAAAGCAAATTTTCACGGCATCGCAAGTCCTTAAAAACTAAACCAATGTGGTTGGAAGTCATTCACTTTATGGTGGCAACTAATGTACTATAAATAATAGCCCTGTCTTGTAACATATATATATTAAATTAGACGTGTTTACGCCTCGATCGCGCTACCACAACTGAGGCTGTGCCTCTATCGAGTGTTCTACCCGAGCTCTCTCTATAGCAACGTTTATTGTTGCGTAGAGAACATGGTAACCCCTATTGTTGCGTCATCGAGCAACCCCATATGGGGATGTTCTAGCTTTGTGGGATTCTGGAGGGATTCCCTTTGGATTCTGAATCAGCTCGAATCCATATAAAGGATGAAATTGATGTGAACTAATATCTCATATCTATGTGAACTATATATATTAAATATCTGATAATTATTATGGTGCTAAGGTGCATTGAATATATTTCATACTGCTACATGTTTTAGTAAGGTTGCAGGAATGCATGTTCCATCATGGTGTAACATATATTGCTTTGCGTGTGACCTGTAACATTATCACCATTAGAAATTTAACTACAGAGATAGGAGTTTCCATAAAGCAATGAAAAGTCATGAACTACTATCTGCCCTCACTACTACGTTTGTTCTGCTTTCTTCCAAGGATCTTTGAGTATTATCCCCGACTGTCCACTTTTCATTCAACTAGATACCCATCTCCAACCCTCTCTTTCTTTTTGGCGGACAAGCCCGTCTGCAACTCTATTTCTTTTTGTTTTGTTAGGTTAAAGTTGTTTATATACTTACCAGTTATGGTATAGAATACGTATAAATGACACATCACATTGAACATATCAAGTCGGACTGTCCACTAGTGAAGGTAGCTCAGCCCCCACTCCCATGACACACACATATTATATAGAGGCCCAGTGAACCAGCCCATGCTTCTCCTTTATCCCAGACCCAGCATTTAGGACAGCGCCTGTGCAGAAGTCATGTAGTGCTTTTGTTTGTTTCCTTTGATCCTTTCTTGTAACAGCTTACCCGTAACCATATAATTTTAGTTCTATCAAGCATTTTCTGATTCTGCGTTAAGATTAAAATGTGTGAGAAATGTTTTGCATTTGTGATGAATCATACATAGTCTAATGAAATGAAAATAGTTACTAGTGTCACTTTATATTAAGTCTGGCGCATACAAGCATTTGATGCCAATACACCCCAGCAGATTGTACTTCAAGTGGTAAAAATGTTGAACACATGTGTCTTCCTATTGCTGTTTTAGATATTATTGTTATTGTTATCATTATGTATCATTTTCCCCCTCCTTTGAATATGTAATTATAGATTTTGAAGTTCTTTATTTTCCATTGCAGACCTACACGGGGCAAATGGACCGAGTTTCCCTCCCCAACAGAACCCTGCAGCTCCTTCTCAGGCACCCCAACCTCAGGTTTCTGAACAAAGCCAAAACCAGGCTGGATACGATTGGAATGCTGCAATGAATGCTCAGCCATGGACCCCACAACAACAGTTTGCACAACCCGATTGGCAACAGCAACAGAGCCCGCCTCAAGACGGTGGCCAGAGCCCACAGACTTGGCCTAATCAGCAATACCCTCAGCCTGGTGATGGGCAAAACCAGAACCAAGGGCAATACATGGGTTATGATGGCCAATATTACCAGGGCAATACAGGAGGATATAACCATGACCCCCAAGCTAGCTTTGGTACAAACAATAACAATAGTGTCGCAAGTGGCATAGCTCAAGTTGATACAGGTCTCAATAGCAATGTGGAGACAGGACAACATGAGAATATCCAGCAAACTAATAATAATTTTGAGGCTCCCGTGTCAAGCAGTGGACCTTCTGGCGCATTTGAATCTGCACCACCTATCAGTCGTCCTAGTCAACAGGTGTCAAGCGTTCCTGCAGCCTCTTCTCAGGCCGAGCCAGAAAAGCCCAAATTGTTCACTTCTAATTCCTTCAGTAAACTACCGCACACACCATCTCCCTTTGATGAACTAACCGCAGGTGATTCTCGACCTGATATGCTATCTTCTCATCAGGGTAAACAGGATGATAGTAGTTTACTGACAGCATCTTTTCAACAGTTCACTCCATCTCATAGCAGGGACAGCTCCATGGGTGGCAATGTCCAGTTCATTGTAGGTTCTGGGGCTTCATCCCTTAGTAACAGTGTTAATCACAGTCCGTTCCCAGCTCAGAGGAGCCCAAGCGACTCACCAAAAGGGGCAGACCAATCGCAAGAGAAACGCAACAAGCCTCCTACGCCTGCAATACCCAAGGATCTCCCACTGCCCCCAGAGCCACACCGTATGGACCAAGGAGAAGGCGTGATGGCCAGTGGACAGTCTCAGCAGTATTATGAATTACAGCCACACCAATTGGGAGGTTCGGTTGACCACAACTCTGGTCACACCACAGGTAATGCAACTGGAACTCATCAAACCCAGCCAATGCAACGCCAAGGTCATCCAGACTTTGCTGCCCATGGTAACTGGGACAACCTGCCCAACAACCAACCATCGACCCTTCCCCCTGTCAAAAACACAGGTCCTCCCTCAACCCATAGTGATGGTGCTTCCGAAAGGAGCGTGCGGTCGTCTGTCAGTGAGAATTCAGCTGGGCCTGTGTATCAGAGGTCCAATTCTCAGCAGTCAGCTCAAAGTGTTGACAGCTTGAACAATGCCTTTGGAGCTGTTCATTCGCCACATGCACATAATCAGCACTGTTCCCCTCTCACTGGAAGTCCAGCTGGCCTGCCTTTCCCCACACCCCCTCCTCCTGCTTCAGGTCTCCTCCAGTCATCGCCACCATTGACAGGGTCTTCGGGCGAAGGCGGTGCAGGTGATGGTGCCACTCCCCCACCACCTCCAATATCCACTGCAGTTGGGGCACAGCCCGGTTCAGAGAACCCGTTCAGGCGATCTACCCCCAGGAATATGGCCTACCGTGGTGCCACACCTACTTCACAACCGCAACAACAAGTTCAGGCTTCATCATTACAGAGCCCAGGAATTTTTCCTCCCCCGGTGGAAAATGTGGCCATGTTTAGCCCTGGTCAGTCGGCCCAGCCTGACAATGCGCTGCTGGATTCTCCTCCCCAGGCCTTCATCCCCAGCCCAGTGGGTGCTGCCACCAACACACTTGCTAGTAACCAACCAAGTGAGGGCCATAAAGGACCCAGTGACAACAGTGCTGAAGCTTATCAGAATCCTCAGACTGGTGCTTTAGCAGAGAGCTTCAGCCCAGAATCACTACCCGCAAACTCTATAGTTACTCCTGAAGAGGCTCAGCCAGCCCCTGGTCGTCCATTGTCACTGGATGTCCACCGCAAAGCTGCAAATACTAATGCTGCCCCTACTAGTCCTGAACATCAGCTAAGTATTTACGCCTCTCCAATTCAGCCCCATCCTGACAGCCCTTTCCAGCCACCGCAGAAAGCCGCCAGTCCGGCAGGCAGTGATCTGACAGCCAACTACCATTCCATTGCTGGTCCAGCTAATATGCCACTGTATCAGCCTCATCAGCCCATCGCTGTCTATCCACAGCAACCCAAGAACAATCCTGCTATTCATGCCCCTGACCCAACTGGCAGCCTGCCTGTTAACCAGAAAAATCCAGTGGCGGAACACAAGGAATTAGGAGCACCAATGACTGCAGCGCATGATAATATGCTGAAATGCCTGTCTCCTGCTACTACTCTCTGGGAAAACCCTACTCCAGCGAGTCCTGTGCAACTAGTTACAGCAGCCCCTCCTGCAAGTGAGATGTCTACTGGACAGTCTGATGCAGCTCAATCATTCCCTAAAAATGACCCACAACCTCCTGTTGCTGATATTAGACCACCAAGCTCAAGCAGTCACAAGACTCCATTGGAGGACAATAAACACATGGGTTTTGCGCCAGCAATGGAGACTTCAAAGGAAGTCCATGTCACCACTGCATCCAGCCAAATGGCTGGGTCACCACAGCGCCCTTCTCAACCTCTTAATGAGGTACCAAGCAACCTTCAGCATAATCAAGTTGAAAATCGAGTCCAAAGTCATCCTCATCAGCCGCCGCCACCACCACCCCAGCAGCAGCAGCAGCAGCAACAGCAACAGCAACAGTTACATACACAGTCTGAGCATCCTCAGTACGGCCAATACCAGAGTCAACCCCTGGCACCCATCAGTGCTGAACACCAAACTGGGCATGCTTTTAAAGCTGTCTCTGCTGCACCCACTGACACAGTAACTGCAAACGTAGTACCTCACAGCCCAATGCATCAACCTCCTCCTCCTGTGTCTCAGATTAACCCCATTAGCCAACCGCAGCCCCAACCTCCATCATCTGCACCCAACTCGATGCCCCCATCAGGGCCCCCTCAGTCAAACCCCAGAGACCAGAAGCCTCCAAGTCAGGGGGCTGTTGATCGGTACAATCGCCAGGACAGTCACATGTCAGGAGTCAGTGAGGATTCCATTTCCAGAGAACACAATAGAAAGGAAGATGACCCACGTTATGACAGGGGTCATGGTGATCGTAATCAATCCTACGACCGCCGCCAAGATGATCGTAACCAATCGTATGGCAGACATCGTGATGATCATGGCCAATCAGGCAATCAAGACAGGCACCGTGATGACCGTGACGGATCCTACAATAGGCGTCATGATGACCGCGACCCTCATCATAGACATGATAAAAATGATGGCCATCATCAAAATGACCGATACAACAATGACCCTCGCTATGATGATAGGAGGCGACCTAGCAGCAGGGCGGGCATGGATAGGCCCAGATCACGGCAAGGCTATCCTGAAGAAGAGTATGAACGTCCAAGGTCAAGACAAAGTAATTATCCTCCAGATGACCGGCCAAGGTCACGCCAAGGTTATCCAGATGATCGGCCACGGTCAAGACAAGGTCATCCAGATGATCGGCCAAGGTCAAGACAAGGTCATCCAGATGATCGGCCAAGGTCAAGACAAGGTCATCCTGACCATCAAAATGATCATCGACCCAGATCTCGAGCAGGTATTACATGATTGATTTTGGCCAAGTTACCCCGTATCTACTTGAATAATACTTTCACCCAAAATATTCAATTTTAGAAATTTAGCCACTATTTATTCTCTGTTTGAACGCTCTGAAAACCCTACTAAGATTGCTGAACAAGAACTTCCAGACGGCTATATACATAGGCTATCCCGCATCGACTGATTTGCTTTATATTTGTTGCTACTAAGTTTTTTAATTGCATTTTTTTTAGGAAACGAAGTCTATAGACCTCCCTCTAGGCCGTCGTCCAGGCAGAGTGACCGGCCGCCTTCCAGACAAGGGGACGGGGATTCGCGACGTGATTATGATGACTATTACCGGAAGGACTACTACCGCCGGCAGCAGGATGACTACTATCGTGACTATCACCGTAGTCGCAGTGGAGACTACTACCAAGACTACTATAGAGGTAATTTATCATTTATCTTTTTTTCAACAGATTTTATTCAGATTATTTTTTAAAAAACACACTAGCTTTGAGGAGCGGTTTTCGTTGTGCCCTGAACTATTTTACATCGAAGTATGAATATTAAAGGAATGTCACATTTAGGTTAACATAATATATTATGAATGGTGATGATTATCACAGTTGCCAATGACAGAAAAATGAATATCTTGAATATGAAGATATTTGGATGAGATTATGATAATTTGTGTAGCCAATTGAATTTTAGAATTTTCAGTAGTTTAAAAATTGAAAAGTCGAAATTGTGTGTAATTATTGTATGTCTTTTTCTTTCTTTTTTTTTAAATCTGGACATAATATACGAAGTGATTTTTCGATTTCTTAACAGAAGAAGTCGAAGGGGAGATGGCTAACACCACTTTCTTTACTTCTGTGAAATATTAATTCTTAGAGCATGAATTCGGCCGATCCCAGATAAAACCTAAGTTATCACTTGTTATAGATTATGACTACTATTACCGCCGGGATCGACGAGGGTACGATGGCTACAATTACCCTTACTACCCGGACAACCGCTACACCAAGGGATACCTGGAGGAGATGCAGTCCTACAACCAACAGTATGACTACTCGTAAGTATATTTTAACTTGCTTTCATTCAGGAGTAAATTCTGCATCGACTACCAAGTCATATACTTTATCCTATACGGTATCCTATAGGTACTCCTTTGGAGGTGCTATCTAATGGGTAATGCGTTGAGATTTTCGTCCATATTTCCATGAGAAGACCATGAAAAACATAAAAGGGGGCGATTTCTGATCCCACGGCTGGAGAGGAGAAATTTAGTTTATTTGTTTGTCTTATCGCACCCGAGTGTTTGTGCCCATGTTACTCACATCCCTGTCATCACCATAGTTGTTAGCATGCCAAAAAATGTTTCGCTATGAATGAAATCTATGGCTCTTATTACATCTCAATGTATTGTTCGTGTATTGAGGTGAAACACAATCAATGATATTGACGATCTGTATGAATATCGCTCACAACGATTAAGCACCGTTTTTTGAACAAATAAGTCTTCTAAAGTCACATGCAATTTACAAATAAATTCATTATTTATTATTGGGCGTTTTTATATATTTGGCGATGTTGGATTTTTTTTCTCCGATGAATAATTAAAAATTAAAGTTTATAAAAGGCATCCTAAGCAAATAGGTCAATGATTTTGATGCACACCATATTCTAAAGCCATTGTCTGGTAACTATTTCCTAATTGACTACTTAATTTTATGACCCAGACAAGTTGATTTAGACATGGATAGGCGGAGTTATCATTCTGCCTCACGTGGCAGTACACCGGGACCTGAGTCTAGGATGTAAGTGACGGGAAGATAAAATAATAATATTCATTAAAATAAATTTTTGAGACATGGGTTTTATCTGATCTAATAACACCACTATCGCACGTAACCACTCAACTCAGAGCCATTCTCCGAATTAGCATGTTTTCTTACACAAAGTCTGGCTTTCTTGCGGTATCGGGAAAACAATATTTTTTATTAAGGAATACATGTTATATACGCATGGTTCGGAGAATGATTTTCGAGGGCTTATTTTGTGTACAGATCCTCTTTAATCAGATCAGCATTAACCATTGTAAAGGAGGACATGAATAAAAATCCTTCCGGGTTCGGGAACATAAATCCTCTTCTCAGATTATCCTTATCTTTTCCCCGTCTCTCATTCTTCATTAACACGTGACTTTTCCTGCTCACTTCTTTGAGTTTTCTTGAGACAAATAAATATCAATACTCAAGCACTAACGGGGTCTTGAGGTTTTACTGTGATATATTGACAATGGTGAAGGGCGAAACCTCACTAGTTTGCCTTTGTTACTGTACTGCTGTGTACACGAGTATTATGAAGGTTTAATATTGCACATAAATCTGTGGAGCTTGTTGTGCTTAGTGGGTCCCTAACCACACGATCACACAAACATCCTTTTAACAAAATGCGCTGGGGAAATGCTTTTTTTATTATCCTTTCTGCATGTATAAAACTTTTTGCTGAAAGAAAGATGATTGCCTCGTAAAACATTATCTGTAAATTGTTATCTTGGTGATTTAATTTAAAAGAACCATATATTTATCTCCTTTTTCAAATTAACAGATTATTACCTTCAGAAGCTGAATTGTTCTTGGATCAAATAAGAGAGCGTGTTAGTCGAGCCTGTTTTAGTCACTGTCCAACTAAGCAAACCGTCAATACATGTACTACCAACCTCTGTTCTCAGCCAACTCGCTTTACTTTCACACTCTCAGATTTGATCCCATTTCTCGTATTCTGCCGTTGTAATACCTAAAATTATTAGTAAATCTCTTTATCATTCTCATGGTCATTATTTGATGTTTAATTCAAGAAGTTATTTTTTTAATCCTAATCTTTTTTTTTATTTCTTAAAGGCATTTTTTTCATAAGATAGTTCATTGTTACATTGCTTTATCTATTAGGGGTGTGTATGGGAGTGGGTATCCTAGTGACGACTACAGCCAACGCTCGTTGTCTCGTGGCAGTACGCCGGGGCTCCGTGACCCATTGGCGATGTAAGTTTTAGCCATAACACCATCCTCAGATCTACATCAAGGATTCCTCGCTCATAAACTTTAACTCTAAAGGTGTACTCCGTGCACAGCTTATTAACCCAAACCTAAGCTCACACTCGTAGTTAACCTCGAACTATCTTTCTCTTCTTGTTTCCTTGTCGTCAATCATCAGCTTGTCTTCTCTACAACGGGCACTTAACCCACCGAAGAAGATATATTTATGTTTGAAATCAATAGTTTTATTATCAACTACGTGAGATTTTCACTTGGCCTTTCCTTTCTAGCTCTTTGAAATATCTGCTTTTGATTTTTCCACTGAACATATTAATTTTTTGTTTATTTTAAATTGCAAATGTAATTAAGAAACACATTGTGTTAGAAGTGTAACTAGACTTTTATCAATGGTGGAAACGAAAGGCCTTCATATGGGCATTGCTAGTTATAGCATTATTCTGGGAATGATCTATATTACTAGTCGTCCAGGTAACTATGTTCTCATCAAGATATTTGGACGTCACGTGCATATTGATTAGTGCATCAAACAAAGTGTTGACCTCAATTCAATAGACCTTTATCAGCTAGAACTCGAGGAATATAAGAGTTTTAATGATTCTTGCTGGTACGAATAGCTAATGAAATAATTAATTAGAGTTACTCCCTTCTAATATTCTATTATTTAGTTGCACTAGAACGTAACCCCGACCTAGAACTAAAGCTGTTTTTCTTGTTTCCTACCGTAGTGATACGAGGATAGTTGTCACTTTTCTCGATTGTAAGCCAGTTTGAGATATAACTGACAGACTTCTTAAGGATTTCAGAGTGCGATAAGCATTTTAAACAAAAAATGCTATGATACTAGCCATATTTTTCATTTTCTCTCATTAATGTTCAGAACGGTTGTGCCATTGTAATACTAGTTCCTTTATTACTGGGTCGGAGGTCGTTATGGGGTGGTACACTATATTCTGTCAATTAAGTTGAATACATAAAGATCCCAGTAAGAAAATTTAGTAATTATCAGACATCTAAAACAATAGTTTAAGGACGCTTTATTCCCAGGTTCTTACTTTACAGCGATTATGTGCATTATTAAGAGACGAAGATGTATACACAGACATGAGAATATAGTAGCTATGCTATTTTAAAAGCTTCGTTTGTACTGACAATAGTACTTCCACGCGTCAAGAGTGGTTCATCAGAAGAGTTTATCAGTGCATCACGCAATTTCATTAATCTATTCTGTGCTTACACACAGTAAGAATTACACCAGCACATTCCAGTGTAGTTGTCTAATTGTTGAAATGATTTGCTATGATTTTTCAACGAGTACAAATATATTGACGAGATGCCATCTGCAAAAACCTACATGTTTCATTTTGAATTAGAAACTATCAAACTAGGAACAGGGTCATAATAACAAAGAAGTCATGAAACTAATTTTTAAAATTTCAATTTTACATCATCATTATGGGTTGGTTTCTTTAGCCATTTACACCATGGCATTACTCCCACTATGTGAAACCTAATAGATATGCCCCCTCCCCATTACTTACAATAAACCCTAATTCTCGAATACTTACAAGGAGAGGACCCTAAAACGTATACCTGTATGTATATTCGATTTCATGTCGGAGTAACATGGTACATCGGTTTTCGTAGATGAATTTAATTTATCAGTTTAACACTTAGTTCCAATAAATGTTTCTATTGCTTTACCCCTTACAGAAATTTTTTTGTTCTGAAATAGAAACTGTGTGCTTTTTATTCAGTGTTTAGGAAGAGTTTCTGGTTTTAATTGAAATGTGTATGATAAATACCAATATTCATATTGTTTTTCTCTATTCATTTCTATTTTTTCCTCCTGTCTATATTGCCATTTTATCGTGTTTTAAAGGATTCTCCTCAGATCTTTGTGTATTGACTCTAGATTACCACATCCTTATTGTGTGTCTCTTATATTTAGGTATCAACAGCATCCACATACCCAGCAGGGCCAATACGACCAATATGCATACGCCCAGCAGCAGCAACAGCAGCAGCAGCAGCAAGAGCAACAGCAGGTGCAGGAGTATGACAGGCGGAGTCATCACACTGGCTCTCGCAGCAACACTCCCAGTATAGACAGGACTGGCGCGTGAGTATTGTTTATGGCAATTTTGTCCCCTTTTCGGTTGTTTACCTACTGGCACTCGATTGACATTGAGCTGCTGGATTCATCTCGTAGTGCGAGGTTCCACAAATAAATGGCTGGGTACTGCATAGGGAGTGCTGACCTTGACCTTAGGTCAGGGTCACTTGGAGCCCTTTTTCAGTTTTCATGTACCTTCACTACAGGTGTTAGAACTTTGCCCACTTGTCTGAAATAGACATAGATGGAGGAGTTGGAGCACGCTCAGAGAGCGCTTCTCTTGGACCATACCCACTGACTGAATAATTTGTGGAACCTTTGTAAAATTAAGATTACATTACCATACCAGTAACCCGATGAAATACTAAGGAAAGAAGGATTAGAACTTATACAGATCTATTGGTAGCTATGTGTACCATGTATCTTATACATTATTGTGATAATGTAATTTTGACTTGAGCCTAGTGTGGATTAAATGCGTTGATGGTGCTTTGATGGTATTTTAATTGAGACATTTTTATGAATGCAGTGATGATTTTGCTCGAGAGTTCCACCAAGGCTCCCGACCAAGCAGCAGATCAAGTGGTTATGAGCAGTCTCCCGTATCAGCAAGAGAGCAAAGCTACCGAGACTACTACGGTGACCAGTCAGGTTACTATGGAAACCAGAGCCAACAATACGGCAATGAATCCAACTACTGGGACCATCATCAATACCCGAAGAAAGAACCACGCGGTATGTGCTCTCCCTATGATATTATTTTTGTAATTCTTTCATATATCTGACTTAATGTAATGAAAATAATTTCTCTTTATAATGATGTTCTTTTTATAATTTATATACTTAGGGCAACGCGTGAAAACATTCTCGACGAATACTGCTTTTTCTCATATAAACGTTTAAATATATTATAGGCCTCAAATGAATATATAAAAAAGATATGATCGACAATGTGTCGAATGTTTTAATGTCTATTTCCAATGGGATAATTCAGTATGTATTTATGGACGCTGAAAGAATTTATGGGACGTGTATTTGAGTAGGAGGTCTATAAGAAGCTTCTGTCCATGCAAAATTTCGTCAATTTATGTTTATTCTAGAGGATTCGCCTTTCTATTTTCCAGGACGACTGACGCCTGCTAAGTTCTCTGTAGCTCATGTGCTCATGACCTTCAACCCATCTGGCCAGATGATAAAGGTGCTACCTAACCGTCCAGCTGATGGACAACCAGCCCAGGTCGAGATCCAAGATGTCGATGCAGACCTCAAGCAGTCTCCAGAGGCGGAGGACATGCACCTCTTCCCGGGACCCCTTGTGAAGTGAGTCGTCATGAATTACAACTGTATTCCCCACTTAAATTTGGACCTAGAAAATGATTTACACGTCCCACATAGAAAATGGTTCTGTTGTCTATTACTCTGCAACCTCCGTGTGTTAAAGAAGGACAAAGCACAAAAGGAGTCAGTAATTTCTTTCACAAAATATATTAATAATTTCCAAAACTTTAATACTGATAAACAGTGAAGAGCCTGCACTAGAATGTTTGCCACGATACATTAATCCATTCTTAAGGGAATATACAGCTATGGCATCTTGGAAACGTATTTTGTTTAATCGATAATGTTAAATCAAATATCAGTAAGGCAACATTTATATTTCTCAAATTTTGCTATTTTATAGGGGTGAGACGCACAAAAACGATGTCTTGATGTTCTGCCGAAAGAAGGCCCAGGAATGTTTTGCCAATGTTTCCTTGACTGACCGAGACTCAGCCGTACTTATGTGGACCTACCTAGAACAACTCATTAAACATAATGGGGTATGTGTTTTGCATCCTGCCGACGATAATCGTTTTTTAAATAAATAATTAGAAATTGCATATTAGCCATCGTGAAACATGCTTTCGATGTACGTTTCGGCGACAGGAAAGTTTATTTCACTGCCATCTAGCACGAGAAACAATTGCGGGCAATTAAAAAACACCATGCCACCTTTTCAGGTTAGGTACCTCATATTTCATATCTTAGGAGGGAAAAAAATATTTCCACCAACAATTACCATAAAGAAAATTGTATATACTATGAATATCTTTTTTTTGCCTCGCTTGCGAGACGTTAGGGTAGAAGCTGTTTACATCGTCTATCTTTATAATATGAATGTTTGTGCGAAGTCACATAGATAATGCATGTACCTTTATTTGATACTTTAACCAATAGTGCTGGTCTTGCAGGTATTACTAGGTACTGATGTAGCAGATTTACTACTGGATGGACATGAGCCATCTACAGCTGAGTACAGGAAGACTGGAATAGCTATACGCCAGTCTACAGCCAGGTCAACACCCGAGGCAGACGATGGCACGGTTGTGGCGAGTGACGGCAGTCATGTCAATAAAAGTGTAGACGATGGCCTAACAGATCGCTTCAGACATCTGGTGCTGCATGGCAGGAAGAAGGTAAGACTGTTACTTGTTATTTATGGGTTTTAAGAATTAAAAATATATATTAAATTTCGATGGAAAAACAAAATGTCTCAGGTAATCTTGTTATCATTACGTGTATATATAGTTATTTGTGATTTCTTTCCGCAGTCGTAGATGTATACACTATTGAAGGGTGTTTCCTATTAATAATAATGATGATAATATAATGTTATTTTCAGGATGCCCTGGAGTGGGCGATGAAGAATAATCTCTGGGGTCACGCTCTTTTCTTGGCCAGTAAGATGGACCCTAAAACACATGCTTCTATCATGACTAGGTAATTGACTACCATTGCTTTATGTAGAAGCTATTACTTACTCACATTAAGGAGTTTCTAATGTGGTGGGAATTTTATTTTTCTGAATTTAATTTACCTTAAATACCACCTTGAATTGCAACATTGGTGGTTCGCAGGTTGACTTATCTATAACTCATGTTTTCCATATTTCCTACATAGGTTTGCGAACACGGCGATGAAAATGAACGACCCTCTACAGACCCTTTACCAACTGATGTCTGGGCGTCAACCCGCTGCTGTTACAGTACGTATAATCTGCGTAATGCCCATTTATCATGTCTTATTATTCTAGTGAAATGCCACATCAGTGTAGAAACTTTATTTGTGTTATCGGAATAAATATCCAAAATTTAATCACAAGTATTCCTCACTGAGATTTCTACTGTCCACACAACCGGGTGATGATTAGTTAGTAGTGCGACCCTCCAAACTTTTATTTGTATTTCATCCCCACGAATTCTACACCAAAATACACTCTTGAGTGCGTGTCACACAGTTTAGTCATACCACACTTGGCAGTAAATCATTCGCTAGTAAAACTATTGGGTAAAATCCGAAAAAAATGTAATTTTCCTGTGCTTTAGAATGTGTTTCTTCCCTTGTTTTGAATCATATAAATGAAAATAATGATAGATCATCATGCTTTTTAAAACATGACACCTTAAATTTTGATATCTTGGTCCTCCCGATCTTTGTTCTTAAATACTGTTTGGTTATCCTGTAGTTGGTCGCTGACGACAAATGGGGAGACTGGCGGCCGCATCTGGCCATGATGTTAGCTAATAATGGCTCCAAGCCGGACCTGGACAGAAAATCGTTGGTCACTCTTGGCGATACGCTTGGTAAATATCTACCCAATCTAATCCCACCCTTCTTTCCAGTGAGATTGTATTATTTATTGCTATCAGTTTTAATTCTTCAATAATCTACATGAGACATGGCAAACGTGTATTGCATATCTATCTTATTTCTAGAGTGAATGGGAAAATATATACACCTATTGCAATAAATATAATTAAATCTCATACGTATTGACGATTCCAATACATCTCGTATTATTTGAGATGTAATTTCTGCTTGCAGCGGCTAAGGGATGTCTGTTTGCCAGTCATTTCTGCTATTTGATGGCTCAAGCGCCGTTTGGTGTCTACTGCAAGAAATCTTCCAAGATCGTACTTATAGGCTCTTGTCACAGGTAAACAAATATTTTTTAATTTTTTTAAATGAACACGGTAAATAAAATAAATAATGCTCTCTTTCTAAGTATGATATTTAAACCGTGCATTTGTTTTCTATTTTGCTTAGGATTTTAGAACTTTTAAAAATTTTCCTCGAATTCATCTTTGAATGAACCCTGCTCTGCTTTTGTTGGTCCTTCAACCTTGTTTCTATTACTTACTTTTAAACAGTTCTAGTCCATCGTTCGATGCATTCGCTACCAACGAGGCCATACAATGTACTGAAATCTATGAGTATGCCCAGTCACTTGGCAATCAAGCAGCATTCATCCCAACTCTACAGCCATACAAGTTTATCTACACTTCACGTCTCGTAGACTATGGTCTCATTGAAGAGGTGAGCTTTCAGTCTTTGTAATCCACTTCACATGACTCTTAAATTAAGTCTAAAATTTGAAAAAAGACTTATATCTTAAAATCGTAAAAATAATCTTAAAACATTTCATATAATATAACAAAGAAATAAGTGTTCAGTCCTCCTTTTACTGGGTACTTTTTCCACCGACTGATATTTTCTTTATGTCTGTTGCAGGCTCTACATTACTGTGAAGTATTGGCTAATGCTATTCTACTGTCACCTACTCACTTCACATCTGTAGTCGTACGCCAGGTGTACGAGCTGTCCAACAAACTTAAGTTTAATGACCCACAGCGTTTACATTCTACCGAAGCCTGTGGCGATCCCTTCTGGCTTCAGCAACTTCAGACAATCTTACAGAGGTTTGATGTAAGCAAAGCTCTTTAAATGTCCTTTCTACTGGTTGGTGTTAACTTTCAATAATAATGTTAAAATGGTGCTGATGTGTAGTATATATTATTCCATTGGAAACTTGGAAACAACACTTAACTTTATCTTGCAATGGTCACCATCACTTAGCTCATTTGGCTTTCCCTATTACTGTATTACGATGCCCAGTATTCGTTCGTTATGGAATGAGTAGTATATCAATTAAATCACTATTATTCTTGTCCAGGAGGGACTTTTACAGACAGCTTCTGGTACGGAGACCCCCACCGTCGGTGCGGCTTCTACCGCAGCCAGCAGTGAGATCGGAGAGTTAACGAGTGGTATGAGTGATTCCAACCAGGTGTACGGCCAACAGTATGGTGTCACAACTGACCAGTACAACCAACAATATGGTGAGCCTATTTCGTCGGTCTATACTAGAAAACCATGCGGCTTTTATATTTTAATTCTTCGATGTATGAACCTCCGGTATCATACTATTCACCCAATTTTTAATGATTACATAATATGCAATGGGATGTAACTGTTATTAATTGTGATTTATGAATTATGTTTATTGATTGTTAAGTGATGTAATGCAGCATTTGAGGCGGAGAATAAAGCTGTGAAGAAACAGGCCGTCTGTCTGTCTCTCTCTTGATATATATTTATTAGGACCTCACACAATATGCTTTAGAAACACATACCATAACCAAGCTTTCTGTTCTGTTTGATAGGTCAGTATGCCTACCAACAAAACTATGATCCATCACAAACCCAGCAGACATGGAACCAGACAGGATGGGACCCAAATGCACAATGGGGGACCCAGAACCAACAGTGGGATCCTAGCGCAGCCAACTACGATGGAAGCTATCTCGAATATCAACATCAACAACCTGGTACATTTTCCTTTTTCTCAGATAATTATCTTTAGATTAATTTACTTATATTACGAATAACCCAAGTCCTCAAATAACAAAATCCAATACTAATGGTATTAATTCATGTTGTAATTGTAGTGGCACAAACTGACACCAACCAGCAAGTTGTAGGAGAGCAAGGGCCAGGAACACAGAACAACGAGCAGCTTCAGACTGATCATGCCACGGTCGAGAATCAGCCATTAGTACAGCAGGCAGTTGGAGAGGACTCAGCAGACCATCCGTCCTTTCAGGCCTTCGGAGGCCGCAAGGCCTCCGCAGATATAAACCTTGGAAGTAGCATGAACTCGAACACCACAGAGGGAACCGTGTTGTCTCAGGCAACCAGCTCAGAAGAGTCTCAAGTTGGCGATAGCACTCCCTCTGTGCAACCGGGAAGTAACAATTATTGGGGATCTCAACAACAACCACCGCCACCACCCATGGTAATAGTCTGACTGACCTCTTAATTAATCCCAAACACTCACTTTCGTAGAATTAATGGTTGTCTGGAAAGGGTTAAACAATTTATTTACGGAGCGCGACAATGACAATGTGGAGAGTGTGATTCTAGTTAATCCAGTGATCGTGTACACGTGTATCGTCTAGAAGTTGATAGATATCCTTTTTAATTAGCATTATAGGCTGGATGAATAGATGAATCATATTATTTCTTTGTCTCATTAAATATACATTTAATTATAAATAAGTTAATTTCATATAGAGATCTTGAACTGAAAATTCCCATGCCAAGCTCTTACTGAGTTGTGTCTGTATAATCAACAATTCATGGGTCCAATGAAAGGTATGTGGTCCCTAGGGATGGCTTTTTCCCTTCGAAAAATCATCTATTAACCTGCTTTCGTTTCCCTTCCTTCCCTCCTGTTCCCCTCTTCTCTAGGTCGACCCTAACACCTATGACAACTCAGATACAGTCTCAGACACTTCCACCACACCAGATAGCACACCGCAGGGTTCCCCGTCTCCCTCCAGCTTGCATGAACCCAGTCCCCAACAAGACTTAGAGGGACTTACCAACAACAAACCTCCTTCGGGTGGTAGCTTAACTAACCATCAGCATCCCCCTTTTTTACGGGACTCTGGTAAACCCTCAAAACCTCCACCTCAGGTATGTTTCTAACCACTGCCTTTATTCCTCTCTTACCCTCTTCCTCTAAGTACCCCTTTTAACTATCTTCCTTCAGTCAGTTTCCAGTTTTACATTCTAACATCTTTTATTTCATTTTTTGTGTGTTTCTTTTTTAACTCATGTATCATGTTTATGGAGTTTGTGATGACACGAAGAACAAGATTTTTTTTCTTGTTCAGTGTGCGCTCAAAGATATTGTTGGATTTTTTTTTCAAGTATTAAAATGTAGGGTTTTTTTTCAAACGAGAGGCCGTCCATGTTGGAATTGAATTTGATGTCAGATTTAAAGAGGAATTAATCCGGTTTAAATTCTACCGTAGCTTTGTGCAATGTATATATGTCATGAGAATACTTCCTATTAGGTGAACTGTGCCTCTCTTTTGAAAAAGACTCGCCATAATAAGAAAAAACGTTTGAAAATAGATACTCACTAGTTTTGTGTGTTTTATATTTGTTTATTTCTAGGAAGAGAACAAGCTTCCTTCCCCAAATTTAAACGGGTCTGAAGCTCAAAAATCGCCTTCGGTCAACACACCGCCTAAAGAAATCTTTCAGTTTGGCGTTCCACCAACACAACTGTCACAAAAACCGGTGCGAAATTCGATCTCAATCACTCAGGCTGTATTTGTCTTTGAACATCCTTTTATCTGAGAAGCACCTCGGGTTGATAAATGTCGTTTGTGTATGACCCATGAATCCATCTTGAAATTATTAAAGAACAGTATTTTCCCGTCGAAACGAGCTTTGGCTTTTGTATCATTTGAACGTTCAACTATAACCAGCCATTTTTGGCGTTGTGCTTTCACATGTGAAATGAGGAAATATTCGATAAGTGGCATAATTCGAAAATCTTCTGTTTACTCTATATTATGTGATAGAACATGGGGAAATACTGGACATTCGAACTCGAATTTCTTAGCCCAGCCTGTTTGATTAGACTAAGTGAATGTTTAGATCCTAAGTCTTTCTGGCGTTGAATTGTCAGAGCTTTTGTTTCGAAATTGGAAGCATTATGTTTGAATATTGTTATGGCTTCTGAAATCTTCTGTTCTCCATCTCTTAATTCTCTTGATGCAGTCGAACCCGTCGTTAGTGAAAGTTTCTGGAAATGCCCCATTTTGCCTGATTTTATTTGCTTGTATTTCATGTTGTTACGTTTGCTGGTTTTTCTGTTTTAAGATTAGAAATGTCCGTGGTTCTTTGTAAATTATCGCGTTAATTCGTGCATTTGTATTACAGTTCGAGGCATGGAATTGTAGATACTTTCTGTTGAACATTTGATTTCAGTTTTATTGCATATGCTTTGTATTTCAGTCTAGGCTCAGAGTTAAACTGAGGGAAAGCCTCTCGCTTCAAACCCCCATTAGGATGCCTACTCCACGGCCAGGGAATCCATTACCGCAGTAGGCGTCCAATCACTGGCATGCCATTCGTATCTGATATGAGAGGCTCTGAGCCTAGACTGATTTGTTTTTAGTCTAGACACTTGGAATCAGTATTGTTTCCTTTTATCTCCGACTCGCTTTGTCTCCAATGTGTAGAGAGCTGCATGGCATGGACGTAGTGTGCGTAGTTTAGAACCTTTATATGGTTCCTCTGTAAAATGTGGATTATAATTTATAGTTATGTGGTAATGTGTGATAAAGGATACAGATAATGGATGGACTCATGGAAATGAAATAGCATGTTGCATTCCTGTGGTTTGTTTCATTGCTTTGCTTCCAACTAAAATATTATTACCAGTTTGCTTGAAAATGTTTATTCCGGAATTGTAAGTTACCACATGAGAAAGTAATCGTCGTTTATTTGATAACACACATTGCGATAACATTTTTTTTTTGCCTTGATGCCATGAGGAGTGTTTCTCGCCTGTAGAATACCTTGTGATAACCTGTTTGTATATGAGTGTTTTATGTTTGTCTTACAGAACCATAATAAACCCCTGGGAGTAGAAAAGCCTACCTTGGCTGAGCTAGCTACTCAAGGCTCTTCTATCCAGCCTCCTCCTCCTCCTCCTCCTTCTCAGGCAAAATCCTCTGCTGCACAGCCTGCCTCTACTACCACAGAGAAGAACGAAAATGGCGAGCAGAAAAAGAACAAGGTCTGTATTAATAATTGACGTCTTGCATCATTATTTATGTCTAGCTTCGTGTTGGCGCATACCACTGACCGCTAGGGAAGAGCCGGATCATTCCTTTGCATCTTCATACCCATGAGAGGTCCTTTTTTATTCCTACATTGTGTTTCATTTCATCTATGTACCATTTACTTATTACCACCGCAATTAGGCGTTCATGTCCGGTCTTTCCAGTCTAGGCTCAGAGTTGAGAGTCCCTCCAAACTGAGGGAAAGCCTCTCGGTTCTAACCGCAAAATCCCATTAAGACCTGACGCCAGTGCCGGGAAAGCCATTAACGCAATAGGCGTCCAATCACTGGCATACCATTTATATCTGACCTGAGAGGCTCTGAGCCTAAACTATTACACCGAAAATCGCGGGGTATAGAGTAAGGTGATGTAAGCAGGATGCATTCTTAAAGATTTTAAATTTTATATACATATTGTTGCGGGGACGACTCATAGGGAGTCCAAAGGGACCGGGCTCTAGATAAGGGAGGGGCTCGTCTTCATCCCAGAGATGATCAAGTGAAGGAGTAGATGAATAGCTCATATTGGTTGGTGGTGTTCTCGTGGATCTGAGTAGGTTACCAGTTTAAACGTAGACGATTCTGAGATATAGTTTAGGCGATTCGTAGAGGCGTGTTATTGCTAAGTCTCTGATTAAAGATAGTATCGATAATTCTCGGCTTCTAACGGTATTCTCGTCTTCTAGTGTGATAATCTTCTTCGAGCAAGGGAACAAACAAGGTGCTTCACAGACAGCCAGGTTTATTATGAACCAAATCACATAATCACTCATATTTATACACAAAACGCGGACCTAAAGCAGGCCAGAGTCTTAGACAACAAAAGCGAATCACTACAGAGTCTCAGGCGACTCAGAACGAATCGTGAGGCGATTCGTTAATAAAGCAATAATTATGTTTGATAAAACCCGACTCTGAAAACGAGTCGCTCCCGAATCGCAAAAGGCGATTCGCTAGATGACCAAACTCTTATAATTGGATGCAAGTTATGTAGAATTAATTTCCCCAGATAACCCCCTATTATGATTCTGCAGCATTATCCCCCCTTTTAAGTTTCTTGACCCCTAAGAAACTATGTAAAACTTGGTATTAAAAAGAGCATCAATAAAACTTCAAACATCTCATGAAAACTACTTCAATTTACTCTATCACTGTCTCTGCAACACAAGTGTAATGTCAGTAGCATATCACGCGGCTCTCTGGCCCAGGCACTGTCACTGTTCATAGTATCATCCGTGAGTAGTATAAAATATGGCGCCCCGTATCAGGTAACTGTTCATTCGGTTTCTTGCAAGTGTCTTTTCTTGTTAAAATAATTTTGTAATAAATAACTTACTTTACTCTATCACTAACACATAACGTGGAATCACAGTTTCTGCTGAAGTCACACATGGGTCTGTCCATCAGAGTGAGTAATCCGGGCACAGGTTGCCCCGATATGTGGTAGCCATCACCTGGGTATACTCGATTCGGCCTCCCTCCAGCTTCCTTTTCTTACTCTTCTCCTGGTTGGCCTGGTTAGGAAGTCCGGGCCATTCTGGAAGCCATGGGGGCCCCTCCGGGTCGGGCATCAGGTAGTCCAGGTGAGGAGGGGTCCAGGTGAACACACGACTGAAAGTCATCTTGCTCACCTTCCGGCCTCTGACAATCTTCCACTCCTCCAGTTCACAGTGGTGGGTGACACCCGGGGGAATGACCATCTCATCGATCACTGGGTGGGGGGTATGGGTAGCAAACGAGTCACCACTGACTACTGCCGTCCTCACTGGAGCAGTCAGTGCCTGGGTAGTAGAGCACACGAGTTTGTCCATTAGATAGTCAAACCCCAACGGGGGAGCGTGGGGGTGTGCAGATGTTGATGGGAGAGGGAAGGTAGGTAGTACCAGAGGAGGTCCAGCATCGTGCTGGGGAGGTGGGGAGGGTGAGGCGAGTGGTGGAGGTTCAGTACTCGGCCGGGGGGGTGGGGAGGGCGAATCGGGTGGTGAGGGGGAGGGGGAAGGAGGAGTTGAGATGCGGGGTGGAAGGGGAGGAGGGGAAGTGGGCAGCAAGGGAAGGGGTGGAGGACACACTGCTAAGGTAGCCTGTGGTGGTCGAGTCGGCCTCTCTGGTTCATCCTCGATCACAATCACATCTGGCTGGCTCAGGTTCAGTGGTGTGTCCTGCTCCTCTTTCACTCGACTCACTCTGTCGGCCTGGTAGACAGTCTCAGATGATACCAGCGGGCTCTTATCGGGTGATGGCGCCCGACTAATCACACTAATTAGTTTGCTGGCGACTCGCACAGGCCGGCCTGGCTGTGTCCGACTCGTGATGTCTACGTACTCCGCCGCCTGACCTCCTTCGTGGGGTGCAGGTGTGACTGGCTCAGTCAGTGGCTGGTACGGTGAAGGTGGCTGGGTCGCTGCTGGCACTCCCTCCTCCGGGATTCCAGGTAGATCTGGAACATGGTCCACTGGGAAGGTCTGGGTTTCTGCAAAGTCCAGAGTGGATGTGTAACCCTGCTGGAAGTACTCGACTTCACGAGGGGTAGCGCGTCGCCCCGTTAGCTTCTTCCGTCTGGTCACTACCAGCACCTCGCTGTCGGGGATGTCCTTTCTGAAGTCTTGGTGACAGCTCCTCCGGTGCTTCTTGATGTCGTTTTTCCTCTCGTGAAACGACATCTTAAAACACCCTGGAACTTCACATAGTACTCCCAGTACCAAGTCATCGTGTCTCTCACGCTTGTGCTCGTCTAACTCTTTCTGGTGACGCGTTATGAAATCACAGTCGCCGTTAGGACACTCGAGAATGGCTTGGCTGCTCGCCATGTCTTCGAATGATGTAACAGTTTTTGGATCCTGCCCTTTTATAGGTGGGGCCTCGAGCGACTCGCTTCGCGTCGCCCCCCGATTCCTCCAGTCCCTGACTGCCCCCGACTGCCCTGTGTCAGTCCCTGACTCCTCAAAGCACATAATTTTGGCAACTAGTGATGAATATTGGCTTTTTATTCCCCCAACAGAGTCATCATTGTTCATCTGGAGCAGTTTCCCCTGTAAGCATAAAGTTTCGAAAAGCAGGTGCTTCTGTTGTGGCCATGACGTTCCGTCACGAGTCGGGGAAGCGAAGCGTGCTGGATCATTGTTCACTAACGAGTCGTCTCACACTCGCACAACTGCTGTTTGGTTTGAACCATCTTTTCCCATCTCCAGATTCAGTTTCCTCATAGATCTAGTTATTACACAAAGTCTCAAAGTTTTTAATTCTCCCATTTCGTTCTGAGAGTCATGGAAATTCAACTTCTGTACGGCCCGACTCGTTCGCGGGACTGCTGTCACTTTCACTCCGTGGTTAGCAACGCGTAGAGACAAGCCTCTCTCCTCCCTCGCTTCCCATTGGTCGTTGCTCTGGTGCGCTACTTCCTTGTGCGCGGGGAAACCCATCTCCCTGGCAACGGCCTCACGCGCGGGGAAATCTGGGTCAATCGCTTGGCGGCTGGTTATAGCGACTGGTGTTGATGTTGTGATCCGAGGCGGGAAGGGAAAATCCCGCGCCTGGCCTACTTCGCCCCTCGTGGTTATAGTATGCACGATGCGTTGGCCCACGTGTGCCGCTTTCATGATATCACCATGCACTACCTTCTTCTTTCTCCCCCATTGTACTCTGTAAATCATGTTGTTAAGTACTTCAATGACCGTCCATGGCCCTGTCCAGAACTTCTGTAGCTTAGGCGAACGTCCAACTCGCTTGATGGGTTGGAAAATCCACACACTCTGGCCCTCCGTGTATACTGTCTCTTTTGTATACTGATCATAATAGTCCTTCTGCCTCAGACGCGTGGTCTTGATGGCTTTGAATGCCAATGTATGTGCTCCCTCTAGTCGCCGTCTCAGATTCACTACATACTCTTCTCTTCCTAGGGGTGGTTCTTCTCCTGGAACCTGGTAAGCCACATCCCATGGCATATTCACTTCTCTCCCCAGGGCTAGGAAATTGGGCGAAAATCCTGTAGTCGCGTGAGTTGAGGCCCTGTATGCCGCTGTCACATACGGTATCCATTCATCCCAGTCACTGTGCTGGTCATTCACAAGTCCAGTCATCATTTTGGCCATGGTATGATTGAATTTTTCTGCTTGACCATCGCTCTGGGCGTGATAGGGGCAAGTGCGGGTCTTCCAGATCCCCAGGAGTTCCGCCACCTCCTTGAACAAGTTTGACTCGAAGTTCCTTCCCTGATCAGAATGCCAGATCATAGGAGTGCCGAACCTGCATACTATTTCTGTCACCAGCACTGAAGCTATTGTTTTCGCTGTAAAGTTCTGGAGTGGCCATGCTTCTGTCCATTTGGAGAACAGGTCGGTCACCACCAAGATGTAACGATTTTGTCTCTCTGTCTCAGGAAATGGTCCTGCAATGTCCATGGCGAATTCTTCCCAGGGTCCTCTCAGTGGTCTCTCTCCCAGTTTCGTTCTCTTTTTATGAGAGGGGCTCTTTCTTTGCTGGCAGGGCAGACAGGTAGCCACATATAGAGCTGTGTCTTTCGACATGGTAGGCCAATATGCAGATCGCTTAATTTTGCTCAGTGTTTTATCCCTTCCTAGGTGTCCTCCCAGTGGACCTTCGTGCATCTGCTTCAGATAGTCTTCCCTAGCTCCTACAGGAACGTACACCCTCCACTCTCTTCCTCCAGCCGCCGTCCATCTCCAACATCCCAACAGATCCTGGTAGATAGCTAAGGACTGATAGTTGTGTAGGAACCACGTCCAATCTGTGCTCGCGATCCTGTCATCATTTCCTGGACATCTCTCCTCCTGTAGTGCCTTTTTGAAGACAGCACACAGTGCATCCTCCTCCTGATTCTCCCCTAACCACTGTTTGCCCACATCCCATTCGATGACTCGGATCTGTGCAGTCTGGCTATTTTCCTCCTCTTCATCTACCCTTTTGCACTGACTACAGGGTATTCTTGACAATCCATCGGCATTGCCATGGCGTTTCCCAGCTCTGTGTTGGATCGTGAAGGTGTATGAAGACAACTCCTCCAGCCATCTAGCTAGCTGTCCCTCGGGTTCTTTCATGTCTAGAAGCCATTTCAGGGCACTATGGTCAGTTCTGATCGTGAAATGGCTGCCCACGAGGTAGGATCGATAACGTCTCACTCCAAATATGATGCCTAACAGTTCTTTTCGTGTCACACAATAATTCTTCTCCGCCTTGTTCAGCGATCTACTGGCGAATCCTAGGACTTTCTCCTTCCCTTCTATTGACTGGGATAGCACAGATCCTAACCCATGATTTGAAGCATCTGTATCAAGAATCATAGGGACGTTTACATCAGGGAATCCTAGTATAGGGGCTTGGCACAGTGATTCTATTAGTTCGTTCATTGCCTGTTGACATTCCTCGCTCCATTCAAACACACTGTTCTTCTTTGTTTGTTCGAATAACGGACTTGCAATGCTTGCAAAATCCTTGACAAAGGATCGGTAGTACGAGCAGAATCCTAGGAAGCTTCTCAATGATTCTTTCGTGTTGGGTGTGGGCCATGATCGCACAGCTTCAATTTTAGAGGGGTCCGTGGCTACTCCCCCCTTTGATACTACATGCCCCAGGAAGGCAACAGATGATTGGAATAATTGGCACTTGCTGGGTTTGATCACCAAGCCTGCCTGTGCGATTCTGTCCAGCACTGTGGCCACCCTGTCAGCGCATTCCTCAGCATTTCTTCCGAATATTATGACATCGTCCAGGTATACCAGACATTGTTCTCCCACCAGTCCCGCCAGCACAGTATCCATTAGTCTCTCAAAGGTCGATGGTGCATTGACCAGTCCAAATGGCATCACATTGAACTGGAAGAGTCCCTGGTGGGTGCAGAATGCAGTCTTTTCCTTACTTCCCTCGTCCATCTCGACCTGCCAGTAGCCACTGGCCAAATCCAATGTAGTGAAAACCTCTGCCCCCTGCATCATGTCGAGAGTATCATCCATTCTAGGCAGCGGGTAGGCATCTTTCTTTGTGATCTTATTCAGGTCTCTATAGTCTATACAGAATCTCCAGCCACCATCCTTCTTCTTGACTAGCACCACAGGCGATGCCCAGGGGCCACTGGCTGGTTCTATCACTCCTCCTTCCATCATTCGATCTAATTCTTTTTCCACAACTTGTCTTCTGTGAATCGGGACTCTCCTTGGTTTGCTTCTCACAGGTGGGTGAGATCCTGTTTGTATTTTGTGCTTGGCTAGGCCAGTTCTGCCCAACTCCTCTCCTTCCATGAAGAAAACATGCAAGAATTGTTTATACAGATTGTCCACCTTGTCTCTGAAACGGCCCACTATCTCTAGGTCCGTCTGCTCCCACAGATGTTCCAGAAGTGACTCACATTGTTCGCTAGTTCGATTGATTGGTTCCCTCCTCTCTGTTGGCACATAGTCTCCCTCTGTCCACCAGGCTAGCTTACTTCCTCGTGGAATTCTCACATCTTCAGTCCCTCCGTTCATCACTTCTGCTACCCCTCCCTGGGGGTCTGCAATATGTACAGATCGTGCCACTTTTAGAGCAGGTATCAGTCCTCCATCCTCTATGATCATCAGCCGCTTCCCCTCGTTAGTCGTATTAGGAATTCCTTCCCAAGAAATTCCTAACAGGGCCCTGCTCCCTGCTTTGATCGTGGTCTCCTGTGTGGCATATGCGTATCCCTCCAATCGGCCTGGCATGATCTCCTCCTCTGTCTCTAGCCACATTATACCACTCGCAGTGTCTACCTGTCCTTTTCTTGCCCTGATGACATCCATTCCTAGTATACCACCCTGGTCTAGTTTTGCCACGATCACCTTCATGTAGATTCTGATTGATGTAAAGTCTACCTCCACCTCTGTCTCGCCCAACACGTCTACCGGCATGCCCCCAGCTCCTGTGATCCTTATGTATGACGCGCTCAGTGGTGGTGGATCCCTCATTTGCTGCCACGCCCCTTTACTTAGAATCGTTGTGCATGCTCCCGTATCAACCAGCCATTGTATTGTCACTCCCTGGCACCAGCCGTCTATCACTACCCCTGCTGTAGATGGATCCCAACGTCCCTGTATGGCTGTCCATCCTTGTCTCTCACCGGTTACACGTTGAGCAGTCTGATCCCGGTCTATCGCTGCCCTTGGTCGTTTCCCGCCTCTGCATTTGGCACCTGAGGCCGGTTCGGACACTCTCTCTTGAAGTGGCCGAATTCCCCACACTGGAAGCATCCTCGATTCCTGGGAGGAGTACGGCTGCCAGTCTCCAGTTTTTCCAGTCGTTCTAGTATCTTAGCGAAGATTTCCTCCATCTTTGATGGCTCTGGCGTTTGGGTGGTGACTCTGATCTGTCCTTTTGGCTGTGGGTTTCTATCCTTCTCAGCTTGGATGAATGCCTCAGCATGCAATGCCGCTGCTCTTGCCTCTGCGAACGTGGTGGGGCGGGCTTGCACTACCCATTGCCTGAGTCGCTCCTCCCTCATGCCAGCTATGAATGCATCACGACTTAAGTCATCCCTCAAGTCCCTGTCCACTCTGGGGTAGGCCAACCTCACCATCCTTTCTATTGCATCGCCTAGATCATTGATGTTTTCTTTCTTCCCTTGCCTCCTCAGTCGCAGCTGGGTGCGGTAGAGGGCTAGTTGGTCTGCTGGCTGGTAGCGTTTCTCCAACTCCTCTACTAGTATCATGTAACTGGTAGGCCCATCCAGGTCGACTTTCTCGAGAACAGCTAAGGCGGACCCATCCAAGCTTGCTCCCATGTATAACGCACATTCTTTGTCTGTCCAATCATTGAGATCTGCGACCACCCTAAAATGGTTTAAGAAGTCGCCTAGGGATGTAGTGCCATCATAGATCCTGGGGGAGGCCTTGACCTTCCTTCCTGGCCTAGCTACCGCCACTCCCCCTCCACTGCCTGGTCGCACTTTGGTGTCTGGTTTTTCCACCTCCTCCAAGACACGGACTCTCCTGTCCCTTGCTGGCTGAGCATTCCTCCAGTTGTCGTACTGCCGGGGATTCACAGTAATCTCCAATGATGGGGTCAGTGGAAATGGATGTGGATCTGTAGCCGATGATCCTGCAGATCCCATGAGTTCATCCTCCAGAGGGTTGTGCTGATCCTCACCGCTGCCACCAATGTTGCGGGGACGACTCATAGGGAGTCCAAAGGGACCGGGCTCTAGATAAGGGAGGGGCTCGTCTTCATCCCAGAGATGATCAAGTGAAGGAGTAGATGAATAGCTCATATTGGTTGGTGGTGTTCTCGTGGATCTGAGTAGGTTACCAGTTTAAACGTAGACGATTCTGAGATATAGTTTAGGCGATTCGTAGAGGCGTGTTATTGCTAAGTCTCTGATTAAAGATAGTATCGATAATTCTCGGCTTCTAACGGTATTCTCGTCTTCTAGTGTGATAATCTTCTTCGAGCAAGGGAACAAACAAGGTGCTTCACAGACAGCCAGGTTTATTATGAACCAAATCACATAATCACTCATATTTATACACAAAACGCGGACCTAAAGCAGGCCAGAGTCTTAGACAACAAAAGCGAATCACTACAGAGTCTCAGGCGACTCAGAACGAATCGTGAGGCGATTCGTTAATAAAGCAATAATTATGTTTGATAAAACCCGACTCTGAAAACGAGTCGCTCCCGAATCGCAAAAGGCGATTCGCTAGATGACCAAACTCTTATAATTGGATGCAAGTTATGTAGAATTAATTTCCCCAGATAACCCCCTATTATGATTCTGCAGCAATATATTATATATAAATTCTATATTCAGTTTCTTATTTCTAAATATTGTTTTTCCCTCTTCCAGCCCCCAAATAATAATAACGGGAAACCAGGCGGCAGTGGTTGGCTCGGAGGCTTCATGAAGAAAATCCTTCCCAGAGGAAAGAATGAAATGATTCTACCAGACGACTCTAAGCCTTCGGTAATACCATATATCAAATTAAATATTTGAAATTGAGAGGTGCCTTTTTATAATTATTTAAAAGTTTTTACCTTCCCTGAAAAAATTAAATCTTGATTTTCTGATATCCCAGTGGTAGCAATAGATCTGTTTTAAAATGTATAATTTGATAGATTGTGTGGGATGAAGACCGACAAAAATGGATTGATACGACCAAATCTGAAGAGGAACAAACGTTATCGGACGCTCCTCCACCGAAAGATTCAGAACTGCCTCCATCCCTAGCCCCGAGCACGCCCCTTCAGCCTTCATCTGGACCCCCATCTGCCGGAACCCCTGGAACTAATAAATTCTCTCGCCAAAAGACTAGAGGTAAACTTTCCAGCATGCACTAAAATCCTTGATTTCCCTCCTTGGGTACCCCTAAATCACCCAGGTGCTTCATCTAAAAACTTGGTCTGGGAAACAACACACATCTATATTTTCTCATTTTATTATACACCATCGTATACTGCTGCCAAATGTTATCCACTACTTAAGCAAGTCTTGAGTTATGTATTGGAGTGTCATATTACTACGAGTCAAATAAAACTACGGCAAATTCTTTTTGATTCAAAATAACATTATAATTCCTTTATAATTTCTAGTTGTTATTGTTGGGGAACTTTCATGTAAATTTACTTCACTCATTCATACTTCTCTACTTGTGAGTAGAAAATCCGTACCTATATATATTACCTCTAAATACCCTTCCTCGCATAATGTGGGTATTATACATGTATAATAAAAACAACTGTAGAAACCTGTATGATATATATTCTTTCCAGCTTTGGCGTTTGGCATTCGCTGCTTGTTTCTGTTAATGATACTTCCTATGTTTCTTCCTCTTAGGTGCACGGGGACAATACGTCGATGTACTGAGTGGATCTGCTTCCAAAGTTGCACCTTCGAATCCTAACCTGTTCAACGTTTTGCCTAAGAGCCACACAGTGCCAGCCAACATGTTCATACCCTCTGGTGAGTGTTTACCCAACTCTTGTGTGAGGTGGGGACTTGAATAATCTTAAAACTGATTGGGAATCCATTTTGGCTCATTTGGTGAACCATCACGCTGTAGTGGTGTTGTGCTAATGAAAATGATTGGTGATTGTGATTGTGATTAATAATGATTATACTAATCATAAATAATTCTGTTACAGTGAGTGAAGGCGCCCGAGAGGTCCAGCAACCAACAGCAGATTCTAACCCGCAAGAACAGCAGCCTCAACAACAACAACAACAACAACCCGACTATAACCAGCAACAGCAACAGCAACAACAACAACAACTTGACTATAGCCAGCAACAACAACAGCAACAGCAACCTGACTACAGCCAGCAAAATCAGAATTATAATCAGCAAGGCTACGACCAGCAACAAGACTATGGCCAACAACAGCAAAATTATAACCAGCAACAACAATACATGCCACCACAAACACAAGAATTAAATGTACGCCATCTGTCGTTATACAATACAAGAATATAAAGAATGAAAAGAAAGAATTGAATATGTAATTAAAGAATGAACTTATGCAATGATCGTTACATTGAACTCTTTTATAAATTTCGGGTGTTATACATGAACGTTCTCTTCTCTTCAGAACCAGTATGCCTATCAAGAAAACCAACCAATGGCCCAGCCTAGGGTGGAAGAGTTGCAAGAGAACGTAAGTACTATTAACGAGTGTTAATCTGGACGGAAAGATTCCGTCGGAATGAATATATCTGCTTGAAGTGTTGTTTATATTTTGACACAGTCATAGTGAAATGGTTATGTTAAGTCCTTGCATTGCACACACTCAATAGATCAAATACCAGATTTATTTAATTATGTGTATAATAAGTAAAAAGTAGTGTTTGAGTTGTTTTAGTCTAGTAAGAATCGGGCATGTCCCCTGCGAGGGCATTGGCAGGGCATCTTCATGAGGCGAGTCACAATTGTACCGTCCTTTCACCAACAAAGTGAACGGATTTGCTCAAATTACATGTATACATCATGAATTAGAATACGTCCTGGGAAGTGAGCTCCGAATATGTGTACATTTTTTACTGGGAAATACATGCGAAATATCATGGCTTCTAATCCATAAAATAGGTAATTTCCTATATATATACTGGAATATGAAACCGGATCTCACTTTATTTTTGTCCTTGCCTCCTTCCGTATACTTCACCTGAAACTCGAAACTGATAGACAAAAATAATTCCTCCTCTGATCTTGCATGCATTTCGCAGCTGTAAATGTTGTCGCACACTGTTCAACTCCTCCTCCCACTATTAGGGTTTGTTATACATAATAAAGTGCCTTGGCTCACAGTCTCTTACAAGCGGTAGTTTAATCGTTTGCAATTTTGTTTTGTTTTTGTGTGGTTTGCAGTTATCTCGCTCGAGCTCTGGCAGCGAGCTAAACCGCGAGGTCCAGCATTACATGGTAAAGGTAACATTTGGAAAGATAACTTCTCGGTATTATCCCCCTATACTCATAAAAAGCATTGTAGATAGTTCTTACAAGCGGGAGGTATACATACATTTATTCGACTGCAATTCCATTGTCAATGATGTTGATCACGCAACATTACATTCATATTCATTGTGACTTGCTTCGCGGCTAGTCCTTCAACGAGACTAACAACTCGGTTCTTGTGTATATATTTCGTTTTGCTGGTGGGATGTTTAGTTTTCTTGTTAATCAATCAATGCCCGTGCAAACTATTGACTTACATTAATAACCACCTCGCTGTCAGAAGGCCTCTCTAGCTCGGTTGTCTTTATTTCTGAAAGAGTATATAGGGGATAATACACTGATACTAATATGTGTGTTAAGTACATAATTAATAACAAACGTTGGACGAAAGTATCCTCCGTTCGGCTCTGATTCGCAGTCTGATTTAAGACCAGAGGCATCGGAACTATAGTCTGTTGAATGCACTTCATTAAGGATCTCTAGATTTTTCCCATTGTGTTGGTTCTTCTTCACGTTGTCGGGGATGTATAGTATATGTATATGTCCTCGATGTTACTAACACTTAACTCTCCTATATAATGAATTTGCATTTGTTTCATGAGCACCTTTCAGGTCTCTGGCAGAACTGTATTTTCAACGAATACATGGTGACATGTTAGGAAATGACGTTTTGTAAGTCTTAAGTGTGTATTTGTAGCAGATGAGAAGGAATGGGAGATGAGGTCATGTAAACTTTAGTGTGTCACGTGTAAAAGAAATAATGATTTTTAAAAATGAGAAAGCTGCCTGATTTTGACATGTTCGCTTCTTGATACTAAAACAAAAATGATGTCAAGAGTTTTCGCCCCACAAATCATGACCACATGTCAATAATACTGCATCGATTTTGTTGCAATTCAGTGGGAAGGGATGTCTGGGGTGTGAGATGAAAATAAGGAGTAGACGGTATACAAAACCGTGTTCACCAGTTCCTGCATCGTGCTCTATCTAGCATGTCTCGCAACATGAATTTACAAAACTTGTCTTTCCTCAGCTACACAGATCAATGATATCCTTGCCACATTGAATTACAAACCTTTCTTTACTTCTTATCGCAAATAGCTTAGTAAATCCTCCTGTGTTCTTTTACAAAATACATGACAAATACCATAATATATGGCGTTTTGCATGGCATAGCCAGCTTAAACATGTGCACATATCCATTGAGAATCTTTTTCTTGGAGGTGATGATACGTTGTGAGAAATTAGAATTTTTAAAAAGAATTTTCTCTATCTTTCCAGGATACACAGCCGGAGCCTCCTGCTGCGGCCCCAGTGCCTACTTTCCCCATGATGTTCGACCCAGCTGCGTTTAGCAATCCATCTCTAACAACGGCACCACCGTCCGGGCCTGGCCGAGGCATCAAATATGGCCAGCGACGCGCCTATCCTAAATAACACACACCCTAACCTAGATTACATGCGCTAATTATAACAACTTCTTAAGCTTCTTTGTTCTAGTAGCTTCTCAATCTTCATCGATTGTATAACTTGTGATCAGATGCCATGTTTTGTAAAAAGAATGTGACGAGAGTGACCTGTATGAATCGGGGGCAAATTCTGTGTAATCGAGAAAGTATATCTTCCTTTTGGGAAAACAATAATACTTATCTAAACTGGCATTTTTATTGTTGAGGTTATAAACTACTTGTTTTAGTGATTTTGGTATGTTTTAAGGGAGGTTGGATGAAGTGTAATCGCATGTATACAACGTCCCAGGTTAAGATGTAACGGTAGCCTCTACCAGTTAAACATATCTGCCACCTGCACACGCTGCTACTTGATACGCTCTTTTTATTGCAAGAAGATAACGTCCACTTTCAATGGATTTTCATATTTGTTGTAAATTAACGCCTTCTGAGCTCGTTCATTCATCTGTTTACTTAAGCCAAATATATTTCCGGGAAATGATTTTATAGTTATGTTTACGTACGAAAAAAATGTATTCTCAAAACTTATAACAATACAAGTTTCCCCGAATTTATCATAGGATATATCAGGTGTTAACAAAAAATAGTTGACGGTGCCAGGCCTAGATGGGTTCATGTCACATTAACATGGTGTAAATCATTAAAGTATAATGACTTAATATTATTTAATATCATCTGCTCTGTCGGGGTTGATTGTTCGCCTGGGAAGCTGTTACAGAATGTATTGTATTCCAACTAATCAATGAAGAAATACACTGGTGGTAGGATAGCTTATTCCCTCCGCTGTCATATAAAGTGGTATCAAATTTACCCCCACGATCATCAAAGTAATGAATTTCATAGCGAAGAACTGAAAGAATAGAATTTAGAAAGGAGAATGCCTATGGATAAAGTTATTTTGTGAGGAATAGATGGTTGGGCATGCCTGTGATGACAATTAGATGTAGTCTCTGCCAGTACTTAATTTCTGGCTCTGTTTTCCTGTAAGTGTTTTGTGTTATCTTGTTTTTCAGTTAAAATACTCCAGAAGTAGTAATCAACTGGTCAATAATACATCATTGAGATGTGATAAGAATTTAAGAACTCTTGTGATCAACCGCACCACTCAGTATAGGGTTTTGGTGAATCATTCATCCCAAACTTATGTACGAACTGTTCTGTTGTTTTAATGTATGGTAATTAGATTCGGTGTTATTTAGCATCTTATTTACAGGCGTGTCTACACTTGGGTATTTTGTTCAGTTATAAATAATATTGTTTGGAGTCAGTACTTCAACTTGAATGGTAATATGTGCCCTGGGAGTTGTACCACTAACAACAAGATGGGTCTTTTTATTATATTATTTTGATCATTGCTTTAAATGGTCGGGTCGCGTGGTTATGTATACTACAACCAGTTATAAACTTTTCTACTTCATGGTAGAAACTGTCATCTAGGAAATGTGTATATATTTCAATGATTTAAGATAATTTCGCCTTGAGTGAACCAACGACATTATAAGCACATTTTGCTTGTATCTTGTCACAAGCGTAGGCATCTAATCTAAGTTTATAAATTATAAGGGGGTCGAATTTTGAAGATGCGTGAAATGGGGAAACGGTCTCCTGTTTGAAAGCGATGGCCAGTTTTGGTTTTCTTCTCACAGTCATGAACCTCTTTGAAAAGTCGATATATTGCATTCCGTATTATACCCATTTATGTGGAACGCTTGTTCGTTCTATTATTCACCCTGGCCAAACCATTTATTCATTTTATTGAACAGGAGTTATTTCCAAATATTTATGATATAGCTATTGGTTTGAGGATGTAAATGGAGAAAGTATTGAGAGTTATCCCTTAGTATCGTTGCAAGAATAAAGTTCATGGAGAAAAAAATAATTTTGAAATATATCCTTCTATTGAAAATATACGCTACATACATAAATGCTGAAATCATTAATGATCGAGAAAAGTGGATACTGTCTGATCATCCTTCACTTATATGACCGGATAGGCTGTCCTAATTTTCAAATTGTGTTGCCTTGACCCCCACCCGAAAATTTTGAATGTATGTATTACTTTGGGGGCAAATCTTTAAACTATCTCCATGAATTGAGAAATATATAAGAATGGATATAGAAACTTAAGGTACATCGAGAAAGATGTATGTTCACGAGAAAATAAAAGATATGGTCCATAAATTCACGGTCTTGCATTGTTTATCAATTCCAGAATCCGCAACCAAAGGGTTGCCTACGCGTACTTTCCTAGACTGGCAGGTTATCGCTTGTGTTTTTTAAAGATAGGCATACTCTTCCTATCTACATGAACGCGAGTGACAGCCTATCAGAATGTCATATCTTTATTTTCAATTTGTTAAAACTATATTTTCTTAATGCATTCGAAGCTACCATAATATGAGGCGCCAGAATGTTACCGACTTTATTCTGCCCTTTTCTGTTACATAAACATAATAAATATGCGGACACAATACATTTAACAGACGGAACAGATAGTAAAGTATAGGTAACTTGGCACCTCATTACTATAAATGGTATCTGTTAGCACACAATTATGTGTCAAATAGTTGTACGCAATGTCCTGCCAACTTCACTCAATTTGAGCATTGACATACCTTGAGAGTAACTTTTGAACATTGTTCAGGGGAGAGGACAGCTTGATTGAGAGGCGGAGTGCATTCAGAGGCTATATGGCCTTGATACCAGTAATCTTAATGCTTCTTCCTTACCAATTAATATTTCTGCAAGTTTACAAAAATAGCCTGGTGCGACGACTTTGGTGGGGTCTGTGATATATGATACCTGTTTGTACTCGATGTCGTTGAGTTCGCGTCAACTTGATACACTGAATCTACATTAAATGAATGAGTGATAAGATAAGGTTCGCTTATCGACACATGGATGGGTACTCAGCAAGGTGTCTGGTCCATCAAGCAAAGGGGTCACTCTCACACTTCGCTAGCGGGGAATGGATCAACACCTCCCTGCTTCCATGGGTAGTCATAGATATGTGTGCCTCCTACTTGGTTTGGTTATGATGGATTGCGCTCTCAGAAGCTAGGTAATCTTTATCTGTATCTATAAATATCTTGATTGGTTGAAGATAAGTATTATCTCATTGCCCATTTTACTATAATTCCATTCGAAAAAAAGAGAAAAGATTTTTTTCCTGATATGTTGAACAGTAATGCAAGTTTTTTATTCTGATATCCCCCCGCCCCTTGATGTCTTGTTCAGAAGGCTTTATCTAGCCTTTATCACACCCCTTATCTGACGTGGACATTGTGGTTACCTGATGATTGACCTTCGTAACAATAGACTACTACCAGATTCAAGTTCAGGTCCAGCTTTTTGCATGGGACCCTAGACTTACAACCTCATTTTCAGGATTATAGCCGGTCAGTTTGAACAGAAACGAAAAAATGGCAGAGGAAAAGTTCTTTGGGAAGTGGCAATCTACCACTCTGGAGAATTTCGATGAGTACATGAAGACTATGGGTGAGTGGGCAAAACCCTATTCTAATGGTATTACACATGTCTATACTACAGTTATTGTATTACTGAAAGGTAAAAAGGAGCGTCTGTCTGTAGCGCTGAGACGAAAGGCTCTGAAGTCGTGCATAATCCACATTACTTGGCTCATCATTTCAATCAATTTTAATGTACGAAAACGCACCATTGTTTGGCATCGCTTTTACTTCAGAAGAGATCATTCTAAGTGTTATCTCTTCAAGAGGGTTCGTCGCATTGATTTTTTTTTATTTTTTCAATCACAATTTGCAGAAGTTGGTTTCATCTTGAGAAAGGCTGGAGCTCATTCAACAACGGTCATTGATATATGTCGTGATGGAGCGGAGGGCATCAGGTGGCAATATAAAATAGCTTTTAAATCAGGCGACCTTAGATTCAAGTTTGGCGAAGAATTTGACGAAACAACACCCGATGGAAGACCAGTCAAGGTATAACGCCGAGTACATAAATAATGAGTGGAAATAATACTTTCCCTGATTAAACATTCAAAACGCAGCAGGGTGGCTTACGTATGTTAAAAAATATCCACACTATAGGTAGTGACTGTATTGATGATTATTGTGACTAACATTAGGGAAAATGAGAGATGTTTGACACCCCACCCCACCCCCTATAGTGTATTTGTTTTTATTAAGGGGGAGTTTTTGACATTAATTTTACCAATTAACATATTAATCCCTGGTAGAGTCTGGTGACGATGGATGGAGACAAAATGATATGGCTACAAACAGGTAAACCATGTGAAACGACGATGACGCGCCATCTAGAAGACGATGGTAACACTATGGTAGAGGTAAGTCAATAGCACTTCTCATAACTCCCCGATGAAGCCTAATAAATGCGGAAGATGGAAGGTTTTATAATAAAAACCTAAACATGTTCACGGGAGATTAGTTGAGTTCTACCCTCACACCATCTTTAATTTCACTGAATTATCAATCTTTTGGAAACAGTCCTCATGGAGTATCTCATGGACAAGGTAATACTAGCTTATACTCTTTGGGATATTTACTTTAAAAGACTAATCAAAAAGAAATGTTCAATAATTTTTCCATGTTTCTCCCATTGTGATTAATCCAGTCTTGCGTCGCTAAAAACGTCACATGCATCAGGAAATACACGAGGCTTGCCTAGCTCAGTTCAACCAAGAACATTGCAAATCTAAGCAGGATTTAGAAGACTACAATCGCATGAAGATCTGGACTAAATGGAAACTTTGGGGGGATTTTGGAGCACGTTATGCTGATACGTGAGCCACCTGAAGATGCCATCGATAAATATAAGAGAATGAAGAGATGATTTTAAGATGGATTTAACTCCGAGAGCAGGAGCGATAATTAAGTTGTAAACTTACAGTAAAATCCTTGATATCATTGTCTATGGAATGAATAATGCAGTCCTCAAATATTACGCATCATATGCTTTTAAATATCAATTTGCAATTGTGAAAGTGAAAGGGGCAAATATTACTTCAACGATTAATTGAGGAAATCAAGTATCTGAAGGACGGTAAAGTGAATGAACAAAGGCGTGAACTTGTCCTCTCGTTCTGGAAATGTAGCTACCTCTACAAGCCTTCTAGCCTAGCTAGGTGCACAATCTCATCAAAACCAATAGCTATTACGGTACCCATACAATGTACGATACACAACGCGTGCATACATATTACTTATACTAGTTATGTACAAAAAAAGGAGTAACTTCACCTTTTCCAAGTCTATAATATCAGCAAGTATTATTAGTAAATACCGCCTTCAGGGATTGTGGACAAGTTATGTCATGATAAAAGGTGTGTTTATGGCCCCTGAGAATAAGTATGTTGATGTTTAAAAATGCCTAATATTCCTACAGATATTTGAAATGAAATAATATTTGAATGGTATGGAATAACGTCTATTAAGGAAAAATAAAGATAAACAAATTCAAATTCAGCACTCTTTATTGTGTATCATCAGTGAATTTCTAGAACGACGATGCCTTTTGGAAAGAATAACAAGTCTAACAGAGAAGACAGGTATACTTTGTGACGTTGCCCTTTAGATGTCGTCATATAAACATTAGTGGTCTCGATGAAAGACCAAGCAACTGACAGGCAAACTTTCAACACAGAAACAAAGACTTCACTGGACAACAAATACAGTGGCAGAGTATACCAAGTACCGTTAATGCAGGTTCTATACCTCTATACCTGTAAACTACCACCAAATATTATATTAAATGGTTTGATTAAGAGACATCGGTGAATAGAACTCTTTCTTGTATAGAAGCGGAGCTTTGACAAATATGTATACTAAATCTCGCTGCGCCTAAATGAAGAAAAATATTTTTCCTTTGGAATGTACATATCTGAGGGAGATTCAGTCCATTAAGTATTGGAAAACTCCTTTAATATCGCTTAGTGTCAATATCAAATGGTGTAAACTGTTGTAAATATAGCCGCGTAAACAAGTTTATTCTGGCTGGGGAGTGAAACGCATGTACTCTTTCTTAGATGGCATCTTGACCTTTGTGACACCCTTGGGGAAAAATTTGGCCTCATCTTCCGATTTCACTGATGGGAGAACCATGCAAGCGTCGCCGGCCTGCAACGATAATAGGTATTGGCTCTATTAGATACTTATTCAAGAACCCTGCATATAATTACTTTGTTCAATTTCTCAGATATACCAAAATACAATATACCGAGCAATGGGACAGTACAGAACACTAAAATTCAATCATTGTATATGTATACAGAATGTAATATGATAAGGTAGACTATAAAAATAATAGTGAACGCTACAATAAATAGAGGAAGCCAGTCCGTTACCTTCCAGTTGGCGGGTGTTGCAACCTTCTTGTTGAGAGTCAGCTGCAATGAATCCACCACCCTCAAGATCTCGCTGAAAGGGGAAAGGATCCATCAGAAAGTTTTAGGAAAAGCACAACGGACCATTTGCCGTACGAGTTGATTTCTAGTTTAATCATCACAGGGGCGTGTCGTAATACGAAGCATACGATCTACCGACGATATCACATCTATTGGCTAAAACATATATAATTAAACGCTGTGTACTTAGAGATAATTGGAATCTAGCTATGTCAACTAGGGTTAAATTCACAAATGGTTATTCTAGAAATAACTTAGATATAGATTACGCTCAGTTAAGACCTTCTAAATTAACAGTCTACGTCTAATACGCCGACCCGTCAAAATCATAGGATTGGCAGTGGTGGTCTGGTCGGAGCACAAATTTACATAGGATTTTAGCACCGCCTAGCAAGTGGATTACAACAAAACAAATTTAAGACACGTGCGTGCTTTCTGGCACCTTTCCTTTCGATTCAATGAATTTGCAAGCTGCATTGTAAAGACTGTAACATAAATGTATTTCGCCTCTGCTTCGATTGATTGTAACATAAATGTATTTCGCCTCTGCTTCGATTGATTGCAATTAAGTTCCACTAAAACTTTCATATAGGAATTGGTGCAAGGCTGATATGAGATATATCGTTTTCAAAATGATCAAGTCGAACTTTTACACTAGCGTTTCATATCTAGATTTTCATTAAAGTTTGCATGTTGGACAACAAACATTTGGACATGTTGCTTTACTTCCCCACTTTGGGAATAGGTGACACCTAAAGAAAACGCAATAGCTATTTGCAGTTGAATACCACCCATCCAAAGTAAATATTGGCCACGTGTGTCAAAGAAGGCCGTGATTATAGTTCACATAACTTACTCGAATCTGCGGCCAGTAGTGGCTGGGTAGAGAATGGAGAGTTTGAGTTTCTTGTCGGGTCCAACAACGAAGACCTGGAAAGTAACGAGTGTAAATTAATCAATAAGAACTTGTGACCTCCAACTCAGGAATTGTTGGCACTGTATTATCCTTGCAATATTATGGGTTGATATGAATTATCCTAAAACACTAACACAATACAAGTATTTCAATGAAGCTATTCTAATGTTTTGGTTGGTCTGAAAGGACCTAATAAAGAGTCATGCGAGAATATTTTCCCATCTTTCATAATTTAGCCGTAGTTCCAACGAACGGTGTCCGCCCAAATAAGCAATTTGGATGAAAGCCATGCCTCTATATAAAGCTGTTCGACTGGAAGGTTCATGACAAACGTCTTACCCATTATGGGCTATCTTAGTTGGCAAGATGTGTTCTCACGTTGTAGAATTCATAGGCAATATCTAAGGTTATGGATCAGTTAAAGGGGATGGCACAAAGAAATGACCCGCATGACAGGTAAGGTGAGAGAGACTTCATACGATCGAAGATAATATATTTCACGTATACGCCACTGCAGGTAGGCCTATGCTGGTATAGTGCGATCTAATACGCGATCAATGCAAGCGTATATCTGTATCACTAACCTCACCCCCATACCATCCAAACAGGTAAAATGCATTTTCATTGAAGCTTTTGTTGTGAGGATGTATTGCACATCCCCACAACAAAAGCTTCAATGTAAATTATGTTAGAGATTACAACCCGATAAAACATTTCGGCATAGGCCTGCCCATCCCTATAACACATATTTAACATTCCGCTAATGTGATGGCATGATACCATTTTTAAAACAAGAAACCTGATTTGATTCCAAATATTCTGTCAACCGACAAAGAACTTCCCATATTCTAAACACGACTAAATAACCTGTGAGATTTAGAAGTGATAAATGCTTTACATACTCCCTCGGTGAAGTTAACAATGACTAAGTATCAATTTCATGGTCGCCTTTCCTTTTTTAATTAAAGAACGTACGGTAGATGTACATCATCAACACACCAAAATCATAAAATACTCTAGCACAGTGAATTTATGAGTAGGAATACCGAGTGCACAATTTTGATCAAATAACGAACTTATCAACTCGTAAGACAACTTTTGGTTTGATCACGTTCTCTAACTACACTATATCAAAGAGTTAACATTTAAATGAGCTATGATGGCCTGCTTCCAGTACATCAAAGAGTCCGTTATTAAGTGTTAACATTCGATTATGAAGCTATACTTACAGCACGAGCAGTGAGGGGTAGACCAGCAGCATCCTTCTCCGCAGGGTCGATCATACCAAGCTGCACTGCCAATTCACGTTTGGGATCAGCAATGATTGGGAAAGGGAATTTACCTTCTTGTTTTATACCTTCTTGTTCCATGTAATGTTGGATGTCCTGTGTACATGAAAATACATTTATAAATCAGTTCACGTTTAGCCGAAACAGGTTTTCTTCATAAAATACAATGGATTGCCCAGTGGTATATAATGATGGTTTGCTTACTTAGTGTTACTGTGTAGGCCTACATGTAGTTATTAATATTATATTCATAGTTCTTGTTGATTTAGATTAGTTAAATGACACATAATTCATAAGACGCTGCAATAGTACTATTTCACGATGGGAAGTAAATAATTTGAAAACTTCGAAATAATATAAGCTGGAGTATAAGTCCGTCACGCTGGTCAACAGTCTATATTTATCTCATCATAATGATAACAAGAGACTCTCGAAAGAGATACAATGGGGTAGGGGGACATGAGCATCCATCCTTATATAACTTATGTAATAGTTGTAGATTTGAATGACAAAGCATTCCATCAGCTAGGGAAAATACGTAGTACCTGATGACTTGTAGTTGTACGATCAGAGAAAGGTGTGGCACCAAAGCTGATATCAGTCTAGGCACCACCATTGCAGCAGCTACGGTTTTTATACGATGACCTCTAAGGCTCTTAATCGATTAGTAACTATGGACCGTTATATTTGGATGTATAGGCCTATATATATAGATGTAAAAGCGGGGACAGAATGTGTCTAAGAACGTTATTCATAGAGACTTTAAGAATAGCCGTAGTCAGACACTGATGTGGTTATCTGATCTAACCCATAAATAACCAGGTGAGACGGAAACCATCCGCTTTACAGCAGTCCAAAACTTTTGTCAACCCAAAATGTAAGAGACCCGATCGAGAGTAAACCCAAGAGTATGACGATGTAGGAGAAAGACAATACATAATTTGGGTAGATTCAATTAAGCAAGATACCGAAATAGTGTGGGTTGGGGTATTATTTCGCATCAAAATAAGTAATAAATTGTTATGTAGTTTGACCAACCTTGATCCAGCCGTGGTGAGAGTCCACGGGGTCGCAGGAGAGGGCAGCTAGCTTGACATTCCTCTTCTCAAACTCGGGCACAAGCTTGGCTACACTAGCCAACTCTGTGGTGCACACTGGAGTATAGTCAGCAGGGTGGGAGAAGAGGATAGCCCACCTGAAAATAAACAAGAATATCTTTATATTTTTGTAGTAAAGGACACATTTATAGTTGGGAAAACATACATTGATATATTCCGTAGTGTACTGCCATCCTGAATAAGAATTGCATTAAAAGATGCTTTTCACCGGCCAGATAATTGTGATGGGTAAAGACCGATTTCGTAAGCATTTTTACCTTCGATTACATTACCTAACTCTGGCCATTCTGGCTGTCCAAAATACAATATCATATATACCTGGTGTCTGCCCTAGCACCGTTATCATCACACTAATGACATGTTTTTTTTAATTAATTGACCTTTGGATAATATTAAAGGACAAGTACAGAGTCATGGACTAACGCAACTGATTTTCAGATAATTGTATAATTGCCTGAGTGTAAGGACTAATGCAATGTCATAGACTAACTTTATACAGGACCAAACAGGTATACAACTTTTCTACGGAGTTTCAGCCCAAACTAAGCTTGTAAAGACGCTCAATATTATTCGTCAGAGGAGCCCTAGCAACCCATATAATAGGCCAAGGTTAATAACATGAATGTTTTACAAATCTCTATTAAAGAGATCATGAGTCAAGTATGTGGTTTTATTATATATGCCCGTGCTGTATGAGGCGGCGTACAAATAATATATTACATAATTGTACGGGTAAAATATGGGTTCGAATTCGTTTTGCCTTTTAGTTTTTCATATGGCGATTCTGAATAAAAAAACAAAGGTTTCTATTTCAAAATTCTTCTTTGTCGAGGACATATCATAAACGGTGAATGAAACTCGTAGTGGCTAATCGAAGAATTATCGGACATAATCCCTGAGCTGATCTCCGTCCTAAATTCAAGTTAGGATAGGTCCTCGTCCAATTCTTTGTATATCACTGTATATTGCTGTCTATAAATTATATCATGCTAGAGGGCTGAATGGATATTTACAACTTGAATAGGGGGGTGGGGGGGGGGGGGGGTCATCGATCGCATGCCTTCCAAATCAAATATAGCTTTGTCTTTGTGGCCAACTTAGATCTAAGTATTCAAAGAAAGACGATCCGAAAACTGACGTCCCTGACATTGGTAGAAAGAAGCCTACGAGGGCTGCGAACGTGACATATAAATAATTATTCGCGGGTACATTAGCAAGCAGAATACGAAGCTATTAACATCATCACGTTCCAAGATAGGAAGAAAAAATCGGCACAGAACATTTATAGCTGAGTTTCATGCTCTGTTGGGTTTGGGAAATCATTGCAAAAGAATGCATGTGTTAACATAAGGTTTGCATTTAAAAGGTATTTTCTGGCCGCTTTACATTAATTCCATTTATTCGATTTTATTCTTCTTAAAGGCCTGAGGTTTAACTGACTAGACTATAAGCCCATATCCAGACTCTGTTATTGGGATAATTAACTACTTAGTGCAAGCTAAGCATTTTACTGTCTAGCCAGGGGGTTTCATCCCTCGCATCCTTGTGCTAACCCCTGTACAAGCTAAACAATGACTTTTACCTCTCTGTAATCAACCTTCTTATTAATGCCAGACTAAGAAATTATGATGCTATCCTCTTAATTGTTGTTTGTTTCATGTTGATGCTGATGCCTGTGACTTATGGAAAATAAACAGAACTTAGCTTCTTGCCAGTCTAGGTCCAGGTGGTGTGGTAACCTAACAACCCCCAACCCCCTTTCTGGGTATATATACTCAGGTGTGCCTCCCTACTCCTCAGTTATTACTTTGCTTCTGAAGACTGACATTGTCCAGTACTTGTCCAATACCACACTACCAAGACCTCTACTATATTGGAACTACCTTCTATTGAACTACAGGAATTCCTTGTGTGAGTTATCCTTCATAGTTATTGACTTATTACCATTCTGTTGTGCTTGCATACCTGGACCATATAGCACCGTATTGACACACCTACCTGGATATCAGTGTCACAATCATTGTCTGTTATAGCACTAGCTTTCCCCATACCTCTCAACGAACATTGACAGTAGCCAGAGAACCATTATTTCAGTATTTAATTATTCTTTAAGATATATTGCTAGGCATATCTTAATACTGGTGGAGAACCCGGGCAGATCTTTGATTGTGAAGATTAGAACATTTATTTCAAATTACTAAGATGGGTCACGAAGGGCAGGATGATATGCAAAATTTAAATAGAGAGGAAGCAGATCGTGATGCATTAAACAGGAGGGACGATGCTCCTGAGGAAGAAGAGGTAATACCAGCTGAAGTGAATAATGCAGATCTGTTAAGACTTCTACAAAGAAATCACCGACGATTCAACGATTTAGATAGAGCCTTAGAAAACACTAGGGATCAAGTCAGAGAGCTGACAGGTGAAGATGGCAGAATTGCCATTAATAATACCCGCGCGATGGCCCGTAACTCTCCTGCGCCATTCGATGGTAGGAGGGACCAAGATCCTCTGATTTGGATCGAAGCATACGAAAATTACATAGCTTACACAGAGCCCACCAGGATAAATGCTCTCAAAGATGCTTTCAGTATGCATCTCAGAGGTGAGGCCTTAGAATGGTACTCAGACCATCATGTTAGAGACTTTAACAATTGGGAAGATATCAGGGATACTTTTGTGCGCTATTTCTCAGTGATTGATAATTATCAAAAGTCAAAATTGGTTTTCACTCAGATGCGTTCTGGTGAGACTATTGATAGCTACATTCGTAGAGCTTCAAAGGCATACCGCATCCTAGGGTATGAAGAAGCCGAGAAAATTAGGTATTTTATATATGGGCTCCTACCTAACATACAGGAGGTTGTGATGAGGGAAGACCACCATTCTTTCACTGATGCCGTTTTAGCAGCAAAAATGGCCGGCCAGACTGGCAGGATTCAGGCCGATGTTAAGTTAGACGATTTTGAAGGGCAATTAGCCAATATAACTACGGTAATGAAAACTCTGCTCAAAAGGGATGAGAAAGCGGCGCACCCAACCACCGTTCAATCAGTTCAATCAGTTCAGTCAGCAGAATTTGCTGAACTCCAGATGGTGAAACGGGAGTTGGCGGAGTTAAGAGCTGGCCAGAATCCAGTTAATGTGCTCAGTTCCCAAGTGAGCAACATGATGCACGAGTTAGGCACGGCCATACATGCTGTTAAGAGTGGACTTGGTACCGGAGATGTTAGACCCGCTCTTCCCACAGCCCCGGCGCCTATACCTTCCTACCAAGTAGCGGCGCCTGTGCCTCATTACCAACAGTACCAGCCTCAGCAGCAGTATCAGCCTCCTCAGCAGCAGTATCAGCCTCCTCAGCAGCAGTACCAGCCTCAGCAGCAGCAGTACCAGCCTCAGCAGCAGTACCAGCCTCAGCAGCAGCAGTACCAGCCTCAGCAGCAGCAGTACCAGCCTCAGCAGCAGCAGTATCAACCACCACAGAACCAAGGACGCCGCAATGGACCTCCACAGACCGGGCGGGTATGCTATTCCTGCGGCGGCCGGGGACACATCGCCCGCCAATGTGGTAACAACCGCTCTCGTGGGCAAGCTCAGCAGGGCAACGACTCCAACTGGCCGCAGCAAGGGTCGTTCAGTCAAGGCAACAACACACAAGGTCCCCAGAATTCGTTAAACTAAAAGCTTCCTTCAACGACGGGGGTGTTGGAGGGAAGCAGAAGTTTACATCAAGGAAAAGCACCAAGGTCACCAAGGCACCTTGCTGTAGTGACTGTCCACCGGATAACGAATGCCATTCTACCAGGACACAAATATTCGAGATATGTGCAGACCAAAATGTAGGTATGAAAACTACTCAAGGGTATCATGTATTGTCGGAAAAGAATTTTGTAAAATTGTGTGTAGGTGAAGTCTGCACTAAAGCGCTTGTCGACACTGGGGCCGACAAGTGCTGTATGAGTCTAGCTTTTTTTGATAACATTGATCCTGGTAGAATTCTGAAAATTTCTTCATCAAATATTTTTGTAACTTTTGGTGGTGGGAAAGCCATTGATGCTGTGTATGATATTACAACTTTAGTGGACATTGACGGCTTTAAATATGAATGCCAATTTCATGTTGTTCCTGGTCTAAAGTTACCTTGTCTTTTGGGGAGAGATTTCCTCAAAAAGTATGGCGTAAGTCTTCATTATGAATCTAATGATGTTGTATTGAATAATGTGAGTGTTAGGCTGTCAAAAGATTTGCATGTTCCCGCTGAAACTGAGGTTTTATTTCCAGGAGGCCTACAGGAAGGTCAGGTGGATAATGGTAGATTTGTGTATTTTGTGGGAAATTATAATGTTGACATGCCTCGTATTCTATTTGCCAAGACTTGCGTCAGAGTAGATCAGGGAACTATTCCAGTGAGACTAGTTAATACAGATGTTAACCCCATTGTATTACGTAAAGGTACATGTGTTGGTAAGATTACTTCTATGGGTCCCAATGTATATGTTAATCTAACTCATATTGGGGTACATAATGTAGAAGCTTCAAATGTTGGGACCACACCTGGGTTAAAATCCGAGCCTAGTACTGATCCGGGTAAATTCCTCCCTCAAGTGGATTATAGTAGGTCCAACATTAACGACGAACAGAAGACCAGAATGAATGACTTACTCTATAAATATTGTGATGCCTTCGTGGGACCTTCAGGGGATTTGGGCTGCACAACTTGGATAGAGCATGGAATCGACCTAATTCCAGGAGCCAAGCCTATCCAACAAATGCCATTCAGAATGTCCCCTATGATGCGGTCACAACTAAAAGCTGCAGTTGACAAGCAGGTCAAAATGGGGATTGTAGAACCCGCTTTTGGTGGATCCTGGGGATCCCCAGCATTTTTGGTGCCTAAGAGCTCGGGAGAACAGAGGTTAGTCTGTGACTATAGAAACCTCAATTCGCTCAGCGAGGCTCAATATTTAGCAATTCCTCGAATAGATGACACCATTGATGCTGTGGGTCAGGTGAAACCAAAATATATCTCAGCTTGTGACTTAATGATGGCATTTCACCAAATCCCCATCAAACTGGAAGATAGAGACAAAACTGCATTTCTGACCCCCTTTGGTAAATACAGGTACACTAGGATGAGCATGGGATTGAAGAATGCGGCGAGATCGTGCCAAATGATCGTTGATATGGTGCTGAGAGGATTAAGATTCAAGTCCTCCCTGTGCTATGTCGACGACATTATCACTTTCTCTCGCACCTTTGATGAACACCTTCTCCACATGGAAGAACTCTTCCAAAACTTGGTAGCTTCTGGTTTAAAGATGAAGGGTGCTAAATGCATCATAGCCGCCCAGCAAGTACCATTTTTGGGGCATATTTTGGACGAGAATGGTGTCAGACCCAATAACGACAAGATCCGTGCCATTTCGGAGATCATCTCCCCCCAAACACCTAAACAAGTCAGGAGATTCTTGGGCATTACAGGCTTCTACAGGAAATTCATTAAAGATTATGCCACCCGCGCCAGAGTCCTGTATGCTCTCACCAAGAAAGATTCTCCTTGGCATTGGGGATGGGAAGAGGAAGCCGCATTCCAAGATCTCAAATGTGCTCTGACTAGTGATACCTTTTTACTCTACCCAGACTTCAGCAAAACCTTCACTGTGACAACTGATGCCAGTGCCTATGGGATGGGTGGGATCCTCGAACAGCCTGATGGTGAGGGCAATTTAAAACCTGTTGCCTATGCTGCTAAGCTTTTTAATTCAGCCCAGAGGAATTATTCCACTCTGGACCGTGAATTAGCAGCGATAGTTTATGTCTGTACGGAATGGAGGGTATATTTGGAGGGAAGGCCATTCTTGATCCGCACAGATCATGCCCCCCTTCAATATATTCTTAACCCTAGGAGTAAACTATCATCTCGTCAGGTTAGGTGGGCATCAGAACTTAATACTTTGGACTTTCGGGTGGAACACATCCGGGGACGAGAAAATTCTGCCCCAGATTCCCTTTCTAGATTGGGGGAGGAAGATTATCAAGAGACAGAGGTCAGCACACTATTCTCCGAGATGTGTGATGCCTCTGTAGATGACTGGATGACTACCCCTCCTTCAAGCACAGAAAGGATACCCAAGAAGAAACGTCGAGCTAACAGGAAAGATCAAGCTCGAGTATCCTTTAATCTAGAACCCAAAGTCCATTGTTACCCATCAGATGAAGATGTCACAGTTGAAGTATTTGCACTTGAAAATAGGCCACGAGCAAATCATACGAAGAGAGACAGGTACCGTATGGTTGGTGATAAAACCCCCATCACCATGGAGGGTCTAGGAGTTTCTAAAGAGACAGTGGTAGCCGCACAACGAAAGGATCCGATGTGCGCTGAAATCCTAGATTACCTGAGAAATGGTGTTATCCCCGAGGACGAACAACGAGCACGCTTGGTAGTCCTGAGAGAATCTAATTTTCTCATCAAAAATGATATCTTATATCATTTGGAAACCATTATAGGACCCAAGGGCGGTATCAAAGCTCAAGTTTGTATACCAGGGGAATTGAGGGAGTTAGTGATGCAATTCCATCATGACGCAGTGACCGGCGGTCACTTAGGTCCTGGTAAGATGCTGACAGCGATGAGACCCAGATATTATTGGCCTTCAATTTCTAGAGATGTCCATAATTTCTGTGCGTCTTGTGATACCTGTGCAGCTAACAAAAGGATGACTCATCCTTATCGACCTCCTCTCACTATCAGGGACCCTGCTCCGAGGCCATTTGATACCATTAATTTAGATGCCTTGGAAAGGTTACCTGAGACTACAACAGGACAGAAACATATATATGTAATAGCCGATTACTACAGTAAATACATTATATGCTTTGCTGCTCCTGACCTGACGGCTGTTACTTTTGGGAAATTATTCTTCTCTAAAGTTTTATGCCGAGTGGGAGGTGTTCGCAGGATCATAAGTGATAATGGAAAAGCATTCACGTCTAAACACTTCGCTCGTGTGTGTGCAGAATATAAGGTCTCACATTCCTTTACCTCTACGGCGCATCCAATGGCGAGCAGTTTGGTCGAGAGATCCAATCGTAGCATTCTAGGTGTTCTCAGGAACTACATCTCAGATCACCAGGATGACTGGCATGAATACCTAGATGCAGTGACTTTTGCTCTCAATACTACCGTCGCCTATGGTACTGGCCAATCTCCCTATGCCCTTGTACATGGATGTGAACCTATCTGTCCTTTTGAAGCTAATATTAGCTTGGACATTGATGAAGGCGATTCTGTACAAGAACGATTTGCTACCTTATTGCAACAGCAAGAGATTGCTGCTAAATATGCTTCTCAACATCGTGAACGAACCCAAGCCCTAATGAAAACAAGGTATGATCGTCGTGTCTATGACCCTATGCTGAAAGAAGGAGATCTGGTTTGGCTTCATTGGCCCAGGTTGGAAGAACCGACTGGTAAATTAAAACTAGCTCGGCAATTCCATGGACCTTACTATCTAGTTAGATATCATACTGATAGTACAGTGTTCCTCAAGAATGCCAAATCAGGGAAATACCTTGATAAACCGGTCACCATTATGAGGTTAAAGAAGGGTTTGTCTCGTGCTGATGTAGAAGCAGACTGGAAAGGGTATACAGAGGAGCCTCAAGATCCAGCCCCACTGGATGCTGGAGATCTGCCTCTGGATAGTTTTGTAGAACCCTCAGTCGATAAGGTAATAAATACTCCTCCTGTGGTTGACGAACAAGAACCAGATCAGTCGATACAAGCAGATGATACTGGATTCTTAGATGCAGAAGATGAAGATGACCTTCTACTCGGGGCGGAAGCTGAGATCCCAGCAGCGGCTAAGTCATGCCCAAAGGATGAGCCAATGGTGTATCATCCTATTGAGAAGGTTAATGATGTCTGTCGACCACGAGGAGAGGAGATAAAATATCTTGTTCAATTTAAGGATGGAGATCGGCGGTGGATACCTCTCAAACAATTTAATAAAACAGCTTGCCAAAAGTATGTTACAACAGAGGAAAACGTTAGAGAGGTTCCCCGTACCCGGTCCCGCTAAAAGAAATGCAGTTTTGATTCCCATCTCTATTTTTCTTCCATTTTACCCTTGTTCACCGTTATATCACAAATATATTTCTTCTCATCTTTCTATTATAACCTCCAGGGAAAGATGGTGCTTTATCTCTCAGTTCTAACGCGTGATCTGAGAGTGCTTAACATAATTTTTATTCCCGGAGGCTATGACAAGGAAAAGGAATTTATTTACTTGGAAGCATGATGGACGTCCAATATCTGCTACAGCATTATTTATTATATTATCGGAGTCACCCATGTCTATTATATTATATGACTCCTATGGATTTGACTAATTATTATTTCTCATTGCCAACCTGACATCGTGCAAGCTTTGGCGCCTTATAAGCGGCCGATTGTATAGGATTGAAGAAGACACCACTTATACCCAATTATGACTTCTAAAACCATTAGATTATTTTCTTAAGGTTTGTCTCGAACTAAGACCCTTGCATCAAAGGCAAGGAGGGGAACAAAGCTTTCTCTTACCCGATTAGAGTATATTATTTCACTATTATTGACAGTTCGTACAGACTCTCCTCTTAGCTTTAATTTTAATCCTCATTTTGGTTCGCTCGCATTCTGTTCTTAATGCTATTGGCTTAGACAGGAGGGGAATCGAGGTAAGGTGTGTAAGCTGCTAGGAGTTAATTCTTTTGCATTTCTATTTCTCTTTTGTTGGTCGCGCGGCTGACAGGTCGGCGCCAACAGCATTCGCTAGAAGAAAGCCAGCCACTATTTGACGCGCTAAAGTCGCAAGAAAGCTTTAAGTTAATTAGTAGCGTTGACAAAGTATGTTTGTCTCGGCAACAAGATTGTGTATTTATATGTCTAGGCTGAGGAACAGCCGGGAAAGCTTATGAACGCTTGTACCAAGTATTTAAGGAGGTGGAATCAGGAGAGAGAATCATTCCAACCTTGGTTGCGAACAGTGAAGCATGGCTTGGCTTATTCTTCTAGCGATGGCTATCATTTCAGCCGAAGGTTCTTGGCCTGATACTTTGGCAAGACCTGATGTAGGAGTGATATTCCAAAAGGACCCGACTTTGTTACTGGCTCCGGAGGAAGTGGGATCCTTAACAGTGGCTATACCCCTTCCTAATTTCTCGGAGAATATCGTTGGGAATTTGACAAATCCTTGTGACGATACACCTGAAGTAGATAAAACGTTCTGGGGAGAACAACGCTTATGTCAGAAAATGACTAACTTTCTAGATATTCAACATGAACTGTGGCAAGATATTAAGGCAAGGACAACTGACTACAATGAGGATTTAGAGACACTTATTAAGGGACATCATACTAGAGCACCTAGGAGGAAGCGATCTTCCCCTCTAGATTTTATAGGAGACCTCTCCAGTACTTTATTCGGCACCGCCACTATGAAGGATCTTTCTAGGCTGGCGACTAATGTAATTAATTTAAGTAAAGTAGTAGGCCAAATAGATGCCAAACAGACCGAGATAGGAGATGATACGGCCCATGCGTTTCATCTTGTTTCTAATTCACTGAAGAATCTGAGGCGGCGATTCGATACAGCAGAGGGTGATTTAGTACAGACCAAGAGGGCACTAAGGCGTTTAATGGGAGCAATGGGCCCATTAACTGCAGGAGTAACTACGGGACAAGTTCGTTTAGCCCATCTTACTATATCACTCGCTTATACTACTTACCAAATCGAGCTCTTATCCACTCAGGAGAGGGTTTTGGCTGGTTGGGTGAGAGGGATAGAAGCATTGTATCAAGGTCACCTGACAGCCGACATTCTCAGCCCTACTCAATTGAATCGCCTCCTCCATAGATATGACAAGAAAATATCGCCACTTGGATACACCAGATGTACTAGACACATCAGCTTTTACATCGATGACCATGTGACTACCTTTACCTTTTCTGATAATCATCTTTACTTATACCTTCAAGTCCCTATTTCTCAGAGTGAGTGCACCTTCGTTCTTTATAATGTAATCACCATACCTGTTCCTTTGACCTCTAATTCGACCAAGGGATATACTACTTTGAAGACAGGAACCAGAGCTTTAGCTGTCAGTAAATCAGGACAGACTTTTATGGAAATTACTTCAGCTCAAAGGGACGGATGCCACAAGGGTTATTTCTGGGAATGCCCTAACATTATTCTCCAGAAACCTGTTGCTTTCCCTTCATGTCTCTGGTCATTATATAAAGGACAATATAACGCGGATAATTGCGCTTACACCATCTCTACTAGAGCTCGCCTGCCGACCAATATTATTCATGTCCAAGAGTCTCAGTATTTAGTACAATCTTCAAATGGATCATTTACTCTCACCCACCCTAATTCTTCTAAAGAAACCATCAAGTGCATCTCATGTTATTTTAATTTAACCTGTGGCAGTCGTGTACAGGTTGATGGCCTTTTAGCAGTCGCTGGATTGGACTGTACAAATATCTCTCAATTCTCTTATGTCCACACCGTTAATATGCCCTTAATGAAGGCTTTCAACATTTCTTTAATTAGATGGGATAGCGATTTTGCCAAGAGGAATATTACCTTGGACTTGAACTTCCCTTTTGAACAATTAACTTCTGTACTGAATGATACCACTGGAGCGGAACAAGACCTGGATATCTTGGTGGATCGACTCAAGAAGAAGGCTAAATTTAGTTTTGAGTCGACCAAACAAACCCACCCCGCTCTTGATTATTTTCGCTCATGGAGAGAAGTTAATGTGTTGGACCTTATTATTATTATTGCCTTTATTCTAATTGTCTTACCTGGAATCCTCGCTTATGTTAAATGGAGATCCGCCGCCCCCTTACTTATTTTACTCAAGGCCAGATTGAGCACAGCCAAATCTCTACCTCAAGATCTGGAGAAGGTAGTGGTTAACTTATTGGACTTTAAAGACAAGCAGAAGGAAATCGCCGCCAATACAGGCCTCATGAGTAGGAACCTTACCTACCAGGAGGTTGTTCTTACCATGACCTTTGCTTGTATTGTCCTCTTCAGATTCAGAAAGCCTTTAGCTACAGTTTTCCGCTGGTTGGCCGGCAAATTAGATTTTTATGGATGTATTGAATGTTTGGCCTCCAACTCTAATTTTATTACACATAAGGGAACCACCATCTACTACAAGTTAGGTGGTACTGCGGAAAACTTGTGCATTCCTGTAGCTACCACAGGCCATGATCTTGAGTCTATTGAATTTATTGCCATACCAAGGATTTTTAATACAAGGGTGGAACGAGGATGTTCCAGTACCAAAGTTGTTTTTGAAAAAGTTGGACACTTCACCATGAAGCTGGGACAAAGGGTGATTGATATCCCAATGAGATCAGTTATCAAGACAGATAAATGGACCGGGAGTAGGGTGGAGCAGGCATTGGCGATTATCACCGACTCAGATCCAGATGGGATATTTCTGGCTGAGGGAGAATTCGGTTTAAAGGAAATCGTCGATCCTCCTATCCCTATTCCCGCTCCAACACCTCCAGTCTCCAGATCAATAGTTTCCACAACTCTACCTGCCGCCAAAATGCCACAGTTCACCAAATTCAAGCAAAATCAAAACTTAAGTTCTCCCCTATTACCTGCCGCCACACAGAACGAACTCTCTAAACCCACACCCCCTCCCTCGGAAAGCTCTCAGGAAGAGAGAAGAGGAAGGGAAGATTCATTTCACTCTGTAAGTTTGGAAACTACCCCTAAATACACCAGAAAACCTACTCCTACCCGGAGAGGGCTAGGCTCGAACAGTGGGAGTTCAACCAAAAAGGGGTTGGGATGGGATATTCTAAATATCGGTAACAAAAAGCCAAACGGTAAACTAGACCAAGTCTGAGAAAATTATTTGAAACCCCCCGAAAGTTTATCAGATAAGGGACAGCTTACAAAAGGTATTTTTGTTTTTCTCGGTTCTATCAATGAACAGCATATTTTTCTCTTATCTATGTTTGTGTGTGAAGCTACTTATTTCTTTGTATTTATGTTTCTCGATATGTACGTATGAGTATCATCAAACCTGAGCACCAGCCCCAGGGTGTCCTCATGGTTATTTTCTTGATAAAACATTGTATCGTATTACATGTATTCTATTTCATTTTTCAATACGCCTTTCATCACAAGACAACTGTCTTAGGGTCTCGCCGATTGGGATGTACTCTTTGAAGATTTGGTCTTATGATTTTGTATTGTATTTGTATTACATGTACACTTATTCATTTTTCAATATACCTTTTATCACACGGCAATTGTCTTAGGGTCTCGCTGATTGGGATGTACTCTTTGAAGATTTGCTCTTATGATTTTGTATTATCTTATCATTGTATGTATTTGCTTGCACATTTTATGTTTGTGTCGTACTAATCAGTACAACCAGATTGCTATCTGAAGGTTTGAAGATTTGGGTAATAATACAGGATAATTTAATAAGGTTGATGGTTTACATTACATAGGGTCCGGTCACACTAGAGGTTTTTTTGTGACGGACATCAGCTGTATCATGAGATTACGGATGTTTATCGATTGTGCCTTAAGCTTCTAGTTATTACCCAGTATCTGATGTATTGATTTATGGTATGGATTTCATATTTGTCATTGCTTATGTTTGACTTTATCATTACGGCTATAGGAGATGTTTCACCTGTAATTTGTACATACGTTCCAGGGTAACAACCCGTGATTATGTCTGGTATACAACTGACTACTTTTAGCTGAGATTCAGAACAGCTGATTTGAAAATACTTTTATGTCTATTACTTCTTTATTTCTTTTACTGTGTAGTGGTAACACAAAAGCAGTGTGCCTGGAAGCATGTTAACATAAGGTTTGCATTTAAAAGGTATTTTCTGGCCGCTTTACATTAATTCCATTTATTCGATTTTATTCTTCTTAAAGGCCTGAGGTTTAACTGACTAGACTATAAGCCCATATCCAGACTCTGTTATTGGGATAATTAACTACTTAGTGCAAGCTAAGCATTTTACTGTCTAGCCAGGGGGTTTCATCCCTCTGTTAGCATTAAAGCCACTCAAGCCAGGGGCTTAGCATTCCTGTGCTAAAGCTGTTAGCAAGTCTAGGCAGGGGCTTGGCATCCTTGTGCTAACCCCTGTACAAGCTAAACAATGACTTTTACCTCTCTGTAATCAACCTTCTTATTAATGCCAGACTAAGAAATTATGATGCTATCCTCTTAATTGTTGTTTGTTTCATGTTGATGCTGATGCCTGTGACTTATGGAAAATAAACAGAACTTAGCTTCTTGCCAGTCTAGGTCCAGGTGGTGTGGTAACCTAACAACCCCCAACCCCCTTTCTGGGTATATATACTCAGGTGTGCCTCCCTACTCCTCAGTTATTACTTTGCTTCTGAAGACTGACATTGTCCAGTACTTGTCCAATACCACACTACCAAGACCTCTACTATATTGGAACTACCTTCTATTGAACTACAGGAATTCCTTGTGTGAGTTATCCTTCATAGTTATTGACTTATTACCATTCTGTTGTGCTTGCATACCTGGACCATATAGCACCGTATTGACACACCTACCTGGATATCAGTGTCACAATCATTGTCTGTTATAGCACTAGCTTTCCCCATACCTCTCAACGAACATTGACAGTAGCCAGAGAACCATTATTTCAGTATTTAATTATTCTTTAAGATATATTGCTAGGCATATCTTAATACATGGAACACATATCTGGTATAACATTTTGGTGAATAACACTTAAGAAACCTTTATGACAAAGATAGTGCTAGTATATCGTTATAGGGGGGTTGATTGACATGGTCAGTAGCGTGTGAAAAACACATTAAATTAATAGTTCTACAGCACGCACTCAGCCGATTTTCTGTACATACTGCAGTGGCTGAAATGCTAACCCACTTGGAGCGGGAAATTATACGACTCAATTGGTTTCACTTCCTATTTGTTTAGGTAGTATTTGATAGGTCTCTATGGACAGGACGCGAAGTCATTAATACGAAACTCCTAGCTTTGTTCATTGTCTAAATAGACCTATGAAAACATTTACATTAAACTGAATACCTTTCACTATGGGTCAAGGGAAACCCATGACCTTCTGCCCTAGAAAACATTAAGAAATAACCAATTCATTTGACATACACCACAGAGGGGAGTGATCTCTCAGATTGCTGTGCTATAATGATAAGAAGCGACTAAAATAATTATATATTGGTTGACCATATCTAAATTACACTGAATAACATCAATTTCATCTGATCATTAACAGATTATTCCGGTCCTCCTGAAATCATCACAATAATGTAGCGATACTCCGATATTGAAAAAGAAATCTCATTTCCTTTAGACATGGGTGGGGTGGGGGAGGGGGATTTCCTGCAATATGAATCCAGCAATAACAAATTATATAACAGAAATGTTATATTTTAAGAACTATTTTGGCAAAAGTTCCTTTCCTTTTTTAATGTAACACGTGACGTCGACGGAAATATTAATATATTTATATCGCAGGCATATCACTTAGTATACCGTAGTATCTCATGGTTGCATTCGTGCTGTTATGTAACAACCAGGTGAATAACTGACACTTGGAGAACAGCGTGATAAACTAGCTTTATGAGCCAAGATAAACATCAAGTCACATAGTGACATACCACAAATGTTCCTGTGTAACCAATATAGAGGACTGATAATATACTACTCAGCACTACGGGTTAAACCCCTTGTTAGGTGCATTGCATTATACTGGGTTATGCATATCGATGCAATGATATCATTGTTTTACGATTGTAGAGATAACCGCTCGGATTCGATCAAATGTTTTCTATACTTGCGCAATTTACAATTACGGTGCATTTGATATGATCCCCGAGCCGAGCCTTGGGGAGCAGTAGAAATTATTAAACGGTCGATCTTTACATTTCACACCTTTCTTCACCTTAAAGTAATTTGAAAATAGGGTAACTCCCACAGACCATATGATCATAATGGGTCGTATTGAGAAGAAGGAACCAGGTCCGTGGTTCGCTGAAGTTTTTACTTTCATAAGTAGAGTAGAGTAGAGATTATATTTGTATTAGGTCTATTATGAAATGGTCCATATTAATTCCAGTCGATAAATACATTTTCAAGGGCATGATACGTTACAGTAAGAGTTCAAATTTTATCAAAAAAGGTTCTTGGAGGATTTGGATGATGGTCGGACTGAAAGCCGGTTGCAGTGTTACTGTTATATATGGTGTATGTGTGCCGTAAGAATGAAGACTTTGAGAAGTATTTCTGCAAGTCATTGAAAATGAAGGTAAATTATACAAATTAAAATGACAGGTGTATGGCCCAAATCCGAGCCAGCTGAGGGTGCGCCGACAAACGAAATTAAATTGTAATTCAGCGGGTAACTGAAAGACTTAAAATACTTCCCTAACAACCCTTAGCACACACATTTTTTAGATAGCATATACTGTAAGGGCCCGGGTGTTTGTTTGAGTTCCTGGTTTGCTCAAAATTCCAAAATTAGTACAGCTATACCTATACGTGGTTTAATACTTATTATTTCACACGCATTGCTCTGAAAACAACGTATCTAAAGTGATTTAGGCATAGTGCATATTTCACTAGTGATTTACGTGGGATTGTCATGGCAACCATTCTGTTTTTAGTAAGATTATCGGTAAAATTCAAATTTATGATTTGATTTTTTCTATTTTCATGATTGAAAGCATGTATAATAAATCTGTTAACTAACTCGTTGGTTTGAGTCACTTAGAATATTGCACAGGTTCTTGTATGTGACACGTGTACACTATTTCCGTTAAACAAGAAATATGACTAGAAAGATTTATATATATCTCTTAATTCCCATTTATCATAATATTATCTCGGTAATTACAACGATAAAATACGGTGTAATTATACTGCAAAATTGTTAGATTCGGTAGACTTGGAAGTTTGGCAAACATACATGTATTCCATTCACACGGTTCACATGCAGGTCAAAATCTCTAGAAAATATTATATATATTATATATATATATATTTTATTCGCTTACGGGCCAGACATTTAACAATCAAAATTCCTGTGTAACGACGTAATATATAGTTTCATTTCAAAGTACATGCACATCGAAATCGGAATATAATATCTTCAACCTGCAGATCTTCCAATTGGCCCTCATAGCCCTCATATTGATTTAATATATTATGTAGGCCTATACATGCTACGGTGAGGACACCCTCGTATATGTACAGAAGGAGAGGCTAAAAATAACCTGGGTAATTCCTAGCCGATGTTACCACCACTTCATTAGCCATGTGCCCTCTATCTTGAGGCTTCCAAGTTATAGAAACTCACCCCCAACAAACAAAAAATAGATAACAAAACAAAATATAGCTAACAGCTATATAAATTAAAACGTGTCATAATTTATGTATATATTGTGCCATATTAACCCGCTTAAACTATAAAACAGTACACAGATTACGTGAGCAAGAATTACCTCAATGCATGCATATATTCTTTTCATAACTTCACGCTCCAAATATAACGATGGCGCTAAGTTATGTTGTCCTTTATCACAGACTCATGAGTTCTATGAGGTCCAATAAAGGGGTGCAATAAAATATTCATAGTATAGACAAGTATCACATTTAATATGAGTTCGAACTTGTTTTACTTTTAAATTTGAGATACTTGTGGCGATTAATCATTAAAAAAGTTTATAATTCAACTTTCTTCTGTGCTAAGGGATTATAATGAAAAGGCGAAGGAACCCGACGTTTGCAATTGAAGAATTGCCCTCATTTAATTACTATCAGCTTGCAATCGAAGAATTACCCTCAAAGAAATTTGGACCCTGGAAATGACTGACTCCTAGTCCTATATGGGAGTACTTGGAACACGCAGCACTGACGGTGTATAGCATAAACACTCTAGGTCCAAACCCTCAGATCAGATAAGAATGGTTTGTCAGCCCAATCGGTTTATTGTCCTAGAACTCGGTGTTTTAATGGGAATATGATGACATTTTAGGTCTTAATGTAATTATAATGACTCTTTGAGGTTTGAGGCGGGAGGCTTTCCCTTCGTCTGAAGGGATTCTCTCAAGTTTGGGCCTAGACTGTAAAATAGTTTTTCGTTCAGCCTCGATCCGTGCGACCTATTTCATTGAAGAGTTGGATCATTAACCTGCATGGATGTACACGGGCCTTCAAATGTAGAGGTTGGACAGTTGAGCCCCGAGTATTTGCTTTGCACCAATAGGCTCGAGGGGTGGGGTACATTCCACAACACCCCATTTTAGATTGGGTTCACTTTACTTCATTCGGGTAGCCTATCCATTTAAATTTTATGAGCCGCGATATGCGAGGTACCGTAATAAAATAAACATGAACGTGAAATCATCCATAAGGTAACCTAGATGCACACTGTAATTTATTAATGCGCTGTAACAGAAATCGATAAGTACATGTTCGAGCTAACTTGCTGGGGTTATAGCTCCTCTATTAACCGATGCAGGTACAATGGCGAACATATATATCCGCATATATCACAGGGGTCATGTCGCATAAGCTTCAGGGTTGACTTCCCCCACGAGCAATAAGGGTTCAGTTGGCCTAACATATCATATAACAGCTGGCTCATTTGTCTAGGAAGATGCATCAACGTTACCATTGAAAATTCAATGCACCTGAGCCTGGTTAAACAGAAACATTCAGCAATCCAGCAGAAAGCAAAGTGTTGGAAGTAGTAAGATCAGAAAATCATACCACCAAAATTATCAGCGTTTCTAGTTTTTAGTCACTGCCTTGAACTGGGCTCTATCAAACTAAGGCAGAGACTAAAACTATTAATAACCTCCATTCCGAACCTGCTGGTGCACTTCGCCTCGAGATTATACACCAAACAGTGCATGAATAGCCCCTCGATGTCGGTCATTAATTCTTTTATAATATTCTATTTTGCCTTGATGATCCCCTTTTGGGTCCACTACTGTAGTGTAACAGTCCAGGCTAGTGTTGAGAGACGTCCCTACAAAATGAGGGAAAGGCTCTAGCTCCAAACCGTAAAATGCCATATAGAAACCCGTTAGGAGGCTCGGGTATGATTAGTATGATGCCTACTCCAGAGCCGCGAAAACCATTAGCGCAGTAGGCGTCCAATCACTGACATGCCATTCATTTATATCTGAGAGGTTGCGAGCCCAGACATTGGTAAGATGAGGTAGTGCAACCTGCAGGGCTGAATCTTGCATAATGGTAAGGGGTGTGTCTGATGTGTGTCTCAGATGTGCAGTAGAACATGAATTTATAAATAAAGAGTGTTGATTCATTTTAAAAGATTTGGCATGCATGGGTAATTTAGCTAACTATCCGAGACAGTTCGAATGTAAAACAGATAATTAATATAAATGGATATAATTAATTATACCCCTCGAAAGCATGAGAAAAGAAATGAAACTTTTTTCGTCCTAACTTAATTACTTGCCAAAACCGGTATCCCCCCGCCCCTTTTAAATGTTACCGGTCGTCTGCAACGTGTCGGCAGTTGTAAATAACATACAGAAGTTAATATTTGGACAAATACAAAGCTACTGACATCACCAAGAAATGGGACATTTCACACTATATATGGAACAGGAGAGCGTTGATTTTATCATCTTCCTGGTTCCTCGGTCTCCATGCACCGCTTCCAACTGTTGCAAGGCTACACCGGTCGTTATAACTAGTTCACACCATGTGCAGAATGCGTAGCTACGAACCCTCTCTCTCCCCAACCCTCTCCGGCAACCTTCCAACTCTTGTCAATGAAAATAAACAATAATAATATACTGACATCTGCTGTTATGTCACACGTGGATGACCAGCCGGCATAAACTGCCGGTCCTACCTCTACAATGTCAAAGGGGTGCGTCGGTGTGGAGAGTACTGTTGAAGTCAAGATTGATTGCGACTGATACCATATACTTCAGAATTAAAACAGGTCATGATTGAGAATAACTCAAACAAATTGCCAACTCACTGGTCTCCAACAAAGTCATGGAACTTGATATCGCCCTCGGTAGATTGGGCCGTGAAGTTGGGGAAGACGTCTCCGAGGTTGGGCATCTTGAAAGTTGACGGTGATCCAAAGACAAAGTGGGACCTGTGCTGCTAGTAACGCTGGTTGAACGCCGACTGGACGAATGTCGTCTGCAACCGAGGATCTTGTAGACGGTACAGCACGCGCCACGCAGGTACTAGTGGCCCACATCACATAGACTAGCACCAAGTCCCCGGCCCAGCCTATCTATATTTTAGGCTCGGTATTAAACTCAGGGATTTTTGTGATCCGAAATAAAATATTGAATTGATTTTAATTATATATCCTACAGAGGCGTAGGAGGAGGAGGTATGTGTGGTGGTGGTGGGGGGGGGGGGGGAGGAGGGGTACTCCAAACAAATTTACAGTGGCGCAGGAAAGGCGGATCGGGGGGGGGGGGGGGTACATCGCCCCCCCCCCCCCCCCCCACACACACACACACACTCAGGGTCAAAAAAGTGTCCGCTCTTCTGTTCCAGCCTTTGAAAAGTACCCCCTTTCCACGAATTTTCAAGGCATTTTACCCGCCTTTTTGTGGCAAAACGCGGAAAATCTGATGCTAAAAGGATGCTTTATAAGGATTTCAAGGAGTCTTGCTTAACATGATACCCATTTTACCCCACCTTTTTTGTGGCAAAACGCGGAAAACTTTATGCCAAAAAGGACTCCTTTTTATGATTTTGGGGAGTCTTGTATAACTAACATTTTCACCAACATATGTTACAACTAGTGCAACACAAAAGGTAACAAAGTAATGAAGTTTAACGATATGGGCAATTCTCATGAAACGTCGACAATGGTTCTATTAAAGGGTCAGTTACTAGCTGTCAGTTATTATGAGCAAATCCATTCCCTTGCTATTATTGAAATGTAGCCACCCCGGTTTGACTTAAATTAATTCAAGTTATTATTTAGGGAGTTTTACCCATTTAAAGGAGTGAAAAAGTAGTTCCACAGTTTAACACTCCATTCAAGGCGCCACTGTTTGCCTACGTCACAAAGGTGCGCCAATCTTGAAATGTACATGCAATGAACATAATAAACAACTCTCATAATTGCTGCTAGAAAGAAGGAGGGTAGGGTGGGCGGAAGGAGTATTACCAGACCAAAACAAACAATCTGTCATACCCATTGATTGTTCCTCACAAGGTCAGAGTGAAATGTATATGTAATGCTATTTCCCTCTCTTTTGATACACTGTGGCACCAAGGTATCACACATTTGTGATGTGTTTCAGGGAAATGAGTCACAAGTCACAAAATAAGGATATTTAGATAATAACCATATTTGAGAAGATGACATCAAGCCGATTCCAATGATAGTTAACAGTAGGGCATATATAAGTACTATTTTATTTTAAATTTGATATCTTCATTTTTGGAAAACAGGTTTAGTATATGTTTGAGTAGAGAATTATTAATAAAGTAGCCAAATATACTCTATAGAATGACCTAAGAAATGCATAGATTCTTGTAATACACCATCTTGAAGTTTGGTACATGTATTTATGCTACTAGCAGCTCAAAGAACACCAAAAAGGAAAACATTCCAAATAAGGGTTCTTGTACATGAATTGCAGTTTTGTGACTTGTGACTCATTTCCCTGGAACACATCACATTTTCTCTCACCACCTTTTGTGTTCCTTCGTTTAAGGGGAGGACTAAACCCAATTATTGACCTCTCATTATAGATGTCTTGAAATACCTCTATTGAATAACTGTTTCAATTGCTGGGAGATTGGGGGGGGGAGGGTAGGGATATTATGTACATTTCTGGCACACCTTTGTGATGTCACACAGACCTCTCAGTGCCCTCTTGTGCTAAACAGACCTTTTCAACTAAGCTTTCTCAATTTGTGCCTGTAAGTGACTATAAGTTAGATATAAATGGAGGTAAAAAAATTGAGATTTGGGTGTTGTATTTATGGCTGCATAAAGTTTGTTGTCCTAAAGTGACCATGAACCCATTGACTGACCCTTTAAGTATGCATTATCAGCTGTGGAAGGTATCTCATTAAAATGAGTCATCAAAACCCTTTCCAACGAGGTATAAAAGAAAAATATATGCGTTATGAAAAAGGTTATGAGTGATTCACTGTCTAAAAGGTTGTGTGGCTAACCACTTCACACAGAGTATTTCCTAAGGGGTTTGTGTGCATTTAATAGATATTGCCTATTTTTAGTATCATAAACTATGCTGTTACTCCCTCTAAAAGACCATACATTAATAGTCTCCAATTGCTAATATCTCATTGTAAAAACGTCATTTCATGTGGGGAAGTGGTTGCGCAACCACTTCTCCAGATGTCTAACCAATTTAGTAGCAAACTCAGGTTATGAAGGTCCTATATCACTATTTTATCTCACCAAAGTATGAAACTTATTAAGAGAAATTTGTCAATTGACGCCCTCCAGGGTTTTTCTGGCCCATTTCGTGAGGATTGACCATGTGTATGTAATGTAATGTGTCCAAAGACAAAGCATTCCGGCACAACAATATTATTTTGCTGAAAGACGGATTATTACAGCCTTGTTAAGTATAAATTACAACAGTGTGCTATAGCAACGATTAAGAGAATCAGTAGATATATTATTTATATAATTGTTTTTTTTTGTTTTTAAAGGTTTTTATTCAACATATTCTGCCATCGTGGCTCTTACAATTCTAAAATGACTTCCTTGTCGTACCTTTATGTTTTGTAGTTTTTTTGGTATTTTCTCGATTTCGTTCACACCCTTAACAATATTGGATTTATAACACTTCTCCAATCAACATAAGTAAAAAAAGAGTCATTCGACTACCATTAAACATAGATGTAGAGTTCCTTGTATACACTAGGGTATGTACCGATGAGACTTTTACTCCCCATCCCCTTCTAGTTCACTAAGGATTCTTCCCCACAACTTATTCCTGGATTTCTTTTTTCCTGTTGCTACCTTGTTGTACTCCATCACTCTTACGTTTACCTTCATCTCATTAACAAATGCAGTGAAGTTTATTTTGTTGTCATTGAAGATTCTCTGACGATGAATGTACACTTTGGCTGCTAATAATATCCAATTGAATGCATTTTTAAATTTACTTATTCCACAGTATCCCAGCAAGATATTAGTTTTATTGATCTCTCTTTTGCTGATATCGGGGAATAATTTGGTTCTGTCTACCCATGTTTCTATTTTTTCCCAGAGGCGTTTGGGGTTGGAACAACCTATTGTTATAACTCATTGTGTCATAATATATTAGTGTACCTAAAATTTTAATTATTAATGGTCATATGCCTATACCTTCACCGTAGCTTCTACCTCCATGGAGGCTACCTCTATAATGAATAATCCCTCATCCCCATTGGTCTAGCCACGCCCCCCAATGAGGGTGGTAGGCTGACCTGATGGTAAGCCTCCCCTAGGATATAAGGGGCTCTCTGACCCCTTACTCATTAGTTACCTGCCGGATTCCAACTAGGTTATACCATCATATTGTATACCTGTACCAGGAATAAATACTTCTTCAAACTTCAATACTTCGTTACCTTTTGTGTTACACTAGTTGTAACACTATAAAGAAGTGATCAATGGAGTCGATCTCATCGCAGAAATTACAGTATGAGGAGGGTTTAGCATGCACCTGTTTGAGATAGCTATTACAACCAATTGTTATTTATATAATTGTTAAATGTACTCAGAAATGAGGAGGATTTTTGTTAGGATTACATACATACCATTTGTAGGTTTATACGATCAGAATTGACAAAAATATGGCAAAACAAAAAACGTGAAAAACATCAAAATTGCAATTAATTTCTAGAATCGACACCATACAATATATATGGGTTTAATATCTTGTGATTTAAAATCATTGAACAAATTGATCAAATTCCCTTCATTTCGGGCCAAATATAAAAAGAATTCTCAATGTGAGAAATGCAGGCATCCCTTGTCTGCCACCAGGCGCCGATGCGTCCAGAGGTGAATGGCACCAGAGTAGGTGTATCGTCATAACGTGATGGGAATGAATGGAAGTCTTGGGCTATTTAATTTCATAAATATGGATTCTTTTTGTAAATTGACACTGTCAACACCCTACCTCCTTCCCTCTCCCTCCTCCCATCTCCCGATGCATTAAAATCTTTTCGTTTAAGCTTGTAATTCCATGTGCATGGCATCCCCGTATACAGGGATGCCATGCACATGTTCTGAATAACGTTTGCCAAGTAACGCCTGTTTCTATTGGCTGAGCAAGGAGGCCTGAGGCTGGCATAAGGTTGATGTAATGCACCCTGTGATTGGTTCATTTTTTTCCGTACAAACCCGACTGTTACCGAGAGTTCCTTGTTCTCTCACCATGTGTTGGTACAATGTCAATCCAAGCTGTGAGATATAGGGGTCGGGGAATCAGTTATTACTTAGTTATGATACCAGAAAGACCCCGTGTTATTGGAGGGAATCTCAGTCTATGGGTTTTCCCTAGGCCTGGAGACATTGTTTCTGGCCATTGGAAGTCGGGAAGTAGCAGTTTCACACGATCGAGCAAGAGTCGGGATATATAAGTTGGTAGTTCTAGAGTAAAGTGGGCATGGCTAAAATCGTAAGTGCTATGCCTGAGGCATATTTTATATGCCATTAATGATGCCTCGTCGTCTAGAGGTATGTGGCACCAGAATATTGTCACAATTTGATGGGAATGAATGGAAGTCTTGGGCTATTTACTTTCATAAATATGGATTGTTTTTCTAGATTCCTTCCCCCAACTTGCCCCAACTTGCCCCAAACCATAAACAACAACCACCCACCCCACCGTCCCTAGTGCCATGTAGACGGGTCTACATGGCACGCTGCGCTATAACACAGCTTGTGTGTTTGTCTGTAGGGTCAGGGGAGATCTGTAAACTAGCACTCAGGTGCCGTCTGGAATCCCCATTGCTATGACGTCAATACACGGGCCTTGTTCTGGAGCGTGTTGATGCGTGAATCAGATGTGCATGGTCTTTCACCGTGCGATAGTGACGGCCCTAATGTCGGCTTTTGAGTGTCCCTAGAACTGTAGCGTCAACGCGTGAGGTCTGGTATGCAGTAATTACACTAGTAAATTGACACTGTCAACACCCTACCTGCTTCCCTCTCCCTCCTCCCGTCTGGAGACATGGAGGCCTGGAGACATTGTTTCTGGCCATTGGAAGTCGGGAAGTAGCAGTTTCACACGATTGAACGAGAGTCAGGATACTAGTTGGTAGTTCTAGAGTAAAGTGGGCATGGCTAAAATCGTAAGTGCTATGCCTGAGGCATATTTTATATGCCATTAATGATGCCTCGTCGTCTAGGTATGTAGCCTACTCTTTTCTAAATATGTGTACATTTGGTTGTTATCGTACAATGTTCAGTTTTATTTTCTCTTAATTACAGCTGTTTTGATTTCAAGATAAGTTGTGCACACTCACACATTTGTATGCACATGAATGTTTCGCCCCATGAATTTAGGATATAGATTGATAATCTGTTTGCCAGTCTCTTAAATGGTCCCTCATGAGAAATAATTAAATGTTTTACCTTTTTATTTATACGCATGCAGCATACACTAAAACAAATGCCGATTTAATGGGTGACATTTTAATTATATTTCCAACGTCAAACAAAACCAGGACCATGCATATATATATGTATGTATAATAGTGTAATTATGGCAATCGGTACTGCAGGTACGTCCTCATGTACCTGCAGGCATGGTGTGTAAATAGTCCGAAAGCATCAATTTTTTGTTTCGTTTTCGATCGGCGAAGCCATATCCATTTATTTTCACTAATAGGAAACATCAATCGCCATTTGTACAACAAAAAATAAAGATAAACCTCAAAATCTTAAAATATGAAACATATAAGAAGGGTGCGTTCCTATATGTATATATATATATGTTCAATTTTGACCACATATCTATAAGTTTCATAAATACAAATTAGTGTAGGTATTCCTATCTCAATTTAGTTCTCAATTTAGTTATAATGTTAGCATTACTGTGAGATCCTTTAGACACGTCATGTTAGCTTTAGGTTGAACTATGGGCTTTGAATCTATAGCCCCCGTCTGGGATGTTACCTAAGTCTTCCGCTTGGCTGTGATGCTTCTCTGCTCTCCTGTGGTGTCTAACCAATTATAGTCAATTATAGTGTCTCTATAGGTCTGTGCGATAGAATTCTGGCCCTACATACCATTCTCGGAATCAAAATACAAACTGGAAATCTGCAGTGCTAGATATTTATTTGAAGTGAACAGTTATAATGAATGAATATACACCAATCCTAATAATGTCCTGGTGAGCCCTGAACCAATGTAACAATACCCTTTGCTGGGAGGTGTGAGTACCACTGAGTGTTTTCCCTTCAATCTACCCTGGCCAAGCAGTAGGGTATCCAAACAAGTACACAGTGAAAATGTTCTACTTAGCTGGTGAATGTGAGTGGAGACAAGTCTGGCTAGAAGAATGCCCAAAGTCCGAATCTATCTCCTTGAGAGGCAGTGCATGTAAAAGTCTGGAATGCTAGTCTGAATAGAATGTCCTGCATTCTATGTATCCTGGATAGTCTTTCTCTGTGGTCTCAGCAGGGAGTCTTGAAGCTGAAGCAGATCTCTGGAGAAGTCCCTTTTCTCAGTCCTATCTCCTCTTTTTCTATACAACACCTCTCCTCCTCCTCCAATTGGGACTTGCCAACTCATCCCCCATGTCCTCGCGCCCACGTCATCGCGCACGTCATTCACCAGCAGAATCAATACTCCTAATTAATCTACTTAGCCACCTCCACAAACATGTGCCTCGAAGGGTCACTCAACGGTCAAACTGCCTTAAAGCTATATTTCCTGCAAATTACAAGCTTGCCCTGATCCATGCAGTATTCCAATATAACACAGATCTCTTCTTAAATAAATCGGGACTCACACCAACACTCTCCCCCACTTTTCTTCTTGCGCGGCTCGAGCAAGATTATCGCTTACAAAGGACTCACCATTCCGAAACAACAAGGTCATCAACTACAAAAGGAAGTGACACCATCTAGGGTGTGTCAATATGGTCAAACAACCTCAGTAGTCAATATACCACCGGCAGACAGTAATCTCGTCCGGCGTAGAATATATAGCATATCATTAAACACATCTAGCATAAGTACCTCACATTTCACCGGTACATCACATATTCCAAATATCTATTTTATCTTAAATACACATCCTACACATACACACAAACACATTCATAATTGTAAAAATTTGCACGCGCTTCCTCTCCTTTCACCGTCCATAGGGAATAGCTTCACTCATACTTGGTATCACAGTCGTCTTTGAATTTTGAGAATTTTGCCCTTTTTCTGTAATTTTGATTATTAAATTTCTTTGGCCCCTTGTTCAAAAGATATTGCGCCCTGCCCATTTCCTAGTCGTCTATCTCCAAGCTGGATATACTTCCAGTCGGAGATAGGGTCCTGGGAGCGCCCATGGCCCTTGACCAATGCGGGTCTATCTGGGGGATCAAAGCCCCCCTTGGTATCAAGGTCTGCCACCGCACCGGGAAGCGCACGGGGTATTTAGAGGGAGGATAGGCGTCATGCTCGTTCATTACAGGGCTATCCAGGTTGGTCTTATGTGGATTTACCCCGCACAAGCCCCGAACAATCCTCCTAGTCCCCGCGGTCCTCTTCAGGGCCGCATCGTCTGTCTCCCACAGACTTCCCCCCCTAAGAGGCGTGTAGCAGAATGCACATGACTCGCATGGCGTCTGCTTCTCCCAGTAGCAGGCTTTGTGTACGATTACCCCACAGCAGGGGTATCGGGCGCCCGCTCGAGTGAAAACCCTGGGGTCATCCTCCGCCCGATTCCTTCGCATTCTATCAATAAAATCGTAATCACAAATGGCGCAATTGAACATAAACCCTTCCCTAAAAGCCAAATATCTGCCCACCCCCATGGTAAGGAGCTCTTCCAAATGTCCAGGGTGGAAGTTGCTATCGTCCTGCTCGAGAGCATTCTCATAGCTGTCCTCATCGTCAATGGAGAAGGTGTGACAAGCCGTCCTGACCATCCAGAACACGGTCACCTTCTCCCTCCCTTCATAAAACTCGAAACGTGACCAAGTACCCATTCTATCCACTATCTGTCTAATAATTACCACAGCAAATTTTATATCCCTTAGGATGAGGCGAGGAAGGAGAAGAGGGAAGAAGGCCACGTTCATGAAATACATAAAGAAATCCAGCCAATCTTCCCCCTGGTTGCTCACCATCACCTGAGCCAACCTCCGCGCTGCTCTGATCGGGTTCTTGGCGGACATTGCCGATAAAACTCTGTGTGTGACACCAAAAGTTAACATTAATGGCATCCACAGAGTCGCAGTAGGGTTGAAGCGTCGCGCTGACCGGAAGTACTCCATGCGCTGCAACAATTCTGGCGCCGGGTCGGGAAGCTCGATTGAGATCGAGGGGTCCCTATCCGTGTGGCGGAGGCGGCCTACCTCCACACGCGCCTGCTCTCTACTGGCCGTGTCCAACGGCAACTCCTCCAAGTCCGATATGTCCGAAATGTCCGACTCCGGTTCCGATTCGTCTCCCTTAAAACCAATGAACCAGAACATGTGATCAGTCAACAAACACAACCTGTGCTATTCCTGTGTACCTGTGTGTCTTGGCCGTATTATTTAACAACTTATCGGTTCCCTTTACAAACAATTCTTTTACCATATCGACACCAGGCCACAGGCGTATCATATACTCTAGCATATACCTGCTACAAACCTCCCTTTTCCTCTACTACTTACATGTCGTTTAGTATTCATATATAGTGTAATACGTTATCTTCTTAGGCTATCTGGTTCATACTGAGATACCATTCAAGTTTATTAATAAATTTACATGCACTATTATACAATTTTACAACACATATACCATATCCAATAGCTTTAAAACCGTGCTCTTCTTTTATTGTTGTTCGATACTCACAACGGCATGGCTTTTAGGTGAATTCTCTATGCCATAGTGGGCGGGGCCTCCTCGGAAATCGTTCCTGAAGATCCCTCTCCAGTCCTGTTTTCCTCAATGAGTTCTCTGTCACCATACCCCCCCAAAATTTGCTCAGTCCCTGAGCCAAACGCATAGCCTGACAACCTGGACTGCACCATTGTGGATGTATCACTATTCATTACTGACATTCTCCTAATTTCTGGGGAAAGCGATGCTGTCTCATCCAACAGAGTCGCGCCTGGGAACCCTTCGTTAACATGTATACCCACCGCTGCTAAACCAGCACATCTCTGTACTCTAGTGTGTGTCACCTGTTCAAACTCAGTCTTCTGCTTCAATCCCACAGCGTAATACATGTCTCCCTTCCTCAAAATGCGCCTTAGTCTAATCCCCACTGCCCAAGTGACTGGTGCCCTATTTTTGACCACCACTGGTACTCTACATCTCCCTCTGATGTATACAAATTCCCCAGGCACAATCATATGTACCATTGCACCTGTCCAACCGAACGTTACCTTCTCAAGCGTTATCTTAGGCACTGAAACGATCCTGACCAGCGCAGGCACATCAAATATCTTAGCAATCGTAATCATTATTGTCTTATCTAGGTTCCCTACTCTCAACATCAGTTCCGTGTTATCGTCGGCGATACTCCGCTTAGTACAGTTTCTGCAGCATTTAATCAAGGACTCGGGCATGCAGAGACGCAACACCCGATACACTGCCTTGCAACACCTGCACATACCCCCCAGACATTTCGCTACCAGGATCAGAATCATTATCACCAGTACCATCGACACAGTCTGTTCTAAATATTCCAAACCCGCCAACGGATTCCAATCCGACATCAGCGAGTCTGGTTCCTTCAATGGAGCTTGGGTCCTACCCAAGATTTTGACCGTCCCTGATCTTTCCCACGCTTTTGCTAAACCTGTCATGTTTAATCCCGCCAGCATAGCTGCCAACCTGAAGTACTTTAACGAGAGATAAGCAAGTGTGGCGAACGTTGTGACAGTTGTCACCATGTTCACAACCATCCAGACAGATTTATACCCCACTGGTAATTTATCATACCACGTCAGCGCCAACCATTTTGGCCTAGCCAAGTCTTTCTTTACCAGCCTGATCTCATTTGCAAATTCAGAAAGTGAGGAAGTAAAATTTTTGCCGAATTTCCGTTTAATTTCCTTTAGATGATCTGTTGTGTTTGGTACCTGCAGGAAAATCTCGTCCTCCACCCCGAAAGATAAACCCCCCTCAGGGTCTGCTATTTCATAGACCTCTAACATGGGTACATTCACACTGTGCAACACTCTAGTGACCGATACATTCGCACAATGCATTGCCGAACCCGTTGTCATGAACGGTCCCACAGACAACCGACAATCGCAAGGCAGATCTATGACACAGTTACTACAATAGATCTTTCTCGGGTTTTTTTCCCCCACGCATCCCAGGGTCACCTGTCCACCCGCCTGCATGACTAGAAATCTTGTCTCTCCTAGGGCATGTAATGCCGTTGGAAAGTCTGTAAAAGGCACCACCTCTATCTGACAAAAATGGCGCACATCATTCAGGTTACCTTTAAACGCTGCTAATGCACACGTTTTCTGTGACCAGGAGCGGTGAGGAATTGCATATGGACACAAGATTGCATGGTCCGTCTTGCAAACCCTCAGATCTGACTCGTAGAATTCTGCCGTAATTCCCCAATCCTTATTCACTGCTAGGTAATCAGGAAGATTTTTAATTTGAGTATAACCCTTCTCCTTTTCTTCCCCTACCGACAAAGGTACAGGGAAGGACTTAATAGAGTACACTTCCAAATAGCTTGCCCCATCGCTCACCGGTACACTTAGGTGGACGTACAAGTGATTACGCGAATAGGTTACCGATCGTAACAAACTGTCATAATAGAATGACAAATCCCTCACTACTAAATGCTGCTCTCTACTGCTTATTTCTGTCTGAACGTCTTCCAATGCCCTCTCCATTTCTGATGGTGGTATTAGTGTTGCTACAATTTTCCCTGACAAAAGTCTCTGAACCGCAAGCGTGAATAATTTCATTTCAGACTCCAAATGGTTTAGTACACTTAATCTATGCTGTCTCTGTGCCATGGCTGCAGCAAAATACTGCAACCATCGTTCCCTAGTTTCAATGGACTTATAATCTGTGAACAGAACTGTAAATCCCTCTCTAACTGATCTTTCTAACTCCTCCTGATATAATGCCTGTCTTACTAGTTCATCCCCGAGATCCTGTAACTTGTCTGATGTCTCGTTAATAAAGTTTGCAAACAACACATTAGTATTATTGAGGTTACCCCCCAACTCCTGTGCATAGTTAAATATTTCTATTACCGATTCCTTATAATCCCTGATGTCTGACACGAGTGCCGTACCAAAAATACGTCGAAAGAACCTCCCTATCCCCTCCAAAGGGGCTCTAGATTCCCTGTCTTCCTCCTTTCCAAAAGCAGGCAAACCCAAGATTAAATCTAAACTTTCCTCTTCCACTTTAAGACGTGCTGCAGACGCCTCAATGTTCTTATCTAATTGTCCCAAAATCGGCTGTAATCGCTGACAGACTGTACCTTGCCAATCTATAGCCAGCTGATCCAGTTTCCAATCTAAAGAATGATTTCTAGCTTTAGCTAAAGACATAGGATGCTTTTCTGGCCATCCCATACCTTCTATACAAAGAGATTTTGGTGGAAGGTTATATGCGGAAAAATTCTCTGGTCTATCTATCACAAAAGTAAGATCTATATAACTCTGTCCCGAAATGAGTGTCAGATGTGACTTTCTAAATAAAATACCCGCCCCCTGTCGTAGGACATAAGGGTCGTTTGGCTCTGCCATGAAGGATGTGTGGACCTAGAATGAAGTCAAATCCGAGTTAAACATTCACTCCCCATCCTTGGCACCCGCCAAGTTACTTTATAACATGGAATAATTTAGTGTTTGTATTCCCTTTGAATTTCATGAGAATAACTCTCCGTGTATGTTTGAGTATCTCATTGCCCACACAATATAAACATGCTCTAATAATCTATAGTCGTAACTGGACTCGACTCATAGTAAAGTGAACCCATATTAGACCTATTGCAAAAGTCAACTCACCCTAGCGACCATTAAGGCTGCTCCCATCGATAGCATTCGAGCCATTGTACTAACTGAGTTTTGCTACTGCAAGTAGGCTTCAGGAATTCTCAAGTACTAGCTTCTCTTTGACAAAACTAGTCGACCGCGTTGACGTCCCAATTGAGAATGATCTCTCCCCTGAATAGGGCTGTATTTTATGGGACCCCTGACTTTGCGATTGTAATCATCCCACATCAACCTTTAATTAACAAGTCAGTGTACTTCTTCCTGTAAACATCTTCTGTCACCCCGTGACGTAACCCCTTTTGGATCACGGCGTGATCAACCGTTATATAAGTGGGTGTACCTTTTCCGGTGACTAGCTGCTGCCTACCCTATGTATCAGACTGCCATAGTTCACGCAGTGGTCACCTATTCATGCACCCCACAGTCACTTGACACTTCCTAATTGTTTTGAATCTATACTGAATACATGTCCCTCCGATGCGCAAACTTAATTTGCGCTATTTGGCAAGCATACTTATCCATTGCTCTGACGCAATCACCTCCTTCTGCCAAACCAATTAGGCTATCGAAGTAAAATTGTATACCCCCTCATTGCTCTGGCACTTGAATTTCCCCTCCAATAAGTTAATTATCTCCTGCTCACGCTCTTGTCATTGCTTCTGACACATACAAATGATCTGTGAGCTTCCTAACACATACAGATTCTAATTGCCATTGTTCATCGCACATGTGGCCTTTTCCCCCTGACATCTTCCTGGATCTCTGACTCTCCCACTGTCCTTCGGATGTAAAAATAAAGAAATAATTATCGAACAAGATATAATGCCCAGTTTGTGGCCACGCGCCAAGCATACTCCTGATCAAACATGCTCGTCAGCACAAAAATATAAATATTCAAATATCATCCTTTTGGTGGTAATCTATAAAGCACTCCCAGCCTAGTTCCCGCTAGTTCACTGCCCTTGGGGATGTAACATAAAACCCTATTATCCCTTAGTTGCAGATAATACTCCTAAGACCTGTATGTTCTCCAAATCCGTTAATATACACATGTGTCCTTTTTTATTATACCTTATCTGCGATCCTTACCTTAATCTGTATTCCTTTTTCCTCTGAGTTAAATCCTGCATAGCTTATTATATTAAATTTCTACTCACCTCATTTTCTTTTATGCCTGCCCCACGTTGGTGTTTTGACTCGTATCGTCCGTCACCTGCTGGGGTTGTTGCGCCGCTTGTCCCGACCACATGGGTCCCCCTGGCGGTCGGTTGACAATCATCTCCTGTGGTATTCTTCTCTCCCTGGCTAATACCTGCAATTGTTGTAATCGCTGTCTAGCCAAGTGCTCTCTCCTGTGACTTTCCACACAAGCCATCGAGCGGAAATATTCTCCACATCGGGGACAGCGATAACTGTTCATTCCGTGCACCTGCCAGTTATGCTTTGTCAAATCCCCTCTTCTTGTGAAGAAGTCATTGCAAATGAGACAATAGTGTCTCCCCACTCTCGAAAGACTCTGCACGTGTCCATGATGAGCGTATGGTGCTAATCTTACCCCCATAGCTTCCCCCAATTGCTCCATCTCCATCATGTTCTGTTCTACTCTCTGTAGTGCTTCAGAACACAGAGTTACCGCTTCTCTACAGCGCAACATGCATCTTTCCATCATTTGGTTTCTATCTTGAGGTGTTAGGGCCGCCATGATTCAGTATGCAACAGTTACTCCTTCGGTCACTTCTTCTAGAGTATTGCTTCTGAACCCGCGTTGCGGTGCTTAATCCCCCTACTTGATTAGATTTATTAGGGTCCTAATTAACTCAAAGTCCTGGCTCCACTTGACAGTTTAAGCTGTATCTTTGAGCCCTGTTACTCCCATATCTATGTACTCTATGATCCCATATTTCGCAGCAGTCTTGGGACATTTCTGACTGCCACCTCATTTTCCAGAAATCTCTCTCTTGCTTTATCATTCAGTGATAATTCATCTACCCAGACTATTGATCCGTCCTTAAATCTTACTCTCAGCCTTATGGCCTCCCCTTTCACCTTCACTGCATCTATTATTTCTGCTATTTCCGTGAATTGAGGGTTATCATCAAAACGATTCTTAGTGGCCCTGGGTATCGCATCTGTCGTGTCCGTCCCATCTGTAGGTGTAACCCCATTGTCCTCATCCGCCACCTGTGTATCGACTGTCTGTTCTCCGATCGCCGGAATTCCTGTATCTATGGGCAAATCTGCCTCTTCCAATTCCATCGGATCCTCAAAGGGCCCTGTAAGAGGTGCCCATTGCCCCACACTTTCCTCCCTCATGGCCCCCATTTTTAATCTATCCACCGTCACTGGTTTCGTTAGAATCTTCCCATCTGAGATTCTCTTCAGGATGACAGTTTTCTCGGTTACAAACCGGACTAGAGTGAATGGGCCATGATACATTCCCGCCAGTTTTAATTTTATTCCTGGCTTTGAAACCCTGGGCCAATATAAGTATACAATTGAGCCTTCATCCATTTCTGGATAGTGTGTGTTCTTGTCATATGACTCCTTCATTTGTCTTTGGCGCTCAAGTAGTATTTCTTTCGCTACTTTTTCAGCCTTTTCCTGGACTTTCAACATGTCCACAAATACTTCCCTCATTCCTTGCTCATCCTCTGAAGGGTTTATCAATCGACTCTCCATCGGCCATACCGGCTGGAAGCCGTGTAGTAGCAAAAATGGGGAATGGCCCGTAGCGTGGGCCGGAGACATATTTATGATGGATTCCACCAAACTCAAATGAGTGTCCCAATCGCTTTGTTCGTCATTTACCATAAAGCGTAGCTTGTCCAGGATGTTCCTGTTCGAGCGCTCGATCAGTCCCGAAGCTTTCGGATTTAACGATGTAATAAAGGACTGGCTTATTCTTGCCCGTGCACAGAATTCCTGGAAAGCGCCTGATATGAAAAGGGAGCCGTTATCGCTTATTATGCGTTTAACCGCTCCAAACCGCAGTATCACCTTGTTATAAAAATGTTTTATCAAAGTGTCTGCCTTTAAATCTGGCAGTGCCATACATATCAAAAACCTCGAATAATAATCTATTATTCCTACAATGTGGCGCATTCCTGACTTAGTCTTTGGCAAGTTTTCCAGCGCATCCATGTTTACACAAGACCATGGACCAGTTTCTGGATCCCTAAGTGTCATAGGCGCACGAATTGGCCTTGTCATTCGGCGTGTTCTATTGCACCTATCACATGAATGGCAAAAACGCCTAACATCGCCATATAAGGTTTTCCAGTAAAACCGCGAGCGAAGTATTGGCACCATTTTACTTGGACCTAAATGTCCTGCTAATTCACAGCTGTGATATAGCTCCAATATTGGGATAACCGATTCCTTCGGTATCACCATCTGTGCTCTCAGCACAACGCCATTTGCCTTCACAATCGGGTATCTGAAAAGGATGCCCTCGGTTATAAAATACTCGGGCTCCTTCAATGCAATAGCCCTTGCCAAACTATTGTCTTCTGGCAGTATTCCTTCTTCTATATATTTAATTAGAGCGCCTATAGTCGTGTCTTGTCTCTGTTTCTCTGCCATCACTTTTCTGTCAGTTGGAAGAGTAGTGTAGCTCTCCCAATCAATGTCTACCGTGCGCTTCGTTCTTGGGCGACCTCTCTTTTGTTTTTTCTTTTCCTTCTCTGTCGACTGTATTACCATCACAGCATCGACTGGTAGTGCGTCCGATATTGGCTCCGGATCCGGATCTTCCGTATACTTGCTTCTCGAGAGCAAATCCGGGACCGTGTTGGCCGATCCCTTCAAATGCTCGATGGAAAAATCGAACTTACGTAGTATCATTACCCATCTACCAAATTTCCCTTTATTTTTATCATTATTTAGTAGTGAGCATAAAGCGCTGTGGTCGGTAAATAACTTAAACCTTCGCCCTTCTAAATAAACTCTGAAATGCTGTACTGCCCACACCACAGCAAGCAATTCCAACTCCGTAGTAGACCAATTTGACTGTGTCTCCGAAAGTGTCTTAGCTGCAAAAGCAACTGGTCTCTTCCTGCCTGTCCCATCAAGCTGGGACAAGGTTGCCCCGAGACCGACGGCACAGGCATCTGTTTCTAAAAGAAACTCCTTTGAGAAATCAGGGAATGATAACACCACTCCCTTTATTAGCTCATTCTTCAGGACGTCATACGCTTTCTGCTGCTCGTCCCCCCAAACCCACTTCTGTTCCTTTTTTAACAGAACTGTCAGTGGTTTGGCCTTCGCGGAAAAATCTTTGATGAATTTCCTGTAATAACCAACCATACCCAGGAACCGCTGGATATCCAATACCCTTCTAGGTATCACTAACTTTTGTAGAGGCCTTAGATTGTCCTCATGTGGCTCAATACCCTTAGCCGATATTGTGTGCCCTAGGAACTTTATTCTATCCCGTCCCATTACACACTTAGATGGCTTTAGCTTAAGATTTGCTTTCTTCAGCCTACCAAACACTTGTGCCAGATCTCTCAGATGAGTATCAAAATCTGGGCTAAATACTATACAATCATCTATGTAACAGAGGCATGTTTCATATCTCAAGCCCGCTGTCACCATGTCCATTACTAACTGGAAAGTGCGAGGAGCGTTCGCTAATCCCATCGGCAGGACAGTACACCTGTATTTATCACCCGACGCCGACATGAAAGCTGTGTAATCTCTGCTATCTTGTGTCAGCGCGACCTGATGAAAACCTGACTGCAGATCAAGGCAACTGAAAATCGATGGGGCCTTTTGTCCCACATTGTCCAAAATATCATCTATCCGTGGTATACTGGTATACATTTCCTTCGTATTCGCGTTCAGGCCGCGCAGGTCTATAACTAACCTCCATTTCTCGAAGTCTCCTGGCTTAGCATTACCTTTTGCAACCAAGAAAGCTGGAGAAGCCCATTCCGAACCATAACACTTTTCGATTACGCCCTGGCGGAGCTGTTGCTGTACTATCTTTTCCATCATATCTCTCATCACAGGCGATTGTCTATATGGCATTTTATGTACCACTTCGTAATCGTCCTTTAGTCGGATCTTATGTTCCGCTAATGGTGTTAATCCCAACATACCGTCTGGACCAACAAAAACATCAGAATATTCCGCGCACAACATTCTTACCATTTCCTTCTGTTCTTCTGACAAATAATCAGAGCTCAGATCCACATCTGGGATCCACTTACCTTTTTCCTCTTTGCTGGAATTTTCACCCGATTCGCGCGCAAATGATACCATCTCAGCTACCCTTTTGGTGCTGATCCATCCCAACATTAGACCTTTTCTTACCGTCTTAGGGACACGTGAATAATTCATTAAACGAACAGGGATACCACCCCGACTGACATTTGCGACCGACCTTGCGGCTACCATGCCGCCTTGCAAATTTTCTATCATAGGGTCAAACCAAACCTCAGTCCTTTCTTTTATTTCTCCATCAAACACCTTACCTCCCGTCATAGCCTCTGTCATCGGCGGTACCACCACGTTCCTGTCCGCCACAACCTTAAAAACTTTCACCGGGTCCAACTTACATCCCCTATAACTCAGGACCAGGTGGTGCGTCATTAGAAAATCCCTGCCTATGATAATGTCTATCTCCTTATATAAATGAGGCCAAATATAAATTGATATTGGGTATAATACTGTCCCAAAACGAATCTTAGTGGACCAGGTTCCCAGCGCCATCACTGATTTCCCATCTGCCAGATAGCATGTTCTCTTGGGACCAAGGTCGACATATCTACCTTTATTTATTGATTTGAGCATGGCTGCAGACATCACACATATGGAGGCACCAGTGTCAATCAATGCCCTGACACCGCAATCAGCAATTGTACCCTTAATTGTATGATCCCTATTATCAAGGGCTAGAGTTGTATATTTAAAATCACTTTTGTCATAAGCAATGTCTGTAAACAATATTGGATCTTCATATAGTGGCACATTAAACTCCTCAAATGCACCCCCTACCACATCATTCGGCATAGAGAAAACACTTACATATCGCCTTTCCTCACCGTGCCGTCCTGAGGAAAGGATACCCCGTTTGGGGCAACATATTCTGGGTACAACATCATTTTCGTTCCCTCACTGTCATAAAACTCATCACCCTCCAAGATTGTGGAAGTATTTCCTACCTTTGGGGCTGTGTAGCCTACCTGTTGTCTTGTGCCCGACTGGTTTCCCTCTGCTTGGGCACCGCTGGAATTCCCCTGATTTCCAACAGGTGACCTATTAGACTTACCCCTCCAATTACCATCAAAGTTTGGGTTATAATTATTACGCCTCTGTGGCTCGTTACCCCCTAATCTAGGGAACCTTGCTTTATATTTAAAACAATCTCTTTTAAAATGACCAAGCTTATCACAGAAATAGCACTTAACTGGCTGCCTGGGACGCTGTCCTCCGTCTGCTTGCCGTCTGGTTTCCCGCTGAGGCTCCCGGCTGCGCTGCTCTGCTCCCCCGGCCGGCAACACAGCATTCGCCCGACGCTTTGGAGTGGAGACCTCCACCTTTCCGGACAGTTCCCTTACCAAGGTCGTCAGCTGTCCCAATTCGCCCTTGAGACCTCTCAGTTCTGCGGCATCTCGACCAGTCTCCGTCTGTTCTCTTTGCAACAGATATTCCATGATGTCATTCACGCCCATCAGTGGTTTAGTAGATACCATGTTTCTGTACCTAGGCAATAAATTAGTAAGCAAACATTCTTTAACTTCAGCTGGATCAAAAGTCTCTGATTTTACCATTCTCTCCTGGAATTTGTCGAAGAATTTACGCAATGATTCACCCTCCAACATTCTCTCATATTTAATAGCTTTTCTGTCTGCCAAAGAAAGTGGCTCATAACGTTTCATGAACGCTGCCTTCACATCATTCCAGGCGCTACCCTTCCTGAAACCGTTCATCTGAAACCAGCACCTTGCAGCGCCCGCTAAATAACGTGGCATTTCCTCTACGAAGTCATCAGGTTTGCCTGGGTGTAATTCAGCTGATAATTGTTCAACATCACCCAAAAATGTCCTTGGATCCTCTCCAGGCTCACCCGAGAACCTTATTGAACCCCTTAAAGCAGTTCTCAGTTGCGCCGCCGCACCCTTTCCCAGATCCAGTTCAGCCATTGATTCCTTCAACACGGTCAATTCTTTAGTTATTTTGCCAATATTGCGTTCGCTCTGTTCTGCATTGGCCTTAGCCAATTTATCTATTGTGTCGTCTGATAGAGTTGTCGCCATCTCTGCGCCGTGCCCTTGGTTCTGATCTAAATTAGGCGCTTGAAGATTACCTTCACCGCCCGGTGGAGGCGCCGCCGGCGGCTGCTGCTGAGGCGGCGGCTGTGCCTGTGTCTTCGCTGCCTGGACAGCGGCCTGAGCTATATTCTGATTATCTTTAGTTTGCTGCCGCTGTATCAGTTCAGCATTTCCCTCAGCATCACCCCCGACTTCTTTCTTTTGTGCTTCTATGTCCCTTTGATCGTGGCCTCTGTCAGTTTTAGGCGTGTAAAAATCTTCTTCCGATGATTCTGAGTCGGTTATTAAATCTTCTCTACTTTTACTCTTTTCTTCTGAGTATTCCCCCTTATCTTTCAAAGTGTATTCCGACTCCTCCTCTTGTATTAATTCTTCATACGAATCATCTGCCTCTGTTTCGTATAGAGGACTGGAAACAGGAAAACCACTGTCCCTCCTAAAGTCAGACTCACTCCCAAACTGAGCTACTGCTCCTAATTGCTTATTTGTCTCTCCAGAGCCTCCTGCTACAGGTTTCGAAGTTTCAGTTTTATCTTCCTCACTCATCTGCCGTGAACTAGTGTCAGCATTTTTCTTTGCCTGTATCTTTTTCCTAGCTCCCGATAATTTTGCCTTTAAATAATTCTCATTTGACTGGACCTGTGTATCTTTGTCTTTCCACCCAGATCTCAAACTTGCTGATAACTTAAAGTCTGCCCTTTTCTGGGGACGTGACTTATTTTCTGTTGGTTTGGGCTTGTCTGCTGAATGCAGCTTATCACTCATTAACAAAAGCTATATTCACTCCATTTTTTTCGAAAATCGCATTGCAGAAACAGTTTAATCCGGAGTTCTCCACCAAGTGTAGGTATTCCTATCTCAATTTAGTTCTCAATTTAGTTATAATGTTAGCATTACTGTGAGATCCTTTAGACACGTCATGTTAGCTTTAGGTTGAACTATGGGCTTTGAATCTATAGCCCCCGTCTGGGATGTTACCTAAGTCTTCCGCTTGGCTGTGATGCTTCTCTGCTCTCCTGTGGTGTCTAACCAATTATAGTCAATTATAGTGTCTCTATAGGTCTGTGCGATAGAATTCTGGCCCTACATACCATTCTCGGAATCAAAATACAAACTGGAAATCTGCAGTGCTAGATATTTATTTGAAGTGAACAGTTATAATGAATGAATATACACCAATCCTAATAATGTCCTGGTGAGCCCTGAACCAATGTAACAATACCCTTTGCTGGGAGGTGTGAGTACCACTGAGTGTTTTCCCTTCAATCTACCCTGGCCAAGCAGTAGGGTATCCAAACAAGTACACAGTGAAAATGTTCTACTTAGCTGGTGAATGTGAGTGGAGACAAGTCTGGCTAGAAGAATGCCCAAAGTCCGAATCTATCTCCTTGAGAGGCAGTGCATGTAAAAGTCTGGAATGCTAGTCTGAATAGAATGTCCTGCATTCTATGTATCCTGGATAGTCTTTCTCTGTGGTCTCAGCAGGGAGTCTTGAAGCTGAAGCAGATCTCTGGAGAAGTCCCTTTTCTCAGTCCTATCTCCTCTTTTTCTATACAACACCTCTCCTCCTCCTCCAATTGGGACTTGCCAACTCATCCCCCATGTCCTCGCGCCCACGTCATCGCGCACGTCATTCACCAGCAGAATCAATACTCCTAATTAATCTACTTAGCCACCTCCACAAACATGTGCCTCGAAGGGTCACTCAACGGTCAAACTGCCTTAAAGCTATATTTCCTGCAAATTACAAGCTTGCCCTGATCCATGCAGTATTCCAATATAACACAGATCTCTTCTTAAATAAATCGGGACTCACACCAACACTAGGCCGTTATGTAATACAAGTAACTCTTACATTTCCCATTAATGGATCTGTTTCATCCCAAGTTCGGACATCCCTCAGGATATAATTATCAGAATTTCAAGTTTCAGAATTACTCATCTAGAGAGAGGTGGTCCATGTCTTAAACTTATTAGTAGTAGGATATTTTAAGCATCAGTTTTTAGTGTGGGGGGAACATTTTTACCAAATGTTTTGTTTCTTTGTTTTTATCAATGGTCATGCATGCATGAAACAGTTAGGACACTTCACATATATCTAATGACATTTCCAGGGTACATATAATTGATTCTTGGTTTCTTAGCATCCCCCCGCCCGCCCGCCGACACAACCACACATACCTCCTTCTATAATCGTCTATAAACTCTTGGATTATAACAATTACAACTTACCTTGTTATCACGTCGGCAACCTAGTGATGTACCTGGGAATTATTACAATAGTTATAGTTGTATGCCTTGTTTATATGGAAGCTGCATCATACTAAAAATGTAGTAGGATTTGGTTACGTTAATATATCATGTGATGGATACAATTAAAATCATTCATTTACACAAAGCTAGGGTGTTCCGTATATATAACCCAGTACGCCAATAATGACTAATGTATGGCCATAGAGTCATCCACCTAATTAACTGTGCTGTTACAACAACAAAGTCTAAAAAAAACTTTTCCCGAGGCATGTAAAATTCCCAAACTTTCCACACAGCTCACCCTTGCCGCAGATGAGGTAACTACGGCCTTTGTTTTTTCCGAATAATTTTGTCAAGGAAGGTAGAAGTGAATCTATTTAAATTGCCATATTCTGCCCGCAACCTCTGCTTCGACTGACTTACATTGTATTATTTGGCAACACAACTTTGGTATTTGCGACCCAATTTAAGTTATGCCACATAGTTTGTCAACTGTTTTCCTGCATACTAGCAACGATCCTATAATTGTGGATGAACAGGGTAGTGGGGACAGGAGAGGGAGGGAAAGGGGATCCCTCCCCGGTGATAAATGGGGGCAGCTAGTTTATTAAATAATTAGAGATATCTCTATTTGGAATACATATAGCTCTATTCCGACTAGAGATATCCCTAATGTACATTAGAGATATCTAATGTACTTTACTTACACATCCATACATCTGAATCTCTGTTCAGAATAGATATATCTCTATTCGTATTAGAGATATCTCTATTCGGAATAGAGATACCTCCTATCATGAATAGCGATTTGGATGATATGTATGTGTCAGCTATGTAAATCTCTATTCTGAATAGAGATATCTCTAATACACATTAGAGATATCTCTAATATTAGAGATACCGTATCTAATGTGTGTTCTATGTGTAGCTGCTGCCATCTGTACAGAAGCTCTAAAACTAAAACCATAACAAGGTTGTGGCGCTTGGGCCCTCCTATACAGCGCACTACATGCCCAATACATGTACCATATTTAGGGTACCGTCAGCCCCCGCACCATCCCATCCCCATCTGCCAGTGCCAAAACTATATGCGTCCACCAGGGTAAGAGGCGTCACACACCCTAGCTTATTCTTCAACGAATAAAGATGAAACTCCACAAAAAGGGATAGAGAAGCATAATAATATTATTCAATTATTTATAATGGTCAATTCCAGTGAAACGGGGGCCGTTATGTACTTTATTACATCTTTGGCTATAAATGGAAAAATATTGACTTTCGGTACTTCACATTTTCAGTACATAAAGCGGTCTGGCCACTGTCGACAAAATGGTGTCGATGCAAAGACGATGGAATTGCCGGCGATACACGTCGATGAGGAGGGTTATCGGTGGCTGCATCGTCTTGGCATCGACAATGGAAAAATCTTCGGCAACTATGTAATTCATTTTCATGCTTTTACATATGGAATGTCATCGACTAGACATCGCCAACGCATCGGCAACGCATCGCCACGGCCGTTACCTCCATTGACAATGCACCGATGCAAAATTACATCGCTACCCTTACCGATGCAATTTTCACATCGCCCACTCATCGCTTGTCATCGCTTGCTGTTGCCGAAGACATAGCGATGACAAGTCGATCTAAAGACGATGCAATTAATTTTACAAAAGTCTCATCGACTAGCTCATCGCCAACGCATCGCCAACGATTTTGTTGACAGTGGCCGCACCGCGTAAACGTGTTCCAGACCGGATGACCCTCACTATTCTTTTTTTAATGTAGGGAATTTCTGTGATTTTCGTCATAGATTACGAATGCAGAACATAAAAACTATAATTTACACAAATAATTATTATCTGAGAAAATTTTACTCAACATACACTGGAGAGGCTTGTCAATATATAAAATCAAATATTTTTTATTCTTATCTTTAATCAACAGGCTCATGCAGATGTTCATGGCAAAGTCATCTAAATTTGCTCTATGCGATAGATTACGAATGACACGTTTTTCCTACCTATTGTTCCCCATAGAACATTAGTAAAAGTTGTTTCTAATATATACCTCCTAGCTAGTGTGTTTTGCAAATTATCCCAAATTTGTGTGATTCTGCAACCATCTTTAGGCTCCCAGTAAGCCTTTCAGATGCAAAATCCGGGTTTGTATTGAATTACAGTGCAGCATGGCAATTAGCCGCACTTGTTCAATAAAATTTATAATGGAGCATAAACAACCATTTCTGGTATATTTGATCATTGTTAGGTAACGGGCACCAAAAGTCTCATTTACATTATCATTTCTTGTGTACATGTAATTAAAATGCCATTCGTTATCTATCGTGATAGATTATACGGATAACATGGTAAAAAGGCTATTTCTGAAAGCAAGAAACATCTAGGATTAATTTTTATTGCTTAGAATATCTGGGAAGGGACAAAGTAAGAGAACTGACACGATTTCATTCATTAAATTGTAATACTTCTCATAGAACACCACATATAAAAGATCGTGATAGATTACGAATGACATAATTGATTACAAAAGACACTGGAAAAGGGATATTTCGTGAAGCAGGAGTAATCAAGGACTAATCTATAACGCTTCGAATAATTATATGGAAAGATATAAGGTCAGAGAAATAACATGAAATTTGTCATCAAATCGCTGGGTTTTGAAAAATGATAGATTACGAATGACACTCGAAAAGGGGTATCTTTAATAGCACACATCTCCCTCTAATGATTTTTTTGTTTAGAATGCATGGGAAGGAATAAAATCAAGGAAATGACCTGAATTGTTTCATAAAAATGCAATATTTTTCAGAGATCATGGCAAATAAATGAGGAGTTGCATTGACTGAAGATCGTAAAAATCTCAGAAAAAATAAAAATTCTGCTTTTTTTTTGAAGATTTTATTTCCACTGGGTTAGCATTATCCCAGTTGTCTGGGTTCTTCTAATGCGCCCAGTTTGCATTCTTGTTGAAAATATGATGGTTATTCAACAGAAGTCAGCTTGTGGTTATGAAATAAATAGGAATAAATGAATAACAATAGCAGTTTTATGACCTTAAGAATAATATCACCAGAAATAGCAATATAATAGTGATAGATTACGTATGCTTTTCTTTCAATTATGCATAAATTAATATACATGTAAATACATGGACTAGATGCAATTGGTTTTTACCAAGGCCCTAGTTGTGCACTTGATTGGCAGATTCAGAGATTTTCTCTATATGAAATAGGGATATAGTTTTAGTTTTCTGGTCACTATAAGGGTAAATTCAAGCATGAGTAGGTAGCAAAGAACTTTAACTACGCACACAAAATGATAAAAAATATTCTTAAAAAAAACCCCACTTTTGTCAACATTATTAACAAAGTTTAGTGGTTCTAAATATTTTTAAATCATTAAAAAATCGGACATTTTCAAATGATAATGATTGGATACAATTATGAAAAACATAATGGACCCCATTCGCTGGAATCAACCGTATGCTCTTCCGATAACTAGCTGGATCGGGAGTAGTCACGGAGTCCACTCAAGAGAGATCCCAACGAAGGAGGAAAGTTTAGAGTAGCAGCAGTCGATGAGCGCTGCACCAACCACGGCAGCCATCATACTTTGTGGTGAGTAGCGTGAAACAGCAGCGCCCTGTGGTGGGGCTGTTTGGTAACTAGGACAATACCGCGCGGTCCCGGTGGAGAGGCGACGGACTTTGGACGAACAGGCGCCGTGGGTGTGGTAGAGCCGGCGGCCTGTCGGTGAAGTTAGCGGTCGCAGTATAGCCAACACTGACTCACCCGTATATATATCCCCCCAAAATCTCCCTCCATCCTGCGCGGTCCCTGGTGGTTGTTTGTCTAACTACCAAGTCAAGACCTGACTATTCTTTTGATGTGATCATCCCATCGTTTCTTTTGTATTTTTTGAACAAAATATAGCTTAATCTTATTCAGGACTTTTAGTTAGGCCCCTATTCAAGAGGACTCTCCATTAACGAAGTGGTTTAATGTTTAAGTGGTTGCCTTTTGAAAAAAAATCTTATTCAGGAATTCTCAGTTACAAAAGCACTATAGTCTTGTTTTTGCTATCGCTTATTTGAGCAATAAAAAGTCTTAGAAATACTTGTCAAATACCATCATTTTGAAGCATTAGACATTTTAGGGTATATGGGGAATATGGGTGGGCCAATCCAATAAACAGTAAACCATTTTATAACTTTATATCTAATATACATATACCTAGTTCATCTTGTCCCAATTAGGCCTACTGTAGGCTTATTCTGATTATATCGGTTGCTCAAAGAAAATATCAAATCCTAATGATCCTTATTTACTTTTAAATGTGGGTTAAATCAGATTTGGTTACATCGACATGCATCACATAATTATGCCATTTAAACATCGATATAATAAATGGCTGAGTAGGTAGCGACAGAAGAATATATGAGCGGCGACTGACAGAACAACAAGTGCGACATTCCAGCGGAACGGTATTTAATGAGTACCACCTATGTATGCCAAACATGGAATTGTTCCCCCACAAGAGCTTATCAGCTGTTTGACAAACAAAAACAGTATTTTCGTTTGTTTTTCTCTTGTACACAGGCTGACGAGTTCCCATATTTATTTATCCTTGATATGGTTCCAAGAATTGCATTCGTTAAAGTTTTGTTAGAATCGTCGGCATAAGTTTTTTGCACCGTTCCCTCAAAGAGGGCGTTACCTGGAATTGTTGAGAAAACAACCCTCAAGTTCTCGAATTTTACCAGCTTCTTTGGAGGACCTTGATACCCACTCAATTTGTTAAACGACTTAACATGATCCAAATGCAGAGTATGACAAATATTAAGGGAGGTATTGAGGGTCTTATGAATTCCCTCTATTAATATATTTGCTGATTTTTGGGCCGCAAGGTCATTTGGATCGTGTTTCTTATATCGATGGCAAACACAATATTGTTCTTCAATCTCTGCAGACTCACAAGTCCGAAACTCACTTATTTCAGCAAACAGATTGTGAGATCTTTTGCCCGGCGTTCGTTTAGGAACACTCCCAGTGAAATTTATTAGACTTAAAATTGTTTCATGTATGTCAAAGACTGAAGTGAGTCTCCTTGTATTTGTGCGAATGTTTTTCATATGCGTAGGGAAGCTTTCTCGGAATTTTCTTGGGAATGCCATGTATAACATAGGAAGATTTGATTCAATTTTCCCCACATCCGTACTTAAGGTAGATCCCCAGCGTACTCCATGGTCTCCAAAGAATACCAAAATAGTTCTTTTCCAAACTCCTGCGTCCTCCAAAGCCCGGAAGAACCTAAGATATTCATGATCTAAATGCCTGCTCCCATCCTGGTAATCATGGGACAGACCTGAACTAAAAGAAAAAGCAAAAAAGTTGTTGTTTTTATACGTAAGAACAAAGTCTTTCAAGTATTCCAAAAGAAGGTAAGTCTGGGTTAATGTGCGTTCACATTCGTTCTTTACCACCACATTAAACGCTTCCGTAGCCATCATTATAGGCCTTAGATAATGATCCGTTGGGGGTTTAGTGAATCCGGATTTTAAATAATTGAATGTGCCTATCTTCGGTTTGTCCTCGCCATAATAAGTGGTGAATCCGTCTCGCGAAAAGTTTTTGAATAACATAGGTAAATGGTCATACGGTCCCTTGGAGTTGGTGATTTCTTTAGTCTTTCTTCCCGTGAGGAGAGGTACGAGATTAGGAAAGGTATTATCGCCTACTTTTGTGTGACCACGGAATTCAAGAGCTTTCAGTTTTTCCAGCATATATTTCCTCGTGTTGGGCAGGTATCTAAGCGAAGCCGATCTGGATAAAGAATCGGTTCCCACGAATAAAATATTCCATTTATCCTTTGTTTTTCCTTTTCGCATAGAGGGGCTGAGTTTTCCTAAATTTGCTTTTCTCTTCAGTATTGCAGCGTGATATTTTCTGTAAACAATTTTCTTGTCCATAGTACAGGTCACTCGGAGGAACTCATTTTTAATTTTAAAACCACGATCTACATTAATTGTAATTGGTTTACCGTATGAAATGCCATTGTCTTGGTTTTTGACCCTGGTAATAACATGATAATGGCAATTCAATTTAACCAGAGTTCCATTTCTTTGCAGGTTGTATCGAGAAGTATCTAGTTTGATCCAGTCCCCTTTGCGAAAGCTGATAGGAGTTGGAACACAATCTGCTACGGGCTGGGTACCGGTCATCCCCGCAATGCTTTTGTGCCATGGGTCTAGATCTGGAATATTGCAGGACTTTGTCTTAATGATATAACTAGTTGTTTCTTGGACTCCAGTATTCTTGTACCATGAACAACTTATGCCTATGTGCATGATAATTACGACAACGATGACAAATTTGCCATCCACATACTTCTGAAAAGAAATTAAATGGCATTACTAAACAAGTATTGAACTTATTCATACGCGTTCCAGAATATACATACTCAATTATGAACATATTCTAGCACGTTCAGACACATACCAGCGAGTATAGAATGAAGCATCATTTAGTACTCGTTATAAATTATGTATGTAAGCCTACCCAGGCTTACATATTTTGATGCATTTCCTGGAGCATGATTTTGGAAATGGTCAATGAAATCTTGTTTCTGATATGATATATATAATTATATATCCACGTCTTGGGGAAAAATAACATTTTACCCAGGATAATTTATTAACTAAACGATAATTCAAAAATTAGGTCTATTTAATCCAAAATTATCTCAAACGACAACCAAATATGTCCCTATGGGAGTTTCAGTGTTAATTTCTATATCGGTTCACCCTTTTATGATAATAAACTATATATAATTATAGTAAATAAATATAACATGTAAATAAAAATGCGTTTCAAGCTCTTAAAACACAAGCAAATCTCCCCAGTGGTAGTAATTACGTACGATATAAAAGCAGTAAATATTACAATTCATGGAATGCTCCAAGTGGTATATCATACATGTATGTACATAGTTGGTCGTTTTGTGTTGCCTTATTATATTTCCATAATTAATACCCATCGGTAATATATCATATCGATATAAACTTACAGGAATCTTTAGGGAAACAAATAACTGCACTAGGCCTAATCTCAGTGTTTTCAAGTACCGGGTATAAGTTAAACAAATCAAAGAACATTTTACCTTGATGTATCGGCATGCAGATGATAAATTCCTAAACATACTGCAATATTAGACGCTTCTCTCTCCGGGTCCTTCTTTAAGTGTTGGCTGGTGGAAGTTTCTGAATATAAGAACCTTACCCACCCAACCGTAACGACATAGGCAGCCCAGTGAATCGATAGATCCCTCTAAGATGTCACTGGCCTTAATCGGTTTCTTTGCGAGTTGTATGCTTCGCTTTGTCGCTTCGCGTTTTCACAGTTCTATAGTTGAAATGCAAACGAAGTGCCAACTCGTGAAACATCTACACAAGTCCATCTAAGGATAACACGGGGAATTTCTTCTGCCAAGATTTTAAAGACAGTGCAACGATGCTGATAGATAAGCGAAAATAGTTATTAATATCAATTGTTCATTAGTCCATTTTGGATCAGATTTTGGGTGTTTTCGTGTGCAATTGTGGTAAAACAGACCGTGACTGTACTAACGGTCTATTTTTTCGTTTCCTACATTCCCATTGGCTAACTGCCCAAAGTCAGACCCAGTCTATCAACCTTTTTCCTTGATGCCCATTGGCCCCCTGCGAGACACACCCCTGGCCTGCCGCGATCGCGTCCGCACTGGTGCCGTTCGAACGGCCGTGAATAGAGCTTCAAGTGGCTTTTTTCTGCTTCTTTCTACCATCATTTGCCGTCAATGTATGGCGATTTGAATGGGTACTAACCTTCAATAATTTTAAATGTGCCTGGTGCCCCTATAGGGCCACATGTTTCACCAGCTGGGCATAGCCATAGTTTGTTGACGTTGTTGCACTTCCTATTTTCGCTCACTCGTACGCAGGTAGTGCGTTGTCAAAGAACAGAAAATTTGCCATCCAATAAAAGTTTTTCCGGCTTTCTAGGCCTATTAGAAGTTAATCTAACATTTATTGTTCTATCTTGTTTGTGTAAGGTTAAGTTCTGGTCGAAATAAAGCTGTAGAATACTGTGTTTACATCAGTACTACTGCCACGCCATCTAGAGTTTGTAGCGGGCGCAATGCCACCATCTTCCCATCAGTGGATTTCATTAGAGGGTACCCCCCTCTGGGCCCTAATCAGGGCTCACTGAATGGGTGCTGAAGGTGTTAAATGATGACAGGTTAGTAAAGAATGATTTGGTGTTTCTGTTTGTTGTTTGTTTGTGTCAGGTTAAGTTATGGAGGGGATCTGATCCATTATGGACTAAAATCAATAAACCACTCAGATTTTAGCGTTCGAAGGGTCTGTAGGCCCAGTGACGCCACGAGGCCTGCGGCCTCGTGGCGTCTCTGGGCCTACAGACCCTTCGAACGCTAAAATCTGAGTGGTTTATTGCTATACTAGATGTCTGACATAACAACTGCCTCCATGCGGTGCCGGCTACCTGGACGTTACTCGTGCCAAGGCTATACTATAAAAAACGGACTAAAACCAGTCATATTTAGGCTAGTTAAGCTAATGCTTTAGAATGGATTTTCTGTCGGGACAACGTATACATACTGCGGGATTAATCTGGTATGGTTTCCCGTTTATAAAGCATGAACAAAGATGGACAATAACAATACACAATTACGCCACATGGGCACTTAGAAACCCAAGCATAAACGTTCCTAATCCCAAATTAATCATGCGTTCATTTCTTTAATCTCGAGTACTGGACGATTCCAACACAGGCATGTACACGTATGTTCATTATTAAAAACAAGGGGGAGCAGTATCGGTAAATAATCACGAAGGAGATCGCTATTATAACCTGTGTTAAGAGATAAGCTACCTAATAGCAACAGAGAATGTTCTTTTAACAAAAAGTTTCTTTGTCATGTAAAAGGATATCCTCCTTGATAATAATAGGGATTATAATGAGGCAACGTATGAGAAACGTCGTTGAACGACAAAATGCGTATTTTCTTAACTATTGTACTTGTAATTTAATGACTTGGCCTGTAAATGGAATTTTTAAAAAAGTCACCAGAAATACACCAATGCGAAACATAGATATATTTTCATATAGCCAAGCAGCATTTTATTCTAGAGATTTGTAAGCTGTTCGGTCATGAACCGTGAAGACTATAACAAAGTCCATCTGTATCCCCTGTTCCATGATGAGATTAATACCCATAAACAGTTATAATTATGAATAATGTATACAATCATATTGCCATATTGGCCAATCTCGAAAGCCTATAGGAAACGCAAGTATTGTAATACATAGACGCGTGCAATACTTTCTAAATATAAAATGACATAACAACTCTCCCAGCTACCAATAACTCTTGTTGTCGTTTACTGTCGAATTTCCTGCAAATACTTCACTCAGGAGGAATACAAATTAAGGGAATGGGAAATTGATATAATCCATAATATAATATTGATCCTTCGTACCCAGATTTTTCCTTTCACTATCCATGATAAGGCGAATGAAAGATATCATTTTTTAACAGAAACGATTAGTAATGAGAAGGATTCATGTAGATCTGATGAAACATAATTCGAAATGAGGGAAGGCAAAACATATTACCAAGGAGTCAATGTGGCGAAGGGATAATATCATTTGAGGAGACATCGCTTTAATTGTCTTTAGCATAATGTGTCAGTTGACGAGCTCGAGTACAGAAGTAAGCTAGGCACGAAAGTTACACTGTACAGATTACACTTGCTACACACACTCTCTGAAGCTCGTTATTTCGATCCCTCCATACACGAGGGGAGCGGATGGAACAGCAAGTGGACCAAGGTAGAATAATTAAAGCATTTCATAGCAAAGGCAACATGATCTGTAATATCCACATAAGCAGTCTACCATTTGTGACGATATATTCACAAACTAGACCTCTATTCTAAACAATTTGAGACCATCACCAATAATAATAATAATTCTATGACAATTACTCTTGTGGAAATGAATATGAATTACTAACAATGTTGACCAATAGATCTGGGTGCATCAGAGACGGACTATTTTAGTTGACATACATAATGTAACAGTAAATCATTCTTACAAAAGGCCTTGGCATGGAATACTTCCATGCGTGAGCCAGGATCAGTCAAACTTACGAGGGAATTTTAAGAGGATTTTGTTGTCCATAACAAGTTTTAAATAACGAGATTAATGGGATTGAGACATAGTAGGATCTGCAAGAAGAAGTTCACAGGCCGGTGGTGGTTATGATCGAAAGTCCATCCACATAACCTAGGAATCATGGTGCCTATATGGTATCTTCCGTTTTTCATATGACCCAAAGTTGATATAGGCAATATTTAAAGTTCCCTCCATATCCCTCCAATCTCCATACTAGTGCATAGTTATTTACTGGAGGGAACCACTAATCCGCTTTGCATACGAGACTAGCACGGTAACTAGCACCTTCTGAATGAATATATCTACCTACAGTACAAACGTACATTATCGGATATGACGATTTAAACCGTGTAGCAAAATATAACATCACCGTGTTGCGTTGTCCATGTCAAAGCACTTATAATCAAAATTACACTTAGCTCCAGGGTGCAGGACATCAGAGCATCACATCAAGGCAGAGCAATGACCAGACAAGACACCATGAGATAACACAATATGGTAGCTATATCAAACAAAACTTCGTGCAGCCAAGTTACAGGCAATATTTAATGGCTATTGCGAATCTAAATATTTCAGTACCTTATATTTCAATCACATTCCATTTTCTTCGACCTATTCGACCATTACCTGATTTCCTGACTGAATTAATTCGGTCAACCTGAGGCCAAGCTATGATATTACATTGTGTTCTCGCTTCAGTACAAAATAGGCGTTATTGTGGATCAGACAACAGAACATTTTAATCCCATCCATAAGGCTGAGTGATTTTACAATCATACATACATGGGTTTAACACTAGGGTGCCTTCACTTCTGTTAGACCCCTCCACAGGTGTCTGGAAACACGCTAGGCCATAGTTGTTCAACATATATATTTTACAGCATCACAATTACAGGAATGTTTTCCAGTCAGGGGTGAAAGATTGCGAATCATGCTTAAAAAAGCGCTCAACACAATTAGCCATTTAGCGCCTTGCAGATGATTGATATAGAACTGCATAATAATATATTATATCCACACTAGCACGAGCAACCCTGGTTCATACCTGCTGAGCAATCAGTGATAAGAGTGTCCACGAGCCAACGCTAACACCTTACATAAATTGCAGTATTTACTGGCTAAGTTTGAAAATAAAAGCATACATTGCATGCTAGTTGAGTTATGTAGGACCTAGGGGCGCCATATTCATTTGATTGATTTAAAGTTCGATTAGATTTTATTTCACTTCCGTAGCTTTATTCATTGCAAGCATGATACCGTTTCTATAGTGTATACTCATGACTCTAGATGTATAGGTATGATTCAAGTAAATAAAGGATAAGTTTATTAAAGTTACCAGCTGTCTGAAATAGTCATGGGCCAATAATGTAGGCTACACATCGCCTGCATAAACCATTGCAAGCTGGCAGTGAGCTACGTAGATGAATGGCGTTCAGTACAAGCATAGGGGGAATGCACATACTATTTTGTACTTTGACCTAATCATGACAGATTAATTTTATTAAATAATTACCAGTGAATGAAGCTCAGTGCTTCAATGTGCATGACCATGTCTTATACACAATGACATAGAACCAGAGTTTACCCTAGCCACAATGAATACGTTTTCAGACATCCCTTAGCTTTATAATATACTGGTAATACAATTTTGAAAAAAAAAAAATATTTAAGAAATTTACATCAGATCTTATTCCACAGTATTCTTTTCCAAGTGTCCGTTACAGATGGTCATGATCCGGAGATGCCTTTGAAAATATGAAACAGTTTGATAGTATATGGACCAAGAATACAAAACAAATCTTGATGTTAATAAGAATATTGATAGGAAAAAGGAAAGGCAGGAACTACATACATCGATTACAATCACCAGGAGTTTCAATCGTTGGATGGTTATGGCTACGTGAGTGTCGTATATTCGGAGATATTGTTTCACCAGATCGAGAAAAGTAACCTTGGAATAACTCACACTAGTCATGAATATAAGTGATACAATGACTGTTTGCGAGCATCTAAGATTATGGAGAGGATAGTGTGGATCTTTGTGGGAATAGAGGAACGTGCATAGCCACTATAGTCATTGACTGGTTATTACTGTCTTGACTACTCTTACTAGATCCTCACAAGAACATTCACTGTCAAACACAACATGCAACGATTGACTCCCAAAGATGTATTACAAGCAGCGTGAGTGCAATCGACATTCTAGGTTTAATCGGCAATAAAAGCACTTTTATATCGAAAGGAAGAGTAGAAGAAAGGACCATTGCAGTAAAAGAAGAGCCAGATCATGAAATAGAAATGCATTACTTAATATCACGATGAAGAATTTTTTTTAAAAAAAAGTGGAAAACAAATTAAGATATCTTACATGTCATGAACCATTTCCGATATCCATGTTTAACGATAACAAAAACTAAATTCCTTCCGGATTGAAAATACAATCCACAGATTATACAGATATAAAGAGCAATACAATGGATCATATATGTGAATCCAACGAATAGGAATATCGCTTACATTGGCCATAATATAAACAAAGCCAATTAATTTTCGAGACGTTGTTGGAGAAACAACATCAACTGATATGTAAGCATGTTGAAGCACTTTAATGATGGGGCAGTTAAAAAAATACTCCGGACGTGTATGTTTAACAGTCGGATTTGGTAGTAGTCTCCCCTTCCGCGATGACCGACTCCTTGGTTTTCACTGGTTCTCCATACTTGACTTTCAAAGCGTTCATCTCCTCTTCACACTTGTCTTTCACTTCTTCTAGCGCCTTCTTGAAGTTGGTTTCTTGATTTACTTTGAAAGCTGCAAATTGTTCCTGGAATTTGGCCTCACGTTCCTTGAGTGCTTGAAGTTTTTCTGTAACAAAAATGGAGTAAAATTCGAATTTGAACAAAATCAGAAAGCATATTATATAAAAAGAACTTTTTTTGTCATGGAATTTACATGATTAATATTATAACATAAGAAATAAGGAAGAAATCTGCATTGTCATAATTAATACAACCCTCGTTTAAATCAGAAATATTAACTGTTATATCTGTATCATAAAGAATTACTACATAATTATTATGACGTTAAAGATGAAAATTCTTCCACACTGTTCATTTCGATGTCTGATCATAAATTCAATAGGTGAGTGGGTGGAATCTTAAGATTTCTTCCCCAACAACAATAATCAACTAAAAAAGAGGGGACAGTGGTCGGACAGCAGTTCACATAGATTCTAACGTTAGTCCATCATTATAAAAGCTCTACAAAATTGATGAGTAATTACGAACCTCTTTCTTTGGATTTCTCGGCCTTCTGGACGCGCTTGTTGAAGATTTCTTCCTTGTCTTTCATAGTTTCGGCAAAGCGTGTCTTCATCTGATTCATCATCTCTTTAACTTGGTCCTGTCTCTCGTCAAATTGTTTCTTAACATTTTCCTACAAATAAACAATTCAGTTTGGCAAATTTTATTTTGTAAGCTTTATACATTCAAAATAACATCGAATTCTCGCATGAAAGGCTTGCTGGACTCCAAAGCTGGAGAATTCTCGCATGAATATGCTTGCTTGACTCCAAAACAACGCGTAGTTGTTCACTGCGTTTCGCACCTAATATCCTATTGATATGCACTACAAAGTATATCTCATAAAACAAAGAAATATTTACCTTGAAAGAATTCATAGCCTCCCGCTCTTTATCCAGCCGCTCATTGAGAACTTTAGCTGTGGCCTGGTTGTCCAGAATGAGCATCGCTCGTTCACCTTCAAACTCTTCCATTAATCCATGCAGGCGCTGCTTCATCTCAGTATCCTAATGAGAATGAGAATATAAATACAATAAATAGCGATAGGTATATTAATATGAAAAGTTATATATACCGTATGTAACGATGAGCGCAATGAAGAAGGTTTTGATTTACCCTATCATCATCATGACAATCTTCATCTCATTGGGTCCAAGCCAACATTTTCATGTACGCGTGTACATATAAACTACATACATGTGTGATTTTGCATTAATTCATATCAATCTAAGAACTGTTTTGATATATTACAGGACACTAAACACAAATGGAGCATGGCTGTTCGATCTGCAGGAGCAGATCCAGCCCAAACAATACCATAAAACTAAGTGATATCTAAAGATAAATGAAACGACCCAATTTGAAAGACAAGCAATGAACTATTTAAAAGTGAAAATAAAACAAAAAGTAACAACACTAGTTTTATACGTATATTCCTGAAGAAATTACCTAAGTTCACCCCTGCCACACCGACATACAGCAACTTCCCCTTCCTCTTGACAATGAAACAGTCAGTAAAAGCTATTGATCTAACAGTTGATTTAGGGATGCACCGGTAAACTGACCTTTTCAATGAGCTGCTTCTCTTTCTCAGCTAGACGGTTGCTAAGATCCTCGGTCCGGGTCTTCAGGTCCTTGATGCGATCATTAGATTCGGCGCGTACATCACTGACTTTAGTTGAGACAGCGCTTACCTCCGAACTTTTCTCATCCAGGCGTTTTTCTGCCTCCTCGATTGCCACTTTCTTCTCGTCTTCGGCATTAGCTTTCACTTTTTTGAGCTGTAGATCAGATTAAAAGTAAATTGTCATAATGGGATTGGGAAGAATCTGTATTTGAATATTCAATATTAAGTATCAAATTCAATGACAACATTATACATTTTGATGGTTGGATATAACACTCCCTAGCACTTTCAAAATGGAAAGTTTAATGTAGATTAGTGTCTGAAATGACAGTGAAAATTTAAAAACATTCCAAGTTCTTGATAGATTATACCTCAGTCAACAAAAACGTTGCGTCCTGCGTTCTAATTAAGTGTTACAAATCTTCCATTATTAATTTTGACAACAATTAATTACGATTTTAATATATTATAGCTAATTTTCATATCATGGACCAAAGATCTTCAAACTACGTAAAATGGACACTCTCAATTCAGAATTACTCAGACAAATTGTACCAAATTTCCTTGAATGACCGCCCCCGGCGCTAATTAAGTCAACACGCTTGGTAAAGCTGGAGGTCACGAGGTGAGGATAGATCGGATCTTAAGTCCTCAATCCAAGCCTCTAATTTGTCCTCCATTTCCTCACTGGCTTGCCTTCTACCTCCTCCCTCAAGTTTCCACGTTTTGAAGCTGCTAGTCCGAAGGGTTTTCTCCTTTTTACACCATCCTTGCTCATCCTTGCTAGAAGACCTTGACAGGAAAGACCTTACGGTACTTTTAGGTCTGAACTCAAACCAAGGCCACTTGGTAAATGCTTTAATTGGAATTACCTACAGTCTAAATATCTGCATTCATTTCATCTGGAACGCACTGGTCTGAATTTGCCATAATTATATCCAGAATCCGCCAATTAATTATATACAAGACAACCTACTACTGCCCAATTGCTATAGTATCTTTCGATACTAGGAGGGTAGCCCAGCTGATTTGCCTAACTGCTATTTTCTTTTGCTTTAGATCTAGCTTATCAAGGACCCTAGTATAGATTGAATCGTTTTGCTTGAAATCGATTTACAGGTTTAGGATGTTATTAGGAGATATCTAGTGCATGTAACGTATAATTGCATGTAATTTATAACTTTTATCTCGATTATAGCTGTACCGATCTTGGCCTGAAAGTAAAATATTGCTTTCGGCAGAAAGTCTTCGAATTTTTATTAAAAGTGGGTATCGTTGGGTGTATCGGTTCATCGTTTATATACCAAGAAGTGCATGTAATTAAAACTTTTATTTAACTCAAAACACGGACAGCATTTGAAACACGGACAGCATTTGTATACCAAGGATATACATATAGTTATTTAACTCAAAACACGGACAGCATTTGAAACACAGACAGCATTTGTACACCAAGGATATACATACAGTTTACGCACAAGCTTTCAAACAGCCTACTGCTATTTTGTTTTCAGCTGAGTACTTCAGGCAGACAAGGATATCAGCCCATACTAATTTCCACCCCCTGCCTAGTACCCAACCCCCTGTCAATCACAGCCAGTCTGTACACCTCCCTCCCTGTCCTCCCTCCTCCCTCCCTCCTCCCTCCCTGTCACTCACAGCAAACACGCCAAGCCAATACACTCCTCCACTTAGCAACACCAGCCAACACAGTCAAAACAGACCCATGTGGCCACTGACAGGCCACCCCTCCAAATCAGACTTAGCCAGGGGTGCGACAGTCTGGCTCATGTATAAGTATACCTTTCCTATAGTGATACTAAAAGGAGGCTGCGCCCATTCAATCGAAATACAACTTAAAACAGAAAAGCACTCAGAGGCTACCCTCCTAATAAACAGCGCGAGCGTAGGCCTATGTCATTGTTTGGTTACTGTTACCATAACATTAAACGCGAGATAAACCACTAGCATGAAACTGGATGCTTAGGTCTCCTGGCGGACATCCTAATTAGGATTGTTTGTTTAATAATAAGAGACATAATATCCCTCCACAGAAATGACATTACCGGCGGAGATAGAAAAAGCCAAACCAATGACAAATCATTGCCACTACAGCTAACTATTTGCATCATACGTTGGGGTTAATAGTATCCTAAGCTAAGTGTTTTTTCAAGGCCCGCCGGTTTTTAATAAATTGTGCTTTATCTCTAACGCTCAATCAATGCCCTGCGGTCATTCAAGGAAATACGGTACTTTTTTTTCTAGATTAAATTGATTAACTCTTAAATGAAAAGATAAATTTCGTACCTGTTCATCTAGTATATGCATTTTTTCCATGTTTTTCGTGAGAACCTGATCCATATCGCCTAAAGTAGCCTCATAATGATCCCTCTGTCTCTCTAGTTCCTGTACGAGTTCGGCCGTTTGTGATTCGTATTTTACCAATGCCAGGTCTTTTTCTTGAATAGCCGATTCCAGCGCTTCCATTCTAGTGAGCACATCACTTGATGAGTTATCCTTCTCTGTAACCTACATAGAAAATAGTTATAATTTAAAATTCAATCAAAGATCCGAACAAATGCAAACGTAACACTTCTTAATGTAGTATATCATAATAATATCATATAATAAAATATACTAGTATACTTATACTATGTTATTCAATAGAAAACAGGGAAAACTGAATTCCCAACTTCTTTAGGTCTTTAGGTTTATTCTTTAGGTGCTTATAGATGCCGGTCACTACAGAAGTAGGTGCACTAGATAACCCTGAGCTGACTGGCAAAGTGTTTTACTGTTTCCCCAACAGGTGTCCCTAGGGGACTGGTCCTCAGAATTTGTTGAGAGTTTGGTAGGCCATGTATTAGTGGATCCCACCAGAAATGTTATCCTTACTGAGGTTAGTATAATTATTAAATATGTTATCAGCTGACTTATACAGATTGGTATTGTTATATATTCGTGTTTTATCGTTCAATGTAAACATATGTACGCTTTGTAAGTTTTAGATTTAATAGCTATTCTCAACTCACTGGCCGACTGGAAAGTAAACGAGGGGTGTTATGAGAGAATCGCATTACGAGCAAGCAAACCCAATAAAAGATGAATGGATGTAAGCAACAGCACATAGTTTGTTCCTACTGACATCAATGGAGAATATAAAAAAGGTGGGGTTTTCTGGTGGAAACGTATATCAACGATTTACCCTCATGCGGGAGAAAAAAATCTACAATAGGTATAGTTTGAGGGAGTTTGAGTCAAGTTCCCATAGTTAAGAGTGCTTTCATAACTTGTTTATAGCATGGAAAAATAACGATTTATTAGGTATATAAAATGCATCATTAACTCTATATGAAATATATAGAAATTAAATAAACATTGGTTTTCGTTCGATTGTTAATACGTATTAAAATTAATTTATAGATCAGGAGCAGAGCAAATGATTGTGAAGTGAATAATTTCATCATCGTTAACCTTATCATGCCGGATTTTGTTTTTTTGTATTGGCCTTCAATTTAAAAAAAAAATAAATCCGACATCGTTTTCAAGATGGATTTAGAAGTCGGAACATTCAATGGGAAACTGCATCAGTTCCTAATGGGAAATTCACAGCTGTAAGATTCGCCCGGATAGATATAATCCATGTAGAGTTTTTCCAGAGCTATACATTATTATGGTTTCTCTTACCACTATAACAGTAAGTGGTGGGTTGCTAACATAGTGTTAGTTCTCTTTCGCGAATAATATTCAATACGAAGAATCAATAAAATTATGTTCAATTCAGGGCGCTTTTTCAGAATTTGATGATAGGGTAGCGGAATAAAGATGGGAAGGAAAACCCATAAAGAACAAATGCCAAGGATGAAAAGTCAATGCACTATAGCATCAATTGAAGACAATGCTCAACATGGCAATTATTACTTCTGTCAGACACATGAATAAATGAACGACCAAAATGCAACAACACTGGAAGGAAAATTGCAAAGTTTGCTTTGCAAATAAACGCATAATTGACAGGCCGACAACACACAAAAATTGAATAAAAAAATGAATGGACTGCTTCTTTGTTTTGAAAACCAAAATATATCATGTATACGTCTTTCATCACAGGTGTGATGGAAAGCATTAATCCTTTTTCATTGTATTGTTACACTACCGGGGAAAGTCACCATGCTAAACAGTATTGAGGAGTCATTTACATTGACAACTCCATGCTCAGTACAATCTTCAAATTGACACTGACGACCAATGCCCCATCATGTTTTCAAACCAAATTGCATACCGAATATATATATGAAGCCTACATAAGTTTACCTGTGACGTAGTGGCTTAAATCAAAGTGGCAATGAACAACACACATTTTGCTCATATTATACTTATTTTAAGTATCATTTTATCATTATTATTACCTTAGAATTATAGCATGAGTAAAACCAACAAGCTTAAATTTAAATTATAGGAAAAATAGTTACATTTACGAAATTATTTATTTCTAAGTAATTATTTGATATTCTCATTTCATCATTATTTTAATAAAAGTGGTGGGAAATTGCCTAATGGATCAAGCACTCCATGTAACTACAAAAGGAGCATCGCGAGGAATGGGATAAAATGACAGCTTCAATAGTAAAATCTTTTCATACTTGTTCAACGATCACTTCACACGAAAATACTCGGACCTCACACGGCGATGGAAAAAAACGGATAACGAATGCACAAACCCTCAAAGGCTTTGGCATTCCTGGGTAGAATACAAGAACGGGGTTAATGGACCTCTACATTATGATTAGAAGTTTTATTGTTGAAGTTGACTAAACTTGTTTGTTTTATCAAATTAAATGATTAAGAAACCCAGCAAAACAGAAAACAACCAATGTCTCTATATAATTTAAGGAGTATTTGCATGCATCGATAGGGAGGCAAGTGAGTAAAATATGGCAATATAAGAAAGCAGATAGACAGAATATTAGTAGAGTTAGATAGTGTTAGTCAAGTTTTACTTCACCAAACGAGTATAGAATGGAGAGATCCAACTCCTGGGTCGCACAGAGACTTTACCCCGCCTTATCTCTGATACCAATTGTTCCTCCAGCCAGTACCAGAAATAATAATAAATTGTTGCCCTGAACATGTTCGCGACATTGTTTGATTTTCATTTTGATAGGAATCCCTGTATAAAGCTATGTGTTTTGTCTCTTCATTCTATACTCGTGGCTTCACCAAAGGATGGTTAGTGGTTACTGGCGATGCAATTCCATTTCCATGTGAATTTGTATCATGAATCTAATTTGGCTTTAACTAATTGACATATTTAAAATAATGTCAAGAAAAATCAAATTAATCGATGAAAATTTCAATGGGAATGGAGATTACACAATGCTGAACAGTGATTAGGTTCGCTTCGACATTATACCACTTAGATCCCATAGAAGACTTTCACTAACACTTAACAAAACTTACACCTAGAACTCTCAGACTGACCTGTTTTGTGAGGAATTTAACTTTTTCTTGAAGCTGTTCTCGTTGTAGCTGCGCTTGTGACTCAAGCTCTGTCACTTTGCGCATCAACACAGACTCAGACCCCTCTTTATCAGCCGCCGCTGATTTCCAAACAGTCAAATTTTGTTCTAACTCCTTGACCCTTTGTTCAGCTGACTCTAAAGCACAAGACTTCTCCTGATGATCAAGCTTTAGCTGGTTTAATTCGTCGTTCTTTGACTGAATATCTTTTCTTAAGGCTGACTTCTTTTCGTCACTGTCTATTTGAAGCTCTTCTAGTTCTACCTGTAATTGTTGGCACTTTTCGTACATTCTTTCCATATCCTCGGCCTTGGAATCAAGCTGAGAATTATACCTGTCCGAAATATGTATTGTTTCGTTCCGTGCAGCTTCAAGTTCCTGAATAACATGAATGAATTCATTCTGTTGCTCTTGAAGAGATTCAGAAAGTTTCACAATATCGGAGTTATAATCAGCTGTTGTCTTTTCAAGTTTTGAATCATATTCCTTGTGCGTTCCTTCCATTTGTTTTCTTAAGTCTGACTCATTTTCTTTGAGAGATTTAACCAATGATTTCATATCAGACATGGAAGCATTTTGAGAGTTAATACTAAGATTATATTCATTTTTCAAATGTTCACACTCTTCCTTCAACCACTTTTCACTCCTTATTAGATCATCGCACTTCTTTTGTAACCTTTCGAGCTCGGATTCAGAAGTATTTAGCTGTTCACTGCAGCTTTCTTTCGTATTATCCAATTGACTTTCAAGATCCTTATTTGAGAGTTTAAGTTCTTCAATGCTAAGTTCAAGAGTAGCAATTTTATCATTAGCAGCTGTAAGCTGGGCAGATATTTCTGCATTTATGCCATCATTGTGAATGGGCTCTGCTGCTTTAGATATTTCATTTGATCTGTCCTTTAGTTCACGAAGGTAATTCGCTTGCTCAAGTTTCAATGCTTCGACTCGTTGGCTTGATTGCTCTTCGAGTTCCTTGGTTCGTATTTGTAAGTCAGCTTTTAATCGTTTGTTGTCCTCTTCGACTGTTTGTAACTGTGATTCAAGGGTGCTTTGCATCTGGCTCAACTTTCCCTCAAGGTCAGCCTTCTCCCTCTCAACTTGGCTGACCTTGTTTTGAAGGTCCTTCAGATGCGTAGTGACCTTGACCTTGTCTGTTGGGTGATCAGCGGGCGGCCCTATACTGAGGTAAATGGAGCTGCGTTTTGATGGCGAATCCATGGGTGACATCAGTGGAGACGAAGTTGCACTTTGGAAAAGAGACTTTAAATCCTCCATTTCTGAGTCATGGTCTCTCTTCATGCGGTCCACCTTTTTCTGACCTTGATCTGCTGCGTCTTTCAACTTGTTGGTCAATTCTTCTATGCGTTTCTCAAGCTTGTTGCGTTCGTCTATTTGTTTGACCTGTATGGCGACCTTCATTTTGTTCTCTTCGGTCAATTCTTGAATGGTTTTCTCTAGGTCTGCTTGTCTCTGCAATGACAAGAGGACACATGTCAAAGATGGAGTATCCTCTTGGCACCCCTAGGGAAGGGGGATCGAGACGTTAAATTAGTAATGGCTCTTGGGGTCCATGTGGACTTGATTGTCAAACTCGACTCCTACCTTTTCCCATCACAGCATGGTCTGTTTTAGGGCCATGAATATGTTTCTATTGTTTTTGTGCGGAGGTGGTAGCGATTTTCTTTTTGTGTAGGCCTAAACAAAGTATCTTGTGAGTCTGCGCTCTAGAGAAGATTTATAATTACTTGTTTCTAAAAAGAATGAATGCATTCAAATCCTTCCAAATTTATTAACGAGATAAAAGACTTTTACTTGGCATTGGAATTTTAGGAAAACACAGATTGTAAAATGTAAGAAGGTTTAAAAGCAAGCTTTTCAGATACAGCTGCCATGCTGGGTGATAAGTGAAAGGTAGTGTCCTGTCCTGTCCTGAATGAATAAAACCTGTCTATTTACTTCTAACAATAAATAGGCCTATCGTATACTCATATCGCCTAGCTGCATTGCCTAGCATGTGATAATCAATAATCAAGGTAAAATTACAATAATTTACCATGACCCTTACTTTCATATATTTGTTTTAACTCTGCCGGAAATCCATATAAAATAATCCCTCTGTACCTATTTAAAAGGTTGAGCTCTCGTATATATTAAAATCTTGGGATCTGAATCTGGGATGCATCAGCGCATGCCTGAAATGTTGCATTCAAATTGGGTCTTCCCAACTGGATCTAAATAATGTGACTTGTGCGGCCCGTCCAAACACAGATGGAAACGATTTAAGTAAATGAATACCAAAATATTTGTGAGCATCTTCAATAAATCTTCTGTCTCCTACATTATAGTCTGTCTCCTACATTATATTTTGTCGTTATTCTTGCGTTTCTGGAAACAAATACTTCCACGTGAGGACAACGATTGATTACATTAAAAAAGCCAACACAATACTTTGATAAAACGTTTTTCTCGTGAAAGTGTTCACATGGAAAGCTTCTAATACACATTCTAAGGAATATTTTTGTATGTGAACGTAAGCCCTCAACTATAGCAAATAATATCGAATGATCAAAATGTTAGTAGTGCCGCGCTGTTTGCAAATTTCTCCATTCACAACCCAAATTTCTATCCATCAACAATTCATTGCCAATATGTGGGACCCTCCAACCCAAGTGACATCAGTGATATGGAAGCGATAATAGTCAACACTAAATTGCAAAAGAGAACACTTACTGCCTTCAGTTTCTCCATCTCATTCTTGTTGGGATTGGAGGTCGCCATCTTCTTTCTGGAAAAAGAAATTAATTGTTAGCATTTCATTATCAATAAGGTAGGGAAAATCATAACTACAAAAAGAAAAGAAATGCATAATTGATATATTATCAAAATTTTATTGGTCAAGTTCTTCCCTCACATCAGAGTAGAGCCCATTAAAACTTCGACATTATTAAGAATTAGAGCTAAAATAAATATATATTTTATAAAAAAAATAATTTACAAGAATATAAAACAAAGGTTTTTGGTTGTTTTTCGTATTTTCCAAACCTATGGTTTTAAGTCCAATTCCTTAACCAAAGTGCCACCCGAATTTATTTTGCAACATAATCCTAGTATTCAAAAGATTTTCAAAAGGAACGTAGAATTTCGTGTATTGGTATCATTCCTTGGGTTGTCACCCCCCCCCCCCCTCCCGCCCCACCATCCCCACCCCACAAAAAAACATAATACATGTATGATATAGAAAATCTGCCCTTGGGTTAGATAAGAGGGTCAGGGTATATGGATATACCACTACATGTGATTGACTATTACTGTATTGCTGCTAGTGAGCCTATAATGACCTTCCCTGTACCGTCAGGCAATACATGTATTTCGACATGATTTCTTATAAAAGGCACCCTTGTATACATCGATAGCCATATTAGTAAACTCTGGGTACACGAGCTCAGAATCTGTGGTAGGCATGCTTGTGTAAAAAGACCGACTTCGACCCCAGCATTGGAAAGATATTTATTCTGACAAACTCAATATACAGTTATTCTGAATAACACTATACCTTAATTGTTTGATATCACATATTACAAAATTAATTATGACATCTTCCGGAAAATAGCTAGCTTTACATTGTTAAAAAAGCTGGATTTAATTCAAATTAATATAAATGGTATAAATGCAATCTATGAAATTTATGAACACCTGTTACCATTCAATTATCAAATAGCCAAACCTCACAGAAGAAATAAGACTTTATATTATGAATACTGGTAAATACGTTTACAGCTCTACAGGACTGGGAATAGTTTCCTTTATATGTAACACATAAATTATGAATCATGTTATTACTGTTTTTTATTTATCCCATTTCCTTACGTCATTATTAGACAAACGGCCCTCTTCTTCTGCATAGATGAATCACTGATTCACTCGAAAGAATCCCTGCATTTTTCCCAACCATCAATACTTGGGTGAGCCAACGAGACTAGTGAGCCAAGCACTCCCGTTGTGTACATTTCACACCGCCACATAAAAACATGGTTAGACGTACATGTCCTCTTTTAAGTTTGGACATTCTTAAAATTGAGCCAGACATAGCTGTGGCCGAGTCACCCACTTTTCCAACCACTACGCAAACCATGGAAACCTTCCTGTACATTCTAGTCCCTGCTCTCCCACCTCTATACGCCTACAAACACGTGGGGGAGGTGTAGTATAGTAGACCCACCCACAGCTGACTCAGTCTACTACTGATGAACACATCACTGGCATCACTGCTGCAGTAACCTCTGCTGAACTCTGCTTTATGAATTACTGATGTATTGTGTACCGACATACTGTCACCAGATATATCATATATTGATATATAATGATATATAAATACAAAGTCTATTTGTAATTAATGGTAAAATGATCCAGCCAATGGGATGAAAATAAAGCGAGGGTGGTTCGTTCTGTGAGGGTAAAGTTACCAAACAGCATCGTGTTAATGTCAAACGCAAAGAATATTGCGATAATTTAATTAATTAATCAATTAATTAAAAATTAGTATTCCCTTCCCTGACTAGATTTTGACAATTGCATCCCAGTGCAAAAGGATCCAAGATTGAAATTTAAGGATCAAATACATATTTCATTATTGAGTCAGAAGCAAGACAACCACTTTTGATGGAACTTAAAAAGTACTTTAGAAAGTCACCACCCTAAATCTCGCACACTGGCCATATGTACTGACAGATGAGGACAATCTGATATGCAACCGTATAAATTTTCTTGACAGCGATTTACTAAAAACCATGGGCGCAACAGACATCAGACGATTATGTCTAACCTACATCTACCGCTGGAGTTCAAAGATGTGTACTAAGTAGAACACAATTCTAATTAATTGATTTATTATTTAAGTAATCGAGAATTTCAGCAGCGATGCTCAGCTTTAACCTTTTCGCCAATACATAATCTGCTATAGTCTCTTGGTTAATAATCGATTATCTGTGTAGTCTAGAGCACTGGTGACATCTTGGATCGTTTGAAGCGTTCTCTAGCTTGGTAAATATGCCTATGTGCCAGACTCAGACATATTTAGCAACTGACACAGATTTGTAGCGTGTGATAATTTTTAACCACTTTTGTTCGTATGACATTGATAGCGACTACATCGCTTTTACATACCGGTATATGATGACACATACCAAAATTAATGAGAAAAGCTGAAGCTGGTCTGCCTGATTTTGTTTTAAAAAGTCAATATATCATACGATATGGGTCATTGACCTTAGAAACCTGTCATAGTTCTGCTGGTATTAACACAATTGATATACTTGGGAACCATCTTGTATCCTCTAGTCTACGAAGTTGCAGGCCGTTGAAATATACGATTTGACTAATACTAATAGGAGATTTCGGATCATACATCTATAGTCAGATTGACTCTCTCACCGATGGGAAATACATGTCGTGTTACACGTAATTATATGGTTTAGATATAGGTCAGTTAATTAGGTTAATTACCCGGTCTTGTTAAGTCAGGATCTTGATCCTCTGTGTGCATGCATTATATACCTACCAGTACGGTACAGAGACCTTCAAGTTCGATATATAGGAATAAAATCTAAAGATTGCATATTGGATATACAAGTACGGCCTCCACTACAATCATGTGTAAAAAATGACCTTGATCACCCAATCACGGATAACTTTACTTATCGCGATGTAAGTGTGTGCGATCGAAGGGTGAAGTAGTGGATGCCACTTGTAGACTTTCTACTCTCCGCTATGGTGGTTTGATATACGAAACCCTACATACTGTAGAATCTTGAAATAAACCCTTTAGACAGAAATGAACAGACATTTAAGTTTACCAATCCAATTCTGAAGAATAAGTTTTTTCACGAGATTGTAGCTATCTCCGGTTAAAAGTCTTGAAATAACAACTAGGTATAATTAATGATTTACTTTCAATGCGTAGGATGCTATCCTGTTTCAGAAAGTTCAATTTCAAAAGAAAGAAATGCCTAGAAACATCAGTAGTCACATCACTGAGTAAACTCTAATGCTGTTATTTGCATACGCAGCAAGACCGGTTAGTGTGTCATAATACCTGAGTTCATAATATGAGCATGTATACAGACAAGACGAGTATTCATTACATGATTCCATCTTCAGTTCTAGTACATCCATACTCACAGAATGTTTATTTTACAGACCTCGACATTATATCTTCTATTACATCTACACACACTGGGATTCAGTACACCTAAATGTTTACACTGTATCGCACATATAATATAACCACGGTATAGCTTACAGAATTAAAGGCCCAGGTATTAAAGTAACAAGAACAACTCACAATTGCTTCTACCTTGAACTCCTATAGCCTGAACATTCACAGGCTAACTGTGGCACTGGTAATGCTAATCCAGGTCATCAACAGTTTAAAAATAACCCAATATTAAAGCTGCACAAGTACCTGATGAATGTGGGAATAGATCTCCAGCTATTAAGGTGTGTATAGCGTATGTGTCCCACTGCTCCGGATCCCGGCCAGCTACTGACTGGCTGACACAGACCAAACCTCAAGGATCGGGGACCGGCGGGTCACACTCAGTCACTGTTTGTAGTGCATTGGAATCCGGTGTGTGGCCGACCCCGCCCCCACACCAGCCACAGACAGCCTATGGCCGAATAGGAGAGGACATGCGGGTCACTTAGTCACACCAGTGGCTTGCTATTATTATTTCGGGGAGTTAGATTATATTATACACCTCCCTAGTTGTATATTATGGGTTAAGGACTGGGGGTGCCAATAGTTTTCATCAGTTTTCAAATATGTATCAAGGCATGAAACTTTAACATCAAATATCATGTTCAAAATTAAAGGTATGGTATTACCATTTATTATATTATAATGTATATAATATTTACAGCGAATTTAGATACTTCTAGAAACATCGATGGAATGACAAGGGGGAAAAGGGACAAATTTCATTGGAGCATCTAACATCAAATAAGAGTTTTCCCAGTTGGTTTGACCTACTATGACATGCAAGTGAACTGATGTCAATAGGATACAATGCCTTACTGTGAGCTCATGAGAAGGCTATGCAATAGGATGCGTTCGGAAAGTCCATGATATTGATGACCAACTGCTTGAACATCAAATTTAATATAAACGTGTTATACTCAATCTGGTAGATGGGTACATCCCAGTTGTGTATAGCAGTTTCATAATCTGCAGCTGACTGATTAGTAAGCAACTTGTAAGAATTATATAGTGCGAGAAATTTCAGAAATACTATTTATATTCCACGCAAAATTACGCAGGTAGCATATAGCATGACATGAGTGCATTCTCTATGCGGTTCAACAATAACCTAAAGTAATTCCCATGGACATTTACAAACATAGAACATAGAACTAAAAGCAGCTCCTCCTCAGCTTACTCAGCTTCACATCCCGACCTGTCTGACTTGGCCAAACATTACGAACACGCCATGCAGTACATACTGACATGGTACTGTCAGAGTTCCATAGAATAACAGCCACAGGCTGAACGTAAAAATCAGTCAACAAAATGTATGGACGTGTTCGGAATTCGCCTCATTGAAATTCTAGTCTCACAACATGAAACGGATAAATAGGTTAGGCATAAATAGTGCAATGCCTATAGCTTATGTGACTGGAAACCGGTACGCTTGACTCAACAATCTGTAAAAGTCATGCCTTCCATTTAAAGTTATCTATCAATATATTCTTACAACAATGTAATTCACTTTCCACATTGCTTAGATGCCATAACTGGAGAGCACATGTATATGACTGTTTTCCAAAGAATGTATCATGAAAGGTTCTTATTTGATGAAGGCATGCAATTCAATGCATGTCCTGAAGATCCGCCGCGCTCCTTTGAGGCCCAAAGTAGGCCCCGTTAAGTGTACATCCATTTTACTTACGATAGCTGATGGCGCCCATGGGGTGTGACATGTATTGAATAGGCCTCAGAATAATTAACCTCTCGCCGACCTACTTGGGTCAAGCAGCAGTAACCAATTAGAGGCGAGGAACGCCATAACAAATAGTGACCACATGGCCACCCTAAGGCTCGCTGGCCGGACCTCCGACAAACAAACGTGTTGACACCCTCTCTGTGTATAGGAATACTATAGGAATGTACATGGGAGTAGGGTTGATGGAAGGCGATATGTAGGTACATTGATTTGTAGTTTTAAAAATGATCAAAAGGTACGCTTGGCAGACATCAGATTTAAGAGATCCCTATTTGTGTTTTGTATCCATAGTTTAAAGGAAATATTGAAATGTTTACCTGGGATTAAAGCTTGACCACACACATAGATCATGATAGATAGGAAGAGGATGGGGGAAGGGGATGAGCGGGAATGAGATATTTGCCTATTCTTAATGTTCTTCATGTTTTCAGATTATTAAAAGTGGACTAGAATTAGACAAGTATCATACGTATTTAAATCTATTAAGTACTATATTCTAAAAGCTACATGTGTGAGTTATTACTTATTCAAATCAATAGAGAGATTGTACCCAACATTTTAGCCATGACAAAATACATACATGTATGTCCAAAACAAATAGAAGCTCCAAAGAATTCTCAACTTTCATCATATTCATTGGAGGGGGGGGGGGGGGGGGGGGACAAAACGAGAAAATATATAACTGTATGTTCAGGAGGGACTGCACATGTTAAAATACCCATTGGACCCATTTCGTGAGAATCTGACATAATGAGGACAGACTTGGGGGTACTTATCATTTCCTGAAAGTATATATTCTCCATTAAAGAATTAATTTGTATTTGTATACCTATTTCATCATGGCCTTTATGGACCTACAAATCCACATAATTGAAATAATTCCATATTTATTAATAAGCCCTGGAGGGCCGTCGCATATCGTGACATGCTTAAAGTTAAAAGAATCAGCACTTTTGTCCTGCCTTCAAGCCACTACCAGGCCTATGATAATACAAGGAGGATCATTTTGAATGATCATAAGAATACCTTGATATGAGAGCAATTAATTCCCATATTTATATTTCCTACAATGGAAGGAAAGCAGGCTTAATTTAAAAGGTACAAAGCCGCAAAGCCCACCATCTCATGACAATCTGGAATAGAGAGGGGGCAGCCTGGTTATAGCTTCTTATCTTCCATGATTTCAAAAGAAAATTGTAATCTTCCCATTAAATATGTATGCCCACTTCTTTTTGCTAAATGATCCCTCTATTGTCTCTGGCGATGTGTACAATCAGAGGTTAGAAATTGTTCAACAGAATGGGTAGACGTTACTATCTACCATTGGATTACCTATACAGGCATGTATACATGCGTGGCCTGTGGTCAGTGTTTGTCGGAGGTGCCGAAAATTAGGTCAGCGGGGCAGAGGGGAGGAGTTAACTCCCGCTCGGCGAGAGGTCAATTCTATTACTCTGAAGATAGGCTGAGCGACACCTCAACATCTTACACAGAGTATACCCACCACATCGATTCACATTTGATATATACGGGAATGAATAGATGTGTGATAACTTTAACCATGAGTAAAATACATAGATATATTATATATTATATTCAAGCTACAATCAATCAATTTGATAGATTAACATAATTATATATATCACATATATGTTTAGAAGACCCAGACATAAAGGGATCACAAGACAATTGTTTCGGATGGATTATTAATAAATCCTGATAGTTTGATACAGCATATTGGAGAAAATAAATTATTTCAGTGGCTGAAATTGCAGATCAGATTGTGTTAAAACACTATTTGAATCTGTAATAGTCATACAAAAAATTAAAATACTCTGAAATATAGATAGCCTACTGTATTATTTTATATCGATATTTTGCATTTAGAACAACTATCCATATTACCGTCTAGTAATACATATCTATTGTAACAGTAAGCCAATACATGCGTGTCAAAAATTGTTCACTTGAGTAGTATAAAGTGAGAACTGGATGAGTGTGAGCAAGTGTTATTGTCAAAAAAGCACAAAAAATGTAATATATGAAATATCCTGTGCGAACTATTTGCTTTACCACCATCTTGTAAATTGGGTAGCATCTAGAACGCATCTAGTAAACGGGAAGAAAAGGAAAAAAACTCCAACTAAAACCAAAAATTGACAGTATGAAAAATTCATCTTTGATATAATGTGCCTTTAAAATAAAATTACAAACGAGTCGGAATGACTAAATATTTCATCCTGGAATGAAGTAAATGTAACATCAAAGGCCGTTTAAGTTATGAGTGTTAGGTAGGACATGACTTGGGAGAATGATCTTGCCAAACTATAGAATACAATCACAGCAGCAGGGTGCACTCGGCCCATGGCAGGCTTACTTACCGAAATAACTTGAGAGACATGGTTGGTGCTTTTCTCAAAAGAGCTTAGCCCTATAGAATATCAAATCATAATGTTAGAGATAACAATAACCGCCTTCCCCTTTAACATATATGTATTGTATTTTGTCAAAACTATTGGTGGCGAATTGTGATTACTCCAACTTCGATTTGTCCATGAAGATTCCTTGGTTCTGAATGATAATGACCTGCAAACAAGAGGTTTAGCTGAAAAACAAATTATATGTGACATTTGGATCAGCCAGGGAAGCATTTCCCGGGATATATTAAGATACTCGATCAACAGTATGGTGTCTGTATACCAAGTGGTATCTCCATAGATGTAATTTAAAAAAAAAATACAGATAAGTGATTGTAATGAAACAGTCCCGGTGATGAACAAGGTCCCTAGTGAAACAGACGATGAGATCATGGATGACAAAAGTGAGTTTGTACATGTAGTAATGTAGGAGGTGCTGCGAGGGATGGGAGAACCGCGTCAACAGAGAAGAAGCAAGTGACACATGTCAGAGGGGAGATACAGGTACAATGATAAAGTTGAAGATTCCGCTGAGGGGGCTTTCAAGTGTGTATGGCCAACAATACATCTCACGGCGGGCGGAAGGGTAAAGAATAAGAGAGAGTGGTGGGCACTACTGATTTATGATTTTGTGAAGGTGGGAGGAAAAGGGGGAGTGGTAGTAAATGAAGGTAAACATAAGATATTCATGTCACAGAATATTTCAGTCAGAGATTCACAACAGGTGTGTCTTCGGTTTTCTCACACACAGAAAAGAAGTCACAGACATTCCTTTTTTGAGGCAGAGTCATGAGTGATAAACTAAGGTTCTTTTCAAACGCCTTTCATTCACGGTAAAATGCTAAACAAGTTACACTTAGTCTCGTACAGAAGAGTTATTATAGAGGTCAACAATGGAACAATGTATCATTCTACCACAAGGGTAATTATTTCCACCGATTTTCTGAATATAAAGGCTATTTTGCTACAAAAAGGCTTAATTGAATAGTTTTCTGCCAGAATTCGTTTTAAGGTTGCCAGGATAAATGAGACACTAGCACGATGACAAAGTTGATAAATATACATGTGTTAAACCAAAACTATGCGAAATCTGTACGGGGGTGTAGCCTATAGCTATTATAAAGTATTCGACAATTGCGTTTTTAACTTTTCCAAAGTTTGTGGAGTTCTAGTATTCTGAAAACATAATATTTTTCGCCTTATCCAAACTTTTATATTAGACGGCGGCTGCACCGACAGTGCCGGTAGATTAGAGATGGTAATCTGGTATATCCTGGAGAAAGGTTTTGTTCAATTTTGCAACATGGCTATAGTCTATAGTTGAACCTCATATCTATAACATCATACTGATACATCTCCCGAAAAGTTGTTGCGGAAGCAAGACATTCCCTAGACAAATCTAGTCCACTCACTCATCCCATAACTCATCATCAAAAACTGCACCATCGTTTTAGATCAATATAATTAAACATATCAAAGGCCCATTCCACTATTCCACTCTATCACCAGCCAAGATCAAATATAAATACAGACTGTCAATTAGGATCACACAACATGAAAGGATATTGAGCCTCACAGACAAATACACAGAAACAGGCGATCAAGTAATACCAATCTTCCTACTGACATTCTATATATAGCATAATGGATATTGGAAGGGAGCATGATAAGCAGTATTCACGTAAACTGATATGGTCTTCCTATTTCATATAAAAGAAAGCATGCCTCTACTAAACTCCTTCACAGACCAGGGAGCTGGGCTGCTGAATACAACAAATATCAATGGAGGTATATCAACAGACGTTACGGCAGAAACCTCTATCACCACATTCAAAGGATTCACTAGGGGGGATGGAAATGGACCAGGGATGTGAAGCAAAATATTAGATAAAAATAAGCAGTTCCACAAGATGTATATGCCTGAGGGCTAGGAGGGCGGAGGTAATTGGCTTTTGCTCCCAACATAGGGCTCGAGCTGAATGGTTGCAAATATGAGCGGCCGAGAGTGGAAGAATAAAAGCTTTTAGTTCGACTGGGGTCACCATAAATAAAATAGCATTCTCCAGGGTGGCCGGTGGTTCTGGTCTCAAATCGAATTATTTGCGGCTACCTTATTTCCAACCGATTTTTCCCCTTAATGATTGATGATTGGGATTGACTAGAGCGAATGAAGCTGCGAAACTATTCTAAAAGGTCACAAGTGAATAAGCCTAAACGTGAATAAGAAATTCGTTCGGGATGTAGGCAAGTACAATGTTTTAGTATGAAGTATTCTAAAGGGAAATAAGACGAAAACGAGAAGAAAAAGTTCGTACATTCGGTTGTGTTTTAACCACAGTCAAAACTAGAGACGTCTGTACCAGTGAGTTTTGTGCTTTTAACAAACTAGTGTTTATTCCGCCTGATCATTAAAATGAGAACTAACAATTACAAACAATTCCATCTCTGTTCAGTTTTAACTACATAAAACTACAGGACATCAAGCATATAAGTCACAGTAGTTTGCTATTGAGAAATTGTTATTTAGTTTTCTCACAAAAACATGAATACTTTTCTACTCACTGATGAGACTGAGAAGCAAACTGAAAGAATGACACCTAATATAACTCCTTGTTACAACAACACCAAGCTAAATAGTCCAACAGGGTGTTTCTCACTTTCACTTCAGCTCTCAAAACTATATGCGCAGTATTAGACAACCAGTTCAGAAGTGAGTTTCTCTTCTAGACTCGAGTATGTATCAATCAGGAATCCAGGAAAAGAAAAGGGTGAAAGTTGGTATGGCGAACCAACTTGAGGACTGCCAGCTAACGACAACCGTTTGCAACCGATTCATCTAGCCATCTCACATTAAGGGCTCTACGTTGAAGAATGATAGACATCCTAGAGACGGGAGTCTAGTTTGGCCTTGGAGGAGAGGTCTTTATTGAAGAAGAGGGGATCGGACAGCCTCCATATCCATTAAACGTGCGACAAGTTGGAAACTCAACATAAAAATGGAAGTAAACCCATAGAAACAGGTGGTGTATTGTAAACATGGCATGTTAAGAAATGACTTGTAAAAAGAAATAAGATTTTATTCGCGACCATCACAAACATTCGTTTACGTTAAAAGCCAAAAGAAGAAAGGAGAGATAAAAGTACAATACAGCACAAGTAAATCATAAAAATACTTCAGCTCTATGTAAGATTTCAAAACAGTAGTAAACTAGGCGAGACATAACTTTGAAGTCTTATTTTTCTGTATAGTTTTTCACAGAAAAGGATGAGTTTTAAACTCAGGCATTGGTCGCTATGGTATTTCGAGGAAGGCTTGGGCGGGGTTACTCCTCGGGGTACTTCACGGAATAAAACTGTTTACCTAGACATAACAAGAGGAACCAAATAAACACGGGCCCTAAAAAGTTGGACGACATAAAACAAACACCACTTTATGCCATCCGATATTGCGCGATTGTAACTGTAATTCTTACATCAATATAAATCATAATTGATGTAGTTAGTGATACAACAATTGCAATTACAATTTTGTAAATATCAATAAAAACAATGTCTTAAGCCATCCGATAGTGCGCAATTGTAAATAAAAAAACGCATCTAATGGTCTCAATTAATCATTGAGCCAAAGCATCCATGCAAGTCCTATCACTTAATATGTTCTTAAATGAGTAAGTTGTTACAACAACTTACAAGGGAAGACAAAAACCAGCAGCCAACCCCAAGATCCGATTGATATGAATGTATTGTCATAACAGGGTTTCCTTCTATTGAATGCCCCTTTGGAGGATAAAGATCCAGATAAAGACTGAAAGAAAAGGTCAGAGCGAAGGTGATAATAAGACAGGAGCAGAAGAGGGATGGACCCCCAGACAATAACATGCCCCACCTGGGAGGCAGGGCACATACATATGCTCTACAGGCTGGAGGAGGAGGGTACTCCACACAGGCAGTGAACAGCTCCAGTGCTTCTGGTGTCTATAACCATCACTCATAGTCATAATACTCAGTGGGTAAACATTGCCTATCTTTACTACGCCACAAAAACCTACGTTCGGTTCAAAGGATATCAACTTTGCCATACATTTAAAGTGGTTTCTCTGATCATTACCGAACTAATTTGACAAAAAGTTGCCATTCGACAAAGAGTTTCCACCTGCCATGTAAGTAGGCAGGATTCATCACCAGCTTAAAAAATATTATAATCAATTCCAGCTGGATGAATGCGTTATGTGCAGTTTTGAAATGAAAATACCAGATTACAAAGTTTATGGACGATTGTGATCGAGCTTGGTGTGTGATAAATGGAGATGGTTTGAAAATATGAGTGAGCAATATCATTTATTTAACCAATGGGTTAGAATAGTTGCATTGGTTTACACTATGATCGGTGAGGGCCTGTCATGGGTAGCAACAGACCCTTCACTGCCCTTGCAGTATGAACCAATCAACTGGTGCCGACAAGAATGATTGCTACTTTCCATATGCGCATTGAAGATAAATGGACAGGGATTTCAAATAGGCAAGACAGAAAGCAGATTGATAGCTAGCTGCGCCCATTGGCAATCAGTTATTTTCTATACCCGGTGGCATAAATCCTTTTTATTAGATTAATTATCGGGTACATCATTTTACAATCGCCATCAGTAGCCCGAATTGGCGGTCTTATCTATACAATCCGAGCGATTGCTTTTGTAATATTGCCCAACAAAATTAATGGAACCAGTGCAGATCGAACTGTTAATGCTATAGTATGGCTTACATTGCTATGTCTCAGTGCGTGTCTTGTAATGTTGTGACTCTCAAAAAATATCATATCAATCGTGTATTGCTAAAGGGATATTATCAGAAATGCAAGGCCTGATGTTATTCATAATCAAGATAAATATCAAGATATCAGACACGTGTATCATATAAGCTCAAGGATATAAACTCCCTGGTAGCAAAAAGCTGAAAAAACCATCATCTGTTTTGACATGAGCTGCAGGGAAGTATTCAACTTATTGGTTGTATACATATATACTCTAGCACACATGATGCCCACCTGTGTAATCTTGCTACCCAGGTATAGGGTTATCACATTTGTCTCTCAGCATGTACACCTATATTCCCCACTGTCACACAAGACTGACAGTGATCAAACTATATGCTTGTGTTCCAAGATAATTCATCACTCTTCTATGTGTTCCAAATGTATAAAAGAAACTATATTAGTTCAGAACTGTTCCGGATATAATCATCTTAATAGGTCTAAAACTAACCGATGCTTTGAGATTTCTGCCCCACCCCTCGCAATAATCCACTACGTACGGAGTGTCCAAGAGTTTCCTAATATTTTGTATTCCTTGTGCCCATATAGTAAAGGTATAAATCTATGACGGGTCTAGGGATAATCAAGGTGAATCGCAAGCACGCGACTAACTAGGGCGACCGTATATTAATCAATCCGGACAGTTTAAGTGCGCTGAAACAAACTTGACGATAATCCGTGATAATCCTGGTGCTACCCTGGCAATGTGGCGTGTTTATAGCCAGAACCCGATAGCAGATGTGTGTTGAAAGTTAAGAACACCAGCTCATCGTTTTTTTAAAACATGCATGCCGGTGGAGTGTGGCACTTTTAGTATGTTCTAGAGGGAAATCATCAGTTCAAATATGAATGTTAGCATCGGAACAAAAACATTTTGTGATTCACTGGTGAAACACAAAATTACTGAATTTCCAGTATATTTATAATCATTATCAGTAATAAAATAATAATCTTATATGGATGACCTTTGCAAATGAAAAAACACTGACAAGATTTACTATTACACACACGAGGGTAGTCGAGAGCTGGATACGTGCCAAGGGGTACAATCGCAATCTCATGTTGAAAAAACATGTTAAGCTAATAAAAACATAAATCTAGTCAGGGTATTTGAGAGAGAGGAACGCCCTATCAATAAATAAAACAAAGAAATGTGATGCTACCTTCTTATTGAAAACAGCGCCCCTTCGCCCAGATGATTCAACCAAAAAATAATAAGGTGATAAATATGGGAGTAAAACATCAAAACCATGAAAGGAGTAATTAGGAATAAACAAATTAAGTGATGGGAATTTAGGATGACCCGTGCCATGCACAGAGAACTCTTCATGATGATTTGATATCCCAAGACGTTCTATTTAAGCTTATGTAAGCTCATGTAATAATCTGATTCAATAACTAGGCCGATATGAAGTCCAAGAAATAAGAATTCTAGCTAGTTCCGATGCTAGTATAACACTAGAAGAAATGTTTTAGATAATATAATTACTTTACAAATCGTTATAACTTGTGGCAGGCAAGACGATATAATATTTAGTTTGTTGTTTATGAAAACTGACAACCTCCGGTCACAGTCCCCACACGGTCTGTAAGTGTAATATATTATTGATGTATGAGCGGTATGAGCAGCATGTGCCAATCCCCTTTTCTAACAGATCTGTATCGCATAATTGGGGTGGAAATACAGGGCCAAAACAATTTGTGATCTTAGCCCCTGGTCTTATCGAGAAAATAAACAAAAATCATCTGCTATTAAGGTTCTGCTCGCTCGTGCTCACTCTACTCCCTGAGCACATGTTAAGGTCTGGCACATGCTAGGCCAGGAGTGGTTTCTGCTTTTCGGATGCTCTCCAAGGTAGCGCCACAAGGCCTCCAGTTACATCTAGGCAGCCAGAGCAGAACACCTACGCATATTCTCCAATGTCGAAACTAGGGTTTATTTAGTAAACAGGGCATGAGTTTCGATATACTTCCACGCACATAATCAAATGTCATTTGGCCATGGAGGAAGCAAGCCTTGCAAATAATTTGTACATAGGCAAGGCTAGAGAAACACCCACATATTGCGTGCCAAATCGGGTGCCAATGGAGCTACAAGTGCAACAAGATTATTGGGCCTTAATCGGGGTTACATGGGGCACACAGAATAGTCCCGGGCTGATTGATTTTCATTTAAGGGTTGACTCATAATGGGCAACACGAAAATACACTTCTGAGTACAACAGGCTATGGTCGAGAGGCGCATATATATATATATATATATATATATATATATATATATATACATTTATCAGAATCCGTTTGCTATCACTGCACGAAAGATGGCAATACTCCCAAGTGCATTGACTTGGCTATCAGTCATGAATGCACACCCGCCCCACTCACTGCACTGCCATCGTTTGTGCTGGAAATGCTTGCACGGCAGTCACACTTCACTAGCTTTCACTCAGGACCTTCATCGGCAGATTATTTGCGGGAAAAGAGAGAACTATTCCATTTTGTGAATAATATATATCCCTCCTCAATTATAATTCATCAGCACTAACGAATAAATTGGTTACCATGGTAATTGGTATATTGGTTAGTGTGTGAATTCATATTACACGAGTTGCACAGCAAAGAGTACTAGACTCTAGGCTACTGAAACCAATGCGTTTTTATGATTTTATTGCTTCGGTGTGTTTGCATTATACAAACCCCGAAGGTAAAGGAAATGAGTCACTTCACTCGACGTCACGCCGGCCGATCGCGCTATTTAAATGTCTTCGGGGAGTCTTGTTGTCGATCATTTGCAATGACCATGTCCTTCGACCGAAGCCATTATATGCCATTAATAATGTAATGGGGAATATTCTAAAGTCATGTATATAGTTGAATTGCGGTGTAGTCCCTGCGTCTTTTTATAATTTTTGCCCAGCTTTTTCCCATGGTACGTCACCCTTTAAATTATGAATGATGACAAATCCCTGGAAATTGTCATGGTCACAGTTTTATCATCCACCATTTCTTGCCGCATGCTAGACTCTAGAGGCAATCTAATATTACGTTCGCTTATAACTGACCTGCAATTGCAGTCATCAGGCCAATGGGAAATTTAGATCAATTATGTACATTGTATACAGTAGCCATTACATAACCGACGTAAAGGCACTGGGGCTTGCATCTATCGATCAGGGTGCTCAAATAGTAAACTATAGTACTACTGAAATGAGAGGGATTAATAAGAGGGATGAGCACTGTTTCATGGAATAGGACTCCAACGTTGCTCTTGCTGAATCGTCAACTTGAGATGAGACAAGAGGAGAGCTTTCCATATAGGCATCGTTGATAAATCTATCTGACATCTCATCGTGTTAAACAGAGTATCCATCTCTCGTATATTTCGTATGGAATTAAGGAAGGACTATACCCACTAATACTGGCTATACCAACATATATATGCGTGACAAAATGTACATGCGTATACATGTATACGGTGTGCGGTGTTACATTAATTATTTAAGGAAATATGTGAATTCGTTAAAAAAAATCTAAATCTAAACCTAGCGAATTATATACCACTTAACTATACAAATAACCAGGACGACAAAACAGCTCAAAATTGTATTCCATATTATATAATACCAGAAGGTGATATACCAGAAGGGTAGTGTATGGATTATAACTATGTGGGCGTGGAACTGCAACCTAGCTGCATGCTCCCGAGTAGACCTGACAGTTCTTCTAGCTAGTTCTATGGGTCTATAGCAATGACAAGTGATGCTGATTCAGTCCATACATATCCATTCACGCACCAAAGGATCGCAAAACAATTGTACTTTCATTGATGAGTGTGTTTCGGGTAATTGCTATATATAAGACGGCTATTCAAGGTGTATGAAAGAAAAGTGAAGAGGGTTGAGGATTCAGGCGTTCAGTCATGTTCAGTGAAAGAGGGCGGTCTGCACCCCGGGTTCATCCCCGTTCACCCAGTGGCGGTTGTGACGGCATGAAAAACTATCACCATACCAACGTACACCAGTGCATTCACAAACCGGCGTCCCCACACATGCAAGCTCTGCTCCCGGTCATCATCAACTTTCCCTGGCAGTCAGTGGTCATAAGATAAGATAATCGGACGATTAAAAGACAAGAAAGTTCATCGAACCAACCTTTTGTAAAATCGCTTGGAACCTGTTTCGGGTATCTTCCACCTTCCCCTGTCTGCTGTATCTCACTAGCGGACACACCTGCACCGAGATATATAGGCCACTATAGTTCGCTAGGGCATGTAATGGACACTTTGACATTTCTGTACTCCAGTCAGTAGGTGTACTAGAGCTGTTAACCAAATCAGCCTCAGGGGACTGAAGTTTTATTTGGATAGCAATCCATGCATGGCCATGGTCTTAATGTTGGTGGCAAGACGAAAACAGAGAGACAATTTTACTTTGAATATGTATTAATGCACCCTACTAAAACTTTAATAATTGGTGATCAATTACTATGCCAAAAACACTATTAAAGACACGAGAAAAGAAGAAGGAAATTGAAAGGGAACAACCCAGAAGACGAGACAACATTAGAAATTACAAAAATTGTCATTTAGATTTACACGCTTTATGTTTGAGTTGTTTATGTCTTATGTATGTTTTATGTAGGCTATATAAACAATTAGAGAACGCAAGACCAGGTTAATTAATTTCACCCTGAAATTAGTTTTTGCTATATTCTTACAATTTGTATGCACACAACAGGAAAAATTTTATCTGTGAAAACCTCTTTTTTCAAAGTCTGTATAATGTTTTGAAATACCATATTATGCCATGTTAAAGGCAAACGCTACTATTCACTGCCACGCCCCCCTTTTCCATATACCAAATATACGGGCATTTTACGTACTATTGCTTTAGCACTGCAGTCTATGAGGAAACGGCCCATTTTTTCATGTTTTTTAGTATAAAACAAACAATTAATGGCTACTCCTACTGTCCCAAAACTTTCTACACATATAGTGCAGGTTATATACTACATATTAAAAGGAAAAAAAACATATGTCATCGAGTTAGATTTTTTTTTATAGCTGTCTGAAATAGACATGTTTGGGGAACTGAGCTGACTGTGGGTACCCTCAGTTGTACCCATTTAGTATGCAAGTCTATTGGGAAGTGCTGCATTTTTCTTTCACGGTTTTGGGAATAAAACAAAAATGAAAACTCCTAATGTCCCAAAATTTTCTACACATATAGTGCAGGTAATATTCTACACATATATAGGGAAAAAATGTATGTCATCACGCTAAAAAGATAATTGTAGCTGTTTGAAATAGACATGTTTAGGAAACATAGAACACATTGAAACAGCAGATTTTTTGGTTGTCATGCCATGTTTCAATGCCCCATAATTCAGAAACTAGCACGGTGACCCATTATTTTTTTTTCAGTTTTATGAACACACATACTTCAAGAATCATATACTAAAGAATCAGAAAAATGACATTTAATTTCGATGAGAGAGAAAAAAAATGTTTTTATTAAATTAGTGAAAAAAAAGTGGGTTTTTTCGAGTTTTTAATTTAAAATTTGCATTTCATATTTTTTGTTTTCAGAATAAAAATAACCATGCATTCTATAAAAAAAGAGGCATAGAATTATTAGCCAAGTAATACTCTCTCTAAAACTGTTAACCTTACTTAAATTGAGGGAATATGAATAGCAAATATGAACTATGAAGTCGAGGTACTCCAAAATGAGCCCCCCTTTTGATCCTCATTGGTTCTTTTGAGATACCAACTTTTGAAACACTCTAATTAAAAATTGAGCATGGTGACCCATTGATTTTTTTCCATCTTTATGACCAGAAACACTTCAAGAATCAAATTTCAAAGTTTCAGAAAAATGACATTTATTTTCATTTTCCACTAGATAGTAGCGTTTGCCTTTAACGCCCATGCAGAGGCACAGTATATACAACTATATAGTAATATTTTGTTCCGAAAACAGATATTGCAACGAATTTGAAGCCTTATGTCTTAGTAGATATTATACTACAATATATAATAGACCAATATAATTATACCCCCCGATTATACCGAATTGTTGTTTATTAAGGTCGCGCATATTTACCCGCTCTGCGACAACGGGTCTTATTTACCCCCTAAATAAGACCTATTTTTGCAGAGCGGGTCACAATATTATATCTAAATTAATATTGATATGTACAATATTGATATGTATTGATTCAATGAATACGTATAGGCGAATAAATAAATGAACGATCGTAGAGAGAGGAGAGGAACAAACATGCCACTGGGGATGTGTGAATAACCCAGGTTGCATGCATAGCTCCCGGGCCGCGCCTGCCTCTACACCTTGGGGAATTTGATAATTATTATAACAGTTTTGAAAATGTTGAAAATTTCAGGAAATTGAGCTACTAAACCACACACAAATATCTAGATTAACCGTTGCCGGTAGTTTATTGCGTTGTTCAACAACACTCTTTTACTGAAATACTGAAAATTCGAGTGATTCTGTTTTGGGGTCATTATGTGTGTTCCCGAACTATAGCTACACGTCTTTCTTGCCTTACTTGAATGTTACCGGAGAGTTCTACTCAGCATGGACGAGCGATCCATCCCCGTCCAAATGGATCTATGGTTCGCTTAGGACTGGGCAGGTGGGGACTCTGCATGCTAGCTTGACTAGGGCTGCGCAACATGGGAGTGAGCGGCGATTATCATACTATTATGACTATTATGATAGTACATCTAGTACATAAAGTGGAAATTCATAATAAGAACCAAAATAGAAAGTTTCCCATTTAATTTACCTATGAAATATAGATGTCATTTTCTTCTAAACTCATACCGCTTGTAAACGATTATATAGAATGGGCAACACATTAAAATATATAGCTATAGGGGTGGCGGAGAAAATATCGAAATGTGTAGTGTCTACACAATCTGCAGGAGGTTATGAAATCTGATACATGATTTTAATGATAAAGGCATGAGGCACCATAGTAATATTTTTTACCAAATCAGATATTACAAAATAACTCTGATGTAATGAATCACTCAAGCCGACTATAATTAATATTCGCCATCCCCGCCCTTTTAAACATAACTAGAAAGTAGGCAAAATATAGTCCAATGTATCCAATTTTCAAAAGCCGATTGAATACATTTTTTTGTGTAAAAATAATAGTTCCTTTAAAATTCCGACAGGTTCCTATTGTAAAATATTTCATATTAAAAGCAGAACCAAATCGAACAAGCGTTTCCACCGATTCGTTATTGGTTATTGATGTGAAATATTTGGACTACTGCTGTTGAAGAAAAAAAGAGGAAAAAATCCCCCTGTAAAATATAATTATACACCATAGTTCATAAAGTCATCACTAGGATCGTATTGTGGATACTCACGTTTGTCTTTTTATTGTTTAACGCCTAGACGCAGCTGTGCATGGGTGAACTGCATGTGATAAAATTTCCTCGGACTTCCTCCTAAATTAAGTGCGGCTATTGGAGGTATCATAACCCCACCGCCACATTTTGTTATTTTCAACCGAATACAACAAAATTGAAGATACCTATTCGAAGATCCCAATGAGATAACTCGTACAAAACTTCAATACAACGATACGGGCGTTGAAGGCAAGTAAAAGTTTAATTTACCTCATGTGCGCCTGTTTTGGCGGCTAAGTACCCAGCTAGGAATTTGACATCACAGAGAGCTCACAAAATTCCCCTCAGAGAGCTCACACTATGAGCTCATAGGAAGGTCAATCTGTAACCTCTTATTTAGCTCAGAATGATCTAACAGTGTGAGCTCACAGTGTACTCATACTATGAATTCACTGTGAGGTTATAAGCAAGAGCACACTGTGAGCTATCACAGCAGCACCAAAATGATCTATTAATGTGACCTCGATCAGCTTCTAAACAGCAGCTCAGTGCTAGGGTAAAATGTTTCTCCACAGAAGCATTTCACCCAAGAGCATTCAAGGAGAGACTGCATGGTCCCTTTGCTTGAGTTTCTCATCACTTTAACTTACCCTTCATACAGTCCAGTCTGGTAGCTGAGAAAAAATACCCTCACAATACTACTAGGTACTTTACCTAGTAGTATTGTGAGGGTGTTTTCTTCTCAGCATTAAAGCAGGTAAATTATCCAAATAAACTATTAAGTTCATTGCTTTTAATATTCCCAAGTTTATGATGTGTAATATCTATAAAGTATAAATGCCTCATATAAGTATGATTAGTGAGACTTTTGTTCTATTAGAAAGTGTAAATGTAATGCAGTTACCTGTGACACCACCTAGTGAAAGCCAAGTTCTACGGTAGTGCCACCTGGTGAGAACAAAAGGCATAAACCATTCATGTGAGATCACATATGTAAGATCACAATCATCTCACCCAGACCTCATAGTTCTGATCTCACATCTATGAGAAGTTTCTGAGCTCACTGAGATATCACAGCTGTTAGCTAAATGTGAGCTAGAACTTGTGAGCTCACACTGAGATCACACTGAAACCATTCATGTGAGATCGCATATGCAAGATCACAAACATCTCACCTAGACCTCATAGTTCTGATCTCACATCTATGAGAAGTTTCTGAGCTCACTGAGATATCACAGCTGTTAGCTAAATGTGAGCTAGAATTGTGCATTTTGTACAAAAATGATAAAATATAGGTGAAAATTGATGCTTTTAAAAATTGAAATAAATAATATGACAACATATTGGCACTCAAAATAATGAATTCATGTCAAAATTTCTATTCAAGGAATCCAACCATGTACTAAGCGTTTCTTTTGTTATATTCTGGTAAGAATACAGGAGATATTACTTTTATTGCCACTTTTCAGTGGCAGTACCAGGGGGGCCTGGGGGCACTGTCCCCCTCCTAGACACCTTTAAATGTCCCCTGTGCCCCCCTAACTCAAAGGGGCAAATGGCCCCTGTACTGCCAGAATTTGCACTTTCCTTCAAATCACTGTACGTGTACAACACTCCCAATAACCCCATTTTTGTGTGAAAAATCGTTCAGTAGATTGAGGGTGTCTGAGACAATTATTAAACTGAAAACCATGTAAAATGTTTTTTTAACTCAATAGTTCTTTTAACATTAAACTATATCTTAGTTTAGGGGAAATTTAGTTCAGGGAAAATTGGAAAAACACTAGGTTTTTGTTGAACCATATTATGAAATTTGCACCACTCATGTTATATTTCATACTGGAACAAATAATAACATCGACTGAAATTGTAATCTGGAAGTCCCAAATAATGACTCTTTCATAAAGGATGAGGTTTCTAAAGTTTTTCCTATAAAAATAGCTAATGGTTGATACTTGGTTTGAGATATGAATTTTAAGGCATCCTAGCTTGAAAACAAGCTGCGTCCTATTCTTTTCTTTTCATTCATATGACCAAAAACATATATATATATGGCCAATTCCACCATTTTGACAACATTTGGCCCCCAGCCGTGGAAAGTGATAAAATGGGCTTAAATCAAATTAATTATCATTAATTTGATTATTTTTTTTGATTGGATGGTTCTACCAACCTGTGGAACCACATTTTTGGCATTTTTAGCCCAATTTTTTTATTTTTTTTATTTCAAAATCCCATTTTAGGGGCAAAAATCATTTTTTTAAACTGTCATTAGTCCGTGGAATTGCTAAATTTCTAAATAATCTTCATAATTGAACATTTTTTTTAATATGTTGTGATAGTAGGTTACGTGGACATGATCTGTGTAAAAAAAGATTGCAAAAAAAATATTTTTTGGCCAAAAGCCATAAAAAACAGATTTTTTTTTAAGTGGGTACCCCTGATGTCTCTTAACGTCACGCACTGTGCTTAAGGTGGAATAAATAAATAAAAAAAATATTAAAACATCCAATTATGATGAATAATGATAAAACTCATAGGATTTAATATTTATGGACCATAAACTGTATTGGTTAGAGTTTTTCTTGAATACTTGCAGAGAAAAAACATGGTGGCAAAAATTGGTGGAAACAGGGGGTAATGTATCCCAACGTCACGCACTTTTAGGGTTTTTAGAGCCATATATGGCATAATTTTAATGATGAACTTTAATTTTGACATTTATTATCGATTTTGCATATTAGCAGCCTATGTAGATCGATATTCATAATGTCTGAGTATTTTTTACATGATTCTTATGGCAAAATGCTTGAAAGTCTTGCCGTCACGCATTTGTCTCTTGCCGTCACGCATTTGCCGTCACAGGGTGATGGCAAGAGTGATTTCAACATTTATAAATGACTATTTAAATTAGAAATAAATTAAAAACATATATGAACATAATGTTTTGAATTAGTGTGTATTTCAGAGGTATCGACGTATGGGTCATCCTGCCTTTTGGTTTGTGAACATATTCCAACTAGAAGAAAAGTTACAGCCCCAAAACGATATATTAAAATGCAAAAATCTATATGTTGTATTTCGATTTTCTATATAGATTATTAGTTGCCATTTACTCCTACAACCCTTAGGGTTACTCATAAACAAATCTAAATTTTAAAATCTAAAAAAACAAAATTTTACCCCTCTGTAAATATCTAGAAATTATAAAATCTTAATAAATAACTAATGATTAACCTTACAGAGCAGAGAGCAGACAGCTTTAAAATCGCTTATTTTTCATGATTATTCATGATTTTGTGACGTTAAGAGACATTTTCTCTTCATAGCAGTATTTATCTATGAGAGCTCTCTGAAATTAATATTATTGTGTTTATAGTATTTAAAAGTAATATATTGTGAAGTCTTAGACACATGTCGTTACTGGGAAACAATATTAGTGTCTGGTGAAGTGTTATCACTTTTTAAATCAAATGTTTCTTCACACTATTTATATTTACATTTATGTTGCTTATGTCAGGCTATGCACATAAGTGAAACAGAAAATATATCCCTGTTTCCTAGCTCGATTTGTGATGGATTTATAGACATTTACTGTCATTATTCATTTTGTATTGTTTTCGAAGTCTTCTTCTATACATAATTATATGATATGGCGGCAAATAGAATTAGAATATTAACTTTACTTGATTGTTATGTTCTTATTCATATGGCGTGACGTTAAGAGACATGCTATTTTTGGCATTTTTGGCATTTTTGGAGCTAATTTTCGACCCCCTGTCAAAAAATTACTAATAATCAGAATGGTTCCAAACTTGGCAGTTTAATGGGCATATATATAAGGTTGATAAAAAACATCAAATCAACTGATTAATGTAAAAATTAATTTTGGGTACCCAGGGGGGGTCTAGGGGGCCAAATGTTGTCAAATTGGTGGAATTGGCCATATATAGTCTTAGAACAGAAGCTAAGGAAAATGGCATTTATTTTGGATTTCACCCAACAGTGTTGTTTCTCTTGAAAAATATATTAGAGGGTTATTGTTTTTAGAGTTGTGGGGCTTTATTTCATTGTCAGTAGGTATATTAACTGTTATGCACTGTGATGACTTTCCAAGCAGGCAGATTTAGGCAGATTTAGGCAGATTTTGACCTCAAGTGTGCCCCCCTAGACCCCTCTTCTGGTACTGCCCCTGCTTTTTGGCTAAAAAAAATATTAAAATCACAGGGTCATTGATGACCCATTGAAGCAAAATTTGAAAAAGAACCCCCTTTTCAGACCCCGTCACATTAATAGGGCAAACACATTTTTTTAGTTTAGAACAAAAGTTATGCATTAATGTAATATCTGATTCACAGTCTGTGTCATTATAATCATCAGACAAGTACACATTTAAGTCCAGACAGAGCTTGATGCTAGTGTCAATGTGGCTAATTATGGGGGCAACTACCAATAGATAGAATGAAAAATAGAAATTCCCACACTAACACTAGATTTCAGTTTCCTTTTTAAAGGAAAAAAAACAAACAAAAAATTTTTGAATGGTCACAAAGTAGCCGGGCAACTGTCCAGTGAAAAAGGTCTATGAAATGTTGGAGAAACCATTGGAGGACAAGTGAAACCTTTGGAGGAACGATGAAGTTCTAAAGTTTTCTAAAGTAATGGAAGACAAGAGCTTCACAAATTTTCACATAAATTTTCCCAATTTTCCTGGGGAATACCCCTAGGTTCCCACCCCAAATCGGGGGTGCACTCCCTCTCCACTAGCTACGGTAACTAGAACTGTCTATCAATTGTAGCCTATAGACACAGCTTTCTACCGAAATTTTAGGAGGTGCATGTTAGATGGATAAAATTCAAGGAAAATGCTTTGGTTCCAAAAGCACATAAAAATGTGATATTTATATGTATTTCCTTTCCTTTTATAATCAATTGTATACATTTTTGTATGGTATAGTGTTTTCCTTTCGTACAGACATAATTTTTTTTCTCCTCACTGAGTGGACCTTCCTTGGGTGTGTGTGTGGGGGGGGGGGGGGGTCAGATGCACCCAAAGAACACCCCCCCCCCCCCCCAGCCTACGGGCCTGATAATCAAACCCCACCCACCCGACTCAACCGCACCCCACCCCTGACTCATAATTATTAGCAACTTAGTATCCTACTAACCTCAGTGCTGCCCTCCAGTATAAAATACGGTTACTACAGCGTCATTCTCGGCGCGGACTCCAATTGGCATGTTCGGGTATGTTATTGTATGTTTTGCCTTCCCCTTGGTCACAAAGCAAATTATTTTTACAAACAACCCTCTATGTACTATGTATGTATGTATATATGTAATAACTTTATTTCTGATCTTACATTTAATCATAATAAGGGGTCCTTTTTGGCATAAACCCTTCCGGTTTTTGCAACAAAAAGGGGGGTACAAATGCCTTGAATATTCGCGGAAAGGAGGACCTTGTACTTTTCAAATGCTTGAACGATCGTGAGTACACATTTGAACCCTGAGTAGTGGGAGAGGGTGGGTGGAGGGATTAATCCTCAAAATAAAGATTCTGGCGAATGTGTGGTTGTATGCGGGGGTTGGGGTGGGGTGGAGAGGTTTGCAAGCGCCAGAAGCACGGCATAGCATAATTATAGAGGGTCATCAAATTTGTTGAATGATGCCTTCTGGTGCATTTAAACTGACTTATATATGAAGCTGACGGGGAAATTACCAGGACACTACACTACAATTTGTAAATCTCATGATGAACATTATTAGAGAGTGAGAGAGAGGCGGAGAGAGTGAGAGTGGGAGTTTAAAATCCATGGTCATGACTTTACTTTATCCTAAACAATTGGCATTCGAGACAAATATGTACTGGGGTATCATAGAAAATATAATATAATAAAATAGAATCATAGGACATTTTAGTAGAATCAGTATTGGTTAGTTACGTAGAATCGTAGATCATTAAACGTAGAGGTTCGTTAGGGTAGAAGTACTGTGAAAACCCAAGCAAGCTTTTTCTTTACGTGCTCCTCCAACTCCTATATATTGTTGATATTATGAATGATACGTTTTGAGATAATCGAATTTTTAAAAAAACAACAAAAAACAACCAGGAGCTGCCCTAGCCTTCAGGAATTCAGTCCTTAGTAATCCCGCACCACACTTCCTATCTGCACACCGCCTATAGTCCGCTCCATCTTATTCGATATAATAATCCATATAATATAAACGTAGAGCGATTTCTACGAAAAGAGGTAGAAAAGAAAAGGTAGAAAGAGGGGTTTCTTTATCCCGAATGTTCTCGGAATTTGTTGTTTTACAAACCACTTTACACATCTTTAGAGGTCTCTCTCCCCCCCCCCCCCCCCTCTCTGGATGTCGTTGTATACAACATGTGGTTTGTGAAGGTATTTGGGGTGGAAATGTGATTTTGAAGTCTTTTTTAAATCGGGAAAACCACACTCTATTTATAGCCTGGGAAGCCCCTGTGAGATACTACATCATTTCTCACAACCTACGTCCAGGGGGACCTAGGGGCAGCACGAGGAAGAGGGGAGAGAGTGTGTGTGTGTGTGTGGGGGGGGGGGGGATCGGAGAGGGGAGGGGGAGCATGATTTTCTAATCAAACTTGAATATATAATTAAAAAAGTCTCTACCACTCTACCAAATTTAAAACAAATGTAAAATATGGAAAACATTATGTAACAGCAACTTCATCATAAAAAATAAAACAAAATGTAATCCAAAATATATCAGGAAATCTGGGAAGATCAACACACTTCAGTGTAGTGCTGACAGATCATATGCTATCCCCTTTTTCTCTTTTATGTAACTGTATGCTTAATAAGAAATAAAAGTTCTATAATGATAATAATGAGGAAGAGGGGAGGGAGATGGGGGAGGCAGAAGGGCGGGGGAAAATCGGAGATGGGGTTGGGAGGGAAAAACAGGTATGAAAGACAGAGAAGAGGGGGAGGGAAAAGAGGGAGAGGGAAAAGAGGGAGAGGGGGAAGTGTGGGGAGAGAGAGTGACCGTCCGGAGGACGGGTACTTTGCCAGTACGTATATGAGACACAATATCTTAACAGCACCCAGCAGAGGCCTTTCGAGTATACTGCATGTTGGACATTTATCATTAGCAAAGTATTTCTTGTGTAAACCGATGGTGATTGGCATTTTTATATGCGCAAACTCCTATTTTTTCAGAAAATGTATCTGTTCAGTGATATCTTCAGCTATTCCAGAGTTGACTCTGTTGGATTAATCTTTTGACAATAACGAAATATATTCCATCTTGATTTCAATTAGTACATGGCGCTTAACATATAGATTTTTGTTACCTTTCTGGCAAGAAGTGCAGTGGAGGAAGAGCGCATGCGCATGGCAGCTATTTGTCCCAGGAATTCGCCGTAGGCGCTGACCACGGTATAAAAGAACATGAGAGCAACCATGACTGCCGCGTACCCCCATGCCTCATACACTGTCGTTCCTTTCCCCTTGAAGTGCCCGACGATTCCTGCGATGAGGAATGGCTGGGAAAATTGGCATACCTCCTGTAAAAGACAACAGTATTGAATTTCATAGGGATTCCTTTTTGAATATGGTTTTCATAGAAGGGGCTGCCCATTTCCAGATTTGATGTTATTGTTACTACTAATATTTTGAGTTTACAGTGTGAACTGAAAACAAACAATATCCATATAATATACGGGTAGAGCGATTTCTAGGAAAAGAGGTAGAAATCCATATGAGGCAAAGAGGGGTTTCTTTGTCCCACATGTTCTTGGAAATTGTCGTTTTACAAACCATCTTATTCATCTGTAGAGTTCTGTCCACCCTCTCTGAGGTTTATGGTTTGTGAAGATATCTGGGGGAAAATGTGATTTTAAAGCCTTTTATAAATTGCGATCTCTACACTCTATTTATAGCCTCGGAAAGCCCCTGTGAGATACTAAGTCATTTCCCACAACCTTCGTCCAGGGGGACCTAGACAAAGTATTCGTCCCTTGCACCCCAAGCAGAGATCGGGAGTATTGATTTGATTTGATTTGAAAAATATTTTTATTCAGGACTAAGGACATTATATCATTGATGCTATTCTCAGAATTGCCTGATGTTACAAAAAAGTAATACAATACTTTAGAACATACTCTACGAGATGACATTGCAGAAGTTATTAGTTATATAAAGAATAATCTAAATAATACACCAGCTAAAAGAAGAATGATTAATTAATGACAATATTTGACAGGCACGATAAGACTAACCGTCAAATTTCGATTTACGGGCAGATATAATAAGCTGGGATAGCCCTTGGGTTATCCTCGTTTAAAAGTGCACCAGGTCAGACGCTTGACCTCAGCGCAGTCTGTATTCACTGTTCCTCCAGCGCTTGGACAGAGCAGACGCGCCTAAGCTAAGCTGCAGCATGAGTGCCGAAGATATCCCGGACCCTTTCGATCTAGCCCAGTGGGGGCATGTCTTTGGGCTGAAAAGAGCAGCTCTCAAAGTTCTCAAAGATGCTGAATATGGCGAGCGAGAAGTCCTTGCTGCCATGACTGGAGCGGATGTAGCGGCATTAGACATTTTACCAGGGCAAGTACGAATGTTGAAGCTAGCCCTTGCCATCTTGGGCAATGACCATTTTGTAGCTGAGAGAGATGATCTGCTTAGAGAGGCCAAGGCACGAGCCGATGAAGCGGCCAAGGAGGCCGAGCGAAAAGAGAAAGAGGCAGAAGAACAGGCGGAAAGAGATCAAGAAAAGAAAGAGGCGGACCGTCTAGCCAAGATCCAGCAAGACAAACGTAAGAGAGAACAAGCTGAAATACTTGCCTCCGCCAAGCGCTTAGACGAGATGATGGGCGGTAAGATGGACGGGTTGGAACCCGAGATAGAAGGAATTCTCGGCGGAGGAAAAGGCTACACTCCCCCGACTCAATCAGTAGCCATGGATACCTATGATCCCCGTCTACGCCTCACACTTAAAGCTAACTGTAAGAAGGTGCTGCACATACAGCAGTTCCTTCCGGAGGCAGTAAAGCAGCATATGAATCGCAAGAAGAGGGACATCATGAGATGGAACGACAATGGTGAGGGAACTGTGGTACTCAAGGCAGAAGAGACCCCTAAGTTGATTATCGCTCAGAGTGAATGGGGTGCAGCGAATATGCGCCTCATGTTTGCCTTGTTACAAGCCGGAGATCTGAAGCGCGCTGAGATTGAGGATTATATGAGCTTCACTCTCATGATACATGAATACACTGGAATGTATGAATGGCAGAGCGTCCTAGATTTTGATGTGCGTTATAGGGAGGTGCAAGGGCAGTATGGATTACGCTGGGGGTCGCCTTGCCGCCACCTTGAGGACACCATTCTGATTCGCCGCTTAATGACCCCTGCAGGAGGTAACAATAGCAATCTTAAAGGTAACACCAACGGTGGCAAGAAAGGTGGAGCAAAAGCCAAAGAATATGACAGTGAGGAACTTTGCAAATTGTTTGTACAGGGACACTGCCCATACGGGGAGAAGTGTCGGTACAAGCATGTGAAGAGCGATTAGCAATCAAAGTATTTACGAGAGGGTGGTGCCCTTGACCCCAACGGCTGGGATAAGCATCTAAGTCATGATGACCCAGACCACCAGTACATCATGGAGGGAGTGATTGAGGGGTTCAGGGTGACTAACCTTTGCACCAAGGGGGCTGGTGCTTACCATCGAAACCATCAGTCTGCCACCAAGCCCGAAGTCAGAGATAGTGTGGAGGAAGTAATTAATAAAGAGATCGCCAATGGTCGGTACGAGGTCACACAGGAGCGACCCATCATCATTTCAGGGCTGGCTGCCATTCCAAAGGGCAACGGAGGGGTGCGCCTGATACATGATGCCTCCAGACCCCATGGCATGGCCCTTAATGACTATGCCGTTAATTACCCATTCAAATATAGTACCGTCCAAGACGCCGGCGATGAGATACATCAAAACGATTGGCTGGCAAAGATAGACTTGGAAAGCGCATACCGAAGCGTCAAGCTGCACCCAGAGGATTACAAATTGGCAGGCTTGACGTGGACCTTCAAGGACGGCATTACCAGACATCTGATAGACAAGAGATTAATGTTTGGGGGTAGGCTGGCCGCCTCAATTTTCAACACCCTGTCCCAGGCTGTGTGTCGCATCATGAGGAGGAAGGGACACCTCCATGTTTGGTCCTACCTCGATGATTATTTAGTGCGTGAACCCACCAAGGAAAAATGTATGCAAACGTTGAACACTTTAATGAAACTTCTTAGGGAACTGGGGTTCGCTATCTCCTACCCCAAGGTAGTAGGGCCGCAACAAAGGCTCACATTTCTAGGAATCGAAATTGACACTATAGCGCATGTTTACAGATTACCAGCTGATAAGACCAAAGAACTGGAAGAGTTGGTGGGGGTGGTGAAGGAGAAGGCCTCCCTGACTAAACAAGCACTCCAGTCCTTAGCTGGGAAAATGAATTGGGCCTCCCGTGTGATCTATGGAGCCAGAACTTTTACACGTCGACTAATAGACAGGATCAGGTTGCTTAAAGGCCCGGCCCACAGGACTAGGGTTACCCCAGGGATGAAAGCTGACCTCCAGTGGTGGTTAGATTATTTGCAGGTATTCAATGGCTGCATTCCCATACTGGAGAAGCGCTGCTACACCCCGGTAACCATAGACGCTTGCAGAAGTGGGGCGGGAGGGTTTTATCTAGGGCAGTGGTATCACCTCAACTGGGGCCACTGCCCCGATGTGTCCGAGCTACACATTAATCATCTCGAGGTTCTAGCTTTAGAGCCTGCTGCACGCCTCTGGGGAGAGGCATGGAGAAATAGACACGTAGTATGCTATACTGAAAACCAGTGCGCTGCCGCAGTAATCAACAAAGCTTCCAGCCGGGAGCCTAGGGTCATGAGCTCACTTAGAAGTGTTTTCTGGTTGTCAGCCTACTACAATTTCAAGCTAAGAGCCATCTATTACGAAGGGGCAAGGAACATCTTAGCGGATCGTGCTTCCAGATTAAGTGAAATAGGCGGGTGGGAGAAGTTGGAAAGGGCGATCGCCACCACTTGCCAAGGATAGCATGAACGCACAGGAGCTGGACGAGCGTGTGGCCTATTTTCAGGGTCAAGCATTCTCAGAGAATACCTTGAAGGCTTATCGTTCTCAGAGGAAGTCTTTCCTCTCATTCTGTGCTAGGCTAGGAGAGTCCCCATTACCTGCATCTAGCTCTCTTATCTGCCGTTATGCAGCCTTCTTAGCGAGTAAGTTAAAATTTAATTCCATAAAACAATACTTTGCGGTAGTCACCTTAATGCATAAGGAGTGGGGCCTGCCGAGCCCATGTGCTACCAGCTTTCCCTTTCGTCAAACTCTGAAAGGCATCAGGAGAGTATTAGGAGACCGAGTAAACAGGAAGGAGCCTATGACACCGATCATCTCTGGATATTAATGAGGATGCTCGATCTCTGCTCCCCCCGAGATGCCATGGTATTTGCTGCCACCCTCCTCATGTTCTACGGTCTCTTGAGGAGGTCTAACGTCCTCCCTCCTCTGGGTGGTTTTGATAAGCTCAAGCATCTCCGGAGAAAGGACATCTCCTTCAACCAGTGTGGCATGCAGGTAACCATCAGGTGGTCGAAAACTGACCAATTCAGGACTAAAGTTAGGATTCTACCATATCCAAGGTTAAAAGGCCACCCCCTATGCCCGGCGGGAGCTGTGTATAACGCCCTGGAGAAGACCGGCGCCCAGGACCCGGAGGGTCCGGCCTTCCCTGGGCTGTCCCCGGCCGCTTTCTCCTCCATCATGCTCGGAGCCTTAAAACGAGGCGGGGTGGAGGTAGAGGGCTTTGGCAGCCATAGCTGTCGTCGCGGCGGGGCCAGTTTCTTATGGTCAAAAGTTGGCATGGATGAGGCCAAAATTCGATCCCTGGGGGATTGGTCTAGTAATGCTTATGTTCTGTACACTATCTCCACGAGTGAAGCCCTGGGTCAAACCATTTCCAGCATGGCGGAGGAATTAATATCTATCCCCGAGCCAATTTGATCTACTCCACTACCCCCGTTGGGTTCTTGGGTTTTTGCTCGGAGACATACATATCTTAATAATAGACTCAAAGACTCAAAAGACTCAAACACTCACAAGGTTTATTCTCTTCAAGCAAGCGCTTGTAATTATTGCATAATATTGCTGTTATGTAACATTACTCATTCTTTATAATTCTTAATGTCTGCCTTATTATGTAACCTTATACCTTTATTCCATTTCATGTTCTCATGTAAGCCATGACACATGGCGCGCGCAGACTTGTAGTCCGTCAGAAATAAACTGACTTTCTTCCACTTTCGTGTTTCTTTTAAGCTGGGATAGCCCTTGGGTTATCCTCGTTTAAAAGTGCACCAGGTCAGACGCTTGACCTCAGCGCAGTCTGTATTCACTGTTCCTCCAGCGCTTGGACCTCCACCCTCCCCTCCTACCAGATCAACATGGGTCAAGGAACAGTGTCCCTTGGTAGGGGTTTTTGCTCGGAGACAGACATATCTTAATAATAGACTCAAAGACTCAAAAGACTCAAACACTCACAAGGTTTATTCTCTTCAAGCAAGCGCTTGTAATTATTGCATAATATTGCTGTTATGTAACATTACTCATTCTTTATAATTCTTAATGTCTGCCTTATTATGTAACCTTATACCTTTATTCCATTTCATGTTCTCATGTAAGCCATGACACATGGCGCGCGCAGACTTGTAGTCCGTCAGAAATAAACTGACTTTCTTCCACTTTCGTGTTTCTTTTAATAATAATAATATCAAGGCAAACAATAGTACTGCAGGTTAAGCCTCAACAGTGATAGGAAAGCAAGGATAAAACCAGAGGTACTTGAGGTGCAATGCGGGCTAAAGGGGGCCTAACTACATGCAGAGAAGTGGGAGAGTGAAGAAGAGGGTGTAGGAATAGGAAAGGGGGAGGACGAGGGAAAAAAAGATGAGAGGAGAGGATGTAGGGGAAGGGAGAGAGGGGAGGGAGAGAAAGCGGAGAGGGGGAGCATGAGGAAGATGGGAGGGAGAGGGGATGGGAAATCGGAGATAGGGTTGGGAGAGAAAAACAGGTATGAAAGACAGAGAAGAGGGGGAGGGAAAAGAGGGAGAGGGGGAATAGGAAAGGTGGAGGGGGAGGGAAAGAAGGGGGAGAGGATGTAGGGGAAGGGAGAGAGGGGAGGGAGAGAAAGCGGGGAGGGGGAGCATGAGGAAGAGGGGAGGGAGAGGGGGGAAAATCGGAGATGGGGTTGGGAGAGAAAAATAGGTATGAAAGTTAGAGAAGAGGGGGAGGGAAAAGAGGGAGAGGGGGAAGTGTGGGGAGAGAGGGTGACCGTCCGGAGGACGAATACTTTGCTAGTATTATATAAGTCTGTCATATCGGGTTCAAAATATCACGGTTAAGAGAGGTACACATTATACTTGGGTCGTGATATTACAGATGGAGAAGGTAAAGAGAAGGAACAAAATGTATACCTGGGTATATGTTTGACAAATAAATTTACAAATAAATTTATACAAAATTATTGCTTATAATTTTATTCTGATGCCGCAGCGGCTACCGGCTAACATATGCAGTATACTACTACTATGTGTACTCGTGCGAGCCGCTAGGCGTATGTGAATAATTATATATACCTTAACTGTATACATACTCAGCCTTATTCGTTAATACCTTCCTAATTCGAACCAAGCTTAACCTTGGGCTCATTACACATATTTGATGTGTTTCAGAAAAATGAGTCACAAGTCGCAAAAAGTGGATTTTGAGACATCATATATTTGTTAAGATGAGATCAAGCAGATTCTAATGATAGTACACATTAGGACGTCAAATAAGTAATTCTATATTTCAAGTTTGTTATTTTTTTTAGCACAGAGTTTGCAAAATCCCTGGGTGGACAATTACTATATAGTAAAGTAGCGAAAACTCTAGGATGAGCTTGAAACTGCATAGATATATTTAATACACCGTCTCGAAATTTGGTACATGTATTTATAGGGCATGGGGCAATAGAGACTCTGAAAATGAGTACATTCCTACAAAGAGAACTTGTGAATAAATCACTTATGCGACTTATGACTCATTTTTCTGTAACACATCACATATATAGTAGTGTCGTCATTTAAAATGTCAACTTTCCTCGTACCACTCATAGTGTGGGTACACGCGCACTTGCTGATCGTTATATACACCGCTCGCACTATATCTACATATTGAAAATTATTTGCACATATTGTTTAAGAAAAAGATTAATCCGTGTTGTGCGGTTACAGAATATTTGGGAGGTCTCATGGCCAACCAAGGAAATAATAACCACAATGAAAACCGTCTGCGGCCAATGCCTTGAGGTGCCACTCATTTGCCCGACCTCCTCCACTATGGCCAATAGCACCACCAGAATTGGTCACTCTATTTATATGTTAAAACTCATATTTTAGATCAAATCTGAGGATAAATCAGGTTACCATGGCAACTTCATTCAGTTTCGTGTCAGGTTGATATATATATTTGGAATTTTTAGGAATGAGGCAATGCAAGTGAGGAAGCAACGTCTCAGATCAATGATATAAATCTACGCAGCCATTTACAAAAGCATATTTACACCTTTTCCCATTCTGAACATTGGGAGATCTTGACTGTTAAAACAGAACATCCCTCAGTATGTAGGATTTAGATTTAGGGAGGAATTCATGGATTGAACTACTAGTTTACCTGTCCGATCCAATACATATTCATGTCTAGATATTTTCAGCGGTGTCAAGAAGGGCCCGTTTGTACCCAGGAATTATTAATCATTCACTTATATGATTCACTTATTTTCCTTACCCATGGTTTTATTACCAGGAAAAAAGGTAGACAACTTCATGGTATTTGAGGAATTGATTGATTAGGTGTCATTTATAGATGTAGAACGCTGCCTATGATCAGCCAGATAATAATAACCGAACTCCTATCTTACAAAATATAATCAATTCATGGCCTTTATTAACTATAAATCAATGACAGTTCGGGGACAAACGTTCTTGACCCCCTCCCCTTATCCGCCTTATTTCATATATATATATATATTATATATATATATATTATATATATATATTATATATATATATATATATGTTATCGTATAGACGAGGCTATACGATTATAAATAGAAGAGACTGTCACGTGACCAGTGGTCAGCAAAGCCCGCCAAGGTTTGAACGAACTCAAGTCAGTTGCTGCTTGTTCGTGGACAATATATATAATACATAGGCCTATTCAAAAAAAATCTTTTCTTTATTTGTAAGCATCTTCTTGTGGTTGAAATGGTCCTAAGCCTGTAGAGGCGCACATAATAAACGAGACTAAAGACAATGTGCATTGCCTCATTCCTAAAAAATCCAAATATATATATACCATGTGATATACAGAATATCTCCGAGGTAAGGGTATATTAGTGATGGAGTCATTCGGGACGATCTGTCGGGCCATATTTCCCTTGGGCTACGTGATTTTTGGTTCATTCGCTACGCTCATTCACCGAAAATCACTACTATATAATACATAGGCCTAATCAAAAAAAATCTTTTCTTTATTTGTAAGCATCTTCTTGTGGTTGAAATGGTCCTAAGCCTGTAGAGGCGCACATAATAAACGAGACTAAAGACAATGTGCATTGCCTCATTCCTAAAAAATCCAAATATATATATACCATGTGATATACAGAATATCTCCGAGGTAAGGGTATACTAGTGATGGAGTCATTCGGGACGATCTGTCGGGCCATATTTCCCTTGGGCTACGTGATTTTTGGTTCATTCGCTACGCTCATTCACCGAAAATCACTACGCCCGTGGGAACTAATATGGCCCGACAGATTGTCCCTCATGCGCTTTTGCCTATATATTCGAGATTATATTGATTATCGTCGTCGATCTAGAGTCTAGGCAATGGTAGTCCTTTATTGGACACCTTTATTTGTCACTGATTACTTGTTTATTCTTGTTTACTCTCAAGTATTCTCTGATATTGTGGACTGTCATACTCTAAAGCGCTACTGTAAAGGAGGGCATTTTGCTGTTAAAAGCTAGCCCTGTATAGGCTATACAGAATAAATGTCATGTATTTCATTTATAGAGTTTTAGAGTTTTCATACTTTTTATGATACAGATAGAGCAGAACTTTACAAGAGGAGAGATAGGGTAAAAAGAAAGACAGGCGTGAGAAAGAAAATGAGAAAGAGAGAGGCAGAGAAGGAGAGGAGAGAGTGAGGAGAGAGAGACAGGAGTAGAGAAGGAACATGAGGAAGAGAAGGAAGAGGAAAGCCATGGAGAGAACAGAGAAAGAGTGAGGAGAAAGAGAGGAAAGAGAAAGAGAGTGAGAGTGAGAGGACAACACGTATTGCAGAAGCCCATCACTGCCATCTCGCCTCTTGCCTCTCACCTCTCGCCTCTTGTCTCTCGCCTCTTGCATCTCACTTTTTAAATCTCACCTCTCGCCTCTCGCTTCTCGCCTCTTGCATCTCACTTTTTAAATCTCACCTCTCGCCTCTCGCATCTCACCACGAGAGGCGAGATGGCAGCGTTGGGCTTCCGTAATTCCTTAATTGCTATACTATGGAAAGCGGGACCCATACATATCAATTTTTCGGCGGAATGCCGCCGAAATTTAACTGCGGCCGAAAAATAATTTTTGCGGCCGAAAAATTATTTTTGTGGCCGAAAAATTATTTTATCTGGCGCAAAATTTATTTTTTCGGCCGCAAAAATTATTTATTCGGCCGCCGAAATTATTTCCGAATTTATTTATTCGGCCGCCGAAATTATTTCCGAATTTATTTATTCGGCCGCCGAAATTATTTCTTTGGCCACCTGTCCTAAAATCTTATGATTAGTGAGCCATTATTTGTACCTCTATTTGCAATTGTTGGGACAATAGTTAAATGTACTCTCTAGGATGAGAAGTATGGAGATATATTTAATACATGATACATGAGATTTGGTACATGTATCCATACGACTTAGAGTATGAAATGAGAGATCCAGCAAGATTAATAGTAGGTAATTGTCTCTTTCCTCTATGTCTCTTATATTGCAAATCTATCCTCTCATCTACCCCCTCTATCTCTCCTCTCTCCTCTCTCTCTCCCCTCCCTCTCTGCCTGACGTTCTCTCTCTCAATCCTTCTATCTCTCTCAACCAATATATTTCTCTATTAATGTAATGCTAATAAATCATCCCTTTTGCTGCATCCAACATTGCCACATACATATAATCCATACATATACATACATGTGTAGGTACATACATAGGCGAAAAACCCGGGAAAAACCTAGGAAAAATGGCCGACCAAACACTGAACAGAGAAGAGAAGAGAAGGTCCAAGAAATACATTTCGGCGACTTTATTCAGTCTGACAGTGCCTTTGAAATGGAATCGGTGGCTCTACATGCATAAAATGCCTAAAAACGGACCTACATGCACATACCATAGCGATATACATACCCGTATACACACCATACGAAATGCATGCCAAAATGCATACCTTACTATATACACATATCGAAATCCATACCATACGAATCCATACCAAAGTACATGCCATATTGTATACCTACCAAAATCCATACCATGCACTGTATGTAGTATACATACCATTTATACATACCATATATGCATACCATTTATACATACCATTTATACATACCATATATACATACCATATGCATACCATATATACATACCATATATATAATACCATATATACATACCATATATATAATACATACCATATATATACATACCATACATACATACCATACATACATACATTCATGGCTTATACATACCGAGTAATAAGCATAAGTATTCGGACATAATTTTAGAAATTATTTCAGCGAATACCTCATCCTATAGAGTATATTTTATAGCTACTTTACCAACGATTGGCAATAGAGGTAGAAATAATTGCACAATAACCTTATGAAATTAAGAAAGTTGAATAAATATGTTGGGGTATTTAATACAATTTAAATTGTGTAAAAGGCTTAAATGGTTTTTGAGCAATGAGCATAAACCTATTAAGGTATTAAATGAAATTATGTACCCTTCCCTCTCTCTCTCCTCTCTCTCTCTCTCTCTCTCTCTCTCTCTCTCTCTCTCTCTCTCTCTCTCTCTCTAGCCCTAGACTCTCTGCTCTGTCTCTCCCCTCTTTTTCAAAACTAAATATATCAAATTAACATATTTCTGGCGAAAAATGAACGCCGCCGAAAAAAATTAATCGGCCGCCGAAAAAATTATCTTGTCCGAAAAAAATATTTTTTCGGCCGATAAAATATTTTTTTCGTCCGAAATTTTTTTGGAGAGCCCCGACGTTTTGTTTTTTTCGGCCGTTTTTTAGAAAAATATTCCGAAAAAAATTAATTTTCGGCGATTTTTTTGTGATTTTTTCGGTGACTTTTTTCGGCCGAATTTCTGTACCCGAAAAAAATAGCCGAATTTTTTTTTTCGCTATAGTAAAGTATGGGCGAATTCTTTTTTCGGCCGAAAAATTGATATGTATGGGTCCCGCTTTCCATACTATTCAGACCCATTCACATGACGCATTAGCTGCCCAGGTCACCAATCTTAAATCTATGGCAAAATTATAAATTTAGAGACAAAACTTCAACATTTCGAGACAAAACCACCTACGGACAGCTATCTGAACTGTCTTTAGTTTTTTGTCTTTCGGCCTCAAAATTGCCTTTTGCAGTAGACAAAATGTATTATGAGCGTGATATTGTCTAGAAGTGTTTAATATTGTCTCGATTTGATTGTCTCCCGATTATGTGCGCGCCTGCTGATGTCCTAACAACATATATTTTGCACTGACCACTCAGAATATATGAAAAATATCTGGGAAAAATCGAGAATGTCGTGAGGGCAGAATGGCATACTTTTCAGTTAAAATTTCGACAAAAGGAATAATATCTACTTTCCATGACTAATTTTGAAGTTTGTAAGGCTGTTAGACATCTATTTTTTCTAAAAAATTTCTAAATTCTTTTGGGGTTTCAGAATTGAGGGCCTCAGTGGATAGTGAGTTCCATGCTATGTTGGCTTTATAGAGGAAGCTGTTTTTTTTTGTTTTTTTTTAACGTGTTTTATTGCAGGAGTAGACAATCAGTGTCGTCCCAGTGACGACGTTCCCACTGCCTGCCTAATATAATTTGCAGTGATACATAAATACATACATGTTAGACAAAGGAAATATAATATTCAATGATTAGTAGAAAGTTCTATATTTGGTCGTTTGTTTAGATAAAAGGATGGCTTTAGTCGATTTATTATTAGATTTTTTTTGCATGGCTCCTTGTTTTTAGGATCCTTTTGTCTAAATTTTTGTCTGAACGGGCTAGATGGTAGGCACTTTCTAGAGTATGAATTTGTCTTCTTTTTTCATTTAAAATATTAAAGTAAATTAAAATATTTAGCTCTATCATTTCGTTATCAACGTTGGTCCTTTTGTTTACATTCAAAATAGATCGTACAGAGGAATTTAGTACAGAATGTAGTCCCGAGCTTCGTTATTAACATTTTTACAATATCAGTTTTTACTTATTTATTTAACATATGGCTCGAATTCTATATTATATCTACTCGTTTAGTTTATTTTCTATCAGCTTGGGACCCTCTGGATGACCTATGGTTAACATAGAAGAGGGCCACCATTTTCCGGCGTAAAATATGTTATTATTATTCTATAATTATTATTATGTTATTGTACTGAAACCGGAAATTAACAACATACATATAAGAACACATGTGATTTAGTGTTTGGTAAGGTTGCTGGGCGGGGAGGGATCTAATGTCAGTAGAATGATCCACTGAATAATAAAATAATAGTGAAAACATATTCTGACGATCTGCACCCCGACCCACCCTTCAATTGCCGTCCTCTCTTCACAGTGTCCGTGCCCGAGTCAGTGACGCGTGTTGGTAAGTGGGACCTTGAAATGTACATCACGGATGGGCCATTGAATCCCCAGCCAGCCACCTCCCACCCTCCCACCCTCCCACTAGGTGGATAACTGGACGAGTCGTGGCCCTGCGCGAAATCCATTTTCGCCGAAAATAACCACAAGCTTAGTATTGCCACCTATGCCTCTCGTCCAGGGAAAATATCCCAGAACCCCATTTAACTCACTTTCCTTGCGTATTTATATCTTAGCCTCTCTAATTCTTCCACTAATTCAAATGAAATGGCATCAATAACTAAATGTGTAAGTTTATTCAGGACTATTTAAACATTTTTATACATCTAGCATAAATATTCTCAGAGTAGCCTGATAAAGATGTTACTGAAATTAAAAAATAAAATGAAAATAAATTATCCATGAGAACCCCCTGTGTTAGCCGCAGGTGATTTAATGAGTCAAATTAATCATAAAAGTATATCTTGCATCGGCAATCTTTTTCTATAATATGCTAACATGTACGTCTTAATTCTACCCGGTTCCTGGACACCTTAACGACAATAGAAAACTAAAACCCATATATATCTCCCATATATCTGTGCCCAGGGAGGAATTATTTCTCTCCGTGCAATAAAGTGTAAGATAATGCCTACCAATCTACATACCAATGCTGGTATCATTATTTTTTTTAAAAATTTCTTTACTGCATCGTCTTATAGAGTAGCAATGGAAATACACTTCATATCATATAATTGTTTAACTATCGTTAATATTAATTTCACAACAAAATATGCGAGAAACTGAAATACTTATAACTTTGAGTGCGACCAAACAAAGTTTTGGGTTGTGCTCTGCATGGTTGGAATATTATGTTAAAATGTATACAGGAAACCAGAATCTCATATTTCTGAAGATATTAATTCCGCTAGCGATAATGGATTAATAGTTTAATTGATTCATTTTCCTCTCTAATTTGGCTTGAAGTTCGGGAGAAACAATATTCTTCATATCCATGTGAATAATGAAATAGTAAAGTTGAAATTAAGAGAAACAATAGAGCAGGGTGTATAGTAATTGTAATCTGTCAGGAATCTAGGTTGGAACGGACAAAAGTTGCTATGGCCAATACCTGTATAGTCGCTGTGGCTGGATCTGTTAGAACACCGAGTAACAAGGAATCAAAGTTGTGTTTGAAAGCTGACGGGACATGCTGAACAACAATTTTATTATGTTGGCATATATTCGTTGGCAATATAAAAGACAATGAATCTTTATCTGATCCCTTGAATTGAATAATCCATGGACGAGTTTTTAGCATTTGCCTGTAGCGACCTTCGTCAATGGCGAAGTTTGATCGTTTGGCTCATAGGGCCTACTGAGCGTTGAATGCTGGAGGTGAGAACGCGCCGGTCGGTTGGAAGGTTTGTACCGAGGGCATGAGAATATTTATTAACTGGCCTAACCGGGCCTTTGATTGGCTGATCAAAATGAGGCGCCAAAAATGACTTGCAGACTGACATGCCGCGTAATTATTCAGTGTAGATATTCTACTGGGGTGAGTAGACGTCCGAAGGTTTTTCTCTTTCAGAATTGGTGCCTTCTACATACAATTTACTATACAGTATGGTTTTCATCGATTGTACGTGTATGGTGACACATACAGTGAAGGAGTATTACTTTGACAATTCTGGACACGATGGAGGTACAATATACGTCACAATTACTTGCTGGGTTAGCCCCTAATATATACATCGATGGGTCGATTCCACATATGTAATATATGTGCGCAATTTGATTGACATCTGTGTGTAGGATTCCATCTGAATCCTATGAGTTGGGTATCTGTCCATATTGTCGTTTATTTTCGTCGGAGTAAGAGGTTCCACCACTTCATTTGCAATATTTTAGATTTTATTCAGATACTTTACTGCCCGATGTTACGTGTATTCGATCATATATGATCTTCACCAGGCTGATCGGCCCTTGACTGCTTCCCTGGGAATACTAATAATCGCCTATTATATATGTACCTCAGTTACCAAAGGTTGCTAACATTTATGACTTTTGTTCATATTAGTTTGTTCGAGTGTCCATTTATTTCACTGTGTTCGTTGTCTTGGATTCCGTCCTCGGGTTCTGGCCCGGGATCTTCTTGGAGTGGGTTCCGTGGTGTCCATGATTTCTATTGTCGTTTATTTGTACGGGTACCTCCTGTGTTACCGAGTAATGGATGTGTACTAGGAGTCGATCATGAATTATGACTTTGAAATTTGTTCGACATTGAAATCCCGCTTGATTGAAGCTCTATGTTTACCTGATTTTTTTTTTAAAAAAAGAGCTTTTTTTTTTAATTTCCTGGCAGATTTCCTACTTGATATTTGAATTTGAATTATTTTACCTGGAAATACATTTAAATTTGTCAGTAATCGGTCCAAGATTTGTATCGCACGCATCGTCCGCTATATTCTACTATTGCTGAGACCATGACTCGTTGTAGTTTCCAGGTGATTGGTCCTTTGATAGCTTTTGATGTATGCAGTCAGACTCTCATTTTTTCTTTTCCTTCAGGTTTCTGGACGCCACGGTGACTCAGTTTGTGGCCACCGTACGGTGCCGTCAAGGTACACATCAATTCCCATAGGTGTCACCCTCAGTCTCTCTACTTCTGAGAAAGGTTATATGCTCAAAACGGCACACGATCACCTTTTTACAGTCACCTCATATACTTGGTCATTTCCGTTGCCACAGAACGCCCCCTGAATATCGCTAGATCGTTGTTTTAAAGTAATATAGTCATCATAGCATGAATAAAGGTTTGTGAGTTTGAGCCTTGGTTGGGCACCACACTCTTTTTTTTCTCTCTGGGTCGCGTAGATGCTCTCATTCTACGCGACAGGGACGGAGGGTGGGTTGGCATGGTTGGTGGTGATGGTAAAGGCAGGAGAAACAACATATACCCATATAATGTTTCACATATAAGTACCCATCGATACTCAATGGGCTATCGATAATACTAAAGGAAAAAATGAGCGTTCAGGCAAGCGCTAGCATATGGCCACTCTTCCTGGATAATAGCTGAGATCCTGTTTGCTACTTGGGTCATATTGTATGTAGTTTACTGGTGGGTTCATGTACAGAGACCCAAAAAGAGCAAAGACACCATTTGCATGTTTCTGAGAATGGCCCTAAAAGCTATCTTTTTTTATTTTTTTGCCATGGTTTTTCATTTATTTACTTTTTTTCTAATTGTCCACAAAAAAAAAAAAATTGAGTGAATATGTATTAGTGTATTGTCTCTGGGTACTGGGAAGAAAGACTGTTTTAATAATTTCCTTTATATTTGGTGGTCTTCCAACTGTGTACTGGTTTCGCACTTGTTCCTTTAGAACCGGAATTACTGGACTATTAACATGATTTCTGAACCAAACCAGACCCCAACGTAATATATGACAACAAAGCATAGACTCCCCCCCCCCCCCTCCCAACCCCCCAGGCTCTGTGTGTGACTGTAGTTTTGTCCCCAATCGGAAAGGATATGTATGTGAAATAGGAAAAATGTACCATGATGTGGGAATTGAGTGGGTGAGAGGGAGAGAGAGGGAGAGAGAGGGAGGAAGAGAAAGGAAGACAAGACAGCATGGTAGGAAAGGAGACATATGTATGAACATAGTCTAGTTGCTATGGTGACCACTGGTCAGTGATCACTCATGCATGCAGCTGGGAGCCACGTCAAAATTCATCAGGGGGTCTATGCAATAGTTTATCTAAACACATGCCTGTGGGGACCCGGGCATGCGACTAGGTCCTCAGCCTCGCCATGGGTTAGATGTAGAAGGCACTCAAAACATGGGCGCCCTACCAAAAATCTCATCAAATGTTTCTTAAGCAACATTTGATGAGATTTGCCGTGGGGGGGAAACAGACAACTGGTTTACCCACCATTGACAGTTCTGTGTTCATTAAATAAGAAATTAGGAAAATTAGGATTGGTACATTTCATTTTCTTGGTATACATTCCCAACTACAACTTCTAGCCAGTGAATATCACTATTTAAAGAGGATTTTAGCTTAGATCATAATTATTTTGATCTCTCCAGATCGACAGTGGGGAAACTTTTCCTACGTAATAGGGGCCTGTGTCATCACACATTTACCAAGATTTTCGCCATATATTCCATTATTCCCAACAGAATTAGTTTTACCTGCTCAAATACCCAAGTGACTTTAGCCTTAGTCATAGCCTTGCGGTTAAGTTTATCGCTGGATGTGGCATCGAGGAATGTGGGTGTCTGGACCTAAATGAAACAATAATGTGTATTCCTGAGCCTTGACCCACAGGGACATAATTCCTAGGCATAAGGACACAAGTGCATCTGTACCATGTCTTTATCATGTGTGGAAGAAGGAATGATATTACTGCCGATTAATCTGCCACCTCCTGATAGAAACAACAGGTGGATCATGACATTGACACTGGTGCCTCAACCCCAGTTGCCCCTTATTTTATTATTTACCCTCTCCCCCAACAATATCCTAAGACACAGAGGCGGTGAGCCATAACTATAAATATCAGCTTCTGCGATGAAGCGTTGAGTTCTGCGATGATGCGTCAAGCGTAATTGTCACACCAACCAATTGGTTGGATTTATTTTTCGTGCCCCCACCTATACCTGAACAATAGTACAATGTCCTAGTATAACCTAAATATATTTAGAAACCACCTCCCTAATGGCTTTATTTACCCAGTGACATCAATTCATTTGCATTCATTTAAAGCTATTTCCCATACAGTGAATATCCCCATTTTAAAAGGACCACGTCTTGATCTCTCCAGAGGGTGGGGCAACTTTTCCCATATAATAGGAGCCTGTGTCATCACAGATTTAGGTATTCAGGTATTCCCACCAGAATTAGTTTTCAGCACCCAAACTTCCCTTAGGTTATCCCCGTTCACTGTCCAGATTCACTATCTGGAAATTAAAACTAGTAAAGAAGTTTAGACAGAGATCTATGCATGTGTAAAAGAGAGGGTGCTGAAAAGGGGCTGTGAATAGGGACTCTAACAGCCTCAGTCACCGTATCCATTAACTAGAACTGAGAAGCCATGGTGCAGTGGCTGTCATCCATATAATAGGGGCCTGTGTCATCGCAGATTTAGGTATTCAGGTATTTCCACCAGAATTAGTTTCACCTGTTCAAATAACTGACTGCCCCTGTACTATGTAACAATGATGTCTCTCTATTATTTTGATTGTTTTTCATGAGTGTGTGGGAACTGTGGCTTCCTCACTAAGTATAAGTTCAACTGGCACATTTGTTCTTTGATTGCTTTTCACAACTGTTAGGGTGAGTTATGAGTGACCTCATACTATGCTTCATCGGGGGTATATGGGTCAACAGTTTTTTCGAAAACTGTGACTCATATATATGCTTGAAAATGTTTTTAAAAAACAAACTTGAAACTATGGAAGCTGGCTTGATGGTCTTCGCCCACTAATTAAGTTTTTGGCGAAAAGGGGGGCTATCAACCTAGTAACCTAATACAGTTTCAGTTTGATATTTCCTTCAGTGGGCAGGGGTAGGGGAAATGAAGCATAACTATGTGGTATATTTATGATTTTCTTGATATGTTATGTGGAGTGTGAAGAGGCTTATATTGCTACTGAACAACTTTCTTCAACACATGTCACTTGGAAGTAGTTTGAGTCAGAGAATAATTTCTAGAGATTTCTGGGTGACTTCTGGTTGTTCTGGAAGGTGATTATCCCAGTCATTCATTAAATAAGTGTGATTACACTAGCTTGTAATGGCAATAATTATATTTTAGACCCAGTTGGAATGGAATGGAATGGAATTAATTAGCAAAAGAAGTTGCAATATTCAATTACAGTACCTACCCAGAGCATATGTTATAAATAAGCTATTAGATTAGGGCAAAAGTGCCAGTAAGCACTTCATGTCCCCTGACTCATGTTAATGCTGGGAGTAGAGGTATGGGGTATTGACCAACAAGTGAAAGGGATTATATCTGGGTAACTCTGATAATGAACAATTTCTAGAGGTTTCTGGGTGTCTTCTGGTTGTTCCGGAATGTGATTTCCCACAACAGGGAGGTCGTCACAGGAAAGGGCAGACATGGGGCCCTTTCCACTTTTTTGAAATTTTGAAATTCTGAAATTCTGATTTGCTTGCACTAATCCTCTCTAGTTTCTCTTTTCAGCTTTTATTTCAGCTGCTGTTGAAGAAGTGAGGAAGAGGATGTAGGGAAGGGAGATAGTGGAGGGGGAGCATGAGGAAGAGGGGAGGGAGACAGGGGGACTCAGAGATTGGGTTGGGACAGAAAAACAGGTTTGAAAGACAGGGAAGAGGGGGAGGGAAAAGAGGGAGAGGAGGAAGTATGGGGAGAGGGTGATCGTCCAAGAAGAGGGGGAAAAAGGCGAGGGAGAGAATTTGTAGGGGAAGGAAGAGAGGAGGGAGAGGGGGGAATCAGAGATGGGGTTGGGAGAGAGAAACAGATATGAAAGACAGAGAAGAGGAAGAGGGATACAAGAGAGAGGGGAAAGTGTGGGGAGAGAGGGTGACCATCCGGAGGACGGGTACTTTGCTAGTATATCATAAACAATATATGACAACAAAGCATAGACCCCCCCACCACACAGATAGGGAGAGGGAGAATAAGATAGAGTGGAAGGGGTAGAGAAAGACATGAGGGAGAGGATGGGGGAGAGAGTGTTGGTGTGTTTTAGCGATGGCATTTATTAATTTACTTGGATCTGTGTGTGTGGGAAAGGCCAGTGTGTTGTGTTACCTGCATTTATAAGCATGATTAATAAGTACACACACACCCTTTTTTTCATATGGAGGCGACATTGTCAGACATCAACCAAATCTATGTATTACATAATTCATATAACATGGGTTAATTTCCTCCGGGCTCCTATCTCCATAGCTCCCATACAACATAGCTTCCAGATGCTATTAGGCTTCTGTGTGGTAGAGTAAACTCAGAAGGGAAAACAGTCCAAGAGGAGAGCTTCAAGACACGGAATCCCATTGCATATATATGCTTAGCCATGCCACTAAATATTGGCATGAATGGGTCGAAGGACGGACCCCAACCTGCCGCACAGAAAGCAATCCAGTGGCATCACTTTGTGGTGGTGGGTGGGGGATTCCCATAATTTCAATTCCTACTTATACTTACCCAGTGTTGAACAGATTCCTAGATGCTAGTATTGGTCAGTGTGGTTGTCATTGTTTCCAGATGTTATTAGGGAGACGTCCCATCATTGTGGTTCAAGTTGTCATAGCTTCCAGATCCCAACAGCAAGAGGAGAGCTTCAAGAGCAGTGGCATCTGATTGTGGTTCTTGTCGTTTTGGAGGTTTCCATTGTTTCAATTCCTATAGCTATAGTAGCTATAACTAAATTTGTCTAGGGTTGTACTTTGTTCCTAGATGCCATCATGCTTTCTTATAGTAGGATAAACTAAAAACATATAATAATATACATTAGATTCACATCCTCATGCACAAGGACGGCAGACAAAAGGAATGGCAAGAAGCCTCACAGCCCTTCAAGCAGGTCTGCTTGGCCATCGCACAATGCGGTGAATGGGTCAATTGATGGACCCCTAATCTACTAGACAGAAAGCTCTTTACTTAAAGATAACATCCTCCATCCCTTAATATTTGGTTGGTGTCTTGAGGATCCCCAGGGAGGTCGTCACAGGAAAGGGCGGGCATGGGGCCCTTTCCACTTTTTTGAAATTTTGAAATTCTGATTTTGCTTGCACTAATCCTCTCTAGTTTCTATTTTCAGCTTTTATTTCAGCTGCTGTTGAGGATTTCCTGGATGGTCCCCACAGGAAAGGGTGGGTATTGGAGCCCTTTCCACTTTTTTGAAATTTTGAAATTCTGAAATTCTGATTTGCTTGCACTAATCTTCTCTAGTTTCTCTTTTCAGCTTTTATTTCAGCTGCTGTTGAAGAAGCGAGACAGAGGATGTAGGGAAGGGAGAGAGTGGAGGGGAGCATGAGGAAGAGGGGAGGGAGACAGGGGGACTCGGAGATGGGGTTGGGACAGAAAAACAGGTTTGAAAGACAGAGAAGAGGGGGAGGGAAAAGAGGGAGAGGAGGAAGTATGGGGAGAGAGGGTGACCGTCCAAGAGTGGGGGAAAGAGGGGGGAAAAGGCGTGCAGCTGGGAGCCACGTCAAAATTCATCAGGGGGTCTATGCAATAGTTTATCTAAACACATGCAACATTTGATGAGATTTGCCGTGGGGGGAAACAGACAACTGGTTTACCCACCATTGACAGTTCTGTGTTCATTAAATAAGAAATTAGGAAAATTAGGATTGGTACATTTCATTTTCTTGGTATACATTCCCAACTACAACTTCTAGCCAGTGAATATCACTATTTAAAGAGGATTTTAGCTTAGATCATATTTTGATCTCTCCAGATCGACAGTGGGGAAACTTTTCCTACATAATAGGGGCCCGTGTCATCACACATTTACCAGATTTTCGCCATATATTCCAATATTCCCAACAGAATTAGTTTTACCTGCTCAAATACCCAAGTGACTTTAGCCTTAGTCTTAGCCTTGCGGTTAAGTTTATCGCTGGATGTGGCATCAAGGAATGTGGGTGTCTGGACCTAACTGAAACAATAATGTGTATTCCTGAGCCTTGACCCACAGGGACATAATTCCTAGGCATAAGGACACAAGTGCATCTTTACCATGTACCATGTCTTCACCATGTGTGGAAGAAGGAATGATATTACTGCCGATTAATCTGCCACCTCCTGATAGAAACAACAGGTGGATCATGACATTGACACTGGTGCCTCAACCCCAGTTGCCCCTTATTTTATTATTTACCCTCTCCCCCAACAATATCCTAAGACACAGAGGCGGTGAGCCATAACTATAAATATCAGCTTCTGCGATGATGCGTCAAGCGTAATTGTCACACCAACCAATTGGTTGGATTTATTTTTCGTGCCCCCACCTAAGTGAAAATGGGTTGTACTATAGTACAATGTCCTAGTATAACCTAAATATATTTAGAAACCACCTCCCTAATGGCTTTATTTACCCAGTGACATCAGTTCATTTGCATTCATTTAAAGCTATTTCCCATACAGTGAATATCCCCATTTTAAAAGGACCACGTCTTGATCTCTCCAGAGGGTGGGGCAACTTTTCCCATATAATAGGAGCCTGTGTCATCACAGATTTAGGTATTCAGGTATTCCCACCAGAATTAGTTTTCAGCACCCAAACCTCCCTTAGGTTATCCCCGTTCACTGTCCAGATTCACTGTCTGGAAATGAAAACTGGTAAAGAAGTTTAGACCGAGATCTATGCATGTGTAAAAGAGAGGGTGCTGAAAAGGGGCTGTGAATAGGGACTCTAACAGCCTCAGTCACCGTATCCATTAACTAGAACTGAGAAGCCATGGTGCAGTGGCTGTCATCCATATAATAGGGGCCTGTGTCATCGCAGATTTAGGTATTCAGGTATTTCCACCAGAATTAGTTTCACCTGTTCAAATAACTGGTTGCCCCTGTACTATGTAACAATGATGTCTCTCTATTATTTTGATCGTGTTTCATGAGTGTGTGGGAACTGTGGCTTCCTCACTAAGTATAAGTTCAACTGGCACATTTGTTCTTTGATTGCTTTTCACAACTGTTAGGGTGAGTGAGTGAGTGAGATTGGTTGCTTTACGCCCTTATCAACACTTTGAAGCGTTATATCAAGGGCGGGAGAGCTGAGAGGGAGGCAGTTTATGATCATACCCAGGAAATAGAGATAGAGAAGAAGGGAGAGAGAGACCGAGAAAAGAGACAGAAATGCCCTTTAAGGTCTTACCCAGGACCAGGCACTTTAAGGTCTTACCCAGGACCAGTTATGAGTGACCTCATACTATGCTTCATCAGGGGTATATGGGTCAACAGTTTTTTCGAAAACTGTGACTCATATATATGCTTAAAAATTTTTTTAAAAACAAACTTGAAACTATGGAAGCTGGCTTGATGGTCTTCGCCCACTAATTAAGTTTTTGGCGAAAAGGGGGGGCTATCAACCTAGTAACCTAATACAGTTTCAGTTTGATATTTCCTTCAGTGGGCAGGGGTAGGGGAAATGAAGCATAACTATGTGGTATATTTATGATTTTCTTGATATGTTATGTGGAGTGTGAAGAGGCTTATATTGCTACTGAACAACTTTCTTCAACACATGTCACTTGGAAGTAGTTTGAGTCACTGATGAATAATTTCTAGAGGTTTCTGGGTGATTTCTGGTTGTTTCGGAAGATGATTATCCCAGCCATTCATTAAATAAGTGTGATTACACCAGCTTGTAATGGCAATAATTATATTTTAGACCCAGTTGGAATGGAATGATTGTAGAAGACAGATTTAGCAGTAGTGACTATGCCCCGAGGATAGGCTTAGCTGCGGGCACCTTCCCAGTCAGCTAATACCTTCACTATAAGTGTCAAACTTTTCCTCCTTATTCTCGGAATACAATTTGCTCTTTGGCTGGATAGCTGTTCCAGGATTATCAGAGCACATGTTGAGAGTAGTTTTGCCTAAGCTCAAGTAGATATTAACCACTAGATCTTACAATATAACAAATTTTGTCAAGAGAATCCATCAAAACATAGGGTGAGAAGAAGCATGCACACAGGCATTGAAGCGCAGTGAGAGGAGCGGGACACAGACCATGCATAGCCTTGCAGTATGCCTCTAGGAGCTCAGAACTAGTGAGTGTACAGTGCATTGTACGTATATATAGAGGGACCATGCAAGTCTGATGACCAGCTGGTGCTTTGGTGTGGTCTGCCCTGGACCCCCTGTCAGAGCCTGTCCCGCTGCCCCTGTCTCAGTGTATGGGGCCCGCATTCTAGCCACCACTGGCCAGTAATGACCTGCGCAGTGAGAGCATCTTAGCATGTCTGGTTACCTGAACAATAATTTGTGAAGTGCCCTGGAAGTTGCAATATGTAAATACGGTACCTACCCAGAGCATATGTTATAAATATGCTATTAGATTAGGGAAAAAGTGCCATTAAGCATGTCATGTCTCCTGATCAAGTTAGTGGATACTTTTACATAGTACAATGTCCTACTATACCCTAACTAGTAATCCTGTACTAGGTAACAATAATGTCTCTCTGGTGGGGGTGCATGGGGAACACACAAAAGCTCATGAGAATCAACTGGAGCAATGGCTGGAGCATATGCTGTAAATATGCCATTAAATTAGTGAAAAGTGCGAGTAAGCATTATATATGTCTCCTGACTCAAGTTAATGCTGGGAGTAGAGTTATGGAACATTGACCAACTAGTGTAAGGCATTATATGTGGGTAATTCTGATAATGAACAATTTCTAGGAGTTTCTGGTTGTTCTGGAATGTGGTTATCCCCGCAGTTCATTTGATAAGTGGGCCCAGCTCGTAACCACTTTAGCAAATTAGCAATTAGCAAAAGAAGTTACAATATTTAATAACAGTACCTACCAAGAGTATATATCATAAATAATATATGACAAAAAGGCATAGACACCTCCTCCCCATTACCACCCAAATAGCTTACTGCTTTCCCGAGGGTTTCATTCACATATTGAATATGAATTAGTGCATTGTCCTTGGGTTTGTGTGAGTGTATTTTAGCAATGGCATTTATTATTTTTCTTGGATTCGTGTGGGTGGGAAAGGCTAGTGTGTTTCGTTACCTGCAGTTATAAGCATGATTAATAAGCTAACACACACCCATTAGCTGAACTATCGACCCTATGACCTTGAGAGCATGGCAGCCACTGATACAACTGCGTATATAGTGCAAATCGTTGAGGTAGAGATTGTAAGTTGTTTAAATACCGGTAGTTTCTACATAGAAATATATTAATACATGTTGGGCATGCTTCTCATTGGCTTGTCTACCTCATCAACAATCTTCCTGTTGCTAGGTTCCAAGAGTATATATCAAAAATGATATATGACAACAAAGCATAGAACCCCCTCCCCCCGACCACCACCACCACCACACACGCACCTTTAATAGATTTTCTAAGTGTTTAAAGCACACCGTGAATATGTGTTAGTGTATTGTCCCTGGCTGGGGCATATGTTATAAATATGCCATTAAACCAGAGAAAAAGAACCTTTTGGACAGGTCGACTGGATTCCAAGGTATGTGTGTTTACTGGCTCTCTTACTTTTTTGATGCAATTTACTGCTGATCACATATTTCCCATCAGACATTGTTGTAAAGAGTCACTAACCAGTTACAATGACTTATTTCCAGGAAGAAAAAGAAGCGTGCGTTGCTGTTGACTGAAAGACCAAGCGATGGAGTTCCTCATGGTGGGTTGAGTTGAGTTTATTTCAATGTCATTGTTACCTCACTAATGTGTGTGTGTTTGTGATTTTAGAAAGCTGACCGGGACGGATCGTGAACGATGTTTGCCGTGGGGAAGCAACGTCCTTTTGGACAGGTCGACTGGATTCCAAGGTATGTGTGTTTACTGGCTCTCTTACTTTTTTGATGCAATTTACTGCTGATCACATATTTCCCATCAGACATTGTTGTAAAGAGTCACTAACCAGTTACAATGACTTATTTCCAGGAAGAAAAAGAAGCGTGCGTTGCTGTTGACTGAAAGACCAAGCGATGGAGTTCCTCATGGTGGGTTGAGTTGAGTTTATTTCAATGTCATTGTTACCTCACTAATGTGTGTGTGTTTGTGATTTTAGAAAGCTGACCGGGAAGGATCGTGAACGATGTTTGCCGTGGGGAAGCAACGTCCTTTTGGACAGGTCGACTGGATTCCAAGGTATGTGTGTTTACTGGCTCTCTTACTTTTTTGATGCAATTTACTGCTGATCACATATTTCCCATCAGACATTGTTGTAAAGAGTCACTAACCAGTTACAATGACTTATTTCCAGGAAGAAAAAGAAGCGTGCGTTGCTGTTGACTGAAAGACCAAGCGATGGAGTTCCTCATGGTGGGTTGAGTTGAGTTTATTTCAATGTCATTGTTACCTCACTAATGTGTGTGTGTTTGTGATTTTAGAAAGCTGACCGGGACGGATCGTGAACGATGTTTGCCGTGGGGAAGCAACGTCCTTTTGGACAGGTCGACTGGATTCCAAGGTATGTGTGTTTACTGGCTCTCTTACTTTTTTGATGCAATTTACTGCTGATCACATATTTCCCATCAGACATTGTTGTAAAGAGTCACTAACCAGTTACAATGACTTATTTCCAGGAAGAAAAAGAAGCGTGCGTTGCTGTTGACTGAAAGACCAAGCGATGGAGTTCCTCATGGTGGGTTGAGTTGAGTTTATTTCAATGTCATTGTTACCTCACTAATGTGTGTGTGTTTGTGATTTTAGAAAGCTGACCGGGACGGATCGTGAACGATGTTTGCCGTGGGGAAGCAACGTCCTTTTGGACAGGTCGACTGGATTCCAAGGTATGTGTGTTTACTGGCTCTCTTACTTTTTTGATGCAATTTACTGCTGATCACATATTTCCCATCAGACATTGTTGTAAAGAGTCACTAACCAGTTACAATGACTTATTTCCAGGAAGAAAAAGAAGCGTGCGTTGCTGTTGACTGAAAGACCAAGCGATGGAGTTCCTCATGGTGGGTTGAGTTGAGTTTATTTCAATGTCATTGTTACCTCACTAATGTGTGTGTGTTTGTGATTTTAGAAAGCTGACCGGGACGGATCGTGAACGATGTTTGCCGTGGGGAAGCAACGTCCTTTTGGACAGGTCGACTGGATTCCAAGGTATGTGTGTTTACTGGCTCTCTTACTTTTTTGATGCAATTTACTGCTGATCACATATTTCCCATCAGACATTGTTGTAAAGAGTCACTAACCAGTTACAATGACTTATTTCCAGGAAGAAAAAGAAGCGTGCGTTGCTGTTGACTGAAAGACCAAGCGATGGAGTTCCTCATGGTGGGTTGAGTTGAGTTTATTTCAATGTCATTGTTACCTCACTAATGTGTGTGTGTTTGTGATTTTAGAAAGCTGACCGGGACGGATCGTGAACGATGTTTGCCGTGGGGAAGCAACGTCCTTTTGGACAGGTCGACTGGATTCCAAGGTATGTGTGTTTACTGGCTCTCTTACTTTTTTGATGCAATTTACTGCTGATCACATATTTCCCATCAGACATTGTTGTAAAGAGTCACTAACCAGTTACAATGACTTATTTCCAGGAAGAAAAAGAAGCGTGCGTTGCTGTTGACTGAAAGACCAAGCGATGGAGTTCCTCATGGTGGGTTGAGTTGAGTTTATTTCAATGTCATTGTTACCTCACTAATGTGTGTGTGTTTGTGATTTTAGAAAGCTGACCGGGACGGATCGTGAACGATGTTTGCCGTGGGGAAGCAACGTCCTTTTGGACAGGTCGACTGGATTCCAAGGTATGTGTGTTTACTGGCTCTCTTACTTTTTTGATGCAATTTACTGCTGATCACATATTTCCCATCAGACATTGTTGTAAAGAGTCACTAACCAGTTACAATGACTTATTTCCAGGAAGAAAAAGAAGCGTGCGTTGCTGTTGACTGAAAGACCAAGCGATGGACTTCCTCATGGTGGGTTGAGTTGAGTTTATTTCAATGTCATTGTTACCTCACTAATGTGTGTGTGTTTGTGATTTTAGAAAGCTGACCGGGACGGATCGTGAACGATGTTTGCCGTGGGGAAGCAACGTCCTTTTGGACAGGTCGACTGGATTCCAAGGTATGTGTGTTTACTGGCTCTCTTACTTTTTTGATGCAATTTACTGCTGATCACATATTTCCCATCAGACATTGTTGTAAAGAGTCACTAACCAGTTACAATGACTTATTTCCAGGAAGAAAAAGAAGCGTGCGTTGCTGTTGACTGAAAGACCAAGCGATGGAGTTCCTCATGGTGGGTTGAGTTGAGTTTATTTCAATGTCATTGTTACCTCACTAATGTGTGTGTGTTTGTGATTTTAGAAAGCTGACCGGGACGGATCGTGAACGATGTTTGCCGTGGGGAAGCAACGTCCTTTTGGACAGGTCGACTGGATTCCAAGGTATGTGTGTTTACTGGCTCTCTTACTTTTTTGATGCAATTTACTGCTGATCACATATTTCCCATCAGACATTGTTGTAAAGAGTCACTAACCAGTTACAATGACTTATTTCCAGGAAGAAAAAGAAGCGTGCGTTGCTGTTGACTGAAAGACCAAGCGATGGAGTTCCTCATGGTGGGTTGAGTTGAGTTTATTTCAATGTCATTGTTACCTCACTAATGTGTGTGTGTTTGTGATTTTAGAAAGCTGACCGGGACGGATCGTGAACGATGTTTGCCGTGGGGAAGCAACGTCCTTTTGGACAGGTCGACTGGATTCCAAGGTATGTGTGTTTACTGGCTCTCTTACTTTTTTGATGCAATTTACTGCTGATCACATATTTCCCATCAGACATTGTTGTAAAGAGTCACTAACCAGTTACAATGACTTATTTCCAGGAAGAAAAAGAAGCGTGCGTTGCTGTTGACTGAAAGACCAAGCGATGGACTTCCTCATGGTGGGTTGAGTTGAGTTTATTTCAATGTCATTGTTACCTCACTAATGTGTGTGTGTTTGTGATTTTAGAAAGCTGACCGGGACGGATCGTGAACGATGTTTGCCGTGGGGAAGCAACGTCCTTTTGGACAGGTCGACTGGATTCCAAGGTATGTGTGTTTACTGGCTCTCTTACTTTTTTGATGCAATTTACTGCTGATCACATATTTCCCATCAGACATTGTTGTAAAGAGTCACTAACCAGTTACAATGACTTATTTCCAGGAAGAAAAAGAAGCGTGCGTTGCTGTTGACTGAAAGACCAAGCGATGGAGTTCCTCATGGTGGGTTGAGTTGAGTTTATTTCAATGTCATTGTTACCTCACTAATGTGTGTGTGTTTGTGATTTTAGAAAGCTGACCGGGACGGATCGTGAACGATGTTTGCCGTGGGGAAGCAACGTCCTTTTGGACAGGTCGACTGGATTCCAAGGTATGTGTGTTTACTGGCTCTCTTACTTTTTTGATGCAATTTACTGCTGATCACATATTTCCCATCAGACATTGTTGTAAAGAGTCACTAACCAGTTACAATGACTTATTTCCAGGAAGAAAAAGAAGCGTGCGTTGCTGTTGACTGAAAGACCAAGCGATGGAGTTCCTCATGGTGGGTTGAGTTGAGTTTATTTCAATGTCATTGTTACCTCACTAATGTGTGTGTGTTTGTGATTTTAGAAAGCTGACCGGGACGGATCGTGAACGATGTTTGCCGTGGGGAAGCAACGTCCTTTTGGACAGGTCGACTGGATTCCAAGGTATGTGTGTTTACTGGCTCTCTTACTTTTTTGATGCAATTTACTGCTGATCACATATTTCCCATCAGACATTGTTGTAAAGAGTCACTAACCAGTTACAATGACTTATTTCCAGGAAGAAAAAGAAGCGTGCGTTGCTGTTGACTGAAAGACCAAGCGATGGAGTTCCTCATGGTGGGTTGAGTTGAGTTTATTTCAATGTCATTGTTACCTCACTAATGTGTGTGTGTTTGTGATTTTAGAAAGCTGACCGGGACGGATCGTGAACGATGTTTGCCGTGGGGAAGCAACGTCCTTTTGGACAGGTCGACTGGATTCCAAGGTATGTGTGTTTACTGGCTCTCTTACTTTTTTGATGCAATTTACTGCTGATCACATATTTCCCATCAGACATTGTTGTAAAGAGTCACTAACCAGTTACAATGACTTATTTCCAGGAAGAAAAAGAAGCGTGCGTTGCTGTTGACTGAAAGACCAAGCGATGGAGTTCCTCATGGTGGGTTGAGTTGAGTTTATTTCAATGTCATTGTTACCTCACTAATGTGTGTGTGTTTGTGATTTTAGAAAGCTGACCGGGACGGATCGTGAACGATGTTTGCCGTGGGGAAGCAACGTCCTTTTGGACAGGTCGACTGGATTCCAAGGTATGTGTGTTTACTGGCTCTCTTACTTTTTTGATGCAATTTACTGCTGATCACATATTTCCCATCAGACATTGTTGTAAAGAGTCACTAACCAGTTACAATGACTTATTTCCAGGAAGAAAAAGAAGCGTGCGTTGCTGTTGACTGAAAGACCAAGCGATGGAGTTCCTCATGGTGGGTTGAGTTGAGTTTATTTCAATGTCATTGTTACCTCACTAATGTGTGTGTGTTTGTGATTTTAGAAAGCTGACCGGGACGGATCGTGAACGATGTTTGCCGTGGGGAAGCAACGTCCTTTTGGACAGGTCGACTGGATTCCAAGGTATGTGTGTTTACTGGCTCTCTTACTTTTTTGATGCAATTTACTGCTGATCACATATTTCCCATCAGACATTGTTGTAAAGAGTCACTAACCAGTTACAATGACTTATTTCCAGGAAGAAAAAGAAGCGTGCGTTGCTGTTGACTGAAAGACCAAGCGATGGAGTTCCTCATGGTGGGTTGAGTTGAGTTTATTTCAATGTCATTGTTACCTCACTAATGTGTGTGTGTTTGTGATTTTAGAAAGCTGACCGGGACGGATCGTGAACGATGTTTGCCGTGGGGAAGCAACGTCCTTTTGGACAGGTCGACTGGATTCCAAGGTATGTGTGTTTACTGGCTCTCTTACTTTTTTGATGCAATTTACTGCTGATCACATATTTCCCATCAGACATTGTTGTAAAGAGTCACTAACCAGTTACAATGACTTATTTCCAGGAAGAAAAAGAAGCGTGCGTTGCTGTTGACTGAAAGACCAAGCGATGGACTTCCTCATGGTGGGTTGAGTTGAGTTTATTTCAATGTCATTGTTACCTCACTAATGTGTGTGTGTTTGTGATTTTAGAAAGCTGACCGGGACGGATCGAGAACGATGTTTGCCGTGGGGAAGCAACGTCCTTTTGGACAGGTCGACTGGATTCCAAGGTATGTGTGTTTACTGGCTCTCTTACTTTTTTGATGCAATTTACTGCTGATCACATATTTCCCATCAGACATTGTTGTAAAGAGTCACTAACCAGTTACAATGACTTATTTCCAGGAAGAAAAAGAAGCGTGCGTTGCTGTTGACTGAAAGACCAAGCGATGGACTTCCTCATGGTGGGTTGAGTTGAGTTTATTTCAATGTCATTGTTACCTCACTAATGTGTGTGTGTTTGTGATTTTAGAAAGCTGACCGGGACGGATCGTGAACGATGTTTGCCGTGGGGAAGCAACGTCCTTTTGGACAGGTCGACTGGATTCCAAGGTATGTGTGTTTACTGGCTCTCTTACTTTTTTGATGCAATTTACTGCTGATCACATATTTCCCATCAGACATTGTTGTAAAGAGTCACTAACCAGTTACAATGACTTATTTCCAGGAAGAAAAAGAAGCGTGCGTTGCTGTTGACTGAAAGACCAAGCGATGGACTTCCTCATGGTGGGTTGAGTTGAGTTTATTTCAATGTCATTGTTACCTCACTAATGTGTGTGTGTTTGTGATTTTAGAAAGCTGACCGGGACGGATCGTGAACGATGTTTGCCGTGGGGAAGCAACGTCCTTTTGGACAGGTCGACTGGATTCCAAGGTATGTGTGTTTACTGGCTCTCTTACTTTTTTGATGCAATTTACTGCTGATCACATATTTCCCATCAGACATTGTTGTAAAGAGTCACTAACCAGTTACAATGACTTATTTCCAGGAAGAAAAAGAAGCGTGCGTTGCTGTTGACTGAAAGACCAAGCGATGGAGTTCCTCATGGTGGGTTGAGTTGAGTTTATTTCAATGTCATTGTTACCTCACTAATGTGTGTGTGTTTGTGATTTTAGAAAGCTGACCGGGACGGATCGTGAACGATGTTTGCCGTGGGGAAGCAACGTCCTTTTGGACAGGTCGACTGGATTCCAAGGTATGTGTGTTTACTGGCTCTCTTACTTTTTTGATGCAATTTACTGCTGATCACATATTTCCCATCAGACATTGTTGTAAAGAGTCACTAACCAGTTACAATGACTTATTTCCAGGAAGAAAAAGAAGCGTGCGTTGCTGTTGACTGAAAGACCAAGCGATGGAGTTCCTCATGGTGGGTTGAGTTGAGTTTATTTCAATGTCATTGTTACCTCACTAATGTGTGTGTGTTTGTGATTTTAGAAAGCTGACCGGGACGGATCGTGAACGATGTTTGCCGTGGGGAAGCAACGTCCTTTTGGACAGGTCGACTGGATTCCAAGGTATGTGTGTTTACTGGCTCTCTTACTTTTTTGATGCAATTTACTGCTGATCACATATTTCCCATCAGACATTGTTGTAAAGAGTCACTAACCAGTTACAATGACTTATTTCCAGGAAGAAAAAGAAGCGTGCGTTGCTGTTGACTGAAAGACCAAGCGATGGAGTTCCTCATGGTGGGTTGAGTTGAGTTTATTTCAATGTCATTGTTACCTCACTAATGTGTGTGTGTTTGTGATTTTAGAAAGCTGACCGGGACGGATCGTGAACGATGTTTGCCGTGGGGAAGCAACGTCCTTTTGGACAGGTCGACTGGATTCCAAGGTATGTGTGTTTACTGGCTCTCTTACTTTTTTGATGCAATTTACTGCTGATCACATATTTCCCATCAGACATTGTTGTAAAGAGTCACTAACCAGTTACAATGACTTATTTCCAGGAAGAAAAAGAAGCGTGCGTTGCTGTTGACTGAAAGACCAAGCGATGGAGTTCCTCATGGTGGGTTGAGTTGAGTTTATTTCAATGTCATTGTTACCTCACTAATGTGTGTGTGTTTGTGATTTTAGAAAGCTGACCGGGACGGATCGTGAACGATGTTTGCCGTGGGGAAGCAACGTCCTTTTGGACAGGTCGACTGGATTCCAAGGTATGTGTGTTTACTGGCTCTCTTACTTTTTTGATGCAATTTACTGCTGATCACATATTTCCCATCAGACATTGTTGTAAAGAGTCACTAACCAGTTACAATGACTTATTTCCAGGAAGAAAAAGAAGCGTGCGTTGCTGTTGACTGAAAGACCAAGCGATGGAGTTCCTCATGGTGGGTTGAGTTGAGTTTATTTCAATGTCATTGTTACCTCACTAATGTGTGTGTGTTTGTGATTTTAGAAAGCTGACCGGGACGGATCGTGAACGATGTTTGCCGTGGGGAAGCAACGTCCTTTTGGACAGGTCGACTGGATTCCAAGGTATGTGTGTTTACTGGCTCTCTTACTTTTTTGATGCAATTTACTGCTGATCACATATTTCCCATCAGACATTGTTGTAAAGAGTCACTAACCAGTTACAATGACTTATTTCCAGGAAGAAAAAGAAGCGTGCGTTGCTGTTGACTGAAAGACCAAGCGATGGAGTTCCTCATGGTGGGTTGAGTTGAGTTTATTTCAATGTCATTGTTACCTCACTAATGTGTGTGTGTTTGTGATTTTAGAAAGCTGACCGGGACGGATCGTGAACGATGTTTGCCGTGGGGAAGCAACGTCCTTTTGGACAGGTCGACTGGATTCCAAGGTATGTGTGTTTACTGGCTCTCTTACTTTTTTGATGCAATTTACTGCTGATCACATATTTCCCATCAGACATTGTTGTAAAGAGTCACTAACCAGTTACAATGACTTATTTCCAGGAAGAAAAAGAAGCGTGCGTTGCTGTTGACTGAAAGACCAAGCGATGGAGTTCCTCATGGTGGGTTGAGTTGAGTTTATTTCAATGTCATTGTTACCTCACTAATGTGTGTGTGTTTGTGATTTTAGAAAGCTGACCGGGACGGATCGTGAACGATGTTTGCCGTGGGGAAGCAACGTCCTTTTGGACAGGTCGACTGGATTCCAAGGTATGTGTGTTTACTGGCTCTCTTACTTTTTTGATGCAATTTACTGCTGATCACATATTTCCCATCAGACATTGTTGTAAAGAGTCACTAACCAGTTACAATGACTTATTTCCAGGAAGAAAAAGAAGCGTGCGTTGCTGTTGACTGAAAGACCAAGCGATGGAGTTCCTCATGGTGGGTTGAGTTGAGTTTATTTCAATGTCATTGTTACCTCACTAATGTGTGTGTGTTTGTGATTTTAGAAAGCTGACCGGGACGGATCGTGAACGATGTTTGCCGTGGGGAAGCAACGTCCTTTTGGACAGGTCGACTGGATTCCAAGGTATGTGTGTTTACTGGCTCTCTTACTTTTTTGATGCAATTTACTGCTGATCACATATTTCCCATCAGACATTGTTGTAAAGAGTCACTAACCAGTTACAATGACTTATTTCCAGGAAGAAAAAGAAGCGTGCGTTGCTGTTGACTGAAAGACCAAGCGATGGAGTTCCTCATGGTGGGTTGAGTTGAGTTTATTTCAATGTCATTGTTACCTCACTAATGTGTGTGTGTTTGTGATTTTAGAAAGCTGACCGGGACGGATCGTGAACGATGTTTGCCGTGGGGAAGCAACGTCCTTTTGGACAGGTCGACTGGATTCCAAGGTATGTGTGTTTACTGGCTCTCTTACTTTTTTGATGCAATTTACTGCTGATCACATATTTCCCATCAGACATTGTTGTAAAGAGTCACTAACCAGTTACAATGACTTATTTCCAGGAAGAAAAAGAAGCGTGCGTTGCTGTTGACTGAAAGACCAAGCGATGGAGTTCCTCATGGTGGGTTGAGTTGAGTTTATTTCAATGTCATTGTTACCTCACTAATGTGTGTGTGTTTGTGATTTTAGAAAGCTGACCGGGACGGATCGTGAACGATGTTTGCCGTGGGGAAGCAACGTCCTTTTGGACAGGTCGACTGGATTCCAAGGTATGTGTGTTTACTGGCTCTCTTACTTTTTTGATGCAATTTACTGCTGATCACATATTTCCCATCAGACATTGTTGTAAAGAGTCACTAACCAGTTACAATGACTTATTTCCAGGAAGAAAAAGAAGCGTGCGTTGCTGTTGACTGAAAGACCAAGCGATGGAGTTCCTCATGGTGGGTTGAGTTGAGTTTATTTCAATGTCATTGTTACCTCACTAATGTGTGTGTGTTTGTGATTTTAGAAAGCTGACCGGGACGGATCGTGAACGATGTTTGCCGTGGGGAAGCAACGTCCTTTTGGACAGGTCGACTGGATTCCAAGGTATGTGTGTTTACTGGCTCTCTTACTTTTTTGATGCAATTTACTGCTGATCACATATTTCCCATCAGACATTGTTGTAAAGAGTCACTAACCAGTTACAATGACTTATTTCCAGGAAGAAAAAGAAGCGTGCGTTGCTGTTGACTGAAAGACCAAGCGATGGAGTTCCTCATGGTGGGTTGAGTTGAGTTTATTTCAATGTCATTGTTACCTCACTAATGTGTGTGTGTTTGTGATTTTAGAAAGCTGACCGGGACGGATCGTGAACGATGTTTGCCGTGGGGAAGCAACGTCCTTTTGGACAGGTCGACTGGATTCCAAGGTATGTGTGTTTACTGGCTCTCTTACTTTTTTGATGCAATTTACTGCTGATCACATATTTCCCATCAGACATTGTTGTAAAGAGTCACTAACCAGTTACAATGACTTATTTCCAGGAAGAAAAAGAAGCGTGCGTTGCTGTTGACTGAAAGACCAAGCGATGGAGTTCCTCATGGTGGGTTGAGTTGAGTTTATTTCAATGTCATTGTTACCTCACTAATGTGTGTGTGTTTGTGATTTTAGAAAGCTGACCGGGACGGATCGTGAACGATGTTTGCCGTGGGGAAGCAACGTCCTTTTGGACAGGTCGACTGGATTCCAAGGTATGTGTGTTTACTGGCTCTCTTACTTTTTTGATGCAATTTACTGCTGATCACATATTTCCCATCAGACATTGTTGTAAAGAGTCACTAACCAGTTACAATGACTTATTTCCAGGAAGAAAAAGAAGCGTGCGTTGCTGTTGACTGAAAGACCAAGCGATGGAGTTCTTCATGGTGGGTTGAGTTTAATTGATTTCAATTTCGATGTCATCTCACTAATGTGTGTATGTTTGTGATTTTAGACAGCGGATCGTGAGGGATCGTGAGGAATCGTGACGGATCGTGACGGATGATTGCCGTGGGGATGCGACGTCCTTTTTCGACAGTACTCCTGGATTCCAAGGTATGTGTGTTTACTGGCTCTCTTCCTGTTCGATGCAATTAAATGCTGATTCCAGATTTCCCATCAGACATTGTTGTAAATAGTCACTAACCAGTTACAATGACTTATTTCCAGGAACAAGAAGCAAGCTTTCCTGTTGACGGCGAGGCCAAGCGATGGAGTTCTTCATGGTGGGTTGAGTTTAATTGATTTCAATTTCATTGTCACCTCACTAATGTGTGTATGTTTGTGATTTTAGACAGCAGATCGTGACGGATCGTAACGGATCGTGACGGATCGTGACGGATCGTGACGGATGATTGCCGTGGGGATGCGACGTCCTTTTTCGACAGTACTCCTGGATTCCAAGGTATGTGTGTTTACTGGCTCTCTTCCTGTTCGATGCAATTAAATGCTGATTCCAGATTTCCCATCAGACATTGTTGTAAATAGTCACTAACCAGTTACAATGACTTATTTCCAGGAACAAGAAGCAAGCTTTCCTGTTGACGGCGAGGCCAAGCGATGGAGTTCTTCATGGTGGGTTGAGTTTAATTGATTTCAATTTCATTGTCACCTCACTAATGTGTGTATGTTTGTGATTTTAGACAGCGGATCGTGAGGGATCGTGAGGGATCGTGACGGATCGTGACGGATGATTGCCGTGGGGATGCGACGTCCTTTTTCGACAGTACTCCTGGATTCCAAGGTATGTGTGTTTACTGGCTCTCTTCCTGTTCGATGCAATTAAATGCTGATTCCAGATTTCCCATCAGACATTGTTGTAAATAGTCACTAACCAGTTACAATGACTTATTTCCAGGAACAAGAAGCAAGCTTTCCTGCTGACGGCGAGGCCAAGCGATGGAGTTCTTCATGGTGGGTTGAGTTTAATTGATTTCAATTTCATTGTCACCTCACTAATGTGTGTATGTTTGTGATTTTAGACAGCGGATCGTGAGGGATCGTGAGGGATCGTGACGGATCGTGACGGATGATTGCCGTGGGGATGCGACGTCCTTTTTCGACAGTACTCCTGGATTCCAAGGTATGTGTGTTTACTGGCTCTCTTCCTGTTCGATGCAATTAAATGCTGATTCCAGATTTCCCACCAGACATTGTTGTAAATAGTCACTAACCAGTTACAATGACTTATTTCCAGGAACAAGAAGCAAGCTTTCCTGTTGACGGCGAGGCCAAGCGATGGAGTTCTTCATGGTGGGTTGAGTTTAATTGATTTCAATTTCATTGTCACCTCACTAATGTGTGTATGTTTGTGATTTTAGACAGCGGATCGTGAGGGATCGTGACGGATCGTGACGGATCGTGACGGATGATTGCCGTGGGGATGCGACGTCCTTTTTCGACAGTACTCCTGGATTCCAAGGTATGTGTGTTTACTGGCTCTCTTCCTGTTCGATGCAATTAAATGCTGATTCCAGATTTCCCATCAGACATTGTTGTAAATAGTCACTAACCAGTTACAATGACTTATTTCCAGGAACAAGAAGCAAGCTTTCCTGTTGACGGCGATGCCAAGCGATGGAGTTCTTCATGGTGGGTTGAGTTTAATTGATTTCAATTTCATTGTCACCTCACTAATGTGTGTATGTTTGTGATTTTAGACAGCAGATCGTGACGGATCGTGACGGGTCGTGACGGATCGAGACGGTCGTGACGGATCGTGACGGATGATTGCCGTGGGGATGCGACGTCCTTTTTCGACAGTACTCCTGGATTCCAAGGTATGTGTGTTTATTGGCTCTCTTCCTGTTCGATGCAATTAAATGCTGATTCCAGATTTCCCATCAGACATTGTTGTAAATAGTCACTAACCAGCTACAATGACTTATTTCCAGGAACAAGAAGCAAGCTTTCCTGTTGACGGCGAGGCCAAGCGATGGAGTTCTTCATGGTGGGTTGAGTTTAATTGATTTCAATTTCATTGTCACCTCACTAATGTGTGTATGTTTGTGATTTTAGACAGCGGATCGTGAGGGATCTTGACGGATCGTGACGGATGATTGCCGTGGGGATGCGACGTCCTTTTTCGACAGTACTCCTGGATTCCAAGGTATGTGTGTTTACTGGCTCTCTTCCTGTTCGATGCAATTAAATGCTGATTCCAGATTTCCCATCAGACATTGTTGTAAATAGTCACTAACCAGTTACAATGACTTATTTCCAGGAACAAGAAGCAAGCTTTCCTGTTGACGGCGAGGCCAAGCGATGGAGTTCTTCATGGTGGGTTGAGTTTAATTGATTTCAATTTCATTGTCACCTCACTAATGTGTGTATGTTTGTGATTTTAGACAGCGGATCGTGAGGGATCATGATGGATCGTGACGGATCGTGACGGATCGTGACGGATGATTGCCGTGGGGATGCGACATCCTTTTTCGACAGTACTCCTGGATTCCAAGGTATGTGTGTTTACTGGCTCTCTTCCTGTTCGATGCAATTAAATGCTGATTCCAGATTTCCCATCAGACATTGTTGTAAATAGTCACTAACCAGTTACAATGACTTATTTCCAGGAACAAGAAGCAAGCTTTCCTGTTGACGGCGAGGCCAAGCGATGGAGTTCTTCATGGTGGGTTGAGTTTAATTGATTTCAATTTCATTGTCACCTCACTAATGTGTGTATGTTTGTGATTTTAGACAGCGGATCGTGAGGGATCGTGACGGATCGTGCCGGATCGTGACGGATGATTGCCGTGGGGATGCGACGTCCTTTTTCGACAGTACTCCTGGATTCCAAGGTATGTGTGTTTACTGGCTCTCTTCCTGTTCGATGCAATTAAATGCTGATTCCAGATTTCCCATCAGACATTGTTGTAAATAGTCACTAACCAGTTACAATGACTTATTTCCAGGAACAAGAAGCAAGCTTTCCTGTTGACGGCGAGGCCAAGCGATGGAGTTCTTCATGGTGGGTTGAGTTTAATTGATTTCAATTTCATTGTCACCTCACTAATGTGTGTATGTTTGTGATTTTAGACAGCGGATCGTGACGGATCTTGAGGGATCGTGACGGATCGTGACGGATGATTGCCGTGGGGATGCGACGTCCTTTTTCGACAGTACTCCTGGATTCCAAGGTATGTGTGTTTACTGGCTCTCTTCCTGTTCGATGCAATTAAATGCTGATTCCAGATTTCCCATCAGACATTGTTGTAAATAGTCACTAACCAGTTACAATGACTTATTTCCAGGAACAAGAAGCAAGCTTTCCTGTTGACGGCGAGGCCAAGCGATGGAGTTCTTCATGGTGGGTTGAGTTTAATTGATTTCAATTTCATTGTCACCTCACTAATGTGTGTATGTTTGTGATTTTAGACAGCAGATCGTGACGGATCGTGACGGGTCGTGACGGATCGAGACGGTCGTGACGGATCGTGACGGATGATTGCCGTGGGGATGCAACGTCCTTTTTCGACAGTACTCCTGGATTCCAAGGTATGTGTGTTTACTGGCTCTCTTCCTGTTCGATGCAATTAAATGCTGATTCCAGATTTCCCATCAGACATTGTTGTAAATAGTCACTAACCAGTTACAATGACTTATTTCCAGGAACAAGAAGCAAGCTTTCCTGTTGACGGCGAGGCCAAGCGATGGAGTTCTTCATGGTGGGTTGAGTTTAATTGATTTCAATTTCCTTGTCACCTCACTAATGTGTGTATGTTTGTGATTTTAGACAGCAGATCGTGACGGATCGTGAGGGATCGTGCCGGATCGTGACGGATGATTGCCGTGGGGATGCGACGTCCTTTTTCGACAGTACTCCTGGATTCCAAGGTATGTGTGTTTACTGGCTCTCTTCCTGTTCGATGCAATTAAATGCTGATTCCAGATTTCCCATCAGACATTGTTGTAAATAGTCACTAACCAGTTACAATGACTTATTTCCAGGAACAAGAAGCAAGCTTTCCTGTTGACGGCGATGCCAAGCGATGGAGTTCTTCATGGTGGGTTGAGTTTAATTGATTTCAATTTCATTGTCACCTCACTAATGTGTGTATGTTTGTGATTTTAGACAGCAGATCGTGACTGATCGTGACGGTCGTGACGGATCGTGACGGATGATTGCCGTGGGGATGCGACGTCCTTTTTCGACAGTACTCCTGGATTCCAAGGTATGTGTGTTTACTGGCTCTCTTCCTGTTCGATGCAATTAAATGCTGATTCCAGATTTCCCATCAGACATTGTTGTAAATAGTCACTAACCAGTTACAATGACTTATTTCCAGGAACAAGAAGCAAGCTTTCCTGTTGACGGCGAGGCCAAGCGATGGAGTTCTTCATGGTGGGTTGAGTTTAATTGATTTCAATTTCATTGTCACCTGACTAATGTGTGTATGTTTGTGATTTTAGACAGCGGATCGTGACGGATCGTGACGGATCGTGACGGATGATTGCCGTGGGGATGCGACGTCCTTTTTCGACAGTACTCCTGGATTCCAAGGTATGTGTGTTTACTGGCTCTCTTCCTGTTCGATGCAATTAAATGCTGATTCCAGATTTCCCATCAGACATTGTTGTAAATAGTCACTAACCAGTTACAATGACTTATTTCCAGGAACAAGAAGCAAGCTTTCCTGTTGACGGCGAGGCCAAGCGATGGAGTTCTTCATGGTGGGTTGAGTTTAATTGATTTCAATTTCATTGTCACCTCACTAATGTGTGTATGTTTGTGATTTTAGACAGCGGATCGTGAGGGATCTTGAGGGATCGTGACGGATCGTGACGGATCGTGACGGATGATTGCCGTAGGGATGCGATGTCCTTTTTCGACAGTACTCCTGGATTCCAAGGTATGTGTGTTTACTGGCTCTCTTCCTGTTCGATGCAATTAAATGCTGATTCCAGATTTCCCATCAGACATTGTTGTAAATAGTCACTAACCAGTTACAATGACTAATTTCCAGGAACAAGAAGCAAGCTTTCCTGTTGACGGCGAGGCCAAGCGATGGAGTTCTTCATGGTGGGTTGAGTTTAATTGATTTCAATTTCATTGTCACCTCACTAATGTGTGTATGTTTGTGATTTTAGACAGCGGATCGTGACGGATCGAGACGGTTGTGACGGATCGTGACGGATGATTGCCGTGGGGATGCAACGTCCTTTTTCGACAGTACTCCTGGATTCCAAGGTATGTGTGTTTACTGGCTCTCTTCCTGTTCGATGCAATTAAATGCTGATTCCAGATTTCCCATCAGACATTGTTGTAAATAGTCACTAACCAGTTACAATGACTTATTTCCAGGAACAAGAAGCAAGCTTTCCTGTTGACGGCGAGGCCAAGCGATGGAGTTCTTCATGGTGGGTTGAGTTTAATTGATTTCAATTTCATTGTCACCTCACTAATGTGTGTATGTTTGTGATTTTAGACAGCAGATCGTGACGGATCGTAACGGATCGTGACGGATCGTGACGGATGATTGCCGTGGGGATGCGACGTCCTTTTTCGACAGTACTCCTGGATTCCAAGGTATGTGTGTTTACTGGCTCTCTTCCTGTTCGATGCAATTAAATGCTGATTCCAGATTTCCCATCAGACATTGTTGTAAATAGTCACTAACCAGTTACAATGACTTATTTCCAGGAACAAGAAGCAAGCTTTCCTGTTGACGGCGAGGCCAAGCGATGGAGTTCTTCATGGTGGGTTGAGTTTAATTGATTTCAATTTCATTGTCACCTCACTAATGTGTGTATGTTTGTGATTTTAGACAGCAGATCGTGACGGATCGTGACGGATCGTGACGGATGATTGCCGTGGGAAAGCAATGTCCTTTTGGACAGGTCCACTGGATTCCAAGGTATGTGTGTTTACTGGCTCTCTTACTTTTTTGATGCAATTTACTGCTGATCACATATTTCCCATCAGACATTGTTGTAAAAGAGTCACTAACCAGTTACAATGACTTATTTCCAGGAAGAAAACGAATCAAGCGTTGCTGTTGACTGAAAGACCAAGCGATGGAGTTCCTCATGGTGGGTTGAGTTGAGTTTATTTCAATGTCATTGTTACCTCACTAATGTGTGTATGTTTGTGATTTTAGAAAGCTGACCGGGACGGATCGTGAACGATGTTTGCCGTGGGGAAGCAACGTCCTTTTGGACAGGTCCACTGGATTCCAAGGTATGTATGTTTACTGGCTCTCTTACTTTTTTTATGCAATTTACTGCTGATCACATATTTCCCATCAGACATTGTTGTAAAAGAGTCACTAACCAGTTACAATGACTTATATATTTCCAGTTAAGTAATAGGTAAGGTTAAGTTATGGGTGAGGTAAGGTTAAGTTCAGGTTAAGGTAATGAAATGTTATTGTAAGGTCAAGTAAGTGCATGTTACGGTTAGGTTAAGGTAAGGGCACATTATGTTTAAATTAAGGTAAAGTCATTTTGGGGTTAGGTTTAGGTAAGGGCATGTTAGGGTTATGTTAAGGTAAGGGCCTGTTATGGTTGGGTTAAGGTAAGGACATGTTATGGTTGGGTTATGGTAAGGGCATGTTATGGTTGAGTTAAGGTAAGGGCATAGTTATGGTTATATTAAGGTAAGGGTAAGTTACAGTTTGGCTAAGTCCTGTTTGGTTATGCTAAGGTTAAGTTAGGCTACAGTTTGGTTACGCTAAGGTTTGGTTATGCTAAGATTTGGTAAGGCTAAGGGTTGGTTGGGCTAAGGGTCATGTGGTGGCTTCCATGGCAGCTGTAAGGTTTAGGAGAGTAAGTTAGGGTAATTAAAGCCACAAGCAGTATTTCTCATCCCAATAAACCCCCAACCCCAACACTAAATGCCCCATGTCCCGTCATTTCCATGTTCTGGATTGAATCCCCTTTGAATTTATGTGCATGAATACTGCTTATGGTGTTTCCTCTGGATTCGGCAACAGACAGAAATTTCATCCATAAACATCTAAAATACAGTATGGAATACAGAGGAAACACTGCTGGGGCCCGATCATGGTACACTTACATGATTGTATCTTCCAATAAAAGGGGAAGACATGCTTTGATTGACTAATTAATTCCGATATTCAGCCATATTCCTAACTAGCAAATATCCCATGACTGATATTCCTTACATTCCATGTATTAATTAACATCAAATATATCTCCTGAGGGATCGTGAAGGATGTGTGCTGCTGAATTAACTCACTCTCCTGGACTAGGATCACAAAGGATGTTTGCTGCTGAAATGATAATCTCTACTAGACAAGGATTGCCAAGGATGTCTGCCTCTGAAGGATCAACTCCTGCATTCAGAAGTAAGTGTGTTCACTTACTTCTCCTCCTGTTCAATGACCTCATCATATTTCATCTATCAATATTAAATCAACAGTAAAGTGTTTAATTCATTCTCCAATCATTGACAATGACTTCTAATTTTTTCAGGCAGCCCAGAATCAAGAGTTGGAAAGCTCCAGCATCTCAATATAGTATGACAGCACCCCATCAATTCCATCCACATCTGAATCATCAATTGAGGCCCAAACCACTAGTATGTAAGGGCACGACTCAAAGCTCTCCAACTGTAAAGGATGGAGGACCTAAGTTTAAATCCCATGAAGGAAATGTGTTTCCTTCAATCCCTGTTGTGATATTCATATCCAGAGTAGAAGATATTCCAGAGATAATATGATGGCATAATTTATATTTGATAATTGGTAAATATTCATGTGTTATAACTTTAACCATCCTTTATGTTCGATGTTGTTCCAGCTCCTGTTATATTTGAATATTTTTCCTGTACGTGTTTATTATTTGATAAGGTCTCCTCGAGACTTTTGTATGTTCAGGTTTGGGAACACAGACCTCAACCTCTCCAAGTAGTTCAGAAATAAAAACTGGAATTGCAAAAGTATTTTCTCTATATTCTTATTTAACTCGGAGGAGCATTTAAACATATATTATCCACCCTATGCCTTTGATTCGGAGATAATTTCTTTCCCCCACTATCCATAATATATTCTCGCAGAAGGAAACCATATGATCACAATCATATTATTTAAATATCGGTAGTGTTTAAGCCGGAAGAGATCCAGAGGCGATATCACAGAAGTGCAACACTGGCTCATCGACTCAATGGAAAGAACATAATCACAACATAAAGATAGCTCATCTCATGCCTGTATGCACCGTAACAGACATGTACAGTGGCATGTGCGTGTCCCCCATTGAAAGCTTTTTCTTGTAACAGTCCCTGAAGAAGGGACACACAGTCCGAAATATTGGACCGTACTGTTATGTAAATAAATTCCAAAATATAAGTATTCTCTTATATTCCCTAAGCACATAATGGTAGACAAGGGATTGATGTTGCGGCAAGCAGCCTGCAACCTTGACGATGCCTTTATTTAACAAAAAACATAAAAAAACAAAAAAACAGCCAAATTTTATTAAGGTCTTTGTCGATTTGTCAGGCTAAGAAAGTGTCTTTTTTTCGTTTGTCACTAGCTGCCTTTGAAATTTGTCTATCTAAGAAAAGGCCATGTTGATTTGTCAAATTAAGGCCTCAAGAGCCCTGAAGGCTTTGCCTAGGCAAAGAGGTGGCGTCACCTAGTGTTGGTGTACACCAGTTTAGCTCTGTTTCGTATTCATGTTTAACAATGTTTCTGAATTGGGTTTATCTGTAGTGTGAAACTGGAGGATATGTAAGGCCGTTATTATTATCCTCCCACAAATGCCGCAAGGAGATGTAGAATACGCCATTGTACTTTCGTCTATGTGATATTCGCTCTTAATAAAGATTTAGAGATTCGTTCGTCTGCGTTCTTAGTTGCTTCTCGCCTGACAGTTGAATCGCCAATTACTAGTGAGGATACTTCTTAGTGAACTTAATCGACTAGGAGTTTGGTAGAATAAGGATAACCACTGTCTAAGTTAGCAGCCAGTTTTATTCTAATTCTGTCATAACAATCACAAGCTTTTATAGCAAAAGTGCGGACCTCAAGTACAATACAATGCTTCAGGTAGTCGTCTTGGTGCATTCGTCAGAGAATACATTCGTCATACAAGTACATTCGTCCTATGATATTAGAGAAAGAAAAGGCGAATCGCCAGAGGGGCGAATCGTCAGATTCATCTCCAGAATGTTAATGACATCTCCAGAATGTTAATAATAACTTAAATGAGTGAATCGTCAAAAGGATGAACTGTCTACAAAATACTATTATTTAGACTCTATAACAATATATATATATAACAATGGTTAAACACACGATAAAAAGGACGTTGATCTAGATGTAACAATGTCTTTTGGGGACATTTCCTGAATAAAGTTTCCTAAAGTCTTAAACTTGCAACACATGCTTTTGCTAATTTTTACAGGCAATTTTATAGATTGTGAAAGATTAACTGAAAGTTCAGCTGAAGAGACCTGCTATATTAAATAGGAAATCTGCCGGGAAATTGCAAAAAGTTCAGATTAACCGAAAATTCAGCTAAACCAAGTTTGTGTTACGTGTTACCCTATCAACATTATCAACACTAAATCTTCCATGCAATTTATGACCACTCCCTCACCCCCCCCCCCCCTCATTATCATCCATTATCATCAACCGAATACGAAACGTTAATCCTTGATTATTATGTAATGACACGCACACTTATTATTGTAATATATCTTACTTCAGATTTCAGGGTGTGGCGGAATACCGGGAACACCCTAGTCACATTAAAGAATTGGCAAATGCCAAAGCATCAACCTGAATAAAATTCGTTTAAAAAAAAAAAAAAAAAAAGGCAGTGTAATTTACTTGTTCACTGATGAATGGTCCACACTGAACATGGACAGTTTTCTGTATATTTTACTCCGACATACAATTCCCATCACGATCCAATATGCATGAATATGGCGTTGTTTCAAGTCCTCTTTCCTTACTTACGATGCTTCTTCCTCTTACTTTAAAAAAAATAAATTTAAACATGGTCCTCGGTGGAGGTCAGGGGGTGGTGCATAATACATGCTATACTATACAGCTTGATATATAAAATTTAAAAAGTTGGTAAATTAACATATCATCTGATCTAAACTCATAGAATACATCTTGAAAAACAAGCGGATGTAAATTATACTAAGAAATTCTGAGTTTTAGAGGTTTGTTTTTTTCCTAAATTAAAAGGTAAATGAGGTTTTGGGGCTTTTATTGAAAATAGACCCTCTCCACACATGTGGTGATACAGGGAAAAATAACACCAGTAGTTCCACACAGTAAGATATCCGATAAAGTTTATGGTCCTAGACACAACACTTATGCATGTATTTCACACCTCAATTTTGGTCATGATTTAAAAAAGATTTCTTTTAAATAAATAAATTGAAAATATTTACTGTGTGTATTATATAGCACTACAGGCTTTAATACATTTGTCTTTCCTGTGTTAACACATTATGATAGCTTCCAGGGTGGTATTTCACATATAACTCCTTCCTTCTCATCCCATAGAGCTTTTTAAAAAGGGCCATAGGGCTAGGGCCAGTGTCACATATTTCCATTTATACTCCATTTAGTATTGGAATGACAAGAAAGTATTACAGAAAACATGGCAAGACTATGTCCATGTAATCAGTTACCAGAATCCAAAGTTTTTTTTCATTTGAACCATAAATGACCTTTTAATCACATAAAGACCTATATTCCTCTATAAATCAATATAAAAGCAAAGGAAATTGAGGTTTCAAAAATTAATTTTCGCCACAGGTTTTATTTTAGGCTAGAATCACTTTAGGTACAAGTGAGACATCACATGGTGGAATTTGGTTGCTTTTGATACATTTATTCTGTATGATTAACATAAAAACCTTGAATTATGTCCCATCAGTGATCTTAATTAATGCTATTTTTCCAGGGTAGAATTAAATATTAGGTAACGGTAAAGTAAAATTCAAGAAGAGAATGTCTATACATAGACATATTGACCAAAATCTAATTCGAAAAGTGGACACAAGCCATTAAATTAGGGCATACAGGAATTTAGCTAATGTCCCAACAGTGATCCCATAATTACCTTAATTACATTAGTTTCATCTCTAAAAGGCACAATTTGATGAGAATCAATAATTATCACGGCTGTTTATGGGTATGTATTATCATAACAACCAATATCTAATGGTTAATCTTTTTAATAATTAGATTGTGTGAATATACAGTCAAAGGTCCTTTCTCAGATGCATGAATCTGAAACAAAGGGCTTTAAACTTCAAGAATATGATACCAAGTGTACATTTTTTTGTAAATGACACCATCTACATGTGCTGCTTTGTAAACTCACTAATAATTATTGTGACCGGAAACGTTCCTGCGGGGTTGGGGGTGGGCTATAGGCCTATATATAGCCAATTAATGAAAGGGGGTTTTCTTCCGGCGTATGGATAGGAGTGTATGACATCAACGATCATTATAGGCTATACCGCATAAAAAATGTCATGGTGGCCTCAGTAGCCTATACAATACATAATGCGCATATAAGTTCCACAAAAAATTGACGCGCGTTATACAAAAATAAACACTGCTGTAAGGAGAGATAACATATATGTGCCTGAATTTATGTCACATCCGACTGGGAAGTTTATCAAAGGGCTATCAAATGTTATATCCTTATAGTCAGTCCAACGAATGACTTCAGCGACGCATTGTTGAAACAGAGGAATCCTGCAAGGAATACGTATCTAGTTAGGTTATTGTAACAGGTATTACTGTTAATTGAATCCATTATTATTGTATTTATATTCTTTATAGCATGCATGTGTATACACAAGTATAATGAAGGGAGTATTTGTAAGGACCCATTTAGAAATGAATAACAATGTGGGTGTCTTTGGGAACACTCATCCTCCCAAGGCCGGGCGAATGAACGCGAAAGGAAGGGATGCTGACGGCAACCAAGTGGAGTCATTTTCACGAAAGGCCTGCTTTGGGAGGATGGGAACAGTCAGCCCGTTAAATAAAGTGGCGGTAATTAACTAAAAAAAACTCTAATACTTGAAGTAGTCTCATTATTCAACGTATGTGGATAACGCGCATTATATACAGCTTACGAAAGGGTCTTTAGAAATTGTATCTGTGACATTTATGTAATCCCAGTTATATATGATTTTAGAATAGTCATGGTATTGGGCATGGAGCTGGTATAAACCATGTGCTGAATGGATAGCCTACATATATATTTTTTTAAAGATTTTATTTACACTTGGTTACCGACTCCCCTTTTCGGGGTTAGTTCTGTCGGGCCAAGCTATACAACTTCTGTTACATAGTTTTCAATTTAGTTAGTTTGATATCTATTTACAGCACTATATGTAATATATAGATATATACAAGTGTTTCCTTTAGGAGGGAGTCAAATTTACGTTTATATTGGTTAATTAACCGAGTTCAATCTTGTTTTGATATGCATTTATAATTGGTAAATGACTTCACTGTGCCACTCAGACTTTTGTGGAGTGTTAGTGTCGTCTATGGGGTAAATTGCTATATAGTAAACAAGGAGTAAAATAAAATAAAATAAAATAACAGAGATAAAAGCAGAAAAAATGAGAAATGAAAGAAATAGAAATGTAAAAACCAAGTATGCTTAGGTAATGATATCAAAATATACTTTACACTTGCCACTCAGACCCTTCGGTGGAGTGATTGTGTAGTTGTTCTTACTTATAGATGGAGCTTTTATTTGATGTATTGGTATGTTTTTGAAAATTGTTGGAGATTTCTAAAATAGATTAGGATGGTTTTAGATTTAGGTTGTTAGGTAAGTAATGTATTTAGCCATTCTTTTTTATTTGTTTTAAAAGCTTCAATTGTTCCTATATTTCTTTGTCTGGGCGATAGTTCATTCCATGCTATAGCACATTTAACTTGCACAGTTTTTTCACCCAATTTTATTCTGTATCTAGGAGTTATCAGGGTCGGGCCAGCATTGTGTCTGGTCTCCCTGTTTGGGTTATTTCTAAATTGTGGATTGTCTTTTCTTTTGTATGCTAGGTGTCTTAGGTGTGTAATTCTTCTATTTTGTAGGTATGATATTTTTGATGCGTTGTGTAGGTCATTTACATGGGTGTCATAAGGCATGTTTAGGATGATTCTCAGTGCTCTGTTCTGTAGTTTTTGCAATTTGTCTATTTGAGGCTTGTGTGTGTTGTGAATTATTATATCTCCATAATCAAAGAAGGGTAGTATTTTGGTTTTATATATCTTTTTTGCTGTGTCGACATTAATGTATTTCCTTATTTTATGTAATTGATATATTTTGTGTGTGATTGTTTTTATTGAGTGTTTTTATATGGTATACTATATGGCTTAAACTTGTGTTATCTATTTTTTAGCTGGATATCCCTTGACGAGTGACATCTATTAACATCTTTCATCTATTAATATTTAATCTATCAATATTCAGAGGTTTCATAAAATCAAAACTTCAAAAATGATGTCCGGCCAGGAGGATCACAGTGACAGGACCATTCTGAATGTGGGAGGACACATTTTTGCCACCAGAAAATCAACATTGGAATCTCTTCCGAAAACACGACTCGAATCCTTGGTGAAGTCTGGACAACATAGAGAAGAATATTTCTTCGATCGTAATCCGTTGCTCTTCCCTTATATTTTGGATGGTTACCGCACTGGGGAGGTCGATTTCCCAAGCATATTTTCAACTAACTCTATTCGGAAGGAGGTTGCCTTTTGGGGTTTAGAAGATAAATTGTCTGCAAGCAGCTCATTGGTGTGTGACAAGTGGGATGAAAATGAAAACATTCGATCAGCCTTTGAAGAGTTGGAGCCAGACGACTATGAGGCAAGCGACGTGTGTAAAAGAGTGTGGCTCTTCCTTGAAGACCCGAGGACATCTATATTAGCCCTAGTAAGTGAATGGTATTTTATTTACTAGTAGGCCTACATATGTAGCCTACACATACATGTTTTAAGATAGTTGTCCTCGTACGACCAGACTGTGTGTTTAAATGATTAATTCTAATCTGGGAAAAGTGTATTGCAACATCTTGTATTAAACGCAATAATTTGAACTAAGTCGAAAGTAATTAATTAGCTTTTTAGTGAGAGAAAACTGATTGGGGCATGCTTATAGTTGCTACACCAAAATAATATTTCATGAATGTACATACGGTTATCAGAATGGAGTATGAGTACTGTAGACGTATTTATCTTCGCCCACTAAGTACTTTGTTACCTTTTCGCGCGGATTTAAATTCGCGCAGTAAGGACGTCGCACACCTTGTTCATGCAATAATTATACCATGCGCGCAAGATTTATTTTCACGCACAAAGGTGGGTGTGCGAATATAAATGCTGCGCGAAAATACTCACGTTTACAGTCTTAATTTAGGATGAGGAATGAGTTGTTTGAATCTAATTAAAGTAAATGATTGAAGGGATTTGCTCGAGTTATTCCAAACACCAATTCCTTTTTATATTACAGGTGTGGCACATATTCTACACATTAATGCTCATTCTCTCTGTAGCGGTCACCTTATGCTTGATTGTCCCTGATGAGAAAGGACAACATGTTGATCAGGAAAACATTCAAGACCACCATGGCTCCCAAGTGCTGCATATTCTGTTTCATGTTTGTGCCTGGTTCTTCATTGCCGAACTCATTGTCAGGCTGTCCGTATGTCCACAGAAACAGCTATTCTTCTCATCATTCTTCAACAATATGGACACCGTCGTCACCGTACCTGCGTTCACATTAAGTGTGATCGAAATTGCTGCACCCCAATATTGGACAGAGAACCCAAATCCTCAAGCTTTACAGTCACTTGTCGGAAGCATCGGCATTCTTCGAAGTATTCGACTGTTGAAGCTGGGGACATTTTCCACGAGAGTTCAGATAGTTCTAATGGCCTATAAGCTCAGCTGGAAAGAGTTCGCTTTTTCGATTTTAGCATTCGGGGTTGTTGGAATAAATTACGCCACAGTAATATACCTCATAGAACATGGTAAGAATGAATCCCGGATAGTTTCTGTTCCTGATGCTCTGTGGTATGTACTTACATCTCTTACCACTGTTGGTTATGGGGACGTTGTACCGGTTACCTATTTAGGGAAGATTGTTGGAACTCTTGGTGTCCTCACTGGGATATTTACATTAATGATGCCACTGGCCGTGTTCATTAATAATATCATGCGCATCAACAGTGAGGTCCCATATTGTGAAAAACCCAAGAGACCATTCATGTGCAAGATCAAAAGCTATTCTCTACACAGTCAAGCGTGATGAAGTCCATTAACCTTTATTAAACAAATGGCGGATTCTATCAATTCATACATTATTTCAACCGATTTGTTTCAAGCACAATTATCTTGGTGTCCCTTTCATTGAGCTGGGGACTCCCCAATAATTTCTTTTCTTGCGTACGGACTAGTTGATCGCTCAGTACTCATTCTTATTTGCGCAAATAAGATATTGTAAAAATTCAGCATTTTGGACACCAACTACCAGCACTCGGTACTTATTTTGTACTAGGAAGTAGTGTTAACAATACAAATTTACCGGGAAGACATGATTTCAAATAAGATAAAGAACTATTTCTTCGAAAGAAAGAATTGATCTTTATATACCGTCTCAAATAAACCAGCCGTTTTTTACATTCCAACATCACACCAGCCGGACTGATTCCGACATTTATGAACATTCTGAACGTGTCCTAAATTTCTTTAAGGATAACTTCTAACGACACTTACATGGATAGATGGTAAATACTATATTGTAAAGTATGCAGTCTCTTAAAATCTTAAATGGAAAAACGCATTTCTAGCGGAGGGGCATTCGATAGCAGTTGGGAAAAGCCTCGATTCAGCCGTTGAGGAATTGGCACCGCCCTACCGCTTCCACTGGACGCTTGGTATTATGTGCTCAGGTTTCGCTAATATTCGTAGCACAATGCAAGCGCAGAGCGATTCTACTGGTTTGCTTCTTTTCTTATGGAATCAACAGCTAGTCCATTGGCCGCTCTCAGTGCGCTACTAAAAGACATGGATTGAACGTCTTGTAATTACGCTCAAATCAAACATCAGATATTAGCGAAACGGACTTTCGCACTTCCAAAGTAAATATAGCGCAAATACCATTTTTTGGAAAAAAAAAAAAAAAAAAAAAAAAAGCGTTTAGGAAGCGCAAAAACAGATTCCAATAGACCGCTTTGGTTTCGCTAGTTAGTCGCCCGGGGTAAATAAAAGAGCGATCCAGTGGAATTGCAGCTTAAAGCTGCCTTCCCTAGTATTCATATTGATTAGTTCCAACACGCCAATCTCTTAGTTACTTAATGAAAAGTTCAATAAATGCCTGAATTCAATGATTTAAGAACTGACCAGATTATGGTCAAGCTATTTTTTGGTTTCGGAATTGCCGTATTTGGTGTACTCGAACATTTATCTTCAACAGCATTAAAGAGAACCATACTCTGGTGACAAGGTGGGGCAGGGTATTTGTGATCTAATAAAAGTGAATTTTGATATTTGAATAGGGTATATTAGAGAGGTTCCACAAGCAAACCTATCTCAATTAAGTAACCATGTCCTTTTAAATTGTATTACGTGTAAATATTTTGCTCGATTTGTTACGTTCCGTCCCCCCCCCCCCCCCCCTCCCCATTACAATTACCATCTCATTTCAAATGATTATGCATTAAAATCTTCATTAGCTATATACTACTTGATGGAACAGCCATCATTGAATTATGATCCCCAGAAACATAAGTTGACCAAATATTGAATATCTAATAATTATAAGAATGTAGGAAAGGACAAGAGAAGTTCCACATTATATCCAGAAATATTTCAGTCTAGAATTTTCTTGTTTGAACAGGTTTTGGTCCTAATTTCCCAAAATCGCAGTTTGGATCATACAGATCGTATTTTAAGACTGAAATCGTAGAAGTTGGCAGCTCTGTGTAAGTTTTACGTATAGGTTAGACTTGCTAAACCTCTAGGGAAGGCAGCTTTAAGCTATCAATATTTTGAGGCAGCCTAGTTAATACAAAACCACGACTGCAAATGGTTTGGGGAGTCATCGAAGCTGTGTAGGGTAGCGTCCATATTTGGTAACACGATCAGGAAACCCAGAGCCCCCATTAATTTTGGCCGCACTAGAGTAAGGAAACAATCACCAGTGGGGCGCGGGATTTGCGCGCAATATCTCGACAACTATCCTAAAAAATTTGTTTTGGCAATAAGAATTATAGCGATATAAAGATTACGATCACGATGGTATACTCGTTCTTAAGGAGGGAAGTGACTACTGACATCCGAGCCAGAATGACGTCAATACATGTAGTCATACAGATTACTAAAGTGAAAGAGAACAAACACACGAGATTTACCATAGATCTGGCCGAATTTATTTAATCTTTAGATAATACAGCTTGTTTATTCCTTCTTCTTTGTTGTGCGGGCTTTTCGTACAACAACAGGCTTCTGGCTGGTCATGATGGCACTGGCTCTGCGGAGGGCAGCCTGGAAATAGTGAGGAAACAACATCTAGTTAATATTCCTAACCAAATGACAAAAGCGGTTACGTGTATTCCCTCACAGGATGGGGAAAGAACATATCCATATATCAATTAAGTTAGTCTTTTCGCTTTAAAAAAATCGGCCCATTCCAGATGTGGTAAGAAAAATGTTACAATAACAAAGCATGGCTGATTTAAGATTTTTTCGGATAATTATCTACCGGTATATCATGAATACAAACTCTTTACACCTAAATATATCACGCATTGTAAAACTTAATAATTACTTGTAGCAGGTTTGAATTTCAAAACTAATTTGCAGTGAGGAAAGTGTATAATTAAACTAACCGCCCATTACGTTTGAGATATCTGAACCTAAGAAACAAGGCAAAACACTCACCATCTTAAGATCTTTCCTGTAGTTATTCTTTGAGATGATCTTCCTGATGGTAGCTAGAGACCGACGAGCACCACGCTTCAACTCAACGCGGTTGGTGTTCTTGGAAGGTTTGCGCCAGTCTAGCAAGAAAAGGAAAGAGATATAGTGACAGCTTTTTAAAGATTTCTTTCCATGTACCCTAGAAGTGAACGATCTGACACAATGTGCGATTTAAGTCACAAGAAATTCTAGGCTTTTCAAGGCCCCTAAGACACGACTTAGTTAGTGTTGCACATAGGCCAATGAATTATTCAACAAGTTTATCTTTAGATTTTATATCAATCACCGCTTTTTAACCTTTCTTTTGTTAGTCACTCAAGTTTATGGCGTGAGTCAGGGGTAAAATATACAGTAAGAAAGTAAGAAGCGTTGAGAATTTAAGAGCCATTTATATCTATAAATTTCATGAGATTCCCGCGGAGACCCAACTATATGGGCATGTGATTTCAAACGGGCAAACTATCATGATGATGATTTACATAATACATATAAGAGAAAAGCTTTAAATATCCGCATTTGGTAAATTTGTCCGACAAAGTCACGTACATATGGATATATGATGCGGTATATTCTGTATAAAATACAATAGTTCAAAAAAAGAAAGGACCCCGACAGTACGCAAAGCCTAGAGAAGACAATAATAGATGTGAAGCTCACATAATTAATCAACTCCAACCCACAAGTGAAAGTACTGTACTTACTCTTGGAGCTCTTTGTTACAAGTACGACTCCTTTTCCGTCAGAGGCTGGCTCCACACCGACTGTTTTACGGTTGACAAGTCCATTGTAACGGAATGAATGACGGTTCTTCAAGTTGTTAGGTTCCTAAAACAAGCAAAAAAAGCAACGTAAGTACGAAAGCCAAGACTGCAAGAGAGCTATACAAATAGTGGGGCTAGCAAGTTGATGAGTATCAGAGTACGGTATATTAATTATGAATTTATCAATCTAACGAGGTCATAGGTTATTTCCCTTCTTGAAAATGTAAATTTTACTGTAGTCTGTAGCGAGTTTGAATTCCATCTGCCGCTATAATATGCCTTATAGTTACAGCCGTAAGTAATTCCTTCTCTAATGCAATGGGTTGAATAAGTCTATTACTTGATTACTAGTCTTTTTATCTGGTCTCTAGTCTATGGCTACTGGGGTCCCACTATAGGGCCTCTGACTCTGTACGCGTAAATAATGAGTGTTTTGTGGTGGACGTATACCATTGATGGCCCTGCTCACGATACGAGTACCAACACAGGGCAAATTAAAAATTCTTTCACAAGGTTTCAGTAAGATACCCATATCAGAAATACATTTCCAACATAATATTAGGTGGGGGCATAGGCAATGGTGTTGTAACGTTGTCCTGATAACAATATTTGCACTGAACATTATTTTGAGAATAGATTCATTCCTTTCGAGGCCGTTTCCTCAGGACAAGTATTTGGTGGTGGTGAACGAGTACCTCCATCAGTCCACAACTGGTCACTGGTGGAGTCAGAAGATGGTGACGCGCATACATTCATGATTTGATTTAAAATTACAATGGAGCAATTTAGATATGGTAATAGACATGTAGTAACAAATATCATTTACCCGACTGAAGGACTGTCCATTGCCGCGGAGCACGAAGCTGCTGCTCTTGCGGATTAACAACCACTGGAGATCGGCCGACATCTTGGTGCTGGAAGAATGTATGAAGATATGAATGAACCAGATGCAATAGTGAATACAATTTACATTTCAGGCTACGAGCACTTAGTCTTGGGAATGATAAAAGCTATGATCCATCAACGTGCATTATCAAGAGACTGATAATGTGATATAGAAGATCGACTGGGGTGAACTCAGGATTGTTAATCGTGTTGTTTCCCTCCAATTCAGGGATTTTATCCCGCATGTGACAAACACAACAGAGCGGCATGTCACAACTGTCAATGGCCCACACGATTCTCGCGGTATGCTGACAGTAAAGCAACCAGTGAAAAACATCTATATCAGCGATTCCTTGTCAGATATAAAATACTATACTAGAATGGAAAGATATTAGAAATCATGTTGTTCAATTTTTACTAACGATTGAGCATCAATGACATGTAAATTTAAACTTATTTAACGCCAAATTTACCACACGTGTTACTAACCTGATATCAGGGGCTAAAAGGAAGTGGCAGAGAGGAAGTAGAAAGGAAGAGGAATAGTGCCTTATGGGGCCAACTAGTCCGCTGCTGACTTTGTGGGACTGGCGATACATTGAATAAATATCCCTCTTTAAATTATAGAAAAACTGTCTTTTATTCTTAAATACATCAATATTAAATGATTCTCGGATGACATTAAATTTTATTGCGCACTATTTTCTCAAGTGCCTATGAACAGTAACCTGCAAAATTCAACCCTGGTTACAAATACCTTGTCTTTATATCGCAGGGACTTAATGCCAATTCATCCCTAACAAAGAATGTACATGTTTGTCGTTCAAAGGTGTTATAGATTCCTAAAGTTCAGATTAGCGTAGTAAATATCAAATAGTGTGAGAAATAGGATATACACTTTACATGAGGACACCAAGTTTAAATCGTTTGCGCGTTCATTAAGAGAGGGGTAGCCATGTCTAGTCAACCAATCTAGTTTACATCACTTTCAATGGGAAAGTACTGCATCTAGTAATCTTACACGGGAATTCAGAGTACGTACGTCAAAACATCTAACATTTCTTTTTCTTCTTAATACAATTCTTCTATAAACTTGCGTGTAATTCAGAAAGACCGGCGTCAATTAGCGGACTCAAACTCGGTCATCCTCCTATTTTCGCCCACCCCTGATGCGCTTGCCTCTTCCCACTGAATCTGTCACTGACCGGTGGTGGGTGCGGTCGATTGGGTCCTCGCCCTCGATCCGACATTTCGGTCAAAACATTTTCGATTATATAGGCCCCATCCCTGCTCGTTAAGTAAGGTTCCAGATCGTATTCCTATTAATTGAACTTGGAGTATCGTACTCTGTGAATGATCATTAATTATACGGGGTTGAGACGAAGGCGCCCCGAGATCGAGGCGGCCAGATCGAAGCGTCAAGCGCCGGGACCACCACTTCATCGTACAATCGATTCAGTTACCCGATTTCTTCATTATACATTTAAGAATATAATAATGATGATGACTGCAACACTCGTAGATTCCAATTCATGAATTTTCTCCCTTTCCAATCATGGATTTCGCTTTGGCTTAGGATTGCTTATTCGAACCTCACATCGCAAAATATTTATTAGAAGGAGAATTTTGGATAACCGCTACTCTTTACAGGGGGTGAGTATTGCAAAATATTCACCACTTGTAATAACACATTCTGGCACTCATAATCATATTTTTGTATAGTCGTGGATAACTGTAAGACATTCTCATTAAAATTTTTAAAAATCAAGACAATGAAGATGGTATATACCTCCCTATGACTATTAATTATAATATGCGTTCTGCCGCTTCTCTAACAATTGTTTTTGTTTTATATTTCAGTACAAATCATGAGTATCTCGGCAGACAAGTTTTTCGTAATCGCTGGGCTCTTGATGCTTGCCCATGCCGCCTATTCAGCCGCTCAGCACCGCGGCTACCTCCGGTTGACAGAACAAGAATTCACACACCTCCCCCTAGACGTCCTCGTACAGTGCCTTGCCGCTCTAATATTTACCTGCTATGGAACAGTTCGAGTAGTGGGAGAATTCAAAGAAATCAAAGCATCAGCAGAACTTGAAAAGAAATCTTGGGAAACATTGTGTAACCGCCCAGCGTTTTATACGTTCAACCATCGAGGGCGTGTACTATTTGGTTAATAATGTACCAAACGGAAAGACAATCCAAAATGGAGCAAGAGGATGTACAAATTCAGAGCATATATATATCATTGGCGGGATCCTCATCTTTTGCCATATGTGTATCACGTACTGCCATTTCATCATTCAGTCGTTTCTTTACTTTTTAATGATATCTGTACAGCGCCAGATGTGTCTCTCGATGAACTGTTAATTCTTTATTATTCTTTTTATATAAGTCGATGTATTTATTCAATATTGTTCACCATTGTAACGACGAGTTTCTACGAATTGCATTGAAAGACAATTCCTGGCTAATTGGAATAAAAAACTAACTAAAATTAGAGTTCTTGACTTTTTAATTTGTTCCTTCCTAAACATGAGCTATTTAGTGATTAGTCCACTGACACGTCCTATGTTGAAGCCACTGTGACTTACAGGAATTCAACTACTACTTTTATCTATTGTTGAGAGGAAACGCCAACAGATGATCCACCCAGGTGTCTCGTTGATGTTCCACTCTCGTTGATTGATCCAAGAATTGCCGGTCGATTGGGCTAAAAAGTGGGTCCGAAGTATAACTGATCCCGAGCGAGTTGCACTAAGTATTACGCCACAAAATTAAAATTTCCAGTCATAACGTGGTTCTTTTGGGGGCTTTAAAACAACTCTGGATCACTTTTACACTTTAGTACCAATCGACCCAGTATTTTTTGGACCCACATGATTCATCAACCCTACAGATAATTGTCACAGACAGCCGTAGTATATCCGGCAGGCTTTGGAGGACCCGGTCAGCGAGCACTGAGGTGGAGAAGTGGTGCCCACAACAGCGGGGTTAGAATCCACATCCCACATGACCGAGTTAAAATCCAGAACCTTAGACTCACTTCCCTCTTAAGTCTTAGACAATGCATGCTGGAAGATCATGTGACCATTTTGAGCAGTCTCAAAAAAGAATTCCATCATTCTTTGTTTGATCTAAATTCTGTCCGCATTTCAAAGAATGAATCTTAGACTAGTCAGAGGGCATACCATTTGAGTCCGGAATGTTTCGGGCGGTGCGCATCACTTCCTTCAAGGAAGATGTATTTAACATTTAATTCGCCTTACTTGTAATGTTTAGCTATTCAAGAACAAATCCAGTCATTTTCTAAAAAATTTACGTAGCCAATTTATAAAAGCTAATTGACTGCCTAGAGGTTTAAAGTTTATATCTTACGAACTTGTAGATTCCAGAAAAATGAAAAACGAACAAAGAGATAACGAAACATCTTTACCAAGTCGTGGTCATCTACCCAGTACAAAAGAAGTTCTATGTGAACATATTCATGCCGTCGTGCAGAGTAAAGTTCCGGAGCTGTCCCATAAGGTAACCCGTGGTGTCTTCTATTTTATCGTGTATTAATTTTACCTAAACAAAAGATGTCAACCCTGAATTCCGTGTAACCACGAGGGGGTTAATAGCGTATATGCCCTACGTTCCCGAGTATACATAGCATTCACATGACGTCCCCCCAGTCAGCGGCTATCCTCACTGGCAGCCATAATGTATGTGTGCATAGATAGCGGGAGGCACCAGATCGGCGGGCTTTCCCGTTTCGAATGTTTGATAATGTAATGGCGATTATACTCATTATTCCATCATGACACACTAAAAAAATGTCCATATAACCACTCAGCTTACTTTATATTACATTCTCTAAAACATTCAGGGTGAAAACGGCTGAAAAACAGCATTTTCGAGGCTTGGAGCACACATACATGTCCAGCTAATGTTTACAGTGGTTGACCCACCCGGTTGACCCACAGCATGGCGAGCCACGGCGAGCGACGTGACGTCAGTGAATACTGTGTACACTATAGCCAAATCTATGTAAAATGGATTTTTTTGTAAAGCCTGCATCTTAAATGTCTCTTCTTGAAGGTGACTGGGATGTTGACGGACTGCCCAATAAAGATGTTGACAGCTATGCTGGAAAACGAGAATCTGATGGATGAACATATCGAAAGGGCTGTCAATGCTTTAAAACGGTTAATATCATACTTTATCATGGTGATCTACAAGACGTGATTTGAATCATTGTCAACATGATTGACTTTAATGAAAACATATTTTTTTATTATCATTATTCACTTACAGGCAATACCATGTTAAATCTTCCTATTTCCAGTGCTGGACAGAATGTTGGTGTACCACTCTCCGAGGAAAAGCAGAAGATCGGAGACGATTTATTTGGAAAGGTCGCTGAAATTGAATCTGAGCTCTGTGCCCAAATAACAGGTGAGTTTTTAGCTGCGTCTGTCTCTGTCAATTCCACTCATATATACTGAAACATTTATCCCGTTTTTCACTCGATAAATGCAGTGAGAGTAATTGGTTTTAGGAAACGAATACATTGAACTAGATTTTCCCGGGGCATGACCTAGCCTACCTGTGCTATTCTCAATTCTATCGCATTGTACACACAATTTTACCTGGTCGGGATTCTTGTTAATCAAAGATTCACCAGCATTACCTTTCCGTCTTAAAACATGTTCCACGAGATCGATCGAGTCTTGAACTGTTAGGTATCCTCCTTGATAAAGGGCTAAAGTGCCTGCATCGTCGGAATCCCCAATAAACCAAACTAAGTACACGAAACCCTCTCCCCCATCTGTTCTGGGTTTACTTCAACTTTTTCCTGTTAGATAAATGATTTTCGCAAGCTGAACTCCAGGACGATACGGTAAAGTGAAACACAAAACTTATATATTTCAGGGATGTTATTAGAAATGGATATGGCGTGTATAAATAGACTACTCTCTGATCCCGCATACTTGGAAGCCAAAGTGGCAACAGCAAGAATAGAATATTTACGCGAGCACCATCCCAGCACTTTGCCCACTAAAGAGGAACTTGGAGAAGAAATATACGAAATTGTATCAGTCTCCCACCCCGAAGAAGCATCGAAAATCACGGGTCAGTATGCATAGGTAGTCTCGCTTTCCTAATCTGCTAATCATATTGATTATTCTTCCAGGATCTTTTGTTACGGTATGACCCATTCTAAACGACCATATATTGAGTCAAATTTTGTCAAGAACTACACATCGAAGAAGAAATTAATAAAAACAGAAAAGTGGTTCCACAAGTGAAGTACTTATGTTTATTAGCCTTCCAGTATTACAGTAGTTTCCGATATTTTCTTATTAGAGGGTTCTTATGATTAGTCTGGCCTAATTTACTTATGTGGGTTTATTCTACAGGTATGTTACTGGAATTAGATCTGGATGAGCTTCAACGATTGGTGGACAATCTAGAACATCTAAAGGCGAGAGTAGAACAAGCTTGGAATGTAATGAAGTCAACAAAGAAGTGATTTAACGGGGTTTGCTGGATTTTAGTTTTGTACATATTGTGATACTCAATGTGGCTGTGTGTATATATGGATTTTGTACCAAGGTGCAAGTTGCTGTTTTTGATGGTGGGTTACTTTGTCCAGAATTGACATTGATTTTCCCATAGCATGCAAAAGAACATGGCACAACATGGACATGGGAAGCGCTCTTCTGTCGGAGGTATAATAACGATAAAACATTATGTTAGACGAGAAATATTAGACCTCTCAGCTCTCTGGATGTACACCGACGGACAACAATCTTATGCCTTGTATCTTAGTGTTGTAACTGTAGTTTCTCACCAGTGAAGGATACTAGGCAACACAAGATCCAACCAATGGACATATAAATCAGCCTTGTATACTATGCTTTGTATAAACATAAAGGTTTAAGTTCCACATGGGTGTTATCATCCGTAATATTCCTTTTTGTATATAAATAAATTATCTACCATTGGTTTATAAATAGACACAAGGACTGTGTAACGTAAATAGTTGGGCTATAGAAACCAAGAAAAATTGTGTAAGAGAGTGACACATTCACTACAGACTTTAATTAAATCTGGCTGGATAAAGCAAAGTTTCATATTTTTTTCAAATCCGTCGACATTTTATATGGCGGGTTAATCGACGACGCTAATTGTAAATGCCTGATAAGTCAGTGAAAGGTCACATGCTTGAGAAAGATAAAGCCCCCACGAATAATACTTTGCTTGATACATAATTGCTTCAAGAAAAACATGTGACATGATCTGGGTATAAGTATAGATAACATGATCGTATCATTTACTAAGCACACACTATCATTTTATTGGCATTTCAACGAATATTCGAGTAGGCGAACCCATTTAAGTTAATTTGTATTTTAAAGCACCATTATGTTAAATACGAACTACGACTCTCCGAGGAACATATAATACATTAAGGCAGCAAGTGCAGCAACGGCACTTCCAACAATACCTGAAATAGATAAAGATAAAATGGCTCAGACATACATATCTACATCAACATTACCGAGTGATATGCTAGAATGGCATTACCAAGTAATATGCTAGTGACTGACTGCCACATCTAAATTAAGTTTGAGATGTGTACCTTTATTGTTAATTAATTGTACATCTTACAATGCATTTAATATGGAGAGCTTCCTCGGGTTCCGTTCAATATGAACTTAGGTATAAAGTAAAAGTTTGGTATGTATTTGGTGGTCAGTGCAAGTGGATTTTATACCCAATCACCCAACCCTCCCTATCCATGTATGACTAACCCACAATGCTCACAACATGCGAAAATAACCTGGGTAGGGTGCCCCGAAGGATCCACTTAAGTTGAACTACTGTTCGTTCTATACTCGTTGGTTTGAATGGGAGCCGGCATGGAAATACTCTATTGACAAATTGTCCATGTAAAAGCGTTTAACCGAACTGAATGACTCATTAAAATGAGATCTTACCAACAGTGTCGTACACACGCCTTTTGGAGGGAGGTTGCTTATCTTCCCCGACATCTGCAGTAACTCCATACAGTTGTGCAAGACTTTCTTCATCTTTAAAATGAATGAAATAAAAACGGTAAATAAAATGGGACAATGAGTGCAAGTAATTCATGTTTCTTTCTTATTTTGGTTATTTCCTACAACATTTTCAAAGTTCAATACAAACAATTTACAGTTTGACAAAGACTGTCTCTTCCCCACCACCACCACCACCACCACCATATTATTATTAGTCGTAGCTTACAAATCCACCGCAGGTGGAGTTGTACAGTATTCTATAGTAGAGTCCCATAGACGGCCCTTAACAGCCCATAAGTTAGGCATAACTTGCACAAACTACAACCTACCTCCCAAATCTATGTCCTTCCTTTCAGCAATGATAAAACTTACTTCATATTGTCATTGTACGTTGCTCATACTCCAAGACTAAATAAACTAGAGCCTAAAACACTAGTGGACCGATGAGATCGCCGCCATCCTTATTTGAATGGATGGCGCTATATTGCAAAAGGCAGAATGTTATTCCAGTCATACAGGCTGGCAGAATGAAGCCACGCCTATGTAAGCTGGCTCAGCCAATCCGCTTAACAGAGAGTGAAAATGGTAAAACATCTGCGCAGTGTTGTAGCTGCTTACATTCCACTAGGGGTGGTAGAAACCAGCCCCATGCGGTCACATGACTTCTGCGCAAAATGGCAGATGAGAAATCGGAAGGAGTGTTTCCCATTCAAACAATTGAACAGGCCCAAAACAACACTTAAACTCAAGAGCGAATTACGAAAAATGCGGCGAAATATTCCTAGAGACATCATGTAAGAGGTGAACAACGTTGCATGTACTCATTGATCTTTGCCTTCCCAATAGACTCACGCCCTCTTTATTAGTATAAACTTCCACCCAACCCTGTCTGCGACAGGCGTAGGCCTAGGCAATCTACAGGTGGTGGGCCTCCAAACTACCCTGATATAGGCATTACATGTATAATACAAATATAAAACCTCACATAAATAATCTAGTAAGTTGCATTACCTAATATTCGTCGAATAGTTTAACATTAATTCAAAGACAACATACTGGGTAAATTTTCTAAGTCTGTGACAAGATCCTCCTCAGATAACGTTAAACCAAGTATTTCGCTGAATCGATCCAGAGAATTCGTTACTTCCTCATCTGGGAACATGTAATCACATAAAGACAGTTGTTGGCTGTCAGGAATTTGCCCAAGTACCCGGACTGGAGTTTCGTACAGAACTTTCGGATCTGAAATCGAATGAAGCCACAATTAAGATTAACATAGAAGACATTAAGGAGAACGTGGGTGGTAGTCAGATAAACCAGTCCCTTAACAAACTAAGGGAATTTTGAAATAATCTATATATTGAAACTTTATTTTCATTTTGTTGTACATAAGGTCTATATGAAAATAGGACTCTCATCTTTGTCAGGGACAGTTCTTCCGACGGGACCTTCTACATCTAAATAGTAAATAGTGATGACTCACCTTGTTCCTCTTCTGCTTGTAACAAATCCTCCACCAAGAGTTCACACCTAGCAATCAAACTCCGGCAAAAATCTTTTTTTAAAGCCTGAAATTAGGACAAGATTCATTTTAATTATTACGCTTACGGTGCTGAAAATGCACATGCGACCTGTGATAATTCCATAGTTTGGTAATTTATTTCCTGCACCGATTTCAGTTGATTCATTTCTCTAATTATCAAGAGCAACAGGTAACAACAGCATTTATAAACTCACGTTTAAAGCATCCTCGTAGGTTGATTTGCCATGTACGAACGCCCGTCCTGTCATAGTACCTTTCAGTAACATCTTAGCCCCACAGTCCGTGGATGTAATATTCCCCGATTCCAAAGGAGGCTGAAATAAGATTGTAGATACATTAAACTGTCTAGCATATATAGGACATTTGAGTGACTAGCGATTCTATTTTGTTGTTGTGGAGATTTTATATACACTGGTTTTTCAATTGGTTCGAGTTGAGAACATGCAGATAGGAATCAGTCATAAGCAATTTGACGCTTCCAAAGTACATCGGGATCAGAAAATCAGTATATATGTACCACCAGCGGTAGTTCGTTAATTACAAAACTTACCGTTCGCATAAGCATCTGTACTTGCACTTTGTGGGATGGAACCGGCATGGACTTAGATCCAGTGGCTCCTTTCTTTGATTTCTTTGTCTGTTGCGGTGGAGCAGTATTTATGATATTCTCCTTTGGATCCATGATCTTACCATCAAACATAGCTAAACACGTTCCAACACTCGGTAGGAGGGAAGAGATTCCTGTCTGAATAAATTTATATTAAATTACAATTTGGACGGTGCATTAGTTGGTTAAAAGTGTTTAACATAAAAGCTAGATTCATTCATTCTGTAAGTCCTTTCCATGTTGAGATTATGTTATTAAGTTACGCTAATCAAATTTGAGAATAGATATAATTGTGCATAACATGAAATAGTGCATAAATTGTGCATAAAATGAAATAGAGGTCTGGACTGGTTATATATTTATTCTGAACAGTCGTTTTGGTGCCACACCATCCATCCATATTAAAGCACTCACTTGGATTTGTTTCCCTGTCGACACACTCATACTTTGAATACTTATTGGAATGAAATGCTCCACGCTTAGACTTGATTCAACAGTTATCCAACCGGAGGCAACGGACTGTACCTTCCAATCTGCTGGTCTAGCAGTGCTCTGGTGGAGAGATAGCAGAGAAATGAATAATAAATTATATCTCATGGTTTATGGTTTATATCAAATGAGTAGAGCACTTATCCAACTAGCACAGTTTACGATTAAGTTTAAATTTCTTTCAATGAAATGGATATGATTAACACAAAAATAATTTACCTTTATATCCGACATATCGTAAGTCCGACACGTAGTTCTTTTATTATGGTCAAGGAATCACACAAGGATGTTAAAAATATATATATTACATACGTATCACCTAAAATATACTAAAATATGATATAGTATGGGTGAGTAGTAAAATCTAGCCGGTTTGTTTTACCTGTGGGTAATATCAACGGAAAAGTAATGGAACAAAATAAATCCAAGGATACTTTTTGGTGTGGACGCAAATTTGAAGTACAACACGCTCCATATGAATGGCATTATCTGGAATCACTGCTTGTGATTTATCCACAACCTTTTGAACAGCATTTAGTACCTGCAATATAATAAAATATGAAGAACAAATTATGGAATCGGGTGCACCTTCAAGAATGTTTGGTGAATATATTTTTGGTTATTATTACAGCTAAGGCTAAAGGGGCTCACCTTCCTAAACTGACTCTGGGCATTTGTCATCATCTCTTGAGTGGATACTATGAATATTCCTAGAATATCAAATCCCCCTGGTAGCATATGAAGCACCTACAAGGCAAAGAATAATATAAGCGAAAGACCAATGTTTCATTTTATAATATCTGGTATCATGACATCATTCACTGTATGAAAAATACTCATGATTCATCTTAGTGCTAATAATACATGGAATCAATAGAAGTCAACAATGAGCATTACTAACTACTGCATTTAATATTTAGCTCCAATAACCGCTGGTACACATTTGCTACTTTACCTGCTTAGCATGCGTGGCGACCCAGCGATCATCAATATTTCGGGGATCAGTTTCCTTTTTCGCGTTTTCATTTCCCGCTTCATCATCAGGATCATTGGGTGTTTCACATAGGTGGATGACATAGTCACGTTGTTGTGTCAACTGTGATAACATAAAATGAAAATCTGGTCATATATCTGATTGTGGTGATATTCACTATCATACACATCAACAGATGTAGCCGGCCATTATACATGATTATAGTGCAGTCCTATACATCTGTCACTGTGGGAAACACCCTGATATATTTTTTCTTCACTTTGGATTAGGAGCTTAATTTACATTCCATCATGAAACTCCATTCAAGACACCCAGAGCATGTTTTGCCTCTTATTAAAATATACAATATAGATATCCTTATCTACTCCCCAACTCAAATAAAGTTGGGCAATCTAGATAAGCCCTGGTGCTGGATTTAGGGTGACTGGTGAAGACCGACCACCGTGATGTCGGACCGGGCGGCTTAGTGGAGTCGGACCACGGGGTTAGTGGACTCGGACCACCGGGTTGGTAGACTCGGACTGGTCAGGTTAGTGGACTCGGACCACTATGAACTCGGACCACTGACAACTCGGACCAGATATGATATTGGATCAGGATGCTAGTGGGGTATAACTACTGCCTATACTGACCTAGGACCACACATTTAAGGTTAGGTTTAGGGTTATAGTTAGCATCAGTATCCATCCATGTACTCATTTCACTTCACAAAACACATGAAAATACAGTGCGTAATGGTAACAATGCTCTTAGAGTTGAGCAAGCATGGTCCAAGTTTAGCATGGTCCGAGTTTAGCATGGTCCGAGTTTAGCATGGTCCGAGTTTAGCATGGTCCGAGCTTACCTCGGTCCGACTCCACTAACCCCTTGGTCCGAGTCCACTAACCCCCTGGTCCGACCGTACCCGGGTCGAGTATACGGCGGTCCGAGTATACGACGGTCACTCAAAGAAACTCGGATTTAGTCACTCAAAGAAATTTAAAGGGTGGCATGTATGTATGCCGCTACTTCATCTACTTATATGGCCACATTTAGTTAATAATGACTGTGTCGTGTCTATTAATGAACTACTCAAGGCAAGCGTAGGTTACAGAGTGACTCTAGAGAGTCTCTTTATTGAAGAGTTCCTAATACAGTACTGAACTAAGACGCTAGGTGTTGTGGCGGTCCTGTAGTATCTGGACATCTCTCTTCTCAACCTGGAATGCATACAAATGCATAATGATAGATTATGTCAATTTACATGTGATATTATACATAATAATTTTCTAACATTCCTCAATTAACCTGGTAGGAGCCACAGAAGTATGGGTACTCCTTCTAACCACCGGCTCTGTATTATTACCTTCTGGTATACCTATTTCATTGTTTTCTTGTACCTGTTCTAGTGGTGTTACTCCATCACCCTTTTCCCTATATTCGGTTACATTGATTTCATCTTCATCTACACCCTGACCTTCTTGTGGTTCGTAAGTTTCATTTGTTCTTAATAACTGTCTTCTGTTTCTCCGTAACATACCACCAGCTTCAGTTTGTACCATATTCGACCTGTCACTTAGCCTTTTACAAACCTTGGCTTTTGTATCCCATACTTTGTCTTTTAACCTAACCGTATCATCTTGGTTTAGGGGTATCAGGTCTTTGGCCATTTCATTATACTTCTGTACATGATCTTTTACCTCAGGAGTTTTATCTGCTCCCCTTCTGCTTTTAACACCTGTACATTCGGAAACACTGATCTTATTTTACGTCCCATCAACCACTCCGCTGGTGATTTTCCATTTTCCATGGGAGCCGCTCTATAGTTTAAAATTGCTCTGTATGGATCCTCATTTTGATCCTTGGATCTACTTAACCCATTGAGGACGGGGGCAGTTTACACTTATTTGGCCTGGCTGACGGGGGCCCTTTTCCCCATTTTTGGGCTTCAGGACGGGTGTTTAACGTGAGGTTTAGGGTTTAAAAACACTTTGAGAATATTTTCTTCAAATATTATGTGTCATATGTACATGGTTTAATAGGTGTAAACAGTTATTGATCATATTTTTTCATAATTTCTAGAATTTGGTCTTCAATAATTAAAATAATGGGTCTCAATTGGGTGCAATATGGCAGCAACCTTGCTCCAAATTCACTTTCCAGCATTTATGTATGTTAGTTATGACTTCATCAGTATTGTCTCCATGACAACATACCTATAAAAATATTTCTAGTGTGTTTGTATACATATATTTTAAATTTCATCAAAATCCGTTCATTTTTTATTAAGTTATGCCCCCTTCAATTTATATAAAAAATTGATGCCTTAAGGCATCACCCCGTCCCCTGAGCCAAATTATGTGTGATGCCTTGAGGCATCAGCCCGTCCCCTGAGCCATTTTGATGTTGATGCCTTGAGGCATCAGCCCGTCCTCAATGGGTTAAGAGATTCTTTATTATGCCTACCCCTCTCTCCGCTTTACCTATAGATTGGGGGAACTTAGGAGAGGACGTTCTATGATTGAATTGATAATCTGCGGCAAACGACTCAAATTCACGACCACTGAACTGTGGACCGTTGTCCGTGACCAGTATTTCTGGCACTCCATGGTGTGAAAAAATAGATTTGATGTGTTCCATCACTTCATTTGTACCAGCTCCCTTCAACCTGGCCACCTCCGGGTAATTACTATAGTAATCTACCATTATCAAATAATTCTGGCGGTCCCAATAAAACAAATCTGCGGCTACTTTTTGCCACGGACCCCATTGTACCTCGTCCTTTTTATATGTCTCTTTTTGTTGACTAACTCTGTGCTTAAGGCACGTCAGACAATTCAACACCTGACTTTCTAAGTCTGCATTCATGCGAGGCCAGTACAGGACCTCTCTAGCCAGTCGACGTTGTTTTTCCAAACCCATATGCCCCACATGGAGCCTGTTTAACCTTTCTCGTCGCATGCTGGCAAGTATGACAATTCGATCACCCTTAAATATAACTCTAACTGGTCTTTGAAAGTTGCATATGCTGGGCATGCCCCAGTCTTCCACCCCTCTAAGATACATCGTTTGACCGCACATAACATTTCATCCTTCTCAGTTTCTACCGCTATCTTTTCCAGTTGCGTTCTTGATGCAGGTACACTTGAATATATTAGGTTCACCTGGGCTTGTACCAATTCCTCCATGCCACCTTGTTTATTGACTTCTTGGACCTTAGCCCTTGACAAAGTATATGCTAAGTATACAAATTTTCCAGGTGACCATATTAGTTCTACATCATACATCTGTATCTTCAACATTAATCGCTGGAGTCTGGGTGACATGTCATGCATTGCTTTTTTCGACAAGGGAACCAACGGTTTATGGTCTGTTTCTAGTATTACATTTCTCAAACCGTATACAAAATTATGAAATTTGTTGCATCCATATACCAGGCCTAATGCCTCCTTCTCTATTTGAGCATATCTACACTCGCTTTGCGTTAAAGACCTGGCACCATACGCTACCGGCTTCCAGCTGTCCCCATGCAATTGTAATAATACAGCCCCTATACCGTCACGGGACGAGTCAGTTGATACCTTCATGGGTTTATTAACATCAAAATATGCCAGTACAGGCTTTGTCGATAACACTTGCTTTATATTATCCCACTCTTTCTGGTGTTGTTCCGTCCACATCCAACCAGCTTGTTTGCACAATAATTTTCTGATATGTGTACAATTTGCAGACAAATGCGGTACAAACCTACCGACAAAATTTACACAACCCAAAATTCTTTGAACATCCTCTTTACACACTGGGTCCGCCATCTTCAGAATTGCTTCTATTTTGTCCTCAGACGGCCTGACCCCTTCTCCATCCAGTGATTCACCTAAGAATGTTACACGTGATTTACTTAATTCACATTTCTTCCAATTCATAATGATGTTATGGCTGACAATTTTTTGTTTTACCACCTCTAGTCTTTGATCATGTTCCTCTTGGGTAGAACCCCAAACCAGTATATCATCAATATATGTTCGCACCCCTACACAGTCTTCAAATATATGCGCCATGCTTCTATGAAATATCTCAGGAGCGCTGCATAACCCATACGGTAACCTCTTGTATTTGTACCTGCCAAAAGGTGTTGAGAATGTAGTATACTCTTGCGACTCTGGGCTAAGTTTAATCTGCCAGAACGCTAGTGTGGCGTCCAGTTTACTGAACACCTTTGCCCCTCTCAGTTCTCCAAATATTTAGTCATGTGTTGGTAACTGAAAGTGCTCCCTTTTAATGGACTTATTTAGATCTTTAGGGTCTAAACACACTCTTAGCGACCCGTTTGGTTTTTTGACTATGACCATTGAATTCACCCACTCGGTAGGCTCGGTGACTCTTTCTATAACCCCTAGACCCTCCATTCTTACCAATTCAGCTTTTAATTCATCTTTTATCGCCAAGGGCACCCTTCTGGGCGGATTTACAACAGACCTAGCCCCGTCGACAAGCTTGATATCGTACACTACCGGTATTGCGGTCAATTCCCCTTTTACGTGATCGGGGACGAAACAATTTTCCATTTCATATACCTGTTTCTCCTCCTGAATGTTTTGAACTCCCACACCTGTACTGGTGACGCCATTAACTGTTTTGGTTTCATACATTCGTTTAATCAATCCCAAGTTTTCACATGTATCACCTCCTAATAGGCTGGAGCCTTCACACACCACAAAAACCACTGGTACAGTTTTGTTGAAAACCTTAACTCTCAGTACTACACCACCTTTTACAGCAATTTCTTTGTTATTATAGTCAGTCAATCGTACATTTACTTTCCTGAGCGGAGGCGGATTTCTTAACCCTGCAGTCTTCTATGTTCATTAAATTAGCCTCAGCGCCTGTGTCTAATTTTACCATTATTAATGCTTCATTTACATGCAATGGATGTACCCACTTAGACGTTTCTGACTTACTCAGTCTTATTTCTCTTGGCTCTGTTTGCTTGTGGACTGCTCCGATGTACAGCGTGTTGACTGCATTCACTTCTTGGTCGTATTCATCTACTTCGGCAGTCACTTCTGCCACCTTTGAGAAGCACTGTGAAGCGAAATGTCCTCTGGAGTTGCACTTGGTGCATCTGTGGTTCCATGCTGGACACGCTAGTTTCTGATGTTTGTTTCCACATCTCCTACAATCGATCGGTGGGCCCTGCCTCATGGTGGCGGCGCGTGGCTTGTGACTCGACCGCGTGTCTGTGTGACTCGACCTCGTGTCCGTCCTGTTGACAGCATTCACTGTCGGTGACTGCAGTCCCTCCGTCTCCATGGCTCTCGCCTCAATGTGACTAACACTCGCTGCCCTGCACATCTTTACCGCATCTTTGAGCTTTAAATCGACCTCTCTTAACATCTTCTCCCTGAGTTTGATGTTTAGTATTCCACTCACCACTTTCTGACACAGCAATACATCTTCCATCCCAGCCCACTCGCAAGAGTTGGCTAGGTACCGCAGGTCGGTATAGAAATGTTCAAAAGTCTCTCCTACCGCCTGTTTTCTCTCCAGAAACCTGTGTCTCTCATAACATAAGTTCTTTTGTGGTGAAAAATGAGCTTCGAACTTCGCCATTACTGTAGTGTACTTTGTCTTGTCTTCAGTGCCTTCGTACACAAATGTTTTGTAGACCTTGTATGCGTCCGGCCCTATCGTGTTCAGACGGGGTGCAGACGTATAGGCCCCGGGACTTATGGGCCCAGACGTATGGGCCCCACGCATTGGATGTATGGGCCCCGGTGGGCCCAGCCGTTTGGACGTATGGGCCCAGCTTGGGACTTATAGGCCCCGACCGTTACAGGGGTTTTGGACTTATAGGCCCCGCTTCAAAACTTAGTGATATATTTTTTTTTAGTCAAATAATTATTTTATTAGTCAGTTTTTACTTGGGACAGTCCACTACTACCTTTACTGACTTAGGACAACCAATTTAGGGTTAGGTTTAGGGTTATTTTTGGTATGGTTTAGTATTCTTCTGGGCCTATAAATCCCGGGGCCTATAAGTCCAACGTGAGCGGGCCTTGGGGCCTATAAGTCCAGAGCTGGGCCCATAGGTCCCGGGGCCTATTGGTCCCGGGGCCTATAGGTCTGGTGTCCGTTCAGTAACACGCCGATCCGCCGCTTGTCCTTGTCATCTTCGATTTCCACCGTGTTGAAATATAACTCCAACTGCTCTTTGAAAAGCACCCAATTGTTGGCTATATTCACCGTAAGAAGGTCTAGCCCTCGTGGTGGATCTATTCCATTCATTTTGACTCTTGATTCCGCTTATTTCTTCCTATTCACTTCTGGTACCATGTGTCGTGTCTTTTAATGAACTACTCAAGGCAAGTGTAGGTTACAGAGTGACTCTATATAGAGAGTCTCTTTATTGAAGAGTTCCTAATACAGTACTGAACTAAGACGCTAGGTGTCGTGGCGGTCCTGTAGTATCTGGACAATGACAAAATACCCTGCCAACTGGCCATAGCCCACACCACCATGTCCCGAGAGTGATCGACATTTCCAAACATCCTTGCACGGAAGATCACTTATTTTTCACTGAAGGCGCATTTAATTAAAAATGTGAGTCTTTAATTTGATGTAATCAGGGAGGAATATATTAATATACAAGTACATTAGGTCTAACTAACTAATTAGGTCCAAGTCTAGAAGTGTTCCCATACTATTCTGTTCTTCCTGATGATACGTTTAATAAATTTGAAGAATGTTAAGGTACATTAGTGTAAGAGTGGCTCCACCTAGTGGAGTCTTGGATGTGCCACCAGGGGACTGCCCTGGAGGGATTTGAATAAACGTCAGTAGAACTTATATGCTTGAGTTGTCAATACGTACTTAACATTACATGGTACCAGGAAATAGGAAAAACTCACGATGTCGACAAGTATTAAGCCTCCGGGACAAATGACGATGAAGGAGGGGAATGTAGACGCACGCTGGAAAGAATTCAAGAAGCAGATTCGATGGTATATCAAGGCAAACAGAGTAAATGCTCGCACGGATGGGGAACTCGCGGTAGCCATGCTCCTCGCGGTAGCGGGCAAGGAGGCGATGGATGTCTACGATACATTTCACTGGGCACCTAGAGTACCAGCAGTGGTAGCGGTCCCAGCTGATGAAATAGAAGGAGTCGCGGAAATACCAGCTGAAGACCCAGATAACTTCGAATTGGTCATACGTAAATTCGATGAATACTGTACTCCAGTAAAGAACATTGTCTACGAGAGATATAATTTTTTTGGACGTCAGCAGGAAGAAGGGGAATCCTTCGACGTGTTTGTAACAGACTTGCGACTCAAGATGGCTACATGTGACCTGGCCCCGGTGGAAAACACGATATTACGGGACAGAATAGTCATGGGAGTGCGTGATAAAAAACTAACAGAAAAGATGCTTCGCAACCCTGATCTGACAGAGGCTGAAGCCATAAGGATTTGCAAGGCGGCTGAAAGAGCCCAGAATCAGATGATTCGGATTAACGCTGGGGAAGGTGAATTGATTGGAGCGGTACGAAAGACGCCATTCAAAACGGCGCCAAACGAGGAAGCCACAGCACGTGACCAGCCCGCCCAATCAGGTGCGAGCTCAAGGAAAGAGTATGACTGTCGCCGATGTGGGACTAAGCATGAATGGCGTAAATGCCCGGCCTTCAAATCTATCTGTACAAGCTGCAACAAACGTGGACACTATGCCAGATGTTGCCAAACGAAAGTTAGGATAGTACGAGAACAAGCAGAGGAAATTATACAGGATAATGATTTGTTTGTCAATGCAGTACGTGTGACGGAAGTACGACTCTCTGAATCAACCAAATGGTCGGAGGTGATCACGATCAACAACTCGAGCCTACCCTTCATGCTTGACACGGGTGCAGGGGCGAACATAATAAGTCTTGAGGATTTCCGTACTATCAAGAACAGGCCAAAGCCGAGACCTGTTAATGTCAAACTGTTCAGCTATAATGATGAAAGGATACCAGTGATTGGGAAGGTATACCTGCGCCTGAAGGTGGGACTGCGAGACCACAATGCTACCTTTATTATCGCCCAGAGGGGCATATCACTGATAGGCGGTGACGATAGTGAGAGATTCGGTCTCATAAAGAGAGTAAGGATGGTAGAGGCTAAGGAAACTGACTGGCAGCAGAACATACCAGCTGTAAGTAACCACCTATCTGAACTTCCAGTTAAATATCACATCAGAATAGAAGATGGGGCGAGGCCAGTAATTAGGCCTGCCAGAAGAATACCAATCTCAGTGCGAGAACCTCTCAGAAATGAACTAAACAGAATGGAAAAGCTAGGGGTCATTTCTCGACAACAGGAACCAACAGAATGGGTCTCGGAAAGTGTAATAGTAAATAAGCCAAATGGCAGCATTAGGGTTTGTTTGGACCCACGAGACCTTAACCAAGTTCTCAGAAGGGAACATTATCAGCTTCCGACTAAGGAAGATATATTTTCGATGATGGCAAATGCGAATGTGTTCACAAAATTAGACATGTCACAGGCCTTTTGGCAACTACCGTTGACGGAGGAGTCAGCCAAGCTAACAACTTTTAATTCTCCCTTCGGCAGGTACCGCTACAATAGGCTGCCCTACGGCCTGGCATCTGCGCCCGAGGTATTCCACAGAACAATGGAACAACTGTTTGAAGGATTAGATGGCGTGCGGGTGTACATAGATGACATACTGGTCTGGGGAAGGACCATGGAGGAACATGACGTGAGACTCGAACAAGTACAGCAGAGAATAAAGAAACATGGTCTGGTAATGAACAAGGCCAAATGTGAGGTGAGGAAGAATAAGATCACTTTCCTAGGAGACGAACTGTCAGCAAAAGGCATTAACCCAACCAAGGAAAGGGTAGATGCAATCCTCAAAATGAAGAGCCCGCAATCGAAAGAGGAACTACAGCGGGTAATGGGAATGATTAATTATGTTGGACGGTTCATACCAAATTTATCACATCGCTGTACAAACATCAGGAAGTTAATGGGTAAAAATGTGATATGGGACTGGTCAGACGGACACGAGAAAGAATGGAGTGATCTAAAGAATGTTTTATCGACACAGCCTGTATTAACTTACTATGATCCCAATTGTACACTCAAAGTATCTTCAGATGCTAGTAAAGATGGGTTGGGAACGGTCCTCCTACAGCAAAATTCTGATGGGTGGAAGCCAATAGCCTATGCTTCAAGGTCGTTAACACCTACTGAGACGAGATACGCTCAAATAGAGAAAGAATGCTTAGCTATGTTATTTGGAGTCTCTAAATTTCACCATTTTGTTTACGGGCGTACAAACATAATTCTTGAAACTGATCACAAGCCCCTATTGGCTTTCTTTCACAAATCGTTAAATGATCTAACACCTCGCATACAGAGGATGATGATAAAAATTCAAAGGTATGATGTCAAGTGCATGTGGGTCCCGGGGAAAGAGATGTACATAGCTGACACATTGTCAAGGTCAAGTCAGGTGAACGCCATACAGACACAAGAAAGTGAACTCAATTCTGAACTAGAAGCACAGGTTAACTTTGTATACGAAAATCTCCAGGTGTCAAAAGAAAAGATAAGCCAAATGGCAGATGAAACTGAGAAAGATATTGTACTCTCAACAGTAAAAGATTGTATTGTAAATGGATGGAGATCAGGTAAATGCAATGCCTATAGCAATATCAAAGATGAGTTGTCACTAGCAAATGGTATAATACTTAGAGGAAGTAGAGTAGTGGTCCCGACATCTATGCGATCAGAGATTTTGTCATTAATACATGAAGGACATTTTGGGGCGGAAAAACAAAAGCGCAGAGCCAGAAATGTTGTATACTGGCCAACCTTAAACAAGGATATTGAACGTATTAGTGACAGTTGTGAGGCATGTATTAAATTTACTTACAGCCAAAGGAAAGAAACCCACCAGGTAGATCAGGATAAACTTAATGCAGGTCCTTGGGATATGGTTGGATCTGACCTGTTTCAGTGGCAGGGTAAAGATTACTTAGTAATAGTTGATTATTTGTCAAATTATCCTGAGGTGGTAAGCCTCACCTCAACCACATCTGAAGCAATTGTTAGTAATCTCAGAGCAATCTTTGCGAGACATGGGATCCCAAAAATCCTAGTCACCGATAACGGTCCCCAATATGTCTCCACAACATTTAAGAAGTTTGTCACAGATTATGGGTTTGAACATCGCACCAGCAGCCCACGCTACCCTCAGTCAAACGGTAAGAGCGAGAGAGCGGTGGGTATAATCAAGCAAATCTTTAACAAGGCCAATGAGTTAAAACAAGACCCTTATCTTGGTCTCCTAGCTTATAGATCAACACCTAGAGACGGGGGTAAGTCACCATCAGAAATCCTGATGGGTCGAAATGTAAGAAGCAGGCTAAACCTTCTAGCAGATAATTGTAAAAGCAAGGTCTCAGGTATTAATGAACCTAACGTAAAAGGACCAGACACATTCTATAATGAACAACAAGTGTATCAATACAACAAAGGGGCGAGAGACTTGCATCCATTACAGCCAGGTGAATTTGTAAGGCTACAAGATGCAAATAAACGTTGGAGTACGAAAGCTCAGGTAGAAAGGGAAGTTTCCCCAAGATCTTATCACCTTGTAACTGAGGAAGGTAATAGGTACAGAAGAAACAGACGGCAACTACTGAAAGTGCCGCAAGAAAGTAGTTATTTCAATAGTAATTCAGAGTCTGAAAACGAGGTACTAGATGGTAGTGAAACAGGTAGTCAGAACAAAGTAGTAGAGAAAAATCCTACAATTCCGCTAGAAGTAAGCAGACCTGTAATCTTATCACCACCGAGAGCTGCAATAGCAGAACCAGTAATTCGAAGATCCAGCAGACCTCATAAACCTAATAATCGGTTAATTGAATCTATGTAAACTTCACCACTCCCTAAAGAGGAGAAGATGTAAGAGTGGCTCCACCTAGTGGAGTCTTGGATGTGCCACCAGGGGACTGCCCTGGAGGGATTTGAATAAACGTCAGTAGAACTTATATGCTTGAGTTGTCAATACGTACTTAACATTACAATTAGGTTTCTAATTATAGATGGTGACAATATATCATATATCAATACCGGTACCGTATATCATTGTCATTGAGTAGAGGCCAGGTTCGACTGACTAGAGGGGGGATGGAGTGGGGATGTAGGTTACAGAGTGACTCTATATAGAGAGTCTCTTTATTGAAGAGTTCCTAATACAGTACTGAACTAAGACGCTAGGTGTCGTGGCGGTCCTGTAGTATCTGGACAATGACAAAATACCCTGCCAACTGGCCATAGCCCACACCACCATGTCCCGAGAGTGATCGACATTTCCAAACATCCTTGCACGGAAGATCACTTATTTTTCACTGAAGGCGCATTTAATTAAAAATGTGAGTCTTTAATTTGATGTAATCAGGGAGGAATATATTAATATACAAGTACATTAGGTCTAACTAACTAATTAGGTCCAAGTCTAGAAGTATTCCCATACTATTCTGTTCTTCCTGATGATACGCTTAATAAATTTGAAGAATGTTAAGGTACATTAGGTTTCTAATTATAGATGGTGACAATATATCATATATCAATACCGGTACCGTATATCATTGTCATTGAGTAGAGGCCAGGTTCGACTGACTAGAGGGGGGATGGAGGGCCAGACCCAGTCCCAGGGGCCGAATCATCAATATTATGATATTATTGGGGCCCAAACGACCTACCTTGGGCCCAATGAATCGATTGTACGATGGAAGCGCCCGGAGATCGAGGCGCCCGGAGACCAAGGCGCCCTGGGTGAGACCCAAGCGCCTCGACCTAAGATCGAAGCGCCCACCGCATACAGCGAAGCGCCCTGCTGGTGTTAGATCGAAGTGCCCCGCCGGTCTTGGCTTCCGTTTTTTTACGTGTCGGCGAGTCATTTTAAAATCGCCATAACTTCGTCAATATTGAATATTTGAACAAATCCTTTTAGAATCCTCAAGAACTACTTACTGATATCATATGTATGAAGCGGGATGATTTTAATCAAAGTAGTTTTTGAATAAATTGTCCCGATCGAAAGAAGTTCCAATCGGAACTTCTAGTATTTAAAAAATGTACCTAACAATAATCCATACGAAAACTAACCCTAACCCTAACCTCAAATTGGTTGTCCTAAGTCAGTAAAGGCAGTAGTGGACTGTCCCTACTAAAACCAACGATTCTCCAGTCACTGACCAATAAAAGTAATTACTTGACTAGTAAAAGCAAGACCGATTTAATTATTTCTCAGAGCGAGAGACCGACCTCAAGCTACCTGAGTTGACGGGCTGGCTTGCCCCTCCTCCCGTCAATAACTCACGCATCCTTTCGAGGCCATGGGTGAGACCATGGGCGCCTCGATCTAACACCGGCAGGGCGCTTCGCTGTAAGCGGTGGGCGCCTCGATCTTAGCCCGGGGCGCCTCGGTCCTGGCGCTTGACGCTTCGATCTGGCCGCCTTGATCTCGGACTCGGGGCGCCTCCGTCTCAACCCCAATGAATCGATTATTTAAAGCCCGGCAACAGGTCCCCGCCACGGATGGGCCTGATCGACCGCAGCTGAACGGGGCCTGATCGACCGCAGCCCGGTACGACCCTGGGGCTGGGAGGAACGACGTCGTATCGTCACAACACAAAGTTGAACTCGGTCTGAAGATGACGCTGGTACAACAATATGGTCATTCCGATTCATTATCATCAAACCTGAGAAGAAATAATTTAGTTACCTGACCGATTAGTAAGCCGATTATGCACCCCTTTGTTACTTTGAACGAGTCAATAATTTTCTGAACCCGTTCATCAGCTACAATGGACCTTCCCATGTTGTTGGATTCGAGAGACCACCAAACTCCTTTCAGCTGACGTAGAACTTGCCGCTGTCAACTTCCGTCTTCTGCTAGATAAAGCGCGTTCGATAATACAAATACTGTCACTTATTTATACGTTACTTTTCAATAGAATTTTAATTACAAGTTAGCCCTATTTCATGAAAACAAGACATTCTTCCAAGAAAATTATTTTATCACGCATACAGTACTTATAATTTACTTAAAATCGCTCGCACCCTATTCAGGTCGCAAGTGACAGATACTATTTAGCGATAAGTCGACACCCTGGAACTACTTAATTAGATGAAATAAACGATTTATAACTTTAATTTAACGTAAAGTATCCGGCTATTAATCAAAGATATATGACTTGGATACAAACAATAATGTCTTATTGAAATGGTATATGAATTAGGATGTAAAGTAATAATCATGACATTGAGTCCTTTAATCTCTGATTGTAAACAAATAGCGAAACGTCTCATTTACAACTTCTTATTCCAGAACAGTTCCAAATTGTCATGTAGTTTACTTTTCATATGCCCAATGTACGGGCCATCACAAAAAGAAGGCGTTGAAGAATCTATATAGGTTGTGCCACTATTTAAAAACGTGTGTGTACTTGCGGGAGCGTAGCCTATACTTGCACTTGTCCGCTCTCATTCACTCTCGCCTCGGTGCCCGTCTCCCGTCACCCACGATCATCATCAGTTCAATCAAGAACTTGACACTTATAGTCACTACTAGTACTAGTAGGCCTACTCGATCTAGGTCTGCTGTCGACAGCAGAAACGGACAGTATAATTTACAGTTACATGAGGCTCATTACTAAAATATTAAACAGGTGTCTGACTTTAACAACAATGGCTCGAAATCGGCGAAGATGTTGGGCCCGTGTATGTGACTGTTGGCATGGGGATCGATCTAGGACTTCTTGGACACTGACTTGTCGAAAGTGCAATCTGAATTGTTGGTTAAAAGTTTTTGTTAGGTCACTCCATGGTCTTCTTACAATTGGGATTGGTGCAAGCTTGATTTATTATAGGACAGGTAAGTAAAAAATTAAGTAGGCCTCCATATATTTGCAGTCATAGATCCTAGACACTTTTCATATTTAATTCTTATTTAGTTACCGTAGGCCTATAGGGCTCCTGATGGGGAGGGGGGGGGGGTCCTAGGTCAATTTGTGGCGCTAAGGATGAGCATTTGGTCTCAGAATCCCATGTCGATTTGTCCCTCAGGCTCTAAGAAAGGGTCTATTTTGTCGATCATAAGAAATCAGTTTGTCGATTTAGGCATTGATCAGTAGCCTACTCCTAGTTATTATAATAAATATATAACACTTATAGTATACATTTATTTATATTTACTGATTAAATATTCACTTAATTAGATAAACGAGGACAATTATATTTGTTGGGCTGTCACCGAGTATAGTATATCAATTATATTAAACGCTCATGGCCATATCATGGAATGAACTATGCTTTTCCTGAAATTCCTCCCTGATTCAACATCTGATATTTTATACCATAGGCCTATACTTTTTACTTTTACAGGTTTATACGATTCCATAGTCACTGGTAATATTATATATTACATCACATTCTTCACATTGGTAATTTTTTCACTGATAATGTACTACGTGTCATGCTTCAAAGATCCTGGATTCGTACCCATCCCTCCCCCAGTAAGTTGCAAACTCTTCATACTTTTAACCGAGACATACATTCTATGAAAAGATATTGAAATATAGTATTGTTCGATTAAAATCTAATTATGTTTAAGTAATACATGAGTATGATATTCCTCAAGATCCAAAAGTATTAACATGACATTTATCTGAGTAGTAAGGATTTTTTAAGCAGTGTGAATTCCATCTTTTACGAAATTGTAAAAATATATGCAAATGGAAGGAATACCAAATTACGGTTTATCAAAACAATATTTGTTGTCGTGACATTTCAGGACAGTCTAAGTGACGAAGAAGACGATACAGGAAATGATGAGACTTCACTTATGACTACAGAAGGGGTTAAACTGAGAGAATGCGGTTTCTGTGGGTGTCAGGTACTATGATCTTTATTGACTTGTTCCTTGTCACCTTGTGGATGCAGCAGAGAGTATTTATTTGATTAATTCAAGTTTCATCAGTTTACGATATGAACAACCAGCCTTCTCACTAGAGAAGATTTAGCCCTAATTCTAAATTGGTATCCTTTACTGCTTTGTGTTTTAGAACTTGCAATCTTTGGATTATGAACAGTGTGGTAACATTCTGCTGGTGACATCGCCTTTGATGGTACCAGGACCATGCACACAGTAACAACTAACTGTATGACTGATGACATCCCTCACCCAAATCGCCAATTTATTCTGTAGTAATCTGTTCAATTGAATACCAAGAGTACATTTATATAGCTTTATTTCATTCCAAAATTGCCCCTCAGTACCTTTTGTTAATATTTGAGAGGTCCCGTATATACTATACCGAAACACATATAGGGCCCTACTGGTCATGACGGAAAATTGTAAAATTGTACACCCTGTCCAGCCTCTGAAGAACCTAAACCCCAATGCTAGCCTACACCGGTACTCTTTGAAGTCTAGGTTCTACAGAGGCTGGACAGAGTGTACATGCATACAGTCGAAAAAACTTTGCTGCAGACGGGGAGGTAAACATCTAATTCTCTCCTATTTTGATGGGGTGAAATGCAAATTAGGTACCATACTTTGTTATTGCATACCTTGTGTCCCCTTCTTATACTTGATATTTTGGGTCCCGTCGGAATGATCTCATGATAATCTATTCATCCTTTTAGCAACCACTCCGAGCTAGACATTGCGAAGACTGTGATCGCTGTATCAGGAAGTTCGATCATCATTGCCCTTGGCTGCACACGTGTGTTGGAGAAGGAAACCATCGATATTTTTTGATGTTCATCGTTTCAAAGGCTATTGTTACCACGTGGGCTACAATCATCATTTGGTATGTATGACCCTTCTCTACTATGATGTATGTACTTCTATTGAATCAATTGAATTGTAATCAATCGGTGGAAAAACACTTTGGAACGGCATTTTAAATAATGATAACATTAATTAATACGCCAGGACCTGCTAAGTTGTTGACCCATTCAATCGAAAATTAATTCAACAGCAAATGTATAATTAGGAAGAAACTAATTCCTTCGTATTTCTTCGATCTGTCGCGATGCTTCCCTTCTTTCTCACCATTATTGATAATTTTGAACAAACACCATACCACACTGAAACACATTCAATCGTAGGCCTACATGTATTGATGTTTTTTTAAACCTTACCCTGTGTCGCAGGCAATCCCTTGTCTTCAATACTGGATGGACGGAATGGCTGAAGAATAATGCTGTGCTTCTGATAGACTTATGCATCACGGTGACAGTGACTGTCATATTGCTAATACTTGGTGGTCTACACACATACCTCATGGCCATAAATTCAACAACTTGGGAAATGATCTCCCGCGAAAGGATTTCATACCTGAAGCACCTCGATGATGACTTAAATCCATTCCACGAGGGGTATTGCTGCAATATTTACCGATTTCTGTGTGCCAAAACAAATAGGCAATGGGAGAAACTGTATTCTCGCAATACTAATGGAAAGACAGTTGTGTTGTAAAACGAGATTATTGAGTCAATGAATTCTATATAATTGAAGAAAATATTTGGCGTTCATTTTGTTGCATTTGAATGTAAGTCCTTTCATAAACAACCTATTCTAAATTTAATTTGTTTAATGAAATGTGTCGATGGTTGTCTGAGTGAAAGTATGCTGTTTTTAATGAATTCTAAGACTTACACTTTCTTTTATCATTATGATTCCTATCGCAAAGTTTCCCTGTGATGTATTTTGAAGTTATTGAGAGAAATGTTCTCAAACGGACATGCATTTATATTCATCGGATGCAGTAAATATGCAATGTATCTATCTATAAGCAATTATGACACATTGGCTTCCATTTGAGATTAATCATTTCCTCACGTCAGGCGGATTGCTTTGCTTGTATCATACGTAACGTAAGTATCTGACAATCAACGTCTCGTGCTATTAACACGTCATTAATTGTCCATGTTACGTCATTAATTGTCCATGTCAAAGAACAAAGAGATTGTTGTATATTCTTAAATTTGACTTTTATAAAAAGTCGTATGAGATATTTAAATTAAAATGGAGATAACTTTGTTCATTTTAACGTACGGTGAATTAATTAGTTATAAGTAACTCTGTTGTGTTGATAAGCTTTTGTTACTATTGCCACAGACGAATTGTCAAAATATCAAAGAAGTATTGGGCTACACCCATCCGACTTTTATTGCAAATTTCGTAAAGGGTGTATTAATGTATTACAGTAGGTATACGACTACAGAGTTTGCCACAAGCTAAGTCATATAATTTCGCATTTGCATATAATATGAGAAAGGTACTATGGTATCTTATGGTTGTGAATAACGCTCGAAAAGGGGTTGAAGGGCTTGAAACTGGATGACAAGCACTATGCTGAACTGCTGAACAGATAGTTTTACAGGTAGTTGCCCTCTCGTAGGTTGTGGCCTTTGTAAGTCCCTGACATTGGAATTAAAATTTAACGTTGAGGGAAGGGGTGGGGTGGTTTGTAGGGGTGGAGCAGCAGTATAAAGCCAGAACTCCACTGGTGCGCGTGCGATCTCAGTAATGATGCGACAACTCTGAATGAATTCAGGATTCAGAGATGTCGCATCATCGCATGCGATATGAAATTATATAAAAAAAACCCATGTCGCACGCCACTACATGTATTTGTGTCCTGGATTAAAGATGGTCACTAAGGAATGCTATAGGTTCAGATCGAATCCTATAAGCGGCTTGGTCAAAATGGTTCACTCCGAATCTCCACCCGAAAAAAACTCCACAAACTGGTGTGACAAAAAGAAAACTGATGTCACAAAAATAAAACATTCAATTTCTACCTCAGCTTAGTGTTTTTATGTGTGATAAAATATTTTTCCATTTCTATAGAAAAAGAAATACTATAAAGGATCGTTTAGGTCGTGAGAAAATAACGCAAATAACGCCCCAAACTGAGTACAGTATTTGTGAATGCCTTGTGTACACTTTTGTAAACATATTCTGAAAAGGTGATATTGTCGTTGCTTATTTGGATTTACACATTGACATGATTTACCATTGTCGCACTGTTGGAAGAGGTATTTCAGCTTCAAATTTCATGAAAAGCGAGTTAGAAAACATAGTCTGTAGACTTTGATTCTTCTGTTAATGGTAATGATTATGGTGAAAATATTAAGAATATTTTTCACATGATGAATTGTTGTCCCGCTATGTTAAAATGTGGACTCGGTAAATGAACTTATGATACTAAGAGAAAAACATGAAGCGAGTCCCAAATGTGCATGAAATAGTATTTAAAACTACACTACAAAATAATTGCTTCCAAGCAAGTAGGTCTGTGATTCACATTACATATAACAAGGCGTTTGTTGGCATTTTTCGCTACGAAGATGCTGATTTATTTATTAAAGTTGTTTTCTAACGAGTTATGACTGATAGTTTAGTCGCCAACACATGTATCGGTTAAGGCTATCTTTGTATATTTAAAGTACTTTCTTGATATGACTGATGAATATGCACTTTTTATGTTATTTTAGACGACGGATCTGAACTAGTGAATTTGTTATGTCAATTTACATTCAACATGGTTGAAATAATTCTGCTTATGGTCTAATAAGTCGACGAGCCTTAATAAACAATTACAACAACCATTCAGTGTTATTATTCAGTCCAATGTACTCTAACATGCCAGAGACCCTATGTATAGGGTCTCTGAGCAGGGTTCATGCCCGATCGTGGCTGACACCCTGTGGACACCCCAGGAACCAACTTGCATACACACCTCTTGCTCACATCCACTCAGTCTAGCTCTAGCAACTAGCCTACAAACAGTACACACATATCCTCTTCACTCCGACCCACCAATATCTCATCTCTCTTCTATTAAAGAGAGATTCTGTCTCAATCACTATACAGGGGCTCCGCGGGGCCTTGGAAAGCCTTGAATTTGGAAAAAGATCAATTCAAGGCCTGGAAAATTGGCTTTTGGGTCGAAGGGCCTGAAAAACCATTATATGGGCCTTGGATCCAGTTTGTATCTATTAGTTGGCCTTGAAATTTTCGAAGGTTCTGTTTCTTACTGTACACTTTTCCCTGATTCGCCCCTCTCACACCTTTCATAGATTGTCTCAAAGTAAAAGTTGAAAAAATGTGATTGACAAAATATAAATATAAACCTTGATAAATACATCATTGGCTCATGAAAAACCATAGCTACAACCCCAAGGTCCTATCTCCGGGTCACATCATAAGATGTCGGCCCGGAAAACCACTAAAATGGGCCTGGAAAGAAAGGCCTTGAAAAACCTTGAACTTCTTTAGTTCAAAGACACGGAGATCCTGCCTTCTTCACTCCGACCCACTGATATCCCATCTCTCTTCTATTAAAGAGAGATTCTGTCTCAATCATTATAATTTATTAAAAATCATTTCTATTGCAGCTGGCCCCCAGTCTTGTTCTCCCGGGATTGAGTACTGATTAGTCCACATTTCAGTTTGGTTCTAGCTCTAGTTAATCATGGTTTGGAAGGACCTCTGACAGTAAAAAAAAGTATTTCCCCATTATCTGGAGTCTGATTCATGAGAAACAGTTGATGCCGCATTCAACAAAGATCGGTTCTCTTGCATATACTTAAAGGAATATATAGTGTATGTATGTAATATATTTATTTCCACGTGTACATTCTGATACAGGAAAAAGGATATTTAAAGAACACTTGCAAAGCGACTACCTTCAGCGAGTTAACAGATTATCCATGAATATTTATAAGATGTCTGTCCTAATATATGTTTGGTGACGGTATAATTACATTGGTCACATTTCTAAATTAGTCTCCCAGGTCTTGAATCTAATTTAGACCCCAAAACCGCATAGGAAATTTAAACATACTATTTTTGCAAAAGCACATACATAGTCTTTAAGAGGACTTGTAGACCATTATATTGTTCGATATATCATTATTAATTTTACCAGCACAAACAAAATACGCTCAGTTCTGCTCTTACATTCAAGGCGGCAGACATGGTGACGAACAGCGCCACTACATGATGATTTACATTTATTTATGACATATGACGACCCCTTTGTCGCATTGGTTACCTTATTTGCGACACAAACATCGACCTTACAAGTGTTTAATTCTACTTGAGACCTTTTACCATGTTCAAAATCGATTGGTTAAAACCATTCAACATCTCTAAATTTGTTCATCGTTGTTACCTGGGATGAGGAAAACCTACCTCTGAGGTATCGGTATAGAAGCCCCTTTGTGATAGTAGTTCGGGAAAATTAACTTCATTTCACTCACCCCAAAGATATTCTCTGACCTGCTCTTTAAAAAAATATACATAAGTGAGAAAAGGCGCCTATATAATTGGTTGACTTCTAAGACACATGTCTATTATCAATGGCAACAGAATGTAAAGCAATTCGTATTTAGGCAGAACATAGTGTAGTTATAAATGTTCCTAAAGGCCGTGGTCCACTAAGCCGATTCTCATCCGATTTGGCGCCGCAGAAGACCCTTTTCCACTAAATTCCGTGAGAATCACATGAGAATCGGCTTCATGGGCCTCTAGAGCTTTCCCTAACAACCTACTATTGCACAAGTGCACACCTTTCTGTTTGTTTATATTTGTATAGATGCAAAGTAAGGCCCCATATCCCCGGAGCGAATACACTTGTCGGGTGCTAAAAGTATTATGGCTGCCGAGGTGAGAGCGATTTACCTTACACAATGTCCACTTTACCTATACTACTCACGATCTCGTATAACTCTATAGCGTAAGAACACTGCGAACGCGGGACCTTAAGTGTTTTAACACCAGAGGCAGTCTAGGCTCAGAGTTGAGATAGTCCCTCCAAACTGAGAGAAAGCCTCTCTCTCCAAACCGCAAAATGTAATTAAAATCACATTAGGGCGCAGTAGGCGTCCGATCACTGACATACCATTCTTATCTGATCTGAGAGGCTCTGAGCCTACAGGCCTACTGAGAGGGAGCCTTTGGATAACAGTCATGAAAATACTATTTTATTCTTACTTCCTTATTTACTACACCTTTGTATATCTACGGTACATATACAACGCTAGACTGCCTAAGTTAGTAAGAGTTTTGCACCTTCTCCTCTCCTCCAAGATTCAACCTGGGACTATGGGACTCTGCTCCTATTATAGTCTACTCCTACGCTTCATTCCAACAACTTTGGGCTTTGACTGGGTTCAAGTCCCCCGGCGGAGATAAGATTGGAGTATGCCGCCCAATCTGCCGCTGGTGTCACCACCAACCAACCAAGAGTTCTGCAACACTATATAGGCAACAACAATTAAGTTACCTATAGTGTACACAAACACACCTGTCGAAGACTGTAAAGTGGGGTATCCACTTACACGTCGGTTTTACCGACCGTCAAGAGGGTCCAGAGGGAACGGTCAAACCGTTACCACCGATGGCCACTTTTGACCGTCACTCTTGACAGTCCTCGGTATTTACTTGCACGTCAAAAAGAGCCCACATGGTCACCGTCGGACGGTCCCCTAGGGACCACCAGACATTTGATTTATTACTGTATGGGCATTTCTGGTCATATTTCTACATATATATTAGCAAATCATCGATCTCCAGACTCTACCAAACTCTCCTTGATATTACTAGATATATTAATTTGAAATATACATTTTAAAAATAGGCTTGGCAAACAGAGCCATGTTCACTGCCTTGTGTTATGGGACTGGATTTTTAGCAACTAGAGAGAGTGGGCTAGTGAGACTTCTTATATTATTCTTATTGTTCCTGATTGACCTGCATATTATTTAATATTGATATGTACCTTTGCAATGATTATTATTTAAATCATTAATTAATTTCGAATTCTAAATTAATTGTTTTTTCTGGATTTTTTTTGCCAAACTAAAGGTGCTTATGATCTTGATGAGCCTCCTGTTCATTCCTGTTCACTTCTGTGAAGTTACCAAATTCCCCACGAATGGAACATACCTGGGAATGGCAAAAATGGGAAATACCTTAATTTTAAATAGAAAGAAAGCTTTAAATTCTCACTTAAACTGGTCCAATCTGAATAAATCTAGATTTTAATCAAAGAACAGAACCTCCTTGCCATGTCTATGTATGATGGCAAACTGCCCCACCCTAAGGGTGTTTATCAGGGGTAAGACATGGGTGATAGGTTTTAGACCAAAACACGGTTCACAATTGCTTAAATATATGATTATTTATTTGATGTTTTTTCATAATATAATCAGGGCCTAACTCAAAAATTGTTGTGTTCAATAAGTTAGCTTCTAATGTCTCCTACATCGTCAACTTGGTTGTTTTAAGGTATTCTAGAAAATGGAATTTATATGAATTCTTTTGGGAAAAAATAGAACATACTGCTGGTCAACTGTAATGACTCTTCTAATATCATTATGCATATATGAATTGCTTCTTGTGTGTGTGTGTGTATTGCATTCAGGCTATACAGGCTCCTCTGACGAAACTGGATTTATTAGTGAGACTTTTCTTATATTGTTGCTATTATTCCTGATCGATCTCCATATTATTTATTATCAATATGTACCTTCGTCACGATTATTAATTAAACCATTAATCTGATTAGATCACATATTTAGTCTGTTTCGGTAGTAGGCCTATCCACATGTTGGAAACTGATTTAATATAGACAATTCTTAGACATTATTACATCGTCATCACAGGGGACAATAATACAATGCTCAGAGTAAAATAGTACTTAATACTAACAAATATTCATACATATTTCCAATTTTTAAGTCGAAATAATCACTAAAAATATCACTAATTAATCATAAATCAATAGAAATGATAAAATAAATGTACAGATGAACTCCAAACCACTCACCAAAATGGTAATAAGCATTTTTGGCACCAGGAAAACACCCACATATTGACATAGGCAGTAAAATATGCCCAAAACGGTCCAAAATGAATAAAAATCAAGTGAAATGAAAAAAATAAACTGAAATTAAAGGTACAAAATGTGTTTCACATTGTTTGCAAATGTCCATCAGACGTATCAGAGTTAAAAAAATACTTCAATAGGACAATATACGACCAAAAACGGCCTAAAAACCAAAAAAACATAATTCCAGAGGCTCCGGTTAACCGTCCACCCACACGTAATTAATGCTCTGTTTCATTCTTTGACCGGAGGTGCGACGGTCAAACGGGAGGCATGGACGGTTAATCGGTCACCTGCGACCGTTTGACCGTCCCTTCGGTATCCACTCGCACGTCGGTCAAAAAACGCGTGCGACCGATTGACGGTGACCAACGCATTTTGACCGACGTGTAAGTGGATAAGGCGCTTAAAGATCGGCAAGTTGAGTCAATCAAATTTAATGTCGAACGGAATTCATTTCGTGTGGGTTGAATTAATGATCTATTTACATGTATATGCGAGGTGGGGATTTGAACCCAGTACCCGTGTCTTTAACACTAAGGCAACCACTAGGGCTTTACCTCTTTTCCGCACTTATTATTTGTATTAGGCCTACACGTATAGTAGTGCAGTACAAGTTCAGGTATTTTGGGGACACGTACGCTGCACTGATCACATTTCCGCACATGCAGGTTGATATCGAATGATGTGACGCGAGGGAAACATCACCCGACCTGCATGCATGTGTGAGTGTTCCTGGAGCAAAAATCGACTTCCAAAATAGTGACAGAAAAACAATTAAACAGAGATCCTCCAAGAACCAACCTTGACAAGTAGGCCTAGGGGAAAAAGGTGTGAGAACCTCGTAGCCCAGCCCCAATGCCCAGAAGCCCGGCATGCCACCTCCTGCAGTGCTGCGTTTCCTGCGAAAGAAATCGACAATGCATTGTCATATCTTGACACAAATGCCAATGTTGCATCGGCTTTAATGTAAAACAAATAATATCCCTCTGTCCCCCTAGCTTACTCTTAGTTGTTAATTTCATTCATTTTGTGAAAACAACAAGACAGGTTACTGCTAGTTTGCCATAATGTTATTTATAAATATATATGGTTGAGTGATGTAAATTTGAGAAGACATCGGCTATCCTAACTATGCCAATTTGCTGGTATTCGAGCTTTATGCTCAGGAGGAGGGACACGAGGACAAAACAGCAGACACTCTTATGCTGTTGGTATTGATGGGGAGAAGGGAGAACTGCATCTCAGGAACGTACGTAGCATCATGCATGTGAAAGGATTTGTAGACAGACGTTGGAGGACACATACCGTATAGTGCATGGCCCGTTTATTATAATTATATGCACACACGTACGCAGTTGCCTTTAAAATTTTTACTGATCATATTAAATGTTTTGAAAAAATGTTACAACCGAAAAACTAATCTGCGAAAGCTATATGAACCTTTAAACCTTCGTATGTGCGACTCGATCTGATACGCAGTTGCTTTTCATAATTATAATAAGTTATCTACAAAGATGCTTCCAGTATATACATACACACAATTAGCGGCACGACTCTTCAATTCAATCTGCATTTAAAAAGAAAAAAATATATTCCTTCACAGTTTCCCCTGTTTTATATATATGATCATCTAGTTTATTTATGTATTTCTATTGACTCCTGCACAGCAAAAATGGAAATATACTGGAGAATGTCAGGGACACTAAATGTCATTTCCAATGATTGACGCTAGTATTGTATAGGCGGATACATTCACAACACTAACAGCCCACGATGCAAAGATTAGCGCCTCCTGAGAGCACAGTACTGTCAATGATGCTGCAACAAGTTGTATATATGTGAACATCTTTTTCTAACGAAGGCAGCTTATCTGTTAGTGAAAATGATTACTTGGTATCATTGGTATCGGATCATAATAGCGATATGAAAAAACCCTAGCACATTTGAGGACAGCCATTGAGTCAGAATGGTTGTGCAGGTGTAAAATATGATTTCCCGAAAAGATAGGATGAACTGTATTATTGTTCCTCCATTGCTTAAAACTATGTTGGGGGAGGATGATTTGGTTATTTGACTATACTCATAATTAATAAAATTGTATATGGTGATTGGTGTATTTATATATATATATATATATATATATATATATATATATATATATATATATATATATATATATATATATATATATATCGGTACCTCACAGAACTATATGGCATTATAGATATATGTTTGCAATCAGTATTTTAATTTTGATTTGACTGAAATGTCTCCGACTTTGTTTAGTCCATTTTTTTTGTTTGGCTTACATTAAGCGTGGAAGTTTAATACAGATATTATTATTCCTCTCTGCATTAAGAGAGTTCCATTATCGATGGCTATTTTAGCAGCAAAGCCATCAGCGAAACCCATGCAGGGTCACTTATTGTGAACGCATTCTGTGCACGTAGACCGTTTGTTGATGATCTGGTTTACAAACAACGCTAGAGTTCTATTGGTGTAAATACACGGCTCTCGCGTTCTGAGTCCAACACTGAATGAGACAGTCAATCCTCTTCAGCAGAGCCGTTCTAGATCTAGAGGTGATGTGCTTATAAGCTCATATACGGCATGTTACAAAAGTCGGTATTTTGATGTGTGTTGTCTGCATCTAAATCATCATTGTTTCTTAAGTCTTATATATACTTGATATACTTAATATATTCTGCCCCGAGATAACATTTTTAATGTTTTGTGATTTTTGCCACCACTGCAAACATTAAGTTATTTGCTATATATCTAATTGACTGGGTATACCTAACTCATTTGCCAATACCTCGGTTGACCTGCCATTTTACAATGATATCGATTGAGTTGAATTTTATCACAGTTTTCCTTCTTCGGATAAGAGGAACCGTTGAACAATTTAACTTAAGAGTCTATGTATAGACAGACCTACATGGGACTAGCGGGTATAGGGCGATGTATAGATTAAAGATCATCTAAGAATGGTATATCAGTGATTGGACGCACACTGCGCTAATGGCATATGGTGCGAGAGGCTTTTTCAGTTTGGAGGGACCCTCTCAACACTGAGCCTAGACTGTAACGAGTCTAAAGGATTATTCCGTAAATGAGATCAAGCCATCAAGTCATGAAAATAAAAGATCATGCCATTTAAATTCCAATCTTATTTCATGATGAATTATCATCCCTTATATTCTTGAGAAAACCTAAGAAATCGCTGATTTGATATTTCTATGCTAGCGTAACATATAGACTATCGATTGATGGATTAGTTTTCCCTATCAACCCAAAAGACAGTCTGCTCTGGCTAGGACCTAAGAATTATTGTATTAAGGAAGTCATAGAAATAATATTTTTTATGACTTGAAAGTACTCAAGAAATGCAAAGGAAAGGTTCATACCTTTTCTCACAGCACACATACATATACAAGCAGACTACAGTTCCAGATCTTGAGGCGAATGCTTGCCTTTCAGGCAGCTAAGTCCTTATTTCATGGATCCAATGTTTTAATAGAATCTTGAGAGCAGCACAAAGCCCCGTCAAGAGAACTGAAACAGCGGATTGGCATATGCTACGTAATGAGATGTTTGATACTTGAAATATAGGATATTAGATAATATGTTTTTAAATCCGAACTGGTTGGATATTAGATGATATGTTTTTAAATCCGAATAGGCGATGCTCTAGAACGATGAATATTGTCTTCATGATATGTATAGTATATCAGATGAAATAATAAATATGTGAACGTTACTAGATGGCAATGTATGATGTAACAAATAATCTTAAGTATTAGATTAGTGTATTATGTATTTCCATTGAATGGGCCTATACTAACCTATGTATATTCGGTCATATCGGGGAGAGGAAACACGCTACCGGATATGTGATACCCTACACTTTTTGATTATGATAACCATTAAGAACATAATGGATTGTTTCCTACATATAAATCAGGATGCGCATGAAAATCCATAATTACATGATATATATATTATATTGAAATATGCAAAAGAAAGAGAAATAAGGACAAATTATGAGCAAATCGCATGAAAGTACCTAAAATAAAGGATGCTGCGTATAATACTATAACGTTAAACGACCAATACAAATGTTTAACAAGGTGTAGCTATCAAAGCTTGATGCAGACGCATCTGCATCACTTTGATATCGTCTCCTGTGTAGTGAATTTTCCTCATGTGGTTGAGGTATAATGGACCTACTCAAATGCTTTTAACAATACTGTAGGTATATAAGAGAACTAGTGATAGCCTGCTTCCGCATCGCAATTAAAGCAACTCACTCATCCCAAAAGGTAGGGTCGCATAATAGCAGCCATTCTGGTTGCACTCTCTAATGCTAAAGTGGCCACTTGGCTGGGCAGACCCAACGTTCCTCATGATGCCTAGAGATACGATATTGACTGATAGGAGGGCTTAGGTTTTCTCATGCCTCCTTCTTGCTGAATAGGCAGGTGGAAGTGGCAGATTACCCATTTGAAGAGGGAGTTGTTAATCAAAATGTTAACTGCTGTCTCATGATGTGACCAACCAACGGTCATTTCTCCATGGTAACCCGACAGGTTAATCATTGCAGACAGGCACCGGGGGAAGTATAACTATAGCAAATACATGAATAAAGTTCTATATTATGGAAATATGCCGAACAACTAGAGCCCCAAGGACGTTGTGTTATATATGCCATATAAATCATACAAATCAAACGCATTATTAGCCATTCTGTTCATAGTGCGGTTCCAGGCGTTGGCAATTAGTGAAAGTGATCCATATATCACATCCCCTCACATTTCTGTATTTTCATCGATCACTGTTATATTGTTACAAGCTTATTATGAAAACGATAGCGACTGTGATAATATTATGAACGTCTACGGAGATAGAATGATTATGCAGGCTCATTTCTCTGACGCATAATCTATTCAGGGTTACACTAATTTCTCCCTGTAAGTACAACTTCATGCACGGAAAAAGAGAAGAGGGGGTTAATATATATGTAAGGGCCCTTGAACGAACGAGGCAAGTCGATATCATCCGAGGAGTCTACGCTTTTTCCTCCTATCATCTCCAATCGCACATATGATCTCTACATTCCGATTCAATACCTTTTGTTCATGGTTATGCTTAAGTCAATCACGCAATCTCAAAGAAGTGCTAAACTTATTTATGTAGGGACATTGCCACATCTGCAATATACAAAACCTATGATCGATTTCCTCTCCTAAAGGATCTCCTATTGTGTATTCACGAACAGAGCAATTGACATAGTTTCAGGTATGGAAATATATTTCATTTATTTCAATCGAACGGTGCATTGTTCTCATTAACATCTAAAAAGTCATTAATTAGAACAAAGAGTTAAATAAATACAATGAATTTGGAAATAGCGGTATTGTTTTCAGAGATCGACGACAAACTCTTGCATAAGGCAGCGTTTATCAGAAGGAAAATGACACTTCAAATTGAATGATCATTTTGAGTCATTCAAGTGATCCAATGGCACGTCCACATTATTTATTCAGAGGCAAAGTCAAAATCAATTATCGTTACTCGTTTAATCAAACTGGCGTGGAAAGAAAACGTCAAGTCAATTAAAAGAACCAAGAGCACATTATTATTGTATTCAGTATATACACATACATCTTTAAAACAAAGGATGGGTAAGGAAGATTAAATATCAAACTGAGAATACACATTTACACACAGAATTACGGTTAAGTTCCAATCTTATTCATAACAATAGGACCTGTATATAATTATTATATGTAAATTAAAGTATATTCAAGTAATTTCACCTCAAGCAATTGCAAGCGGTGCGTATGAAGTACTTCCATAGGAACAAGCCTGGAGGAAATATGGCATCTTGAAATATTTAATCATTTGATACGTGTCTGAATATTGAATCCGACGAGTCTAATTTCAGCCTAGGAAGAGAAATCTCACATTCATATCCCGATGAACGAGATGTGTTCACTACAAAATGTTAATGTATGGATACAAAACAAATATGCATACATGTACATCTTAATTTTAGATGCGGTGCTGAGCAATGAGATCTACTGCCCTGCAAAATTATCACATGATTCAGCACTGAACGTCCTATACAAACATACTAGTTCCTATTTGACATTGCGGTTCGGGTGGTTGTAAAACTATAGCTGGACCCATAATGGAAATAAATAACCTGAGCTTACACACGCGTCACATCATGAAGTGTTTTGTTCACATCCCCAAGCGTGTGCTTTAGAGCACATTCTCTAGGAAATTAATGGAAGAAGTCTGGAGTGGCATTCTTCATGGAAGAGAAGGCCGAATGAGAGTGAGTAAGGTATCTAGAATTACCATAAATCGCACCCCCCATGATGTCTAATAAATTAACTAGAAAACCATTAGCTTTACTCAAATCACACTATAAAAATAATCGTCAATTCTAATTCGTAAGGAATAACCCTTTATACTAATTGTTTCATATGTGTAGCCAGTAACCAAGACAGTTATTTATGACAAGAGGAAACAGTAGAAGGAGACTAGTCGTTGAACTCTACTTGAGGCGTCCACGGTTCTTTGAATAAATTAGCTGGAAGGGGGACGCTGTGCGTCGACTCAAAATCCGTCATGTACATGTGCGCCTGAAATAAAGTAACGGTTAGCTGGTGAATATGAGCAGCAAAAGCAGGGAATATAAAATCCATTTTGATTAATATTCAAACATAATTTCTGAATGCCTTGGAAGAAACCTTCAGTGATTTGTACAACACACAAATGAAGCGTATTGAATTAGAAGGTTACACAGCTTGACCTTTAGGATTCAAGAATGATATCTATAATGCAGTGGCAATCTTCGCGAAATTCTAGGAAGACATTAGTAAATAAATCCCTATTAATTTCCACCTGAGAAAACAAATCCTGATTAATATTAACTAAAAATTAAACCAGAATTCACCGCATAGGAGGGCTCCAAATGTAATTGGTATGCTACACCCATACACATGGTCTATGTGTGTAATCAACAAATTGGAAAATTATACTCCTTATCATAATACTTACCAAGAAGAGCGTAAGACGAATTTTTTCCTGGGTTGTCATGCCTTCACCTGTGTAAACAATACAAGTACATTTAAAAGAATGCATGACTTCAACATAAAAACGTATGCAAATTAGACTTATGACCAATTCATGTAATGGCAATATCGCCGAACGCTGATGCTTTCGCAAATGCCACGAAGAAAACTGTGGAAACTGATTTTGTTTTCATTGTATCTAAGAATGAACTGCAATCAAGGCATGAATACTCTATTCTCCAAGGGAACGAATCAAACAAGTGAATTGGCTAAATAAAGAGGGGATATTGTACATCAGTAACTCTCAATTTGAAATACTATAGTGAAAAGCTAGTTGTGGATCAATTTGCTTCTGGGCACAATATTTTTTTTGTGAATATGCTATCACATATACCATATATTTTCAGATATAAGGTACCTTTTCACTCATTATTTCCCATATCTTAAGACTCATTTCATCTCATTCTCTTCTCATATTTCATCTATATTGGATCCAACATTGGTCGTATAAAGTTAAATATAATATCGAACTTAGGTTAAAATTGGTTTGTAATTAGTAAAATCCATTCCGTTTTCGTATTTCTTTTTTATTAGTTATTATTATCTCGATATAAAAGAAGTTAATATATAGGGCACAACGAAAACCACCCCTGGGGTGAGCTTGTCAAATATTGTTAATACTTCCTGAATAAATTTTTTTTAAACAAATACAATCAATTTGTCGAGTCCCATATCATCACACTCATCCATTTTTCTGACCAGATTAAAAGAAATTCAAAGTAACCTAATCAAAATTCTCTGTACGTCGCAATTAAAGACAAAGGTCATAATAAATATTAAAAATAATGATATAAATGAACCGAGATGATAGTGGACGTCTGTTAGACGCAACATCGACTTGTTTATTTTTTTCCCTTTTCAGTAATGCGTTCACCTCCGAACTAAATATAGGGATTTTTACGGGTAACAAAGAATAAGCCCGAGATAAAATATCAAAGGAGGGGAAAAATACAAGAAAAGGATAAAGGAACAATAGAACCTAGAAAGATAGAAGTGAAATGGGAAGCTAATAACATTTTTGCATGCTAAAGGTAGACGGATAAAGGTTTGGTGCCAAACAGAAAGACGAAGTACTAAATGGACAGCTTCTCATTTTTTCAACATTAAACTTCGACTTCATACTTTGCCTTCAATCTAGGAGATAATCTGTTCCCTGCCAGCCTATCGACTAGGTAATCAATTCTATAGAGGATCAAGTCCAATCTACTGCAAGCAAAGAGCTACCAAGAAAGCAATTTAGACATGGAAAACAAGAAGAAATGGGGAACGATAGGGAAATACTGTTCATCGTTCCTCTTTAATATCCTCTTCTCTTCTCAGATACAGGGACAAAGACTGAAGATGATGAAGACGAAGGGTGAAAAATAGAAAAATGCGAAGAATGGGCAGAAAAAATGTCAATGGACACATGGTCAACAACGAAATTCGCGGAAAAATGAATTGTAGAGCTTTCACCGTAATGCACAACAATTTCAAACAATTAGGGAAAAAGTGGATTATCAATAAAAACTCTTTGTGGACCCATCAAACAACAATTCTAATTGCAGCGAGACTGCACAATGCAGAGTGACAAACGCGAATTGTCCAAAAGGGCTTCGACCCATCATCCTGAATCTGTTTTGAGTGCTTGCAGTGCTCGTGATTAAGGTTAAGTACTGGGCTTTCTGTAGGAGAAGCGGGGGTTCGAGCATTCCCCAAAGGAGCTATAGCTTGCTTTCGTACCTATGGAAGGTTTTTCAGGCATTGGGGAGGAGCGGCACCTAATCAGGTAATATGTTCGTTCTGTCCCCCTCATTCAAGCAATCTAACATTGTTGCCATTGGCTATTTATTGGGAGTGGCGACCATTTGGGGCTCCTTTGCCTTGGAATGGTAGGGTGGTGGGATTTATTGAGGTGTCATGCAAGGGCAAGGCAAAACATGAGCGAGAGATGAATCAAACAGACGGTGATGAATTGGTAATACGCGAACAGGAATGGGCAAAGCATTGAGATCTGGAATGACTGTTGCTTAACAGAACGAACCGGCGTCAAAGAAAGACGATTGCATTAGAAAAGCCATTACATTTGTAGAATACAATCATAATATCTTCAAGCAAACTACGTTCATATTCAAATGACTTGGAATAACTTACCTATTTGCATCGGAAAACTGTTCGAGTTCTCGAGGATATAGGATCCCAAGATGGAATTACACAGGTCTTCTTCACCTCCATGTTCTAGCCATAAGGCAACTGCAAGTAGAAGAAATTGTTATATGAAGAATTCAGTCAGAAAGTAACAGCCGCCGACCACTTTTTATATCGCGGCGCTCGGCACATGTTAAAGTGACACTTCTCACTGTTGCTGGCTAGATTATCGAGTAACGGAATTTCGACTTCATTTGCTAGTATTTGGTGCACATTACCCTACCTAACTAACTCCTGTGAATATCAAAACTATGAAATTCATATTATATGAGATATTTGCTAAATATAGTGAGCAAAATCGTTTTTGCTTGCCAACCAGAAATTTCGAAGTGGCAGTTGGGTTGACATCTGGAATTATATAACACCCAGGTCGGCACTGGTCAGTACAAAGGGCATTCTGCCACCAGGGCTAAATCTGGCAGCACCTCCTGGTCTCCAAAGCCATTTCCTCATGGATTTGACATGGGTTTATGTTCTGACCCATTCATTACACATATTCACTAATCATTGAATAAAAACGTAATGCTGATATTTAATACTTCAGATATTGCTATACCTATTATATATGATTACACTGACAAAGTTTCACACTATTCCATGACTACTCATTTTAACTATCTTAGCCACTTTAACCTTGAACATAAAGAAACTAAAACCACAGTTGGTCATTCTTTATTTTACAGTATTTCCCCGAACAAAACATATTTGCTTTCCTTTGCCCATAAGCGAATAAAAGAGACAATGTGATGAAATATCACCGACATGACCATGTAGCATTTAGTAGAAAGCCAATGATTCTTTATTCAGGGGGAATCAGGTAAAATCTCACGCCATAGTCCTTCCCTTCCCTATTGCTTCAACACTTGACTCAGTAAAATGATCTGACTGCAGATGGCCAATTTGGTCGCCTAGACCGCACATCGAAAGACGCCACCCCCCAAAATAAGCCTTAGGACTTAATCCGATTTGACAGTAAAACTCGATAAATAAGTCACCGACATTCACTTTTATCTCTGCTCTTTCCCACATTGGAAAACCAGAAGCTCGATCTGGTTGATGACTAGACTGGGGGAATTCATTAGAACGCGGCTTAAACAGAGTTAAGAGTTTCCACACGGAGTGCAACCAGACAAGGCTCCATACAACAAGATTAACTTGGATTCATGCAGAAAAACGATGAACTCATTGCAGGATATTGCAGAAAAAAATAGCATGGCATGAAATACAAGGAATAAAAAAACTTGGAACCTTGATCTTACAGGAATAAAAATGTAAATAGATGCCAACATTTCTGGTCAAGAATATTCAAAGTGTGACAGGTAGAATCCTACCCTGACAAAGCCCATGGCTGGGAGGGAGGGGGAGGTATTTGCTTACCGCACGTGCTATAAATTGATGAACATACATATATCTAAAAAGAAAATAAATCAGTCGGTTTTTCCTATGTGCGGATTGCGCAACAAACTGCATTTAAGCTACAATAGGAACCTAAAATATTGATAAATCCGTCCGTTAATCATCGATATAATGTCGTGTTACAAGGGCTACATTGTGTCATTAATAGTAAATCAATTACATGCTTGGACTGTCTGGGTCAACTGTTCTGACCGCATCAAGCCAAGGCGTGGGGGTGGCTGACAGCCCTGACTAGCCATTTACAGGACAAACTACATATCACGTCGCTTACATTTTCAAGCATGACATGTTCAAACCATTGCCAGCATCCCCGGCAGGGCGAAGAGTTCCCACACTTTCTTAACACAAGATATGCCTCCCAGTTTTAATGAAGCAATTCGCAGTTATAAGCAACTGGCAGTGGTTCAGCCGACAATCTATTGTCTCAGGCCGCTGGATACTAATATTTGACTTAGTGGGATTTTACCTGACAGCTGCATGGTGCAGGCTGAGAGAAAAAGGATGCAAATGGAATATAATCAAAACGAGAATAAGGTCTTTTTTGTGCCAATTCCCAAGTTCCCCATGATACGATTAAAAACAGCTTGAACATCAGAAGCGAGGCGAGAGAATCCCTTGGCGTGTTTCCTTTTGGAAAACTATCCTTATTGAAAATCCCCCGTTTTTCCCCCAACCTAGTTAACCTGGCAGACCCGCGCCGCGCTTTGCTCTTCCGGCTGTAAAAGAAAGCGACTTGTAATAAGAAGATAACAGTTTTGATCGCATCCCGATTTTCAGGAAACCAAAGGGCCATTGTGCTACTGACATTAGAGTTTTTCGGATAGGGCATGAGGTTGAAATGGGTTATGTCGCTATCACTCCGTATGCTTCACTTTCTCGCCCTTTCATTAGAAGGCAGTGCACCGAAACTTGATTGATCCTTCTTTAATGTACTTGAGCTCAGGGGGCCCGCTGGCCAAATATCTGAGCCAGAGGAGCTCTTGTGTGCAGAGAGGAGGGAGAGGAAGCATCTTCGATCTGTACATAGGGGCGAGCAGCCAAATTTTGACCTTTCATTATTATCAATGTGTGGCAGAGAGGAATATATGTGAATACCAAACGGGGCCTTCGTGCATTTTACGGCCACCAGTTCTCTATTCTATACATCAATGCCTTGGCAAAGGAGACTTCATGCACAATCTTTACATCCGTCTTTTCCAGCTACCGATGCCGTTTACAAGCCTCTCACTTATTTTGATAGAAGGCTCACATCACACACTCATGTAGAGATATTAGTCAGCATTTCCATCAAAATATTAGACACAGTTCTGTAATCTGACATTTCAATGTGATCGACGGTGTGTCCCTACAACGGGCCATTAATCATTCCATGATTCGATAAGACGCCATAATCCCCACGACAGCTTTACAAATCGTCACATTCCAGCAACTTGGCGAATGTCTTGAAAACCGTAGCCATTTCCTCCCAGCTTAAATCCTGTGCTGCTAAACAAGCGAAAAAATATCTGAGAGATCGTGTATGTGCGCTGACAATTTAAATCAATCTTGTGTTAACTATGCTGGAAACTAATGACATTGTTTTTCTCATTCGATGAGAAATTTATAGTCTGGGTAAAACGAGGCAGACGCGGCGGCTCAGTTGAAATACAATGTACTAAAGCAGACGATGGCAGCCATGGATAACAATATTAACATAGGCAAAAAGTTAATCATATTAAGTTATTTAATTAGAAATTTAACCTCCCGGTCACAACATCTAAGTCAGATACAAACTACGCGTTTTCATGCTATTTAAAAAAATATCTTTATCATAAAGAATCACTACATATCACATTAAAGATGAAAATAAATGTATTAACACCATTCATTTCATTATGCGTAAGTGATCATGAATAAGTTCAATAAATGGGTGGAAACTAAGATTTCTTACTCCAACAAAAAACAAACCCAAATCTATAGTGTATTATTACGTTAGGTTCTACGTAAAGGAAAGTTTAAATGTGAATGATTCGGCTGGGTCATATTTATAATTCAATTGAAAGTCTCGTTGGTCTATCGCCCTGATTTTGAAGAAATTTATAGAAATTGGGCTGATACGAACTGATCCCTGCATACAACTGTCCGCAATTTTCCTATTTGTTTTCATCAGTCTTTTCTCCTTAAAAATGTTAAGAAAGACTCCGACCAAGACCAAGTTAAACCACGCATCTGGAAAGACTAATCAACTTGGCGTAATGAAAAATCCGGAGATCCAACTGAGGACCGTAAAAGCTGAGAAAGATCATTACCACAGAGCATAAATGGCTTTCCCTCAGAAAAGATTTATCCCGCATTCTATCGAACATTTCAAGGATACTAGTACGCGTTGAAAGATGCTCGAGGGCCAGGAAATCGCCTTTCAGGTAAACATCGAATTACTTTCAAGCTCCGAAGGTAACTTACTTTTTTCGCCCTGACCGAAATAAATGACTATCAGCAATCTCAACGATCTATAGCGACAATATCAAAGACGAAATTCAGTCCACGGTTTTCAGCCTTAGTGCGATTTACACCACAGTCATATTACTTGTCACTGTAATGCGCGAAAAGCCATAAATAATTCATTGCAGATAATTACGGGAACCCAATTCATCAAAGCAACGCCCTATAGAGTATTCACCAGTACCATTCAGATCAAATCAAACGTCGGGTATCTCAGCACCCTGACCTTTCCGTATCATTTAAGGCCAACCTCTCAGGCATATGGTGGAATCAACGTCCCTGTATGATGTATCCTATGGCAACAAGAGCTGTAATACACAGGGTAACATGGGATAGAAGAACATAAAGCTATTGTGCTACACTGTCACTGCCCCCCCCCGCCCCCTCTCCTCCTAATATAGTCCAGCCCAGGAGATAGCCAAGGGGTCCTTCTTGCCAAATGAAGAGTCTAGTCCCTCTCCAATTCAACCCTTTGCGCTAATGCTCTCGATACCGTCGTTTGAACATGGACAATCGAGTTTCCTCGTCAATAATGTTGACGCTTGGTAAACTTGACGAGCAATTTACACATCAAAGAGCTTGGCATTCTGCTTATGATGATCTGCCTCAAGGCACGCTGGGAGTAACCCTAGAGGCCGCCCACAAAACTCCTATATAGACAAGCAAAGAGTCTCTCCTTCACACGGAGGGTCATGCCGCGGTTCATAAACCACACAGGTTGTTGATGACTAAATCATCCTACACCAAAGATTGCCGACTGTCCAGCTCACAGCCACTCTTGCTTCTTAAAGTGATAATGCTTCACAAGCAACAAAGGGACATTAATGTGGATGGCCTTCTATTAAATATACACCATTGAAAGGAGGCAACTTTAAAGCCTGTGTTCCTCATACAAGGCAACCGACAAACTAGCGGTCACCGACAATCGTGCATGTGGATACCGGGTCACCGACAATCGGTCACCAGGTCACGACTGTCAGTCCCTTGTCGGTGACTTATCGTAGACCCCTCCTGACAAGTTTTAAATTTTAGAACTTGTCGGGAGGGGTGACCGATTGTCGGGACCCTAAATTTTTGTCGGGACCCTAGATTGATTGTTTTTTTGGGGGCCAAACCAAAGGTGCTTATGATCTTGATGAGCCTCCTGTTCATTCCTGTTCACTTCTGTGAAGTTTAGAGTATATTTGTACATTCATTTCTATCGTTTAAATTGATTTATATAGAATTATTGCCATTTTTACTGAATATTTTGATTTGTGCGTGGTTTGCAGGTCCCTGATTTTGGTGAATATTTTGGTGTAGATTTGTACATTTATTTTTTATCATTTCTATTGATTTATAATTATTCATTGGTATTTTTTGGTGATTATTTCGACTTCAAAAGTCTCCAAATCGTACAGTATATTACACCACGTTGTAGCATACTTATTTAACTTAATATTTCTTTAATCAAATATACCGAATATAGGTTTTAATATATTTCCATATATGTTCTTTGTGTATAATGATATAACTAATTATCGTGGTGAAGGTAAATGTCAATGTTAAATAATAATTATCGATCAAAGAACAATAGCAACAATAATATAAGTAATACTTATAGACTGAAAGCTAGTGAAATAAATATCATAACCATAAATAAAGGGTTTATTTCCTACCTATCACATCAACTATAACTAATACATCTCTTTGTTCGAGTCAAAATCGTGGAAATATTAAAAGTTCATTTAAACATTATGAAGGCTGCAGAAATGGAATTACATATTGTAGTTGGTTCCATTGGTAAAATAAACATATTATTAATTACCGTTTTATCTCATAATCGATAAAAGTATTAAAATATAGAACAGAAATGATATTGGTCTATGCTATTTCTCAGACAACATAACTCGATATATTTATATTTATTTCCTATGCAAAAATGACCTTTCCTCATATGTTGGGGTCTAGATATTTGAGAAAGATTTCATAATTGTTATTGTTATTTCATATTGTTAAAATATTTCTTGGTAGAAATAAGTAAAGTTTGTCTGATTGACGAACTCCATATTATTTAATTTCGTTATTTACCTTCGCCACGATAATTAGTAGTAGAAATCATTAATCCGAATAGATCACACATTTAGTCTGCTTGAGAAGAGCTATCCCGGGTAGTACTCGCATGTTGGAAACTTATTTAATATAGACGATAATATGGACTTTATTATTACATAAATAAACTGAGACAATAGCTTGATTGGTTGATGCAAGGCGATAGAAATATATATTATATATATTAACAAGAAACTACTTGGAAAAATCTATGTTTAACAGCCTTTTCAGGCATCTAAAATTATTCTTTCATTTATAAAGGTGTCATTAACAATGGTATTTGAGGTTATAATAGTTTACTTTACTTGATACAACATATATTGATGTGTCGCTGCCTCCTGGTCACGATTGTGGTACATGTGGATACCGGGGACCGACAATCGGTGACCAAATGCACATTTTTTGTCGTGAATGTAAATACCGGGGACTGACAATCGGTACCCTACCATTGTCGGTCACTGCTGTCGGTCCCCCTGTGTCCCTTTTGTCGGTCGTCTTTTGTCGGTTGTTTGCCTTGTATGTGGAAGCCCCATTTTAGAATGTTCACACACGTTGACATTGACCCGGGAATAACTATGGCTTTTCATAAGAGACGCTGACTACGCTACCCCATTATTATTATATTAAGAATAATAAAAACTACATATATGTTACTGAGTGAATTCTGACCAGAATATAGCAGCAATATAATGAATAAAATACAATTTGCTGTGGCTGCGAGTCCATATATAAGTTGAGATTGGACAATATTATTATAGAACATTGGTATTCGTTGTGTTGCATTTTACCTAGGAGAAGGTACATGAGCGCATCTCATGCAGGAATGGTAAAGTATATTAGCACAAACAATATCGTCGCCATGGGCGATAACATTCATACGTAGATTTTCACATAATCTCATATATGGAGGCTGAGTAATTATATAGCAGCGCATGGACTGAGGAAGTACAGCACAAATATGCTAAAGACGCTCGCTTATAAAGTCAGAATGAGAGACGATTCGGTAAAACGATGGGATTCAGGTAAAAAGTATCTGTGAGAGAAAAAAACAGTCCAGTGACCTTTCGCTTTATGTGGAAGAGAAATACTTCCCAAAAGGTTGGATGGCCCCATCTAATTCTCATTTCGATCGACGAAGCCAGATACATTTATTTTCATGAAACATTAGGGTTAAAAATTGGAACGATTTGTGGAAATCGGCTCCCTTTTTACAGCCTAATACCAGCAAATACGTAAATGTATGTGTACGCACTCGCCTATCAAATTTATTTTTGCCCACCAGGACGCTAAGTCTGACGTGAAGTTCTTAAAGGCAAACGAGACTAAAGGTAAATCCAAAATATATGTAATTTTTCAGAGTTTCAAGTATGTGATTCATGGCGTGATTTGGGTCATATAATATATGAAAATATTTGATATGTAATCGTGTGTGTTTCCATGGTATGACACTGGACATTTAGGTATATCATATCAGAGACCGCTAAGAAATCAGTCATAAATCTCAAGTTTCTCTTTTAACAGATTAGATTTGTAATGATCGAAATACTTTGTTCGGAATAGTAATGGACTCTTAACTTCAACATTTTGTAACTACTTTTTCTAACTTTCTGTAATAGTGAGTGAGTGAGTGAGATTGGTGGCTTTACGCCCTTATCAACACTTTGAAGTGTTATATCAAGGGCGGGAGAGCTGAGAGGGAGGCAGTTTATGATCATACCCAGGAAATAGAGATAGAGAAGAAGGGTGAGAGAGACAGAGAAAAGAGATAGGAAGGCCCTTTAAGGTCTTACCCAGGACCAGTTCTGTAATAGTATCAATGTGATATAATGTGTTAGCAGAATATAATAGTAATTAATCAATCAAGATTTAAATTTTGTTATTTTTCGTGGGAATACTTTTAGAAATGTCATCCTTTATGAGAGAGGGATTATATAAAATTTCATGGATAAAAGTTTTAGATACGACATTTTCTTGATACGAAGGCACATTACATGAGTGGTAAAAATTCGATGGTCTGATACAAAAAAAAGATCAGTGTTCCCACTTCAATATCACAATGACATATAAATACCATTTCCCCCGAAATACATAAAAGAACAGTGTAATATCTATGTAACAGGAAAACAAGAATATATGAGGGGGTCACATTGAGATTTTCACCCCAGAATGGCACAATGTAACTCAATTCCCACAGTTTCCAATGCTAAATCCCACAGACACCAGGAGTATTAAAATCTGGATATAATAATTAAAGAAATGGAAGTGATGACTGTCCCCGTCCCCGGCCATTGTTTTAACATACGGTGAAAGTAGGCAATAGTTTAATATATCTAATTTCTTCAAGACACCCATAGGCTTCCATAGTTACACTTTTAATACTAAAACAATGAAAAAACCCTTAGCTTAGCTATTTTGCAGCTTAGCTTTCTTAAACTTGATTAACCAAATTTGGACTCATGCTATAAAGAAATGGAACAAATTCCCCAGTAATTTCAGTTTTCCAACCTAGTTCATGAACTCGCCACTAGGATGGCATTGGGTATAGTGCCATTTGCCTTTGAGATACGTCGAGCGCTGACACTTAATTTGTTAGCAGGCGAGGCAGAAGGCGTTGCATAGGAAGGACTTACATCTAGACATGCAAGGGGATTTGGTACGAAGTCAGATGGTGGGGCATTATTTAGCAATCATTCCTCTAACAAAAGTATACATCATTTACTTACGTTGTTGGTTTCGCTGACGAGCTAACCATTCCCACAAAATTGGTATAGTCTCCTCGCAAATCAAGTTGGGATACCTACATGAGAAGAAAGAACAAGTTCATTGGCAAAAGAACTAATAAACATTTTTTTCAATACATTCTACACACTGCACAGAAATTCAAGTTGACCACAAAGTAAATTGTAGCCGGGCATTTTCCAGGGGCAAAAATAACTTTACATTTGTCCCACTAAACAAATGGACAACCGCAAAGCGAGAAACTCAAGAATATTGGATTTTTTCGCCTTTGAGGTAGGCTTACTACCACGAACAAACACAGCAGTTCTAAAGCCTTTCTTTGAGTCTGCATTCTGTCAGGGTTTTATCCAGCGCCTGAGTTAACAGCCTGGGGTATTGCTATTTTATCAAGAAACTAGAACACACACGGAAGAATGATGATAACACCCGTGAGCAGGTTATTTTCTCCTTTAATGTGGGCTTCGTACCCGCAACTATATCCAACAAGGATGTATAGAACGGCGGGAGTTGCTGCTTCGACTGAAAGGTGCAGATAATTTCCAAAACGTCAATGTTATGCCCGGCGTGCTGATAGTCAGGATAGAAGATCTGCATGTGGTCAAAACAGCCATTTGTCTTCATATTCCTGCAGCAGAATTCTAGCCAGCGATCCTGATTCGAGAGGAGGAAAGTATCACTCAAGCAATTTAGGTCCGTTTAGGAAAATTGGCAAGGATGAGAAAGTACTTTCCTGGGCAAAGAAATGTGCTGAATTAATCATATTGAATTTTGAGAAGCCGTTTACAAGAAAACGTTTGGCTCGCTGCGCAAATATAAGAAACGCTTATGTAAAAGCACATTGGAGGTTTTAGAGTAATGTTTCTTACTGCCAACGTTAGCTAAAACGACGGGAACCCTGGATGAAGAGAATTTATCATGTCCATTTCGTAACATGAATTTATGAATCCTCCCCATTCGCCCATTAATGTGAATTTTAGAAAGATCCTCTAAAGAGAAACACAGGATGGGATCCCTGAAGCTCGAGCCTGTGAAAATAGACTTTGATTACAGCCCTTTCGTTCGAGACTTTTTGTGCTCGATCGAACTTAACGCTAACGTGGGGATACCATAAAAAAAGTAGTCTATCTGGGAGTCATATTCAGCATCGATTTTTACTTATTTGTGCTCGTGTTAGTACACAGATATTTTCGCGAGGAAAATCAAAAGCCAAAGGCGGCACCAATGACGAAATGATCATGCCTGTGCGTATCACACAGCGCCATGCGCGCTCGGTGCTTTCAGTGACATCGTCTAGCACGAAGCCAGGATGTACCACAAGGCATCTTTGTACCTACCAGTAACTCCGGCTCATAGCGAATTGGGTAATTCGAACGCCCGAGGGGGATGAGAGGAGACCAAGAGGCAGGGCTCCTAGTGTATGGCGATTGGCTATGTTATCCCTTAATGATCCGGATAACTGGACAATGTGACAATATAGACGCGACAAGTGACATTATCGCGATCGATCATACAGTCGCACCCCAGTCGCACCATATATTGGCGAGGGGCGCAAACACTAATATCGTTAAAGGGTGTCCTGCGCAGCGTAGCCCTCTCATGAGGTGACAAAATTGGTCACAGTGTCTAACAGAATATACATAATCAGTCTCTTTTCGCGTTCAGGCTCGAAAACAACCTAGAGTCTGATAAACATCACCCAGAAACGTGGGATACCAACCACATGAATACATAGATATAAAATATGATTCATTTGAGGCTTTGTGTCTATCATAGATGGAGGAGGAGTGGTCGGCTTTAGCTCTTTATCCAATGAAAACCTAAAACCAGTTACATTAACACAGAAAAGAGGCTTTTAAAGGATTAGGACTTACATTCCACACATAACATATATACCGGTAGGAATATCAGGATAATATTCGCGATGAAGATTGGTCACCCTGTACTGTGAATATCGAGCAGGGTTTTATCTAGTTCACAATATATTCAAAATAATTGAGATATATCAATGTAAATATGTATAGCAATTAGATCTCATGTAATCTTGTGCAGTACAAATGTAAATGTATGGCAACAATACACATAGTAAAACCCCCAATGCATGCATCAAGATGATAATTGTATTCAGGCTGCTCGATTTTTGTGAATGCTCTGCTCCAGTTCCATCGTAGAAACAGACTATAGCCTCCTACAACAAGAGAAAGAGGGCAATCCATCACACACAAGCCTATCTGGCATTTTTATTTCTAAGGTAGCTATATTAGACGGATACACAACCATTGGTGTCGGGTAGATGAAGTTTTGGGAAGGATCTAAATGGGGAGAAGACATGGAAGTAACAGGACGCCCATCATTATATCACAGCTCAGAGTAATACTCTTATAGCTTATACATGTACTATATGTAGTAAGGTAGTGATAGTTGCTATAATGTAGTAAGGTAGTGATAGTTGCACCATATTTAAATGTATTGCCACAACATATTTACACCCAAACCCATAGTACTTCGACAAACACAACTAGGATCTGTCTGGTGTGTGGCTTGACTCAAACTAGCAAAAGGCATAATTCAAGCCAACTAATTTGTACTAGGAAGGTACAAAAAAAGGATCCTCCATATTGCAAAGAGCTGAAGACGTCCCTCTACACAAACAGAATGTCTACTGAGGGTAAGGAGAGAGGGCCTGTTTCCAACGTTAATCCACGGCAGGCGAGAAAAGGATTGAATTTCTGTAGATTTAGTTCGCTACGCCCACTATAGTCCTCGCGGGATATAATGAGCCCCATAAAGTTGAGGACGGATGCTCAATGTTTGAAACGAATCAATCTTCAGGAACAAAAAGACCTAAAGCTGCATGGTCTCTCTTTTAATTACAGATACAGCACGCAAACTTATCAAATCTCACATCCTCGAAATGTTCCATTGCCTGAGGCGAGGTGAATGGTATCGAGTGTCTGAAGGGGATTTCAATGTCAACATCACTAATGAAATTAAAGCAGTAATAAAATCTATTGGAAAAGGCTCATATTTTGAAATACCGCCCAGGACTGTATCCAACACCTCGTGGTTAAGTTCTAGCCCTCCGTTTACTTCGCTTTGGACCCCAAAAAATATCCTCAAAACACATGTATATATGTATCAGTACATCATTGGGACGAACTGTATGAGGAAAGGTTAAGGTTGATGAAGGACAGAATATTATTGCCCTACACGTTGGGACTGTGGGACTGTGTAGACACATTTGCAATCTACCAAATATATCATCACAAGTCAATCGAAAAAATCTAGACTCACTACTTTCCTACCCCTCATCCTTACTGGTCACTGAGATTCCAGAGACATGCATAGAACGGGGTCATTATATTTCGCATCCACTGTCGTTAGTGGCATGGCGGCACCTGAGGCAATCTATCAACAGAGAGGCGTTAACAAGGAATCCGCCAACGATCTCTTGTTCCCTCTCCGTTGGGAGGGGGTATTGAGGCTGATCTACTAGGGGCATGGAAGAGGGGGATAGTTTGCGAGTGAAACTAGATGATTGAGATAGTTGTATAGATTTTAGATGGAGGGAGAGTGAGGAAGAGTAAGAGGAAGAGAGAGAGAGACATAGGGAGAGAGTGTGAAAGCGAGAGAGGAAGAGATAGATAGATAGAGAGAGAGAGAAGAGAGAGAGAAGAGAGAGAGAAGAGAGAGAGAGAGAGAGAGAGAGAGAGTGTGTGTGTGTGTGTGTGTCTGTGGGTGTGTGGGAGTGTGTGTGGAGAGAGGCGAATAAAAATTAAGCTGTGAAGCGACAGAAGCAGCTTGTCAAAAAGTATTAAAAAAAAATGAACAAATAATCCAAAAAGCAATTTTCTCGGTTTTTTTCCCATCCCTTCAAATAATCTCAATTAGACAGAGAGAGAGAGAGAGAGACCTTACAGATGATAACGGCCACCATAGTATTAGGTGGATATGGATCCATGGGAAGGCAGGGAGGTGATCGGGTGGGGGTAAATTTCGTGGGGACAACGTGCACAATATCCAGAGCACAAAAGAACAAGCCAATGGATCACAATTTCATTAATAATACGGCGACGACAAAATTGGTACCTTCCAGGCCAGTGAATACAACTAACGTTAGGACCAGTTCTATGAAGGGCGCCAGTCATTGGAAATTGTGTATTAGAGGGAGGAGGGGTCGGATGAAGGGATGGAGCGAAGGGGGAGGACAAACTAACTCGATTCCTCGATTCGGATCCTTGATAGAAATGCATGATGTCCTTATACATAATGTAATTATACCGACCTGTTCTGCAGTAAAATAACTAGGAGATTGTTGCCCCGGTTTGACTTCAGAACGGCAGGATCCCTGTGGAACAGACAGAAAAGAAACAGTTAATTGAAACCCGTACGTGTCTTGTGAACAAAATGACTTAAAAAGAAACTTCAAATTCAAACGTAATGGGCGTCCCGAGGTTTTATACATAAGTTTCGTATTGAAAAGGAGGGCCGGAACGGGAAAAAAATACCTGATGAAAAGAAAAAACCCAACTCATCAAGCAGATCGGAGCTTGAATTGACAAGTGTGTTTTTCTCACTATGAACCTAACCCCAGTTGGTTCACATCATGCTAACAATGGCATGAAAGCGTTGGCATATAGAGACATAAGGCAGGCATTCAGGCAGCGATTTCTGATGGCTAGGTGCGGAGGACGAGTCGATATATGTGTTAGTCCCAAACACACATGCCAAGGATAGGGATAGGCCCCACTGATTGCACACATCGCGCATCAATAGCAGAGCCAAAGCCAAATAAGAAGGAGGAGGGACAGCTAGAAAGAAGAGTTACCGGTACTACTCATATCCGGCTATTGATGGTATTGAATATGAAGTCGCAGAAAGATTGAGGACATGCATGAGGTTTCTTACATACACACATATAATAAGAACTGGTTAAAATGAGGGAAATAGGGATGTAGGTGAATAGATAAAAAGAAGAGCGAGGGGTGAAGATTTAGCAAATTACATTGAGAGATGCATGTGTTAGTTCTAATGGGGATGTACACAAGAGGGGAGGTAATAAACGAGCGAAAAAGAATACGGCAACAAAGGCGAGTGATGTGAAGCAGGAGGTACTTTTGATGGAGAATGGAGAGGATGGAAAAACAGGCAGAGATTGAATGAGACAGCCTAATTCACCGATAAGTATGACAAACACATATTACCCTGGAAAAATACACAAAAGGGAATATGGGGAAATAAAGAAAGCTGCTTCAGGACATTCTATCAAATATGAATAGTTGTTGGTTTTATTGGCAGCATCATGTCCTTCCTACATAACATTAGTAAGCTTTAGGCAATCACAAGGATTACTCCTCCATATGACGTGGTTTGTAATTAAGGGTGATCGATGACAAAGATTGTCCCCGCCGAGGCAGCATATTAAAGAAACGCCAACCGATGCCTCCAGATCTTTATAATGACATGGTGTGAACGAGAATTAACGACGAATGAAATAAAACTACAGAGAGCATGGCTCATATATGTGTTGGCTCAGGGCAGAGGAGCAGGTAGAGGAGGAAGCGATAATTAATGTCCTAGAGTAAACTTACTCAGTTGTAATGATCTCATCTCGTGACCTCCTTATCAGCAAAATTGGCCCGGGGTATCTGAAGAATGGGAAAAGATAGATTATTTCACAGTCAATTTATTTTCAATCAGGGAATCATAATTGATTAAAAATTCCAGGAGGCAGAATAAATCCTCCCTTTCTCCCCGTGGGCGCCAGGTGTTCGTGACTTTGCTATCGCCTACTGGAAAAGGGCTAAGCTCAGTAGGAATGTTAAATCTGCAGCGTAGGGGAATCATACGTGATCTTGACAGTATATAATAGGTGGCGGGCGAAATGTAGAAATGCGTCAGCTTTGTTCGCCTCTTGCCACTTGTTAAATGGCGAAGCCATGTCACTAAAGTCAGGCACTGCGCCAATATTCGCCCAGTGCACGACTTCGGGGTCCTTTATGTTAAGGAATCACGCATCCATCCAAAGGGGAGAAGGATCAGCAGGAGACGCCAAAAAACAGCTTCTCTTCTCTTATCACACCGCTGGAAGAAGATCGTGAGGTGCGATTGGCATAAGCGAACTCCTCCATTAGACCAGATAACGTATATATTCTAAGCAAGGCTTCCCCCCAAAACGAGAAGGAAAATGCCAGGCGATGGGATATGCCCCAACGACACGAACAGCATAAAGTTACTTCAATTAACCCAACTTCGTATATAATTTACGCTAGACTGTGTGTACGGTTTAGATTCTAGACATCAAAGGCGCGTATAATTAAATTCAATTAAGAACATCAGAAGAATTCCAATTAGCAATTACTCCATTTCATTTTCCCAGCTAACGTATACCTCAATTCTACTTAGGGACATAGAATATTCTGACGTCACAATAGTCATTATGTTCATCAATACCTTGTTGCGCCAACCTTATCCTTCCTCCATATATATCCAGGTATATATACTCCGAGTATATATATATATGAATATATATATATTATATGAATAAAGGAAGGATGGTGGAACTACTCAGACATAAATTAAGAGACCATTGCATTGGGAAGTCATCAGGGCTAATAAAATAGCGACACTAAATAGATTTTCAGTCAGATGAATCCCACACAAATGAAGAGGTTCGGGATAATTGCCACCTTTTAATTTGATCGGTCTTAATTTAGGAAACTTCTAAGAGAACGGAGAAATAATGACGATAATAATATATACAAGTAATAAAAATCTGCTACACAAATATGTAAATCTCCCCTTGTACAAACTGATCTACAAGATATTGTCAATGCAGACAATCACATATCATATATTATATATCTCTAAAATTAAGTCGAATCGAAACCTGCCAAACTCCAGGCAGTTAAAATATAACAAAATATGGTAGAAAAGGCCCATCAATGTTTATCAAGTATATAATAGTTATAGATAGTATTTCCACCAAGGCAACGGGTGTACATTCAATTTGTCCTCCAATAGGTTTTGGTTTCCAATTAACGCCTCGTTCTTTGCCGATGGCACTCGTAATTTCTCTTGTCGGTGCCATACTGGTGTCGGCAATTCTTTTTATAATGGGAGAGTGCCTGTATTTCTTTTCGGTGGAAAACACTTTAGTGCGGCTTCCTAAACATCCTCAGTTTCGTCGGTTTTTACCACAGTCTGATATGAACAAATTTACAACAATTACTCTCGTTTCCCTTCTCGTCGTGTCCGCCACTATGCCCTAATGTATTTGGGGCTTTGCCTACATTTCTCCGCCCAGCAGGGCGATATCCCACTTCCCCTCCGTACCTGTCTCATCGGGTCAATTCGCTCTTTTCTAATCTGATGCACACCGAGAGTGATTGACACGATAAATCTACGTGACAGTATCATACAAGCACCCAGATCCTGCCATGACTGGATGTTGGAAACAGGGGGCAGTCAATCATCCTTGAACAATCGATATCAATGAAGAGATTGGCTGAGAGGCGAAGAACCATGGGGCGGATTACTTTACAAATCCCTCTTTGTACCTTAACCCCCCTTCATCAATCGACGATTCTCCTGCTAACAGTGGCCTTACAACATCAGTGCACGAAGAGGTCTGAGGTCCTGTCGTATTTTGGAAGGCATAGAATGGTCATCCATTAACTAAAAGCATTCTTCATGTACGTAGAAGTATGGCTACATATATATATATATATAGGATATGGATACAAAGGGGAGTAGTATTACCAATTAGAGAAGCAACGTTCATGAAATATGTATCCCAGCGCGAGTCTTTTTTATGCCCACGATTTAATTAAGAGAATAACATTCAGGGGCTTGTAATAGGTTTTAGGTGGTCTTGGCGTACTTCGTAAAGTTATTCATCGATTCACATACTAATTAAACTATAGGCTTATTTGATTGCCAAGCAATGCAGCTATTCTTGACTCCCTCTCCAGAGGTGGTTAGAATCTAAATAATGGATTGAAGATCACTTAAATAATGATCGATGCCCAACGCTCGCCAAGTGAATTCAGCAGTTCTCTGCTATTTTCCCTCTCTCCCTATTTCCCAATTTTCACAATATCTCAGATGGTTTCGTTCAATTTCCCCCTTTCTGAACTTAAATATACATCACTACAGTGATACCACATTCACTCTTCCATTTACCCATTGTCCCGTCTCTTGCCATGGCCTGCAAAGACGGAAGTATTGGCGGGTTTAGGCGAAGAACAGTTCAATAGGATATTCCGTTGCAACATCTCGGTTACTATACGCTATACCAGGGCCGTATGTACCTCCACTGTTGTCATTCAACACAGCAACTGGCCATAAACCAGGTCCAAGAATTGATGACCCGATAATAAGAAATCGGACAAGGGCAGCAGGCAAAATTTGGACCCCGCTCACAGGTGCCCTGTGTGATTTACTATGGCATAACCGGGCCGGGCAGCGAGAGTGGGATACAAGTATTGTCAACGTGCTTGGTCCAATATCCCCCTGCCACAGGCATGACTTAAGATTTTTCGATTGTTTTATGAGGCAGTTGAACTAATAAAGACGGTAAGTGTAAAAGCCTGCCCATGCGAGGTGTAGGCCAGAGATTGTATTTGCCAACTCCGTTTCAACCGTCTGGTAATAGCAGCGTGACATTTAAACGCAGGCAACTCTTTCTCCACAAGATTTAGCCAAACATATTCCCCCCTTTATTTATCTCACTTCCTCATTAACTCCACATCCGAGTCATGACATTCGATTCTTTGCCTTTTAAGAATCGCCTGTAATCGGATTTAAAAGGCAAAAAAAGTAAGGCAAGTGAGGTTATCTATTTGAATTCTAAAAATAAGGAGGTGAAAAACGAAAATAAAAGAACGTAGGCGGCGCTGAAAACTTTTCTAGTTGGTCCATTATGGGGGAATGAAATGGGAAGGCGGTGAGGTAGTGCAAACTTTGACCCCTCAGATGAAGGGGTAACATTGACAAGACCTGCTAGAGGTCACTGCAAAACTGGTAGGATGCGCTACACCTAGGGTTACATTAGCTGCTATAGGGGCGCACCAATATTGTCCCTGGAGCTTCATCAAGCCCTCCGTACCAAAGGCAATTCAATCATTGAATCCACATTGAGGGAGGGGACAAGGGCACGCAGCCGAGGAGCAGAAGGAGCCCCACAGCACAGGTTTTTCTCTCCACCTTCACCGCCACGGCGTTGCTGATCGCGTTACCACGGCAACTGCTGTGGCGTTCAACCGAATACTACTACAGTGCACCACCACCACCACCATGCACCGCCGCCGCCGCTGCTACTTCCACCACCCACCTCTCTCTCACTCTCTGTATCGCCCTCCTCACATCCCAGGCTACCACCGCAAGGCGCATGTCGGGGTGGATATAGACGGCCGGGGACGTCTGATAAGCGGTCGCCGCCAGTACTAATCCCAGACGCTGGCTTTGTGCTCCGGAGCAAGGCAACACGGATACGAAGTAGGAGGAGCAGTGGTGAGAGAGAGGAAAGAAGAGGCACCTCTCGGCTAGAGAGTATAGAGGAGTAGTAGTAGTAGACAGCAGTGCCTTGATTCCCTGCAGGGGACTGCCCCAACTAGTGCTCTATGGGTGAGCCAGCCCGCCTCCCATCAAAAGCTGTCCGCCCCCAAATATCGGCCAGCGGGATTTGAGCCGGGAGAGGAGAAAGCTTCTGTGAGGGATTGAGCTGCACTTCAACAGGAACAACAGCCTAAATCCAACCCACAAATATCGAGGTACAGTTGATCTCATCTTCCTGAGAGAGAGAGAGAGAGAGAGAGAGAGAGAGAGAGAGAGAGAAAGGGACAGAGGGACAGAGGGGGAGAGTCTGTGTGTGAGTGTGTATGTGTGTGTCCCCTACCAAACATTCACGATTGAGGCGCACCGTAGATTCACACGCCGTAGCAGAAGCCCCATTTGCGTATACTACTAACACTGCACGAAACATGGCTAGCGGGTCTTGGCCTTTTGGCGGGCAAGAATAGGAAACATAAAACGCGGAAGGGCAGGAGGAACATAGGAACTCATCACCTTAACATACATGTTAAGGAGGCTGGAAGCAAGGAAATAGTGGGAAAAGCATACCATATCTCCTATATTTCACGCTGCGCTCAAGGTACGCTTACTTTAGTGGTAGGTTATAGTACTGCTGGTGCTGCTGACTCTAGCACAGTTACAGCCGCCCTTACAGCATCTGCTGCTGGAGACCACTCGCTCTGGCGCCGGTGTTGTTGTGTAGGCTGTAGGCATGCTTGAAACCGTTCTCAGCTAGTGTGGGTTATGGCGCTAGCTCCCATCCAAATTGTCAGATATAAGGCAAAATACAAGCATCAGTGCGCCAGAGCTTTTAGTATCGTCTCACTCTATTCCCATGACCTTGCTTACCCTATTAACTGATAGATAGACTTTCCCATGTTGTATACAAGATCTAGTGACGTCTACGAGCGTAAGGGTATATACCACTTTGAGTCTTCAGTCTGTATTTACTCCCCGAGTCCCTCGAATATGCGCTGCCCTTGCATTAGTGCTACAGCCTGATCGAATAACACATTGCATGTTACCATTTATTATATTGCTTCCCACGGTACCGACACGAACCATTAATCTACAGGGCTGGAATTCCAGAAAGGGGCATTGGGTGAAACAAAAGGGACTTCGATGAATACTTCCACTAATACGCATTCATTAATACCACTGCTGGAGAGGCATTGAATTATTACCGCTCTTGATAGAAATCTTTTCTTGTTTCCCCGCAAAGTATAATCATGGCAAACTCGTTTACTTTCTAATTAGAAAATCAATAGAGTAGGGAGGCCCCAATTACCAGTCACATTAAACAAGGGGAAGTAAAGGATCAATTTTCGTCTTGATATTTGGACTGGATTTGTCGCCACCGTATTTAAATCAGGCAGGCCCTTGGTCTAATAGCACATTTACAGCTCGCCCCTTCATCAAGCAAACCAATCGATCTGGTAAACCACGTTTGGGTTCTGGTAATTAGTCGGTGGTTTACAGTACCAAGAAAAAAATAGTTTATGAAGCCGATGTCTGCAGAGAAGTGGAATTAACAAGGATTAACTTGAGGATTAGTCCATGCTCTGTGCGCCCTACCTCTTTGCCTCCTCCCCACTTCAGGCGGTGAATTGGCAGGAGTGCTGTTTTCTTCATACCGACGGCCTTGTTCAACCTTAAGTCACGTTAAGTCAGAACCAGTTCCCCAGCCTTGAACCAACTGCAGAATAAATGTTGCTTTGGTTGCATGGGTATGAAACAGCATGAAAGGGGTTTAGGATTCTTCGACGTGACATAGCATGCCATTTCCCTGTCCTTATAGGGATTTATGCGTATTTTATCGGATAAGGTTTTGAAAGCTGGTCCTAAGTACCACTTATGTAATTCTTTCACGGGCTAACAAAACTGGCTATTAATCATTATTGCTATAGAGTAAAATATACCTGTCTTTTAGTTAATGCATCTAAGTGAAATGATCATATATCAGACTATACGTTAAAAGAACTAACCTTTTGATCCATTTTATTCAGATAATTAAAACAAATTCCTTCGACATATTGAAATTTTATTTGAATTATGAGGGAGTGAATGGTCCTTTTTAAGCTTGTCTCCAGAGTACAATATCAAAGCTAGGATAAAGCTGTAGCACCATAAATATCAGCCTGGTTTGAGCCGATCTAGGCTAATGAGTGACAAACAGCGCCTGGAGAGATTGAAAGGTCATCGCTACCAAGTGAGCTCCGCCACATTATCTTTTTATTTTATCTACCAAGTAGTTTATGGTCCATCAGAATCAATAACCGAACCATACCACCACTATATATCTGCCACCCCTTTCATCCTCCTCTGTCAGCCTCTATCTGTCGCTTCTATTTCCCCGCTCCTCTGTGCTAATTTTCTATAACTGTTTCCTCTACCCAAGCTTTCATGTTCGTGTTTAGATTAAAAAAGCAATATGCTGAACGACAGTGATGATATATAATTATAAGAAACGAAGGAATGGCTATAGATTAAAGACAAATTAAAGACTAATATTGAGACACTGTGTATATCACCTCCCATTAATTCAGCAAACACCCTCGGGCGTCGGTAGATAATTGATTGTTTGACATTTGAATTATAAATCATTCAAATGATTTCAAATCCATAATCCCATAATAAAATCCGAATCGAAGAAGTCAGATGAACCATTGTTTATGAAGTCTTTGTACCTTGAAAGGTTGGCGGTAAAACATAATTGGCAAGCCTCAGTCTCATCTGGCTGCTTATGCTGAAGGCTAAGATGAGCTCAGATGAAAAATTCAATCTTTATTCCAATCGGACGTGCCAGCCTCCAAAGAGAAGCTTCATTTTTAATATGTCACCTCGCACTATTTACGTCGTATTACTTTCACCGCCATAGAAACTGTAGACAAAGACTCTGGCAGTGATCAACCACTCGAAATGGGCAGAAAATTGGAACGGCTAAATACAAAAGAAAAGTGGGAAGCAGCTGAGGTGGTGGACAAGCTAAATACAAGCACGTGTATCTCTTTAACCTCCCTAGTGTTTTCTCAGTATCTGGGAAGTTTGTTGCATATAAGAGGCAGTTGATAGCAAGGCAATGGTCGGGGCTTATCAGCATTACTCTCGTGGAATGTGACCTTTGGGTGTAAGGAAAGAGTGGGGCGTTCCATATAATATTCACCATAAATAACTTACGAACCAGCTGGCCCAATACACTCGCCCAGAATTCCAGTTGCTCATTATCCAAGTATTGGACGTTTTATACTATGATATTGAGAAAATAGCTGCATAATAGAAAGAAGCTTCTTGGCTGGGCAAGTCATAACTCTGCTTGGCCAGCAGCACAATTTAATGCGAAGAGTTATAACCATTCATGTAAGGGATTGCTTGGATGAATCACACCCTTCATTGTAACTGATTCATTGTCTGACGTATTACCGCCGTATCTTCATCGATTCATGGTAAATAAATGGATAATATGTCAACTGGAAAGATTTAGATAGTGCAAATACCATTATCAACATTGAAGGAAGGATAGTCGTAATCGCCTGATTAACCCAAGTTGGGAAGGGCGGAACATTTTTGTTACATTGCATTAGCAATTTAAGTATCCATCTCGAAAACCGTTAAATATTCATAGCTCATTAAAACCGCTTTTAAGGCTACATAAAGATTTTTTACCAGTCCCCCGCAATATTAGACTTACAACCGAGGCCTCTGCTCGGCTAATAGAAGATGGCCTTCCCTGTCATATCAGCGGCGTACCCACCAATTTCTTGATTGCACCGTGGGAAGTAAAACATGCAAGTGGTGAAAGCAATCCTGTCAAAAGTATACATGGCACACATGTATACTTGCGGCAGTAGCGAGATAGAATTACAAGACAAAGGATAATTACCAGAATCCCAACCTCCGGCCACTCTTTTGAACGAGGTTAATGTATCATGCACGACAGTCATAAACCTAAAAACTAGATCTGACAATGAGAATTATTCCCAAGGAGCCAGGTACCATTCATTGAATTCCAATCGCAACCTTATTTGATGCGGGGACTGAATTTGATTTGCAATAATTAGCCTCAAGGTTCGGTGTTAAACCAGATTTTATTCTCCTGCACTGTCCAGGAATAGTAATATAATTCCTGTAATAAACTTCATTACCAGAAGCACTTGAAGTGGCGATACTAAGGAATGGAGATACTGAATGTGTGTCTCTCATGCAAGTCCAATGCATTACCGAGAAAAGATATACCATTGCGACCAGCAGAAGTCGGCCATGGGTAATCTATTATTGTTAGTGTCGTAAGAAATGTGCACGAAGGCAGCATAGATTCCCCAGCTTGGCCAAAGCCTCCCCACCCTCACCCGCATCAGAACGTGAGCAGAATATTTTGATTTAGGAGACGAGTGAGATTAGACAAGGGTATCTTACTCTCTTGACCCCCAGAGTATTCCTCAGTGCCTTCATAGGCCACTCGCGTCAGAAATCGGGGTCTCTATGTCCCCTTGCATCTGTGCAGCGAGCTCCTCTTCGGGGAAAGACTTACCACCCAAACGAATGCTTGGATTTGAGAGAACAGCTTAGGAGAATATAATCGATATGAGATATCCCAGCTCCTAATGGCTCGGCAAAAAAAGTCCTATTTCAATCAGCAACATGCAAATGTCGAATGGGGGAGGCAGGTCAAAAGGGGCAATTCATTTAAATAGTCAGTGAATTTCAATTAGAATTGATTTTGCATTCAGCCACCAATAAATGGAAGTAGGTAAAATTCAAAGGGGGAAATGGAGGGTCTGTGTGTGATATGGATTGCGCTAGAGAGCAAGAGGCAGGCCGGATAGAGACTAGATGCCTTTAAGAGTGGTAATCCGCGAACACACGGGTGCATTCAGGTGCAAGTGATGCAGATAAAGGCAGACCTTTCCACACTGCGGCCACGCAGCCTCTGAGCATTTAACATCCAGTTCACACAGCTTTGTCTCCTGAGTCACAGGCCATGTAGCGCGACTGAAATTCAAATCATCACTATAATCCATGTATTCTGTATGAATCCTGAACTTTACATGCGTTCTGAATGCTTCATTTTACATCCTACGCGCTAGTTTCAGCCCTATTGAGAAAAGTACATATGTTCAGATTACTAACGATGTACATTGTAAAGGGCTTCAGAGGCCCTATCTAGCGGTGCTAAATAACGGTGAGTTCCATAAGGGATACTGTAATAAGAGCAATATATCAGCCCCTGAACTTAAGCAGGAAGGTCCTTACATTATCAGCCGACACTGGCACGCACCGAGTGCCCTGAAACCATCTATTGGCATACAGGGCCCTCTGCAGTGAACCCTTTCAGATGTACATGTACAAGCTTTGTTCTTCTATTGCCAGTCACTCTCTCACACATCAAACCTATCTTTCAGGTCTTTATGAAGCATACGTGAACCCATGATGGTGGCGGAGCTGGATAAAACAGACGCAGCGAGAGAAGTGGATGTAAAAGGAGTAACAGCGGCAGCAGCATCAGCAACAACAGGACTAGGATATTCAGATTCGCCAGTCCGGTGTCTGGACTTATAAAAGGGCTACTCAGGTCTAGGAGAATACTTTATTGTTCAGCAGTTTCTATGGCTGAGAAAACATCCAGTGGTATTGCAGGGACAACAATGGACTGGTCGGCAGTGACAAATAACCTAACGATCGTTATGACATCGCAATGGGACACTAATTCGGAACGACCCAGTATGGATGGCTTGGTGAGCTCTGATGTCATCCCTCGGAGAGATCTCACTCCACTAGGATTAATAACAATCATCATATTATCAGTCATAACTAACATTACAGTGTGCATTATAGTCAAACTGGACAGGCGCCTGCATCATATGACCTTTTACTTCTTCGTCTCACTGGCTGTGGTACATTTATTGATGACCTCGGTAGCAATGCCATTGGCTTTATTTGTAGTAATTGCAGGTAGGTTCACATTCAAAGTAAGGGTACTTCATAGTGGGTGCACATCTGCCTCCACAGAGGGCAGGGCCATTCTCCATTTTCTGGCTGGTAATGAAACTATTTACAAGGAGGGGGGAAACTTGGGGATACAGGCCTTTGCGTGGCTGAACTCTTGAGGGAAAGCTTTGCTTTTTTATTAGCAGTATTTCCATAGTACGTGGGCCCAAACATCTCTGACTGATCTGATAATGTTTTCTATAAACTAAGTGACAGTAACTACACTTACTAACAGGATTAAGAAAACGAATACATTTTGTGTAAGATACAACTGTCTCATTAATGTCTCATGGGATTGATAAATAAATTAAAATATTTTTCTCACAATGTTCTTTTATAGTCGTCTTGACATTGGAGTAGACTTAATGGCAAGACCTGAGAAGATCAGATTCTGTCAAAGCAACTTTGGCTGTACGTGATAGGGCAGGACATATATACTATGTACAAGGGCATGTACTTCCTATATCTTTTACTGTCATGATGAGTGCACATTATAAATATGTATGAGCAATCTTATTTTATTCCAGGTCGTTTTGAGTATTCAGAGGAGCTTTGCAAACTTTGGGTCACCATGGACCTCTTCTTTTGTAACAACACCTGTCTCCATTTGGCTTTTACAAACATGGATACCTTTCTCCGTCTCAAGGACCCTCTCCGCCACGGAAGGGTCATCACAACGTGTTCAGTCGTATTATGGATCGGAGCCCCTTGGATGATCTCCTTTGTCCAGGCAATTGCTCAGTTTATGCTCAGCCAGGGGGACCATGGCATTATCCACGCGGGCATTTGCTTCATAGCCGATAAAAACTTTGTCATTTTAGGCACGCTCTTCTCCTTCCTCATACCAACAGTTATTGCCATTCTATTTTACTGTTTGTGTGTATGTGAAATAAAGGCGCTCAAGGAAGGCAAGTTCCTCGAGGAAAGTGACGGCAGTCATAACGTCTACCGTTACGCCTCTAACGAGTCGTTACCTGACGAGCTCTCGGACACAACTAGTTGTTTATCAGATACACAATGTGAGATCACAGGTGAGCGCGAGCAGGTTCAATTGGCTGTGGTCACTGACATTAAAGACGGAGAAATCAAGGAGTGTGTGAATGGATCTCCACAGAACTCAAGCATCGAAGAAACGACCTCGTTCTGCGAGGAAAACCACGCTGTGGTAGAGACACCGCCCACAAACACTCAATCAACCAATTTCATGGATCATATACTCTCAACCGATCAGAGTGCCTCTTGCACGCTATTGCTTCGCGAGCCCAACGCAGGGGGAGGGGTCGTGCCAGAGGTCATGATACGGCCTAATGCAGACGTGGACCACAGAAGCCCTGACGAAAACCTACGTCACGAGCAAGCAATAAGTCATCTCATGTTCCTGCTTCTGATCTGCTGCATCTCCCTCTGGATACCTTTCTCCGCCAGTAACATTGTCTATGGGGTTTGTGTGGATTGCCGTGACAGCATGGCCTTCGATGAAATGAGTACTTTCAAATGGTTAGCTTACAGCTCTGCCATGCTCGGACCCTTTGTTTATGCCAAGTTCTCAGAGCCCATGCGTGATGCATTCTGGAGGCTCATGACCTGCAGTTATTGTAAAAACGGACGATCGCATTAACAATTATTGTAACTGTCGCAACTTTCAGAGAATGGCGCATGTATTATAATATGCATATGATATGAGTATATATATTATTATGAAGAATCCTCTGGTGACCATCCGACCCTTCCCTTTAGAATGCGTCCAATGTATTTATTTTTTGATGGGATTGTATGTTAACTGCGACAAAAAGGCATTAACCAAATAAACCTCTGTACCTGTCTCTAATTATGTGGATATAATCCGTTATAACTAAAGACCTCCCAGTATTTACCTTTAGGGTAGTGATAAATTTACTTACTTTATTAATCTTTGACCAAAAACGGCTTTAAGAGCAATATCTGTAGATGTGATGGAAGTAATTTGAGCGGAAAATGTCAACACACACCATGTCAGTATTATGATGCGATGTCGATGTAAAGAGAATGATATAAAAATGGATAAGCCACCGAGGGAACCTTGTTCGTAGTGAACATAAAAAGGGAGAGACAATGGAATGGAATGGGTGCTTTTTAAATAGAGATGCCTTTGAAGACAGTAAATAGTTGTTGTAGTAAATCCACTGTGAGGGGAGATTAACAATTGGTATTTCCAAGGCGACTACACGTTAACATTACAAGCCCTCAAACTCTTCCCCGAGAACCCATCCACAGATAGTGTAACAAAACCACCAGTCTATGCCTAAAAATCTTGTCTAGACACATCAGTCTAATTTTGATGAACCTCTCTGAGGAAATGTACAATTAGATAAAAAGAAAATGTATACATTGCAATCACATTTAAGGGAGCACTCTAGCGCATTCATTAACTTTTTCATTAACTTTTAATTAGCAAATCAATTTTGACTTGGCAAGCCACCCGTAGACCATAGGGAAAATCATTGTAAGAAATGATGCTGTTTCATCTCGTATCGGACGGATTAAGGTTTCTATACGACAAATATTGAACAAGCATGCTGAAGAAAGCGCCAGTACAACAAATTGATAATATTAAAGACACACTCCGATGACCATTAATATTCCCCACCAACAAGTCCACATTAACAGCATACTGTTCGTCCCTGGTTCATGTTGAGTCAATATATCTCATTGATGGCTATTGTATTTATGATTGTTTGATTTATATTTTGTGAATGTTGTTAGGTGTTGCTGACGTTAATGTCCTGTTCTAACCAGAGCTAAATTTGATTCATTCGTGACAATAGCACAATCCTATTAATATTTTTGCTGCTACATTGAAACTAAACGCCAGAACGGGAAATAGAAGGTGTATTGTAATGGTACTCAATATATCATAGAATGATACAACGAAGAATTGAATAAACACATTCGCCAATCGGTTCGATTATGAAGTCTCATAGATTGCTTTATCGATCTATCTAACAGTAATGAATATGATTTGGACTACAACAAGCGCGCAACGAGTGTAAGCCTCGATAGACCCCCAACAGCAAGTCTGTTTCGCTCAGGGCTTCAACCTGGAATCGATGCTCATCGATCCTCGAGGACAAATTGCGAGCAAACAACACGCTGGTGTGGCGAAACGTGCCACTAGTGTTATCAGTCTACAGTAATTCAGATATTGTAATATGAAAGCCACGTTCTGCGTTCTGGCCAATTTGTCCGGGAGACAAAAGTCCGATACTTCGCACAATCAAATGTTAAGCAATCCGCTGTAAACCGCTTGAACATGCGTGAAGGTTCAACATGAGTTAATCCATAGACGACCTTGTGCAATGGGCTAAGGGTGGATATTGACCATGGGTTAAATATCTATAATGAACAGGACGATTCGATAAAGTATAATTCATATAGATGCATCTACTTAGTATTTGAAATATATATTCAAAATCGCTTATCATCTTTAAAATCAAAGATTTCGATGACGAAATGTATATATATCCGTCGATAGATTAGGAGAATTGGACCCTCCATTTTCGATGCACTAATGTTAGAGCACTTAACCTAAGCATTATCATCCGCAAAGTCACCGGCGTATAATCAACCTGTGCATACAGAACTTGAGTATGCAATTCATCAAATCGAGTAACTAGGTATGCACGCCTAAAGGCAACCGCTCCCAGTGCTAACAATCGACTGAAGGCATCCACCGAGAACCAATGTCTGTCACGTTCCAACCGACAGATCAAGTGCATGCGAAACCATCTGCCTCTAATTTCGACCGCCTTTCCAATATATACATCAATACCTAGTGTAATTAACTTATTTAATTTCGGGGAAGTAGCAGGCTTATCATTCTTACAATATTTAATGGTCCCCTCCCTTATCACATCTCAATGAGATAATTAAGCGCCACTGGGTAGCAGCCATATAGTGATACCGACCATCCCTCTATTGTCTGCATTAGCCGATCATTCCCAGTCAGACGCACGTCCGGGTGCAATAGGGGAAATTTACTGTAACATTTCCTTCTTATTATCACGCCAATCATCCTGTACTAGCAGCTCATTAGAGTTATTTATAGCAAATGAGCAAGACGGCCACCTACCTCGTGAGCAGCTCTACGTTGTTGAGGTTCATGTATTTCTTTATAGTCAATGTCACAAGACTTTCTGAAAATTAAAAAGACAAGAGGATACCTGTATTCACATTGCCAAAACAGAATTCGCACGATAATTTCCATTCTTTTCTCATAAAAACCTTCTAGACTAAACCACAAATATTGCCTAAAACATTTCTAAAAGTCGCATGCAACATGGCTATCTCTTTCTATTCTAAACACAAAAGGAGCAGCCAGCGAAAGCCTTGAGAGTCATGCAATTAAAATATCATCAAAGCAGGGAATATTTTACACTGACACTATGGTAGGTTTCCCATTGTTATCCGTATTATTTCCATAGGAGAAGGATGTTTTTCTGATTTACATGGCATATGCTATCTCAGAAGAGCAGATGATTCCACACGCCCCGACAGTCTCAAAACTAATTCTTGAGATAATACGTATCGCTATTCTCTAAGTTTGGAGATGTAATCTATTTCCGTGATAGGTGCCTGAAAGGTTATTAACAATAACTTCAATATTAGGCAGAGAAAAGGCCTGTCAGACAGGGCTTACAGCAGCTGGTCTTTTTGTAATGACTTCAGTCAAAAGCGAGAGCGATAGGAGAAAGAGGGGAGAGAGAGAGAGAGTGGGAGTGGGAGAGAGAGAGAGAGAGAGAGAGAGAGAGAGAGAGAGTGGGAGAGAGAGAGAGAGAGAGAGAGAGAGAGAGAGAGAGAGAGAGAGAGAGAGAGAGAGAGAGAGTGGGAGGGAGAGAGAGAGCGAGCGAGAGAGACATATATGCTAGATACAAGGCGGAGGAGGGGGAAAAAGGGGAAAGTGGGATGAGTAACACGAGATAAAATAAGTATTAGCACAAGGTTACAGAGATAGATGGGCTCTTGAGTAAACAACAAATTCCGACGACACTTTTATTTATCTTTAAACAAGCGCTCTAGTTGTCTATGTCTCCCCTGGTAGTATTGGGAGTTGGGTATTAGGATCGGGCAAGCGGTAAAAGAGAATCCATGTCAGTTAAGGCAGACACGCCCCGCGGGCATCCTCAATGAAAATAAGAGGAAAAGGGAAAAGATCTCCAGGAAGTCTTGACTCGGAGAGACCCATTAACATTAGAAAAACTTTCACACTAGCTTAATGGTGTTAGCTCGAAAGCTGGGTACAAAGAGGCCTTATACACAATTATAATCCGATTTAAGTAAAGTCCTTACACGTAATTATATCGAAATGAGCCATTTCACTTCAAGGCACTGGGTTTCATCGCTCATTATTTTTATATTGCTTTGAACTTAACAGGATTGCGTTGTTTCGGAAATGGGAATATCCACACAGCAATGATTGCAATCGATTCCGCGGTAGTGACTAAAAGAATGCCGTTTGTTCAAAGACTGATATAAGGCCTAAATGAAATGATTCAAATACACATACTTAATCCATAATGATAATGCTTATAAACAGGTTAGCTTTAGAAAAGACCAAATCGCTTTCATTTAGGATCGATATTATTTAGTGTAGCATATGGCAAACAAGGCAGAGTTGTCAGATCTGTTCAGTGACAGCCAACTCTCCGACATTTACAAGAGAGACTGGCTAGTAGTATACCTACCAAGTGAGATAACATAAAATATTTATCATCTTGCCATCCTCTATTAGCGTCAATAATTATACATCAATACTGGGGGGTGTCACTGTGACCACTTAGACATAAGCGACCGCAGAAATATGAGAGAATAACCAGGGAATCTAAATAAGTTTATTACGGCGACAAGACAATGTTAAAAATGTATGGCCTGGCAAGTAGGAGGGGGCAATATGATACTCTATAGTGCTGCCACCTGAGGACAGTGAGAAAATAAGGCACGTGGAGATCAATCATGGGATTATGCCTCACACTTAGTGCGTATAAGCCGACTCAGAGCTAGTGAGGAGCAGATGCCTTTAATGCCTACTACTGTGCTTTCCTCGATCAATAGGCAGGTTTTTATGCATACATAGTCTCTAAGGGATAACCCACACGCGAATTATTCAAGGCAAGGCAAGGTCCAACTTAGGCACTTAACCTGAGGGCCTTCCATACTGATGAACCAGGATTTAACTCGAATACTACAAAGCATCATCGGCCCCATAATGCTAGGATTAGGGAGCCTAATATATATCTCACAATGAAGTGCGATAATTCGGACAAAAACTGGGAGTCAAAATATATGAGGGCAAAGGGAAAATATGTATCGTATCCTATTAACTAATAAAAAGAGTTTCCTACCTCTCCACGGGTAGAACGTAATTAGGTTAGTGGTTAATTCGGCACCAACTAGTGTGCTCATATCCTGTATCATTTCTCTCATCATTATTATGAAAAACTGTATTTTTAATCATGTATTGCTGAGAAGAGCATCATTGATGTAAATCTTTACTCTAAATACTTTTTCAAATTCAAAACTCGTTAACCAATGAATTTCAGAGTTTTCAAATATCCATCGTAATGAGCCAAGGTAACTATCTAAGATGGAAGCAAGAATTTCTTTCACAGACGGTTGCGGAAGAAAAAAGCATTCATTTTAACTGATAACATAATTACGTTGAGCAGGGCCCGACTCCGAACACCTCGTTCATTCGTTCTTCGAGCAGAGCAAGGGTTGACAATTGGGCTGGCACCCCTATTTATCCAGGAGGTGATTCTCTTCTTTGCCTCTGCCTAAATCAATTGACTACTCCCTTAGGAATAGTGCAGGTGCCGAAAGGGGGGACTATATGAGGACACGATAAGTAAGTGCTTATTCCCTCAGTGTCATCTGAATAAATATTCTTAACAATGCCAATATCTACCGAACCTCTTCAAGACCCGTGCGGGAAGGTGAATGCTCTACGATGAAACTAGGAAAATGACTCACTCTTTGTCATTATCATGTATCCATACTAGCGACTGAATGCAATGTTCAGTCATAACCGGATAAAGTCAAGGAACAATGATGAGATTGTAGATGTACCAGTGACATAAGGGGAGGACAACATTAAGCGCGGCAACCATTTAATAGACAGGTAGGCACTAACACCAAACATGTAAAACCTGCAGAAAGACTTCAAAATATGATGGCACGGTAATTGTAAGGACGGATCGGATAAAATTGTCGTACAACTATGGTTTGGTAAAAATTGATTTCGTGACATGCAAATTGCATGCATTCATCCATACAAATGCAAGATAAATGAATCCAGTACGTATACACTAACATTCATGACAACATTATATGGTAATAAAGGAGCCGATAAATCGAATATTATTTTTCGTAGAAAAATGTTCTCGCGTTCTCAAAAACTTGATTTATTTGTTCCCCTACATAGTAATCTATACACAAACAACAAATTTAATGCGCACCCTGGTTCTCCGCTATTTATACGAAGTGATTTAACAGAAGAGCTGTACCACTAGCCGGCTACATCTGCACAAACATACATTTCAGTACATCAATACATGATTGTTTGTAAAGATTGCACACAAAGAGCAACGTTCCCTATACACATCACGCACCAGAAATAATACACTATGACATGTTATATAGCACCGTGCGTCAGCTGGTCTAAAAACCAGATGAATGTTAAGGGAGGGTGTTAAGATGAAGAGAAGGGGAGCATCCAGAGAAGGGATAAAAGCCTGACTAACACCTTAGACATCTGAATATTTGATAAGGATTCATTAGTACTGATTGTCTGTTAAATATACTCACTCCAACTTGAAGGCATCTTCTGTATAGCTAGCGGCACTATATGGTCGAAGGTTGCGTCCAACACCTGAATCGTGACAAAATGACATAAAACTCTCCCCACAAGCTGCGAGTATGGGACCGAATCACGAAGGCCCTAAACCATAACGTCTAGCTCTTGCGATCGAACATATATATTTATAGCCATACATGGCGATAGAGGGTAGAGTGGGTGCCAAATAAGTTTGTCTTTTTTCTGCCTAGGAAAATTGCCATCTATAGGATAAAGGGTATATTGGTGTATTTAAGACTTATTCAAAGATGGTTTTAAGGAAGCAAAGAGAAAATAAAGCAGCCACTACTAACCACATGTTTGAGATCGGGGTAATTCATGGCGGCCCATGCTGCAGCATATCCACCAATGGACCAAGCAAAAAAGATAACTTCTTCAGGATGAAATCCCAGGCGATGTAAAGCATACTGCATCACTACATCTACAGCGTTGTGCTCTTGGTCAGGGAACGGTATACCCTGATAGAATAAAGAAAATACCAATGAATATTTTTTTTTTAAAAATGAAGAAACACGAGGAAGGTGAAGGTGATGTCCAAAGGTCTACTGAGCTCCACTTACGAGAGACTAGAAAAATTGCAATATTCAAATGCAATATATCAGAGTAACACCGGGGAAAGCAGTGACTAGGTAAATGACTTCACTATTTTAAACTAAATATTTTCTTTTACCAACAATTGCTATTAAAACACTCACTGTACTACCGCCGAAGCCAGGGTGGTTCCAACCAAGAACAGAATAACCAGCATCCATCGGTGTTATCATGCAACCGATCTCATAGAAACCGGCATTTCCTTCACACGTTATCACCTGCATAAGGGAAATATTGGAGAAGATGAGACTGGGAAATAGTCATCCGCTCCAGGAATCCAATTTCGTTCACGTGTCAAAGGGATATGGCATTGGTGTAAGATGGATATCCAAGAATTGAACCATATGCAACGGTTCCTTCAGAGCAGAATAACTCTTTCATATTTAATTGCATTGCAAAGTTCAGTAAAGTTAAGGTGAACTATTAGCAGAAAACATAATTATATCTTAAACCATAGGTCGATTATTGAAGATTCGCACTGGTGTTAATGGTAACTCATGGGTAGATGGGTAATTTAAACTTTTAGACAGGAACAATGAGATGGTGCATACATTAATCAGCTCCTCTTAATCAAGCATTTTTATACTAACATTTTTCGATTATCTAAGTAGTTATAAGGATTCAAAGGCCAACAAATCCTGCTAAGGGGTACCCATATAAGTAATGGGGAGGCTGGTGTGAAAAATTCATGCTAATCATTTACCTACGGTCAGTCCCCCCAGAGCGCGGAACCTATAAACCTCTTACGAAGCTAGCCAGACCATCATTAATTTCATTAAAATAAATAATGCAGAGTCTGACACGTAACTTATCTACTTACGAGTGTGTTGCCATGGGGGAAGGCGCTGTTGTTGCGCCGGTCAACAAACATCGTGTCAATGTCGTTTCCATCTTCAGCGAGCAGCTTGGCGCGCTTTCCTCCCTTCTAAGAAACACAGCATTATTAATATAGAGAAAATGTATATTTATCAAAAACATTCAAACAGAGCTGCTTTTCATTTTGTTTTCAGCATTTTCAGTGAAATTACCTAAGTTAATTTCTTTGCGTGCGACAGGACTTTGAAAACACTTTTTGTTGAGTGAATTTGCATTTGATTAGTAAAACTATCAGAAAGGGCCCAAGGTTCTTTTAATAAATGTGTAATTATTAGGTGTTTATGAGAACGTACAGTCCCAGTTGGGGAGTTTTAATGAAGTATAATAGCAGTGTGAGCTATATACCCAACCTAGACATCATGCAAGTGATTCGACATGAAGGTGTAATATATATGATAGCTCACAAGATTTGAACAATGAACTGGAGGTGGAACAATGGTGAACGCGCTTGATATTGGAAGAGAGTGGAACCGGCGGGTTAGTTAACTTATTTATTATACATGACTGATTATATGATTATGATTATATATGCTTTATTATATCTAAAAAGGAACATTTAAAAGCCACTATGGACTTTTCCCCAAAGTACTGCTCGTCGTTCAGGGGGCGAATTTGTGTATACCACTCAGTGATTTATGCATGTGACGTATCTCACTCTAGATACGTTGTCTCGTATCAAATGAGTATAAGTATAATACAAGCTAATATTTCAGTCATATGATGCCGTGCCGTTTTGAGCTGTGCCATAAATCTGTATTTTCAATAATATATTTGAATCCTAATTATTGTGAATTCCGGATTCCTCAACTATTTCTGAAACACCCATTTATTTTACTTTCTAAACTCCTAAGTTCATTTCGTTCGTTGCATTAGCCCTGACAATGACCATAAAAGAGATAATGAGTCAGGCCAGTACTAGCTCCCAGCATATGGTGGTTTAACTCCGTGCCCTGAGGCTGCACTAGTCTTTCCATTGGGGGTCCCTAGAGTCGGTGCTAAAACCTGGTGTTAACCAGGAGACGATATGATTAAAGCCCGAATTTGGCAAGGGGTGGAGAAGTCTGCGTTATGGAGTAAATTACCATAAGATCGAGACCTTAGCGTGGAGAAAAACCATGAGAAAACATGAGCACACCTCACTTGATAAAATGAATGCAAAAAAAACCCAAAAGATTGGTTCAAAATTGTTTGTATTAAAGTTTGCAAAGACTACGAAAGGTAGTTTATGAAGATAGATGATAATCTATCCTTTGCACATCATAATTAACCTACACAACATGTTCTGGTAACGAAAGAATTAATGTAAAACAGCACCTTTACAACGTAAATAAAAAAATATTTACAACGCAAATATATAGTAGAGACTAGGCATCGTAATCGAAAATTTCAGCACATCTGAACCACAAATTTATCTTGTCTCAGTGTCACCAATAAGATATTCTAGTGTAATATCGTTATGTAAGGCGATGATGTAAACTACTTAATCACTATTTCATGTGCAAGTCAATAATCTCTCGTGACAGCCTATATAGTATAGGCAGGTCATGTAAGTAATACGAATCCAGGGCTATGGTTCGCAACATTAAAGATTTATACATTTCTGATGACTCCAACAGCAATTGGCACTGATAGCGGTCTAGGCCTGGACATGTGAGGAACGGGCCGGGACACAGAGTTATTGTGAGACTGCAAGGCTCATTTTACTTCCATAAAGATCTGTTTGGCATACAAGACACGGGAATGAAATACCAGCCGTTCTAGTGGTTGTCTATATCCTATCCTACATATCGTCTTGTATGTTCTCTATATAATGAGAGACGTTGTAAAATGGAAATGACTTGTGACCAGAATGCCGCTTTATTTTCAACTACCCATTTTTATTTAGTAAGAAAAAGGAAATGACACTCAAGGCTCACATGAAAATGATGATTATTACATTATTTGTGAAAGGAGCAAAGTAAGAAAAAGATAGTTTCACTTTTCATGTTTATGGGCTCAGTCTGAGCAGACCTTCCCAATGCACATGATTTAGAGAAAGTAGGGAGAAGGGAGGGTTACAGTGTGGCGAGCACCTAACTTGTTTGCGCCATGGCTAAAGCGATGCTAGTAGGCAGCCTGGTATAAATATATCACTTCATACGGGCAATGGACTAGCCAGTCAACATAAACCAAACATTTAGAATGATGATAATTACAGGTCTCATAACAGGGCATTGACAATTTTTTATAGGAACATTTTCCTAAAATTTCATAGAGAATTGATAGGAAATATTGTCGAAAATATAGAAATTTTGAAGGGTTAAAATGTATCAAATGCTCTTCTATGAAAGTTTTATTCCACTTTTATGTCTTTATAAGGAATGCATGTCACCTATGAGTATTCTCAATTACTTTGTACCTTACTAAATTAAGTATTCTCATCAAGTCAACAGAGGTGGTATCCTGATGAAGAAAAGGTTCACGGGGATAACAGACAGGCACCGAATGATTGATACCACAGCTTCCCATCGTAAAGTCCAACACTTTCATCATTTAATATGAGTCAACCATGATTTCATTGAAATATAATTTTATGAACAAAGCAAGTGTAACAGCATATTCTCTTTATGTACAAGGCAAGTGATGGGGCATATTAAAATATAGGAATATATTGGAACATTATGGGGCCTGAAATTGAAATAAATTGGTAGGCACATTTAATTACACCAGGGATTGGCTTGTATTAGTATGCGCTTGGGGAAATGGTAGGGGGATGTCAGAAAAAAATATGCCCCCACCCAGGCAGGGATTCCCTTAGTTTACTGCTGTATCAAGGACAGGACTTAAAAAATGTGCCTCATTGGGTCGGTGATTTACAAAAAAATTCTTTCCCAACATGCCCAGGACATTCCCCCATATCCCCAGAGATGGGGGTGGGGGTTGCAATTGCAATTGACAAGTGCATTAGTAGTCCAGATACTATGATTTCGGCCATTTTGTCACATATTTCTTTCTATACACTAAGCTGAGCTTCTCAGAGCGCGCTGGGTTTGTTTGCAACTTAATGGGAGGAGGGATAGTGGCGCCACCTATAGTCATCGGACCAAGGACCCAGGAGAAATTGCCACTCACCTCTTCCACAAGCTTTGCTCTGCCTTGGTTAAGCACTGGACCTGTAATAGCAGATGGAATATATACAAATCTAAGTTTACAGTATTATAGACAGTTGGCCATATGGGATATTGATGCATTTTTTTGAGTTTTCGTGACCACCTCTTGGGGGTAAGTTTTTTTTTGCATACTAAAGCAGTATGACCCTAGAAATAACATACTATTTTTCACAAGCTCAACTCTTGCACGTTTTTCGGGAAATTGGCCTGCAATAAGACCATTGCTATATATCAAAAACACCCTCAGAGGCACACAGATTGATGTGAAAATGGGGGGAACAATTCTTTACTTGGGGAGGAAATCCTTCAATTTACTGGAAATTGTGCACTTGGTTGTAAATTTTTGAAATTTAGCATGGTGTTAGAGCAGGCCATGGGATTGTCAAAAAACGCTCACTACAAGTTGGCTGACCCCCCTGGTGGCCGGTAGCTGCAAAATTCAAAATGGCCGCCACAAAACACAAAATGTGCTATATCTTTGCTTCTACTGACTAGATTTTCAAGCATAATACCTATTATTGGATGTTTTTGAGTATGAGGAATTCATTTTTTTAGTTCTTTTTATGTTTAAAGCTCATTTCAAGGTCATTTCAAGGTCAAATTTAAATATGGCCTCTGCCATGAACAGGCAATGTCTTATCTAGGCTCCTACTAGCACCATATGTTCATATGTCCAAGTCCCCATGTACAAAGATTTTTAGTTGGACATCTATGTTTGAAGTCATTTTTCTATTTGAAGTCAGTTTCAAGGTACAATCCTGCATATGGCAAATGCAAATTATCATTCATGTTGATATTTTGTGGACATATAGCCTGCCCTAGTAGTCAACCTCAAGATTTTGTAACCATTATCGTATTTGGTTTAATTATTACAGGCAGATGAAATATACCTTTAAAATGGCAAAATTTGCAAAAAATTGGATCTCAAAATCTACTAATGACCTTGACCGTTGACCTCTAAATATGACCTTTAACAGTCCAATAAATTCTCAATTTTTTATATAATAGTAATTCCACTTATAAAGTGGAATATGTTAAATCAATATTATATAGGAATAGTGGATATTTCAAGCAAAATTAAATTAAATTTGATATTTTTAACTTTTTTTAAAAAACGTCTATAATTATATTTCCACAAGGGTGACAGAGTGATACTTGGCAGATTTAAAATGAGGAGATTTTTGAAATTTAGATGATAAAATGATAAAAAAGCATTGTATGATCTAAAATGCATGATGTATACCCTCATCCCCAGACCAGTACCAAAATGTTCAAGTGGCTGAGTATGATGAAGAGACCTCTCACCACCCCCATCCCCCCTCTGTCCCTCCACCCCCTCCCCTGTCGCGTGGAATAGTTTGGCCCTGTATGTAATGAAATTAAAAGGACAATATCTAAAAAGTATGAAATCTAGTTGAAATTGTCTGAATTTCAGCAATTTTCAGGATAAAAACGATTATTTCCCATAATTATAAAAAATATTCATGAAATAATGGCTGCATACTGTCCCCCTGATGCGACTAAACTCCCTACCCATGGCCTATCAGAGATTGTTAATCAAGCTATTTATCTGTGACCTCAAGGAATTTAGTCAAATTTTTCACTTTGTATTTCTCACCCCACCCCCATTTCCCCCATTCTGCTGGCCAGGTGGAAGCAATTTTCTGAACAGCCCACTACAAGGATTTAGTCTTAGGTTTCTGAAGATCAAGTGATCCAATTATTATAAACTGTCTGCTGTCAGATTATTATGTATCTTGCTTAAAAACTAACGTGAGCACACTCTTTGAAAGTGACTATCACGGTTAATTTACGGTTAATCTATGGAACACCTCTCTTTCATTGAAAATCCATCTAACTCTGATTCCCTTATGTATCTTTGTATTGATTCATTTTTCTCTTGCCACATGTCTTTGACTATATATTTTGTAAACTGGGCGCATTAGAAGAACCCAGAAGGGAGAATGCCAACCCAGTGAAAATAAAATCTTCAAAAAAAAGAAGATAATAGTTCCTAGTCCGCATGAGCTTTGTACATCCTTCAGCACTATTGGCGGTATAGATATGTTTTAAAAATGTAATAATCCACCAAAATAAGATTCAAGCCTTTTCTCCAGGTAAAAAATGCATAAACCCATCCTTTATTACTGGAAATTGGGTCATGTGAAAATGGAGGTACATTTCACATTCATACTGTAGTTCCTTATGAGACTTAAATAACTGTATAAGGGTCATATTTTCAGAAAATGTACCATTCATTTTCAATAATCCTCTCAAATAACCCTAATTTCAGCCAAAAATGAATTTCAAAATACAGTTCAACCTAACCAAAGAGAGTGCTAGAATCAATACGGTGCCAAATATACTCAAATTTACCTAGTATTGCCCAAATTGTCGCTATCCCAAATACTGCTATTCGATCTACCCGCCGCCTAATGTTTCAATTTACTCTTTTCGCCCAGTTCACAAAACTTGACCAGAACTTGTGGGCTTTCTCACAGTCAATAAAGAAGTGAAATACTGTATTATCTTTGTCACAAAAATTACATTTTGCAGATGGTTTGATGCGAATGTTTTCTAAATATTCATTACATAGAACTATTCTGTTTAGCTCCTAAACTGGAAGGATTGTTGCCTCACATTCCATGTACATCTATACGGGATAACATACCATTCTTTCATTTCAACATTTGATATGTCCAGGTCATGGAGCCTGAACAGTTCTACCCATCCGGTATTTCTATCCTGACATGTTTTTTTACTCGCAATGGAGACTTTACCAGGTGCGCTGAATAAGCAGTAATCCATTAACCAAGCAGAGCATTTCTTCCTTATGTTATACCGTCAGGTGGTGGCAGTACTCCCAAAAGGAGTCACTACTCCTTAGGGAGTGGCTGTTACACCAGGTGGGGCCCTAGCTAGAACAGTACCCTGGAGGAAGGTATGGGAACTAAACCCTGCTGTAATAAAGCCTAGGAGTCAGGCCTTTGGCTGGCACTCCTTTTATCAACTCTATCTGGACTACATGTGTCTTCTTTGGGACTTCACCACTTCTTCACCATTCTGTAGAGAGATCCATTGTTTTTTTTGTTCTTGCGACATTGTTTTATTCCTTTAAGTTCCGTTAAGTATTGTTACATCTAGGATAAAGGCAGTTTAGGCTTCATTCATTACAAAAAGAGATACCATCAAGGAGGAATGTCTAAGTTTAACTAAAAAAAGAGGGGTTCAACCCTGCAGATTTTAGGTCACTCATGGGGCTTTATCCCTTAATTCCATAGCTTCCTTCTCGTGTTTCACCTTTTTAATTTTTCTACACACTCAGAGATATCATCTAGTAGGCACATCCACATTTTTCTTTCATCTGTCCTTTTTTCACTGCCACCTATATTTATTTTTACCAGAGTAGCTCTTATTCTTAACTCATGCATGGTCGACAGCAGGCTCATATCGCCACCATTGAATAATTTCTGCATATGAATGTAGGCTTTTGTTTGAAGAAAAATCCAGTTTGTGCATTTGTTTCCTCTATGCCAAATAAAATCTCTCTAACCGAGGGGGTTACCCTATTTCTTTTTTACATATTATTGTCTCTCCGTTGATGTAGTCCACTTCATATATCCATTCTAAGATTGAGATCCAAACCCTTTTTGTTTTTACACAGCTGACGAAAAAATGACTTTGAGTGTCAACCTCAGGGCAATGATTACAATTTGGTTTGTCTTTAATATCAATCTCTTTTAGCAACTTGTTCATTGTTATTGCACCATGCAATAGTTTATATTGTAACACCTGTAGCCTTGTTTCAGACGTACATTTACATGGTATGGTGAAGATTTTTTACATTGTTGAGGATCTTCGGAACCTTAAATTAGTTTTCCATATGGCTTGGTCTTCACAGTATTTTTGTATGACCTGTTCAAATATTTGGCCTACATAACATCTACCTTTAGTTGTGATTTTCTTACTCTTACATATTCCACCGATCATAAAATATATATTTGGTTAAGGCCCATTGAGAACATTGTCCAACTTAATGCTAGAATATGACACCACACTTGTGGTTGTTTGGACTGGACATTGCTCTTTTGAGTAACAACAAAACAATGCACTATTTAAGAGACATGATACCAATAAGTCATCAAAACATTTCTACTATAAATTAGCCAGCAGTCAAACTAGCATAAGCTGGTTCAACTGATGTATCACTATCAGTCCAATGCAGCTTCAAAGACTTTTCATTTGTTTAATAATCATTATTAGTCAAGGCCCTGCTCCAAACCATAACAATAACATGTCATTATAATCCCATTAGGACACCTCCTAAAAATCTCTTTTTCTGAGGGGTCTGCAAAATTCCACCCACCCGTTGCGCTGTTTTCAATGCCAGACTCACCCATTGTCAGCATATGGTTTCAATTCTTTTATTAGCTCCCTTCCCTCCTTCAGATCTCCAAAATATGTAGACTTGGGTATGGCTAATATCTTTCGCCCATATTGAAGGCACATGTGACAGACATTCACAAAAAGCCCCAAGCATTTTGTGGATGCTTTACCACATATACAGCTCAAGTTTAGTTCCATTTTCATGCCATGATATATATATATAAGCATTGTTTGATCAATATTTACCTTTAGTTAATGTCTCGCAGTCCTCTGACTTGGCAAAAGCAGGCACCTACAACGTTGCATCATGAACTGAGCATCATGAAATGAGCATCATTGATTGGTGCAACTTGATTTATGTGACCATTCAAAATAGCATAGTAAATTAGGTGCATTTGAAATGTGGATTACACTAATGAAATCTATGCATGCATATACAATGGTCTAATATGGCCATGTTTTTTGTGGATATGCACAACTATCATGGCATAACTCATTTTATTTTGTTTACTCTTATGTTCAAATGTATTTTTTTTCTCATCTTTATTCCAATGTCACTAACAGGAACTAAGTAATGACATGTCTGACATGGAAATCAACGACACTTACTTGATATTGCAAGAAAAGTGACCATATTTAAGAAAGAAACACTCTCAGAACTTTGCCTCTGTAAAGCTGTCAAATACCCGAAACACAACCAATAATTATGTTATTAATTCTTATATAGGGAAGCGCCATTAACCAGAATGAAAACCCAAGAGTAATTCTTGTTTGCTGAGTTTAATGAATCAAAATAGGTTACACATTAGTTGCCAACGTTTCGGATCACATTAGTCCTTCATCAGGGCATGGTATGGTATTAATTCCCCGAGGTTTGGTGGGTGAGGCTGTTTATGGTGAAATAAAGGCCAAGGACTTCAAGGGCCAAGGCCTTTGTTTTAGACATAATTCAACACTATTTTAAGTCTTGTCTGGACTTAACAATTAGGTTTCAGCACTTTTTCCAATTCCCTCAATAAATTGGATCTCATCGCTTCTCTCTTTAGCCAGTCTATGTTCCTTTTCCCTCAGATGCAACCTAGCCATCTCATCTATCTGTACTAGCAACCTAGTTTACAGAAGATCTTCCTCCTCTCTTGATCCAGCTAGTTCCAGCACCAAATCAGCTGCAGCTCTCAATGCACCCTAGCCATGCAAAGCAGTTACCTGAAGGCCCTTGTCCAGCTGTTAAGTCTGTCGGTGCTGCAGGCCTAGACTCCCTTGGTCACATCCATCTCCCATTCTTCACTTGAGCAAGTATGCATTTGGCCTTCGTCAGCAAAATTTCCCAATTCCGGCAGGTATCTAGTGTGCCTGTGGATTCTGATTCTTCATCTTGGCTATTGCTGGGTGTTATAGGCACCCATTTCTCACTATTGGTCATTGCATTAAGCTGTGGGTTTGCCGGTACCATCATGGCATGCCCAGGCATACTTATCGTTGCTGGCCTATTTGGTGAAACCAACTCTCCATGGGCCCCATCATATACCTGAGGTTGCTACCTCTGAACCATTGATTGCTCCAACTGAAGTCCCACAGCTGGTAGTATTGGTGCTGGTTCAATAATGGGAAACTATCCAACCCAGTCAATTGTTTTCCCAACCATATTTTCCCATTCAACTTCAAGGTCTCTTCCTTGTTCAGCACGTAGGGAAGCAGGCTGCAGCCTCTTTGCCCGCACTATCTGTCACATCTTCTATAACAGGCAAATACCTCATCCCAGCTACCAATGCATTCTGCCCAGCCTGCCCTGGTGCGATTGGTGCAGCTGCTCCTGCATGACCAATACCGGTCCTTGATGAGAATGTTCAATAACAATGTTCAGGCAACCAATCAGGTCTCACCGCTGCAAGCCCTTCCCTCACAGGCATACAGAGCTTTCAGTGCTAGAATTAAGCTATGTTGGTAGAGGATGTCTCACTAGATGCCGGCCAACTAGCAGACCCAAAGGTCACAGCACCAAATTGGAGTGTCTAGGTTATATCTACCTGTTCACAGAGGCTATGAATCTAGATCGCAATCAGGCTCTTACAGGTCCTTGGCAGCCAAAATCTTTTAGTACCGAATCTCATCTGGCACAGTTGTAGCTCAGAGAGTGTTAATTAACCATTACATAAAAGGGAGTCTCACGCCAAAGAAATTAGATACATAAGAGTAAAGGTGTCATGAAGAGATAACATACACAATTTTAAAATACCATGTAGAATCAACAAGTTTAAAACACTACAACCTGTGATGCCTCTTAGCCCATGTGAACAAGGCTCCTATCACATACAACCACCATATAACCATGCCACCCCAGCTCTGCTTTGGTCACTAGAACTGTGGAGCTGGAATAAGTCGGAACCAGCCCGTCTCACGCCAGCACCACATTAGCATCTTTAGCACATGTTTGGAAACTTGAATCTTTGCCTGCAATCCACACCACAATTTCTTTCTTTCCTGGCAATGTTATATGGACACCACTATAGGAAAGAGTACTGTTGACCGCCTTCATCTCCAGTACATGTGTATTAGAAGAATGGAATAAGTTTGTTCATGATATGTTCCAAGAGGGTGTATGTGGCATTGAATGAAGTATTAAAGGGATGTGCTAATTTAATTTAGAGCAAACCCTCAATTACTGATTCAAATCAAATGAAGGTATTACAGGAGAAAAATTCATGACTGAGAGAAAATTATAGGCCATGATTCTGGAGCATACATGCCCTGGTTTGAATTAATCTTTCTATGTAGAAGCTTACTTCTCTTCACTTTGGTTCTGGTAAACCAGGTGAGAATATATAACATGCCAGAATAAAGAGAACATGGAGAGACAAAGAATGGCTGCATTATCTCATGGAAAACAGCTGTTTTAGCAAAGATCCAGAGAGTTGGACTATTTTTCTCATTTAATGACTACCCACCCACCTATCCTGCTATCGATATGACTGCCTCCTCGCACATTTGGCGCGGGCGGCAGCCCGGAAATTCGGTGGCGGTGCCTAGTGGTATTAGCCTGAACTAAGGTTGTCCTGGTGTGAGGGATATGAACTGTGATGCTCGAGGAAGATGGTCTCAATGGTGGAATCAAGATGCCAAGGTAAAAATTAGCCAATGAATTTACAGACTGTTTATCGGGTGAGAACAATTTTCTAAATCTGCCTGAGCAAAAGTGTACAGAAATGGTACATGGACTATTGTAGGTAATTAGACGTTTTTTCACCAGGAAAAATGCTGAGAACAAGCCAATAATTATAGGCAGTACTAAGATACAAAGCGTACAACCCAGATGGCAGATGCAATGGTCTCAATGGTAATGTCGGGATAGAAATAACATTTTTCTTGGGGAAAAGCGATTGCCGACGGTCAAGCCATGACAGAGGGAAGTATATTCTAGAGTAAAAGGGTGTACAAACTGATATGGACATAGGCAGCTGGTCACTGTGTACACAACTTACAGCTGATGTCCTTTCTGTCATAGATGGAGGTTCTATGATCAGGTGTGTTCCAAGAACAGAGCCTTCCAAAGGGATATATGGACATAACAGCTGGAACTGATTTTGTAAAAAAACACACTGAAAACATGTTACAACATGCCACCTGTACTTTGTGTCTCTGATACACTTACTGGAAATCCACAGATCTACAGCTCCTATCACCGACAACCACTGCTACTAATTGTCACTATAAATACTGCTATTTGATCTAGCCGCCTTCTAATGTTTAAATTTGGAACTAATCTGGACGCAGTGCATTCTTCCTCTGCTACATCTAGCTATGGTCAAGTGTTAGGGTGGCGGTGCCGCACTATGATTCTGCGTACTCCAATGCTTACAGGAAAGTATGTATTCAAGGTATAAACTAATGTTATACACCAGGAGAATCAAAGATGTCAGCAACACACAGGCCTTAGAATTTCTCCAATTGATTAGAAATTGACGAAACGGCAGTCAATTGTCTAACAAATGTTTAGTTTTAGCACTGAAACAGGAAGCTTCTTTGACTGCATCCGACTAGTGGTGGGGGCGACCATTATCACTGGTGTCAAATTCGCACACCACACACTGTAACCTAGATATATGTACAGAAACCTCAGCCATATACTTTTGTTCACCTTCCTACACCCCAGTCCTCTCCCTGAGAATTGGTGATGGAAGTTCCAAGATGAATAATTCTAACCTGTATCTACTGATGTGTACCATGCTCCTGACCAGCTATGATAGAATTACTTGCTGCAACTGCCAGAGTGACTGCAGTAGTCTGAGGTGTTCTTGGGGTGGTGACTGCAAACAGATTCAGTGCTAATGATGACAGCCAAGAGGACAACATTATGAATTAGGCTAATGGTATCATGGTCTTTATGTAGTGGTATGTATAATTATTTAAAGAGTTTGCAGTGTTCCCGAAAACAATTTTTGTGATGCAGGCCAATGTCGCCGACATGAACAAGCCTCACACAGGCCAGTTGTCACAGATGTAGACTATTTGTACCTATAATTAATAACTTCTTAGATGGTACCCCAAAAAACAATCAAATACAACTAAAAAGAAGGTGGACATGGTTTGTAACAGGCTGGTTATTGCAGCAGCAATATAGGCCTAATATCAATAGAATTATCCAAAACCATTATACATCTTTTCTCAAAATGAAATGAATATAACTGAGATAACATTAATGGCACATTGTATTTATTTCATTTGATTTGAGAACATTTGTATTTGCTAAGTTGTATGAATGTTCAACTAAATAATCAAATCAAATATTACATTGATGTTGGCCACCTTGGCCAACGTGAAAGGAGCAGAGGTTGGCCATTGAAATGTTATGTCCACTTTTGCCTACATGCCAACGTCTTTTCAGGAACACTGAGTTTGTGAGGTTTACTGGTGGCCATTTTGCCATTTGGGGCATTTTCACCCACCTATGTTTTTGTAGAAATATATTAATAAAGGGCCCTAATACTACCCAACACTGTTGTGAAACCTTCTGTTGCAATTTTCATGAGTGAAACCCTATTTCTACTGGGCTATATCGGCCTGTGCAGCATTTTTTGATAGAAAATGACTTCAAACATAGATGTCAAACTAAAAATCTTTGTACATGGGGACTTGGACATATGAACATATGGTGCTAGTAGGAGCCTAGATAAGACATTGCCTGTTCATGGCAGAGGCCATATTTAAATTTGACCTTGAAATGACCTTGAAATGACCTTTAAACATAAAAAGAACTAAAAAAATGAAATCCTCATACTCAAAAACATCAAATAATAGGTATTATACTTGAAAATCTAGTCAGTAGAAGCAAAGATACAGCACATTTTGTGTTTTGCGGCAGCCATTTTGAATTTTGCAGCTACCGGCCACCAGGGGGGTCAGCCAACTTGTAGCCAGCATTTTTTGAAAATCCCATGGCCTGCTCTAACACCATGCTAAATTTTAAAAATCTACCACCAAGTGCACAATTTCCAGTAAATTGAAGGATTTCCTCCACAAGTAAAAAAATGTTCCCTCCATTTTCACGTCAATCTGTGTGCCTCTGAGGGTGGTTTTGAATTATAGCAATGGTCTTATTGCAGGCCAATTTCCCGAAAAACGTGCAAGAGTTGAGCTTGTGAAAAATAGTATGTTATTTCTAGGGTCATACTGCTTTAGTATGCAAAAAAAAACTTACCCCCAAGAGGTGGTCACGAAAACTCAAAAAAATGCCTCTCGGCCCACTGTCTATTAAGAATATTAAGGACAAAATAGAAGGATATCTTTAATAAAGCTAGCCTTATTTGACCCTTTAGGCGCAACGCGGCAAGGCATACTAATCAGACTGACCTACGGATAAAGACAACAACGTGGGTCAACCGACTGCATCCAGCATGGGTGAATGTGTTCGGTTGGGTGACACGCCGACGGGATTTCTGACTGATTTTCAACCAAATTCGAAATCGGTCGGTCGGTCGCATCTCGCTTCTCGTCCAAAGCAATTTGCAAAAGGACACCTTTTAAGCTACTCGAATGAAAACTATATGCTCATGAAACGTCTAAGTTTATTTCAATGGTAGAAACATGATTATAATGGATTTATATAATATTTTTCTTACCTAGTAGGACCTGCATACATGTAGCACCAGGGAAAATCATTCTTCGACCGAATGTATGTATGGCTATATAACTGAAATATAAAAAATAAAGTGTGACATTTTTATTCCCGGCTTGAATTAAGATTATTGGTAATAAACCGTTCATATTATCAATCATCATCCAACTCTAATATAGCTCGATACTTATAAAATAAGATGTTGGGAGGGGATCTGCCAACCGGTTGAAATTCAATTTTACTATGCTGTAACTTGTGTTGAGTAAGAGAAGTGTGGGGTGGAGTTTTGCACTTTTTTATTTGGACTTTTACTGGTCGACGTTTCGGGCCTTTCGGTCCTTCTTCAGGGCCAGTCCAGTTACTTATAAAATAAGTTTGTTCATTAGTTGAGGACATTGAAGATGTATTCTTTGATGTACATAGTTTGGCCATAAAATGTAAGATTATATCAACCCCTCTTACTTCCCCTTTTTCATACCTTCGATACATCTATCACAAAAGGGGTGCTGGAAGGCATAGATGGGAATATTACATAATTATTGGCTCTGAACCCTGATAGATAAAACATAATGATCGTCAACAACCAAATGGGGACAAAGATTAAAAGACATTACTAACCTTAGAATGTGACAGGGTATTGTGCGAATACTATCTGCCAAACCTCTTGATGAGTAATTTGAATGAACATACTTCTTGGGCTTCCGTTCCCTACAGAAATAGTTACAGGCTCATCAAGGCATGGCGAATTTTTCTTTTTTTTAAAAACCCCTCAAAATAATGCATATTAATCACTTCAAACTGGCATTTCAAATAATGTGTAACTTAAATGTGTGAAAAGGCATAACAAAAATTCATTTTAACACGCATTCAAACATCCTTACTCTGAGGAGACGGAGTCCCATCGGAATTCAACAGGCCACGGTTTAAGTTCACTGTCATAGTTTAAGAGAGCTCTCTAAAAAAATACAAATTAATAGACATGATTAGAAATGTCACTATAGACAGGAAAGATTTGGCTACATGCGAAACATGAAATAGAACAGAAATAGAATCTTTCGCTGAATGAAGCTAAACAAGTGTTGTTGGATAAACTTTGGACCAAATGGCCGTTATGAGCAATAATACTTATTTATTATATAAAACTTTAATGCAGACTTACCTTGTTCTGAGGAGAGAACTGTACTTGAGCATTTTCGAGAATGTTTACGAATTGTAGGTACTCTGGATTGATCCAACGACCAATACCTAGGTAAAGAAAGATGAACTTACGGTATATTCATAATGGCATTTCAACATTATCGAAAAGGAGTGCGTTTAAAAAAGATATATTGACTTCGACTGAGGGAAAGATTAATGCTTTTTTGGCTAAAATACAAAAAGCAAGAGCTAAAGAAGTATCCATGTGGACATTGATGACTTTGCTATGGCACATTAGGAAATCCAGCCAAGATTAAGAACTCATCTAGAGACCGCTTATATTTTTAATCATGGAACAATGACAGTGGAGGGGGAATGCTGAGTTAAAATTACCAGTGATTTGAATAGATATATATGTAAATATGATCCTGATCTTGGTATCAGAAATCTTCGGTATGTCTAGGGAATGTAACCATCAAGGAAGTACATGCACAATTCACACACTTTCGATTTGGAAATAGATCAACGACAAAGGCAGACATGCACGTACCTCTAATCCATACTGCCACATAGTGAAATATCAGTAAGCCGCCAACTAATTTGGATGTCCAAATTATCCCTTCTATACTGAAAAAGTCTGAAAAGATATATCATTATCAGAGATGTCTCGTGGATATCTGAATCACCTATTCAGAAATAACCCTCCCAACATAAAGTACCGTAGGTAAGTATCCACGGGCGATGTTAAGTTCTAAAGTAGAAATTTTAACTGACGTCGATAATGTCTACTTGAAAAATATGTCGAAACAAACTTGTACATTTGCTACTCATAACGTAGTTTAATGCTTGACTAGGTTACAGATCGCATAACATGTCATAAAATAATATAAATTAGACACTTACTTCTACGGTACAAAAATGTCAACAGCACCGGCGATGTCCAATATGAAAGGGCTTTGAAGAAGCGTATCTGTCGGGAAGAGAAATGCTCTATATGAGTTCATCCCAGAGGCGATTATTTTTTTAAAATAAATAAACCCATCAAAACTAGTGGAATAACAGTAGGTTCGGCATTACCGAGGAGGATTCTTTTTATTTATTTTTATCTAAATGTAGATCAAAATAAATGTCGAGAATAATAAATAGTACGGTATCCAATTACTCACCCATTTCACTACGGTGTCAGCACTGCCTTCCATCCCATTAGGTACGTAGTTCTTTCCCTGTAAATATTGCACTTTTAAATTTGACTGAAGACATAGTGTGTGAAAACATTGGTCGAGCTCCCCTTTTTCATTTAAAGTGAGTAACAAGAACGTATTAACCTACAGATTTAATGTCCAAACTAGTATAGATCTCAATTTTGAAATAATCTAAAGATTAGAATGTGATATCATAATGAGTTAAACATTACAAGGGCGCTTTATACAAAATAGTGCATTCCTTCTTGATCAAACATGTCACATATTTCATTGATTATTGGTAGGGATACGGTACACCATCGAGAAATGCAAATGATTACCTTCACATAAAAATTGTAGCTTATATTCTGAAGGGACATAAACCTCACATGATTTTTCACATCAACACAAGAATCCCAATCGGATGCTATTGTTAACGGGAGAGGCATCAGAGGAAATGCACAATATAAATTGTGCATAATCGATTATAGCCGAGGAAACATTGTAACCGACACTCATCGAGATCTCATCAACACAGAAGAATCATGGAAAACCTATGGATCTCAATGAATCAGTCATTTCTTACTTAGTGAAATAAACTTCCATCATACTCATCACTGAGAATCGAATGATGAGATGTTTGACTCCTCAGCCGCAAAACATCTAAGTTTCATCTGAGACTTTTTTCGACCTTATCACAGCTATCTAATTCTGTACCAGACTCAAAGCTTTTATTTCCTTGGCGGTCCCACTCTTATCCAAGCCTAGGTTAACCGTTATTGGTCAGGGCCCTAACCAGGCTCACGTCTACTGCAGTGTGACTATGTCTATGTAACTGTAAGTACCGGGTATGTTGCGAACATCTTTGGACGATTATAGACGGCCCAATGAATGGGAAATAATTTAGGCTGCATATTGGTGGGTATTGTATGTACCAAATATAGTGTAGGCATATAGTACATTTGAGATAACTGACGGAAAATATGTAAACAGAGGGTCGTCAAGATGGCTACCAGGCCCCCATCAGGGCCTCCGAGTAAACAGTGTTCCAAGAGAGGGGTTTGAGATACTTGTAAATGACTTTCGCTATTGTTTAAATAATATTGTACCGGTATATATCTAGTTGAAATGCAGGTATTGGTTTCTGAATACCTGTACCGGTATCTTCTGTTATGACCAGCCAGACAGCTTACACCTCCTGTGAATGATTTGAGTTGAAGAACTAAAGTAAAGATACAATTAGGCCTAGGCTACCAGTTTACATATTTTCTATAATTTTCCAGCGATGTTCGCAACATAGGCCTACTTACATAGACATAATCACAGTTAAATTTTGATAGTCATTTTGATAGTAATTCCTGGGTCATCAGTATGAAACTATGCCCACCACCTGACCTTCCCGCTAACAGTCAAAACGATAGCAAAGATAGACTGAGTATCCATTCTCTACTAGACTACTGTCCGCTTCCCAGTAAAGACGGACCAGTGTGATGTCGGACCGGGCAGGTTAGTGGACTCGGACCACCAGGTTGGTGGACCCGGACCAAACCATACCATACCATACAAAACCTAACCCTAAAATTTTTTTTTCTAAGTCAGTAAAGGTAGTATGATAGTGGTGTGTCTGTAGTAAAAGTAAAACTGACTAATAAAAGAATTAGGTACTTTGACTATATACCTATCGTAATGCTCCACCTAAAGCACCCAGCACCCTGGTCCGACCTGACTAACCCCTTGGTCCGACTTTACTAACCCTGTGGTCCAAGCATACCCGGTCCAAGCATATCACGGTCCTAGTATACCATGGTCTGAGCCCAGTGCTGTCCAAGTTCTCCAGACCCCTACTGTCCTAACCCCAGGCTGGGCCCTAGGTAGTAGGGGTCTGATAATGGTATGCTCAGACCATGTACAGTCGGACCAGGGGGTTAGTGGAGTCGGACCAGGGTCCCGGGTGCGATAGGTATAGTCAAAGTAATTCTTTTATTAGTCAGTTTTACTACGGACACATCACTACTACCTTTACTGACTTGGACAACCAATTTTAGGTTTAGGGGTTTTTTTTCTCGTATGGTATGGTTTGGTCCGAATCCACCAACACGGTGGTCTGACTCCACTAACCCTGCCCGGTCCGACATCACACTGGTCCTTCTCCACTAGGAAGTAGTAGCTTACCGGTATGGAAGGAAGGGTTGGTGATGGGCCTACTGGCTACCCGGACTGGCTATCAAAAGACAAAAGTCAAAACGATAGCTTACAGGACATTTGGGTGTCCCGGCTTTGAGGGCGTGATTTACTTAGATATAATGATAACATGTATGCTTTTGAAATAATGTCTTTACAAATTGTAATGATGGCGTATCCTAATGTTTTTTCTTTCCTCAGCCTCTCCCTCTACTCAGGTCTGTCAGGAAAGGCAAAACTGAAGTCCAAACTGCCCAAAGGCCCAGGCACAGAAAAATATCACACCGTCACCGTTAGTCTATATGAATTAAGATTATATTTTACATGTCTATGGCCTTTAATACATAAAGTAAGGTTAGATTTTAAGGCGAAGAATGGTTATCAACATCACGCAACCTAAAAGGAGTGAGTCAGAGTCTGGAGAGTCTGATGACTGTCTGGAATCTTAGTACGGTACCGTACAATACAGTGATAGATAGATGAATGATGCATCTATTATCGCCTACCGCTTCTATATAAACTTTACCTGTCCTTCACCAGCGTCATGAATCCTGATGAGACGAGGACCAAATACGCATTTTATTATGTTTGCCATCTGTCTATCGTTGGATGAGAGGTGTCAACGTAGAAAGAGGAGGAATTAATCCTTCACTCGCAGTACAGTCTTTCATGCAAGTCGATCTTCTCTGCAAGCGAAACAATAGCCGTGGCGCCATCTGTAGTAAGCTACTAATACTATGAGCATCAGCGATAATTAGCAGCACTGGTACCAAAAGGATTGGGGATACGCGCGGGAGAAATACGCTTTTGAGCGGATAACTTTAATAGTGTTTGACTTCCATGGCGGTATTTATGTAACTGTTATCCGTAACTAATAACCTGTGTATAAATCCATAGACATTCTTCAACATCAACATTTGGGCATGTGACTAGACTCTTCCGTGACCAACCGCTTCTGAAAGAAGCTGCCCATCGGCAGGATCACTACCCATTACAACGTCACACCCGCCATTACGGGTCCAAACGCAAATAGAGAGAGATTGATACTTATCCCCCTGTTTGCCAACGAAATAAATGCTCATTCAGCATTCTTACCTAGCTTACTCCTACCGTATATTAGTAAGCAACGATATTAGCTAGTGATTACTGGAACAATATTGCCTATATTCAATGCTAGAGTCAGGTATAGCTCGATAGGTCCCGTCGGGAAGATTCGAATGGACGGCCATTGCCGCGAAATATATCAACAAGCGCCGAAAATGGTGTCTCCCAATGCCGCCGCTGGCGCCACTGTGAATAGGCCGCTGCTCAGAAATGGATAGCGCTGTTTATTGACTGAATAAACAGCGCCGAGGCCCGGGTGGGACGTGGGGTGATGCGACGGGTGGGTGGAGGGTAATTCGTCGGAAATTTAAATATAAAAACAATCTAAAAGCGTTGAAATATAACCCATTTACTTCCTACAAATAAATACCTTGTGCGGATACTTTCTAGACTCTCCCGCGACCTACCGCTTTTTTTTAAAAAGCCGCCACCGGCTCCTCTCTAAAATGGGAACAGTCGTACCCGTTATCACGGTCTCGCGTACAAAGTAGAAGAAAAGGGAATTGCTGCTGTCTCTGCCAACGAAATAAATCCTCATTCAGCTTTGTGTCAGGTGTGAGAACTACCGTATATTAGTAAGCAACGATATTAGCTAGTGATTACTGGAACAATATTGTCTATATTCAATGCTAGAGTCAGGTATAGCTCGATAGGTCCCGTCGGGAAGATTCGAATGGACGGCCATTGCCGCGAAATATATCAACAAGCGCCGAAAATGGTGTCTCCCAATGCCGCCGCTGGCGCCCCTGCATACACATGAACCTCCCATACACATGACGCCAGTGGCGGTGTGTGTATGGGATAAGTGGGCCGGGGGGTGGGGTGGTGGGAAGCATTGAAAATGAGAAAAAGATTCCATACTTATATAATATAAGTACATAGCCTAAGACACCACAACCAAATTAATCTCGCGGTAATACTCTGGACCACTAGCGACTACCCCGACCTCTGAGAAGAGGCGGACTGCCACGGAACTAAAAATCAAAGCTGTCGCAGGATATCTCGGTCCTTCCCAGTACTGTCCAGGTCAAATGGATCGTCCAGTCAAGCAACTTTAACAACCTGTACGGCAAACTTGTTGGTGTCAATCGAAAGTTATAATTGTATAATACATTTTTTACTTGAGGAATACATACCTTTATGGTACACAAACATCAGAATCAGCACTTCTTTTGGTCCTATGGCTATTCCATTCAAACTTTTGCACACGGCACCACTGGCCACTATACCACCATGCTCATGCTTCCCTCCCTGCTCACACAGTAGCGGCGACGGCGGTACTGTGTGGAGCAGGTATTACACACAAACATTAACAAGGATGAGAGAGTGGAGGAAGCAGGGCGGGATGGCGGGCATTCATTAAAAGTGAGAAAAACGACAACTATAAGAACAAAAACAGAAAATAAAATAATATCCTCTAGCGGGCTAAATTCTGGACATAATTCTGCCAATAATATCTCCCCAGCCTAGCTCTCAGCCTCTGCGAGCTCTCCCGATCCACCCCAAGCTATAATTAAAACCCCCTAAAGTTATATTCAATAGAACTTAGACCTACTGTGTGAATTAAAAAAATAATTGTAGGCCTACCTTTAAGTATGTCTATAGATTAATTTCTAAATAATTTGATTTCCTTTGATAGAACCGAAATGAGTTCGAGGTTTGTTGACCTCCTAGGAGTATTAATAATATCAAAAATAAAATGTAATGTAGCTTTAGATATCTGTAGATTGTTTCTGAATAACGTTAATTTGATTTCGTTTGATCTCTCCCTGCTTCATATTTTAATTCGCTCTCCCCTCCCCTGTCCATTTAATTATTTCATCCCCTATCTCCCTCTAACTAGCTCTTCCCCTCGCCCCTCTTTCCTTAAATTAACCTATCCTCGATGTTTGCATCCCCCTCCCTCATCATATTATTTGTAAATGGACGGACGTGCATTAACTATGGTAAAGAATATGAAATCTTTTGGTGTTTACTATTGATCCTGTTGTCACTTTTAACCAACATTTTGAAAAAGAATATGAGAGCAAACCTACAATTTCGTGTGAATCAACTAGCCAGGCTACGATATTTCTTAACAAAAGAGATAGTCCTAGCTACCCTAGTAAAGGCCCATATATAGTCATAGGCCTACTACCGCTAGCAGAATATGGGCTATTTTTTCATCTCTCGATCGCCTCTCGTCCTCTCTCATTTCTCTGTGTGAATCTCTCTCTCTCCCCTGGATAAATTCCTCGCTGATCGAGCAATAGCCAGACCCCCACGATCAGACCCGGCTCTGCCGCCACAGGAGGTATAGGCCAATGCAATCAGACTACCGATATTTATTATATTTTGCTCTCACTGAAAACTCGAGTAGGCCTATACCTCATCGCCTTCTGTCCAGGCCATCTATGTATACATATCAAAAATTGAATATTTGTGGTGGTACATTTGATCGGTCATGCTACCTGATGAGGAACGACATAATTATAACTCGACATCAGCAAAAGCGACAACAAGCGGGCAACAGATGTTCAAAGGTTCTCCCTAGCAGTACCAGCTCAGCCTGGGTCACAATATCAAATCAGATCAAATCAAATCAAATATTTTTTATTGCTCGATGTTATGACAATAGTTGATAATTGTATTAACCTGTTAGAGTACTCTTCCAGTAAATGCCCAAGTAATTGACTTAATCTTATAAGCTACTAACACACTAACACGTAATAAAATCGAGGAAAAGATGAGTATTATAATTGTGGTTTTAAAAACTGAACGTTTGGTAGATGTGTTTACAAGAGAATACCAAGGTATATATATATAAGTGCAATAGGGATCCTCCACTAGGTTGCAAATGGGAGTAAACGTCATTTTGAGTGTCCCTGTGAGGTTTTCATTAGTGGAGGAGTTTGTATGGAACTGGTAGCAAACATGTTTTCTACCCTGCTCGCAACCATATTATCTCTATATCAACTTCATCCCAACCTAATGGAATGAATATACAATTGGCAGAAATGGAACTTATTTCCTTTGTAACGGTATAATTATAATTCCATCTCCACCAAACAATTAAAAATACATACATAATATGCAATGTACAATACAGTAATACATGAAGTAAATTAGTAATGCTGAATTATCTGCAAGCTTATTTATTCCAGTTTATTTAGTTTTGTCAGGAACTTTTTAAATGCCCATTTTCAACCTGAACACCTCTCAAAATTGGAACTCCATTTGATTTTAAAAGTATTATATTTCGACATCCCCTCCCCCTCCCCCCAAAAAGAGTTGGAACCTGTTGCCAGTACAAACCTATACTGAAAATTTAATCACCATAGAGTTGTCACAGTCAGACTGAAATTGTGTTGTTGTCGAACTGGTTCTGTGGGTGTACAGGGATGGCGGGCTCCTGCCTATAAGACGGGCTGGTTACGTATACATGGTTGACTTCAACTTATACAACATTTTCCCCATAGTGGAGGGGGCTAGCTATATTAAGTGCCAGCATGTTATCTGCAATTCCACTATTTATCCATGTATCGCGAGTGCCACCGAATTCCGTTTCGAATGATACCTATGGCACAAGTATTCAGCATTTCAAAACGAATCTTTCATAATAATAATAAACTCCAAATTTCACGGCTATGTCCTAAGCTTTTAGCTTAGCAAAATCTGTGTTGCAGTAGAGAGGGTTATTTGCATCCTTCGGGCGCACCTCAGTGAATGAGGTTAGAGCACTTGTCACAGGCACATTTTTTCATGAGACCCATCCAAACACAGCTTTTGTTTTTCCTGCATTGTATTATTTTCACTCCTTGGCACACGCCATAGTCAGTATTCTTCCTCGTTTCTGCAATAATTGATGGGGTTGGTTTAGTTAGCCCGTGTACGTATATTATGAACAATTTGTATACCTTACATCATAGGAAAAGAATGCAAAATTAATAATGGTCGACCACATACAGAAAAGTTGGCCCCTGTTTTCAGTAACCACATAAATAAGTGTCACAATTAAACAGCATATTTATAGGCCGAAAGCTAAAATTTTCACACATGTACATGATTATACATCGACGTGCAAGTATGCATTATTATTGTTGTATGTGTGCACGCATACAATGTTAAAATTAATCGTGTTGCTTCCATATTTATGGGACAGCGAACACACCATACCTTTGGCGTATTCTAGAACTTTGCTGAGTCCAAAATTGTTTCTTTTTTCGAATTCTTGTGGCACCGCACGATCTTTGTTTGACTTTCTTTCTTCTAAGAGTTTCAGCAACGTTCGCAAATCATTTTCAGCATCATCCTTTGCTTGGCAAGATCCTATCAATTGGACAGCTACAATCATTACAATGAGTTGGACCTTCATCTGTAAGGATGATACGATAACATTCTAAAACTTACATTGCACAAAGTGATAAATTGCGGGAAAACAGTTTATTATAGGGCAATTATTTCCGTCGTTTCCGGGAACTTATTAAGCGCGTGAGTCTATCAGGAAAAAGTGTGAAAAGCTATTTTTGTATAGACTATAATTATTTTTATGCTCAAGGCCCCTTGAATAGCCGATAAAATACGAAGTTGAATATTTAATTTGACTAGCATTGCTTTTGTAATGCTGGGGCATTGTGGCACGCAATTTCTCTCCTCACTCTCCCCTTCATACATATTACTCCCTCTACCGTCAATCACTCTAAACCCCTCAAGATCACCTGCCTCTAACCCTCACACTTCACCTCCCCACACTTCACCTCTCGCCGTCACACTATACATACATCCACCTCTTTATCACTCACCCACCTACACCTATTCACTTCATCTCCTTCACACACAACTAATTATTTGTATTCTCATGAAATTAATTTTAAGTCATCAAAACCAAATATTTGTTTAACAAACTCATCATGGTTTCATTGAAATACTTTTACCAATTTTAGTCAATCACAATTAAAATTATACTATATGCAATTTTATAAATCAAAAACTCGATTATTAAAATTTTAATTTTCCAAGCCTGCCTCAATTCTGCTTTTCATCTCAACTCCGTGCTGCCACAATGAACATATTTTCATTCGAATTCCATGATTTTTTTTTATAACAACCATGCCGTTTCTCCCGCCCCGAGGTCGACTTCTATTAATTGACTATAGAATTAAGGGTCGACCCATTTCACTACGCATTATTAAAATTTTATCTTTGTTTCTCTCAGTGATGGGCTTTGATTTCACAATTACATGGTTTATGGTATTTACCATCAATATGGACTCTCAGATGCAGAGCTAGAGGTCTTTTTTCTATAAAAGAACAATAAAAAGAAAAATATTCACACATATACAATATATCATCTTGACAACTCGATGTATGGTCTGATTAACTACTGTTCCAGATCTTGGAGCTTGAAATAGGTTAGACACACGGAGAAATGCTCAAGAAAAATTCCATGGATAGAGCAACCAAATTCCTTAAACATAAAAACGTCTTTAGAATTTGAATTTAAGCATCGACTTCATTGTAAATAAGTGATAATTATGGATTCGTATATAATTTCCATCATTAAGGACAATCTTTGGATCTTACTTACCTTTACCGTCAAGTATCCCCCTAAATATTCCAGGTGCAGCGGAAAAATATGGTCGAGTATGTAATCACTTCTTGGTAGTTTGAAGGTTAGTAATAGACTACCTTACCGAACATAAACCTGATAGCAATCCTTTACAGTTGGGAGCACACGATGAAAAGCGTTTTTGAGTCAGAAAATTTGTTTTGATATACACTCTGGGAATGTTGTACTAGATTTTACAGTCGGTGCAATTGATGTAAATTGTAATGGAAGACTTTTCATCGTATATAAAAAGGTGCCTCTCCTCTCTGAGTGAATTATAAACACATTCCCATTTTTTAAATCAGAAGTGGATAGAAGTTAAGTCTTTTATTGTCGGGTATATAATATTCATCAAATATGATGCTTGAATCTTGAAACTTCTCAGATTTGGGGATCTAACTTTTTTCCAGCTTATATGATATCAATATTACGTATCTATAGACAACATGAATTAATATCTTTAGATCTAGTGAGATAATTCATGATATTTGATCAACATCAAGTCTCTAAAACGTGAACGTAAATAATCTTAAAATATGATTTCAAATGGAAACGAATTCATTATGATATTGAGTATTTTAATGCTCGATTAGTTACATGATTTGACATTTGTCCTGAAAATGATTATTAAGACGATGTTCAGATCTAGTTAGTATTGGTTGTGTTAATTTCAAGTGCCAACAAAGTGGCGTTAATCCCTAAATCATCGGTGCCCATATATCCAGTTAAGTCCGGTTCTACCGGGGGTACCATGCCATGCTTGACACGGTACTCCACGGTATGAAGCTCCGTATTTGGGTAAACTTTTAGCCCCAATTCGAACAAATTAACTCCGTAGTTGTGTCGGAGCACATGTTGCCCTTTGCCCACCTCAATCAAGAGGGGCAACAGAAGGAACCTGCAAAAACATGATCAACCAACTATCAGAAATGTCTTCTCATAACTACCCGCCATTTGCCAACCCGGATCTGGATTTCTCCTGATCTCAGGCAGCTTATTAAATTGTTCGATCTCCATATAGGAGATCAGGAAAAAGTCACTGTAATTATCACCGATCAATCACGATCAAGAAACCCACAAGCTAAGACACTCACCACAATTGAAGCATACACTACAGTAGCCTATACGTACCTCCTAACACTCCAGGTTTCTTTTAATGCACTGTACAATTATGATGCGCATTCTCCTATGCAGTTTAAGAGTAAAGTAATAGCGATAGAGTTTAACACAACCCGTTTGAAAAGATGCATATATGTTATAAATTGGTTTATAACTTGAATTTATATATATGTTGCATATTGGAAAACTATTATTAAAGAACAGCCCAACTCAATATATCCCGGGAATATGATATAACACATATCCGTAGAAATTAGAATTTAATTTTAAGTACATAGCTTCTAAAACAGTCGCAATTACAAGCGTTATATGAACAGAAGTGAATTAGGTGTTACAGTGCTTATCATACAGTCCAAATTAAGCGACCAACATTTTCATTCTCTCCAATCTCCCCAAATCGTAATAGGAAATACCGCTATGCCTCGTTCACCTGAGAAATTATTCCATGAACAAGGCTGCCACCTACAGGGCTTAAACTAAGCCAAAATACTCAAGGAGAATGCCGGTATACAGGATAGCCTCAATCCATTTAACACCTCACGTGGGAACTCCTCGTGGAGATCGACCGAGAAGTCATTTCAGCGGCGAAGATATGGCGATCGTCTTAGGAATACAATGCGGCCATTGTTCTACCATATGGAATGCGGTAAGTGTTGGTATAAGAATTGCTATTCTAACATATATCTGTAAGGGATAGCATCATGTTTAACAGGTAAACCACTTTATATTCTCTATTGACAGCGACACTCAATTCAATTTAAACATTATATGATCTAGGCAATTGATTATTTTCTCAGGGCGAAAGAGAGCCACTTGGGAATTGATATGTAAAATCCCTTCCTTAATTCAATATTTAGATGTGCGTATTATAAATGGTCTGCGAATTTTCTCCTGAAATTTGTATCATACCGAGACATCTTATTTTCTGTGATGAACCCATTTTGTCCAACCTTTGATCGACTTCATTAATTGAATATCTCTAAACATGCTCCTCCACAATGTGTCTCCAACATGCTGTCCCGATTTTGGGCCACTTTTTTGTAATAACATTTTATTTATTCAGGAAATACAAACAGTAACACTCTCGTCAAAGTTGACTTTTTTCACTGTGCGCTGACTAACATAGGATTATTATACTTACATGTTCTGGTCAACGGTTTTTCGATCTTTTTTTAGAGATTTAACCCTGCACTTGCCACAATGTTAGCGAGTGTTAAGGCAAAGGAATAACACCCCGGACTTAACCTTGCATGCCTCATAAAACGGTATGGTATATGCACCAATCGTGTTCATCAGATGGTATATGGATATTAATTAGGTAAGTTTATTATCGTAACTCAAGGCCGTTTGTTAACCGAACTACACCTGACAAGATCCCAATATAGTTTTTATTTTTAAATTTTCTTCTTCCCTATGACATAAAGGAGAATTTTTTTTTCATAAATCTTTTTTGTCTGCCTGTCACAGAGTAGACAGTTTTTTCTAATACAGTTTAGATAAATATTTCCGTCATATATAGATATACAATTAGTTAGCTTAGCTTAGTAAGGATTGTTACCTCAACTTGCAAAAGTATGCACTCGTTCAAATAGAAAAAAAAATAATATATTATGCTGTAGGCCTATGGTACATCATCACTTCGTCAACAACTCGAACAACCAAGATCGCACGTCTCTGTTGCACAAACAAACGCTGTATCGGGATACTCTACAAGATATCTTACGAAGAGCCTACAATGCATTTGAAAAATGAGCTATCTCCACTGCGGCAATCTGTCTATTTCCCCAGTTCTGACAGATCTGGAGCTTAGAAATAGTAGTGTTGATATTGAACATCTTTTGACCGGGAGGGATGCTTCATGGATCCTAACGTCCTCTGTCATCATATTCACCATGCAGACAGGTGAGCTAAGAGACAAACATGATACTTTGTTTTGAATATCCTCGAGCATATACTCGTTTTTTAGGAGACGCAATTTCGTATAGTAGGATATTGTGTGATTTGAGTGGTTCATAGGGTCATTCGTAATTAGGCAGAACAGCTAGGATATTAGGTCAGGCATAGAGACATGATTATTTTGATTTATCATATTTTGTTGGAATTTCACATTCAATATTTGAAGCTCAGAAACCAACCATAAAAATGTTTCAAAATTGTTGTAAGATCAGTGTGCAATGGACGTGATGTATTTTCATAGTTCTATGTCTTTTCGAAGGACCGTTAAATCTTGTAGGTTTTGTTATGGCTCATATCAGATTCGATTCTTATGAACAAAATTAAGCATCGTAACAATTATGTGTGGATGCGCATCAATGTAATTTGAAATTTTCAGGATTCGGTCTTCTTGAATCAGGATGTGTCAATTCGAAAAATGAAGTTAACATCATGGTAAAGAATGCTCTTGATGTAGTATTCGGTGGTATTACTTATTGGGCCTTTGGGTTCGGTTTATCATTTGGAGCGGATTATGGAACAAACCCATTCGTTGGAGTCGGATGCTTTCTACTAGATGCGAGCAATTCCAAAATGGGGTTCATCTATGCAGTATTCATTTTCCAACTTTCCTTTGCCACCACGTCGACCACCATAGTTTCTGGAGCGATGGCCGAGAGGACTAGACTGAGATCTTACATAGTGTTCTCCATGTTAAACACGGTTATATACAGTATTCCTGCTCATTGGTTATGGGCAACCGGTGGCTTTTTAGAGCAGTTAGGATGTATTGATGTAGCGGGCTGTGGGCCTGTTCATCTAATCGGAGGAGCCACTGGGCTTATTGCCACAGTGATGTTGGGGCCAAGAAGCCACATGAAGAACAAAGTTCATAAAGAAACGCTTCCATCTCCGATGAAAAGTTTACTTGGAACATTTATGCTGTGGTAGGTATTACAATTATTCCTTAGTGATTTACAAATATTATGTCACAGTTAAAGGCAATTATAATTATGACGAATATTAACTTAAGGCAGTTTTTGGTCCCAACAGACAAATCCTGACTCGGTCATTAGAAAGGTCACAAAGGCCGCTTATAAATTGACCACTCTTTGAATACAACGAATGCACTGAAGGAGGGGTATGTAAGAGCTTCTTTGTAACATTGGAACAAGTTTGGTTCCCTATTCACTAAACTAAAAGACGCCTTAAATCTATGTTTTCTGCTTCCTCCAAGGTGGGGCTGGATCCGCTTCAATTCGGGGAGTGTATTTATCATATCATCAGATGCCCAGTGGGAACTGGCAGTAAGGTAGATAATTCATCTTGCATACTATATTATCCCTGTGTAGTGATAAGGCTAGAGAGGATACACATGGTCTACCTATATTATTCTATTCCTATCTTTCACCAGATGGGCCCCTATAACATATATCATAACCTACATCATTAATACTAGACTATTGTTAGGGAGGCACGTTTCGTTTCTTCCAAACGATATACTAGTATATTCCATTGGGCAAGGATAACAAAGAATTATCTAACAATTTTTAATGACAAGTTGAAATAGATAAATCTACAAAACACATGATTTGTTACCCACACTATTGTCGCTTCAATGCTCAATTCGATGCTCTTTTAAGTCCTTGACATAGCGAATGTAATTTCGAATCAACATTTAAACGTCAATTCTGTGATTCTTCAGGGGAGCTGTAAACACAATTGTAGGGTCGATGGCAGGGGGTGTCATGGGTGTTATACTGAGGTAGGCGCTATGATTAGATGTTCTAGAAATAACATTACAAATTAGTTACCAACAAATATGTTTTAATAGTATGAGAATTATCTAATCAATATTCGTGGATCAGAAAATTACACTTTATTTTGGAATAATGATAATGTGATGAATGTCTTATTTTTCAGTATAATTTGGAGTTATAAATTTGAAAGACCACGTTATGACGTAGGAATGTTTATTACCGGTCTTCTTGGGTCATTGGTGTCGGTGACAGGTAAGACCAATTAAAATGTCATTCATGACCTTGACGTAATTGATCACAACCTTTTAACAAATTATGGTAAATACATGTGGAAGCTGTATAAAGGATTAACCTTCACAATATCTGGCTGTTCCGGTTATGTCCGTTGTTGATGCGGTAGACGTGATTTGGGACAATTAAACCCTGCCCACACATAGCCGATTTGTCTCCCGATTGCCCCCCGATTTGGGTCTTCCGATGAAAGCTAGGATTTCATTTCCAACCTTGGTTTATGTTATTTCAAAAACATAAACCTTGAATTCCTTTCTTTGAGTTAAGAAGGTTCGTGGAACAAACCTTTACCAAACACCTCCCATGCATGTATCCGTCCCATAGTTGACAGTAGAACAAATATTACTTTACCTCTAGGAGCGTCCATGGCTCGGATCTGAATAGCTCAACCAAAAGTCTGAAAAACTAACACGTCGGTACATTCGTCCCCAGCGAACCATCTGATGAAATTGAACAATTGTCCCTCATATTAATATTTGGACGATTTAATCAAAGCAGGATGTTCTTCATCTTCTCAGTTTCCCGGTATAATAAATAGCATGATGGTACTCTTAGTAGATATGCAAGGTTTTCTCTCGTAGTCGTTAGTTGTACAAGGTCTCCCTTTTAACAAAGGCCAAAATGCTTTTACCCCTTTGTGGAGTTTTTTCTCTTTCTTTGTGAAACCCTACCTGCATATACATGAAATGTCACATGTTTATGGAATAATAAATGCCTAGTACGGGAAAAAAAGATATTTGGACGATTTGGGGGACATTGTACCCATAGATCATAACATGGTGAATTACATTCAAGGATACATGCATGATTAACACCCATTGATATTCCAAGCTAGGGGCAGGAGTGTACATGTATGCAACTCGGAATCAGAATGACACACAGTTGCTAACCTTGAGCAACTTTTTAGTTATGTGCCAAACGTCCCCCCAAATATACTGAGATCATACCTCTCAACATTAATAGGTGCCCACATAATTTGGAATATGAAATGGGTATAATTGCATTTATGCAATCATCAGCTAAAATGACAAAAAAACCTTACTCATTATTATGAATTATAGGACTGAATTTATCAATATTCCGCTGCTGCTATATGTATATATAAGAGTTTGTGGTGGAATCGGCGGAGACAAAAAGGCTGTCAGTGAGCGACAATAAGTGTAGCCACCGCAGGAAAGCATTTTATTTTACTCATTCAGAATTTTTATACAGCCAATCTTTCACAAACTGACAGTTGAATCATAGACAAGCATGCACAGTGTAAAAGAATGTTACAATAAATGGATCAAGATAATGGGCTCACGGGCAATATTTCAGAACAGGATGGCCATGGTCTTCCGCCCATAATCTATCAAACTTTCTGTCAACATCTTGTTCTCTTCTACAACAACATAATTTTTCATGTATACTAACTCTTAATTTCCAGGGATATGTACAGTATGCAGACCGTGGGAGTCTTTGGTAATTGGTACTATAGCCGCTATACTCGCGTCCCTTGCTGAAGTAGTGACATTGTTTGTGAAAATAGATGACCCTGTAGGTGTTATCCCAGTTCACTTGGTTTCGGGCATATGGGGTCTACTAGCAGTAGGTATGAATATCTACTATTGAGAAGTTGATAAACGTTATAGCTTATATATATTTGAGACATTATACATGTGTGTGTAAAGATGTAAGCACGTTTGATTTTAGATCTAAAAGTTAGTATAATCGCCTAGGATGACACACAGTTGCTAACCTTGATCGTATCATTCGTTAAAAAACCTGTTTTGTGGAGTACTAGTACTTAACATTTTTCTACCAGGCATATTCTTGGACGAGCGCTATAGTATTATTCCAGGGACAGGAGGCGTTCTCAAAACCGGGAACTGGTATCTATTGGGTGTACAATCCTTGGCAGTCATTGTACTTATGGTGTGGACCATAACCACATCGTATGTTTTGCTCAAGGTAAGTATCATACCTGCCTTAGGTTTCCAATTTGAATATTAGTCAGCTCTGCTTTCCATATTGTATCACACATATTTCTAATATTTTGATACCCTTCTTCCTCCCCAAAGATCAGAGAATATATTGGGGATAGTTCACTGTGGCTGTGCTAATATACGGTTGCATGTTTCCATTCTGTTTAAATGTGTCAAATAACTTAAATTATTGAGGAAATCCTGTATCCGTCAATCTGTTTGGAATATAATCTTAACCTCTCTCGACCGTACAAAAATATAACCTATTTCAGGTTATCGATCTATCTATTGGACTTCGACTTTCTGCTGAAGATGAATTACGGGGGAGTGATGTTGTAGAACATGGAGTGCAAAATGATATGTATAGTCGTTCTATGGGGGACCAAGTTCATGACCACGAAATGTATGACACAATCGTTCCCACAAATACAGACAAACGAGAAGAAAATGGTATACATCACAATGTAGACGACACAGTATCCTACGTTGACTTCTTCCAAGAGTTTCTTATCAAATGCAAGAGGTAATGATGTCTTCGATTCGGAAGACAGAATTCAGCATTTATACTTAAATCGAGTAGGAATGACTATAACTACTAAAACTATATTGTATCTTAGCATGACAATAGATAGAATGAACCTCCTCACTTTTTTAATACAGGAACGAGTTACAAATAGTGCTACGACCACGAGGAAGTGAAGGGATCACTCTTGAACTCAACAATACATTTTCAAATTCCCCGTCCAATCTCAGACGAAGACGTAACTCGGACCAAAATCAACAAAGTTCTGTGGAGATTTCGACCATAACCACTGACAGTGCGATTGAGACGCATCTCTGACAAACATATAATGAGCGAAATTTCCAGTAAACTCATTTCAAATAATGTTTTGGGAACAAATGTATCAATGTCTTCGTATCACCAGAAAGTATACCTATATCCAATGAATTTCCCTGTATATATGGCATACGCATATATATATTCATGTACATTTAAGCACAGAACTAAGGTTATAATTCTTTGATTTAAGAGACAGGTTATAGGTTGTAGAACCAATCGGTGACTCCAATTAAGGAATGCTGTTAAATGAAAGAACTTATCAGTAGTATTAACTAGGCTGTTCTATGATCGCCAAAACAGGGTAAGTGGGGTGTATGGGTACCTATAGGGTAACTATAGTATCATGTTGAAATATATCTAATCAATTGTACATAAACAACGCGGTCTACTTCAGTGAACAACTAATCTCCAATGTCAATAGATACACACGTCCAGGGCACCGCCAAAGTCTACAAACAAATAAACGATCTCCACCTGATAACTAGTTATACTCTAGAGATACCCATATACCCAACCCCTTTACCATTTTGGCGATCATAGAACAACCTATAATACTACTCTTACCTTATTAACGTCATGACATAGCTCCTCATATCGCGCAACCTGCACTGCTACAGGACAATGGAACGCTTCGGCACGTGAGGTTCCACTACTAATATTATATGTACACATCCGAACTTTTCCAACTCATATCTCTACTTCGCTCTCCAACTCACGGCTGTATATATATATACATAGAGGATCAATACACGTAGGAGGTTGTCACTTATTAACTGTACATTATTATACTATTATAATAAAGTAGTATATCCTTTGCACTACTAAGCATCTACCGTTTACTGTATATGATCTACGGTTATGTACAATTCAGGGTGAATAAATGGATATCTCCGACTTGTATTCTCTTTGGAACGATTGTTGGAACCTTTCTTTATTAAGTAGGCTTCAAGTTCCAATACATAAACCCTTTTCGGATTATCTACCCTTAGTTCTCTGGACTATACGTAGCCTCATAATGCAACGCAATCGAAGTATGAACCATGGACAACTTCATACACATCCAATATAATGAATTTATTCAGTCGCCATAGCGTGAGCATTTTGTATGATTACATTGAGACTGGGTGAGAGGAGCGACATATTGATGTGGCAATGTCCACGTATAAATCAGTAGACCCTAAGGGTATAGCTTCGTAGTAGTCAGTATACTTAGGAGGCTGAGTAGTAACGAGTCATTTATCACTTATACCTATTGTACCATTCTTGGAATAGCTGAAGCTACAGTTACAATAAAAGCCCAGCATTTAGCTGGTAGAAATTCACTTCCATTTCAAACACCACTACCGACTTATGTCTTGAATTTCGAGCTGCGAGATATAGTCTACAGGCTAGACTCCTACTATATTCCTCTAAGGAAGCTGGAAATAGAACAGAGCTTAATCTCTTGGACTTAGAGATTGAAAGGATAATCTCTGGGACTTGGAGGTTGACAATATGTAATCTCGGGAGGTAGCGAGCTTTATATTAACAATTTACCCATTCACTTAATGCGATAAATACCAGAGGTTATATGATTTCTTTTGCCAACATAGACTCAACATGAAGTTCCGTAATGCTCCTGTGTGAAGATTGTCCTCAAAACTAATTTTGATTGGACATGGAGGTTATGTGATGAAGGAATAGTTTACAAGATATATCTCAGAAGCAATACAAGTTTGCTCATTGGGTATGTTTCTTTTCTTCTCTATACAAAACCACATGTGCATGTGCCATGTATCTATAGACATGTCGTGTTTTAGTCAATTGGCATGTCGTTAATAAACATGCAATCGGCTAAAACAATCTCTATACCTTATTCTTTATAGGAGAATTATAGTAGTTGAGACACTCTTTTAAGTGGAGGAGGTCCTGCGATAGCACGCCCCGCCCCTCATGTTAACACGCGGTTTGCTGGTAAGTAGTATATGGAATCAAGGATATTCTACCAGGCTAGCTAGAGTTCATTATAGGGACACACGGTCGCAGTTGTATTTTGACCGTAAGTAGTATATGGAATCAAGACTATGTTGAGGGCTTCAATGTAGAAAGGGTAAAGAATCAGCGCGTCCTAATATAACATTTTGAGGAGTAACTTTTATTTCTCGATTATATATTTCGTCCACCATTCCCTCTCGTATACTATTTGATCTACTCTATCATAAATAAGTAGTGCCATATGCAAATACCTCTTTAATATACTACTAACGTTTCTACTCTAGACTGTATCATTGGACCATGTGTGCGCACATTGGGAGCACATGCCTTTCTATTTACGCAAAACCATTGCGCATCTTATGTTTTATCATGTCAGCCACAAGGTGGCGCTTCTTGCCATTTACCACTGTTTCTATTATACTTCTTTATTACCATTATATGACTTAATTATGTAAACACCAGCTGACTTCTCTGATGTGTCCCATTGGGTTCCAACCTCGCTGTTAATAAAATTAGACTAATTATAATCCGGACTTGTTCTGGTTGTTTTTCTCTCCTCCTCTACACTCCAAGGGTGTTCCACTTAATCTGAACTTTGTTTACCTTAATTTTCGTTTAAACTGAACTGTTTGCAATTTCGCTGCAGATTTCCTATCTTTAGCTGAGATTTCTGTTAAATTGAACCTTTTCTGACATTCCTTCAAATTCAGGTTAAGTGAAAAATTGTGTATAATTTATATAATTTTGTCGTAGAGCTAAGTGGGTGCTAGAGCTAGAGGGAGGAGTGCCAGGTTGCCATAGAAAAACGTTGACAAGCTTTGTCACCGGCACCAGTCCTATCCTTCCTTCACCCCGACATACCCATGATCTTGATAGCCGATGCTGCCAGGGAAGGGTTGATGGCCATACTCTCCCAGGTGGTAGAGGGTAAAGCACATATATATACTGGGGGTTGCCAGCCATGCCCTCATCAAAGCTGAGAAAACCTACTGCGCTACCAGCCTGCAACTCTGCTGATATATGAAGGTAGATGTCCTGTCCAGGTTCAATGCAGGTAAGGCAATCAATCGAAAAGAGGTGGACAGCATTGAATCCCTTTGTTTGTGCAACAATAATATCAAAGGGTAGCCATGCAGGTACTGGTTGCGGATAAAGCCCAAGCGAAGGACACCCCCCGCCGAGGGCGGGAATCAAGTATGTGAGGAGGAGAGTTCATCAAATGCCAACATTTGATGAACTGAGGGTGGAAGATAATATTCTAAGCTTTAACTGCCCAACCAGATTCTTTCATAGTACTGGTATACGCGTGTCCAACTAATCGGTTTACGCTCTGACCGTTTTTTTAAAATCTCGAGAGAAAAATGAGATAGAATTTCAACGATTGGGACTGAAAAGATAGTTCGCTGCGACCATCTGCTCGATTTTGTATTGTTGTTTTTTTCATCAGTTTTCCACAATGTTCATACGTGTGTTTCAATACATGTTCATATTATTCGCATGATCTTGGAAACAAAATGAAATATATTAAATTACATCATCAAGATTTTAATGATACTGGTTCATGATTAATTGCGCACGAATACTGTGACAAGCAGGCAATTTATGCCTGATGCTCGTCAAGCTGGGATGGCAAAGGCCATTCCTTTATATATTCTTGCTTAAATAAAAAATAAATAAAAAAAGTATACGCGATAAAACTCTGCTTCTTAGAGATCTGGGCCATATATTTCGAGATCCGATTTGAAATATCGGGGCGTGGTCCTCCCACGAACCTGGGAGCATTAGCCATTTTACATTTGATTTGAATGGTTTTTTTTCCCTGTCCATTATCACTACTATTTGGTTTGAGCAACGCTTGACTGAGGTTGTTTTATGTAGACACCGTTACACATAGCTTAAAGATGCATTCTCAGTTAACGTCGGTCAAAAACTAAAGATTTTCTACTTTTTGTTCCGTTCTTTTGCTACCCACCCGAAAGTCATTTGATCAAATGGCTGCAGGGCTTCATAAATATCCACAATTTACATTATGGCGGCCCACCGAAATCCTTTGCTACGATGGTTCCACTTGTTATCGCTAGTTCTCTGTCGACCACGATTCGACTTCCAATCACTGCCTATAACAGCGGCAAAATATAGATAGCTTCAGTCCCATAAGTCAAATAAATAGTAAGTAAAGATTCGTTTTGTCATAATAGCTGAGAATGCAGCTTTACTTTAACTTTAAAATACTTTAATGACCAATAGTAGCCTAATCATATTTCATGATTGGATAGCACAAAATAACTTAGAAAATCAAAAAATATTTGCAGCACCAGCAAAATGTTTCACACAGAATCCTTTAGTTGGAATAGGCACGTACACACTTTATATTGCTTTAGAGGCAATTAGAGGGATAACCTACCCCTTTGAAGTATTTATAGATCAATGTCACCGGACATTCATAGGGACCAAGGATGCAAGTGTAGTAAAAGGTTTCTCAAACAAGGACATCGATGCACCTAGGAAATGACCCCCGTACATTATGTCCCTCTCAATTCATAACAATTAGCCGGACAAAGGAAGTTATGGTTAAAAAGTTATTCTTGCCTGATCAAAGTTGCCCTTTTCTTTATGTGGTAATTGATCGAGCAGTAACCTTGTTGTGGCACATTCTAAAGTGATTTCGACCTTGGTGTACCGTGCGTTTTCCACAAAGGTGTCTATGCGACAAAACGTGAACAACGGATTAAATGGTCGGAGTTCATTACCTAGTACCATTTATTAATATCCTCTTTACGACATGGAGTAAATGATGGGGTGAAAAGTTTCAAAATAGGGAGATGAATGCAAGGAACTCTCCGTTCTGAGGCTTCAATCGGAACAATCCAATTTCTTTTTTTCCAAAATATAAAAGAAAACACTATAAAACAGGTGGGACAGCCCCATTAGACCATACGATATTCTGCTTCTATCTTTCGCACTGTTATTTCATATCAGGGATTTAGTAGTGCTCATCCGTTTCGGAAAGCAACAATTTGCAGCGAGAACACTCCAAAATTAAAAATAAAGTTTTGGTCTTGTCAAAATGGCCGTAGGATGTAAAAATTAGCAGTCAAATCGTTGACATTTCATACCAAGAAAGTCTGGTGCGACGTGTGATGCAGGATAATTATTTTTTCGTTCACGATAACTGTCCATAGATGTAACATTACCGCAACAGCTCCCAAGGTCACTCGCACCTTTACGATCGCCCCCTAGCCCAATCGTGCGATTAAAAGCGGCATATATACCTCTCTAGTGCCATTATATATCGGTTTAATGATGAAAAATCGAATATTCACTCATATCAAAGATCAAATTGTGTTTGAGATTTCGGTTGTGGGTCACGCGAGGAAACAATCAGTCAAATAACAGCAAATTATCCAGAGGGAATAGCGATAAATACTGAACGATAACATATGCGGGCCTCATTCAATTTGTGTATAATACTTCTTGTTTATCAAAACAAGTTTTCAACCCTCACCTGTTTATTGAATCTTCTCCAAATATACCATCAGTACATGCTTATGTGCTTCTTCCAGCATTTGTTTAAAAAGATAAGAAGATAGACCAAGTAATAAAAAGTGTACAAGTAGGCTAACTTATGATAACTTATAACTTCTTAGTCAGTCTAGACTTAGAATTGAGGGAGTCCAATCACTGACGTACTATTCTTATAGGATCTGAGAGGCTTTGAGCCTAGAATGTTGGGAAACATTCATATTGTTATGAATATAAATTCGACAAAGATTAAATTGATCCGGTTTTGCGGTTATAAAAGTACTGTTTTAATTCTCTACCACAGCAGAGTATTTGGTCAGAGGCAGTGGTATGGGGCCAACCAGGCGTTTTTCTATTTTACATGACAGTAACTAGTGATGTACAACTACAAATGAAGCTAACCTTGGGGCAAGGCCAAGGATAGCCCTTTGCTTGAAAACAGAAAGAATTCACTTTCCACATCACAATCAGATCAGCCTTGGTAACTGGACCAGAAAGGGACACCAATGTGGAGATGAGAATGAGGCGGGCCTCAAAGGTATACTTGTTCGTGTCATTCTTCTAGGCCTACAGGCGTAGAACTATTTCAACTGCTGCCTCCGCGCGACCGATGCTTTACAAAGTTACACTCTAGTATGAATTATGTATTACAGCGCTGCGGTCGGACGCGAGGAAGAGCTAGGATCCGATGGATAAAGAAAAGAAAACCATAGCCGATGAGTTGAAATCATCCGTATCATTATAGGGCCTAATTAGATGAGAGATAATATCATAAGGAATAGCGTTACATATTTCTAAGGACGGAGATATCGCGTCACATCTGATGGCCATCATTTTGTGGTAGGGATGCCTATGCCAATCTCCACACGATCTACCACGGGGATAAGGTAGAGATCGTGCAGTGGTACACCTGGGAAGAAATGTGAAGAATTTCTACCCAATGCATGCAGTGACTAATCAGGTGAGATACCTCAAAGTAGATAGAGGGGGAAGCATCGTGGTCTTGGATACTATATAGATAGACTTAAAGTGGGCGACGTCCTGACGAGACTAATTACACGAGGTAAACAGGGCGACTAGACTATATCAGAAGGAAAGTAATTTATCACCGTACTTCGCACAAGGCTATCAAGAAGAGGATCTGCTTCCTTATAATTTCAGGTGCGAGGCTGGTAAACATATCTGGGAGGTTTAACTTGGGACTCTCGGTGAAGTAATAATGGAAAGATCAAGAAAATGTTTGTGCTGCATTCTCAAATAATATCGAAACGGTTTTATTTGTTTAAAAAGTAAATTTTACTCGTTAATCTTTATCACTACCAATATCTTTCCAACCAAAAGTAGCATTGGTAGTCCGATTAACTCAAATTTCATTCACTGAAAATCCCAAGAGATTTCACTTTTCATATGTAAATTTGTGGATTTTTATTATTTTACAAATCTTGACCAATAATAGTTGCACAATCTTATAAATTTACTCAAACTAAGCTTGCTTCTTGTATTGGCATTAGTGATGCGACTTTTAAATGATTATGCAGTCACCAGAGTAGAACAGGGCTACTTGACCTTTCCATCTGAGTTACTCACATGGCCAGGTCACAAGAGGCAAGGGGACACCAGGGGCCCGTTGCACAAGGAATCCTCACTTGAGCACCTGGCAAGGAATCTGTAGGGAACGAATTTATTTGCTATACAGACAATACTAATATTCTATTCCCCCAGTAGGAATTTCATACCTAAGCAAGGAAAAATACCCTACCAAGGAATATTTTGAGTAAGGATCTCTTATGGAACGGGAACCAGGGAAGGTGTTACACTGAGTCAACTGATGCTCCAGCAATACACACAGGTTAACTAACGTGTTGGTTGAAGGAGCGTGAATATCACACACACAAGTACTTCCGGTGGTTCGGATGGTTTATGATGCCTGCAACGTATCCCACTCTAGATAAACATTGTTTCAAATCAAATGCGTTTATACAAAACAATTCACATAATCCTAGAATACCTATCATATAAGTAGACTTATAGTCTCCGGTTTTTGAAGGCCAGGGAGTTTTTGATTGATGCTCCACCTGTTTCTTCTCATCTTATCATTGGGAGAACAGAAGCTGCTTGGATTGACAGGAACAAACATGTGGCAGGCATAACATAACTAGGTTAGAAGTTGGAGCCATTCCAGTAATTTTGAGCCAACAACTTGATAGAGTCTTTACATACGTCAAAATGGAATACGAGTGAGATCAGACAGATGTTACATAACCAGGCCAAGTGGTCATGAAATGGTTATTTTAACCTAATAATATTCAAGGCCCATCTCATTCCTTTTGAGCAACACAAAGCAACGCAAATTAACCCGGTAAAAGCTTTAAGATGATGTTATTTAGGCAACTGCCTCCATTTACAAGCAAATATTTTCTGAATATTAACGTAAACGTTATGATGCTGCTCATGATTATTCCAAGAAAGTATTATTAATTTTCAGCATAATCGAACGGCAAGCAAGCACCCACCACACTGTTTTGCACGCTCAGTTTGTCCTGATATAACATAATTGATGGCCTGTTCATGTTTTAGATGGCCTTCCGCGTTACTCTGTATACGATAAATCCAGGGAGTTATTGCTCAAAGCCAGGGAGAAGGTGACCAGGTGGACCAGGAGAAATTGAATAAGAAACGATCGTCTGTACGTGTGCGGTCCTTCAGAAATTTGTATCAGTGAAAATGTCGTGGAATAATTCAAGTATAGAATCTGTACTGGAGGTACACCCTAATTCTACCAAAAAGCTTGAGATGACAGGTAAAGATGCCTCCTGGATACTTACATCAGCTGTCATCATATTTACTATGCAAACAGGTAAGATTTAACTCTTTACATATATTTTAAATATTTATAAGAAGCAGCTAATAAACCAAAGCTACCAAACGAAAAGAGGGGTTCTAACATAGTTATTCCTCTTTGTTGAGAGCTCCCGAAAAGCGACCAGCATAACTATAAGACCAATTTTGATGATCAGGCATGTATACACCTGTATTTCATGCTAAAACAATATTTAGAATATTGTAAGATAATTCAAATTGGTCACCAAATCCAAAAGAATTCCCTCCTAGGGCACAATACTGATGAGAAATGCATTTGTATAATACAGTCTGTAATTGCTCTTGTCGAATTCCAGTAATATTGTTTCTAAGATAGGCCCCTATGTATTCAATCTTTTTGCTGAGAGGTGAAAAGTGGAGGGAGTAAAAAGTCTTCGGGATAAAAGTCCGGAGGTGGGTTGGGGGTCCAAGGAGGAGAGGTCCTGGGGGGTGATGTCCTAGGGGGAGAGTCCAGAGGGGAAAGGTCCAGGGTGGAGAGTCCGAAAGGATTCAAGGGGCAAAAGACCTAGAACCCTACCAGAAACATTAACTCCTTCTGATTTGTTGGAAAGAGAGTACCAAACAGTACTATAGACCATAGGTCTCCCATTTTGCCCACCTCTTCAATTATTCCATATAATCCAGTCCGGTACTTGCGGGTGGGGTGGGGATGGGGCGAACTTATTATCATAATGGGAGTTCATCCATAATTAAAGTTTTGCAAATTCTGTTGCTCGAGCTCCTGAAGAATACGCATAAAGCTGGGCATCCGTACGTCCATATAATGTGTGTCCGTCGTGCGTGTGCATAGGCCTATATATGATGTATACATGTACACATGATCCATAGGCGTATTTTGTGCATCTATATCTCAATCATATATCCACGTTATTCTATATCTGTTCAAATTATGATTTAAATCTTTTTATATTCGCTCTCCGCTACACATTAAAATGGAATCTCATTCCTATTCTGCGTGTGCAGGCCCATGGATGGATACAACATACATATAGCAGAGGTACTGCCATTACTTCTATGGGCCTGGACTATGCAGACGGGTCTGCACACAGAAAAATACTACAGTAACGGTAGCGAAGAAATATTAGTCAAGTCAACTAGAAAATAGGTTAAATAGGTCAACCATTTCAGATCTCAGAATGATATGGCAACCATCCTATTGTACAAACGGAAGCACATCACTGTAATTGTCATTATTACAAATGCTTTATTGGACATAAAACATTTTAACCTAGAGCAACAAAACAGTGCCTAGCAAACATGGAATTGTCTGAAATAATTACGCAACTTAGAGACCTATTGGGTGGACTATTTTATATGAGAATATATTTACCCATTTATTGTTGAAAACCTCTATTTCTAAATTTAATCAGCCTACGGTATTATACCACAACCGAATTTCGTGCTTTCATACCAATTTGCAATCTACCTGACTGATTATAGCTCTCAAGTACACAGGCAAACCCAGAGCAAGCTAAGTTCTTTCTGCCAAGAACTATTGAGTTGAAAGGATGGCATCCATTTTCTGAAAAGAAGTAAGGAGTTAGTTCCACTGAACCTTATTATAATGAGGTTCACAATCACCAGGCGGCGCCAGGGGGATTGTCGTGCATTGACGAGCCGTGCGCTCCTCTCCCTCACCGCTCTGGTCACTTGACTGTTTGCTCGCTCCTAGCTGGCTCGTGAAAATTTTTATTCCGTGCAATTCACTTCAAATTCCATACGTACGAACTTCTCCTATACCAAACAAGGATGGGAAAAGACGGCAAGCCTAAGGCTAAGGCTACTAACGCAGAAGGGAAATCAAAACGAACAGCCCAGAAGCCGACAGTTGAAGATGAAAACGTGGAATTAGACGCCACAGATCTACCAGGCAAAGATGGCGGCCATGAAGAACAGGTCGCCACTGGCTCGGGCCTCACGGCAGATGAGATTGCATCGAACCAAGAGGCCGAGAGACTCAAACAGAACCAAGGAGAAAGAACTCCAAGGAAAGCCTTGCCACCTAGGACGGCAAGAAAACCCTCAATAGTGGATTTGGGCCCAGAGGACGACGACGAGTTCGAATCTGAGACTGACGCATCCGGGGACATTCGCACCGGTGAGTCTACCTCGGAGGAGAGCGAGTCGGAGACCCGCCATTACAAGATGGCCGCGCCCACGAGTAAACAATCCAAGACCCGGAAGTCTAACTATAAAGTAGCAAAGGCAGGTAAACGAACTCTTAAAAAAGCAAAGAAGCCTAGAATTAATGTGAGAAGTGAAGTGCAACCAAATCCAATGGATATGTTTAGTTTAATGGTGAGCAAGATGTGTGAGACAGCTGTCGAGGCCGCGAAAGCCGCGTCAGGGCCGGTTCAACCACGGAGGGAGGCGAGATGCCGAGCTCCACCGTCCAAGGCCAAGCGACCGAGGCAGCATGTCGAACAAATCTTAACTCACATTGATGAAGAGACTGAACACAGTGAGGATTGTACGCAATCAGAGACCTCTGAGTCAGAACAATCGGAGGATACAGTAGTGAAACAACAGGACCTTAAAAAGAAAAAGAAAAAGACTGTGCACAAAACTGGAAGAGAGGAGTACTGCTATACACAGAGTAGATCGAGGAAGGCAAAGTGCAAATCCTGTAAAGAGGACGATAGCCCTCTACACCACAGGAACCCAGTGTTTTCCTATGATACTAGACAACCAGCAGACACGGAGTCAGACTCGTCGGAGGACTCCCTCCCTTCGCCCAAACAGCTCAGTCGGACACACAGACACTCCAAGACAGTGAAGAGAGCAATCGACCGCCAGTACACATCGACGGTTAGTCACAGAGGTAGGCAAACATATATCTCGCCTGAGACATCATTGCCCCCAGATATGTCAATTAATAAAAGAGACTTGACAATGCCAGAGTACATGTGCGGATTCGCCAGGTTCATTATGTCCAATGTTAGGCAATATTCTACAGTATGGTACATGCTTAACCACCTATCGCAAGTGGCAGAGGATACAGCTGTCAGGGAATGGGGCCCCGCCCACACATGGACCCGGTCATGTTTTGACATGGTCCTTGATGGCTACCTAGATTGGAAGGACGAACACACATTCAAGGAATATAGGTCGAAAGTAGCATGGTTTCCTCAGAGCCTGACAAATAGCGACAAAACAGCGAGGGTACCGTGTCACGCCTATAACTTCGATGAGTGCAAACACAAATCGGAACACACAGAGGGCAATGTCACATTCTTCCACGCATGTGGGTATTGCTTCTATGCCATCAAGATGCGGGAGAACGCCCATACAGTCAGGGACTGTAATAATAAGAAGAACGTCCAGGCAAAACTGCATGGCGGAGATGCTCAGACGCATAGGCCACGCAACAACAACTATGGCAATACAAAGAAACAAGAGGCCACAAAAAACGTGTAAGCTCCTGCGCCCCGACCCAAAATAGTACCATTGGTGAGTACAGTGAAACTTCTAATGACTCCACCAGCAAAAAGAAATTTTCTCCATACGATGTAATGTGCCACGCCCACATATCAAAACAAAACAAACAAAATGGCAGCCCCCATGGTGCCGCCATCTTGAATAGTGACCCCATACGGGACCAAGCAATTGAGCAACGCAGCACGCAAGCTCATAAGGGCAAGGATCAATTACAATGTGTTGCATTCGAAAATACTGATACACAAGATGTAAATGCTGGTGAATTTAGTGAGATTGTTTTGGGTGAGGATAGCAGGAGTGATGATGAAAATAGTCACTCACGCGGAGAACACACGCGAGTGACAGTGAACAATGAAAGTGACACAAATGATAATTCTTCTCACATTGAATTGCAGATGGACACTTGCCAACAAGAGATGCCAGAATTCATGTTGAGAATAGAATACCCCGACATACATAGAGACCCGGAGGACGATGATATGTCGGAGGGGGACGGCGAGGTGGACCCTCATGCCTCACTGGAGGAGGCTGAAACCCACCAAGACGACCAAACCCCGAATAAAGCCTTCAATAACTACTCCAAATGGCCTTATCCCGACATCAACTTAGAAGATAAAATGGCGCACATATATGAGAAAGTCAGGACATATAACAGCCCCAACTGGAAAGGCGCGAGAATCAAAATACCTTCCTCTCTTAATGCCAAAAAGTGGAAGGAAATAGCAACAGGCCACGAGTCAGATGACATCGTCATATATGGGACTCAATACGGTTTCCCCCTTCAATATACGGGAGGCCCTATATACAACGCCCAACGAGTGGAAAATCACACATCGGCGGAACAGCACATGGCCCACGTAAGGGAATACGTTGAAAAAGAGCTAAAGTACACAGCCATATCAGGCCCATATACCAAGCCTCCCTTTACTCCGTGGTGCGTGACGAGTCCTCTCATGACACGCCCCAAACAAGACCCGTCAGAAAGGAGAATAATAGTAGACTACTCTTTTCCAGACGGGGGAATAAACCAGTTCATACAGAAGAACAGATATGACGCGCAACCAGCATACCACACACTTCCCACAGTCACAGACGCGGTGCAAATCATCAATGCTATGGGGGGAGCACCCTACATGGCGGTGATAGACCTTAAGAGGGCATACAGGCACTTCCCTGTATGTCCTCTTGACTGGCCTCTGACGGGAATTATGGTGGATGACCGATATTACATAGACAGGGCTCTTCCCTTTGGGGCGCGAGCATCTGCATTTGTGATGCAGACTGTGGCAGACTATCTGATCAGACACATTACCAATAATGGCATCATTGCAAGAATGTACCTGGATGACTTGATAATATTAGGCCGGAACAAACCAACAGTCCAACGAGCTGTGGCATTCACGGAGAACCTATTCATGGAACTGGGCCTGAAAGTTGCTACCAACAAGACCCAACAACCTAGCAACAAAGTAAAGTGGTTAGGGATAGAGATCGACACCAAACTGAACCTTCTCACGATCCCTGAAGCAAAGCTGCTTGACACCTTACACTGCCTGGCATACATTAATAACAAGCACCAAGCTACAACGAAGCAACTTCAAAGGGTTACGGGCAAGATTGCACACATTGCAAAGGCAGTCATCCCCGCCCGCCTGTACATGCAAAGGATGTTGGCAGCCATGCGGGCAGCAAAGGGAGGCCAAGTCTTCATAACAAGAGCAGTCCGCGCGGACATTAGATGGTTCCACAAGTTCATGAAAACATTTAATGGCAAGGTAATAATACCAACAAGCAATGTGAAACTCAGAATATGGGCGGACGCTTGCCTACAAGGAGGCGGTGCGTCAGACGGGACAAGAGCATATACCCACACCTTCTCGGTAGACGAGAGAGAAGGTAGATCGATCAACCACCTAGAGGCAGTGAACTGTTTAGCTGCGGCCCGCCTCTTTGCCAACGAGGACCACAAGGGAGCCCAAATCGAAATATTCTGTGATAACACGGCAGCAGTCCACGCATTTAGAGGTGGAAAGCCTCGAGATGACACATTGGCGGCCTGCGCACGTGCTCTCTGGTTCTTGTCAATGCAACGCCAAACCACTTTCATATTCACACATATGCCCGGGGCGATGATGATCACAGCCGACGCCTTGTCAAGGGCCTGTCTCTCTGACACTCATAATGAAAAATCAAATGAAATTATCGCGCAATCTAACCTTGAACTTGTTAGAACTAACCATGCTCTTTATGATATCTCTCAATTTTACTAGGCCGCACCTCAAGACTGGCTCAAGCCGCCTACAAAAGACAAATCGCGGCACATAGACCAGGAACGAGAAGTAATCGCACATCAGCTGTGGTCAACCTGCTAGCGTTCTGCGAGGCCCTGAAGCTGGACTATCGCAACCTTGAGGCGGACCACATCTGTTGGTACATTGAGTACACAGCGAAGGCAGGCCTAACTCCCCCGACAATAAGAAATAAACTGGGAAGCATAAGAACATTCTACAAGATGTCTGGCCTGGAGGATAAACACCTCTACCACCCAAAAGTCAACTTTGCCATGCGGGGCTTGGAGCTCCAGATACGACACGTACCCTCGCAGAAGTCCCCGCTAACTCCAGCTTTGATACAGAGAATCATAGAAGCGACCTATATCCTGGAGCGACCCACGCTCATGAGACTGGCCATACTTCTTATGTACCTCGCAATGCTCCGCCAGAGTAATCTTTTTCCACAGTCAAAAGCATCATATGACAGCACAAGGCAACTAACGAGGTCGGACCTCGTGATCTCACCGTCAGGGATAACTGTCAAGATTAAATGGTCCAAGACACTCCAGTCTTCCAAGTCACACACACAAGTAGCCATCCCGGCTCTCTCCAATAAAGTTCTGTGTCCAGTCAGAGCTCTACAACGGTACGACAAACTATATGGTCCCTTCACTAAGAAGCAACCCCTGTTTGTGACCAGCTCCGGCGCACCAGTGACGATATCATTAGCCCGTAGGCTATGGTCTCGTCTCCTGACTCATGTCGACCTGGATCCTGCTATCTACAGTATGCACAGCCTTAGACGGGGCTGCGCCTCCCATCTATATAATGAGTCTCAAGTCCCGCTTCACCAAATAATGCAACATGGTACCTGGGCCTCCGCGGCCGTACAGGCATATATAAAACCCTCTGCGCCACATCTCTCAGAGGTCCACAAGGCCCTCAAGGACCTATAAGGTCCCCTGGCATTATAACTATTTATCTTCTCAAACCAGCCTGTGATCTCAAAGACTTATACATATATACCTGCTTTTATTCAACTTATACCTCCGCATCAGTCATAAACGTGCAATCAAGAACTGACTCTCATACTCTACATGAAAAGACTGAAAGCAGCTTTTACCCACATCATATACTGAATAAAGTATTCTTTTATAAATTTGTGTTCGCCTCAGTTAATGAGGTTCACAATCACCAGGCGGCGCCAGGGGGATTGTCGTGCATTGACGAGGCGTGCGCTCCTCTCCCTCACCGCTCTGGTCACTTGACTGTTTGCTCGCTCCTAGCTGGCTCGTGAAAATTTTTATTCCCCCCCACCGCCCTAACAAAAATATACTTACCTCCAAGGGCTTATAACTATTTATCTTCTCAAACCAGCCTGTGATCTCAAAGACTTATACATATATACCTGCTTTTATTCAACTTATACCTCCGCATCAGTCATAAACGTGCAATCAAGAACTGACTCTCATACTCTACATGAAAAGACTGAAAGCAGCTTTTACCCACATCATATACTGAATAAAGTATTCTTTTATAAATTTGTGTTCGCCTCAGTTAATGCACTAGAACTGGATGGGGGGAAATTTCAGAAGTATTTTCGCCTAAATAGGAACCAATTCAAAAAGATTACTGGACTCCGTGGAACCTGTATTAGAAAAAAGACTTTTTGTCACAGTTGAACGTTGAACAGAGAATTGTAAATTGAGAAATATTCCATATAAAGCCCAGAAACTGAAATATAGGCCTATAGAAAGTGGCAGAGGTATTGCTACTATTGGCATACGCCGGCAGATGGGTTTTCAAATCTTATGGTTCCCAAATCTTACCTCACGACCTATGCCACCGCACCATAATCAATAGTCCTCTTACAGAGACCTTGATCGCGGTGATTACACCTTTAGAGGTTTAGGGCTAACCTTAAATCTTAATTTAAAGTTGCAAGGTCAACCTTCCAAACATGGGGGTTTTCTCCTTAGATCAGGGATTCTTGCTTTAATGAGTAGGTTGTCACCGTATCCTAATGACAGGGCTTCCTGAGTTCAACGAACGAGCGTACCCGGGGTTTACCCCTGCTTAAGACTATCTTTGATCTATTTCAATTATAGTACATGGTAAACATGTGGTTCATGAGCGATACTTTGCTGTCGTATCTTTGATGCAAGGTACATTGTACTTGTCATCTTTATTTACTAACATTGCATTTGTTCATCTTACTGCTTAACGTCGATAATATGAATATAACTAAAATTAAATAATCAATTCGAGTCATCCTAAGAGGGGATTTGCATGTCTCACTGCCCATGTCTATTATATACGGGATGGATTCAGTTCAAATCTGACATTCAGCAAAATTTCCAGGATCCAAGATGTCGGCTATACAAATCCCCTATTGTAAACAGGTATCTCATGCCCTGTTTTGAAGGCATAGAAATTAGTAGCAGAATTTCCCCATACATGTATTTTTATTTTCTCCAAAGATTTCTAGGAGATTCTAAGTAAAGTCAATAAATGTTAAACAATTTGGACTGCCAAAACCTACTCGCTGTTTATGGAAACTATAGATCTGTCAGTTTGATATACCGATATGCGTAAAAATTCAACTGTTCAAACAGGATTGAAGCCTTTATTAGTACATTCCAGAACATGAATACAAAAATGGAATTAAACATGTGATAGAAATGAAAATATTCTTTCTTCTTTTATGTGCTATTTAATTGAAAATATTTCCATTTCATATATATATATCTTCCAATTGAGAGTGAACAAGCCTAACCTACATTGTATAATCTAGGGTGGAATATATCAACTATTTGGTTTTACTTATTATTTTGAATTGACGAATGAGAATTATCACAGTTTGTGAAACTTCGCTCAAAAAAATTTGTTAAAAGAAAAAATGATTAAGGGTATAATAAATCCCAGTATGATAGCATGATAACTCGGATATGAGAAGGGTGTATCCATGAAGGTTTAATGATTTTGTATTATTTTTCAGGTTTTGGACTATTGGAATCGGGATGTGTTAGCTCTAAAAACGAGGTGAATATAATGATAAAAAATGCTTTAGATGTTGCTTTCGGAGGACTCACATACTGGATGGTAGGATTTGGACTCAGCTTTGGAGAAGGCCCCGGCACAAATGCCTTCGCAGGAGTTGGACACTTTCTCTTTGATTCAGACGGAGAAAATATGGGATATGATTATGCTCTTTTCCTCTTCCAGTTGTCCTTCTCTACGACAGCAACTACAATCGTGTCAGGTGCTATGGCCGAACGCGCCAAACTTTCGGCGTATATAGTTTTCAGTTTCATCAATACAATAATATACTGCATCCCAGCACATTGGGTGTGGGCAGAATCTGGGTTTCTCTACAAGATGGGAGCTATAGACATTGCTGGGTGCGGGCCAGTGCATTTGGTGGGCGGAGTGACGGGCCTGGTGGCAACTACGATGCTGGGTCCGAGGAAAGGAGCCTTCAAAGCTAATCGAGAACCTCTTCCATCGCCACTAAAAGCTATATTGGGCATGTTTATGTTATGGTAAATCATCAGATATTTGATTTTATTCAAAATATGTTGACAGTGAATGACACTATTTTAGATAAACATTATGTACGGGTACTGAAAAACCGATATGAATCATATATTTTCTCCCCAACTTTTAGGTGGGGCTGGCTGCGTTTTAATTCAGGAAGTGTTTTTATCATCTCTGACAGTTCGGAATGGCGCCTAGCTGTAAGGTATGATGTCGGGAGGACTTTAATATTCAACATTTTACATAAATGTACTTTTCCTAAACAGGTGAGAAGTATTGAATATATATATGGCTTCACGTTAATACAACCCTTATATATGTTCCAATTTACCTATACTACTCACGTTCTCGTATGGGTAGAAACTCCATAAGTTAATTACCTTGCGTACGTAAGCTGCGTATGCGGGACCCTTTCTTACGTGCTTTACGCACATTGTGATCACAGTATTTGAACACCAGAGGGACCCTTTGGACAGCAGTCATGATAACTACTTCTACTATACTATCATTCTTACTACACCTTTGTATGAATAAATATCTTATGAACTAAACTTCTTGTGTATAATTATTAAATATTGACATTAAAGGGATGAACCATGCAAGCAAAATTAAATGTGAGGATTCATTGCAAGCTAATATTTGACTTGGTCGCTTTTCAGAATGTTGAATATTTTTTAGGGGGATTTCATAGCCCGTTCACACACACTCACACAACTTCGCAAATTACGTTAGGAATTAGAAACATTCATATCACATCATAATTTGAATAATGAGAAAATGGTTTGGAAATATTATGCTGACATTTTGTCATTGTTATCACCAATTTTCCATGTTGGGACAATTTTTGATGAAGTAGTTCTATTATAATTATAATGTTGGCTCAAGTTAAATAGTTTGGAGTTGAAATCTTCCATTACAATGTCGCATTCCCTGCGTCCTCTAGACGCGTACACTTTGTTTACAAAGTCCTCTACTCATGGCTTACTACGTGACTCCATTTAATTAACTTTAAGGGCTGCAGTCAACACCATCGTGGCTTCCATGTCCGGAGGTATCTTTGGAGTTGTCAACAGGTGAGCCTCTTGGTAAATTCCAATTTGTTAAAGGGTGGTTCAGAAACCTTACATGCAATGTAAAATAGTAAATTGTTCATTTTATGGATAAAGTAACCGTCAATGGGGAAATGGCTTAAACCTGTCAACTATTAGTTGATAGCCTTAATCGCTTTGTTGAGGGCTAATTGGAAGACCTGTTCGCAGAAGTTAAAGTCCTATTCATGTAATTATTCACTGAATAAAAAAAAATCATTATTATTAGTAATAGTTCCGCGCCCACACTAAAAAAGGGAAGAAGGGGTGCGTGTGTGGTGCACCGTGGAGTAGCGAGGAATGAGGGAGAGGAAGGGGCGAGCGGGAGGAAGAGAGGAAGGGGGGTATGGCGGAAGAGGATGATGGGTAAAGTGGTGCGGGGCGTGTCCAAGAGGTGGCACCAATGATCCATCATTATGCAAACGCCTATGATGCGACCATGAGTGCACACCCGGACACAAGAGGGAAGACGTTGGCTTGGAGAAGTAATTTTTATTGAGAAGTATGTAATTATTTGAAGTTTATTAAAATAATTGAAATTATAATTAAAGATAATATAAGAAAATAAAATAAAATGCCAAGTCTCCGAGGAGGTAAGAAATGGAGTGGGAGGGAGGGAAGAGATTTATATTTGTAGGGGTATGAGTTATGTGGGGTGTATGGCAGTAGCCAGAGAGTTATGAACTGAGGCTGTAATGTCATTGTCAATGTATTTTCTGTGGGAGGTAGATGCCCACCCACCATATCTTTGGACATTCAATTCTGGCTGTCCTTGGGTATATGCCTGTGTAGCTGCTGCCTTTCTTATTGAGTGCAACGAGAAAGTTAGGGGAGTTTTCCCTAGAGTTTTGAGGGCGGCCGCCCATGAGTTTTTTATGAATGTCACTGGCATGGGTGTCCTGTTCTTGAACATGAGGAAAGGATCATCTTCTGTAACAGTAGGGATTGCTATGATCATTTGTTTGATAGCACGCACTGGGCACCAAGTGTGCTCTTGTACCGTGTATAGCTGTCTTGTCTGCTCCTGATTGTACTTCTGCAAATTTTTTGCATGCTTGATTTTAATTGCAATTGAGTCCTGAGATATGATGAGGTCACCTCGAGTTAGGTTTTTTGCAGGGTCGAAGGTTTTAACACTATTGGGGGCGACTTCTGATTGTCTTAGGGCCCCGTAGTATAACGTTAGTAGAGCTGCCTTTAGAGATAGGCCCTCCTTGTTGGTCGACATTATAATTACCACATTCCTGAATATATCCATGGGGATTGCTTCCTTGGACTTCTGTTTATAGTTGGATGTTCTGTCAATAGCGTCAAGCGCTAGTTTTACACGATGGTGGTCTAGGTGCACAGTTATTATGCCACGCCTCCTCATGTGTTCCCTGACCGCCAATAGATGATTTTTGATGGTGGCGGGGCACTGGATGTGTAAGGCTAAGTATTCTATGTATGCACAGATGATGTCTTGGTCGATTTTCTCAATCCTCATTCCAGCCCTTCATAGGAAGGCTAGAAAAGTGCTGGCCGCAGATTTTCTATTGGCGTCTGTTCCTGGGGCTCTGGCATGTCGCTGTCTGGCTTCTGCCAGGATCTGGAGGGACCGGATCCCCAGATCTACAGCATAAGAGAGGGTGCATATAGTTGAATATGTACATGTTAGGATGACACAATTTTACACGTAAGGAATTCATGTACTTTTGACTGAGGCCCTTATGCCTGTTTGAAATGTGTGACCTAGCTAGGTGTGATGCTAGTTTGGACAAATTACTGGAAGTGTGAATGATAGTTATTTCTATTTGCATCGATGCTTGTAGCATCCAAATAAAACATGCACACTCTAGGATGATGTGGTTGCGGCCATGCCCCGTTTTAAGGACCTGTGCCACAGCATCATCCCCGCATTGCAGGTTTACTCTGCATCCGGTATCCTACTCCCTGATGAAGGAGTGTAGGGCGACGACAGCATTTAGGGCTTCTAACTCAGATTTTTTAGGCACACCATTGCCTAGTTTTGCTACTTGTATCTCATAGGCTAGCAGTCCGTTAGTCGCGCCAATTGCCGTGGTGGTGGCGTCGATGGCGATATTTCTGGTGGTTCGTTCATCCGGTATGATCGCCACCCCATTCCACGATATTGAGAATTCCAGGAACCAATCTAGGTCTGCTCTAACTGAGGGGCAGACCTCGATATCCGCTCCCTTAGCCTCTCTAAGGGCTTCAAGGAGTCTCCCTACAAATAGCCTTGCTGGGCGGATACACTTGGCTATATGTAGGAGCTTGCCTAGTATTGATTGCATTTGTTTTGTCGTGATCTTCGTTCTCTTGTATATCCCTCTTATTATTTTGATTGTCTCTGTCAGCTTTTCCTTGGGAACAGAGAGGGTCATGTTCGCGCTGTTTATGGTCACTCCTAACCATGTGACTTCCGTATGAGCCTCCTGCCTCTTTTCTTCGGCTTCTGGGAGACCAAGCTCTTCCAGTAAGGCGGTGACTATCCGCAGGTCATGTTGACATTTTTGTTTTGATTCCGACATGACAATAATGTCATCCAGGTATACCCTGACCCATACACCTTCCAGGGCCAACATGGACGCTATGGATTCCGATACCCGCTGCATGTGCATGCTGGAACACCTCGCCCCGAAAGGCATTGCTGTCTCTATGTAGAACTTTTCTTTCCACTGCAGACACTGCAGGGCCCAGTCGCTAGGGCATGATCTAAAGTTCTTATAGGCCCTGCTGATGTCCACTGATGCCATATGGGATCCGGGGCCTATGTCCCTGATCCTTTGTGATATGGCATCGATTCCCGGAAGGCCATGTTCTCGTATCTTCCCGAAGATAGCATTCTTTTGAATGAACGCATTTACTGATGTTTCAGGTGGGTATGTCATGTCTGATATGATACGCCTATCCCCCGGCTCGTGCTTGGGTCTCGTCATAAGGGGGGACACATGACACCACTCAGCAAAGGGGGCATGGTCGTAAGGCCCCACCAGGCCTCCCTTCTCCAGTTCTTTGCGTATGAACTTGTCTACACTTTCAGGGTAGTTAGTAGCACTGGGGTGATTAGGTATATCTATGGTGTTGCTCACCGGGCCCATATAGCCTAATGGAAAGCCGAACTGCAGTAGATCTAATAATTGTTTACCCTCCGGCGTCTTGGGAAGTCTGTTCTCCCAGGCTTGAATCGCAAGCCCCGAAGGGACTCTCACTCGGGCACCCATGGCGTTTGGTAGTCCCGATTCCCTCACGAGAGCATATATCTCCGGTAGACTATGGTCCTGCCCTATAGGATACATTTTGGAGGGCCAGTTTTCTCGGCGGTAGGCCGCGAATCGCCGAGGCAACGTGTCTATCTTTTGGTCTGGCTTGTTGGTTTCACACATAGCTCTGATCGTGTCAAAGTCGGGGCCTCCTAGCGAGTGTTTGGACTCGAGGGCTGACTCAGCACTAGGGGGGTGCTCAGTGTTGTCCACAGGCACTTCACTATCTAAATTTATATGTCTTGTTTGCATGACATGACATGCCTCAAGGTTACACTGTGTGAGGCTCATACAATTTGATGATACATTAAGTTCACTTACACCGCCTCCCGCTTTGTTGTTGTTTTGTTCGCCATCTTGATTCTCGCCCAAGGCCCTGCTGGATTAGGCATGCGCGAGATCCTACGAGATCATCCAAGATGGCGACTTCCTTGGCGTGTATCAAGCGTGGATGGGATTTTGATATGATGTGTGTCTCATGTTCTCCGTTGGATGGATTCTCCGTGTATACAGGTTTAACTAATATTCTGTTCACATTCTTCCCCCCACGATTTATTGCTCGTGCGGGGAGCGGGCGTTTTTTGCCGCCGCTATCTGCTGGTGCATCTGTTGTGTCATCGGTGGCCTGGGGGCACGCGCTTTTCCCATGTCGTTTTCCAATCTTTCACAGTTGAGTACAGTGTGTCTGCCAAATACTCGTGAAGCAACCGAATAGCAGTACGCACATCCATGAAAGTATGTAGTGCCATTCTCCACATGGTCAGACTGGAAACGGCAGCCCCTAATCGAGTTGAAATCCTGGCAGGCAGCCTTTTTGGCGTTAGCGTTACTAGTATTCCCTTGAGCCCCAGGGCGCTTGTTGCTACCTGAGCCGTGTCCCCCGCTGGTGGACTGGTGCGTAACGGTTGCCTTGTTATCCCCTATGGCCGCGTTCATTGCCCGGGCCATTTGAATCCTATTGTAGTCTCCCCAACCAATTCGGCCCTTTTCTACATCGTCGAAAAGGGTTTGGCTGAATTTTCTCACCACAGGCCAGGGCATTACCCGTGCATCAGCGATTACGTCCTGCATGTGAGCTAAGATCAGATGGTCCTGTCTGTGGTTGGTACGTCGGGTATCTCTGATCATTGCCACCATGCCATAGATATAGTCCAATGGTTCCAGTTTATATCTATGTTCCAACTTTTGTTTCATGGTGCTAATGCCATCCTTCTCATAGTACATATATGGTTTTGATATTAGCCTTTCTGTAAGCAGATCGGCAGCAAAGTGAACCTTACCATCATGTTTAGGGATGCTGTACTCTTCCCTAGCGAATTGTCTCTCTATGTAACCATCGTGATTTTCTTGGCCTCTTAGGACGGCGGGAGTTGGGATCTCCTGGATATCAGCCACGTCTTCAGCTCCGGCATATGAGCGGATGATAGGAAACGCAGCTGGCCTTTGTTTGGTCATTATGTCGATCACTGACTCCAGCTTTCTGTCTATGTCTCTCATAGACCCCTCAAGTGCTCCTAGCCTAAGTTCGTGGTTTGTTCCGGATGCACCCTCGCCAAATTGGGATGGCGTCTCCTCTTCATCTCCGTTGGGCATCGCAGCTATCCTCGCCGAAGTTCTGGTATGTGTAGCTTTGGCTTTTGTAATACCTTTTCCTTTTCCCTTCCCCTTATTCTTTGGTAGGAGTAGTGGGTTTAGTTGTCTTTTGTTTAGTCATCTCGAGGTTTGTAGAGATGAGCACGCCAAACAGGGTGACAAAAAAGGGAAGAAGGGGTGCGTGTGTGGTGCACCGTGGAGTAGCGAGGAATGAGGGAGAGGAAGGGGCAAGCGGGAGGAAGAGAGGAAGGGGGGTATGGCGGAAGAGGATGATGGGTAAAGTGGTGCGGGGCGTGTCCAAGAGGTGGCACCAATGATCCATCATTATGCAAACGCCTATGATGCGACCATTTGCGGTCTGTTTTTGCAACATTTTTGTTTATTTTGGTATATCATTATTGATTATAATGAAATGAGTGCTAATGTTGACTACAAAAGCCGGATATTATTGTGTCCTGTATACACGATTACAACATTGCCAATGTTAATGTTTACAGAAAGCAAACGTTCGATGTAGAAAACAGTTAACAGGATGTTTGTTTCACGTTGATTTTCAGTTTGGTGTATGGAGCTGTTTACAAGACAATTCGTTATGATATCGGTATTATCATAAATGGAATTCTCGGTTCCCTCGTTTCTATAACATGTGAGTTGCATCCCCGATGTTTATTTCTATTGTCATTTTTGGCGAGTCTGAGCCCTACTTGTTATTAAACACTATGAATATCTGTTTGTAATTTCTAGAATCGGTGAAAACTCATCTGCCTTTTCGAATAAAAACTGCATCCTTTAAGCAACAGAGAATTAAACATTTCTTTTAATATCTGATTGGGTGCGCAACTGGGATATTTATCCCATAAAATCTTCTGACGAGTTGTATAGTACAAACTAGGTTGTATTGACATAGTGTAGAAAATATGTCAATTTACGAGATTATTCTTTTATTAGAATTATTTTTATTTCATTTTATTAGAAGAAATACATGTATACGCCCGTACAAGTAATAAACTCCAGCAGATTTCTTGTTATGGATCTATTGGTTTCTCGCTGATCCCGATGGCCCAAAAGGAAATTCCTTCTAACGTTAGTAAGGGCATTATTGTAAAGAGTAACAGAACTTTATACATATAAAGAATGGCACACTATACATTTGATCACTTCGCGGTTTCAGCCATGTGTACAACGTGTCGTCCATGGGAAGCTTTAATTGCCGGTGGGCTTGGTGCCGTGATTGCTGCTCTCACAGATTTTGCTCTCTGGAAAATGAGAATAGACGACCCAGTTGGTGTTATCGCAGTACATGGAACCTGCGCCATATGGGGTCTGCTTTGTGCCGGTAAGTTTGCACGGCATTATTGATCTACAGATACTTTGTTCTTTCACCGCTACCCAGATGTTGCTTTCTTTTTGTAGATGATCCTTGTGATTTATACAACTCCGGTGATTGCTGCTCCATTACTCATAAAAGAAGGGGCGCTTAAATAATTATACTGTAAAGGTAAAGCTGAACAACTAGTCAATCTAAATTAGAAGAGGCCAATGTTACAGAAGAAGAGCAATTAAGACCCAGACATTGACAAGATATGTGACAGTTTGTAAACACATTGATTGCACCAGGTGTGGTGAATACTTGCACCTTGTAATTAATGCTGCACTCAATATGATTATATTCAAAAGGAAGTGGACCATGGTTACAATCCAAATATTCTGCTCAATTTGTTGAAAATATCAATATACTCCAATCTGTAAATTTTAATATTAATATTAAGGAGAATCAAATTAATTTATCTATAATCATTAAGATTATATTATGGGACCGATAAAAAACATGATCATGAATATGATTAAATCTTTAAAGAAGGAATACAATTTTTTACTAAGGGAAGCAGCAATGGAATTATCTCTCACTAGCTTTAAGGGAAAGTGAGGACATTAATCATTGTATCTCCAGTGTGCATAAGATATTTGCGACAGAATGCGACTTAATAACATTGCTTAAAATACCGTTTTAAGTACCTGTTCATGCTTTTAATGGGAGTTAGTGTGGTATTGAATTCCCATGCCTTGTTGCTTGTAGTATAAAAAATATGAGATGTAGTAATTAATTTTGTCATGTTTCTATGGAAATCTCTGAGCGTGTTCATGTGGGAGTGACAAAAAAGGGACTGTCACCATGGTAAAAAGTTATCAATATTATTCTTTATCTATATTACTACTTGTCACACCACATAATGCACATGAAAGGCATGTATCAGTGTCAGTGTCATGTATCAGTAATTTAAACTATATTGTTGAAAAAAGGTAGAATACAGCTAAGTATCTGGAATTTCAAACATGATTTTCTTGTAGAAAATGTTTTACAATATTTTAAACTTCCCTTCGTTTTGGGTACAGGGGTATTTAACAACACAGTACTTTAAAAATGATAAGTATAAAGCTAAGTCTATCTTCTTGCAAGAGAGGCGAGAGTATGTGGATATTTAATGACCAAATACTATATCGATAAATCGTGGCCCCGTGCAAAAAACATTTTCGCCAAAAACAAACATAAGCTTATGACCGCCACCCATGCCTCTCTTACAGAGAACCTATGTATCCCGAACCCCATCTAACTCACTTTTCTTGCTTGATTCGATCTTAGCCTCTCTAATTCTTCGACAAATCAAAAGGGAATTGCATCAATAACTACATGTGTGAGTTTAAAAGAAAACAGAGTCCCAGATGTGAAGATATTAGTGAAATTAACAAATAAAATGACTCGAAAATGAGACAAATGTAAAAAGGCTGTCTGCACTAGGATTCAAATTCACAATGTCCAGTTTGGCAGTCTTAGATACTAACCACTTGACCATAGGGGACTGTAGAGATCATGCATATAAACACTGGGCATAGCCATTGATGCATCATATTTTAGGTTTACTTTAATCCCTCCCCCATTCTACTCATGGTGATTGAGGAGAATATTAATGGGGAAATAAATCTTGAAGGTCCCTGTGTTCACTGCAGGCTATTTAATGATTCAAATTAATCATAAAAATATATCTTGAATCTGCAATCTATTTCTATAATATGCGAATGCAGGACTTCTAGGTCTGCACGCTTCCTGGAAGAGGTTGATGAGCAGTACAGCTCAGCTAACGCCAGAGACAGATTGGAGTTGTTTAAATACATTGTCAAATTGAACGCCATAACTATGTGTAGAAACAAAGCGAAAGCAAACAAAATTGTTTAAGTCCAGAGTTGAAATGCTTGACGCAAAACAAATAATGAACGAAGCAGAGCTAGAAGAATTCAAATAACTAAAAGGTAAGTTAGAAAAAATGGAATATGGGAAATCCAGAGGTGCCTTAGTAAGATCTAGAGCCAAATGGCTTGTTCATGGCAAAAAGCCCTCTAAATATTTTTTAGATTTAGAGATGTGGAATCAAGAAAAAAAGTAATTAAACATTTATTTGACAACCCAAGCTTAGTCTCATCCCAAGAGGATCCTCGAGCTAGGGAAATAATTTTATAAGTCACTTTACCAAGAAAGAGCTCTGGACCCCCCGGACTCCCATGAATTTACAAACCATAATGATAAAAGAATTAATGATCAAGAAAAAGAAAATTTAGAAAGAATTATTGCGGAACACGAGCTACTTTCTGCCCTAAAAGAGTCTAAATCCAGGAAATCCCCTGGTACAAATGGTTTAGGTGCGGGTTTTACAAAGCTTGTTGGTAAAGCATAAAAGTATTATTCATAGAAATGTTAGCTGAATGCTTCAATGAAAAAGAGATGTCTAGAGAACAGAAGAAAGGTTTGATTAGTGTAATTCCTAAGGAAGGGGTAGATTCCAGACATATTCAAAACTGGAGGCCTATAACCCTACTTAATTCAGACTATGAACTAATTTTTAAAGTCATAGCGAATAGATTGAACCCTCTCCTACCCAACCTGATTAATCAGGACCAATACGGATTTGTTAAAAACAGGGATTTGTCCTTTTGTTGGACTTCTCTAAGGCATACGATTCGATAGACTGGAATCTTTTATTTCATTGTCTAGAGTTGTACAACTTAGGAGAAACGACAATAGATCGGATACGTACCCTTCTCTATAATTCTGAGGCCTGGTTTAGGAACAACGAATGGCATCTTCATGGTTCAAAATCAACAGTGGTATGAAACAAGGAGACCCCCTATCGTCAACATTGTTCACGTTAGTAGTGGAAAAACTTGCTGACAAAATAAGAGATAACGAAGAAATTGAAGGGATTACCATAGGTAACCAACAAAATAAACTTGTACAATTCACTGATGATGTCACCCTCACAGTTAAAAATGGAAAGTCCTTACTTAAGGCACTAGAAATCATACAAATCTTTTCCAACGTTTCAGGCCTAAGGTTAAATTTATAAAAAGCCAAAGGTTTTAATATAGGTAACATTAAGTGTGAAAGTAATGCTGTTAAACAGATCAAATGGGCTAATGAAATGAAAATACTAGGTATAGTCCTAGTTTACCCATGTGTTCATAACAAATTGGTAGACGAAAACTATAAGTCCCTAGAGGGGTTGAAAGAGGTTAACAATGCATGGGGAAACAGAAGCCTTTCCGTCAAAGGTAAAATCGTTATTTTAACTCATTGCTCCTCTCCACAATACAATGCATTTTATCTCATATAAATGAAGAAACTATAACAATTTTAGAAGGAATCATTATTGACTTTATTTGGAATGAAACATCGCACAAAATTGGTACCAAATGGCGAACACAAGACATTGAAACGGGGTACTGGGTCTAAGATCACTGAGAGAAATAATAAAAGTAACAGACTAAGATGGGTCCAAAGAGCCTTCTCAGCCCCAAACGATAAGTGGTCAATTGTATTAAGGACTTTATGTACCCAACATCTTAAAAACTGAGGAGGTTTGGAAAAAAATGTTTATTCAACCATACACATTCAGTAGAAATTTGAGGCTACAAGCCCTTCAGTATAGAATAACACAGGCATATATACCGTACCAAACGTTTAAACAAAATTGGTATTAAAGAGTCTGAAGCTTGCGACACTTGCGGAGAACGTGACGATATAATTCACTTCTTTTGCAAATGTAACAAGGTAGAGGGGTTATAGGATGATATGCAAGAATGGATTTCCAACTTATATATATATACTATATTAAAACGTCCGTTCTCGACTGAACATGTATTGTTCGGCATTGAGGGGTAAGAAGTGAAATTTAAGCAAATTAATTTTATCATTCTATCTGCCAAGTCATACATTCACAGGCAGAGACTCTTTGGAAAGAATAACATAAGTCATATATGCATGTTTTTCATATTTGTCTCATAAATTGTTTGTTCCCAATGCTTTCACCACATGTTAAATTTTCATGAATTAAGATCCGATGTTGGACCCAAAAAAAACAAAAAAAACACATCATGTAAATATTTGGGAAGTGAAATAATTTTGCAAGTAGTCCCAAACTCATAATATTTGTGTTGCTATTCTTCATATAACATATTAATAACAAATTAATAATGAATGTTTATAATCATTTATTATAAACCCACTATGTGTCAGAACGTCTATATGGCGAAGCAAATAACACATAGAGAAAAAAGAAAGAAGGAAAACTATTATTTCTGTCGTCCAAGTTGGAACTGCGACTAAGGTTATCAAAAGATTTTTACCTGGTGCAAAACCACAGAGAGAGAACAAAATATATCAATAAGTTTTAGTGTATTACCTTTATACACCAGCATTGAACACCAATTCTTCCCTTCACAGAATACCGTGTTTTAATAATTTTGATAATTAACAAAACCTTACTTCTATTCCCTTGGAGGTTGAAAAAGTATGTAAATAGTTACAGAATCATATATTATGTCGATGAAAACTGTAAGAAAGGGAAATCTTTACTTTACCATTTGTTTGAAATAAATGATAAAATGTTCAAAATTATTATACCTTGCAAGGTGAAATATCAATTGCTCTTTTACAGGCCTTTTTCTTGAACCAGAGTTTAGTCAGATACCCAACAACGGTGGTGTGTTTAAAACTGGACAGTTCTACCAGCTGGGTGTCCAGGCACTTACTGCATTTACCATAGTCGTGTGGACTGTTGTTACATCTGGTATCATTTTATTGGTAAGAATATATGTTTATCTTGTCTTTCTATCTCTGAAGCCAGTGGATTATTCTTTGCACAAATGTATATATAGGCCTACTTTATATTTTGACCTCATGCAAAAACCCCAGATTTTATTTGTATTACTTAAATATTGTCACTCCTTGAGATCCCACCATATATGGTAATATATACTCATGAGAATATGTAGAAGGGTAGTAGTAGTAGTCCTATACGGTAATGAGAATTATGTAGAAGGGTTACCTAGTAGTATATGGCAATGAGAATATAGGGGTTACCTAGTAGTAGTCCTATACGGTAATGAGAATATGTAGAAGGGTTACCTAGTAGTATATGGCAATGAGAATATGTAGAAGGGTTACCTAGTAGTATATGGCAATGAGAATATGTAGAAGGGTTACCTAGTAGTATATGGTAATGAGAATATGTAGAAGGGTTACCTAGTAGTATATGGCAATGAGAATATGTAGATGGGTTACCTAGTAGTATATGGCAATGAGAATATGTAGGCCTAGAAGGGCTACCTAGTAGTATATGGCAATGAGAATATGTAGAAGGGTTACCTAGTAGTATATGGCAATGAGAATATGTAGAAGGGTTACCTATAGTAGTATATGGCAATGAGAATATGTAGAAGGGTTACCTAGTAGTAGTCCTATACGGTCATGAGAATATGTAGTAGGGTTACCTAGTAGTATATGGCAATGAGAATATGTAGAAGGGTTACCTAGTAGTATATGGCAATGAGAATATGTAGAAGGGTTACCTAGTAGTAGTCCTATACGGTAATGAGAATATGTAGAAGGGTTACCTAGTAGTATATGGCAATGAGAATATGTAGAAGGGTTACCTAGTAGTATACAGTAATGCGAATATGTAGAAGGGTTACCTAGTAGTGTATGGTAATGAGAATATTATGTAGAAACGTTAAAGTTTTATAATTATATCTAAAGATTTTACATACAAGCTGGGTATACAATATCCCGGGTGGGTTTTTTCAACAGGCCCAGTCATTGCTGATACATTGTTGCTGGGGACATTCTCAAAGTAATTATCATGATGAATTAGACTTTACAAGGGAAGTGGAGCAACAGAATCCATATTATAGCTGCACTGGTGTAGATTATCTGTTTCATCTATTCCATAGAAGGTTACTAGTTGTCAAATCAAAAGGCTGTATAGGGCCTACACTTGTCTCCTACACGTGCCTGGATACAATCCTATTGCCGGGAGCTGATAAAAAACATGGGAAAAGAGACAGACCATTCACCTAGCCACACATACTGCTTCTCCTCTAATTAAGAGGATATACCTCTCAAGATGGTTTCCAACTGTATAACTCTGGTTAATTACGCATGCAATCCTCTCTCGTTTAATCATGTATTAGATTTGTACAAGCTAAGATGGCAGGCAATTGAATAAAGTCTGTTGCAAAAAAAAGAAAAGAGAATATACCTAGAGATATTATTTACATTATGTATATCCATGAAAATAGTTACAGCGATCAATGTTATGACTTAGGGGAGAGTGTAGTCATAATTCTTTTCAGAAATTCACTTCTTCCAGTCTAAAAATAGTGGCATCTGTTATACACGGGTTCATTTACATTTGCTAAACTTAATTACACTACCAGAACACAAAGGGTGAATTTGGGTGTGTCTGTGCACGTGTCAGTCTATATGGGTAAACGAGACTTGCCCTAGTATTCCTTTAATTCCTCTAATGTGTACATCGCCATATACATCGTGTTTCATTACATACTGATACCAAGAACCAAATGGCACAAATAAACATGGTGACCGAGGCACACCTGAGGGTTGCATGTGGATATTTATTGCAAAATGTAAACTTAACTAATTTCCTCCAAAGTAATTACAAAACTTATTTCTATTGAAAAACTATATAAGTTATTAAATATTGCTATTCCGCATGAGGCTTCATGATCCTTTTGGAAAGGGTAAATTGATGCAATTAGATCTTGTTATAGGACAAAGTGCGCTACATATACTAACATGGCATTTATCTGTTGACTTCATTGAGTGTTTTATCCGTCATCAGATTCTGGACAAGACAATGGGCTTGCGACTCACGTCCCAAGAGGAATTGCTGGGTGCAGACTTCCTGGAACATGGAATTGTGAGAATGTTCTCAGAGAAAATACAAGCCAGGGATGCTGTGGATAAAGTGCTTGAGAATAGCGAAATGAAAAAAATATTTCGGGACAAGATAAATCGGTTGCTGCTGGACCTTTCTCTTTCATGTGATAGGTAAGAGCTTTAAAACCTGCCCAAGTAATGGGCATGGATTCAAAAGGTATTCTTCTGATACTTCGGAATTTTCAAGGCAAATGTAAAAAGCTTTTTTCTTTTTTTTATATTACATTTCAGACCAATAATAATGGATCCTTGTATGTTCCCAGAAAATATGAAGTGTATATATTGTATTATCATTCCAAGCCTCACAGCGGGACAGACAACATGTACAATTTTCTCTTACCCTTTTCCTGAGTTTGAAACATGATTACGTGTACTGTCTGTGGGTACGATCACCCGCACCCAGAAACCACAATCAAGTCCACTTTCAAGTAGGCCTACTATCAAGGAGCTTGTGATCAATCCAGAGACTCCACTGGTGTTACCGAATCTTGGAGATCATATTTAGATCTTGATACTCTGTCCGCATTTCCTAAAGGTTCTGCCCTAGAGGATAGTTCCAATGGGCCATATGGGCGAAATGGTAGCAAAAATAATGTGAATATGCTCAGAGAATATATTGAAAAATATTTTGCCCTATATTTGAGATGCTGTATTTCCTTTTAAAAACGCTACTGGAGCTCTTTGTCACACAATTTGATTGCAGGAATCTTTAAGAGGCCGAAACTTCACTAATTTTAGGAGCATCAAAAAGATTTTTTCACTTTTAGAATACCCTGAACAAACTAAGAATGCAAATTAAAGAAGAACCCCCTCCTTAAACCCTGCCGCCCTTAAAGACTTGGTCTCAACGAGACAAAATGTTATACTAAAGCTTATGTATTCTTATAAATCTTAACTGTTCATGTAAAGTGTATGATTCAAATAACTAATTAAAAGGATTCACATGTATTAATACAATATGCCAGCGGAAGCCTGGGAAGAGCAGCAGCGCGTTGAAAGGCAAAATCCCTTTTCTCTACTTATAATGTACCTGTCTATTGAGAAATAAAAATCCTTATATATATATAAGAGTTAAAAAGCAGCACAGGCACAGATGGAAATATGTGGCGTTCAACCATTGGTGTTCATTTTCTTGCAGACATGAGCTTGAATTAACATTGTCGGATGCTGATGTCAACTCGGTTTCATTTCTTCTGAAGACCTCAGGGCACAAACGTTCTATAGATAGTGGCATCGACGTCCAATCCGTCCACATGTAATAGACCGAATAAACCACTATATATGCAAACCACTAATCTTAGTGTCCATTTTGTTCTCTCTAAATGGGAATTACAACTAAGCCCAGCATTGATGATTGTGCCTTAGGCCTAGGCTTATTACTATATCGTACAAGTAACTTGAAACACATCGAGTATTCCAAATCAAATCCAAGTGTATGTCCGAGAAACATGGTAATGTTATCCATTGGAATTTTGGGGAATAATAATGACATGGATGTGTCATATGACAGATTTGACGAGATATGGGCGATCCCGACGTGTCATATTACATGCGGCGGTACAAATGGGAGTATAGCAAATGAACGAAATCGCGGAGCCCAAGTGTAATTTTGTATTTATTATATTTCTTCCGATATTTATGGCGAAAAGATAGTGAAAATGAATGGCGAGTGTAGTGGGCAACACAAGGCTTTATTACCCACTTTTTTCTGGTGGAGGATGGCGGTCTAATTCTTCGCCCACATCATCATACCCCCATTCAAATTACAATGAACCCATTTTAAGCAACACAAGCTTTTATATATGTAAGATAAAGTAAGAGAAATTTAGAAATAATTGAAACATATTATCGGGAAGTCGTGAGTATAAGAACACTTTTCACCGAAGACAGGAGGTGATGTGTAATCATCCGGTTCAACGAACTCTTTGACAAAAAGGAGCGACGCTAGTTTAAATCCCTGGCAAGAATATGAGAAAGTACCAAAGTAAATGCCAGTGATCAGACTTACATAAACCCCTTCCTACACACCTGTATTCTCTAATAGGGAAAATCCATGCTTCGGGGATTTGTATCTCAGTAAAGTCAGATCGCGTACCACAGTTCAGGAGAGTGCTGTCGGCTCATATAATTGGAAAGATATCACAGCTACATAGCCGTTAAAAATAATGTGCACATGATTGTATGACCGAGGGAATGGCAGGAAAGCAATCTTATAAAAATATATAGTGACGTTTACAACAGGATCGCACACTGCTTTGTGGAGGTCTAGTGTTGCATTAAAATATAGCTTATTTTCTAAAGTAGCGGAAGGTAGGGACATATGATATGACATGATTACATTATAAATGAATAAAAACTTCATTAATTTTCTCACAAAACATGTTTTATTGATGAAACATACTGTTAATATCATTGGTAAGGTACACAGTTATGATTCTAAAAGTCACTAGTTTTGAGAACATATCAGAGTGTTTAACAACTGTTAGAAGACATCCACTGTGATCTACGTCGCTACTCGGCAATAAAGTGAGAGCATATAGGGACACAAGAGTCGATCATCATTTGATGGCTTGGTGTTAGGAAATAATAAAGACAGGAACCAGACAATGAATAATAATGAAACAAAACACCTAGGTTAACGTTAATTAATTGAGGAATTAAATCAATTCAAATAAATGACGGGATTTCGAACTAATTAACTAATTTCGAACTGTCATGCAATGTAACAATTTCATTTAGGACAGTACCGGAATGTTTGGCTATACCTATTAGACGTGTCCATTAAAGCTTAATAATGATGTCGGGTTATTCGTAGGCCTGGGTTCCTCCGTTCTGGATATAATTGGAAGCTAACAGATGAAAACCAGGTGATGGAACTTTAGCCTCTATTTCTAAGTTCGGATTTTTTAAAAGGAGTTCTGCAATAATTTCAACTCTTTTAATTCGTCCATAAATTTGTATGTTCGGAGATGGATTAACCAGGAATTTTCTTACAAGAAATCGAAATAGTTGCATAGGCTATAAACCAATATAATGAACTGGTGTAACGATCTGTTCTGTCACTTACATTGTAAGCGTTATGTACTAGATATAATAACGTTGGACCAGTTCTCTCTGGAATAGGGAATCTTTATGCAGATATATATTTCCAACACAAGTTAGCAATACCGGCCCTGACAGAAATATTGACGACTAGATATGGTAACTCTACAGATTTCAAAGAATGCTTAAGTTGTTACACTGTTGAAACAATGTGTTACACAATCACTGCTGCTTCTGGGTGGTAAACTCTACCCACTACTGCATTGAAGCCAACGGTATACACAGCTTGACGTTCCCACCTTCTGTTCAAATAACCATGACAACCTACATCAAGCGAAGACCCACACCAAAAGGGTAAAAAAGTCCTTCTGTCACCATTTAGGCAACCATAAAGGTTGTACCTTATTGGTCCTTAGATTTAATCTCACAACTTTTAAAATCAGGGAAACAAGTATCCAAAGAATACAATGGGAAGAACTGTAGCAATAATGTAGACTTCGCCAAACACATATTTTTTTACAACATAACTTCAAGTGACCAAATACACATATCTATATGTAACACCGTGAGTTATATTAAAGCTCCATTCAAAGAATCTAATAATCAGAGTAAGTTAAAAACGGAAAACCCTAGCTAAAAAAACTCTATTATAAATCCGAACTTTTGCAAGAGTGAGTGATATCGGGGATAAACTGCATAAAAAGAATATAAGTCGGAGGATCAATTTTCCATCGAAATACTGTTGACTGAAAAAAGCTGAACTCTGAACAAATTTGCCACATTGTGTGATATATCGTACTCCAATGAATAGCTGAATATCTTAAACCCCATTGTAACTAACATTGTATGCAGTGACAAAGATCATTCTTTGTTGACCATGCGCAACAAATAAAACTAATATCATACGGTACAGATCTATGAACTGTATTATCTGTATCAGCTGTATAGGATTGCATGTTGATGTGAAGGTATATTGAAAGAAGCAAGGATCTCGTCCCAGGGTCTCACGCGAATTGGTAATCCAGCCGGGCAGTAAATGAAAATCTTCTTCTTGAAGTTACAAAAACAAAACATAGCTTATAAGCAACATCAAACTGAGTCCTTATATTTGAAATGATACTCACATTATACCATTTAAAGTTAAAAGACATGTTTGAGGAAAATGTATTTGCATCTAATAGATATTAGAATAAAGGTGATTAATATACTATACAGTTATAGATTTAGTCTCAAAACGTAACACTCAATGTAATTAATCGGTCAAAGTTAATTTATTATCCAAAGCAGGATGTGAGACAGAAATATAAAGGTATAATGTATCCACAGATTAGTACGTCAGTAAGTCTTATTAATTACACATACTTCATCCATTTGAGAAACAATATCATTATATAATAATAGCAAGTAAAACTTGTAAAGTTAAACAAAAGAAATCGGATGCTTATACACGCTAAACCCGATTTCCACAAGAACAATTTCACATAAGAGACAATTCGTGACTGAACATACCAAGACACAGAAACAGAAAATGCAGCTGATAACGGAATCGTTTTCTAGTTTTTCTTCTATAAAATATCTCTCAATATTTTAGAACAACTCTAAAACGAAACAAAACTCTTGTATCAAAAAGTGATACACGTTGATTCATTTTCCTAGAGATGGGAAGCACTAATTTTGCGGTGACAAGATAATGCTGAAGTTATTTGAAATAGGTTACTTTTGGAACTTTATCATAATTACATGATGAGAATAGGAATTATACATCGTACATATTTTTGGAAAAATAGTTTTGGCACATTACATAAACATCCTATATATGAAAGCGTCCCTAAAAATAATACCGTTATTTTCATACACCTGAACATGGGACTACCCAGGTAGCAAATATTTATGTCTAACCCGTCTTCATGAAATTTGACGCTTTAAAGCTGCATTCTCAGTTAACATCGATAACAAAAAATAAATATATTTTAATTTTTATTCCATTCTTTTCCTACCCATCTGATTTCTTTGTCGTAATAGCTGAGAACGCAGTTTTAATAATTGTCATCACCACTTATGTAACAACATAATCAAACCCCACTCATTAACCCCACGTTGTGACAGAACCAAGAACTTTGTCTGCCGGTATTTGAGCAACTAGCGCACTATAATACTCTGTATTTATTCAAATGTATCCATGGAGATCTATAAAGTATCTAGGAATACAAAACCATAACCTTTTAAAAAGGATTAAAAGGACATACTGTAACTTGAAAGAAAACTACAATAATCGTATGAGAATATTTCTTGCTCCTGGTCATGTAGTCGGCTCTGAATATTTGTCTTTGACTAGAACCCTATCAATAGTATATTTCTGCATGCAGTCCTCGAGTATATCTAGAATAAATTCCAGTCTCCTGTCCATTGCTTCTAAATGGAGGTCCGTAAGGACTGGTGCAAGGGGCTCATAGGAGAGTAGCTCTTTCATCACTGTGCTCAGGACCCCATCTCTCAACAGTTGGAGTCGCTCCCATGTACGCCTCCGTATCCTGAAATAATTACGTAAATGTCATAATCTGGGATCATATTGATTTGATTTGAAAATATGTTTATTCAGGAACAACGTTACATTTCAGCGCCAAGACGTTGATATGCTCAGTGTTGCCTAACTGCATAAGGCATAAGCATAACTTACAAGCAGATTTTATGACAAAAATTAATTAATTATTTGATATATAATATGTGATACATTCATGAGAATATGCAAAAATATGAATAAAAGAAGCTATGTGTTAAATGAATTCTATCAAAGTTTAGGTAATAGATGTATATTATCTGTTAATAGAGTGGAAAGCATAGATCAACCCAACCCAACCCAATCCCTACATAATTGAACCAATGAAGGTTGAGATTACAATGTTTCTCTTTACTTTTACATCAAGTCATATATATATAATACATAATAAAAACAATACAACACGTTTGCTTTCAGGGACAGTTAAAATCAAAATTGTTCTCATTTTAGAATTAAGCACTTATTAATTTGTGATATTTGAAATGAGCGAGTTTCCGACCATAGAAATGAAGGACACTACTTGGCATTGTACACAATAGCGTCGACACTAGTATTAATGTCACAACTATTACATTAATGTCTACGACCAACATGGAAGACACCCTAAGGGCATGCCTCTGCGAATAGGACTACCTCTACACTGTATAGCAGAAATGAACTTACACACAGCATTGGTAGACGGGTGCAAGTATAGTTCTCTCGTCCCAATGTGGATTTCCAAAACTGAAACAAGTTAAGAGCAAACAATATACGCATATTGTATTAAAATACCACTTGTATGCCTACACATCTCCATGGATACACAGTACTTGAGGACCTGAGAAAACACATCAAACAAAGGAACACACTATGAAATTTGGTAGATATTATTCTAGTTTATATAGCAATGTGAACTGGTCTGACAACTTATATGGTGCTGAGCAATCGGAAGTTTTTAATGAGTGATGATAATTAAATGCCAAATCTAACCCAAGACGTCCACGTCCACCTGTGAGGTTTAATTAGTTGTTAAAATACACAGGAATCGTGACAGACACTCATTATAGAGTTAATTATGAGAATCTACAATAATTAAGGTCCTATAATTTGCAGGCCCTTTTGCAATGCAATACCATGGTGGTACCATAGTCAACACACTATGAAATTTGGTGGATATTATTCTAGTTTTTATTATATGTGCATCCCACTTGAGGGGTGCAATAAAAATATTCATATAGTATGCATACTATAAAAATGTAGTTGTCAAAAAATAGCTCCGTCTCCATGAAGCATGTCAACAAAGTGAAAGCTGCGCGAACCCCTGCGATCGGTAATCCACCCGTGATTCTGGTACTATGATTATAGAAATACATAATAAAAACCACATCATTAAACAGAACAGTAAACTCTCTATCGAATGATATAAGTTTTATTAATGTAGCTCAAGAAATGGCCACGATATGAACGTTATAATTCAACAATATCAGTAGGCCTAAATACTGCATGATCACAGTGGGCACCATTGTAGGCCTACTAACGGGGCTCTCAGTGGGGGTCAATGAGATTTCTTTAATATTTTTTCAGTGATAGCTGATGACATATGATCAAATTTTATGCATATATAATAAATAGAACTCGCCGTCGTAATCGAAAATTTATTGGACTTGATTTGTTCGTGTAAGCACTCTGCCTACGGCATCGTGCTTACACGGACAAATCTCGTCCAATAAATTTTCGATTACTGCCGGCTTGTTCCATTCTCTCTGTATATAGCAATACTGAATAGAACTGAACCATTGAGCCACCTACAAATCAGAGCAGAGTTGACCTTGCCAACGGCATTACAATTTACTTGAATAAGATCTATGACCACCTTACCTTTTACCATTATCCAACATGACCAGCATGCTGTCAGGGAAGTCTTTAAATGTCTCATAATGGTGCCTGTCTGCATTACCGATGAGGTAATCGAACACACTGGCGTCTATAACATCTAGCAGGCGGGGGCCTGAGGAGAAGGCAGGCATTGTGCGTACAGCTGTACAGTACTCATCATAGCTCTCCCATCTGCAGGATCAAGGCGTAGGGCATATTATAGAGACATGTCATAAACATACCTTCCTTTTACCTTTAAGACACAAACTACAACAATTCATAACCAACTTAATACTCTGGCAAATACGTACGCAATAAGGTGAAGTACACATATAAAGAAATATCAGATTTTACAACGTTCGATCCATAGTATAGAAACCAATACATGGTGTTATCGATAATTGATTGTTGTGTATTTTAAACCAATATTGGCAGAACAACGATTAATCAAAAATAGCAGGCCCTTACGCAGCTTTCTGATTGGCACGATAAGTTCGACTCCAGGGGTGTTTGTGGTTCTGGAACCTGAAATCAGACGGGAACCAGAGGACCACCGCTCCTTCCAGTTGGGTCCCCTCGCCACACACGCCGTCCGATTCACTTTTGCAATACAAGCATTTGCCATAGAAGCATGTGTTCCTATCTGCAGGAGAAAACCACAGGAGTTATCAAATAACATAAGGTTGAGTTCGATTTGCAAAGCATAGTACTCCTCCACAAAAAAAACCCAGAATCATCCTTAGTAGAGAAGGTCACACCTAATCGAGTTTAGATAGTGTTCAGCAAATGGAAAGTGAACAGAACAACATGAAAACACGATGAACAACATACATTTGGTTATAAATTCCATATGAAACAAAACTTTGGCACATGAACGAATAGAGTAAATCAATCAATCATGGCCGATTTCCATTTGATACCGGATAGAAAACATGGCACGTTTATTCTATTCATTAGGGCATCCTAAATTAAAGAGGGCCTGTGGAAATGTCATTGCGGGTAGATGAAAAAGCAACTCTAAAAGAGACACTCCTCTTCTATGGGAACATAATTACACAGATATAAGACAGCGAACAGCACAGGTGAGCGGCGGTTATAGTTTGCGCCTTCAAAATGTGACCATCATATTTAGTTTTCGATAAAGTCCCATATGTGTAATCCTTTACCTTGAAATGATTTAAAGATCTATTAAAGCATAAATAAAAGAAATAAAAAGAATAACTACAAATTCGATTCTGGCAAAATATCAAGTCAAATTGAGACAAATTATTAGTCAAAATATTATTATAATCGTGTTAGACTACAATTAAACATGGGACCGATTTGATATAGTTGATCTATACCTAGATCAAAGTTTTTCGACATGTTTTAAAGATATCATCTATACCAATCATGGGTGTGGAGCTTGAGCTTGCCATTAGCAGACGCCTCATGGTTGAATAGGTAAGAATGGTTTGCTGTAGTCGAAATAGAGGGGAAGGTAATTGTGTTTCTTGTGCAGCTGATGAGAAAGTGGCAGAGGGACCAAATAGATAAGAAGAAAGAATATTTATAAATCGAAAATCTAGCTGACTCCTACATTCAATATTGATAATTTTACACATCTAATCTTGCATAAACTAGTTCACTACAGGCTACAGTCAATAATCAACACTATCTACTCCCCCAAATTGAATAAGATAATTACTTCATATATATACATGTATACGTTGAAGGTAGTTATTTGCTTATCTCTAACACAAAAGGTAATTGAACAACGCCTTCAACAGCACCAAAGGCATAATAGTCTGCAGACAATCGCGTTTTGTCTGATATAATATGGATGAGAAGAACGAATAAACGAGGTGAGGCGGAAGAGTTCAACAACTAACAATTAACAAATGCTGGAGTGAGGGGCTACATATCAGAAATTGACGAACATCTGCCATTGAAATGAAGGCATATATACAGGTACAATAATTTCCCTCTACAGCAGCAAAAAATACTTAAACTGTCAACTATACAGAGAGGCACACATACATAACAAAATCGATATAGGCCCAACATAAAGCAGCAAGTTTGCATAGAGGGCCTTTGTTACATGTCATATCGATTATCCAACTTCAAAAACAGTATTAGTGACATTAACCTTAAAATCATGGATCATAGGCGCCGCAGGCTTCTCTTTGTCATAAGAGCCAATTATCAGACATCCTAGTATCAGGGGATTTCTCTATAAAATACGACGCCTGTACATATATATAAACTGATGACTCAACATAGATCAACTGTGGCAGCTGTGAGGATCCCCCTTGGACAGCTACGCCACCTTGTGTTTCAGGAATAAGATCATTTGGGACAAGGAGAGAGATGTATAGTGACCCGTACCCGCCTGAGGCTAAATAAAAGCATTAGAAAGGATAGGAAAACGAGAAAGAGATCGCTGATGGATCATTACAGGGTCGAACTTGCATAAGCAAGTGTTAGGTTTAGAGAGAAGGATACAATGATGCATGTAATCCGCATGTAGGGAGATCAAGTCCACAGGAAACTTATATTTGATGGGAATTAAACACCAGATCTTGACATAATCGGTCAAAGCTCTGTCCATTCATGCAAGGGGTTGGATTAGAATAACAGAGGATTGGCGGTTTGGTACAATGTACCGTGTATGTATACCCAAAACTTTAACTGTTAAATATTACTCCACGGTGAAGTATGTATCACATAACATTTGTATGTAGAGGAGTGTGGTACATACCGTGTGGTACATTGTTTTGTACCACACGCAAAATAAGCTCATTTGATTGGTTCCCTTCCACGCGGGAAAATGCGTTGTCAATGACTCTTACTAGCGTTACTAACGTTGCGACGTTACAATGTTCACTATTGCGTCGTCGCCGGCATGGCATGGTCGAAACTTTGTAAGTAAATAAAGGACTTTTGTTTTAATTTCTGATTTTATTAACACCATCGTGGAGTAAAAATAGGACCGCATCTCGTAGGTGGTCTGGCCGAAAGGATCACATTGACCCTCGACGATTTTTTTTCGATATAACACACTCGCCTATCGGCTCGTGTGCCATGCGAAAAGAAACGTCTTGGGTCAATGTGATCCTTTCGGCCAGACCACCTACTTGTGCGGTCCTATCATAATCTCTAGTAGACCTCCAATACGTACCGTGTTCATCATATATGGGTTTATTTTTAGAATACATTAAATCGGTCAGTGTTGAACGTAGAATATCCTAAAGTATTTATTCACCTTGGACATGAATTAGGCCAATGTTGGTGATTAAACTGAAGCTATTCGGCTTCTATGTTATAACAACAACAACAATTCATAACTGGCAAACATTTCACATCTATGTAGACATTTCTAGCAACAACAACAACAATTTATAACTGGCAAACATTTCACATCTATGTAGACATTTCTAGTACAGTTAGATCGTATTATATGAATATAATATGTGCGACCCCAGTAGCATAACTGTATTGGTACTAAGAACTGAACTGACCTTTTTTAAAGAAAGTCTTCAACAATCGAGGAGTGCCAACAGTCATAATTTCTTTTTCCAGATCTATAACTCTTCCTGTGACTAGCGGAACTCTGTGGTACGCCAGTATCCTGAAATGTATCAAATTCTTTAGACACTTCCTGGTTCCATGTCAAACTTACCCTAAAGGCCTGGAGATGTAGATTATTTCATTATAGACCAATAACATATTTAGATAATTATATCAAAAGTTACACTCAAACTAGAAAAGAAATTGAGATTAAGGGTAAGTTTTGTAACGGTTTATATCACAAGCTGATCGCATCATCTCAACCTGCATAGGCCTAATCTGAATGAATGACATGTAATATGTGTATGAACTCTAAAATACTATTTCATTTGAACTTACAATGCTAAGGTGCAATCCTACATAAATAATTGAAAATCATATCATTCAACATTAACACTGAGTGACTACCTGTTGAGGTTGAAGGCAGCTATTTCTCCATTATGCCTGTCACCCCCTGCATATGGAGAGCCAGTGACGACATAATCCCGCGAGTACCACCGAGGTTTGAAGGCTACTCGTTGACCACCCTCTAATACCAGCGACAGCTTCAGTTGTGACCCTCGATGACCGACGTCTGCACTCTCTATCTTAGCTTCGTGCATCAGCTTCAGGATAGCACCTATGCAGAAAATATAAAAGACCCATGAGGAAAATGAAATATATGATGTATAACTATAAGGCAAGGCTTGGAAACTTTCATGATGAACAATGCGTCTTTTTGTAGCTCCGTTAAATATACTAAAGGGCCTTAAATGAAATAAAAAATATATAAACACAGATATTTTCATTCAACTTGAGTCAAATCATCAGAGACGGCACCTGCCACACTGTAAAAGGAATCATAGTATTAGTGTGAGTAGTGATTGGACACAACTCAACTGAAAACAACTTGCTTCAATTTGATTTTAGCATTTTATTTTGAGACCCTTGATACAAATGACCTTTTCTATTATTGAGTTGCCGAATGATGGTTAAGTAATAAAAGATCGAATAGGATATATATATTCAAAACCGGTGGAGGTTTCAGGGAGTCTAACACCTCAAGACACCTCTATCAAATTATGGGTATAGGGAATGTTGCGTCTTGTTTCAATAGAAAAGAAATCTACACGGTATTGAGTTAGAACTTCAATCAAAGCTTTCGTAATGAGATACAAATGTATTGCATATATAAAAGAAAGAACGAGATACGAATAACGTATTGCATATACAAAAGGAAGAAAGAAATCCTTCCCATATGAGGGGGTGGGGTGGGGGTGGGGGTGCGCAGTGGAATTATGGCTTTTGACCCCGAGGCATGTGAGTGTTTTGGATTCAAACCCTGCAGTGGATGTCCACCCCTCGCTTGCTGACTCGTACATCAAAGACCGATCTATGTGGCAGTATCAGTATCAGTATTGTGTTGTCCTTCCAACAATAGATGGCATATTCTACTCCAGGAGTAAATGGAAGACCAGCTATGGAGTTGAACTAAACAGCCTGTTGAAATACAATCCAATACATATGATATGTGGTAGTCATTTCCTTTTAGACTGATACCAATTTTAGCATCAGAAATGTGTCACCATGAGCATGCACTCAACTCACGATAAATCCATATTTTCTGTCAAATAAAAGAAACTAAGGCAGAAGAGGATGCTGGAGGACCCATATGTTAGCACTATTTTATCACACTTCGCGCCAATAAACTTTGTTTGACGAGAGTTGGACAATGTATCGGTTATTTGTGCTATTTGGACGACTGTTTTACCAGGCTTTTTATGTTCGCACAGCGCTCATATTACTGGCATGGTTTGGCCGTGCTGCAATGTCGGGTAACCTCACTCTACTTAATGAATGCATAAGAAGCGGAACTAATCATATGAGGAAATAGATATGAGAACCGTCTGGTCGTGGTAGCAAGTCCCGCCAGAATTCAGCTCAAGCCAATATCTTCACCGCCAAAGTCAATTCATATAAAGAGCCAGCACAGAACGCAATTCAACCAACAAGAGTAGAAATCAGCATAAATGCAAAATGCGGTACAGCAAACACAACGGCTTTTTACATGTCACGTAACCCATCCAGACAGCCAGAGTGGGGTCATAATAGACTTTGGTCGGCACTTTAAAGGTCTGCGACTCAAGAAAATCTATCACGGAAATCGCCAATGGTTCCTATATTCGTCGATAAACATTACAGAATATATGAAATCAGAAGCAAAGAACGTACTGTAGGAAATATAAATATATATCCCATATAGTCTCAGTATTGATTACCATCTGGATAACAGCTATTCAATCAGATTAGCTTTTTAAAGACGGGGCCTTCTACAGTAATTGTGTTACCAAGTAGATAGGGGAAATTCTAAAGGCTATCTTTGAGTAGATTTATTTACTTTGAATAGATTTATTTAACCCACCTAAAACATTATCATATTACAATTTGGCCTATGGATGTAGAGAACGAACGACCAGTTCACCAATCATTCGGTTCCCCTTTATGAAATAACACCTCATAAATGAATTGCCCGGGAAAGAACATAAATATCGTGCTCCTATTAGATTAAATTGCGCTTTTTGTATAGTGGCCACCACACAAGTATTCATGGACAGTTTCATATTAACGGACGGAATGTGTTGAACTTAATCCCCGTGCAAATGACCGCAGCAAATATAAACTCGCCATGATGAACTACTGCTGTGGCAGAGCGTCAAAGCTGTCGGCGACATATCTGCGTTTGATTAAGATACATTGTCTAGCCACCTTCCCCACATGTGCAACTAACTGGTCCTGCAGTTCAAAGGGCACCTAGACACAGAAAAATATTTTAATTAGAAGGTCAGCCAGCCCCGAGAACATTACTTTACCCCACTATAGTACGTAACTTATACTGAGTACATTCACACGTACAGCTAGCTACACACAGGGCATTTTTTATTCCCATTATTGGCCCTTTGAGCCAGCGTATTGACTTCCTAGAACTCCTACACTGGATTATGGTAATACATTTACAGTACAAGATCATAATCACTCACATAGCGATATATAGGGCGAGAATAAAGAGAGATAATTATGGTCATTAGGAGCTTCCAATAAAATATCTATTGTTTTATTTATTCATAACTTTTTCTATCACGCATAATGAGGAAGCACTTTTTCCTTTTTGCGTTTTTTTTAAAAAAGATTATGGCAAACATAATCCCCAATTTATTTTAAAACTAGTAATTCAGAAGGGAAAACGTTATCCCCCCCCCCTTTTTTTTAAAAAGATTTAAAGGAATTGGGATTATGGCAAACAATAATTTAATTGTACGAATGTTGATGGTATTACACATACGCAGCGAATGCATAACTTAGTGCTCTTTGAAGAGCTAAATTTATCAACAATACAGCTGTATTATAACTCGTGTGGCACTAAAGAGATATATGATGAATATACACGACCTAAAGTTCTTCTTACTAAACAAACATTCTAATTTTAGAGAATCGTATAATCTTAAGCAACAGCTGGCTATGTACCAGTGCTTCTATGAGGTAATTCGCGAGGAAGGAACGGGCAGTCGCAATAGAAATAACAATACCGTAATACGATGAAGGCATTATTTGATCCCGACTACCTTGCCTTAGCCTAATGCCAGAAAGTGAAAACAACCAAAGAAATCGATTTTCTTCCCCCACAAGGCACGCATCGCAGTGGTCGACATTTCAGACAGGGAGGATTTCAAATGAGGGACTTGTTAGGACTTAAAACGACTTGGAGAAATAAAGTATCAATGTGGCATTTCTTTAGCTTTAAGGCTGGGTGTCTGTACGTTTATAGAGGTTCGTGGGAAAACAAATTAGTGGAATTGGTTCACAAGATGATCTACTTCTTTCTGCCATACAATAGTTCCCCTACCAGTTTCTACAAGGTACAGCCCGAATGTGCCATTCGACAAATAAGTATCCTTTACTAAAATACGGCTGAAAATCCCTGTAGTCATGAATGGGGTGGTGTGGAGGTAGAAACCGCACACTTATTACAAAAGCAACGTGTTAAGGCCACAAAGGGGTAATACACATTGGCAGTAGTAATATATACCGTATATGCACACGAAGGAATGCATGGAACAAGACAGTCATGGTAGTTTGGTTAACCCTTAATACATGAAAACATTTGAAATAAAATATCCACTCAAGATGAAAAATGAAGCACATCTGGAAGAAGTTTGATTAATTGAATGGCACTAGGTGAATGAGGAAGCGCTTTTTCCTTTTTAATTAGTGGTTTTAAAATTGGTAAACGAACGCACCGAGCGCGGGCCCGCGGTCATACGGGCGGTAGAGGGTGCATGGTGCAAGAGAGGATTCCTCCAGCAGCCTCTGGCTCTCCTTCCCCTAGTTCCTCCAGTACACTGCCAGCAGTACTAAGAGATAGCAATGCTGCAGTAAAGCAGCTATCTCCCCGTATCAGCACCACAGAAGGCAACCACTAGTACTAATACTAGGTCGCCAGTGACAAGCACCTCCATGGATACACTATCACCAATGGCAAGCTTTATCAGCTACCAGTCTTGTCAGATGGGAGCAGCCTCGGGATCTAACAACTAGACAATGTGAAACCGTCACCACCCCACGTGTGTACATAGGCCTTCTCCCCCACCCACCTTTCTCTCACCCCCACCACTTCCAAACAACATATCCACCACTCTCTTTTAAACTTGTTTTCGACCCTTCAAAATTATGGTCTCGGTTTCCTCCCACCCAACTACACGAAGTTCTCGTTTCTTAAGTTTCGATTTAAATAATTTCCCCTACTTGCCCATCAGCCTTTGATGCCAAACCAAGCACCCCTTCCCAATTACCTCCCATACGTTCAAATTTGCACAAGCGTGATGAAGTCAGGAAATACCAGGGAAAAAGTGAATCGCCGTGTTACATTGGAACAAATACATGATGTTCCAGGATTCGGGAACAGGAGGCAAAGTTTCTTAGCCGTGCTCAAGAGGAAATCCGTGGACAGTATACTTGGTGGTGAGGAGTACTTCTCAAGGTAGGAGCAACCCCAAGCTATATTGAATGTGGTCTCTGATCTCTCAATTCAGAGGGCATCTCTGAAAGTATGGATTGCCTTTGGAGGAGTACCTCCCCCGGGTGATGTGCCCAGAAAGATGGGTACTACTAGTGGTAATAGTACCAGCAGGAGTCATAGATCGATTGGATGGCATTGAGGTTTTCTTGCTGGGCTCACGTTTTGACATGTCCTTCAGATCTTTATATAGTATTTATGTCTCATAACATTAGACAACCTTGATTCTGGGTGATGTATAACTAAATAAGGCGAGGTTGGCGGTTCACAAGAAAAAACAAATATATCTTCCATCGTATTTTTTTACTAACATTAAAATGTGATTCTATACTAGTCCGTTCCTAAGGGATAATTTTCCTATTACGCTTTAATATTAAATGTTAAATCGGATCATTGCTTACAAAACAAAGGTTATTTAATACCAATGCAAATGGTTCTTAAACAACAGGAAGGGGATCCATAACTGTAAATATAGACAGACGATGGAACAGCGCCAATGTATGTCTAAATTATACCAATAGCTTAAGAACAACCCCACGAAAGCACCGCCGAAAACGTTAAAAAAAGTAAGTTTGCGTGGTGTTAACTGCCCTCAAATCATGTCCATATCCGTCGAACCACTCATAAGCCGCTGTCAGAAAGCTCCTATTTATTGCACCCCGCGGCAGAATTCAAAGCCGCCTTTGAAGATCTGAGATAATATCATACATCTCTATCGATACGACTTTACTTACAACAATCCCGGCACATGACAGGTTTAGTTACCCTGGTTGTCAAGCTCTACATATTGTCGATTCCTAGTGAGGTATCGATGTGCCAAGCTGTGCTAAACAGGAGTGAGAGGCAATAGATTCTCTAGCTTCCCCCAAACAATCTATAGGTTTCCATGACATGAGACGTCCTCCTTGTCACGATTCTTAATTTGATACAATCAACATCGTTTTTCTTAGTGCGCAAAGGTGACAGTGATACGTTCACATATAAATTGCTTTCTTGAGTTTTATTTCTACGGTCCAACGTTTCGCCCTCAGAGTTGGGCTTCTTCAGGGATAATGTAATTTTATCCCATTTTAAAACTAGAGAGTGTAATCTAAATCACCGTAACAAAGTATCGATTAATCTTATAAATTGTCATTGTTTCACGTAAAATGTTAAGGGCAAATAATAAGGATGCAAATCAAAATTAGGGATTTATTCTAGGTAGCAGTTCTATAATACTAGGGGATTTCCAGTAGAATGGTTGCCAAATTGGACAGACAAAACGAGCGTATTCAATACCTATGGGCTAACCATGCTATTTAATGTAGTAAGAACCGTTGGGGATATTTTATACTTTTTCCAAACGACGAATCATTTCAATTGTAAATCGTAAAAAAGAATTGTTTTACAGATGCGAACTTTTCAGATAGAATTGCCATATTTCTCTCTTGGGATTATACTTACACCAGAGCTATACATACAATGGATAGCTCTGCTTATACTAAAACCAGTTCTATTCACACCATTGCCCTGGTCAAAATAGGACACACCAAGTAATGTTGGTGTCCATGGAAACTCTTTTTAAAGCACAGACTGCATGACAAAACGCCGCCTAAAGGTCACCCCAAATTTAATTCAATTTTTCAAAAGTGTTAAATGCTTCCCTACATGAAACAAATATAATAGATAATATATGTGCATTTTACAAAAGGTACAGAGAAAACAAGCGGGTGCATCGTAACTATTTATTCAGGCGAGAAAGGATTTTAGCGATAGTTTCGAGACTAAATCTTATTTTCCTAGTTGTTTTGAGTGGGCACACTTGCGCCATAGACATCCTTCCTGGTGAGGAACTAATTCTCAAGTAGAAAGTAAATTGGGTAGACTCATTTGTTTCGTAGTTCCTTTGCACAGCCTATAGGTCATCCCCCAACCACAGCTTCAAGGACGAGAAGTCTGCTTATATGTCAGGGGAAATGGCAAAGATTTAGAGAGATGGTGGAGATCAATAGTTCAGACGCGGACCATACAGTGAAGATATAAGAGGACAACAAGCATTTTGCGACTTAATTCCCTCGTTTTTGTATCAGACAATCAACACATACTATGTTATTGTACCGATTATCTCATTTGAACGCTAACATCAGATAAGAGATTAATTACGGATTTCAACAGTTTAAATTGATACTTATACGCATTTCAATCCCCAGCCGATAGCGTCGATGGGTGGAACACGGCTTACATGTAATTGGATATATCAATGATCGGTGAACGTTAAAATAGGATGGTAGTCCTCGCCACAGACTCTATGTATAATCAATATCATCATATCTGTTTAATTATCGATAGGGCTTATATGTTGAGTGGCGGATGGGATTTAGAGACTCAGCTGTTTGTTACAAGCAACACATACAGTAGTTTACAATAATTGACTTATAGCAAGCTAACATATTTAAATGTGGTTCATAAGAAGGGAAATTATAATGATATTTCGCTTCAGAGGCCAATCCTTTGATAAAGTCATGAAACTGTACATATCAAGCCAAAGAAACATCCGAGTCTAAGTCCACTATAGCCCGAAACGTTGGGAATAAAAATCTACTTCAAGAGGAGTTGTTGCGATTATTTCGCCTTTAAAGTCTGATATTGCCATTATGGCTACCACTACCAGGGAATTTTGTATCATATATATCTTTTTTTTTAAGTGGAAAAAAGGAGAATAGTTTCAAGGAAAGTAACTACCCTTGGCTGAAGAATATTCGTAAAGAAATTCCCATAGAACTTGACTAAATGCTTGATATGAATGCAGAACATAAAATAAGACCCATCATATAAGACCGAAGTTGCAGTATAGTTACATTACGCTATCCTTGTTTAGAGTGGAATGGTCCCAAAGGTAGGCTCATTGTGGTGCCTAGATGCCAGATAGGAGTAATATAGGTGGGAGTGGGGTGCTTTAGTGAAGGAGAGGCAATTGTTTACGTTCATTCTCACGTGCGCCGGGGGCTATTACAGCGGTCACAATGGTGACGATGGCTGAGGTCTTACAACAATTTCTCCGTTTATAGCAATTTCCGCTGTGTCTCATATCAAGTTGGCGGCATCGAGATAATACATATGCTCAGATGACGAGGCACTGTTCCGTGGCCTAACGTCATTAATGCGCCACCTTAGGAGCCTTAGTGAACCAAGATGCCAAACGAAAAATGTAGAATGAATAGAATGATACCTTAGTACTTACATGTATACATGAGAAAGGGATGGCGATATCTCTAGCTTCCTTTACACATATTTTATTCATGGAAACGTAAACAGTTACACTTTCACTTAAAATAAGTGTTCTTCGTTGTTTCCTGTTATCGGTAATTATTTCGAGTACCTTTACATTTTATTGAAAATCTTAATGATTTTCAGACTGATTTTCAGAGAGTATGCTATACATTCAAAAGAATCTATAAATATATATAAAGAGTTGGTCAGAGATGAGATGTGTTTATGGGGATTAAGGCTCCGTTCTGTTTCCCCAGATTTTCTTTTAGATGTCTTTTAGATCCTTTTTGATTAAAGCTTTATACTCCGGAAAATCCTTTAAAAAACGTTTAACACTAGGCTGAAAATTCCATAACCAGGTAGTAATCAGGTTTAGTAATGGATCTTGAATAAATACATAACAATAGCAAGAGATTAGGTCTAAAAGCTCCACGCTTGATTTTAGGGCGGACCATTGTCATAGAATACAATGGGATGAGAACTGTTTGGGGAAGTAGCGGAGGGAAGGTGACACCAGAGCCATCAAATTGCGTCTGTGTACTTTGGAATCACGACAGGCAGTGGCCGTTTGCATCAACACCGTCCACTTCTAGTCAACCATCTCTTTTCACATTGGCATCATAACAGTCATCTGGATTTCATTGAATTCTTTACATTCTTGGTCCCAGTTTGTTTTAATAGGAACAATAGTTTCTCCCACAAAGGGTGGAATAGTGATACATTCAGAAACATGAGAGGAAGGGATAAGCTGGAATTGATTGGAATAAAAGGAATACGGAGCTTCCAGAGTAAGACCTAGACACGGACAGGAAGGTCAGTCAGCATGCAAAAAGAAACCCAATTATTTATGGGCTTTTATAAATTGGACCAATCTGACCAATCTCATTCATCATTGCTTTGCTTCTGACCTTCAGATTGTTGACTGGGCCGAGTACTATTTCCTGATATAGGCTATTGATATAAAGGGGCAATAAAAACGTGACCGAGAAGCACCATCATGCACAAGAAAAGCATACCATTTACCAATAAATGCTCGAAAAGAATACAGGAATGTTTAATATTCAGGACATGAATGTGATATATATGGAAAACATCGAAATCAAGCGCTCTGAATGCGACTCAATCACGTGAGTGTGAATGTGAACTGTGAATAATGTTGAGCCATTATATATTAAATACGAATAACAAATTATTTATTTGTACAGCAGCGGTTCATCTATACGCATTGTAAAAGAACACTTATAGGCGAATGGAAAAATATCATTCTCTCTTCAAATAGCTTGATACGGTGTCAGATGCAGAAGCCCTGATACTTGTCACTGTTGATCTTGGGCATTAGTGAGAAGTGGGTCTAAAGTCTTGGATAATCCCAGGCTCAGCACCACCAGAACATTATTGACAGAGTAGAATGTCATTAGATAGTACGAGTCGTTGGACTTGATTTATGAGGTCACCAGCACATAAGAGGCTAAACTATGTGAGAGAGGGACTAAGTTATACATGAAGGCTATCTAATTCATCTTCTCAGTCCGTACTAATTCGATGACTGCAGTTACTGAAAGGTTGGCCCCTTTATATAATTCGTAGCAGACCGTCACTGACGAAATGATGGTAATAGATTATCCCACTTATACAAATTGACTGTCCCCGATTCACCATTTCTCCCGGAAAACAACACTAGGTAGGTCGATTCAAAGACTAGCAAAGGGGATCTAGTGTTCAGGTGTTTGCATGCTTATTTGCTGCCTGGGCTAGAATTTCACACCAAAGTCTCTTAACGCCAGCTGTAACAATTAAGGCCCGTTTCTGGCGTTACCCATGTCACGTTCCAAAGACAAACATCAAAAGCAAGCACCCGTGGCAAACGGGGGATCAGGACCAGGGGGATCACTGTTACACGTCAAAAGATCAGGTTATGCCCCAGGAATAATATGCTGTCAGATTGATGTGCCTTTTTGCAAAAAAAGAAAAAAAGCGCGACAGCATCCGTAATAAAATCTTAAACAACGACAGGTCCTTTTTATCTCAAACCTAGCAACGAAAAATCTGTGTTCGATGTTTGAAACGAAAGTGCTTCCCACCGGTAGATTTTCAAATTAAACGAGACTTACCTTGGGAAGGTGAAGTTTAATTTTAATTTAGTCGAGGACACCACGAGGGGTGTGGAGAATAAACACTCTCGTGGTGGCCGAGACTTAATTCGACAGTATTTATTGTTGTGATTTTTGACAATCGAAATCAAGAAACACGTCATCAATCCTGATAATAACAGGAGGTCGTTTATTTGGGCGATGGCAGCTTTTACGTTCGCACATTAAACATTAACTATCGTGTTATTTCGTCTTTTTAGGCGTAGTTTAAACGATAAATTTCTCACAATTCGTGGTGGAGTGCATTTCAAAATAGAGTCGATGTAGATCCGCCACTGAGTTTGAGTTCTAGTTTGACCGTTAAGGACAGAAGTTTATAACAAGTTATCAAAATAAAAAAAGAACACAAAAACAGACATAAAAACTATGCGATGACACATGTTTTGTTCAAATCAGACCTATATTAGCTATTAACTTACTTATACATTATATTACATATATGCAGATTTAACTTCAATTCAGAGACACTACGATAGAGTGAGTATAATGCTGGTTTAATCCTTAAGTTTCGTAAAGTTATCCCTGTGGGTAGAATTGGATGTACCTGTAGTAGGTCAAACCATTGGGGACTGTGATTGCTGCCATACACGAAAAAGCCTAATAAGTACACGAAGAACAAGGCGCCTTTCATAAATAAGCGAGTAGTATATGGAGAGTCGACTTCCGCGCAGGGTTTGATTACATTCAGAACCTTACGAGTGATAGTAGTATATGGAAAGTTGAATAAGTAGAAGGCTGTACAATAGTTTATCACATGTTCTATTTGCTATAATTATACTTAAGTTTATCCTCATTTGCCGTAGCAGCGGGTCTCATGGGGGATGACCTTTACTTATTGGGTTGATAAGCTAATATGATTTAACTAAATCGTGACAAGGTATTTCTAAATAATTCCCCAGTCGATCAACACCATGAAATGAGAATATCTTATTATAAAATCTAGGGCAAAGTGTGTCTAAAGCTTTTCACTATTTCCATGACAGGTAAATGTCAGGCTGAAGCTCAAAATTGCATATCTTATAGTCGATGTTTAAAAGCTTTTTAGATACAACTGATTACATGTGTGAAGATAAAGGTCTTGTTATTGAACATATTAAGCACGCAATTGCGTACTCTATGTGGAAAACAGACACTTGATGACATTCATGACAGCTTCTAACTCAAAAAGCAGCCAACACATTAGAGCAATACAATATGTAGATACACTAATTCCCAAACTTCTAGTGTGAAGAACAAGTTTGTGATTTAATATTATTAATAAAGTTAGGGAAGAACATCTAATTTGGAAGAATAACAACTGGTGGATCTCCTGTTGATGTCTGTAATTTAATATATCAGTTATACCAAAGCTTTGGTATTCATAATACCTTCATCAGGCCATACATATTTACCAAAACCACGGGGGTGATATTTCCCAACCCCCAGGGGGTGATACAAACTGAAATATGGCCTGAGGATAATAACAATGGGCTTGTTGCTAGTCAAGCAGGTGACCTCATCAGAAAAAAATGCAATTGTCATAAACTATAATGGTTTCTTGTCAAAAGTACTTCCAATATAAATTTAATAACATAATGTCCACCATAACCTTATTCCTCATTTCTACCTCTCGTCGCTGTGTCAGCATTATATCGTATAAATGTTAGTGATTCAAATAATATAAGGAGAGCAAAAATAGTGGATCCCTCTGCAGGTGAAAGGGGGAAGAGTAAAGTAAAGTTAAGGTAATATTTCATTCAAGTATCCCTGCCAATGAATAATGAGGATTTCCTCTGCATTTCCCCCGCACCGGGTGCTATCGATCAAGTAGTTTAATTATCAACCATATATCTTGCCTCCTAAAGAGGAGCAATATTGTATACTCAATGAGTGATATTGTCAGTGCATTGATTGGTTCATTGATCGATAAATTATCTATTTTAGTACAATGATAGCAGACGATCAATTTCCGAATACCCCCCCCCCCCCCTCCCGATAACTGAGTCCTGCGTGGTAGAAAAAGGAACGCTTTGAGGATTGTCTTTCGCTTAGTTCTTAAGAGGCAATTACACAATTCAGAATACAGCATCATTCATTATTCACAGATCCCAGGAAGATCAATACAAATTAACTTGGGAGAAGTTAACTCGGGAAGCCAGAGGGAGCCAGATAAATGTTTCAATAACGACTGAATGTAAGACTTGGCGAGGATGACCCACACATAAAAATATGATTTAACATCATTTTGGCAAACATTAATTATTTTTCAGTAATTTAATAAAACACCTAATCATCGAAACTTCGCGTGTAGAATTCATCCATAATCTAGTGCGTCTTGACCAACCTGAAGGCACACTTCATCTATGGGTAATTAAGGGGTGGAGAACGGAGTGAGGGCAGAGTGAATGAGAGAGGGTGGAGAGAGAGTGTGGGGATAGATGGGCAGAGAGGGGAGAGAGGGCCAAGAGGAGAGGGATGGAGCGAGCAATTGATATTTGTAAACTTTGTAGCAGATTAGTTTATAGTAACGAGAAAGTATGTAGTAATTGAAGTTTTGTAAGACTGTAGCAACGATAGGTTGTAAAAACAAAAATAATAACTATAATGTTCTTTCTACTGTTTTTGCTTGGACGAAATGAAAGGTATCACACAGTATGTGAAATTTTCGCTCAATAAAATTATATCAAAAAAAATATCACAGAAAGAACTGAATCAAAGAGACTCGCAACACATGGAAAAGTGTCTCTCAGAGAAAAGCGTGAGTATATATTTAACGCGTACTACGAGGAAAGTAGGTTATATGCTTATAGATTAGAAGCCATTCATAAATTCACCAGATCAATCATATTCAATGATTAATTGTACATTACTGATTGTTAATCGGTACACTACATCTGAAATGTGACGAGTATGGGTAACATGTATGCTAATTTATCCCGAGGGTGTTAGAACGAGAATGTAATTTCAAGGAGAAGTGAAGGGTTGGGTGTGAGGACGGGAGGGGGTGTCAGTGGTATGCACAATACAAGTAAGTGACGGACTGGAAAGTCGAGAAGAAGCTGCGGCGGAGACGAGGATACGTCTTTGTGATTAGATCGATGAAGAACAACTATGGGCTCCCAGTAATAGGCATTCAAGCGTCCAAGTGATGCAATAAGCCTATCAAGCACACCCTTTTCATCACTCAATTGTTAGTCGGCAGAGACTGAATACTTCTCGCCTTGAAAAGATATAGTTAACAGGAACCTTGTCCTCATCAATTAGCAAATTACGATGTATAAAGAAAAACTATATTTTTTTTCGAGAATATATCTTTTATCTTCAGTTCAGTCTTTCATCAGAGTTGGTAGCTCATATCAGAATGGCCAAATGTGTCCTCAGATCTCTGCCAAATATTCGCTCTCCCTTTCAGCTTGTAAGGATATTATACAAAAAGCTACATCTATTAGTCGAGCAGAATGCATATTTATTTCATGCCGCCGGGACAAATTGTACCTTCTCTGGCGAGATAATTAGGCATCTGTGTGTTAATAGATGTATGGGGTAGGCTGGGTTTATTCGGGGCAATTCAATTACTTACACACGTTAAATAACCATATTTGAGTCAGTATATCAAGCGAACAGAATGCTCCGGCATAGAGGTACTTAGAAAAGCAGTTCCTATGACTTATGGCATAGTACCATGTTGTTCCTAATCCCTTATTTTATAGCAAGAGCTAGCAAGCGAGAGAAGTATTCCATATTGGGCAATGAGAAAATGTAGTCATTATGAGGAAGGAGGAATATTTAACCCGTTACAAGTGCTACGAAGCAAATGAACCAGGTGATCCAAATTGATGCAAACCACTTGTATTCATATCCCAGTTGATGTGCGGTTCATAATGTTCAGTGGTATTTTTATTGCTGCTTTCCCAGCAAAATGGCGCGGGTGCCGTGGGAATATAGCCAACGAGTCTCTTCTATTTCCTTGAGCAAAATTTACATAAACAGGGACAGGGGAAAGGGAATGGTAAAACAACAGTTCTAGTCACGAGGGATTTGTGTAGAGTGTGTATTTTTCGATATTCTGGGTTCTGTGTAAGAGATTGTAGCTCACGTTCCCACCAACAAATCCAAATGGCTTCATTATAACTGACAGTCCTTTTCATTGATTTGTACATCCACCAAATCTGTTTCAACGATCATAACAAACCTTTTTTTTTAGAATTTAGAATTGTTATACAGCGTTTCCTCAGACAAGTGACATCAAGCAATATTAGCATACATCGTTGTAAACAAATAACAGGTAATACAGTTGAGGAAATTGGCGTAATGAGAAATCTGTTCACGGTATGTGAAATAGTTATGATCCATACATGCATGTGAAATAGTTATGATCCATACACTGCTGTGGCTATGGCTATATAGGTTTAACACGGAACTGGAAGTGGGTAAAGCTAGTCTACAATTAATTCTAATTGACAATATCATTTACAGGGTATAAGTGGTGTGGGTCGTATGTCGTGGTCAGCAGGAAGACTCAGCTTCACTTTGACAGCTCAAGTGTGATGAATGTGAGTGGTATGTTGTGGCCAGCAGGAAAACTCCGCTTGGCTTTGACATAAATGATGGTTCTCCAATCAACAGAGTATAATTGTAAATTTATGGCAACACATATTATGTTGATTATAATAAGTTATCAATTGATATGCATTACTTCACAGACTTACGCAAACGTACGTTGACTGAATACATTTTTTTAATAGATTCTGTTAGGGAAATTCTCATGAGAACGTCAAGTACGAAAACGAATGTTAAAAAACAACGCCCACATATATCTTATATCGTGCCTTCTCATCAATTTTATTACCGGGTGAGCTGAAGTAAAAAAAACAATCAGTCCGGTTCTACACGAAACTGACAAGTGGAGCTTTTAAAAACGTCTGTCACTCTGTTTAACAGTACCCAGGTGAAGGTATGTTTTAAGCTACCTCACATATGGTTAGAGGTAAACATGGGTTGCATTCTCATTTATTTTGTTACTTCTTTATAGGTAAGATTATGTGAATATGTCTTTTCTCATTTGATTTTCTAAACGTATCAGGACCCAGCACCTCATGCAAAAACCCAGAACCGAAACAACCAAAACAATTTCATATGGGACCACACTCTTGAGTGATTATTCCCTTTGATTTTGAATATGAGTTGTTGTGCCTTTCACCATACTATATATCTTATTTCTTGTCAATTGTTATAATTTCTCTTTAAATAACTAGATGCAGGGCCACACTACTGTAAGTGATTACCCCTAGCATGAATTACTACCCGACATGATCATATGTAATAGTTGGTGAATCTATCTGGAGAGACTGTGCACTTTTAAAATCCTGCAGTAGCGGGAAGGATCACCCCAGTATAAATAATATCAATAAAAAAAACAATACTTGTAACGTATGCGATGTTTCATTTGTATCATATATCCATGCTGCATGAGAGGTGCAATAACGGGAGAGCAATAACACCGTCAAATTACTTCCAGTGCCAAAGCTCAGTTACACATTTTGGAGGATTAAATTTCCATTATTTTGCTTTTCAGTGATACAATTTCTTTTGTTTGGGTCGGAGTTATATTTGTATTCTTACAAGGGTTCTTGTCACTTATCGTCTCGTCTTACACCGCATTATGTTTCTATTCAGTTATTCTGATCGGGAAAAATGTTAATAAAGGCATTATACTAAATACAGGTTAACTAACGTGTTGGTTGAAGGAGCGTAAATATTGCACGAGTTGCGTAGCAACGAGTGCAATATTCTAAGCCACTTAAACCAACGAGTTAGTTAACAGATTTATTATACATGCTTTTAATCATGAAAATAGAAAAATATCTAGTCATAAATTTGAATTTTACCCGTAGTCTTAGTAAAAAAACAGATTGGTTGCCATGAAAACCCCACGTAAATCACTAGTGAAATACGCACTTGTTTTCAGAGCAATGCGTGTATAACAAAATACAGTTCTCTACGCCCGTGATTGGACATTTATGATCATAAATTTACAGGCATCTCGTAGCATTCTCTCTATATGTTCTTTAAATTTGATTGAAGTCAAGACAGGACATCAGAAGAATATCAATAGTAATATATGTATATCATAAAAGGAGCTACATTTAGTACTGGAGGCAAAATAATAGGTATGTTTCCGCTTACCTAGACAAATATTACAAAAACTAATTAGAACAGGAACACACTCCTTCCTAACTAGAAAACTCTTAAAATGACATTTCCCTTGTTTTAAACAACTATTATTACGAAAGAACAATTGGTTCAGTAGCTGAAAGGTGGTTTCTTAAAAAAATATATTTAAATAGTTACCGCCTTCTTAGTTTCAGCTACCATACAGGCGCATGGATCTAGTTAGAAATAAAGACTATTACAATAACAGTGCTTCCAGAAAAATATTCCTCATAGTTATCCCATGGTGAGCAGCCAGGAATGATGGATTAGGAATGAATACAAGAAAGATAATCATTCACTCTAACACAATCAGGATCTACATACAGGGCCATCATTTATAACCAGGCGCCATTGTCTACCACCTATACACGAATACCTAAATGCCAATATTACCACCTGGGAACACCTGACAAAAAAAGAACATGATAAATTGAGGTATAAGTAGAAAAAGACAGATTGATGTAACAAGAATACATAATAGCCTTCATTATATATATGGAATAGCTAAAGACACGTTAAATTTGCTAGATTAAAGACTCACCAAACAGGTTGATACTCTTTGATTACATGTGACAAAGCTAGATAGGGATCGAAAATATTCATGTGAAGCAAAGTTAACCGGTCTCGAAGACTGATGTCAAAGCGATTTATATATATACAACCCCAACAGAGTAGGATTTAAAACCATCGTGGGGCTCGTTAGCTATAAAAATGGGATGATAAATCAATATGGAGTTGCGCCGGGGAGACTGATTAATCAATTTGTTTAAACTCTGAAGGATAAAACCATGGTAGGGATACTTACTCCTAAAGTTCAGGGAGAATTGATGAACTGCCTGTGCAATGTTCAGCCATGGTCGATTTCATTATTGATAGTGCTTTCCAATAAGGCACACAATAAATGGGGCGCTCTTACCTCAATTCCCTATTGATATGCTAGAGTGATATAATACTTAATGATAGAAGAAGGATAGAACCAAAGGACCAAAGAAAATTGACTGGGCCAATACCAAGATTTTCGACGTCCATACACAATCAAAGTTTGAACATCGCGAATGTAAACCATTCATGCCATCCATTCCAAATTATTATACCTTATAGAACTCGAGTAAATGATATCTGCTTTTGAATATTTAAAGCAAATATGCTGCCAGATGCCCGCCCCCCGCATTGATTCCAATGCTTGTGTAGTCAAGACAGAAAAAGCCCTTCATTCAAGCCTTCAGTTAGGCGATCGAATTACCAAATATGAGCCAATGAAGCTTGAGATGAAGAGAAAACAGTCGATGGATATTGTAAACGGTTTTTTTGACGTGCAAACCCGATCCTTCTAGCAGTTAGGTCTGGGGGATTAGAATTCCATCTGGCATCCAATTCAAATGGTAATGGTGATCAAGCCATCCACCGAAGCTATTAATTCTAGGGCTAACAGGAATGAGGGGCTTCCCGAGGTGTAGCATGGTAAAAAGATACGTTTGGGTCGGAATATGAATTGGGGATTCGCTTTTGTTGCTGTCATCAAAGCTTCACTTTGGTGAGGATCTTCTATTCAACCCACTGAAACGGATGGTTATTATTGTATTGGAATTCCTGCAGACACTGCCACGCCTAAGCTAATAATAACGAAGAAACATAATAGACTTATATGAATGCAAATCTATTACCCTGATTAAAGCCATACTGAATCGGAGGATATGTTATTCACATTGAGCATTCTGGCGCAGGCTCGACGACAGTAATTCTAAATCAACTCACCCTCCACACTATGGTGACACAAAAACGTATTCTGATGACGTTTTCAGCGTATGCAGAATATATATTATATATAATCCATATGGATAGGGTTAAGTTTTTTTAACAGGGCTAAATGATTTCATCCAATTCTAATTACAAACATCGGCTACTATTTTCTTCTATATGATAAACCTCCATCATTATGACACCAGCAATGCCGTGCGATTCAAAATGAAACCTGACAGGGTGGGTGGGTAGGTGCCCACATGCAGGCCTTTCATAACTTAAGTTGTAATTAGACTTGAGAATCTTAATCATTAACAATATTCTAAGAAACGAGCTGACAACGCAAGTTGTCTTCTAAGATGCCGCGGGAGACATTTCAAACAAAGAGATGTAGATTTCTGAACTCGAAGCTGGACTCTATTGAGGAAGACAAGTTCAAAATGATGAACTTTGCTCCTGTATGCTTCACATGGGTAATTAATCCAATTATTACATCTCGATTTCGTCGTTACTGGAAACTATCAAGTGTCCAGGGAAATATTAGGTTAAATCGGAACAACGAATTGAGCCTGATCGGGACAATCAACCGCATAGCTTACAAGTCCTTATGTATTCACATCAAAATGGTTTCTCGTTATGTTGAAGGACAAGCAAGATTACAGACTAGCAATATCAACACGAACAATAATAACTCGAAATGAGCCCATGGCTGTCGCCCCAGTTTGGTGAAAATTAAGAGTTACGATGTTTTTCCCCTTGGAGAGGCCAAAACGAATCAATAACACTGTCAGCAATGATAATTGCAACAAACTGCGAGAGGAAATCCATGAAAGTTCTCGTTGCGTTTCATTTCTCGTTGATGGTAAAAGATTAGTTTTGGACATGCAGACATATTGTCATGTTTGCCGTCCATACAGCGTAAACAACAATAAATATAACAATGCGTGCAGCTTCAGTGATTCTAATAGCTCATGGAGGCATTGCGTCGCCAGAACTTCCTCTGGCAGCAATGCAGCACGCTAACCACATGCATAATGATGGAACGCCACTATTAACAAAGCCATGAACACAATTATTAGGCAAACAATGCACGTAGGCAATAAATACCCGCAACTGTGGCGGAAAGCTCCCAATGGAACCCTACAAGAGGGAGCAAAGCGCACCATGAACCATGCGTTCAAAAACAAGAGCATTCAGTGGATTCACTCAAACTTCCCATGAAAGAATACACGTTTACGCCATGCTAAGGATACGTGTGTTAAGATTCTCAAGCAATTGCTAGAAAGTACAATTCAGAAAAATGTTTTTCTAAAAATAAAGTTTATTACACTCAGGCAAGGCGTGAATAAGATGTGGATGTGACCGGGGGATGTGGATGTGGATGTGCGCGTTCTTAAATTGAGTAATACTGAATTTGAGTGCATGGCCTTTAAATACAAAAACCCGTAGGCACATGGCAACAATGTTGAAATTTTAAGGAGAGACGAACGGGAGTGGATATTTGTAAACGCATTGTAGTATATAGTATAGTAAAGACTTATAAGCTCGGCACAGTCCACTAGAGCCATTCGTCAGGACTCTGTTTAGCCAGTAAAACAGTCTTTTCTATCGACCAAAAATAGCAAACGGTATAACATAGGGATTCTGAGTTGACAGAAATTTAAACCAAGGAAAACAAATAACCAACTTAAATGGATGAGGGAAAGAGTGGGCCTGCCCCAGGGCTTTATGAACCTAATTTTAGACTGCATGTGGAGTAAGATTTCTATCCACAAAGCAAACACCAAAAGGTAGCCACAGTTGTACAGCTGGCTCATACGTGTTCGTAGTGTAAAATATTTATCCCTGTAGATCCATTTAATAGCCTATCTCTGAGTGATAAGCACTATTCCCAGTATACCGAATGCTCCCCCAGCTCCTTGAATCTTGTGTTGGCGCCATGCATCCCCAGGATTTATGACCTCCAACCTCACTCAAGGCTGATCGGGAAGGTCTCATATGGATATACAGTAAAACCTCTATTACCTTGATATTGGGCTTTAACTGTCCACAACCGTGAGATGTTCAGATAGAAGTGGGGTCATTATAAGCGAACTGCATTGTATGGGGACTGATCCTAGCTGTTTTTAGGAGTCCTGTCCTAAATTAGTGAGCTGTCGGGACTGTAGAGGCGTCGACAAGCGAACGTTTTACACCACCTCCTTACCTCTACAAACACATTGTCGGCCCCTTTCAGCGCTTTTGTGCACTGGGCATATTGTTGCACGAACAGAGACCTATGGAAACATGGGATTCTTAGCGCTAGAAAGAAGTAGCTGATGTTTATGTGACAGGGTTCGAGGGTTCTAGTATGATAGAAGGCCTAGGTCATAAAGTAGATGCACCGGACACGTAGAAGGATGGATGATGGATAGGATTTTTGGAAAATAGATTTGATAGATTATTTTTTCATATAAAATGCCAGCGAATACCAACACAATAAGGCCGTCCCTTCCAGCTTGATCTTCATAAACAAAGATGAGTGATTCCAGTCAGCCTTGTCTATTAGGGTAAACACCAAAACCACAACACAAACATCAACGATGCTCTTTGCTCTTAGCCAAACAACGGTTACTGTTTAACAATATTGGTAGTGTTCACATCAATACGGTGAAAGCGAGCACATCATTGCAGTGTATATCAACACGATGTTTCTGGTGTACAAGAAGGAATTCGTTCCTGAGGCAAAATCAGGAACCGCAACTAGCTTTTTCGGGGTGGCTCGTAAGCGCACATCAAATGTGCTTGTTCCAAGATTCAGGAGTCCGCCAAACACATTGTATAGACATCTCCAGAAAAAGAACGCTCCTTCAAAGGTGGAGAACAGCATTAAGTATCTTCTTCCATTAAGTCATATGCTAAAGACTATTGCAAACACCTGTGGAAGTGGAATACCTAGCCCCATAATAGCTACAACATTTTATATAAAGTGCACTAAGTAACCTTCATACTGCATTGATCGTCCAAGGATCTGTGCGTTTTCCTATAAGTGTGCATCGCCCTTCTACAGTACTAAGGTTGTATTCACGGCCAAAGAATAAGTGAAGCTGGACATCGATTTTCCCCCAAAAGATTAAGATCTTCAAGAGATAAAAGATAAAGTGCAACACACTCTCCATACACACACAAATAAAGAACAAAATACATACGCACACATGCATACGGACATTCTGCATTTTCCTAGATTTATCTTGGTTAAAACCTTACCTTAATTTTAGGAGATATTATAGGAGAAACACATACATGCTCTCAGATCGCTTTCACCCGCTACTACAGGGCAAAGGCCAGAGACCGTATAAATGATAGTACATCAAATTTATGAGACACTGCAGAGCATTAAAGCGCATCAAGTAGATGTACAATGACACGTCAGTGGAATCTGCTTTTGTGCATAGCCTGCTTTTTGATAGTCTTGGTATCTCTTGTTATTCCAGAGACAGTCCAGCAAAGGAAAAGGCAGAGTTGCGTGACGTGTGTTTATGACGCTGAAAGATGCTAACATAACCCCCTCCGTCAGCCCCGGGAGGCTCCATTATTGATGCACTCTCACCTCCTGGGAGGATTAGTTATGTACAAGGGAAAGATATCTTTGAGAAGAGTTTAAGTAGTGCCTACAAATTGATCCTGGAAAGAGCAATTACATGTCTGAGCACTGGGAAAAACAAGGCTTAAAGGAAGGACAATTGGATGTTCTGCAAGTACCACTTACGTCAATAGTAATGCAATAGAATAACGTCTGTGGGGCCAGTCGCTGTTCTTCACTGGTGACACAGCGCTGTACACCTGTACCACAAATTCCCCCACCAGAATTGGGTTTCTACTGAACCCATATTATTAGTTACATCGCCCCAAGCGGTTCGACCTAACTCCATTTCAAGCCTTTCCGAAGTATTGCCAGTACTTAAATCAAGGAAGGTAATTATTTAATTAATCACTTCATTGGTGCCTGCAAATGAGCAGCAATATCATCCAGTGATAAGACAACATGACTTGGATAGAACCAATACCAAAATTACATAAAACACATCAAAATAACTACTTCACCATTCCACTATTAAATAGAGAAATAGGATTTTGTTAAAATAAATATCAGATATCTTTGGAATTTAAGAGTTGATTTAGAGTCATTTGGACATGTACAATTTTAATATGATTTCCCCATGGTCAGTTCTTAATTAAGTTTGATACTTGGGACAGACTGTGTTCATAGCTCAAACTATAACCACCAAGACTTCTTATTTCGTATACTACTATTGCTAAAACATAGCTTTACAATTTACTTGCAATTTTCTATCCTAGAACTTCTTTCCCTTTTTCATATACCACACCAACGAACCTGTTGTCATTAGTCCTTACAATGAAAGATGCAAGTTCCAATTCCAGGTTTACATATTAATCACACAAATTAAAGGAGGCTTTACCTTATTCCAGGTTATGGTAAACTTTAATTAGTACTGATTACCTTAAAAAATAAGTAAAAAAGAAATGCAACCATCTGAGGTGTACTTTGGATGATTAAATATCCACCTCTCTAGAGTGTCTACCAGTTGGCAGCATTCTATCCATTCATTTAATTAGTATTGTGCGAATGTTCTCATATCATTCCAGCACTAATATGCAGGTCTTGTAAAAGGTACTGGTCAAGTCCAAACAAAAGGCCTGATAAATAACATATTCCTACACCATACATGGTTATTCAGAAAATGATATAAGTGACAGGTCTATAACATAACTTTAAGTGTATTGACACCTAGGTCAGTGTGAGTTCATGCATACGTACTCGATTCAAATCTTATTAGCATAAATCCGCCGTGCAAGAGCTCGAACCACGAACAGTAAAGGTGGAAGAGCCAGCAAATCGAGCTAATCCTTCCAGCTCTAAGAGTCCCTCACGTACAGAACCCCCCTCAAAAGACTAGACCATGGAGCATAGGGGGCCTGAGCATTGATGGAATTTGGCCAATAGAGTGTTAAGGCTCTACTAAGGGAATATCGCCTGCGATATTTCCATCCAAAGGTCTTACTAGCATAGGTGGTCGTGTTCTACACAAGATTAAAGCTTAAGGAAAGGCCAGCGCAAATGCTTATCCCTGAGGGAAGATTGAAAAGAAGCCAATTCTTTAGCTATGATATTATAAATGTAATCTTGTAAAGTAATACTAAAACTGGGCGCGGCAATAAACATGCAACGTCTACACCGCCTATTCTTTAGTCACTGCCTTGAACAGTCCAGATGCTATAACAACCTAAGGCAGAGACTAAACAGATTAATAACCTCCATTTTGGGCCTGCTGTTCCACTGTTTGTATATAATTATGATTACCGTATTTCCCCGTTTATAAGCCCGGGCTTATATTAAATTCAAATGGTGCTAGACTAGGCTTATATTCGGGGTAAAGATTATAGTGCTTATTTTACCATCAGAATGTGTTTACCATCCCCCCCCCACCCCCCGGCTTATAAACGTGGCAGGCTTATAAACGGGCCCGGCTTAAACGGGGAAATATGGTATGCACCAAACAGTGCACCAGCAACCCCTCAATTTCGGTCATTAATCCTTAAATAATCACCTCTACATTTATCTTACAAATCAATAGTAATTTTTCAGATCATTTATCATACATTGAAACCAGCATTTATATCCAGGAAATGTCCTATGCAATATATCGCTTTCCCTTAGGATTATTACGCTACACTTCAAGAATTCCGACTGCAATAGTGCTGTAACCATAAGGCTGTCAGGCTAAACCATGGGCGAGGGAAATCCATATATAACATTGTCCAACGGTGCATACAAACACCTTTCAGATGTGCAACTGTGAACACAGGTACATGTGTATTAGACACACAGGTGTGCACCAGAACCTTCGCGATCACTCGCATACGAGATATGTAAATAATATAAACGTATGTGTACATTATACGGTTCAATTGGGTGGATACAATGGCCCACTAGTTAGTGCAAGTGAAGATTGAACCCAGTACCACCTGTTTTTTGTTGCTGAGGCACTGTGGTTGCACTAATTTTCTATCTGTCACCACGGGGCTAAGTAATTTTAAAAGACATCTTCGGGAATTTTAAAAGACGTCTCCAGCAAATCAGACAGGCCATGCAGCAAATAACAGCACTTAGCGCCAATCATATGCAATCTGGGGCAAAAACCGATCCGGTGCCGGCAGTGCAATTACAATCCCGATTGATTGCAGACCAATCCCCATAAGGTTTCACAAAAAGGGAAAGAATGCAATGGGTTCTCTTCAACTCCATTGCTTTCACTTTATTTCAATTACTGATGTCAAAGCTTAACAACGCTGTCGACAGATATTACCATCACCCATCACCCAGCCAGAAATAAGGGACATGCAGAAAAAAATGAAACGTAGGCAGTGTATTTTGCACTGGTCACATTGAATTGGCATGCAAGGAGACAGTAGTTGCAACACCTACCCATTTCTGGTGTATGGTCTGGGTGAACTTGGCGAGGACCAACCCAACTGGCGGCTAGTTTCCAAGCTGATCCTTCCAATTTATAGTCCCGGTCTATCTGATAGCGTTTGAGGAACCATTCGATGAGGGCAACCGTCGTTTGGTTATGTTTTTTATTCCGGATTACACTCCCTTTGTTGCTGTCAAATTGGGGGTTTTCCGGCGGAAGTAAGGGGTCGTCATGATCCCTGGCTTCTGAAATGTCTTTGATTTCCGGTTCGAGGATTTTGAAGGAAACGTAGAAGATGAATATGATAAAGATGAACAAAACGATCCTGAATTTGAGCTTCATTGCTAGTTCTGGTGTAGATTGGCGGGTGATGACCTACTTGTTCGGATTGGTGTAGTAGCAGCAGGTCGGGACGAGGTGGGAAAGATAGTTGGATCATTATAACACGATCATGGTCAACGGATGGATTGGATGGGAATGGCGGGGATGATAGGGATGACACCACTCAACCATAAACGCCCGTCATGTGTGTAACTGTTCAGTCCCAACACTGCAATGATGAAAAGACAGGATTACTATTTCAGCACCAGTAAATATGTTCTCACTGAAAGGCATTCTATGGTTGTGATGTACGATTATAAAAGGGCATCTCCACTTAGTTCATGTCTGCCTTAGGATACGTATGAAACATATTATAGTGAAAATAAATTATGAATGATTTTAGTTTTTTCTTTGACAACTAAAGGTATTCTTGGTGTTATACCGTGGGCGAGATTAAAAAAATGAATAAGAAATATCTTAATGTTAACAAGAGCAGTGATAGTGGAGTTACCCTTTTAGGCATGTGCCTAAATAGAACCAAAGTATGCTTTAGGCGTAAGAAAACAGAAGGATGTAGAGATAGATAATCAATACTTTACTATTCAAGTCTGGTAAAAAAAATAAGGAAGCAAAGAATCATGAGCGTAGACCTACTCATACGATAAAATACAAGCCGGGCTCCGGCACCAAAGGCCCTATAAATATAACCATGCCTATAGGTCTGTCTCTTTCAGAAAGGGTGCACACCGACATTATATATAAGCCAGTGTGAGATCCATCCAATATGACGATGGATGGCTGGATGGTATGGGAGTATGAGTATTATGGATCATGGAGAGGGAAGGGAGACGGGGAGACAGGGACAGTCGGTATGGGCAGACGTAGAGGAGGGAAGGAGGAGACGGAGAGACAGACAGAATTAGGGTGGTATGTTGTGTGTGTGGCTGGGGAGGTGGGGGGGGGGAAGGGAAATAAGAGAGAGAGAGAGAGAGAGAGAGAGAGAGAGAGAGAGAGAGAGAGAGAGAGAGAGAGAGTAGTAATCCAACGCAAAAAGGATAAGGGATTCGGGCACTCTGATGTCAGAATAAGATATCCAGTAAGGATGGATCTCGAGAGGATTCGCCCTCTATAGCGTGCGGAACTATTGACACAAATGACCCACGATATACCGCCTGATGGAACCAGCATTATCAGGCCTCCCAAGATCTAAGCAATGGACTTGATTTTTTTAGGAATACAACGTACATATATCCACTACAGCCACCATCAGCGTGGCATGATCAAATACCGACAAAATGGTCTCTTTCCGAGGCTCGCGTATGACCAATTTATTCAGAAGTGGAGGAGATTTTCACAGCAAAAGCAAGTTTGTAACGATATAGTATGGAGTTACAACTACCAACTGGTTGCTTCTTCGGTTCATTGAATACATTGAATACGAGACTGGAAGCAATTTGTTGGTTGTTTATTTCGCATAACTAGCATAGGTTCTGAAACTCCTGAAACGTACGGCGTTTCGGTCCTTCTTCAGACTTGCTAGTACCTTTTTAACGGGTTAAAGTTCACGTGTACAGTGGCGGTACCAGGGGGGGGGCTGGGGGGCACCGGCCCCCCCTAGACCCCTTAAAATGGTCCCTGTGCCCCCCTAACTCAGAGGGGCAGAGGGCCCCTAAAGCACTGCCATAATTTGCACTTTCCTTCAAACCGGTGACTCTACGTACAACACTCCCAATAACCCATATTTCATTTTAGCTTAATCATTTTCTTAACATTAAACTATATTTTACTTACTTTATATTACATAATTTAGTTTCAGGGCCTCTATTCAAAAAGCATTTTAAGACTCAGAATGTCTCAACAGGGTTTTAAATTTCAGATGGTCTCAAAATTGGTATTCAAACAAGAATCAGTGAGGGTGAACAGTTTACAGTTATGATCTGTTCATAATTTGTACAATTCAGGGTTTTCAGTTATTTCCGTTTCCCAAAGGAAACATGACAGGGTCCAGTAAAATCTAAATTCTGGACAAAATAAACCTATATATATATGCCTCAAATTTGAGGACTCAAGAGGGTCTCTGAATAGAGACAATTAATTTCGTTAATTTTATTTTCTCAAAAAGTTGTTTTGTGAAGCAAGAAAATTGGGTTGTCATTTTTGCTAGAAAATTAGAGTTGTGGGGGCTTTATTTCATTTCTATTAGGCAAATTAACTGATATGCATTGCAATAACATTCCAAACAGGCAAATTCAGAAGATTTTGACCTCAAGTGTGCCCCCCCCCTAGATCCGCCTTCTGGTACCGCCCCTGCCGTGTATTGTATCATTTGCTACTAATATTTAATATTACACAATCTGTATGACTGGGATTCCACTCTTAAATCATACCAAGAAGAGAGGTGTATCGAAACATATCCCAGCGTTCCTCAATTGCGATTTTATTATCAGAAATCAATGCAGAAATCGAAATCTCGGTGGCCTCTACTGACAGTGTATGAGATTTGAGTAAAAAGCTGAAAGCATAAGAAAACTCCAATGCATCAATTGAACAAAGTCCAAAAAAGATCTGCATTGGCGCCGGTTTGAATACCAGTCTCCGGTAATCTATAGAATGTAGGATCGATCCGTGTCATAACTGATAAAACATGGCTTATTCGTCGCAAAAACTACAGACAATAGCGAGTCTGGTGCCAGTCCATGTTTAGAGGCACACGTGATTACTAATGATGCACGTTCACGCAATCCCATCAACGTGTGTATCTAAGACAATACTAGACACCTGTATTGCGCTAACTCCAATGGACATTACCAATTTACAGGATAATGCTTGGACAAGTATCAGTCAATTGATTCTCATCATTTACAATTGGAGGATGGCATGTTGGGTATTATCAATAACCTGACTACTAGTATATTAAAACTGACTAGAATATAATGTCGTATAAAATGGGTAGACAGCTCAGAGGAGAATTTGGGGAAAATGTCTACCTTCATAATCAATCATATTTTTGTTATTATTAACTAAACGCCAAGTAGGAAAGGTCTTTATAAAATGTGTGTGAAAACCTGTTGCAGTAAACGGACATTTCAACAGTAAATCTGGAAACTGAGATTAGCTTTGGAAAGCCTCATTTCAGGTTTACAGGAATGGAGGGAAAATGGGTGACATATAATATTTAGGTTGACGAGGTGCTAGGCGAGGTGCATCCTCCCTAGGCAGACCCTATACTCCGCAACCAGTTTCTACGTACTAGATATGGAGTAACTAATTGCGGAATATAGGGCCTGCCTAGGGAGGATGGGCGAGGTGTAGAGGTGGAACCCAACCCTTGTACATGTGCATTTAGGTTGAGTCAGAAAGATCAGACCGGTTAAAACACAATAATAATGTAACATGCAGAGAACCTCGGATTTCAGACGATGAGAGATCCCAAACTCCCAAGCAGCAAAAAGCTAGTCATGAGCATTGTGTATAGTACGTCATGTGTGGCTATTAAAATCATACAGATGTACAAAACAATATCTAGGATACTCTTATTCACACCCTGTGATGTAAAAGGACTGAGAGAAAAGCAGGTGGATATGCTTCGGTCCCAGCAAACAATGATTTTTGTGTTCATGAGAATTGCGTGTACAAGATAATCATGTGCAGAAGATTTAAATGATGCGGTCTGGGAACTTTGCAGTTGGTCCATGAAATTAAAAATAATTAAACTTAAAATTAGTCAAGTAGGTAAAAACTTCATGCAGAGAAAGCGATTAGAATAAATAGTTTGGTAGATTAGATAAGGATTTGCGTAGGAGTGAGTTTTGTAAAAGAAAAGTAGAATCCTATTATATATCAAAAGGAGATAAATAAAATGTTATGTTTTAATACCCAGATAAGTTCCCTATCTCTTGCCGGAATCATCGGTTTCAGATTTGAACCAAGAATAAAGGTGTCCGGCATTGTTATGGTAAGATGTTTGTACAAGAATCAAATCGTTATAACACACAACATACATATAATATATACCGTATGCACAAGCTATCACGTCAAATAGAAGGAATAGACTCGAAAAGAATAATTGCAACAAGGGTATTTATATAAACAGCATTATTTATGTTAATATAGAAACTATTAGCTATTGTAATTATTATAAAGAAAAGGGATCGAGTGAAAAATGCATGTATCATACAATCATGTCACAAGAACCATGGCTATACGAGAAGTAACATTGACATTACTTTCAAATGTGGTGCCATGCCATCTGGTGTATTGTAAAGGACTCACATTTAGAGCTATCCGTATTAGAACCATGGGTGTTCCCATAAGTATAATGCTAATTATTGACAGATTATTAACAAATGTGGTACAAATAAAGGTATTGTGCCAATAGACACATATATATATATATAAACGATCACATAGGATCAATATATTAGTACGGACCAAATGGGCATATTAAAAAATTGAAAGCAGCGAATGTGTCTAAAAATGTATTAATAGGGATATTTAAAAGTTAATGGATCCATGGAATGTGTACATTTTGAAAAATCAACCATCTAATTGTTTGGGTTAACATGTTTCTAATAAACGGGCACCGTTTCAACTACTAAGGTCTCAAGTAGTACTAGCTTCGGAATTGATTAACATGTCCAAAGAAAAATATTTTTCGATTTGAAGAACGTCATTTTATAATGGTTTTTTTAAAAAAAATAAATCTAGGATTAGTTCATCTGATTTAGCTGTTCTTCCACTAGTGCCTGTGGGAGGAGGTGAAATTGCAGTCGCGCCAGGGTTCGAACCCAAATCATTCACACGCAACTGAGCCGTCCGCTCGGATACCTGGCACCCGCAATTGTAACTAACAATTTTCAGTGGCGGTATTCATAAAAGCCTTTTTTGGACAAACTATTAGTGATTAATTTTTCTAATGGGAGAAAGAATGGCTTAGAGTGGACTAAGAAAATATGGGTGAAGAAAACTAATAAGAGTCAGAGTGGCATCTTACATAATATGTATGTTATTGTAAATTTGGAGAAGTTTTTCACCATAGCCAGCCTCATGATAATTCAACAGCACCATACTCATTGTCTATAAAAATGTATTGGTTATAAACTATACTGAATGCAAATTTTGCAATAACACACACACTGCATCAAACTCTGGGGGCAAAATGAATTTTGCCTTTGGACACAAGAAAAACGATAGAAGAATCATGGTAGAAGATAAAATTGATATGTGGCCATGTTGAGTACAGGCGTAAAAAACAGATTGAGAAGTATTTTGGGGAGTCTTTTGAAGACGCAAATTAACAATTGACGAATGATGGAGTGTTTTGGGGAAGAGTAGACGTAGCAATGATGCCCTTGTCCACTTGAGGGTTTTTTTTGTTCACATAGGTGAGGGAGACTAGTTGATTTACGCCCTTATCAACACATTTAATATGGTTATATCAAGGGCGGGAGAGCTGAGAGGGAGGCAGTTTATGATCATACCCAGGAAATAAAGAGATAGAAGAAGGGAGAGAGAGAGACATAGAAATAACTCACATAACAGTACTTAGTTGGCCAATAGTTGTTGTAAAATTACTCGTCAGTAAGAATATTTCAAACCAATATTTACTGAACTCGTCACGCCTATAGTTCATTAATAATTCCAAGTCAGTGCAAACATCGATGACAGTCATAGGCTGAGGGACTAATCTACCGTTACGCATACATTTTTTTTGTATGCGTAACGGTAGATTAGTCTCTCAGCCTATTTTCAAACACTTGCACTCCTCTATATAATAGTCCAGGTACCAATGAAAATAATCCATTATATGATTGACAACCTAATTATAGTACCGGTATGCATATTGATTTAGATGTAAATTTGACTTTGCATTTTAAACTTTCGCATCCTATGCTATATTCACGCTTTGGGTTCAAACATGGCTAATTTTAAGTAAAAAATGTAGTTGATAAAACTACTTCAAATAATCAGTGATCATTATGTAGATATTAACAATTTGTTTCATTGGAAATAAAACAAACACACACAAAACAGCGCCTCAGCATATCAGTATGATTCTGCAGCTGTCGTAAGCAGGACCTATCAACGCAAGTGCGTCTATATCTAAAATCGGGTGGTATAGATAACACTTGCTGACACAAATTAATGCAATAATAGATTCAAATCAAATAATACAGGAAATGGAATAGAAATTTGATTAATGATATCATCTTGGTAGATCTGGTAAATTTTGAAATGGCTGGCCATACTAATTGGGATCTTTTATAACTTATCAGGAGTCCAATACTGCATGGTAGACTAGCACTTCTTAATTTTCAAATACCACAGAAATCGAACAGGTTAACAAGCATAACTAAAATGAGTCGTGAACATTATTAACATAACAATTCCAGCAAGAGATTGCCATTCTGTGATACCGTATCTATAAATATATGGTCCACAGACCGATTTCACGATCGATGGTCGTCACGACTCATTGGTTGAATACTTTCGATTGTTTAAAATAGTAGGCCCTATGTACAAAATCCATCTGATTGATGTATATCTAAACTACATCTGCATGTCATGCCTTTAAATCTTTTATTAAACTTGACTGACACAAAGTGACAGTAGGCCTAGGCCTAACCTAAATGTAATCAATATATAGGCCTATACTATAGGCCCTACTAACAAAATAGTGACTGGTGAATTTCTGATAGGAAAGCCTTATGTCTCGAAGTAGGCTACGGTACTCGAAGGTGTGATCGATGAGCATGTTAAACAGTATTGTCACCCTAAATCAAGAAAGAAATTCCAAACAAAACTGTAGGACCTGGAGGCCTATAGTCTAGACCCTTCAATCAATGAAGCCCCTACAACGTGGGCCCGGCTGTGGGCTGTGATAAGCCTTCGCTGACAGGCAGCCCATCCTCCAGGTCCTTTGCAGGTGTTGGCCTAGTGCCAGCTAGGCTAGAATCACTCACTGGTGGACGCAGGATTTTATCAATGGGGTTGGGCCTGGGCCTCAGGCTATTAAGACCAATTTGACTGAGAGGAATTGCGTAGTGTTTATAAATACACATAGGCCTACCCTACAAAGCTCTACAAGCTGAACTTAGGCGCCCCGCCCCTCTTAGGTCTCTGCTAAATTAAAATTTATTAAAAAGGGTTTACGGGCGGTCTACCTTTGACTACTATAGTCTATAGGTATAGTTCAAACTGTGATACTAATAGAGAGGAAAACGAAGAGAGTCAAAACCCAACAGACCCCAATGGCAAAGAATTGTTATGATTACCGAGAGCAGAGAGGCCTGCATGGGCCCTGGTGAAGTGACCACGTTGGCACACACTACAGGAGGACCGATTCTCCCCGTCTCCCTCCTGACCACCCTACTCTAATAAAGATGCTGCACTTGTCTCTGCTAGAAACATTTACCCCGACATCTCCCCTCAGATAAAACTAAAACACTATGAAACACATTTATAGAAGGATTCAACATCGTTCATTGCGAAATGGTGTATATATTAGACAAAACATACCTACTCGAGTCGGGACGATCGTCTACAGTTCACCATCTTGGATGACTGTCTGCGCAGGCGCCTGAGGTTTGTTTTGGTGCCGCTCGCCGCGCCGTCTCTCGGGGAATAGGAGAACGCGGAGCGTCCGTGGAGCGTGTGCTCGAGCTGGTGTCAGTCAGCAGTCCCAGCACATGCACACTGCCTCTTGAGCTTCAAATACACACACGCACAAGCCTGAAGAATATATATCTTGTCTGCTAGTAGCCTACAACGTTTGGAGATTTTTACGTTTCAGCGTGCAGTGCATTGGATAAGGTCGGGTATTCATTAATTTCTGTTTGGAAGGGCCCAACAACTGCTTTTATATGACGAATGTTGCAATGACCGAAGCTGAAATCTTTAACCAGGGAGTACCACCGTTACCACCTCGCTACCGATTCCGGGATTTGATCTGGGGAGACCACGGCCCCGAAGATGACAGGTGGGAAATTTGTCCAATTTATCAATTTATAGTATATTTGTGTAGCTACCCTCCTCCCACCCACATCTCTATACCTGTGAACCTCGTGGCCAACCTCATGTCTCTCAGTCCCTGCCTGCCATCTCTGTAAAGAAATAAATTCTTCAATGTGCATCTATAGGTAAGCTGTTATTGTAGTTCTGTGTGTTCTTCATTACTGCAATGCCTAAAGAAACAGCAGTCCCTCACTTCCAGGACTGTTTTCCCGCCGTCCTCCTGTAATGTCAGTTTGCCATCGCCCTGATTTTTATGCAAATATATTGGAAACCCATGTTATAAGATATTGCCTGCTGATCCCGCGCTGTTTCTTACTTGCGTGCACTCTGCCCTAGGCCTATGCAACACTCAAGGCCCCCTCAGGCAACTGCTTCATTCGAGGCATGGGTCCCGCGTGCTTGCAATAGAGCTTTGCCTCCGACCCGAGCCGACAGGTTGCTGTCACCACAGGCCCTAATAATTGATACGGTGCTCTTACTATTACAATGGGTTGGAAACCCCTTTCCGTTATTAAGCTCAAATTCTTTCGGGTTGAGCTTTGAATGGGATATGTAGGGTAAATGGGTGATTGCCTTGCAATCCTATTGTTGTCCTTGTTTTTTAAAATAAATTTTATTGAGTCCATTTTTATACAATGATAAAAACATGGGAACCCAAATAAAACCTAGCCTAGTTGATACAATTATTCAAGAAGGATTTGTTACAGAGTTGTTATCATGACGATTGTACATTTTACATCATTATTTTATATAGGCTAATTATATGATATTACTATTAGGTCTATCAGACTATAGGCCTTCCATCAACTCAAGGCAAAGCTGGGATTATAGCCTATAGACGTATGTAAGCCTATTTAATGCATACTGTAATTTGCCATGGGTACACTCAATTCCTCAGAGGCTGAATCTGATTTCCAGAGAGCGGATGAGGAAGATGGAACGATAGGCCTAACTACTATTGTAGCAAATATTATAATATCACTACGTGGGTTCGCAGCTTGCGGATGCAGATTGTTCCAGTTTTATTAGCGGCAACTGAAATTTCCATCCATACAAGTCAGTGATATGCGTCCTCATGGTCTTTACAAAGATCAAATAAGAGTTGGCATATGCAGACAAGGTTCGATATAATTAGTATGCATTGTATACCACAGTCTTGCATTTAAGGGTTTTACCGCCGGTAAGAGAAGCATTGGCATAATTTACTTAAAGCCTAATGCAATCTTTTATACTGATCTGGTTATTTCTCCAGCTTAATCATCTTACCCTAGCTAGTATGGATAGCCTATCCTGGCAAAGGCTCTCACACTGCATGACCTAACGATACTCTTCCAACGCATTAATAACCCATTCATGTACTGGTTTCGTTTATCCAATTGTAATGGAAGGAAGCACGGTGAAATTAGGAAACCACTCTTTCATTTTGTCAGCGAGCATTTTCAGTAACTTGGCACGTGCATATGCACAACATTCCAATATTTCACTGGGATACGCTGCATTATAGATGTGGCAAACTCCGAACTAAGTTTTTTAAATATTGAATGTCGATCTCAGGAATAGGCGTATACTGCAATGGGATGGGAAGGGCAGAGTATATTTCGTGGACTATAATAGTTTGGGTATGTTTAAGCATTAATGGTAAGAGTACTAAGACCTGCAGGATTCACATCCTATTACTTCTAGTGCCTCCAGATCTAGAAAATTACGACCACTGTTTATCAAGCATTTGAGTTAGTAGGAAACACATGGCTTGCTCCCTGGAATAGCAAAGTCAACACATACCTGTAGACTCCATGCACTCACTTAATCGCCCCTCTCTCACCCGCCAAACCAAATCTAACATCTTGACTTCTAGGTCAGTTCCAAGGCACGGTAGGGCGTAGAGTTGGAGTTGGTGAACCAAGCTCATGCACCCACAGGTAATCTTTAGAGTTCATTCCCTAGCTAAAGCAGGATTACTATAATCCTAAACTTTAAGATACATGGAATTGTATATAAAAGTAAACACATTGACCTCCTGTGTTGTTTCTTGGATTTAAGGCGTTTACTTCCCTCGCACTTTTGGAAAGAAAAAATATATATATTATCCTACCAAAAGCGTGTATATACACATATCAAGTGGTATTAATCCCAAAGAAATTGTTTATCGAATAGTGTTGGTCTGTGGTCAAAATCACCCGAAATCTAAGAATCGTATGGATTTTATCTAAGCATGTTGGGGTATTATTCTGAATTTGATTAGAATTGTTCATATCCAGCTATATCCCCGGAGTTTTAAACTAATTATAAATTGTAGGTGGTAAATAAAAGGTTTTTGTTTGCGAAGAGGTTGATACGTTATACCTGGTATCAGCACACCCAGTTCTAAATGTGTTTTTTTAATATGGTATATAATTCTATGCTATTAAATCCGGTTTTTCAAATTTACATGTATTTGGGTCTTGTAGGCCCCTGAGCAAAGTAAAGTTGTTATCTCCACAAATGCACTAAAATACATCCATCGTACCATTTGCTATAAGAACATCTTAATTTTAAAATAGGCCAACCATTCAGATATAGATTTCGATACATTATTGTAATATTGTGTAGGCCTAAACAAGTTAAATTCATCTAACTCACTGTGTGTAAATCTTTATGTTCGTTTCTACCGTACTTAGACTTCACCCCATGCACATTAGCTTGCCCTTAAAACTTTTAGGGCAAATGCCCTGGATGCCAAAACAAAAGCTCGTAAACTGACCTTTTGGTTTTTATAGGGTTCTTTTTCCACGGAAGTCAAACACCCAAACAAAAAGATTCAATACGCTCATTGTCCTGATAATGATTATGGACTATTGAAAGGGGGAAAGAAAATGAAACCCAACTCAATTGGTTACCAGTGCAAGAGAAGGCTGACGCTTTAATAATTGTCTCGACGTTCTTTAAGGCGATTTCAGGATGTCCAATATCTCTGTTAATATCCGCAGGTAAATGGAACAATTGTGTCCCTAGTGCCACTTCGTAGACTCATTACCATTCCTCAAAATCCAATTGTCTACAAGCTGTGTCTATAAATGGCGGTCTGCAATTCTCCCAGCAGTTTTTTCAGCATCAACTCCTTCTCTCTCTCCCGGTGACCATGTGAGGTATCTGCACCAACTTGTGGACAGCTTCCCCGATCCTCTCAAAGAAGAGCTTGTCTGCCTTCTCTAATTTCTCTGAGAGATCCTAAGTGGGGATAAACTTGTAAGAAAAGTTCAAGAAAGAGCAGGGTAACCCCGCTTATGTTAAGTCCGGATATTGATTATTTACTATTGAAGAAAGAACGAGAAATGAAACCCAACGCAGATGGTTACCAAGATAGAAGTGATGGTTTATTGTTGCGACGTTTCCCACTGAATAGTTAGATCTACCCAGTGACCACTCTGGATGCATAGTCCCCATATAATTAGACGCGTCCCTTTAGAATAGGTGGAATAGTAATGAGACCCAATGATATGCATGGTCTATACGCTATTATGCAATCATACGTAATTGTTAATGATACTAATTCATATAATAATTTATCTCACAGTCATAATGTTACACAATATTATTTCAAATGAAAAAATAAGAACCGCATCCCAATGAATTTACGATCTATTCAGGGTTTTCTATGTTCTCGCCCAGCAGTTAAGCTGACACATGCAATCGTCAATATTCCCCAAGGACAACCTGTTGCTGCCAAGTATTCACGATGCATAAAATGTTATTATCATCAATTAATTTAATTGGATACTAATCGGATCGTGCTCCCGAAAGACGCATTGGCGTAGATAACGTCATAAAACGGCGTTTATAACTATGGCTCTGGTTCTTTTCACTACCTTGAGGTGGGAGGACAGCATCATCGCGCACATTATAATTATAAACATGATCAGAAAACTATTAGGCAACACTTCAAAATCAATAAACTTCTTCAGGAATGGACGGGCAATCTTATTGACAGATGACTTTTGGATTATGGTCCCATTGCGGTGTGGCAGAAATTTGTTCCCATGCACATAATCTCTGCAGGGGGCATTACAAGTTGATAAGCAATTGATTATAATATTATAAGGAAATAATTCGTATCCATACAAAATGTCCGATGTGAATGAAAATAGTTTGTTAGGGAACATCTTCTAATGACGCTTGAGGGGCAGGTGGCCGATCAGTGTCAAACCATGCATGCATTCTCAGGCGTCTGAACTCTAAGACAACATAGGCTAGCGTACATACATACAATGTATACATGTGTATATTATGTAGGTGTAGAGTAGGTGCTATTCACTTTTTTAAGGTTTCCCCCGCCGAAGGCGGTACGAGCGCCGAAGGCGCTTCTACTGGGAAGCCTTATATAGGTTCCAGTTTTTGCCGCCTGTTCTTTGCGCGTCCGCGTTGCCCCCTTATAAGGGAAACCCAACTCCGCCTGTTCCCACCTGAATTTCCGACGCACTTGCGTACACATCGTCGCTGTGATTTTACGCTCCCGCAAATTGATCAAAATCGCTATTTTTACTCGAAATACATTGCCAAAAAATTCAGAAAGAGCATGCTTTTCTACCCCTCAATATGTGTTTATATCAAATTCAGCCTGTAAATGAGTCAGATATGACAGAAAGTTTACAGTTACATAAGTAAACAATAAAAAGCTCACCAAAGTAGGCCTACATTCCCAGCTAACAATTTTCCGTTGTATTCACGTTGTGGCGACGTTATTTTCTATTTTTTGGTTGGTTGTAATTACGTAAATCTGTATGGAAGAAATAACGTGAATACAACGTAGAAATTGTTTTTTAAAAACATTATTATTCTTTAATTTAAATTTTCTTTTGTTTAAAAAAATGAAAAAAATGTTTACGTTGCATTCACGTTATTTCTTCCATACAGATTTACGTTGCTACAACGTAAACAATCACAACGTAGAAATTACGTAGTGTGTTAGCTGGGTTATTGAGTCAGGTTGTCAAAAAATGTACAATTCGCCTGCACCAACCCTCTCAAATAACTCAGATTTAGGCCTACAGAATAATCATACATCAAAATGAAGTAGAAATTAAGAAAGAACAACTCTTCCTTCCTGTATAATATTTTTGCCAATTATTATTGCCTTATGGGTGAGTAAATAAGGAAGCTCGGAGGGGAAGTCGGATAGAGCTACACAGATCTGTCCCTGATACTTTGTCTGATACTGACATAAATCAGATCGTCATGCAAAACTGGGTTGTCTAATATGGTATTCTAAGGCATTAGGCTAATTTATAAAATAATTGCCTAACCCTATACACCATCGGAAAGAGAAATTTCTAAGCTTGCATTTGGTAAGAATCCTATTTATAGGCCTATACGGTAGGCCTATAACTGTTATCGATAGGCCTATAGATATCGATCATGACAGACCAATGCAAACTAGGTTTTAGACCAAAATACATTATTGCGTCATAGCCGGCATATCGCGGGGAAATTACGCTCCCGCGAAATTATAAAAAAACGCTATTTTTACTCGAAAAACATTGTCAAGATGTTTATATTCTGAAAGAGCATGCTTTTCTACCCCTATATATTTAATTTTATCAACAATTGCATTTAGGTAAGGAAGATATGAGGGAAACTGCACTGTCACCATTGAACAATAATGTTCAGCCTTTCCCTAGTTAGCGCCAGTCTAACTTTATAGTATGGTGACAGCCGTACTATGATCATTGAGTAGAGGCAGGTCCGACTGACTACCTTTCCCCTGCTGCTTGACAAGTAGGCCTAGCCTATATGACAAAAACCTGATCGTCGTGCAAAACTGGGTTGTCTAATATCGCATTCTAAGGCATTAATAATTGATAAATTAGGATGATGGGAACATAGAACTAACCAAAATATGATTATAGTTCTATGATGGGAAGGAATGGCGGCAAGGTATAGATCTAGCTAGGTATAGCTGCATGCCATGCAGGACTAATGCCGAGTACGACGCAATAATGTGCGTCATGAAGTCTTCTTATTTATGCAACGTTAGTAACGCGTTCTGAGTGCTTGACGAAATGTGACCCCTGCGCTTTTTTGGAAAAAAAGCCAAAGGCTTATACGAAATCTAAGGTCCGTCACGCCGCCATTAAAAGGTCGATCCTACATAGCGGCTCCCCTACCTTTTGGCCTCAAACTCCACTTTTCGTCATAGGTCGAACCTCCTTAAGTAGTCTCAAAAGCTGGCTTGCAAAAATTCGATAACAATGGCCTTGAAAAAATTATTGATTTGAGCGATAATTAAAAAGTTCTCGCTAACCGCGTACTTGAAGCGGAGCCGGAGAATTCAAAATGGCCGCCAAAACAGAAGGTTGATGGAAGAAAGAGCCACTGCGACTCTAAGCCAATCAGATCATCAGATACGATCACATGACCATGGGCACAATGACGTCATATATAGCGGCAGGTCGGGGAAGCCCTAGGCCTAGCTCTAACAGATAAACAAAGCTATAAACTCCGGGATTATCATTTATTCTATTAAAAAGGTAACGAAATATATATTCTTTTGCTAAAATGTTAATGTGTGCAGGTGTATTATGGCGTTGCCATAAAGACGCCTGCAGACCTCGTCAAAAACACCGAGTCCAGGCAACCCTCGTGTCAGTTTAGCCGGGTCCCCCGGCTCTGCAGTCGCCGAAACCATAATTTTAACCCATTGAGGACGGGGGCAGTTTACACTTATTTGGCCTGGCTGACGGGGGCCCTTTTCCCCATTTTTGGGCTTCAGGACGGGTGTTTAACGTGAGGTTTAGGGTTTAAAAACACTTTGAGAATATTTTCTTCAAATATTATGTGTCATATGTACATGGTTTAATAGGTGTAAACAGTTATTGATCATATTTTTTCATAATTTCTAGAATTTGGTCTTCAATAATTAAAATAATGGGTCTCAATTGGGTGCAATATGGCAGCAACCTTGCTCCAAATTCACTTTCCAGCATTTATGTATGTTAGTTATGACTTCATCAGTATTGTCTCCATGACAACATACCTATAAAAATATTTCTAGTGTGTTTGTATACATATATTTTAAATTTCATCAAAATCCGTTCATTTTTTATTAAGTTATGCCCCCTTCAATTTATATAAAAAATTGATGCCTTAAGGCATCACCCCGTCCCCTGAGCCAAATTATGTGTGATGCCTTGAGGCATCAGCCCGTCCCCTGAGCCATTTTGATGTTGATGCCTTGAGGCATCAGCCCGTCCTCAATGGGTTAAAAGCTTTGATTATTCCTATCGATATAACAAATAGAGAGATATGACAATAATCTTACTAAACTAACCAGCCAAGCAGTTATCGTACACACGAATTCTCGCGCGGATACTCCCCTGGACAACGCTTTTTCCCGCACCAAGTCGGGGAAAGGTATGTGTGTGTGTGGGGGGGGGGGGGGGGCTCTATATATCGGGGGGAACCGTTCTTTCCTTGGTCCACACCAAAATTTCTTGTTAGTGTAATCATTGGAATATAGATTGATCGTGCATACATGTATCTGACACGTGAAAATGACTTTTTCTTGAATGCGCGTCAATCCCATTGATCAGAATGGATATGAAAATATAATAAGAGATATGCGGGTTCTTTCAAAACGATTTTTTTTACTTTTCTACCAGTAAAATATTCCCACTTTTTTTTCATCCAGTAAAACACGTTAACAATGTTATCAAATAAATATCATGAAGTGGGGGTTTTAGTATACTTTTACCCAGACAATGGGAATTACAATTCCTAATTTTAATTACATTATTGAATTGTATTCCGAAACTTTGCTCGCTCCCCGGTCTTGTGCAATGCCAGTTTTATGCAACATTTATAATTACCGGCGACAGTCAACACCTTTTTAATTCCATTGTTAGTGTGTCTGTGTTAAAAAGTGAAATCAATAGTTATTCTTTTAGAAACGAATGATTTCAGGGGTCGCAGACTTCACACAACTATGACGTATTGAGCACTCAATCCTTTTCACACACAGCTTTGTCCAGGCTGTCCGTCGTCAGAATGAATGACATTCGAGGGACATTGTAATAATATAAATCAATATTATTTGAATGAAGTCGAACTTCCCGGTATTTCTGTCATCATATTTATTATATAAAACTTTTAATGTTACATTAATTTTCACTATTTTCAAAATTAATAATTTAATTATAAATGCCGCATGAATAATGCTTTCAAGAGATAATTGTCCGTGCACTTTTGACATTGTCAGGTCTTTCTCTACATGCGAGGAAATGGAAAGAAAATACAGGATAGCCTATCCTGACAAAGGCTAGGCCTAACTACTATTGTAGCAAATATAATATCACTACGTGTGTTCGCAGTTTGCGGATGTTAGTAGTTAGTAGTAGTTAAGATTAAGATTAAAATTAAAAGTTAAGATCAAAATAGAAAAAGCTTCCCGAGGGAACATAAAATCTTAATATGGAGTACAGGTAGGATACCGAATTGAATATTGGTCTATGTGAGTAAGTCAGGTTTAATGCTTTTGGGAACGAGACAGCTTCACAGGCGTTTATAAATATAATTATATTTATATGAACGATGGGTTCCATGAGATACTGAGATGTGCATAATAGGCGACTTTTAGATCTTCCAGATCATGGTTAACCAATAAACATGTCATTAAAATCTTCCAACTGAGTGATGGTCATCAATATCAAATGAATTCCGAATCGCAAGAGAATTATAATGTCAAGAGAATAAAAAGCTTTGATTAGTTCCATGTATTCTGATGAGGAAATGGTTGAGGTGGCTCAATATTATGTTTTCAGGGGCCGACGTAATATCTAATCGACCACTTACATTTATTAAGGTTGTGCTGTCATCAGATATAAATGCGTTCTTCAAGATAAACTGATAATTAATTTTCTGTTGATCCGGACTTTTTCCCCTTCACGAATAATTCAGGATGTTTTGCTAATGGCATCCGCATTCTACATTTAATTCACGAAAAGGAAACTCGAATTCGTTTGTCAATAGATTACACTTAAGAACCTTACTGATCTGATTTTTGCATTGGGTCCTTTGCACTTGTGCGGGTGGTGCAACTTTTAAGCGCTTTCGATTGGCCCACGTGGGACGTCTTCCACTAAAAGGCAGAATCAATACGATCAACCGCATAAATAAGCAACCTGAGCCCGCGGTGGAACCATAGCCAGCCCTGTCACGGAAGATATGGATAGGTGTTTCTCCACCTTGCAACCTGGTTCCCTCGATCCATCAAGAAATTTTGCTTGCTTGCGTTTTCTCATTAGGAGGCGTGTCTTGAAAGATTGTGATGTTCTCAAGGACTGCAATAGTCCATTTAAAAAGAGAAAAAACTTGAATGAAGATGAAAAGTCTATAGAATACTGAAAAGTGAAATAACGTTTTCACATTATCTGCTTCAATAACCATTTTAAATTTCCGACACATAGAATTCATTGAGCATACATATCGAATAAGAGGTGTCAGAACATTGTATATTGGGGCACTGTCACTTAAATGTGACTAAGGGCAATGGTTAGTGTCAAAATATGACCGGATGCTTTGGTGGAGTGTATCTTCTAACTATCTTTATAAAGCCTTTGGAAAGTTTGGTTCGCTGTCCGACCGCGTAGGCTACCACGGCAGATTTACGCGCGGCCGACGCAAACATTATTTGCATCCATCGGGTGTAAATCTACCGTGGCAGCGCAGTGTAACACGGGTTTATATAATCCACGACCTTTAGTCATTCAACAAAATTAATGTTAATATTTTGTAACAAACATTGTATTTTGGTGCATGCGAATCATACTGACCATAAAGGTTCACTCATCGCTTGAGACTGACACATATATCTAAAGTAAAACCGTTGAATTATTCATTCGGATTAATAAGGGAAATTCATGGGGTATCAGCATATTTCTGTATTTCGTGTATTGTCGTATCCATGTGACGTAGACCTACATGTACTGTCGTCATTCATCTATGACTCATGTGGATGAGGCAACAGGCCGCTTCGCAATAAATTTGCTGATGGCCGCAATAGTCAGAGTAGTGTAGTACTGAAGTCCACAATCAGTCATATATACATATACGTATTTCCCCATCGCCATCTCCATTTGCCAAAATGATTGCATCCTATATGTCATGAGGCTGATCCATCAGATGCACATCATTGATACCTACTTTGTCTACAGCGTGTATAATTATATAGCTGATCGAGTTGGAGAATTGATGATTTTGGGAATAGAGTTCTGAGCAAGAGGAATTGGTATTAAGGTTGCATTTTGATAGTAAGACAACATATCTTACCAAATGTACTCATTGTTTGACCTATGGGAATGAATTTATCATTATGCTGCTGCTGTATAATTATTATGATAATACAAGAATTTGAAGTCGAATCGGTCGATGTTAATTGAGTATTTTAATGACTGATTCCTTTTTACAACAACAGTATGTATACATTTTTGTTGGGAGATTTTTAATCCGATAAGTAATGTTGACATTACTCCACCCACGCCATTAATTCTTTAGTGCAGTACCTTTTAAATCAGTGACTTCAGGCTAACAAATGGCAGATATTAAATTCTGCCAAGCGTTAATTTTACCTGTAAGATTTTAATTGGTAATTAATGTCTAATGTTTCATTCGGTTCTACCATGTTTGAATGGAACGTGTTTCACGACATAACATGATCATAAACAAACAACACATCTTCAGGCCCATAAAAACTCATACATCAAACAAACCAAACTCGATCCACAGCTCCGGGCCTCAAGTTGCTTCATGGTGTCTTTACTATTAATCACATTTTCCTCTCTTTGTGTTCTTAGTACTACTTCGGTTGGGAAATTGGATTCCGTTCGAATAAAAAATAACACATGTGGTACTACAGTACTGCCAGGGTCGAGCTAGCTTTTATATTTTAATTCAATAATGAAGATGGAAATGTTTTGTGAATAGTCATTCATGCTTTTTGTCCACTCCTTTTGGACTTCACAGTATCGATAAGATCGTCGTTGTCTCGAGAAGAGAAGCACCCTCTTCTCATTTGTCTTCGTTGCCTCCTCATTGGTCATTCTATGACCGTCACTTATACTGGTCACTTGCAACCTTACCTGCCAGCGGCCAGCGTATCTCCCATGATGTGCACTTACTTATAGGATGATTATGGGTAAGGTGGTCTGGTAACAGATAATAAGTGCATGTTTATCAACATGAAGGGGCCTTATACACGGCCCATGCAGAATCAAAGAGAAGACACAGCCCCAAGATATCAACTAAGACACCTGACATCAAACAGTCCACTGTTTAGAGTGAGCTGTATTAGTATTACATAGTCGGTACATATACAGAACTACCCGGGATTCGAGGCGGGAGTGAATATTCACCGATGACGGTCAAGGGACGGTAGTCCCGCGACCGTCCTCGGTGAATATTCACGACGCCGAGAATCTAAGGGTTGTTCTGTGTTTATTTCACCCCGCACACTAAACTAATGTTAAATTAACATGATCTACAGCGATTTTGAGAAATAAATTGTTAAATAATTAGTTCTTTGGCTTGATTCGCTTCGAAACCATGGCTCCGAAGAAGGACCGGAACTGGCAAAGATCAGAAAGCACGCATGCGCACAGGGTAAAAAAAACTAGGTCGGCCGTGTATTGCCCGCGTGCAATGTCGCTTCAGTTACTGACCAGCTAAACAATATACACAGCCTATGTTATTTCTATGGACTGAGCATATCAAGGGTGAAATAAAGTACAGTATTTGTACCAGTATTGCATAATTAGGTAAACCTTCGCATCTCACATACAGCCTCCAATGTCAATACACATTAACCAAGGTCCATCAAGAGGTAGATTAGTAAATGTTTGGCAACTATTGAACTTAAGCAAGAAATCTGGATCAATCGAGCAAATATCTAAGTACCACACACATATATAGGGAAACAGCTCATTTACAAGGTACATTTTTGCCGTATTCAAAGATTTAAATGGGGCTTCTTGGTAAAAATCATGCACAAAGTTGAAATGCTTCTCTTGTATTGTGAAATGATTCCCAATAATTTCAAATGCTTGTGGTTTGTACCCTGTAAACAATATTAAATCTCTCCCTTTATATGTATAACTATTCAAATATTGAAACTATTGAAACATTCCTTACTGATCACCCACCCAGATGAGATAGTTTGAGAAGAGAAATGTCATGGTTTTGTTTAAAAACAAAGGACTGCTTCTATCATGATGGGTAAAGCTAGCATTCTTTTATTCATTCTCTGACAATGACTTAATTTGTGATAAAAGAATCACTCTTGGGATACTATTAAGATGGAATGCAACGAGTGGTTGTTCTGAAATAGCAAATCAGCCACACAGGGATTTTCGCCACTCTCAATGTATGTATACATTTACACTGCAAGAGTGTCTGATAAGCTGTTTCAGAACAACCACTCGTTGCATTCCATCTTAATATCCCAACTACAATGTTTAAATGGTGAAATTACCTTGTGCGATTGTTCCCTGACAATGTTTACATGAAAAAAATAAAATAAAATAAACAAATGCCTTCTCGTCGCTGTGAAGCTCTCCGCCTGCAGAAATCCAATCATTGTATGTAAACAAATGCAAGTAGTTCAGCATTACGTTTATCTAATACATATTGTCTTGACAAACAGAACAAAAAAAAACATGAGAAAGAGGATTTTAGTATCCCATTGAAAGCTATGGAGAGATTTAGCAAAGTCTATAGACATGGGAATCTTAATTGGATCAACGGTATCTATCCCCAATTTAGCCGACTATAAGTAAAGCAATTACGATGGCGGCAGAAAGCCATATAGGCAGTGTGAGTTGGATTGCATGCATTCATAAAAGGCCATTGAAATGGTCAATCAACATGCATCCATTCTGTGCTAATGGCATGAGATCCCTGCATCGGACTTAAACAAACTTAAGTACAGTAAGTCAGCCCATATCCCATTAGATTTTCCGCCCAGGGAACTCTCAATAGAAGTCTTATGGAGCTAGCTGTGGTCACCTCTCCAATAAAGGATGCCATGTTGGTATTTAAAGAGCAATCGCTCAATAGCCAGAGCAATTGTTGAGACCAACTGGACGGCCTCCGTACTATCGATTGTCAGTGCTATGTACTATCATCGCATTGTCCAAGTGAATTCTAACTCGTGCTATCAGAGTATGACAGAAGTCGTAGCGAAACTGGTCACTATCTTGCATCTCAGACCCTTGGCTGGTCCATCTTGTTTATTTAGCGTCTGAATCTACACGAGCGTCTGAAAACCCTTGGTAGCTACCAATTCTGAGGAAGGACGCACTGGAACAGAACAGCATCTCCTCCAATCATGGATCTATAGGGAATGCCATACTGCGTATTCATCTTGTATTAGGAAGTGGTTAATATCGCCAAAAATGCCTCTTGTAGTGCACAATACAATCAATGTAATGCCTCCCGTCCTCACCAATATACTACAAATCGATCATTCCCAATCTTGACAAAGCTTACTCATCTACCGGTATATTGGGTATTATTGTGAGATGTAGTACACATTTCCCTTTTTATATATTCTAAAACATGCTATAGATGAGCTAGAGAATTAAACCCATCGTCCTGCACGAAGAAAACTGTTTACTTGTCCATTAGTAACCTAGGAATAGAAGGTACCACAGCCGCACAATAAATTGTATCGAGAATATTGAATTGCACATAGCAATTGCCAAGCATGCACTGTGGTCCTTTCACCAACCCTTGTCAATATTTGCATAGTCCGTAGGAGACCTGAGACAGCAAGAATAATCAGGTCGATCACAAAAAGAACAGTATCACATCATTTATAGTGTGGAACATGATTAATGGACGGTGCATTTTATGGCTTTCATAAACACATTTGGTGTGATATAATTCTACATCACCTCTAATGTGGCACTCATGAAACCTATGCAACCTGACTATAAAAGCCAGATCCAATAACCTGCAGGTCGTTTAATTCTCTGCTGGTTATGGTATTACAAGTCTGATATAATACGACCTGTCGAACTAAGGTCCACTTATGTGGATTTATACCCCGGCTTGGTTTCCCATAGATGTGATTGGACCCTTATCAATGCATCTCTTGGAAGGATAGATTTTCCTTTTTCATATCATACCCCGACTGCTTTTAGCATGATGAAATTGCAGCCTGAAGGCAGCGTACATGTATACCGTGAGGTGAGCTGGCGTTATGGAAAAAATGATAGATAAAACTGATGTAATTGTTAACCAATAAAGAATAAAAGAATTGAAAAAATACCCATAACCACAACAGTCTGATGGTGAATGTAACGATTTTGTGCTGAGATTTTAACGTCGATATTACTGACCGAATACTACTTATGCATTGAATAATTGATGTATGTGGGCCCAGGGAAGACGGATCAGATGCCGATTGCAGGCAATATATTATTAATATTGTTTATAAATGCACATACAATACAATACGTATATACCTTTAAATATTCAAACTATTTTAATTAACAATACACAAATAAGAAATAAGCATTCCCCCCATGCAATTGCAAGTCGTCCACATTGCTCTTTGCAAATAATAATGAAACTAATACTGTTGAATAACCAAATATCAGATTTGATTCTTGAGAAATGTACTTTTTGAGAATTATTACTAGATAGAGAATGAAGATTAACCTTTCTGCTATCTCTATAATCATTAATGTCGTTCGATTGAAGTAAGAGAACTTACCTTCGTCCTAATGAGGGCACTTTATGTTCTTTTGGAATTTCATCAAAGGCTAAAGGGATCTTTGGAATTACTAGTCTCCCAGATTGTTAATTCACAAGGCATGGCCATCTGTTACCAGCGATGCCTCGATCTATATATAATTATCAGTATGGTTCTAAAATTTCTTAACATTACTCTTTGAAATTTCAAATGCTACTTAACATTACAGTCTTTATCAAATAGTACATGCCATTGTATCTCTGCATCTCGCCGTCTCTGGTATTTGATATCAAATCTAGTATTCAATTAATTATTTCCACATTATTTGTTGAAGCAGTGATATATATTTAATATACTTGCAACAGCCGGCCTGCATAATTTATCCTTCTTCCATAATATTCCATTTGTCAACATTACGTCTGTTTCAAGTTATGTTTTATAAAGTGGGATTTTTCAAATTCAACGATCGTTTTCTACTAAGTCGAATCAGTATGACTCATAGTCTAAAGATTCACCTGGGTATTTAAAGGCGATTAGACTCTAAATGTCGTTGTTAAATAGCTTACCGTATATATTTTCTAAGCCGTCTATCGTGCTTTCGTGAACCATAGACCCATTGGACGTCTGGTTTGTAAATATTTATACTGGGTTCATTGTTTGGCACCAGCCCATGTGAAACTAGGCTCTTGGTCACTTTGTAGCCTACTTGATCCCAGATCACATTCATCAGCGTACGTCCAAATGTTCCATTGAAATTCCATATAAATTTATGATATATTTTAAATGCATTTCAAATTGGGTTTGATAACTTGTTTTCTATCTAAGCAATCATTTTGTAGTAAGTTGTGATAGTGTTTCTGGACCCAGTTTCCATAGTTTATTTAACAATATAGTATTATATGTCTATGGTGTTAAAGGTCTTGGTTAGTCCACATTTACCAGACCTGTGTCGTGATTATTGTCTTCGTGTCTTATAAGGGATAAGTGTGCAGATGCTTACTTCTGTAAATAGTAATAGATGAGTTGAAACATGTCACTTTTTAGGGTGAGTGAATTTTAAGCCTATTGTTTTGTCTTGCGGCGCCTTGCGAGATCTTGTCTTGTGTGATCTGTTGTGTGTTAGAAGGGGGGATAATGGGGATTAGCTGAGTTTAATGCGAAGTTTAATAGGGGTGACTGGTTGGATGCGTATGTTGGTGGAAGGTTCTATCTGTGTGTGTGCGAATAAGCTTTGGATGGGGGTTTTATTTTTAGTTTAACCTGTGGGACATTGAGTGAACTGGTTGCATCTTGAGATAGAGCATGTGAAGAAATATTTGGTTGTGCGTAACGCTGAAGATGTTATGTTTCGACGTTTCAACTCATCTATTACTACTGCTGTTCTATCAAAAAATGTAAAATATTGTAATATCCGACGTCAAACATATTTTTATGTTAACAATATGTCCACACTTCTCTTTGTCCTGTTTATTACTTTCTCTTCCTCTACGTTCTCTCCCATTCAAAATCGAATCACGTATAAATTTATAAGGATGGGACAGTATCGTGGACAATCAATTTAGAGGAAATGCCAATACCACAGAAGAAGCGGTTTGCTTTATTGGCTGCTTCTAACCCCGTTAGTGTCTCTTCCCTAGTCTCATAGCTTTAATATATCCCAGCTTTAGTATAACATGTGGTCTACTGTGAAATCGGAGTATAATAGACATATTTTCAATCAAGCGTCAGGTTATTTATGATAATGTTTAAAAGGTTTGCCATGGTGGCGTCGCTTCTTTTTCTGCCTTTACGTATACAAGATATCTAGAGCTTGTACGAGGAGGTGATTACCATATAATGGCTTCATCATATTCTGTGAAATATAGCCTCGAAAATAAAAGCTAATTGTTGCACCTTGTAACAACATTATAAATATAGGTCTAACTGCAGTTTTGTGCAACAGTGATTAGGCTCTTCCGCCTTTATCTGTTTCTATAAATCCTTTGGGTAACATGTGTCGTAAAGATTAATTCCTTATCTATGGTACGATCCAGAGATGTACATGAAATAGCCTCATTGACAATTCGACCTCCTATATTATATTTGTCTCCTTATTGTTGGTGTATATCCAACCTTCATAACGTTACTTTAATCCTCCTTGATAAAGGGTTATGTTGCCTGACACCTCGGAACCCCAATACACCAAACCAAACCCCGATGCCCAACGTCCTGTCATGTCATTGTTCTGGATTGAAACTACTCCTTTTAACTTTTATTAATGTTTAAAGGTATCTTGTTCTCTTTACACATGTTGATTGATCTAAGTCTTTCTGGATTTCCCTGTTAATAACAACGTTGGATCTTAGACTGTGCCTTGAGGAACCACGCATGATACCACATCTTCATTTCATAATATGCCATTCTTATCTACCAATTCTTCCTTCCAAATGATTATTGAATCTCGATATCAGAATACCATTAATTTCATTCCAAGGTTATCTACCGTCTTTGGTTATATGTCTTAATTATTCATAGACTCTTTGCTGCAACCCTCTTCAACTAAATAATGTGCACTGCTATCGTGTGCGTTGTACCTCTCATACCACGTTTTTGTTGTTTTCAATTTCTACTACTTTATTTAAATCTGTATAAATGACCTATATTCATGCCTGTGAAATTAACTGTATCTATTTCTATTTCAGAGGACGAAGAAAACGGCTCCTTGCAAGAATATTTTCAGACGACGAAGATGAAAACTATGAAAGGTCAGGATTAATATTAAATATACCGATAGTTGCTAGGTTTGGCTCTGTCCGTAACCAGGTATTTCCATTCCCATTTCGTAAAAAATGAAGCCAAATCTCTCAGTTTGAAAAGACTGTCACGTCACTTCCAATAGCAATATGAATCACAAATATTTTGGAACTGAATATACGTGGTGTTGCGTTACTCATGTAGCAAAACAAATTGAGATCAGGATTTACCTGAGAATGAATTATATCATGACGATTCATAGACGTATACACGGTCCGAATACAGTGTGGTGATATGCGGGTTAGAATTTGTTTTTGTTTGAAACAACTGTATTTAACAAGGTTGGACATGTTGTTACGAACACTATTCTCAGTGTCGCCTTATATCATCGTTTTTACGTACGCATCAATTGACTCATATAACATCATAGTTTATTACTGCCATTTAGCAGTCCTAGGCATTAATTAAAGGGCTAATACACCTCAGACTTCTGTATTATTTTGACAGTATTAAATTAGATATCACAAGAGAAGTGGTAGCATTTGTCTCACTGGTGTTGAAGTTTACACCTCAACCATATGTTTAATATAGTAACAAAACGATACGATATAAAACCACGAGTACTAGGGCTGGCGATCATAAAAAGCTGGTGTTGCATGATAAAACTTACAATTTCCTTTCTTCCGATGCTTCAAACTCCTTCCACCCCCTGCCCAAATAATATCTAAATCTATAATTCAGTCTTCTAAATTAATTCCAGTGAATGCTTTTGCGCCGTCTCTTTCAAGATTAATAATCTCAATCAACCATAAACAAAAGGAATTATTAGTTATGGAACTACCAGCAGCTAATGGGCCGTTGTTCTTCATCGGTCTTGAGGTTGAAAATATTCTAGTCGATTCATATATCTATGGTGTATTTTATAGTTCCAATGGACACTCTTTGCAGTGGCATTTAGTCTCTTTTAGTCTTCACAATGTATACAATGTTCCGGTTTGTGTTATTACTATCATTTTATCCAGCCGCAATGCATTTCAAATCACAGAATTTCTATCACAGAATTTCTATCACAGAATTTCTATCACAGAATTTCTATCACAGAATTTCCTCGGTAATACATCTTATAAGATATTTCTTTTGGTCAATATTGGAATGTATAATGATACTGACAAACTGTGGTTTAATCCTTTAGCAGCATTTCCCATGGCATGATGATATGTCGGCTCTCCTCTTTGTTTTATGCGGAATGATAATGGCCTCCCTCTCCCAAAAGTGCCCATGTATAAATAGTGCATGACATAGGCATAAAGTCCCCTTAAAACTCTATAAAGCGGGTGGATGTGCTGGACGGATGTATGTGTTTGATGGTAGTGTCCTAACGGGGAAATAACCAGGATGGTTAATGTTCAGTGAGTAGAATTCGGGGTGGGGGGTGGGGGGGGGTGAGTAAATGTCTGGCGTTGGTAGTATAACTAAATGGGTATCCTCATTGATAAAGGTTGGAACAATTAGGATTTGTCGTGCCTTTTCACAACTCTGTCACTTGACACTTCTACATATCTCTACATGTATGCTAATATCGTCAAGTTAAGTTGAGCATACAAATGGCATCATCGGGATTGACAATTCTTTAGTACCGATACTTCATTATTCTTTTCCATCTAATTTTGATGGTATTTTCAATTTTAACTCATCTTTCCGATACGGTCGTTTTAAAAAAAGTTACATGCCAAAGACACTGGCGCATAGGAAAAATGACTAGGGTTCGAATCCCCCACGCGTTTCTGCACGGTTCCCAGGACAGCACTCTTATTATTTAATCAGGAGAATAGAATGAAATATGTATGCAGTAACTTTTGCATGGATGCAAGTACACGAACATACCTTCGAGAATCAACGTATATATACATAGAGACATCAACATTCCTAAATATTGAGTTATATAATACATGCGTATCCTACCCCAAACTATGGGGGTTTCAACCTGGAAGCAATCCTGTACAAATAAGACTGGCTTGGTGGGTGAACACAATGACCAGTGGGGAATTGCTACCGAGCCGTATAGCAATGTGTATTGAATAATATTAATGAAGGTATCGGTTAATTTCTAATTATATAGGCAAACTGCGATAGCGAGAAAATCATAATTTGCCTTATAGCAACGCCAACAATCTGTCAGTTCGGAGCTGGACCAGTAGCAGTATATGAAATACAGTTATATACTGGTATTCACTGAGTACATATATGTGATTTTGTTTTAATGCTTGTAACATTCCGGGACCCTGCGAGCTATCTATAGATAGATACTTCATGCATATTCACGATTGTCACACCAGCATAACAATTATATATGTAGGCCTACCTATTATACACGTTCACTGGTCAGGCAATAAACCGAACTAAACACGCCATTGCAATGACCTCTGCAGAGAAGTCTCTGCAGACCCTACTTCAGTCGCTATATCAGTTATAAATAATGATATCTAAACCGTGATACTTGCAAGCAATCCGCGCCCGAGGGGAAACATTACATGGATCCTAAAATTAAGCTCCTGTCACGTGGTTCTTCCGACATACGATGGGTACCGGATATCATGGCCAGCTATAATATGAGCGACCCAATTGTGAGAAAAAAATCAGGGTGGGGTAGGCTACATCTCAGGTAGATGGTTTGATTTCTCCCCCTTTAATTTCTCTTATCTTAAATTTATGTAGGTTCAGTAGTTTAGTCCAGGAACATATACTGGAAGACCTGTAAGTGACCTTTCAGTTGTATCATTGTATGTCTCCTTTAAATTGTAGGCTACCTTTTTAGGTGCAAATAAATGATATGTTGAATTGAATTGAATTATGTTATGCTCAATTGTAGGATTGAAACAACAAGTATGTTTCTTTTACAAAGAAAACAAGGGGATACAGGGGCTCTTGTTTTAGAACTAAAGTTCATATTCATTGACGAACATTTGTATCTAATGAAAGTGAGATTAACTACAAATGCAAAAGTCCCATCTCCCCCTTTATAGAAGTTTTGATGTGAGATCTGACGCGGTAGTGGATATCAGGCTTCAAACAATCTAATACAATACTCCAGCTTATTTTTAGCTGCACGTAAGCATTGTCTCATTGATTTGAGTCATGACGGGTGGATGGAGGAGAGATGAAGGATGGAGGAGGAGAATGACGGGGAAAAGAATAAAGGGGTTGGTGTGGGTGGTGGTCGGGGCGGGGGGGGGGGGGGTACCAGAGGACGATGGATAATGCGAGTAGGACAGGGCGTGAGGAGACGGACAGATGACTGAAAGTGGAGGATCGGAGAGAAGGATTGGGGAGAGAGCGCGCGCCTTGAGTCGGAGTAACGAGGGAGAAGATGGATGACTTGCTTTGCACATTGATGTCTGCCGTTACGAAGTACAAGTATTTCCACTTTTACGCTAGGAATCCCCTGGGTGACACTCGTTTACGAATGTAACTTAATTATTTAAGGTTGTAGATTGCAGACTATCAGGTATTCGAGACTAACGAAACTTGCTTTTCCAACGGACAAGGTTAAATTATGCCTGTTTACACGCTTTATGACGAACTTACTGGGCAGGAAGTAATATGCATCTTCTGTGCCATATTAATCTTGTGCTAAATTTCAGTCGTCAACACTATCGTGTTAATATTTTGGGAATCGAGGATCAAATTATAAAATATCATGCATAACAAATCCATTTTATTGCAATCACGTTGGGAGAGGGGATATATTAGTGTACTTAGCACAAGGGGAGGTAGTATTGAAAACAGGTCATAATTGATTAAAAACACAATAGGTTATAACATAGCTGTCGTCTGTGTAACATATTACATGTATACAACGACCTTATGATATATTGCGATTGCGTATTTCAGATGATGGTTTGTTATTTATCAAGACACATCTCAATTTACTTTTAAAACGCAAGTCCTTTTCGCCCTTCATGATTGCCTTTTCCACGACACAACTTTGCACCGTTTTTTTGTCATTAATATTTGCTCTGAAACAAAACTCCCCAGACACAAAGTGTGAAAACAAGCTGAAGTGGTATAATAAAGGCAACCACCTGAGCCATCTGACAATCCACAAATATAAAATTCTTCAAATCTCCCTTTTATATACTCGTTGCTAAACGATAGTCTCACCACGAAGCTTTTGGGGTCAGGTGTTTACTTCAAATACATTTACCCATTAAGACGGCTTCATTTGGGAATAGTTCAATTATGCATATTGATGACGATCAACAACCAAATGTATCGATACCATCAACTCATTTGCAGAGTCTTAATGTAAATTTGCGCTCGCATTACATCAGGCAGCAGTCAAACTACATTACTTAGAACTAAGTATCTTTAAATACGTTCAAAGATAGTATTAAGAGTCTTGTGTTGGGGTAACCTAATATCTTCTCGCAGCAAAAGTGAGCCTAGTATTGGTGATAGAACATGAACTGCGTAATATTAATGTCATTACAAGCTCCTAATGGCAACATTTGGATACACATGAACCTTTATGTTCATGCATTGTTATCAAAATCAAAGAGGTTATCTCCAATAACTTATTCCCAGTGGGAACGTATGGAATTTATTTTGCACCAGAATTATTCATGACAAGCCATTGATTTGGAACTACAATCATGCATCAGCTGCGAGCATTAATACTTGTATTCTCTCGGGGCAGTATAGTGGATAGAGGAATACTGCCCTTCGATTCTGACCTGTTATGATTATAGCGAGGCGAATATTGTGCTGCAATTAATGACTCCTCCAGGCTCCACTCAATAACTCTTCCGCCAATCCCTTTTTAACTTAAAAAAATTGTATTGGTTTTGAATAGGCCTTTGGGGAAATTGGCAAATGTTACGACCACCTCCCAGGTGATGAACAAGGATAAACGGCTGAATATTGGCAAATCATGATTTCTCTCCGCCATAAATGGTCCTCATCGGCATTGTTGAACAACAGCAGTCTCGAAATCCTTATAAAGAGTTGAAGCGAAGTATTCGATGATAAATTATGAGCGCAATCGTGAATATTTGAAAGTGCGATGAGTGGTTGTTGACTTAACAAGCCCAATGTTTGTGATTGCCTAGCTCATTGTGAAGGAGACCCATTCAAAGCTGACTGTTACTTATTGAGCTTATTGACCCAGTGCAGTCAAAACTTTAGAAAGGAATAAATGCAGTTCGATGAGGCTGGGTGTTCATTATGGTTTGAAACAACGGTCCATGCTGTGAATGGTCACACAGCTATAGGATAACAATAGTTCGTGTCATGAAACATGCTGACCACTTGTGTGGTGTCAGTTAGTTGCTATGGGAACCACTGACTGGTACCGTGTGCCCATGCGGATGTAGTCTGGACTAACATACGAGGGGAGATAAGCAGAGCGCCAGCTTTTAAGGTCATCAGCAGACCATTTCCCCTGTTTGTACGCTAACTTGGGGCAGGGAGGATACTATGCAATATGCAACATTGATAAACTAGCCCTCCACTGAAACCTTTTATCCTTACACCATGAAAGTATTCCCCGGAAGTATTCATAGCGTGCACTAACCGTTACCGTAGAGTTATTTGTTCTCAGCAATGTATTGCTAAACATACAACATGTGACCATTTCTGCGATTTCCTCCATTAGGGATAGTGTAATTATACCTCACTAAATCTGGTCATTGTAGAGCTTTGGCATTAATAATTGACAGATCTCGGACTGGAGCTGATATTATGATTATCGCCCTTCGCATATCTGTAGCCTCATTTCCTAGTTTCAATCTGATACTATCACTGATAGACGTGTTATTAATGGTCTCACAAGGTATATGCAGAATAATAGTGTTTGTGATCACATCCTACCTTAATGCTGAATTTTCAACTGATTGTATCAAAAACATATTTCTTTTAGCCTTAGCACTGTATAATCGAATTTTAATACTAAAAACAAATCAAAATTTGTATTTCTTCGGATTTGCAGGAATTTATTAATGCTTTTCCCAAACAATTTCAGTATTTGGTATTTTGCTGTTCAACAAAGGAACTTTGAGTAAAAAGGATTAATGGAGCAATTTTTTTATCTTCTGAATATAGCAATCTATGCAGTGCAATTATAAAATTTTCAATTTTAACGTGGATTATCTAAGTTCAAGAAGTTAAATTGAAAAAGAGCTATATTGGAAATGAATAATTTGGGAGATGATTTGGTTGTGTACCAAGAAGAACAGTCCAACAATCTTTAATATTTTATTTTGGTGACCTCTTCGAATGGGTTGCATGGGAATGAATAGAATACACATTAGGTAATTTCATTTTTTTGACGGAAAATAGCTGGGAGTGTAGCAGAGCGCTTTAAGAAGACTCCGTCGAGCGACATAAAGAATCGTGGAGGTCTTCTTACCATATTTTACCAGGTCATTTCTATTTAATCTTTATGGAGTGGTGTCATTATCTGTTGTACAAGAAAGAACCAGATATCCCCGACCCTGCTCGAATAGGTACTTTGGTTCCTTTCACACAGGCACCAAGTCCAGTACATGCAAAGCCTTTGATGAGTTATGGGGCACTGAACAAGGTCCGCTTGCTTTGCTGCCCTGCTTCACGCCCCAGCAACGGCCACGACCATATTAGGGAAGCACTCAAGAAGGGACGTGGTTTGAACATATATGACCATTTAGTCACAATTTCTCCATTGCTTAGGCCAAAAAAAATAGGTGTGTTTCCGATTTACCCCCCCCCCCCCCTACCTAGAAAAACCTTACCCTACCTAAAAAAAATTTTACCATACCTGATTTTTTCCCCATCATATCTTACTTTTTTTGGATTTTTTGACAAAAAAGCTTATAAAAGCAGGAAAACGGGTTTTCCTAACCTGGAACTGTCAAAAGGCACATTTCCCATGTTCAAAACAACTATTGTTATGAAAAAGACATTTTTTTCAGTTCCTGGGAGGAGGTTTCCAAACAAAAAAAAATAACAAAAAAAAAAGTTACCACCCCCCAACCTAGTTTTCAGCCAGATAAATCGGAAACACACCTATTTTTTTTTGGCCTTATCAGGCTTCAGTCGTTTCTGACCCCTCATTTCGTATGTAGAATATAACAATACTAATAAATTCTTTATTTGCAAGACTAAGAGTTACAAATTTGGTAATGCCTATCAGGTTTAGAATCTGGTCTTCCAGTGCATACCATAACAGAGGTAGAAGAAACTAAAAGAAACTAACTAGGTTCAAGGTAATATAATGCGACATAAAAGTGGTGAGAAACTTTCAGTATTGATGACAGATTTGAAATAAAGTAATATTACAATAACATACTAATACAGTGAGGTTGCAGACAATTTATCAATCTGGAATTTTCATTATTGATGACAGAATTGATGACAAACTTGACATTTGGATATACATGTAATAGAATTTCTCAAGTCTAAATTGTCCCTATTACTTGCTAAAGCACTTTTATGTATATGTTTTTTAGAACTGCGTAGTTCCCAAGTGGAAATGTTCAAGTGTTGGTGCTCGTTGTACAAGGACCGTTTACAACACGTACAATAATGTGCCTTCCTGTAATTTACTTAGGAGGATCATGACTATTTTTTATTTCAATTAATGGATTGTGCAACTAGGGCCAGGATAGGTGGACATCCATTGACTATCGGACCTTTTGCACCGCCATGATATGTCGTCCCACCTAATGGAGCCATATGGCTGAATTGTTTATATGGCACCAGCAGTGCCGAAAGATTATCATGACCAGCATTTATATAAATATGAAGGTATTGTCTATAGGAACATTGGACCTGCATTACTGTGGCCACTCCAATCTGCCATATTGCAAACATTGTCCAATATGTGAACACTAATAGATACCCGTCTGTGAGAAGCCACGACGCACACAGGGGATTATTTGAAGATTAATAATTTGATATCAATATAGCATGCACACGTGTACTTTCGCCCTACTGTCGGGTTAGATTTGATTAATTATGTTAAGGTTAGACTGAATGTTGATGACATCGATGTGGCCGGCCAATATGAGTGTATTGCTTATGTTCTCCCTGCAATATTGGACCATTCATCTTCGAATGAGGGGGATCTACATAAGATGACCCGAGAGCTATATTTTCTACTTTTGTATTCTGGACATCCACTCGACTGGATAATTAACCCACGTTGACCTATCCTTATTTTGATCCGCGACTAGTTGTGATGAGAAGAGGTCATCTTGGCAAATGGATAAGAAGTGGAACATAAGGTTTCTAGCTGATTTAATACACGCTCTGCGTCTGGCGGTGGCAGAGCTCCACATTGAACACAAATTAATCACTGCCTTGAATTATCTAGAGGGTATAACCACCATAGGGAGAGATTTAAGAGGATTAATAACCTCCCTTTCGGGCCTGTTGCACTGTTGGTACACTGCTGGTGCATTGTGTGTATAATCCCCTGGCTTCGCCTCGGGATTTTACACCAAACAGAGCACCAGGCCCTCAATGCCGGGCATTCATCCTTTCAGAATCTCTTTACAAAGAAAGATCAGTGTCGATCTACCACAATGACCGGAATTTAACCACCGCAGTACCATGAACAAGGCTCATTTGCATTTTCCCTAATTAAATGTTATTAGTACATTATATAGCTTGCATGGTAAACATTATGTGACCACCTATTGATCCGCAGTCTGTTCAGGAGTTGAGGCAGGGGTTATGTCACCAATAACAATGGATGGAAGTAAGGTACCCGATCTCCTCAATGCTCGGGAACAGGGTTGTTAAGTAATCAGACTGATACTAAATCGATGCATGCACCCCACAATCCCCTTCTTTAATGAGGCATTATTGCAGATCAATTGTGTGTAGGAATAGGTACCGTAGCTGATCACCGTGTTGTCCCCCACTGCATGGAGGATCACACTTTAAATGCACATGCATGTATGACAAAATGTCCTCCTCATTCGTTTACATGTATAGCATTGCATAATGTAGTTGCTGTTTGAGTATGTTTTAGCTAAATGGACCCTTTATTCATCGTTTGTTAGCTATAATGCTATACTAGGTCATGGTGGGATATTTCCCTCACCTGCTGCATGACTGACGAGTTAATCAATGTAGATATAGATCTCTGAATAAGGTTTGTCAATTTCTCTCAGTCTCACCCTCCTAAAATGCACGGTCCGTTGATATTAAATTATTTAGACTTTGATTGCGATTAAATATATAGTTTCCAGTCCATGCTATTGAACAAGACTTTGATATACGTGAGTTTTTATGCACTATCATAGCCATGTCTTTTCATCTGGCTTGTGCGATTTTCTTGACGGATAGGTTTTGTTATTTCTGAGACCATAAAACACTTATTATCCAATGTTTGTCTTTTGTCTGTCAATGGTCCCCCCACTCTGCGCTGTTGACCATTTGTTACATTATATTCATGGGAATAACACACTTGCTTCCCAGCTGAAAAGATGCATTGCATTGCAGTGTATTCTAACCATAATTAGTTTTTGGTATAGAGATAGCTGGTGTTTTATCTTATTCAATAGAAACCTTTGATGAAAATGTTATGAAGCAATGCATTGAGAACATTTGACTTATTCTAGTTGGTGAACAAATGAAGGTCAATAACCCTGCCTCTTATATTAAGTAATATTAATTTATATTAATCGTATGAAATGGAACCAACCCATTGAACTAATCCTATTGCTCTAGGGTTTGGTGAGTGACTGCCAGTTTCCTGATAAATGAAAGCCACATTCGTGATTGCATTATAGCAAGAATGGATGTATTCTATCTTGTAATAGAATTGACACTTCGCCAATAATACGACTTGGTACCTGTTACATTTCTGCTGAGAAATACCAGCACCAAACAACGTAGGCAACATGCGTTTAGGGAAAATGTAGCAAGGAAAATGACAAATTCTTCCATCTGTTAAAGCAGGTTTGTACTTCCAAAATTACTACGATGCATATAAAATAACGTAGTAATTATAACCCACTTGGTGACCATGGGTGGCGGGGTCATGGGGAAGGGCAGAGAAGGGCAGTACAGTCATATCAGCGCAGTTGGTACAAGCACAAAACATGCAATACAAAGGGCGATGGGGTTTGATTACCACCTGGGGAAAATTTAGCCTTTTCTGCCCAGTGTCACCATGCACACTCTAGATCAGACATGTATCAATAGCGATAGTTTACATTCCAGTGTTCATGGGAAGGTTATCATTTATTAACCACGTGGCGCATGTTTACAGCAGAAGCTTGTGTGGGGCTCCGTGTGAATGGAAAGAGATTGTTTTTCACACTTCGTCTTACACAGGAGCAGGGTTGCGTGCCATGAGAAATGGTCGCTCAATGCGCCACTGATTAAAAGGTGGTGCACCTGTTGCATGTTGCATGATGCATTGGAATGAGATCAATGTGCTGCTCGAAGGTTAGACCTTTGTTGCACATGGGCTGGTCTGGCAACACGCTAACTTGATAAACTTCATTAGAAGTTGCTGCTTTTCGCCAAGCAAGTCCTGTACTTTATGAAGGTAAAGTAGAAAAACATTGAATAAAGACTTCTGCTTTCCACACAAAGTTGGAGTCATAGTTTGGAAGTTCAGTTGAACTAGTCCATTAGTATCGATGGGATTGAGCTGGGATGTGGGTGGCTGAGTAGTCTAAAGCGCTGAGTCGGCCCAGTGGCATCAGTAATATATTGTGGGTTTGAACCCGGGTGCGGCTGCAGTTTCACCTCCTCCCCCCAAGTACCATATTATATATAGAGGAAAGCCACCATTATAGTCCCGGTAAGAAATGTAAAACAAAAATAAATAGAAAATTGATAATGATAGAAGTAATAATGACAATAACAATTTAAGAATAAGGAGTAATGATGATTATAATAATATTATAGGCTAACGGTAATAATAACCTTAGAATCTGGGAAAGAGATGAAATACATCATTTTAGCTTTGAGAGAGACGATCTGCAAAGAGTATTACCGATATAGGGAATACTTTGTTTTCAATTTGTTATCCCCACTTTTAGATTTGTCGGTTTAATGTTAGAATTATTCAGAAATAAATCAGGCTGTGGTAGTTAACATGAGAAGGAATTGATTGGTATGAAGCATGTCGTGATTTGGGTTTACTCCGGGTTAAAGAATGTAATATGCTTAAGTGGGCGTAAACGCTTTCTCTTTGTAACTTTATCTAGATTGCTCTATTTTGTAGTTTATCTTTTCTTAAATGACAATGCATGCATGAAACCAAACATATAATATTATATAAGGTTATGTATCAGAAGTGTTAGCATGATGCTCAAGAATGAACAGAATTCTGCCAACTGTTTTGAATCTATCACTAATCTAGCTATACCTGTAGTTACATACAGTATCAACTGGAAACTAAATGAAGTAGAAATCTGGATACGAAAACAAGCTTCTTCTCTTGGAGAGGATGCAACACGCAAAGTGTGACATTGATAAACTTTACTTGCCCAGAGGAGAAGGAGGCAGAGGCCTGGCCCAATGCAACTGGAGCTGGCATTCAAGAACCCAATCATAAGGCTGGATATTTGCCTTTCAAGAACTAGTGAACCCATTCTCCAGCTAGTGCAGCAGTACAGTATCAAGATAGAAGGAAGATCTACTCAATCAGAAGCTAAAGGCTTAAGTCCAAGCCCCAGAGACAACTTCATAGAAATTGAGAAGATAAAGCCAAGCATGGAAAATATCCCAAATGACTCTAAAGAATGCTGATGTTGACCAATATAAAACCGGCCAGTGGCTAAGATGTTGTGCACTCAAAGCAGAAGCTGAGGACAAAAGACCTTGCCACCAGATCCTATTACCACTGCACCAAAGAGGTGGTAAAGCACCCCAATACTGATCATTGGGCAAATTTAAAGAGACCGTATACTATATTCTGTCAGGCTGCCCAGAATAAGCTAAAGAAAACAACCCCAAGAATACTTGTGCAAATGCACAAGAAGGCGCACCCATGCACTGCAAGATATATGCAGACAATGCTAGATCATGACGGCGGGGAAATTGTATGAACACCATCCATCCACCGTTGTGTGGAATAAACAAGCCGCCGCTATACTCAAGGATATGCCCATTCAAACAGACAGGGAAATAAAAGCCAACAGACCAGACATCAATATCAAGGACAGAAAGAACATGCTTGCTGATTCACATCTGAGAAAATACCTAGGTTAAAAACTGTCCAATTATTAACTATAAATAACTGGAAATTGAAATGTGGTTGGAGCGAAAACCAAATTGCGGTGTATGAAAAGTCAAAGTGTGCCAGTAGTCATCGGGGCATTAGTAAAGATCGAGGCCTGGGGAGGAGAAGAACGCCAACAGTGTCTCTGGATACATCAACATTGCAGAAGTGCAAGAGGTCTCCTTCCTGGGAACGGGCTCGTATTCTGAGGGGGGCACTTCATCGATTCAGTGCCCTTGTCCGGCCTTAGGACCTCGGTAGGGAAATGGAACTAGCAGTATCTCAAAAGCACAAAAGAAAATAACAATGATACTAATGATGGCGTCTAACATACCTGTTGTGCTTTGGTTAGCTACACATGTGGCTTCTTTTGAAAATGGATAGAAGCACGCTTTTTAATGATGTCTCTCTCTGATATCGCCTTTCACCATCACACAGGGTCAGCATGATAATAACATGCCTTTGACACACTGTTAAATATATTACCTGCCCCTCCCAATACTACTATAACACTGGTGCCAGTCTGTTAACATCCCATTTGGCAGAGGTTCACAGAATATCTTAAGCCTCACCTTTCCAGCGGCATCCTTTGCGTAGGTAGCAAAGTAATACAGGTCACAGATAAACAAACGAAGGTCTATAGATCACCTGGGTGTTATGAGTGTAGTGCATTATAAAAAACGCATTTCCCAGACTGACTCCCCTCTTTAGATACATCAGGATCACACCGAAGTTGATATAGCCATCTTTGTTTTGTGGACCCTGTAACAAAATATGCGCGGAATCTCTGAATATTTACATCTTCTAACGCCTCGAAATGTCGACTAATGTGCGACCTGTGTTTACCATGCAGGTAATCTCCCATGATGATGACGCTTTCCATATGGCCTTCCATAGTGTGGGGATTGAAGTAAAATATACAGGGACACTTAGTTGTTGGCAGAGGGAGAAGCTCCTTTAGATAGTAGTACTATGTATTTATAACATAGACATTTATATTCATTAAGGCGCGGACCGGAGGATTATTTGAGGACAGTATCAGCTTGCCCAACCAGTCACGTTCCATGGAGCCTCACAACAACCTTTATTTAGCTCTAACGTACAACCAATTTCAATTCTTTTCAATGTCGTTTTCTCTTCTGTGTTAACACCTCGACTTTTTAACATAATATTCTCATCCCACATAGACCCAAAACTTGAATTTTGCTGCTAGAAAGGTCAATATTAAATGTCTGATGTAGACTCATAGACCTGACATCACATACCAAATTTCAGTCCTCAATTAAGTTGTTGTATACTATAATATTGTATACATTTACAGTTATGACAAATTGTTGTTTCTTAACCCCCGAGTTCTTTAATTAATATCATCCCTACCTGCAAAACACCAATTTTAATTACACATGAATTAATACGATTTGATTGACCTTTTCATGAACCTTCACACCATTTGTCTGCTGGTTTGCTTGTCTCTTTCTATCTAAATGAATCTAATCTCCAGCTATCAGACTTCTCCAGTCGGTCGAGAGAACTTCATGGATATGACACTGGGTATTAAGGAAATGGGGAACTGATGCTCATACACTGGGATTAATCGAATACCTTAGCCTTCCCAGAACTATCCCCAGGGTCATTTCCCTTTTCTTTATTGTCCAAATCCATGTTTATTTTGTTTACCACGAACATAGTCACATGCCATACAAATGCAGCTGCTTTGCTCGGCTAAATGCAGGGGGAATTGAGGTCAGCAGCATACTTTCTGCAGCTCTGGGCTGGCAGGTGATGGCACATATACCATGGGGGCCTATAGTTATTCCAAAGCGTTTACATACTCTAGCACATACACTAATATGCCCTTGTCATTGTTTAAGGTGTCATTAATTCCTTGATATCATTTCCCTCAAGAACATTACTATGTGTTTAAGTTTACGCTTAAGTGCAGCAAGCGCTGACCTATTGCATTATTGACCTTATGTCCATGGAATTGTGCCAGAAAGCCAATGAATTTGTAAACAACAATTGGAATTGACCATCATAGCTTTTCCTGATGGGGAATGCGAATTTATTTGGAAATCTGTGGTTTAAAGCCCCGCCCAATTAAACTTGAAAAAAACACCGCGACTAATTGGGCCGTTACATGTGCTAATGAGAATCTGAAGCAACAAACAGTAAGATGTCTGCTGCCTCCCATTTTCAGAATTAAAATGCCTGATCTCCAGTCCACAATCTTACACTATCAAATCCGAAACTTGCAGATTAATTATTAAGTGACACCCTTGGTTTGGGTTTCCCCATTGTATGCTAGCATTCGATAGCACGCAGGATTATTGATCGATTGCTACCAATGTTATTTGAATAGAGCCCACAGACATACTTAAGTGTTATGCACATCCATAAACTAGTGTAAGGTCATTATTGGAATTCCTTATTCATCGAATGAATATAGACAGAAGGGAAATGCACTTTTGAGCAATGCTCAAGTCCTGTATAGTGCATGCCTGCATGGATGGTATTGATGGAATTCCTATCCTGCAGACCTCGTCTTGACAAGGACTGAATTCTTGCCCGGAGGGAGCCAAAGAGGCTGTATGTACACTAAGGGAAGTCTCATCTCCTAGTATGTATACGCGACGAGTATGGAATATTCTAAACTTGCTGTATATGTACGCATACCCGAGGTATAGAAGATATGTCAAGTCTTTTAGTCAGAGTCCAATACTGGAAGATAAGAATAGAGAGCATATTAAGTTGTAAGACTATATATCTGGCTACTTGGAAGCTGGTGGAGTATAACAATATGAAGGCAATGCTGTTATCTAGCTCTTTGTGTACTCTCTTTTAAGGACAGCCAAATCAGTTGCAACGGAGAGAAATTGGGTAGTCACGGACTGACGTTTGACGTTGTCCAAACAATAAAAAAGACGCCACGTTATCTATAACATGTTTGTTATGTTATGAATCTTGATGGTACTATATGGCGTCATTTCTTAGACTGTTAACACACCATTGTCACTTAAAGCTTCCCAGATGAGACGGTTGCGATTCTAAGCACGATGGTAGGAAATAGCGCTGAAATACGAATCTCCTGTGAGGGTTTTTTTCCGGAGCTACCTACTATGGATAACACTGTACCGCCGCCCATCGTGCATGTTTGTCGAGAAGAGACTAGAATATAAAGAACAAATAAAATTGAGTGACGCTTGCCTTAGTGGTAATTACAGTTAGCTAATTAGAATAACTCACTAAACACTGAAGCCAATAATTTGCTAGCCATTGTTAATAATAGGAACTCTTTTGCAGGCAGCTTCAGGAATGTTTTTACGTTTCGCTACGTCTCTCAATTCGGGAAGCATTAGAACACATTAGGGAAGCACCAGAAAAGGATTTAACGTTAGAATGAATAGTAAGACCACGTCTGAGCCCGCTGCTTTGCCAGGCAACAAAATGGAGAACGGGCATTGAACTTATTTTGCTCTCAAATACAATATTTAAAGGATATATAGGCTGCCAATAGGATATCAAATGTAATCATATGTTTTGCGTTTAATGAATTTACACAATTTAAAAGGGCTGTGATAATTCAAAGAAGGGTTGTAAAGTAATAACATGAGAGTGAATTGTCTTTCTAAGCTGACTTTGCTCACTTTTTAAGGACGTATTAACTATCAAACAAGTTGGGTGCTATATTACTATGAAAAGAGGCCTCAGCTTTATATCTATCGGCATACTCTTTCAGTAAAATTAAATCCATAAGTTAAAAGCAGTTCTGAAAAAGGTTGTAGTCAGAAGGGAGATTGGAACTATTATTTCAAGGGTGTATTGCAAATATTGGAATATGTTCAACATGCTTATTTATCATTATTATCGCTGTATAATTCGATTCAGCGCTATAGTTATGTGGAATTTAAGAAAGAAAGAAGGATTACATGAGACCACACCACATGAGTCCCTATCCCAGCTGAGCCATGGTGTTCTTAAACAAAATAGACGTTTCTATGCGCACGAGGTGGTAGAAATGGAGATTTTCCCTCACAAAAGGCAAAAATGAATACCTTTATTTTCATCCGACTGCTGTCTGCCCGACGCCATATTGTATTCATCAACTGAACCTCATAAATAACAACATCTGCAATTGGTCATATATCTTTTTTATTTCAAAGCGAGGCTTCAGCATGCTCAGAAGGACCGTCACAGAGATTTCTCACGTTTCTCTTGTCTACGTGAACTCCTTTCCCCCGTTGTTTCTCCACTCTTTGGCATTCTTTCTTATCATGGAAATCAGTAGTCAACTTAATTTCTTGGCGAAAAGCAACTGCAACTCCTCTGCATGCAACCTCCAGGCTAACTGCAGACGACAAAATACTATATTAACACGTGACTCTCTCCATCAATCAAATTTCACAAAATAAGCACCTTCAGTTATTCTGCATGGGCTTATCAGCACATTGAGATCCATGTGAACGAATGTCAAAGGCAGAAATCACTCAATTCTCTATGATAACAACCTTAGATGGGATACATGTAATGGCTGATATTTTAGAAACGGGTTCGGATACATTAATTGTCAAGCTTATTATTTTTTTTAATATTTTAATATTAATCAACATTTGGATTTGTGAAAATGTCTTTTCTAAAACTTAAAGGCAAACGCTACTATTCACTGCCACGCCCCCTTTACCATATACCAAATCTACGGGCATTTTACACACTATTCCTTTAGCATTGCAGTCTATGAGGAAACGGCCCATTTTGTCACATTTTATAGAATAACACAAACATTTAATGGCTAGTCCTCCTGTCCCAAAATTTTCTACACATACAGTTCAGGTTATACACTACAGATAAAAAGGAAAAAAAATATATGTCATCGCATTAGATTTTTTTTTATAGCTGTCTGAAATAGACATGTTTGGGAAACAGAACTAGCTATGGGTACTCTCAGTTGTACTCAATTAGCATGCAAGTCTATTGGGAAATGCTGCATTTTCCTTTCACGGTTTTGGGAATAAAACAAAAATGGATACTCCGAATGTCCCAGAATTTTCTACACATATAGTGCAGGTAATATTCTACACATATATAGGGAAAAAAATGTATGTCATCATGTTAAAAAAATAATTGTAGCTGTCTGAAATAGACATGTTTAGGAAACATAGAACACTTTGAAAGTAGCAGATTTTTGGGTTGCCAGCCATGTTTCAAAGCCCCATAATTCAGAAACTAGCATGGTGACCCATTAATTTTTTTCAGTTTTAAGAACACAAATACTTCAAAAATCATATACTAAAAAATCAGAAAAATGACATTTATTTTCACTGGGGAGGAAAACAAATTATTTTTATAAAAATGGTGGAAAATATTGAGTTTTTTCGAGTTTTTGATTTAAAATTTACATTATGTATTTGTTTTCAAAATAAAAATAACAATGCTCTCTATAGAAAAGAGGCATAGAATTATTGGCCAAATAATACTGTCTCTGAAACTGTTAATTTTACTTAAATTGAGTGAATATAAATAGCAAATATGAACTATGAAGTTGAGGTACTGCAAAATGTGACCCCCTTTTGGTCCTCATTGGTTTTTTTGAGATACCAAATTTTGAAGCACTGTAATTCAAAAATGAGCACGGCGACCCAATGATTTTTTTCCATCCTTATGACCTGAAACACTTCAAGAATCAAATACCAAAGTTTCAGAAAAATGACATTTATTTTCATTTTCCACTAGATAGTAGCGTTTGCCTTTAAAGCTGCATTAGCACTTTATTCTGGTGTTCGGTGAACACTGGAATCCCACTATAGATTGTCAATATGGCATTCTTTCGTATTCTTAAACTTATATTCGGGAATTCTCGATGAAATAGAAAAAGTTAGGATAGCGCTGCCTACAGAGGTATATCCACAAATATCCGCTATATAGGTCGATACTCCCCCCCCCCCCCAAAAAAAAAATCTGCCATTCTACAGCACTAAAGATCAAATAAACAATATAGCTGGAAACTTAGCTTTAATTTCGGGGATAAACATTGCTTTGGCGACATTCCTGTCTTCACTATGATGATACATTTTAGAATTCTCCGTTTGCGTCTCCATAGGACATGTTCCAAAGTTTTAGGAAGTATTCAGCATAAATAGGAAAGAGAGCATGGAAGTCGGATGCTCCCTTAAATTAATCACATGAGTGGAAACCAAAGGTAATAAATTTTAATCGTTACCATGGTTACTGATTATGAACATTAATACGATGTTTACAATAATTGCACTAAATCTCGAAGAGCAAAGTAAAAAGGGATGAAAGGCAGAATTAATGGCATCTTCAGAAATTTCTTCAATGGGTCAAATTAATTTCTTTTTGGACAAATAGTTTAACTATCTTTTCTTGCCGCCGTTAAGAGACCTTGACAAGAATGCATTATTCATGTCTAGATAACGACTGTCTTAAAGAAATACCTGGATGTTTTCGCAGGTTCTGTACGTGTGCATAGGATTCTGTCCATTTTATTCGGGAAGAGACTGAATCGAAACGTGCATGCAAAAATTTGAACACTTCTGCTGGCTTCAGGTGTTCTTTCTCCAAACTGTCTCTACTGAGTGTTATACCTTACCCATACATATTACCCATCAATTGCTGACTTTATATGGAAAGTTTGGCGAGCATTCCTGAGGCACGGAAGTTTATCACATCATAAATCTTTCGAAATTGGGCTTGCCTTTGATGTAGAGGTCTTACGGTTAGATATTAGATAAGTCGAGTGGCGCTGTGAAGGCACCAACAAGGTTATCAACAATGGCGCCCGCGCCCTGCGTCCATGATCCGATTTATTACCACATCATTTCACTTTATTGGAGATGGTAAAGGGGGCGAGGCCCGTTCGAGGCCTCACGTATGGATATGCTATAACATTTTCTATTCTCGAGAGACTATTGTTTTGATCCTGTCTGACATTTTTACTTCAATGAGGTCCACTATTTTGCCTCTTAAAATGTTCTCGTGATTTCACCTACCCAGGGATACTGTGAAATACTGTTTTTTCCCATCATGATTAGGGATCGTATTCGACGAGAAAGTCTCGAAGGGAGAGGTCTGTCTGTGCTTTTACACTTGGATCACGACTGCTTTAATGCCCAAGTAAATGAATTCATGTACGGGGCACATATGAACGAATGTTTCACAACAGGAGTGTTGAGAAACTGGGAAGGTAGCTTTAAGAACAACTCGTTTATTGAGAGTATTTCGTATTAGTATTCCTGGCTCAGAATTGAAAGTCAGACTTTCGCAATGACCTTTCTTTCCTATGTGCTTCTGATTTTTCTGAGTGCATGGCAATATTACCTTTTTGGTCGGTAAACCAACCAGAATCTGTATGATTGCGTGCATGGTTCGTGTCTTGTATAGAGAGGCTGAATAATAGTCAACCTAAGTAGGTGTAATCAGCAACGACTGACGTGCTTCTTATAGAAACTCCGCTATAAATACACTTTCTTATGGTGTCAATAGCTAGCCGTTACCTTCATGAAATGTTTCTTTTCTTATTGCAGGTAAGGATATGAACAGATTATATCTTTCAACCAAAGGCATAAAAGGAGAGGTATGTCAACATAGTGAGGATATGACGCGTGAATCGCATCCTTACTAGCGTCCATTATTAGTTTTGATAATTGGAAAAGATAGCTTTTACTGCATGCTGGTATCTAAAGACGTTATGCTGAGTTTGGGTTTGGTTTTACAAAGTCCAGAGGACGCGTGGGAGTCTGGGATACCACACGTACGTTATCTGGACACACCCGAAACGGTGGAAACAAATTAATTTTGATTGAATAATACTTCCTTATTGGTTTTCATATCTCACGCCCAGCAACCCCATAGTATACCCATTATAGGCAATGGACGAAGAGCCCAATCGTGTTGAACGTGAATGATTGTAATCTTTCACATAGAGGTTATATTAGGAAATTCAGAGTGATAAGCTTCCGGCTATTGCAATATAGGCAAAGGCAACATCATGCTCTTCATTTTAAACTACCTTAGTATCCAACAGGCAAAATCGGGAATGAATCCTTACTTGGATCACAGTGCTTCTAAAATGTATCCTATCTGGCGTTTTTGCTGCTTTCAAAAGACTGCCACTCCTGTTATGACAGACCTATCAATAGCAATGAGTACAAAATATGGATTATGTGACTCAGTTAATGTCAAACACTATCACAGCAAAATGTCCTAGCCAGTTTCCTTTTACCAATCATTGAAGCAAGAATACAATTCGATATAGATGGTATGCATCTAGAACAGAGAATTAAGACAGAAGTGCTTTTTGCAGCACATAGCTTCGAGTATGACATATGGTCACTGTGCAAGAGTAATTTGAATAGATAAAGCATAAACTTAGGGTAGTAATGCGTTCGATAATATGATAAGTCCTCTCCCTACAGTGCGAGTCGCTGCCATATTGGTTCTGTCACTGGACGGATCCAGATTCCATTACCATTTGATCCCTTCCGTGACAGTTGGGGCCAGTCGACTCTCTAACGTTCCCTTCACTAATACAGATAATGAGAGGCTTCTGTTCAGTGTCAGCTTCAATCTAAATGATATTCTGTTTTTATGCAAATTGCCGCACGATCTGAAATTATAAATTCCGCCATTAAAGGAATACAAATTAACGTAGGCTCAAACATTTGTTCTCCCTCTATCTGGGGCAATACCATAGAGAGATATAGTTTTAAAAATAGTAGACTCAAAAGATGTTTATTTATGAAACGGATACATAATTTAATAACCATTACTACTGTGGTAGGTTATTTATTACATTTATACGGTTACTTCTATCACTATTGCTCGTAATCATCTATGGCCGTTGTGGAAGTCTCTAATTAGCCAGCACACGTTAATTTCCCCTCATTAGATTAACCTAATAGGGAGGATAGGCCAGAGAATTGCAATCGAGTGTGCCTAGCTTACATACTGTTGAGTTTAAACGACTGACCAGCGTCCAGTTTGAATTAACGGCCAATGTCTGTACTGGAGAAGAATCTCGATTAGTTCCCTGAGACGATTGATTCTGATAATTTCTATAGTGTGGCGCCCTCACTGCTCCTCTTAATGAACCAGAATGCCCGGAAGCAATGCTCTACTGAAGCAATGCCGGGGCAATGGGTGGGAATGATGGGAGACATTATTTGTAAAGATTTTACAAAACTAATTTCATTTCGCAAACTGTCTCAAATGATTGCATTGAGTTTTCTCCAGGTTTCATGAAGTGGCGGGGCAGGTATCAGCTATTGCTTTTTGTTTAAGTTGAGTTCCATCGAACTAAATAAATTAACAATCATTAAAGATCAACAATTGATAATTTTCGTCAAGTATGTCTGAACGTTTTACATTTTTGTATCAAAAGAAACATTTCGGCCAGCATATTATGAAATCACCACTATGATTGAAACGTTAACATTAATTTTATTTGACCGTATAAAGCTAATTCATTAGCATAACATTTTCAAATTCAAATTCACATAATGTATAGTCCATGGGCCAAGGGGTCATGAGTACCATCTTGGGGGACATATTCTCCCCTATCCCCAAAACATAGAAGGGGTCAGTGGCTTTCTAATGAGCTATGATAATCTTTTCAAATGAGTAGCTTATTGCCCACCAGGGGGCGCTGAAGGTGAACATTTTTAGGTTTTTAGCCCATACATGGTTGAAATACTACCTGTATTGCATTATGCATATTAAACCAAATGAGCTGTGTAAAAATCCCTTTTTCAAAACTTAAAAACATGGGCAGAATCGTGTAATTCATTGTTTTTTTTATATTAGAAAATGCTAGTTAACACCTTGAAAAACATGCACACAAAGGCACATATTAAATCATACATTTAGCATATGATGTGTAAAAATTTACAGCAAACATTGGGATTCTATTTCTAATATTCTCAAAGTTATGACAATTTTCTCGATGGATTCTAAACACCACTGCATAGTAGACAAGATACGGTACCAAATCGCTCATGAATATATATTTCCATAAACAATACAGAAATAGGGCTGACACCTTCTGCTAGGCAGACCTTCCAGGTGGGCCGGAAATGTCTTTACGAATAAAAGGTATGAATAGTATTATCAGGTAGAATATTTCTTGTCTATTCAATATCTTCCAGGTGGGCCGGAAATGATTTTAAGAATACAATTTGAATAAGGACAATAAAGATAATGTGGTACCTAGTCTATGACATAGTGCTTCTCCATTAGAAGAAAAATAGAATTTGCTAATATAATATGTTAGTTTTGAATAGTTTAGCATGAACAGTATCATGGCAATGGCTATAAATATGCCAGTAGGTAAATTTTCATAATCAATGATAGAATACCAACATGTGGACAAGGAGAAGAAAAACATTACACATAGCTAAAATAGCTGACTTTGTTTGAACACTTTAAATTCGTTCATCCCAGACATCCTGGAGGTTAGGAAAGTCTTAAAGTCCTTTCTACTCTTACAAAGGCCTTACCTCCAAGCTATTCCAGGCAATTGGAACTCTGTAAAGAATGGGTTTTTTAATTTGACCAGTCCAAAAGGTGGGATTCTCGTCTTATATACAACTACACTTCCACAGGCCCTCGGTCTAAAATATTTCTGCTCCAACCTTATAAACCTTGAACACTGTCTCTCTTGGTACATAATAGCTAAGTCTTGAAACGGCTTTAAAATTTGATTTAGTAAAATTTAATTTTGATTTCATATGGTCTAAAAAAGGTTAGTTTATCATCTATCAGCATTCCTAAAAGGTGTAAGAGTTCGTCCTTTCAAGAACCTGATTCCCTATTGTAAAATTATCTACCAGAGGTTTTCGTTTTTGTGAGATAATCATGGTTTTGCTTTTTTTGACATTTAGTGAGATTTTGTTCTTTCTACACCAGATGTGCACCAAGATTATCCTTATCGGCGTGAATCACCGATTAAGAAAATAAATGGAAAATAAAAGTCCCCTCCCCTTGTCTTATTTATTTGTCTGCCATACGCTTGTTTGAAATAACTATCCACCTTTACATATATATATAGTCGTCAACTTACCCTAGAATTGTCTTCTTTGCCACACTACATATCAATATGTATATTCTTTTTGTAAAGGCTCATCCAAAATTATCAGTACCTTGAATATTTCTTGTCTATTTAGATATACAGGAATGTTTCCTTCAATATTACACAGAACCACCATTTTGAACATTTTAAACTGAGTATAACAGATTATCTACCGTACTGCTTTCTTTTGAGTTGTTCATAAATATAATTTGACGACGGTTTGCTTGAACTACGTCCTTCAAAAGAAGCTTTCGTAGCATATATTTTAGTTTTAATATCAGCGCAGTCGTTGGGAAAGACAAATTAAAGTTTCATAAACATGTGGGAACATCGAAAATTACAACACGGAGGGCAAAGCATATACTCATTTTCCTAAATACATATTTGATCAGAATATCGTAATCAGAAATGCGTACATGTATGCATTAGCGTAGTGAGGATATCGAGACTATAAAAGTCCACGTGTACATGTGTGTATGTGCATGCACAAGAATGCTTTAGAGGTTTCCATATAATATAGCTATTCTATCTCAGGTTCTTATGTGATTCGAATTTAATCACTTACGATGACCACATTCATCATCATGCATATTGGATGGGAATCAAACTCAAATTTCGAGTAATACAATTGTGATGGTATTGTAGCAATATAGGCAAGGTCCTGAATTGTTTGTACTGCCATCTGGTATGCCAATAATTTCATCACATTCAAAGCCCCGCCCCCTTTCTATTTCAACTGCCCACTGGGTTACCTAATAGTGTAAATTGAATGAGAAACTTGCTCGCCAATTGCTCGTTCGGGAATCGACTCGTTGACTATTTCTAGTTATTTCACTCATTGATAGTTCCCACCTATCACTCATGCATAGTGCTTCAATTGATTAGGTGGCACAGTCAGCCTAGCATGAAATGAATCCATGGTGCCAGTGCATCACTCTGAACAACAGCTCTTCTAGGCTGCCATTGTAGGATTAATAACCTTTTTTTCATTATTCATCTTTCTTTACATCCAACATGGATTATTGTAGTTGGAAGACAGACAGCCTATTAGCTCTAGTGCTATGAATAAATAAATAGGTTACTTCGTGCTGATTTGCGTTCTCTCAGTAGTCATAATTGGTGCGATCATTTCGAAATAATAGCGTGATAGCGTGCATTAGATTGCCGCATTCAACTAAATGTTCTGTTCTGAGCATGATCGATCTCTGCTTCTCCAATTCCCTGAATGGACATCTCGCTAAGGTGTAATGCTTCTGTCTCTGCGCTTTCTGTTTTGACCCATTTTAACGTGATATGTTTGACACCATTGATGCTGTCTATTGCACTTTTAACACTCTGGGTTATTGATATGCAGGCCACCCACATGAGATTTGGACAACGACAGCGCCTCTTGATATTAAAACTGCATTTCCAGCTAAATAGTCCCCAAACTATCTTTTTTTATTCTATTTTCTTCGACCCTTAGCGAGGAAGAATATAAGATTTGAATATTAAAAATGAAAAAGAAATTGGTATTCTGTTTTCCCACAAATTCATGGCTTTTTCTGAAAATTGTCATTGTTGTCTTTATATCTACCATGACCAATTTGGAATAAAAAGGAGTAACAGTGCAATTTATGTGCTTCTTGGATTACCTATCTAAGCAGCGTTATCCTTACTTTGTCAATTTCCCCGACAATTTCCTAAGTTTAAGATGATGAAAGAGTCATGATGATATGTTGCAGTAAAATGAGTCACAAGTCGCAAAATTTATATTTTTCAAAGTGTTTTTTCCACAAGCTCTCTTTATTAAAGTGCTCTGATTGTCAGATGGTTTAGTACTTATAGTCATATGAATCCATGTAACAAATTTCGGGACATTGTATCAAATATATTCTTGTGTTTTGAAGGCCTTCCTATGGAGTATATCTAGTTACTTTACTGATAACTACCCATTCAGATACATTGCAACTTTCTTTTTCAAAAATAAAAATATCTTAAACTTAAAACATAGAAATACTTATTAGGTATCCTAGTGTTCATTATCATTGGAATCAGCTTGATCTCCTCTTTTCAAATATGGTGATATCTCAAAATCGATATCTCAAAATCGATATTTTGCGACTTATGACTCGTTTTCCTAAAACGGATCACATATTGAAGATAGTGAGATAATAATGACTAATGTTCACCGAAATACAAAGGATAATTCGGATAGAAACGATTAGTTTGTAGTGCAAAACTCTATCAAACACTGTCATACTGTATTGTATACCTATTGTATGATAGTTTATATCAGAAAACACAAAACCAGACAGTACGGTAGATTATACTAATATTAACACAAAACGAATGGTAGGCATTATAATGATTGTGAGGTTATCTACAAACATGCAGTAACGGCAGTGGGCATATATGGTCCGGAGATAAGCTGGCCACTTCCTGGTTCCATCAGGTACATGTGTATTTTATTCCGGCCATTTGATACAAATATATGCCATAATATAGGCCTAATGAACTAGGGGGTATAATTATGGGCAATATCTGATTTTTCTTTCGTTTGGTTACATTCCAGTAACAGAGGGTCCCGGCAGATGGTCTACACTTGATGAGATCTAGTAAGACAGTACCATGGTAACATGTTATGTATTGACGTGTTTTCATTTTGTGCTTCAATCTCACACACAGACATCCAGGTAAACAGAGATAAATTAAGTTGGTCTAGACTTCCATAGGCCCTCGGTCATGTGTTGTATGCTGGATGTCGAGTGGGCCAAAGTGAGATAGTGCAATCGACCAAACAAGAGATCAACTTCTGCGGCTTTCTGGTCTCTCTTGGTTAATAAAACGGTTAGATGTTATGATAGAGTATCCACAATTGTCCACTGCAAAATATGTGTTTCAGTAGACACAAAGGCGAATGGGATGGGAGATACGTGTGTGGACAATAAACCATAGTATGAGAACTGCAATGGAGGCTGAATTCGCCGCATATTACTATTTCTGCCTCCTTCAACAAAAGAAGACACTCTAATTTCTTATTATTGCCAGATATTCATCTATATTGGTAAAAAATCAGAAATAATTATGATGGCCGTGTTACCAAGCCATTTCTGATAGACAGGAATCACTACACTGCACAAAGTATTTCATCTTGATTTAATGATAAATTACTCAGGCTTCAGTTTGCAAATACATGTACATGCAGAATGAAATGAAATAATGGCTAAAATTAAATTAAGCATGTACACAAAACAAGCAGCTATTCGTAAAGGCGACGTTTAAAGGCAAGCGAGATGAGAAATGTAACCATGTAACATTTGCACTGCTAAATTGATAGATGGCGGCACAAGCAGTGCCGTTGCCAGGTTTCCTAACAACGAGGATGCTGTATCTTTCCAGGCATGCTTCCCTGTTGTGTCCCTGCTGCCTCTATTAGCTTCTATTGACTAGGAAAGTGAACATCGTTGGAAAGCGTTGAACTTAGAAATGTACCGACCCAAATATCATACCATGTGCAAACATACATACGTGCAGTTGTGGTGTCAAAATAATGCCACCACAGCAGAAATGTATATATCTAATTTGTTTTGATGTTAAGGTATAAAAGAAGCCCCTAGCTATTCTTTCTTCTGAAAACATTATGTGATGCTAATCAGGTTCAGTTGTCAGAAGAATACTTTGCGCCAACTGAGTTGATCAGCAGACTGAGACTGAAACCCGATGACCCGTATGACTCGGACTAATTCAGCTGTGTCTTTGCTGATTTTAAAGCTGCATTTCCAGCTTTTACGACAAACAAAATCTTTCCAAATTCACTCATAATATTAAGACTTATATGGGACTGGATCCATCAATACTATGCTGCTGTTATATGTGTATACAAGAATATGAAATCTAATCACCAAGAGAAAACTGCCACCGGTGAGCGATAACAGAGCCACACACCAAATAAGTGAAGACATCGCATGAAAGGATTTGGGCTGCTCCTCCAAATACAAATGAGGACGTTCAAGAAGCCCTGCAAGAAAGTCAACTGGACAAAATCCTGCAAAATGTTGGTCAAATGACTTCTAGATTGGTTGGAAAAGAAAAGGGGAAGAAGTAGAAAATGTTTACTTTTTGACCAACGTTAACTGAGAATGCAGCTTTAATTATATCTGATGTTAAAGCTGATTTAATTTGGTTTAAAAATGCTGGTTATCCATCTCTTTCCTCCATTTCTAAATATTTTCCCGCTTCCTCCAGACCTGTCGGCTATATAAAATAATGTGTCTCGAAATATTTTTAATTTCTTTTAGTTTACTTTATCACTAGGAAACCTTAACGTTAACGTTGCCTCTCCGACGCCTTTTAAAGGGTCATCTAGGGGCAAAGGAATGTTTCGTTAAAACTTGTTTGTGCTATGTTATCTCCAAGAACTCCCTTTTGAATACACAAATTTCCAAATCACATGTTCAAAAAACTGTTTGTTGAGAACTGAATGGCGAAAAATATTCCATTTTAGGGAATTGTTAGTTTTGCCAGCCACCAACATTCATTTCTGCACATTCATGGATTAGTGAATGACAGTTTGTCCTTATAAAGTATCTATAAAGAGCTTCAGACATACGTTCTCTAATTTCAATCGCACTTTGTTTTCCATCTGCTTCTGACTGATATAGTTCTTCCGGTTAACGCCCTGATGATGAATCAGGCGGCGACATTGGTTGATAAAACTTTTTTTTATTTAATCTAGATGTGCATATCTTGCCAGAAGAGACTCCTATGTAATAGGTTTTTCAGTCTCTTCTTACAGTTGGATGAGGATAATTTCAGTTGAGGGCCATAAATCAAAGTAGGACGAGCAATGCATATTATTTACTATAGGCTTCAATGCAAGAATACTGAATTCGAAAAATCCTGATTACGTTGCAGCCGAATCTCAATTAAAGAGGCTTCAAACTCTTCCCTGTCTCTCTCCACCTCCATCCTTCTCCTTCTACCCCCCCTTCATATTTTCAACCCCACGCATATTCATCTTTCCTCCTGCACCTCCTCCTCTACCACCTCCCGTATCTGTGACCTCCTCCTCCTCTTCCTACCTCTCTGCCTCATCCATCTCCAGCTCTTCCTCATCCTTCACCTCAGCCACCACCACCTCCTCCTCCTCCTCTGCCTCCTCAACCTCCTCCTCTACCTCCTCCTTCACCTCAACCACCACCTCCTCCTCTTCCTCTTCCTTCACCCCAGCCACCACTACATCCACCTTCTCTGCCACCACCTCCTGCTCCTCCTCTGCCACTACCTCTTTCCCAGCCCCCTCCACCCCCCCCCCCCTCAGTGTCCCTCTCTCTGTCATTCCTTCTGTCTCTAAAGTTGTCTCTCCCTGTCTATGTCTAATTTTTCGTCTTCTTTCGTTTTCCGTCTCTCTGTCATTCTTTGTCTCTCCCTGTCTATCTCGCTTTGCTTCCCCCTCTCTCTCTGTACTTATTGTCACGTCTGTGTCACTGTATCTCTGTATGTTACATCATTTCAGTCCATCTGAGCGTGGAATTTTATATAGGCCCAGACCATAGCTGGTCCCTGTCTGTCACTCCTGTCTCCCTCGATTTTCTCCCTGTCTTTCTCACCATACTACAGAGGCCCAAAATGTTCACCTAAATTTTAAAAGAAATAAAGGAAAAGATATGAAAGCATATTTCTAATAAAGAAAAGAAATCGAACATGTGTGAACTAGTTGAGACTGTAGGAACGAAACTGAAACGAGACAGGATCTCACGAGATCTCACAACTCTATGGGCACCGCCATTTTGGATTCCTTCCTCGAGTAGAGTTTGATGTTTAGACATGAAAAACATATATGAATTGATAAAGGTATGAATATGGGATTTTCAGAAATGATAGCCATCTTCTCTAGCTATTCCGAACTCGTTACATATATACATGCGTGAGGGGAAGTTGCGATATGAATGAAAACATTTCAACCACTTCTCACCGAGTCCTGACTTCTGCACTAACAGGAGAGAGGAGTGGGCAGAGGAGGGGAGAGGTGGCAGAAGAAGAAGGGGTATATGGGTCCCATTTTTTACGCCTGTGTCTGAGTGTTGCATGATAAGAAATTTTACAATGTCCCATGTCACTTTTTAAAACGATTCAATGATGTCTCGTATCACTTTTTAAGCAATGCATTAATTATATCAACGGTAGATACAATGTTGTGTGTCACCTGTTAAATAAATCACTGTGTCTCATGTCTATTTTTAATACATTTCTGGATGTCTCATGTCAAATTTTATTAGCCTTTTGGAAGCTGTGTGTGTGTCGCACATTATGGGGAGCGTGTTGCAGTGACGCCCGTGATTTAGCGGCCGTGTCATGTGTCAATCGTGTCGAATTTTACCCATATATGTAGGCCTACTCATAGAAGAGGAAGGGGGAGAGGAAGGAGGGAGGAGGGGGAGAAGGAGAGAAAGGAAGGGCACGACAGTGAAGCATTGATATGTCTGACTTACTTACATACGTTCAGTTCATGTCAGCATGTAATTCAATTCTGCCCAATGGCATGACTATGACTCAAAATATTGTCTACGGAGAGATCTTATCACCTGTAAGAATATTTTCTAATTCATTCATGATAATTCTGTTTTACTAAATAGCCTACTATCAATTTCTCTGATACCTCAGTCTTGAGCACTCTGTATCTATCTCACATTGTTTCTGAATCTGTCTTTGTTGCACAGTAGTGACCAAGAACAGCATATTATGATTGGATATTATGCATAGTGTTGCAGGTGTTCTACGAAATTAGGCAGCTATTCAATTAGGCAGCACATCATTACTATCACTATATTAGCGGACAGGGAGAGAGGGAGCAAATGAGGGTATAGGGGAGCAGTGGAGAGGGATAACGCGGAGATCATGGATAAAGAGTGAGGGCGAGATTGGTAGAACAGCACTGAGTGTAGGAGCAAGATAGGTATAGGGGGCAGTAGAGAGGGATAGAGTGGGGAGAGCGAGAGAGATAAAGAAGGAGGGAGGGAGCAGTAGGACAGTGAGAGAGAGGGTATAGGGCACTAGCGGATAGGCATAGAGTAGGGATAGTGAGAAAGGAAGAGAACACCACTAGAGAGTGGGAAGGCAGTGAGAGAGGGAGGACAGAAGTGAGAGTGGGAGGACAGTGAAAGGGAGACAGAGAGGTAAAGGTGGCAGTCAAGAGAGAGTGTGGATAGTGAGAGAGAACACAGATAGAGAGTGGAGGAGAGAGCAGGAGGACAGTAAGAGAAGGAGTGAAAGAGGTTATAGGGTGGCAGTAGAGAGGGATAGAGTGGTGATAGTGAAAGAGGGAGAGAACACAGATAAAGAGTGAGGAAACGAATGTGAAAACAGTGAGAGAGGGAGTGAGAGAGGTTATAGGGCGGCAGTAGAGAGGGATACAGTGGTGATAGTGAAACAGGGAGAGAACACGGATAAAGAGTGAGGAAGAGAATGGGAAGACAGTGAGAGTGGGAGTGAGAGAGGTTATTAGGCAGTTAGATCCTGAGGTTATGGACGTGAGTTTTGTCTAAGGCTCCGGAGAACCAAGCCGAGGCTTGTTTCCGGGAGCCTTAGACAAAACAAAGGACCATAACCAAAGAATCTAACAGCTTTAGTCCCCTTTTGTTGGCTGTTACCCTCATTAACAACAATTTATAAATGATTTCGAAGCAAAATGTACCAGTGAAAAGCCATGATCTTGCCGTTATGAGCAGTAAATATTGTTTTGTATTTTTGTTGATGTAAGCCAGAAAGGGAAGTACAACTGGTCTGTATGTGTACAACTGTCCCGGCCAGCCCAACAAATGGGGACTAAAGGGCGGCAGTGGAGAGGAATAAAGCAGGGATAGTGTGAGAAGGAGAGAACACAGATAGAGGTTGAGGGAGAGAGCAGTGGGACAGAGAGGGAGAGAGAGATGGTATAGGGGGGAGCAGTCTTGAGGGGTAGAGTGGGGATAGTGAAAGAGGGAGAGAACACCAATAGACAGTGAGGGAGGGAGTGAGAAGGCAGTGTGAAAGGGAGAACAAGAAGACAGTGAGAGAGGGAGAGTGGGAGGACAGTGTCAGAAAAAGAGGGGGTATAGTTGGCAGTCATGAGTAGAGGGAGTGGGGATAGTGAGAGAGGATGAGAACACGGGTAAAAACACATAGAAAGGGACCCCCACCCACTACTTTGTACCACAAGATATGTGACCCACCAAGCAGAAAGGTACCTTCTCGCGGGAGTTATAGTTCCTGGTATCCCCGCTAGGAGTCACATCATGTTCATGACGTCACTGTCACAGATGTTTATATTAGTAATTCTGAGAGGCAGGTAACTTTGAAAGTCTGTAACTTCACTAATTTTTGGAGTATCAACAAAATTCTTTCACTTTTATAATGCTCATTTCCCCTTCTGTACATCACTGTTAAAAAATTTTTTCTTTTTAATATTTATTTTGTGTACATGTGATGTGTCACAGGAAAATCAGTCACTCCCCAAACCTATTTGAGATCATCTACAGAAAACTGACATAACTTTACAAAAAAGCCCATATCTCGGCAAATTCTGGGAATTTTCAACTATTTTTGTCGGTTATTGACTCAGGAGGACATGCAGATTCAGAATCTATAATAAACCCAAATTCGAAGATTTGGCCCTGGAGTCCCCTTTCTGCTTGCTTGGCTGGTCACATATATGCATTATTTGAATAGGCAATAGCATTCAACTTATCACCCCTTCTCATCCCATCTCAATAACTTAACATCTTTCTTCTTGTTCTTGTTATTCTTTAAAGTTGATGTTGAAGTGAAGTTGTGTAATTAATACTCTTTTCATGAAATTTCCGATGAGGACACGATGAAAACCACATGTATCTGTGAGAGTGTAACTGCAGGGATAGTGAGAGAGGGGGAGAGGGAAGTTAGCGAGAGAGGAGAAAGTAGGGTTATATAGTGAGAGAGGGACAGAACACGTAGGGAGAGAGAGGTAGAGGGAGGGGTTAGTGGCAGGTGAATGAGCGGGGAGAGTGAGAGATATGATATAGCTTATTATTGACAATTGGGTGTATATTCATATAATATATCGGTGTGCTATATATACATCGGCGGGGGGGGGGGGGGGGGCGTATATATACGTCCGAGTGAGGTTTGCCCGAGGGGTATAATAATTACGTTCAGGAGGTATTTGCCCTGACACCTAAATTTCGAGACGAATAATTATTCCGTTTGACTGATCCGTTGGGTACTCACTGATATAAATATTTTCATTGCTTTAGTTATGTCTGTTTTATATCTTTGTTCAATGATGTTCTCACAGCAGATGTAACAAATGTTTTCAGCATAACTAGCCTTGTAGACATGATATATAGTTACACACGATTCCCTGCTTATACATATATAAAACACATTGAGTCAATACAAATTTTGAATACCAACATACCTGTTACTCTGCCTTGAGAGATTCCATTCTGACCATAGCAGTCCCGACGCCAGTTTACTACAGCGACCTAGACCGAAATAGCTAATCTGTCACGATCTTTTCCAGGGGCAGTCATGTCAGCATGTTAGAAATTGAACATATCATTCTAAACCACATCCCTTTGGTCGGCAATTCCTGATTTAAATCAAACACTTCCTATGATCCCTAACCTTTCACTGTCTCACTATGAGGGGATCGTTACGATGATCCAATAAATAACAGGTCTCGATTCCAAGAGCTCCTAAACTGACTTTAATTGGATTCATTTCTTCCTCTGGACGTCCATTACAAACTCTTAAAACTTCATTCGGCAGCCTTTGGATCAGTACCAGCGGTTCGGATGACCGAGAAGTAATAGCGTATTCTGATTAGACTAATATTTGTATTCAAGTGAATTAATTAACCCTTTATTTGTCAGTAATTAGGGGAAGCTGTACTATATTTAAAGATATTCCAGGCCTGTTATATTCCTTTTTAACTTGGCCATGACACACATATATCACAGGCAAGTGTTCATGAGCGTCCATGTTGTGATGAAGAGGTCCTAGAGGGACAATGGCGAGATAAGGTGTTTAATTCTGAGCCACTTATTTGATTCAGTAAGTGGGCGATTCTGTCTGTACGGTGCTGAACGCAGTTTACAGGCCACTTCTCGACAAACACTCTCTCCCACAGCGCATTCTAGCTATCTAGGTGCAAACTGTAGTGTGGGACAGGGCCGGGTGGAACTTGTAAGTGAACCTTAAGTAGCCATGCAGGACACCGTGACGTGGTAATTATTGAGTCTGAAAGTGGTTATCAGCGTTGGAAAGCAATACCTTCTGGCGGCGTCATATACTTATATTATACTAAGGCGTCAATCCACCACAAGACATGTTGCATAATTTCCATGCGCTTTGAATAGTATACACAATCTGCATAATGCCGATGTTATCAAGGACAAGAGCAACACAGAGCAGGAGCTACAGTAGTCGTGCAGTCTTGGTTGTTGCTCTTGTATGCTCAGGCGGGTTAGGCGGCGGGTGTGCATAACGCTGCTGAAGAAACGTAGAAGAGGAGGAAGTCTCAGTCAGTCTGATGCCTGGCTTTGCCCACACGCTCAACCTCTCTCACACCCACTATGTAACTCAGAGGCAGAGGCACAGGAAACGCCTTCGATGAGGGAAGCTCTCTCATTGAAGGGAGACAATGCAAAATCCTGGCCACATTGATCCGGGAATTAGTGCATGCCTTCACTAGCCTCGATGCTCGGACAATTAATGCAGAGTGTCTATATGGATTTTCTCATTATGTAGATAATAAGCAAGGGATAATATGTCATCATGTACCCGTGCTGACAAGAGTACTTAAGGAACACTATTATCCAAGCCACAGCCACAGGAAGATACAAAGCGAGCAGCCTTGGAAATATATTCTCAACAAGCCCCCAAATAACTGGGGAGAAACAACAACAGCCTCCATTTATACTCCTGTCCCTAAAAAGAGGAACTAGCTACACTATTTTCTCTGACGGAATAACATATCATTAAAATGTCAACTTATCATAAGTAACAATGTGGATTATCGAGGAACACAGGCGATACGATTGCATAAAAAGCACCTCCCTCCGACGCTCCTGCTGACATGGATAAGAAGAAATCGTGCTTCTTTTCTCACCTTGAGTTAGTCCTATAACAGTTCGATTTAAATATGTATGGATTCATCATGTCATCAATGTGAAGGCAATATAGCAGAGCACCCCACTCTAACTTTAGAATGAAAGCCGTCGAACATATGGCATAGCTAAATGTATTTGCCATATTTTCCTCCCCGATGGTTCACCATTAAAGATTAATGGCCGTTGGTGCTTTTTAGCGTCTAAGGAATCGCTGCCTTGGCCCAGGACTTAATTGGATAATACGTATTATAACAATTATTTAAGGAGAAGTTTCAGTACAAATGGTGAACGTACCTTGGTGCGTATATGTTGTGTTTGAGCGTCCAATGAAACGTCTTATTCTAGCTATAATCATTTTAAGGTTCTTACCAATATCCAGGAAGAGGGCCGTTGCTGGTGATTGAAATAGTGATTCTAATTCTGTTTCTAAAGGAGGCTTTGGTCTAACTTGATTTGGTTCCTCTAAAGAATTTATACAAATTGCTGGATTGAATGGCATGGGTTAAGAACAAACTGGTAATTTGTAACCTTCCTTCTTTCGTACACCTTACAAAGGTAACTGAAGGTCTATTAGTATCTTCATAATACGAACAAGAGTAGCATACAGAGCCATCTAGGCAGTATTTCTCGATACAGCTTTCATTTAATGGGAGACATGAATCCTCATTTTTGGTCAACACACTTTCGCTCCTGGCGTTGCACTAGCAAGCCCTAACCTCTAGCAGATTGGTGAAGTTACATTCCTTCCTGTGAAAGGGCCTCCTTGAAATAAGCAACACTGAATACTAGCCGAGTCCTTTATTTACTAGGTTTCCTGAAACTCGAGACCACTCATTCAATTTCACGAATTACAATTTCATTCCAAATTGGCGTTTATAATCCACAGATTTGGATGAATATTTAATCATTCCAGCACGTTATGTTTCACTTAATCTTAGGAAATATTTGATCTGAAATTATAGTAATTCCTTACGCGATCTTTCTATTTCAATCTAAGAGAGATCCCCATGCCTTATAGCTGCTCGGCTAGACGACAAAATGTTTTTTTTTTTTTTTATTAAAACATCACTTTTAACAAAGGCCAAGAGATGAACGGATGCTTTCAATCCCTGGCTTTTCTGGAGTTTATTGTTATTTTACTGTCGACATTGCAATTGATACTCAGAACAGAACACGCAATGAATCCAATATAATTCGTCATGAAATATTCACACAATGGCAAGAGACATCCTCGATGGATTCCTGTCATGATTCGAGTGAGAACGTGGATCGAAATTTGCCAATTATATCTTGGTCTCTTCCTGATTGGAATTTGGTTGCCACATTCCAAGTTATTCTTCTGCTTCAGTATCTCCTGTTGATACCAGCAATGCCCAGTTGAGCTTTCCAAACCACCAGAACCATCGTAGATCTATTATTCACTTACTATCCCAAAGGAACTTTCTATGGGATTCGTGAGAGGGAATAATTCTATGACAACAATTGAAGAATTATCATAGAAACACTCTCCTGGGGGGAATAGCGTTGATGGGCGTGGAGTCCCCCTTGCTTCATAAGAGAGCAGCTACTTTACATAGGTCCTCCAGAGACGAACACGTCTGGATAGAGGCTGAGTCAATCTACTAAGAGCCAATTCAAGAAGAGAATAGGGCTTGGAATTTTAGCATTTATGACTATACCTTTCTTGCTGCAACAGCCTGGCTTTCCAAACCGTTGCCTTTCTAGCGGCATCATTGAAGAAACATGTTATAGGGCTACCACGAGTATACTAGCGCAGAAAGTCTTACAGAGCTTTACAGGTTCAAAGGCATCGATCCTTATAACAATATTTGCCAGCCATCGGTGAAACACCTGTGAAACACGGTCAGCATAAGCCCTCCACAGTTGTATTGAATAATAGTGTGCAAACTCAAGGGTTCCCACCAAGAAGGGATGTATACACAACCTTATTGATTATTAGGGCATATTTTCTTACAGGAGCATACAGGTATGTCTAGCTACACCACTTCTAGGACGAACAAACATATGATGTCAGAGAAACACATCATTATTTAGCATCCTACGACTCATGCTTGAATTAAATATATATCATGAACATGTTTCTCTAGCAACGCCTTCAGTAAGTCTTGGCCATTGAAATGCATCCCAATATCAACACGGTCCAATAAGACATTTTTGGATCAGCGCTAAAATTTCGTGACGGAGTGTGAGTGTGACAAAGTGTAACGTTCCATTGATGGATTACTCCATTGCTAACCAATGAAACTCTCTTCGCCAGACCATCAGAAAGGCCTAACAAATATTTTAACCATGGGCTCGACATTTTCAATGAGGGTACGTCGTACTTGGCTTATCATTTAAGAAAGAAGAAACATTCTACCCTTAAATGATAAAATAATGAATGGTAGATGTCATTACACCTAGATGTTATATCTTCACTGCACACATTATTACGTAAACTTGACTCCAGGCTCGTACCTTGGGACGCGCTTCTTTTGCATGCCTAGCACATGGTCAGTGTCAATCATGGATGAACACTTATTTGTTTCCAAGTTTCGTGCACGCTCTCAATTATGTTGTTGAAAGCACCGCTAAAAAATGAATCTTGAGTTTTTAAATATGAAGCAGGTGACCAAGTGTTGGCATTAATCTTTTTGCATCGCCAAACTGTGGATAGATGGCGCGCCGGGTCAGCTACCTCCTCCAGACACCAAGGGCCGGTGCAACACTGGCGGCACCTGGTAGCGGAGAAGGTGAATTAAACTACGCCAGAAGACGAAGCACTTTAATTGACTTTGTGAGGCATCCAAGTCTAATATTTGGTGGCCACGACGACAACAGCGATAGGTGAGAATCGAAGTTGCTCAACTCTGTTTTCCTTTACACCGAGTTTAGGTTCCAATTAGTGATGATCAGGTTCATTTGAACTATGTTTATTGACTCTGGCCGTTCGGGTGGAAGAGCAATTGCAGGTGCCCGGCATGGTGCCAGCCCAAATATTTATTGAGGCTGTCGAAGGGTGTTGTAGTTGCAGTGTCCAAGTGATTACAGCAACATATGAATTGTAGTAGTATATATACACACCCCATCCCAAAGATGAAGTTGCAACCAATCCATTTAATTGTCAGTTGTTCGGTCCGTCCTTGCATTTATTTGTCTATTCATCCGTTCAATCATCCACTGGTCCACCCATTCATCCATCAGCCGCGTCCATCCATTCATCAATAATTGATTAGTCAACTATTCCATCAATCCTGACTATTTCTTTTTGCAGGACATACAGTCCAATACCTTATGCAAATCTTTTGCAATTTAGACGGCCTTACTATTGCTGTGAGTTCTGATCGAGGTGGGGTTTTTTTTGTCTCAGGAAATCCTAGAGCACATTACGACCTTATAAGTTGAATGTCCTTGTTGTGATACTAGTACCGAGCCTTATAGTGTGTTCCGAGAGAGTGGACTCCGGATCTGACCCTTGATAGAGAAACATTGATTTGCCTTCAACATTGCCTCCATCCCCCACCATTCCACTGAAATTTCCCGTGGCAGGTCACTGATCCTCGCTACCCTTGATCTATGTTTTCCATTTACAGGACCAAGGAGCAAAGCCTAGCTACTGCATTGATTTTACTCTCCGATTTTGATATCAGAAGAGGACTTCTGTGGTGTGCCTAAACTTGACTGCTGAGCTCAACAATACATTTTCATTTAGGTTCTTCATTTTAGCTCGCAAGTTGGTACATACACATATCTATAAGAACAGCTAATGCTTAAGACACATATTAAGCAAATATATTATAGAAAAGTACTAAGTAGAAGGGGACATGTGGGGGACATTTCTATGAGGTGTACTATATGGGAATATCTGTATTTTGAATACGTAAATATTGCCCTGGTTTTATTGTTCAAATTTACAATAAACTTATTTCAACAGGCGAAGGATGTGTCAATGATCCAGCATACTTAAACTATGATTTGTGATTCGGTCGCAAGAAATACTGAAACTAGCCAGTCTACCATGTACATCTTCCAGAACTTAAATAGCGCATCCAATCAGTCGTGCTATTGCAGACGCTCAGACTCCCACTTAAAATTAGCATGCATATAGACAATGGAAATTAGATTTCTCACCAATTATATCCCTCGCCTTTCTCGTCAGGCGTTGCCATATAACGTACATCATTCTGAAGCTTCACTTAACGCGTTAAAATCTAATTGTTAGACACTAGATCTCCACCTAGCAGTAATCACCTTGCTATGTCTTAATTAGTTCTATATTTACTTATACATAGCTATGCTTCGATGCTCTAGTATACGATATATTTAAGAACAATATAGAATTATATTCATCCATTATCATTGTTTTCTCATAGAGGATTAGTGTTGCTGTAGGTCCACTGATAAGGTGATGTATATATTATGAAGAATACTTCGCTTTGTTAAGGAGCGTGGAAGGTTGCCTTCGCGTGGCATGCCATTACCTCATCTTACCAATATAACAGCTTCGATTGGAACTGAGTATGTGGGTATGGGTCTTTTATGCTGGAGGCGTAATAGCTTCCATTCATCGTCCGCTCGAAAAAGGCTCTCGCTACTTAATTTCCGTTGCTATATAGCAAGCATGATGTTGAAATGCGGCTTGTGGATTGTAGATTGGACGCATTGTGTGGCATTCAAATGGAATTGCCCCCAGCTCCTATAGATATCCTCGCATTCTTTTTAGTCTTTTAGTGGGCGGACTTCTTAATAACCACTTTTTTTCTTTTTGAACAATAGGTGTAATTATGAAATATCATATTAGACGATTCGACCGTCTGATCGTCATACATTAGTAATTAATCTACTTTCTATATTTCATCACAACATTATGTTATGTGGATTTAACAGATCCAGTTAACCGTCATAGTTGTATTACACTGTAATCATGTCACCCGTTTAAAAACAAATAGGTCTAACTAACTTGCATCTTAAAGCTGCGCGCATTATCAGCTATCATAACAAACTAAATCTCGTCAAATTTACCCATAGTTCGACCAACAGGACTGAAGATATCAATATGCTCTTGCTGTAATATCTTGATGCAACCATTTTGTAGTCGAATTGGCTGAGAGAAAACGGGAACCATTGAGCGATAATAAGGGAAACCACCAAAGGAACGGATTTCGGCGGGTCTCCGAAATATAAATGTGGACTTTTATGAAGCCCTGCAGCACAAATCATTAGTTTTTGACCGATGTTAACTGAGAGTGCAGCTTTAAAACGAGTTTCTATTATATTCTATGGATAATAAGTGCCTATACATGTAGATGTTTCTATATGACAGCTGTGACCAAGTAGTATATGAAAACAGGACATTTACGCAGGGCGGTAGCACTCAAGTCAATATCCACCAGTTGCTGGGACCTACATGTATAATGCTAAGTACTACAGCGGGAGTTAAAGAATATCATATAGCGTTCCAATATGTTCTATATAATAATATAACATTGTGGTGTGGTCTGAATTTGATTACAGGTTCGAAACATAGCAATAGAGTAGAAAGATACCAGTGGGTTTTTGTATAGAAAGTAACTTTATGAATAAAGGTCTAACTTATTTTAAAATAATCAAAGATATAGGTCGACTTATGTGAAAATATAAATAAAACGAAACTGAGCTCCTTAAAGAGGAATTGATACAGGAAGGCAAAGGTTGATCGCTCAATTGTGGAAACTCTTTATTGAGACACATTATTAGATTGTGCAAGGCACCATTCCTCTTTTGTGTATTCAACCGCCCAAAAGAAGAAGCTTCGCCAATCAAATGGGCAGATCCTGTCTCCATATCCCCAGACAGCCATTGTTTGAGTAGTCCCGCTTCTAATCCTCCACGAAATGTCTCCGTATAGAAAGAAATGCTGGAGATTGGGGGAGAAATCTTATATTTTTCCGTATGGAGACAAAGGTCGTTCAATACAAAGCCGTTCCCTGTTCCTTTCTCTTGCCATATATTATACCTATTGATTACTGCCGGCATTTAAATAGACAAGTTGGGCGATGTGTGCAGGACACGTCTGGAATATAGCCGTAACCGATATCTGCGTGTTTTCCTATGTTGATCTTGGTAAGCCCCCAGAGACACCTAGTTCTGTTAACTAAAACTTTGAAATTTCATTGTGCATTCATCATGGGACCTGTCCATTTCCTTTTATTCCCACCCCTTTTGTCTACCAGCGGGATTTTAAATCTCACCACCATCCTCCCTGTCCTGAGAAGGAGAGCGTTATTTAGTGTTATATCACCTTCGTTCACAGCAGCCTCGGGCGTGATCTAGAATAATTTATTTCTGTTATTATCTTTTGATCACATTCGTCCTGCCCATTCCACGAGGCTTGTTTAATCAGCTGACAATCGTCAATCTGGTGGCACGACTATATGGTGCGTGCTATCCGATATAGTTTTATACAAATACCAGAGGGTTCCATAAAAAATACTCCCCATTCACACATTAATCCCCCCTCAGACACAAATCGAAAGATAATAATTTCGTGCTCAGACCACTTATAGTACAGGTACAGACAGTACCACCAGTCTGCATGCATGCACCATTAATACCCAATTCAGGATACAAACCATATATCTTCTAAGTGCTTCATGCCAACCGGCTCTGCCTTCTTTGATGTGTGTGATTTTGCACCCGATGCCAACGCTTGTTTGCAAAATATGGAGATTACCTAATAATAAAAGTGGAGCTGCTTTTTGGTTCAGCTTGCGTTTTATTTCCATGTGTTAAATTTCTATTTCATATCGCTTGGGAGGGTCTTGACGGCTCGATCTGGAAAAAATACTTATGTGCAGTCGGAGACTTACAGCAAGATTCAGTCAATTATATATGTAAATGAAATCAATCCTGCATGGTGAGCCTTCATATCCTAACATTCATATGTAAAGCTGCAGGCGGCTGCCTCAAAATATAGTAATTATATTTCTGAGCACCCAATACTTTAGACAGTTTTACATTCAACTCCCTCCCTATTTTCTATAATTGGCTGCTGGACTGGCTGCTGATAATTGAAATCCAGATCGTCCAGATCGAGGAAGCATGAGCACTGCCACTCTTGCGGCAATCTAATTTTACGTTATCTATCCTTATCTATCACTGCTTATCACCATGACTACATAACGAAAGCCAGGGGCGTGTACCTATCATAAATCGGTCATGCAGTCCAGCAGCTGCGGCCAGGTTACTGGTAAAAACGTACCCAAGGTTAATCAGAAGAACGATGGACCCTCGATCTCTTTCATCTCACTATGCTGTTGAACGTGTTTGGTCCATGATAATATTGTCCTATTACCATGGTCAGAATATAGACAGAGGCTCCGTTGCACTGGAATGCGTGCGGAAGGGCAAAATTAGAAATCATATCGCGTTCTAGGGTATAGAACCATATAGTGCGGTGGAAGCATCACTTGCCTGCGTGTCTGTTAGGGGCGCGTGTGTCTACCCTTCCGCCGACCATTCCTTTTCCGTTCCCTACATCTACATTTGCTAGTTGGTAGACTAGAACCCTCTGCTCCTCACGCCACCTTCCCCCTCATCCTTCTTCCAGCCAACAAATCAATAGAACTTCTAAAGGACGAAGGGCGTGTTCACAAACCAACTGGGAGAAGCCAAGGTAATGCAATCCACAATGTCTTATTTCCAATATTTGGAGAACAAATCAGACATGGTGGAGGACAAACATACTATTTACGATGTGCCAACGGTTAAAGATCTCATGAGTCGTGTGAGGGGTGCAGATTCGGGTCTGCGTGTTGTTGCTATTAAAGAATCGATAATTTTACAACGGGAGCAATGAAGCCCTCAACAGTGTGATCCGCCAACGTTGAGCGTTGCTTTCAACGTGAATGGTATCTATCTACACTATGCACATGTACATACATGTACACAATGCACATGTACATGTACACATGAATCTCCACATACCAAATGTCCTTGTTTACCCCTATCGTATATATGACCCTTTAGCACCCGAGTACAACTAATTGTAAGGTGAAACGGCACATCTACAAATACATAATATTTGAGAGATCATATTAGCTCGATGCACCTGCGCCATCTGGTACATTATATACAATATATATTAGTAATAATAATGCACGGCCAACTGCCTCTGTATAAAATACACCACGAGTAGAGCAGACCCCACACTGTACTTGCCATACGGGTCTCAGCTCCTGTGCTGGACATTACCGTACCTTGAAGCTATTACCATTGGCTGCTCAAACCGCGGGTCCAAGGCAGTAGTCGTGATTGTATAGACAAGTTGCTTGCTGAGGAGTGCAGTGTGGAACGCATCCAGTGACTGAGGACCAACGGACCAGCAGCACTGCTTGGAGAGAGCAAGGAAGGGAGAGAGAGAGGAGCACTGGGGATGCTGAAGCAGGGACGCCTGAACCGGCCAGTCCCCAATACGCAGGAGGTACAGGAACAAGGTCTAGCTACTATTCTACTTGAGTACTGCAATGTCATATCATCGGTATTTAACCTAATACACATCTCTACACAAGATTCGCTTCTAGAGCAAGGTCAAACACAGCCACGGGATTATAATTGATACAAAGAGTATAGGAATGTCAATAATTGTGCGCCCACTCTTCCGATGAGTCCCGCGTTGGATACATTATCAAGTACTATCTGCTCAGCTCGATGTAGAAGTTCAAGTAGGAAAGCCTCCAAGTGGATACCTTACCATCTCTTGATCAGTGCATTTTAGTTTTCATGGACCAGTTTAGGAAGTGGGCCTCAAGGACGTTTAGATGCTAATGCCTTCTCCGTCGGTCCCAATGGTGCGAATTCTATTGGCTCTGACCCAATGCTCCATGGTTTTGTACGAAGGGATAGGGCATTCCCACTGGTGGCTTCTATTTCTTAGCCTCATGGTACCCTAATGCCTCCAGGAAGCTTTGGATGATGCCTCAAAGAAAATACGTTGAATAGACGTGACCGTCGACCGGTTCCCTCACTAACATGAGGTTCAAATTTAAGTAGCTGCCTCAATGGTAAATGATGCAATCATTCCAGGTTTGATTCCCCACTAAGCATGCACTTGCTCGGGGGTCAGCTCATACGATTATTGATTTCATGTATACTGCATAGATGTGACGATCAAGTATATTGCTAAGCGCAATTTTGAACAAATAATTGATTCCCTGTGAATGATTGATCAATACCACTGGTCCTGATGTCATTATCTTAGCTACACTATCCCTTGCATCTGTACAAGCATTTGCTCAATTTATTTGTTTTCCTTTGTGATGGACCACGGAGCTTCAGTACTGTGATGATAGATTATACCAGTATCTAGATATTGAGATACTACCGACTCTTCAAAACACGTCAAAAAGCCTAGACAAATGGAACCCAAATCTACTTCAATAATGAGACGCTCAATGCTCGAACTCGAGCAGCTTCTACAAGGAAATACTGGGGAGGATTTCAGGTCAAGGTGAGTAGAAGAGGCTCTTCATTTCATCACTCGTAAGCACTCCATTGGAATTGATGCTGTGGGAATTAATCAACTTTAATTGCCTCCCCCCAATTAAGTGCAGCTTGCAAGGTATTTTGTGATTCCTCTCCATCTGAGAAAGGGCTAAATAAAGCGAGGAGATTTCCTTGATAACAAGGACTGGTCTGTGAAAGAAAAGGAGAGACGACGCGTTGCCGCCAGGAATGTCATAATGTATCACAATTTCCTTTGATCTTATTTCTAATCATGAACACAGTGCATAGTGCACCATCACAAACGTGCTCTCACCCAGAGCTGTGAGATTACTTATGTCAATTGGCGTGAGTTGCTAAGTCCAACCCATATAGTTAATTGGTTGGATTAGGAAGCTTTTCTTTCCCCAGGGAACTTTGCGTTTAGAACTATTAGTTCGCTGAATAATCATGGATCCAGATTCCCGATAATAGATTATTTCCATACCAGACTGGAGTAGATCTAGAATGAAAATGCACATGAGACAAGGGGAATTGGTGAGGGTGCGAGGTAAAATCCGGAAGACTTGTACCAATCCCTGGCACCAACCCTGCGTTTATTCGATGTTGAAATGTTTTTGTGTGATAAAGATGTTTTACATCGACATGTAATCTATACTTTTAGCAGTTCTATATTGATCTGGAGACCGTGTTCTCGGGACGAATTGTATACAGTTAATGTAATCTTGTTCTTCTAATAAAAGGGAATCGCAGCCAGAGCATACATTTCCCAAGGAAATAGCAGTATGCAAAGGTCTTTAAAACGGTAAAGAAAAATAGACAAAGGGACTGGCAGCTTTATATTGAAGGGTAGGGAGGGTGGGGTGCGGGGGGTGGTCTGAATAGAGTCCCTATATCAGGGATGTCTAGACGGTATGTCTCCTGACAGGAAGATGGTAAATAAAGACTTGACCGTTAGTTCCTTGCATTGGGGAGGTATTAATCTGCATGCATTTCGCTGCTTGAATTCGTTGCTACCGTTTCCTTGTTCCAGTCTTATTCATTTTTTTTCCGAATAATAATATTATTAAAATTGAAAAGGGGTTTAGTTTAGGGAGTCATTACAAACAAGGACGCTCGAGAAGCATTACAATGTGTGTGTGTAATGTACTATGCTATGCAGATATATACATGTGTGGATTATTATTCTTTTTAAAAATCATTCTTATTCAGGTTTGAGCTTAACTACATCAGTATTAATCCATTTAATTTAAAACACTCAGCTCATTGGGTTACCTGCCGTTGTGGTCTTCCCCCGATCTCTGAGGTGGTCGGAGATACAGATTTCATGTGTAAAGATGTATTCATTTCAGTGGGCGAATAGACCAGAAAAGTAAAGAACCATGTAATAAGAGAAGATCAATCTAGATTAGTACAAAAATAACATAGACATAACAAAATCAAATTCAAGTTAAGATAGTTTTGAATTAATATAGATAGAAGGGTAAATTTTATAGCATTTTAAACTGGGGAAAATCGTCGATGGGACTGAAAATAAGATGGAACTCATTCAACTCCTGACTTATATTATAATACAGAGATTTTAAAAACTTAGTGGTAAGATGTGGGTTCTGAAAATCCTAAACTCAGCTTCATTCTGTAAATGAAGGTTTTTAACGAGGAAGATTTGACCTTATCTATAGATTACAATGACCAGTGTTACGTATCAGCATAGGAAAGTAGACAAGGACTTAACAAAGTCAATACAGTAGCTAAACATTAAGCATAAAATTATTGCCAATTACCTAATCACTTTGTAACCAGAAAGAGTACATTTAGGTGGAAATCACACCAGAACATTTAATCTAATGAATGTAAATGAGCGATTACTTCGCTTCTAGGAAAGTTGCCCTGAAAAAAGGAGTCTACGTCTCGTATCAAATAAAGCTACAAACAAGGGATAGCTATACCAACTGCCACTGTACTTGCGTAATAAAATGACCACAATCCTCAACGTGTGCACATGCTGTATATAAAGTATGCCCAAGTGGTAGTTTTCCTCGTTGGCAGGTTCCACAATGATACAACTCGTGGGGTTTAATGAAACACTCGGATGTTTAAGGCCTGTTTCCCAGTGCAAGGGTATTGCTATTCAATTTGAGGTGCGCAGGTTGAGCGGGAGCCAGTATTGGCGAGATGAGGTGTTGGCAACTACTGCTTGTAAGGCAATCACGGCCACACCGATTTATGACCATTATAAGCACACTCACCTGATACCACAAACAAGCCTCTTGGTACTGCAGAGCAGAGATTTGATCAGCCTCTTATCGTATTTGCTGGGGTTTAAACCTTTCCCATGAACTTTTTCGTCAAAATCGCCTTGCAAACTTTGAATTTTTCTCCTAAATCCGTGAACATGTATCAAAATCAAATCACTTTCTTGGGAATATTGGAGATTATTTGAAGTTTTTGTATGGCGTAAACATCTTGAATTCCCAATTAAAGAGAAGTGAGTGCATGTGATGGGATTATTAGGCCAAGAAAAAAAATAGGTGTGTTTCCGATTTACCCCCCCTACCTAGAAAAACCTTACCCTACCTAATTTTTTTTTCACCATATCAGATTTTTTTCCCCTCATATCTTACTTTTTTTAGATTTTTTGACAAAAAAAGCTTATAATAGCAGGAAAACGGGTTTTCCTAACCCGAAACTGTGAAAAAGCACATTTCCCATGTTTAAAACAACTATTGTTATGAAATAGACATTTTTTTCAGTTCCTGGGAGGTGGTTTTAAAAAAAAAAAAAAATAAAAAAAAAAAAAAAGTTACCACCCCCCCTACCTAGTTTTCAGCCAGATAAATCGGAAACACACCTATATTTTTTTTTGGCCTTACTGAGACAGGGCCCGATACTTGCTAGAGTCTAAGGCTTCTGTTCATCGGTTTGAGTTTGAATTATGTGTTTCCCTTAAAGAACGTGGTAACGCCACAACCAGAACAATATTTCATATTAAATTGCTCTTGAGCCATCGGGATGGATTCTTGGGAGAAAAGGTATTTTTCATAACCATGTTCTAGGTTTTTAGTTAGAATTAGAATAGCTGCCTTGGTTGGATGATACCACCCATCTTCCCTATTCCCAACTTTTACCTCCTATCTGGAAAACCTTGTCGTTGCCATTGTACAATTATCAATAGGGATCAAACAGCTGACAGATGACTGAAGTTTTCTGCCAAGCCAGCAAAGCTGTCGATGACCTCACGACGAGGAATGAATACAATAATAGACACGAGAATAATTCCTCTCAGACTAAGCCAACTTTACCATCCGTCCAAAGCATTTTAATATATTATATATATCTCTCTCAGCTTGTGTTTAACAGCGATCTCTCGGTTGTATTTCCAAGCCTTCTCTAAAATTGCTAGAATTATTAAAACTACAATCATATCCACAATGCGAGAAAGTAATGTTCGGTGTATAACGAGAAGTTGTGTATACACACACTAATCGTATTGATCAAGTAACAAAGCATGTTGTAACGACAGGTTCTCTCATCTCTATGCTACACTGAGCTCCTCAGAAACATGAATGATTGCATGAGCAAATAATCAGCTGTTATAACAGGCCGTTATTCAGAAGCTGGAACGATTCCCTGGCTGATCATCACATGTTTGTCATGGTGAATTATTAATAGTTGCCCGTATATTGATCATCCTTTGGAGCCACTGAAGCAGGGGCAATGTTATCAGGGCTTGACCAATTAATGTACCTGTGACGAGCAATGATGCAACCTTTTCTGTTCCCAGAATACTTGATATGTCAATAGTACACAATATAGGGACATAACTCCTGTCAGAGTATATTACCGATCACTCAAAGGAAATATCATCTGTCATTGCTTGCATGTTGTTACATGACTGAAGCAGGAAGGTTCTGCCGCATGACTACATGTTTTGTTCTTGCGAGGATATTTACCAATTGACTAAGATCATGGTGCAGTATTGGATTTTCAGAGCTTTCCTGAGTTTAGGACTTATATTATTATGCCTCGAATTGCAATAGCCACATTACGAAAGTACTGCATGCTACTATCATAACACCATGCTTTTCCAATTCCTCGATACAAACCCTTCTGTACATATATGTATTTAGAAAGAAAATTATTGTATCATACAGGTCTGCACATTATCTTGGCCCGGCAGAACTAACCCCGAAAAGGGGAATCGGTATACCAAGTATAAATAAAATCATAAAAAGAATAAGCAGAATAAGAAATATGATAAAACCTGTTGGTGGAGAACTGTGTATTTGTTAAGGCATTTCTCTGACTGCCGGAGACCATGAAAGATGGAGAGACATATGATCGCCTACGCCGAATGGCATGGCAACTGATTAATTGATTCAATCGATATGGAAAAGGTGGGATGAGTACAGCATCACATGAATGCTGATCTGCCTTGCCACCTCAGATAACGAGCCACAATTCACATTTATAGCCTTTCTGGCTTTTATTATCTCAACTATTTATTTACATCCGCATGCCCACTTTTGCCATTGAATTAACTCATTTACAGGATTCTTTTTGCGCACAAAATCTTTATTCAGGGAAGGTTGGTCAACAAAACACGCTCACAATAATAGTGGTTTTCGTGATGTCCTGAAGTACAATTTCTTGGAGGTGGTAGCAATTGTTATATAGAGAACAAACATTACAGACGTTTAATAAAGCAAAGTCGATTATTATCAATTGGTATATTTAAGAGAAGTTTAAAAAAGGGGACTATATAATAAAAGATGAATGGTTGATGAAAGTGATGAAGACTCCGGACTTGTTATTCAAGATTACTAATTAAGGAGTGATAGAAGTGTGTACACACAGTGTGTAAATCATTATACATAGACCATTTTTCCTTTTTAAACACAGAGAACATCAATTGGCATTGCCATAACAGTACAAAATAAACAATTGTTATTATCAAAGTATCACACACAGGAACAATTTAGTATAACATGGCATTGATAAGGAAGAAGTACATAAACATATATAGGCAGGTATCAAAGTAGTACATATACAAGGAGAATGTACAAATACAGTTTTGCTAGCTGATACAGGGCTTAGCAGTTTTTTAGAGATTACAACATGAACATAAGAACAAGTTATAAGTTTATTAAGTTAATCAATCATTTAATGAACTATTTTTCTGTTCAACTTTATAATCAGTTTAAGTTAATGTATATATTGTGCGTTTCCAAAGGAAACGAATTCTACGGTCAACTATTTGTGCGCAATGGCTAGATTATGAATATCAGACGTACTGTAATCTGAAATGCCTCTAATGTCTGTATTAGAAGAACACAGGAGTGGAAGTAAAATTCAGTTTATTAACAACTAGGAAAGTTGCATGCTCCCTGTTTACAAAGGCAGTTGGATAAACATGAAAGTACAATGCAAGGGAATTAGACATAAGACATCAAACAACATATTGTAATCTAATAATACACAATTGTCTTTTAGTTTTTGCAATTCCAAGCTTGTCTGTCTCCAAGACTTGAAACCCAGAAATCCCAAAGGGTGTAGTAGGTGTAGATCACTCAGATTCAGTCATGGGTGGTCCTCTCTAAATGGGTTCCTCTCAAAACCTATACAGTGGCCTTAAGTGGCAACTTGTCAATCAAACCAAGATAGCCAATAGAATACAACAAATGTCAACCAATAGGATGTCACACTGGCCTTCAGGGATTTACTGCAGAGATGGTAGAAGGTTGTCAATCAAGCAGTCCTTGCATAAGTGCAAAGTTAGTAGTGTTGGCGTGAATTACATCACACAGATATGGGCATCCAGATATCCTCCCAGATAAGTGTCCACACTCCTCACACCAATCCTCAACCAACACCTCAAAATGTATCACATGAACTTGCTACTCAGGATGATTGACAGAATGGTACCCAATTCACTAACATTCACGATTTTTTAAAAAAAAAATACCGTAGAATGTAAAAAACTACATCTTAATGTTGCAAGAGACGACTACAATAGGGGGTAGGGAGCTATAGAGGAAGATTAGCTCTATTAGCGAACAATTAGGAAGCATACAAATTATATACAGAGAGTATACATTCACATAATATAAACATGGAATAGCAAATAAGAATGAGAAAGGGGACGTTATAACAGCACAGGCAGAAATTGACGTCTAGAGGCAAGGCATCCTACTCAGTTATCTGCTGGGATAACAAATAATTTTTTAAGGCAAGTTTAAAAGAATTCTGGTCTCTCAATAATCTTAGTAGGTTGGTAAATTATTCCAGTATTTAGCGATCATATTTAGTAAGGATCTTTGGTCTTTGCTATTGTTACAGCGCAGCATCCCTATGGTGGGAGCATCTGCCTATCTGATTTGCCTATTTGGCATTACAAGTACAATACAATAACTAGCATTAGAATGTTTATTCAAGTTCAAAAGTAGACCAGCCCATTGTCTCCAAATCGAGGCCATATTCAATATTAAATAGCCAGGATAATTGTCAAAGACCTGCACAGGGACCAGGAAATAAACAGGTGGTTCTATTCTTGGTGTCATTTTGATTCATCAGACTAATTTCATGGCAACAGCACAGGATATGCCTGACCTTTTCTTATTGTGAGATCAATCGGATAACAATGTTTTGTTCTCTGTCAAAGTGCCTTGACATTTTGACAGGATTTGGCTTAGTAACTTCCGACACCTCTCTATTGAGAATTCCACGTAATTAATGCACTTTTTCCTTCCTTGAATGATTAACTATATTATTACATTGTCAAAGGGATCTATCTTATGTAATTTAAAGGGACTCTTAGCACCGTCCCCGCGTCTTCCCGTTCTTATAATGTTCCCAGTAGCACCAATCGAGACCATAGCTCTATGAAAGGATAGAGCATGACCTTCATAAACAAGCATGTTATACCCTCAAAGTGGTTCGCAACGTGCACTAAAAGGTGATAATCCCAGGGGGGGGGGGGGCAGTTCACAAGGTCAATGGGCCGTGCACACCATAAACATCAACCATTTTATATTACAATATAAGCTGCCTATCCTTTGGCTATTTTGAGCTGTGTTTACCGCATCACAAACTGGACTAATGGTTATATATTCTTTTGAATTAAAACGCACCCGCAAACTCACCACAAACAGGATCAATTACAACACTAAAAAATATTCACATTGTGGACAAGCATTTTTTGTATTCAATCATTGTAAATGTCTTGGCCTGAAATCGTAATAAAAAAAGGTAGGCCTACCCCAAGAGGAGAGCACCGCGATAGAAAGCCTGGGGTTGTGCAGGGTGGATAGAACCACTGTTTCAATCACTGTTCATTTGGCAGCTGTGGCTTTGAACCCGCAATCTTGAACAGCCAGCTCTTTATCCATCTGCACCACCCTCCCACCTTGAAGAGAAACATCTTGTCTTCTTTCATCATAAGAGCATGTTGCTCAGATCATTAGGTAATGGACTTTTGGAAAGGTGGCTGATAAACAAAGGTTATGAAATACGACAAGTATGCTGTAAAATACTAAAGCGTTGGTTTAAGGAGCGTGAATATTGGCAATTGTACCTTTGACCTTTTGTAATTGTTAAATTGTTTAAAGCTATACAACTATTTTCAATCAATCAATATTGCACAGTTGCGCAGCAATTAATGATCTATTCTAAGCGATTCTACGAGTTAGTTTACTGTTTTTATTGCGTCTTTAATCACGCTATCGTTGATAGAAACATCCTTCTACATCTGTTCATCTACAGCAATAGGATAAATATATTTTTCTTATCTATATCTGTCTCTTTATATTTAAGCTTGTATTTCTCGAAACTATTGAGCCTTTTATGAGTAAATAGGTAGTGAGCCTTATCACTATATTATTAAGGGTATTCTTCAGCAAATCTTATTGCCGACAAATGAAATGAACAATAATTATTGAGTTGAGCACCCAAAGTTTTACGCATATACAATCTTTTACATTATACATGGTGTAGCATTGGCATATTTCAGCAGCTAATTCCACTTTTTACACTGGATTGATGACGGGCAACACTTCAGACGGCTCGTGATACTTTTTTCTATTCAGTCCAGGGCCCAGGCCACTGCCCATTCATTTTCCGTGGAGGTGTACTTTCCTCCGTGCTAATGTACGTCCTGTCTCAGGAATAAAAGCCTGCTGTCGCCTGCACGAAGAAGTGTAGCGAATTGCCGCATTAATATTCCCCCTCGAACTCAGCAAGCGGGTACCTGCCAATCCGAGAGATCAACTTGATTTATACTCACACAGTAGCAAGGTTTGGGATGTTGCTCCTACGCAGCATGCAATCCAAATGAGGTCAATCAGGCCACTCAACTTTTGCTCCGAAGGGCAGTTACATTGTTATTGCGGCGCAATAATGCTCGTAGGCCTAGATCACATCAGAAGCAGACATAAACAGATTGATATCTAAAAAGTCATTACAACTTTGTAAACGATATATTATATAGCCCATTCGTTTGTATGGTAGCTGCGAGCAACTTTCCAGTAAGGCCATCCATCGAAAACAGGGCCACAGGAGATGGAGGATAAGTTTACTTCTGTTATAATACTTAAGCTGGACAGGCTTGAGTACGTAAAGATTCCGTCACACAACGTAGTGTGGTTGTACAAAAGACTATATTCTCATCATCTAAACATGATTTGGGAACCTTAATAACCCATACGATGTTGAATAATCCTATAACTTTTCATTCTTTTCAACAATTCAACGGTCTCATACCCGGTGCGTCTATCTATTTAAATTGACAGCTTTACAAATAGATTGACCCTAATTATATACAGGTGCAACTCGGGTGTGTCGATTCGGTAATCTAATTGTGAGCAGTCAGAATAACCTCTTGGAATGTAAATACCATCCATTGGATGTATTGGTAAACCCTGCACATGGGTCAGGTATAATATTATTTGAACTGCTTTCGGAGGTATTGGTATAACCCAGGCAATTAAGAGCGTCGGTTTCATGTGCTGTGTTGCTGGAAAGCGCCTAATAAGGCAGGGTTCCACCAGACCGCGTGCATATTGGGCCTAATATGCGGTTTTATAGTTATTTTCATTTATTAATTATTATAAAGAACCTATATTGCACAAGCTATCAGGACTCTCCTATGACTAGCTCCATTTGTTATTATATCTGGCTTGGGAATGCATTGAAGAATGCAACTGCAACGACCGCAGAGGGAAAACACGTCAGTGGAGTCTTTTCTGGCACAAGCCTTTACTGGCACAAGGTCATGCGAACATGGTTGCCAGTGTATTCCTATACTTTGGAATTGCAAGATTATAGTTGGTAGAAGATAGGATACTGAAGCATGGGTTGATGCACATCTATCGGGAGAGCGGGAAAAATCGATTATACACCCTCCAGAATTCTAATTCTGGCAATACATTTCCAACACGTAGTACACCTGTGCACAAAATAATCGAAAGCATATATATATATGCCAGATTACCAGACATCAAAACTGTTGAAATGGAAGATGCCCTGAATTTCCCCATGGACAGGATAAGCAGATGTCTTGGTCAACGTAAGCGAAAGCATTTAATAGAAGTCCTGATCTCAGGGGACCCAAGCCTTTTCAATGATGGTAAATTGTTAATATCAGTGTATTATGCCCTAGCCTCATTGATGTATGGAGAATATTCAAAAGGGAAAGCCCTAGGGTTGGTAGATATTGTTGCTAGCCTTCCTAATGGAAGTAACATATTGGACTATATGAGCTAAGCCACTTCCAAAATGCCAGGCTATTTATTCAGTCCATGAGTCACCCAAGAGTGTTATATATCCTTAGAAGCTGCAATAGGCATAGTATATCTTAGGTAATTTAGAGTCAATTCATTTGCAGTTGGTCCCCAAACATAGTAAATGATATTGCAATGGCATTAAATGCACTGTACGCTATTTTCAATATATTCCCACTTCGCATTTTCACCATCTATCACCAAAGATAGAAATAAAGATGAGCGCCCTACAGAAAGATCCTTCTCAAATCCATTTTGGGACTGAGAGTTCTGACTTATGAACTTCAAGCTTCACAACAATTTTTCTGGGATCTGAAAAGAATAAATAAATAAGTCGTCTTAACGCTTATAAATATCTACTTCCTTGGTTTTAAAGCTTGGGGTTGAGAGTATTGTTTGATGTGCAGGCAAGTGTTTGCTGTTTTATTGACGCCACCACTTGTGACCAGTCATAAATAAACTTGATATAACCCAGGCTAAATACGTATAGAAAATGACGAATGGGCTCACTGTCAATAAATGCGAATACCCTCTGTCTGGCTATATGTGATAAGGGTGTTGGAGCACTTGTGGACCAGAGTTGACTATTTTCCAGTTTTTACATTTGTTAATGCAACAAGCACGACAAGGGAGGGCAGTGATATTCACGAAGCTTTGTACTGTAAACATTTGTCTGTGTTTAGGTTGGTATTCTTATTCAAAACATCACATGAGTTCTGCCACTTACTCGATTGAAGGCCTGTGTAAAATATAGAAATAAGCACGCGTGGCTCAAATGTTTCACCAGACTGCAATGTTATCCTCCCATTAAACTCTCATATTATTACGATTGAAGGTTTTGTTCACAGTGCCGGTTTTTTTTACCTGGATTTACAAGCATTTTACTCCGTTGGTATAGACACAGCTAATAAAAACGGCATTTGCTAGTCCCCAGGGAATCAGCCGTGCTTACATCTACATAGACTTGGCAGCAACATTATAAGTATTGCATGATCACATTGGGTGGCAGCCTGTCATTGACGCGACGCATGGTCCTCATCTTTGATGACGAGCTTAATTCCCATGTTGACGTTCGCGTCGGTCCCGTTTACATTTTGGAGAGAGTATATAAGCGGTAGCGAAATTCGATGTTAATCCCACATCTCCCAGGATCACCTACAACAATAGAGCATCACGTACCCCATCTCAAAGCCTGGACTCTGGCATTGACAGAGCAACAGTGGTGGATAGAAGAGGAGGTGAATGTAATTGTGCGAAGGAGAGTAGGACCGACCGATTGCCTATATTTGTTCTTATCTCAGTAGAAGAAAACTAAAGGGATATCAATAGGCAAAGTGTGCTAGCTTTGCCTATTGTAGGACTAAGATAGTTTGGTTTAAAATCTTGATTCACGTAGTATGTTTCATTTTACAGATGCTTAAAATCATCAAATTTATCTCAGAAGAAAAGCGTTATCGCGTTAAATACCAGATGACAAAAAAGAGGGTGAAAAAAAGAGAAAAACGAGAAACGAGAAAGTATAATTGGTGGGGAGGAAGGCATACTTTATGAAGAGAGGTGAAAAAGGGTGTGTTGGCTGTGTCCGCCAGTGAGCTTTTTTCTGTCGCCGACTTCTAACAGGTTGAGGTAATAGGAAACCATCATTAGGTCCCTTACAGTCACCAATCGTTGCTTTCAGTGCATACATGACACGTTGATGGCTCATACTCTATATGACGTGTTGGCAGTAGACCTATACAAGCTGGGTTACGATCGTTTTAAGCGTAGCAAGCTGTAGCGATATAACTGGATTCCCTTAATATATAAGGCTTTTATGTTGAACACTCTAATCTTGCCAATCCTTCACGCACCACACAATTCGGATATTTGCAATATCCCAGAGATACCTACCTCAATACTATACACTTCTTCCCTTCTTTCCTGCTCGTCACTCACTATAAACTGGTATCTATGCAACAGTGCACGGACCACACTTAGTTGCCATTCACTGCATGGTGACTATCACAGTTAAATCAGCGATCTGTATGACACCTGGACACCCTCAGTTAGCTGTCCTTACTAGAGCATCAAGAAGTGGCAACTTCCCATCAGCGCAATTCTCCCTTAAAATAAAAATTGTAGTTAATGTGTATAATTATATCTAAGCTCCTCCTTGTATTATTAATTCATTATATATATGCGCATTCCACTTGAGAGGTGCAATAAAGTGGGTGCAATAAAAATATTGTTATCATACGTGTGCGATACAAATTCGAATTGGTCTTTGATACTACTGATACGACGATTCAAAACCATCATAGGGGCATATAATACATAGTGAATGGAAGAAGGTGCTAGTAATTGACTATTTATTGTACTCGATTGCTGTGCAATCTTGTTCAATAAATATTCACTATGGTACCTTGTTCCATTCTCTCTATCTACATATCGGAATGGCTTGGTGGATGGAGTGGATGGAGCAGTGTGTATCTATGGTGTTTTCCATACACAGGCCCGCTACCACAGCACTGTCCCAATGTTTTTCTTATAGATTTTGGAACTTGGAACTGGTTCCTAAGACGAAGGCTGTCAAGTCTGTAATGCCCTCTGGCGTTGTTATTCGAACCCAACCATTTCTTGTTATTCTCTATATTCTCTAGTCTGCCTACGGTACCATGTCATATATTCATTCCAGGAAGGGAGTTGTGTGTGGAAAGCTTGTCCAAAATACACGCTACTCACGGACGCTTTGATCCCTTGCATGATCACACCCTCGTATTCGGGGTCGCCTTCTCGCAAATTAAACGGATTCCTATTACCTTTCTCTGTCGCCAGACATCAACAGAAAAGCTCTCGTTCCATGTTTACAATGTGCAACTCTGATCCATGTCTCCTAATGCATGCAAACATGCAATATACTACTTTTGGCTAATAGGCCCCTACCTGCAGGGGGCATAGCAAGCCACATGCTCTCCAGGATGTGAGGTGGCGATTCCTCTGAAGGCGGAGTGTGCTGTACAGGAGGAAAATGTGTTAACAATTGAAACTTGAGAGCTAGAGTGTGTATAATAGCAGGGAATGCATAGAGGTCTTAATTATGGAAGATTTGGGGGAACGCAAACTTGATATCGCAGTGTTATTTCGTTCTCATATGGCAGCCTATTCCTCAGAACTAGTTATTTCACCATAATATGTTACACAAGCTTGTACTGCAGAATATGTTGTTATTGTGCTGGTTCTGTAGGTGAAGAGGGATGGTGAGGTTCTCCCTATATGGTTCACTGGCATACTGATTTGGTTAGAACCTTAATTTAAAAGAAAAGGTAGCCAGATGGGAGCTCTTAATATTATCATAAATGAATATATTTATGAATGGAAGTCATATTTGGGAGGACCCCTAAAATAATACTTTTATTGGGATTAACAACAACAATGTGTCAAATGTATATAGCTTGTATGGACGTCATTCCTTGATATGTGTATGAATCGATGTAGAGGTATAGATGGATAGCATATGTCTGAAATCCTCGCCGTTGATATGATTTGACCCGTAATAGCATATATATATGCAGCGTTAGATTTAATAACTCATTGGTATATAACATATATAAGAGAGTGCTATAAGAACCAGTGCTCGTAAACATACCAGAAATAAGTGTGTTGTATAATATGCAACCACGGTCATAATTATATAATCAAGTATGATATGATAATATCTGACAGAAAAAAAACTACGGTCATAATTATATCAGCAAACCCATCCTATAATGTCATCCAAGTCATCTGATCTCGTCAACTCTGATAACCCTAAAAAGTTATTCGATCATCAATATCTATAACAATTATGTTAAAGAAGTCTAGTCTCCGCCGATGACCTGAAAATGGGAACAAAATGCAGTAGGCCTAGAGTTAATAGTAAAAAGAAATGCTCCGCAGTCCAATTTCAGACGGATCTTATTTGTTGCAAAAAGGTAATGATTTAACAATACGTAAAAGTTAGTGTTGTATCCTAACATGCATACAGTTATTAACAAAACTCTCTTTTTTATTTCAGGTAAGTGTCCTTTGATTCTCCCAATGGCTGGGTAAGTATCGGTTACATTCCCCGGGTCTACTGCCCAATTCACTATACTACTTACACTGGCTTCAATGAAGGTCTGTGCTACTTGGCAACTCTTGTCGTTGATGTCGCCACCTGGAGTAAAGAAAAGGCACCTCTTCCCGGGTATCCTGAACTATATAGCCGGATTAGGGAATAACAATTTCATGTTACACTTTGGCACTTTGTGCAGAGTTATCGGCGAGTATTTACCCATAAACAGCGTTTACTTTTTGGCGGAGATCTTATTATTTTGTGTCCACACACATTATAACTATACTGTGTGTCGGCCGAGCCAGCAAACCAATAATTAATATTTTCAAACCGCTCTGAACATGCTGTTGCTTCCAAGTCACATGTCAGCCAATCAATCAAATAATCAATCCACCTCGCATTCAATCAGTTATTAGATGAATCCAGCAATTTATATATGAGACATACATACACTGAAACAGGTTCTTTGTGGTACACCAGACGGTGTGGCTTCTGGTTTCATAAAAACTGTTATCGGGTCTACCACCTGGTGGCGGCAGCTTCGCTCTTATAGAGTCTTATTAAGGAGTCTTATAAAACACTAAAGTTGAAATACTACTATCTACCTGAGCGACTGCCGCGCCACCTAGCGGTACAACATAATCTTTTGACCTGCCTATGTCTGTCTTAGGTATATTTGTCCTTAAAGCTGCATACTCAGATGTTACGACAAATAAATCATACAAAATTTACTCATACTATTATTATGAGTTATAGGAATTAATTTATCAATATTCTGCTGGTGTTAGCCGTGTATATATAAGGATTTCTCTGTTTATACAAGGATTTGAAGTCGAATCGGTCGGGAGAAAAAGGCCGCCGTTGAGCGATAATAAATGAAGCCACCTCGGGAAGGGATTTCGGGGGGTCTCCAAAATATAAACGTGGACTTTAATGAAGCCCTGTAGGAAAACCAACTGCACAAAATCCTACAAAATGTTGGTCAAATGCCGAACGTTTAGATGGACTGAAAAAGAACGGAACAAAAAGTAGAAAATCTTGTTTGACCAATGTTAACTGAGAGTGAGAGTGCAGAGCGCTTTAGACCCCGAATATACACTCCATGCACTAACTACTCTAACGCATTGTAATAGAAGTGTTATTATTCTCTCTCATTCCATTCTCATGAGATGTTGAAGCAGAGGAATATATATATATATATATATATATATATATATATATATATATATATATATGCGACTAGGCCTGGTCATGGCACAATGAGCCTTAATGAGATCGCTTTTTATCTCTAGACAAAGCGACATGGGGTGAACAGTCTTCCAATTATTTGGCGTCCTTCTCAACATCTATATTTCCATGAGAAGGGTGGGTGGTCACGCTACCTACTAGGATAGAGTATGCTCTGCGATATCAGACTTATCATCCGCGGATGTAGAACTAATTGTTTTATCAGTGAGCACTACTTGCATTTGATAGTCTCTAATGTAGTAAATGGTTCCGGTCCTATTTTAATTAAATGCACCCAGTTGCATACATCAAGACAGAATTAATCCTAATACTAATGGGATCAACATCGGGACATGATTGTTTTCCATTGAAAATGGATGAGCAAGCTGATTGACTTTTTTTTGTAATCATCATGTCTTCATTGTGATTGATCGCTGCATTACAACTCAGGCACTAAAAGTAATATTATTTATTGCTTATTGCGGATATTCCGGGGTATAAGGTATGGTCGCCTGGTCTCTAGAGGAGAAGGAGAATGACCCATGTCTTTTTAAATGTTTTAATTGAATGACACAATTATCAAAATACTTGGAATAAAACTTTATCAAATGCAAAGAGAAACTGTACTTCGGGTTTGAAACTTTAGAAGTCAGGCGATCTGAGCAGTCAAAAAACCTATATATGCTCCGTGCTGAAGCTTGAACCACACAAAAGTTGTATGGAGCAGCAGGTGGTACCTGCCATGTAGTACATTGTTTGTACCACATGGGCGGGCCAGTGGAACTGCACATTCTATGATTGATAAGTCATTTCAATGTTATTCACTTCTGGCTTTTTTCATGGAAAACCCAGCGCGTCGTTTTCACTTATATCTCAGCTTCTACCATAACTTCCCTTCTTTGTGACTTTCCTGCTGGGTCTTTAGACGGCCATTTCCGATCTGCCAACTGTTGATCATCTAAGTAAACATGTCTTTTTGACTAATATTCCTTCATCATTTATGATCGTGGGGAAAATATAAAACCACAACTCGTAGTCAACCTGGGGGACGATTCCTTTCTTTGTAACATACTCGCCTCCGGCTCCTCTGCCACTGTGAAAAGAATTGTCTTGGGTTCATGTGATCGTTCCCCTCTGATTAACTACGAGCTGTGGTTCTATCATAATATCAAACTAAGTCGTTGTAATGCTTTAAAATATGAAGGTATGTTTTACTCGCTGTATCAGGTTTACATCTCATGGCTATAACTATGTATATATAAAGACTTTTATTCACATACTGACAAATTAATAATACATGACTAGGAAGCTAAACTTCTGAAAACAGAACATGTTTATCTAGTGTGCCTAATGGTGAGAGACAAGGAAGGCTGGATAATTATCTACGATGATGCAAGCCATCGCAATGCAATGCAAGCCCCTTTAAAGATAACTTCCGGAGTTCTATTTATGATTAAATTTCATGGCGGATGTGGTAATATAGTTCCTTTTTACTATCATCCTATTCGAATGAAAATAATGTTTATGAATTTTTATGATAGGCCTACTCATAAGCACACAGCGAATATCGATTTGACTATGCTGCCATCTGGTAGTCTCGTGAGTAACCTGTTTTATATGTTGGTGATAAACCATTAGGGAGCGATTTTGGTGCGTCTTATGGGCCTTCAATTTTAATTAAAGCTGAATTATTTACCTGCAATACTGATGCTATCTTTCTGTTGCAATTTATATATGCAGTATATTAAACAAAAATCCCCGCTGAGGCTTTTTGTGCACACGATTATATTTGTAACGAAAGTTTATGAACGTATCGTTAAGGACAATGGAAAAATAGTAATTCATGGTTTACTTTCACGAGCATATATGTCATATGTTTAGTAGAACACACAAGGATAACCATAACTATGTGTAAATGATAACATTTCTGAACATTCCTGGACACTATGTAGATGAAAGTAACAATTTATTCGGAAGCAGATCTGTGTTGTCGCCCTGATAAGCGCCACAATCCTTTGAGGAGCAGGCGTTTCATACTCTTGCTGCAAAAACTAAGATGGATCCCCACCCTTCCCAGCGTAATATCCAAAGCAGACCAGGTTTTTCATACAAAATAGGGACGCTAAGGGTTAAAATTCCTTTCTGAATATTAGAGGGAAGTTCAAGAAAGAGGCGGGCGGCGGATATTGATCAATATAGAAGTCATCTTAAAATGTACTGAAGTATTATGCACTGTAAATGCTTCTTGTCCATTGTGAGATCTCTTATGAATTACACACAACATAAATCCGTCTCTCTGGGGGAGTGAATCCTCCTGTTTCTTTCCCAGATTTAAATCAATCCCCTTGATACATCATCCTTGATATTACTAGTCCGTTTTGCCACCTTATCACCACTGGTACCTCGTTCTGCTACTCCTATTCCTTTTATTCCTAATGCCCTTAAATCTCCCGCTTCTCCCCTTCATTAGTCACCACCACCACCACTGCTACCACCACCACCACTATCATCACCTCATCCTCTACTACCTCCTCTACTGCCATCACTGCTACTACCACTGCTGTCGCCGATGCTTGTTATTTCACCAAAGGACTGAAGCTCTGGAGAGACCACCCTCCGCTTCGCTCCTCTATGTCGACGATGGCACAGCGCGGTGGTCAGCACCTGTTAAATACAGAAGGCAATATTTTTGGCGAGGCAAGGCAAAGGCCCCATGTCCATGCTCAACAACACAATTACCATCTTACTAGAGGAGCAAAGTAATCAAAGGCCTGTCCAGGAGCATCCACCAAGAAAGAGCAATTGTGGATTTGATTTGGAATATCAATTTATTTAATAGGCTGGAAATACTGCCTCATCGTCAATAATAATTCGCGACAAGCTTCCCATTACTTCGAGTAAAAAATGCAGCATGGTACTGGCGATGAGGAAGAGTTGTTCTATGGTGTTGTTTGGAATCACCTGAGGCAAAAGATTCCACTCCTGAACTGAGAGAGTGAAATCTAATCATCGACTCTTGCAAGATGCCTCTCTAAATATTGTCTGTCATAATGATGCATATTTCACTGCGGTGGGGCGAATACGACAAGCCTTAAGTCTGTTCAGTTGAATTTCTCGAAGAGATTCCTTTGCCTCTTTTAGCAACCTCTCCATTTGCCCTGGATCTATTTGAACCAGGGATTCTTTAAACATGGGAATAATATGTTACCACCAGACGGATTAGGATATAAGCTAGGATGCATCTTGACCATTATTATGGTACATGGCACAACCCTTTTTGGGTAAGTGTTCCAACCAGCACATTTACCAATGTATTTTTGTGTTAAAGGGCAGTCTTTTTTTAGAAATATTATTTGTGAAAAAGAAGAGAAGTGCAGTAACTATTCAGGTCAATGTAGCGAGTTAATCGGGCGTTAACGCACGGTGGTCGCAGGTAATTGACAATAATTTCCGCCTGCGGTGTTAAAGGTCCAAACTATAACACTTCAGGAGCGCTAGGTCTTTAGGTTTTATAACGGTTGTCGTGTTTTTTCCTTCCTGGGTCTCTTGTCTGAGTTTAATAAAACGGACCGTTAATACCATGATGAAGATGAATAGATACTACCACTAATATTGCGATTTGTATACTTTTTCTTATTCCTAGACTTTGTCTAAATTCATCGCAACGTATATCTTAATTTTGATGATTTCGGTTATATTGCATAGTCTCTGGAGGTACTTCTGAATGGAAATCCTTGTCTGGTCTAAGATGGAATGTTTCGTGGAAAACTTGACCAGGCTCGTGGAAAACAAAAACTGTATACATGATCTTTTTTAACAGGACTCGGACGTTTTTCCCCCATTTTGTAATTGTATCGATGTTTCTCTATGCCTATGGGATTTGAGTAGTGTTTTCCCAGTTTCGGAAATGGTTAGGTTTTATTCCAGTTACAACGTCCTTTTCATCAGCTGCATTTGATTAGATTTTTGGGGGATTAACTGCCCTAAGCTGTACTTTATGGTGGCAGACGGTGGTCTCGTGGCGATGCTCTTGTTTTTTTCTCAGCACCTGCGACTGCATTACGCCGAACGATGTATCATTGCATTTGTAGCTATTTAATAGTTCAAATGAATACGGTGATAAAAGAGTGCATGCTTGGATTTGGTACGAGGCACGGGACATTGTCTGAATATAAAGCGGCTGGAATCCGAGATGAAGAAGAGTTTGCGACAGTCTTGCGACTACTAAGAATTATAATTATTCGATGCGTTAATATCTTTATTTTCAGGTCTTATCTAGTCCATCAGCTCTGTGAATGGGATGAGGCATTGCTATCGTTCTTGAGCAATACCCCATATATTAAATCGAAAGGATTGGAAGCGAAGATAACTTTTTGTTATATCTCTTGATATCTTGATATCTGGGCTCTATCTATACGACGATCGATATTCCATGTTATATTGGACTGTCAGAGCATTGTCCGCCGTATTTACTTGGCCATTCTGGTTCCATTTATTCATCATGTCCTTGCAGACACCAAAGGAAGTAGTTACTATGGACTGCTTCTGTATGCCACCCACGGCATAATGGAGAGGACAGTGAAGCTGTTCCCTTGTACTTGGGGTTAGTTAGTCTCTTTACTGTTACCACTCCAGCCCGTCAATAATCAATTTGTCCAGTATAGCATTGATTCACATTATGGGGCATTTTGTGGCAATATAAATTGTTCCTACTATTGTATTTCTCGTAAATAGACTCGTTCTTTGTCGATAATATTTCTTTCAATTATCTTCGACAGGCCATCAAAAATGCAGTGCCGCCGACTACCATATAATACAATGTATAATATTTTAATCTAAGTATGTTTTAGCAGGAACAGTACAAAATATCTTGAATTCTGTGTTTCCCCGTAGCAATATTGACTGAATGGACATTATTCTGTGCATTTGGAACAATCCTTCGCGGTCCCCTCTGGATTATTACGAAATCTGAGGACAGATATAATAGGTGGGATTCATGAGATGGGGGTGGGATTATAGTGTCCGCAAAAAGGTCTCACTCATTGCTTGGTGAAATAGACCTGTATAGAATTTCGAAAGAAAAATAAGATTAAAACCACTGAAATTACCCAAACAAAGTAACTGGATCGTCTCCCCCACAGAAGTCTTCCTAAATTATAAACAGTAAAACCTCCACTGCGGACTCCTCTCCCATCCGGCTACCTTGCTACTAAGGACAGTTATAGGTCAAGTCCCGATGTCTTTTCTACATTATTACTCGTCTCCAAACCGGAGAAACACATCCTTACTTTAGGTATTTCTTCCTTGTTTTTTTTAGGAAACTTCTAATGTAGGAATAAAAAGTAGCGCTTCGCTCAAAGTTGCTTACCAGCTGAATAGCAAGGGAAAATAGCTAAGGAAGGACATTTTTAATAATGATTTGTTATGAAATAGGTCCCTGGTCATTGCGGGCACCTAGACCCAGTCCTGAGGGTAAATCCCGGTGTAAATGAAATACTATAACTAATATGAATTTAAAGATCAGTTGAAGGGTGAATGGCCTTAGTGAAACCGCGGAGGACTGGCTGAAGACGAATGCACGAGTTGTGAATTGTGATTGTCATAACCGATCACGCTTTCAATGAAACATGAAGCAGGCCCAAGTTGAAACATAAGTCAGACCAGCGAAATTAATTCTCAGATCGTTTGAAATTCCTGGTTGTCAGAGAACCAAGCAGGAACACTCACATTTTGCCAGTGATTATGCTACATAATTCATTTAGCGATAAAACGTTCAGGCCCCTTTATGAATTACGTTTAGGTAATATTAGGGCTTATATCTCCGGCTCCCAAATAATCAAAATCAGTAAACCAGTTAACAATCATTGACTATTCAAATATTATATCTCCTGTCTAAATATTAATATCCAGCGGTCTATTCGAAGCAAGCCTTGGTTAAAGACACCTTTTTAAAATCTCTTCCGCGGCTATAATGGCAAATACGAAGAGAAGAACACGTACATCGAAGAATGATTCGTAAAAATCTGCCAGTTAAGGTCTTCAGGCAGAAATGATGAAAAAGGAGTCGTCTGGAGTAAAAGCTTTAACTCAGCCTGAGGGCTTCCATTTACCGTCATATGTAGCATGGGTTCAGCACCGGGGAAAGACACCGAATCGTCTTCTAACAGGGAGTATCTTAATTATGGGGGCCTTCCACCGATCGGTTTCACCCATACGTCTTGATCGGTATTTTACTTTTTTTTTAAACTGATGCGAAAATACGATTAAACATCTGGCAGATAGATACAGTGAACTGCCTTTGTCAATCCCAATCGTGAATTATATTCTGTCATTTACTTTGAAACATGTAAAAAAAAAAGAAAACAAAATACTATCAGAGCGTAATTAAGGGGAAAAACCGATTGGTGGAACAGCCCCTTTAGGCTTTAGATGGTGTGTTTGTGGGTGGTCTGTCAGAGGTAGTCAATACTCACCGCCCCAGTCATAAGTATTTGCATGTTCAAAAAAGATATAAGCGCTGTGGAATCTGTATCCCACTATACTGGTCTGTAAATTGAAGCATGACAACATAATATTATTTTGTCTCGATGGCAGTCCAGAATAATAGAAACTTTGGTCTCTTTATGTATTTAGATGATAATATGTTTGCGTAGGACTGGCGCTCGGCTTTACCTATAGTTAAGCCCTGTCATGACGTAGGACTTCTAAGCCTCTCCAATTATGTTTATCGTTTACCTAACAAAGCCGACATGATAACACAATTGATTTTGATTTTAACAACCCCTCTGGGAAATATGAATGCCATCATCGAACAGAAGAGATCATTCATGAACATTACAGCATGGCATTTGAAAGACTAATTTCCTTTAGACTTTATTGTCATGTTGCATGCATTCAAAATTGTATCACTGTAACGCACGATTGCCTAGTGGCAGAATCTTACTCCAGACATTATGACAAAATCATAAAAGGTCTAGTCCACTTTGGTATGCAAGGGCTGCAGTTTTTCTGAAATACAGAGGAGCGCGTCTAGAATAATTTTTTAGGCAGTTAATGATTCAGCTAAAAAGTGATGGCTTGAATATAACAGGATAATTGGACAGCCTTATAATTAAGATAAATGCCATGGCATACATGCTTTAGATGAAAATTAATCATTTATTATATGACTTTTTTAGTGTCTCCAGATTAGGCATATGAGAACACTCCCTTAATATATCAATATATATGACAACAATGAAATTAAATGTATGACAAGGGGCCCATGTGGTAGACACTGTAGGGCACTGTTTCCATTTTATTGGAACATTGTAAACTATAATACGATCATTAGAATATATCACCTAGCATATTTAGAAGTTGTTAGTAAGCATGACTGCCTGATGCCATCTTGGTGGGAGGAATGCAAATTGGTGCCCCTTAACAAGCTCTCTCTTCTATATTATAAAAGAGAGCTTAGCACATATCCTTGATATATTTCGCAGCCATCCATAATTGCAAGTTTTCGCCCGTTGCCAGACTGCCAAAGAGGCTGATGTCAGATGAGAGTTATTCTACTGCATGAAAGTTGTACCGAGATAGTTGAGAGTTGTCCAACTGCATTAAAGTTGTACCTAGATATTTGAGAGTTGTTCTACTACATGAAAGCTGTATCTAGATAGGGTGCGTATTGTGCTACTGACCTTGGTGCCTGCAGCTATTAGTTATCTATGTGTCTTGTCCTGTCTGATCTTGTATTGCTTTATCGATACTGAATACTGAAGGGATACTGTCTACCATATGAACAATTTAGGAACATGCTAGCTAGGAATCCATTATAATAATGCACTTCCCCTCTCCTTTTGTTGTCCTGAGAACATCTATGTTCTATATATATACACTCTATAGACACACCGAATTAGCGTGATGTACCATACTAGCCAAATGTAAATGAGTTCGAAACAATAGACGCTGCATAGGAAATATCAAATTCTTTCCAAATTGTTTTCTTATTATGCTGCATATCCTACCGATATGTCAGCACTCAATAAAACATCATAAGAATGGCCTAAATAAAAGCACTTGTGCGATCAGCATTGCCCGGGGACAATTCTCCATCGTAACAGATAAGCGTCACAGGCAGGCTGGTTCCATGTGTCCTCCATTAGTCCTTAATGGCATAGTGTTAACCACGGGAGAGACCGCCAGCAACAGGCGGTGTTGCGTGTGACATCTTAACAAGTGTCAATCCCTGGCACAGTCCTAATATGTATACTTGCAAATGTACCCCTCAATTTCCATCTAATTGTCCCCACCATTTCCTAATTCTGATTATTCGTGGAGATATTGCTTCACCTTGCGTTTGTATATTCTTTCATGGTATTTCCTTGGCTGGACTCAATCACAGATCTGGGTGGTAAATAATATCTGTCACTTTTAGTACAGGGGAACCAATGTTTTATGCAGAAGGTGGGCATGTGGGGAGTTGCTGTTACAAGGTCGTACGTGGAATAACGGTTTCAGCCATGGCCGTTTTAATATTGGTTGTGGGGCATTCATTTTCCCCGCCTCTCGGCCAGATACTTTTTGCTAGAGGCTATATTTATAGTTGATGTGTCCGGATCTCATATCTCAGACGTGGCTGGTTATTTGGAGGACATTTTCAGTGCCAGTCGGCCGCTGGTTCATTCTGGGATGCCCCTGATTTACTGGTCATATGTTTTGTTCCGGTTAGAACACCAAATGGGCCTGGCACCGGCTGTGCCATTGCTCTTGCCAAGCGAGTTAAGGATGGTTGGTCGAAGATTTCCTGTTCCAGTGTAGGGAGGTATGGAAGGGAAGTCCAGGATGTTCTGCCTGCAAATGCCCGTCGATACTTTCTACCACTGCAGACAAAGTAGGGGGATACTCTAGGATTACGAACAGCTGTTCAGATACAAAAGTCTCCTCGGTCTGCATTCTGTATTCGTTTCTCCAGATACTGGTACCAACAATATGAGGATGGTATTTTCCAGGATCTTCCACTCTTTGATTCAAGATATCTTAAGATTTCAAGTTTGTCGCCTGTTCTGGAGGTACATATTAGACAAGTAACCAACTTGGAAACACTTTGGGGCATAATCCGAATGTCACCCTGTGATCACTATTGACAATCCAAGGAGGACTTCACTATTTTATTTTATCGATAGAAATGTTAGTTTCAGGTTAGTTTAAGGTCAACGTGGAATCAAATTCTCATTTTCTTAACGTTTTATGTCTGCATATTATGTGGAGCAGGTGGTCGACACTTCAGTTCTGGATGACGCATGTGACAAGGTTTGGATTGCTCATAAACCCAATAGTTACTTCTGTTAGACTCGATGATGCTTTAGCAAACTGATACCTTTTCCAACTGCCACTTCATTGTCATCTGCAGTTGAGTTTATGGTGTGTGATCCGATTGCCTAAGTTTATCGTACAGACGATTAATGGACCAAGGAAACCTATTTCAAAATACTACCTTATTGGGTGGAAAGACATTACTTGGAATAATTACTGCAATTCTCTTCTTTTTTTATTATCGACCATAACATGTTTTATAAGAGGTAAACTAAACCAGCAATATTTGTACTTTTTCAATATGGGAATGGGACTTCATTATTACAAGAACAATTACCGATATAATCTTTTATGGGATGCTTCTCTCCCGGCTCCTTCTTCCCAGCGTCCTATGCGAGAACGGTCCTTCAGGCCACGGCGAGTGAGGGCTAACAGTGGAGTTCTCCAGCCTTCTATGAGTCAAGATGACAATCTACCCCCTGGACCAAAGTAAGTAGTTTATTGAAAAGGGCATTAAAATCTTCCACTGGGTGGGCTGTGAATGGAGAATAAAAAGGGGGGGGGGGACATACAAGCCTAGATGGCATACCCACATATTTTATACACTTAACAGCCGAATGATAACATAATATAACCATCAAATGCCAAAACGCATTGTAGCCGGATGTGGGGTCGGTATTTAGTGTTTGAGTTTTATACCTATCAAAATCATGTTAAAGCTACGGCTGTGAATGGGGAATAGAAGGGGGGACATACAAGCCTGGATGGAATACCCACATATTTTATACACTTAACAGCCGGATGATAAAATAACATGACCGTCAAATGCCAAAACACATTGTAGTCAGATGTGGGGTTGGTAACTGAAGATTTTCTACTTTCTGTTCCATTTTTTTCTTCCCCTCTGAAATCCAAATCCATCCCGCCAAAATCCATTACTGCAAGGGCTTCACGTATTATCCCCCACCGGCGCTCGTTTTCCTGGGTATATAAAATAATATCATCATTAGTGGTTTTTTTGTCGTAATAGTTGAGAATGCAGCTTTAATACTAAGATTAAAGTTCAACGGTTGAGAGACTATTAATGCAATTAAGGCAATTTCGAACGTCTAAAAGCAAACTATTGTAAGTGCAAACTTAATTCAAACGGGCGGTGTCAGGTAAGTAGTTTTATAACCTGGCTATCACCTGTAGGTCTCCCTCGACTATATATAATTTGACTCAAAATAGAAATTTGTCGTACATATACCAGGTATAGAGTGGTTCATGGAACCAGTTCACCAACTGACTGCACTATAATATTCGCATTGAATATTGTATACGTTATCGATGCTGTCATACAAAGTCTTTGCGTTTTTAATCTGAACATAATGCATTTAAATTCTAATGCCCCGCCAGCTGCGGTGATATATACCGGTGGACAGATGTGCATAGGTGATATTTCATCATCATTTCATCATTCATAGTAACTGAGCAAGGGCCAGTCGAGTAATTCCCCACGCCGCTGGCGCTTCCTCCGTCGAAAAGGAATTGATCCTAGTACTTCCAATTAACTAATTGGTGGACTGCGACTGTTTCCTCTCGATGACGGCCCTACGCCTCGAATTCAGTCATTTCTTTCGAATTACCTAATCGAAAAGCGATGAAATTGTAAACGGCATTTTTTGTCTAACTTTGCTGCTAGGCATTTTTTGTCTTGAAATAACGAAACGACAGGATACCTCTTTCGTGGTAGTTATTTTTTCATGAATTGCCAAGTGTGCCAAACAAACTCCAAGAACGAGAGTCAACATTGGAAGCGAAGGCCCAATATCCCATCGGATCAACACGCCTCCCCGTCTCAGCTACACGCGCATACTTGATCGGGCCTACTGATGTAGAAATAGAAATGTCTCATTTTATTGCATAAATGATAACAAGTAGGAGATGTAATTAAGATGAGATTAAATTAAGTTTACATGCGTGGAATCCCTGATCAGTTTTAATATGATCCTGGATATAACAGTCTCTGATATTTCAGTACGTAATGGCAAATAGAATCATAGAAGTTGATTGCAGAATCTTTTTATTTCTTTTTCACAAATCCTTTAGTATTGGAATTATTATAATAATATCTTTTATTACCTATAAATTGAAACTGCAACTTGAACGAAACTTTCAGAAGTTTCACGAGTATAGAAGAAGACGGGACAGATGTGTCTGTACTCCAGTGGACTGTGTGAAAACAATTTTTATTCGAGAGAGGAGTGTACAGCAGGCCTGCAATATGGATGCGCTACTGGATGTTTGGATATGTCATTCTACAGCTGCATAGCTTCGGAAGTGATTCAGTCCTCTTGGACTCTGTTTGCCCTGTAACTGATACCGACCTCGGTATTAAAAAATCACCGTTATATCCTGGCGCGGGAGATAGCGTAAATATGTGTTCTGTCTTGTCTTCTTCAAAGAAAAATATGTTAAGCCATTACAAAAAAAACTTAAGACATCGAGCAGTTTAAAACTAATGGTTCTATTCTGGTTGCTATCGTTCGCCACTAACTGGTAAGTTAAGATAAGAGGATTACAAATTAGCTCTGCTACAAACATGTTATGCGATTGCTTGTAGCGGTGATGCAAGTGTTTCAAATATTGGCTTATACGACGGCTCCAACAACATCTGCAAGCCCCGCCAGATAGGATTTAGAAGGACTATTACAGCTGGCCCGTGGGACCACGGAAGACCTTTCTTTTAGAAGAGTATTTCCGCGAAAAACATTTATGAAGATTACCTGGATTGCGCAAGTCCATCCGAACTTGCATGCATGTAGAAACTTGATATGTCCTTCTCGTATAGCAGTCAACGCCACGTCTGCATTTCTGCTCAGCATCCCCAAAATAATATTATGCTTTCCTGCACAGATACCACAATCTGAATTAAATAAGAAAGAAAGAAAGAACCACTTTCTTAGATAGTTTGAGCTGGGGATCTTGTAACAAAGGTCAAAAACAAAATCTAATGTCAATAATTATATTTCACATAGTAACTTTCTTTTATTAATGGACTTGAATGATCAACGTATACCGATTTATTCATGAATATAAATTTATATCGGTATACGTTATTTATTCAATTCCAAGAGAAATTCCAAGAGAAGTTACATCAGGCTATCATAACATATGTACATCGAGGATAGGATGATCTATACATAAATTGTTAATAGCTACCGACCATTGTTTAATTGTTGAAACAATAGTGTTGGAATATTTCGGACTTCCTTTATTATGACATCACTATAATATTCAGCGACACAAATAAAATGTGTTGTTAGCTTGTTAAACGTTTATTGAGTTATCATATGCCCAATAACATCATAAATGGGAACAACCCAATAACACTATTGCAGGTTTTCGTTATAACATTATACGTTTATGGTAGTAGTATGTGTAACATAGACATGGTGGCTCTCGGAATTGGATTGAACGTTACTATGTTACTGATCGCCATACTGTATGTAGCCGTCAAACCTATATTTAAGCTTGTTTTGCGCAATATCATGAAGCGCAGCACTACATTAAATACATTATTCATGAATCCCATCTATATTTTATCGTGGGACTAAATATCAAATGTTACAGGGCGGCCGTCGGACGGAAAATTAGAGGAGGCTTTTCGATGGAGACGCTCTTCCGGAAAGGACATTCCTCCTAACATTGTTAAAGGTTTCATCCAGTGACCCAACTAGGCTTCCGTCAGAAAGACGAGCAAAGAACCTTCGGAGATTCTTCATAGAATCTCCCATTTCAAGACTAGTATTACTCCGGGGTCTACAGCATGGTCCTATACACGCTCATACCACTTATAGCCAAGCACTGTCCTATCAAACATTAATTTGATGCATGCATTTTACCTGTGCACTGCAGATTTGGGCACACAATAAATAGCCCAAACATCAGATAGCGTAAATCAAATGTTACTAGCGTGTGTGTAACTAGCTTTTAGAGCGTCGATGTTTTAAACGATTATAATCAAAGCAAGCTTTATTGACTCAAGGATCAGGAGTTCCGCGGTTTTGTAAAAGGTTGGAAAAACATGGACTTTTCTAATTCCGCAAGCATTCCATATGCACCAGCAAAAGACTTAGCCTTTGATAAACAGTAGGCCAATTGAAAGCCAGGAGATTGGGATTAGAAGGGTGGCTTTTTCAATTAGCAGGTATTTATCACCTGTGCTTCCTGATTCTTCATAATGTGACGTGGGGTGCATGCCGTGAGGCGTTTTCATGTTAGCTTGATTTCCTGAGGGTGAATTGTAACCTTGGGGCTTTACATGCCAGGAACCTATAGCTTTGAAATAACGTTGGTCATGTTTACGTCAAAGCAACCCATCTGTTGGCATCCTATGAACCACTGCGGCGGTGAAGCCATTTATTATTAAGATGTTCACACTCAAAACATGGCAATAGTTTTCATCCTATCCATTCCTTACATTTTAGCACGATGTCTTCAAACCAGAAAACCCTTTGAACAAGGTTTAGATTGGAACATTTATGTTACCAAGAGAATACATTCATGTAAGCTATACTAGAAAACTACAGGTAAAATGGAATACAACTTTTTCTCAGGGTAGATATACATTTTTATTACAGTTGAGATATATCCTTGTGATCTGCAGCGCCAATGGCGCTGACACCTGTTGAAATAAATTTCAGACTGCAAAACCGCCTCCTCCTGCGACCGCTTGGCACCTACTTACCTTGTTTTCAATAGTCACAATTGATAGTGCAACACTACTGGAGACACCTGTGTCTCTGGTACAGATACCTCACTGTTTGTGGCAGGATTCCTTGATGTCTATTTTTTTTACATTCTGGCAAGTGGTGTGGACACATTGAAAGAATCGTAGTCAGTTACAGGCGGGGGCATAATTTCATGCTGGAAGAATTGGATCATATCCAGAATCCTGATTACATTTCTGTCATCCTCGTATATGTATACGTATAAACTTTGGCAAATAAAGTATTTTTCAATTCAATTCAATTTAATAATGGACCCGTGGCTTGTGATAGGCAAGCGACATCGAGTCCTCCATTCTGATCTTTATTCAGCTATGGTTTACATTCAGGTCAACGTAAAATTTACGTAATATTAATGGATCTTCCTCTGTCACCTGATGCATATAAGGAGGTGGATGCTTACGGTACCTAAATTATATTGCTTCAGTTGGTACCGAGAACTTTGTTCTCAGGTGCAGAAACTACAGAATTATCCATTTCAGAGGCACATGGAGCAATTGAGGTGTCACATGAGGTCACACTGTATGTAGGTTGCCAAATCGTATGCATGTGCCTCTAAAGGAGTACTCCAGACTGCAGCAATTTCGAAGCAAACCCTCTTGGCCCAAATATCTGGTTTATCAATATCCATCACGTACACAATATTAAATAAATAGAGTGTATTTGTGTACATATCCTATACCAATCGCCTTTGTCGCCCATGGTGGGATCTATAATTTTATAGCAATCATACATAAACAATTACTGCTGGCACATGGGTAGTATATTCTGGTAAATCTATATCGGCAACCGCTAGCTGCGGGTGTATCAATATCTAGTTAGAGTATGGCATTGAAGAATGAATGCATATTTTGAAATTGTGAACGCATCATTATCCACCATGGAGACATTATTTCTATTTTTAAAGCGATTACAAGGACAGAGGTTCGACATATTGCTGAAGAATCAATTATCATGGAAATGATGCGGACCATTACAGGCACACTGAGTCATAAAAGGAAGCAGTTCCTACACCGTTCAACACCTAGACTGCATTTGATGCATAGTTCCAAGTAGCTAGTTTGATGACATGTCATAAGAGCGACCCATTATTCCCGTCGTGATAATTCTGCGAGTTTTACTCCATCAAAGGTATACTGACTCTTTCATATACATATATATGGGACTTTTCTGTAGTTCCTAAAGGTGTTCTTTGATGAGAAGGGTGTGGTTGTTGATCATTGACACTTTTTCTTTTTTATCAAATGATCTATTATTATAATGCAAGCCCCGCGTACATACCATCACGGTCCCTCTAATCTCTATACGATGCATTAACACCTCGATATGATGCATTGACACATATATGTACTTTAGAATTATTGATAAATTAAAAATAGTCTAGCCCTCACCACCTCAAAAAATGTACATGCTACCCATGTCATTACATCATTATCCTCTGAATAAGGAAATAACAATAATTATGATGTTCACAATAATGGCGGTGACCATGAAGGCAAATTCAATTCGAAATTGCACGCTGGACAGCAGTGATGGTGATGTATAGGATATGCTGGCTCGATTATATCGATGCGCCTACCACTTGGTGCAAAGTATTGTGTTAGGTTCTAGGCCAGGTATTAGGCTAGGCCGTTTATACCTGGTCCTGCAGCCTTGGAGTATACCTAACCTACGCAGACAACCTCCCCACCCCACAACACCCTACCCCCGCTCACTCCTGGGAGGATTAGAGGGGGAACTGCAGCATATACACCTTCCTCCTCTACTCACCTACTCCAGTTAGTTCACAGGAGCAGGCAGGAGTAAGTTCAAAGAAGAAAGGGGCGCAGTATGATCTGGGACTTGTTTTTATCTGTTGCTCTTATATACATATAGCAACTGCTCCTGGAGTTATATACCTTAATGTGTATATGTGACCCTTGGATTCAAGTTGTGTTTATGCATGAGGAATTACATGGATGTAACTGGAATATCAGGAATCGGGGAATCGATAATTTACGACCGCGGATTAATAGTGTATGCAGTTGGAGTGTAGTTCGTTCATGTTTAGTTCAGGGTATGCAATACTCAAACAGTGTGTAACTCACCGTGGATATCATTGCTTGACCTCGTCACAAGTTCATTGCATTGGATACAAAACGTGTGGTACACCTCACTGCTATTTTACATACATCATTAAGTATCATCTAATATCCCAATTTATTTTTGCTATCCAACCACTGAATATATGATATCGCCTATGTTCTGTGCTTTTATATATTTTTTTGTGCAGCCGTCGCTAGAATCGATACCCCTCTTAGGCGTTTTCTCTGGCGAGAAATATTCCAATACAAAAGAGAATGTAGCACATGTGGCGAGAATTCTTCGCCATGAGTGTCAATGAATAAAATACAAAGCCTATAGGGCATCCACTCAGAATTTCTGCATAGCACTAGTTATGTTCTAGTATGACTACTAGTTATGTTCTAGTATGACTCTTAAGTAGGAGCATGAAGGAGACACTTACCTTTAGGTTCGACACACTGCCATATAGCAAGCAGTGACGCCATATAGGAAGCAATTATTATGTTGAAAGGCAATTCCCAGGCAATTCTCTTTTCATATTAAGAGGGCTATTGGGACCTTTCCTGTGTAGACACCGGGTATTTACACCAGTAGTGCACATGATGTCAGTCGATGTTTATCTTAACGCTATAGCTTACGTCAGTGTATGTGTGTATAATACACTCATGTGTTATGTGTCGGGGCTATGATGTATATGTCCAAACGGTTAGAGGTTACAGTGTTTTGATTCAGCACGAGGTGAAAAAATACAAATATATACCTCCCAGACCTCAGTCAATCGAGCCTTCAAGATTTCATTAGAGGAGGGGCACCCTTCTAAAATGATTGATGAGAAGTCTAAAGAGACAAAGTTGAAAAAGGGTCTGGTGGGAAATCTACCTGCTTTGTGCCTGGGAGAACATTTTAAAGTTTTCCCGGCAATTTTAACCTTTATTTAGGACTCCATAGACCCCCTTTGTTGCTCTTCTAAGAATCCTTTTTGAAGTGTAGTAGTTTGTCATAGAGAATTGTAAAATTTGATGCTTTCTAAAACATCTATGGAACCAAAAGTACCCATCAATTTACGAGAGCACCACTGAATTTGCAGAAAACAAACAAAAAACATATTCGATGTCCATGAATTGCGTTTTGGTTACTGTTTCAACCAAAAGTCCTGGCATTTACCAGGCATGGTGTGCATTAACTAAACTAACTTTTAATCGATACATTTAGTTAGGAAGAGAATTTCATATGATAAATGTTGCTGGTTCTAATGTGATATATGAGCCGACAGAGAGTAAAACGAGTGTACATATGAAATACCTTTATTTCAAGGATCCAAGTAATCTAATGTAAAATGTAAATTCTTATAAGTGGCGTATGTGAGTATTCAGAACATTAAGGTGTCTCCAAGAAGTCTTTGGTTCAGAAAAACACTTCAGCTTCAGAAGAAATGCCAGGGAAGAAGAACCCATTCGAGTCTCTGCTTCTAATTGGCTGTTGTAGGAAAAAGGACCTCTTAACAGTTAGCCGAGGCATTTTAGAAGGATCATGAAAATATGTAGCTCGAAAACTCCCAATTCTTAATGGTAATATCAGCTTTCATATATCTATAAAGGATACACTTTTGAAAATGCAATAATTCTCGGACCTAGTAGCTTCCCTTGACTCATTCTGGTGGTCTGATTCTGTGCTGACTTTCTGGATCTGTCTGAGAAGTACTTATACCTGTAAACACCTCCGACATTACTAGATTGATGGCTTTCGGCACATACCTGGCATGGCTTAAATGAGGAGGTTTGCCTTTACGACTGCTCCTGTACATACACAGAAAAGATACACCCATAATTCTTACTTCAGATAATTATACCTACCTATCTATTTGCTTAAAATGCCTGGAGGTATAAGGAATTTTATATATACGTAAAAAGAGGATCTTCTGCCGTATTGACTATGGGACAAAAAAAGCAAATGCCTCGTCTGAACATAATGAAAGATGGCTTATCACATGGCTGAGCCATGGATGGCGAGGAATCTCTTTGCCTTGGGGCGTATCTCGAGGGCATTGTAGAAGATCTGAGACAATCTTAGTTGTCTTATAATAGTCAGGGGGAACCTTCAACTTCCCCCAAGTCTTTGCATACATCCGCTGCCTGTAATCTCCGGTGCCATCAAATACATCTCTCTCCTGTATTTCAAAAGGTCTTGTCATTTACCTGCCGCCGAATGATCAGTGTGATATATACATCGTTAGTATGGGGTAGCTTTTATTTTGGACCACCCACCCATTCGCTGCCGGGACTAATACTTTATCAGCTACTATAGACTTTTTATCTTGTTATCCTTAAGTCATGTTCACCATACTGAAATATTAATTATAGATGTGGTATACCTTAATATAAGCCTCTCAACTATATTTCACCTTATGTCGCCGCATACAGCTACTGTCCACCCACTCATATCATGTACAATACCCTGGGAATTGAATTAGTTGATGTGCTCCTTTAAATATTGAATAAACAACCCAGGTGATACTCTCTGGGTAAAACCATGCAACTTTAGGTGAAATATCTAGGTTCGACAGGCGATATTTAAATGGTAGAGTATCTGAATTTCGGTCATCCAATTACTAATAGGTACATGTTCAATTCTTTAGAACAAATAACTTCTTTAGTACGTTTGATATAATCTGATCACGATACAAGGCTTTTATTGCAGTATAGATTATTTAGGATTAATTAATTAATTAATTAATTAACGAATCATATGATTGACGATAATTCGTAAATCTTTTTAATGATTTCATTGGAAATGACTATATCGTATCCATGATATAATACTTTCTTAAAAGTTAGGATATATATGCTGCTGTGGTGAACCGATGCCATTTTGTTTGGTTTGGCCCATACCTGTGATTATTGGAGTGTAATGGGTTCAGATAAGGTAGACCAGAAGTCCCTGGTGCGTTTCCTAAACTACCTTTTTATCATCTATCTTAGCTATATGATACAACAAAAAGTGGGGTTAATGAACTTCAACTGACAATGTACGTTATTATTCCACTCATATGAACCCCTATAAACCTTTAAAAACCAATTACCTCAATTTACATACATAACGCAGTCAAGTGCATATTTTGTATTGATGTGAGTGCCAATTTTACCAACTTTTAATCCTCACAGAGATTTGGCGGTAAAAGATCAATAGTCCTCTCTGTCCAGTCCTCAAGTCATCCATCCTGACCTATTTTGGTGCTGCTGTAATCAGATCTATTGATGAATTGCTATAAATTTCTAAAATGTTATTGATCTGCGTGTGTGTCCTTTTAACGAAACACCTTTCCAGTGACATAGATTGGACCCTTGTATATATAACCGAGGGTTTAAAGTTGATAGCGTCTTAATTCTTGGGTGTTTGCTCCTTCATTTGGAATATTAACGCAGGGAAAAGTGTAAGTTTTTTTATTTCCCTTTATTTCTCAGAAGAAAAGACCTACTGACCAAAATACTAAATATTGAGCCTAACAGGGGAGGTTTTGTTAACGGGAGTCGTTTGGAGTAACACTGATATGATTTTAATTAGAGGTTAAATCATTGTATGCCATCTGCATGCAGAGCATACTTTCTATTATTGTATTTGAAGAGAAATCGATAGACCCTGAACGCAGACATGCAGGCAAATGAAAAGCACGAATTATTATTGACTTTTGGTTATGATTATCATCTGCATGAGGGTATTACTTGGCCGGCAGAATTTCCAGGGATGCACCACATACCTTTCAAGTGCGGTTCTATCGGGTTGGACTGGAAAGAAGTAGATTGGGATGATATGAACCGAAAATTATAGATAATTGACATGTGGTGGGATTATTGACCGATGACATGAACTGAAAAGAAGAGATAGCTGCACTAGGGGAGAATCTAACAATACTGTGGCAGAAAATTGTAGCTAGAAAGAGTCCTGACTGTGAGCATTAAAAAGCAGGTGGCTGTAATGTCCTGAAATGGTTCCGTCCCATCGATGGTTGTTACCTATATTCAGTGCACCACTATAATAGTGTAGCCTTTATCACTCGCCTGTTGCGCATGCAGTATTATCATGAAGGAATTGTTGGGATGCTCTGCAGTGCTCAGGTGTGATGTCTGAAACATACAGGTCTGCGAAATACTATTCATGAAAGGGTTCATCTCAAACATAGTGGTTAGCAGCCCCCTCCCCCATCTTTGGTAGATTTCATGTATATAATATATAATATAATTAAGTAATGTCTCTAAAAGTAGACTGTTCAATTATAAGAATATTATTTAGAATTGTTGAGTTTTATTAGCATGCAATAAGCAAATAAACAAGACCATCCCCGCACTTCTAATCAATTTACTGACTATATGTCGACTAGTGCCATGTCAAATGGCACTAGTCGACCCGCAGTCGCCAGGGCAAGAGCTGTGGTTTGGGTGTGAAATGTCCATATTATTTGTTTTGAAATTGGCACAGTCCCACACTGCATATATATATATGAAAAGTCCATGCAATCCACAGCCTTAATTGTTGAAGCTGCCGTTGAATTGCGAGAACTACGCATCTTATATTGTACTGTCGACGTTACACTTTAATATCAGACTCTAGCTATTATTTTATCGTGTAACATCATCGACCTGTGTCACAAATAAACTGGTTCATGTGATATTAGTTTTTCTCATACATAAGTACATGCTTTCCACTGATTTTCTCTTAGATTAGATGCTTTAGAGACGGAATGGTTGCCCTCTAGTCCGCCCAACACATCCATTTCCCCTTCACCTACATTATGAGTCATACATACCTGATATTAAATCATTCATACAGATGAACTTTTTATGGACAGTGAGAACTAAGTTACTTGCATTGAGCTGCCATAGATTATCGTATCATAAATATATCCCCTGGCGTTCTTCTGTGTTGATAGGTTACCATGGTAACTAACGAGTACCTCAGAGACCTGGCTCCTTTTCTCTTGCTCTTTGTAGCATTGCCCGTATGCTGGCATGGGTTCACACGCAATCATGAATGTGCCTGTACCTCATCTATTTAGTTGGGGGCATAAAAGTTAGTTGCACTGAGTTAGTTGTGAAAAAGTTATTAAATGTCATCTATTATTATTAAATGTAAGAGAAGATCTACTGAGACACTGGTGACCTTCAGAGGTATGACGACCTAGTGTCATAAGAACTTGTCTAATACAAGATATAAAAATAAAAACCCTGATGTAGTACTCTCTTAGGTTAGACAAGTGTACAAACCTGGGGGTCTTGCCTACACAAACATGGTGGTTCATCATAATATTTTAGGAATCTTGAGAGTCTCTTAAGACTGAAGTGTTACCGGTCTATAAGTGACCTTTCAAATAGGTGTTCTATGAAGCCACTAAGATGACCTGCCAAACAACTCCTGGGAGTCCTTAATGGAACCATTTGTTCTAGTTTATTACGTTCATTTATGATTATTATTCGTCATTATGGTCACCTTTTCTTGTGCTCGAACATGTCTTCCTCTGTCTAAGTCCCTCTTGCCATTATAACTATTTCACAAAACAGGACATTGCATAAGAGCGCAAAGTTTTTAGTATGCAGAATGCAAAATGAACGCTGTATCCCACTGTTTGACATGTTTATTTCTACCGGCTATAATAATGCGACGTAAAAAAAGACATCATGCGGTTTGATGTAATACCAGATATTCAGTGGTTGGAAGCTCAGTAAAATATCTTTTTTAGCCATACAATCACCTTCACAGCATCTTTGGAATAATTAACATCTGAATGGAACAAGAAATCCATTAAACGTGTCAGAATTTTCATCTATAATATTTAATTTACAGCTTTGTTCACTGATGTGCCTAACGAACGAGTGGGAGAGCTATCATAACTCATTTGTCGCGAGCAATATAAAGAAAATGAGGAATTCTTCAGCCATGGCGCCGGAAAGAAAACACCAGTGTATACAATTGTTAGTGTCTGTCGTCCACCTGTAAAAATGCTAAGGATCAGCAACAGCCCGACGTTTTTTCATCCAAACCAAGAAGTTACATAGAACCAAATTACATGTATGTACATGTATGCAGACCAGTGCCTGTGATTGGACAATTAGCTAGCCATTTGATGAAAAAGGGAGCACTGAAACTGTACACATGAACCATTACCTTCATCAACAGGAACATGGAAGGTTCTTCTTTTCTACGTATATGTATTGCTTGAGTGTTTCTCCCATTGCAAGGCTCAATTTAATTCGTTTTGGTGCTTCATCATCGAGCAAGAAATCATTCTGGCGATCAGGGTTGAATTGCATTGAACACTTTCCATATCATATACCCTAGCGGAAGCACATAGCACAAATAGATCGAAAATTCGAGATGTTATGTTGATTTTGATATAACCTTTGCTATAAGAATATTGAAGATTTCACACTGCTTGAACATTGTGCTGACACCTGGAAAATTACTCAATTGCCAGAACCTTCTGACCAACCAGAGTGCATGTCTGTATATGAATATTTAACCGTCAGTACCGCTTATTGGGAGGTGGACATTCATAATTGATACATATCGCACAATTTATCTCGATGTGCCTTAACTCAAGTTTTTACACCAATCGAGAGCAATGCATTGGTTGCACGGACTGAATTAATACGTATATAACAAAGAAGCTTGATTCTATTCCCATCGACGGATTTAAAAGCTTTGAATTCTAATCGGGATTATACAAACAAAAACTGTGATAATTCTTTGCCCAATATATTCAGCAAGATGCCTAAAAGATTGGAACTTCCCTCTTTGCCACGGAGGCTCAATGCTCTCGACGACATCCAGGACATCCACGTGCCTAGGTAAGATAAGGTTATACCGTGATGACAAACGTCAAGCTTTCTTTCTCACATCTTTATCAACTTTGAACAGTGAATTTTAAAAGAATTCCCATGGTGAACTGGAATTATGAACTTCAAAGTGAAGAAATGAATAGACAGTGGTTCGTTTGGTAGAGGTAGAGGTAGAGGTTTTTCATGTTTATCCCTATAGGTTAAGTTCACGCCACATCGAAGTATTCTACGCGAGTTACTTTATTTCATCAAATAGACCAAGTTGTTTATCTACGCAGCCAGCACGTTCTTACGCAAATCAATCCTTTCAACATTGAATTGGTCTCATATATCCGTGTCCCTTAGGCCAAAGACGCTTTTTTACCTTAATTAATTATAAATAATCTCCCTACACCACAGGTATATTATATTTACCAATATGCACTCACTCATCCATATAAGGTCCTGTTGCATTATGTGTTTTGGAGGTAAGAAGAGAACAGCATTATTTCTTACCATGACTGCCAGCGCTTGTTCTCCCAGGCACGTTTTTACATCTTCAGTTTGCCATGTGAGAGGTTTCTGATCACGCATGTTGGCCAGGATCCCGGCAGTGCCTGACAAGACTACCGTTGGTGCATCATTATTTTCATTTAGTCTCTCCCTTTAATGGCCCTAGGGCTATAACCACCTTAGGCGGAGACTAAAAGGATTAATAACCTCCATTTCTGACTTGCTGGTGCCCTAATGGTACATAAGCCATCGGCTTCGCCTCGGGAGTATGCACCAGTGAGCCCCAAATATCGGGCATTAATCCTTATTTTATTTACATGGACCAATAATGCATAATGATAAGAAGGCAGAAAGGAGATCTATATAATACAATAATTATACATTATATATTGTATATTTCTTATGTATATATTTAAATTAATTACTGGGTTCCTCTGGCTTTTGCAATATGTGAAAAAAGTCTTTGGCTTAATATCTATTGGGGTGTGAGTGTTTAACTGTACCAAATGTGTGTTTATCTATGTCATATACATAAAGTCGGATCGATAGCAATAATTCAGGCAGGAAACCTTGACCCAAACATCGATCATCTGTATTTGAATGAAGGCCTGAATGAATAGAATACCTGGCATTATTGGAGTGCATATATGACAGTCATTCGGCTTGGAGCTGATAATGCAGGAGAATCTATTGACATTATATAGAACAAAAATAAAATGGCTATTTCAAGATATCTCGTCTGCCATAGCGTCACCCGCCGTTATGGGAATCATTTCGGTCCCAGTTGTTGACCAGTAGCACATCCAGGAATGGTGTGACCATTGATTATGATGATGAGGTGGTTAGTGCAGGCCTGAATATTATTGTTTGTATAGCAAGTAATGTGATATGAATGAAGGAATCACTGTATGCCATGCCCCCTCTATCTATTGGAAAGGACATCTATATTGCAGTGTGTATAAACCATTAGTGTTATGTATTATATGTACAGGGTTGTTGCCTTTTGTTGGGTCTTGCCTGTTGGATATAATACATATTGTGCACCATTTGTCCAGCAGCACCAATTCCCTCGGCTGAACGGTGTTACATTTAATACAAAAGGGTGCATTTTCTAGGAATATCATTTGACATCAAAGATGCCACACTGATTATATACCTGGCCTAATTGAAGCAATTCTTTCTTTATCAATTTAATATCAGACTGTACCTTATGGTTGTTATAGCCCCAGGACAGTTCAAGGCAGTGACTAAAAGCGGATATAAATAGGTTTCGCCAACATGGATGGAAATCCCCACACACAGCGGTCATAAGATTGGTATTGGATGTGAAAAGTACCTTCAACGTAAAAGTCACTCGATCTCCATCTTTGGGCATTTGTGTGGCATAATATTGATAAACCGTATCAGGGTCTTATTATTGCGCTCTTTGGGGCGACTCCTCTCTGTCAATCCGCAATCTGGGGAACAAGCATCAATTGAGTAGCTGACTGCAGAGCACGGAGGGGTCCTTGTGGACAATATTTTGATCTCGAATGGCGCTGACTTACTATGACCACTACGTAGAATTCGATGGTTGTGTAGCCCCCGCGTGCACAAAGGGCAGTTAATCAACTCCAGGTTGCCTTAGTGCTTAGTGCTGAAGTTATTATCAGGATATATATATTTTTTTTACGTTTATTCATGTGTGTACATGCAATATACCTGACGGTCTGTGCCTGATTGATCAGTCGGTAGTTTGTTGTTCTGACAGACAGTATATTCCCATAATCTCGTTCTCTGCTATTGACTTCATGACAGGTAAAGAGCAAAATGTCACCGTGGACATCGATTTTCCATATATATAGCTCTTGTTTAATTGATACTGACTGTCGTCCATACCTATACTTGTCCAGTATACTCCTAATTGGCGTATAGAGTAGATTTTTCTGCATGCTTAATGGTCAGAGCAATTGCCAGTATAACAGCTATGACTGAGAATATTGTGTATCACATAACGCTTGGCTAAATACAATCATTTAAATAAAAATACACCTGCAATTACCAGATCACTGAATAAATCAACAGATTTTATTCTTTCCTTTCACAAAGACCATTCGCCTATAATACTAATTTTGAAGAAAAAACACCTATACTTTATTGAATTTTGACACTTATAAAGTATCCAGACATTGATCTGTTTTGTTCGGCCGAGTATAAAATGGATTTCCCATACATGTGCTTACTTTAGTTCATCACCGAACGGATCAAACTGCTAATAGAATAAAGTATTATTTGTTCCTTGGTACAGTATTCTATGCAGAACCGGGTGTGGTTTTAGGTGAATCCTCTCTAAAAAATGATTAAGTGTCTATTTTGATTGTTTAAGTTCAGTAAGTGCGTGAAACAGATCTCTAGCACAGAGGTCGGTTTTATAGTTGGCCGGAGAAAAAAACCCACTCGCCATTGCACTACGTTTGTTCCACGCGGAATCCTGATCATAACTAATAAGGATTTGGCAAATTATCAGTTTCATCTGAACAATAATTCTAACCCAAATGTCACCCAACATTTAATCGACGCCTTCCTAAACACCTTGCTTTCTTTTGAAGAGGAGGACCACTAGGAGGTATGATAACTGATTGGCAAGAAAGGTCGATGAGCCAAAAATCATTAATTGACATTTGCAGGACCCAAGTGATTGCATCTGATGACCGCTGTGTTGGGAGGTGTGGCGCTAATAGAAACATGTTAGCACACAAACCTGTATGCGTCACTTCGAACCTCTTTCAGAAACTAGCCTGGCCAGAGCCCTGTATTAACACGTGTCCAAACTGAGAGAAAAAGATTAATGATAATGACTCCGTTTATTGTCATTTAATGCTTATCACCTGACTGGTATTAATTTTTTTTTATATAAGAACCAGTACTTAGCACTTATAGGACAATTAAGCGAGGTAAACGTAAGGAATTAATCCTAACTTTGTCGATAGATTTATGAATTCAGAACCTCTCTCAAACTATCTTTTGTGTAGAATCTGGTTTGGTTGTAGTCTAGCAGCACTGTGTAATATAATACAACTCAGCGCTGAGTGATGAAAGACAGCAAAACACACATTCAGTGTTTTGTACAAATATAATATGCCATTCCATATTCACCCTAAGTTCGGTTTGATTATTATACCAAATGGATTACATGTAGGCAATTAACTATAGCTTACTCAAAGGGATAATCTGGGCCTGTTTTGTGTGGAGATGCCTGCCTATCATGGCATAATGACTTTGCCATTAGTCATGGTTCAGTCATAACCGTTCGATAGAATACATTAATTACATACGTTGATGGTATTGATACATATATTATATCATATAAAGTAGGCTGGGCTCGTTTTGTTTAAACTTTAATGTCTTCTATGGCGTCATGATACTATCAAACACATAAAATGGAAAGTTCCTCACTTTGTAGTCTGTTTTGTATCGATTACCATATCACTGACTAGCTATTTCTTAACAAGTTTACAATTTAAGTTTTACGTCGAATATCAGAAATATATCATCAAGGTTGCCTGTTCGTGTTTTTTATAGAACCACTACGTACTATACGTCAGTATGAATAATTCAACTTAATTCAACATGTTTATGAGTACGGTATGTATGGGGATCCTTATATCTACATGCTGGTTCCTAGGGAAGTCATAGCGGACTTAATAGTGGATAATTAATATTGGATTCATATAACATGTTACATGATAGAACCTCATGCTCGAGAAGTCGATAACCTTTCCTTTGGTGCGAGTATGTTGAGAAGAAAGATTTGAAGCACTTGCTGTTATCTTCTCCGAGGTGAGGTTCTATATTTACTCCACGGTGCTACTAATACTATAATATGCATAATAATCAAGACGGTATGGCAGGCATCTTGAGTTACAAAATCAACAATTTAGTGTGGGACACATACACCCTTATAAAGTGCACGTATACCCTATGATAAAACAAGTAAAGGAAATGAAGGTCAATGTCAGGGGTGCTGTGACTTAAAATTTTAGGCCATAGCAAACATCTTACGGTGAATCAATATATAGCTATAGCGCTCCTCAATGCATTTTACTATAGCTTTACGGATTCGCCTTGGAAATAACTAAATGGGTAGACCATTGTTAAAAATAGGCTTTATTTTCATGATAATTCATAAGCTTTTCTAAATCCCTTTAATGGAGTATTACGCTCCTACTTAATTATGTTGCTGTTTCAAACTGACATGTGCTAATCCTTAATTTGCACCCATACTGTGCCCAGGTAGCATTCACAGCTTTTAGGATAGGGCCGATGGTAGGGACCACTACACAGATATATAAGCTTTAACATAGGGGCACAGAGGGGACTGGGTATTCATGTTTAATTGTACCAAGGTTTTCGATGCTTGTATATTCTTATTGAATCATGTGTTAATAGACGACTGTAATAAAAAGCATTTAATTTCCGTGAATTTAGCGATAGTACACTACAAGCTCCTAGCCACAGGCAAATACCATAGTGGCCTGTTCATGAGCCCGGGCTTGTCTTTCTTCCAAGGTTCCTTTATCCCCGGCTATATTTTTTTTGGACAATATGTTTATTCAGGAGGTTTTTACAATATATCAACCAAAACAATTTCACTTATATAGCGCTTATCCTCATGCCCTGATCATCAGGACTTTGTCTCTTGTCCATATGGTGGGTGAGATCGTTCATTTAAATATTACTATTATACTAATATACTATATTTACTATTCTGATCGACATAGTTAGATTCAGTTTTTTTCAATACAATCGTTCATTTTGCAATAAGTTATAATACTATGCGATATATATACATTCAATGGAAGTGGATCGATCCGAGGATCGTTAATGAAATATGGATGATGAGAAATGGGGTGATATGATGAAATAATAACAGGCTCTTATTTGTTATGGCTATAAATGGTGGGTGAGTGAGTGGTACATATGTATAATTTGTTTTGGGATGAGTAAGGTAAGCAATTCAGTTTTTTATCAGTTACTAGGATATTTGAGGCAGGCTCTTAACCAAGAATTAATTTAATGGGGGTTTTTCTTATTTCATGATCCCCGTTTGTATTCGAGAAGGGCTTTTAATTTGTTTCCATTGCACATCCAACAGCTGGACGACTCCCTCCGATGTTTGTATACAAAACACCCGTAAAAGTGGCATAAAGGCGGGTATGACTTTGCTATATTTAAGATAGAATGTCCAGATCCCCACGACTCCCACCACTTTTATCACATACCTTGGATCACACTCCCTGCTATACAAGCAACATGTGATACAATTTGCATCGTGGAGTAATGGGTAAGGCCTTATTGGAATGTCTGCTTGAAGTAATTTCTTGCCATGCAGCCCCATGAGCCTTTTACAAACTTTAGCCATTCGGCCAGATTATATTTATTTTGTTGAATGTTTAGAAAAAACTGGCTGGCCGACTATCATAATTTACCATTGTGCTGTTTGCTGTACTTTGCTCGTATACAAAGAGTAGGTCTACTCCAGGCAGCTGTGGCAATGGAAAAGGTATTTAAGGCTCCTGTGCCAAGACTATTGTGATATGTTTCTTTTGGTGGCAGTTTCTATGTTTGCTGATTAGAAGTTACAGCAGGGCAAACTGTATGGGCAGGTCTCCTGAATATTATATATTACAGTTGCTAAATTTGATGTGTATATAAAGGCTATATATACATTGCCATACCGATCATTCAACTAACGCTCTACGTACTACAAAGACTAATTTTGATTCGACACTAATGTGTTTGGGAAATATGTGTTCCATGTTAAGTAACGTAATAAAGCTCTAGAGGCAGACTTTTGCCTCCTTCCCTAATGATAAAATGACTTCCCAATTTCTCATGAATACAATAAAAACAAGTTTAATAATGACTCAAACTGACAACGCTCAGTAGGTTGTGTGCCACATATTACCCGCTGGTCCCAGAATGGGCTGGTGGGACTGGAAATGTAGGGTCAATTCCCACTAGAACACGTGAGCTGCATTTCAACAGTTGGACCCCCCTTCTCCCTTTTGTTTCCCTCTGGTGGCAAAAGGAAATCTATACAAACATGACAGATTGCCTGACTTTAAACAACGCTATGTGTTTGGACTCCTATAGAAATGACTCGCTGAATTTCTATTACATACTCTTCCGAATTTAATCAATGAATTGATGATGTAGGCTTAAAGACAACATCATGCTAGCTGTGTATTGAGTAGGGGATTGCAAATTGATAGCGACCGACTAATCACATGGACGGTTTCTATCTGGCCAGCAATGGATGTGGTGGTTTGTTTGTATATTCTAGATAAGGAAAACATCATCTATGGAGAGATGCATACAATCATGCTGATTCAATATATCACTAAAATATATGCGATATGCGAAAACGATTGCCAATATTGAACTTGGTAGGCACCAAAGAGTATGTACGCGATCTAGTTGAAATATTTTCATCTCTCCCAATGCTTCTACGAACGAAAAGGCCTCAGTGTCCTTATCTATATTTTAATTAAATTATTGAGTTGATTCATGCAGAATATCCCATCTAACGTAGGTCTGTCTTGGTTGTTTCAGAGTACGGGTAGAGTTCTTCACGAACGAGAAATCGTTCAAAGAAAGACTACAATTATACTTCATAAAAAACCAAAGGTCAAGTAAGTGGAAGCTTTTTATACTTATCTTTTTTATATGTTGCACAAAATGCCATAATTAATTAATTAATTAATTGACGTCTAGTTTATTTCTTTTCATCACGAACCGGCGAATATTTGTAATATATTTTATAACCAAAGGGGATGAAAGTGTAACATTCTCTTCACTTGCGTTCAGGTCTTTATGACAGACCTGAATATTTCTTTATAAATAATGAATAATCAATAAATTATATACTGTAATAGATTCTATATTAATACCATTTGAAACCGATTCCCGTTGAAACGTTGCCCAGCGCAATATATGAATTAGTGCGTCCTATATAATAGATGTACATCAATAGGATAAAATGTCACCTCAAATAGGCATTGTTTTAATATCAACGATTATTTTGCGTGCATTGATAGAGCCAATACTGATCTAAACAGTGGGAGATGTACAGTGGCCGGGATATAACCATATTACAACATTATATATGTCTTGCACTGGGATGGGATGCATTATTACTGCGTCACTGTACCGAATATTATCGTCTTCCTAAATATTGTCACTCATAGAACCAAATTCATGATTAGGCTCACCAATATTTTTCAGGTCTCCGGATTCGTATATTCAATCTCTTCATCAAATTACTATCATGTATTCTATATATCGTCCGTGTGTGTCTGGACAACCCTCAATTAATAGGCTGGTAAGTACTTTATCCCCGACAAAGACAATTTTTCTATGAACAACAATTAAAAATGCGAACTGTGTACTTTGTTAAGATACAGATAAATGAAAAATCTATCCCGCTCATTGAAGTACAAAATTCTTTATGGCATTGTGTCACAAGATGATTAAAAACATCATGGTGAAGCTTTATTTATTACGGATATATTCTGCGCGACCTTGTGGATGTTTTATCGCGTTGCCTATAAATTACAGAATTATTGCTGTTGTGAACGATGTTCCTGAATGAAATTGCTTTCCGATTACATTGCTGTTTTTTTAAAAAAAAATATCGTTACTGTCAAGGCCAATACAATTAATAGTTCGTTATACATACTTATGTCCACCTTGTGGATGTTTTATCGCGTTGCCTATAAATTACAGAACTATTGCTGTTGTGAACGATGTTCCTGAATGAAATTGCAATACACAAAAATGTACATCGTATGTGACAATACTTGATCCACCCGAGACAGAAAGCTTGTAAAAACAAGGCTTCTTGTATCAATTACCGTTAGAATTGTTCCAGATGTCTCGTCATGCTTTCAATCATGACGAGGGAATGAAAAAGCGAAGGTATGTCTTCATTAGCGAGTGAGAAAGGCTCCCCAAGGGCTCAATTTTTCTAAATAATTTGTCTTGTTTAAAGGAATGCACAGGCGCTCGCGGAAAAGGTTGCGTGGTAAGCATAGGAATACTATTTCAACTCGACTCCGTTTCATTGTTTCCTATTTGAATTCATAAGTAGACTTTGTTTTTAGGTATAGTTCGGTCTACCTGGAGTGGCTCGTTACACGTTGCAACTACTGTTTTATTTGTGCATCATACATTATACTATAGATGTTAAACCAACAGGACACAATTGCATGTTTCATATCATTAGTATACTATGGTACAATAATTATATTGGGATGTACGTGTTTAGATTCGTTAAGAATTGTCCATACTTCCTCTATATAATAAGGGTCTATTATGTTCGAATATCAGACAACATTCATCGTAATATGTTGAGTTCTATGTCATCGAAAAGAGCAATTTCAAAACTGTTATTTTCCAACACCACACTATATAATGAAAAGCGGATCCTAGATTTTTCTGTGGAATTAGTGAAGGTGAACTGGGGTGAAATTAGTCCCTATGTTAAAAATTATATTTTTAGTTAACTTAATTAAGATTACAGCCTTTTTCGATTGTAAGTAAATTTATACGATTAACTATATATAATATTGAGGTAGGTATGTACATGTGCTGGGGATCCCGAGGAAGTAGAATTAAAAATTGACCTAAATAACAAGGCACAGTCCCTTTTTCTGAAAGCAGTCCAGTACAATGTTCACACCATCATACATTTGTATAGATTCATATAACTATTGTATTCATTTAAATTTCACATCATATTAGTCTTTTCAACATACATCAAATTATAGATGCTTTCGCCCAGCCATATTATATATACTCCATTATCTACCCAAGCTAGATAATTCATTTATGTGATTTCTTACATTCGCTTGCAAAAGACAAAAAGCCACTGCTAACTCACAGTTATATTCGCTGGTCACTGATAGTACAGAAGGTTGTCCTGTGATATAGATCTCAGGGGAATGACTTGGTGAGCCTAACCTAAACCCCGTAATAACCTGTGATGCTTGACAACCCAGCGTTTGCCAACCACTGATAAGATTCATGCCAGTGTCTGCATAGGGGCACTTTGGGTCCATGGATTCTATCAGTGAATCAAAGTTGTTGTTGGTTTGATAAACAAAACCTGTGCGTTGGAATGAATTATCGTTGTGCTTATATATATATGTTTTGTTGTAATCAGGATGTTAATATTTACGTGGATTCACCATGTTTCTCGCCTCCTTTAATGCTATAAGGCTATGGATAATGTGTAAACCTATATTAACTCCACATACATATATGCTGTGGTTATGGTTATGGAGGCAAGATAGTTCAGGGTTATTTGCTATTTTCAAGTAACTCTACCTTTAAATGTTTTAAATTTCAATCACATTCATCATTGTCAAATCAACAAGTTTAATATTAATTATTACATGTAGAGGTAGTTCTTTTCTCAGATCCTCCTTCTACAATACAACTATAATCACCCTTAGAATTATTATTATATATGATTTGTACTCTTACTTTACTAAATGCTTACTATTGACATGGTAATTGTAGTAGAATCGTAATATAATTTCAGCTTCAAGGATAGTTCCCTACCCTAGGATATATAGAGACTTGTGATTGCCTCAATTATTCAAAATTAATTTACATTCCCTTTCACCTTGCTATTTGGTTTCGCAGTTTCCCGAAGTTCGGCCCCGGACTTGGCGCTACTTTGAATGGGACCAATGTCACTAGGTACTGTTTGGTGAACCTATATTGAATGCATTGCAAGCAGTCTTGATGTTTTACCACAATTAGTCGTAGAAGCAAAGTTATGGATTGGACCCCAACCCTAACCCTAACCCTTTAAGATGGACACGTTAACCCCTTTGTTTCAACATTATACCATATCAGGCATTTTTTTGGCTTACACTTGGCTTCTATTTTAAGAACATATATGAATTGGATCTCAATGGATACGGTAGTTCGATATTTATAACCTCTTTATACTGTTGGTAAGGTCCTTCATTTGATTTTCTTAGTGTTAAGGAAAGACATAAGAAGAAGGTTAAATGATCATGATTAGAAATTGAAATTCAACATAGATTCAGACTGTAAGTTATAGAACTACGGAGTGTAACTTCACATTAAAGTTTGATTTAGTTATTCGTATGAAATACTTTGCCATGACTCTGTTGAGCCAGGTGTGAGGAATTTACTGCCATGTGTTTCTGTGCCAGGATCTGCACCTTCATTCAGACTCATTGTTAAACATAGGAAATAAGCAATATCTATTATGAAACTTTTCACTGTATATTATGCTACTCTCAGAGTATTCAATATTTCTAGAAAGTACAGACTAATGGTGACTAATTTTCCTATAGGTTAATCAAAATTTTGTTTTGCTTTTAGCTGATACCAATATGTTTCAATACGGTTTTGTGCTATTGTACTTTGGTTAGTTATATTTGGTATTCAGACTGAGAGCAAATATCAAAATGTACATAATACCCACTTTTCTTGGTCGAATTATAATGAATATTGGCCTCTTCTTCTTGGCAGAACATAGCAATTTCACCATCACACATGCTCATATTGTTATGAGTAGTCAAGAATGATATATGTCTTAAAAAGAATATTCCCCATTTCACTCAATTAAATTACATTAAATTGGTATTGAGATATAACAAATATACGCAGGTAATCATCTTTAAGTGGGTTTCGATGTCTGCATAGTGTCATATATCACACTATCACAACACGCCACATTATAGTGAAACCAACACGATGACCTGGCTATCACCGGTGCTTATTCAGCACATTCTACACCCTTCCACTGTTCCACTGTTGTGTTGTAAATCATATCCAAACTTCTTATCTGACACATTATTATCAGATAAGAAATATATAGTTATGTTTATGACTATGCAATTAGTTGTAAAGGGATCTTGTAAGTAACAACTGTCACGTACATAACCTTTTGGAAGCAAAACAACACTTCTTTGCGTGTTTTGTCAGTTTGTCTCACTAGCCATTGACTCTAACTGGATAGGAAATTAATCCCAAATTACAGTTTCAGTTTCTTCCAGCAAATTTTCAAACAGAACGGTCCATGTCTCTGCACCAATCGTAAGATCCCGGACAGAAAAGTGATACAAATAAAGTTGCCAATTTGTAAAATGACACTGATGAATTCTAGCAAATTCAACATGTCTAGTGTAATATGTTTTATTGCCCATTCTTTCTTTATCAATTATTTAAATCGAAATAAATTTTTGCAAAGCAATTAAAGCATTTTCTTAATGAAAGTTTTCACGCTCAAAGGCCGGTTGATTTTATTGTCCTACTTCAGTGAACAAGTTGGGAGACGTTTCGTTCAGAGGACTGCTTAAGTTGGAGCAACCTAGATCTATTTACATCATTGATAACAAAAAATATAAAACACCAGTCTCAGAGAATGATCCCAACAAATACCAGTGTAGCTAATAATCAGAATTATCTATGGAATCCTATGTCATGGCCATTCATCAGGGATTCATTCTGATTATGGATTTGATAGTACGGTATGAAAAAAAACCGAGCGGATTGTCACCGCAGCATGTGCCCAGATGTTTTGTAGCGTAATTGCAAGATAGTAAAGTGTTCTATATAGATATTACCTGTTGACACGGTGTTTATATTACATGTTAGTGTTTTGAATGATGTCTGAAACTGTTTCACCTGAATCACATGTGTCACTTTATGTTGTTGTTTTGATATGTTTAAGGTATGGTTTAATTGCATTTGTTTATTTTATCGTTTCACATACATTTCCGTGGGACATCCCACGGTAGCCTCGTTATTTTCCTTCATATATCCGCGGCGCCTGAATTCGCTAGCATTAGAGTCGTCGGATGTACCGATAAAATATGGAAATAATTGGGAAATGTATCACTTCAAATTGCAGCTATCCAGTGCCCTTAGGTGGATGTCCGAATGCCACCTTAAAAGACGACCCGTCCCGGCAACCTTCTATCATACATTGGTATGTATATGATTTGGTATACATATGATATACCGCTCTATTTGAATGCAAGTCCCACATTTATAGATTGATAAGAATTTGGACGCTTTGGGATTCATTTGACTTTTTCATTTTGGCATGGAGTGTACCATCGCCCTTAATATATTAATCCTTTTCGAGGTATTATTATTATTATTATTCACATTCATATCTTAAGGACTTTCGAATTTCTCTTTAATTATCTTAAGATTTGCGTGCGTACGCCCTCATAGAAATCTACCTTGGCTTCTAATGTCCATTCCGTACATCCAAGTAGACCTGCAATAAATTTATCTGAACTCACGTTGTTCGGTTGAACATATTCTGACTCTTTCTTAGCTTGCTTATTTAGATCTTGAAATTATGATAAAAGAAAGGTAGATCTGGAAATCTATGTCCCACCCATAGATCATAGGTAGGCTCTCTTCTTATGAGTCGAGCGACCTGCGATCTTGGCTTGTGTCATGATGTGGATTGCTATGTAGTACCGCGACGCTTTTCATCCCAGTAGGATTTTCTTCGAGTTAACATTATTTTTTCTGTTTACACCAACCTGCAGTAACATCTATAACACAACTTGCGATCCACAATGGTAAAAGTTCCTAGCAATTTGAATCCTCTTATCGACGTTTTAGTATTATTATACAACTTTTCACTCTAGATGGCACCTCTATGCTACCCTTTCCTCTGTATTCAATCATTTGCAGTTTATTATTAAGGTGTATAATTTGTCCAATTGATTTCCTGCGTGACCCTAAATTCAATATGATTTTAGTCTCACGTAGATATGAGTCAAATATCGAAGTTGTTGCTGAATATTTCTCAGGGAAAACTTTAGGATTTGACGATGTATGCATAGTACTTTATTTGATATAATTTTCAGATAGCATTTCATTTTAGAGGTCATTTTTAAAGCATATTAAATTATATTTTCTAGGTAAAAGTGGAATTGCGCAGTTATTTTCTTGTGTATTTGACATAATTGTAAAGAGCCTTATAAATATATACGGCTAGTTTAACTTTATCATATTTTCTTGCGCTACTCGAAAAATGTCTGTTCTTAATATTGATGGACAACTATTGGTAAAAAATATATTATAATATAATTATCCCTGCCAAAATAATTGATAGTTAGTTTAAGTAAGTGAAATAATATCAGACCTTGTTATTCCTTCGATATCCAGAAAACCACGTAAACTATTGACTTATAACTTCGCTTTACGATGTTGAAGGAAACGTTGATTTCGTGATTCTTACTTTCATCAATCATTGGATTGTGTAGCTTTATTATAATTTCTCCAATACAATGCCAATATCTAGTCACTAATCTACACATGCACCTTCACTCAAATCATTTTCACCAGTCGCAATCAACTCTTGTCACTACAATATGCCCCAGAATCAGTTTGACTTGAATAAATCATCTCCACTGTGTGGAAAGCTCAAACAAACGATGCTTATATTATAATATTCACAGTAGACTGTCGTAATAGTAGGATTACCCATACAATATTGTGTAATAGTAAAATAGTGTTCAGTAGAAATAGATTACTTCAGTACAAAGCAGGAGCATTTTCACCTTTTCACATTTCGTAGCCAGAGACCCCAGAAAAGGCTGACTGACAGCCCAAATAGCTATTTTTCTATCATATTATTGCAGATTAGAAATTTATCATTCTAGTTGCATACATCCAACATCCTACTATTATGCCACATAATATTGAACCAATACGATTTTATTCGTGGTATCCGTTTTCCAGTTAGCTTTAATCGACACGAATTAATATTTTGCCTATCTTTTCTCAAGATGCCCTTCCCTGTATCCATTTTTCCTTTGTCCTTTCTATTTTCTTCGGAGTTGATGTGGCCTGAGCCCAGGTGTACCATACATGTGTGTTTTTTTTGTTATTCTGTTGGGATTGTAGTAAATGTTGGGCAAAATACTTACTCCTAAGCTTTGAACTGTAGGGATTTCATCATATGGGTCAACCGCGAACAGTGGCTATGGACGGTCCAATTGATTGTAGCCCTCATCAGCTTGTCAGAAACACTTCTTCTCACTTATCTAGGATACAAGGTATTTATCATTGTCTTCTACGACAACTTTGTATTTATCATCATCTAGCCATCTCTATGCATACACAGTTGCAATTCCCTTAGGCTTGTGTAAGCTGTTGTAAGCTAATGATTAAAACAATCCCAATTTGCGCATCCTATCGTAAAACTGCATAAGATTAGTAGAATGTTCTACACGAGTAATATTAATATCTATTCTTTGATCACCTTCTAGGGGAACATATTGCAACAAGTACTGTCCCCTTTGTTTGCACTGGAAATCATCAACACAGTTCCTTTCCTTTTTACCGTAAGTACAGACACATTTCAACAAATACCGGTACTTAAATTGATTCATGACATGTGTGTGGTTCGTTATAATGGTCGACACACCTGAAGTTACTGCAAATATTAATTCCCTGCGGTGTTTCTACGTCGATGTTTTGAAAAGAATCCGTTTTATGTTACAGATATTTTATGCTCCTCTACGCCACCTTTTTGTGCCTGTCTTCCTCAACTGTTGGCTTGCCAAAGCCGCACTCGAAAATATGCTCGTAAGTACAATTTCAGCAGAATAAATTGATGTGTCACGGTCTGACTCAAGTAACTGATTTTTGTTATTACTCTACTGTCTAAAGTATATCCCAGGAAAGGAAGATTTCCTGTGGATAGAAGCATTTCCAATTAGGTTGTCATTATAGGTCTGATTGATCTTTGGGCCAATATGAAGTGGTCAAATTTATTCTGGCCCCAAGTGCACACATCACCTAATAAGCGCCAGCCGACGCCTGGTTAGCCCTGCCAGCGGTCACAAGTTGCTCAGTAAATAGGGCCAAATGGTAGCCCGGACCAGACTTAGGAGCAACTCATTAGTTGCTCGCTTAAACTGTATTGTGAATGGGTTTGTCTGAAAACTTTAAAGGCACGGCTCGTAGTTCTTTGGGAATATGTATATGAATGGAAATTTAATAATGCATTTACATCTATAGATGTCTTGCTATGCTTTTAATATCAGAGGTATTGAGAAAGAATGAACATCAATTCCTGTGAACATAATTATACTCTATTAAGACTCATTGCACTAATTCTCTTCACCATCATTGATTTTAGACATCTCAGGAGGAACGAAACCTGGGTTCACCCTCGAAACTCCTCCTCACCCAATTTATTTTAACTGCAATAAATAAATTCAATATATTACTTGTATATCTATTAAAAACCATGGGGACTGTTAATGTGAATAGATATACTGTTAGGCAATGGTTTCAATATAAGTACATATGATTCCTTTACAGAACGACCTCCATAGAGCCATGCAGAGGTCCCAGAGTGCGTTATCCCAGCAGCTCATCATCCTATCGGCAACATTAGTGTGCTTAGTGTTTACTTGGTAAGTCCTTTAGCCACACTAGGTTCCCTTCTAGTCTAGGAAATGATCCTCACGTAACAACTGAATTTTTAAAAGCTATTAAAAGCTAAAGGGATTTTACCTAGTGCTCTGTACTCGATAACATCATTACTATGTGTTTTATATTTTTATATTTCATGTAGTCAGTTTTTCTATTAGTTTAGCACACCTTTATCTTAGCACATCGTCTATCATTAATGGTAACGGCTGGAAAAACTGGATACCATCCAGAAGGCTGCTTTAACCAATTTGTTAACTCTTCACCCAGATGTAATCCTGTTGACAAATAAAGTATTTTTCAATTCAATTCACTGTTTATATGGCAAATGAGTGTAAGTCACTAACAAATCATTTCGTTTTTCAGTATGTGTGGCATACAACATCTCCAGAGAGCCGGCAATCGAAACTTCGGCTTATTCGATTCGTTATGGTTTGTGATCGTAACATTCTCCACTGTGGGTTATGGAGATTTTGCTCCAGATATCTGGCCATCGAAACTCTTCATGATGGCTGTCATAGCAGCGGCTTTTATAGTCCTTCCAACCCAGGTATGTTGTAATAAAAACCAGTCTGCTTTTGTTATGAGACTTTTGTTATACAAGAACAAAAAGAATAGCATGTTCATTACGATGTTTGTACCCAGTCAACACACTTGGAGATCCTTTCAACTAGGATTTTAATTGCGATTGATAATGATTGATTCGCCCTGACAACCAAAATGCATTTCCATGTAAATCGACCTCGGCCAATATCTATAGGGATATCGTGTTTGACTAATTCTACACAAGACCCTCTAGTCTATTCATTTAAGGGAAGTACTCTCGAATAATTCGTTCTCAACTTATGCCCATAGTTCGAACAGCTTATATTTACTTGGATGGAGCGACAGAAACAGGGCGGTACGTACAGCAGTCATCGAGCGCAGAATGAGAAACATGTTGTAGTGTGTGCAACCACTTTACATGCAGACACCATTATGGATTTTCTCAACGAGTTTTACGCTCATCCTAAATTACAGGTAAGAAAAGATACGATATTTGTATGTATGGATATCATTTCATTTTGCTTCAATGACGTATGTATTCAAATGTAATGCTTTATAGTCTTTTGAGAAGTTGAACACCAGAGTACGTGTATACATTACGTTGGCATTAATATGCATATTGAATGTATTTTGATTACTCGTTTATAATTATAACCTTACGTTATATATAAAAACATCTTTTGACTGTAGTTCATGTGATAAAATAAGAAAATTGCGAAATATTTGACATGGCTAAGTTGGTATTTATTTATCTTTTCTCAAGTAATTTGATCCTGTATGAACCGTTCTCCAACAGAAATTCGAGAATGAATACTCTTTTTTGCTTTTCAATACACTTCGCTGTTAGAAACATTGGAGGCATTGATGATATTTTTTATTGATGAGTTTTTATATGCATTGAAAGGGGTGGTTTTACAGATATAACTTTTCATAGTATCATATCCATGTTATTTAGGAAGAAGGGAGAATGTGTGGGTTATGTCCCACGGTTCAAATGCTATGATAATGTCTGGTATCTAATAGTATGCTGGTGGGTATATGTATTGATGGAGGACATTCATCCCTCAGATATTAGGACACACCATGACAGAATTTGTGACAAAGAGAACAAACGTTGAAGATAGTAAAGCATGACTGGGCGCACAATTTTTCCGTGGACCAATTGCATGATGTTGTTAAGATGAGCCACATTTTGTCTGTCATTTAACTACTGTGGAGAGAATTTGAATACATATGAAAAAAGTTTTTTTTTATCTTGGTGCCGCGAAACTATTCAGTGTGAAGTCATCGTCCATCTCCGCTATCTAAATATGTTGGTTCTGTGGCATTTAGAACATCCAGGATTTATAGTACCGCTTTTTACTCAATTAAACCTTTTGTTTCATCACAAGGAGTTTAGATATCCTGCTTACGTTTAGTAAACCTGCATGGAAATATCGGGCCCCATTACATAGTTCCATTATGTATTCCCTTGCAATATTTCTGATTATTAACAACAATTCTAAGTTCCATCAACTTAGTCCTATTTCTTCGAATATCTTCCATTAAATTTCGGCCAATTAATTGCGTATGTTAACGATGAAAAACCATAGTCTAAAATTCCTATATGTAATCAATTCGTTACGGATAGATTGTAATTTTTGTTAGATTCTCGTACAACATTGATATATATTATAAGTTCAACTAATAACAATATTAAGAGAGGAGGAAATTCTGAACGCCCCAGTCATTGTCTTTGCTATTTGGACCTTTGTCCTCTTCATCCTATGGCAGGATTTCTATGTGGTGCTAGTTTCTCCAAATGAGCCAGATAGTGTGATGAAGATAATTCTCCAAGCGCCTCTATGGGCAGCCAGGGTTATACAGATTCAAGGGTCAATCCTTAAGGATGCAGATCTGACTCGGTGCAGGTGAGTTGAATGTGTCCTAGGTTGAAACCCCCAGCAGCAAGGGCCTCCCGGCTGTATGCAATAATGAATGCCATCCCATTTTCCTCTGCGGAAAAAGTTAGTGCGAACAAATTATTCGGTGATGATGCTTTTGATTGGACATTGTTTATTTTTGCTGTCATCGGATCCCCTCTTGTCCTTCAGCAGTGTTGTCGGGAGGCGCGTCCATATGTTAGAAGTATGATGAGAAAAATACCCCAGAGGGTTCCAATGTTTTCAACCGCTGTTTGCGGTGGAAATGTCGATACATCTCCTACTTTCAATACACTTTTCGCCCTTTTATGGCTATTGGTTCTCATTGTCAGTCTAAATATGGGTTTGGAAGTTTTGTTAATATGATAAAAACATGCCTGCTCAATTTCATTGACCAGAACCATCTTGGGAAATTTAACTAAAGAAACAAATTGAGATGCCTCCAAGACAAAATGAAAAATGAAAAACCTCTCTGACCCTTTTGGCTTAAAACTAATATCAATGACATGCCCTAAAGAATTCTGAATAAAGAAGAAAAAGTCTGTACAGGAATGAAGCACTTTATTTGTAATACAGACATGTGTAAATGCTGGTACCACAGAGACCTGTAACCATCTTATAAACACACCGGTGGTGTGCTTTCTATGGTAACATGTATAATTGTCCGCGCGGTTTAATACCCGGAATTCAATTTGGAGAAAGCTCCCGCCGGCATGGCTAGACCCCGGGGACATGAGGGGATCCAGATGAGGTGTCAAAGAAACCCATCAGGATGAGCAAATTCAATATTGCATTCAGGCCTATTGGATTAGAGTCCTTGTGGTACGAAGGCCTTGTAGCTCTTGCTTGCAACTAACCCATGCCATTGCTTTTGTTCTTCTCTTCCTTTCTCTCTGACACTCACTCGCTCTCATCCATCCCACCACAAACAACAACCATTTTCATCTCGACCAACCACAACCATCATTCCGTCCAGGATTACTATGTGGTGTTAGTATCGCCGTGTGAGTTGGATCCAACCATGAAAATGATACTGCAAGTGCCTATCTGGGCAACTAGGGTTATATACATCCAAGGATCTGTGCTGAAAGATGCCGATCTTTCGCGATGTCGGTAAGAAGTGACAATGAATTCAGTCAAATACACAAATAGATTTACAATCACCAAGCTCGGGGATTGAGAAAGAGACATATTGGTCGAATCTAGAAGAGTAGCAACCCACGGAACGAAATTTTCAGGCCCAGCGCTTTCAATCATGTAGTGGTCTTTAAACCCATAGTATTCTCCAACCTCCATCCCTTCCCAAACGCATTTGATTTTCATTTTGGATGCAGATATGTTGATTACTGATCTTTAGTCAAATTAATTGATAATCCTGTTTTGGTTCAAGATTCCTCTCATTATAATAAGTCTTAGATCTTATCGGGGTCAACTATCTTGCATTTGCAGTTCTCCCAGTATTCATTGTTTGGGGGTTTACTTACCATTGTAATGTTATGTCCTACATTTAAGGTAATGTATTTTGCACGGGGAAGTTGGCTTACATTTATACTAGGTGGAATTTAGGTATTGAGAATTTAGATATTGCTAAGACTGCATACTCTGACCAAAAGGGGGGAATGTTGCATGTGACATTTGAGCCTGTATATAATATCCTTTCAAAAACTATTTCAATCCGATTGGTTGGCAATGCAAATCAATAACATAACACACGTTATCAGCTATTGAAAAAGATATAATAACGATCCTTACGTACCGGATTTACCGCAATATTTCTCATGTGAAAGATATAATAAAATTTCTCATATAAAAGATCAAATGAATCTCGATAAAGATGCACCGAGACAGACCTATTCCCATTGTTTGCCATCAGCAATAAGTGTCAATATTACTCTTGTCTATGGAAGGACGATAGCGTTTGACAGATGAATATGTGCTTTATGGCTGTTGTATGTCTCTTTCCACAGCATGCAAGATGCGGAAGCCTGTTTTATCCTGGCTGCCAGGAACAATATGGACAGAACCGCTGCAGTAAGTACAACACTAAAGCAGCTCAGCAATAACGCTTTACGTTTTATTTCGATCGATGGTCGACAGCAGACTATTTTGTCTAACGCTAGAGAAATGAACATTTTTAAAGATTTTAAATATTTTTTAAAACTAAGGACTCGTTCGATATTCTGAATGAATGTTATGCGTCGCATGCTAGTTTGATTTTATACCATTTAGCCACATTTTAAAAAACGAGTTAGTCGTTATTTTCAGTTCGAGATTCGAGCAATAAAAGCCGCTTAAATGACCCCACGTCCTGCGTAGACATCATATCAACATCATATCAATTTTAAAGAGTATATATATCCCTTTATTTGCACCCTCAAGGATCAGCATACAATCCTGCGATCATGGGCAGTCAAAGATTTTGCGCCTTCATGTCCACAGTATCTGCAAATATTCAGACCAGAAAACAAGTTCCATGTCAAATTTGCAGGTAAGAATCCGGAGATACACGTAGAGATAATTTTCTTCCATTGTAAAGTGGGTATCAAAACCACCTAATTTGTTCTACTTTCATTCAAATCAAGTACATCATACCCATCAATTGAACCAAAGCGACAATACAAGACAATAATAAAACAAAAGATATACCGGTAATAATGATATTTAGTCCACAGCTTTACCATTTCATTACTAGAATAAGTATCTGTCCCTTGGCCCAACCCTATATCATAATGCGTGATTGCCTTGACATTAAACCGTGGTATTGATCTGATGATAACCTTCTAACACAAATCTGACAGTGAGGCGCAAAATAACAATTCATTTCCTGAATACATAACTGTAACCCACACTTTTCTTCTCTCTGCGCAGAACATGTTGTTTGCGAGGACGAATTCAAGTACGCTTTGTTGGCGAATAATTGTTTATGTCCAGGTGCCTCTACTCTAGTCACCCTACTTCTGCACACCTCGCGAGGAGCGTAAGTCCGTTTCACTACTATGATATTAGCTCATGTCCCCCAAGATGATTCTCCTCAGCAAGTGAGCAATTTACAATCTGCCGCTGACTAAACATGCACTATAAATGAATGCGATTGTGATGTGACAGTTCGATTTCATGTGGGTGTCTTCTAACAACGGTTATCGGAGAATGATTAACAATAAAGTGAAAGGGCTGTATGGTCAATAATATTCGACAGATTTTCCGGCTGGAAGGAAGCAAAACTCAAACACGTAGAATGGGTTTCTAGGCTCAGAGCAAAAGGAAGACTGGAGATCCAGATCTTTGCCTCTTTATATCATCTGGGTAGTCATTTTATTCATTTTTTAAAAAAACATTTGTATTGGCCGTATAACAAATTATCAAATACGCATAACCAACTAAGGTGGTTGTTTTCATGCGTTGCCATATCATCCGAAATATGAAGTTAAAAATTACAGTTATCAAATTACTCAGCTGATATCACAACCGCAGTAGACATAAATCTTAAAGATCAGAAATGAATCAAATTACATAATGAACACAAATGCCCTATTCATGACAATTTTCGAAAATATTTGAATCAATATGCTACATAAATCAATACAAATTCATAACCAACATAAAACATTATTTCTGATACAACAGCATAATGTTTATTACAATAGATAATTACATATATATATATGCCCGTTGAAGAACACCTAATTGTAACTTCCTTAACGAATGATAAAATGTGTAAGTCATTTTAAATAAGAAAACCAGAATGGTTTTTATCCTTCTTTAATAGTTCTGGTGTGTCGAGGAAGCAACAATTCATTACCCCAATCTAGGTATATACAGGCCTGCGACTCTGTGATATATACATGGGAAGCAAATACATAGTTTTAGTCCTTCTAAAGAAGGTCCAACTGTGCACTGACACATGTCAGGACATGTACTAACACTGTAGATAAAATCGCCCTACTCTACCTAATATATCATAGTTTTTAGCTGTTCTTTCCCTTTGTCAGGTACTAGTCGGTCTAAGCCCAAAAGTACTCAATCAGAGATCAATCAAGTTTGGCAGTTGACTATTAGAAGGTGAATAAATAGAAAAAAATCCGATGCATAACCTTTGCACTTACTGAAGATTGCCATTCACTTGTTGTGCTGCTGTGAGGTTACGTATACAGCACTATGTGGATGTCACCATCTGGCAAGGGAGAATTGGCAGAATAGGCCACTCGGGGCTTCTCCATTACTGGCTTAACATGCCCCATTACCATGCAGTTCATGCACATTCGGTATAATGGCATGTGTATCCCTGCCCTGTATACGATCTTGTATTAACAGTGCTTAGGCATAATAAACAGCAGCTTACACACGCGCGCCTCTTACCACTCATGGGGCCTCTGGACTGGAGGGACTGGTATTCAGGTGGTGCTGGGCTTGAGCAATGCTCTGTCCTTGGTTTGAACTGCCGAGTGCTTCATGTAACTGATACAAAGGTATGGGCATGTCCTCCTGATGTGGCAGGGGAGGCCTGGCCACCTGGTACCGCTTGACTAATGTATGAAATATCATACCTCCTGTTACAGAAACATGTGAGAACTAATGATTCACGGAAAAACTTACCTGTTTCTAGCTTGAACGATCCAGGGGCTATAACTGCTTTAGGCAGAGACTAAAATGATTAATAACCTGATAACCTGGTGATAACACAATGCGTTCTCTCCTGTGGTATACGCCCACTATGCTCATTAGTAAGAACTATTTATAAAGCCTTATGCCAGCGAAATACCATAGAAATACATTAACCACTTATGGAACCGAGTTCGGAGCGGGCGGGAAATGTAGAACAAGTTTGGAGGCAGAGTGATACAACACGAAGCTGAAGGCTGAGTGTTGTATCACTCCGCCGGAAAACGAGTTCTGCATTTCCCGAGTTAAAACGAGTACCATAAGTTTATTAGTATATGTGCCCTTTCCTTCCTTTAGACGTGACGTCATAAAACAAGTCCAGTCGATAAAGCACTAGTTCTACATCAGTTCACAGATATGGAACTCCTGGTTATAGAATGCACATATACTAATAATTAATTGTTTTGGGGCCTAAAACTCATAGTACATTGGATATGTATCAACTGAAGTGCCAATGATTCAAAGTATAGTTATTTGATGGATGTATCAAGCGGTGGGGCACGAAAGATGTCATCGACTAAAGGTGGCATTGTTCTCCTAAGATGCTTCTAAAATCACTGCTGATTTTTAAGATTGTTTCATCAACTGTAACTAATAATTATGTCTATTTGTTAACTCTTATTACACAGAGAAGGTCAAACATCATCTGAAGAATGGATGCGCATCTATGGAAAATGTTCAGGGAATGAAATTTATCATATCAGACTTGGCGATAGCCAGTTCTTTGGAGAATACGACGGAAAAAGCTTTACGTTTGCTTCATTCCATGCCCACAGAAAGTAAGTTAAACCAACTACCTTCAAATGCTAAATAAATATGGAATATGTTATGATGTGTAGGCTTCGTCAAGAAGGTTAAATAATATTCTACCATGATTTTTTTCTAACGAATTAATTGAAAATGTTATCTTTTGGTGATTTATGATAATTATATGTTTTGCCAAAATATCCGAAAGTAATTTAAATTAGAGCCAATTTAGATGTTATGAAATGACTTAAGTGAATGCAATTTAATGAAAATATAGTGTCTCTCACATGTCTATGTATACATGAATCACATTTTAAATAATGAAATCATTCATCTCGCAATGTTAGATACGGTGTATCATTGGTGGGGGTGCAGCAAGACAAACCGGGATCGACCATTCAGTTGAATCCTGGCCCCAGACACATCATGAAGGGCACAGACACGTGCTTCTACATGAATATCACCAAAGAAGAAAATTCTGCCTTTATACTTGCTCACCCAAACCCGGAGAAGGCAGAAGGCAGTACGAAAAGATCTTCTCCGGCCGCAACCGCCAGCTCTAACTACAACAAAGTTGCCAGTATGATTGCGAGCGTCGGTTAGTATACACATTTATATATTATAATTATATATATGTATACGTCTGCTTTATTCCAAATGCAATTTGCTCTTCACTATAAGCTAATGCAACAATTCACTTCTTTTTCAATTATTACAGCGCTTACATAATGTTATTCTATATATTCGTGAATCCCTTCCATTCAGGAAGATTTGGGTTCTATATCTAGGCGGGTTAATTACCTTTGCACTTGTAATCCTAACAGAAGTTATTGATGTTCTGTCACATTAACCATTTCTAATCTATGATGCACCAAAGATACGCACCATAGAGTGGAGCTGATAATTGTTTCCTCAAAGCCCCCATCCTTCCTCACAACTTTCCTCATCGGGGGAGGGGGTGCCGGTCCAGATCATGTTGCCCTTTGTCTTGCCCTTTGTCTTGGGGGGATATTTTACGTCCAAGGATCATATTGTTTTAATTATGAATAAATATGCCAAAACCTCTCTTCGTCTGGTGTCAGGTATTCTGTAATAAATGTTCCTTAATGGCCCTCATCACTAATAAGCGAGGGACTTTTGTAAACCTTTTTTTATTGGCCATAAACATTTAACATTCAGTTATATAAATACGCATAATCATTGAGTGTGATTGTTTTCATGCGTTGCCTTAATATTGCTATGATCACTGAAACCTGAAATTGCATTGTTTCCAGTTTGTTGTTATTTGACCATCCCATAGAAAGCTCAGGAGATCGCCCTACCATAACCTATTTATTCATTAATTCAAATTTCTGGTTTTCACCTTGCTTCAACTGAAACCCTGGAATTCTATAGGGGCGGTTGCATTGGCGGTTCGTCAAGAAGATAATGGAACTAGCACACAGGTCGTCGTCACAAATACCGATACAGACAGCCCAGACCAGCATGACACAGGTTCCAATGGCTACCCTAAGACATGCTAAAAGCTCTATTTCTAACTAATGATTGCCAAAGCCAAAGTCTTGATATTTTTCCTAAGTATTGTTGCCCTTTACCAGCTGTATGAAAGACATTATGTTGCTTTCTTTGAGATCATTTCTAATCTTCTCAAATTCTATCCTCAATTTGTTTCTATATATTTTTGGATATATTTGTTATCTTGAGAGATTATGAACACATGACTTGGACATATGCCGGGTATATGATACTTGTTATCTTGTCAATAGCCATTTCTATTTCTTTTCATTTCAAATTCAACGATCTGAATATATGAAAGTGTGTTCCGCATTGTTCTATGATCTATGGCATGTGGTAAAACATTCCTTGACCACTCTATAATCGATAGATCGATGTTGGAACGAGAATATTCGTTTCCGAAATAAAAATAACTATCATGACTTTGGTTGTCTGGCTGACTTGACCAACAGCACTTGCCCAGAATGATGTTTGCTTGGAGTGCCACCTAATCGAGTTTTGTGATGAGCATGTGATCATTTATTAACAGTTTTAATGACGTTTCAGCCGCGTGTCAGCACAACCCTAATTCGAATTAAATGCACTCGGTTGTTTGCTGCAGACCGCCCCGCTATACTGAGTACAAATACAAAACATGTTATATAACCTATGTATCAGTTAACATGATTTGATGAAATTTAATATCAGTTTATTATGATTGTTTTCATGCAAAGTGCAACGCACCTGTCAATTGCAATCCTGATCGCCCCTTTCCCTTCTCCCAATCGTATAAAAGTGTGAAACTACACGCATTTTCCCCAGATGAACATTGCTACGTGGGTAGTTATATAAAACCTTTATAGTTCAGGCTCAGACCATGTTCAGAAGTTCCTCATATCATGGGCCTGACTCTCAAGGTAGCAATCGATAGGTACATTAAAACAAGTGATTGGCCCACATCTATGATTTACTGGAATAGACATTCAAATACAAAGAAGAAAAAGGGTGGGTGGGGTGAATTCATTTTGGCATTCTGCCCTTGAAAGTTTTCGCTGACCACAGCTGGCACTATACGAGATTATGCACATCGATTTACAAAGAAATAAGAAAGTTTTAAACAGTTACGGGTTCTAATTATGAATTAGGATTAATATGTATAGCAAAGTTTGAAGTGAAGATTGGGTTGAAATTAGCGTGAATAAGATATAATTAAGTTACTGAAATATCGTGTTTGGTCGTGTTTCTGTGACACTAATTTTGGGGAAATGTAGATAGGCTCAGCGTTTCCAACATAGAAATTCATGTTCTGCCTTGACATGAAAATGGAAACTGTCTTTCTAAACATTGTACAAGAACAATTGGATGTTATCTGATCACAGAATGTTTATAATTACTATGGTCATTTATCTCTCTCTATCGTTCGACTTTACTCACATCTCAATGAATGATGGGCATTGAAATTAACTGGACAGTATACATTATATCGTTTTTCATTAGTTCATTATACTTCTATAAATTCATTTTCAAAACAGAATCTACTATCACTTGCATTTCTACTGCAGTAATTATATAATTTCATTTGAGTTGACCATTCGTTTACGCTTACTTTCCTTTCTATCATTAATTGCCAGAAGGCGTCGATCAGGAAGATAGATTTCTGGCTTTGGCGCAGCTGTGGCTGGCTGAGAGTGAAAGGCTGGGTTTTGTACAAAGAAGGCCTTTTGGCTGCTCTTTATATGAGCTCGGACACACGACAAGATTTCATGAGAGTGAGTTACAAAATTAGAGTTTGTGAATTTAGTATTTGGACATTTTGGTTGTTACAGGTTTACGGAAATATTCGTGCAAAGTGTAGCAACGACAAATCATACTCTTAATCATTATTGCTACGACAACAGAAAGACAGGGCTCGTTTTATTTGTGTGTATATTTTTTCCAATTGACGGTTCGCCTCATAAACTAAATCAGAAATGCCAGATGCCATATATTTGATGGGTTCTGAAGGAGGAATCCATAATCCGTAAATCCATAAATGTAGCCCACCTCTATTAGTATATGGGAACAGGTGTCCATACATAATGACCAAGAACATCTATTTGAATGGAATGTGAGATTCAAATATTGTGTCTTCTCTTTTTCCTATGAGAGGAAAATCTGGTTGAATTTAACTTTGTATTCAATCATATCAAATATATTTTGGGGACGTATGTTTTTTCCAGATATACATACCGTAAAAGTGTTTCAGACAGGGTTCCACACCTTTACAGGAGCTTCCCACTCTCTAAAGTTGTGTAACAGGACAGAATACAATATAAAATTTAATACATTGTGCAATTTGCTCTTGTTAGTTATATTTATCCAGACACCTGAAATCTTTATCTATCATATGTACAGAAAATGCTCATCGTCACGAGAAGATAATGGAAGTCAGGACACGAATATCATCATTTGGCAGCCCTCCGTCTTTGGAGACATATATTCATGATTCTCCTCACTATAGAACGACCGGTATTGAATATAGTCACAACTACTTTTTACTCTCTTGGACAGTTTCATAGATATCTTTTGTCTTTGTCCCGTTTTTATCGAGTATTTCATATTAGATAAGTTTTTTAAAACATGTTAGACACCAATGTAAATGTTTGAATATGCCATATATGTATTGGTGTACCATACAATCATATTGGCGAATAGAATGTGGCTGCAGCATTTGAGTAATACTGCGAATCCGATGCATACATGTTCCTTGATGGGATCTTTCTATGCAATAACATATTTGTATTCTGACTTAGTGTAAACAAATTGGAAGAAGCTTGCATAACTTGGTATAGCTGACTTGAAACTCCTGTTTGCGAAATGTCGTTTGAAACTATTGAAAACGTGGTTGTGTTTTACCGTTGATTGATATTGTCCTTGCCGGATCGTTGGAATTTCAAATAAACGGGAGTAGAATTCCTGCTTATTCCTAATAACAAGAGAATACCAGTTTCAAAACTTTTAGATGACAACCAGGGATTTTGTTTGTGAAAGTTGATTTTAGATAGTAGCAGACACTAACATAGCCTTATGTCGTTCTCCTGAGAGTCTTGACTTTTGAGTACGTTTATTATCCCACAGAACAAACAAACCCCATCTCAATATCACAATATGGGCACAAGAGAAAAACCTCCCATTCCTTTTGTACATCGAAAGTTACGTCTCCTCTTTCGTTTTATATCTGGCTTTATTTGCTAATAGAAAGCTGACATTTCATTTCAAGATCATGGCAAACTTTACCCTCTGATTTCATAAAGGTCTAAACGATAATAACATCAAAATGATGACAGCAGACCACCTCCATTTTATCTCGGAGAACTTTATTAGTGACAGAAACCGGGATGGATATTCATTTCTTGAAAAATCCAACCGATTGTTTGTTTTGGCGGGTTGAGTTCATTTCCTTTTTTTCATGTTCGCCAAACTCATCAAATCAGCGATCATTACTTTCTGACCATGTTATTTTCGGACATGTTTTTCATACATTATTGTATTCATGTTTAAACAGGAACATCGTTTCGCTGTAAGTTTAGTTTCTTGTTTAGGAGCCCTTTCTCGACTCGACTTGCACAGATACGTTCATGTTCATATACATACAATCATCTTGTTGCCAAGCACCAACTCCCCTTCCACATAGGTCTTATCATCAGTGTACGTGGTAGTATTCTTTATGGACAACTGTTACCAAAATAATCTAATTTGGGAAAGGCTTTTACAATGCAATAATTGATTATAAGCAATTCTCTTATACTAGAAATCAAATTAACCAGGTAGACGATAAGACCACTGTGGCAGTATTTGTATATTCTCTTTACCTAAATCGATGTTCTCGATCCATTCCCTTTCCAAGTCTGGCAATACATTACTAATTTAATTATTGCAGAATGTTTCAAGAGAGAAAATGAAACTATTTCTTCTCGGTTAGGATGTGTTTTCCGTGCAATGAATTTGGAATAGGGCATGCTGTGTGTAGGGCATATTTTGGGTCCCCTGCAAAAGTGCAGAACTGTACAGATAACCTAGTTTATCAGTTGTTTATATTCACAAGCATAGTTTCATCCTAGGATCAATCAATTAAAGTATATTGACAGAATGGTAAAGATTTTAGATAAACCAATTATGTCAATAAAAACTATTGCTGACAGCCCGTTCTGAGCCTTTTCCTAATCCGCCTCATTATAACGAAAGTTTGTTTTTCTGTAAAACATCGCTGTTTGTTTATGATATGTAATTTTGTAGGACTTATGCATTATTTGCCTTAAACCATTTCCAATCTCCATTTAAAATTTAATATAACAGTATTAACACATGGTATACCTTACACCAAATCCCTGCCAGTCTCCTACCCCTCATTTCCAAGTAATGGATTCTTGTCCGTGACTTCCTCTGAAGCGTTTCTTGAGCTTTTCTTCATGTCTCTCCATCTTCACTCCTTTCTTCTTTGATGTTCAGTTACAACTCAGTCGGAGGAGAATACTCCCCTAACTCCTGAAATGCCTGAAACGCCTTCCCTGCATCTCCCTGTTGAAAATCATGGTAATATTGTCTTCTTCGGTGATAGATAAAAAACGAAAGCACCAACATCTGCAAATTGTCCAATCCACGAGACATGACTATACATGACAAAGTTATAGCTTATAGTATTGAGAGTGCATGATACAACTTGGCTCTGACTTGTGCCAATATACATAGGTGCTTTGCACAGTCTAACCCAATGTACATATTATGGCTTTTTATGGGCTAAGGCTAATTTGGTTCTGACGCAAGCTTTTTGCTTTACGGTGATGTTTTGTCGAGCAGCCGTATTGAATGGAAGTGAAACTGAACTTATGCCGGACATGCTTGCTTGCGTGTCCCTTTCCCATTGCAGAAATAAAATGAACACAACTTCTTTATTTTCATATTAGTTCGTTATATTTTATCATTGGTCTCTGATGCCGGACATATTGCACGCATTATAGGTTTACACAATTTTTTAACGCGGCTTCCCGTATATCTAGTCTTTTTAACTGCTTCAAGACAATTGCAACTAACTGCAGGAGACAACAAGCAACTTCAACTCCTCCCCACGTACACACACTCACAGCAAATGCTTTGTCTCTTCCGTTTTTCCATTGATATGTCTTCCGTAGATCTACAACTCTAGTTGTCACCTTTGTGTTCACCCTTGTTTTTGTTCCAATCTTTTCCGCACGTAGGTGAGAAAAGCCGCCGCTCCCTCCGTCGCCACTTTTCAGTTAAATCAAGGAAGGAAGACTTGGAGGAGAGTGACGTGCCTTCTGTCGTTGAACCTCCTTCAGCATCCTCTCAGAGTCCGGAGAGTGAAACTCCAAGTAGCTTACCAACAATACTCGAATGTGTTTGGAATTTATTTGTATTTTTCACATCTCCTCCTCCTATATCCCCCACCCCTTCTTGAAATACTCTTCAAATCTTCAAATGACACCATAACATAATTATTATAGATCTTATTATTTCATATACTTTACGGGTGTCCTTTACAGACCACAGTTCACACTTTAGATGGGTTCTGTGGTGAAGTAAAGAACCCCCTGTGCTGAGTGTGTATCTTATTAATAGTTTTTTTTTCTTTACGATTAACATCTATTTCGTTCTGTGCAAGTCCCTATTTATCTCACGGTTTTACCATTACTTACCCATAAGTATAAATAAGGACACTATTTAAAAGGAAACTTCCGGGGGTCATTGGGTATATACTTGCACACTCAAAATGTTGCTCTCATTGTGTTTCTATATCTCAATGGCCCCTGATGGTTATCATTTCCTGAGACTACATTGTAAGTTTCTGTTACCCTTGGTTCCATTTCTGTAAGTTGAAAGATTGGTTATAATTATACCACTCCACCCTTCGACTGACAGGACCTTAACAATACTCCTGCTAATTAATGATTTAGCAATTAAGGATGCTGATAAGTTACCGGACAGAGGCAGTTCGCTTTGATCCACGCCACATTAGAATTTAATTTGATTCTCATTAATTGTTCTTTTTATTCATAGCAACATGGAATATCACTGCATGTTTGATAGATATTTCTTTATTCAACCGTGTATGCTAGGTATAGCAAGTGTTAGTTGTATATTAATGGTAGATGCAATGTTCATATTCGCACTATAAAATATTCTGGGATCGACTTTATTGTATAAGACTTAAACATAACCTCAATTGTCATAAGATAATTTTGATTAATAGTCCATTTATGGTTTTTCAAAATGTGGACAGAATTTAAACTGAAACCCTTTCACCAAACACTTTAAGTAACCACAATTTTCTTTTTTCCCAGGCTCGGTTGCAGCTGACTTACAGAAGTCAAGATCACATACAGAACTTCATGCTACGAACAGCAATAATCTGCTAGAATTGCCTAAGGGTCTGAGTTTACAGGTAAGTCGTTATTCAAAATATTGATAGTTCTTCTTTTTTAGCTTGAATCTCCTATGAAGCTATAAGATAATTACAAAAGAAAATACGATTTTTTACTATGCTACCGGTTTTTTTAAAAAAAAAACAACAAACAAAACAGAATGACTTGCAGCATTATTAATTTGACCAATCCAAACATTGCTAACCTCTCAACCGTTTAATTATCTGATGAATAAATAATCATTGCATATCTCCACTACTAACCCATACCCTCTAGAACACAATTGTCAATATTCAGAACTTGCAGAAAAGACCCAGTATTGCCCCGGTGCCTGCTGTGATCGAAGCAAATAGAATAGAAATAACAGTGGACTCTGAGAGTGAATCGGAACCTGAGAGTGACATAGTGGACGAAGAAGATTCTATCCCGTGGGGAACTCCGGTTCCAGAGTGAGTATGATCATCAACACACAATGGGCAGTATCGTGTCTAAGTCAATATTATCTCTAGCAGGCAAATCTGTCCCATGTCCTTTTTCAATATTTGGTGACAGGGAAGCTCATACTCCTTTACAAGGCGAAATTATCTCGTATACATGTAGGCCATAATTGCTGGCATTGTGTCTTTTTTGTCAATGGGGCCGCTTGGTCGCAGATTCCCCAATATCCCTCTTTTCACTTTTGAATACCAATAGTTATAAAATAATGCATTGCTCTATCTATTTTTACAAACATCCCATGGCAGTGCCATTTTCTACACGATATCAAATGAAATTTCCGTTATCCTCTTGCATAAAGAAATATTCTGTTTCAATATTACTCAATTAGCTGAAAACAATATAGCTGAAGATTGTGTTTCACTGCGATTTTTATAAGCCCTCCAAACGTGAAATTTTGATTTTTCTGACACAACAGACAAATACATATATATAATATTGTTAATAATCATAATGGTTAGTAATGGATGCATTGAGGTACATAAGGTTCCATATCTGTTGTAGTGGGCCCGATAGGTCTGTGTAAGTACAACAAAACTATGCCTGCTAGTGACCATGAGTGCCGGTTAGAGATGGAAAGTTGTAGTACCTGTCATGTCTTCTTCAGCGTTGCCTGAGCCAAGGCTCCCTTGGAGATAATGTCTTCCAATCGAGAGAAAAATGTCCCTGAGAGCACCATCAATTATTACCATTATGAAACACCCATTATGAAGATTTTTCTTTTTGGTATTACGATACGCTCTCGCGACTTGATTGGTTCCTTTGTTTCAAATTTAAAGCTCTGCCTTTTACTAAATCCAAGGGGAATTAGCTCAGACAAGACGAATAAGCACTGGCCATAGTTGATAATTCCACAGGACAAAACCCAAGCTGTCACATACCCAAAGTATATACCTGACATTATGACATTCTCCATTATTTATAACATATTTGCATGTTCAGAGAAATTTCAGTGTTATGGTTTGGCCATTGAAATGCCGTCAATATTTTATTATATATGTTTGACACTGCTTTCAAGCTTTTCATTCTAGTTTAATTATTATCTAATTAAATATGTAGCAGCAGTTTATATAGTCTAGAAGTTGTTTTACACATGATTATTTATAGAAGGCCTACTTTGATATGTGTACTTTCGTCAGGAGACGTGAGGAATAACTGTGCATAAAGTGACAATTATTGTCACCCATATTGTTGGGATGATAATCAATGTTGTCTGTGGAAAGCTATTTAGTAGCTTTCAGTTAAAGATTTTTAAATTCAAGTCTGGAATTATTCTGGAACTTGAATGCTACTACATCATTGTTCGTATGTGGAAAAGTGTTATAATTGGTAACTTTGAATGAAATGAATACTGAGTAACTTGGCAAATGATTTTTGGTCACTCCTTTCTTGAGGTAGAGATATAGATAATTGAATGTATAATGAACAAGTTTACAGTTTACAGTTTACAGTTACGATATAAAAGGAAAAAGTAACATGATTTCTTTTTTTTCTTGCTGTGCCTCTGTCAGTTATGTGAGAGGATTCCCACCGACCACTCCCTATATAGGAACTAGTCCTACCGTGGTGCATCTATTGCGAGAAAAGCGTCCACTGTGCTGTCTTCAACTTGCCCAGGTATGTTTTTCGTTATATCAGATAGATTCATATTCATTTGGTTTGCACTGTGTGTGGGGAATCCCATACATCGTGCGATTAGAATCGTGCCACAAAACCCTTTACCAAGGCATCTATTCAAACACCACACGTCCAATACTAGGCTATATTAATGAGCAATAACTAAAAAGAAACTCCCAGAAGCAAATCAACTGAAATACTCAATTTGTTTAATTTAGTTTTTAGCGACGATTTACTACAAACTAAACCTAAAACCTTTAGTAAAATTTACTAAAATGAAATCAACGCGTTGAGTGTCAGTTGATTTGCTTCAGGGAGTTTAATTTGCCCCATTTGAATTTTGAGCAAACGATGGAGAATTTCATTTGGGTAGGGACAGTCAACTCTGCAGTTGGACCAAACTTCGTGCAGTGAAATTTTGTTGAGCACGGCTCTATGGCCCTAAAGTGGTGTCGCCATCTGTTGGTTCAGTACAGAACTATAGGTGTAATGTGATCCTTGCACGAGACCTTCCCATCTCATACCCATTTCCACAGTAAAATATATGTTAAACATAAATTCCCTACAATATCTTCCATTTAATTAAAGATACGCTATTTGAACAAAATTAAGATACGGTTGTCTTTCCCACAGTGGCTTATGGTTCCCCTCATAGGCTTCAATGTAGTGTTTCTCCTTTGTATGCAATGTGACCACTTTCGCATCATTGTAATTCAAGGAATATATAATCTTTCTGGTTTTGGCAGGCTTGCGAACACTGCAGTTTTAAACATGCAAAGGAATATAATTGGCCAAACAGGGGCATTATCGTGGCCGCAGATTACGCCAGCAATGGTTTATATAATTTTATTGTACCCCTCCGATCGCATGCGAGGCCAAAGCATACGCTCAACCCTATAGTGCTACTTCTAGAAAAGCGGTAAGTAAACCCAATGTTAATAGTTCCTATATAATATAGTATCACTAGTGCAAGCCGGTAATCATTAATTATCAAACTCGATATAGATATAGAGACATTAATTATCACTCTCTTACAGAAAACTTGCTCGAGGGTAGCTACTTAAAAAAATCAAATTAAAAAAATATTACATTCGTTTTTACCATTGTTGGACCTATGGGGTGAAGCAGCACATACAATGTTATAACTGTTCCCCGTCGCTGGTAGAAATATCCCACCTGACAAATGGATCCGCATGACAGGAAACAAATTATCACGATTGTTATATTTTCAATTAATACAGGCCAGACCAAAGTTTTCTGGAAACGATCTGCTTCTTTCCGATGGTATACTGGATGATTGGCTCCATTGACTGGTAAATAAGTTCGTCCTCATCATGAATTACTTCTCAAATTAATAAAAACAACAATAATTATATTCACTGATCGTCAAGAATAATGTATCATATTATTGTCAATGAATTTAAATTTTCCAAATTATTAGGTTAGAAACTAATTCCCACGCTGAGATCTATTTCAGTTTCTGTCAATTTGGATTTTTTTCAGCCTTGATGACCTACTGCGAGCTGGAATCAACCTTGCAGATAATGTGGTAATAGTCAACAAAGAGAGCTCCAACTCTGCACAGGAAGACACACTCGCCGATTGTAACACAATCGTTGCGGTGCAGACCATTTTTAGGTGAAAAAATACTTTAAAGCAATTGCATTCTCAGCTTTTACGAGAGAATATATCACCAGATTTACTCATATTATGACTTATAAGGCTAACTGTATCAATATTATGCTGTGGTTAAATATGTTTATACTAGAATTTTCCAAGAGAAAACGGCCACCTGTGAGCGATAATGAGTGAAGCCAGCACAGGAAAGGATTTCAGTCTCCGAAATATAAATGTGAACTTTTATGAAGCCCTGTAGCGAAGACAACTGGGCAAAATCCTCCAAATCTTTGGTCAAATGACATTTATAACGAAGCGAAAAGTAGAAAATCTTTAGTTTTTAACCGATGTTAGGCCTAACTGAGAGCCCAGCTTTCCAGCAATATGTGTGATATTTACTTAATTTACTTAAATTGATTTCATTCAATGCGCTGTTCAGTATGTTCAATAATTTTCCTTTAAATTCCAGACTATTCCCCAGTGCTAATATCATCACAGAGCTCTCCCAAGCGTCCAATATGAGGTTTATGCAGTTCAGGGCCAAAGATCATTATGCACTTGAGCTCTCAAAACTTGAGAAAGTATGACACTTATTACATTTATTTACAAAATAAAGACTGGAAATAGTGGGTTTAACATCGCTACCGTGAACGAGATGCGATGTTCCAACACTAAGCTTGGACTATACAAACCATCTCCATTGCTTATAACGCTCATTCCTTCCCTACCACAAAACTTCAATGTTTAACCCTCCCTCCTACGACCATTATGTTGATCATCTTCATTGGTATGCAATGAGGCAAACCTGTTATCTCCAGTCTCCTAATACATACAGTCTGTATAGTTTATAACAACATTGTGCAGAAAACATGACAAGTTATGACAAAGCAGGTAGCCGAGGTGAGAATAAAGGGAGAATTAGAGTATATGGCCAGTGGTAAAGCAGCATGGACAAATGGTTTATTCAATGGTGCCACATTTGGAACGATTCATTAGCCAAAAGTACTGCAACCATGTTCGTCATTATGCGTAAGCAATTTTGACGAGTTAGGTATGTCTCTTGGATCACCTACACAGCTTCTCGCTGCATATTTAAATTACACATTTCTTTTGCGAACTTGACAAAATTTAACCACCATGCTTCCTTTATACTTTAGCTTAACATTAAACGAAACGCATTCGTCTATGGTTTACCAGTTTGCTTTTATTTTCCCACTAAGGAGGTTTAAGATTTCTTGTATTATCACCCTGTATGGTTTGCAGGGTCATATTGGTTTGTTTTAATTTATGCTTTGGTGTTTTACTGACACCCCTTTCACCCTGAATGTTTACTGATTGTTTCTTATAATGTCTTGCTTGCAGAAGGCACTGGTAAGTGACCCTCTTGTTGGGGCCCTTGACTCTCACCCTCCCTAAGCCACACCACTATATCCTTATATTCATTGCCAACTCGTTTATATGCTTTGCATCTTTTGATCAATATTTTGTTTAAATTAAAAATTGTTTCCTGAGGCCTAACCTGCTTTATCCCCTGGTGATCTGATGGTTTTTCAAACAGTTATCTTTCCTTTTATGTTACCTTTCTATCGTTGAGCTTTGATTCTTAATCCATATTGTCAAGTGACCTTTCTATAGTTTGTCCCACAGTATTGAGGGGACATTAATATAAGCAAACTAGTTTGGTGTCCATGATGCTTTATTTGTGCCAAGTTGTCGTGACCTCAGTCGTACAGTATTCTCCTGATCTACTCAAGTCCAGTCAAAGGAATGAAAGCTGACACGAAGAATCCTTGCAATAACTGAACGTGCACATGTACATTAAGATACTGATAGAGCTGCACCGTGCCCATATATATACACACAAGGGCTAAGGATAGCATTTCTACACCACATCTGAAAATCTTACCTGATTCGTCATGTTGTCATGATTTGGTTTCTACAAATGATATCATCAAGGGCTTTCATGACAAATATCTAACGTTTAGCATCAACTTCTGAATCCTGGGTGTTAAATATTTGCCATATTCACTCAATGTATATTCGTATTCAGTTACTGTTATCATGTCTTAAAACAAAATAATCAAGTAAAATGTAAAAAGGAAATAACATGCAACATAGACCAGTATTTTAATTTCGTTAGTTGAGAATAGTCACATTCTAATACATAGGAATTCCCCTCAACATATATCAATAAGCATTTATTTCCCAGTAAATACTCGAGATTCAAACTGGATATATTTCTCGTTCTTCACGAAATAATACTAATAACGGTGCACGCGTTTGAGATGTGAGAGACTGCATAAGAAAAGTTGTCTGTGCATAGAGAAGTATCTCCTGATGCCGTTTTGCTGTATAATAGATCTCTCTGGGGAAGAGGGTGCATTTCCATTAGGACATAACATAGTTACGCTAATCTAATGTTTCGGGGTTTATGAAACTAGGAATTTCGATACTTAGAGTATCTAAGTAGTAGAAGGCATGAAACCAGACCTTTCGACTTCTATTGGGTGGATTTATGTGTATTGTGTAGATCTTGCTTGCGACCTCAAGTGGCTTGTGATGTAAGCAAACTTCCTAGAGTTATTGTTGTATACACGCTGTGGTGAATTTCATGTATCGTGTAATTATACAAGGATTAGATGTTTAAGGGTTTTGAATATTAAAATTTTATCATATATGAGATCAAGCTATATCAATTATGAACTATCGAACTTCCAATGGTTGCAGAGGGAAATCTTTGGATTCCCCAACACTAAGATAATTGATATGTATTAGTAATGACTAGGTTATCTGTATTACTGGTTAATTATTTCCTCTTTTCAACCCTATTCAACAGAAAGAGAAAGAACGAGGATCCCACCTTTATTACATGTTCAGGTTGCCATTTGCGGCAGGGAATGTGTTCAGTGCCAGCATGTTGGATACATTACTGTATCAAGTAAGTTCTTTCTATTTAAGTTGTATGTTTGTATCTTACAGTTCTATGTTGTGAAACAATAAATATTATATGCCCCTAGAATATATACCCTGAAATATAAACCATTGTTTTTTGAAAAGCCATTTCAAACTTTTATCATACATAAAACTATTTTTATTGCACCCCACTGATCGCACCTCTCAGGTAGAATGCGCATTATGATAAATGCCAGAGACATCCTGGTAGTCATAATGAATGTCATTGGCCTTTAATTGCTGACAGATATATTATGCTTAGGTGCCTTGTAAAGGAGGGCTCTTCTCTAAAGTTAAGTTAAAACACCATGTTTTTATTTTACGACAGGCTTTCGTAAAGGATTATCTCATCACATTTGTACGTTTACTATTGGGTATCGACCAAGCCGTTGGTTCCGGACATCTTTCATGTGTGAGTCTTAAACCAGTCAATATAATATGTATCAACGCCTTTTGCTTTTCTGTGACATGAACAAAATAAATGCATAGAACAAAAGAATAGAACAAAATAGAATCAAGAAAGGCCTTTCTATCCACCTGAATTTAAAATAAAAGAACGTGAACCTTCATTGCAATATATCTCTTTTATATTTATATGCTTTATACAATATTTTATTTGCATCACTTAGATGAAAATCACGAAGGAGGATTTATGGATTAGAACGTACGGTCGACTGTATCAGAAACTATGCTCAACCACTTGTGAGATACCGATTGGAATCTACAGGACACAAACTAGACTTTCATCCGATTCTTCTTCGGTATGTATGGTGACCTATTCTGCATTTATTGTGAGGCAATACCTGGAGTTATTTCCGGGACTAACAGGAATATATTTGGTATTAAGACGTCACAAATTTAGATACAAGAAAATGTCGTTCTATAGGGGTCAATCTTCCACAAAATTGACCATTAGAAAAGCACTGTTTGTGTGGTTCAAAATATGTTTATGGATATTTCAATGATTTCTTTCTTGTGACCACCTTTAAAACTCGGATTTTTTGTTCATCATCAATGTGACCGTCTATTTTAGTATATATTATATGCAATTGATCATGTGTCCATATATATGTAGAGCTATGTAGTTTTCCCCTATGAAAATCAAACGATCACAAATCCAAAATTATAATTGGGGATATGTTGTTTTTTCCAAATGTAGATTAGTTCCTCTTCTGCTATATGTATGACACGTAGTATTCACTAACAATTCTAAGATTAAGTTTTTGAAGACATAAAATCCATACTCTTAAGGAGATTCTAACCTGTGGTGTTTTTAGATTTTATTTAGTAGAAACCCCATATTCTATTAAATCATTAATATATCCCGGAATGACGTTGTACTCTTAATCGATCAAGTGTTGGTTATCTATTGAAAGTTGCCAGGGGTTTGGGTGGTGCAGCAGGTAATATAATCAAAAAAGCTAGATATTTGATTCAATCAAAGCGATGATTACAAATGTGCATCACTGGTTTGCTATACCAACAAGACTTGGTATATTTGCATAGAGCATGTATTTCTTCATCAATATGGCGTCAAAAACGCCTAGCCACAAGGATTCAACGCCTTTCTTTTTCATTTAAGCACTTGTATATACAATATCATAATTATGTATCAAGTGTGCTGATTTATAATATTCTACAATTACCACTTGGGAGGATTGCTTGTGACTATCGGATGTATCTAGTTTATAAAGCGTGTTCTTATTGGGTTGATAAAGGATACCATTTACTCAATAATGCTGGACCATTTTCTAAGGTTGTCCTTAATTTCTTCCTGTGCGTTCTGCATTTTGATTTTTGGTCATGTTGAGCACATGTGCTAGGTTTTATAATATGAATCGTTGGGGTGAGGTAATAAAATCTATTGCCGAAGACTTCATTCTTTGAGAGGAAGCTATTGGCATACTCATTGATTGAGCTTCATAATGGGTCTAGTAGGGAAAGGTGCAAATTATATAGAACATTATTGTGTGTCAGAGACTGGTCACTTAGGTCGGTGGGTCATATATAACTATAGTTTACCCAGTAGGTATTGGACTAAAAGCGGTTAAACCATTGAAAAGTATGTCAATGTATGATCATGTCTCTTTAGTTGAAACACATTCTTTAAATATAACATAGCTAAAGATCGCTGAATAGGTTTTACCTCTTTCCTGATTTGGTGTCGCAATATTGAGTTATCCTGATTTAATGCCTAAACCAACAGCATAGCGAAAGACGCCCATCATTTCTCGCCACCGTAAGTAGGCCAGACCCCTTCCCATGGCTGGCATCAATGCATCACCTTAGTTAATCATGCACATGCAGTTAGATGCAAAAGAAACGTTTCCATATCGATAACTGAGTTAAATCTACTTTCCTCTTCAACCAGAGCACTTGATATATATTGTAGCTGTCAGATTACAAGTTAGGAACGCATTGACCACACACGTATCGTGATTTTGTGGTTGCCATTATAACAACTTTTCCTACACAATTGAAGTAACTGGTCAGATATGCTCACTTTTTAATAGTAATGAGACGTCACTTTACCCATGATCAATATTATTATACTTGACATAAACATTCTATATTTTCTTTTATATTTGTCTTATCTTTTCCAGTCAGTCAGTTCAGTCAGTTCATACTATCTATTCATACATTAATGCCAGTTAGGTAGCATCCAGTGTCACTGACCCCTGAAATGAACATCACCTGTTCCTCCCATTCCAAAAGAGCCATATTGCCCTCCTCCAGGGTCTAATTTCTGGACAGTACCAACAAATAAATCTTTGGCAATAACATGAAAAATTTCTTTTACTATTTCCCAACCTTGTACTGGTGAGATGCTGTGTATTATCATGAAATGGCATTTGTAGTCCTGCTGCTGTACTAAGCTGTTTAATTTGCCATACCTTTTATGTATATCACTCTCATGTCATTTTCTAAAATTGCCCCTACCTACTCTGCTGATTCCATGGACAACGTTAATGAGTTAACCGAGATCAGAAAAGCTTTCAGAGCAACCTGTTCCATGAATAATTCCGACCACGGATGGTCTTGGTATTTGTCAGAATAGTATCCAACTCGAATAAATAATTATAGCACCAAACAAATCCATGACGTATTTAAAGGAGAAACTGTAATGAACCCAAATTACATGTGCCTCAAATATTTTATTGAAATTAAAAGTGAGTTCTGTTTCTTTCATATTTCCATTCATAGCGCCGACGCTTGCCTTGGAACATATCTCGAGCTGTAGTCAGAGTACCATAGTATTCACTATATTAATTGATAGTCCCATTTTATTCTTCTTGATCTCGTTTTGCGGTAATTTTCAAGTTATTCCTGGCGGAAGGGGAAAAGGTCATGTTATTTGTTTGCGTCGCGGGAATATAGAAAGAAACCAAATGAATGGGAAAACAGAAGAATCGTATTTGTAGACTGGTTACTTTTTCATTGCATGATATTTATCTTTATATCAAGGGGTGATTGGAAAAAATCATGTATCGATAAAGCAAGGGGGACAACGTATCAGAAAGGACTATACGATCCCACCGAATTAGCCGAATGATGATGGTTTTTGATGCTGAACATCAATTCATAACAGTTAACCTTCATTGGCAAATTACATGAGGATGTTAAGTCTGTAGTTGGTTGCGCGCCATTTGCCAGTTTGCCATAAATGCAGACATATATTTGACATTTGGTTTTGGTATTAACCCAACCTCCCTGAGCGTTCCTTTCTTATAAGCTGGAGGGATACTAATATAAATCTACTGGACATCTAGTTATTAAGGACACTGGATAAAAATATTGAGTGTGCATAATATAAATTTCAAACATCAGATCAGACGCACGTACGTTTTCATTCAGGAAACCGTGTTCTTAGTGGTGATGGAATCGGGCAGCAGATATGGCCTCAGAAATATTTCACCCACTAGTTTTTCATCGGACTGGTGCATCATTTTTCACCATCTCACATCATGGACTGCGCATGTTGCATGCTAAAACCCTGCATGATGAGTTTTACTGAAATCTCTACTTACTATTCTGTGGTCTAACGGGATGGGATTCCCCCATCCATTGTCTTTCAAACCCCTACTGCACACCCATTGCATATATCCAACGTGTTATTTACCATCCACCTTTTTTTGTATTCCATCTCTCACGCCTGTGTTCTTTTCTGAATTATTGGATGAAATTTCTCATCAATTAAATAGGATGTAATGATAGAAAGATTAATAAAATACATTTAAAATTTATTTCTAGTCTCTCTGAGTCGTCCCCAAAAGAACGTCCAATATGTTTACATAACACATTGTATCGAAATGTCCATCAATTTTTTATCTAGACTTAATTATATCAATTCGTATGTTCCATACAATTAGAAATGGGAAGCCCATTTATAATGAATACCCCGGTTCTCGTCTCTCTGCCTATAGAGGTTCTTTACATTCGATGTGCTTTACTGAGCTCGTTTCTAATGTTGTTAATTTAGCCTTGATTTTCACTGTGTTGCCGCATGTTATTTCATTTCTCAACTCAAAGCTCTTGGGCTCGGAACACACCAGCCCGGATCATGTGCCTTACCCAAGAAAAAACTCAAAACGAAAACGGATGCATGGAAGCCTTTACGTGAGTACTGTATACAACGACTCTACTATAGTCCAGAGAGAACGCATGCTACTACTGTGTGCCGCCTTTTGAAAAAAAACCTACACAAATACTTCAAGATAGCATTGACCTGTAGGACAGACTAACAGCAGCAACTCATATTAGCACAGCGCGGGACACATGTTAACATCTATGTTCGTTTTTATGTTCAAGCTCTCTGGTGTATATATCCTAGGCCCCACTGTGGAGTTTTGTTGATCTCTTCTGTTGCTCTCAAGTGATAGATTTCAAAATATGTCATATCTATTGGCTTGCCAAGCACTACCAACAATCTTTCTCACTTCTTGTTATATATTTAAGATGTTCTAATATCACATATAGTGTGGTATGATCAAAATGTCTGATGCTGTTTGCGATTGAAATGTGTGCATACAAAATAAGTTATTTTAATTTTAGTGTTTGGTGACAATATATTTTGGAAACAAATCATGGTCATTGTAACCAATAAAACGTTCGGGTTTCTGATGCAAGAATTCACAATTGAGGTTAGAACGTAATTGGATTACAGTGACCTGTCGGTAACTTCACTCGGTTCAATAAACCTCGTTACTTCTTCCATTATAAACACCATCAGCTCTCAACATTAGCTATTAACACTGTACCTTCATATATTTAATATTCAATTTCTTTTTTTTAAATGATAATACACTAACTAATTTACTGCAAAGCATTAACAAAGAATACAAAACTTGTGCAATATTTTGAAAAACTATCACAAATGCTAATTTAGCACCTTGGTCTGTTCCTTCTTTTGCTCAGTTGCTCAGGTCGTAGTGGCGTGTAGTGAGGAAATCTTTGCAACTCTGTGTGTTGAACACTGTTAGTTTAGTCAGTAATCATCACCACCACCATCAGTACATAAATGGATAGGTACTAAGGCACGCCAGAACACTTCCCAATATAGTGACCAACAAGCCTTTAAAACCTGAACATATGTGTACAAAAACATGTATCATATATTTTATTACACACCTTCATACAGAAATGTGAAACATTCAATACCAAAAGAGATGCCTGCCACATTAGTAATGTCAGATTACGTGGGCATTCCGCAGCAATATGATTCGCTTCCAAATGATTTGCCTTGCTGTCTTACACTCTTAGAAATAAAGGTTCTTTAATATCCTCGACAGAGCCACTGAGGTTCTATTCTAACCCAAAGTCTGTCCAATATTTAGTGTACTTCGTGCTGCTGGGATGTTCTTCGCTCGTTGCTAGGATTTAAACAGGGATCCAGCCAAGAACCTTGGAGCTTTCCCCAACATTGATGGACAAAAGAAAGCCTCGTGGGGTCTTCTCAGAACCTTTTGTTCTAAGGGTGTACCATACTAGAGCTCCTTGTAAAAGCGTGGACGTTACTTTACAAGTGTTTTATTATTTTTTTTGTGATATCGCTAGCAACGCCCATTATATATATGCAGTATACCCATTTGTCCAAGAGTATGTGAACCGAAAAGTTGATAATCACCCTGCATTGCCTCTTCAGTTCGCAATTTCTTTTAACGAAGGCTATATTCATCGCTCGTGCCACATAAATTGTTCATTGAGGAAAAGGACAATTTTATATGGACTGACTGATAAGGGATTATTTTTAAACGGCGTTTATTTACTAAGAAGGTCCCTCATATCATTTTTAAACATTTTGGAATTCTTAACTAATGGATTCAACTAACCCATTTGGAGTTTTTAAAATACTGACATTCCTCCTAGAGTGAAAATGCTCCTGGATACATAATCTTTTTCTTTGACCTTTCCGTTTACAACAAACTATATATATGTTGACAGCCTAGCAATGTCATAACTTATAAGGGAAACCTAAAAACCACCAGTATTAAAGTCACAAAGACAGTTGAAAATTACTGAAGTGACAAATCAGGACCTGGCTAACGAATGGTTGTTGTCCAATTTCTAAGAAGACACTAATTAAAATACAATCATTTCAAGGGCATGGGCTTTTATTTTATACCAATAATGATCAGTAGTTTTTGTACAACTTCAATGACAAGAGAGTGAGGTCGTGCTTTATCATTTTCTTGACAGATGTCGCTCAACATGAACGAGGAAGAACAGAGCAGTAACACAGTGGCGGTGGAAAGGCAAGAGATCTCTCAGATGGTCAAATGTCGGATGGCTAGCCTTGGCCTACCGCTTGAAGATTATGGTGAGTATCTTATTTTTATGTAGTTAACGTAGGAGGGAGGCTCTCTGGTGCTCTAACTACATCAAATGTAACAATAACTTTTACAAATGAGTATACACCCCATGTGAATGGGTGGATACGACAGTTTGGTGTTATAGTAAAATAAATCTTGGTATTATAGTAAAATAAAAACTTAATGAGTCCTCTCGAGAAATCATATTCAATAGTGATATATCGTTGTAATACAATGTGTCCCCATGGCTACTTGCTTAGATCAAGCGCTGTCTAGGGAAAATGATTTTTTTATTACCCCTAACGAACATATATTTTTGCAGGCAAACGAAGAACTCGCAGAGGTATTAACCTTAACTACTTATGAGTGAAAACACCCTAGTAACTGAACAAGATATGATTACTGATTTGTCACTGTTTTCTGCATAATGTGTGCCCATCAATCTCCTAATGTTTCTAAATCATAAGAAGACACTGTGGACCACTAACATATTGGTATTGGTCATAACTCACCCTGAATCAGTCAATATCGACTCTATAACTATTTACAAGAAAGATTTATGACAATGCTTTCGAGCTTGTTGTGCTTTTAATATTCCTAGCCCCCTTGTATCGCCGACAAAATGTCTTCCAATCTTAAAAATGTATGTTTCCTCAATAAAGAAAATATGGTCTGCGGGGCAAGTCAATGGAATTGAAATGGGATTTGGACTGGTTGGATCAAATAAGATTATTAATGCATCATGAAAAGATAATTTGTTATTTTGACGTTTATATATGATAAATTCCTTGATTCAATGTGTTTACCTCTCAATATGTTTTCTGACACATCCACTGACAGTTGTAATGTGTAAATGGCGAACTTATTGAGATGGCAATTTTATTTATTTTTCTTTCTTTTTTCCAGATGACGTCAGCGACAAAAGAAATAGCATATCGTATGTCATTATAAACCCGAGCTACGACCTTAAGCTTGAACTGGATGATATCATGTGAGTCTATCCTGAAATATGCTAACTATTTTACTAAACCGTACATAGATTGAGCAAGCCCTATTTACATTCGTCTAAATCATTGTACTGATTCATCATTGCTCTAATATTACTCCTTTATATTTAGATGTGGTCCATTTCAAAAAGATGAATACACTATTAGTTATAAGCACAATAAACTAACATGTATATATAATACCTATTTCAGATACCTTATAAGGCCTAGCTCATTATCTCCTAGAGCATCGCCTCTCATTGATGAGCGGCGGTTGCTGCATATGAAAAGGGAGGAGCCCACGGGAGCTGAAAAGGGCAAGGAGACTTCTCCTCCCGTAACTGGGGAAGTGAGTATTCAATCACCTGCATCCTGTTGCAGGGGCCTGTTTGTCATACCTAGAAAGGAAGTTAATTGATTAAATTGACCGACTTTATAATACCTTTTTAAATTGTAACTCATGAAAATATCGATGTATCGACAATGAGTGCAAATAAAAATGTATTCCAAAAAAACCAAACACATCTTTACTTTAAATCTCAAGATGTAAGTTTTTAAAATCCCAAACAGAATAAGGACAAGGGCGGAGGGATAAGTTGTAGGTTTGTTGCATTAGGGGTCCAACATTTCGGGCAAAATTTTCCCTTCATCATTTACTTTAGATTTCCTTGCTAAGCTATTCTTCATTGCTTATTAACTGTTAGCTTCATATTTGCGTAAACGTAAGGTATAAACTCACTAGAAAAAGTACAAAAACACTTATAAATAATACTTCTCTTACCGATTTTGTGTGATTCAATTTTTCAAATTTCATTTGTTCCAGTCTAATCTAACCCATACAACCGTGACTGTAGATATACAGGATCAATCAGAGAGTGATTCAGAAGTTGGCAAAGGCGGAGTGAGTGGGACAGTAGTATGAAGGAAATATTCCCATCACAATATGTAGGGTTTTCATAGATGGCCTTCAAGCAACCGTATATCTTGTCGCGATCGCCCATGTTGAAAACCCGTCCTATATTTTTGGAGGAGTGGAATGATCGAAGTGCAAGATTCTTAGGTTGAACCCATCGAAATTTGTGGTCTGGTAAATATCCGCTAAAGCAGTCCAAAAAATGGAGGCCTTTCAATCTACAAAAAAAACTGATCTTGTCATCCCCGACAGGAAAGAGGTAAATGTTTTGCCTTAGGGTATGAGAGTTTGGGGAACAGCTTTGAAGATCTGATGATACAGACGACGTTGAATTCACTGCCTGGAAGCAGGAAGACTTTGTGAGAACATATTCGTGAATACATGTATTGTACAGGTATTTATAACATTTCAAAAAAACTCACGCTCCAGCCAAAGATTGCATATGGCTTCGGGGTTGATACAATCTCCCATCATTTGGATATCTACAGGCATTGATAATTATATGTATAATTTGCTGGTGACTTTGACAAAGACTATTCAATATTGCTCAGCAGTGTTCGGTTAACATTGCATTTGCCTTCCATGGTATTACTATCTGAAACTGTCAGTTCGTTCTGAATAGAAAAGAAAATAACTCCCGATATTGAGTTCTTTATTGGATTTTATATAGGCGACTGGCCTCGAATTTAGATATTATGTGTGACAATTTTAAAAACCATTGGTGCTAAAGGCTTCAATTCCATGACGATATGTACATTATGACGTGCATCAGACATTATACATATGTGTATATTATTTTACATTGAATCTCATCTCTCTGCTTCAATAGATTGTCTCCACCAGATACATTAAAACATTTGCACATTTTTACAGTGAATGTTTCAAACAAATCCATTGCATGAAGATGTCAAATAACATTAGACGTTTTCAGGTCCAAGGAACAGTTAGTTTACTCTTGGTTTCATGTTGTATGGTCATGCCTCATGCCATGTGTATATGGCCTTTGTCTATACATGTAGTCAAATGATTTCCTTAACATTTGATCTTCCGGCACAATACAATGTGTATACAGCTTTTACACCACTCACCGCACTGTGTATGTCGTTACCGTTAACAATTATTGATTGGCCGGGTGTTTATACGGCGAAGGTTTTACAGCATTGTGTTTTAGTTCGTTTTGAAGCTACGGTAATATACATATTTTATCATTTGTACATGCATGTAAATGCAATCAAGAAATGCAACCTGTACGCATGACGTATAACTATAGCACAGACCAAAACATATATAAATTTCTAAGCATGATTGTAATTATATCTGTAAAAAAGAATCTATCATCCTTTCGAAGTTTGGAAACATTTATTCGAGATCTATATACCATGTTTACACACATCCAGGAGCTCCTTTATGAAACAAGCTGTCTTGTCTATCAAAATTAGCTATTTAACCTCCCAGTTATCACTAATCATATACCAGCTTAAACATATTTGGAATTAGAATCGTAGCACTTGTATCAACATTGCCTATACATATGCATGGTAACTGATATATTCAATGCGTTTTGGTTTTATATTTGTTCAATCTGACTGAAATATATTGCATTATTCTTTGTTATCTAAAGCACATGTAAAAGGAAAGGATGCGTGAATGATAGCTTTGTTGGTTATCTTTCCAATGCAGTTTGTAGATGCAGATATTTTATTTGGATGTTCTTGATGGACTTAATAAGCATGGGCTACGAATAATTTAAATTCAAATTCATTCAGACCTTCTGTATATGACGTGCTAATTCGCCATTGGGTTTGCTATAAATTCAGCTTTCGGACAGGATCAATAAAATCGGAATCCACTTTAAACATGGTCTGAAATTTGCTCAAAACCGAATCGCGTGGGCATGAAACATTTGTTTATCTAATAAACACCAGTTAAACGTTGTTTAAACATTGTCTAATGAGTGCGTCATATAGTTTTTGCTGTCTATATTCTTGCTCTAAAACTAATTAATTATACGGGAAGTAAAAAAAAACTCTTTAAATTGTGTTCATTGTGAGCATTTTCGTGCGACAGTTATTTATAAACATATATTCCGATCCATAAGTGTGTTTGCAGACGTAAGCAAACAGGAAACTGGTAATGTCTCATAAAACACTATTAGCAGACATAATTTCAATGTTTAATGAGAAATGACATACATGTAACTTATTGTTTTATCACAGACTATGAAATTTTGCTCAGTAGATTTCAGTTGTGTGATGGAGTTGTACAAAACAATGTAAGTGTAAAAATTATTTGATCAAATCATTGCTTCACAAGTCAGACGTTCACGTGAGAAGTTCCAATCGCCTTGAATAACTTTGTTGTCTGGGTAAAATAAATGACACTTGCAACATATGGATGTGGGCAAATAACTGTTTTACCTGATCCAACTTCTGGATTGCTTTTGGAGTATAACTTCCCATTATAGCAGCTCATACATTACCATAAAATCAAGAATCATTAGTCAGGCACTTGAATTTAGAATCGACATGGATGCAAAATCCCAAACCTGACAACGTAAACTAAAACAAAGACATAAACACCAACAAATATCGAATCGAAGAATGCCACTTGAACCAGTGGAATGGCAGATTAAATCAAAATGATCGGATAATTGAATGAGGAACCAGCCGCGGTCATAGCTATTGTGGTTGTTATGGGCGTTGTTTGTCTTCATGGCTCAATTGTATGATGGAAACCATTGCAATGTATCTTTGATTCAGAAGTGTGTTTGATAAGAAAGTGTGTATAGTTCATTAAATGATTGAACGGCTCAACTTCATACGTCTATGCTATTACTCTAGATAGCAATTCTCACCTCACACATGACTTATCCATTAATATTTAACACAACATGTTAATGACATTATTTAAAAAAATAATATATATATGTATTGATTGTTTGTCAAATTATTAAATTATTCATTGTCTAGTCAACTGAGAGAGATTGGTGTACAAATAGATTTGAATTGATACTCTTCTGCTTATTTGATCCATATACCATGTAACATCTACCATGGGATGTGTTCTTCTCGATGATATTCTATGTCTATAACAACAGCTTACTCATCAAGTCTGCACGCGTTCATAATCATTGTGTATAATCCCAAATATCAATAGGTTTTTGTGTATGTAACCCTTTACATTTGTTCACAATATGAAGAGATCAACACATCAACATAAAGAGATCAGCCCGATCAATTTCAAACACATCCAGTTTCTTATACAAAGAGTTAATCAAGTTAATCACCAAAATCAAATTTTATATTGTGTATATTTTACCAATAAAGTCTGGCATTAACGAGTTTTTAAAATATTGACTCCGAGATTCTTTGACTATTCAGTCATCTTTATAGACCCAAGGCCAACAGGTTGGAGCTCAAAGGAGACACCAGCATTTATTATTTTGCAGGGTGCTTGTACTTGAACTTGTCGTGATGAAGAGGGCATATATATATATGACGTTAATTCACATATATAATTGCCAAATTAAATTCATCATCATACCCGGCTAATGATAGTAATAATTCGAAAACATCTTAATTTAGATTAGATTTCCTGTGTACATTTTGAAATTGGTAATTTTTCGGTTCTACACCATCTGTCATTATAGAGTACTAAGTTATTTATCATATTGAATGGAAAGTTGACTCTGTGCTCCAGTCTGTGCGTTCTTCATGGTGTCCCATATCCTTGATTCTTTTCGCTTATTAGTTCTTTTCGAAACTAGATTTACACCATGGGATTTCTGAGCAGCGATATATGGGAAAGATGCGTGTCTAAAGCCACCGTATGCAATAGCTGTCTTATTGGCATTTTGATCATTTTCCTTCTTTTACTATACGCGTTTGATGTCCTCATATTACATGTGCGTATCACATGAATCTGCAAACCCCAAAAAATGATTCGTTTCACCTAACCTGAAAATGGTTCTTTTTAAGTCATATTATATAATAAGTCGTCTACTAAATATATGGTTTGATAGTGTTCTGCCAAGTATGTTATTTTGTTCAGTTCACACAGTACAATATAGGGTGCGCCACATTGCGGGCAGCTATGGTGAATCAGTAAAAGATTCATTTAACTTTCATCTAAATAATTATTTGCTTAACAATAGGTATTCGAGGAGTTGATAACAGAACGTACAGAGAATTTCAAATCATCGGACCATCGGAAATCATAAAGTCATTTTCATCTCTTAATAGCGACAGGTAAACAGATATACTATTGGGTAGATAGTATATGTAAAGTGTTTATTTGATCCAAGCTATACAACTGATCACAGCTCTGGCTTACCCGCTGCGTCACATATTGTGCGTGCCAGGTGGACATTCCTCTACCTATCTGCCACCTAGTATCGATGGTAACTATGTAGGCATGCTCTGAGGATCTGTCTCTCCACCTGGTGGTATAACACATCCACCGATTATTGACTTTAAATGAATTAGATGTCGATGAAGTGACCTTACACTACTAAAGGTAGATTTTGGGGCGGGGAATCCTAATGATGGTTAGATGAAAACTGTAGTGACACTCAACTTACTCCTTTTTAGGAGGTATTGGACCAGCAAAGCCAAGATTGTTACCCCCTCATAGCACGGTCAACGAACAGGATGACAAGGCCAGTATGGTCATTTTTCTAAAACTTGGAAATTTGATTTTTGAAGTGTTTCTGGTCATAAAGATGGAAACAAATCAATGGGTCACCGTGCTCAATTTTGAATTAGAGTGCTTCAAAAGTTGGTATCTCAAAAGAACCAATGAGGACCAAAAGGGGGGCTCATTTTGGAGTACCTTGACGACATAGTCGACATAGTCGACTTCATAGTTCATATTTGCTATTTATATTCACTCAATTTAAGTAAGGTTAACAGTTTTAGAGAGAGTATTATTTGCCCAATAATTCTATGCCTCTTTTTTTATAGAATGCATGGCTATTTTTATTCTGAAAACAACAAATATGTAATGCAAATTTTAAATTAAAAACTCGGAAAAACCCACTATTTTTCATTAATTTAATAAAAACAATTTTATTTTTCTCTTATCGAAATTAAATGTCATTTTTCTGATTCTTTAGTATATGATTCTTGAAGTATGTGTGTTCATAAAACTGGAAAAAAAATAATGGGTCCCCGTGCTAGTTTCTGAATTATGGGGCTTTGAAACATGGCTGACAACCCAAAAATCTGCTGTTTTCAATGTGTTCTATGTTTCCTAAACATGTCTATTTCAAACAGCTACAATTATTTTTTTAACGTGATGACATACATTTTTTTCCCTATATATGCGTAGAATATTACCTGCACTATATGTGTAGAAAATTTTGGGACATTAGGAGTTTTCAATTTTGTTTTATTCCCAAAACCGTGAAAGAAAAACGCAGCACTTCCCAATAGACTTGCATACTAAATGGGTACAACTGAGGGTACCCACAGCTAGCTCAGTTTCCCAAACATGTCTATTTCAGACAGCTATAAAAAAAAATTTAACGCAATGACATATGTTTTTTTTTCTTTTTATATGTAGTATATAACCTATACTATATGTGTAGAAAATTTTGGGACAGTAGGAGTAGCCATTAATTGTTTGTTTTAAACTATAAAACATGAAAAAATGCGCCATTTTCTCATAGACTGCAATGCTAAAGGAATAGTACGTAAAATGTCTGTATATTTGGTATATGGAGAAGGGGGGCGTGGCAGTGAATAGTAGCGTTTGCCTTTAATTAAAGTGGCTAAGATATAGTTAATGAGTAATGATAAAATCTCGTCAAAATCTTTCAGTGTAATCATATATATGATAGATACAGCAGTATCTGAAGTATTGAGTACCAACATTGTGTTTTCATTCAATGATCATTGAACATACATGTATGTATAATGAATAGGCCTCTTCTCATTCCAAATCCCAGAGGAAAGAGTTTATCCACCACAAGGTGCTGCCCCCAAGCCCCAAGTAGACAGGAAAGATACTAATTTCCTTTTTATTGACCAATCACCAGCCTGTATTAGTGGCCACACCCCAGAATAGATACAGTGACATGGGGCCCCGATCTGGGTTTACAAAACTCCAGATGCCCACCAAACTGGCACTTTTGATTTTAACCTTCACATCGAAATGGATTTACTCACTATTTTGAACAAATATCTCATATAATATGAATTACATAGTTTTAATATCACCAGGGATTACTTTTAGATATATTATATAATAAGTCGTATACTAATATAATTATATAATAAATATACCATAAAATTGAGTAGAAATGAATAATGAATAAAGGCCAGAACAGTGAGAAGTATCACTTTAACCCTTGTTATTCAGACCTGGGTCCAGCCATTTGCATGTTGGGATTGTGCAGTCTAGATGTACATAACATGATAGCGGTTGTGGGTTGTGGTTTATATCCATTAGTAAAATTAGAATACCTGAAGAAGGCCAAGTCAGGCCGTAAGCTCGTATTAATTAAGAATAATAGCAACGAACCCTTTATTTGTTCACCTGAATTACAACACAACTGGACCTCCTGCCTAACCGATAAACAGCGATATTCCCCGCCCACTATAAGATAAAATTAAAATTGATTGTGGGAGGAGTTGCAAAGTGGCGTCGACCTTGACATTCTATTTGTTGAGGTGAGATGTTGAGATGTATGGCGTCTTGCAGAGAGAAAGATTGATGTCCTTGAAATTGGTTGGGGTCACGCTGGAGGTATTCTTGGTGAATGTGAAGGTCACCGGGCAGGAGGTGAGGTAGTGGACGTGGTGGCGGGTTTTATATATCACACGTGAGGCTTGGACATCAAATTGATGGGTAAAGGTTGTTGACGTCGTAGTAGGTGGCACATTATGAGAGGTTGGGGGTACGGTATACCTTTCTTTAGAGTCATTTACCGTGTGAGCTACCTATACCGATGCCCCATACCACTTGACCCAGGTTAGATAGAGAAAGAATACAAAATATATGAGAAAATAAACTCCAAAGGTGGCTGCCTCATTGGTTTCTGTTACTTACAATATTGACCCCTCATACTATATTTAACCCTTAGTTCCCCTATAATATAATCATAAATAACTATAGTGAGGACAATGGATACGTGTTTTCTCTCCCTAATTCACTAGAGGTCAAAGGCTCAGGGATGTGGTCATTGGTCATTTGATCATTTTATTCTCGGCAGCCATTACATTTATAATATATTCGTTTCCCCCCTTCGTTTTTTCTTCAAATTTGTGTCTTTCAATAAAGGATGGTCAATGACAGCCCTCGACACTACTATCCAGGTGTTAGTGGGTATTATGTTTCGCATTCATTAATATATACAGGATAAGTCACTAGTGGGTCTTCGTCGCTTGGAATATCGCACTCGTTGCAACCGCGCAACACACTCAGCCTTCGGCTTCGTGTGTTGCGCGGTTGCAACGAGTGCGATATTCCAAGCGACGAAGACCCACAAGTGATTTATCTGATTTATTATATATGCTTTATATGTGACAAAATAATGTATATTTTGTAGAAATATTACCATTATAAGATGCTTGATCATGTTTTTTGTGTGAATAGGCCTATATAGGCCTATTACTACACACCACGCTGTTCTACCATCGTTGCGAGGAGAAACTAAGTTGAGAAATATAGCTCAAGTTCCGAATCAATTTTAGACACTTTCACAGCTTTAAATCTTTTTAAAATAAAGTAATGGTTTGAAAAAGGGTAGACATCGATAATGACGAATGGATTTAAGTTTATTAACTCGTTTGATAGGTATATTACACCTCTACCTGCGTTGGAAGTTACGGCATCTCTACAGATCATTTTGTTGTCATTTGGGCTCATTTGGCCACTGCGGGAAACTCGCTCGCGTTTTCAAATCAATTTCCATCCTTGTCACAGCTTTAAAACTTCAATAATCCTTTAACAAATAATACCCTTGAATAAAGATGAAAGTATTTTAGTTTATTTCCTTTCTTTTTGATCTAATTTCACCGTTCTACCTCCCGTTCCATCGGCGTTGACAACTGATCACTCCAACGGCGTGATTCCCCTCAGATGGACCTACACGCTGTAATAGGCGCCTTCACAGTGTGGAGTTGTATATGACACAACTCAGAGCGTGGAGTTGTATATGCACTCAACGTATACAACTCCACAATACGTTGTTTCAACGGCAACGCGTATATAAATAGAGAGAATGGGACGAGCCGGCAATAATCGAAAATTTATAGGACGAGATTCGTCCACATAAGCACGATGCCGTAGGCAGAGTGCTTATGTGGACGAATCAAGTCCTATAAATTTTCGATTATTGCTGGAGAGTTCCATTCTATATTTATTATATGTGCATAAAATTTGATCATCATCAGATATCACTGAAAAAGTATTAAAGAACTCTCAGAGAGCCCCAGCTGCCCCGCTGAGAGCACCTTCAGTAGGCTTGTTGTAGCTGTCAGGACTGTGTGATCATGCAGTGTTTACTTACTGACTTGGTTGAACTAAAACGTTCATATCGTAGCCATTTCTTGAGCTACAATAATAAACGTTACATCATTTGATAGAGAATTTAATTCTCTATTTAATGGTGTGGTGTTTATTATGTATTTTTATAATCACAGGTGGATTACCGATTGCGGGGATCTCCACGGGGATCTCTGCAGGGATCTCCGCGGAGACAGCGGAAGTGCTGAGTCAGAGCTATTTTTAGACAACTACATTTTTATAGGACGCGTCCTATATGACTATTTTTATAGCGCCCCACTTATAGCACCTCTCATATAGCATGCGCGTATAATAATAAATCAATATAGGCCTACGGTGGTTGTCTGCATGGACTCATGGATTTGGGGGAGGCAGAAGTTATGGTATACGTAACCATTACATATTTTCATTATGTATCATTAGGATATTCATATTATTGGAGAGACGCCTGTTTATTATTTATTTTTATAATCACAGGTGGATTATTGGAAGATCTGCAGGTTGCAGATATTGTACTCCGATTTCGATGTACATGTACTTTGAAATAAAACTATATATATATATATACGCCCATTCCTGCTTGGTCCCTACGACTGGCAAGCATGTATGTGCACATTATTTGCATTATGGTGATGCACTAATCAGAACCTTATATCTTGGACCTACGTAAAGATGTACAATGTTGTGAGGTTATCTAAGTGGGATGAATGTCAGTGTTGCCTGTGCTCAGATAAATGTGCCCACCTGCCACTAAGTGCTATAGTATGGCTACACTTCCAATATCATATTAATGTAAATTGTCTAGGGAAATCCAGGGAACAGTAAAGATTTCTCACAATCGCGGGTGGCTATTTTCAATTAAGTTGAGATAAGTGATCAAAAGCAGTCCAATTAGCCGAATGCAATGGCACGTTTGAAACAACGAGGGGAGTTTCTTAAACTGGAATAATGGAAATGCATAACCATTGAAGAATTAATAAGGTACTGAATGTATCGGATTAGGCAATCAGAAAAGAAAAACAAACCGGTATTAATTTGTACAATGGAATGGTATTCTCATTCATATTATGGAGACAATTTCTGGATTCAATGAACACTAATGTAATTAGCGTATAGCTCAAGAATTATTTACCCCGCCCGTCTGAAAATTCTTCAGAGAGACACTTCGGTTAATACATGTGGTATGCAGATACATGAACGTTTTCACCTGAAATTTCCCATTATAATACAGGGTCTCCAATGGGGGATTTGCTTGTGTCCCTGCGCATGTCTGTTATAGTGCATGCTGGGGGAAATTCAGTTAAGGTCTGACACATTTAGCCACATTTGTATCGAAAGTGGCAATAATGTTTTCACCTACATGATACCTTGTATAATGATCTATGAAAACTAAAAGCATGATTAGATAGGGAAGATGGAGGCTTGTGTTATGAAAACATGTATAACATAATATACATAAATATACACATGGATATTGACATTGGAGTACCAATATATTTTCTATGCATCTGGTTTCTACAGATTTCTGACTGACATACAACTCCCATAATTCCATAAATACGAATCAAGATTCAAGATGGCGGACATGTAAGTCCCCTATTAAATAGTAAATTGATCAGACATTGGTGTTTTGTATTTCGATATCTTGTTATCAATTATTATTGTCAGTAAATATACAATAAATTAATGGGTCCATACTTTAGACTCCAAGTATACCAGCGAATTCAATGAAATGTCGCAAGAAGATAGATAACGAAAAGTAGTTAATTTGATAGGTCTGGCATAATTGTCACTCAGTTTTATTCACTCTCCAATGACCACCGAATTTAGAATTCCTTCATGATATGTAAGCAACAATTTATGCTCCCACTGGATCTTCTCGTTGCACCATTATATTTGTCACCAGGGAAATAAGGCTGAATAATTGATAATTAGAAAGTAGTTTTTCATCATCCGAAGTGATGCTGAGTTGATCTTTGATTTATGACGTAAATTAGACGACTCCATCGTAATAAGTAATCTGAATTCATTTTTAAAGAATAAAAGCCCTTAAGACTTTCAAAGTCTAATTTTTTCAGTATTTCAATTTCAACTTCAAAAATTCTTTATTGTTGATGTTTCTACAATGGGTCGGTTACCTCTGACAATGATGGAGGGCCCACACTGAGGGCGATTGGCTTTGTGATAAGCTTTGCAATAAGTTTCGCGATAAAATGAAACATTTTCTATCAGAACGTTATCCTGTTGCAGCATATAGTGCTACTTCCCGATACGTTTTGCAACGGGTTGCATGCAGAGTTTATCATAAAATTATTTGACATCTTTGATAATATGTTTGCGATATGTAGCCCATTGGGAGAAGTTAATATGCTTTGTGATTGATCGCAAAAGTGTGTCCTGCTTTGCGACGGGTTTTGCGAGATAGAACTCTCAAAATCATCTGCTAAAGTCATGTAAGGTCAAGGTCAGGGTTGTATATATTGCAAAACTCTGTTGCAAACTATGTCATCACAAAAGTCTTTGCAACGCACTTTGCAACACACAAGAAATGCATGAGATAGGGTAATGTGCTGATGAGAATACAGCAGGAGATAGAGGAAAACAGGAGGAAGTTCAGAAGGGGGTACAGGAGGAGTTACAGGAGGCGGTGGAAGAGCTAGGAGATACAGATGCATGTACCAGGGGAGATAGATTTATATACAGGAGGAGGTACAGGGAGTGGTACATGAGGGGGTACAGGAGGAGTTACAGGTGAGAGTACAGCAGTTTAGATTTAGATTTTAGATTTAGAAAACTTTTATTTGGCGTCTAGAGATGCCGTTAGTGAAGGGGAGATTCTCTCCAGCGGATGGGAGGTTTTCCGCCCCTTATGGTTATACAATCTTCTATTGTAGAGGACAATATCGCTTCTATCATAGACCGAAGACGATTCTCTACAAATGGGTACAGTTGTTAATTTAAGATTTGTTATGCAATATGACATTGAATTTAAACAATAAGAGGTTGTAGTATAAAGAGGTCTCTCTGGTGACCTATTTCATATAAATTAATAATTTTTAGAGATACACAGTTTGAGATTTGGAAGTGTCCATTTGAAGCTTTATATAAAATAGTCGTCATTCCATATATAGGATGTTTTGGCTTGCAGTTTAAATATTTTGCCATCTACTTGAAGGTGGGCCAGCGTTGGCAACTTATTCCAGGAATAAGGTATTCGATTTATGATGGATTTTCGAATCTGTTCGGTTTTGGGGGTGCTATGTTTTAAGAGTTTTCTGCCTAATTCGAAGTTTCTAGTATTAATGTCTCTTAGATCCATATTACCTGGGTTCTGTGCCAGACGGTGGCCTGCCTGTAACAAATGAAGTCTACGACGATACAGGAGTGGTAGCAGTTTTAGTCTTATGTGTAAATCCTTTACACTGGCTCTGGAGGGCAATTTATAGATTATTTTAAGAATTCTGTTTTGTAAAATTTGGAGTCTATGTAAGTTAGTAGCATTATGAGATTCGTGGAATATGTCTGCTTGGTCCAGGATGGGCAGGACCATGACCTTATATATCATTGTTAGTGTATTTTGCGGTATCTTATCTTTTAATTTGGCAAACTGCCAGCATTTGTAATTTAGCAGTTTGGTTAGTCTTGTTATGACTATATCAAATTTTAGGGCGCTATCTATTTCTATACCTAGGTATTTATAAGATGTTACTTCATCAATTTTTGCTCCGTCCAGTGCCATGATGTGTTCCGGATTACAATACAACTTTTGTGAGTCCCATCTCGATCTAAGTAAAGGCCTGTGAAATAGGGTTTGGGTTTTTGTCTTAGACAAATTAAGGGAAATCTTGTTAGCCTTGCACCAGTCACTTAACGAATTTAAATCCCGTTGTAGGTGTTGTGTTACTTCGGGTGTAGTATTACCGACAGCATAGAGTATAGTGTCGTCGGCGAACATTTGTATATTTGAGGTGGATATGTGTGTTGGGAGATCGTTAATATATAAATTAAAAAGCACCAGACCTAATGTGGTACCTTGGGGTACTCCACATGTTACGTCAGCAGGCTTGGAGAGGAGTTTGTTAATTGACACTTGCTGTGTACGGTTCGATAAATAGTTATTAAACCAGGCTAGTTCCCTTCCTTCCATACCATAGGACTTTAGTTTTCCTAGTAGTAATCGATGATTGACCGTATCAAAGGCCTTTCTTAGTTACTCAGTTACTGGAGAGGAGTTATAGGTGGGGGTACAGCAGTTACTGGTGTCATACTCATACTGGAGGAGGCATGTGTGGGTACTGGAGGAGGATACTGGGGGAAGTAGTGGAGGATTTACTGGAAAGGGGTATATGTGGGTACTGGAAGTTACTGGAGGAGGTACTAGAAAGCAGTATATGTAGTTACTGGAGGAGGTTACTGGGAAGGGGTGTATGTGGGTACTGGAGGAGGTTACTGGAGAAGGTACTGGAGGAGGTACTAGAAAGGGGTATATGTGGTTACTGGAGGAGGTTACTGAAGGAGGTACTAGGGAGGGATATATGTGGTTATTGGAGGAGGTTACTGGAGGGGTTACTGGAAAGGGGTGTATGTGGGTACTGGAGGAGGTTACTGGAAGAGGTACTGGAAACGGGTATAGGTGGTTACTGGAGGAGGTTACTGGAGTAAGTTACCAGAGAAGGTTACTGGAGGAGGTACTGGAAAGGGGTATAGTTGGTTACTGGAGGAGGTTACTGGAGGAGGTTACTGGAGGAAGTTACCTGAGGAGGTTACTGGAGGAAGTTACTGGAGGAGGTAATGGAAAGGGGTATAGAGGGTTACTGGAGGAGGTTACTGGAGGAAGTTACTGAAGGAGGTTACTGGAGGAAGATACCTGAGGTGGTTACTGGAGGGGGTACTGAAAAAGGGGTATGGGGGAGTTACTGGAGGAGGTACTGAAAGAGTTCCTGAAGAAGGTTATAGGGGGTTACTGGAGGAGTTACTGGGGGAATTTACTGGAGGAGGTTACTGGAGGAAGTTGTTATACACCCCTTTCTGCCTCTATTAATTAATTCATCCTCCTGTACACTCCCTGTACCTCCTCCTGTACACTCCCCTGTACCTCCTCCTGTACATATCCTCCTGTAATACCCCTGTACATCATCTGTACATACCCCTGTACATCCTCCTATACATACCCCTGTACGTCCTCCTGTACATACCCCTGTACCTCCTCCTGTACATACCTGTCCCTCCTCCTGTACGTCCCTGTACATCCTCCTGTACATACCCCTGTACCTCCAACCTGTACATCCTCCTGTAATATCCCTGTACATATTCCTGTACATCCTCCTGTATGTCCTCCTGTACATACCCCTGTACATCCTCTTGTACATACCCCTGTACCCCCAACCTGTACATACCCCTGTACATCTTCCTGTACGTCCCCCGGGACATCCCCTTGTATGACCCCCTGTACCTCCTCCTGTACGTCCTTCTGGGGATGGTGGGAGAGAGAGGGGACAGGGGAGAGAGAGCAAGGTAGAGAGATAGATGGCGGAGAAAGTGGGTGGGGGAAGCAGGAGAGGAAGGGGAGGGAGATAGTAGAGGGGAAGAGAATGAGAGGGAGGTAGGGAGAGGCAGAGAGAGGGAAGGGGAGAGCAAGGGACAGAGTGAGGCAGGGAGATCATAGGGGGAGAGCAGAGAGAGGGAGGGGAAGAGGAAGAATGACAGAGGTGGAAGAGGGAAGATGGGGAGAAAGAGTAGGAGGGAGAGAAATAGTGAGGGAGAGAGAGATGGGTCACAGAGTTTATTAACACAGGTTGAAAGAATAAACACTCTCATCCAATCAGTGAGCTATAAAATATCTCGTGTGCAAAGTTATATAACCTAAACATGCGTAGAACCATTCACGTTTATAAGTTAGTGAAAGCAATCATTAGCTGCTTGGACATTGAACGGAGAGGAGCATGAGACTAAGAGCTAAGCCTGTCATTCACCCCCCGCACCCACACACCAACCCCCTACCCTCGTCACCACCACACCTCTCTCTCCCCTCCCCTCACCCCCCTCACCCCTACTGTAAATAAGCTATGAATTAATTAACCAAACATGTGTGGTTAAGTAACACCCCCTCCCCTGTTTCCTTGACAACGGGTGTTAAGTAAATAAATTAAATAGAGCTGCACATGTCCTCAAACCAAATCATGACCTCTCATCATCAGCTGTATAATTACTACTGCTCAAGATGGAGAAAAAAGGAGAAAGAGGCACAGGCAGAATATACTTTTGAACCAAAAATTACACTTAATTTCTACTTCGCATCTCCTGTGAAGTAGAAACGAAGCCCTCCAAAGTGATCGCAAGTTTTTACTGATATTTGCGAAAAAGATACCTAGCTGATTTTCTTATGCAAGCCAAAACACACTTACGATGAAGATAGTACGATATGGCTGTGAAGGACATACAATTTCTTCAGCTTATACAAGCCGATTGGACTTGCGACACACTACGAAGCATTTGCAAACGGCCATCTCAATTTATACAACAGGCCCAATTTTTGCACTCTTCCTCCGAATTACTACAGTTCCTGATGTTTTAAACCATATTTTACATCACTTCTTACATAGGTCATGTATACAGACTGTTTCGGTACTGGTGCCATAACTACCTTATATCATCACCTCAAATTTGAGGGTATATGGTTCCATTGGCTTCCTCTGCGTCAAAGGTAATCGTGGAAAGGAAATACACAATGAGAGAAATAAACCATGTTCATGGTCGCTTAAAATTGATGGCCTCTCGGTAATCAAATACCACACTGATGATGTGCAGGGGAAAGGTGAGCATCTCTTGTTTAATGGCGAAATTGTTTCATTCTGCATGACGGGCTGAGACAATGCCAGAAATAATCGAACTTGAGACAAGAAAGTCAACGGTATTGTTGCATAACAAATGTCCATCTACGATATCGTAGACATTTTTTTCTACGACTACGATGTCTGTTTGCGACTCGTAGAAATAAACAACAGGTGCATTGCATAATAATGAATCGTGAAATAGAGGATTCCTCGTGGCTTCAAAAATGACATTACAGGACAATTTCAAGGTAGAGAGGCATTAAAACGCCGAAATGGTGCATGGGAGAACATCGCCCATAAGTGTAATTTATAACAATTGGGAAAATCTGTCTTTTATTACTTTCATTTTAAAAAATGCTGATAAATACTAAACCTATTTCAAAGTCCCCAAAATAAATAAATGTAAAAGATCAAATTCATAAAATATTATCTAATTGTGGTGATATTGGGTTTCACTAGTGTTTATCTCTAGGTGCTGTCTGCTGTGGGTTAGTTCAGCCGATCTACCCCAGTGGGCAGTACTGGTCCGCAGTGACTTTTTAGTCTATGCATTAACTTTTACCTGTTGCATTTTACATATAACAGCAGTCCAGCTGTTGTTGCCAGAGTAACGGCAACCTGGGTTAACCTTATTTTGCTAATGATTATGAATGTTCTTGTTCTTGAAACTAGTATCTTGTTACTCTTATATTGGCTTGTGCCATGTTTACTTAAACCTGCATGTTGCCTAAGACACCTGTGGTCATGAGTCACCTAGCTGGCTAGGAGGCCTGAGATCCTCAGACTTGGGCCGGATTGTGTAAACTGACCCTCAGCTTGCAATTCCTCATGAGAATAAAACCCTTTGCGAACAGGTAGTGACTGCCTTTTGTTCCATTTGTTTTATACATCAGTAAGGTTAAGGGATACGAACCTGCGAGATCACTACAACTGGTGCCGTGACCAAACTTAACCAACCGGTTTTGTTAGCACTGAAGTGCTGAGTTCACTTGCTTGGACCTATTGCCATTCTTCATATATCCTTGAGATATAAGTATGCCAAACTTTGTGGTCCTGCAAGATTGCCTCTTCAGAGAAGAATCAAGATTTGCCTGGATTTTTCAATGCTGAAAAATCCTTGCATTGGCCCCTCTTGTGAATCTAGTGGCCGAGAACTCTGTCTTATCTGGAGATGGCGATGGCAATATTATCAGAGAGGCAATTATCAATTCAATACAGGTTACAGAATCACCTGTGGCGGATGATGATCTGAAAGCCCCCCACATTTTAGTACCACCAAGTGCAGAGTGTCCGCAGAAGCAATTGGTCAATGATTCGGATTTGTCCGAGCAAAATGAGAGAAAGATCACTCTTTCAATGATTTTGCATTGACTATCGTCAGCTGAACTCTGTCACTATAAAGGATAGCTTTCCACTACCTCAGATCGATAAGTGCATAGAATCACTTGGTGGAAACCAGTGGTTTTGTACTCTTGATCTTGAGAGTGGGTACTGGCAAGTAGCGATGGATGAAGAGAGCAAGTCAAAAACTGCATTCTTATCCAGTGTTGGGTTATTTCAATTCAAAGTTATGGCTTTTGGGATTGTGTAATGCCCCCGCCACTTTCCAACGCATGATGGATCAGATGTTGGATGGCCTTCGATGGAAATCATGTCTGGTTTATCTGGATGATATCATGGTTTTGGGGAAAACTCTTGATGAGTGCCTAGATAACCTGAGACTCGTCCTTGAGCGTATTAGGAATTATGGTCTTCGTTCGAAACCCAAGAAATGTGAATTTTTCCGCAAGAAAGTGGAATACTTGGGTCGGATTGTGTCAGGCCAAGGCATTCAGGCGGATCCGAAGAAGATCCCAGGAAGTCAAGGACTGGCCAATCGCTAGTAATGCAAGGGATGTAAGGCAATTCATCGGATTTGCCTCCTTTTACCGAGACTTCATTGACGATTTTGGTAAATTGGGGATTCCTTTGCAAGGAATTGTAACCGCGGCAGGCAAGGATAAGCAATATACTAAACCTATAGAGTGGACTCCTCGTTGCCAAGATGCACTTGATACATGCAAAGACTTGCTGATCTCTGCACCTATTCTGTGATATCCCTGTCCGAAATACAAAACGTCTTCGGTGGCTACGGATTTCGGCGGGTGGGTTCATCATAGATACGGATGCAAGTAGTTTTGGCATGGCCGGGATTCTGTCCCAGGTTCAAGATGGAAAAGAAATGGTTCTAAGTTTTGCAAGCAATAGACTCTCGAAGCCACAGAGAAACTATTGTGCAACGAAACGTGGTCATGAGTCACCTAGCTGGCTAGGAGGCCCGAGATCCTCAGACTTGGGCCGGATTGTGTAAACTGACGCTCAGCTGCCAATTCCTCATGAGAATAAAACCCTTTGCGAACAGGTAGTGACTGCCTTTTGTTCCATTTGTTTTATACATCGGTAAGGTTAAGGGATACGAACCTGCGAGATCACTACATAATATTGAATTTTGTTATATTTGGATAGATAAATTTTACCTTTTTTCACTATCAAAATCATTTTAGGTGGGTAAATGCGGTATCAGTGCATCGCAGAGCATGTTTGTTATGCAAGGCAGAATATTCATACAGTGAATATGCCTATATTATATCGATATTTGTTCAATGAAATAATTAACCATAACCATATGTATTCCGATTTGATTTACGGCCATTCTTAGGGTAAGAAATAATTCAAAACATTCATCTAGTCAATATTAAGGCAGCGTAGAAAATCCATGGTGGACGCCAAGAGATCTACGATGTCGTAGAGAATATATATATCGTATTTTTATTCTGATTCGAACAGTTACATATTCCAGAACGGGACGCCAACCTCTCGCATTTGAGGTCTTCCTGGGGTATCCACAGTTATTAATACCTGTTATAAGTTACTGGTTATTAAGTTGTACATAAATCTGTCCGTTCAAAACCGATATTGAAGTAAGGGAAACAAAACGAGCCAGAGCCAGCCCTTTACATATCTAATCTACCTGATTAATTAGGGTGTGACAGAGTTCTGTCTGCTGATATAGTTATTATTGATATTGAAGTCAATATACTTCTGTTGTATTGTTCAAAGTTCAAAGTCATTGTCCATTCGGTTTGAATTAAATTTAAATCACCCTTCGTTATTTCTAATCATTACTCTCCTTCATTAGCATGGCTCAGGTTAAAAACTAGATTTCATCAAATTGAAATCCTCTCTAAGAACTACATAACAGATATATGTAGCGATTCGCGGAGTCTCGACAACGAATAAAGAACTTAACAAGGCCAATTCCTCATATCTCTGTTTATTGCAACAGTCCGTCTAAACGGCCCAGAATCCGTCTCAGCCGGATAGGGTAAGGGATCTTAGTACTGGCTACAAAGTGGTAGCTTAGAGATCCCTGCAATACTTATGTAGACATAAAGCAATAGATACCTAATGTGATGACACATAGAATAGATAGAAACAGGTTGAGGAATCCAACTGGGATAATACAATAAGGGTTAACATAAGATATAAAGGGAAATAGAGTGATTTCAGAGTAACACTGTGTAAATACATAGGCCCGAACGTAGGGCACCTCTAGTGTTAATATAGAGCACCATTCCTTTATGGAAGGTCTCAAGGAGGATCATAGCAGAACTACTACATATACATTAAACATTGCAAGAAACTCAGGGTTACATACATATAAAATCACAATATCAAGGATACAGTTAAACAATGCAGGTTCATTAATTCATAATTATCGTTATATCGATTTTAACATAAGGTCTTACAAGCCTTTTATTAGATGGCTGATCATTTTATTAATGACCTGTTGAACAACAAACAATTTGTTCAATCATCAGATAAATATTCATCATAATCACTCAAATATGTTGTCTTCAAATACTGCCAAAATTGTATTCTTGTTTTGGTTTCCAGAATATTATAAGGTAGTTTGTTCCACAAACTCGTTAAGGAATATACATATGACTTTCTGAAAATGTCATTTTTGGGTATCGGAACAACCAACTTCTTACCTTTCGCTAATCTCCTTAAATTTATTTTTCTTTTATCAACATTATCATCGTTTCTCGTTCTAAGAAATGCCAAATCCAATAAGTGGCTATCCCTTCTAGTCGAAAGAGAGGGCAAGTTTAACGATTTGTGAACCTCTCTGCTACTGGTCAACTTTGGCAATTTTAGAATAATTTTAAAAGCTGAATTCTGTAAAGTTTGAAGTTTTTTCAGTTGGGCCAGTGTCGACGAACGATAAAACAAATCACCATAATCAATGATTGGTAATATCATTGTTTTGTACAATAACAAAAGTGTGTTCTTATCACACAAACTATACAATTTCGACATTGAATGTATCTTGGATCTTACTGTGCATATTTTCTTTCTAATAAATTTTTGTAATTGACTCTGTCATCAATCTCCATCCCGAGGAATTTGTATTCAGAGACATTTTCCAGTTTTTGATCACCTATGAAGTAATTAACAATATTTTTAGGGTCACTCTTGGACCTAATAGTTAAGTTCTTACATTTCTTAATATTTAGAGATATTTTATTTACTGCACACCATCTTACAATATTATTAAGATCATTCTGTAATTCAAAGTTGTTTCCCGCACCAAGTTGCCTTTCCTTGTATAAAACTGTGTCGTCAGCAAATAACTGTATATTGCAATTATCTACTACTCTATAAAGGTCATTTATATAAATGATAAATAGCAAGGGCCCTAGACTTGTACCCTGTGGTACTCCACATGTCACCGGCCTTAGGGAGGAGAGGGTATTACCAACCAATACTCTCTGCGTTCTGTCATGAAGGTAGTTTTCAAACCAAGAATATGCTTTTCCTTCAATTCCAAATTTCTTTAATTTCGACAATAAAATACTATGATCAACCGTGTCGAAAGCTTTTTTAAAATCTAAAAATATCAAATCGGTAGCTTTCTTTTTGTTTAAATTTGTATATACTCGTTGCAATAAATTATCCAAAGCATTGTTAATCGATTCCCCCCCCCCCCCCCCTAAAGCCGAACTGACATTCACATAGCAGAAGATTATCTTCCAGGTGTTTTGATACCTGTTTCTGGACACATATTTCTAAAAGTTTAGCTGGCAACTTGATGCAAGAAATCGGTCTATAATTACCGGGTGATCCTTTATCCCCTTCCTTAAACAATGGCGTAACGTTCGCTTGTTTAAAATCCCTCGGGATGTCACACTGATCAATTGATAGATTAAACAGAAATGCAAGTTGACTCTTAAGTGCTAGAAGACAATGTTTAAGGATTTTGGTTGGCATGAGGTGGACTCCAGAGGCTTTGTAAAAACTGATCTTGATAATGGCTAATTCAATATCTACTTCAGTAATTTTCCTAAATTGGAATTTGACTTCAGAAATATTTTCATTATATATTTTCTCCCTTTCATTGTCCATTTCCTCATCTTCACTGATTTTACCTGCAAGTTCAGGTCCGATACTGACAAAAAAGTCATTAATGGCCTCAGCAGCCCCTTTTCCCCTTAAACTTACACCTTCTTTCGATAAAATTTTTATTTCCTTCTTTGAGGATTTGCTGTTCGATGAGATGAGAGGTTTTAAGATTTCCCAGAACTTATGGGGATCATTTTGTTTATCCCTAATTTGATTTCTTATATAAGTATCTTTTGCTAGCCTAATTTCAGCATTTACCTTACCCCTAAGGGACCTAGCCCTTTTCCAATCCTCATCTTTGTCGTCAAATGTTATGCAATGCAGACATGGCAGCTAGATGACCGTCTACAACGTCGTGGAATTGATCCACGAGCTCACAGATTGTTATGCAACAGGGGCAATGCCCGATTAGTTGAGCAAATGCCTTTCAGTCAAAAATCGGCTTATTTTCCTATTCAATTAGGAGGAAGGTTAAAGCGATTAATTAGTATTATTAGCGGCTATCATTTCCATTGTGCTGGGGAGATGTCAGTATAAGGTCAGAAACAAAATGTATCAAAAGCAATGAGCCGCCCACAAACGAACTGAACAAGCTAAGAGGAAGGTGTATACTGGTGTCCTTGTTTCAACTATACGCTATAGTACTCGCATGAACCAACACTTGGAGGAATAGAACCAGATTTCTCTATTAAATGAAATCATCAGACCAGCTAAGGCTCGACAAATTGAATATTTAATATAGGTGCGGGGTTTTCGTTGATAATGTTATTCTTTTGTCGCCCATTATCACAATGTGATCTTCACCTGATCCTTTATAACTTCAACGTTAGTGACACTCGTCATGAAGAAAAGACCAAGTGCACTTTTCACCTATGCTTATTCAATCTCGTCTCGTCTAAGGAAGAAAGCAAGAAGGTATTCAACAGAACCCGTATAGTACAGAGTGGCGTCATTATGTTCCTATCCCAACATTTATATTGAAGATGAATACTTATGTCACCTCCTTTGTCGCGTGTCCTCACCACGTCCGCCCGTTGTTTTAATTAAATTTCGATCCTTCTGAAGTCACAGAATACTTGAGAAGAGACTGTTATGAGAAACACCAAGTCAGAGAAGCGTATATTAATACGTGCCACCCCTAGTGTTATCCAAATACATCGCCATGGATGCCATAGAAGTAAGAAGGCATGCAGCGCCATGTCTTCGTTTTCAGAAAGACATTCTTGCCACACCTACCTGTTCCCAGGTGACGTATTATTATCACCCATGTTACTGAAATCAGGTATATAGGATACTCCCCTTGTGATCCCACACTATGCTGACCGACCTTACTTATTCATAATGCTTCCGATAGGCCCAACGTGCTGTGACTGGAAGTGGTGAATTAGTGAGCTGGACATACCAAGGGGCTTGAACATTAACGAAATCATATAGAATCTACGAGTGACACTCCCAGAGCCTCTTCTTTACGGTATAAACAGTAACATGTATGATGAATATACGTAGATTGTGTTTGGAACAAACGGTCAATGCGAGATCGAGGTCTTGAGGAAATTAGATTTGCTAAGGTTTGGGGACATTATTAATTCTAATGGTGTATATGTACACAATAACTTGTATATGTATAAGGCTATATATGACTGGTTAGGTGACTGCTCCAATACCAGCTATACAATCGCTCTGAGGGGGGGGGGGGGGTGTTCTTCTTATGCATCCTAGGGGGTGCATAAAATCGTGGTAACAATTCCGATGTAGGGATCATTTGTTGTAGTGTTCTGGAGAGAGCCTGCCATCTTTCTTTATATAATTGTCCTAATATCTGGATCAGTTTTCGTTTGGTGTAACCTGTTGGATTTTTCCAGTAACTTATACATGTTACTCTCAATTAACATCGTACCTATCTTCGAGTCATAAACTTCCAACATCCCCAAGTTTGCTCACATGACTTGGTCATGGGATCACTTTTGCTGAAGAAGGTCGATGATTTCCATTGAAAGCTACACAGTAGTAGGCCTATGCTTGTGGTTACAAAGAAAACTCTAATATCATGTCATCTGAACCAAGCTTGATATGTATCACTATTTATACCCTTATCGATTAATCTGAAATAAACCATGAAATATACACACTTTCTGTTTTGAAACACTTTGCATAGGTGAAGAAGACAAACATGAAATATACACGGTTGATAAGTTTTGTTGCATGCTGACAGTTTTTATACTTGGCCAATATCATGATCTTTATCAGACTTGGAAGCCACCAGTAAAATATAACATCTAGGCCATAACTTGGCATCACGTTGAGGGGTGGTTACATCACTTACATCAACTTGCTTGTTATATCCCGTCGGCAACATGCAGATTCTTGTATTGTGTTTTGTTCTAAGAAGAAAACACTATCACTATCGCTGTCCTGACACCCTAATGGTTATATTAAACTTATGGTACTCGTTCTACGCGGGCAAGGGAGATGTAGAACTCGTTTTCCGGCGGAGTGATACAACATGAAGCCGAAGGCTATCACTCCGTTTTACAGCCCATCTATTTAAATATGGATATCGTTTGTGGTCCTTACCGATCTGCCAAAATGATTGACAAGCTTTCCCTACTGCAATATGACCTCAGATTCCAAGTTGCCTATTGACCAATCAGATCGCATGAGTTACCAAGATGGCGGCTCTTGATGTAAATAAATAGATGAGGAGGGGTGTGAAGTGGACATAATTTCTTCTTAACTGTAATATATATACTAATATTGTAACCAAGTATCATTTAAATATTCTTCTTGGTAATTGTGTAGATTTCTCCAGTAGATGAATCAATACACACAAGTACACGAATACACATTTAGCGTGTAATTTAGTAAGACATTGGACAGCAGCAGTGCCAACTGCATTTTGATGTGGCAAAAAGTTCGATCCTACAATGTAAGCTTCAGTAGGCTGTAACTATAATCCCTCTACATACCTCCCTGGCATAGAGGCAAAGAGTTAAATGGAAAATTCTAATTTAAAAATTCTAATTTAATTCCTCCTGGCTTTGATGTAATTGCCCTAGATATTTTATTTCATCTTTCTATTTAGAAACCTTTCCCTCCAACATAAAACTACAGAAAATATGCTCTGGTTACTAAGACAGCGCGGATGTACCATACATGAAAAAAACCCGAATATCTAAAGACACTTTCACGCTTCTTGTAATCCTTGTGTAAGCAGAAAACATCTGATCTCCCATCAAAAGAAATGTTTGGATAAGGTTATTTTGCATGACTGTATTTTCTCGCCCCTTTCCTTCTTCATCTACTATTGCACCACAAGAGAGAGATGTGGTCATTCACCGTCCAATATTAGTCGCCATGGGAGGTTCATGTGCGGGTACATGTAATGGTTGTAATACAAGGACCAGGAGGTGCGGTCAAGCTGACACTTACATCTCATCTAGTTGACATCAGAAGATATATATACATGGGCATCATCCATTATTATCTCGCTTATAGATACATGACCGATGTTACTTTAAATCATTTAAAAGTAGAATTGTTATTATCATCTACCAATGTCTCCAATATATTCCAAGTTAAATGCAAGATTGTTCTGATGCTTCTCCCCTTTTCCACATAATTTAAAGATATTATGAAGGTGAGTCTTTCTTACCAAGAAGAGAATGATACAGTGCTTCAAATTGATATATTTGTTATAAAATTTAATGACGCTAGAATCTAATGTCGAATCGGCCGAGGGAAAACGGCTACCGGTGAGCGATAATACGTGAAGCAACCCCTGGAAAAGATTTCGACCGGTCTCCAAAATATCAATCTATATGTTTATGGAGCCCTGTAGCAAAAAAAAACAAAACAAAAACGAACGGTCAAATGACTTCTAGATGGGTTGGTAAGACTGGAATACTAAATAGGCCTATGTTAGAACCATATATATAGATCTAAATAGTTCAACACATCAACTATAATTATATTGCAACAGTTTATTTTACTGATCTCGATGAACATATATATATATTGTTGAGCTGTTGTCGTTGCAGGTTTCACATAAATGTTCAGGTGAGGTAAATGGAATTGTAGATCCTTTAACATAGATCAGAGAACATGAACATGCAGAAGCATAATAATGATGATAACATCAAGAGAAATATCAGATAATATCAACAGGGATCAGCTTTAAAATATGAATAATCCAGTCAGAGAAAGTTTGTAGTAAGGTGGCTGTCTTCTGAAATGAGATTCCGAAATTCCGAAACGTCGCCGCTTGATCAGTGCGGATCCCTGACAGTTAAGGGACGCTGACGTCCGTGACGCCCCCCCCCCCCCCCCCCATCATCTCGTCCCCTGCGTATCCAGGCAAGGTCTCCAGGTTACTGCCGCTTGGATTAACACCTGTAGACGAATACATGCCATTATTATTTAGAGAGTATTCGGGGATCTGAATACGTATATCTAAACTATTAGAGGAACCGCGACAGTCATGCGACAGTGATATTGGTAACACCGCAAGGAACAGTTGCGTTTGATTGTTTTCACGTTTGATTGTTGTTTTCGTAAATTGGCAATACGCCTGATTAGAGACTGGACCTCTTCCATTGTCGGTGTATTTCAAATGTCGATGCCAAATATCTTATTATTATCATGCATTATTAGGCCTACGTGTCAATCCCTGCAACGAGATGTTTTATTCTACTTTGTTCCGAGTGATATATAATTACTTGCACATGTGGATCCACTCGAAGACTCACTTCTTGAGTAAAAACAAGTGACTATTTGAGAAGGTGGAAGTGGCCTGTGTGTGGCCCCTGTGAGGTCAAAACCCCAGAAATTGACACCATGGAAGGAATGGAAGCTGGGTTCAAATAAGTCAAGAGGAGTACTGTCAGGGCTTTATTCGGTGAAATACGGTGATAAATTCCAACCGCATAAGTGAATTGAATGCTTCCATTTTACAATCTATTATTCCTTCCCCCTTGAGCTTCCAGCCATTCTAGAAGGACGCAGCCACCTTGCCATATCACTGAACGGAACTCCGAACAGAATCGCGTATTATAGGAATGCAGAAAATGTAAACAATATAAATGATAGACATGACACTGTTTGCATGACATAACAATAGTAGATAATAGGATTAGGTCATTGGCATAAACCCGTTGTAACTTGCACAAGGGGTTCACATATCTGCACTTTTCTATTATGATAACATGACCACATATTCCTCGTGCTTAATTTTTATGTTGCAGTCATTATTTCCATGAACCAAACCTAAAAACTACTTTCACTGTTCATACAAAAACAAATAATGATATTGTTTAATACAGATGATAAAATCACTGCAGCATGCCTCTCCTTGCGGTTATTATAAATGAGAAATATGCAAATTCCCATGGTCATACCCGAGCCACACTGAAACACTTTTGACAAATTTCCTGAATAAATATTGTCAGAAAAAATTAGAAAAAAAATAGAACGCTTACTGCTACCTTTGAAATGTATCTACGCTGTACCTTGTAATATAAAATATAAGATTGATCGGGAAATGTTCTCCGTCTTTGACGTGTGTGTCGAGAATATGCACATGTATGTGACTGCTGATGGTCCTCTTTCTTACATATGCCATGTGTGAATATTCCATACCAGATACTGTAAGCACCCGTTATACTGTCAGAATTATTATTAAAGCTTTGAAAGTAAAATTTATATAAATTCAGGCCTAGAGGAAGGAAGGTTGGAACGTTTGCTTAGGGCGAGGATCACAAATGACTGAACTAAATTGTACGGAAAAGGGATGTAACATTGGAAGGTAAAATTTTTATTTTTGTCCATAAGTTTGAGATAATATTATGCAAATCCATCTCACTCCCATATCGACCCTCGCACTTTTCCTCGAAGATTGTGAGACTTGATATAGTTTCAAAGTTTTTCAAAATCACACCATTATAGTGCATCTAAAATGTATAACTTTTATGTCACAATAAAGGAGAGACCACACCCAATTTATCATTCAATTGATCAATATGCATACAGTCAACATATTCTGAAGATGTGGCAAAAGATGGATCGTTGGGACAACACTCCCGAATGTTTGAACGATTTTTGGTCTCGCCTCTTTATATTGTTTGTTTTGAATATTTTATTCAGTTATGACATTATGTATGTAGTGATATTCAGTACTCTAGATGTCATTGTATTTTATACCATTTGTGCTGGTGATTAGTTGTGATGTGAATAACATCAGAGGGCACTACTGTTTGCTATACTGCTTAAGCCAGTTGCTTTTTTATCTCATCAATCTACATGACCAATGTAATAATTACCTATCAAGACTTAGGTATAGAGTTCTATACTATTTACCAGAATGTGTCAATATGTGTATAAGTGTCTGTGATTTATGCTTAATGCCTCAATTTGTACTGTTTCATGATACCCCTGTGTATGTCTGCTGAATGTTTCTATTAAACACCTTGAACTCCTATAGGGAGCTAAATTACCTATGAGCCCTCTGTGCCTAGTTTCAGGAAATAGGCGAAATAAAATCCCCCATCTGGGCGGTGTATATTTTATAATAATTTTGTTCCAATCATGGTTGAGTAGCATCAAGATATTTAATCAAACAGCTTACATGGAAATGATGTATGTCCAGCTTACATGTGATGTGTTTCGGGAAAATGAGTCACAAGTCGCAAAATTGATATTTCTCAAATTTCTTTATTCACAAGATCTCAAGACAGTATGAAATATATTTAGTACTTTGCTAGTAATTATCCACCCAGAAATGTTGCAAACCTTTTAAAATATGAAAGAATTACCTTATAATAGGAAGGAGTATGTTCATTTCTCTATCACACACCATTGCTCTATTTACATTGATGGGTAGGGTCATAAGGCATTCGAACTAGCTGTTTCAAGTGGTTTGCACTAATGCGGCTCTGTTTATACTACACATAATACTCTGTATCTACTACTTCCCTACTTCGACCATCCCCGAGCTCCGCCCATCCTTGTTTGTTTTATTTCATAAGCTATCGTACAATTACGATTTGTTCAGTTTACATCTAGATAAATATAGTTTCATTAAATAAAAAGAAAATATAATATTAATTATTCGATATAGATTATTACCAGCACTGATGCTAATGCTTAGTGCATATTCTAATAAGAAAATGAATGAAACTGGGTGATGATAAAATGTATGAAATTGACCTGTTGAGAAAACAGACGCCGTGCGTCAATTCATATATACATTTTCTTGCTTCCTATTAAACTTCCTCATACCATTTTCAGATACATTCACATTCACTTCCACATAAATTATTTAGAAAGTCGCCCCAAAGTAGTGCGACTGAGAGCACTTTTTTCCAGTTCTGTTGCTGGTAATCTATTTAGATTCTCACCTCTGAGGTTGTAAACATCACCATTAATATATGCACAGATTTAATAGTATACCCATGTGAAACACAAAGACTTCTAACCTCTCGCCTCAGTGAAAGGTGCAAAAGCTCGTATCTATGGTGTGACTCAAAATTGGGGATATTCTTATTTTGTAAAAAATGTATTTACCAACCTCAAAGACTTGTTCTAGATTGATTATAGGCGACTGTAAAGTTCTATATTTCGTACCGAAATCAACCATCATACAACCATTTTCCAATTTCTCATTTTCCATGAGTTTTCCAATATCGGCAGAACATGACATTTGTAAATCAGTACGGCTCTGTCCCCATCGATAAAAGATGACATAACTTAACAATTTTTCTGAAGTAATTCCCACTATTTTATTCACGTGCTTATTAAAGTTCAGGTGTTCAATACAAAATATTTCAACAACAATATCTATGGTTATGCCAAGGTATCTAAAGTCAGTAAAGCTGTGATTCCACTGGATCGCTTTTTTGGTCCGCTCTTGATCCGCTCTTTTATTTTTCCTGAGCACCTAACATGGGAAGACAGAGCGAAACCAGAGTGGTCCATTTGAGCGCATCTGAATGACGTTCTTTCTGCCTATTTAAAGGGTATCTCTCACGATTATTAGAAGTTATTTTTATTTTAATTTCTTCATCTGCTCATATTTCCATATGTATCTCCCAGTCTCAATTTGATGTTGATGCTAATACAATGCTAAAAAAACACAATTTATATGAGCAGATATGAGCAGAAAGCCAACACCCCCTCACCCTCACCCCTCCAAATCTGTGATGTCATGAGAGGGATACCAACGATTTGCTCAGACACAGAGTGACCTCACTAATTAATAACATATAGGGAGCTTATCAAAGTCAAGAGCCTGCATCACTCCTTCAAGTCACTCCCTTGGAGGAATACAGAGGGATGATGTGGTTTCACCCCCTACTGAGCTCAGCTCCTGGGACAGACCAACAGCTGCTGTGATCTATATGCTTTGAAGACCCAACTGGACATTGAAGATGAGCGGGTTGGGTCATGTGGCACCATGCAGAGCTGTCACATAATTGTGGTTAGTTCCAATTAAGATAGAATTCCATATGTTGAGGGCTGCCTTGAAAGTTGTGAGTGCACATGTAAATAACTTTTTCTTTGCGCTAGAAATTATGTCTACAATTCACTTATGAATTACCCATTTATATGAGAGGAAGCTACACTTGCGCTTACAATACTGTAGGTATTTGAGATTAAAACATGAAGGCTTTCCTTGGGAAATGGAGGGTTTTTCTATCCTAAGTGGCCTTTCAGTATCTATAGTACAGGACCCACACTCTAAGAAATGGTTGGGAAATCTCAGGGGGCGCCTTTACTTTCACACTACTTCAGCGCAATTTTTCTTGTTGCTTGTGATACTTCAGGCAGGACTGTGAAAATCCAAACGCCCCGGGAAAGTACACAGGGCCCCTGTCAAATAAGCAGTGTGAGGGTTCCCCCTGTGATATCTAGCACGTTGGTCCTGTGAAAGTCCTGCCACAGTCCTGTACTTTATCTGTCATATACATGTATGCTATGACTCTGAGTTACAGCCCTCTAATATGTATTGCCCATAATTTATATACACATGTATAATGTATATACTTTATATTTAATATGTGGGTTAATTTTGGGTTTCTTTTGGTACCATTCATACAGTGGGAATACAATCATATCAATTAAAGGCAACATAAATTCTTACCAGAGGGAGATATATAGTGTATTTCATTACACCAGGTTTAGTTAGTGTCCATGAGCCAAACACCCATCGCCATTCCCGTAGAGGCATGCAGGACTGCTGCATCTTAAACTATAAATCTTTGGTATTATGCAATACCCTACTGGTAGTGCTACCGGGCGTTTTGGGAAGCTTCCATTTGAAAAAGGCCTAACCAACGGTCTCACAAGCAGTGGGGGACAGAGCCCTAATTTTCGCGCCAATCATATACAGACAAAGGAAGACCCAAAGAGGGAAGACAAAGAACCAGCTAGACCAAGCATCCGCTCAGATTTGTGTACATCTTACTTGACCACATCTCCCAAGTTTCTTAGATATTTTCTATGAATTATGGAGAGGACAGGGAGGATGGGGAGGACGGAGAGTGTGAGGACAAATCCGGGGATGAATTCAGAAATTGAATTCCTTATCTGGTAAGTAATATCTCTAGGTAAGCGGGTATTTAGAGTTTGGCCATTCTTCTAGTGGTGTAAACTGAGAGAAAATCCATGCTTGACGTACTGTGTTATGTACATCAACTAGTTTTGAAATGTATTAAGAATATGTATGAAGAATTGCATCGAATTTAGCTGTGTTTTATTCCTTACAGAAGCTGATCGATAGGATTTTACTTATTCAAGCGATATTTAAACAGAAGTGAATTGGTACCTAGAGTCCCCCAGCACGGAAACATGGAGGTAAACCCAACTCTGTATAGTTTTTAAAAATCTAATGTGTGGACCAGTTCTTCTCCTCCAGAGCTATCTTCTTTTGATACAACACATTATGTGAAGGTTTGTCATTCAGAGGTTAGTAACATTTGGTATATATTTCATGTATGTGTATTATTTGTTGTGTGGCGAAATATCATATAATATATATTATTTATGTTCATTCATTTACCTTGTTATAGGAAAGTATTATTTCTTCTGAACCCATGTGTATTCTTCATTTATTCTCATCCATATGTCCAAATATATACACCATGTATGTTTATCATTTTCCTTGTTTCCTCAAACAAACTTGCAATTTGGCCAGTCTACAGACAAATATATTCCCATTGAAATGTAACATTAACAATTGTAGATGAATGGCATCGAATATAGCTGTATTTTATTCCTTACAGAAGCCGATATGTGAAGAAGTAGGCCCTACACCAACAAGAAATGATGAACCAAAATGATGAAATGATGATTTTCTGAGCATAAATAAAAGAATTGCATGGGGGGGGGGCAAACATTAAAAGTAAAATTCCGATTCTCATGCGTAAAAGTGCGTCATTATGTCTGCGAAAACCACTACCCTTTCCCGGGAAACCCCATCTATATCTGTAGTAATGTGCGGGGGAAGCACTGCACTTTCCCACAGGGGCAAATGTACTTTCCCACAGGGAGTACTGCGTTTTCCCGGTGCTGCGTTCTACAGGGGGGATAAAATCGCAGGTCCACAAATATTACGCGGGAAAGCTGGCATCCCAGATTCCACGGGATACCTTGACTTTCGCACGGGGAAAGCGCATTCCTTTATAACAGTGCATGCATGACCAGCTGTACCAGTACCGCTGGTGACATCACAAACCTCTGGGTTTTGCCTGTATATAGCTCCAGTGGCATCCTGCTGTGATTTTTCTCCCTCACCACTTTAACCAGCTATTTTTATATTAAAATATCAATTAAACGTTTAAGTTGTGAGAGGAAGTTAATCACATTAATAGGAACTAATATAAAGTGGAAAGTTGCCCTAAACATGAGAGATACCCTTTAAATAGCGGTCCAATAGCGCAATGAGAATGGACCATCGGACTTGCCATTGATTTCATCAGTAGAATCACTTTGGCTTGTATTGCGCTAAAATGAAAAGCGGACAAATAGTGAATGAAAAGCTCATTATGAATTAGTGAAGCAAGAGCGAGACATGAGCACATACACAAGCGATCCAGTGGAATTGCACCATACCTTCCCAGCTATCTTAATGTCAATATCCTGGGTAAAATTTGCCTTATTAGAAAGTAATATCTGGAATTATGTTTTATTAATTTTGGCTATGAGGCCATTTTTCTTTGTCCAACTATGAGTAAATCTCCCTCAAGGAGCTTCGCATACCTAGCATAGGGGTATGCTGCATTCCCAGTTAAAGCGACCCAAAAATATTTTTCTCAGTTTTGTCTTTCCTTTATCCTTAGTACTGTAGAATGGAAGATTCAAATAAAGAAAATGAAGAACAATTTATAATCCTCAAATTTCCTTCATGGTGTTATAGAATATTTTTTATGATTTTGATTTTTGATCAACATCTATTAGTATAAGTAGCAATCTGGATCAAATGGGATTAATAGTGCAATTAGTTGGCTTCTTCATATACCTATCGAGCCAGGGGGTATCCTTACATTTTAAAGTTTAAGAAGAGGATAGAGAGTTAGATTGAAAAAATTGAGATTTCGGCGGGTCCTCTAAATACTTATTTGGGAAGGAAATTTTAAACCAAGAAGAACAGGTTAAAATCCTTTAATATTCTATCTGGGTCCTTTGGATGTGTCTGGAATGAATAGATCACTAAATAGACAATTTCATTTTTTTACGGAAATTAGCTTTAATGTGACCATATTTGGCAAGATTCTGTTTGTCATAATAGCTGAGAAGGAAGCTTTAACTGTATTTGTCTGAGACTAACTCAGAAAAGAGAAAGCAAGGGAACTTTAAGAGTTAATTCCGTAGTATCTAAGGTGTTTGAAGGTCATTGAAGAGTGGTCACCCTGCATGCCTGTTATGCCTTCCAAGTTAGTGTGATAAGAAAATATGTCTAGTACCTATTTAAGTTTAGTACATGTATGTTTTTCAGTGGGCCTTTGTCTATAGCTTCTCCGTAGTCCTAGATACTTATGTGGCATTGCCTTTCGGACACGGAAACCTGATCTCACATTATTTCTGAATGCAGCTAATAATTGTTTGACACCTTTCAGCTGCTGAAACTTTGTAGATCATATACTAAGTTCATATATTCACATATATATAGCTTCTCCTTCAGAAGAGCCAATGGGGGTATAACATCTGCAGGAAATGAATTAGCCCGCTGCTGATTCTAGACTTCTAGATTCTAACAATGTACTAAAGTTACTTGCTACTTTTCTAAGCATAAGCGTCTAAGATTCCCCATGTTTTACATATTCATTATCTGCCTATAGGAATATCTTTGGATTGTATAATATTATATAATATGGGTATAAGGTATGTTCTCGCCAAATGGGCCCAAGTCAGTTTTCCGTTTATAAAATTATGGCTACATTTCTACGAGTGTAGGTATATAATACATGCGTTCACTTTCATTTGCATTTATTTCATATTATAAAATAAATGAAAAAGAATGTATTCCCTCCTTGAGAGGAATCCCGCATTATGCTTTGATACCCAATTCAAAAATACAACTACACAGTTCTAAACATACACCCATTGAATGCATTGAGCCATATACGTTTAGATATGCAAGACGTTTATATATTCCACCCTAAATGGTAGTTTTTCCCTTTGATGTTTCAATGTCGGCATGGGATTAGCGATATTTACATGCCTGAGGCTATAATTATCTACTTAAGTGGGGTATGTATTGTTTCATTTTGTTTGGGCTGTCATGATGATACACGTGTCGGAGAACAATTGAAATACGACAATGCAATTGGAAAACAATTAAAATATAACAATGCGGATATAGGGAATTGTATGGGTTGCTGGTGATGAGAGCTATGCCCTTAGGAGAGAGAATGCTGCGGTTTGTTGTATTGAAAAATGTTAATTTAATCCGATATGTTAGCCAATAAGCTTGAATAGCATTTCAAAGCGGACCAATAGGGATGGGGTTGTTGTGATTGTATGTATTGTGTGGAGGGTGTATGTGAAAAAAGAGACCTTCTTTTTGGTGTATGGTATGAGCAGGTGTGATGATCTTGGTAGCTGGATAAATTGTCGCCTTGGTTGATGGTGTATTTAGTTGATTTTGAGTCTTGAAGGTGAATACATTTGGGGGTTATTGTATGATTGATATGTATTTGGAATATAATTCCACTAGGCCCGATTATAAGACGATGGAATAAGACGGAATAAGCTGAATAAGCTGGAATAAGCTGAATAAGACGATGGAAGAGTCGATACCTGATTGCAAAAAAACTACCATTTAGGGTGGAATATAAACGTACGCCCTACACTACTAATATGTAATCTATTCATTTTATTTATAGTTTAGAACTTTAGAACGAAAAAGAAGAAATGTCACAATAATGAAACTCTATAGGCTCCAGGTTTCAGTGCATGAAATAATGCCTTGAGCTGTGTTAATTGTGACACCACAAGAACAATAGTTGGTTTCTTATGGAAAAGATCAGTGTAGTACTTGGATATTGAAATGGATTATTATAGACAAAACTGACCAAGGGCGGGAGCAGGAGGCCATATCATATGTGGTGTAGTAATCGGAATAAGGCCAGAGCATAGCGGTTGCAGCATGCGATTAAGTAATTAAGCGGACATGGCCCGACAAGTAAGCCCAAGGTCTCTTTAGTGTTTATTATACCTTTCACCTTAAATGAAATGATATTTCTTAAATTGATATACTAACTAATAGTATTTTTGTCACCAACAAAGGGGAAGAAGAAACCCCTGAAGGCCTATAATAGCCTTTTCTAACTTTGCGTCGCTAACCTGAACACGATGTCGTCGTGACATGTTTTCATTTTTGACCTGATGAAGAGCAAGATAGCTCGAAAGCTAGTATTAATAAAATAACCCACAAAAACCAACATATAGTCTGAACACACGGTGAATGTGCTCAACATAATTCCAGCTTTGCAAGTAAGTATCAGTTAACTGTAAAATTATTCCTCCACTATACATACAACTAAGAAGATATTAACCGGGATCCCCGCTATACAACGACGACCAACTCCTCTCGTTATGTTTTCATTTTGTCAGTCAATCAAGGACGTTTCCTCACTGTGGCCATTGCACGATTTACCGTAATGATGAATAAAATGTGAGTTGAATAGACAGAATATTCCTTACATTAGACCTATTGAGCAAGTAGGCCTAGTCATGATAAAGCCTAAGCATTGGTTGAACGTTCAGGTCATATGCTCGATTTCAAAGTAAACTAAATTGACAAAATGACTGAATAATTTCTTTTTCTTGAAATGTCTCTATTCATGTCAGATATATTTTGCTTATAAGATGTTAGTTCAAATATGATGAACAAGCTATGGGACAATTTTTCTATTAATAATACAGACTCTGTACTTTCCTGTATTACCTGCAGGTAATACAGGAAAGTACAGCGTTTGTATTACCTGTTAATTTTGATACGAGGCTCAGTGCCTAAGCCTATGGGCATATCATACCATTATCTAGAAAGGTATAACAATTCTGTATCTTACGTATAGATCTGGCCTTGCAACTCCAAAACAACCAATCAACGAGAAAGGAAAAATGTCAGAAACATGAAACACTATAGGCTCCAAGTTTCACTGCTTGAAACAATCCCTTGGGCAGTGTTAATTGTGACACATCAAGAACATGGTTGGGTTGTTTTATGGAAAGAATTAAGGTAGTATCTAGATATTGAAGTCGACTATATATGATAATTCTTATATTCCAGACCTCTCAAACCTCTGTAGATCAATATCTGTTGTTGCAACTCTAAACCACCCATAGAATAATGAAGGCATAATTATAGAAAGAGAGACGAATATCAGAATCATAAAACATTATAGGTGCCAAGTTTCACTGCATGAAATATAGCCCCTGGAGCGGTGTTAATTGTGACACCACAAGAATAATCGTTGATTTTTTTAAAAGATCAAGGCAGGTCCTCAAGACTGAAGTAAACTATATTATAATTCTTATGTTCAATAGGTCTGTATCTATGTATCTGGCATTACAAGACTAAACCACCCTTAGAACGAGAAAGGAAATATGTCGGAACCATGAAATACTATAGGTCCCAAGTGTCCCTGCATGAAATAATCCCTTGAGCAGTGTTAATTTTCACACCACAAGAACATAGTTGTTGTTTTTAAAATATCATGGTAGTACCTAGGTATTGAAGTGGAATACCATAATTCTTATTATGTTCAAAAGCTCTGTATCCTATGTATTTGGCCCTGCAAATCTAAACCATCCTTAGAACGAGGAAGGCATAATTTAAGAGTCAAGATACGCAAAACGCTACGAGTATCACTGCATGAAATAGTCCATGACTGGTGTTAATTGTGACACCTCAGGTACATGGTTGATTTTTTTAAAAGATCACGGCAGTACCAAGATGGCAGTTCTGTCAGCTATATTTCCCGAGTCTAGATCTTGGCAGTGAAACCCTCCTGCAACACCACAGTCATTTGGGTTCAACGAGTGAGGTTGACACAAAAATCATTATATCAAACTGTTTCAGCCCACAGGAAATGAAATAGAATCGAACTAAAGCCATCGGTTCCTTTCATGTATTTAATTTGGTATTTAATTTAGTATAGATATGTTCCTGTTATAAAATCGTTTAATCCTCTGGTGATGATACCACTTTGTGTCTTATAGCGGCTGTGACACACCTAAATTGGACTTCAATAGAGTATGAAACACAGACCCTATCGTTCCCGTCCATGCAGCCTCAACAGTACAGTAAAGAGCAGCATGTCCCAGGCCAACCAAAATCTACTGCTGTGATGGACTTATACACTTTATACCACAACCGGGGGTAGTACACGCTGCAAATGAATGAATACATGCCATCGTATATTGTTGAATGAATCCACGCGCGAAAATATGACCTTTTTTAGACTAAGTCTAAGTCTTAGCCTAAGTCTTGGCATCATATCGGTCCTAAGGGGTTAAGTGGAATTTGATATCACGTTAAATGTTCCGCTAGAGTAATTCATGTTAGGACACTGAAACCCTATCCGTAGGTCCGTGGACAGACTTCTTCTCGGATTAATTTAATCAGGGTAATGGATGAGGGTTTTTGTAGGGACATTGTCTAACGTATGTAAAAGTGTTGTACATATGTTCACTACATCAAGAACACAGGTTATAGCTTCCAGTTAGGAAGTCTAAGAGAGGAATATATATATACGTTCCACCCAGTTTGGAAACTTGAATGAAATATAGAAGCACTAAAAGCGATCAGAGCGATGCAATACGTTATAGCAGGCAGAACTCGCGACAATCTTATAAGCTGCAAGCTATGTCAAGATAATTAATTGCTTGGGAGAAAAGTAGTTTCTTTTAACTGGGAATGTGATCACACGTATAAACAAATCCAAATTTGGATTATAATCCACTCGGAATCCTAAGGGGAGTTAATAAACTCTAGATCTGAATCTAAAGCAAGCGCTTGAACTGTTGTACCATCCGATCTGTAAGACTTGTGAAGGAAGAAAGTAAAACCATGCAGTGCAGACATGCGACAATAGACAGCACACAACAGACATGGAGCTCAATCACCATTCACACCTTTTCATCGGTTGTTTTTAAAGAAATAAAGGGTGCCTTCAAGTAGCTATTCAAAGCCATGACGGTACAAAATGGAAGATAAAAGCTATCACAGCATTTAATTAAAAGATGTATTATGTCAATACTTTTAACTTGTGTAGGCCCTACTGTTTTCACTTAATTTCTCAAACGAGACTTAATCAAGTCCAAATTATGAAACTTTATCTTATATTATTTTACTGATGGCCAAAGGATTATGTATACGGTGTTTTTCGGTAAATAAACGGCAGAAGGCTCCATTAAACGAATAGACTTCTTCAGGGGTATGAAAAGGAACATATGTTGCGTCTCTTATTATATATGAGCAATTTTACACAATATACTACATAATCATGTTAATGGGGTATGTTACAGTTGAAAATGCGTCATATTCGATAGATATGAACATGTATAGCTCTATTTCACGCATATTACCAATGTCGTGGAATGTCGATGTTTCTCGATTTCCCCCATGATATTGAATCTAAAAGTGCATTGTCGACAAGAGTGTTTACGGAACAATAGTAACATTCATTGGATGCGGAAGGATCAGCCAATCAAAACTCCTATTAGCAGCAGAGACATTTCACCAAAGCCGGAAGCTGCTAGAGAACAGTCCCCGAAGCTTATGACTTCAGCCAACGATATTTTACTGCCATCTTGCCAACAGCTATTCTTGTAACGAGTGTGGGTGCATATATATCCGTTAGTGATGAGTCGGCGCATCCAGGATTGAGTTGTAAAAGATTACATTCCACTTCCATCTCCTACCTTTCCTCTCGGACACCATACTAACGAAATGGGTTAGCCCATTTATTGAATGAAGAAATTAGATAGAATTCCTATCCAAACAAATCTGCGTTCGAAAGTGCGAAGTAAATCACATACCGTATTCAACTTAAGAACGAACTGGCCAAATTCCGAAGCAAATGTGTATAGTTAAGGACTTATTATTGGAAGTTCGGTCAGAATATATTTGGCCGAAATCTACCCTGGGTATTTGAAATGAGGTATAGAGTAAAGAGTTTATATTAATGGTTTCGATGTCGTAATAACGTTCAGAATAAAGTGTTAATTGATTGGTTATTGGTCGATCTACAATACAAAAATCCCTACACCGATGTTAGGTGAGGTCTTGGTAGATTGAGATAGTTTGGATTTGGCTTTGACCAATTGAATGTTCATTGACTTTCCACCGAAAAACATATTTTTCATAATTACCTAACCGTGGATGTCGAACAATACTTGATACACTTCGTGGCAATTCTCTTATGTAAAAAAACAATGTTTAACCGTTATTGGAACTTACATGCAAGATGGTCATGCACCGAAAGTTTCAACTTACTGGCGTTATCCATGTTCTAGCGATGATGGATTTCATTCAAAACAACATGTTCACAGGTCCTATAATTCGCACCCATACTTGTTATCTTATACTGGCAATCATGTGGCGATGCTCCTGAACCCGTTTACCCCAATCCTTTATGATCGTCCTCGCGTTGTTTAACATTTATTCCTGTCGAACTGCGCTGCCTTGGGTAATTGGTAAATACATGTACTCTGTACTAACACAGGTATTAAGTTTTAAATGGGGCAGCCATTAGGACTTGAAGAACCATTAGGCATCTTGTTGTCCCGTGAGGTGGCTCTCATCTATAATGACTGAAAAGAACGGACATTACCTTGAATGGCATGAAGCCAAAGAGGAAAGTCGAGCACATACTATATTCCTGCTCTCAGAAGTTAGTCGAGCACGCCATGAATTAAGGCTTGAAACTGTGAAATTATGACAAACTTTTACTACAACTTCTAAGTTCGCCTCACTCGACCATTCTGATACTTGATTCTAATAAGACTTACACATAGCACAATGGAGATGGGATGTAGGATATTACTTTTCATGGTGGCGCGTTTTATAAGCTACACATTTATAAATAACGCATATGGAAAAAGATGTTCTCGACTGAGATAAGAGTATACATATTCTAGCATTCCCCGTCGTCTCAACATTCATGTTGACTAGTAAACTGATTGACAGCTCCTTTAGTCAACGATAGGGCCATTTTCAGTGCCAATATAAATTTCTAACGAACTGGTAACGTATATCGGACCGTTTAGTAGTATTGTGGTTGTTTCACGCCATTTAGCAACAACCAGTAAACCATGGCAGGGAAATTGCGGTTGACCACACGAAATGAATGCTTTGATTTGTCTTCAGAGTCGCGCACATTCTACCACCTATTTCATTAATATGTTTATACATGTATGGATAAATGTGCCGAGTAAAATATACTTAGACCTATATACTTAGAACTATAAGCACGCGTCTACATATCATAGGTGTCTTTGAATATCATGTACATCTCTTACTTGGCGGTAGTTGTATTCTCGTAATGGAAATGTGCGATGATATATATTCAGTTTTTGATAACAGTGATAATAGTGAATGAAGTTGTATTTCGCGTGAAGGTTCCAATGTTCTACATGTGTACTTACACTTAGACTTGAATCTTTGTTCTAGTATTATTTGTCACGATTTCATACGATAAAATAATGAAGGTTCTGGAGTGACAAGGTCGAGAATTCGCGTAATCCCCCGCTTCGTCCAACCTCTCTTCTTTGGCTTATACATCGACCAATTCTGAGTCATGGAATAGGTTGGAGGTTCAGAATGAAGCATATGGAAATTAGAATATCACCGCATTTCCGGAGAGGGAGAGTATCGAGTTGGATCAATGATGGCGTATCCGGAAACATCTCCCTTTCAATCTAAAATATGATGCCTTATTGCGTCTCGCAGTATAGAAATATGGGGGGTATAGTGTTCTCATTGTGCGTCAATATCCATATATCATTATAGTATAAAGAGAAACACATAGGGAAAGGCGTGAGAGAATAATTATAATGGTGATCAGAATTCTGATCCGAATGGATCAAACTCAACCCATTTTAATCTATGTCAGGAATAGTGACAGTTAACATACGTTCATGATTTACCCAATGCTTGCTGGTCACATTGCCCGACCCTAATTGACGTGTGATATGTGCATGGAAATCACCTTTCTATTTGATATAGGCTGACCTTCCAGGAACGAAAACATTTTTGTTTTAGCACACACTTGAAACGAACGGTGTTTTTGTACTAAAAGGTTAGGCCTACTAAACGCATTAAGCAACTCGGTATTCCTCGGGTGTAGGTCATTATGCGGATTCGGCCATTCCTCGGGCAAACGTTGGTCAGGTTCAAGTGTTCACCACTCTTTGACATTTCGATTGGGCCACTTGAAGATATTTCACACTGAGCGCCCACGATAAGTTCAACGTTCTCGATGAATATCGCCCCCATTAAAACGTTAAAACATCCCTGCTCACTGGACAGAATCAATCCTTGCTTGTGCTTGTATTAAGGCCATCTCGATTGAATTGGGTTACTCATCATTGGCAATGCACTCATTACATAACGTAAGGGACTACACCGACATTACACAGGCAACAAAAGGTATCGGAGGTCTCCACTAACAGGCCCGGTATCACTAGCGTCTGCCGCTCAAAGTAACAAGATTCCCATCAACAAAGAAATCTACAGCAGACAAATAATACAATGAATGCAGGGGCGGTGACATGCCTCGTCTTCTTGGCAGGAAAAAAAACAATACTTTGCTATTTTCTTTTAATGTTTATTTAGGCTATACAACTCCGAAAGTCGAGGAACTATTGAAGAAAGTTTCATGCATCGGATACAGGCAAAAATGATGATTTCACTTCAACTTCCTCGTACAGGCCCTCCATGCAGCTTACTGATACAAAAACAAATGACTGCAGCAACTCAACAATAATTACTTTGGAAATCCTTTAATATATGGCTCTTTAATCGAAAGGCTTAATGCATTTAAATAGTTTGGACTTGGATAGCGAGCGATCTAACTGTTAACGGTTTTGCTATAGAGCAAAATCATGAAGACTTTCCTTAGCCGGAAATCAAGAATTATGCACACGGGAATAGCACCTTTGAATTCCATCAGCATATTAGTGGGAATCTGTCAGTGTAATCGCCAGAAAGTAACCAAGATTGATTTTTGCTGGTGTTTGGCTGTACCTTTGCATTGTCTCTCCGATAAATATTCACCGCTGTGCTGCACTGAATGCACTGAATATTACATGTTTCGCCGGTAAGGAAGTCTGTCAAGAACTTCGGCTGTGGATGAAAGTCTCTGTAGGTCAATTTCGTACTTGCCTTGGCTTATATGTATGTGTGTGTTGTTGCATATACATACTTCTGGCACTAGTTGTTGTTGTCTTTTTGTTTATCAATCACATAGTGTCACTTTTTTAAATCTTAGTTCTATCAATGTACCTAACAATACTTAGGAACATTCAGACGAGTAAGTACATGGATTTCATTTATTCCAAAACGAAGCATCCTTACATATTCTGTCAAATAATTTACGATGCCAGACCATGTATCAATGAAAAGAATTATCTTTGGCAGGATTATTTGCAAAAACCATTCATTGGTCCATCCACTTCCATCATTCATCTGGGCTCATGTCCGCATAGGGTCTGTTCCATTCCAACTTTATGACCTTGTTTCTTCAGCACGGCCTTTAATTGTTGAGAGAAATCCTCTTCAATATTGTCATCATCCCAGCATGTGTTCATCACCCTTGTCTTCCTCGGCTCCCGTCCAGTCTTCAAAGGAAAATCTTCAAATTCCTCGTCTTCTTTCAATACCGGCTTCTTGGGTTGATCAGCCATTTTCTTCCTACTTAGGAATATATCATAGAACTAGACACAGTTCTATGGAACATATATGCACATTCCTTTTAGCTAACACTGAGTACACAGATTTTATTTAATATTATCACTATGGATCGAACGCGGATGTAGGATAATGGGGACAGTTTATTTTGCTAAAATTCAACTATATGACTTTTAAATGTTCTATTATTTCATTAAACATGAATAATTATTATGAGATTTAACTAAATTGTTGATTTGATTTCAGTCGCTTAGGATATTGAACTCGTTGATCGCAGCTTCTGCGATATTCCAGTGCCCTCAACCAACTCGTTAGTTAATTGCTATAGATATCTAGTAATAAAGTATGGTTAGGATGATTATAATGTTCAACCTTATTAAGCTGAATACAACGTGAGCCCAGGACTTTGTTGCACAACGCTGGTCGTAGCCCATTCTTAGTTGTTTGTTAATTCGTACAGTTCAATGCCTTGCTCGTTCATTAATCTTACCTTATCGCGTTCATTATTTGGCCTGTCTACGAGAATCCGTTGCACAACTAATAAGTGAGTTCACGTTCGTGAATACTCATGAGAACATAACATACCAGAGTGGGTTTAATTGCTTTGTCTGTTTGAAGTGCCAGTGCAAGCACTATTATGCGAATGATTAGCGCGGCAGTCAATGACCCAGCAATGACCCAGGTTAAAAGTTTGGAATAGACCATATTTTGTCCACGTGCAGCCAATGACTTTAATCACGGTTGATCTTTGGTTAAGAACAATTAAGAGTAGAAAAAAAGCCGGCTCTGTTGCACAAGGGCTGATTCTATCTTTCCATACTCCTACTCGTTCTCAAGTCTTGTACTGTTCATTGTACCTTGCCACTGTACTAGAGCCAGTGCCACTTCCAGACCACCACCCCACTCTCTCTTCCCAATCTTAACAGTTTAATTAACCAAAAGCCTATCTGTAAACGAATGTTTTTGCATGTGTGTTACAGGGGAGGGGAAGGTAAGAAAGCATAAGCACATCATTTTGAAGGAACACGAATGAAGAGGAGTGAATTGCAACGAGCAGGCTTCATACCCAAGAATATCAAAATGTTTGGGTTTTTTTTAGAAAATGGAGAATCACTGTGAAAACACTTACAATGTTGTTTCTATTCATCTATGTGTGGAAATTAATGAATCAATTATATATGCAGCCATTATGGCTAGGAAAACAACCCTCCGAGGCGCACCAGAGTTCCACTTGTACAATGCGATTTTCAACCAGATATATCTTCCCACGAATAGGCACAAACGTGAACCCATGAATTTGTTCTGCAACAGCTACTCATTAGCAATCTTCATTAGTCCTCAGATGAAGGGAGAGCGGGAAGGCAGGAGGGCAGGAGTTCGGGAGGGAGCTGAACAATGATTGATAAAACTATAGCAAATCATACAATATTATGCAATAACTTCTATGTAATTCCCAAAATCAGTAGTTGTGTATAGAATCATTACCACGGAGGGTTAAAACATAGAACATTAATAAATTAAACATTTCTCCCCTATGCATAATTAATAGTAGCATGAGGTTTGACCCTAAATCACCCAAGATCGACCAATGATCAAGGCTGAATATTTAAGTGCTATTATTAAAAAGGACGACAGCAGTCAGGGACAGTGATTGAAGGGTCTATTCGTGGGGAAATGTTATTCAATTAGAGAATGGGGTTGGAAAACATCTGGCATAGTGATATTGTATTTTATCTATATATAGGTACGAGCAACGTGAGAACGTGGACCAGCGTGGACATTTAGGAGGGGTCCTTGTGCAACAGAGCCTGATCATTGCTTCTCTTACTCGTTCTTAATCAAATTACGATTTAATTCCTTGGCCGCACGTTCGTGGAAATTCATTGTGCAACAAAGCCCAGAACTCGTCCCCTTATTTATGTTCTACAGATAACAAACTGTCCTATCCCTGTCCTTCCCCAACCTGGGCCCGTTGCATAAGAAATTATTCCGTAAGAGTGTCCTTACTTAGCTCCTTTTCCTTGCTAAGCAGCTGGTAAGGAACATTTAGGGAAGGAATTTGTTTACCGACAATCCTAATTTGAACTCCTACAATAGAAAGCTCCTACCTTAAGCAAGGAAAAGTAGCTTAGCAAGAAACATTTTAAGTAAGGATTATGCAACAGGACTCAGGACACTGCAAGTTAAGGAAAGAGTGGGATGGCAAAGAGTAGGGCCTTCTTTCTTTAACTGAAACGTGGATTTATTGGCCAAAATGAAATGATAGCCCGCATTTGTCATCATCAATCTTTGCATTCATATTTCATCCACGATATATTGCCCTGGTACTGTTGCTTTCCGTATGAGTCTTCCCATGATGGGTTCGTTCATTTACAAACATTTAGATGATCAAACCAGCTTTCCAGCCAGTAACAGAGCTATTATAGATGGGTTACTGATTGATTCATATCTATCTGGGAACCAAGGATTTGATTGATAAAGTATGCTTGAGAATCTGTGTTTCATTGATTTTGCTATGTACAAGCAACGTTGCAGATGCCTTAGTTTTAACGAATATTATTATCATATGGAAGGTTTACTCCAATGACGGAACAAGATTGCCCTTAGAAAAAACACAGTTTATTCAGACGTTTATTTTAGGAGCACTATTCGACGTCAGGGTTCTGGTGGCAACAAAACATTAGGTCTAAAGTAGTCAAATTATAATCGCTTTGGAAACCAAATGCAAAACTAAAAAATAAAGAACTAGGGTGACTTCTTTTGGTTATGCAAATATACAAAGAGTTTTACAACGGAACATCATTGCATGCTACCAAAGTCGCGTCAGTAACGTCGAATCAGCTGCCCATAAAGTGAATTTCCAAAATTTGTAATCTGTTATTTAAGTGTAGGTGACATCTCTCCTTGGTACCGCAGAACATCATTCTTGATGGAAATGAATGAAACAACAAGAAAGGAATTTGAACGCTTTGGAGAGGAAGTCCTTATTCCTGGACTTGCGACCGTTTTCTCGTGTCTTTAGGATTTTATGAAGGTTTAACCTGCGCGAGCTCCTTTCCTCAGGGCCTGAAATGAAATGAGATATAAGCGTGATATTTCAGTATGCCTTTCTGGGGAGTTATTTCAATCAAATTATATTCCGCCCACGTGCATAGGCTGTCAAAATCATTTTCAAATGATCAGTAATTAATTTATTTTTAAAACTATTGTGAAAAGGAGCGATATAAGCTCACATAGATAAGATAATCAAAGTGGTTAATACTATGAAACGGAATATCGATGTAGCAGTGCGGAATAATATGTTGTACCTTTGAACCCAAGGCACAATAAGTTGAACAAGAAAGTTCATTATCTTGCTATTCTATGTCACAAGAACTAATTAATCCCATCAAAGCTTGATTTCTCTGTGCATTAGTGTTTACGAGTGTACCTCAATGCACCGAAGCAGGATTTTACTTTCCGTGTAATACTTTTTAAGTGGTATTTTCAAAGTCGTACAAAAGATAACAGACAGTGATTTGTAGATGAAAGACATATCGTATTCCAATTATAATAAGTGTAGCGAACGAGCGAAACTATATATACATGTATATATAAAGAGCTCAGATGCTAGGGTATCACATTTCAAAAGGTGCTGAAATTGTACAAGATCAAAAACTGATCTCTTCATGAAAGAAACTCATATACATTTTACAATAACATTATTTTAATGCCAATGACATTCTCTATGGCAGACACATCATTAACGACAGAGGGTTTTAATGCGTGAGAGAAACATCTCTCTATTTCCATCGAGCATAACAAAACACACATAACATTGCAAATAACACGGATCTTGACGTCAAAGACATGCATCAACTTGTATTTCAATCCAGGTTCAGTGTACAGTAGGCCCGTTGCATAATAAATTGCCATTCTAAGAAGCTTACAATTCTGATAACGAGCATGGTCATTACAGAATAATTGTCTCGAACCACTGCATGCCTTACATAGTCGAACATATGCATATGTGATGTGTCACAGAAAAGCGGGTCATAAGTTTTTTTTTAAAAAATGGAATTTTGAGATACCGCTATATTTGAAAAATGAGATTAAGTAGACTCCAACGATGTTAACCTTTAGAAAATCTAAAACGTATTTCTATGTTTTACGTTTGATTTGTCATTATGTTCGAAAAAGAAGTGTGTAATATTTCTGGGTGGACAATTACTAGTAATGTACCTAAATATACTCCATAGAAAGACCGCTGACAGAATTACCGCTAGGTATACACTAAAGATGAGAACATTACTTTACAAAGAGATCTTGTGAATAGAAAATAAGAAATAAGAAAAAAATAAGGATTTTCCCATGAGCGACAACTGTGTGAGTGTCGCAGATTATGATACAATGCAAAATGATGTACGAGTCCTCGTGAGAACCTGTGTGACATCGCAAATGATTATGCAACGGAGACTAAATACATACATGTACATTATAATAGATTCAACTACATCAACAAAAAGGAAAGGTATTCACGGCAAATTAGGGCAACATTGTAAAGTCCCCTTAGATCCCCTTTTTTTTATGAACAACACAATATCTAGATATATATGTCCATGGGCAACACCGGCATTTAGAAATGAGAAGGTCGTTAAGGATCTTGGGGCACATATATAATATATATGTATAATTCTTCAAAGAGCATTTAATTAATTCTATACGATTCGCTGACTGATGATTAACATGATGATTGTTACTTGATGATTGTAAATTATGTTGTATATCAGGGTAATGATTTTGAGAGATAAACTGTAAGCTGAAAATACCATACATGTATGAGAGCTTATAATAAGAACAAAACAAACACATTATCAGTCTATATTTGTTAAATCATTTGAAGGTTGTTGACCTGATGACATCTATCCTTAACTGATTCGCATGTGGGATGTTTTTTTTCAAAGGGGACCAAAGTACATCAAAAGGCTTGTATCGCCAAATCGCTTTAGCAAGAACGAACAATTTAAGTGTCGTGACACCGTTTAAGCGATTAGCGTGGGCTGCTGATCACTTAAAACGCTCTTCTTCAAACTATTGCGTGTTTGCATATTTGACTTGTTTGATGAATTGACCCAGTTTGTCACATCTACCTGAATCTGTCTTAAATTATGAAAATTTACAGTTAAAAGCACTCATGGCGAAAGGTGGCGCCCCTAAAGTGACCTCCTGAGAAGGATCCTGTGTTAGTCCCGCACCCGTAATCACATTGTGAGGTACTTAGGGCCAATATACCTACATATTTATTGTTAATGCTCGAAGGATGCCCCATTAGGCGTCCTCTAACATCATCCTAACGCTCACTTGCAGGATTTTAAGATAAAGCTCACGTTATGCTAGAAATTAGAGTTGACCTCATGCACTCTTAGTGGTCTCCTCGGGATATACGTATCAAGGGTCGACAAAATATGTTTAATCTGTTGTATTGAATGATGTATACATATCAGCCCTATCTGGATTTTCCATGTTATTGACGCTTATTATGTATATGGATATGGATTGCCCTAAGAACAATTAACGTATCTAGCGTGTGTTATGCACAGTGCATATCACACTAGTGTGTTATGTGTGGTAGTCATGGAAACCAATGCGGGTTTTTTTTACCCAGTTTACGGCCAAAATTCAACTTTATGACTCAGAAATGTTTTCTATTTATATCATTAAAAGCATGTAATAAAACAGTTAACTTGTTAGTTAGTTAACCTGTCTTTTAAAAAAAACCTTTGAATGACCTGCATGGATTACATTATTGATGTGTAGCTGATATGGTATTTGATGTTAGATCATGATGTTTCTCCGAAGGTGTGAAATCATTCATTGATCGAAAAAAAACTTTCATTAGTCGAAAATCTGCAGCATATTCTTCTTGAAAAAAGTCTATATACTTTGCTTTCAGATTCAAAATTATATCAATGTTTGAATACCCGATAGCATTTGAATACACGATAGCCTAGTAGAAGTGTTTGAATTGCAATTTAAAATACTCTAAGATTTGAGATTATTATGTATCCAGTCGTTTCAGGGAACTTATCATAAACACACGTTGGTGTTTAAAAGTTTGATGTAATAATAAAATGACTATGTGGGGAACTCACTTACTACAAAGTTGTTTTTTTAAAGTTCAAACTCTACATCTAGACTTTCCGGGACAGTGTAACTGTTGCAAGAGTCGCATCACGTTCTTAGCAACAAAGTATTTATCTATAGGTCATAATTGTAGACTGAATAGACGCAATTTGTACAAAACTCTTCTGGGCATTCACTCCATCGAGCTATAGGAACGAGTGGGAGGAACGTTTTGAGAAGGCGCAACATGAAAGTTGTCAAACAATCGATTTAACCCAATTAAAAAATGTATTAGCGTATCGCATAGATTATTAGTTCAAATATAAAGCACAAATCTGAGCTTGACTAAAATTTGTCTGACCACCATCTGACCATTGATCAAGGCCCTTCCTTACTCTGTGCAACCTTGGTCCATGGTTCTGTGGCATACTGGAGGGTTCTTTCTATCATGGAACATAGGATGGAGCCTTTTATAAATACTGCTTGCAGCATTATCTAGCTTGCAGTGCTGCAATATCATAACACGTCAATGATTTCGTAATAGTTTAAAGTCGTGTTACAGCGACAGCTGTAAATATGTGGACCCATCCCGAGATATCTTTGTACTGCTGTATTATCTGTCTAATAGTTATGTTTCCGTACATTAATGTATTTCAAGGTCGACAGAAAACGAGTGTAGGTGAACGATAATAAGTGAAACTATTGCAGCAAACTTTCTCCGACTGGATTATTCATATTATAAAGCTGATATTCCTGTTGATATTATCTCATATTTCACCTGATGTTATCACTATTATGCCTCTGCATGTTCATGTTCTCTGATCTATGTTAAAGGATCTACAATTCCATTTACCTCATCTGAACATTTATGTGAAGCTTGCAACGACAACAGCTCAACAATATATGTTCATCGAGATCAGTAAAATAAACTGTTGCAATTTATAGTTAATGTGTTATCGATTTATTATGTTTCCGTGCATTAACTTATTTAAAGGTAGACAGAAAACGACCGCAGGTGAACGATAGTAAGTGAAACTATTGCAGCAGGGGATTTCGGTGGACCTCCGAAATGTGAAGTGGGCTTTTATAAACCCCTGCAGCAAAAGAAAGGTGATTTTTCTGTCCACCATCACTAATGGCTGAGAAATGTAACTATGGTAATGATATTCGCTGAATAAACTTATCTTAAATCTAGATCATCAATATTTTGCTGCTGTTATATGTTTATACAAGAATTTGAAGTAGAATTGGTTGACAGAAAACGAGCGCAGGTGAACGATAACAAGTGAAACTATTGCAGCAGAGGATTTCGGTGGACCTCCCATTGAAATCCTCCACAATTTTGGACAATATGACTTTCAAATAGGTAGGGAACTAACAGAACAAAAAGTAGAAAATCCTTAGTTTTTTATCGATGTTAGCTGAGAATGCAGCTTTAATAATTCATAGGAATAATTGCAAATCCAAACTTGTCCTTGTATAAATAGTACGTGCATGGCTGGTGATGTTCCAGGCAATAGCTTTCCCGTTTGGGAAGTTTTCAAGATAGTATAGTAGGCCTACAGATGCTCTCGCTTCATAATTTGTCTGCTACATTCAGCTAGGCTATATATTTCACGACAGTCATTCCTGTCTCTTTGTCTTTGTGAATTAAAATTTGTAATAGAACCTCCGATACGAGGGTTGCAATTAAAATGCATGCATGATCTCTTTACTGAACCTAGGTTCAACTACCGCTTGCCGCGCTTCTTCACGGAACAAGATCCTGCCACATACAATATATGGTCCCCGAGCACTGAGCAGCCCGGGGGGCCGAGGGGGAGCTACACAAGGAGAACTGGCCGGAGCTACGCGAGGGGAAACGGGGTGGACATGTGCAGTTACGGTCTATAAGTGTTAGCACGTGCGTGTAGTTCTGCATGCGCATGCCCTTTAAGCCCCTTGCTCATTACTACGGCCGCCTGACGTACTCTTGGTGTACGAGCGATGTACGGCAAACACAACGGTAAAGTATTATAGTAGCGCGGCCAACTACTTATAAATATAAGTGGGTGGGTGTTCAGTGCGCTGAGCATTCGACGCCCGAATCGATCCCTCATTTTTATATACTACTCCCCAAATCCAAAATAGGTAATTTCCCATCTTCTCCAACGCGTTGACCCACACATATCTAATTATAACTGCTACTGATCGATCGTTATTCACATGAAATGAATGGGCTTGTGAGTGACTGGAGGCGCCTTTATTTTACATAGGTATCCCTATGGGAGAAACCCAATGAAATAATGTTGGGTGCATAATTTACGAATGGGATGATGCATTTCGTGCTTTATGCATCTGCCAGCTTAAAAAGAACCAGTTTAAGAGTCGACCAGAGAAGGCAGTTTTAGATGCACGACGTAAAGATCTAAGACGAATTGCTTGCATTAATATTTGAACTACTCTGCCTGTATCCCGCGCATTTTCTTTGTTGTTAATTAGGTTTCCTCCGAAGGCAGGAGAATTAGTGTTTTCTCTGACCGTTATTTAACGACTTGTATATTAAAAATTCATCAGAGATGAAATGGGACCATTTAAATTGTTGTCTGCGTGTAATCTTATTCTGGGATACGGAAGAACAAGGCCCTTTTCAAACATTCCTAGATGTCTTTTTTCTGTTTAGCTAAGTCTATCTCAGGATATAATATATAGATAGAGGGTCACTAGCATGAATATCGCACTATTTGCTTATAGCAACAAGTGTGATGTTCTAAGTGATTAACACCTACCAGATAGTCAACTGTTTCATTATATATATATGCGCATTCTATAACCGTGAGTTTCATATCTGTGAACTGATGTAGAACTAGTGCTTTATCAAAGGGATTTGTTTTGTGATGTCACGTCTAAAGGGAGAAGAGGGCACATATACTAATAAACTTATGGTACTCGTTCTATGTGGGCAAGGGAATGGTAGAACTCGTTTTCCGGCGGAGTGATACAACTCTCAGCCTTCGGCTTCGTGTTGTTTCACTCCACCTCCAAACTCATTCTACACTGCCCGCCCACTCCGAACTATGTTCCATAAGTGGTTTAGATTTTAATTATATAAATGAACATTCTTGAGTCATGAAGTTGAATTTGGGCGGTAAACATGGTAAAATACATTGGTTGCCATGACCATCACATATAAATCACTAGTGACATGTACACACTGTGCATAACTCACTATTGATACGTTGTCTTAGAGCAATGCGTACATGTATACATTATAATAAATACAGCTATAGGTTAAATAAGATGGTTTCAGCTACATCTAGGTTAAATGAGTTGGTTTAAGTCGCTTAGAATATTGCACTCATTTGCAATATTCACGCTCCGTAAACCAACTAGTTGATTAACTGATTTATTATATAATGCCTTAAAAGAACATACCGCACTCAGTACAATGGTACCTCAATAGGTTCTTTTATTAAATAAAAACATACCTGTAGTTCAGAAATATCCCTAGTATCTATTACAACCTTGATGGAAGCATTTGAAATGTCCGAAATAGGCTTAATACAAGATTCATGACTGGCGCCATTTGGGGGAATAATACCCAGAAACCTCCTTGATTTTGACGTCATCAAGTCCAAATTCTAGGCTGATGCTGGCATCTCCCGGCATCGACCAAAGGAAGTGTGGGCGTGGTTTGGTTGGAGTTTGAACCATGTTTTCCTCACTTCACATTCCTAATAAACAATTTATTTTGCTAATAGTGAGTCAAACATGTTATAACTGGACTGGTATGGGTTTGTTTGAACTTAGTTGGTTTGGAATGAACCCTGTATAGTCCCGAAAGGTTCTTGTTATTGTGGGCGATAAGAGGGGGCGATTTGAGTGTTGTCAGTTCCTGTTTTGGCCAGACTTGTTTACTCCTTACAGAACACCTTCTCTTTTATAAAATGACACTTCACAAAGTGAAATCTGGCCATGAATAGCATGTAGAAATTCAGATCTAATGAGGACATGCCTATTTCTGCTTTATATCATTGCCAAAATGCTAGTAGGAGGAAAAGCATGACCACGTTGCACTCGCTATGCTAGCATAGAGGCAGGATTCCATCATGATTGACGTCATAAGTCCTCCGAAGATGTCTGCCAACATTAAACATCATAATCCAAGATTGAAATCCCTCCAGGACTCTTATTATTCACCATATTTATGTTCGAACCTAGCTGACATTGATTTTACCTCAAGAAGTAGGGATAGGGCTATCATTATACTGAAGGCGGTGCTTTCTTTTAAATAATCTATAAAGGAAGATTTTAAAGCCATTTTGTGGCAATTCCGGTGGTTCAGCTGGCGGGGTTGCCTATATATACGCATGTAACATATCCCCCTCTAGATAAGTTATTCCATGTAAAGTGCGTATGTAATGAATACTGTTCTACTGAGTGCTTATTGAATTGTTTCGTTTTCCAATGTGGTGTTGGTTATTTCGACCATGCTTGACGTCTTTGGCGAGACATATAATCGATATTGTAACACTAACTAAGTAGGCTTTGGTAGCTTTTTTCTACAATAGGAGTATAGAATATAAAAAACGATATACCCTATCAGCAGCAATACAAGCCTGTCAATTCTGCCTGAATAGGGGATTTGGCATTGGATGTTGGTCTGCCAACATGAGGTATCTTGTTAAGAAGATGTTTCTACAATACCAACTTATATATTGTGATGTACCACAGGAAAATGAGTCATAAGTCGGAAAAACGGTTTTGAGTTACCATCATATTTGAAAAGTTGAGAGCAAGTGAATTCCAGCTATGTTAACCATTATGAAATTGACTTTCAAATATTTCTATATTTTATGTTTGATCTTTTTTGTTTGAATACTAAGTTTGCAATATTTTTGGGTGGGTAATTACTACTAAAGTAGCTAATTATACTCCGTAAATCATTAGATATATATTATATGGATGAACGTGTATACAATATTCACCCGCAGTAGTTAGTGATGTAAAAGCATCGTATTCCCCTTAAATAACAACATCGACAAATCCAAGTAGGGTGTGTTTTCAGAAAGCTGGGTTGGTGGAGGTGGCAGAGGTTTGAATACCACAGCGGGGTGCTCGGTGTCAATCTTAATATTGAATTGATACATGCAACCAAAATATATTTGTTCTATGCACGAATCACCGGGACCTCCTCTAAATGAATGAATCGTGGTGTTGATCATTACAATTATATATCAAAATAATGGGGTAATCTAATTTTAAGAATTAGTTAACGATCCAGTGATTTGGATTACTTAAACTGCAATCCGTAAATGGTATTATGTAAAAAAAAAATAGGGCAACTAACATTAGTAGAAAGATTTCTATTAATAGTAGTCATGGAAAGAATTCGGAAGCTCCATTTCTCGTTTATATATAATGTGTTAGTTTCGTAGACATTCATTGTTTATGACCCGATGATACGTGATAAAAAAAAGTTTAGATTTATTACGTAAAGATGTACATATATACAGACACCTATAATATGGACATGTCTTAATATCATGTGGCTATATATTGTAATTCCGTACTTTACAAAAGATGAGACAGGTTTTTGGAGCTGTCCATCAAATTACCAGATCTTGGCCCAAGCTTGTGGGTTTGGGAAGGCACGTAGTGACTTAGTTCTCATGCTCCTCAGGGCCTGAAGAGTTACCAAACCAAAACCTTCGGATCACAAATCTACAGATTGAGCTGAGGATAAATTAATCTTTTTTCACGAGCCCTGATGCACTCAAATTTGGAATCTTTGAAAATGATTTTCTGTCAAGCTTCTGTCGATGCTAGGAAGTTTAAGACTTCCAGGAATTTCAAACTGGTTGCTATATTTAGAGATGTTATGTGTATCAGGGCCGTGCTGTAGTTCAGAGCAAATGTATTAGAGACTGTGTTGTTCTTTCAATAAAAAAAAACTATAATTATTAATCATGAAAAAGGTGTACGGGGACAAAGGTCTTGCCAACTTGAGATACTGTAAGCATAAAGATACTATAGGTGTTCGTCAGCGGAAATCTTATACCCGGAACACCATTTCTGGCTTCATCAACGTTTTAGAATATTGCCAGGAATAAACAAGTAATTTTCTCGACATCTTAGAATCAGACTTTGGACTGAAACTAGGTTAGAATTTTTGTAAATACTGATCAAGTCAAGAATAAGCTCTATCGAAAACAGAAATGCTGTTCCATTGAAATTGATCTAGCAGAACTGGTTTAACGCATATGCCAGAAATTATACATATATTCGGTTTGCTACTTTTAACACCGTAAATAATCATAAATGATAGAAATGGCACAATAGTAAGGAGAATCCTGGAACACATTCTTACCATAAGTGTGGGTTGACACCGCCCTCTTACTGGGTTATAGATGAAATAACGCCTGCAGAGATGGCGTTTCTGTGTTTGGAAGTATTCAGACACTCTTTTCATCATTTGTTGATGGTAATCATCACTGTCGGCGAGTGACATTTCAGACCTTTTTTCTGCATCTACAGGTGCCTCCTCCTCGCTCACAAAATCACTTAGATATTGTGAGGACACACTGTTACCTGTAATAATGAATTTACATATTGTAAGCAACAAAGTACAGTATACAGGGTATGATAGACTTAAACCTGCCATATTATATATGTATATACTGTATACATTCAAAGAGAGGGCATTCTAGTAGTTCGTCGGGTCTTCCAACTTCTTCTCTAAATTGATTGTATTCTCGACTTTTATATAAAAAAGAAATATAAAAGAATAGACTGGTGAATATTATTTTAATCAATAATCATATCGCCAGTAGCCCAGTACAACTAACAGTTTTAAAACTTGTATATATTATATAATATCTTGCTACTAGGCAAACCATTTCTACTTAAGGATACAAATGCGTCTGAGGAGAAAGACCCTAGCTTGAACAACTGAATCGTACACTCCATAAGTATGCTGCTTTAACAACTCTATACAAGATTGGAATCTAAACCTTATGCATAAATACATCAACGAGATAAATAACCAGGTACATACAACTATATTATTGACATTAACATGAAACCTCGAGATACGCAATAGCGCATCAAACAATCCAAAAATGTTTTTCAGAATATTGCCAGGAATAAACAAGTAATTTTCTCTACATCCTAGGTGTGTGTGTTATGTTAAGGGCAATATCCTAGGTGGCTTCAGCTGTAGAGGTTTATGTGGCTGAATATGTCTCTTGTATCTTCCAATCTACAGTTAGCAAACCACCAAAGTAGAAAGCATTCAATCTTGTTCTTGAAAATTTTGTAGTGCACTGTTTTTCTCCGGGTAGATAACTAGATCAGAGGAAGACTGGGAAACAGACTATTTAAGCCTCCAATTGAGATCACAGCTTAACAATCAATAACATGATATAATTTACAAACTTTTGATACACATGCACTATGTTTATTGACAGCATGGCAAACTATAAGTAACCTGACCATGCGTTATTTCTTTTATTTGTGTGTGTGTGTGTGTGTGTTATGTTAAGGGCAATATCCTAGGTGGCTTCAGCTGTAGAGGTTTATGTGGCTGAATATGTCTCTTGTATCTTCCAATCTACAGTTAGCAAACCACCAAAGTAGAAAACATTCAATCTTGTTCTTGAAAATTTTGTAGTGCACTCTGTTTGCCCAAATAAAATGGCCCCCTGCAGGGCTCCCAAAACGTAACTTCTGATGTACACTGTACGTTCATATCATGGGGCTCTATGTGTTCATTTTGGAGGAAAGGGAAGACAATAGGAGTACTTGGCAAGTCACGAAGAGGATACCTGGGGAAAATAAACATGGATTGTGTGCTGATTGTGTTTTAACAGCACCCACAATTGCATCAATTACCATTTCATTGTCGCCGATTCCTTTCGACTCACCGGACGAAAGATGAAATTTGATGCCGGACAGAGTATGGCAATCCCCACAGGTGCCTTCAAACGTAGGCCCGGTGCATTCAGAATGATAATAACTAGATTTATGTTCTTCGGAAAGGAGAGAAATGGTAATGTCGTCCATGGCTATATGTGGGAATTCAAGTTATAGCCATTTTCTGCTTTCGTAATTTCATGTAGAGACACATACCACGCAGTGGCATAGGTGTACACATGGGAAAAGACAAGAAAATTGGCCTCTAGGCTATGCCAATCAAGTAGTGTACACAAGGCTAACTGTGGTTAAGAGTGACCCGAATGAGCCTGAGGCCATGTATTATGCCTCCTTTAGTGATTCCTTTACAGGAGCCTTGCACGCCCAAGCTTGCACATGTGAGTTTCGTTGCCAGGAGAACCTCTGGTCACACCCCAAAATCTGAAACATTATATTTTAAATTATTATTCTAATTCTTTGTTAATTGTGTCATAATTATATCATCTGTTGTTCCTGTCCGAAATGGATGTCATTAATCCGTTTTGTCTATTTTGGGACGTATTCAAACCTCCTTAACCAGTAAACGATGTCTGTTGATGTGGAAAACGGCCTCCCATGAGGTTATATAGTTCTCTCATCGTATTATAGCTCTGTGATACCTGGCTTCAGTGAGCAGTTATAGCTCAAAACCTTCCCAAACATGGACTAAATCCCTATAACTAATTGGTGTTGGGCGGTGCTTATAAATAAGCAACCTGAATTAAATCTGCTGAGTTTTTTTACCATGTACGTCCGCCATTCACAGCGGCGGGTATAGTAGTAAAGTGCTGTGCAACGCCTAAAATTAATAATACTATTATCGATATTGATAGGAAAAGTACTAATCTAGCAATTATTTCACTTTCGAAATTTCAAATGTTTGAAGCATGCGATAGAAGTTACAACTATAAAGGGCCTAGTCCACTAAGCCGATTCTCATGCGATTCTCACAGAATTTAGTGCAAAAGAGTCCTCTGCGGCGCAAAATCGCATGAGAATCGGCTTGGTGGACTAGGCCCTTATAACAAGTGTATGTTTAACACCCCATGCATGTTTTGTGAATTCCTTTCCGATGATTCTCTTGTTGATAAAATTAATGGTAGCGTCCTAACTAATGGGGTGGGGGCTTCCTTGCAGTTAACATCTCATGACATTAGAGTAACAGATGGTGATATCTCCCATACCAAGTGGAATGACGTTAGATGTAACCCAAAGTCTGTCTCTCCATGTTTTGTTCCCTCTCAAGCTAACTAGGAGCGCATTACAGATATATTAACATTTAAAGTACTTAATGAATCGATGGGACTTCCATTGTAGAAACACAACTAATACGGAGTAGCATAAAGAATGGGCTAATGCTGGCTCTTTGTAGGTACAGTACACTTGAATCAATATATAATGGGGATTTTGGGTGATCTATAGAACTCCGAGAGACTTTTATATAGTAAATAGTCCCTATTTCTAAAACAAAATCGGATCGTTTAAAACATCTCTAAAATGTCAATAGGTCTAGAAGGATGACATTACGAGGACACAATTGCGTGTCTCTTAACTAAATCAGTAGAAAATCTTAATGCATCCCCATGGGTTGCCTTCAATGCAAGTTTTCTGAACAGGCTTTTATAATTGAAAAGTAGATTTCGAGCCAGGGTTTAGCTGGAACAATGGTCCAAGAACATGCAACTGATTCCGTGCCATGTAAAAGTTGCATTGTTCTTTTTCTTAAATTTCAGCGAATCGGTAATTCGTGTGGGATTTCTGTTGTCCTAAAAATGGAGGAAATAATTAAGACTTTCATGAAAAAATGATTATGCTCAAACTAAATTGACAACAGTCTAAATAATATTACAACTGTCATATAACTGTCAACTTGATTTCGGTGACTGAAACCAAAATGAAAATGAAAGTTTTCGAGCTACAAATCATGCAATTCGCGCATATCCAAGTATCGTGACTTGATGGTATCTCTTAGTATTCTGGGGCTTAAGTGAAAACTGAAAATGTCGGCCTGGATCATCATAAAAAAGAGGCCTGAGAAACCATCTTCTTTCTTTAACATCATGCAAAAAAAAACTTGGCTGCGGATTCTGTGGGTTTTCACCAAAGGTCTGCTGCGTAATGCAGAGAGGTGTTTTTTTATATGGCTCTCCTCCTTTCCATTTCAAGTCGAAGAGTTTCTTAGGAACAAATATTACCTATTGATGTTTGAGATTACTAAACTAATGACAGATGAAATACTTCTGGGAAGTATTTAACCCCTTTGGCAACGTTAACTAAGTAATCTTTCTCGGCAAGAGTTACCTTTGTAAATATACTTTTCCCACTTTCCTGGAGCAAACCACCCAGCCAACCAAGGAGGCTCACTCACTGCATGGACCGGTCCGGAGGCTATAACCACCTAAGGCAGAGACTAAAAGGATTCAAAACCTCCATTCTGGGACTGTTGGTGCTCTGTTGGTGTATATTCTCTTGGTCCCTCAATGTTGGTCAGTAATCTTTTAATAACCCAATATCGCTTGATTACATAATTGTTTGATCCGCCAATGCATTTATGTGGGAAGCAAGATTCCAATTCCAAAAACATAATTTTTTTTTTAAAGAAATTTTATTGAGGACATTTCCATGCAAGCATACACTGTTATAAATAAGCGTATATCCACGCGAAAGACCCTGCTCTGCCACGCGTCTAGACGAGTGATACACTAGTTCGCGTACACCAACGCGCCCCAGAAAGCTAGGCATGAACGTGACAGAGCGTAGGGAGGGAGGGAAGACTACCCGCCTGGGATTACATAAGCCTATGATGTAGCTTGCTGTTGTACAGTCCACCCTATGGCTCAGTGCGGAGCGAGGGCCCGGGGCAGTGAGGTGTGACAAGCTTGACTGGGGGACATACATTGGATGTAGTTTTAGGTATACTAGTAGGCCTACATACAAATCCCAGGTAGGTATGATGCATGCATCTCTTTTATTTCACTCTTATTCATGAACTATGATCTTTAGTATCACTTCTCATGAATAATCCATGTTCAACTTTGTTTCAGTTTTGTGTCATTCATGAAATCATTAGGCACCTGAGAAATATACAGATTCTAAGGTAAGTGGTAGAAGGGAAGGGTATTATAGATATCAAGTATCTATAATACCTCTCTAGCAACGATTGCAAAAACAGGTAGAAATAACAGCTCTTTAATCATACATGTATATGTATAACTCTGGTCAAACTTTAATATCACCCATGCGTTTCCCCTAATAACCACCCTTATTCCGAGGGGGCGATCTGTCTGCATAGGTGGACATGGCAAGGCGTTTCTGCTCTTTGATAAAAATCAAGATTTATTCAGATCGGACACTTATAAGTGTGGATTTACTGGTAGAGGTTTACATGGGCAGACAGCACTCTGATGGACACAGTAACATAGGCGCCGACTGTGAAGTGAGGCCGGGTCGCGGCCGGGTCACGCCACCCAGGCCCATAGAGCGCGCAGTGGTAAGGTGGGTGCAGAGAGGACGTCACGGTAAGGGATTGGCGCGACTAGGTAATCTGTATTTCTCAAATGTTCAACTGTAAAGACCAGTACAGGGTATTGAATTCAGTCGCCCCTAGCAACAGCGCTTTTTAAAGCGTGTGGGGGACTTCAAACATACAGGCACATTTGGAGAAAATGTGGATCTAAATTAAACAAAAATATTTATTCAAATCGGTGCATTCTGTATGGAGCTGTTAGGGGAATTAGAACCATTGCCTCTGGCAGTCAGAGTCAAAACCATTGCAAATGTTGATCAGCCAGAAATTAATGTATCTCTGGAGTCATTACCATAGCCCATATTTGGACATTCAGTCTCCATGGGAGGAGCTAAGGTTCTAAAGCATTATATTAAGCAGCGCCTTCCACTGTCTAACTCAAGCACCATTTTGAAATGAAAACATGCGGCTCCCTCAAGTGTTTCTCTCACATGAGAACCATTATTAAAAGTAATCCAAGATACAGTATATAGAAACACATGAAAGTAAGTTTTGAGAATGCTTTTGCAAGTAGTGAAGAATCTCTATGCTATAATTCTTAATAATATCGGTAAAACTAAGGGTTTTAATTTGGAGAAATGACTTTTGTAAATCAACTCTTAAATTCCAATGATATCTGATATGTATTTAATACTTTATATTGTAAGGACAGCGTCTCCTAACAGGGGGCATACATTTAACTGTTGTGGTAACTCTCTAACTAATTAGTACCTAGGATTGTACCTATAGATCTGCATTGGCATCTTATCCGTCCCCTTCAATATCATTTCGCCACCCCCTCTTCCTCCCCTCTATCCCCCATAATGTCCCGTCCTGCTGCCCCCTCCCTCCCCCCCCCCCCCCCCCAGGCCCATAGAGCGCATACCGATAAGGTGGGCGCGGAGAGGACGTCACGGTAAGGGATTGGCACGAATAGCTACCGGTGCTACATATCACTTTATATGGTAGCGCATCGGGGCCGTTTTGACGGGTCCATTTTTGCGTGGGGATGTTTTGACAGGCATTCACCACAACAATCAGTGATTACATGTACATTTTATATGCTACACAGCTATATAAAAGGGGTTTTTGATATATACCTGTACTTTTCTCATTACAGAAGCTGGCACGAGGAAGAAATGCATCAAAAGAAAATGATACACTAAAATGATGAAATGATGAAGTCTGCCCCCCCCCCCCCCCCAAATTCAATGAATGAAAAAAACAAATAAATAATTAAGAGGTATTTTCTTGGGCCAGTACAGGCCTCCCCCACCCAGCTTTTACACGCACCACTGAGCAATCCAAGCCGCCACCGCCTCGGTAAGGCGACTGATTTTACGCGCTTAGCGCGTGGTGACGTCACTACCCACTCACGGCCGCCAGTAGAAAGGTACGCGAAAAGCCAATATAGATAAGCGCTATGAGCGTGCAACAAGTTGACCCGCCTTTCGCGTACTTTCACTAGGGAAATGCGTGAACACTTACCACAGTGTAGTAATCTCATGTTACAATTCCAATCAATTATTTTGTAATTATAAAAGCGAACCAGTAGAATTGCTTTGCACTTGTATTGTGCTAAAGAATATAAGCAGATGAATAGCGAATGAAAAAGCGCACTATGTAGAAGCGAACCAATGGCAAACCATGAGCACAGATATGAGTGGCCCAGTGGAATCGCAGCTTGAAATACAGGTGCATGTTGGTAGCATGGCTTGTAGCTACGCGTCGGCATTTTTGCACCCACTCGAACACCCACTAACAACCAATCAACCATATTTATAACTACCTACCATACCACTCCCTTCCCCACTCTCAGCCCTCACTTCAGTCTCTGCCGTTTACCACGACGTACAATTTCGACGAAAATTTCATAAATACAACTCTCAATGTCCCAAGCCTGCTTATTACATATTTTCTTTCAATATATCTATTCATCATTACGGAGCAGCAATGGTGATAATGTATGCCTTCATAATGACGCCTAATAAGCATCGTTTGACCTGTAGATGGCGCTATACTGTCATTATCACTCCATTGTGTACAAGTGCTTTCATTTTGCGGTTTGTCCTTATATATGCATGTACCATTACTAACACTATCAATAATGGCACCATGTCGTCGTTAATTGCATGTTCATCTCTTCGCTCAACTATTTGTATTATATGGCATTTGCTAAACAGTTTGGACAATGGATCAGACAATACGTGTTGTTAGGATGACCATAATCGATGTGAGATCACCTAAGGGGCGTACAGGGTTATGACAGGAACTTGGTGTTGCTCTTGGATTAGAAGGTACTTAAAGCCTATCGTGTACACTGGTGCGTGGGGTATATTATCAATAATACTATACTTAATATGTTTTTCATGAAATGCAGTTTGCGTAATACACTCGATAGTACACTCTATGTGCCTAGTGGTTAGATTGTTTAACAAGTTTAAATTTATTCGCAAAGAAGTTGCATGTGGACTTGGGGATTGGACCACTTCTATGATAAGATATGATATCATATTCATAAATAATTCCTCACATCTCTGATTTAAACCATCACCTTGACATTTGTAAACGCGCCTATTGGGTAATTCAATTATGTATGAGTGCATGAAAATATGAAATGGCAATTAACTATACTTGCTTTAACAGTTTTTACCTTTTTCTAATTATGTTTCAACCCACGCACACATATATGCCTATGTAATATATTGTATACATATGCAAGAATATTCATAATCTATTGAGGACATACACATGTATATACATACACATTCCTATGTTCCAGGCTTGACGGAGGTGTCCAATTTAAAATGCTAATGAACATAGTCAAGAAATAATCTTGTCATTATGTATGCAATTGTCGTTCCCGTTGTTAGTCATTAAAACGGAGCGCAATCTTCAGAAACTCGGTGATCCTTTCCTATCTTTGATGTTAGAAATTACTGTATGTCCTACAGTTAGACGATATTTCTATAGCGTCTAATGACCTTTAGTGTGTTTGAAACGAATATGCATAATCAATATATGATCTGGCCTTTTCCCTCAGTAATTATCATCCTTCGATACGTAATGTCAACGCGAAATGTCGCCCCATATTCACAATTAACATCCACTTTCATACTTATCTTGTATTAGTGTGTCTATATATCCGTGACATTTTAGTGCTTCTCAGAATCCCCTGTGCAAATTTACTTTGTCTTCCATTGCTTTCCTTGAAAAGCTACCTTTATATTTAGATTATGGATCAAAATATATAGACCATGACTGTTGTTTCTATATATTGCCAAGTGATTATTGAGCATTTGCTAATGAAGCTGTCATAGATTTTATAATTATAATATATTTCCTTTTCAGTCTAGTTGAAGTTATGGATAATCAGTGTATACATGTCCTGACCGTTTATTCCTGGAGTTATAGATGACTTTGGCTTTATTTTGAGATTTGGCTTTGTATATTTAACACTAAATGAAACGTTGTCGTGTTACCAGTATTCATTTTCCAACGGAGCATAGACATATAGTATGATTTAATTCTTTATAATTATAGTATGGTTTAACTGTTCAAATCATCATAAAAGCCAGTTACACCGCAAGACATTATGCGGAGGGGCAACGGTAGACCCATTGAACATTATTATTGAAGATATTTCTGTCTGCGGCGGCATTCCTACCGCTATTACTTGTTATAATTTATTAAATAAAAAAAGGATTTATAATCCTGAATAGAGGTACGTTTTGGTGACCCAATCAATACATATTCTTCAATACATAGTCAGGCAACTGGTAGACTTGACTATCTTGATGAGTAGGCGTGGTGCCTGCGATAAATGTTTGAGTGTGGACTTCATCTTCCCAAACAAGTCCGTGTGCTTTCAAACTGGCATACAAACATCAAGTCTGCCCTATCCGCCCACCCATAGAAGGCGATTGGTGAATACTTGGGGGACTAGCTGTAGGGCGTAGCACCTTAGTTGTGGGCTGTATTTCGGATGCATTCCAAATGCTCATTCTACTGCCTGTGTGTTAACATTTCATCTCCCAGCTGCTTCAAAGAAAACATTGAAACTGAAATTGAATGTCTCCGATCCTTTGATTTTAACACTCTACTTGAATTAAATAAGCACGGCAAAAAGTGCTTCATAGTACACTTGAGGAATCGGTTTTCACCCCGAACTATATAATATATAATCTTTATATATATAAAGATTTTTATTCAAGTTGATCATTACAGTTACATGAAATGGACAGGAGCCTCTGCGAACAGATCTTCCTGGTCCGCCCATCAAGTATCATACAACTTGAAAATAAATTCAGGACTTAAATTGGATTTGAATAAAGAAGAGAGACCAGAATGTAATCGAGAAGGAGGATCTCGGGCAAGACTATAGTGCTCGACATATTTTAACATAGCGCGCGCTAAAGCGGTGAATACATAGTCAAGATTTGGGGGCCGATTTGGCATCCACGATCCGTCGTACGATTTGGAATTGTCCATTTGAGATCGTACATCAGATCGTGGGTCCCAAATCGTGCCAAATGGCCTACACATCCACGATTTAGCGCCGATTCAGCGCCGATTTGGATGTACGATTCATCGTAGGTGGAAAAAATGGTCTTCTGCGATTTCAAATCAAATCGCCGCTGCTTCTACGATTAATCGTTGATGTGTAGAGAGTGCTGCGATTTATCGTAGACCTTTATAATGGGGTCTATGATAAATCGTAGGTGCTTCTACGATTTTCGAATAAATCCGAAACTCGTAGGTCTATCTGCGATCTGGCAATATAAAAGATTTGGATTATTTATAATTTTACTTTGAAATGCTATAACTTCACTAATTCTTGGAGGATCAACACAATTTTTTCACTTTTATAATGCAAAGTTTCCCTTCTACACATGTCGACATTAGGTCTCATTCTTCTCATACTTTATTTTATTTTATTCGACAATTAAAAAGAGAAAAAAAACACCAGAAAATCGGTGATGTGTCACAGGAAAATGAGCAACGTTATATTTTATTTTATTTTTACAGTTTTTTTACTCTCTTGTTTGCTTCTAGGGTCGTTTTTTAAAACTATTTTCTCAGATCTATATTCCAGAATCGCAGATCAAATCTAGACTGCCAACCCATCCACGATTTCACTTTTTACCCACGATTTCACTTTTTTCTCCATATCGTGCATGTGTAGGTCCAAAAATAGGCACGATTTCAGGCAAATAAGCACCCATGATTTATCGTAGACCCCGAAATCTTGTCTGATTTCCAAATCGTGACTGTGTATTCACCGCTTAAGGGTCAAAATTGACGTCAACTAACGTTGCGTTACTATAACGAACGGGCGCTAAATTTATGAGGCACAAGTCTCTTATATCCCAGGTACTTTCCCGATTCTGAAAAAAAAATAAAAAGATCAGCACAGTTAGGTTTTAGACCGGGGTCAAATTACAAGAAACAAGTTTCTGGCAATAGGTACTTCTTTCTTTTCCTACCGTCATTGTGGTCGATGCCATTTTGTTCCCATAAATATTGATGTCTAAACCACATCTTGCACATGGAAGACGAGACAGTAGATTCCCTAGCCACTTCAAGAATGAGTTCGGAGCAGGACGTGAAATAAAGAACGAGCTTAGAGGCGTAGGAATACAAATCCGAAGAATAAGTAGTATATATATTCTGCTTGAGGAATGAGTTCAAAATAAGGTCAAATTTGTTCTCCTATCTTGGGAATAAACAACAGGAGTTGTCATGCTGTACAGCAACCATTTAATGAATGACCTGATTACAAAGTTTCAACGTCAAGTGAACCATCTCCACAATCTCTTTACGACAACTTTGACCTCAGTTTGGAAAGATTACGCTCTATAATCGTGCCTACGCTGAACTCCACAAGCATACTACTATAGGGAAAATGCTGAAATGTTCCAATGTCCCATGTTTCGGCTTTAGATACATCTGTCAATAGTGTTAAGATTTAAATTCTGGAGGAGATAGATTCTTTGAAAATTTATAGTTATCCATGTTTTGAACCCCAGATCAGAGGGCTTGTATGCAGAAACTTGCCGTGCCCTGAAACATGTATATTGAGGCCGAGGTTATTAATCTATTTAGTCTCTAACAAGGTCCTGGGCCGTTCAAGGCAGGGACTAAAATGTGAAAATATAACATTTCCCTATATTCAATGTCTGTAAGACTTCGTTGTATCTGTTTTCACTCTAGAAAACTATCAAGGCCAGTTTATGACAAGTAGAGGTAAACTATATTTTAAAAAAATAATATTTATTCAAAATCATACGAATTTGAATTGCAAGATTGAACTCTCACATATGGAAGCAGAATGTCAGTTCACTTCTGTATAATGTCAGGATTTAGTACCAATGGGACGAATAACTCTTCAACTTTAATGAATCACTAGAACAAAAGTTGAGCGCTGACTTAGTTATCAAAATCGTCTCCTTCACAGCGCCTAATGAATAATGGACGTTACAAAGGCGAAATAAAGGTTTAGTTCGACAGTATATAAGGAGGATACTCTTTGAGATCCTATTCCTTCATCCATATCACTCATGCATATTTGATTTCAAATGTTATTCATAAGTCCCTACTTCATCAAAACAATATTGAATTCTGAATCATGTGTCTAGATATTTCAATGATTTCAAAGAGTTGTTTTTCAGCAAAAGAATGTATTTCGTGAAAAAGGTATCCTATTGTAAGAGCCCTGTGCGGCGTTTCATAAGAAGACGCTATAGCACCTAACGACAGTCGTTACCACATAAGGAACAACATAATTATTTTGACATAGCGCGCTAAGGGCCAAAATTGATGGCAACTAACGTTGCGATACTACAACGAACGCGCTAAATTTATCGCTATCTGACCCATAGTTGCGCTACCATAACGAAGCGCGCTATTTGTCTTATGAAATGCACTGCAGCATTCCTGCTGGATACAAAGCTGTAACTAAACTTTATATTTCAATCTTGTGGCCGTTTACATTGAGAACAAACTCAAAATCACCTTTACCTTGTCATGTATTTTACAAGTATCTCCATTTGGCACTATAGTAAACGGGATGAAGGATTAATGATGATGATTAATTAAATTATGAACAAATGATAAATAATAACAACAATAACGATTACATCTGCTGTTTCTTTTCATATGTCGGCCTGTTGAGGTTGTATGCAAATGCCACTGACCATCCCCATTATTCGAACACATTAAAGCTTCAATGAATTGAAACACCATGCAATGCATGCAACCCGTCAGCACAACCCGGACAGACTTACACTTAAATGTCCGACCCCCAGACTTGAACTCATAAGGAAGTCTATACATTTCAAACTCCCCCACTACTGGAACTCTTTAGAATCAAAGAACCAGAAGGCCGACACCAGTAAAAGATTTACCAATCTAGTCAAACCTGATGCCATCTGGGCTGATGATAACTTCCTTTATTAATCCTCCCCCTGTCTAGAATCTTTCCGCCTCCTTGAAATCTCCTTCCCCACTAGTTTATCACTACATCTGAATTGATAAACTGTCTCCTACAAATTATTCTATATGTTTGTGTTTGTACGTGAATCTCACTACAGAGAATATACTCTAACTCTTATTGTTACCTTAGCAAAAAAAGCCTTATTGAGCTTTATTAGTCTTGCTCATATTTTGTACTTATGTAAATACTTTTGCATTCCAAAAAAGCATTGTCTTGATCTTTAATCTATTGTTGTTTGAGATCACACTTAGTAAGGGCCACCATTGTGTCGTCGACGCCATGGTGCATTGTTACCCTTACATAACGCAACTGGAGGGCGTTTCATAAGTTAGCGCAGCGCGCGTTAGATGGCCTAATGACAGTCATTACCAAATAAGGAACGACATTTTTTAACACAGCGCGCGCTAAGGGCCATATTTGACGTTAACTAATGCATCGCTGATCAACGTTGCGTTACTATAGCGCGGTATTTTCACATGCTATACTTTGTCGCTAGCCTTATGAAACGGGAATAACGAACGCGCGTTATATTTATCGTTATTGTAATGATAGTGACGCTAGCATAACGAACGCGCGCTGCGCTAACTTATGAAACGCCCCCCTGTAGTGTTCGGTAGGACTTGAAATCCTCCCTATGAAGGGAGCTTAGATCCACCGACATTGTCATTTTTTGACTAAATAAATGTCTCAACAACAACAACAATGTCAACAGTTGCCATGCCAACGCTCCGACCCTTACACGCCCATTCCACCCTCATCCAATCAGGTTCTGAACAATAGGAGCGAATCACTTTCAGTCATTGACGAAAGTGACATTGTTTGCATCCTAAAATGACTGTAAGAGAAGATAAAGAAGGATTGAAAACCTCCCATGAGCCTGAGAATTGAATGATGACATAATTGGTTGATTTATAAGATTGAAGAATTTACATGTATATAAAGGTTTTGAATTCATATAAAGGTTTTGATGAAATGTGTGGAGGGTGGGCATAACTGCGTTAGTGTTGCCTGTGAGAGCGGCAAGAGATGAGTGAGAGAGAGGTGAGAGCAGAAAAGGAAGTAGTATATGAATAGAGAGTAGTATATAGGTAGGTGGGGTAGTATGCGTTGGTGTCTCAATGGCTCCCCCTAGCACGATGATGAAACATTGTTTCACACGTGGATTCGTCAGAAATTAGCAAGAGAATGAACAGCCTAGAATTGAAGGTTAGGGGGTTGCTCTGTGTCGAAAAGTAGCTAAACGTAATAGGATGAGGACAGTCGGGAATAAGGTCGGCTTAACATTTCAGGTATTGATACTAGTTTAAATTTGGCAGTTCTCAATGTTTCCAAGGTGAGAATGTTTGCATTGATTGCTATGCAAATGAGCTTAACCCGGAACTTTTTATGGGTGAACCCAGGATGGGGATATTACCCTTGGTTCAATTATCATGGATGCCACTGGTGAATCAAGTGACGTTAACAACCGCTGGACTGCAGTCACCCAGCGCATGCGTGTGAGGGCGTTTAGATATGATAAAGTTAAAGGATTTATGTATGTTTTACTTATTGTGAATATTCTATTATATTGTTTGTATTATGGTGAAATAAACCATGTTTTCCATGGTTCAGGCCATATCTGGGTTGACCTTCTTATATTCGGTGCAGGTACCAAATATTATAATATTATTGATCATACAGCCTGTCTGTGAATGTGTGCATTGGTTTCAGGACATACATAATGAATGCCTTATCTTTATTTGGATTTCAGTGTTACCATACATATACTATGTTTATTATTGGGTACAAAATCTTATTTGGGCAACCCTATATAGAAACTGTTTTTACATACAAAGGGAGTTCGCTTGGAAGCAAAGTCGAGCACATTTCGTTAAGAGTGCAATTTACCCTTTACAGTCGAGAGCTCAGACAGCTAGTAGATATCCTTGCAGATGAGAAGCACTTGTACCAAGATGACCTGTGTTTACCCTCATGTTTCCTGGTTATTAACCAATTCGGGAACATACTGTTTCTTTGCTTTGGAATTCATCCAGATCTTCAGTATTGCGACACAGCAAGATAATCTTAAATGAATCGTTACTGGGTCTATCACCATAAGATAAGATAAGATAATAGGACAGAGGGTACAAAACGAGTAAATATAGAAGATGACAAATAGGTCTACATGCCTATGATACGTCTAGGTACCATCTCTTCCGGCGGTTACCCGAATTTGGAAGGTGTAATACTAAGACAAAAATGACCAAGGGACATAGCGGGAAGACGTATCGTCCCGCGGCAGAGGTATTCGACCAAGGGTGCATAGCACCCGCAGTCGAATACCGAAGCCAAGGGATGATACGGATTTCCCGCTATGTCCCGTGGTTTTTTTGGTATTTATTTCGCCTTTACATATCAACATGTCCCAGAAAATGATAGAAATAGTGATAGAATTGAATTAATGTTCGCTCTGGTTGACGTCGTCGTCTTTGTTTATATCATGACGCCCGTCATGGCTCCCGTCATGACGCATCTGCGTATTTCTACGCACCGTTTTTTCCGACCCACGTGGGTCCGGACTATATTTTAGAACGCAAAATTATTTAATTTGGCACCATCTTGTACATTTATTTTGTTTAGGGGGCCTACTGTTTTGTAGCAAATTAGTCTACTATAAACATATTCCATCATTTATTTTCTTAATTCTGCAATTCATTTGTGCCTTAATACTATTATCGTTGGAGAACTATATTCATTCCGTATTGAGCCTGAGGCCCGATACGGCCGTCGTATTGGCCTCAGGCCTGAGTTGCAGTCTCAGGGCTAAGTCAATGGGCCGTACGTATTGACCACAGCCAAAGGTGAAATAAAGTTGGATAAGGTTTGGTAAAAGCCAAACAGGTAATATAGAAAAATACGTATAAATTGAGCAGTACAGCACAATATTCCATGGAAAACAATTCGCATGTCAAAGTACAAATAAAGGTTTGCTGGTTAATTACTGTTGAATTTTGTTAGTGGCATGAACGTATGAACCAGTCTGAGATTCCGAATATATACTAGGCACATCCCCACCATGTTCCCAGAATAATATCAAATGTCAGAACAGAGAACATAATTACACAGATCCCAATATGAAAATGACCTTGACAGAGGAAAATGACTTCAGAAATAGACTCTGCATACTCTAAAACATAGAAAACCTAGTATCATACATGGATATGGTGTTTACAGGAGCTGAAATATGTCTTTTTTTTCACAGCGGCAGGCAAATTTGAATTTTGACCTTGAAATGACCTTGAAACCCAAAAATAACTTCAGAAATAGATTCTCCATACTCATAAACATAAAAAAAGAGGTATTACACTTGAAGATGCAGTCAGCAGAAGCTGAGATACGGCGTATTTAAAATTGGTGGTGGCCATTTTGAATTTTGCAGCTACCGGCCACCAGGGGTGTCCGCCAACTTGTAGCAGATAGTTTTTGAAAATCTCATAGCCTATTCTAACACCATGCCAAATTTCAAGAAGGTATCACCATTTGCACGATTCGTCACAAAATCGAGGAATTCCTCCCCAGCTATATGTTCTTACTATCCCAGTATGTTAATGCTCATGAGTGGGTGAAAAACATAAGATGATGGACACGGCGATCATTTAGAAATTGGCTTATTTGTAATACCTAGATTGACTAATATGGGTACGAATTGGACAGTAGAGGCCACCTGTCCTCCAAGGATGATCATATACTTTCACTCCATCCTTCAATGTGGATGTCACGAACTTGCCCCAACAGGAATGAAATCTATTCTTTTTATGTTATACATTGTTTAAAAATGCAGTGCAGGGTGTCAATTGACCACATGACGTTCCAAGTGATAAGGTTATCTGCTGTAACTAGTTGATGTGACTGACTATGCAATGTGATCCTTTGCAGAATAAAAATCTCATCTAAAGGTAACTTTTTCATTTTTGATTCACAGTCCATTTGTTTGTTAACTTGTGTTGAAACGGCTCAAAGCGTATGCATCCTTCACTGGGACATTAGCCACATTGTCCTTCACTGGGACATTAGTGAATGCATCCTTCAATGGTACATTAGCCATGCAGTTTGAGCATCCTTTAATCTGATATGTGTAACATATGTTTATATTCCGTGCAAAGAGACAACATGGGATTTAGTACGTCACTCTGTCTGACTCAGGACCCAGGGGCGGTCCCTAGCCCTTACATAATGGGGACCAACTCAGCTTATTGTCTTTTATCTAAGGTAATAAAATAGCATTACTTCTCACATATATACCCATGTACCATATTACTGTATGATGATAGGCTCCGGGAGTTATGTCACATTAGAGATAGATGAAAGCGATTTTATTATCCCTAAAGAGGTGTTCTTTCCTTTAGACAGGGCTGTCTATAGGTTTTGTGACGTTCAAAGATTCGCTACCATTTTTACTTTTTAAGAGGCAATTTCTCTTTTTATATCAAACTATCTTTGAGATTATTTCTACTGAAAGTAATCTTATTATTTCTCGAAATACAGTGTCTTATGCTGGTAACACCCTTAACCTTAGTGGGAAAATGTCTTCAATATATCGGCATAAACAGTACTCGGGGAACATAATTCATGCCAGAGGGCTGTTGCACAATGCTTGTTCGTTGCCAATTCGTGGCTGTTTTTTGCCTTTGTGTTGCTCAATGAAATTCGTAGAAATTCATGCTCGTTCTTTGTGCAATGAACGTGAACCTGTTGCACAATCAATTCACAGATGCTCGTTCTTTGGAATAAATGATCCCATTCATTATTTAATCAATTTAATCATTGGTACTAAAATAAAATGATAATGATTCTGTATCAAACCTAGACCTCAGTCATACATAAATGATACTGAACTATTGTTGAAGCCTAAGTGCAAGAAGTTTTGCTAATAAACATTTATGAATATGAGGCCTTCTATTCATCAATCCTCATTGACTGACTTATAATGACCATTAGAGATCAGAAGCTAGGTTGGAATATCCCCAATGAATGACGTTAATCTATGGAATAACCCCAGTTTTAACTGGGTACACAACCTCTAGTAGGGTACATTTACGAACGAGCAGCGATATGAAATGTACAAGAGTGGGTTGATTGTATAGATTTCTGCTCGTTCGTTGGGACTTAAACAAATTTCAAGGCAATCCTGTTGCACAATGAAAAGTTAGGACAACCTCTAGGGTTGTTCTAAGTCTGCTCATACCTAATTTGATGGTCCCCGAAATTGATTTATTGATATATACAAGTTCATAATGAGTATAAAATGGTTTATCAAAGGTTTTCCACATTTGTTATTCTTTTTTTAATGTTTTTGATATTCGTAGCTATGAGGCTTGCTCGTGGCAGGTTCACTGATGTACCTATATATATGTGTGTGTGTGACCTGTCAATCAAACTCATGTTGAGTGTCCCCAAAACAAACAATCAAGGTACAACCAAGGCAATCAAAGAGGTAACAATCTAGGTGGGAATATCCCCTCTGCATGACATCACTCTTTGGAGTACCCCACTATTTGACTGGGTCCACACCTCTAATATTGAGTAGAGTACACCCACGAGCATGTGGAAATATAATGAGTAAGTTTAGGACGAGGCATTGTGCAACAGAGGGCTAATCGTGCTTAGACCCTACAAGGACCGAATCCTGTTCATTCGTTGAATTTTGTTGTGCAACAGCCCTCAGAAATACTTATAATATATTGGTCTTTTAAAGGTCCGATACAGTATAAGATCAATAGGTTCCCCGCCCCACACATGTAGGTCAAACGTTATGTATAGATAATTTGATGATGTGATACAAAGTAATACAATATCACAAAGTTATACGCCGTTATTAATGTTCTGACCATACCTTTTCAGCTTATAATTCTTATAACAACCGGCAATCATACACAATCAATCATAAATAGTATTCATTCTGTATTATTTACGCCTACAGAGAATTTAGTGGGCAATTATCTAGAAGAACTTCATTTATTCTAGTTTTATAGTGGGCACGATTCAGAGAATTCATAGGTATAGATTGCAGCAATATAAAGGTCCACAACTACTGCTGTTGAAACCTGCCGTCTAATGGATTCTAGATATGTGCATCGCTTCTAGTTTGAGGGGTAGAACGTGTTGGTGCGACATAGGTAAGGCAGGCTGTGCAAACGAACGGTGCTTGATCATCCTGTGGCTCACTACCAAACCTAATATTTACCTATCATTATGGTCTCACATACCAATTAGGCGTTCAATAAGGGATATGACTTCTCATTGGACATCGCTAGGAGCTAGCTGTAATGGCAGACTTTCTATAGTGTTTAACCCTTCACTAAAGTGGTTTTAATTGATGCATGATTCTGACGTCTCTGTTGTGTTCCGACAGGTATGCACCAGACGCATTAAAGATCATTAGTCACTGCTTTGGATGGTCTGCAGGCTATAACCACCTTTATTATATGCGCATTCCATTTGAGAGGTGGAATAAGTGGGGTGCAATAAAAATATTTTTATGGTATGTATACCATAAAAAATCGAATTTGGTTTTCTTTTAGCTTTTCAAAACCAAAAAGAAAGGTTTATATATCAATATTTGCCTATGCTGGGGGCATATGATAAATATATAGTGAATGGAACTCGGTACTAGTAATTGAATATTTGTTTGCTGTGTTCATCTGAGGAAAATATAGAACACTTTTATTGTCTTCATATTATGAGCAGATATAGAGATATATGCCATTGCGAAATTAATACATGAAATTTCAATAAACTTGAAAACTCCATATTTTAGAATTGGTAGCAGAATGAGTCTCAAAGACGTGGAATAGCCATGCGTTGATACCACACTTCGGTTAAAACCCTCAGAAGAAACCCAAAGCTATTATCAAAACACAGAACTAGTAGTATATAACAACTATTTGTGACCATTGCAGACATGATTAAGTGATGAAAAACCGTAGCTATAACTGAATAGTATGATGAATCTGTAAAACATCAGTCTAGAAATTCACTTTGGTGATGTGCTTAGGTGTAGGCGTGGGCTTGGCCTAACGAAAGTTTGCATCACAATGCCCGTCATGGCCATCCTCACTTCGTGCAGTGAAGGGTACATGTTACGCCTACGCACCTCCATTTCTCTCGCTACTGCACCTTATTATAAAGAGAGCTGGTAATGCGCTCGCTTCTTGCATTATACCCTGCCCACACACGGCCGATATGTCCCCTATTGCCCCCCCCCCCCGATGTAGGTCTCCCGATGAATCATATGAATTCATTTCAAATCCTGATTTATGTTTTTGAAATAAACCAGGATTGGAAATGAAATCCTAAAGGGCGAGACACGCTGCAAAATTTGATTTGTCATTTGATTTTCACATTAGAGACAGAGACATGGATTTGGATTTGGACTCGGTTATTTGGGAAAGACATACCATGACGAAAGGGGAAAGAAATCTGTAGACCCAGGTTTTATGTTTAGGCCTTCAATGTCAAACGCATTATGTCGTATATGGCATGGTAAGATGCATATTTAATGGTCCCATCTGGCATGTGAGTGTCATCAGCCAATTCTAGCCACGTTTTCCAATATCTCATACATGACATGACCTTTACTGTGGAACCCAACCTGGCAAGTCGGTAGCGTCCACTAAAAATCCCTGCCATGAAGTAGTTCGATTACCACCATCGGGCTATTTGAATGGAAATGACAACTTAACAATAATATGACCACACATGTAACATTTATACCATTAACATACTCTCTAAAGTGAAATGTTTATTTGTTTCTTTCTTTCTTTATTGACAGCATTTCATTACTTTACAAATGATCATTCTCAGCATGTCTAAAATATTAGAAATGTTTATTATGGTTCGTTATTTCTATTGTGTCAGGTGTGCTCTTTGGTATAATTATGCTGGAAAAGTGAAACCACGTCTCAGAACCTGAGGTCGCTTGGACAAAGTTTATTCTTAAAGACTAGTCATTAAATGATAGAATCCAGTGATAGGGCTAACATCTTATCCAAAGATGGAATAGGTGGCGAAGCCCTCAAATCAAACTAAGTGATTCAAGCTATGTATTCGTTTTCTGTTTTTTTTGTAGCCCAACAATACTGGGCCAAGAAAAAAACCCCACCTGGGGAATTGTCAACCCGGTATTTACAAAATCTTGGTTAAAATGGTTATAATCGTGAACTTACTATTTTGTTCTATTATGTTTTGTTTGGTTTCCTTACATGTACTATACACTTAAGGGACTTGTCCACTAAGCCGATTCTCATGCGATTCTCATGCGAATTCAGTGGAAAAGAGTCTTCTGCGGTGCAAAATCGTATGAGAATCGGCTTAGTGGACTAGGTCCTTTATGCCAGAATAAAGATGTGTTATAAAAAGAAATCAATGAATTAGTCTCTCGGGACGTTTGACGGGATGGCGGGATGGTTTGACAATTTACTTTGTCTGGTGCACCGGGTAATGGATTCACATGTATTATTGACATACTTAGAAGTCAGTATGATCCATGGAATAAAGTATTTCAGAGATCCCCACAGAAGTGGGTGGTGCTGGTTGGCTAAGAAATATATAATATATATTTCTTAGCCAACCAGCACCACGAAATATATATATTATATATATTTCATCTAAATCTCGGGCATTGTGAAAAGGGTGGGTGAAGTTAACTAGAGAATGATTGGGGGCCCCTTGGGTGCTTCTGAATGATTCAGATTTTTCTTTTGAAACAGATTGTTCCGTCCCGAATATTTCACAATTGTGATACGTTTCATTTCGAGAAAAAAGGTCATAATATAAAAGTATGTCCTACATCGAGATACAAGAAATTAATGTAAATTAAGCATATAACATTAATTTTACTATAAATTCATTCCCTATACACGCACAACATATGTCTGTACAATATATTTGTGTGTGTTGAATATTTGGCCAGAGACGAATGGTTAAAAGCAGTCATCCGTTTATGGTAACAACAAATGAGTTATATTTTCACACACTATTTTAATTCAAGTTTATGCTCTACAATAAACTTGTTATATAACATAATTATTGTTCATCTTACCCTTCCAAATATATCTTTTATAATTTCTAAGCATGTACATGTACATATCTATCCTTCAAACCAACGATTGTCGTTGTTCAGGAATTTCAGGATTGAGTAATCCTGCCCGATCTTTGCATGGATTTGTAAAATCCTCACCCTCACTCTTTGGTATATTAATCTTTCAAAAAACGCATACAAAATGTTCAAGTCCATAAAGTGTTCTGATGGGGGGACACGTGAAATGGTTATTTACACGTGTCAAATGATAACAGTTTTGTAACTTGGAACCATCAGATTTCATCACTGGGGTGCCCCATTCTATTAATACTCCATGCTGTTTCTTTAGGGGGAAATATTTCTGAAGTCACCGACAGATTATATGCTATTGTTAGGGCAATTATAGATACAGTTTGTCACATTATGTGCATGGGATTCTTTCGCATGATAATTTCCTAATTTGGGCCTGGCGTCATATTTTCGACAGATAGCTCTGTTATCGATGACAATGAAAACAAGTTCATATTACATGTATAGTCCAACTAATATTTGACACTAATACGCATTAAGATAATGAATTTGCTCTATCAATATTATCAATACTTTCAGTTTTAAAACAATCATAGTGTCCGCGCCATCGTTGGAAAAAACAAACACCTGTCGTAATGTTATGTCTTCCCAATGACAAACAGCGTTAATACTTTATAATCATATTTTAGCCATGTAAATTAATGCAGACATTAATGCTAGGTTTTTAAATAGAGTTCTAAACTCTCAGTAGTCGATAAGAGGCCACCCATACACTATACTCATTGTATTCGGGGAGGTATTAGCCATGGTGGAAATCACGATGGTTTTGATTCTCCTGGATCACAGTACCGCGGAGGGCGATCCTATCACTTTGTTAAAGCAGAGAATATCATATTTCCAATTCATTGACACTCGCGTCTGACTTTGAGAAAGTAATCACACAGACTGCACTCAGAAAAAATCCTTAACGTGAAGCTTTATATCAGGATTCGTTGTGGAACACACACAAATCAGTCCATGGTGAATCAGGAATATTTCAAACGGTATGGAATGTTGTCTCTTTATTGAATCGAATGAAGTTTTCAAACATAATCAGCAATAAGTGAATCTACAGACTAATTAAGTTCATCGAACCTCAGGTTAAAAACGAGCTATGGATAACATGTTCACTCCATCTCTCGAATTACTGTTATCGTTATTGTTTTAATTTCTTGTCATCTTAGAACCAATCCTTTATATTACCAGAAGATTCCTCTAATAAACAATTGGATGCCTATTATTAGTATTAATTTGTAGACCAACCACAAGTCGAGAATTGGGTTTTATAAACTATTTATTTCTAACAGTAAAAAGTGGCTTTTGTCCGATGTTAACTGAGAGTCCTGCTTTAAACAGACCCGAAAAACCTGCCGATTATAATTATACATCTAATGATGCGCTATTGCAGGCGATATTCCAAAATATTTATTTAATAGGTGGAGGCCAATAGAACACTATTTTTTTGTAATGGGCATCTGTCGTGGCAGGGCATGCAGTAACCAATCACGGTGCTTTTTTTCTAACCTGGCGGGGAAATTCATGGGCTACTCAGTGGGTTTGAAAGGCGGTACATTAACCTTTCCTTTGTTGCCTATTAGGACCAATTGTGGTAATTCCCCCTACTAGGATTTTAAGTCTCTCATCAGTCGGTCACTTTTAAAGTTAAAGTAATGTATTTGTGTTCCAGTGCACAGCGCATAGGCCCATCACAGTGGTTAGTCTTTGGTAGATTAACCTGCTTAGAAATTTGCTTTGAAAACTATGTTATGTGCTTGTTCATCGTTAGTGTATGACTCGGTCATCCCATGAATGTGTTCTTACTTTCCACAGGCTTTGCAATAGGAAATCCCAGTACCACAAAAAGTGTACCCGTCTAAATTATTTTCACATGACTCATAATTGAAATTAGTTTTTCTATTAACTTTAAGAAACGTTATGGCGATTCAGAATCAAATAGAAGGATTAATATTTCAATATTCTCCTTTGCTAATGAATAGTGAATGGAACCTGCTACTAGTAATTGAATATTTTTTGGACTCTATATTCCTATGGAACCTCGTCCAATAAATATTCAATATTACTAGCAATACGTTCTATTCTCTCTATATTTAACAAGTATAAAATGCTTGTTATAAGAAAACATTTGAATATCTTGTTATCTGAGTACCCAACTCTAACATAATTCAAGCCCATTTCAGCCATTTTGAGGAATAACTTTTCAATCAAACAATTATGTTGCATGGCGAGCGAAAATATAGTCCGGGAATGTGTCTACTAGAAATCAAAGGAACGCAAGCTTTGGTCACATAGCATTTGAAAACGGATATATAATGTTTGTGTTGAATCGTCGCAAGTTTAATAAATTCAAACTTATAAAAGGGCGTGTTTTATCAAGGTGACAGAAGGACGCACTGCCTTTGCAAACTGAATTCGACGCCTTTGCAACAACCTTACATATGTTTCCCTTACTGCTCTAGAAAGAAAGAGTATACCTGACAAAGATAACTAGCTGAATATCAATGAACACCCCTCCCTTTGGATGAAATAAATACTTCTATATGGACTGGGTATATAATACTGTGGTACGGTCGAGAAGCAAAGCGGGTGAGCAAAACACGCTTCAAGCAAGCGTTAATTTTTACAACTTTCAAAGAAATCGATGATATGCTCATTTTTGCAAAGAATATCCTCAAAAAGCTTTTCAGAATCATAACAGCGATTCAAATTGAATCTACCAGTTACTTCATATGAGGGACTGCCTTCAAAGGCCTCGATATGCTTTTGTGTTTTAAAATCTATTAGCATTGCAGAACTCATCTTTCCATAGAGCAATGGATACACAAAAAATATTTGAGAGGGTAATGCACAAATACAGCGGGATAAAAATCCTTCCACTGATGGATTTGACAACAGTTTTGGAAATAGCTTTTACCTATTTGACTTCCTTTGATGACGTCTGAGGTGTGTTCTTGCGCAAAAGAAAGACTCATACTTTCAAGGCACTTCCACACCTGCTGCCGTCGAACTGCTTTGCTAATATAATACTCTAACCTAGCCCTCTTAAAGGGTCAGTAAACGGGTTCATAGTCACTTTTAGGACAAAAAACTTCATGCCGCCATAAATACAACATCCAAGTATCAATTTTTTTACCTCCATATATGTCTAACTTATAGTCACTTACAGGCCCGAATTGAGAAAGCTTACTTGAAAAGGTCTGTTTAGCACAAGAGGGCACTGAGAGTGCTGTGTGACGTCATAGAGGCGCGCCAGAAATGAACATAATATCCCTACCTTCCCCCCAATCTCACAGCAATTGAAGCAGTTATGCAATACAGCTAATACCTATTCAAGAACCAGTCATGAGAGGTCAATAATTGGGTTGGTACACCCTCCTTCTTTCTAGCAGCAATTATGAGAGTTGTTTATTATGTTCATTGCATGTACATTTCTAGATTGGTGCACCTTTATGACGTAGGCAAACAGTGGTGCCTTGAATGAAGTGTTAAACTGTGGAACTACTTTTTCACTCCTTTAAATGGGTAAAACTCAATAAATGATAACTTGAATTAAGTAAAACCGGGGTGGTAACATTTCAATAATAGTAAGGAAATGGATTTGCTCATAATATTTGGGGGTTTACTGACACTTTAATATAATTCTTTGGTCCAGACATAATCTGTGTCTCCGTCAGAGGCTGGTCTCCTGGAGACAAGTTGAGCGTAAACAACAAGGGAAAACAGATATGGCTAATTATTTCAGTTATAATCTATAGATATATAATATTCAATCCATATATTTGTCTGAACCCTTAATTGACCTCTCTTGTGTCACTGGCCAGCTAAATAAATGTAAACGGTGAAAGGAAGCATCAGATACACCTGTACAGCATACTTAATTGACTAATGGAAGGGGGATATCTAACACCGTGATGTTGTGGGTGGTCCACAAATCCAACAAACCAAATCCCTAGATAGCTTGTCCATTACGGTCGATACGAAACACAAATCTTCGTTCTGTTGAAAGTGAACTAACCACAAAACCAAGGTATACATACTGAAACCCCACAAAATGTGGAAATAGTATCACCAATATCGGACGCCAACGCCTAATGCACATTTCCACTGTTCATGATATACCACCTGAATAACGATTTAAACGTTTAAATCCATATGAGTATAGTGTTTTGAACCTACAGTGATTCGCGATTTAATCTCTTAATTCTAACTAACATAACACGTCTCTATCGTCCTTACCCGACTGTGATATTGCAGGTGCTTCTTCTCAACAACGCTGCTATACTTTGGTGAAAAGAAATAATATTTTAATAATTTTTCTACTATGGACCATTGAAAACATGTGCACGCGTGTTGGAAGGTATTTTGGAGCTGGACAAGGCACATCGATTTCGAGCAAATATCTACTAAATATCACATTAAATCATAGCTATGAACAGTATGAACAGTTGATATCACCGACGTGATTACGCCACAATGTTTACTCATCCTCAGTTAATCCCTATTGAATAATATTTAATAAAGTTACATGTTTTATACAGGTCTAACATCCTCAAGTTCAAAGGTCGTTAAATCATTCCACTAGAGCAAAGCGTTGTATACCTATCTGTTAGATTATCGTATCAAATTTTCCCTGCATATATTATAGAAACTTAATCTATGTAGGTGCCTATGTATCACCACAAACTGAAACACTTGCAACTCTTAAATAGGTTACAGCACTGAAGATAGAGGGTGCCATGGTCGTGACTGCTTGAGATCGTTCAGAAGACAAGATAAACAGTTAAATATGAAGGGGTTGTTTGGCTTTGGTACTTAAGTAAGGCGAGTAAATCGTCTGTGAATCAAGATGCCATACCAAAATTAATATTAAGCAGCAGTTTCAAGTGTTTAAAATATCGATTGCTTCACGGTAGAACCCATGCCACATATTTACTGATGAAAGTATAGACCCATAGCTTCTAAAGAAGAGGTGTGGTGATTTTTTAACAAATAGGTTCAAGATGATAAAATCACCTAAATCAATTACATAACGTAGTAGAGATACCAGTAGAAATCCAGCAAAATGTGACGATATATTATAATGAGACTGTAGTTCGTACAGACAGGAAACCCGCCCGAAATAATCTATAATATTATAAATATTTAAATACTAGTCTGATTCAGGATATATTAATATTTTATACAATTAAATAATGGTTTTAGGAAATAATTAACGTATAACATAGAAATAAGGTGTTAGTCTGTGTCTGTATAGCTCTTACATAGGCCCATATATATACCTATATACATATCTGAAAGATTTATTCTACCTAATACACCCGTGTATTGTCCATGTTCATAATACTAAATACAATCCTTAATGATGAACGAATAAAAAAAACTATTTTAAAATAACAAATTGATCGATTGAATATAGTCTGAACCATGGATAGCTTCGATGTATGCCGGATACATATATGAAGCGTAAATACAATGGTACAATAGCCAATGTTTCATATTATATTATGAATTTATGCCTGTTTTTATTCACGCTGGGTGGGAAATGTAAATAACGTAAAACTGCTGTTGCATAGATTGAGCTAAACGCCACCGAACTGAATGCATTTCTTTCGTTAAGTGTTGTGTAGAAGGTAATACATAAAGAGAAAGCTATGGTTAAATATTTTTTGTTTTTTGTTTTTGCGACATCGTTTTATTCCTTACACATGTATACATGTTAATGTTTTTTTACATCTAGGATAACGTGTGAGTCATTTTCCCCGACCTGAACTCCAGCTGAGTGTCATATTGCAAAGAATACAAATACCTCGGTAACCAACTTTTCAGATTGAAGATGAGCTTTTGTCTTTATACCACTGGGTGGTTAAATATTAATACATTGATTAAATGTTTGCTGAGAAATGTTCGCTAAAAAATGCAAGAACATAATACAAGACACCCTTAAAAGAAAGGTTGGAGGAGATTTCTTTCGGCAGTGGTGACTCTAGAGTGTTAACCCCATGGAGATAGATACTATATATGAAGGCAGCGCTTCATTTAAATTTGGGGCTACTATTTACGTTATAAGTGGCTTATGGAGGACGCGACCCACCAGGCATTTTCTGGGTAGTGAATGGGTAGAAGGATACGGGACGATAATGGAGTAGTATAAATGGATAAAACATTATGCTGGATATTTCTTCGAAACACTTATGTTCCAAGGATGAAAGCTGATTAGGATATGCGATATATCTCAATGGAATCGATACCCCCATTATCACTGAGGATGATAGAAATATGTTGGATTCGGATATCGATATTGAGGAAATTATGTAACGTTACTCAGCATTTTAAAAGAGACATGAAGAATGGTAAAGCCCATGTATGGTTCCGACGGCTTTGGTTCTGAATTGTATCCTTTTTTGCCGGGGAGACACAACAGGAATGCTTTTACAGGGTTTCCAATTTTCCAAATTTTCCGATTTTAGCTAAGAGGAAATATAACTCCGCTCTTCTAACATTTCAAAGTATTATCGAAGCTGCTGACCGAACGCCTTATAAAAATGGTCGCGGATCTTGCACATGAAGACCAATCAGGATTTATAAAAAGAAAAGATCCTCGCTAAAAGTATTCCTAGCTGAGAGGGTCTGGCGGAACCCTCAAGGGTCAAGAACAATGTGGCCTCATAGTATCTCTCCCCGTCCACTTCTTTACATCGCGACTTTTAGCTGCACTCTCAGCTAAACACCGGTCAATAACTGAACATTTTCTACATTTTGTTCCATTCTTTTTCAACCCATCTAAAAGTCATTTGACCAAAACTTTGGAGGATTTTTCCGGTTGTCTTTGCTACAGGGCTTCAAGAACGTCCTCATTTGTATTTGGAGGCCCCGTCGAAATCGTTCCCTGCGAAAACCTGCGAAAACTTCACTTATTCATCGCTTAGCTTTAATTCCTCTTTGTGGCCCTAAATAATATGAAATTACGGGGAATCATTTCGATCTCTGATTAAAATACAACTTAGCGCTATCAATTATGGATTCACTTCTAAATGGGAACTTATGCCGCCCCATCTCAATCCTCTTATCTGTATTTAGCTTGCAATCAAAAAATGCCACTTCAAGGAATACAGAGACTAAGAATAATGGATATTGAAACCCTATTCTGCTCCAGAAGATATCACGCTTGAATTAATCCAAGTCCCAATTGGGAATGCTAGATAGTATTGGTAATACACATGAATTATCTAGGCTTTCAATTCATACATGAATTAGCTAGGCTTCCAATCCACTCCAGTGGCCCGTTAGCTTGTTTCGTCTCTCACCCTGTTATATTATGTTCAATTTATGTATGCGAAAGTGGTGTTGAAACGGGTTTAAAGCCACTAATTCCCGCCACCCCTGTCACCCCCGTGAGGAATATTCTAGGACTACATATTTTAGAATATCCTAATTCAAAGGAGAAATACCTGGCGAAGGTAAAGAGAAAAATGGTGGATCAGGAAGTCTATCTTTGAAGGATATAGAAATGGCTTTATAACTTTACTATAGTTTATAACTTTACTTTACCTATTATGTTTTAACATAAAACCTATAGGTTTTATGTTAAAACACAAAAATCTGGGAGAAATATAGAGTTTAAAGTGTACGTGGACAGGCACCAAATTATATGTACCTCCATACGATCTGTATTGTTTTAATCCAAAAAGATCAATTAACTGGGTGAAAGCGATGTTTTCTTTATAAAAAAACAACACCAAATACATTCATCTATTTAAGAACACTCATTCATTCTATTTCATCTGTATAATCCGAAGTCACTGTAAATAAAAGAACAAAGGAATATCATACATTGCTTACAAATCGGTCACTCTCTCTTTTTTTTCTCCCTCTCTCTCTCTAATATATATAATGATATATGACATATAGATAGATTTATATGTACATGTACGCCTGTGCGTATAGTACACAATCTGTCCACTCCTATAACTCTCAATTTGGCCTTCATAATAATGGTTTAATAATATATGTTCCACTAGAGTAGTACGTTGATGGATCAAATAGATTGTGCAAAGAACAGAAGATTAGATATTGCTTCTTGTCACTATGTGATTCTTGGTTGCCTTCCAGCTACATTGCTGCAATGGTATCCACAAATTAATCCAATAAGCTCTGGGACGAAATACCAAACAATAGATTCATGAATAGTGATAGCTTTCACATATAAGTGAATGCAAACTACCTGGGAGCAACGCTTTATGACATTTATTTCTGATCATACCGACCCCGGACACCTAACAGACCGCATACAAACAAATAACAGCCAGCATGGAAGGTGTCGTGATAACTTTCTGTGAAACATTTTCTGTTAACTCTGTTCATATTAATGTTTTATGTCATCGCTTCGGCGAGGCACGCATTGGGACATTTGAATGAATGTTTTCTTTTGCAATCTTTATGGACACCCATGCTTGGTGCGAGAGGTGTCCGTGTGATCCTTTATTTATTGTAAAAAAGAATCAATACACGAAACAGTGCTTTACATTAGGAAGAAAAATTCCCATCAAATCCATCCGTGTTCTATTTAACCTTATTGTCCCCTTGGCTTTATCTACAACCCCCTGGATTCAGGAGAGGTTTTTCTCACCGTGAACAGAGGGAATACTGAGAGACTGGTAATGGCAGGCTCAGGGGCATTGACTTCACTATAAAAGATACACTCAATCACTGGTTTAGCTCCGGTGGGCTATCCATACATCAGTACGAAGTGGGGGCTTGCTCACCCACCAGAGTGGCCTCTCTGAACGCATGGGAGCTACCACTCACAAAGTTGATTAGACACTATTTACCCATCTTTTACATATTTTTTTTTCAAATGTCACCAGTTGGTTAAGCAATCGTTTTCACTTCTACCCCTAAATAGAGCATCCACTCTAGATTCACGTGGAAGAAATGCCAGACCCCACTTAAGAGATTACAGAGACCACTGATTCACGTCCTCTGTTTAGGATTCATTCCTTGTGAATCCTTGATAAAAGGTTGATCCATCGTATCAGGAAAGTGCACCTTCCCTACTAGTCCCAATCATTTTCCGATAGGGGGAGGTTTTGGTTTATTTAAATTTTAAAATCCTAAAGTGTCTGGATAAAGCATCGAGGTACATCGAGGTAAGATGACCCATCTTCCCTTTTGCTTTGACCTCACAAAATGGTATGTAACGTATATCTACATAATTTATATTCAAATTCGTTTCCTCCTTCTTGAGTATGAGAGAAATATATGGTTGTGCCTAGGGTATTCCTTTAAGCTCTTTCAAATAACTTTTAGTTTTCACGTCAAAGAACATAATTTGGGTCCATATAGATCCACGAATCTTTCTCGACTTTCCAGGAATATCAAATTTCCATGGTGTGTTCACTCTTCGCTCTTCGCCAAATTAAAACTATTTTTCTACTCATTATTAAGAGTTTAAAATAATTAAGCAATAAAGTGAAAATGATTTGATAATCAGCCAATTCAATGTGAGTGGGCTGATTTTAAATTAATTATTCTAGTCTGGGCTTGCGGAGCTCTACCCTCTGTTTGATGCAACAATTCTGAGATAATGTTGGAAGGACACACGTATAAATTTACTCATACACAAATATTTGTTTTTTGCCGTGCTCTCTCGTTTGTATTTGGTCATATCGAGGACAAAAACCTATGACAGAACGAGATACATAGCAATTTACCTAGTGCTATTATGTGCCGGAAATTAGTTTTGTATCTCATGCCCTCTTCTCCAAGTTAAAAGGTTCCCAGGGAGGAGAAAATGAAAAAAAGAAGTATATAAAAAAACATAGAAACAATGCAGACAGTAACACATCTGTAAAAAGGGCTCAGGTATTCCTTACTACTCTTAAGTTACAAAGTCGGCATCAAATTTACTCTCTAACAGGTGTGTCAGCTATGTCAAGGGCTGACGAATGGGAAGAACCCATGAAATCACTTTTTTGTTGGGAAAATGATTTGAGACACAAACATGCCTTTAATGAATAAACAAAACAGTTTCAACATAGACAGTTGCGGTAGTATCAACAGCGAATGGTCATTGATAGTTTTTGGTAGTAACAATATCCTCTTCAATGATTTTTTTTAAAATATTTTTATTGGCCTTAAATTTAACATCAATGATCTTTAAGCGTTTGAAAATACGCATGACTAACAAATGTAGTTTTTTTTTCGTGCATTGCCAAGAAATCCAAATCACGATTTTAATCACTTTTTCAACCAAGCAGATCTCTATCAGACTCCGCTGCTACCATATATAATAAACAATAGCTTCATTCTAAACTATGTGGCCTTATGGGCCTGGCCAGCGACAAGCTTCGTTAAAACAAGTCACCAAGCAATCATACATTTCAACCTACAAGTTCACGTTGTTTACAATAGATCTTGAATCGACTACTACAAAATAATACACATTACATAATAGGAAATCTCCCATCAAGACATTTGTTTCACCAATAGGTATTGTCACCGCATTTTACTATTTTAAAAACATGACTGTTAAAAGAATTCAACGTCGGACAAATTCCCAACTTAAACAAGATGACTCATATAGTAGAAATATGTATGTAAACAAAACGTATTCATATGTAAAGAGCTATTTAAATTATCAAACAATTATCGAGGTGTATAGATACGAATTGTTTTAAATTATTTAATCAGGATCGCCATACCTAGCATATGCGTTGATGTGAGGGTCGGGGATCCCCCAAGTATTGTCCGTAATTCCCTAAAGTCACGTCTTTACAGAGTCGCACAATACAGTTGCTTAGATCAGAGTGGTGAGTCTGATATGCTTTGATAAAAAGTGAATGATATATGTAAGGGTGATCATTTCAATTCAGTTAAAGATACATTCTCAACTATACACGTTTAAATCAGTCATAATCATTTGGGTTTTACTTCAGCTCAATAACATAAATTATCAAGCCTTATCCATCCGTCTCTATTTTATTTTGTTATTAAGATTTTCTGGCGAATCTAGGAAGTGATTTCCTCTTTTCAGAACGTGCAAGTAAAAGCAGAGAAATAGCAAAAGAAGCACATATATTTTATTTCGAGGGCCCCCGAAATCCCGCAGTGGGTAGTTATATAGAAGTAAGTAGACCAGTGAATTCGCTAGGATGCCTTTTCTTAACAATAAAGGATGGTAAATTGGTATAGAGTGTACTTCAATAAATTTGGTAAGATGTTTAAAGTACCATTCTAGGTTAGTTATGAGAAGTGAATTAAAGGAGGGGTGGGTGGGTCATGATATGCGGGTCTAGAGGTGATTGGAGGCGATTTTAAGGCGGAGGTCGACAGGAAGAAGATTATATAGATACCGGAAGGTTGACCGGAAAGGGTAGGGGTGATGGGAGAGAGCGAAAGCGGTATCCATGCATGGTGATGCAGAGGATGACTGGAAATTGTTCACAATGATACCCTAGCCTAATAAGTTACATAAACCAATGCCCTCAACATTAGTATTAGTTGCATATTTATGTGCCTTGTTATGGCGTGTCTATATTGTTATTATTTTGTATATATGTAGATTCTACCAGTACTAGTTTTGTCTGGGAATTGGGGCCTTTAGTTTTATAGGCAATTTAATATAACTGGCCATATTGTGAACTTGTCATATATACGCGGAGTGTTTGATATCTATCAGTTTCTTGTTCTTCTCTGGATAGATGATCGAATAAATTACATTGGAGGTTTCTATGAAGGCGGTGTTGGTTGAGATTTACAAATAAGTTTATGGAGACTTTAATACAACATTATAAATCGTTATATATGCCTTACGATGTATTGCATTGGCCATATGTCATTAAATTTCAACTATTCGTCCACAATTGCTTCCAGATATGTAAAGCGTTTGCATTTTGACTTTTATTTTATTTTACTTTTATTTTATTTTGATGTACGTACATGTGTACGTATTGTTCGTATTGTGTCCGTATTATTCGTATTGTTCGTACTGTTATACCGCTAGGTGGCGCAGCACTCACTATAGGCAAGAGCAATAAAGGATGAGTGATGGGTAATGCCCCTCACTCTATAGGTTTAAGACTTAGAAGTGTTTCATTGTAGCTCCCCAGGATCTTTGATATACTTTAGGAACATTTATAGATTGTACCCCCCCCCCCCAAGGGTGTAACAGTACCTGCATGTGTGCGTGGTACATATAGTATGATGCACATTATGTTCGTTAATAGAAAGTAAGTTTGCTCCGGCATTAGCATCGTATACGTTAGACAATCATATAACCCGACCCACCCACCCACCCACTCCCCCTCATCTTGATAGTGCCTCGATGCAAGTAAGTAAAATATTACAATCAGGTAAGTAAACGATTAATCTAAGATCTCACTTCATTTGAATTGTCGATCACGACATATACAACTTTACACGGCAATAAGTGTGCAAGGACAGTATACGGTTATCAATTGGTATTGTATACGCTTTGGATCTAGCGGTTTATTGTGAAGTAGTCATGGCAACCGATGCGTTATTTACCAGCTTCACCACCAAAACTTAACTAGCAAAATGTTGCTGTCTGTTCGCCTCAGCCTCTTCTGCCCAAATGTATTGAGCTATAATGTTCTGCAGACGCACAAAAGATAGATTTCTTCGCTTACAAGAGCACCTCTCAGCGCTATTAGTCACATATTGAGTTTCTAACAAATCCCCATTTGTAATAGATATAATGGCTTCCATCAAGGCACACCTCCTCAAGTCCTCCTCGGATACACAAGCTGTGTGCACTATCAGTTGAGAAATTATTATTATTTGAATGGTGAAGCTGGTGAAGAAGGATCAATTCCCTAAAGTGAAAAAGAAAGTACTCACAAAGTATACAACGATGCTTCCTATTTTAGGAAAATCCAATTTTAGTAAAAGTACGGTAGTGAAAGTGCCTGATATTTGATATTCGGGAATAATTGTGGGTGGTCGGGCGGGGGAGGTGAGTGGAAATAGTGTGGGTGTTCGGGCGGGGGAGGGGAGCTTCCAGGTGTTGACAGAGTTCATTGAGTTAAGAATTGCTGGTTTAATGAGTCTCGGTGTGTGGTGTGCTCATGCATGGGTTCAATATTCTTTGAGGCCAAGACCAGATTGGACAACAGAGTTCTAGAAACCTGTGTTTGTTCATGCTTTCTGTGTATCGGTACTCTAATATTGCCATATATTTGCCAGTCCATTTATCACCATAGCAGTATGGCTGATATTTGCAAATACGTGTAAGGCATGCATTGTCAATTAATAATAATCATTCATATGCCAACTCGCTTTGCGTGGAATGCAATGCACGCCAATTAGGTCAAGCTGAAAGGAGATGCAGGATTTGTTTGGCGTATTCGATATATCGAGTTTCTTCTTGTTCCTTGAAATGACTATAAATAATAAGTCGATTAATCGAGGACATATTGGGGGTGGTGTATAATATTACGATAGCCCAGTTGTAAGCTTGCAAGTTTGCAAGCTTACAAGCTTGTAACTACAAGTATGTAGATTTTAACTAACTTGTAATTACAAAGAATGGGAGGGTCATTAGTTGGTTTATATATCGTTGAAAGTGTGACTACTGATTATTTTCCCATATTATTAAGCACCACCCTTAAATGGTGGAGGGGCCTAATAATCTTGCCAGTTTCCAAAATCGTTGCTAAGTTACACGATCTTTACAACGTGGTTGTTGCAGTTACAACTGCCCTGTCTTACTGTGTCTTAAGGTTGTAAGGGCTTGTAACTGTAAGTGCCTCTTAGTTAGGATGGTGAAGGTGGTCATTATTAAGTGCTCTCCATACCTTTCAAACGACTTTCCAGCAACATTAACGCAGTTTTACAAAGACTTAGCAAAAGCTTAGCAAAATGAAAGGTTTATAATGGATTACACAAGTTTACATTTTGACAAAACAATTATCCGTGTAGAGAGATAGATGGCATGGATAAAGGATGTCACACCTATCCCTTACAATTTTCCGTATTTTGTACCCCCCCCCCATAAAAGTGCCACCCATACATTAGGGATGTCTGAAAATAGCAATATAAGCTCACACCAGCCCTCCTATTCTTTGTTTAAAATTTAAGAGTTATAGTTAAAAATATGTACAAAATCGTACACTTGTATTTAAGATTATACACCACCCCCAGTATGCAAGCAGGGTGCCTCAAAATCAATCACAACAAAGGAAATTTGGAACGAAAATCTTGGTCTACATTTATAAAATGGTAACAGATCAACAAAAGTAACGCACGTCATGGGTAAACAGAAGGTATAATTTGCTTGTCTATGTTTCTATGTATATATTTCTTTATGTTCGTGTACATAATTATTAGTATGCATGTACGTAAATGTGTTTATTTATATTCTAACGATTATTTAAACAGGGTGACTCGCTAAAAGGTGACGAGGAGTAGATCTAATGTAGCAGGTGTTGTATAAAGGGGGAAAACTGTAAATATTTAGCTCATCTTCTGAACATGTGGTTCACATGTAAGTCGCTACACTTATATTTGTATTTAATTATTTCTATTCAGAAGAAACATATGTACGGTTACATTATTCTCAGTATTCTTAGTGGAAAACTAAATAGTTTGGACAAATACTCATTCCTGATCACATGAAAATTGAATATGTATACACATCATATAGACAGTAGTTGATCATGATAATCAGATGAAGATAAAAACACCTGAAACACCTGACGTTGTATAGAAATGCATGACTTACGATCCCAAAAGTATAACATATTTTTGCATTGTAAGCCAAAGTGCACCTGAGGCACGACCCTAACATTCTGGAATGCCATCTATAAATAAGATTCATGTCAACCACTAAAAGCCTTAACCTCCATTAAGTAGCCAAAATAGTGGAGGCGTGTACTCTTAGGGCGCATCGTCAGAGGGATTTAAGAGCAGCAAATTGAGGATTGGCTTGAACACTTCATTTGCCTGGACTGAGACTTCGATGATAGGTCATTATATCCTCCGTGAATTTGCTGGTAATGCTTCTCAGGTAGTGCCTTTGAACTATCATGTTGCATTTGCTTTAGAATATCTATTTACCCATCCTGGACATTGTTAAATTAGAGATGTGTTCATTAATCTGTGCAAGCAGAGAAAGGTCACAGGTTTAGAACGCGGCACCTTGGTCCATTCAACACAAGTAATCTCTTTGCAAGTGGTTTAATATGTCCCGTCAAATGGGGCTGAAAACCTACCTATACGGAGAGAACGCTCTTTTCGGGTGGCGTCATATTCCATGGGTTACTATGTTTTGTAATGACTTGTAGGATTTTGTTTCTTTTATCATTAATTTTTATGAGGATTTGCCATCTTCGATACGTCACATTACATCGAAACTCCATCTGTCTCTAAATTAATATTTCCTGTCCACACCGGATATTTTGGGGTAGGTTTTGCGTCCCACTCTGCATTTAAAAGCAACTAAGATCTCAATTATTCATGATATCAATGCAATATGTGATAAACATGATGAAATGTATTGACCTGAAATACGTATAGGCCATACATGTATAGCAGCAATTACGAGAAATTACAATACGGTATTTATGATATCTCAAAATAAATTATCTTGAGCTTTGGTATATGTATTCTTTAAGGGAAATCGTTAATTGCATGTTATCATGATGTTATTATATTAATTGCATATGTTTGCAAGCTGTCCCTAGTTACGTGTGTTTTGCGAAATAAGAGAGTTCTTCCCAGTGCGACCTGTAATAAAAGCTTGTGTATTCATTAATTATCAAAGTTAACTATATATTAATTTTCAGATGCTCTTTTACATGAATGTATCTTTTTCAATACAATACAGATAATGAATTTATTTGATGATTCTGTCATTATGTCTTGATGTCCCCGTTCGGCGACGGACCATTTTCCCTTCTTTTTTGTTTGTTTTTCAGTTATTTCTTTCTTCCCTCCTTTTACATCTCCAGATATGAGAACACATGGATCACTTGGATGGGTCTTTAAGGGCGTGTTTTGCATTGCCGCCGCTTGCATGAATGCAAGCCCGGGCAAAGGGCACGGTTTGCATAAATGCAAGCATCATTTGGGGCTTGCAAGGAAAATAGCCAATATCTAAGAAACAATTTTTTTTTCATAACATAAAATCTTCTGGATTTATATTCATTATTATCTCGAACCCAGTTCGGGGTACTGTTTCATAATGAATGAGACATAGCAAGATTTATTTTGAAAATTTGCGAATTATGTTCAAATGTTACAGAAAATGTCCCGGCCTGGTGTTTCATAATGTAGAACATTCGCGGGAACATTCGTATTCGCGGGAACATTCGGTGACGGGACTGGCCGTGTGTGTTGTCTTATTACGTAATAGGCCTAACCATAAACTCAGACAGGGAGGCGCCATAGGCTGAGAGGTATAGAGAGTGTGCATTACCTGCTTGCTGTGAATGTACTCAAAGTCGCTACGAATGTTCTCACAGTCGCTACGAATGTTCTCAATGTGACCGTGAATCTTATCAACTCTGATAAGATTGTCAACTTTGATTATGAAACGGAATTTGTCCCAAATGGGATGTTTTTCTACTTAATTCCGATGTCTCTGATTTTGAAATAGGACCCAGGAGTGATCTCTCTTTCTTTTTACTAGTTGAGGTATTATGAAGCCTTTGAGCATTTACTGCCTTTCTTCTCTCACTGATTTGGTTTTTGCTGTTGATTGGACGTACTTATTTCTTATTTAGAGGTGTGTTAGTGATAGAAAGATTCAATTTAAGTCGTATAGAACAAAGTCGATCACAGAATATTCTATAGTACGAATATGAACATTACAACAGTAAGTTTACAGAAGGTGAAACAAATGGGTTGACATGCCTATGGGCCTAACTGACGATTCAGCACATTTCTTCCTGCTGTTACCCTAATTTTGAATATATAACATACATTACGGAGATAGCCAATTTAAGTTAGTTAATTAATGAGTATAGCATCTAACGACTAGAGTTATGTGTATAACAATGTATGTATATGTATAATGGTGTTACTGTATGTATTTATTGTATGCATACATGTATGTGCAATAGGGACTGTATGGCGGTCTATATGGCGAAAACGATATTTTCATTGGATTGAGACGGACAGAAAAAAATCATACTGTAAACAGGCCAATTATGACGGAGGTAGACATGGCACATATAGGCTGACGGGACGTGACGTGTCACTATGCCTTAAATACAAGTTTTGCCGCTGTAGTAATGTCTAGACATTCTGCATACTTTAAAACTTAAATATTATGTGGAAGGGAATTTCTTCTTTCTGACTAATTGTATTGAGGAAAAGTAACGCAACGACAGTAATTGTAAATAAAGGATCACAATTTATTGTCCAAATTCTTATTCTTCCTACAACGTGCGCCTCCAACTTTAAGTTCCTTTTTAGAGTTCCTTCTTTACAGACCTATGCTCATATTAATTTCCACAGAGTCACTGTGAAATTAGCAATTCTGAGAACATATTGCTTGGAATGTATTATGATGCATACTCGATCTTTACTCAAGCGCGATACCTATACACAGTAGGGAGATTTAGCAACCACAACGCACCAACGCAACACTAACGCATCCGCGAGACATTTGCCTACTGAAAGTGAAGACGAACAAAGAAGTGAGAGCATTTCTTCTTCAGACAAGCGGGCCGTTGGTGTACTGCCAGTTGAACGAGCGCACATGGTCGTGCGGGTTCAATAAAAAGATTGCAATATATGGTTGTACATACGTCCTGGCACAAGTCATTTAGTTTTAGCTGATGCACGAACGCAACCGCATGCCACGGGAACAGGCCGTCAAAAATTAATATATACGTCGGCCACCAAGTGTCCCATGCTCGGTAAAGTAAGCGGTCAGCTATGTCCATTCCCGAGGAGATATGGGGAGGGTTGATTTTAAGTGGCTGAAATTCCTACAATTTTATCAAGTTGGGAGTAGTATCACACATGGATGGACATACGTTTAGAACGTATTGAGCCACCTCTTAGCGTAATTGGCGCTCGTATCTCAGGTAGGCATAAAACATACTTAGCGTTATAACGTTGGGAGTTTTGTAAGGTGCGCTAAATCTCCCCAATGGCTACTTTACGTATACTACTACCATATCGTAGGCCTATATAGGTAGACTCTTTATGTATTTTACGCAGTGTACGCATGCTGCAGGACCTCTTCTTTAAGTGCTTTACGCTCATTGTGTCTAGAATGTTTTAACATCAGAGGGAGCCTTTCTACAACAGCTATGATATTACTAATTTGTTCTTACTTCTCTTTTATTTCTTTATTTACTACAGCTTTGTATATCGGCATATCATTTTACCTAGACTCTTCATGTCAGCTTAATAAAACCAGATTAGCAACAGTAGAACTTTGTTCTCGTTTTCCTTCTCCTGATATGGTATGATATATTCCTGAGCGTTTGGAGGTAAGCAGAATTTCCTATTTCCCATTGGAATACCTTCATAGAACATGTATACATATTCATCCTATATCATTGCCAGTGTCCCAACTGACTCAACTAGTCTTCTCGCTTCCTGCCTTCCAGCCTCCCCGACTCAGGTAACATACAGTATACATGTTTGATACAATATACATAGCTTCAGTGTCCATGGACAAGAATGAGCGAATCCAATAGATCATATGGATTCAATATATTATATAATATAATGAAATACTAAAAGAAAGCTACAATCCCATGGTATCTCGAACACAAGTCCCCATATGTGTTGCTATGTCTTAAAGCTATGTGATATGTAACCTAATAATCGCTCACTTTTGTTAGATACTCAATTAATGGAGATTATTGTTCCAACAGATTCATGCAAAGATAGGTCAGGGAAACTTTTTTGTTAAAAAAAAGGTTTTATTCAGTTTCTATCCTGCCGTCTTGGCGTCTTAATGTCAGAGAAACTTGATTCCCTCATTCTGTGGACTATGAGATCACGAGAATCAGGCAATCATCTTGTGTCCCAGTTGGGGAAAAGAAATGTTATGGATACCTTGTTTGAAGTTATTTGAATGCCTTAATACAAAAACTGTAATATGGTATTTAAAGGAAAGTATAATGTTACGCACACACAGTAATAAATTGGTCTGAGCTGCACTTCGGGAAAAATTTATGTGTACTTTACTTTCTTATTACACATCGCAATTTCATTCATGAGATAGTCGTTTCACCTAATCCTGAAATGTTCTACTTCGAGTCGATTTACAGAGACACTGATCAACCTAGTCTCCTCAAGAATATCAGAAATATTGGAAAACCCTAGTTGAATTTAAACGCAAAATTTGCAACTTAATGAACCCCTCTCAAAGACAAGTATGAATCAATTAATCAACAAACATCCGGTACTCACATAGTAGCAGCATCGCTAGCGAAAGGCTCGCCAAATAGATAATAACGTTGGACTGCATGATTGTAAGTTAAATGTCAACTAATTCGAGAAGGCGATGAACAGTTATATCTAAGCGCCCTTGGGAATTCGCTCTTCTTCTGCTCGTCTCGTGCTGATGGTATAGGTCTGTAGGCACTATTCCTGGTTGTCAGGTCCTGAATGAGACAATTCACCTCCTGGGTGGAGGGATGAACAGTTCCTACTTTGTATCCTGTCTCTATTGGTTGTTGAGACACTCTTCATTCACCACTACCACACTAAAGGTAACGCCCCCACGAGCTGCCTTTTATTTGCTTCAGAAGTAAGCGTCGTTCTAGCGCATCCCGAGAGGGCGGCGCCACGAGCAACAGGTGCTTGCCTTATAGGGTGAACAAGTTTGTGTGATTATTTTGCACTTCGACCCCGATCCAGAAGTAACGCCTTATGATATCTTCGATGCAATAGTTATTCTATTGCTTTGTTGGATGTTACGCTTAACATGTCGAGATAATTATTAAGGTGACAATACTATTTCCGTAGGGAAATGTAAATACTATTATTATAATTAATGTGTTCACAGTGCAATGAAAGTCTGTCTGCTCCACTCTTTGCCTTCACTATAGCCACTTTCGATGTCTTTGGTTGAATACTTATTCAAAATGAATGATGATTCGTCCCATATCAAAAAGGCCGGACACTTAACATTGACACTATCAATTAATGATAACCATACGATCGCATCTCCACATTTGCTGCCTGTGGATGTGTTAATTAGCCAGAAAGATGTATACAAAGGGGAGGGGCTGACTAATGTATATTTAATGTATATATATTTAATGTATATTTAACCTAGGCGAACAGGATCATGTTGTTAATTATTAATAACATGGTCCTGTTTGTCTAGGTTAAATAGGTATATAGATATCAGCCCCTCCCCCTCCCAAATATAGAGAGCATGTTACGAGGTACCTGTATTATAATAAGCTTTATTAAAGCTTTATTAAAGTAATTCGATTCGTGAATGGTACACGTATACCCTTAATGAATTGTTATTGGACCCCCCTAACGGCAAGTCTCAGATAGTGTGGGCATAGAATACGTGCATACATAATTATGTACTCTTCAATCTTGATTCCAAAAATTAGAGGGCAGATTTATTTCAAGAATGCTAGTCTCCATGCTTGAGGCGCTACATAAATTACAGGATATTCTAAGAGAATATGCAACTATAGAAAAGCTCAAATATAAACGTTCCTATCCTCACTCAGTCTGGAAATTCATAATGAGATTATAGATGCTTTACAGATACACACAGACTGCAATTATACACTATGTGGCGCATCCACCCCCGTTACATATATATATATAAGACTCAAGATTTTTTCTCGTAGTCTCCTCCTCCTCCTCCGACACGAAACACGAGGGGGCGGAGGATGTGAAAGGAAGCAGGGACAGATGAGAGCAGAATGATAATGATTACGTCCCTACTGGAGTTAACATAATATGATGCAGTCGATATATTACCTTTCAACAGGCGATTTAGCGCCGATTTGAGACCCATGACAGCAGTGACAAATGGATCTTTCTGATTAAGAATCATCATGTTTGGACTGGTATACAGCCTACCGTTCTTAAATTGTTACGTAACAAATTGCACATCGCGTGAGCGCAGCCATAGACGTTACCGCCAGACTGTCAGTGATAATCGACCGTTACCGCATTTACATGGATGACGTACACATGCTCAACTCGAGTATTGCATATACACTCATATTTCTCTTCAGGTGATGGCAACTACAAATCATTGAGTTGCACGCGACTGCACGAAACATGCCTAATGACCATAAGTGAATTGTGACCCATCAACGAGACGCTGGACCCATGCAACAATGGTATGTCCTTATACGGGAAAGTGTTAACAACAGGATAGCGTAAAAACGTACACACATCTTCCCTCCTATTGATATTATTGTACTTTGTATAAAGTGATATGTTGGGGGGACTTTGCTTTACCATTAATAATGATATATAACGAAGACAAGGTTTGGCCATGAACCCAGCGATTAATTTTTTTTTTACAAATAGCCTGCACCTCTATGCAGTTCAGGTGCAGGACGAATAATGGTCTAACTGTCCAGGTGGAACAAGTGACGTAATAGTTGCGGGCTGCTGATTGGTCCACATGATGCAGGTGTATTACGTCATGATTAGTTGCTGCGTCAACCCAAAATATAATCATCGATGGGTCGATTCCATTTAGTCATGAGGTTTCTTTGGTATACAGCACATCAGATATTTACCTTTAGAAGTTTCTTTTTTCCAGAAATTGGTTTAGATTGTTGTAAAATACCTTCTTTCAGAATCTTAGGGTGATTGCTCTGATATGATACCTGTTAGAGTTACCATTCATCCTTCTTATAGTATCACCATCTTTTGATAAAGGTATAAGGTCTGCCTTTCTCCACTTTAGGGCGGAGGTACCCGTACGTATTGATTTGTTGTGTCGTTCTCGCTTGTGATCCGCTCTTTAAAAATGAATATATAAGTGTTTTTATGTTATTTTTGTTTTTCATATATTTTTAGATTGTAGAAGCCTTGTCGGCAGGGTAACGAATAATAAAAAAGAAATGCAGAAACATTCTACTAATCAGCCAGCTTTCAGTATCGTATTAAATTCTGAACTGTTTTGATCACAATTCCTTTTCAATTCAATTCAAAATATTTTTTATTCGTAACTAAGTGGGATGTACAAGTAGGAGCCATACATCATGAGAATTTTCTGATCTGTATGTTCCTTGGCTATAGGAAAAGAAATTGTAATTATAATGTGTAGAGGCCACAAGAAATAGAGACTATTGCTGTTCTAAATGTATAGTCCTTAGTACAGAGATGTATTTACTAAATGATGTCCGGTCTTCAAGTTGATGGGCAAGAGAGTTCCAATATTTTACAGATTTGTAAGTAAAAGAGTTGAGAATTTTTGTGAATTTCTGTTGTAGTATTTTTTAATTTCTTCTGCCCTTTACATGGCTACTTGTAAATAGATTTCTATTGTCTAAAAGATCGGTATTGGTGCCTTTTGATACTAGTCACGAATAAATTTCATTACGTCCTAGATTATCCACTGACTGTTACTCACTCACTGTTATATAAATCACTTTGTTTTGACATGTTGTGTAATTGTCTTTGTTCGACACTTTGGACATCTGCATGTCAATGTACTGCATTATTTATGAGTGAGTCCCCCTATAAAATATTAATAGACGCTTCCCGCACCTTGGACAATATCGATGCAGGGGATCGGAGCAAGTGTATTGTCGCCTCTGGAATAAACCTTCTACGTCGTAGTTCTGGTGTTAGTGCTCCCTCCATCCCTTTGTCTTTCTACTCACAAATAGACCAGTGGTCACAGGCTGAATTTGAGAGGGAGCCTACATTATAAGGACTTCGAGTCAGCGTCACCGAATAAAAGTCACTGAATATGACCTTAAAGTGGGGTCTCCACTGGCTGCGGTAGGCTCTGCGGTAGGCTCTGCGGTAGGCTCTGCGGTAAGCATTGCAATACAAACTCAGGCAATTTTATTCAAGCGCAGTTCATGGGCAGACCAACCGTAGCAGTGGAGATCTGTTCTGCGGTTGTATCTACGGTTGGATTGCGTCTGAATTGCAGCTAAAAATATAAGTTTCATGTGCTGTGATTGTCGCTGCAATTTTTCAGCATGTTGAATATTTTCTGCGACTGAAGGACGTCTGCGATGAGATTAGGACTCTACCGCAAGGGTTGCGATTGAAATTCGCAATGGAGACTTGTTCTGCGGTTCAATTGCAATTGGATGTCTGTAATTACTACTCAACATGGTGATACAATAATACATTGATTTCATGCTTTCATTCATCCAGGGCTTTGTCACTAATTACATTTTCAATTTAATATTAGCTAAATGTTATTATTATTTCTTTCAATTTCATTTCAGGCCAATAACATATTTAATATAGATTCAATCGCAGTATCCTAACATGGATTCTTTTCACATGCTGCCTATATAAGAAATCTACAGATTACCACAATAATTACATATGTTCATCTGTATGTCATTAATTATGGCTGATATAAGATACAACTATAATATGATATGCTGGGTGTGGCTATTATCTAAGGCCGGGTTATTTTTCTTTTCTTTGATAAAACTTGTGATAGAGAGTTGAGAGTGATAGAATGAATGCAGATAAATGGACAGATATATAGCAGATACTTGCACACCAAATTAATTGCCCCGTCCAGCACAAAATAATGATGAAATAAGTTTGTCTTGGTCAAGAGTGCTGTAAAATCATTCCTGGATATAAAGTCAACGACCTTGAATGTAAATACAAAAAAGACTTGAACAAATATGAAAAGTTTACTTTTTATAGCAGTTAGAAATTGTATTTATCAAAAGTTTTAATTTAGCCATGCCAGAATTACATTTCTCATCATTATGATCGAACTTATGACTTGTCCTCCGAAGTCAAATTAGCTTCCAATGTCTCTGAAAAAGTAATAAACTGACGTGCCACACACAGGGAGGTACCGTGATAAATGTCGTCTGCTCCGTGCTTCATGTTGACCAAGCACGGGAAGGATATATTGCCGCAGTCTATATCGCAACCATGAGACCTCTTAATGACACTGCAGTAACCTCTGAGTCTGGTTTGCGGCTCCAACATAATATTGATAGAATCGCAGAATTTGAAACGCAGACCAAGCGAAGACCAAACGCAGAGCTTACCGCAGCCAGTGGAGACACCCGTTAAAGTAACAAGAAATTCTGGAATGTGATATCCGGTTTTCCCTAAGCTAATGGCGCAACTTCGAACCAATTACATGCACCCACTCATGATGGTCTAGATCATGATTCACATATTACCAACATCGAAAATATGAGACTGGGCGTGATAATTTACATAACAATATTTAATACATATAACATGATATCCAGTCGTTTGGGATGTGTTTCCTTATTAGAAGGGCTTTCACATCGTGTCCACATTAGTTTCATTTCCGTACTATCTCAATCTTAAATGTCTTAAAGCTTGCTTTCAATCTTCGCTCTAGTACCAGCCTTTACCCGCGCCTTCTTCAAATCATAAGTTTCCCACATATTTTAGTAAACATAATGGCTGGTGGTTTGCGATCCGAGATATTGTATTTTTTTAATTTTTTAAATAGTACAGCTATACCTGACTGTTGTTAGAAAAATCGCTTTGGAGAATATAATGTAAAAAAGAAGATAAAAATAGAACTATTTACGAAACTATTTGCTGAACCCATTATTGCTAACTTTGTATTATGACGTCACAATGGGTAACAGTATGTTATTCTAATTTGCACCTCAGGGGTAGTGCCAACCCTCCAAATCCCATCCTCTGATGAAGACTATACTGTTAGTCGAAACATGTCAGGACATGTAACATCACCACAATAAAACAAAACCCAAATGTCCCCCCTCCCCGGAGTTGTATTTATTGAGACATGTCTACCTTTCCCTCTAATATTGTATTGTAAGATTTTATTTCAACCAAACATTATGTATACATGTACACATTATTCTCAGTTGTAGCAGAAATAACGGAGTCATTAATGAAGTTAATACATTCTTATGGTCTATCACAACTTTCTCATGCAGTTATTACCATGTTGCTGTAGAGGATAAAACTAAACAATAGTACAATGCGATGTTCCCGCTCATGTTCTAGAAACTGGCACTACACAGTGGGATGTTTTTGCCTATTTTGCAAGGGCAAGGGATGTGTCTGGTGAGCTCTATTTCCGCAATTTTATCTATCATGCATCTTGCTTAGTCTCCCCGACATACAAACCTTCTCGTCCATTGAATCATCATTAAGTGTCATCCCTGTTAGCTTCTACGAATATGATCTTCCCCTTTCTAAACTGATATTCCATTCGGTTTTTCAGCAGCTGTATTGCTAGCCTGCGTAGCATCATATTTCCGTGTTAAAATGTTACTGGTTACAGATATTGTTCCAGCTATATTTTTACATTTCAAGGTGAAATATAGCTTCCTATACTGTTCCATATAACTGTACGCAGTCAAACGACCTGATATTGAGATACCATGCAGGCTAGTTTAATCAATATACCAGTTGGAAAGCTCTGTTTTTGCTAGTAACCGTAAGTATTAGTGCACATTTATTTCATTGAATATTTCGAACAGTAAATAAAGGTGTACTTGTATATCATTTTCAATCAATAATATCATAATGTACCAAAGCATGAGGACTAAAGTATTATATAAAGCCGGGTTATGAATGAATGTCACCATCGGAGTAAACGAAATCCTTCCATTCCCCTTCAACAAATCAATTACATATTCAATAATCACTAACACTTGAGAGTAGTTTTATGTATTGTATACGATAAAGGATTCCTATAGTTGTGCTGGTTCGTATTTAAGGACTCTTGGAAAAATTAACTGAATGGGGCGGTTTTCATCGACATGCGTACTGGGTGTTTGGTCCCTTGTGATATTATATTATGAAACCAACTTTGATATTTTTCCTTGGAAACCTACTCCCTATTCTGTATTCATTGCCAGCGGCCGTATTACAAGGTGTTGTCCTTCGTCTAATATCATAGGAAAAGTAGTTGTTAGTTAAATATTTACTTTTTATGCTCATCCTATTTTGATCGTGCGACTGTACCATCCGTCAGAATAGCTTACATAGTGGCGAGTGCTTGTCACCCTAATTGGCTGAACTGCATAGACATCTAGATAGCTAGATTTGAACAAAAAATGAGAAGGCGCGAACAATAATAGCGGGATTGGGATAACTAAACAAACTAGTGATATAGAATACTATGCAATGGATGTAATATGGAAATTTCCTTATTAACCTGTGGTACCACCTCTTTCAAAATATATGGTCATTGAGAACCAACCATGTTAGTTGAGAAAACCTTTTTGCCGTACCCTGAATTAACTTTAAAAACATTTTTAAAACGGCATACATTTCCAGGGGATCAATTATTGTCTTACAAATCTATCCAATTTGTCATTTGATTGTTAAATTTATATTTATATCAACAACTTGTTATGACTTAAGTATTTCATCTGGCCATGTTCTGATGACTGCAAGATGAATTGTGTATGGAGTAAACATATAGCAATTGCCCTCTTGTACAAACTGTCCTGCCGGGAGTCGAGGGATGCCAAGGACATACATGTGAAATATTGTTGCCTAATATTATTCGCCTATTGTCACCCCTGTCTTGTGTATTTGAAAGGCTCCTATACTATTGTAAAAGAGTCGGAGTATGTGGATGATTTATTGGTTGTGGAGACACGAAATCAACGAAGTCGCGTGAAAACCACGGAAGATTCCATACAGTATTATAGACTGAAATATCATAGTGCACCTGATATGACATACTTTTGGATTGCTAAATTTTCATTTTATTTCAAAGGCCAGCCAATGTATTCGCTACATGTGCCTGACCGGACGATCCATTTACATTGGCTCTAATCAATGCAAACTTGTTATATGCCTTTCCAAAACTTATATAAACGAAAAGAAAACTATATAAATTTTGAATCGTATGAACAGAATAATTTGATATTTCAAAATCCGACTTTTATATATTGTCAGAGTGTGACAAGTTCATCAGTTTTAATCTTAAAGTAGATGCTTCGGAAATAGTATCCAAAAGGTAAACATCGCAATTTGTTGATATAGTAACATGGCTTCAGTTTGGTCGATTAACCGAGTATGTGGCTGAGTGTAAACGTTCGATCTACTATCTCACTGTTTTATATAAATATGAGCTGACCGTGAGTATCCAGTCAGTCTACCTCTGGTCCTTGACCAATAAACACGTTTCACCATTCTTCCCGAGTTCTCGGTAGCATTAAGGATAGATCATTTCCTTAGCTGATAACGCAACTTAGTATTTACGATGGCTTCTAAAAGCTATTCCCCCGATTGGCCCGATAGTTACAAAATATCCACAGACTACCTGGCAGATATACAGCTCGAAATTAGCGACGGCAACCATATATCATGGTAAAGCAAAGGTTGATGATAGAGCATTGATTATAAATGTCTGCCTTCTTTGTATCCAGACACTATAATGAACAGTTACAGGGAGAAACAGAAAAAAGGTGTTACAAGCATGTGATAATAATTCAAATGGAAAATGAAAGGAAATATAATAGCAGTACCGTAGTGGTCGTGATATACAAAATCTTTCCCCAGCTTCTAAAAAAATTACAAATTCTGGCATAGATTACAACAAAGTCTATGACTTATTTAGGATAGTCTTAGTATAAAGTTTCCTATAGCTCTGGTAATATTTTGTTAAAGGCCTACTTCACTCCCACAAATAGCATTGCTAAAGTTCTCTCCGAAGCTGACATAGCCTATATCGCAGCTAATCAGTTGCCATGTGTTTAGGTCTTAATGACAACAAGATTTCTCCCCTAAAACGACAGTAGGCGTGACATTTTACATTATAAGATTACAACGCAAAAAAACAAAGAATAACTATGTATGGGAAACAATTTTGTAATGACCCTCGGATTCGCTCGAGGAGGAGAATAAAATCACAGACAATGTTTAATAGTATTGGTAGCTTTTACTGGATCATAGAGGAGAACGTCAGTAAAATGATCATGACAACAATAAGATGTGTTTATGAAATTAATAGAAGTATACTATGAGTAATGCAGATATGATGAACGGTGAAGGACAGTTCCCTCTGGTGGCCTAAACGCCTTGATCTGACATCCACAAGGTGGCGGCGATCGGCGATGCGTTCCAGCGCTCCCAAGGATGTGGGGGAATGTCCTGGGCCTTTTGGGAAATTTGATGAAATCCCCGACCCCCCAGGGCAAGAAATTCTTGTAAATGCCCCACCCCCCTGGGGCACATTTTTGGTGGACATTTGTGTTAGACAGAAACTATTATTGCAAAAATATAAGGGCCAATTTCAGAATAGTCTTGCAAATGGTGTCTTTGGTTGATATAGTTTTGTGGAGCTGGAGAAAATATTTTCTTAAATTTTCATTAATCAGATATGAATTCTAAACATGCATGAGTGTTATTATGACATCCAGTAGGGCTGTTTTCAATATTTGTTGTTGTAAAAAGATAAAATCATTAAAAATCATGAAAAAAGGAAGAACTCCTGTCTTGATTTTTAAATTCTCAGTCAACTATGCCTGAATATCTTGTCTTTCAAATTTATGTCACAATATGACACAACAGTCTTTAGGGCACCTATGCTTCATATTGAATTATATGTATTCATGATAAATAATTATGGAATATAATTGCACTCACATCAATGTATTCATATGATCATATAAAATAATCATCCTAATTGTAATATCATCGGATCCTTTTAGGATGTGTAGAATACTTACTTTGGAGAATTGTCTGACATGTTCATGCTTTGTAACTGTTAATGTAACATGAATAAAAATTCAATATATGGTCAATTCTCGCGAAACGGGCCCACAGGCTTTCCCAGGTTTCCATGGGTTATATATTGGTAGGGTTTAAAAGTGTACACATCTAAGTTATATTAACAGATGCACCGCACATAGGGCTTTCGGGGGAGGTATGGTTTTGTGTATCTACAATAAATAATAAATATTTTATGGGCAATAAACATGCTAAAATTGCTCATTTTTCCAAGAAGATACACAGAATTTCATGAAACCGATAATCACCAGCTCATACAGTACTTGAAATGATTACATTTTCTGTTTGTAATTATACCACTATCTGTTGGAAATGTACCCAGACCCAAAGATATGTTCATGAAATATTTTTTTAATTTTCCTATTTCCATTTTTCTTTGTCTGAATTGTGTGTGTTGTGTTCCAACGCCCTTTTTTGAGCTGATCTGTATATGAAAAATAAATATTTATATGCCCATAATCTTCTCCAAGTATTTGACTTTGAATTAAAATGTTTAAAAGGGAACTAGACAAATGACAGTATTTATACAGGACCTGAATGAGTGAAAAAAATCCCCCCCCACACACACACACTTGCCCCCAACCCCAATCCCCAAAACAACCACCTCCCATAAGCCCTCCCCCTACCCTGCCCCCATCCCTAATCCCTACCCTAACCCTACCCCCAACAGTAAAGGATCTTGTCATTTCTAGTATAGGGTACTGTCTCAAATTAGAGTACCCCATCTCGTTCAGCAAGTCGGGTTCAGACCTGACACAATTGAAACACTATATAGAGGATGGTTGCAGCCTGTATAGTTCAGAGATGACACTTAGTGGAATATAGTGCCCCATATAGTTCAGCAACTCATGTTCAGATATGGCACTCTTGAAACACTATTATAGGAGGTAGCTGCTGTCCACACATGTATAGATAGTGGTTGCAGCCTGTATACAGTATGCCTCTGTAGCTGCTGTCCAAAACACTGTGTGGGCTAGTTAGGGGTTGACTCTCTTAGCCAGTGCATCTTACCATCTAGTTGTACATGCTGTCAAAAATGACTGTACAGGGTGGAAAGGTACCTACCCCACCTCTCTTGGGAACCAAGGTATAAAGTGAGCATTGGCGGACATTCCCCCACCCTCCGCCTGGGTGGGGGAATGTTTTCTCAGACATTCCCCTACCATTCCCCCACTTCCCCGGGGGTGGGGGTGGGGGGTTGCAATTGACAAGTGCATTACATTTCTATCTATCTTATGTAGACAGACATTCTATACTTCATTTGCATCAGAAAATCTTATTTCATATACTCATTGATTCGATGTTCTACTAATATAGCATTGGTCTTTCCCTATACAGTTCTAATGTGCCCAAGTTAAACCCACATATACAAAACCCAATTTCAAAAATACTCCGATTTGGGGTGTACCAACCAATTGGAGCTGAAATCCTAGGAATTGTCTGTGAAATCGGGCATATTCTTTGGCCCACACAGATCGAATTTGAGTGCTAATTATAGTATTTTGTGTCCCCAAACTGAAATTGGCTGTACTCTGCCCACACATACCCGATTTGAAGCCTGATTTGGGCTCCCAAAGAGTACCAGGATTTCATTTTGAAATTGGGGATGTGTTTATCAGTCTGCCCCATATTTTGTTTAGTAGAAAGAATAGAATACCTTCCTTCATTCCGTTGTTCACTGTATCAGTACAAATTATGGGATTCCTTTCATTTTTATTTCATTATGAAGAAACCAAATTTCGCTTCCAGGAAATGTATACTTTCTATACCTATTTCCATTATTGCAAATCTGATGGTAGCTCAAAATCAACCTTTGGTGAATTATGACTCATCTTCCTGTGACACATCACAAAAAAATAACAAGGTTGGCATGTGCAGAGGGAGAAGTGAGCAGTATGAAAGTGAAAAAATTGTTTTGATACTCCAGAAATTAGTGAAGTTATAGTCTTTCAAAGTTACCTACCTACCTCAGGCTCTGCTAAGTTCAGCCATTCAGCTTTTGTCTACATAGCATATATCAAGTCTAGTTCAGGTGTGATGATGGCCCCACACCACTAAAACCTTGTCATGTTCAGGGTTGACACTTTCTGTGTATATATAGGGGGAGGTTTGTAACTTTAGACCGTACTGCCTAGCCAAGCTCATGCCCGTTGAAAGCCACCAAAACTCTCTTGGAAACCAAGGTTTATCTGGGGTTAGACGCGATTTGATCAGATTCTGGAAGGTTTTTTCTTGCCTTTAGACCATTTAGGGGCTATGGACCCCAATGGAAGTAGGCCTAGGCCTACCGGAGGTAAGCTTCCGGTTCAAAGTATGAGGACTTAATACCTGTTTCGAAACGCATATTTGATTGAAATAAATAATTGTACAGGTTTATTTTGGTATTAATAAGTTGATCTGATCAAATCGCATCTAAAAGCACTATTACCCTCGGTTTGGTGGTTTGTTATGGTCTGTGTGGTTATGGAAACTCTTGGGTGGAGCCATCGAGTTTCCATGACCACACAGACCACAACAAACCACCAAACCGAGGGGTAATACTGCTATAATAGGTCCAAGACACTGTATTTGCCCCCCCCCCCCCACGCACACACACACTCACTGGGGAATAGATAGCAACACCTCTGCTGTAGAGTGGGCACTGGCGGACATTCCCCCACCCTCCAGTTGATACTGCTGTAAACTAAAGGAAATCCCCGCCTGGGTGGGGGAGTGTTTTCTCAGACATTCCCCTACCATTACCCTACCTACCCGGGGGTGGGGGGGGGATTCAATTGACAAGTGCATAAATAGGGGATATTCACGGAAGTCACAAAATGAAGCTTGTCATAATTCTGTTTATCAACAAAAGAATTACATATGATGAAATAACCAAGTTATTGAACTCGCCTATGCCATACCACCGGGGCAGGTGTGATAATAATCATCCCTCACTTTCGTTGGTTTTAAAGGTCTTCAAAAGTCATCCTGTGTTATCGCAAAATATGGCACATTTGTATTTGTACTTGCCTATGATAGACGAGGGTAGTTCACATCTGTTTGAATTGCAGTGCATACAATTGCTTTTGTGTGTGGATAATGGCTATCTTCTACAGGTTCGCATCGGACACAATCGGTGGTACCTGCACGGGATGAAATGTCTAGGACAAACTGCCCACTCGCAGCTGTGACCCCAACGCTAGAGTTGGAGTAGGTTGAACCATTCTCGACCCTGATTCGATCCAATATACAGAGCTAAGAAATTGTAATGAACCAAAATTATACTTGGATAGACCGAGGTCTGATAAGTTTAAAAACACTTTGTATTATGCAGGTCTGAAAACATGGAACGATTTGCCCTTACATATAAGGGAGATTGGGGATATATATCTATTTGAGTATGCATTGAAAATCCAGTTCTCTACTATATGAGTCATCTTGCTTAAGTTGGGAATTTGTCCGACATTGAATTCTTTTAACAGCCATGTTCTTAAAATAGTAAAATGCAGTGAAAATATCTATTGGTGAAACAAATGTCTTGATATGAGATTTCCTATTAGGTAGTGTGTGTTATTTTGTAGTAGTCAATTCAATATCTATTGTAAACAATGGAAACTTGTAGGTTGAAATGTATGATCGCTTGGTGACTTGTTTTAACGAAGCTTGTTGCCAGCCAGGCCGATAAGGCCACATAGTTGAAAATAAAGCTATTGTTTATTATATATGGTAGCAGCGGAGTCCAATAGAGATCTGCTTGGTTAAAAAAGTAATTAAGATTGTAATTTGGATTTCTTGGCGACGCACAAAAGAAAACTACATTTGTTAGTCATGCATATTTTCGGACTCTTAAAGATCAGTGATGTTAAATTTAAGGCCAATAAAAATATTTTTAAAAAAAATATTTTTTAATCTCTTGTCTGTGCGATGAATAGTTAATTTATTATTTTATCATAGAATAATAATACTTTTCGAAATAACATGCATCGAAATATTTTGCAGCTCAGCTGAATAATATTATGTTCATTTCCTTCATTTTTCTTCGATTTGAATGTGTAATCCTTGAACGTTCTATTGATTTAAAGAAAAGAACATTGAATGTACCCAATTTTACCTATGAGGGAAAGCTATACCACCACCACCACCACCCCTCCCACACACACACACACACACACACACGCAAAGTTTCGATATTTTTTACTCTTTAAAAAATACAATTCCGATCGATTGAAGATCATAATCAAACTGATATATTGAACGATTATTAATTCATTTTTAATGACCAAAAGCTGCCCCTTTCAGTGAAAGTCAATGTATTACTGCAAGGAATGCTAAACATACTCATTTCCGCCGCAATGGGGCTTTTGCTGGGGCGGGATCAACGTTATATGGATGATCCATCCAATCCAATTTCATCAATGTATTTTATCAATATTTATCAATTATTTATTTTACGTCAAATCATTCTACAACCATTTATCAAAATCTGCTACCGCATACACTGTGTATACCTATTGTTAACCCCTCCCCTTGTCATGTACTCGTCATTCACCATTGCCATCTCATCTACCATCTCACTTATCATGTAATTAGGTACTAGTCTTAGAAAACATTAGAAACCATGTAACCAAAGTAAAGCTCAAACAAGAATTAGGCACCCAGCGGAAGACCTACCTAGACTATTGTCTATATAGAATGTTGGATAACCTCACTGTAAAAACATCTGATGCAATAAAAGAATTCTTGAATTGAATTGAATTCCCCAATTGCCCCTCCGAGTTCTTTGTCCAATAAAGATGAATGTTTTGATTAAGGATTCCAGTGCAAGTATCCTATTGTATATCAAACCATCATAGAGCCATTTGTACTCTGCAAATGTTTTACGTTTCTGCAGTATGTCCTTGTCAGCAGCAATAGGGAGGTTCAGCAAGTCTCACCTATACGTAAACGTAAACGTATCTGTATCTCTGATATACAAATGTGGTGATATTGGGTGTAGGTGGCCGCTGAGGGTTAGTTCGTCCGAACCTCCCCAGTGGTCACTACTGGTCCGCGGGACTTTTTAGTCTAAATCATATGTTTTGCCTGTCGCCTTTTATATATTTAACAGCAGCCAGCTGTTGGTCGATAGTAACCACGACCTGGGTTTCTACCATTTAATGTAAGCTGTAGAGGCCATGATAAACCTCTCAGTGTGGATAGTGTTACTTAAACCACTCATTGTGAATTGTTGACTGTTGATGTATATGTCTGATGGACACCTTTGGATGAGGGTTACCTGGCTGGCCAGGTAATCCGAAGTCCACAGTCCAGTCAGGTCTGATGCGAACTGATGCCAGTTCCGAAACCTCACAATAAAACCCAAGTGAACAGGTAGCGCCTGCCTTTGTTCCTTTTGTTCTATGTAACTCTCGATTGATAAGCTTCGGATACGCCAAGGGAAACGAACCTGCGACACAGATACTCTACAGTAGTCCGATTCACTACAATTGGTGCCGTGACCAAACTTGGCTTTCTGTCTTATCGATTGAGTGTTGGGCTTATAGTTTTAAACTTTGCTAAAGATTTTGGTAAATCTTTGAGATGGCTGCCAATGCAAATGGAGTCCAGGTGGCGGATGCAGCGGCCCAAGTTGGCCTGCGCATTTCACCAGCTGGTATGAAGGGTTATCGCAAACCTACTCCTGGCTCTGGTGCAAAGAAAACTAATCCGAAGGTAAAAGTGACCAGTCCGAAGTTGACTCTACAGCCTGTTGCCGCTGCTGGAGGTCAATGGACTGAGTTTCGAAGGAATCCTGTGATAGCAGATTCTTTTGAGGAGGAAGAAAAAGAGCAGTTGAGGACTGAAGTGGCCTCCTGGCGCCATGCCTATTCTGTGCAAGGACAGTCAATGCACGATGCTCGTGGAACTATTGATCAGCTCATAGAGCAGAATCGAGACCTCCAGAGCACGTTGGTTCAAGTAACCGATGACTGCCATGCCACTACACGTCAGCTTCGTGTAGAGAATGAAAAATTGCGGAATGAGGTAGCCAGGGTGGATGACATGTCACGAATGAAGAACATGTTGGATGATTCTTCGGATGTTGAGGATACGGATCTTTATGGTTCGCCCCCTAGGATAGGAGGAGTTTCTCCGCCATTAGGCGTAGAGAGACCTACATATCCTAAGGAAGGTGGTGGATCATACATCCTCCTCACTCCGAGGCATTTTTGTGAAGAAAAGGCTGCTCGGACACCCGTGCCCGAGCGTCTAAAGTTGTCCGAAGCGGTTGGTGGACAGGCTGCAGGCGAACCTGAGCAACATGCTACTTCCAGCGGAGGGCGTGTAGCGGGTTCTAATCAGCCTAACCAAACCCAGCAAGCTTCTCCTCCACGTGGAGGATCCAGGACACCTAGGCAAAAAGATACGGTGACATTCACTGCCTCGTCTCCTCTTCACGGAGGGGGAGGGGGTAGGCCTTATGTTGGAGCGCACTCCAGCATTAAGAGACCAACTGCTTCCACAACGTATGTGCGTGGTCATGTTGACAATAGTCAATATGTGAGAAATGCTGGTCGGCAATGGACTACAGTCGGAGGGTTGCCAGATGCTTCTGGAATCCAAATACCTGGCGTTCATGCGATTGACAATTCTCCCATGCGACATATGACTAACCAAGTATCAAATTACTTTCGGGATAAGTCAGTGGTGCAGGGCCTGAAGTATGAAGGCGCTATAGGCGCCGAACTCACCTTCAGGTATCAGTTTGTGGCAACGAACGTTAATCATGCCCCTAAACCGGCGATTATACGAAACTGGGATCCTAAGGATTCCTGGCGGACACATCTCGGAGAGATGAAAGTGCTAGCCGATGCGCATAATTGGACTCCGGAACAGTTCCTTATGCAGCTTAAGTGTAGCTGCCGTCGTCAGCTAGGCGAGATGGGAGATTTGCCCCCAGGTTTGGATCTTATTGGTTTTGTAGACCATATGGATGCCAACTTCGGTGAGCATTCTCTTGAAAAGAAGCAGTCCGAATTCTATAACTGCAGACAAACCCCTAAGCAGCCGAGCCGTATGTTTGCCAATGAGGTAGCCAAACGTGCTAGACATGCTTTCGGAATTAATCTGGATAATACTCTTCGCACCCTCTGCTTGAGAGTCTTCTTGAAAGGCTTGATCAACCAGGAGAAAGCTGCGTGGGTGAAGCTTAAACAGCCGTTTGACCTTCTCCAAGCAATTCACTGGGCTGAGGTGTGGGAGAGTTGTCATATGGATTTCGCGAACGCTGCTGTCTTGCAATCTGCTGCTATAGGTCCGTTGGCCGTTGCTATCCCATTGGAGGGAGCGGCAGCCGAAGGTTCCCAGTTGGGGAAGAGCAAGAAGGCAAGTGCCAAAGAAAAGGCCATGGTACAGGTTAGCCAGGCACTGGCGTTGCAGGAGTCCGACGATGATGATCAGTCCGACGATCCCGGCAATGCGATAGTGCAAGCTTTCCAAACATGGCAGGAAAAGCAAGGAAAGTCGAATTCCTCAACCCAGCAGTATAAGAAGTCTGCTGGGGGTAGAGAGAGAAGAACCTGGCAAGTTCGAAAATGCTATTTTTGTAGTGAGGAGGGGCATTTCGCCTCGGCTTGCCCCACTAAAAAAGCTCTACTCGAACTTGTGAAGAAGCAAGTCGCTCCCGGAGGGAAGCCGGCTTCGGAAAACTAGGTTCGGCTCCTGTAGTAAGCGATACGGGAGCCTCGGACAACACGCTTCTTAGTACCACAGTCCGCGAGGATCTTGGTAGTAGTCTAGAAACTGGGAAATCAGCCCAGGCACCGGTGTGTAAGATAGGGTTAAAGCTTAACGACAAGAAGCTACCCGATCTGATAGCTGGAGGTCCTAGGCCGTTGCCGGACGGTGATTTTCTTCCTGAAAAGATTCAGGGATGCTCGGACAAGAGCCCTGGCGTGCGTTGGGGACAGGCCGAGTACCAAGCTGAGTCAGGTCAGGTTGTCTTGGTAGAAAAAGGCCAAGAGAAGTCTGCTCGGATTCAGAAAGTTTCTGTTCAACAGCTGGAAACTCTGGAGATTCCTTCCAAATTACTGGTGAGGGAGAGATGGTATGCCCCTGTAGGCATAGGTGGGAAGAGTGGTTATTTCTTGGTAGATCCAGGCGCGACGACGAGTTTGATTACCAAGGATTTCTACGAATCCCTTCCACATGCGCCGCCTATGATTTCGGTGCGTATGGCGTGCTCGATGGGTAATGGAACGCCTATAACTACATATGGGAGCGTGCTCTGTCCATATGAAGTGTCGGGTCGGACTTACATGATGACATGTCTGGTAGTCAGCGGTCTGAAGGGCCCTGAAGACGGGATATTAGGTGCAGATTTTTACTATGTGCACCGTTGTTGTTTGGATTGGTCAGGAGTGTTTTATTTGGAAAACTTCGGACATTCTACTGTATGTAAACAGTGGAAAAAGAAGTCCGAAGGTGAAGAATTTTCCTCTATAAAGACCATGACTGTGAACGAAGTAGATATTGGAATAGCTGTGACACTTAGGAAAGCGGTGATCATGGAGCCCAAATCTATTACACTCGCAGAATTGGACTTTGATAGTGGCTCAGACGCATCGGATGCTTGGATGTTCGAGCCAGACCAAGGATTGCTAGAAGACTTCGCCTTAGGGAGCCTGAATACATATGTTTCAGGTGGAGGTTCAACCGCTTTGGTAGCCTTCAGCAATCCGTCCGATCGCCCAATGAAAATTGGCAAACGAAGGATGGTGGGCAGATTAAGTAGAGTTACTCTTGTGGCAGAGGATTCCGCTTTGTCTGAGGATGACGGTAGCAATATTATCAGAGAGGCAATCATTAATTCTATACAGGTTACAGAATCGCCCGTGGCGGATGATGATCTGATAGCTCCCGACATCTTGGTACCACCGAGTGCAGAGTGCCCGCTGAAAAAGCTGGTCAATGATTCGGATTTGTCCGAGAAAAACGAGAAGAACGTTGCTCTGTCTTTGCTGGAAGAATTCCGAGATTGTTTCTCTCTTCCAGGTGGCAAAGCCCTTGGTTGTACTGATAAAGTTCGCCATGTGATAGACACTGGAGATGCTTGTCCGATCAAACAAGCATACCGGCGTATTCCTGTGGCGAAGAGAGACAAGGCAGAGGCAGAGATTTGGAAAATGTATAGAGAGGGCCGGATTGAACATAGCAGTAGCCCCTGGGGTGCTCCTATTGTCATGGTGGCCAAGAAGGATGGCACACAGCGTTTTTGCGTTGACTATCGTCAGCTAAACTCTGTGACTATAAAGGATAGCTTTCCACTACCTCGGATCGATGAGTGCATAGAATCACTTGGTGGTAACCAGTGGTTCTGTACTTTAGATCTTGAGAGTGGGTACTGGCAGGTGGCGATGGATGAAGACAGCAAGTCGAAAACTGCATTCTTATCCAGTGTAGGGTTATTTCAATTCAAGGTTATGGCCTTCGGATTGTGTAATGCCCCCGCTACCTTCCAACGCATGATGGATCAGATGTTGGATGGCCTTCGTTGGAAATCATGTCTGGTCTATCTGGATGATATCGTGGTTTTTGGGAAAACTCTCGAAGAGTGCCTAGATAACCTGAGACTCGTCCTTGAGCGTATACGGGATTATGGTCTTCGTTTGAAACCCAAGAAATGTGAATTTTTCCGCAAGAAAGTGGAATACTTGGGTCGGATTGTGTCAGGCCATGGCATTTCGGCGGATCCGAAGAAGATCCAGAAAGTCAAGGACTGGCCAATCCCCACGAATGCTAGGGAAGTAAGGCAATTCATTGGATTCGCCTCCTATTACCGAGATTTTATGAAAGATTTCGGTAAATTAGTGATTCCCTTGCAGGACGTTGTAACCGCGGCAGGCAAGGATAAACGATATGCTAAACCCATAGAGTGGACTCCTCGTTGCCAAGATGCATTCGATACATGCAAAAATTTGCTAATCTCTTCTCCTACTCTCGGATATCCTCAACCTTCGGGTAAGTTTATCCTTGATACGGATGCAAGTAGTTTTGGCATGGCGGGAATTCTGTCTCAGGTCCAGGAAGGAAGGGAGGTGGTTCTGTGTTTTGCAAGCCATAGTTTATCTAAGCCACAGAGAAACTATTGTGCGACAAAACGTGAGCTGCTTGCCGTTCTGACCTACCTGCAAAAATTCCGACATTACTTGCTTGGTAATAAGGATTTTATCGTTCGGACAGATCACGCCTCCTTGCGTTGGCTGCTCAATTTCAAGGATCCGACCGATATGTTAGCTCGTTGGCTACTCACCTTACAGGAATTCGGGCTGGATCAGAGCATGATTTTGCATCGGGCTGGTAAACAGCATGAAAATGCTGATGCGTTGTCGCGCTTACCATCCAGAAAATGTGGAAGACCAGACTGCCTAGATTGCGGTGCGCATGATGCTGTTATTGCCACTAACGAAGTTTCCTTAGGGACTCAACGGAACGTGTTGCAAGAAGCTCAGCAAGCCGACCCACTTGTAAAAAGGTTGCTGAAAATGTTGGATGGAACTGTGCCGATTCCTAGCAGAGAAAATCTTGCTGGTGAGTCTAATGAGTTTCGGACATTTGTCAGACATCTTGGTAGTATGGAGGTCAGAGATGGTGTGCTATGTCTGGGGTGGACAAGACTAGCCACCGGAAAGAAATACTGGAGGAAAATTGTCCCTGTTTCCATGAGGAAAGAGATCTTCCAGGGCATACATGGTGCCAAAACTGCGGGTCATTTCGGAACCTTCAAAAATGTCTGGTCAGCAAAGATGAGATATTTTTGGCCTGGTATGAGTTATGATCTGAGGCGGTGGGTACGAGCTTGCCCGGAATGTAATATGAGGAAGACTAGAGGTGGTGGTGGGATTTCTTATCTTAAGAAAGAAAAACATGGTGGTAGATGGAACCGAATATCGTTGGATATTCTAGGGCCTCTTCGGAGTACCCCTAGAGGCAACAGCTATATTATGGTTGTAGTAGACCATTTCTCTAAATGGGCCGAAGCCTACCCCATGGCCGATCACACCGCTGAAAGCTGTGCAGAAGTTCTTTTTCGAGAATGGATCTTGAGATTCGGATGTCCTGTGTCATTGCAGACAGATGGAGCTCCTGAATTTCGATCTAAACTCTTGAGATGTCTACTTGACATGCTGGGAATCGAGAAGCTAATTACCCTCCCATACAGGCCTATGAGTAATGGGCAGTCCGAGAGGCTTAATAGAGTTCTTGTGGAACAGCTGTCTTGTATGACTGATTCGGACGAAGTAGATTGGGATATGCTGACCCCTTGCATTGCTCATGCATATAGAGGGACAGTACATGCTGCTACTTTATGCACACCAAATTCAGTAGTCTTCGGAGAAGAGTTGGTAACGCCCATGGACATAGTTCATGGAGTTGAAAGAGGAAGTCTTGATTTCCCTTGCAAGGTTGCTTTTGTTGAGAACCTGAAACAGTGGATGAGAAAGGGACACCAGTACGTGCGGGATAATCTCGGAATATCTGCGGTTCACCAGATTAGGGATTATAACAAACGTTCTAGGCCCCCCAGTTTTGAGGCGGGGGAGGTGGTGTACCGATTCTGTCCCCCCAAAGCGAATAAGAAGCTCGGACCCAAGTGGGACGGGCCTTATAAGATCAGAAGGTTCATAGGAGGTACCACCTGTGAGCTGGAGACAGCCGAAGGTCTAATGCGATACCATATCGACTATCTGAAGCCGGCTTTCGATGAAAATGGGCCGATTCAAGCTGTTAACTTGGATCGGGCTCCAGAATTCCGAAGGCAGGAACAGGCTGGTATGGAAATCTTTAGACTAGAGGCTGGGAGAGTGGTGCCAGGGAAAGATTGTCCTAAGAAGGTAGAGAAAGAGAAAATTACTGTAGGCGCCAAGCCGAGAGGTAGACCTAGGAAGATCCGAAAGGGTAGTTCCAAGGAAACCTCCAGTAAATCTCTGCCTCTAAAGAAAAGAGGGGGTAGACAAGGGAAATCTGTTGCCAAACCTGACAGTTCCTTAGCAGACTCGGGACTTACGGCTACCCCGCCTGGGCTTTTGGGTCCAGGAAAGGCTTTATCATATGAGAAGTCTAAGGTAGCTACGGTCTGTCCGAAGAAGCGCGGGAGGCCGAAGGTTCGCACAGATACGTCCGACCAGCCGGTGGCGCCCCCGGTCGTTTTGAATAGGAAGCGCGGAAGGCCTAGGAAACAGCTGGTCAAAGCTGCTCCTGTACCTCCAGTGCAGCCGAAGAAACGACCAGGTAGACCAAGGAAAGGAGCTGTGGTTTTCGCAAAACCACCAGATCCTTCTTCTCCTGGCATGGCAAGGGCTAAACGTGTACGAAAGGCCCCAGTTCGGTTGCAAATGAGCTAATTGTGGTACTGGTCCGAGGGTAGGAATCTCCGAACTGATTTCTACCCAAAACTAAAAAATCACACAACGAGAAGTCAGACGGGTGGTGGACCGAACTGAGAACCGCCCTGTCCCCTATTGATAAGCAGTAAAAATGGACTTTATTCAGTTAATTCCATTTGTGACTGGGAGACGAACATGAGTCTCGGAAAGTACTTAACCTTACCCTGGGTACCGCTTGTATGTTGAACTGAAAATCCAAAACGTCTTCAGTGGCCACGGACTTCAGTGAAGCATCGGAATCTATTTATAAGGAATAGAGTGTTGCCTACGCCTGGGGTGGGTTTTGAGGAAATCGGAGAATGATTACACCTCTGCATCGTCTCAGCAGAGTCCCGAATAGCTGAGTGGGAACACGCGCCCAATAGCTATTTTCAGGCTCAGAAGGTGAGCGCGGGAAGGAAATTGGCGCTGCAGTAGTGCGGCGACTGAATGCAACTCTGGCGTTGCAGTGGTTAAATACGCTGGTGTTTTACCGTTTCAGTCAGTCTACTTCCTGCTTCCGCGAAGCAAAGCACCGAGACTACCTCTTAGAAAGAGAACACTGCAGTAAGTTTTATCAAGTGATGATCCTTGTGAAATATATTGCCCTGTGTTTGTAGTCCCTTTGCTCGAGTAGTCAAGTTGCATGAATGCTGTGGGTCGTATATTAACTGTGTTTGGGACACGTTGATAATGCGCGGGCTGGCGTGGGACCTATAGCGGCCATGTTGTTTTCGCCATTGGTGTAGGAATGAATGAACGTTACTATCCGAAGGTGCTAAACTAAACTTGAACAGCGTATCCGCTGCTGGTATACCAATAAACGTTCAGTCTTTGTGTTTTGGAAGTAATCAACCAACTCACTGTGCCTAAAGCGTGGGTATATTCGAGTAGTGAAGGTTTGGATTTCTCGATACCACTACGCTCTATGTGTGTAGTAGCTGTCAGCCACAGCCGAAGCGTGTCCGAGAGGAGTCCGAACGTCCATCTGCAGCAAATAACAGGTATTTTCTGTACTCATTTCTACCCATACCATCATTATACTTTCAGGTACCGATTGAATAGTGATGTCGACTTCAGGTGAATTCGAGAACATGACCGAGGACCAGTTGGCTGATTCCCTCAACGCCAAGCTGTCCGAGTCTGATCTAGAGATGGATCTGGACGGTTCGGACTGCGAGGTATTGTCGGACGAGGAGGCTAAGGTCTTGGAAGGGTCTCGGATCCTTGCTGGCATGGGTCAGCCTGACGCAGGTGGCTCTGGGACCGGCACCGTAACTTGCTGGGGCGCAATTATGGAGGCCGAGGATGCTAGGTTAGCAGCTGCTGAAGAGGATGCGGCGATGGTGACAGACATGGCTGAGGTTGAGTCCGAGACTCCCGAAGCTAAGACTGTACCTTCGGCTGGTACCTCTAAGCAGAAGCCTAGATCCCCCAGAAAGCAGGACAGGCCGAGGATGAAGGATGGAGAGATGGTCGAGTCCCCGCGGACTCTATCTCCAGATCCTGCTGATTCCTCGACGGCAGTGACTGTGGAGCTCATGGATTCACCGGCCAAGAGCACCCGGTCTTCTGCCCGTCCAGTTCGGAAGCCCCGGAGTTCGGACCCCAAGTCGAACTCGAAAGGCAAGGCACCTGCCCCAGCGACTGGAACTACTAAGTTGAAGTTCCGGAAGCTGAAAAAGGTCCATGTGCATCGTGCTAAGGTGAGGGAGGATCAGTTGGCGCACGCAGGCTCATTGACTAAGTTCAATGCTGAGCTGGACAAGGCCACTGATGTTGTCCCGCTGAACCCGAAGCACGATCGGCCAGGCTCACGTCATCTGATGGCCACAGAGTCCGACTCTGAAGATGACCATGGACTCATGCTTCGGTATGAATCCTGTCTCTACCCGGGGCTGTGTAAGGCGGGTAAAATGGAGCCTGGTACCAGTGAGAAGCTCCGACTGGTACCAACTCTGTGGGAGCCTGGATTTCGTTGTCCGTACCTGGTGTGTAGGCGAGTGAAGCTCAATGCTTCAGGTGTCCGAGCTTTCTCCACCCGAGAAAGATTTTTCAGACACCTGTGCGAGGTTCACACCCCTCAGACAGAAGTGTGGGTCTGCCCCTACGAGAACTGTCAGCAGCAGCTTGACAGGAAATCGGAGTTGGTCAGCCACATCATGAATGGGGAGGAGCTGTTGCACAACCAGGGAAGGCCGAAGGCGATAGAGAAGGCGGCGAAAGTGAAGCCTGAATGGAAGCCCTTCGGAGCTTTCATTCGGACCACTCATCTTTCGATGACCCATCTCAGGACCCTTCGAAAGGCTGGTGAGGTGGATGTCCCCAGAACTGGTACTGGGAAATCCAAACCGACTCAGACCCCGGTAAAGTCTAGCACAGCGACTTCGGACAAGTCAAGTGCTAGTACTAGCTCGAAGGCCGCAGCCTCCAAGCGTCCGAGGACTGAGAGCCAGTCGAAGGCAGCTGAGTTGACTGCTCCTCCTGCTAAGAGGAGCAGACGTTCGAGGAAGGCCCAGAAATGGGTGGACACAACTCTGGCCGAACTGCCTTGTGCTTTGGAGACCGCTGCTCTGGTGGAAACATCAGAGACCGGCGTGAACCAGGCGTTGAAAGCCCTGCAAGTAGCTGCAGAGGATGCCAAGAGGCAGGTCAAGGTGACCGTGGCCGCTCTTGTGACTCCTCTGAAAAAGCTTCAGGCGGTGAGGGCGAAGGTGGATGAGGTAGGCACGCTGAAGGAAACCATCAGTCAGCAGGCTCTCCTCATCCGGACTCTGAAGGCATCCAATCAGGAGAAGGAACAACGCATCCTGAAGCTCTTGGAGGAGAATACCAGACTCCAGGGCTTGCTTTTGGATGATTCGGACGAGTCCAATCAAGGTGTGAGCAGGTCGGAAAGTTCCCTGGGTGGAAAGCCGACCTCTCTCCCTGCCAAACCAGTTGAGGAAGCTCAAGCCTTGCCTTCTTCAGGCTCGGGCGAGACTCCTGGTTTGACCGTGGTGTCCAGTCGAGCTGGTGGGATGTTGGAGGTTAACGACCAACAAATCCATTTCCTCACCAGTCTCCTGGACCAGATGAAGTCCCAACGTGAGCCACCCCAGCCTCAGAGAACTGTGGCTTCGGCTGCGTTGGGCCGGGCGCCTCCCGAGCAAGGTATGTTCGGAAGTATGTTCGATACTCCGGACAGACCTTCTGCAAAGGACTCGCCCGAAGGACCGAAAGACGACGATGGCAATGGTAACTAATCGGAGGAAACGCATGGACGATGATGACTGGACCGCCCTTCGACCTGATTTAACCACCTCGGATGCTGTTCGGATGCCCTGGATCCTCGGATCATGACCCTGGTGTGTGGCGCCGACATTTACGTGAAGTCTACAATAATGAAAGTGATAACCTTTTGCATAAAATAAGTTCTGTAGAACAGATTGTTTGCTTGTTAGTGAGGACACTATATGCTCCTGCCTGTCAAACGTGAAAAGGTTTTTCATAAATTTTCTTTCTTACTTCGGATAATTGTTCACATTAGTTAGGACACAGAATGCTCCTATTTGTCGATTCCTGAAGTTTTCATAAGATTGATTTATTTGTTCATTGTAGAGAGGACACACTATATGCTCCTACTTGTAGACTTTTACTTTTTCTTACCCTGTCGAGTTTTTAAGATTTTTCTTTTCAAACTCTTAAAAGAAAAAAGGGGGTATTGTGGTGATATTGGGTGTAGGTGGCCGCTGAGGGTTAGTTCGTCCGAACCTCCCCAGTGGTCACTACTGGTCCGCGGGACTTTTTAGTCTAAATCATATGTTTTGCCTGTCGCCTTTTATATATTTAACAGCAGCCAGCTGTTGGTCGATAGTAACCACGACCTGGGTTTCTACCATTTAATGTAAGCTGTAGAGGCCATGATAAACCTCTCAGTGTGGATAGTGTTACTTAAACCACTCATTGTGAATTGTTGACTGTTGATGTATATGTCTGATGGACACCTTTGGATGAGGGTTACCTGGCTGGCCAGGTAATCCGAAGTCCACAGTCCAGTCAGGTCTGATGCGAACTGATGCCAGTTCCGAAACCTCACAATAAAACCCAAGTGAACAGGTAGCGCCTGCCTTTGTTCCTTTTGTTCTATGTAACTCTCGATTGATAAGCTTCGGATACGCCAAGGGAAACGAACCTGCGACACAGATACTCTACAGTAGTCCGATTCACTACACAAACATACATTAAAAGGAAGTAAGAGGTTCAGCAAAACATGGCGGGAAAAAAGTAACATAACATATGAAGCAAAATGTTTTGTCTCACAATTCATTTTTTATACATAAAAATGCGACGTAATTCACTAAAATGATACGGATACGCACTGTCATTCTTGGAATATCAGCATCGTCTGGAGGATGTATATGGTATATACAAGTGTATATGGTTGGACGTCTGCTTATTTTTTTAACCACCTCTAGCCGTATACATAACAGGTGTGAGTGATTGACTGCTGTGTAGCGCTGCAGCTAATGAGACTATGTGTATAGCGTGCTTTTCGCTGTTACGTAACAAGGCGACCTTGACCATTCATGCATGAAGCAGTCTGGCTATGCTACTATATGTGGGTGGCAGTGGTGGCACACTCTCAGTCTTTCTTCAATCACTGGGAGCACACACCGAAAGTCAACAGAAGTATTACCAAGTATACTCAGGTAAGTATCAATCATGATAAAACTTATGTGAGTTATTAATACTGTAATGCTTATCCGCAGGGATGTACAGGATATATATTAATTAATATCTCCTTTCTTTCTCCATTCTCTCCCCTACAACAAACTATTTCGGTTTTCAATGGTATACATACATACTGTAACTTCTTAATGATTACTCCTTATTGTAATCGTCCTCATGTGTACAATTCTTAAGTTACTGTATTATTGTATTAAAAGAAACCATCCTTCAGAAATCAAAATCATTAAATTGTTTGTAAGAATTATTATACTCATTTAGCCTTTGTCCATAGAATCCCTTAATATATATGCTAGAAGGAAATATAGGCCGCCGCTACTGTTTCTCTATAAGCTTCTATACATGTATACAGCCACCAAGCTGCCAGTGTGACGCCAACCATGTGGCGGCGCTACCCGTCATGGATTACACCCCTCCCATAGACGCATGCACGACTGCTGTACTATAATCTTTGCCCCCAGACCTTCGCTCCGCACTGAGGCTGTCTTCAAAGATTATAGTATGTTAACGTTAACATACAATAATCTTTGCTGTCTTTCCACTCTCACTCCCCCCCCCCCCCCACCACCATATAAGGTACTGCGTCGCCATTTCTCAAGGGATTTTGATGATTCAAAATTCTCGGTGATGCTGACATGTTTGTGATTCATTTGATATAAAATATATAAGTTTATTAGAGGCCTAACTTGCCTAAATTGAAGCGCCGAATGTGTTCTAATTCAATGCTTTTTGGTAACAGGCTTTTGGGGATTCATTTGATATATAATAAGTCCTTGCTGCTAACCTCACCAATACCTGCTCTATACTCTATACTTGTTACAGAAACTGGCATGAGGAAGAAACACTTCAACAAGGAAATGATGCACCAAAATGATGATTTTCTACAAGAATAATTACTTCACCCTCTCCCAAGTCAATGAATGAATAAACAAATAAATAATTAAGCAGTATTTTCATTGGCCTACAACAGAAGGAACAAACCCCCTCCCCGACCCCACTCATAATCACCACAGCATGACGAACCCCCTCCCCCACCCCACAGTGTGGGTACATGCAGCCCCCAATATTACATCCTGCGGCAGGCCGCCGACGGGAGGGCGCGCCGGTGGCGCCTTGCTATGGAACACCCTGGTAGCGTATAGTTGGTCAGACGTACATTCAGCCTGTGGCCGGCTTGAGCATGTAATCCAACATGTGAATAATGTTACTGGCGTAGCAGTGCGGTTACGTAATTGAGATACGCATTGTATCGCATGACAAGGTAGGAAAATCATGAATACAGTCCATACAATCCATGATTATGAAACTTTTGAATAATAACTAAAATGGATAACAGATTATGGACAAAGAAGGATGCTAATGGCGACTATATATCATTTCGAATACGTCGAAACATTAAATTACGTTTAATCTCTTCGTTCGCTAATTAGACGTACAATTGGTTGGACGTCAATTCAGACTGTGGCCGGCGTTCGGACGTCCACCGACTTCTGACCAATGGCATAGGCATAGCAGTGTGTAAACATTTCACAGTCGGACTGGCATTCCATATTATATTGCAGGTACATTAGGAAATTACTAAAAGGCCATCTTTTTATATTATTTAGAAATTACTTTGACCTTTTTGACTCGTGGTGAATAACATTTTCTAAAAAATGAAAAGCTTTTTATGAATATTTGTTTCGTGATAAATATGGATATATTTGTTGCGTGATGAATAATATTTTCTATAAATGAAAAGCTTTTCATGAATATTTGTTTTTTGATATTTATGTATAATGATGATATATATATATATATATATATATATATATATATATATATATATATATATATATATATATATGCGATACATTATCATTGTTGGTATACAGCTAGTGCCAAGGAGTATGGAGTTAAAGCAATGTCCTGTTAAAATTGACTATATGTAGGAAAGATTCTCAAGTTGGCTGATATTCAATATTGCTGATAAAGAGTATACTATGCATGGTTCCTCTGTGGTACCCATGACAGGACTGTGGACGCATTCATAATTATCAATGTCTATCGCCATCTCAAATATCATTTTGACAATTGGAATACGATGACGTATAAGAATGGGTCATTCTAAAAGTTAAAACCGGCATTCATTTTTAAATTTTATTCTGCACTTGTCCAAGATTTCACCAGAAGAGAGTTTATGGTTCTGCTATATAAATGAACAAATGTAAGGTAGAACATGGGCAAGCCATTTAAAGTAATTGTCTTTACACCCCGGACAGTCCACACTTCTCAGTTATGCTGTGACATGTGCTGCAGTGATTTAAAGCGATAACCGAAACTTGGCTTTCCAATATCGTAAATATTTCAAAGTGTAGAGTCTATTTTTAAGTTTACGGTTTAGTCAGGGTGTTATCATCATTGTAATTTTAATTCAGAACATGTAGTTGGCAGTTCCCTCATCACAAGGAAGGTTCTTATGTCTAAAACAGCATTTTGATAAATAATTTGAAGCCGAGAACGCCGCAGCATTCGGCGACTACGCCGGAACCGGAAACCAGGAGTTTCTCGTCGTAGCGCTCTGTCGACGTTGGTCATCGCCGCGACTGGACTGAGTAGATCACTGAGACTTGATATTTGAATTTTAAAATATATAGTGTATAGCAATATGTATGGAGGATTAAACTACCTGCTGCCAACCGTACGTTTTTGTCATGTCACTGGAGGGTTGAATGTATTATTGATCATTTTCTGCTTAGTGGCAATAAAAAAAAATATTCAAAAAAGAAAAAGATATGGTAAACTTACCTGTGGTTACCTGAACAAAACAAGAGATAGATATATTTCTCTACATGCAGTCATTGAATGGTTGCCTCAGGTGAATCGATAAGTAGCTGCGACGGTGTCCAAGCAAAACACCACCGGGGGGGGGGGGGGGGTCAGAACACCCCCACCCCCGGGGGGCAGAACCAATCTACTACGAGCCATCTAGAACCCCGCCAGGGTTAGGGTTAGCGTTAAGATTAAATGTTGAAGGGTTTTCCATAGATGAGTTTTACCCTAGATGGGTTCTTCTGTCCAGGTGGTGGTTGTCTTCACGGTCGCCCGGTGGGGTGTTGTCCTAGAACCAGCTGGAACGCGGGGATTCCTCTAACTCTATATCTACCTATTTCTAGCTATACTGCAAAGCGGTATCTATTAAGCATCTCATGTGACTGTGTTCGGCTTGAAATGGGACGTTTGCGTGATCATTGAGGGATACAAAAAGTCTTCCAGAGTTAAATGTCTTCATTGTGTCTTTGTAGCGCCCGTGGTTTCTACGTCTATCAACGCACGAAACTCTGTAACCTGTCAACTTTCCGCCTCCTGGGTTTCTCTGCACACAAGATCAAGTAATCGATTTCAATTTTCCTGTCAGAAGAGGAAAAATGTTCAGAAAGCGAAGCCATCAAATCTAATCTGGCACACAGCGAAATAAAGACACAGCTTGTTAGTGTGGGCACAAATTAGATATTGAAGAGGTTTTGGACTGAAGCATCAAGCTTGAGACAATTATCAAGAAGAATTTTAAAAGCTTTGATGAGAATTCGAAAGGATCTTATTAAATGAGAAGTCTTGAAAGATCCTTAAGAGGCTGCTGAAGGGCATAATCCTATAGAAAATATATAGGAAACCACGAATTGAATGCTGCATCCTCGATATCATTTATTTCGGGGAACAGGGATATGTGCCAAACCTTTTTCAGGCATACACCAATATATAATAAATATATGCAGGCAACAAAGATATGTGACGCAACCCCATCCAAATGAGAATTGAACGTTAAAAGAATTTGGTTGAGAATATTTTGACATATAATGATGATTTGGTATCTGGGGACTACATCTTGAAAAAAAATTCATTTGGTTTTAATTTGTCTAAGATTCTGCATTAGGGTTCATTTATACTTAAGAGACTAGTGTTATAACTCGTTGTAACTTTAACGTTGATCTTATGCCAGATGTTGAATTGCGCAGTGAGCGCTTTTTGTAACCCAACATGTCACATTCATTTAACAAACCTATTTCCATATCATGACGAGGATTTCAAGCAAATTAAACTAAAACAAGGCATAGATAATTCACATGGCTAGATAACTCCCATTTGGTGCATCCTCTTCACTAACGACAATACTGTATACATTGGACGAGAAGAGTAGATAACGTGGTATCGTGTTTTACAATTTAAACATATGTTTAACTCCAATTTATTTTTAAAGCGCATATATATGTGGAGGTGATACGTCACAGCCTATATTGGATCGGGGGCATGGTAACGGTAGCGAGGGCCACGCCCCTTGGTGAGGCCACGTCATATTCCCACGCCCTTCCATTCACTTATAACAAACACACTCCATGCCCATCTCCCAAGCTACATGCACATCTAAAAAGAATCTTTTTCTACTTTTATGCAACCTTTTTGTTTCTCAGCTTGAAAAGCTGGGAAACAAGGGTATTACTATGAAATACGCCAATCACTGATAGTGGATCACATCTGATAATATTCTTTAGCTGTCTGTGAGGTGTTTAAGCATGCCTTAGCATGCCTTATCTAATCCTCTGAATCAGGTGTTATGTATACCACTTCTTCGTTATAGTTGCACTGCACTGATTGACAGCTGCACACTGATTGACACTTTTCTATAGACAAGATTTATCAGCCAAGGGAGCTGATTGGCTCTTAGCTGATTGGCTGTTAGTATGGCTTAGTACAGAGCTCAACCAAGGGAGCTGATTGGCTCTAGCTGATTGGCTGTTAGTAAGGCTTAGTAAGGCCATGGCTGTAGGTCACCCAAGGGAGCTGATTGGCTCTTAGCTGATTGGCTGTTAGTTAGTGTAACTAGGGGTGCAGGTTTGGCTGTAGCCAAGGGGTGTATTAGTAAGTGTTAGGCGTTGAGGGGAATTGCTTTTCAGACATGCGCACTTCAAACTGACTGTCCGGCGCTCGGAATCACTGTCACCAACCTCCCACACCTCCCACACCATCCCTTTTACCATGTAAAGGCAAATGGGATGCATTCGAAATTTATAAATAACTCTCTAGGTAGTTTTAGGTGGAGTGGTATTCCTCCATGTGCGCTCCCTTGACTAGAGTAGTCAAGGGAGCGTTTTAAATCAATATATATGGTTGATTCTCATGAAACGGTTCCAAATGGATATTTTTCTAAAGGTTATACCAAACCGTTCCCCACAGTGTAAGCTGTCATAACATATATACTTGTTCAGAACTCGTATAAAAAAACAAGAAAGTGTTGAGAATTCAGTCATATTATTAGTGTAGTTTTTGTTTCAGTGGACGTTCTATTTTGATATCAACGGAGTGTCTCACGACACAAGTATGCGAGACAGGATTTATTTAGTTGTTATTGTATTATTTAACCATTATGATTTAATTATTAGTTGTTATTCTATTATTCAACTAGTCTAATTATTTGAGTATTCAACCAGTCTAATTTCTAATTTGCTTCCCGTTAATGTCCCTGCCTGCCTCCATACCTGACCAGACCCCCGCCAAGGCCCGGTCACCCTCTCCCCGCCACCCCATGCACCATTGCTACCACCCGCACACCACATGAACGCACACCACATAACTTATGACCGAGCGTAGGAGATTTTGAGAGATGCGCACTCGGAAACGTGTACTGGTTTATTAAAGCCCCGCCCTGTATTTTTGGCCCACAACATAACTCGCATGTTGTCCGTGCGTTGTCCGTGCGTTCCTGACTGGACTGATGGGAGGAGTTATGTTTATGTCAGTCTTTTGTTGTTATGGATACAACATATTGTCCGCTCCGGCTACAACAGCCAACCAGAGGAGTGGAAGATAGCTGCAAAGTTGCCGTTGGATGACTGACAGGATAGCTGGGAGGAGGTTTGTCTTCTTAAGGGTGAGCTGAACAGTGGGTCCGTCAGTCTGCAACTACGAGCTACAGGTGTCGGAAGTTGTTATACTTATAAATAGTTTGACTTTCGGTGGTCCCAATAGGTACGGTGTATAAGTTGGTTTTCTTATAGAAGGTTATTTTCGGTGGTTCAATTAGGTGCGCTGTTTACCTATTGTATCTGTGGTTTTTCTTATACAAGGTTTACGTTTATTCTTTATACAAGGTTTTAACTTCGCTGGTTCCAATCGGTGCTTGTGTCGGTGGTCTTTAGGCAAGGCGGTATTCGGTCGTTACTAGGTGCGCTGTATAGGTGTATACCTATTGTCTATGAGCTTTTATGTGTAAGCGTCAGTGGAACAGTACACCAGTAACTGAATTTTGGTAACTGATTTCAGCGGTTATATACGATTTGGTTCATTGGATTTATGATTTGGTCAGTTTATGCAGCTTTCCTATAGTAGGTTCTCCTTTCGGTGGTCCTGATAGTGCTGGACAGGTGCGCTGTATATTGTCTATGTGGTTTTTAATCAGCAATTGAATTATGGTAACTGATTTTAGCAGTTATCTACGTTTTGGTTGATTGGTGTTATGATATGGTTAGGTCATCGACAATTGTCTATGTTTTTTAATTGTATTCTGGTTTCCCATAGGCTTTTTGTTAAGTTTCTATTACTAGGTGCGCTGTATAGGTGTATACCTATTATCTACGAGCTTCTATGTGTAAGCGTCACTGGAACAGTACACCAGTAACTGAATTTTGGTAACTTATTTAAGCGGTTATATACGATTTGGTTGATTGGATTTATGATTTGGTCAGTTTATGCAGCTTTCCTATAGTAGGTTCTCCTTTCGGTGGTCCTGATAGAGCTGGACAGGTGCGCTGTATATTGTCTATGTGGTTTTTAATCAGCAATTGAACTATGGTAACTGATTTTAGCAGTTATCTACGTTTTGGTTGATTGGTGTTAGGATATGGTTAGGTCATCGACAATTGTCTATGGTTTTGAATTGTATTCTGGTTTCCCATAGGCTTTATGTTAAGTTTCTATCACTAGGTGCGCTGTATAGGTGTATACCTATTATCTACGAGCTTCTATGTGTAAGCGTTACTGGAACAGTACACCAGTAACTGAATTTTGGTAACTTATTTCAGCGGTTATATACGATTTGGTTGATTGGATTTATGATTTGGTCAGTTTATGCAGCTTTCCTATAGTACGTTCTCCTTTCGGTGGTCCTGATAGAGCTGGATAGGTGGGCTGTATATTGTCTATGTGGTTTATAATCACTAATTTAATTATGCATTCTGGTTTCCCATAGGCTTTATGTTAAGTTTCTATCATGGCTATTCCTCTGTGTGTAGTGAGGGGCTCACATCACCAGGGAGAAGTTACCCGGTATGGACATGCGGCTGGTTCTCAGTGTGTTGGCATGGTGGCGTCATTTTTCTGTTATGTGTCACAGAACAATATAAGGCACTGTGGTGGATTGGCCATTAATGAAATACTTGATTTAGGCAATTACTTATACATGCAGTGTCAAACAGTGGCCGTGAACAGATAACTAACACCGTATGATATTCCAACTTTAATTGCTTATCAGTATAGGTGGTGTCACCTGAAGGCTGTTTGCTCATGTAATGGTTATCTAACGACAGGGTTTGACAATGTGTACCAGTGTCTTCAAATGGCGTTATCCTGTTCTGCTTTCGTGTACATTGTTTGTGGTGAATCCTGCATTGGTGTGTATACAACTGGTGACATGTATTATATTTTTGATTCTCATTCACGATCAGTTGATGGGTTACCTGTGTGGAATGGAACAGCAGTTATATTGTCATGGGGTGACGTTTTTCAAGTTACTCAACATTTATATCGTCTGTTTACAAATATGGGTGGTTTACAGTATGAAATGGTTGCTGTTTCTGTTACTCCTGGTCTTTGTGCTGAGAGGCCTCTTGGACCAATTCATGGAGAGTTGTTCTCAATTGTTACCGGTATTGCAATACCAATTTATGTTTTTGATGACAATGTTGGTATGCAGTACCAAGCAGATGTAGCTGAAGAGCTAAGGAGTACTTGTCCTGCAGTTAAATGTACCAACTGTATACTTATTAATAGAAATGAGGGAACTGACACACAGTTATGCAATAACTGTGCTTTGCTAGGATCATTAGATTCATCTTCCAGTCATTCTCAAGAAGGCAGTGAAACATCACTTGACAATGTAGTCAATTTAACGATACCAGTTCAACAAGGTGTGTCAGCTGACCTTTCTTCTTCAATGTCTAGGAACAGGAACATCAAGCGTCCTTGGGAAGACGAGCATGGTAACAACAGTCCTACAGTTGATGAGTGTTATGATATACCCTTCACTAATAGTGGTTGTGCTTATTCATGGAAAAAGCGGTCTTGCGAAATAGTGAGTTCTGATGAGGAGAATGGTTGTAGAAAGGTCAAACATTATGCTGATCTTTCTAATGTTCCACATGTTAGTGTCAACAGTGCAGAGGATTTAATGGATTGCAATGAAATTGCTGATACTGCAGGTTTAAATGCCATTACAAAATCAGTTTCACATTCTAACGTTCCTCATGCCAGTGTCGACATTGCAGCGCCTTTCGTGCATAGCAACGTAGGTGATGATTCTCCAGGTATAAATGCCAATTTGACATCAGTTTCAACTTCTGGTTCAAATCTACTGGATCACAATGTCGGTGGTAATAATGCAGGTTTGAGTGCAGATCTGGAAGCAGATTTAATTCCTGGTACTGTTCTGAATACAAAGGCGAAAATTTCAAACAGATTACGCAAAGTTGGTCTTAGTTTGAAGTGGAGTCCAGAAACCCGTGTTCAAAAGGAAAAGGAGATACAGAAGGTATCAGCTCTGTTCAGGCCAGATGGACAAGCAGATTTAGGAAATTGTGGGAGTGTGTGTTCTGAAGCAGTGAACAATTATACCTTCAAGGATTTTCAGGCACATTTTCAAAATGGAATGATCTTTGTTTGTTGTGTATGTAACCGATATGGCTTCCGGGGTGATGTGCATAAAGTTACAAGTAAAAGTACCTTCATTTTGTCAATAATGAGTCCTGAATTTCGGGGTAAAAACAATCTATTTTCCTGTAACAAGTGCCACCCCATGTTGTATGCCAAAAAGGTTCCAAAGATTTCTTATAGGAACGGGATATCGTTTCCCAAAATGCCCGAACAACTGGCTGATCTTACTAACCAAGAAGAAGCTCTTGTAGCGGGTAGGCTGGTTTTTGTAAGACTGAAGACACTTCCACGTGGCTGTCAGTATGGGTTTTCAGGTAATGTTGTTAATGTGCCTGCACATGTAGAAACTTCATTAGCTCAATTACCAAGATACCAGAATAGTGAAGGGACGGTCACAGTTGCTCTCAAGCGACGTCTACGATATAAACATGCTTATCGCGTAGGTAATATTCGTCCTCTTAAAGTTTTAGGTGCAGCCCAATATCTTATTCACACGCCCGCATATGAAGGTGTACAGGTGGACAACGAATGGTTAGATATAACCCTGAAACAGCTTTCTGAAGATTCAGACCATTATGAGTTTAATGGTCCAACTTGTGACATAGCAGATTCACAATCAGCAGATGTTGATAATGTTCGAACTCATTCAGCTCTTAGGTCAGAACATTCTGTTTCAGAAGCAGTTTCCAAAGTTGGTTCAATTGCTGATGAGGCATTACATGTCAATGGGTTACCAAAGGAGGGTTTTGTTGTTGGTCAAGTTGCTGATTCATGTGATACTCATAACATTGGTGACAAATGTCAGGAAGATGTGGAAGATGAGAATGAAGATGATAATTTTTCTGAAGTTGGGGAAGAAAATACTGTACCTAGTGACACCATGATCGATGATGTAAACAGTATAGAAATTCTCAATTTGGCACCTGGTGAAGGAAGTATTCCACTGAACATTGTGTTTGATGCTGATTCAGAATATTTAGCATTTCCTTCTATTTACTGTGGGGAGAAGATTGATTATCCTCAAGGTGTCACATACTTGAACAGAGTGCGTTGGGAGTTAATGTGTGCTGACCGGCGTGTTGCAAGAAGTACAGCAAACATCTTTTTTAAGTACAAGAAATTGCAAGTTGCCACGCTGTTGTCATTCCAATCGTTTGTTACCCGTAGAACAAATCAGAAAAAGAACATCACTTATACGGCCAAAGACGTGCGTACCAAAGAAGCTCGTGAATCAGTCATGAGCGAAGATGGTGGTTTTTATTTATTTCGATCACTAAGGAATTCACCTCAGTATTTCTGTCGCAAGAAACAAGATGTTGTTAAAATGGTGAGGCAATTGGGGAAACCAACATGGTTTCTAAGTTTATCATCAGCGGATACCCAATGGACTGAACTTTTGAAGTCTCTTGTATTTCTTTCTTCTGGTCAAGTAGTCAGTGACGACACTGTTAAAGGTATGCAATGGGAAACAAAATCTGAACTGATTAAGAACGACCCAGTAACATGTGCCCGTTTCTTTGACAAGCGTTTAACTAAGTTTATTAGTATGGTACTTCAGTCTGATCAGCAACCTATTGGCAACGTAATTGACTATTTTTACAGGGTAGAATTTCAACATAGAGGCAGTCCGCACTGTCACCTTCTCGTGTGGTGTAAAGACAGTCCTGTTCTACAGATTGGTCAGAATGAGAAAGAGGTGTGTGACTATATTGATAAGTATGTTTCTGTGAAGAAGCACACTGCTGAGTGTAGCGAGTTTAAGTCATCAGTAGTGCAGGAACACCATCATTCCAAGTCCTGTAGGAAAAACGATCAACCTATATGCAGATTCAACTACCCTATTCCACCTGTTAGTGAAACTGTCATATTGGAACCTTTAGATGATCCAACGACTGAGCAAAGAAAGAAGTACATTGAAATCCAAGAATTTTTGAACAGTTGTGAATCATTAAAAGGGATGTCACAAGCTGAATTTTTGGCACATCTTGGTTTGGATGAAGATGAGTACAAACTGGTTTTGAGATCCGTTATCCGGGACACAACCGTGTATTATCAAAGGAAACCAGAGGAATGTCGAATTAATTCTTATATGAAGAATGCTTCCCATATCTGGAAAGGAAACAATGACATTCAGTATGTTACGTGTGCTTATGGGGCTGTGTCTTATATTGTGAACTATATGAACAAAAGCCAGCGTGGACTATCTCTGACTTTAGACAGGATACGACGTGAAGCTCTGGGGAAAGAGTCAGGTGTCAAAGATACAGTGAAAAGTTTGTCCAAGGCTTTTGTTAATGGTTCCGAGGTAAGTGCACAGGAAGCAATCTACATCATCATGGGATATGCGTTAACATACATGACTAGGTTATGCATCAATGTGGATGTTCGACCTGAATGTGAACGTACTCGGGTGATAAAGAAAAAGGTTGAACTAGATATTTTAGAAGATGAGAGTGTTGACTTTTTATATGATGACATTGTCGAAAAATATCGTAAGAGGCCAAGATATTTCAATGATTGGTGTTTGGCCGATTTCGCTACAAGGGTCTCAATTGTAAAGGGTAAGAGGTTGTTTTCTGATCCCACTGATAGTGAAGAGTCAAGGGTATTGGAAGATCCAAATGACACTGGATCATGTTACTGTCAACAGGGAAAGGTGAGGTACATGCGCCGCCTTAAGCAAGCAGTACTAGGTTATCACTGTAACAAAGGTACTGGACAGGAAGACAATGTCATGCGAGTCAGATTTTTATTGTTCATTCCATGGAGGGTCGAAAATGAAAAGTTGGATGGCTATAACAATTTCACTGAAGCTTGGTGTAATCTTTCTCGGGCAACACGGGAACAAGTGTTGCAGATAATTGCTTCTTATGAGAAAGAATCTGCAGATTCTCTGGCAGAAGCAGTTAATCAGTTAGAAACCAGTGAAATTGATTATAGTCTAGCCACCATGGCGGATCAATCAAATGCTGATGATGCTTATGAGGGTGAACAAGACGTAACCGATCCTGGTTTTTTTCGTCCTTTATTAAGTGAAATCGGTGACACTGATCTTGATGGACATGTAGGCGTAACAAGTGATGTATCAAATGCTGGTTGCCTTAATAAGTTATGGCCACTGACCAAGTTACAGGACACGGTTTCTGGACTCAATTGTAAACAGAGGCAAGCATTTGATCATATTGTGACAAATGTGATCAAGGAGACACAGCCATCTTTGAAAATGTTTGTTAGTGGCAGTGGTGGTGTTGGCAAGAGTGTGACACTGCATGCTGTATACCATGCACTATCTCGCCACTTTAACTGTTCTATTCTTGATTCAGATCCTACCATTAACAGTGTTCTGGTATTAGCACCAACAGGTAAAGCTGCACATCTTATTGGAGGACAGACAATACACGCTGCACTTGGTAAACAGCCTTTTACATCATTTGGCGAAGGTAGCAATGAACTAATGGGCCCCGAAAAACGGTTGGAGTTATCAAATAGATTGCTTAATGTTAAATGTATTCTTATTGATGAAATTTCAATGGTGGGGTCATCTTTATTTTCATTTATTGATGCCCGTCTCCGTGAAATAAAGCAATCAACAGTTTATTTTGGTGGTTTGCCAGTGATCTGTTTCGGTGATTTTTATCAACTAAGTCCCGTCATGGATAAATATGTGTTTGCTGATCCTCGGAGAATATCAATTTTGGGAACCCATATGTGGAAAGACCTTTTTTCTTTTTTTGAGCTAGATGAGATCATGCGGCAGAAAGAAGACAAAGTATTTGCTCAAGTGTTAAACCGTGTTCGTGTAGCCAATCACACAGAAGCAGATAATCGGTACCTACAACAATGCCAGATTGATTTAACTAATGTGTCACATGAGCAGAAACTGAACACTATTTTCCTGTATAGCACCAATGCCGAGGTCAACAGACATAACATTGAACTGTATGAAGCACACACTGGCAACAAGTGTATTGTAACTGCATCAGACTTTTTCTGCCAAAAAAACAGTTGTGCCGAGAAGGAACGTATTTCAAATACAATTAAAGACCAACCAAAGATAACGCAAAATCTTTCAAGTTCATTACATATTGCTGAAGGACTGACATATGATGTAACCCATAACATCGATGTTAGTGATGGTCTGGCAAACGGCTCCACATGTGTGGTAATGAAGATAGGACAAGTACCTGGAGCTATGAGGCCTAATATCATCTGGGTCCGATTCAATGATGAAATCAGCGGGTCAAAACAACGGCAAATGTATCGACATTATAGGGAAAGTGGCATTGATAAAAGCTGGACTCCAATATTTGGTATATCTAGAGAATTTAATGTCACTAGGAAACAGTTGCGTATAGTCCGTACACAATTTCCTCTATGTCAGTCAAATGCAAAAACAGTGCACAAGTCACAAGGTAGTACGATGACAAGTGTAGTTGTAGCACTGACTGGCAGAGTAATGATGAATTCCTATTATGTTGCAATGTCACGAGTAACGAAAGTTGAAGGACTGGGACTGGTAAAGTATGATCCTAAGAAAGTCAGAATCAATGATAGTGTTCATACAGAAATGTCTAGGTTAAGGGAGAATCCATGCAAAATGTATCCTGGTTTACAAAATACTGTAGGATCTCTAAAGATATATTTTCACAATGTTCAGTCGTTTTATGGGCATCACCATTTGTTAAAGAGGGACATAACTGTTCAAGGAGCAGATATAATGTTGATGTGTGAAACTTGGCTGTTACCTGAAGATCAGGGTGAACAGTTCACCTTCCCTTCAAAGAAAATTGTGAGGTTTGACCATCCAAGAACACTTGCAAGACCACATCGTGGATTAGCCGCAATTGTGGACAATTCGGTTACATGTACCATAATCGGAAGTGAGCGTAATGCAGGGGGGGAGTACATGTGTATGTCAGTAGATACGGGAACTCGCATTTACACAATTACCATTTTGCATCGTTTTGTAAGTTGTTCATGGCCACTTTTCCAAGAGCTCCTTCTGTCACTAAATACACTTGTAAAGGACAGACCTAATAGTTTGATATTGGGTGATTTCAATATAGACGCCTTAAGTTCAGGAGCAAACAAGTTAACCGACATTGAAAATTTGTGTGAACTAACAAACACTGTTGATGGACCAACAACAAAGGCAGGTACACAGTTAGATTGGTGTTTAACCAGGCTACCAGTTGATGTACATACAGCATATTCAACATATTCACATCATTTCTCTTTACATGTAACCGTAAATTAAACTGCTTCTTGATGAAAGAAACGGGAACAAAAGAGGAAGAGTAATTGGGTTGGATGATATTGGCCCTTGCTACTTCAATGTAGATTAATGTGACAGGAGACATGTGGCAATTAGTTTACTACTAACGGCTGGGTGTATGTGGATGTCCTTATGAGGATGGTGGGATTATCTGACTAATGCTCCGAAACAGGCAGCACTGGATTTCAGGAGGCCAATTTTTTTTAGAAAAAATAAATTAGGCCAGTTTTTTAGAAACGATTTTTTCGTTAATTATCGACAATCTATGGTGTACATATAGCAGGGAATATCAGCATAATGCAGGTGATTGATCAGAAGGTGTAGGCAGATATTTTGAGTGCTACGCCTATGAATCAGTTACTTATATCTTTTCATCTTATTTTGCCTTATTTTGGCCCCCTTTAATCAAATCAAATGATTTAGTATAAAAATGAGTTAAATTACTTACTAATTTGTTAAGCAAATGAAATGAAAAGTTCATCAACTTTTCCTACTGGTTTGTGCAGAACCATACATTTCATTGTCTTTTCAAAGTTGGAAAAGGCTGACACGCTAAAAGTTTTGCGGCTTTTGCAAGGACTTTTTCCTGGCCGGAGGTGTGTGCGTCGGGCAGCATACAAGGTCAATGTGGGTTCCTCGTGAACAAGTTCGTCCAAAGTGCTTATCAGTTCTGTTATAGTTGGCTATTCCAAGATGGGCGTTGATGCAGTATAGACCATTGCGAGGCAGTTTGAACTTGCTGGTGTGTTTGTTGTAACGGATATCCTTGAAACTTCAATTTATACTGCCTGTTAGGTTTCTAATAAGGGCTGGGTGTATGTGGATGTCCTCATGAGGATGGTGGCATTTTCCCTCCACATGTAACTGTTCATTAAATCGCATCGATTAACTAACCACTATATTCAAGCCTGGAATATCAGTTTTTCTGGAATATGGTAATATTTTGAAACATATTCATATATTTTACCAAAAATCAATATGACTAATGTTCCGAAACAGGCAGCACTGGATTTCAGGAGGCCAATTTCTTTTAGAAAAATAAATTAGGCCAGTTTTTTAGAAAAGATTTTTTCGTCAATTCTCGACAATCTATGGTGTACATATAGCAGGGAATATCAGCATAATGCAGGTGATTGATCAGAGGCTTGGGCAGATAATCGGATTCCTACGCCTATGAATCAGTTACTTATATTTTTTCATCTTATTTTGCCTTATTTTGGCCCCGTTTAATCAAAGCAAATGATTTAGTATAAAAATGAGTTAAATTACTTACTAATTTGTTAAGCAAATGAAATGAAAAGTTCAACAACTTTTCCTACTGGTTTGTGCAGAACCATACATTTCATTGTCTTTCCATAGTTGAAAAAGGCTGACACGCTAATAGTTTTGCGGTCTTTTGCAAGGACTTTTTCATGGCCGGAAGTGTGTGCGTCGGGCGGCATACAAGGTCAATGTGGGTTCCTCGTGAGCAAATTCGTCCGAAGTGGATATCAGTTCTGTTATATCAGTCTTTGATGCAGTATAGACCGTAGCGAGGCAGTTTGAACTTGCTGGTGTGTCTGTTGTAACGGACATCCTTGAAATTACCTAGTATTATGCATTATTTCGGCCTCATATAACCTAATTACTCAAATGATTTACTATAAATATGAGTTCAATTACTTACTAACTTGTTAAGCAAACGAAATGAATAGTTTAACAACTTTCTTCCAGTGGTTTGTGCAGAACCGTTCATTTCATTGTCTTTTCAAAGTTGAAAATGGCTGATACGCTCAATTTTTTGCGTTCTCATTCCGCAATCTTCCCCGGTCGCAAGCGGTTCGGCCTAGGTTGTGGCCATGTTGCTTATGATATTTCTTCTGGTGCTTCTGTTTCAGTTTTACAATCTTCCCCTCATGGTAATTCCATTTCCGAATCTGAGGTTAGATCGGTATCATGATTTTCCAGTTCTAGTGCTTTTGTTTCAGAATCTTAAGAAACAACCTTAATCAACTTCATTACTTCTCAGGAGCGGGCTAATTTTTAATGTGAGTGCGGAGTGATCCACAATGTCACTTTAATTTAACCTAATTGATCAAATGATTTACTTTAAAAATATAACCTAATAATTCAAATGGTTTACTATAGATATGAGATAAATTACTTACTAATTTGTTAAGCAAACGAAATGAATAGTTTAACAACTTTCTTCCAGTGGTTTGTGCAGAACCGTTCATTTCATCGTCTTTTCAAAGTTGAAAATGGCTGATACGCTCGATTTTTTGCGTTCTCATTCGACAATCTTCTCCGGTCGGAAGCGGTTGGGCCTAGGTTGTGGCCATGTTGCAGTTATTGTTGACTCTTATATCGTGCCTTCCTCTGTTGACCAGGAAAATTTGGAGAATTTAGTAGTGGCTGCTCGTGTTGCTTATGATATTTCTCCTGGTGCTTCTGTTTCAGTTTTACAATCTTCCCCTCATGGTAAGTCCATTTCCGAATCTGAGGTATATCATGATTTTCCAGTTCTAGTGCTTTTGTTTCAGAATTTTAAGAAACAACCTTAATCAACTTAATTACTTCTCAGGAGCAGGCTAATTTTTAATGTGAGTGCGGAGAGATCCACAATGTCACTTTAATTTAACCTAATTCATCAAATGATTTACTATAAAAATATAACCTAATTAATCAAATGATTTACTATAAATATGAGTTAAATTACTTACTAATTTGTTAAGCAAATGAAATGAATAGTTTAACAACTTTCTTCCAGTGGTTTGTGCAGAACCGTTCATTTCATCGTCTTTTCAAAGTTGAAAATGGCTGATACGCTCGATTTTTTGCGTTCTCATTCGACAATCTTCTCCGGTCGGAAGCGGTTGGGCCTAGGTTGTGGCCATGTTGCAGTTATTGTTGACTCTTATATCGTGCCTTCCTCTGTTGACCAGGAAAATTTGGAGAATTTAGTAGTGGCTGCTCGTGTTGTTTATGATATCTCTCCTGGTGCTTCTGTTTCAGTTTTACAATCTTCCCCTCATGGTAAGTCCATTTCCGAATCTGAGGTATATCATGATTTTCCAGTTCTAGTGCTTTTGTTTCAGAATCTTAAGAAACAACCTTAATCAACTTAATTACTTCTCAGGAGCAGGCTAATTTTTAATGTGAGTGCGGAGAGATCCACAATGTCACTTTAATTTAACCTAATTCATCAAATGATTTACTATAAAAATATAACCTAATTAATCAAATGATTTACTATAAATATGAGTTAAATTACTTACTAATTTGTTAAGCAAAGGAAATGAATAGTTTAACAACTTTCTTCCAGTGGTTTGTGCAGAACCGTTCATTTCATTGTCTTTTCAAAGTTGAAAATGGCTGATACGCTCGATTTTTTGCGTTCTCATTCGACAATCTTCTCCGGTCGGAAGCGGTTGGGCCTAGGTTGTGGCCATGTTGCAGTTATTGTTGACTCTTATATTGTGCCTTCCTTTGTTGACCAGGAAAATTTGGAGAATTTAGTAGTGGCTGCTCGTGTTGCTTATGATATCTCTCCTGGTGCTTCTGTTTCAGATTTACAATCTTCCCCTCATGGTAATTCCATTTCCGAATCTGAGGTTCTTTGTGAACTGAAATGGGTAACTTTCTCAGACTACCCCAGACTTTTGAGATATTCTTTTTAAAAAATAATAGATAAATTAACAGCTGCATTTATGAAAAGAAATGATTTAAATAACTCAAAGGAAAGGATAGAAAAGAGATGATTATCACTTTAATTTAACCTAATTGATCAAATGATTTACTATAAAAATATAACCTAATTAATCAAATTATTTACTATAAATATGAGTTAAATTACTTACTAATTTGTTAAGCAAACGAAATGAATAGTTTAACAACTTTCTTCCAGTGGTTTGTGCAGAACCGTTCATTTCATTGTCTTTTCAAAGTTGAAAATGGCTGATACGCTCGTTTTTTTGGCGTTCTCATTCGACAATCTTCTCCGGTCGGAAGTGGTTGGGCCTAGGTTGTGGCCATGTTGCAGGTATGGTTGACCCTATACCGTGCCTTCCTCTGTTGACCAGGAAAATTTGGAGAATTTAGTAGTGGCTGCTCTGAACAAAATATGCAAATTCTTCTTCTCTTCCCTCGGTTGGGCCTTTTTGGTGAAATAAACCTTGCTCTGCTAGGTTTCTGGCCAATCAGTCTCCGTATCCATTCATTCTACTTATATCCGTTGATACTAATGTCAGTATGGTACTTGTCACATTCATCCTCATAGGTGTCACCATCCGTAATGCTCTAAAAGTCCACTGCATAACTCTGGAGCAAAAGCAGCTTGTCCACTGATAACCTTGCAATGATGTCAATCTCATGACAAAGTACCACTGTCTTCCTAAAATATATCTGACATAATATAATAACAGGTACATTAAGAGGATAATCATCGCATATGATTAACAAAAAAAGATATATCGCAATATGTATTGAGGGAGGAATAATTGGAAATGTATTGTTAGTTATTGTTGGCTCTTATATCGTGCCTTCCTCTGTTGACCAGGACAATTTGGAGAATTTAGTATTGGCTGCTCTGAACAAAATATGCAAATTCTTCTTCTCTTCTGTCTGTTGGGCCTTTTTGGTGAAATAAACCTTGCTCTGGTAGGCTTCTGGCCAATCAGTCTCCGTATCCATTCATTCTACTGATCCCCATTCTACTGATAGAGACTGGCTATTGAGTGACTGGCCCTGCTCCTGCCCCGACATAACAACCCCGTCAAAACAACCACCCCCTCCTGCTCCTGCTCCTCCTCCCTGCCTGCTCCTAGACAGGAAGCGCTTCATTGCAGCATAAGTTTAGATAATGCCTGATTTCCTTTTACATTCGGCAGACATTTCCCTAAGTGATAAATTTAAGCCCCTACTCTCCTTATTTATATAATTGACTATGTAACCAACAACTGAGTAAGGGTCAAGTGTGAACTGGCAGTCCATATTTGCCTCCCATATCTAAGTAAATTTTTCATGTATGCATTGACACGATTCTCGTTTGGCTTTCTCTTAAGAACAGCAAACAATGCCAAGTGACCAAGCTGCAAAAGGTTTGCAGTGTTTGGCAACTAAAAAATGTCCCAAAATAATGGCAACTAAAATAATGTCACAAATCGCTCAGAAACAGAGCGTTTCCTTCTGAACTGGAAATAAAAAATAAAAATAAAAAGGTTTGAATTGCTGTTTCTCCAGGCAGTGCCTAAAGCATCATCACATTATTGCTACACGTCTAGCATGGGAGAGCCCATATTTCCAACTGGGCGATAAATTAACGCTGAACAGCCGGCTATTTAGAGGTCTAGAGTCAAAAGCGCGAAGTCGGAGTGAACAGGTGTACGACCTCTGCGCGTTGGCATCTATGGGCGGGTGACGAGAGGTGTCCAGATTGACACTTTCAAGATGGAAATATATCCAAATAGTGAATGCTACTGCAGACCGCATTGTTGCTTTCCCGAAGAGGATTATTTTTTCTTGGATTCGAAATAAGATTGAGAGGAAAGTAATGACATACACCTAAGCAGGCAGAGCCCAGACATCTGGTCTGATGGGTCATTAACTGCTGTGGGGTAACTGGGAGGAGGTGAGAACTATCTGGTAATTAAGACATGACAGATCTGTGACAGCTTATCAAATGTGTGAAAGTGTTCTTAAAACTTTTTTTAAAAATGGGAATAAATGTCTAGTTCCAACACCATTGTATACTCCACATAATACGGATAAAATACAACTTTGAATGGAATTTGTGGGCCAATTAGAAGAGAAGTTCTGACAGTTCTGAAAGCTGTTAAACTTTTACTGGTTATGAATATTATCCTAAACTAGGAAGAAAGCAACTAAACACCCAAACACTACAGTATAAATTAATGTAGTCACCGTGCCCAAGCAGTGTGTATATCATGAAAATATAAACTGATGCTTGAAAGAGGGAAAAGACTAGATTCTCCTCTCTCCTCATCCAGATGTAATTCCCCTCTAGCCTCGTTGCTCCAACTGATATTAAAGAAAGCCATTCCCAGTAGCATTCCCTATATGAATTGAAAGACAGCTGAGATTACTTAACGTGGTCACAGCTTACCCTTCCTCTTCACTCCTTCTCTGTATGTCTGGCCCTGTATCCTATGTCACCCAGACAGATAAGGGAGGCATGAAATGATAAGAAAATTTAGGCCCTCTCCCTAATCATAAAATTGTCTTCTTTAAGAGAACACATTATCAGATATTAAGGGCCATTAGTAATTGAGAAAGATTAGAGATGACAGACAGCTTGTCCAGTACTTCTTTCAATTTTTAAAAATCTATGATATACCAAAATAACTTGCCATCCTAAATATTCTACTAAAGAAGAGACAAATATGGGTGTTTGTATCATTGCTGTGTGATGTATATTAGCTGTAGGCTAATAATTAATATTGTGGTCGATTCTCTTAAGGTGATCTTATGATTGCTTAATTTCTTAAGATTTGCTGTAAATTTGCTTTCAATCATGCCTTCTCACATATTAAACATTTCATTCGATATACGAAATATCAATATTCATTATCAATATGCTAGGATCCCCAGGCCTATCAATATTCATAATCAATATGTTAGAATCCCCATGCCTATCAACGAACGATTTTATCCTGATATAATGACCAGGCTTCGCTTTGCGATATGTGGCTATCTAAATAGCCAAATGACCCCCTTATTTTTAATCGTCCATTGGCATGGCATTACAGGCTACTACAGTGTGCATGAGCCCTCCTTCAAGGCGTATAATTTTTTTCAACTACAATGAACTGCTCTTTTATTTTAATTATTTGTATTATATGCTTAGGCCTATATCCGCCATATCTTTCCTATAAGCTATGCCTATGGCCTTTAATTGAGTGTGTCCGAGGGGCCAGCATATAGGCCTAGGGCACTAATTGCGTTTGGGAGGTTTGTGTGTTCGTTTAACTATTTTTCATAATTCTATTTTCCTTCCTTAAAAATAATAACAATTGTACAATATTTGTTCGTCGGCCTAATTTCGTGCGATTTTCACCTAGTTACACAATGCTCGTGTCGGGCCACAACTTCATGACTCAACGCGCCAATAAGAACGGCCCCCACACATCAATGAATGAAATGACAGTGACTATTTACGTGATCATCACCGTCCGTGACGCAATATAGTTTAGGGAATATTTCCGACAGTTATCTTAGCTAAGGGGCGCAGTTTCAGGACTTAAATGAGTGGGATATGGGGCACCTATTCTAGCAATTTTACATCAATTCATCATTTCACTAACCTTTAAAAAAATATCCATTTGGAACCGTTTCATGAGAATCAACCAAATATATAGATTGGAAACGCTCCCTTGACAAGAGTGCACATGGAGGAATACAAATCCACCTATAACTACCAGAGCAGATATAGCAGTAAAGAATCTATCCGACAAAGAGTGTGCTATTACAGTCCAGATTTTTCAGGCTGTCAGCTCCCGAAGCTCAGCTTCCGAAGATGCACCCATTAATAATCATCACATGCTAATCTGAAATCACATGTCCAACAATAGTATAAAGCAGCATCCTGTATTTTCCTTAGGACTGCCATTAGCCGATTTACAGCAGACACACTGCTAAAAACAGTTAATCCCCTCTGATCTGGGTAGCCCATTTGATATATAGATTTAAAACAAACATGAGTAATGCAATTGATACCAGCAAAAACATGTGGAAGTCCCATAATGGACAATTCGAAGGTATGCCAGCCATTCTTTTCTCTGCAACCAACGACACAGGATTGGTTAGAAAAGACAGTCAACCCCTTGTCTTCTACTTATTCCAGTGGTGGACGAATTACCAAGAAAGTACATTTAAAAAGTAAATTCATGTTTTTCTACATGACAGCTTCCTTTTTCCAATTAAATTCTCAGTTTGCTTTCAAATAGCTGGAATATTATGTGAAGAGATATTCAGTTTGCTTTCAAATAGCTGGAATATTATGTGAAAATGACCATTTCACTTCAGTGGAAGGAAGGAGGGGATTAGCATAACTGTGTCCTGACTGACACCGGGACCTGCCTCCCAGTGGAGCCATGTATACACATCTATGTTACCCCCATGTGTTGGCATATCTTGAATTGAATAATCTCTCTTTGTATCTGCCTGGTAAAACAACTAATATCCAAAAGTAAAACTATAATTTATCTGGAAGGGTATATGGTATTAAATCTTACCCTTATAATAAGGCAATAATGACAATTATAGGCATCCCAAGTTAGGTGTCTATCTATGCATCTATCAATCTACAATAAACCATGTATGTACCGGCGGAAGTATAAGATTGAATGCCATTGATTATTGATTCAGGACAAAAGCAGTCAAGAATATCGGGCAATACTTTCGGATATCAAAAGTTCCTCTCCTAAGAAGCATATCCTTTTATTTAATAATCTAGTCAGTGTATTTTCTAACTACCTATATGATATGATTTCGCCTTTGAATAAAAAATCAATGACTTATAACTATTAATCTGAACGACAAGCCTTACTGAGATAGTCACCATGACCCTGCTTTCATGGAAAATTCCGCGACTTTCGCTTACGTTACAGAGATGAGCAACTGTATAAATGGACTTAAAATGACTAGAGCCATTTAAAGGTTAAACGGCATCGGTATTACAAAAGAATCATTAGGTATTCATAACATTAACAACAGCTATTGTCATCCCCCTATCTGTGAAGCATGTTAAATAGACTATATGGTTTGCAGTTTGGTAATTCTCATTTGATCATCCTGATAATCCATTAACAAGCATATCGTCATCACTAACTGCGTAACTACTCAACTATGTCGCCATTTGAAGCATATAATGAAGAAGACAGTAGGATTATTAGCCTCGCATTTGAAGAAGTCAGATATCTCACTTACAGAAATAACAGATGAAAAAGATTACTGTGCTCCGTAAGACAAAGAGTCCAGATGAAAGGAAGGGAGCACAACAGGCAACCAGCAGAATTACATAATAAAGTTTAGGTTGATACACATCATGTCACATTTATGCCGACTTGCTTGTCCCCTGGGGATTAGTAGATAAGAAAACGCTGTCAAAGCGATCCATTCCCTGGTCAACCGTGTACTCTCACTTGAAAGAAGTCACATATCTTACTTTGCAATACAGATGAAAAGGTTTAGTGTGGTCCCTAGAACAAAGACTCGAGATAAAAGCATAGGAGCCTAACAGTCAAAGAGCAAGATTACATATGAGGCTTTAGTACTTAATACACATCATGTCACATATGAGTCGACTGCCCTGGCCCTTAGGTATTAGTAGACAAAGGGATGCTCAATCGTTCTAATTGGCTTAGATCATAGATCATGTACCACTTGATTGGCTTATGCTTCTTAGTAGGTATTACGGCCATAATCGGCCAGTTTATGGGCTTCCGACTGGTCAAACTGATAATTGGAGCAAGTTTAAAATAAACTGTAAAAGGGTCCATTTCGGCAGTAATTCTCTTTTGATCTTTCCTGATAAGCCGATAACAAGGATCTCGTCACAACTTACTGGGTTACTAGTTAACCATGTCGACCTTAGAAGTATGTCATGAAAAGGGACAGCAGGATTAGCAAACGTCTGACTTGGAATGAGTCAGGTATCTCACTCTTAGAAGTAGAACATGAAAAGGGTTACTGTGGTCCCCAGAACAAAGAGTCGAGTTAAAGACAGAGGAGCATAACAGCCAAACAGCAAGATTACGCAATAAAGTTTTATCAGCTTGAAGCTAGCGGCTAGTTCAGCACCTAGTTTTAGGATCATAGAATGTTTCGAAGCTTACGCCTGTACTTTGAGTATGCCGGCCTCAGAGCAAGTTAAAAATAGCAGTTGATCTTTCATCCACCAGCTGGCGGTACCAGTACCTGAGTCTTTTACCAGCTTTTAGGGAGAATGTTTGAAGCGGTGGTATGTGTTTAAACCAAGAAGATTAAATGATGTGAATGACAAGTGAATGACAATTTAGTATTTCTGTGATGAATTGTAATATGAATTTGTAAAATATTTGGCCACATAGGTAGTAAGAATGTAAAAGAAATATTTAGATTAGAAGATTCAACGTTTTTTAAATAAATGAGTGTCTGATTGAACATTTGTACCGATAATGGGCCTATTACGTACTAATAAAGGAAACATAGAATTTAATAAGAAGACTTAACTTTTATCAAATAGATGGGTGACTCATTGAGTATTTGTACAGATATTTGACCTATTAGGTACTAAGAAAGTAATTATGATTAGAAGATTCACCGTTACAAGTAAGTGAATGTCTCTTTACTTGACCATTAACGTAAAGCCATGAAGAGGAAGCTTTTGCTCAACAGAGTTGACGGTCATAACATTGAACTATACAAAGCAAAAACTTGTAACAAGTGTATTGTTCTGGAGAAAGGACATTTTTGTTGAAGGACCTGGAAAATAATTACATGTGCATTTATGATATTTATTACATTAATGAACTATAATCCAGCCATTTCATGAACTATCTTCCCCACCCCTCTGAACGACGTTTTGTAAAATCTGAGAATTTCCAAACATTGCAAGGCCGTTCAAAAGACTCCATCAGGGTTCAATGATATGGGTTGTTAATCAGGCCTTTCGACCTGTACTGTTTCAACCCTTGAATGTATCAGTCTAAATTGTAGGCTTTTCCAAGTCCCATCATTGGAATAGAGTTGATAAATGAACATCAAAGTGTATCCTATTTCCTAGTAATAGTTTTATATTAAAGTTTTGTTGTGTCTTTTGAATCACAAATACTATAGTTGATTATGAAAAGGGGAGGGCGCGTGCCACCTGCTTGGCGGTGGTTGTTGGCCGGGAACTCCGTAGCGGTTTTGCCCTTGGGGCGGGAACTAGTGATGGCGACCTTACTCTTAATCAATAATTGATGGTGTAGACAAGTATAGCGTCGAATCCAGAACTTGTCTCTTCTGTAGGTCTAATCCAGTGTCTACCGTTTATTTTGTAGTTAAGGATTTCGGATCTCATCATATCATTTACTTTCCAGCATCTTTGATATTTGTCCCTTGATGTTTAAAGATAAAGTGATTGAACTTTCAATTGCTAACTTTTAAGGGTACACCTGCGCTCAGCTTTTGTCTCTCATCACTAGTTCTGTCTTCTGAGGGTTTGTGGTGGGACTGATTGTCTAGGAAAAAGTTCCTTATCGCTGTTATTGCGTAATACTTCTGGACTATTGTCTTTTCGGATCTCAACATATCACTTACTTTCCAGCTTCTTTGATATTTGTCCCTTGATGTTTAGAGATAAAGTGATTGAACTTTCAATTGCTAACTTTTAAGGGTACACCTGCGCTCAGCTTTTGTCTCTCATCACTAGTTCTGACTTCTAAGGGTTGGAGTGGAGACTGATTGTCTAGGAAAAAGTTCCTTATCGCTGTTATTGCGTAATACTTCTGGACTATTGTCTTTGGACAGTTCTTGTTCTTCTCCTGAACTGGTGGTCTAACTTGTTAGCTATTGGTCAATCGACTTGGTTCCGGTTGGTCAATTACACCTTTAGCTCTGCCACTGTTAGACTAATGAGTCTGATAACAGTTTGTCAGCTTAACATAAGCCGGGAAGTACCTGTGGCAACCTTTGTTTTCATAGTGTATTAGTCACATGTTGCAACGGTCTCTTGGTGGCTGTTGATTGGCTAATCTGCCACTTATCTAGTGGGTCATTGCAGGTGACCGTCACTTAATTCTGAGGTTGAGAAAGTGACATATCTATACAATTAGTGACTTAGCCATGGAAGCGATCAACTTGCCTGCCGAGTACTATGAAACGGCTCAAAGACTTACCAAGCGTATGGAGACAAAAGTTTGTGAAATCAACCGTTTGGAAAGACGAAGGGAAATGTTTGTTGCGCGTATGACTCTTCTGAAGAGGACTGGACGTGATGTAGCTCTTCTCGTGGAGACAATCGCCGTCATTGATACGAATATCAAGATGTATACTGAAAAATTGGACCAAATAGAGCGCTTACGTGGTATCTGCTACGATGTGCTGCACACCGTATTTGACTTCCCTCTCGAAGAAGTGATGTTCTAATGGAGTCAGCAATATCTACAAAACAACGGCCCTTTTCAGGGCCACCACTCTTCTAAGAGTTGTTAATTCCTTGACCTACTTCCTTACTGTCCCCTTTGATCCCTGGGTTTGACTTCTCAAATTTATTCAATTTGTTGCTGTATTAGTCATGTAATATTTAATCTTACTCGCCATAGGGCAAAAAAAAGATATAGGTGTGTTTCCGATTTATCTGGCTGAAAACTAGGTAGGGGGGGTGGTGGTAATTTTTTTTTTTTTTTAATTTCTTTTTCTGGAAACCACCTATCAGGAACTGAAAAAAATGTCTATTTTATAACAATAGTTGTTTTAAACATGGGAAATGTGCTTTTTGACAGTTTAGGGTTAGGAAAATCCGTTTTCCTGCTATTATAAGCTTTTTTTGACCCAAAATCCCAAAAATGTAAGATATGATGAAAAAAAAATCTGATATGGTAAAAAAAAAATTAGGTAGGGTAAGGTTTTTCTAGGTAGGGGGGGGGGTAAATAATTAGTTGAGGTGGGCAACTGGAGAAAAGATAAGCAGAATTGGGTGAGGTTAACCATTAGTGTAAAGCTCATCACATTGCCTGAAGGGTTGATTAAGGTATTGTGTCAAATGGCGGGAACTGCTAAACCCTTGGCATGTGGGTTAAATTAGTCGGTGATATCTGTTAAACTATTATGCAGTAAATTATAATTTAATACCCGTTTAACTAAGGGCTTAGACAAATTAGAGTTTCTGATCGCGCTGAATTGCTATTGTCGTACAGTAGAAACAATTATCTGTTAACTGCAGCGGGCTATTTGTGCATGTATGTCAGGTTGCCGCTTTAGTTGGCTCGAGTGTGGTGAGATCTATAGCCTTAATTGTGACTTATTGATAGTCCAGAACTATTACGCAGTAACTAATACACATCATGTCACATCTGTGCCGACTTCGTTGGCCCCAGGGGATTAGTAAATAAGAGAACCGTCAGCAAAGTCACTGAGCGTGGCTTCGCCGGTGCTAGTTCCCAAGTTTCCACTAAAGCCAGCAAAGTCGATGCATATTCTGGTCAAGCGTTCTAAGTGGCTTAAGAACGTAGATCTTGTGCTACTTGATTGGCTTATGCCCCTTATAGTACCCATACGCAGATAATGTGCCATCTGATTGGCTTAAGCCACTAAGTGCGTAATAAGACAGGAGACAAAGGGCTGGTCAAGTTTCTAATTGGCTTACACAGAGATCAGGTTCTCCTTAAGAACGTAGATCTTGTGCTACTTGATTGGCTTATGCCCCTTATAGTACCCATACGCAGATAATGTGCCATCTGATTGGCTTAAGCCACTAAGTGCGTAATAAGACAGGAGACAAAGGGCTGGTCAAGTTTCTAATTGGCTTACACAGAGATCAGGTTCTCCTTAAATACCAGGCACTTAGCTACTGAAGTCATTCTACAACGACACGCCAAGAGGAACTCCTGACCAAGCTCACCCAATTTCCTGATCCAGCTTAAACACCAAGTTGTACTGACCTAATCTCTGATTCTACCACTGAATCTACTCTCATCATTATGTCGATGATCTCCATCAGTTCGCTCACTGCCCTTCAGAACAACACCGCAGTTCACAAGATTTTGGCCGTTAGGATACTGAGAATACCACCAGTGAACAATGTGGCCGAACACCAGATCGACGAAGCATCTCCTCCTAGACGGCGTCTCATCCTAGGTGATTCGACTGGAATCGTCCGTGGAACGATTTGCATTGCGCTACCCTTCACTGCAGGCAAGAGCATGAGGATCCGGAATTTCCAATGGTCTGATCGGCGCGTCGTCATACACTCCAAAACCGATATCTACCTGTAAGTATTATAGAACTACACATATTGAACTATTATTTGTCAATTATGTATGAATATCAATTGCTTTTTAGTTAGAAGTTAACAGACACAAACGATTAACTGTGTGCTGATTGCCTTATGTTGAAACGTCATAGAAGATTAATGTGAGTAAACCATTGTTATAATACTGTTTCAGAACAAACAAGGTGACTGTGTCCCAGCCGGATATAAATCGATCCAAGGTTATGGCTGATGCGCCAATACGACCAATTCGGCCACTGAAGGACCTCACCATCTCTCCTGTGAAATCAAAACACTCGTTCAGAGCACGAGTAGTCAGGGTAAGAACTGTGTACATGTATTCATTTTCACACATAACTGACAGCTATTCATATGCCAGTCTGGGATCAACATATAGTTTAGTCATTTAGATTAGAAACACTGATTATGTAATGAGGTAAAAAGCGTGCTAGGGAAAGTGGTCATTTGGAACTGTTTTATTTTCAACACTGCTTCGACTTTAGGTACCATGTTTTTTTAAATTAGACTAACTTATTTTGCTTGTTTGCCAGGTTGAAAACAAGAGACAAGTCATGGCGAACAACGTCCAGAAGGAGGTACGGGAGGTGCGCCTACGAGATGCGGGGACGGAAATCACCGTAAGCCTGTGGGAACAGGCATGCCAGTACGTGGACCTCGACGAAGGAGAAACAGTAGAAGTGTATGACTGCACCTCAATGTACAGCACCCACTACAACCAGAAAGTTGTTTCGGTCAACCATCCAGATATGATTAAGGTAAATTGATATACTAAAACATTTAACATTTAGTTGATGTACATTGTGTTAAGATTATTAGGGCTATCTAACTTGAATCACTGTTTATGTTCACCTGTATGTACATTTGGTTAAATTTCCATGTATGTTGACATGTAGATCTGTATTTAAGTCGGAATTAAGTTACAAGGTATAATGTTTACCTTTATATATGGTCTTCCATAGACCAATTTAGCCTGTTAGCTAAATTGACCAGTTATGTAACATTCCAAAACGTACTAAATCCTATCTGAACATATGTTGCATTTTGCCTGTTTCTCACCAGTTTCCCTTTTATTACTGCAGATCCTGCCTCCATCACAAGTTGAGGAAGAGGTCATCATTCAAGGGATACGAGAAGACGAGCATGACAAGTTCACCCTAGTGTTGCTCATCGAGAGGGGAACGGACGTGATGAGTGTGGCGTTGTCCAAGGGCGTCTTGTGCAGAGCCATCAACCTAGACCTAGCTACAAACCTTAGCAGTATTGTTAAGAAGTGTCCCATAACTGCCAAAACTGTCATTATTGCCAAGAAGGTACAGTCAATTGAGATAATCCACATGACAGCAACTACGGAAGATTCGGACGATGACTTGATAGTAGATGAACATGATATGAATCAAATTAAAGACAAGCGTGAGTCAGATGAGCTATTAACAGAAGATGAAGCCCATGCCATGCTAAACGGAGAAGTTAAGGAAGGAGAGAGCGCTCAATAACCTTAAAGAACAGTATTACGAATTAGACTTAATGAACAATATCCGTATATATATGTTCATGTCAACCGGATATTAATGTGATCTGTTACTTATTAGAGACTGATGTATTGTAATGGTAAAAACATTATACCAGTAGTATGTAATCTGTGTTTACAACTTTAGGAAGATAAACGTTATATTGTGCGTTTTGCAAGATAAAGGTCAAATTGTGCGTTTTGCAAGAGAAAGGTTAAATTGTGCCTGTTGAAAGGAATACAGGTTAATCGTGTGAACTGGAATAAATATTAATGTGAGTCAATAAAATAGAGTAGTAAAAAAATTTACTTGTTTGACTTATACTTATAACAGTCCTTGTTTAAGAAATAAGCTAGACCCTACTTTTACTCATAATAGTCCCTAGCATATCCGATAATTTAATTACACCCAATAACATTTGACTACGGTAAACCCCCATCTACTGTAAACTGTTATTTAGCAATACAATTAGAGACAACGGTCTATAATAAGTCTATAATTCATCAGCAGACTATTAATTAAATTGCAGTATCAGGAAACGTTCACACAGTATGAACTGTTCAATATTAGTAAGAATATTAGGGTTTGGTTCTAAATCTATAAGCGCAAGTACATGCGTACCTCTCACTAACATCAAAAGATACTGTAGGCTGTTTATTTTTGCACAGATACATTTTTGGCACTAAGTACTTTGAAAACTTTTGCCGCTGACTTATATTCGCATATTAATTAAACCTGCAGGATTTATTTTCAAGCACAGAAGTGGATGCGCGAAGATAGCGGTTAAAAATACTGCGCGAACATACAGTAAATACAAAGACTTGATAACCCATATTTGGAGATGACGCCTCCAAGGTAAGCTTAAAGTGCGCGTATCCTGAAACTGTCCAGAACAGTCTGCGTCAGAACAATTGCCAGATTCGGCTCGTGCGAAATACAAATGTGTACGGCTTATGTCGCTTATATATCAGACACAGTATTCAGATACAAGCAACTGTCGCCTGTTGTCTCGCCACGGCAAACTGTCCAGAGCAGTCTACGTCAAACCAATTCCCAGATTCGGCTCGTGCGAAATACAAATGTGTACGGCTTATGTCGCTTATATATCAGAGACAGTATTCAGATACAAGCAACTGTCGCCAGTTGTCTCGCCACGGGACCACAGGTGTGATAGCGACTGTCGTCCAACATTATACTGGAAATTATCTATTTGAAATCAAGACAACTAACATTAATTAGTCCTTAGACAATTTTCTGAATTAACCAGTTATGTGTTCATACTATCCGGAAAGTTAAAAACGCATACTTATTAGGTAATATGGTGCCAGGGACAGTGAGGCCACTTGTGTCTACGAAACATAGCTCAACATCAAGTCTATAACAAGTCATAGGAGAAGGACAAGTTGTAGGTTTAGTGGGACAAAATACGAGCGATTTAGTCAACTTTGGATGGTAATTGTCTCTACAGGGGATTTTTCATAGGGGACAGTTGGAAATGAAATACCAAATACTCTTTGGATAACAGGTGGGCCCTGAAAAGGACCATTTGTTTGTAGGTAGGGTTGTTATCTTCAAATTCCGACTATGTCCATCAACGTGTAGTTGTGCACCTGGACTAGAACAGAACTGGAGTGAACCATTCTTTCGTGTTTCAGTGTCACATAGTACTGGAAATAAGCGAGGACACGTTGAACGACACTGATCTTGTTCTTTAGCAGTCGCTTGATAGAACGACGGCCGGTTCTCCTGGCTCGCTCAAGTCGGACTTGCATGCTGTACAGATGTCGTTCCAACACTTCTATCTGAATTTGCGCTTGTGACGAGAGATTCAGGTCGTGCCTGTACTCGAGCAGGAATGCATTAGCATCACCAAAGATTTCCATTTTCAGGTTTTTTACTGGGCTGGCTTTTGTAGCTGATGTGGTGTCTTGTAGATCGGCAAAGGGTATGTGAGTCCAGGCGATTACATCCATACTATATATGCTACGACTAAGAAGATTTCCTAGTCCAGCTTTGAATTAAGCACCCTGATTGGTTGGAAGGTATGCATATTCATAAGCTTCAGTCGGTCTGACTTGACTGCTCGACAGGCAGACTAAGCTTAGCCTGAGCCTGGGTTACTGGTGGACGCAAGTTGTCCGGTGACTGGGTGGTCGGTGGGCTCAGTCATTACCAAAATGGACCAATCAGAAGTACGGTTTGTACGGCACACGTCTGCTCCGACAACAAGTTACTCTTAGGGACTAGATAAACAGTGAACTGGCATTGATATTCTTCTACAACTTTCTATATTTATAGCAAAATATTTTTGCATGGCCAAGCATATGATTTTCTTTTTAGAAAAAGTAAATGGAACTAAATGATTCACTAGAAACCATAATGCCCATTCAGTTGGTCTGGTGTATTGCAAAATCGAAATGCTAGTAATATTCAGTGTTTTGTTAAGAAAAGGAACTAGCCTTCGGTAATAAATGCATAATTAGAAACGCTGGTGATCGTTTGTTATTGTAAGCGAATCTAAATGCAATCTGTAAAAACAGCAAAAAGTCTATCTTACAATTTAGTCTGCACATTGCCTACATGTTCATGTTTATTAATGGAAAAACATGAACGCCAAAGCCACACTTTGTAATATTCAGAACCGCTTACTACAACATACTGTGCCCAACTCAGGTGTTAGAAGCTGACGCCAGTCTGCCGCCTTCGGTGGCTTAACTCGACCACCTTCCTACCTGTTACATGGTTAAGTGCACAGCTTTGTCGGTTTTAGTGGGGCGTTGTAAAAGTGAACATTGTCCACTTGCTACAATAAACAAACATTATCACACACACACGTTTCCATGAAGTACCTCATCAATTGCCGAATACATTTAACAGTTTAATGGGGGGTCGCATGCCTTGGTAAACACTTAATCAGCCGCCACACAACTACTATACAAATTCAGCCGCCCACAAATACTAAACAAATAACTGTTCTTTTAACAAACAGATTAAAGATTAAGAGTACCATATTAGAGAAGTTAGTGAGCATGATCTACCACTCAGTACATGATTAACAACTATTAATTAGGGATACTGAAAGAAATTTGATAGAAAGTTCTTGCATTACATGTATATGCTTACGTAGTGGAACCACATAAACTCCTTTTGGTAACTTATAAACGACACCTAATAAACTAAAAACAGAAGTGTCATCAATCACCGATGAAAGAAATTTGATAAAATGTTCTTGCTTTACATGTATACGCTTCATATATTGGGACCACCTGAACTAATTTTAATAAGTTAGAACAAGACTTTAAATAAATGTAAAGACAGGTCTAAATAAATAACGGGAGTTGTGTACAGACACTAGAGAGACTGCAAAACAGGTAGTGGTGGCAGGGCCGCGCGAGACGGAAAGGTGACTAAAACAATAGAATTGAGCTGCTACTGTCGTTAAGCCAGACTACTGTCTCCTGTATCAATTCAAAGTGAAACATACCCGTTATGTGATACTTTTGTTTGTGTTGTACCAACCTGACCCACCCAAATATCCCACCCAGTCATTCCTCAGCGACAGCGGTTATAGGGGCATCCGTCAGTCTGGCCTTGTCTAAGATTCACGTACCAACGCTGTTACACCTGACTGGTTACTTGTGTGCAAATATTTGACTTAACTCATACCAGTACAGGTATCACCACCAGACCAGCGCACACCTAACAGTTAATCAAACAGACACACACGTACCCTGTCAAACTGAATGATAAAGATGCAGGAACAACAACACATCATGTATTCAGGTCGTAACGAGTACCTACAAAGGTACCGCCGACTCCATCTTCTCCATGACAAAGCCTGCAAGCAACTCTTAGCAATAGACAGAAATATACAGATGTTGGAAGTGCATCAGCAGAGAGCCAAAGATAACAATTGCCAAGCGGCTAAAAAGTCTTTGGAACTACAAATACGCACTAGACAGTATGTACAACAGAAGTTTCAAGTGTTTGTTGAAATGACCACTGTACAACTGACATTCCTAGAGACGGTTTTAACAGAATTCTACGACCTCACAACTGCAGAAACTGACGACAACCACTTGCTTCAATAGCCTGCCAAACACATAAAAAGCCCTTTTAAGGGCTACCACTCATCTAAGAGTTGCTATATTCACATTTCAGTCGGTATCCCACCTCTTTAATAATAAACCATCACAAGTAGTACAAACCACATTGTCACCGAACCCCTGCTAATCATTTCACAAACAACCCTACCAATACCTTAACACTGAGTTCTGTAAACCGTTTCCAAGTATATTCCCACGTCGTTTTAGGAACTATACAAGCCTCCTCAAATCAGATAGTGCGGTATTAATGTACATAAAGCATATATAGATGTCTTTCTCAATACATATATTGCTCTATTATGATACCAATAACTAATGACTAGTGCTAATTGCCAATAACACGAAAACCAGTTTAATCTATATTTGTTCTTGCCGGCTATGGTAACAAAGTTGACTTCCCCGGGAGAATCGAGCATGACACAGGGCGTACAGTTCTTCACTAACGGCTAAAGGCCGAAGGTCAGCCGCAGAAATTAACACCTACGCTCGGTCTCAGTCCCCTTGGTGGCAGAGAGTTGGCACCTGTCTTGACCGCCCCACTTCATATGCACGTCCCTTCATATTTTTGTTAAGCAAATTCATGAATATATAATAGAGTGTTGCGTTTGCTTGCTTATATTTTATTTTCCTTTACTTCCTACCTTCCGCTTTAGCTCAACCAATGGTAAAAAAAATATTGTTATATGTTCATCTCCTTGTAGTACTACCAGTTGTCATTCACTGCGTTCACAAGTTTTCATTCTCTACATTTAATAGCGCTTCAATCCCCCTACGCCCCCTCGCTAAATGCTGCTAATACACCTTATGTAAACAATGCTTAAAAGATTATGAATTCCTTTGTTCTAAACAACAGAATTTGGTAGACTATTTGTTGTTACGGATTATGGGTGTTTAGTCTAATCCTAACTACGTTCATATGAGCACATTTATTCAGATGACCCAGCTTCAGTTGAACGCTGCTAATAAGTCAACCTTATCAGCAACATAACTTAGATCTAAGTTACCTAACGATTAAGGTTTTAAACAATTGTAAGCCTGGAACATCACAGACTTATGTCCACTTAGAACAAAGGAGCATCCTCTCTGATGTGACTGACCACTTACAGCCCAAGGTACAGATTACAGATAAAACGATAGGACAGTAAACTTAGCCCACACCTGTCAACCTAAAGTTTAAAGTAACACTTCTGCTTGGTTGACTAGAATCCACACTAAACACATAAAAGAAGGTCCCACCAGTAATCTTTAACAAAGGAAAGTACATACAGAGGTAAGCCTAGATAGATAGTGACAATACACAACCAAATCGTGTCAACCATAACCCACACCTGTCAACCTAAAGTTTAAAGTAAAACATCTGAATGGTTGCCAAGAAACCAGACTAAGAACATGAAAGAAGGTCCCACCAGTAATCTTTAACAAAGGAAAGTAACTACAATTAAAGAGATAAGGCTAGATAGATAGTGACAATACACAAACAAAACGTGTCAACCAAACATCAGTAGCATAATGTTTAACGAGTTCAAAGTGATCATTTGAAGTGCGTCCCTAGCTATAAAGTGGGCGGAGCGCCAAATCTGATAGGTAACCATGGTTGCTGGTTGTACACTGCTCCCAGCAATGCAATGTTTGTCCACACGCATACAGCTATATCTAGTTGGGGATAATACAAGCTATAGTAATTGAGGATAAGAGTTTAAAGAGTCAACAGCTTACACGTGCTCCCACGCAACTTTGAACATCATACAGGTTTACCAGTATAATATAATAAGATGGGTGACCATTACACTACACGTTTAGACGCCACAACCATCTACAATGACGATATGACTGTTGTAAGGCTAGTAGTTGTTCACTTTGAACAGCACAGTATCGACGAATCAGATACAGCTGTCATTGACTTGGAATATGACAGCTCACACATTGATATGCAGCCCCATTACCAACATCAAACTGCACCTACTGACAACACTACACTGGAAGATCGACAACATGACGAGTTTCCTGACGATGCTTCAACCAGTGATGTGGAATCGGGGGATCATCTCTTAAGTTGGATAGACGATGCAGATAGAGGACAAGACGAGATATACGATGTACTATCCAACAGCCCTGACCCAAGGTGGGACAGACAATCAGAACTATCGGACTTTGATGCAGACAGTGTCAACGACCATGAAGCTTACTTTTTCGCGCAGCAATGTTATTGGACAGCACCAGAAGAATAAATTTTACTTATAGTGGTGCTTGGATAACGCATTCAAAGCAAAAAAATGAACTGAAATGATCATCATGTGTTGCAATCGTATTACAGAATACCAAGGGTCTAAATGTAACCAGTAATGCAGCAGAGCCTGCCGCTAATAATACTTCCTTACTTTGTCTTCAAAGAATTTCAAGGGTTAATACAATTATGTTTAAAAAGTTTCTGAAATAAACTGATATGAGGCGACAATATATTGTAATGTTCTTTGTGAATAAAAAATAAGATAAAATCATTAACATATGATGTCTGACGACATTAATGTACTTATCTAATAAACAGACTAGACAGGATTAAACAGTTGCATTAGCTAATAATATTTGCCAATTGGAGAACGGCTAATTTAACCAGCCGAAAGAATCAATAATGCTGACCATTCCAGCAAATGTTACGGAATTTATAGGCCGATAGGGCAATAATACATTTAGGAACGTGACGTAAGCTGAAGTCCTGTCACAAGTATATCCTGTCCTCTCTATCTCTTTGATTTCCAAAGCGGATGTCCTGTCACAGGCATGTCGCGCACCTCTCGTCGCTTTATCGGCGGCCACCTGATGTCCTGCCCTGCCCTGATGTCCTGTCACAGGCATGTCGCGCACCCCTCGTCCTTTTGTCGGCAGCCATCGACCACCCAAAACCATCCTTCTAAAGTGGCATCACTGGACTATATAATACCAGTATGGAGGGGCAGAAGATCATTATCCTGCTTGCTAACGAACCATATACTACTCTACCTTCACCACCAGATACAAAACCATATAGGCCCTACACTACAAACTATAACTTCACCACCATCACCACCTCTACAATCACCACCTCTACCTTCACCACCTCTACCTACACCACCTCTACCTTCACCACCTCTACTTCACCACCTTCATAATGGCTGCAATCCAGGAGTATGTGTTGCCAGCCACACCCTCCTCATCCTCGGTCTCGATCCCTGACATGGCAGCCATCTGCGACCAACTACACTCATGTGACTGGTGCGGCCCCTTGAAACCAGAGGAGTTGCGCCGAACAAAAACGGCTGCAAAAAGAGCCTTGGATCGCTGCAGTGCGGCTACGGTCATCTACTCCTCAGATAGGGTTTACCTCCTTTGCCTGCTCTGCCGTGGGCTGACGCACAAGACTTGCGCCATGCGGCGGGTCCAGCGCCAGTGGGCCGTCGACGTAAGCAGGGAAGGTTACGTGTGTTTCGACTGTCAGGACACTGATGAGTCAGTACAGCCGTTTTAAAGTGACACTACTCACTGTTGAGGGCTAGATTAATGAGTAACGGAATTTCTACTTCATTTTCTAGTATTGGGTTCACTTTACCCTACCTAACTAACTCCGGTGGATATCTAAACTCTAACATTCATATTATATCAGATATGTGGTAAAATAGAGAGCACCTCCTGGTCTCCAAGGCCATTTCCTCATGGAATTGACATGGGTTTGTGTTCTGACCCATTCATTACACATATTCACTACTCATTGAATGAAAACGCAATGCTGATACTCAATACTTCAGATATTGCTATACCTAACATATATGATTACACTGACAAAGTTTCACACGATTCCATGACTACTCATTTTAACTATCTTAGCCACTTTAACTGTGACTGTGCAATGTACATTGAGGCGATTCATGTGTAATGTAGCAAGCAACGTGTATTGGTTCAATAAATAAATTAGTCTAATGTTATCAATTGTCTCGTTTCATTACTAAGCACGAGCCTCAGGGTGCTCACCAGATCAGAAAAGAGAGACTGTGGTTTAATAAGCATATTTCTTATAAAAAGGAATGAATTATAGATCCAGACTGGGAAGAGGTAGGAATCACGTATGTGGGTGTTAAACTATATGAGAATGGTAATGTTAAGACTTACAAAGACATAGCCTTGGCTTATCATTTTAGACCCTTCTACTACCATACAATAATGACTCAGCTAATGTTATTATATGATCTAAGATCGAGATGTGCTACCACCATATTAACCCAGTGATTTAAAATGGTTAGCACAGAAGAAAAGGTCGTAAGAGCTAAACAATCGAAGCTAGTGTCATTATGTAGTGTCACCGTCCATCGGACAGAGGCGCCACCTGGTGCCTTAATCGCACATCCTTTTAGTCAGCGCGTAATCCTACCCACATCAAATAAAGAGATAAAGTGTCCGAAAACTAAATTATACCAAAACTAAATTATCATCCACAGCCTAGTTTAGCTAGTTAGCTGATTATAAACTTTAGAAGTTATCCCCCATATATTATAAATAGATAAGAGAATGTTCCTATATCAGTTAAGTTCTATGTAAAACGTTGATATTTAGACTTGATCTTCGACTTGATGTTTGAGTTGAGGATGAAATTGCACTACAACTACGTACGGTAGACATGATTATTTCAACGACACAAAGAAAGAAAGGAAAAGACGGAACAAAAACATATTATTTTCTCAATTTATATTCCCTTTCATTGTCTCGCATATCATTTAATTGATAATATATAAATTATAATTTCCGCTGACACAGTTAATTTGATGATTGTGGCTGAGAAATCGTTTCCAGTGGAAACGCCTAGTATATGAATTAAGTTGACACTGATTACAAGGTTAATTATGTTAGCAGTTGATCAAAGTGCAATAATTATAAGTTGATATCAGGCACAAATGAATGTGGCTGAGAAATCGTTTCCAGTGGAAACGCCAAGTATAGGAATTAAGTTCCTATACTGATTACAAGGTTAAATATGTTAACAGTTGATCAAATCGGTGCATAACTTTATAATTAATTAACTTAGTACTTGTTTGTTAAGAATAAACCTCATGTTTATGTGGTTTCAGGCCAATCCATGTTCATGTCTTCATTACAGCTTATCATATATCCACAGAACTATTATAGTTCTGTGATATATCCAAGTGGGCGATCCACATATATGATACTATATAATATTATTCCGAATATACGAGTTGGTCCCGTGGTGATCCTGAATCGAACAGATTTTTCCCAGGTGGTAATTGCACCAACGACCTCCGTATTTTATGTTTGGTTCCATATCATCTGAGCATCTTGAACTTGACTGTAGTGCTAAAACACAGCTTAGCACGACACTAGATCGAGTTGTGCATTGCCAAGCGGTCCATATTCCAGACATATCGTACAAGGTGCTTTAGGTAGTGTGAGAGCGATGGATGAATGGACATGATATTCCTGAACATCGGTTTCACGAATACTAATCCCGCAGCCTCACTAGTAATTTCCGTCAATTAGAAAGCAGGTCTGGATTGGAGTATGTCTCATAAAGTACAGGTATACCAAGCAGGCCATATCAAACTCTGGATTTATTTTTCCAACCCTTTCCTTTCCTTCGGGAAGAATAATGATGCTTCAGTGTGGAGTATAGTATATATATGGTTGACATCATTATAATATCATATAGCTGCAGTCTAATCTGATTAAAATTAATTAATTGATAGATTTGGCCAATTTCATTCAGGCCTATGCGGTGAGACAGAAATTACCGGCACAAACATCGTGTTGGATGAGCGTTTTTCATGTGAACCTATGTGCGCTATAACATGAAATAGTACATGTACATCCTTTCCAGTATAGGAATAACTATCGTCTGTATAAATTTACATTATAGTTTTATTGGCCATTATCTAAGTTATGGAGAAGAGAAAATGGTACATGGAATGTGAATAGGTGACAAGCGTGGTACAAGTAAAGCAAATGTATTTTAAATTTAATGAAAATTAATGAATGATGAGAAAACATGCAGTGATTTGTCGGAAGTGAGAAAGCAAGCCTGAATCAGCAAGAATGGAGTAAATTGTATTTGATACAGATATCTGTTAGTCATAGTCATTGTAGTTGTATGAATGACTTCAGTATAGGTGTCATACGATCAGCTGCAAACTTTAACTTTGATCGTTTGAATTTTGGTCCAGATATTCCTATTACATCGAGATAGTAACTATATTGTTATCTTATATATGTGTGATGAACTGGATATTGGCCTTAGTTACTTGCAGTGTTGTCTTGGTGGAAAGATTTCTCCTTAATAAAGATAGCTCGTACGTCCTGGTATTATTAGAGTATCACTTTGTTCATTGATTACTAGTTTGACATCAATATTCAACCTTTTTAAAAACATTTTCATGGGCCAAAGCATTACAAAGCTCAAAATTAATATAAATACGCGTAGTTTTATTTAGGCAGCTCGTATGCGGTGTCGTGTGATTTATTTCCTAATATTACTTTCACATTCGTCTGAACAGTCCAAGGCAGTTTAATGATTAACAATTATTTTCGATCTTCTATGTTTTATATAAACTCGTCAGTATCTAAAAAAGAGCAATCAAAGTATGTGAATGATTAAAAACAAGCTAGTTGAACAATGCACCTTTGTCGTAGGCCTATATCGTTCTGTTCCTTGTAAAATAAATCTTTGTAAAATAAATTCCTTCTCAAAAGGGGGTAGACATCAGTAATGCTTTGAGGATTCCAAACATATTTTTATGCACTCTTTCTAAACCTTTCATTACGCGGTAATGGTGTATTGTATTGTAGAATGTCTTCTGTAGATCTAATTAAATTAGTTGTAAAATTCAATCAGTTCAATCAATTAATTGTAGAATTGTTTGACTCTATGTTCATGGTGTTTTCAATCTCTCTGAGGTTTTTGTCGCCCGATATTTTTTTTTTTAATTTTTTTTTAAAGAAATTTTATTGGATCTTTTTTCATACAATGATAATCTCGCAGCATCCAAGTAAATATTATTTGTACAGAGTTATGTTACCTCATAAAAATTTTAATCCTTTTAAGCCTGTTTACACATCGTTGAACATGATTTTAGTTGTTCTGTTTGTTTCTACAACCTAGATATGATTATATACATGATAAACACTTCAAATTTTTTTGTACTTTTTTCCTCTAAACAACAGGGAGTTTGGCTACTCGAATAATAAAATACACGTAGCTAACATGTCAATCAATATACATTTTGGTGCGATAACCATAATCATATGCGTGGTATCGTCTACACTACAAGTACCAGTCATTATTATTTCTGAGATGTTTCTTTATGTCAGACCAAGATTTTTTACGGATTTCCGAGGGAAGCTTATTCCATAAGATTGCCCCAATATAGTGTGGTGTTTTTTTTACCTTTTCTAACTTTGGGGTGATTACCTTTAGTACAGGCCCTTCGTTAACACGTGTTGCGACTGGCACTTCTTTCAGATTCTCTTGCTTTAGTTGCATTTTATACATAATTCCCAGGATCGCTGTTTTGTACCTCTTTTCCAGAGTCGCAATCCCACAATTGTTACATAAATCCTCTTTACTTCTTATATCATTCGGGTAAATAATTCTGACTGCACGATACAAAACCCTTTGCAGTTTATTTCTTATTTCCACTGAAACTAACGGAGAGAAGAGACTGCCATATTCAAATAACGAGAGGATATGGCTTTTTACGATTGTTTTAGCCATAGGAATGGATAGGTACTGTCGTATTCGTTGCAACTGGAACAGTTTTGAGATGGCTGAAGCCTTCATTTTTACGAAATGTTCTCTGAGGGACAGATTGTCATCAACTTTTAATCCTAGATATTTCACGGATTTAGAATTTTTGATTTCATGCCCTTTCAAATAGACTTTACCTAAGGTGTTGAAGCGAATTTTCTTTAACCTGTTATTAGTTCCCAATATTTGTATCTGACATTTTTTTTCGTTTAAACTCAACATATTATCAGACATCCATTTGTGAATATTATTCATGGCAAGTTGTGTCTGAGTGATACATCGATCAAGGTCTCGACCCGTTATACTGAGTGCGGTGTCATCAGCATATAAAGTCAAATTAATTTTTAAACCTTCTTCATTTAAATTTGCAAAACATCTAGATACATCATTAATAAAAATCAAAAACAGGATTGGACCAACATGGCTTCCTTGCGGAACGCCTCTGTCAATGTTAACCGATTCAGATAGATGTCCATTTAAGTCAGTGCGCTGATAACGATCTTTCAAATAATTCAATACCAACCGTATGATTGAAGGATTAAAATTATAATAATCAAGCTTTCTTTCCAGTATAGAGTGGTTAATACAATTAAATGCCTTAGAGATATCGAAGTAAGATGCTATTGACAATAAACCATCATTAATACCTTCAACAATAGGGGTTAGAAAATTGAATAGACTCAGGTTAGTTGATCTATCTTTCCTAAATCCACCTTGCGAGGGACAAAAAAAGTTGTTACTCTCCATATGGTCGACAATAGCAGTACACATAATATTCTCAAGGATTTTGGACATGGTCGGTACAATAGCAATTGGTCTTAAGTTGTTAAATAATCTTAGGTTACCTTCTTTAGGAATGGGTTTAATCACATATTCTTTCCATTCTAAAGGTATAAGTCCAGTAGAGACACAACGTTTCATTAGTAAGGTGACATGCGGGATGAAGAGTTTCAGAAACATTTTCAAGGTTTTCGTATTTATCCAATTAAATCCACAGTTTTTAGCAAGGTCAATTCCATTTATCAGCTGACTGATTTTTCTTTAGTAACAGACATTCTTGTAACAACATTGGTATCAAGTGATTCACTTATATAATCCAAGTAGGAGTGGGATAAATTCCCATCAGCGCTTCCCAGTTTACTATAGAAAAGATTCAATTGATTCGAGGCTGTCATCCCTTCTATTTCTTTACCATCATGAATATAGGACAAGGGCAAATTTCTTGAACGATGGCCAAATAAGTCTGAGATGTTCCTCCAGAATTTTTTACTATTTTTTGAGCAATTCGTCAAGTTGGTTCTAATAGCATCACGTTTTTGTGCCTTTACTAACCTGCTGATTTCCCTTCTTAAGGTGACTGCCTGCCTAAACAGCTCTTGAGAGTTTTGAGTTCTCGATTTTTTAAACAGCTTGTCTCTATTGGAGATTTTAATAAGTAAGTCGTGTGAAAGATTAAATTTACCTTTAGTCACGATCTTAATTTCTTCAATGGGACAGGACTCATTTAGATATCCTACAAAACACTCTTTCATGTTTTTCCATAGATGGGTAGGGGAACTATGATCTTCACCGAAACAGTTTACATTTGTAGACAAATCCCTTAGGTGAATAGCTAGTTGATCTTCATTAATATTATAGTATCGTCTACCTCTTCGGACCTTTTTTTCTATAGGTTCCTTACCTTTTTTTAGTTGTGAGAAAACACATAAATGATCAGAGATGTTGTAATTCAAGATATTCGACATAAGTACATGTGGGTGGTCTGTGAAGACTACATCAATCATGGTACCTTTGTTACCCACATATCTGGTAGGTTTGTCAATACCCAGTTTAAGACCATAATCAGACAACATTGATATTATCTCAATAACCTTAGAATCATTTCCTTCCAGTAATTTTATATTTATATCACCACAAAGATATATTCTATGATGCTTGGTTAATTCCTTTATCCCAGCCAAAGATGATTTCAGACTTTCAATGAAAATAGATTTATCTCCTGCCGGTGGGCAATATGTATTTAAGACACATATTTTACCCCTCATGCCAGGTTTGATCTCCATACATTGCAGTTCTATGTTGGGATTGCAAATATTAAATTCTTCATATATCCATTGGTTTACGACACATTCACTTGAGGTGAAACAACAGAGGCCTCCTCCTGATTTCTTTACAAGTACATCATCAGAGTGACGATCGTTTCTACAGATATTATAATCAGAATCTAACAGCAAGTGAGAGTCCAAATCAGAATGGTTTAACCACGTTTCCTGAAGGCATAGGATTTTTACAAACTTACATAGAATGACACTGTGAATTTCTCTCACCTTATTCCTTAGAGATCGAATATTTAAAGACAGTATTCCCATACCTTTTAGCATGTTAAGATTTTTTACGCTAACCGATTCCATTTCGGTTAAACATGGAGATAATACACATTTCTTGACAAGCTTTCAATTTAGGTCTAAGGACCTCGTGACATTCCTTCAACCAAGTACCGAGATAGCAACAGAGACTAAAAACTAGAGGCATATCGAGTAAAAACATAAATAGCCATGCAAGGCTTACGTACATGGGGCAGCTCGCAACGTGAGAACAAGGACACTTTTTACTAGTTTCCCTTCAACCTAGAGCAACATAACGTTATACAGTGGACAATATCATCGGATATAACATATATACATACGTAGAATATTCTACTTACAGAAATACAGCTTTGTCGGTCGTATCTAGCATTTCCCTTAGCTCGCTGTCGCTCGAGAAGCGGTAACGTCCGCCATCTTGGAATTTATACATGTGTCCGCGGTTACGGTTAACATTCCAACCAAAATAATTTTACAATTACATGATACCTGTACCATAGGATGGAATTAATATACAAGCATACTTAAAAAATAAATAAATGTTTTACAACTCGGTAACAAACACACAACGCCGGATTTCTTTCGTTGTTATTTAGTGCGGAGACACTTCCGGCATGTAGCTTCCTGTTTATACACGTGTATGGAACAGCTGTGGCGAACTGGATTTACGTTAACCAAGAAAACATGAGAAAATATGATTTAAAATATGAGACAACATGGCGACAGTAATCAGGTAAGTATATACTTAGTGAGTCTTTGTTTTAGCTGTCCTCATTCTGGACATAGACTTTTCCAGAGCCGATTTGGCATCGTCGGAGCTCTTAGGCTTGTCTGCACGGGCAGTCGGCGAAGTCTTGTTCGGATGGGGAGTGCTGCTAGCTAAAATGTCCTCGTGACGTAATTTAGCAGTCATGTTTTGCAATGTAGTATCTTCCAGTAGATAGGAGGAATGATCCATGTCTGAGGTAGCATCTGAGTCTTTCTCGGTTGTATTATCGAGTAGTTGTCGTTCCTCGTTCGACGGGAAACGTCTGAAGAATTTTCTTTTGGCCTTTGCTTGCGAACTGGGGCTCAGATCCTTAACGTCCACTGGGGCTGGTGGGGGCGATAGCATCTTGACAGAGTTGAGATCAACCTTAAATCTTTCTCTAATCTCCGCTCGAACATTCATCAAAAGTCTACCCTGACGGTTTTGGCCATCCCAGGTGTGTGTCTTTAACTGAACATTACCCAGAAACACGCCACAGGCCCATTTTAGGTCGTGAGTGGCCTCAATGAGTTCCATATTATCAGTAGCAAGTAGCAGTAATCTCAGGTCCTTATTCTGCTCGAATTTGTTGAGTAGTATCGATCTCATATACGCTTCTTCGCGTTTTTCCCAGTCCTCATCTCCTATTATCTTCGATCCTTCGCTCTTAATCTCATATGGGTCCCTCAACTTAGCAATTCTTCTTGCAGCTGTATTATTACCTGTTTTCAGGGCCTTGAAGTAGAAGAAGGCGTGTTCGACTGACTCGAAGGTCAACCTATTGATGACGATTTTGCATGGATAGAGATTGGACGGCCACGCATAAGATGACTGATAAGCCAACCCAAGGGCAACTTTTTGGACCTTTATTGCAGCTGGTGCAACAGATTCCGGCAACATCTCCAAGTCGTCTACACCATAGGTACGTCCCTTTACAAGTACCTTATCGCCCTTTACTTTGGCTTTTTCATCCAAATTGTCCCTGACGGCCTTCTTGGCGATTTGACGCAGGAGTCCTCGATTGCGTCTAACCTCTGCATTTACATCTTCCTCAAAAGACCAGTATTGTATCGCAGGGTATTGTTCTGGACTAAATTTAAAGTGGTCAAATAAGGCTCCTTTTCTGGACATAAACAGTTTCTTGTCTTTCAAGAATTTAAAACGCACACATATCGGATCTGGTCTTCTCCTTCTATTATCACTACCTTTCCGTGACACTATGCGATACGTTTCATCCAGCTGATCAATACGAAATTGCGGAATTACCATGCGAATAATTTGGACGGCAGTGTGGTCAATGTTTTCATCTCTCTTGCCTAACACGCCATTGAAGATGACGCATTGTTCCCTAAGTTTGGTATCAACCTCGTTGTTAATAGTCTTTTGCCTTTGCAGTTCAAACGTAAGGAATTGTACCTGATTCTCTAGGTCTTTAAGCCTTTGTTCCATTAAACACTGATTGTCATCCTGTTCATTGTTTCTTATTATTTCATCTGTCAGGTTTGATGCGAGTTCCGAGCACAACTTGTTGGTGTCTTCAAGTGCGGATTTGGCGTCAACTTGGGCGGCTTGTACACTCGCAAGAGTCAAGGCATCCCTTGCCTCAGGTTGCAGATCGCCCATATTGTCCGTTTCGGATTCCATGTTGAGGTTTCTCTTAGCATCAGGAGAATACCCTGTGGGACCAGGATTCAATCTTTTGCCTCCCTGAGATTTCGCGTTGATTTGTGACATCTAGTTATCAACAGTCAATGATCAAGACAGGTGTGACCGGTGTGGCCGCTCATGAGGAACACAATGGACGTACCCTTATTTTCGCTCAGTGTAGTGGCGGGACAATCAGAAAGTCACAAACACGGATTCAAATGATAAAGAATGTAAGAATTCATGTGCACAAAGGATTCAGGCTGCATAGACACTCACTTTGGTCCGGTTAAAAATCCCGATTATTTACACAAGTCCACATAAATCATGCAGGTAAGTTGCACTAGCTCTCCGCGCGTCTTACCGGTCTAGCGGCCATGTTGATATTGGTTATCTAACAACATAATGGGGACCATCGAATTTATGGAATGAATTGAATTGTATGGAGAGGGGACACATAACAAAGGTAATGAATAATTTATTTGGAACGTGCACAATATTTGATCAGTTTGATGGACGTCATTCGGTATCATGGAATCATTTGCCTTTGCATTTGGGTATCGTTTTTTTTATAAAAAAATTGTTCAGGGTATCATTTTTCATGTGAAAATTTCCCCATAGAGTCAGTAACAATCGTCGAAAAGTGATCCCCATCGAAACGTGACCCAAATGTCGACTTTCGGCCATCGAAAAATGACCCATGCCATCAAAAATCTATCACCCAAGTCAGGACTTTTTTAATATTTTCCTCCCTTACCTTCCTTATAAAGAAACATTCGGAAGGTACGATAATATAGAATGTGAGTCGTAATAGACTAGATGCGGTTTTCCGGGCTAAATCAAATATTGTTGAAGCTAAACATGTATGGGCAGTATGCATGGATAGGTGTTAGCCACGGAAATAGGACCATTTAGCGCTATATTATGTTGAAAATATACGATACATCACCTTCCATGTTGATAATATAATTATTAGCAGCTTAAGCTCAAAATCTGCCGACAAAAGAATGCTCAACATTGGGTAAAATGTCTTTATAGTTCCCCAAAAATGTACCTGCGCCAGGTAGGTATGAGACAGGGTTCTTTAAGGGACAGGAGTCCTGCAAAGTAATACTAGGGTATATGTATGGTATTTTTAAAAGGGGGAGATTTCGCGAGCATATATATTCTTCTTCTTTGCTCTACACATTACAGGGTAAGGAAATGGAAGGGAGGGTTTTCTGACTATGTGGGCCAACCTGGTGCCACCACGTGAAACAACATGTTACTTCGACCCGTACACGGTAAATGGGACCCGCAAGTATTGATAATAATAATGTGATACCTTTGTGAAAGAAACCAGTCAGAATACGTTGTTTCCCCTCCCTATCTAATTCCCGTTTTAGAAATACTTATACTTCATTGTCCGTTGTTATTTTGAAGGTGTCTGATTTACAAGGTTATGTGGATTTAGCTTTGGTCTTTTGCATGAAGCAGTAGATCATCTGAACGGCCAGGCACAAAGTAGTATATAGTGTTTCCATTATTTTGTTTTCTATCATTTGAAAATGTCTACAGTGATACCGATATCAACTTGGTATGACTCTTTTGTGTAAAGTTTGCTAGATAGAAAATAGCATTGTTTCTCGCCCACATGTTTATCTCTTTGTACATCATTTAGAAGACTCGATGAGTGTATAAGAACATGTCTAATTTAGGAGCACCCTTGAGTCACTCACAAAAAGTGCAGACGCAGCCCAAACGAATTGTCTCGCCAACGAATGTTATATGTACTGTACACGATAAAGTATTTACCTGACGATTCCCAGTTCCGGACTTGTGGAAGAGATGAATCATAGTAAATGAAAGAAATGACGTCAGATTCTTACTACGCAAAAGTGAAAAAAACAAGCATAGACTT